>OU426951.1:15000000-20000000 GCA_911387765.1 Pyrgus malvae | reverse complement strand
AAAGTTTAGAACGGCACGGCACGAAATACAAACGTTTGACAGATAGGAACAATTTATATGGGAAAACTACTTATAAATAAAAATAAAAATTAAAAAACATTTCCAGTGGCCCAAATTGTGAATCTAAACCATCCTCGAATCCATTTGAATACACACAAAAAAATTCATTAAAATCTGTCCAGCCGTTAAGGAGTTCAGTGACATACACACTCACAGAAGAATTATATATATTAAGATATATTTACATATATACACACGTGTGTATATATATATATACATATGTGTATGTATATACACACATATATACACATTGCAGGCCAAAATTTAAAGACCACCTTAATTAAAGTAGGAAAATAAAATAAAACTCCGATAGAATATTCAATGTTTCATTAATCTGTTTTAGAAGAAGGTCCAAAGAAACAGGAAGTGTTTTTTTTTCTTTTTAACTTATTTACTGCTTATTTTTTTTATAACAATAGTTATCGTAGGTATGTTAAAAAGTTTTTCATGTCAACTTGGTCAACGAATTTATTTTAGGCTACCAAAACATACGAGAGTTTAAGGTATGTAAGTTTATAAAATTTGTAACGTTGAATTGGTACGAGATGGTATACTAAATCTTAGCCTATAGCTATTATTATGTTTTCCTACGAAAAATCTCCTTACACTAATGTGTTCTATTTGAATCCCGCGTCAGATTTTAATTGATTGGAGATTATTTTCTAAATTGATACTTACTCACAAGTGATTTATTTTCCTACTAGTCTTCCGCCAGCGGTTTCGCCCGCGTGGACCCGTTTTTCCCGTAGGATAAAAACCATCCATATATCCTTTCCCATGGTCCACTCTATCTGTGTTCCAAATTTCATTAAAATCGGTTCAGTAGTTTAAGCGGGAAAACGTAGCAGACAGACAGACAGATAGAGTTACTTTCTAATTTAAAATATTAGTATGGATTAAAAGTAAGTTAATGTGAAGTGCAATGGCATAATAGGACATAGTACAAGGATTATAATAATAATATTCTTCATTTTATTTTATATTGTATAAACACAAAGTTACAATGTAAGATAACCATGTGTACTGCTTATTCGAGCAACGTAATATAATTCACGCATTACGGGGCATTACATAATGAAAATTTAGTAGTAGTAATGTACTGTTTCAATATCGTTTTAAAATTGTAATAATTATTTGTGTTTTTCGTTCAACTTTGTAAGCTTGATAAATGCCATAATATTTTGGACGTAAAACACCTTGTTTATTTACAGCTAATCAAAAGTAATAATAGGTAAGGCATGTTAAAATAATTGTACTTAGGTTCAGAGATTCATTAGCGTCTAATAATGTTATCCCCTTTTAAGTAATTATCCAACAAGAAACATGCGAAGCGAACCTCATAATAACATCGTCTTCTATTGTGATACCAATCGCTTCTTCTCATGAATTGTGTATAATCTCAAAAAAAGTAAAATACTGACCTACTTTATTATTACTATTTGTTTTTGTTTCTTTCAATATATGTGTAGCTTTAGATTTCTTCCAATCTTATATATATGTACTTTTTTTAAAAAGAGTGCTGCTGGGAGTTTTTATCCGCAGCCTTTTTTCTCTCAGCTCAACATCTAGCCCAAACGGGCACCTAAAGGCTATGACAGGGAAAAAATGACATTCATTAAGCGAATATTTTGTATTCCTAATACAAAAATAAATATTTTTGATTGACTTGACTTGCTTTTTCCTCTCGAATTAGTAACATAATTGATTCAGAGGAGTAACAATCGGAAAATAATTACAATTAAAATGTAAAACAAATTTTAAAATATTTATTTAATCGAAGAAATATCTGTCAAATATTTTCGACTTTTCTTTTAAACAAGCAAATGTAAAATGGGATTATTGTAGGATTACAAATATTTGTAGTACAGTCCTTGAAACACATTAAACAAACAAACACACAAAACATTAATTTGAAGATTATTGATTGACGATATTTTTATAAATAATATTTATTATTATTATTATAATAATTATATATTTCCGAGATAGCACATTTTTCTTACAGAGAAGCATGCCAATCGCGTGCATCTAAATGATTCCCACGAATAAGCTATCTGTTAATTATAATTACTTTTCTATGTAGGTGACCCGCTCTCTTTATCTAATTTTTGCGTCATTGGATAGCATAGAAAAGCTCGTCACCATTCACAAAATTTCTCACTACAAGGGACGCTACATTCTTCATTTAAAAAAAAACTGTTTTGTATACTAATATGACCCTATTCCATTCATGGTAAATACTTTATATTGAAATTATACGGAGTTTTATAAATTCTATAAAACAAAAATATTTTCCTCCCAAATTCTGCCGTATGTGTTATTTACATATAAATATTACATCCGGTAGGAATTCTTGTATCGTAGATACTATGAACACACAAGACAAAGAAGAAACGCAAACACCCAAACCGAAAACAGAAATTTAAAAGCATCATTCAAATTCCTGTCTCGCCGGGTATCAAACCCTGGACCCCTCTATCGGCAAAAATAAATTGAATAAATTTATCAATAAAATTATGAACCAAATTAATTATTTAAGTAATGTGTAAGAAAATGTATGGAGTTAAAATTAGTTGATGCTCTAAATACATGAATGTACTTTACGAAACTCATTCTGAAAGGTCACTTACCGTATCTACGAAGTGCCCAAGGTACGGCGGCGTTAAAGAGTGGACTAATTTCAAAATTATTTTCGTCAGATGACATATTAAACATACATTTACATTATATTATACACTTTTTATGTTTTAACCGATTCAGTAATCAACTCGATATGTACCTACATATTATGTAATACTACTGTAACAGTATGTGGGAGCACTTTCAAACGTGTTGATATATGAATAATTTACAGATAGTTGATTATTTGAAAACCGAAATGAAATAGAATATATGATCAAACGAACTTACCCGAAGTGAAGTTCGATCATTATTATATGAGTCGCTTTATTCGAAGATATGATAATATTACAAAGGTAGTTTCCCTATCATACAAGGCAAGTTCGCACTATTTTAAAGAAACTTTTTTGTCTTTACAAAAAAGAAAAAACTCCTGGTGACATAATGACAGTACATCATGTTGACATTAGCTCATTTTTTTTAGAGAAAGTAAAACGCGTCTACAAAACTTTTCCACCTGGGTAGCCCTGGGTGGGTGGGAGATCATATCTTCGAATAAAGCGACTCATATAATAATGATCGAACTTCACTTCGGGTAAGTTCGTTTGATCATATATTATATTTCTTCGCTTTATTCTCGATATGATAATATTACAAAGGTAGATGTTAAGAGAGAAAAGTTTTGTATTAACAAAATAAAACAAGTATGTTTATTGTTTTCTTTTCACTATTTTTATGATGTTTTTAAGTTGTAAAACTTTAAGCCTAATAATAATAAGTGTTGATTGAAATCATATTTAAAGTTTAAATAATAAATAATCAACAAAATAAACTATGTTTTATAATTTATTTGGTAAACAAACAGACCGCCAAAACGGTTCTGTTATATTATTTGGTATATACAAAAGTATGTAAAGAGTTTGTCCAACCTGCGGCCCTGTGTATGGTCTCAGCAGTTTGCAGCAGAAGTAGACGCGTGACGCGTACTGTGTGCAATAAATTTACTAATATCTGCTCTGCTATCCAATAAAACTGAGATTAACATCTAATTATGGGTTGGGAGGTGGCAGGTGGCTCTAGACAAGTCTTATATTTTTAGTTATAAAAATATAATCTGAAAAAGCTGTATCAGGACATATATTGTTATTTTCATTAAAAGTATCCGGCAGACCAATCGTTGCTCAGATAAAATCAATTTTCGAGTGAGTTTCTGAAGAAACTCTTTGGCTTAGTGTTGCTCAACAACGCCATCTACTGATATAGCTCGCAATTAAAATATATGTATTATATAATAGTATTACAACTAGCTAGCAAATGTCAGGAAAAATCATATTTTTCAGTTTATGTTTAAGTTAATTGTCCCTAAAAACACAGGTAAAATGATACCTATGGCAAAAATAGAATTGGTTGCTCCCTACCGGGAGCGTTAGTTTTAACACATATAATATTAATCTTGATTCTACTCTTGTGACAACTGAATATTTTCAATTTCTATAAGAGAAAACTTAAGCAATCTGCGTGCTGTGCAAATAGCTAAGAGAACAACTATTTTTCTCGTAATGTTTTCTAAATAGAACCATGTTCCAACTAGATTCAAAACTATTAGGGTTACAAGTACTAGAGTAATTTGGTCTTGGGATTTTTAATGCATATGTGGGGTACATAGACAGTAGACAGCACGTAGGAAATGTTTCATATACCCACTTGAGCTAATAGCAATGCGAGTTTAATGTGCCACATTAACAGCTGTTATTAAGCTGTTGCGATAAAAAAAAAGTTAATATTAAGCTTTTACGTGGACAGAAAACTATTGAAGTGGTATATTACTTCAAACTTACAAAAAAGTCCACCAAGTTCTTGGAGTATTATATTATAGCTCTATTAAAGAATGATGATAGCATCCGAGAAACTGAGTCAGAGGGGTCGCCGCGTCGGATAATAGACTGCAGGAGAGCCCCGCAACACATAACATAACTTCTTGAGAAGAGAGTGTATCCTGAAGTTATATCGAAGTCAATCTTTACTGGGTTTCAGAAACAGAACATCCAATACTTGTGAGGTTTGTAAGACTGGAATCCAGGGCTATGAATTCTGGAAGCGGAATCAGTACTGTATATTTACATACGACGTAAATATCCAAAGAGAGCAATGTTCACAATTCCAGAGTTCTCGGTTAAATTATTAAGATGGGGTATTGAACACCTGCCATCGTAATATAACTTATGATAGTTGTATTATCGGCACCAAGTTATATTGCACAGTTAGTAAACTCGTTAACGAATGATTTTAGACTCAAAAATAAGCTAGTAACTCTAAATAATTAATGTGGCTCAAACTTTCATATTTTTACCGATCATTTTTACATACATTGCCCCATCCGGTTTGAGATGCGTCGGTGTAAATTTCGATCATAAATTTCAGATAAAGCTTAAATAATGTAATGGACGTTTGTTAACTAGCAGTTTAATTCTTTAAGGACTCCATACTTAGCTGCTGGACAGGCAGCTACTAAAACTGCTATAAGCTGTGCAAACTCTCAAATCGTGCACGTCGGCAGTTTAGCAAATTTCTTAACTTAGGTACATTGCAATTTTTCTATACGTTTTTCGATACATGTGAACATAGCTATATTTAAAGTGTTAATCGAATCCTTACATAAATGTATGTTGTGTCAAAATATTACTTTTGCTCAAATTGACTACATAACCTAAGTATTGAATTAATCTGTTCCTTACATAATTTTTTTTTAAATAAAAATAACACTCAGACTGTCCTGTGTCATGGGTGCCATGGACACACACAAGGACAGAAACACAAACACTCAGACCAAGAACAGAAAATTTAAACTCATCATTCAAATTTCTACTTCGCTCGGAATCGAATCCGGGACTCCACGATCGGCAGTTTGGAAGTATTGTATCTCTCTTCAATAAAAAGTATATTATATCATCATGACAGAAGAAGTAAGCTTCGTTATCGGAGATGAGATGTAGAGTATCGGAGACTATTTGTAAACGCAAGGCGCTAAACGGAGAAAATAAGCCAAAGGGCACTGAATTTAACTGATAGTTGTTATTAATTTCACTGCCTCATTAGATTCAAATTGAAATCTTAAGTACTTGTGTTCTGATATCCGTATAGTCATGAGAAAAAAATACATTTTTCAAATGTATAGTGGCTAGATGATAACCTGCTGGAGTAAACTATAATCTTGCATTTTAAAGTGTTTTATGAACTTATTAAAGGGCGTCTAAGTTAAAACAAAGCGCTTACTGCCGTCAGGCTTGTTAATGAGAAAAAATAGATATAAATTGTTTTTCTGTTTCATTATATTATTCAGAAATAGCACTTATACTGTTCAAAATACAAAAATCATAAATCATGTTGTAATTTTTTTTTATGAGCAAAAATGTTTGCGGATACATATGATTGTAAAGCTGGAGTATGGAAGGTTAACACACTCGAACCACAATATTGTTGGTAGTTCGCAATCAATAATTTTTAATAAATTAGACAATCGTAAAGTCGACCGGCATGTACCTGCTCTAGTGGTGTGCTGAAGCACGTGGTTTGCAGCTTGCGACTGCGACTTTGTGAAACACTGCGACGCGTTGTTTTTGCTGTCGTCGTCGTTACTGTTGGATGCTGTTGGCCTCCTGTACACTCCGCGCCCCGCCCTGTTCACCGAGAACCGAGGAGGCGCCGACTAAAAAGTATATGTATATATTACATAATATATAACCTGAAAATAACCAGGACGAATGCGCCTCTAGGCTTTTTGTTGTTTAATTTTTTATTTGAAAGGCTTTCAAATATTTTGAAATTTTTCGATGGCTTCATCAGCTTTCGTGTTTCATTCCTGTCGGATTCTTGTATGACATTTAAAACAGATTTGACCAAATTTGTGTGGCTGCAACCCTTTTCGCGTCCTACTGCGGGCACGGGTCTCTCCCTATTATTCGGGAGGCTTGGAACTTACTCCACCTCGCTGCTCCAATGCGGATGGTGGAGAATAGAAGATAGAATAGAGAGAATCTTAAAGTAAGCGATAGCCAGTACTGAAGTGCTTCATTGCATGTATTTTATCATTGCATTTCAACAAGAGATCCATCCCTTTGTTATCAGCTGTAATAGCTATGACGATGTTACTGTGAAACAGCGCATATTTCATATCTGTTTTGTCACACATCTGGTACTGTAGCAAATATTTGTGCATTAAGCTTTGAGCTTTGTAATAAGCGGCTATTATTAGGTATAAGATATTACCTTCTTATTAATGGAAGCCATAACCGTGACATGAATAATATCACCGTAATCCGGAGTATCGGATGTGGATTCCCCGAGGACCAACCACAATTCCAGATTTACATGATCATCCGTATAAGTCGTGTCTTGATGACGGGACTCTGGCAATGCTTCACATCGTACGGGTTCCATCACGTCAGAAACGAAATTATTCGTCTCCATTTGAGTGTCATGAATAGAATCGGTGGTTGATACAATATATTATTCCTAAAAATATATGAGTATTATAGGACGTGAATATTTTTGTGGATACTTTTGAAGTAAAAATTAGGAAAACTATTTTTAGTTTTACGTTTAATAACCAGCAGCATTATGTGTAATCTGTTTTAGAATACATATTTTATTCTGCTAAATGTCATTGTTGAAGACTCGCAGTCAACCCCAATGCATAAACGTTTAAGTTTAATAACCAGCAGCGGCAGCAGCATTATGGGTTATATATTTTATTCTGCTAAATGTCATTGTTGAAGACCCGCAGTCAACCCCAATGCATATACGTTTACGTTTAATAAACAGCAGCATTATGTGTAATTTGTTTTAAAAAACAAATTTTATTCTGTCAAATGTCATTGTTGAAGACCCGCAGTCAACCCCAATGCATATACGACAGTCATAGTTCTGGTATATGTCTAAGTTAGAAGCCCGCAGCTAATCCCAAAGCATTCCAGAACTATATTCCAAATAAAAATTGTAACACCTTGTTACTAAATCCATCCACGGTCTTCGTATCTTCAGATAGCAAAAGTGGAGAAATAATTATCCGGCGGTATTATTCTCCTTTTCATTTCCGTCTGTAATAGATTTGAACTTCTCCTTTGCGCTTCTTTTTAGCATAATACGGCGTTAGAGGGTGCGTTCTTTGCCTCGCACGAAAAAGGAATGAGCTAATGTCAACATGATGTACTGTCATTAAGCATTTTAAACAAAAATATCACATTTTGTATCTGCGAGTATAAAGGTTCAAGGTAGGTATATAATAGGGTCTTGGACACTATGCACAAAAAAATTCAAAATCCTTATCTTAAAAACGTTGCACTAAATCACGCTTGGAAAGCCATATAATTGTTAATTGTTTTTTGTACATGATTTGTATAACCGTGACTATATATGATGATAAGTGACGTCACTAATCATTTTCTCATACAAAATGTATGGGGATGTCTAGTTTTGACAGCTCATTAAAAGTATCTCAATTGACTTGGTAGTCCAAGACCGGATTGCTTGGGAGCTGAATGGAATCGCTATCTTCTAATCCTTCTGTAAGGATTATTTTTCCCTTTCATGAAGCAACTGTATCCCCTCAAGCGCGGCAACGTACCCATCTGCAGAAAGCACTTTGCTTTCTTTCATCTTTCACATTATCACATCTTAGTATGTTTCTTTTAAATATTAATATAAATGAAAAAATACTGTAATGAACTCGACGTCAAATTACAGCTGACAGTGACACACTTTCAGAAGAAAAGTGTGCAGTTGAAACGCTCTTTATCTCTCAGATTCACTTTCAACCATAGACCCGTTTTCAACGAAAGTGCAAGTGACCATGACCTGCCCCATAGATGCGATGACGCGAATGACGTATACGTTACTTTCACGATACGCTGACGAGCGCGAGAGTGAATAACGAAAGTGTTTCAATCGAACTCTTTTGCTCACTACGTCACAGTTTGCGCTGTGACGTAGTGAGCAAAAAGAGTTCGATTGAGACACTTTTGCTCACTACGTCACAGCGCAAACTGTGACGTAGTGAGCAAAAAGAATTCGAGTATATTATTCCAATTTCCTCAGGCGGCTGGCGTACAGCATCAGTGATCTGCGCAGCTAAGTCAAACGGGTGCGGCCGTCCTGACCCGACCTGTTTGGAGCGCGACCAGTGCTTCTTTTGCCAAGACGTGGTCGGCATTCGAGAACCTTTCTTCCCCACAAGTTGTCAGTCCTCCTAACGATGTTTTTGTTCATAATGAAATTCGCAATACACACTAGATATGATATAACTAAATACAACACTGTATTTAATATAAATAACAGATGCAATTCAAACTCCGCGCCAAAATGGAAAACTGTTGTGCCAATCTAACAACAAACAAAAAAACAACAACAACAAAAAAAAAACAAAAACTTTAATTTGGAACCATAAACAAATCATCCATTCCCGATACTTTTCTGACTGAATGTATAGGTATGTATGTACGAGAAACTGTATCACGATTTGTTTCAACCTTAACCTCCCCTTGCTGTAAGTATAAGAGCAGCTTCTTGTTTCATATTCAGATCTGTTATCAATCAAGATACTTTTGGGGCCGACGAGTCTTTTAAGCCAAACTGAGGTCAAGTGACACAATGACCGGTCCATTTTGAGACCAAGCCAACATTTTTCATCGAGATTACAGAGTATTTTAAACAATGCAATTACCATAATTTTACTGTACATGGCTTCAATATTTTTATTGTGAACCTTTGTATTCAGTGCCCCTTTTATGTTATAAATGATGGCTTTAAGATTATAAAGGTATTTATGATATTAGGCCTTAGGCGTTTTTTTTATTGCGACTGTTTTTGAAGCCAGGTACAGAATTAGTGTAGCATTTTCAAAAAACTATCGCGTGAACTTGTTGGTCGCACATACGTCCTTCTTTCATAAACTCATCACACACACTGAGAACATAAATAAAAATGCTTGATGCGTGCAGGCGAAAATCGGACAAATGAAGTAACACTAATTTTAAATCCTGATTGTACCTTATTTATTATTACATAGGGTTTTTTTTAATTTGAATGGAGTAGCAGACGAGCATGCAGGCCACGTGGTGTTAAGTGGTCGCTGCAGTCCATGGACATCTACATACAACCTCAAGCAAGCATAGGTATGTAAGTCTTGTCTGAGGTCGCTGCATACGACCGCTGTTACTCCGGAGGCTGGTGGTCGCCTCATAAGTGTGGCCGGCAACTGAACCTTTCACCTTCACGGCAGAAATGGGTGCAGTGGTGGTACTTCCTCCCCAGTCCCTGTAGCTTCGGGATTAAGAATAGAGCTACGGTATCGGCCGGCTCGGCCTGATCGTAAGAGGCGACTAAAAGGGGGCTTCCGGGGCTGCGGGCGATGAGAGTGGGAGCTCGACCCGTCCAGCCAGCAGCCCCGGGAAGGACGGCGGTGTGTGCGTGGCCGCATGCCGCCGTAAGCATCAGAAGGTGCAGGAGATCACATCTGCTCTCCCAAAGATGGGCCCGTTCCAGGGCGTCGCGTACCTATGGAGGACACCGGTGCGTTCCATGGGAGATCCCGGAGTCCTCCCCAAACGCAGAGGAACGCCACCGAGGGGGTTTGAGTGAGGTTCAAATCCCACATAACCCGGTGTCCTTGTAGTTGTAGGTGCTGGGTACCTTTTGAAGGTTTCCCCCTGATACCAAAAAAAGGTGGTACTTCCCCGGGCGAACCCTAATAGTTCTACCACCTACAAAAATAGGATTATATAGGGATCTTCACGTCTGATCAATCTGACATTTTTTTCAACACGTTTGTAATGGGACATTACTACTGAAAAAAGGTCTTGGATCTGGAAGAGACATTAAGGCAAACATTGCACTGGCCAAATATGGGTTGGTGGAATCTGAAGGTGGACTACTTTAAAAAATTGCACCTATTAAGATTGATAATGATAAAAATAAACGATTAATGAAATGTTTGTCTCCTACAAACAGAAACGTGTGTTGATAAATCAGTCTCTACGATCTTAAAGTCTTTAATTCTTTTAAATAGCACGCTCATGCTAATATTGTCACAATGTTGAGTAATTTTATTTCACTTGCAACTATTATAAATTAGTATTTGGGATAGTTTCACAGTTGAATCTTTTCAGGACCATTAAGTGTTTTTGTCATGAATAAAGTAGCAAAGGCTTCAAGCCAACCGTGAGCTCTAAAACACAAATATTAGCCTAAAGCCTCAAGCTACTCTGCAGTTACATCCGCTATCTCATGATAGTATGATTGACAACCGTATCTTTCCATCAGAATATAAAAGAAATATTTTACAGCAGAAATTGTTGCTGCCGGTGGTTGAACCTCGCTAGTCCTACTCTATAAATATATCGGTTTCGCTTCGATGTTCCATTTTTCTTTTATGAGGTCTAACGACCTGAAGAAAATAGCGGGAATCCGTTGGATTCCGAGGGCGCAGAACTTGACGGAGTGACGAACATTAGCGAAGGCCTATGTCCAGCGCGCATAGCTCGGCGTAATAGATAACAGTAGTTAAACCTTGACGGAGGCCTTATGGGCGGTTTGAGAACATACGACAGCGGGCTGGCCACTAACTCGCATCTCCACCAACCCACATTGGAGCAACGTGGTGGAGTAAACTCCAGGCCTCACCACTAAGGGAGAGGCTGTGTAAGGAGAGACCCGTGCCCAGCAGTAGGACGCAAAAAGCGTTGCAGCCATGTCCAGCAATGGACTTTTATAGACGGATGGATGATAGATGTTTTGTCATCGGTATCATACGTATTAATTTTAAAGCTTTAAGTGGATATCACGAGCAGCATTAAGATAATTTCAGTAAGCAGTATCCATTTTACGTTCATTTCAAATGATCGGTAACAAGCGATGGTATCACGAAACGTGGTGGTATCAAGTCGTTAGCACGCGCACAATAGAAAAGAGCACAAGGTCCGTCGCTTGTGGTGAGCCGTTGCATAAATTGCATAATTAGGCGACAAACATAAAAGGACTGTTGATGGACCGGTGAGCGCCATGGGTGACCACACGTCTTGTGAAGGTAGGATATGCTGTTAGGGGCAAAGACAAAGACAAAAACTTTTATTTGCACAAATATGGGTTTATAACAAAAGGTGTTTTATACATTTGGTTCGCCATATTTACCTTCATGAGGTATGCAAATATTACAATACCTAAAAACTTAACTTATTACAAATTACAAATATAAATTTACATTGAAATAGTGTTACATGCGTGTACATTGAAATAGGGCAGGTGTTGTTGTTTTAAAGGTTTACTTGGCCCATGCCTTGTTTTCTTTTTTAAACCTTTATAATATCAATTTTCTTACACTATTGGGTATGAGAGGTATTTGGGCCAGATACCTCCACGTAACTCAAATCCTTACAGGCATTACTTGTCGTACATTTTAATTTCTTTTTAATTTCCCACATGTGACCTTTCGGAACCGAGAGAAGATTACACATAAAAACATTTTGATGATTTTAATGTTTTCTTACACTGTGAAGCAGCGATAAATACGCAAATGACAAATTTCTTTGTAAGAGGCGCGTGCCAGATTTTAAACCGGTGGCGGAGACGGGAGTCTTGTCTCGGCATACGAAGAAATATGGTTATAGTAGTATTGCAGAGGTAGCAGATGAATCTGTCTCTAGACCACTTGCTGTTAAATTATATTAATGCATAAGTGTTAAGCAATCAACCTTATAAGCTCGTAAATTTTTATGTTCTGTCCAGGAGCCCAAGCTATAAGACTTGAGGTCTCTTTAAACATCTTATTTATTAATACTTCGATGAAATGAAAGTAATAATGAAACAGTATTTTAGGATATACATTTAATCTTTATTATGGTGATTGAAGCGAGAAAAACTATTTATTTATTTATTTCATTTATTTGCAAGGTACATAGATGGATCTTAAAAATGTAAAATCTATTTATTTTTTAGACTTCAAAATCTTATAGGGTTACTCATATAGTTTAATAAAATTTTATAGTTTAACTGGGAATCATACTGATAAAAAAATGAATAGGTAGTGATTTGCTGGTCTGTGTGTCTTTGTCTTAATCTTAGTGAGTCTCAGTGGCACCCATAACACAAGGAGTCCTAGGGTGGGAATCGTTAAGTCTTTTTTCATATATTATTTGGCATTTTAAGTTATTGTGTTATCGATATAAGCTATTTGTTTATTCTTCAAACAGCTTGATATCACACATACGTATACTACTTTATTATCAATTTTATCCCTTAAGTAGCTGTCAAAGACTTGACAATATTTCATGAAATAAAAAAAACAATGATTTTCTGTTAAATCGGACGTTCGGACGAAGTATAATTACAAATTGTAGTATGTTATTGATTCTAAAGCAAATTTGTGGTCACAGCAAAACCACTCACGAGTTGATGCACCAAAGACCGCCTCATAGTGATCATTGCGGTTACATTATCATAGGTTTATATTTATTGTAGTTAATTGAAATAAATCTCGATATTTTAAATTGAGCACTAATTCTTTTTACAAATAATATACAATTAACCAACGACGTTATACTTAATTAATTAATATAATACATAATAATATATGTAGTCTTGTTATAAGTATACAATTTCAAAATTATTTATTCGCGTGCAAGACGTGCGTGCAAGATATGCAACCAAGTAAGATACCAACTTGGATCATAATGGGTAATACCATCTTAATCATAATGGATTAAAACAGAAATCGAAGTGTGACAATGAAAGTGTGAAATATTTTTGAAACATCTATAAACATTAGAGAAGAAAGTTATCACAGCCAGATAGACTGAAGTCATAGAGCAGGTATCCGGAAGCGGGTAAAAGTTAGAAAATACCTCTGTACACCAGTAAGCCTCAAGGACCAAAAGGACCAAACGTACATCTAAAAGATGGATGGGTGTATAAATTCTCAATTCAAACATTCATTCCATATATTATTCTCTTAGCCATCGGTATCAAGGTTCCTCCTATGGAAATATTTATATGCTAATTTTGAGTGGCTAATGTATTAGATTATTAATGAAATGATCAGTTATATTGTGTAATGAAACTTATGGAAATATTATAATTTAACTGCAAAATCTCATGTGTTAAATCAGGTTAATCAGCGAAATTAACAAAATTTCGTTTACAGCTTCTTAAAAACATAGAAGTATCTATTCAAGATATGAGTATGGCTAGCTTAAGAATATCAGGTATTTCAATTAAATCTGTGTTCTATTCATTCCACGCCATAAGCCGATGTGCTTGTTCCATATATGCAATCTTATGTCATTTATACTCATTAGAACCAACTGTTTACTTGTCGAGCGTACTTTAGGGTCATCATTGAGCAACGTTTATGCAATTAGTATAACAGGCATACGGGCTTCGAATAGTTTTAATTTAATTTACAAGTACGTTGCTTTCAATACATTGTAAGTATTTGTGCTGTAATTATTCAAATTGTTGCGATGGAAATTGTTACATTTACGTTGAAGGTACATTGTAGTAAAACATTTTTGTTATTTTTAATTAAATGACAACATGCAGAAGGGCTATGATATTTTTTCTTAAAGGATTATTGCAGTAGAGTTCTTAATGTGTTTGATTTCATAATCTATAAGTTTTTTTTTCACGCATAGTAGCAATGAGATGGAGTACGCTCTCGAGGATAATAGTACCCCGAAGTCATGGGACAGAAATCTGAACTCCGCATAAATTTTAGACTGTACAAATACAACGAAAAAATCTATATTCAGCAATAATAGCTTAAATAAAGAAACTAGTTTAGGAGTATGTTGTTTTTCTATGTAGGTATATGCACTTATAGTCAATTATCCAATGCAAAGATACTTCGTGAGTTATTTTTTCTCGAAAATCTCACATCATCAATCACACGGTTTCTTTCCAAATAAGCAGGACCCAGTAATTCTCAACATTGCATACGTGGTCCTACATTAACTTCAAGATCTTGCAATGTTGTATTCAGAAAAATGTTAAATAAATTACATAAAAGGCTTCTCTAAATAACTAACAGTACCTGCACGACCGAGCGTTGCTCGGATAAAAACGATTTATTTTCTTGGTTTCATTTCAAACTCCACGCCATCTGAAATAGTTCCCAATAAAAAAATATTTTCACAAAAAAATAAATAAACGCAATATGGTTTTGATTAAGGTTTTTTTTCCTCTCAGTGTATAAAACCCAGGTAATTGGGTGCCCAAAGCCGATGACGCTGATAAAATACCGTAAATAATTACCAAAAATAATAAAAAAATACCGCAAATATGGGATGAATATAAATCAATAATATGATTAGTTAATTTAATACTTAAATAAATTAAAATTTCTAAGATAGATTTTAGTCAGTACTTTTATTTATTAATAATATAATATAATGTTTGCATACCTTACTGAGGTAAATATGGCGGATTTTTAAATTGAAAGAAAGAAAGAAAAGAAAGAAAAAATATTTATTTCATATTAGGAATACAAAATATTCGCTTAATGAATGTCATTTTTTCCCGGTCATCGCCTTTAAGTGCCCGTTTGGGCTAGATGTTGAGCTGAGAGAAAAAAGGCGGCGGAAAAAAACTCCCAGCACTCTTTTTAAAAAAAACAGTACATATATAATTGAGATAACAGTATGGCTATGGGTCCATAATGGGCACACGTGACAGCTGATCGTATGAGACACTATAAATGTATAAAACAACTTTTGTAATACCCATATTTGTGCAAATAAATCATTTGTCTTTGTCTTTGAACTCGGGTCTTTAGCTCCGCAGTCAGCCATTCAGTCAACCATTCGGCCAAGGATGCTTTTAATCAATGGACGAATTTTTATAGAGTTCAAATCGACGTTGTCATTTCTTTGAACGTCGGATTGGCGGACGGCATTTGACGGCGTTCGACGCCACTATATTATTAATTCTCTCCAATTGATGTCAGGAAGAGTTGTATTTTTATTCAAAATTTCTAAAAATAAAACCTATATGTGTCGATTTATCACCCTCGAAACCAGGGTACTAAATTTCATCAAAATCGATGGAGCCATTTTCGAGATATTTATTTACAAGAATTGCTCGTTTAAGGGCCTTTTTCACCACCTTCAAGTAAAGTGAAAAGTACGCTAATTGTCGGTTAAAGTCACCCGTAACTTCAATTTCAATTACACGATGTTCGAGTAGCACTAATCATTGATGATAAACTGACCCGTACTCATAGCTTTTACTTACCAACTAACTTTACTTGGGACGACACTAATCATCACTTTACTTGAAGATGGTGAACGAGGCCCTAAAGGTATTAGATTTACTACAGATACTTTATTAATTTATTATTGATTCTAAATCTTCAGTACAACCATTTAATTACTTTAGGCAATCTAAGCCATAAAATATTTAACGATGTTTTGCTGATATAACGGATAAGTATTTATAGCTCTACAATTGAAAATTAATGTCAGACATCTTATAAATATAGTAAAATTAAACTGAAAGCCTCTTCACATTGTAATAAACGGAATTTAGATTTATAAAGTACGTACGTAACCATGTACACGTACGTGTACGTGCCAAAAACCAAGCTGAAAATCCACCGCCATTTCCACTATTTTTTTAATAAATAAATAATGTTTTACACTTATAACCACACAGTAGGGTAGATATAGTCACACAAACCAAGACACCAAGAGCACAAACCGAACCTCTCAACCTCTGCTTCGTCAGGAATCGAAGGCACTCCAGCATAGTAACCATTGCGCCACACGGGTCGCGTGAGAGAGATGAGATCAATAAATGAGATCATTGTAGTCAAACTAAATTAAATTGTAATGCTTAATATATCTATTTTATGATCACTTTGCAAAATGAAGATAATTGCAAACTTTATGTAGTGGAAAATGTCTGAAGCTCCCGAAGGAATACGAGTTAAAGCTTATAAAAATACTATGAACTTCAAGCAAACGCCCCAGATCCGGCTTATTTTTTAAACTTTTTTAACGATTTTTAAATGATTTACTAATATTATAAATGCGAAAGATTAGATGTATTTTTATTTTGATTTTCGTTTGTCTATAAATGTCGATGTCAGTCAATAACGTAATAATGGCTGAACGGATCAAGATAAAATTCGGCACAGAGATAGATAATAGTCTGGAATACGTAGGCTATCTTTATCCTGGAAATACCCTCTCGATAAGTATAATCATAAAAAAAACAAAACCTGTGCAAAGCTAAACCGGATTACTAGTATTAAGCAAGTCATCGAATTTTTAATAATTGCGATTGATCCCCGTCATCTATTTGTTAGGCACATAAAGTAATAATCCGTCCTGAATTCTGCAATACGCGACATCATCTTCATGCACTTTTTGAGCTTCGATGGAGTTGCGCGACACGCATCAAGGTATTGAGGACGCTGAGGCGTGTATGAGGGCGAATTTACCATACGCTTGACGTCAAGGAGATATTTTTGGAGTACTAGTTCCTTTTTACTTTATATGTCATTGGTGATAACCTTAGAGCACCAAAGTTACTGACTCACCCTTCAGTAGAGACGGCATAGCGCCTCGCTTTGATACATAATTTTTGTGCCAAATCTGATGCAGGGGGAAGAACGTACATATTTTAAATTTGTCAAACAAATATTTTTTCATCGCTACAGATGCATACATTTCTAGACAAAGACAAAGACAAATGATTTATTTGCACAAATATGGGTATTACAAAAGTTGTTTTATACATTTAATAATCCGCCATATTTACCTCAGTAAGGTATGCAAATATTATATTATATTATTAATAAATAAAAGTACTGACTAAAATCTAGCTTAGAAATTTTAATTTATTTAAGTATTAAATTAACTAATCATATTATTGATTTATATTTATCCCATATTTGCGGTTTTTTTATTGTTTTTGGTAATTATTTTTACGGTATTTTATCAGCGTCATCGGCTTTGGGCACCCAATTACCTGGGTTTTTATACACTGAGAGGAAAAAAAAGCCGGCGGAAAAAAAAACCTCCCAGGTTTTTAATCCCGTATTCCCTCACAAAGTTAAAGTTCATCATTTAGAAATTCAGAAACCGAGTAGTACGCTTTTGTAAATAAGAATGTTTTAAGTGCTCGTTTAAAATCACAATTTGTTTTAGATTTGAGGGATTCAGGTAAATTATTATATATTTTTGGTCCCATGCAAAAGACGCTTTTATGATATTGTTTTGTTTTTGACGCAATCGAACACAATTTTTTATTATATCTTTTTGATTTTAGGGTTTCATATTTATTTATATCTTTTTTTACCATTAAGGATATTTCATAAATGTATAGAGATGGGAGCGTCATTATTTTTAAATCTTGAAAGTGCGGCTTACAAGAATCTATTTGATTAAGTTGACACATAGAACGAATGCATTTCTTTTGAGCTTTAAAAACCATTTGGATTCCCGTTGCGTTACCCCAGAATATGAGACCGTATCTAAGAGTTGCACCCACATATGCATGATATGCACTAAGGACAGCTGTTTTGTTTACTATTTTTGATAATTTATATAATGCAAATGAAAATTTATTTAATTGTTTGCAAACATGTTCCATATGGGACTGCCATGTTAATTTATTATCTATGTATAGACCTAAGAATTTAGTTGTGTCCGTTTCAGATATCATCTTTCCTTTATAGTTTATATTTATAGGTTGACCGTATGATACTCTATTTTTAAAAGTCATTATATTGGTTTTATCAAGATTAATTTTTAAATTGTTGTTATTAAGCCAGTCTATTAATGATTCTAGTGCATTGTTTATTTCGATTTCATAATTACTTATGTTATTATTCGTAAATACAACTGTACAATCATCGGCAAAGAGTATCATCGGCTGTTTGATGACTTTAGGGAAATCATTAATGTAAATAAGAAAAAGTAATGGACCTAATATGCTTCCCTGAGGCACACCATAAAGTACAGTCCTAGTATGAGAGTGGAATTTTTCTTGTGTGTTTGTTATATTATTGATTTTTGTAATTTCTGTGACTTGTTCTCTGTTAGTTAGGTAAGATTTTATTAATTTTAAAGCATTATCTCTCACTCCATATTTTTCTAATTTTTCAATTAATAGTTTATGGTCCACGAAATCAAATGCTCTTGTCATATCCATGTACAGTCCTACCACTTGTTTTTTATTATCTAGACTAGTCATTACTTTTTGCAAAAAGTTAAATACTGCTATATTAATTGATTTATTTTTCCTAAACCCTACCTGTTCATCTGCAAAAATAGAAAACTTTTCAAAATAGGAATACAAGTTATTGTGAAGTACTCTTTCAAATATTTTAGAAAATATTGGTATTAATGCAATTGGTCTATAGCATCCCATATCCAGTTTGTCCTGTTTTTTAAAAATAGGCTTTATGATAGTTACTTTCAACTTGTCTGGATATGTACCTGTTTCAATACTTGAATTTATAATATAAGCCAATACAGGAGCTATTATTTTTGACACCTTTTTAATAATACTGGTACATATGCCATCATACCCCGTGCTGTTTGTATTATTTAAATTGTTTATAATTGTCGTAACTTCATCAGTGGATGTGGGTTTCAAAAACAGAGAGTTATAATGATTGTTACTAATTTGGTATTTTACATTATTAATATTATTGCCACAACTATTCTGAATTTCGTCAATGAAATAGTTATTAAATTCTTGGGCAATTATTTGAGGGTCGCTTACTATAGAATCTCCTACTTTAATCTGTTCAATATCTTGTTTAGGAACGTTAATAGTGTTATCATTTATTATTTTCCATGTAGCTTTAGATTTATTATGAGCATTCTTAATGAAATAGTCATTTTGAGACTTTTGTGTTAACTTTATGATTGCTTTTAATTTTTTCGAATAGGTTTTAAATCTGTTTTTTGATACCGAGTTTCTATATATTCTACATTTCCAAAGTAAAGATCTTTTTATTTTTGAACATTTTTTAATACCCTTTGAGATCCATTTAGGCCGTTTCTTAGTCGAAATTTTAACTTTTAATATAGGAAAACAAAGGTTATAAAATAATTGAAACGTTTCATGAAATGTATTGAACGCAGTGTTAGTGTCTTTACTTAAATAAACATCTTGAAAGGTTAAATTTCGCAAACAATCGATGAATTTAATTACATTTTCAACACTATAGTCGCGCTTGTAAGCATACCAATGTGTAACGAGACAATTCCTTTTCACCGGGCACTGTAAGATCTGAGCTGTATGATCTGATAGCGCAAGGTCTACTACAAATGATTTACAATCTCTTATGTTGTGGGCAAAATTGTCAATACATGTTTTACTACAAAGGCGTGTTGGTGTCTTTATGCATAGTTTAAGATTAAAATAATCAAACATTGCTTCAAATTCCGATGTTATTTTATTTCTTTTTAATATATCTATGTTAAAATCGCCACACACAACAATTTTTTTGTTTTTATAGCAGATCTTACTAAGTAAATTTTGCATACTATTGAAGAAGCAATCATAATCGCTTATTTTATTTTTTGGCGCTCTATATACACAAATAATAATAATTTTATGTTCTATAAGTTCGATAGCACTACATTCTAATTTATTTATTATATTAAAAGCTTGTATTTCCTGTATGTTACGAAACTTGTGTCCATTGCGAATTAATATACATGATCCTCCGTTCCTATTATTTCGCAAACTGTACGATGCAAGAATATAGTTTGATATATTTAAAAAGCAAGTATCTGATTGGACCATGTTGTGTCAATTTCAATTAAAAACGTCTTTTTCTATGCACCGACAACACTGACACCGACACACACAGACACACTAGTTGTATAACTAGAAGGCACATTGCGTATGGACGTTGGGACGAGGGGTTCGCCCATAAAGGCCACTCGTCTGACGGGTGTCATACCTGTCATACCTTGATGCTCTAAGGTGATAACAATGTAATGGATCTGACGTAAAATGTTTTTATTGTTGCATCACATAAGTTGAAATCACCTTCTATGGAAATTGCTTTTTCAATAAGTTGTCATTTTCAAAAACATCACAATACAACTTCATGCTTGTTTTCTTGTTTTAAGTTATTGACATTTAAAGATATATAAGCTTATAATATCAAATTATCGAGGTCTTACTACTTGTGCAGGTAAGTAAATAAAGATCTTTAGGAATAAATTGTAAATATTATTTACTGGTTTTATTAAGACTGGCTTCGTGGATAAGAGTGGCAAGGTTTGCACTTTGTTGGTTGTAACATCAATTAATTATAAATAGTCAACAGATTGCAATGTCTTCTCATCACTAGTCCACAAACTACCTTATTTACCTATATTAGGCATGGAGTACCGCTCCTAATATTTTTAACTTAATTTTTCTGTAGTATCGATATCCTTGCTTGATGTTCCTAGAGAAAGGGTTAAGTCAGACTTCCATTGATTCTGTCCCTTATTTCATTTTGAATTCAGAAAACTGTATTTTTTTTAAATACTCTACAATCTTGTTTTAACATACGAAATTAGTAATAATGTAAGGAGTATAATAATTAGTATAACATGAAAGTTTTGTTTTAGTATCTGCAACCTAGCATCTTTTTTGTATGTTAGCAAAGAGTTAATGGAACAGCTTATATTAGAATAATTAATCGTCTTTACTACTTCAACAGAATATAAAAAACAGCGTCAATTTCTGATCTTTCATTATAATAACTTAGAGCTACCGATAAAAATATTTGCTTCTGATCTAATAATTCAGCGACTAATTTTGTAAGTGGGCCACTATAAATGTTTTATAGATTCAACACCTGTCTACTGATAAAATCAAATTACAGACATAAAATTACTTAAAGTCAGCGGAAAACACATAGTGTACTCTTTTTTGATTTATCTTGGTGTATTTATGAGGTATATAGGAAAAGTTAGTGTTATTTTGTTCGATATAGGGTAGGGGGGGTGGTTCAGGGTGCGAAGCCTCCTAAATAGGAGGTGGTGAGAGGCAAAACCTTCCGTCAAAAGAAACAATAGCAGACCATTCATTTAAAACGAATAGGTTGGGTTAGGTTCATTAGTTTCGACAGTTTAATTATCACAAAAACGGAAAAAGGAACCCGCACTTACGGGTTTCCGTCGGCGTTAGTGAGATTAGCCTCTGCTTTAATGAAGTATTGTTCCCCTTCCCCTTTAAAAAAACTACGCGTCTCCGGTAGAAAGGAGTTGAGAGAGTGGGAATCGGTATATGAGCTTGATATTGTTGTTAGGTTTTAGTTTTCCCCAAGATATGTCCAAAATAAACAAAAACAGAGTCACAGATGTATGTTTTTGATAACAATTTTTTTTCCAATAATATACATAGTTTTACTTATGGTAGTATTTATAAATACTTAGATACAGGTGATATAAGCAAACATGTGATAAGAGGTTATATTAACCATCATTTGATGACAATAATATTGAAGTTTGATGTTCAGTTGTAGTGAAGTGTAGATGAAGTCATTAAATCTCTCATGCTAACTTATAAAAATATAAAATTAGAATACGTTATGAATATGAAATTAGAATACGTTCGAATCATTTAAAAGATGCAGTTTATACACTCATTAGAGGCTAGCAACCCCGTTGACATATAGTGAATTTAGTTGCTTAATCTATATTTTCTAGCTGTGTCATAAATATAGAAGCTTGTTTTACAATATTTTACCACGAAAAAATCATTTAATAGATGCCAAATATTTGTCGCTGATATATCAATTCATTACACAACTATGTATTTAAGTAATACAAGAATGACATTTCAAAGAAGCTGGATTAACATAATGTAACCTTACATTTAAGTATACTATATTGCTTTGTTGCTTAGAATTCGAATTTTACTTACATTGTAGAGTCTGTAAGAACAAGTATAAATATTTCAATTAGATCAAGTATAATCTACTTGAATTTGCATATTATGCAAACTGTGCAAGTAAATTAAGTAAAATTAGCCTATTCGTTCAGAGGGGAAATGCTGCCAGCGTTATGGGCACAATGCCACAAGCGCAAATTTTAGATGGGGTTTTCTTTTTATAGTTAATTGTTTTAGTTTTTAGTTTTTATAAGTAAAGTAAAAAAATATAGTATATGATATTATTTGTATTTATATCACAATGCGATAATAGTGGCGGCGTCTTAGGGTATAATGTCAGGGGGACATGCCCATGCGAATTCGTTACTGACACTCTTATAAGATCATCTACATTTTAAAGGTTTTTTTGAAGTCCTAGAAAGTAATTGAAATTTGATGGCATTTCGTTCGATATAGGCTAAGTATAGTGCACGAGTGTTGTGAATTAAAATAACAATGCGAAAATATGTTTTTTAATACAGTTGCTCAAAAAGTGGCGTATTGCAGGGACGTATAGCGTTCGGGAAGTGGACTATTACACACTCGTGCGTTTTCTTTACCTTTTCCGAACTCGTGCGTTCTCTTTCCCAACTGTCAAAATAATGTCTATTAAAAAAAAAAAAAATTTAGGTGTTTTTATGATTCATGCAAATATTTCTAAAAAGAAGCTACTAATTTGTATCAATATCAGATTTAATGATTTGATTCAATGAGTTAGGTTAGGTTTTATTTCATTTCATCTCATTAACATTTTCATTTCATATCAATAAAAAAATTCTACTGAAGACTTGGCTGTATGGGCATAGTTCCCTTTTGCCTACCCAGAATGGTGAAGAAAACAAAAAAATCTCTGCAGGTATTCTTTTACGGCTTGGAGTTTTGGCGGGAAGTCTGAAGGGACAAGTTGTGCTCTTGTTTTATTTTCATTTTCTTGGTGTATTTTTGAGTTATATCGGATAAAGTTGCTGGCGTTTTTTTTTCGATATAGGTTAATAACAGTGCACGAGTGTTGTGAAATAGAATAACAATGCGAAAACATGTTATTTCGGCTTGCCTCCAAAACTCCTTCGGACATGTTCTCGTAAAGTAGCCATCGCTTTACTTGAACATCTGACTGACTAGACTGACTGATACCTGACGACTTACTGTTTTATATAGAATAATAGATAATAGATGCAGAAATTATACTTGACACTGGCAATATGCACAGAGCGCGATGCCATTATTTAATATTGAAACGAAAATATTGAATGGCTGCAAGGATTTTATCCAATGCCGTAAAATGAATTAAAAAAAATCTTTTACTGCTGGCGCCATTTTTCAAAAATGTTCTTTGAGAGTTTTTATTATTTTATAAATTGCTTCATTTTTTCGCAACTGTATTAAAAAAAGTTGTTCAGTACACGTGCGGAACCGTCATTGGAAGGAGTTCCGACTGTCAACCCTCACCTTCGGCTGCGCCTCGGCTCGGGTAGACATTTGTCGGAACTCCTTGCAATGACAGCCTTTCCGCACTTGTAATGAAATATACTATTTTCGGCTTGCCTCCAAAATTCCATTGGTCACGTTCTGGTAAAGAAGCCATCGTTTTACTTGAATGTCTGACTGACTTGACTGACTGATTACTCACGACTTATTGACTTTACGTATTATTACTCGTCTAGTTTCACAGAAACAGGCAAATGACGTGATGCAAAAATTATACTTGATGGTGGCAATATGCAGAGTTTGCGATGCCATAATTGAAGAAAAAAAAACGAGCCCTTACGACTACCTTACCAACCCAAAAATCAACAGGAAAACCTTAGTTTAAAATGATTTCTATTCTAAACTTCTACATTACTATTGTAGTGCCATCTCATGAAAGATATATAAACTACAACAATCATTCATGTTCAATAAGTAAGTAGTAAGAAGGCAGTATTCACTTAGTCTTGTAAGTTAGCGTTCCGGCGCTTACATAGTAACTTGGTAAATAGTGCCAGTATATCCAAGCAGATGGCGCTTAAATATACTGGCGTTCATAAGTAAAAATTTATCTTACTCAATGCATCAACAATCATGACATAATATGTTAGCAATGATACGATTTTTAACTGTTTCAAGGATTTATTTCTCTTTTAGATTACAAACTGTTACACTCTATGGGTGACGACTGCTCTCCCGACTACCAACAAAATGAAAAATGAGTCGTTACAAGCCTATTTATGCTATGTTAACTGGTACTTTGATCAATGCAATTCTTCAATACATAAAATTAAACCAAATAATAATAGGAACGATTTTTATGAGGATATTTTTTTAAATTAAATATTTTATAAAAGGAATTATACAATAATGACTGAAATACATTTCAGTCATTATTGTATAATTCTGAAATCATTTTTGGCCGGTTCCTACTCAAAAATGGGCTGTTTTTGAATTATATATTATTAAGTTGATGGCATGTTATTATTGTTAGTTAATGGTGAAGTTAGAGCCCGAAAAAATTACTTTTCTATTTTTCGATTTTTGATTTCCTCTAAAATGCCATAATTTTATTTGTTTATCTTACTAATCTAACAGATTACTGGTCAAGGTTTGACTATTTTTATGACCAATGGTAAAAAAAGCAGTCCCTGTAGCTTCGGGATTACGAATAGAGCTATGGTATCCCCTGCCTGATCGTAAGAGGCGACTTAAAAGGGGCTTCCGGGGATGCGGACGGTGAGAGTGGGAGCTTGACCCGTCCAGCTAGCAGCCCCGGGAGGGACGGGGCGGTGTATGCGTAACCGCATGCCACCGTGAACACCTGAAGGTGCAGGAGAGCACATCTGCTCTCCCGAAGATGGGCCCGTTCTGGGACGCCGCGCGTAGAGGACACCGGTGCGTTCCTATAGAGATCCCGGAGTCCTCACAAACGCAGAGGCAGGCCACCGAGGGGGTTTTAGTGCGGTCAAATCCAACATAACCCGTATCCTCTCCCAAGGTGTCGGGTACCTTTTGAAGGTTTCCCCCTGATACCAAAAAAAGGTATGAAAAGGCAAGAAAGGGAACCACATGTTTATTTTAGTCTGTCGATATAAGCGGATCGTCTGAGACTATTTCTCATACCTAGAATAAAAATGAATTCCCAGTAGGTATTAAAACTTAAGGTATTAAAAAGAAGGTAGTATTGAACGTTGTAAAACATAATATTATAAATGTTATCATTAAGAGTCCAATGAAAACTTCATGCTTAAAGCGTTCTTCGGGCCATTGCGCAGGTAGAACAGTTCTATAAGTACGACTGACATTATTCATTATTATATTTTTATTAATATTTAGCTTATTTTTAAATACCGAAGTAATGACTGTACATTATAATTGAAAATATGGTCGTCGATTTCTGATTTGCTGATAATTTTAATTCATTATATTATGTTCTTTTTCGTTTAATTCATTATTATTCATTTAATGTGTTTTGATGTTTAATATAGTTCAAACTTTACTGTGTCAAGTTGATTTATCTATTTTAACATAGCTCTTTGACTAATATGATGGATGGTCTCACTAACAGAGAATAAGCAAAGCCTTACTACCTAAAAGGGCTCCTTTTTATCAAAGATACACCTATAACAATTACCAAAGCGAGTCATTAACACGCTCATATTAGCTTGACCTGTATGTATGTATGTATGTTCGTATGTATGTATGTAACGGAATCTTTTAACTTTATTTTCACCTATTTCTAAGCATCTGATTAACTTGAAAATTTGCACAGGGGTCAAGGGCCGATGACAATGCAATAATATGAAAAAAATCCAACTATAAATTAAAAATAAATAATGTACCGTAGTTTAAAAAACTAAAATTCACGCTTTTGTGAAAATACGAACCCAAAAGTAAAAAATAAGAAG
Organism: Pyrgus malvae; assembly: GCA_911387765.1. Classification (NCBI taxonomy): domain Eukaryota; kingdom Metazoa; phylum Arthropoda; class Insecta; order Lepidoptera; family Hesperiidae; genus Pyrgus; species Pyrgus malvae. Next base: position 19,973,505 of record OU426951.1, on the reverse strand, counting down.
AAAATGTATTTTACTGTAAAAAAGGGTGCGTTTTGAGATACTATTGACATTATACACCCACGCTTTTTTTACAGTAAAATATATTTTCTTCTTATTTTTTACTTTTTAGTTCGTATTTTCACAAAAGCGTGTTTTTTAGTTTTTTAAACTACATTATTTATTTTAATATAATACTCGTAGATGATTCAATAACCATCGAATTACCATGTAGCACCAAGGTTACATTTTAGTCCACTGACCGTGTGAACTCATCTACTTACGTTTCGTAGCCCACTTTCAAGATTGTGCTAATATTTCGTACGCAATAACTAGTCTTTTAGGCTCAAAGTACTCTTTCAGCAAGCTCTGAAAGTCAATTAGAACAGCGTAAGTTATGTTTACGTTATGAAGATAAATTTCTATTTCTAAATACAAAGTTTCTAAATACAAATTCTTATTCTTAATACAAAGCGTTTTTAGGACCGTTTTCCTGCTAATAGATAACCGTCTCCCCATGTAAATGATGATTTAGTTTAGGATATTGGTGTACCGAGGGGGAGGGGGGGCAGCTGCCCCTTCCCTGGATCAAGATCCGGATTCAGGGATTAAAAAATCCGAAAATATCTCGCAAAACGAAAATAGAAACCTATAAAAAATAAGCTAGATACCTTGTGCTGTTTCCTTTGTATATTTAATATTTTGTTTGCGTGTCTTCCTGTAACGTGGAAGGCAAATTTACGCATGGTACTCAGCTTGAAAAAATCCCCCCCCTATCCTCTGAACAAGAACTTGCCCCCCCTGACGAAGAACCTGCCTCCCCTGACCAAAAACCTGGGTACGCCCATGGTTTAGGCCATAGTCTACCATTGGCTAAACTTGATTGGTAGACTTGACAATTTTCATTTTTTGTAAGATTATTTCTTTCAGGATTGCACGGTACGGGAGAGAATAAAAAAAGTATCACAATGTTTACCTACTTCGGAGATCAAGTGGTAAATATTTTATAACGAATTCACGTAATTGGGGTGAGCGCCGGGATTCCAGCCCCTACTGAAAAAAGTCTTAAGCAAAGAAAGAGAAAGAAAGAGAGACCTAAAGAAACAAGCGCGACAAAGATGGAATAGGGGTCGCAACCAATTAAAATTGCTGTGTGTAGTAGCGTGCATTGTGAAGTATGCCAATTATTTATTAGCTCATTATTTCGAAACAAAAAATAGCAGTATACTTCAAATAAACGCACTATTAAACATTACACTTGTATATATAGCTATTGTTAAATTAATTTGTAATATCGGACCAGAGTATAAAAGTTTTACATAACGCAATCAGTACACAAATACAGTTACTGTATAATATAATATGTAGTTTCATTATAAAAAAATACACCTACGACTATATCGTAGACCAGTTATCTTACAGCTTAAATAATATACGATATCAATACGATAGATTCTAGGTAAATAGATTAAAGAATTAAAAATGGTTTATTTTACACCAGTTTTATTTATTTATTTATTTATTTATTCTTTATTGTTACAACGTAAAATGTTGTACAAAGGGCGGACTTAATGCCGTGAGGCATTCTCTACCAGTCAACCCTGGCTGATGGTGAGAATTTTAAGTAGGTGGCAACAATAGCACTATTTCTACAAGGAAAATTGTTTTTGTGGTGGTAAGCTTGTATCTAAAAAAATTACACTGAGAAAGTAAATATATGATGCATAATATAATACATAAATAAAATATAAGATTACATATTATAATACTAGTTTACATACATACATACATACATATAAATAACACACAAATATAAAATGATGATAAAACAGACTAGTTGATCTCAGACTTTTGATAAAATTCCCGGACCTTTCTTTTAAAGGTATTTTTGGAAGCCGCTTTTCTGATTTCGGTTGGCAGGGCGTTCCATAGCGATATTGCTTGACATGTAAACGAATTTTGATAGAAACAGGTGTTGAGAGATGGAATATCCATTTTTAAGTTTTCAGAAGAACGTAGTACTCTATTAAGGGAAGTGTAGCGATAGTGAAAACTTTGCTTAAGGTAAGTGGGATAGGTTGGATCATTTAGAATAGAGTACAGAAGGGAAAGTATCCTAGAATAACGCCTTTGTCGAATAGGCAGCCATTTAAGCTGGTGTCTGTATTGGGATATATGATCAAATTTGCGTAAGCCGAAGATGTAACGGATGCAATTATTAAGTAGGCGTTCTAGTTTATTCAGAAGTTCTTCTGTCAGATCAGGGTAACACACATCAGCATAATCGATTATGGGCAGCACAAGTGTCTGGATGAGCATAAGCTTCGTGTTCAATGGAAGAAAGTGTTTTAGACGACCGAGTGACCTGAGCGCTGCAACAACTTTACGGCTAGTTTCAGCAATATGTGGCCGCCAGCTGAGAGTACTGTCAATGTACAAACCAAGATTTCTAACCGACTCACTTAACGGTATCTCGTTGTTGTTGTAACAGATGGGGGGTAAGTTTTGGTCCTTAGCTCTGGCCAATAATCTAGAGCTTCCCGTCAAAATCGCTTGGCATTTAGCGGCATTGACAGATACACCGTATTGGAGAGACCATTTTGATAGTGAAACAAGACAAGCATTGATGTTGTCAAACGCAATACGGAGATTATCAATGTCGGCTTGCACGTAGAGCTGGAGGTCGTCAGCATATAGATGATACGAACAGTTTATGACAGAAGTGAGAGAATTAATAAAAATAGAAAATAATATAGGAGAAAGAATTCCGCCTTGCGGCACGCCGGTTTCCAGGTCAGCCCAGGGCGAGGAGTTTTGTCCCACTCGGACTGCCTGCTGACGGCCGCGAAGATAAGACGAGAACCAGGTCAATGCTGAGGAACTGAATTTGAAGTGAGACAGAATGGCGAGAAGGATGTCGTGGTCAACTGTGTTAAAAGCATTCGAAAAGTCAACAAGCACCACTAATGTTAACTTTCTGTTATCCATGCCCTTTCTGATGTCATCTGTCACTTTTATTAGAGCAGTAGTAGTGCTGTGACCAGAGCGAAACCCCGACTGATAACTACTCAGGAGGTTATTTTTAGATAGAAATGAGGATACTTGCTTATGTACACAGGCCTCTAGAACTTTGGATAGGAATGGAAGTATTGAGATCGGGCGAAAGTGTTGAGGTAATGTTGGATTTTGAATTTTGGGTAGTGGCTGGACAAAAGCTCTCTTCCAAATGGAAGGATATTGTCCTGTGTGCAGCGAAAAGTTTATAATATGCGTGATTGCAGGGAGAAGGATATCCAAGATCATAGAAATCATATCTCTACTTACTTCATCGCAACCTACAGCTTTAGACCTGATGGCTAAAATCGTCTTTTTTATTTCATCCTGCGTAACAGGTGAAAGCTGAAAGCTTGAAGAAATAGAGGCTTGCTTTGAAGCTATGAAATTCAGAGTTTGAGAACGAATTACGGGCTCGAGAGAAGTAGAAGATGCAAAATGACGATTAATGTCATCTAAAGTTGTGGAGGACCCATAATTCAATGTTGGTGGCTTTCTGACACCAAGAGTTTTTAGGAATTTCCACACATCAGCGGGGGAAGAGTTGCTTATATTATTGTGGATATATCGGCGTTTCGCTATTCGTATCATCTGATTGCATCTGTTTCTGGCCAACTTAAACGATAACCAGTTTATTTCCGATCGCTCTTTTTTAAATTTCCTGAAAGCACCATCCCGTTTAGCCATTGCAGCGCGTACGGCTTCAGTCATCCAAGGGGCTGGTGGGCGCTTCAGCCAGTTTCAATCAGGAGTCGTCCCCAAGTGCTGAAGTAGGCCACCTCACACACCTGAGAGGGTTTATCGTAAGAGGCGACTAAAAAGGGCTTCCGGGGTTGCGGGTGGTGAGCGTGGGAGCTCGATCCGACCTGCTAGTGACCCCAGAAAGGACGGTGATATGAGCGTGGCTATATGCCGCCGTAAAGATCTGAAGGTACAGGAGAGCACATTTGCTCTCCCGAAGGTGGGGATCTCCCGCACAGTACGGGGGCGTCGCGCGCAGAGGACATTGGTTCGTTCCACTGGAGATCTGCTATAATTTATTCAAAAATAAATTTCAATATGAAGTAACTACCTCATGTTCTTTTATTTTATTATTATTATATTACATTCCAGCTATGTCATAAAGTAATCATGGTCTATTCATGGTTATATTAGTTTATAATAGAATTTACCGTTTGTTTTGTGAAGTTACAAAAAACTTCTACTTGAATAAATAACTTAGTTATATGATACAGTAGTGCTTTGCATGCTCAAATGAACAGATACTCGTCCTACCATTAGTACGTAGCGAGAAACTAATATGTAACTAGGGGTCTGCTATAATATTTTAAGTAAAACGTATTAAAGAAAATTTATATGATTTTTGGGCTCATTCCGGCTGTTTTCAACATCATAATAATATGTTAGTAGTAAAAATTAGTATTCGCACAAAACTACGATTGGAAAGCAGGATAACTTTTAATTTTATCAATCATTAAATAAATCAATTAAAAAACCATTTTCTCGTACTGAATGTATCAAGAATTCACGTTTTGACAGCTCATTAAAAGTTTTTCAATTGATTTGGTAGTCAAAGACCAGATTTCACTCACACCGAGTTACTTATCTTTATATACTTGAAATAATCAAAATACTTGTAAGAATTTTATATTTACGCTAAAATTATATCTCCAATGTGTAAATTATGAGAAGATAAAAATAGTGACCAACTTGCCTGCTAAATCGACGTTGTAGTCGGTGAACCTTTTAGACAAAAAAACTTTGTGTGAATTTTATATATTTCTTCGATATAAATTATCGAACACTTTGTTCTCCGTTTGTTTCTAACATTCGATGAAAGATTCTGATTCGAACTTTTCCGGTATTTATATTGATACTACTGTTTAAATCGCAATACAACAGCAATCAGGCCATTGCCTTAATAGTTTGCCTTGGCCGCAAGCCGCACGGTACAACTGTTCGTACATAATACCCTTTTTTGTAGAATCTTGAGCCCAAATTTCACAATCTCATTGTTGATCTACAATTTAATGAATCAATGAAGTATACGAAGTTTTTACCCAATGTCAATTTGGGCCCTTGGTTTTTAGTGACATTGGTATTCAACTGCAAATACGATTATGTTTATATTACGATGATACAAATGAAAGAGCTTTTCTGTAAGTAAGTTGGTTTAACTGGCTTAATCTTATTTTTTAATTTAAGATCTACCTTCGATTATTACCTTCCAATTATTTATTTTGTTTGTTTATGAGGCCATAAAACATACCTAGTGGGTCGCTTGCAAAACATTCGAACAAACAAAAACGAATAAAAAAAATACTTCATACTTGTGACATACTACTCTGTGTAAAAAGTATCGGGAATATGTCAATAAAAAGACCCGCGTAAAAGAGGTCGTTCTAATTTTTTTACTGCATGTTGGTAGCACTGTATGCGCGCAAAATTTGAGCGGGATCTGTCATTTAATTTGTTTTAAACTACACTTTTTGCTGGTGATAGTTTTGAGTCCTCGGCGGTTTTTACAATGAAAAATATTGTTGAACAAAGAGTGTGCCTTAAATTTTGTGTTTTGAATGATATTTCATGTGGTGATGCACTAAAAATGTTGCGAAATACCTACGGCGAATCGTGTATATCGAAAACTAGGGCTTATGAATGGTATAAGGCTTTTAAAGTAGGCCGAGAAGTAGTAGTAGACTTGCCTCGTTCTGGTAGACCTTCAACCGCTACGACCTAAGAAAACATCGACAGAATCAAGAAGCTAGTGCTCAAAAATCGACGTATGAATCTGAGAGAGTTGGCTAGTAAGGTGAACATATGTTTTAAGTCCGTCCACAACATTCTCATTGACATTTTAGGCATGAAACGCGTCGCCGCTCGACTAGTTCCAAAAGAGCTTAATTTTGTTCAAAAAGCGCAGCGAAATCATGTCGCTGAAGACATGGTTTCCCGAGCTTCTACGGATCCGACCTTTATGAAACGTATAATAACTGGCGACGAGACATGGGTTTATGAGTACGACATGCAAACAAGCCAACAGTCTTCAGAATGGCGTCTCGAAAACGAGCCGAAACCCAAAAAACCGCGGCAAAGTCGCTCCAAAATCAAGGTGATGCTGACAGTTTTTTTTACTACCGTGGTGTGGTTCACTCCGAATTCCTTCCAGAGGGAGAAACAGTGAATAAAGAATATTATTTAGGCGCCATGAAGCGTTTGCGTGAGAGTATCCGCCGAAAACGTCTAGATTTTTGGCAACACAACTCATGGATGCTGCACCATGATAATGCACCAACACACACAGCCATTATAGTGAAAGAGTTTTTAGCGAAAAATTCAACAAAAGTTCTCGACCAAGCACCGTATTCACCTAATATTGCTCCGTCTGACTTTTTTTATTTCCCAAGTTAAAATTACCACTTCGAGGAAAACGTTTTGAGTCGATAGAAGCCATAAAAGAAAATTCGCTGAATGAGCTAAAGGCCATACCGCAAATAGCCTATGAAAAATGTATGGAAGAGTGGGTGAAGCGGTGGAGATGTTGTATTGCAAGCGATGGGGCCTACTTTGAAGGCGATAAAATAAATTTAGATGAATAATTTGTACATTTTGTTTTATTGACAAATTCCCGATACTTAGTACACAGAATTTATTTTTGAATGAGGAACGTGGGAAAATAAAATTGTTGTTTTCTATTAATTGCTGGATCTCTTTTAAATGAGAAACTAGCCGATTTTTTATGTGCAGCTAACTTCCCGTAATGAAACATAAAAGGCTTGCGCCATAAATATAGAAGATTGTTTTTTATTACATGTAAGCCACATTATTCATGTTAATTTACTATGCGCTGTGTATACATAAATAATTTAAACAGAAACCGGTCACTTCAGAGCTGCAACAAAATTAAATGTTGTCATTCGAAGATAGCATGGTTGGATAGAATGAAATCTGAAATACGTATTTTGTTTGTTTATTTTGTCTATCGTACAAAGCATCTGACAAATGCGGACTTAACGCTCGAAGCATGTGAGATAAAGTAAAAATCCCAGTTCGGTCAAATCTAGGATATTGCACCTGATTCTTTATCCTTTTTGGCTGCAAACCTTTTTACGTCCCACTGCTGGGCACGGGTTTCTCCCCATTATTGGAAAGGCCTGGAGCTTACTCCACCACGCTGCTCCAATGCAGGTTGATGGAGATGCGGGTTAGTGGCCAATCCGCTGTCAGATCTTTTCAAACCGCCCATAAGGCCTCCGACAAGGTTTTACGACTGTTATCTATCTACAACAACCAGGATCGACGGGTTAGCGTACCCTCCGAAGCACGGAAATGCACATTTTTTTGCTACTAGCGGTCACCCATCTCACACCTGACCGCGCCCGTTAGGCTAAGTCGCATAGAACGCTTGCATTCTATTCTATCCGCCGGGCCATACGCGCTATCCTTATTATATAGCGAAAAATCCTTGCCAACCATCACTTAATATGAGAAGAGGACGAATTCTCGATAGGTCAACGACCTCAACATCAGAACAAAGGAAAAGTTGCGATTAAAAGGAAACATTCAACTGCTATTAGTGCAGCTGTAATAGCGGACTGGATTACCAATTTAGTAGTTCGTACTATCGCTGGCTGTAATGAAGGGTTCCAGGGTATTGCGGCAATTCTCGCGCGTCTGCAACCGAAGTACGAGTATCGGAGAATTTTATCGGCTCATCACTAGTAATTAGTTGTACAATTAACTAATAAGACACGTAGTAACTAAATTATTGAGATAACATCCGCCTAGTTAATGCTAAGTAACACTTATTTATTAAGAGTAATCTAAAACATGACCTTAAACAATAAATTTAGAATTCGACTTAAATTGAAATTTAATTAAGTTGAATTCAATGATATTTAAACTATAAAATACGTATACTGGGAGATATATATAATTTCAATTTCATTCTAGGTCTGTAAATTCGACGACTTTTCGTGTCGTGTATTGAAACATTTCGTGGAAATATGTTTGGAGACGAGTATAGACCTAATTTATACATTTATCTACATTTAAAGAAGACATTTTTATTTTCAGTACAGGGTCTCTAGTAAATAGATATATATTTGAAAGAAATATTACTATTGTAGAACTACAATATTTCTGTGCGTAATTGAATATATTTATTACTAGTTTTCGTCCGCGACTTCGTCGGCGTGTACTTTAGTTATCAGGGCATATTTTTTAATTAACCCCCGTTATAATTATGACACGCGTATCTGTCTGTATAGTGAAGTACTGCCTTTCTTATCCTGTCTTATCGGATGCCTACGTAATACAAAGATCAGACCCTATAAGTTTCAGGTTTCTACGATCAGCAGTTTGGGCTGTGGCTTAATCCATCAGTTAGTCATTCAGGACAAAGCATTTTATATGTATAGATGGAATGAGATGAAAATAAGTCATTTGCGCAAATATTGATGTTACAATGGGTATTTTATGTATATTTATTAGCTCGCCATATTTACCTCAGTGAGGTATGCAAATTTAGAGGACAGAATTAAAACTGTAGGTAGGTAATTTAATGTTAGTAACTATAACTAAAATTACTTATAACTAAATTTATTATAGGTAATTGAAGATAACACTGGTTTTATTTTATTTTGACTGATTTTATTATATTTGCTTTAATATTTTAAGTACAAAATTGAGGCATATTCAAAGGCTTGAAGCAGTACGTATAGTTTATTAGATCCCATACAATTTTATTGATGGTTTCGTAAGTGATCCGTGGTGGGCATAAACCACATATCATGTTAGTAATACCTAGGTGTTACATTTTATTGGCTTGAATACAAACATGAAATCTTTGGCTCGTTCTGATAATTTTGAGAGTATTCTTAATGAAATAATTTTAAAGTTGGATTTTCAAAAACAATATTGACAATAGATTTTTAAAATAAGCAACATTTAAATAGATTTAAGTCGATCTTAAAGCGAAATATTTGGATGCAAGCCTCTTTGTTTGGGAGGCCTGGAGCTAACTCTGCGCCACCGTTCCAAATTTTACTATTTTTATACTTTATGAAATCACAGACAGGGCTTGACGACGATTGATAAAAAAATCCGATTATTAATTAATCCAAATATTACTAGTTTTTGCCCATAATTTTCATCTTAGCTTAATTTTCTATCTTTTGGTTTCTTAAATAATTACCCTCTTGCGTAGCATATTATATACCAACTTCTACGTATATTTTTTTTCAACCTTTTCTATGTCCCACTACTGGGCACAGGTCTCCTCTCATAAGTAAGAGGTATTTAGGCCATAGTCCACCACGCTGGCCAAGTGCGGATAGGTGGACGTCATGCTTTCGAGAAATTATTTTCTCTCGGGCATGCACAGTGATGGAGAACATCGTAATTAATTATATATCACGATATTTTCCATCACCGTGGAGCAGCGATAAATGCGCACATTACAAATTTCTTTGTCAGAGGTGCGCGCCGAGGATTTGAACCTGGGATCGCTCCCGTCGAAGACCGCGGTTATTTACCACTCGGCCATCGCTGCTCTCTTCTACGTATATGTACATTTATTTGTGATGCTCTTATTAATGTCCATATTTATTTACAAAGTCCCAAAAACATTTCAGACTCTGGAAGTTACTAGAAGATACCATAAATAAATGATATCAATCTAAGGACCTGATCTACTTTTCCCTCTTTGCATAATAACTGGGTCTTTCATAATAAAATGCAATGTTGTTTAATGTACCCTGCCCTACCTTAATGTTGCTTGTCTTACATAAAAACTTGCATAGTTAAATTTCTAACTGTCTCTTGAATTGAGCAGACCCTTCAAAAATTTCTATTGTCCATAGAGGTGATGCAATAACGTTATTATCTAGTGACTAAACTTAACAAGGATTGCTGCATTGTTTTTCATCAGACAGATTAAGCATGCTGTAAGCATTTTTTTTGACGACCCGCGTGACGTAGTGGTTACCATGCCGGACTGCCGATCGGAGGGTCCCGGGTTCAATTCCCGGCGAAGCAGAGATTTGAATGATGAGTTTAAATTTCTGTTCTCGGTCTGGGTGTTTGTGCTTCTGTCTTTGTGTGTGTCCATGGCACCCACGACACAGGGTATAACTACCCTACTGTGGGGCTATGAGTGTGAAACGTTATTTATTTATTTATTTATTCAAATTTACTACAGCTGGATACCGAGCTCTGTCAGCATCTAAGCCTCTGCTCTCCGCCTGTCTACTTACTTACTTTTACCTTCTTCTTACTTCACCATCAATGCAATGCGTGTTGGTAGAGATGCGGTTTTGTTACCAATCCGCTGTTGGATGCCAAAGCAACCCTATAGTATTCCAAAATGTTTTAACGTTTATTAGTTTTATTATATAGCTGTATGTATCGATAACAAGTGGGACCGATGACTACATTTACAATGCTGGCAACATTTTTAATATCCAGTTGATTAGTTTTTTTTTAAGATTGGTAACTCTCCGTTTTATCTCAGCGCTCAGATTCGAGTAACGTCAGCATAAAAAATAAGCGTAGAAGAATTGTCAAAATACATTTTTTGCTGTTAGCGATGCGCAAATCGCGTCGTGCCATATTGAAAAAAAAAATAATTGTCGAAGAATTTTTTTTAAAGGTTTTAGAACTTTTCAAATTTCTTTAATGCTTCAAAAGTGCACACAGACTAGCGCGCTTGTTAGTACACATCACTACTACAACCAGAGCCGATCGGACTTCCTGATAATTTAGGTAACGTTGATACACGTATTACTCGTACAACAATAAATGGCAAAAAATATATCACAATTTTCTATGCATCTGATTGCATTTAACTTGACTTCCTGGTTTTCCTTTTTTGCGACCTACCAAAAAATCTTTATAAATAGTTTACCTAAGTGAATGCCTTTGAAAATGAAAAGATAAATCTAAGTTTGTTAGTGCAGGAAAAATAGTGTTTTTGTCAGTTCCTAAACTATTAGTGTAGTTGGTGGCGGGAAATTGAAAATATTGAAATAGGCATGCCGTAGTCTTGTTTTTATTTTTATTTTCTTGACTTTGTTGATGTTTGAGTTATTTCACGATTTGATGGCATTCTTAAATATTGATTTGTCAGTGCCCAAGCCTTGTGGAATAAAATAACAGAGCGAAAACTACCTAGTGTTCTGTACCTAACTAAAAAATTACGTTTATTGTATGGAAGCCCTCTTAAATATCTACCTACTTCATTCTATTTTTTAATATTAGTTGTTATAGCGGCAACAGAAACACATCATCTGTGAAAATTTCTTAAGTCTAGCCATCACGTTTCATGAGATACAGCCTCATGACAGACGGACGGACAGCGGAGGCTTAGAAATAGGGTCCCGTTGGCACCTTTCGGGTACGGAACCCTAAAAACGGGTAGAAATTTGATTCTAAGTTTTTAATTGCCACAAAAAAACAAACCTAATGTTTCCTTTCTAACAAGAAATTCATGTGTTGTTGAAGAGACATCACAACTCATAATCATCTACATCCGGTCGGATTTTTTATGTCCCACTGCTGGGTTTTCCTCCAAAAAGTGAGAGGGATTTAGGCCATAGTCCATCACGCTGGCCTAGTGGGCATTGGTAGATATCGTACCTTCGAGAAATTATGAGTTTCTCTCAGGCATGCAAAGCGATGTAAAACATCGTAATCAGTCAAATATTTTCCATCACTGTAGAGCAGCGATGAAAATGCGTGCACATTTCAAATTTCTTTTGTCAAAGGTGCGCGCCAAGGATTTGACCCCGGCATCTCTCGGGTCGAAGACCACGGTCCTTATTACTTGGCCTCTGATGGCTCGCTCCCCCAACCCCCCAGTAGAGTCTTTTTTACTACTCTTGAAATTTAAGTGTGCACTGCAATCTTTCATTTCGACCTGCTACAACTATCTTGACTGCAACCCTTTTTGCGTCCCACTGCTGGGCACGGGTTTCTCCCCATTATGGGAAACGGAGCTTACTACACCACGCTGCTCCAATGCGGGTTGGTGGTGACGCGGGCTAGTAGCCAACTCGGTGTCGGATCTTTTCAAACCGCCTATGAGGCCTCCGACTAGGTTAAACGACTGTTATCTATCGATAACAACCGGGACCGACAGCTTAACGTGCCTTCCGAAGCACGAAAATGCGCATGAAATTTATTGCCACTAGCGGTCACCCATCTCACTAACGACCGCGCCAGTTTGGCTGAGCTGTGTTGATCACTTACGTTCTACGCTTGCCACCGGGCCATGTGCGCTTTAATTTCCTTTTTAATAATAAAAAAAATTAGTAAGGTATGCAATTAAATATTAAATTGCTGCTGTCCGACCTCTTAAGGTCGAATTTTAAGTGTACTTGTACTTGCGCTTCGCATGTGTAAAATCCTGATAGTCTTTCATTCAGAATATGCATCAAAGTCCATTATTCATGGACGTATCCCGAGATGTTTCCTAAGTCTTCATAGTAATACATACTATTCGTTTACATAACATCATATTTAAATTTTTATTAAAATATAGAAATAGAGCACAGAAAACTCATTTTAATTAGTCAGCATAATCATAATCTCTTACCTAATACAAAGGTATGCATATTATAATAACCTCAATTTAAAGTCAATTTAGAATAAGTATATGGAAGTATTATTTTTAATTATGATAACAACCAAGAAATTAAACAATAATCATATTAAGAAAGAAAATTTATTTATTTTTGTAACCGATGCCAAATTTTGCCAAAAATGTAATCGAATACTCTGCTTTTAATGTTTATGCAGTTAAAATTAGGTCCACTCACATACGTATTTTCAAACTATTAGCGTGAAAATTAGATCAAAAATAACAAATAAAAAATCAGGACACCTTAAGAACAACTTAAACAAATAAATATATATTTTTATAGTAATACATACGAAGGTGATAACATCTGACTTTAATATTAGCATTCTTGACTTAAATTTAGTTTTTCAACATCATAGTTTGAGGACGTGCCTGGTGGCTTTTGAGACAGATTTTACAGAGAAGTATTGGTCATTTCCCCCACATCTTAATAATTTGACCTTCTTAATACAACATTAAACGCTATCGACTTTTCAAATAAATATGCAAAACCAACACCCATGGGAAAATTTATTCTCTTCAAAGGTATAGCACGAAACTGTAGCAAGTACGTGGTCATGAGGCATGCCTCAAGGTGGTGCAACGGTAGATCGATATAAATAGTGTGCAGTCGGTGAAGCAGCATCAGTCAGTTCACCTCCTGTCGGCTGGACCCGCGCTGAAGAGGACGAAAGTGACCCAGTGCTAAAAATAAATAGAAACATTTAAAATGCGTGCTTTCCAAGTAAGTGTTGTGAGTGCAATAGTTTTCCTTTTAATAAGTAGGTCAGCGGTATTTTAGCGTTGCTTGTTTGTTTTGGGAATAGTGTGATAATTTGGTGTTAGAATTGGAGTTAGTATTAGTCTAATTTTATATTTAAGTTCAATTACCGGTTTATGACGTCAGATATATTGTCTAATCAAAAACGAAAGTATAAGTGAAATTCTATTTTAATTAGTAATTCATGTGATTTTATATTTAGACCTACTTAATTACATCGTTACATTTGAACATCGTTTTAAATTATAACATCGTTTTGATTAATAAAAAATTGAAAAGTTATGGTACGCTTTTGTTATCTTTATTTGTAGATGTTCTTTAAAGATTTGTGCGGTTTAGTGTCATCTGAATGTATCCTTAATCATTAAGGTTGTTTTCAGGACAAAATGTATCTTAATTGAAGTAGGTATAGTAATGCCAAATTATATGACAAAATCACGAGAGCTATGATTTTTTTACAATGATTTTATTAATGAATCAGTGCTTTAATCTGTTTCTGTCATGCAGTTTTCTAAAATGTTATCTATTTTTATAATCAAGCTACATTTGTATTTATATTTCGATTAAGAAACCACCACCTAAAGCAAAATTCAATAAACTTATATTTTTCACGCCAACCTATATTTTCTTTTCGAAACAACACATATGCGTGAATATTCAGAAAACATTTGGAAAGTTATATTAATACAAATTAGCTTAATTATAGGGGTTACAAAAAAATAAATCAGGCAATCTAATGATGACTATTTGTGCGTTTGATTTGATAGAACTTGAATCAAAATCCTATTCGTAATTTATAATTATGTCTGTAGGTTCTAGTAATTTTGCTTTATATGATTTTGTTATTTTTATATAAACAACCTATCCTACGGGAAATGTAGGATGGATTAAAATTATTCTAGTACGAGTATGTCCTTTTCCAAGGTCCACTCTGTCTCTGTGCCAAATTTCACTATGGTAGTATCAATTGCAGTGTAGTGTAGTGTGTAATTAAGTACTAGTTAATTAAATGTGTCATCTTTACAACCGGTTAAAGTACTTGCCAAAAAGTAACATCGTAGGAGTGGTCTAAGTGTAGCAATGAGTTAATAGGGCGTAAAATAACTTCAAGATTTGTTTTTAACTTACGAGTTATAATCAAGTAAACCTGTTAATATTTTTCATTAACATTTAAAATGGTATTCAATTAGATGAAAAATAAATACACACGTCGTAGAACACTGTAGGCTGTAACCCTTTTTGCTTCCCTTAGTGGGCATGAGTCTCTCTCAATTATAATGGGAAGCCTGGACTTACTCGACTACCATGATCCAATGCGGGTTGGCGGAAATAAGGAGTAGTTGCTAACCCACTGACGGGTCTTTTCAAACCGCCCTTAAGGCATTCGAAAAGTTTAACGACGGCCTTATATTCATGACTGGGACTTTACATATCCATTGAAGCCCGGAAACTTGCATAATTTTTCCACTACATATCACCCGTCTCACACCCGACCGCATCCGTTTCGCTTTGTTAGGTAGATTGCTTGCTTTCTATGCCAATCGCAGGGCTATTCGCGCTTCCAACAAAACAGTTACGATATGGGAAATGCTGTTATCGAATAGAGTTATAAGCGGAAAATGATTACGAGCGTATATCATTTATTAGCCTAATACTTCCTGCAATTGTTTTTTGCGTATCCATTGTTCTGTTCTAGTTCCAAATATACTTGTATAATGAGGTTTAATACTAAGTTCGTTTAAATTTGCATTGTTACATACATTGTGATGTCTTGTTCTGTGATCAAAGTGATGTACGTTAAGGACAGATCGGTTATCAGTTATGTGGATTCAATTGCAGAGGTCAATGCCATAATGATATTTAATACAAATAAAAGTAGAGCAATGTATGTTACGGCAATGACTTCTATTCATAATTCTACTAATAATTATGCCTCTTAATATGCATTATGTAAAGTGTTAAATTGAAGCATTGTTCATTTTTAAAGGTAAATTAAATGAAATGCAGGCTAAAAATTTGTTATAGGTTGAGAAATATTGGTAGAAAATTTAAGATTTCGGGCAATTCTAAGAAGTTTTAAAAGAAAAAATTTAGGAAATTTAAAAAAATCAAATAGCCAACCACTAATTGTAACTTAGTCATAGAGTTTGAAAACAAGGGCATGTAGAATTAGAACGTTTAGACTTAAAAGATGTAGCGTCATGGATCTGTTAACTTTTTGACACTGCGCGACCCATATAGCTTCGTCTTGGGAAAACTTTACCTGAAAAGGTTGTTCATTTAGATTTATATGACAAAAAATTTGAAACCTTTATAAAGGAAATATATAGGAAATTAAAAGTCGTATAATTTTTTATTTTACATTCATATTTTGTAACATATTTAAATTATTACTCATAAGATACTTTAAAAATACATACGAGTATCTTATTGACCCATTTGTCGCAACGGTTATCAATCCTGACTGCCAATTAGGGGTCCAGGGATTGATTCCCGGCGAAGCAGAGATCAAAATGATGAATTTCAGATTCTGCTCTCTGTCTGGGTGTTTGTGTTTATGTCTATGTGTATTTCCATGGTACCCACGACACATAATACATCTGCCCTACTGATGGGCTATGAATGTGAAAAGTTATTTATTATATCGCTTCGGATTTCAGGTGTTCGTTTTAGCCGCTCTGTGTGTCGCCGCTAGCGCTGGCTACATCGGTTACGCCGGTTATGGCGGTTACGGTGGCTATGCTGGTGCTGGCGGTTACGGCGGGTACGCAGGCGGTGGCGGGTATGCAGGCGATGGCGGTTATGGTGGCTACGCCGGCGGTGATGAGCACGGACATGGAGACTATTATGTAAGATCTTGAAATATTCTGTTCTTAAAATTTAAATGGGTGTAACGTGGTAACGGTATCATTTTTCTTCTGTTTTGACAACTGTGTTCTACTACAAAGGCGATGGTAGATATTCTGCCTATTCCACCAATGATCTGGTCTCCAGTCACCATAGATAAGATAAGATGACATGAGATTCATTTTCTTATAAAAGTAGTTTACTGAAAAATGCATTCAAATGACAGACCACTGTGACTGCGTTCTTTTTTATGTCTCACTGCCATGTATTTCTTCATATTCCGGGTTTTTACTCTATCACACCTTTGACTGTAATGACTGAAAAGTGGCTATGGCCGGTGGCTTAGCGTCATCTACATAATACCTGAGTCTGAGACTCTTGAACTTACCCGTGTCGCTTAGCTATGCGCATTTCTACATTTCTTTTCAACCTTTTTTAATGTTCCACTGTTAGGCAAAGATCGCTTCTTGGGAAACAGGAATTTAAGCTACAGACTACCACACTACCCAAGTGCGTATTGGTGTCTATAGTAAAACCAAGGAGACGAGATAAAAAATGTAAACAAAGTGTCAGGAGTTCATAACATTTTTATTTAAATAAATGATGTACATAGCATTTATTAGCGACCAGGCCTTGCTTCGCCCGATTAATACATTACATTAAAATTTACTTTGCAAAAACCCATTTAAGTACTAAAGGCAAAAAATAGACGAGAATAGATGAGAATGTGCACCGGGGGATTTGGTGATTTTTGGTAAAACAAAATATCATCTTCTAAAGTATTTATTTCATTACATTTTGTACAATTTTAATCTGAATTGACGAAGCTAATTAACGTTTTATTACGAAGCTATTTATTAAGATTAGGATTAATACCGAACACAATAAAACAGCTTCGAGATAACGTGATATTTTTCATTAACATTTTACACATAAAAGTAGTTAATGTTAATAATAAAGTCAACCATTAGAGATAGAGTACACTAATGCAGACTTTTGTATAGCAAAATTCATCTACAATTCTCTAAAACATCACTTTAATGTATATCCGCTAGTTAACGCGGCACAAGAGAATATAACTCTCCCAGTAGGCAAGATTTGTGACAAAAATCGTTATGTTTTAGTCTAGTTACATAAAACCATAATCAATTATACACCTAAACCTTCCTCAGAAATTACTTTATCTATTTAAAAAAAACCGCTACAAAATCCGTTGCGTAGTTTTAAAGATCTAAGAATACATAGGGATACGGGAAAGCGGCCTTATGCGAAATTTTGTTATAATATGTAGTGATTTATTACAACATTTGTTCCAAATACTTTTGAGAAAGTGACACCGCAATTCTAAAAATTATATTTTTGGAGCAGCGAAAAATACGCACATAACAAACTAGTTTGCCAAAGGTGCTCGAAGAGGGTTTGAACTCTGTATTTCCGTGTCGGGAACCACGCTCTTAACCGCTCGACAATCGCTGTTCGAATGAATTGATTAGTTGTATTATGATTACATGGCTTTATACCACTGCGATTGTGACTGCGTCTTCTAAATCCCAATTACAATTTCTCAACTCAAAGATATACCAAGAACATGAAAATAAAACAAGAACACAACATATTGTCTTTTTCGACTTCTCGTCAAAACTCGACCAAACGTTGACAACTGCGGTACCGACTGCTTTCCTGTACTACGAAACACGCAACGACAGCTGTCATCGACTAACTGACGCCATCACTGCGTATGAATGATAAGGACAGAGATAATTGTTGCTCGCTCTCGCAATGTAACTTGGTAACGGTCCGTTTGTTTACATTCTTTATCTCGTCTCGTGCCTTACTATAGATTAATATACGGCAGACCAATTCCGTAAAACACCGCTTAAGACTATAAAACCTATTATGATTCATACAGGATAGTCTAACAAAACCCTGTAGCTTCGGGATTAAGAATAAAGTTACGGTATCCACTGCCTGATCGTAAGAGGCGACTAAAAGGGGGCTTCCGGGGTTGCAGGTGGTGTGAGTGGGAGCTCGATCCGCTCAGCCAGTAGCCCCGTGAAGGACGGCGGTGTATGTGGCCGCATGCCGTCGTAAGCATTGGAAGGTGCAAGAGAGCACATCTGCTCTCCCGAAGATGGGCCTATTCTAGGCGCCGCGCGTGGAGTACACCGGTGCGTTCCACTGGAGATCCCGGAGTCCTCCCCAAGCGCAGAGGCAGACCACCGAGGGAGTTTTATTGCGATCAAATCCCACTTAACCCGGTATCCTCTCCCAAGGTGCCCGGTACCTTTTGATGGTTTCCCCCGATACCAAAAAAAGAATAGTCTAACAAAATATGACAAGCGGGTTCACCACTGACACAGAGTTACTTTTCTGCTTTAGAGTAAGATGAAGCTGAAGTGTATTTAACATAATATTGTAATAACATACACATAAAAAACATTTAGTCCTTCCAAATTACCTCGTGCTTCGGTTGTAGGTAAAAAGTTTCAGATTTTATAAGTAAACTACAAAAGTAATATGTATAGATTCCGGTCCACTTATTATAAAAGTCATGGCTTGTAATTGTTGTAAAAAATAAAATAAAAGAACACAGAAACACAGAAAATATGATACCTATGCAATTCACATTTTAATAACAGATATAACGGTTTTGCTCCATTAAAGAAAAGTTTTTGTTATTTTGTTGACACAGTAAAATATATTTCACCTTTACGCTAAAATATTGCCTTCTTACTTCAAATATTACTACGCACGAATAAATCGACATTGTATTCGATACTTAACAAAGAAATAATGACATTGGTTGTGTCATTCGATACAGTTTTGTGACCATAACAAGTAAAAATGAATTTTTCCGTATTACTTTTTTATGAATTCGATATTTAATAAGCCAATTATGTCCGTTGTCCAGGTTTTCCTTTGACTTTATTTAGTACTAGTGGCCCCCGCAGTTGATGACCTTTTTTTAATATCGGAGGGGAGGGAAACCGTCAAAAGCTACCCGGCACCGGCGGCGGCGGCGGCGGAGGCGAGAGATACCGTATTATGTGGGATTTGTACCGCACTAAAACCCCCTCGGTGGCCTGCCTCTGCACTTGGGGAGAACTATGGGATCTCTAGTGGAATGCAAAGGTGTCCTCCATGCGCGGCGACCCATAACGGACCCATCTTCGGGAGAGCAGATGTTCTCTCCTGCACCTTCTAATGCTCATGTCGACATTCGGCCAGGTACCGGCAGTGTGTCCTTGCTGCTGGCTGGACGGGTCGTGCTCCCACTCTCACCGCCAGCAACCCTAGAAGCCCACTTTTAGTCACCTCTTACTATTAAGAAGGGGATATCGTGGCTCTATTCTTTATCCCGAAGCTACAGGGACTCGTAGCTGCCTTAAAAGTATTGAAAGTGAATTTATTTATTTTTTATTTAAAGAGTTTTTTATGTTACTACGAGTATCAAATAAAAAGTATAAAACAAATAAAAGAAGATTTTGTCCCCTTATTCTGAAACTGCGTGAATTTTTTATCACCAAGTAACAATATTAGCCGTTCTCTCAGATTCAGTCGGACTAAAGAACAGAAATTAATTTTTATACATATATAGAGATTCAGGGTTCTATATCCCAAAAAGAAAACCGATATCTATATTAGGGTATATTTCTCTGGGTTTGTTTGTATCCAGACCATTTATTTTAAGAACTTAGAGGTTTTTAACAAATTTACTGTTTCTCTTATTAGCAGTATTAATCTATAGTACTAATTTACTACAATAAGTGTCGTCTACTGTTTGTCCTAATCGAAGGGTCCCGGGTCCGATTCCCGGGCAAGCAGAAATTCGATAAAGGTACATGTAGATCTTCTTTTCATATTTTCTAGGTATCGTACAGTATACCACACAGGTGTAATAACCCATGGCTCCGAATGCACCCACCGTAACGTCCCATGGTTGCATCATAGCAAAGCGAGTGTATGTACTCGTAATTGCCAATGTAGCAATGTTGCAGCATTCGGAAGTCATTTTGTTATGTACCTACTGCAACAGAAATAAAAGAAATGGGAGCTGAACTATGTCTTTCTAATCATGTTGTTGAGACACAATAATTATTAATATTGCAATAGATTTGGGCGGGAAGTCGAAAAAGACACATTGTGCTCTTGTTTTATTTTCATTTTCTTGGTGTCTTTTTGAGTTATATCGGATAAAGTTGATGGCATTTTGTTTGATATAGGTTAATTACAGTGCACGAGTGTTTGTGAAATAGAATAACAGTGCTAAAATATGTTTTTTCTGCTTGCCTCCAAAATTCCATCGGACACGTTCTAGTAAAGTAGTCATCGCTTTACTTGAATGTTGGACTGACTAGACTGACTGATTAGTGATTACTGACGACTTACTGACTTTGCTATTACTTCGTCCAGTTTCATTGAAACTGGCAAAAAATTGATGCAAGAATTATACTTGAAGCTGGCAGTATGCACAGAGTTTGCGATGCCATAATTGAAAAAAAATTGCAATAACAAAGCTTGTAGAGAAAAGAACGCGTTGATGTCTTTTGTATGTAAGAATGAGAACATTGCAGTATTAAATTTAATGTTGCCTATTTAAGATTTTTATTATTTGCGTAATGCCTACTAAAAACGTAAAATCACAGTTATCAATTAAATTTGAACAAGAAATTTATAGAAAGGAATACCTCTACTACGCCTGCCCATTTACTGTCTGCAATATTACACATAATATAAAGTTAACTGGCTTATTTGATAGAACTTTTCAGCTTTTCCTTCCCACTGCTGACGTTCTCTCTCTCTTCAAATGCCTCTCCATTCGAAAAAGAGAACAAGTTACGCTATGATGCTGATCCGGGTGTAGGTGATCAATTGACTATCAGATGCCTTCAGATCATCCATAAGGCAGACTACCATGTTTTTGCCGGATTTAATTTCCATTCACTCATATTATAGAGATCATTAACATCAAAAGAAGCTACTCAATATGATACGGTTTAAAAAAAGACCAAAACGAGCTTTAATTTTTTTATTTGAATGGAGTAACAAGGAACATGCAGGCTACCATCATAGTCTTGCCTGTAGTCACCTCATGTAAGTCTAGCCGGCAAGTGTACCTTTCCACTGAAAAAAAGTAGAATTGCTTCAACGGCAAATGTGAACACAGCGGTGGTACTTCCCCGGTCACCATTAAGGTTCTACCACCTCCAAAAAAATTTCTAAAAATACTACGAGTACTTTTTAGGTTTCCGTACCCGAAGGGTGCCAAAGGGACCTATTACCAAGCCCCCGCTGTTCGCCCGTCTGTCTGTCATTAGCCTGTATCTCATGACCGTGATAGTTACTCTTGTCTAAACTGCATTGTTCAATATGTTTAATGCTGTACTCTTGAATTTATGGTGTACAATAAAGCAGATTTGTATTTGTATAGTTAGACAGTTGAAATTTTCACAGATAATGTATCTGTTAACAACAAATACTAAAAAGCAGAATCAAATAAGTATTTAAAGGGGCACATTACGACAAACCTGATTTTGTTGCCGTTTTTATGGATAATGGTACGGAACTCATCGTGCGCGAGTCCGACTTGCACTTGGCCGGTCTTTTTACATTCATCTTATCATTGAAAGGCACACATTTTTAAATTAGATTTCTTATATTTTACCTATTTGATTTCAGGCTTATCCTAAGTACGCTTTCGACTATTCAGTGAAGGATCCTCACACTGGTGACCACAAAACTCAATGGGAAACGCGGGATGGTGACGTTGTAAAAGGTTAGAAAAAAAATGTTATTATTTATCAACTTTAGTCATATTCGCGAGATAAAGGTGGCCATTTAAAGTAGATAAGCTGCATAGTTTTTACGAGTATCAAATAAAATAGTAGACTAGCATACATCCAAAATAGTTTAGTCCTGTTGAGGTCGTTTGTCGTTGTGTTGCTATTTCAGAAACAGAAAAATAAAGTCTAAGCGAGAAATAAGTGCAACGTTCGTACTTCTTTTAGTCGAACCATGCTATGCTATATGCTAGCATTATCAACAAATTTTTGCTGAAAATCAAATATAAAGTTAAAAAGATTTATTGTATTTAAAGACAAAATTTTCAAACTTTGTAAAGCTTAAAAGGAAGTTTTGGGATACAAATAAAATTGTAGTCTTTGCTCAATCGAAATGTATTTTGCTCAATCGAAATGTATTTTTCCAGGCGCATATTCCCTAGCGGAGCCGGACGGTACTACTCGCATCGTTGAATACACAGCCGACAAGCACAACGGCTTCAACGCCGTCGTCAAGCGAATCGGTCACGCTTACCATCCGCAAGTCTACGGCAACGACCACGAGGGAGCTGGCTACTACGGCTACCACTAGATGGCGCTGAAATCAATTACTAGTTTCTCTAAATTATTCTCACGCTTACCAACAGATGGCAGCTCAAGGACGATAATGTAACCCACGTGTCAATAATTTCTCGACAAGTGACGACTGTGATAATGATAAGTTTGCGCCTGTCATCTATCGTATTTTAATAATTTAATGTAAGAGGCTTGTTATTTATTAAGAAAATAAAATATTTTATATCATGCCATAAATTGATTTTTTATTTTAAATAATAAATAAGCAGAACAGTTCCTTTATTGT
The DNA here is from genome assembly GCA_911387765.1 of Pyrgus malvae. NCBI lineage: Eukaryota > Metazoa > Arthropoda > Insecta > Lepidoptera > Hesperiidae > Pyrgus > Pyrgus malvae. The sequence goes on along the minus strand of OU426951.1, from coordinate 19,950,586 downwards.
ATTCTTCCTGAACATATTCATCATCGTTATGAAGGGAGCTCGTGCATGAAATATTGTCGAGTGGTCATTAATAAACGAGTTCGAATATGAATAGGAAAGTGCTGGTTATGCGTGAAATTCTGTTATTGAGTACTTGATTTATTGAGAGATTTAATTTTTTTGGCCATCGTGGTAACGGAATCATGTATATTAAGCTTCATGCACGTTAGCATCACTAAAAAAGGCTTACTGCAAACGAATAAAAAGTGGATTCACTATCAATATTTAATTAATTATTTCCTCCAGTGACTATTACCGTAGTACGCACGCTGTAATATCCAAATATCATTTAATTTTAATTTTATTTACATTTCAACAGCTCTTAAAATCTATATACTCGTACAAATAAATAAAATTTCAATGTCTCTTTACTATATTAAAATAACCGCTTTATACTACATCCATATGATTACCATTATTTTGTTATATACGGTATATGTAACAAAATAACATTTTTACAATTTTTGTCTGTTTGTTCCGGCTAAACTCTGAAATGGCTGGACCGATTTTAACGGGAATTTCACTGGCAGGTAGCTGATGTAACGAGGAGTAACTTAGGCTAGCATATTTTAGAAAAATCCACATCTAAAGTCCATGATCCATGCGGATAAAAACGCAGGCAGCCGCTAGTTTTAAATAATAATCTCCCTTGCTCTAAATACTCTACTTTATTACTCTACTCTCTTTACTCTATTTTTAGATACTTTATTGCGGAGTATATCATAACTCATACCTAACACACGATCGATTCCAACGCAAAGCTATAAAATAATTAACATAGAACAACAACGTGAAGCCGGTGCGTAGTATTGAGATCTATCGTGTTTACGGTTGCGTAGTGTTATTTACGAGTACGCAAAGCATTGCGTTTGCCTTCACGCAATTAGGCTGTGTTCATAGCATCTAGGAGGTTTGATCAGCGATTAAACGCAAACCGACACAGAGGTAGCCTATTGATATATTCGCACATCAAAACCCGAATTATAAAATTATATTGGGCTTTCAAATGTCAAAATCTAGTACATTTATACGAGGAACTCTTTTATACTCGTATACCTAAATATAGGTTTTGAATCTCGGAAAAGGCTCCAATGATTTTGTTGAAATTTAGTACCCTGGTTTCTGGGGTGATAAATCGATCCAGCTAGGTTTTATTTTTAAGAAATTTTAAGTTATAAAAAATATTTTCAGCGATAATCAACGTAAAAATAAACTGAAAAATACGACTCTTCCTGACATCTATTGGAGAGCATTAATAATATTGCGGCGTAGAACGCCCTCAAACGCCATCCGCCCATCCGACGTTCAACGTTTTGACAATGACATTTGACAATGTCGTTTTGAAAGAGCTCTATAAAAATTTCATTCATTGAATTAAAGCTTTTTGGCCGAATGCTTACGTGCGGGCTGACTGCGGAACTAGAAATGGGTTCAAACCTCCTTCAAAACCATTTTGCGTATATTTTTATTTTTTGTAAAAATATTTTTTGTATTGGCAGGTATTTCAGATGGGTTTGTTAAGTAACACTTAGCTCATTTGCTAAGTTTCGTTTGAAATTAAACCAAGAAAATAAATACTTTTTGTCTGAGCAACGCTCCGTCGTTCCAGGTACATCATTATAATATTACAGCTGGAAATGTCGACAAAATTTACTACATGAATAAAATGACATAATTGTTACGCATGCGTCAGCCAGCTGCCATCCAATCGGAGCCAAGCCGCCATGCCATTGCCATGGAGACGTCTCCCAACAGCCAAGCCTAGCCAATAAGGGGAGCCGTTTCTCTTGCCATAGCCAGCCATTTGTTTTAATTTAAAAAAAATAGACATTAAAAGAATATTGTTGGAACACCAACCGTTTTATTTTAGCTTATTTTACATTTCAGAAGTGGGATCGATTCCCAAAAATGAAGCGACATTTAGACGGAATCGGGACACGAACACAACATCCTGAAGTTTTCAGCGAAATCGAATCGGATGGGGACGATACGGAAAATCCATCGGCAAAAAAATTATTGAAGACGTTGCTTGAGAAGGAAATCCAAAAGGCGATTGGTGATCTTCAAGGGGAAAGTAAAGTCATGAATTCCAAACAACATCGTGCGGCTTCTTTAATACCTGATTTCGATCCTGATGGAGATGAGTGTACTGTCCAAGCTTGGATAAGGAAAATTGACCAAATTGGTGAAATTCACGGTTGGGACGATACAACAAAATCATTTCATTTGCAAGATAAATTAGGAGGTCAGGCCAAAAAGTGGTACAATAGGTTAGATGACTACAATTATACTTGGACCGAATGGAAAGAGATGTTATTACGCGCGTTTCCTAAACATAGAGATTATGGAAATATGCTAGAAGAATTATTACAAAGGAAGAAGCTTCAGAATGAGACTATGACCCAATACTAGAAGGACAAAATTGCCATGTGCTTTCGGTGCAAATTGTCAGACAACGCTAGTGTATCCTGCATTATAAAAGGTTTACCGCTCTCCTTACAACCAAATGCTCGAGCATTTCAATGTCAGTCACCAGGAGAACTTTATGAGGGATTTTTATGTGCACTTGATGACTATCGTACCATACCAGTTGAACGTAATTACGAAAAATCGCAAAAGGTTAATACAACACCTAATCGGGGATTTATTGATAGAAGACCAATAGCCACAAATCCTGGAACAGAACCATGTCCTCGATGTAGAAAAACAGGTCATTTACTGCGTGAATGCCCACAGCCAGATACGCGTACTTGTTATAAGTGTGGTGCTAAAGGCCATATTTCAATTCGCTGTCCAACAAGCACTTCGAGCTGCAAAGCATCTGTATCTGTATCTGAAGGTGTCAAGGAGGTTAACCTAGTAAGACCTTACAATGATATATATAAAAAGGTTGTAAAAATTAATGACGTTTATGCCAAGGCCTACATTGACACCGGAAGTCAAGTAAATATTTTGAATGAACAGGTTTCAAGAGCTTTATCTTTGGATGTAAAACCTGCTAAAATTTCTCTTAAAGGATTCTCTGGTGATGTGATAATTTGTAGAGGCGTAGTAGATTTTCAACTAGAAATAGATGGCATCGCTATGCCGTGCCAAGCTCATGTATCTAATGTAGCGATGTGCGAAGTGAATCTTTTAATTGGACAGCCAGTTATAAACCAAGATGGTATCACATTTACTGTAAGCCAAGGATTAGCTAAATTTAGTTATGTTGATAATCCTTTAAATGTAATTGAAGCCATCGAGGAAATCGGAAAGTTTGAAGTTGTAACCATAAATGAAGAACAACTACCACCAGGATCTTCCATTATTCATGTACGAATATTAGGTAATGAATTGGATAGTGATGTGATCACACCTCCGAAACACTATGAGCTTCACAATTATTACGTTTATTAACCGAATACAAACAGTGTTTTGCCGCCAATACACGTGAATTAGGTTGTACAAGTCTAACGCAAATGAAAATTAAGCTTACAACTGACCAGCCTGTGTTTCGCCGACCGTATAGACTTTCTCATAGTGAACAGGCGGTTTTAACATCTAAATTGAATGAATTATTAGACGCTGGTATTGTTCGGCCATCTGAATCTAGCTATGCGGCACCAGTTGTTTTAGTTAAAAAGAAAAATGGTGATAGCAGACTTTGTGTAGACTACAGGGCATTGAATGCTGTTACAGTGAAGGACAGATACCCTTTACCACACATAGATGACTTAGTTTCTAAACTGTATGCTAAAAAGTTTTTTACTAGTTTGGATTTGGCTCAGGGCTATCACCAATTACCAATTAGTCCAGAAGATACACATAAGACCGCCTTTGTTATACCTCAAGGTCATTTCGAATATACTAGGGTCCCTTTTGGTTTGGCCAATGCACCTTCAGTTTTTATGCGATTAATTAATAAAATTGTACAATCGGTGAGTAGAGCAAACGAAAATCAGATCGAAATATTGGCGTTTTTGGATGATATACTTTTACCGTCTCACGATGTAGATTCTGGCTTAATAATGTTAAAAAGCGTGCTTAGTAAGCTTGAAGCCGAAAATTTAAAATTGAACATGAGTAAGTGTTCGTAATTACAATGTCAAATTACATATTTGGGACATGAAATTTCGACTCATGGTATACAACCAGGCGAGTCTAAAATATTGGCAGTTGCAAACTTTCCAGTTCCTAATAACGTACATCATGTTCGCCAATTTATTGGCCTATGCAGTTACTTTCGCAAGTTCATACATAATTTTGCCTTGATAGCTCGCCCGTTAACGAACCTAACGAAGAAAAATTCGTGTTGGGTATGGGGTAGTGAAGAAAAAGAAAGTTTCGAAAAATTAAAAATCATTTTGTGCTCTAAGCCCGTACTTGCTTTATATAATCCTGCGCTGGATATTGAAATCCATACTGATGCTTGTAAATTATGTATTGCTGGTATTTTACTTCAAAAGCAAACAGACTGTTCTTTGCGTCCAGTTTTTTATTTTAGTAGAGTAACCAGTAAGGAAGAAAGTGTATATCATAGTTATGAGCTTGAAACGCTTGCTGTGGTTGAATCACTGCGTAGGTTTCGCGTGTACGTAGTAGGTAAACATGTTAAAGTGGTAACGGATTGTACAGCAGTCCGAGCTACACTTACAAAACGTGATATTATACCGCGTATTGCAAGATGGTGGCTTTTGATACAAGATTATGATATTAGTATTGAGTATAGGCCGGGAGATCGTATGAAACACGTTGACGCACTCAGTAGACACCCTGTGGACGCCATGAACATAAGTCGTCTTGAAGTGGTAGACTGGTTTTATACTGTACAATGTCAGGATGAAAAGTTAAAATTAATTATTAATCAGTTAAGAAACAATTTAGCAGGACCGGATATAAAAAATAATTATGAAATTGTTAATAATCAGCTTTATCGGAAAACACTTAACGGAAACCGTTTAGTAGTTCCAAATGCAGCAAGATGGAAAATTTTACAAATGCATCATGATGATATTGGTCACGTTGGTATTAATCGTTGTATGGAGTTAATCAAAAGTAAATACTGGTTTCCCAAAATGACAAGGTTTATTAAGAAATATGTATCGGCTTGCCTCTATTGTGCGTATGGTAAAGGTAGTTATGGCAAGAAGGAAGGTAAATTACATCCAATCCCGAAGCCTTCTGAACCTATGCGTATGGTGCATGTAGATCACTTAGGAGCCCTATCATGCTAGCAAGGTGAATTCAGCAAAGTTGCAAATAAAATATACCTGAATTTGTTGCTAATTTGTTGCTAATTAGTTGCCAAAACGACGATTTTGTTGCTCGAGCCGATCACGAGATATCGCGCATAATGCTACCTTGATATCACGGTAGCAAGGTCACTTTATAAATTACACACTTTTCCTTTGACCATAATGGCAAATTTTGTTGCTAATTTGTTGCTATAAGTGCGATACGGAGAAACATTTTTTTTTACTTTTTTTGCATTTTTCGTGTTTCTGCTACCTTGAAACTGATTTCCTGTCTGACAAAGAGTGCTTCGAATTTGTTGCTCAACAGGAGAGCACTAATTTAGACATAAAGAACCAGCAACAAAATAGTCGGAGCCGATCGGCCGATTTTTTAAACTTTTTTTTTTCAATTCCTGCTATCTTGAAACTGGTTTGCTGACCGACAAAGAGTGCTTCGAATTTGTTGCTCAACAGGAGAGTACTCATTTAGACATAAAGAACCAGCAACAAAATAGTCGGAGCCGATCGGCCGATTTTTTAAACTTTTTTTTTCTTTTCCTGCTATCTTGAAACTGGTTTGCTATCCGACAAAGAGAGCTTCGAATTTGTTTCTCTACAGGAGAGTACTCATTTAGACATAAAGAACCAGCAACAAAATAGTCGGAACCGATCGGCCGATTTTTTAAACTTTTTTTTTTCAATTCCTGTTATCTTGAAACTGGTTTGCTGTCCGATAAAGAGTGCTTCGAATTTGTTGCTCAACAGGAGAGAACTCATTTAGACATAAAGAACCAGCAACAAAATAGTCGGAGCCGATCGGCCGATTTTTTAAACTTTTTTTTTTCTTTTCCTGCTATCTTGAAACTGGTTTGCTATCCGACAAAGAGTGCTTCGAATTTGTTGCTCAACAGGAGAGAACTCATTTAGACATAAAGAACCAGCAACAAAATAGTCGGAGCCGATCGGCCGATTTTTTAAACTTTTTTTTTTTCTTTTCCTGCTATCTTGAAACTGGTTTGCTATCCGACAAAGAGTGCTTCGAATTTGTTGCTCAACAGGAGAGAACTCATTTAGACATAAAGAACCAGCAACAAAATAGTCGGAGCCGATCGGCCGATTTTTTTAACTTTTTTTTTTCATTTCCTGCTATCTTGAAACTGGTTTGCTGTCCGATAAAGAGAGCTTCGAATTTGTTGCTCTACAGGAGAGTACTCATTTAGACATAAAGAACCAGCAACAAAATAGTCGGAGCCGATCGGCCGATTTTTTAAACTTATTTTTTTCAATTCCTGCTATCTTGAAACTGGTTTGCTGTCCGACTAAGAGTGCTTCGAATTTGTTGCTCAAAAGGAGACCACTCATTCAGACTTTAAGATACAGCAACAAAATAGTCGGAGCCAATCGGCCGATTTTTGAAACTTTTTTTTAATTCCTGCTATCTTGAGATTAGGTGAATTCAGCAAAGTTTTAAATTCAGTAAAGTTTCAAACAAACTATACTTGAATTTGTTGCTAATTTGTTGCTTATTAGTTGCCAAAACGACGATTTTGTTGCTAGAGCCGATCACGAGATATCGCGCATAATGGCTACCTTGATATCACGGTAGCAAGGTCACTCTATAAATTACTCACTTTTCCTTTGACCATAATGGCAAATTTTGTTGCTAATTTGTTGCTATAAGTGCGATACGGAAAAACATTTTTTTTTTAATTTTTTTGCATTTTTCGTGTTCCTGCTACCTTGAAACTTGAAACTGATTTCCTGTCCGACAAAGAGTGCTTCGAATTTGTTGCTCAACAGGAGAGTACTAATTTAGACATAAAGAACCAGCAACAAAATAGTCGGAGCCGATCGGCCGATTTTTTAAACTTTTTTTTTTTCTTTCCTGCTATCTTGAAACTGGTTTGCTATCCGACAAAGAGAGCTTCGAATTTGTTTCTCTACAGGAGAGTACTCATTTAGACATAAAGAACCAGCAACATAATAGTCGGAGCCGATCGGCCGATTTTTTAAACTTATTTTTAGTGTGTAATTTATAGAGTGACCTTGCTATTAAGGTAGCATTATGCGCGATATCTCGTGATCGGCTCGAGCAACAAAATCTTCGTTTTGGCAACTAATTAGCAACTATTAAGCTACAAATTCAGGCATATTGCTTTTTAAAACTTTGCTGAATTCACCTAATCTCAAGATAGCAGGAATTTAAAAAAGTTTCAAAAATCGGCCGATTGGCTCCGACTATTTTGTTGCTGTATCTTAAAGTCTGAATGAGTGGTCTCCTTTTGAGCAACAAATTCGAAGCACTCTTAGTCGGACAGCAAACCAGTTTCAAGATAGCAGGAATTGAAAAAAATAAGTTTAAAAAATTGGCCGATCGGCTCCGACTATTTTGTTGCTGGTTCTTTATGTCTAAATTAGTGCTCTCCTGTTGAGCAACAAATTCGAAGCACTCTTTGTCGGACAGGACATCAGTTTCAAGTTTCAAGGTAGCAGGAACACGAAAAATGCAAAAAAATTAAAAAAAAAATGTTTTTCCGTATTGCACTTATAGCAACAAATTAGCAACAAAATTTGCCATTATGGTCAAAGGAAAAGTGAGTAATTTATAGAGTGACCTTGCTACCGTGATATCAAGGTAGCATTATGCGCGATATCTCGTGATCGGCTCGAGCAACAAAATCGTCGTTTTGGCAACTAATAAGCAACAAATTAGCAACAAATTCAAGTATAGTTTGTTTGAAACTTTACTGAATTTAAAACTTTGCTGAATTCACCTAATCTCAAGATAGCAGGAATTAAAAAAAAGTTTCAAAAATCGGCCGATTGGCTCCGACTATTTTGTTGCTGTATCTTAAAGTCTGAATGAGTGGTCTCCTTTTGAGCAACAAATTCGAAGCACTCTTAGTCGGACAGCAAACCAGTTTCAAGATAGCAGGAATTGTAAAAAATAAGTTTAAAAAATCGGCCGATCGGCTCCGACTATTTTGTTGCTGGTTCTTTATGTCTAAATGAGTACTCTCCTGTAGAGCAACAAATTCGAAGCTCTCTTTATCGGACAGCAAACCAGTTTCAAGATAGCAGGAATTGAAAAAAAAAAGTTAAAAAAATCGGCCGATCGGCTCCAACTATTTTGTTGCTGGTTCTTTATGTCTAAATGAGTTCTCTCCTGTTGAGCAACAAATTCGAAGCACTCTTTGTCGGATAGCAAACCAGTTTCAAGATAGCAGGAAAAGAAAAAAAAAAAGTTTAAAAAATCGGCCGATCGGCTCCGACTATTTTGTTGCTGGTTCTTTATGTCTAAATGAGTACTCTCCTGTTGAGCAACAAATTTGAAGCACTCTTTGTCGGACAGCAAACCAGTATCAAGATAGCAGGAATTGAAAAAAAAAAGTTTAAAAAATCGGCCGATCGGCTCCGACTATTTTGTTGCTGGTTCTTTATGTCTAAATTAGTGCTCTCCTGTTGAGCAACAAATTCGAAGCACTCTTTGTCGGACAGGAAATCAGTTTCAAGGTAGCAGAAACACGAAAAATGCAAAAAAAATAAAAAAAAAATGTTTTTCCGTATCGCACTTATAGCAACAAATTAGCAACAAAATTTGCCATTATGGTCAAAGGAAAAGTGTGTGATTTATAGAGTGACCTTGCTACCGTGATATCAAGGTAGCATTATGCGCGATATCTCGTGATCGGCTCGAGCAACAAAATCGTCGTTTTGGCAACTAATTAGCAACAAATTAGCAACAAATTCAGGTATATTTTATTTGCAACTTTGCTGAATTCACCTTGCTAGCATGATAGGGCTTCACTTAGGACCGTTTAGTAAAACAAAGAAAAACTACCAATACATGCTCGTAATGACTGACTCGTTTTCTAAATTTGTTGTAGCTGAAGCAACCCGTACTGTTAATTCAATTGAAACAATACGTATTTTAAAAAAAATATTTAGTCTATTCGGATACCCAAATCACGTAGTAACTGACCACGGTAAAGCTTTTACTAGTAGATACTTTAAAAAGTTTTCAATTGATAAACACTTCAGGCATACCTTAAATGCAATTGCTTGTCCACGTGCAAATGGACAGGTCGAACGCACAAACAGGACTATATTAGATGCCCTGCGTGCCTCTGATCCCAGTGAGGCTTCGGCTAATTGGGCTAATTCTTTGCCAGACATAATTTGGGGAATTAATAATACAGTGAACGTTACCACCACATATAAGCCCTACGATTTGATGTTTGCACGGTCGGGTAGACCTGTTTGCGATGTTACTATTTCAGGGCAGCAATTTGAGCCGGTCCAATCTAGGCGCAGCAATGCCTCGGCCAAAATACAGAAAGCTAGTGAAATAATGAAGCGTCACTTTGATAAAAAGCGAAAAGGTGCTCATGTATATAAAAAGGGAGACTTTGTCCTTTGGAGACAAGCCCCTACCAGTAGTAGGTCCAGAGTAAATACGAAATTAGATGATTTATACTCAGGTCCATATGTGATTACTAAAGCGATTGGTAATGACAGATATAGAATAAGAAGTATTAAAGGTCTACGCGGTTACAAAAAAATTACAGGTTTAGTAGCGGTTGACACGTTAAGGCCGTATAAAAGTGTAGCCCCTATATCAGATAGTGATAGCAGTTCTGACGAGCAACTAGAAACCGAAGACCTAATTGATCTGTTGGAAAGCTAATCATCACCTTGTTGTTCCCATTGCGGGAGCAATTGTTCCAGGATGGCCGAATGTTACGCATGCGTCAGCCAGCTGCCATCCAATCGGAGCCAAGCCGCCATGCCATTGCTATGGAGACGTCTCCCAACAGCCAAGCCTAGCCAATAAGGGGAGCCGTCTCTCTTGCCATAGCCAGCCATTTGTTTTAATTTAAAAAAATAGACATTAAAAGAATATTGTTGGAACACCAACCGTTTTATTTTAGCTTATTTTACATAATATTTTTTGTCTACTGACATTATACTCTCTACACCTACACTAAAATTATGAAGCTGAAGAGTTTGTTAGTTTGAAAACGCTAATCTTGGAACTACCTGGATCGAATTGGAAAAATATTTTTGTATTGGTTAGTTTGTTTAATAAGGAAATTGTAATGTGGTTTTAGCCAATAAAACAAATAGGGCACATGTAGTAATTAAAAAAAAAACTCAAGCAAAATAGTGATGCAAATGTTGCTCAAAACTAAAATTTGTATAATGTAAACTTCAGGTAATATTTGTCTGCTTGTAATCATCCATATACCTATTTTATATAGAAAAAGCTGATCCACTAGCAGACCAAAAAAAAATACGAATACTTTTATTTTCATGTGGGTCCTCAGGTACAATTTTTGACGTGATAACGTCTTTAAAATCGTTTTAGTCGGGTGACATGTTCAGAAACTTGTGTCACACCAAAACCTCACGAGCGCGATCGCAGGTATAACGAGAGAGAGACGGACCGATCTCCCGTCTCATCTCGAGCGCTGCCAGTCATTCCGTGAAACTTGTCACGCGGAATCCTCACGAGCGGAGGCTGGCATAGCGTTCGAGTGAGTGGACCGATCTTCCGTCTCTCTCACTCTAGCGGCATACAAACGAATGGAGATTTTCTCGTGCGGACGTTATCACGTAAACATCTCGATCGTAAACCTACTTTACAAACAATTTTACTTTTATGAGGGCTGCAAATATTACAAAAGATTAAAAAAAATGCTTCAATGTAAAATATTTTGCTCTAAATATACTACTCTTTATGGACACAAAATCAAGGAAAATATTTTAATTAAATCCATTGTTTAGAAAGTCGTTCTAAAAATAATAAGTCATAATTGAATTATCACATTTGATTATACGCAGAAACTATAGTCTTATCCACGCTCTCCGCTACGATCGTCGCTAAGCTCCCTGCTACGACTATCTCTAACCGCAGCCTTACACTGCATCTGTTCTAACGTGTTCACTTTCATTGATTTACATGCTCAGCTGCATATAGAATTGTTAATATGCATAAACGCATACTTTTTACGTATTCCAGCTCGACGGGCGTTGTCAGTTACACTATGAGAATGATATGTTTTTCTTCGCCTTGTCGTTATAACTACCAATTAATGGGTTCTTTTTCAATCGTGGTTTCACTTTTAATCATAATTTAAGTTCATCAATGATTGAAAATTATATGTAAGATAGACGGTGATTAGTTATATTAAAAAGCAAAAAAGTAGTTGTGTTTTGAATCGCCGTATAGCTAGTACGAGTTTTAATATGACGTTGCAATTTCATTTGCGAACAGAATGTCACGTTATATTTTCATGTACTATTTGTCTTTCATCACCTTGTCGATGTAACCACTAATTGATGGGTACCTTTTCAGCCGTTGTTTTACTTTTAATCATACTTTGATTTCATCAATCATTGAAGATTATATGTAAGAAATAGACAGTAATGATTTAAACCGAGAATTAATATTATAAATGATTTTAAATAGCTGAATAGGTAATACGAGTTTTAATAATAGACTGTAATTTCTTATTTTGCGATTAGTGTGTCAAGTTAGATTTTCATATACTATTTATGTATTTCATTACCTTGTCGATGTAATCACTAAAAGAAGCGTATTTTAAATTTATATATGGTTTCACTTTTAATCATAATTTAAGTTCGTCAATGATTGATAGGTTACAATTTCTTTACTTTGCAATTAGAATGTCACGTAACATTTTTATGGACTATTTATGTTTTCTTTCCCATAGTTTATATAACCACTAATTGGAGCGTTCTTTTACATTTGTGGTTCCACTTTTAATCATACTTCATCAATGATTAGAGTTATATGTAAGTAATAGACAATGTTTGACATCTTTTGTTATGTATTCATATTTTGTTCTTATAAAGCATGTTATGCCGCCTAAAATAATCTCTGTTTCGCCCAAAGGTAGACTGGCAGAGAATGCTTAAAAAAAGTGGTGTAATAAAGTTTTTAAATAAATAAATATTTAGTTGAATAGGTATCAGAGGCTAAAGAATGTACTACCCATTCCCACAAAAATTTCGCTTGCGCAGTCTCTACTTCTTCCGACTCTTGACTATGCTGACGTATGCTATCTTGACCTTACTGAGGAGCAATTAAATAAACTTTAACGCCTTCAAAATGTTTGTATACGGTTCATATTTGGCCTGCGAAAATATGATCATGTCTCTGAGTATCGTGCTAAGCTCTAGTGGCTCCCAATTCGACTTCGCCGAAATGCTCATCGAGTGGCACTAATCATAATATGATAAACTGACCCGTACTCATAGCTTTAACTTGCCAATTAATTTTACTTGGGACGTAACTAATCAACACTTTCCTTGAAGATGGTGAACGAGGCCCTTAGTTTATTATTTTGCGTTTAGATTATCACATTACTTTCATGTACTATCTATGTATATTGTTTTATGGCTCAATACATTCGATGCCTACGTTTTTAGTGTACTGCAGAGCAGTAATTCCGTTCACCCTATTCTTTGTCTACTGTACATAACACATACCTACATCTACATGAAAACCAAATCTATCATCAAAAAAGAAAACAGGAAAACAAAACCATCCATTTTTCACTTGGAGGGGTTGGTCAGGAAACGATCTATTGTGTTACATTGGTAGACAATAAAGTAATTAAATAAAGTGTATCCTAGTGACAGCCAGCTGGAGTGTGTGTGTTCATACATATGATCGGGGGGTGTGACCGTGTGCGTTTATAAATAGGTAAGTGGTGGTCGTCGCGGCCCGTCTTCACATAGCCTCAACCTTGGATATGGACAAGTTCATACTGAAATTCTCTGTAAAATAAAAATAATATAAGTGGCAGTGAATCTGATCTTATGGTGGTGCTGGGGAGGTTTTATGACGAGTGAACGCCATGGCCAAAGCCCTGGTTGTATTGGTATGTCGTTTTCAATTTAAATGCGAAATTTTATAATTAAGTATAAAGCAATTAAAAAGTGTATCAATATTAAAATTTACTTTTAACGTCCAGTAGGTTTAAAATATAATACTCATTTAATAGAAAATTATGAAAAGTAGTTAATATCAAATGTAAATGTTAATACGTTTTATTTTAAGTGAGTAAACATATATTATTATATTTATATTATTTATGCAGGTCCTCTTGGCACATATAGTGGTGTTAAATTGTCAAGAAGAACATCAAGTAGAAGAAGTGTATGACCAGCACAGTCCTGAAAATGTAAGTTATTTATTGCTTATTCTACATATGATTATAAATTATGAAATATTATAAATATATTTATGGATGCAAGTAGAATAACGTAGCATTAACATAGTTTTAAAATATATCGAAATAAATGTATAGAATTAAAATTCATTATTTGGTAGGATTTAGTTTTTTGTTACTTTTTAAAACTATACTAGGTATAACTTTTTATTGATGTCTCACATGTTTCGTAGGTACACAACAATAAAGTCTTTATTGGGCAATAATATATTTTATAAGATGAACGTTATTCGTTTTGTCATAATTAACACATAGTTTTGACAGTAATCGTATTAAGTCCTAAGCAAAAAGAAGCACTTTATTAGTTGTGAATCTATTTTTTTTAATACCTACATTATGTTTATAATATATTAACGACGAATTTATACACAGTAAGACGTAGTTAGTTATAAAATCAGAATAATTATCTTATTTCAAATATTGAATCATATTGAAGTGAAAACTTCTATAGCGGCGTTGTGCACTTTTTTTGAGATGGGTAAAAAATGTTAAACTCGCGTCAGGACACGTGGCCGGATCGAAAATTCGCAAGACGGAGGGGTGACAGCTGATAACGGCTCGACTGTCTATCCTTTATTTTCTTTTATATATAGTATAAATCATATGTAGTATTGAATAAACAAAGCTTTGTATGATTAAGTTGAGTAAAGGTCACTGTGATTATTTAATCTAAATATTTCCTCATTTACATGTATTGCGAACAGGGAGTGATATTTTTGTCTTTAGTTTTCATAGGCACTTTTCGTTAATTAACATGAAAATAATGTGGGTGTCTTTTTGTCCACAAAATCACTCTATGGTAAATGAAAGTCTAGTTAGGTATTTAAAATTAACGTAATATTGTATATCTGTTTGACTTTTTTCATAAGTTATTTGATAGTTTTCAAACAGACATGAGTACGAGATATTGAATTCGATGATAGATATTTTCCGGAACACCAGCGTGTTTGCAGAATGTGACATTTTTTCAAACATCTATTTGGAAAATTCTGTGAGCCAGCACTGTCTAAACTAAAAATTTGCAAGCCTTACCTTAAGACTACCAGCCCTAATTTCACCAACTTTACATCTCATTGAAAGTGCCTCATTGAAAGGCTTTGCGTTTCGTTGCTTCAGAAATTAAGTATTTGCATAATACAAAAGTAACGAAGGCCTTCGTGACGGCAGCTGAACGAGAAAGTTATATATTTTGACTAAGATGTAGGGGTGGTAAGTTAGGGCCGATAGAATTGAGCTATATTTGATAGATTCAGGATCTTGGATCTACATTACATCTAAAATCTTTTTCACAGAATGAGGAATATATAATTGTAGGTGGTAGAACTATTATGGTTCGCCCGGGGAAGTACCACCGCTGTACCCACTTCTGCCGTGTAAACGTGTAGTTGCCGGCCACACTTTCATGAGGCGACAACCAGCCTCCGGAGTAACAGCACAACTGCATACGACCTCAGACAAGACTTATCTATGCTTGCTTGTGGTTGTATGTTGATGTCCATGGGCTGCAGCGACCACTTAACACCACGTGGCCTGCCTGCTCGTCTGCTACTCCATTCAAATAAAAAAAAAAACATTTTGCATGAAAATATTTTGGTGTGATTTAATTTTTGAGACACAGTTTAATTTATTTCTGTTGTTAACAAACAAAAGAAATAGCGATTGGAGCAGATGGCCGAGTGGCAAAGACCACGGTCTCCGATAATGAGATACGGGTTTCTAATCCTTGGCGCGCCTCTCCTCTGACAAAACAAAAATTGATACATCGCTCCCGCTATTTATTGCTCCTCCACGGTTTTAGAAAATATTGTGGTATTTAAATAATTACAATGTTTTCCATCACCGTGCATGCCTGAGAGAAACTCATCATTTTTCGAAGACATGATGTCCACTATGGCCTATATTGGCCTGACTATGGCCAAAATCCCTCTCACTTGTAAGAGTCGACCTATACCCAGGAGTGGAACATAAAAAAGGTTGAAAAAAAGACAAACAAAACAACGTACATGACTTAAAACAAGAGATAAAACGTGAGCAGTGTAAATTATCTTGTTACACAAACGCAGAGTTTCTCCGCATAACTGATGCGCGACTCAAGTGACAGCATGATGCAGCGGACCACAGATGATACATGTCATATGTAACGTTGTTTACATCGCAGTAATTGATGAATTCATTCACTTTTTAATTATCTGTCCATTAGCAAACTACCCTGGCAGTATCAATCACGAAAGATTGAAAGATTGTGACTTAAAAAGAGATATTACCTGGCAGATGTTTTTCTGCACATTGGGGACTTTGGCTTTCATGGAAAATTTGTTATCGGTAAACTTATAAATCTCATAAATAAATAAACAATATGCAGTTTTCGTTTTGACTTTTTAAATAAATTGTAATTAGCTTTCTCTACATTCAGAGCAAGGTGATAGATATTTTTTTATATATAAATTCCTTACACATAATATATAAAACATATTCCGTTTTGATCGCATTTGGCATTTGGCATTCGGCAAACAAACAAAGAGCTCTTAATCAACACTATTCATTCTAATTGTATTTTAAGTGTTTAATGTCTGCAAAAACGTTGTGGTTAACATTTCTATAGAGTAGTAGTAATTCTGCCCGGCTTCGGCCTGGCTGATTTGAGTTAAACAATTAATTATTCTTTTTTTTATTCCCGGAAAATATGCTGTTCCCATGGTCAAATTCAGAATACAATGTGTCTCCGTGCCAAATTTCATCCAGATTCGTTCAGACATTCTTGCGTGATTGAGAAACTGCATATTTATATTATAACTATAAATTATACCAGCTCTTCTTGTACGGAACCTTTATTCATATATAACGTTTTACAATATTTTAAGTGGATAATGATCAGTAATTTGATTCAAAGTAACAGTAAATCGTTTGTGTCACGTATAATTTCCTTTCTTCGTAATAAACTGTCCACGGCGTGTCTGCTTCCTTCCTTATTACCGTCAATTAGAATTTAAATATCCTCTGTGGAATTGTTGTTTTTTATTATACAAGCAATTGTGGGTCAATCATTTCATTATTAAACTTTTAATAGAATCATTTTTATTAAAATTAACACATCCAAATCCGTTCTGTGCTAGAATTTAAGTCAATAAAAATGTTATACAAGCATTAAATATTTATACGGACTCATGTTAACACTGCTTTACTGGCACAATTAGCGACAAAAATGTGGGACATTCAATTATTATACATACATAGGTTGAAGTACCCTGGGCTAATATAGCCCGAGCCTTAATACACAAATATAAAAAAGTGACATACAAGCAAGGATAAGTTAAGATTCTTGTATTGGGTCACGCCACTGTGCTAAGGGTATTATAGTATCTGGCTGACTGCAACCCTTTTTGCGTCCCACTGCTGGGCACGGGTCTCTCCCCATTATTGGGGAGGCCTGGAGCTTACTCCACCACGCTGCTCCAATGCGGGTTGGTGGAGATGCGGGTTAGTGGCCAACCCGCTGTCGGATGTTTTCAAACCGCCCGTAAGGCCTCTGACTAGGTTTAACGACTGTTATCTATCGACAACAACCGGAACCGACGGCTTAACGTGCCCTCCGAAGCACGGAAACGCGCATGATTTTTTTTGCCACTAGCGGTCACCCATCCCACACCCGACCGCTCCCGTTTGGATTAGCTGCATAGACCGCTTGCGTTCTACGCTAGCCGCCGAACCACGCGCGCTTCATTATAGTATCTATTGAGGCCTAATACTTATGTCAAAAATACTTTTGATATAAGAACCACTACTACGGTTTTACTTTAGTTGAATTTTTATATTATAGAAGTTTAAACTATTAGATGTTTTAATTGGGATCGAATCCTAAGATAAAAGAATCGAGTCCTCACTAAGAAAATAAAGACTGATTGATCGGTCATTTATAAAAAATTAACAATTGCCTAATTTATACCAGTAGCCATAAAATCATATGTAGACATTTGCTCTATATTTTAACTTTGACCAACCCACGTATGCCGTGGCACACAAATGCCTATTGAAAGTGAACTGAATGTCGAAACGGTATCAGTTGTTCACCCACTTTTCTTCAAACAGCTCGTTCAAAGCACTTAAAGTATCCTACTAAAACTTGTTTGACTACTTTGAACAACTTTTTATCGTTAGCAATGACATAAGTATTACAGATCAATCGGAACTTTCAAAATAATGTTAATTTATTTGATTATTGCGGTACCATATTTTATTTTTAATTAGTCGATTTATGTCGAGGTGATACGGCTTGTTATTGTTACAAATCTCTTTGGATAAAGGGAGAGTAATGAATTGATATATTATCGAAAATGATCTGTGATCAGTTCATCTGTTAATATGTATCAACATTTTCTACGTTTTCATTTTCTTAATACTATAACAAAATATGTGTCATCGACCGCGGTGGTTATTAAAGCGATATTACGCTTAGCAATTTCATTTCAATTTCGTTAGTATGAAGTGATTGTTATGGAACGAATGAAAGTGAGCAATCTGTCATTGACATTGAACGATGCGCGCGACTCGCTCATCTTGAACTTGAGATGATCGCCGCGAGCGAGTGACATTTACTTCGTCTGTTTACAAACATAAACCAGTTTTCAATCAAAACTATTTATAGCTGCCGTTTCATATTAAGATACTAATTAAAATATTGTGTGACGGTCCATTGAAATTATTAGAATCATTTTATAATAGTTGGCTACCTACGTTAGCCTCTAGAGACGGTGACTTAATTTAAAATAGGTCAATATTATTCAAATAAAGTTAGGTAACGTATTTTTTTAGTATTGATAGTGTATATGTTTTATTGCTGATATGTTACCAATACCTTATAATTGGCGGATATTTTTAATGGTTAGATATATTATACAATTCTCTCTGTAATAGTATCAAAAAGAAAAGAATTCTTATTATAGTTCAAATAAAATACGTATTCACAGAGCGCATCGAAAACGAAAGCGTTGAAAGCGTAACATCTATTAGTTTGACTGACAAACTGACATCTGTACTCTCACGTCCACTTAGTATTCGAGGCGCATTCCAATTTTATGGAAACGATTAAAGTGACTCATTTAGTATTCAGAATAATAAATTCTAATCGGCAGGCATGCAATGAATTGTCATAATGAGTAAAATACCAAATTAATGCACGCGATCTATTGCTTCACACATTCCCGCAGACTTTTTTTAGGCATAAACGTAATTACGGTAATCATAAAAAATCTATCGATGAATTAATGCTCATTGAATTAATTTCTTTGCTTTCAGGGAAATCCAAGCTACTCGTTCGGCTACGGAGTTTCTGATGCTCATACTGGAGACATTAAAAGCGTATGGGAAGAAAAAGAAGGTGACACTGTTAAAGGTAAATATAAGACTACAGATTGACAAAGTTATTTATAAAAGAATCAATTTAAAAAAATAAATTTCTTTGGCAGGACATTACAGTGTTTTAGAACCAGATGGCTCTATGAGAACTGTAGAATACTCGGCAGGACCTAACACAGGATTCACAGCAGTCGTTAACAATGATGGTTTTCAACCACAGCCAGAACAACGGCATAGTGTAATGGAAGAAAAAGCCTTAAGAGACCAGGAGAGATTCTACGATTTTTCTGAAGACGCCGACATGGAGCCGTATTCGACACACGATAGAAAAAGAAAAAAACATCCGTTCGACTCATTATTTAAAGACTATTCAGTCAAGAAACGACCGAAATATCCCATGGATTTAGAACCGAGTGAATATACGCACAGTATATCGATAAAACATCCACGAGATGAATATGACCCCATTGGTGAGGCACACAGTCATATAGGATTCAATAGTGATCCAAACTGTAGGACAAAACATAAGACAGAAAATAACAATTTGTACACCAGCGTGACAGATTTTGATTTTCGTAAGCAAAAATATCCGTCCTTTGCATCTGATTCCTACAGAGAGCCATTCGATAAATATCTTGACCCTTCAAATATTGACATAGAAAAACTTATACAACTGTACAAATATAATGAACATTACAATAGGCCACCAAAATATGACGAATTGACTGCATTGCCAACATCTGTTAAATACAGTAAGCCCGTACCTCCAGATGCACCCCTAGACAGCATTTATCCCGAAGATATGCCTCCTAGGCCTAAGAAGAAAAATAGGCCTCATAAGAAGCCTGAATCATATCCTGCTGAAGATCTCGACGACTATATTTTAGTACCGAAAAAGAAGTACAAGAAACCACCCCGAGTAGAGCCAATAGACTACCCACCAGATATGGATGATGATTACGAGCATCCTAGTGGTTTTGACGATGGCTATGATGATGAGAGGAACCACAAACCTCCCAGAGGGACGGGCCCGAAGGAAGTCGTACGGAAAATTGTCAAAAAACGAAAACCAACCATAAATCTCTTAGATATATTCGATATTTAATTAAATTATAAATGTAATACAAATTAGTGTAGGTATTGTACAGCCTCACGTAGTAAAGTAATGGTACTATTAGTAGTCTAATGGCTGTAAAACAAATGAATCAGAACTAAGACTATAGCGCAAGTGCTATAATTAGTTTGATTGTTGTTTTTAAAAGAACTTTTTAGTCAGCCAGTATATTATGTTACCTAATATTATTTTTTGAATCTTCCTCATACCAAAGCTTAAGAAGTTGAGAGTTGTGTAAAATAATGTAGGGTAACGTTGGTAATAAAAAATTACGAGGATTATGTCTTTTATTTACACAACTGCGAGAAGCAATGGGTTGTTACTTTTTTATTTACGTTTGTAATTATTATGACTTTTTATGCTACTTCCTTTAATACAGTTGGAACAGCCTCAAGGAAAAAAAACACAAATTTTGCACTAGATGGCAACAGCTGTGCCATTTTAAAACGGCTGAAATATGTTTACGTACTGGTATGATAATGTTCATAATAATTTGATTTATATGAATTACTCTCAGGCATGACGGTGATGGAAAATATCGTAATTAATTGGTTGTAACCCTTTTTGCATCCCATTGCTGGGCACGGGTCTGTTTCCATTATTGAGAGGCCTGCAGCTTACTCCACCACGCTGCTCCAGTGCGGATTAGTGGTAATGCAGCCAACTCACTGTCGAAATTAACCACAGTAATGTATCGACTAAAACCGGGTCCGATGGCTTAACGTGCTCCCCAAAGCACAGAAACGCGCATGAAATATTTACCACTAGCGGTCACCTATCTCACACCCGACCACGCCCGTTTGGCTTAGCTGCATAGTTGCTCGCCGCCGGGTCATGCGCGCTTCACTATATTTTATTTCGCCGTAAAATAGCGATAAATACGCACGGTGTGCACTGGAGATTTGAAATCGGTATCTCCGTGGCGAAGAGCCGCTCGTTCATCGCTGCTTCGTATACTTCCACGCAATTTTTTTTTCTCGCCTTGAAGATAACCACGTAATCAAATAAACACGTATTAGTTACAATTTCCCGCCAGTATTTCATACCTTTTAGACCTCTCGCATGAGAATCTGGTGTCTGTATAACTCGGCTATTGCGATATTATTATAACGTTAAATATAAAATGCATCCTAATACAGCTCAAAATTTAATCACAAAATTTTCTCATTATGTCTTTGCCAATAAATCTATTCGTAACCGCTTATTAGGCACCTACGTTTTAGCATATAAAATATATTCTAATATAACTCAATAGTTTATCATGAAATTTTCTTATTATACCTTGGCTAATCACTCTAGTTATGACCGCCTGTTGGTCACCTACGTATAAGTCCTTACGCAAGACACAATGATAGTAAAAGTGTTCAGCGACGGGAATGGCGGCCGTTGGTCGATTACCTCACAAGGACGGTCGGCTTATTTTTAAATCGATACATTAATTAATATTATCGATTTGGGTCATTTAGTGCACGTAAACTCAATCTCGATATGCGATCGCAATTAAAGCGTTATCGCCTTCGAAAGGAATTGGAAAGTTAACGGTAATATTGAACAGAAGCTTGCGATATCACGACATTTTGGGCAGTAGGTGCTAATAGCTGACTGCATACCTTTTTGCATCCCACAGCTGGGCACGGGTCTTTCCTCATTGTTATTGTGGAGGCCTGGAGCTTATTCTACCACGCTACGAAAATTCGGTTTGGTGGATCTCCACGAGCGAAAGGCACGATTGGGTTGTGCGTTCGGCTTGCGCCGCATCTGTCTCTCTTCCACTCAGAAGGAGTCTGAGGAGAAGAAAGACAGCGACAGCACACAACATCTACACGTTTAAAAACGTGTAGAAGTTGTTAAACACGTTCGACTGTTTAAAAAGTGAAGTGAAAAGTTAATGTGGTTTTCATTGCTTTGTTATGACGTTGTCACGTTAAAATATCGTCAGTAAACCGACTTTACAGACAACCAATTTTTTATGGATTATTTAGCAGATGAGCATGCAGAACATGTGATGTTAAGTTGTTGCTGCAGCCCGTAAATACTATCACGTAATCTTAAGCAACATTCACTCTTGCTTAAGGGAGTATGCGATGAAGATGCGCTGCTACTCTATAGTATTATAGTCGCCTTACTCCGGCCGGCAACCGCACCTCTCACTAAGACACAATAGAATTGCTTCACGACAGATCTTTATGTGCAGTGGCGTTACTTCCCCGGTCGAACTATGCTAGTTTTTACGGACTTCCAAAAAGAGGAGGTACTGTATTCGGCTGTATGTATTTTTTATATACGTATGTTCACCGATTACCTACTCCGCCGTGTGTGGATCGATTTTCAAAATTCTTTTTTTGTTCGTGTTCTTATATTCCCGAGGTGGTCCCATTGATACCAAGTCAGGATATGATGATGGAATTCCTGAGAAATCAAGAGAACTTTCAAATTTTATAGGCACACACATTAAGCATAAGAGATATTTATGCAAAGTAATCATTATCTCATGTTGCTGAGCTGATGATGGAAGGTACTGCGACGGTTAGGAGTTGAGAGCAAATTCTTTCAATAAATGTATATTTTTTTTCGAAAAATCCAAATAAAGTTGTTCCAACTGTCACCAAGTCAAAGTCTGATCATGGGATCGCAGAGATATCGTGGGAAACATTCAAATTTTATAGCACCACAATTGATTTTCATATACTTACTAAAGCAAAACATATATTTGTGTATAATTATATATTTGTGCATAATGTCATCATATTATTATCATACATATATTTGTGTACAATATCATCATATCATGTTGCTAAGCTGATGATGGAAGGTACAACGACGGTTAGGAGTTGAACGCAAATTATTTCAATTTTTTTTTGTTCATAAACGTATACTCATAAGGTGGTCCAACTGTCACCATATTAAAATCTGATAATGGCATGCTAGGGAAATCGAGGGAAAAACTGAATCTTTATAGCACATACATTGTAATAGTCATATTTTTTATCTTAATACAAATATTAATGCCTGGTAATTTTCACCTTATGTTGCTAAGCTGATGATTGAAGGTACAACTCCTCAACTGTTAGGAGCTGAGAGCAAATTCTAAAAAGTTTGAAATTAATTCAAAAAAATAGAACCGACTTCTAAAGTGAAAAAATAAAATTGTTCAGTACCTACTTCTTCTTGGTTATGGTCTTATGGTAATGACTCTTAAAACTATTTTTGGAGTCGGGCCATTAGTAAAATGTAAAAAAGTAAAAAAAATTATGATGTAAAGATAGAATTGTAAGTCGACTATTAAATTGTAGAAGAATACGCAATTATTTTTTTTTACTTTTTAGTGTATATTAATTTGTTTTGGAGTAGTTTTCTTTTGAAGTCGGTAATTTTTTTTTGTTAAATATTTTGTTTCATTTTTCGTTTTTTAGTGAATTTGTCAGTGCCTATTCAGAACGAAAGTTACGACATTTTACCACTTTTATTAAGGGCCCAACTCCGAAAAACTTGTTATTATTTCATTAAAAATGCGTTCATAATTCAATACAGAACTGTAATAATACATATTTAATAGATGCACAATTGCACATATCATTTATCAGGTACAAAAATCTTAACTAGATTAGAACGGCAGTGGCGTCTAGTTCACGTCATAACTTGGCTAATAGAGTCACAAATGCGGTCTCATACACTGATCCTGACGTCCATATAAGTCGAAACACTCGCACTATCTGTGTGAAACATACTACTGATAAGGTGTATGAATGTGATCCAGATCTTGGTGTATAAGAGTCAGTTATGTTTTATTCAAGTTACGCATGCATACCTCGAACATTCACTGGTAGGCACGACCATGACACAGCCGGCATTGTCGCAATGGCTTTATGTTTCAAGAGCTGAGAAACCGAAAATTGCAAAAGTTTTCTAAAAGTTGTTTTTATTAAATATTATTTCAAACTAGTACTTTTAAAAATTAATGCCGACAACCTACAGGGTTCCTCAGTTATAAGTGAGACATATTCCTCCTGTAACTCAGTATGTTAGAAACTCAGGTTAGTGAGAAACCTCTATAACGGAAAAACAGATCGCGTTCCCTTGGGTTTTCACTTATCCAGGTTCCATTGTATTATAATTTTTGACAAAACAAATGGTAATTCTAGGATAAAAATGGTTTACGGTTTAAGACTTTATTTCTCTAATTACAATTACATCACTTATTAAGAAATCGAAAAACACTTACATTATAATATCACCGCTTAGCATAGCTTAATTAATTACATTTTAAATTTATAATCGATACAATAATGGTACAATAATAAAACCCGCATTGGAGCAGCGTGGTGGAGTTAAGCTCCAGGCCTCCTCAATAATGGGGAGAGACCCGCGCCCAGCAGTGGGACGCAATAAGGGTTGCAGCCAATAACACAAAATTGCAGTACAAGAAGGTATTTGAGTATTTTATTTGCAAGTTGTGCGTTATCGAGTGCGGCTTGACTTAGTGCTATCTAGGATAAAAACCAGATGACTGACGTAAGGCAATTTTTCATCTTTATAAAATGACAAAATAAAAGAAAATTCAGCTTTTGAAAATGTTTGTTGTTTTTGGTCGTTCTGCTCTCGGAGTACCACTTGACACGAACATTTTGCTCAATCCCCTTCTTACTCCGAAATGTTTTCGAAATTCTAGAACTTGCCTGACAAATCTCACTAGCGAATTAAATATATTTTAAGTAGCCAAAACGGTTACAGGCCAACAAATTACCGAATTGGCTAATTACTTTTTTGCAGGTTTGGTAATGCGCCATAAAATGAATTATTGAGTTCAAAAGGCAACATTTTGTTTTATCAGATAATCATGAAATGTATAAAGGGATAACAGTACGAGATGTAAAGGATAATCATATAATATTCGTAAAATTATACTGAATCTACGTTTTCCCTT
This sequence comes from Pyrgus malvae, assembly GCA_911387765.1. Lineage (NCBI taxonomy): Eukaryota > Metazoa > Arthropoda > Insecta > Lepidoptera > Hesperiidae > Pyrgus > Pyrgus malvae. The sequence goes on along the minus strand of OU426951.1, from coordinate 19,925,680 downwards.
TTCAAATGTGACCATCCTGTAAGTGATTTTCATTATTGACAGAGCATATTATTATATATTCTGGCAGCCCTCAATTAAAGAGGTATGGAAATAATTACAATACTGCAGGTGTTCTGACATATGCAAAGTCCTGTAGGTTTTAGAGATGGTAAAACTAGAGTAGTTCGATCGGGGAAGTAACACCACTGTATTTAATTCTATCGTGTCTGAGAGGTGCGGTTGCCGCCCGGAATAAGGCGACTATAAAACTATGGAGTAGCAGTGCCACTTCATCGCATACTGCCTTAGGAAAGAGTGAATCTTTCTTAAGATTATGTGAAGGTGGACTGCAGCAACAACTTAACATCATATGGTCTGCATGCTCATCTGCTAAATAATCCATTAAAACAGGGTACCGTAGTGTGCTATCAATCTTCGTAGCTAAGCTGTAAAGTAAAGGACTTAGAAATAATTATAAGAAGCGTTTCCATTCTCAGAGGTACATCGGTATGAGAGATTTTCGAATAATAGAAAATTTGAAAAATTCCAACCAACGTCATAAGGACAACTGAGTAGGTACTTTAAGGTAAAATAGTTTAAAATCAAGTACTCATATGGACCCTCCTCGTCACTGAAACATAAGTCTACTTATCCCTAATCAATAAAAATAAACCAAATAAACAATACCATCACCAAACCAACATATTATTTCGTATGTATTAAGTGTGAATATGGCAGTCAAATATAATATACTAGCTCTGACCCGCGGTTTTACTCGCGTTAGAGAGTATCATTAGCATAAAGTGAAGTCCCTTTTGAAGTGCCGTGGACCGGCTTTTTTGTAGGACTATTTAAGATAAACATTTCCATCATACATTACGAATGTGTAACTCTAGCAGTTTAGGCAGCGCACGCCAGAATAGCTCGCAGATGGTAGATTTTTTCCTACTTACTTGACACTTATCGTCATATTTTTGACCATTCACACAATATCTTTATAAATTGTAGCCTATGTGTTATTCTGATGTATAAGCTATAAAATGTAAATAAAGGTAAGTAAAAGTAAAAGTAATATAAAGGTTTCATTTAAATCCATTCAGTAGTTTTTACGTGAAAGAGTAACAAACATCCATACTTACAAACTTTTGCGTTTATAATATTAGTAGGATTTTCCAGATCATTCGAGAAGTTTTGGGAACATTCTCGAACATTCTCAATAAAATTAAAATAGTTTGCTAGATCATCCCAGAAATTTTAAGATCCACCCAGAAGTCCCTATTGGTTAGAAAAGGTTAGATATTTTTTTCAGACTTTTCCACCCACTTCCACCCACCGCGATCAAACTCTATTTAACACCCCAACGGGAAGTTAATGATAATAGAGAGAAACGTGTCTTTACGTACAAGAAAACCCTTTACTTAAGATTATGTAACTATTGACTTTATATTTCACTAGATGTCACTGGTTTCAATATATAATACACGAGCGTAGCAAAATCTGTTTCTAATTTACTTCACTCTGTTATCTTTTTATAGTGTTCCATTTATAAATGTAAAGGAATAATATAAATATTATCGGGATTTTCTTTACTACGGAGTCAGTTATAAATACGCACTGAACAAATATTATTTGATCAGAGGTGGGCAATAAGCGACGAATCTGGTATCCTAACTTAGCTGGTAACTAACAACTGGTAACTAATCTATGTACTTACTATTAATATAATAATATTATTATGATCTAGTAAATAACAATAAATAATTTGACTATAGCCAATACCTAATCAAATCAATCAAATAAACAAAGGAAATATATTGAATGTAATGTGATTGAGAATATAGGTCATCTGAATCGAACACAACATCGTTAAATTTCGAAATTTCGCTAGAAAATTTTAAACACATACAGTACATTACTAATGGTGTACACCTGCAATACCTGCATACGAGTGGGCAGCGGACCACCCATTGCCGAACTTGTTATCGGTATTATCAGAATCTGTAATACGTAGTGTAATAAATGGGATATATTCCACTTAAAGTTAATTGCTAATTTGTTTCGTATGTTACTGCGCACTAATGTCTATGTAGTTATTAACGTTAGCTTTAATATATAAAAGTTACTCCCGTGCAAATGGTGTTTAAAATATTTGATTTAGAATCAATTTGTCATAATGCTTTTACAAAATCAAGTTGGCGAAACTAACTGGTAATTTGCCGAAAACACATTTTTTTCTATCTGCTGGCTTTATTTTACTCATCAAAACATTAAAAAATACTGAGCATAAAAAACAAATCTACTGAGTATAAAGCTCAGTAGTTCTTTAAAAAAAATGAAGTGAAAACTTCTTTAGCGGCGTTGTGCACTTTTTTTGGGATGGGTAAAAAATGTTAAACTCGCGTCAGGACACGTGGCCTGATCGAATATTCGTAAGACGGAGGGATGACAGCTGATGGCTCGACGTCTATACTTGTAAAATTCGTTTATATCAAGTATTTAAAATATGGACATTGAACAAAGTGCATCTATTAATGAAAATAGTGACGAAGAAATAGTGAAAGAAAATGAGTGAATACTTTATAAAAATACTAGATGAAAACCTACTGAAAATACTAGATGAAAAATAATACTGATAATAAAAGCAATTCGTGCAAAATTATTCCCTAACCATTCCAAAATATCAAAAATGCACAACGTTAATGTTCAAGTTTTCACTTCTGCCGGCCCAACCGGAGTGCAACCCGTTTTTTTTCAGTTTTGTTATTTCTTTTTTCAACCCTTAAGCCTCAGAAGTGAGAGAGATGTGGTCAAAAGTCCCCCACGCCGCCTAATTGTGGATTGGTAGACATCATGCTTTCAAGAAGTTGTTATGTCAATAAAAAAACTAAGTACTAAATATTTAAAATTCTATAAAATTGGAGTACAAAAAATTTTTCATTCATTCCAATTTTTATTCAAATAATCGTCATAATTATAATAACATTGAAATTAATAATTGCATATTTTTTTAAAGAAAATAATATTTTTTTAACACTTTATTTCATTTGGTAGTTTATTATAAACTCTTGTAACCATACAGTATGTACCTTAGGCAAATAAACAAAGCCAAATGCATTTGCCAAATGGCAAAAAACGGAACCCTTATAGATTCGTGATGTCTGTCTGTCCGTCCGTCCGTATGTCACAGCCACTTTTCTCCGAAACTGTAAGAACTATACTGTTGAAACTCGGTACGTAGATGTATTATGTGAACCGCATTAAGATGGTCACACAAAAATAGAAAAAAGCAATAAATTTTGCCGGTTCTCCATACTTGGAACTGAAACTCAAAAAAAATTCTTTTCAGCAAACCCATGTGTGGGGTGTCTATGGATAGGTCTTAAAAATGATATGAATGATAGTTTGCGCGAGAGACACTTCCAAAGTGGTAAATTGTTGGTAAAATAAGAGAATGATAAAACTAAAAAATATATATATTATGTACATTACGATGCAAACTTCCATCAAAAATTGGTTTGAACGAGATCTAGTAAGTGGTTTTTTTAATACGTCATAAATCGTAAACCACAATTTACCTTTGATTCAATCTTAATTCAATGTATTCTATGGATAATCAAGGGCAATGATGTATTTCTGTTGCCGCTATTGTTATACAAATACTAAAAATAGAATAAAATAAATATTTAAGGGGGCTCCCATATGATAAACGCGAATTTTTATAGATAATGGTACGGAACCCATAGTGCGTGAGTTCGACACGCACTAGGCCTGTTTTTCATTAATTGTTAACGGTGACGTACAGAGTTCCTACAATAGCAATAAAATGATTCAAGAGTACAAAATGTGGGAATAGGTTCCCAATTTATCATTTTAATCTTAATCTCAACATGCGTAACAAATTTACGAGTATCGATTCTGAGTAGAATGAGAATATTAATAATAGGTACTTCTATAGGAGTTCAATAGAGATTGAAGATTACTTATTGGAATTTCATTGAGTGGGAATTTAATAGTAGGTATAGATCAAGATGAGTAAATTAAGTAAGGTTTAACAGTTAATAAGTTGCATAAGTAGGTATAAACCATTTTAACACGCATATATTAGCTTGGCCTGTATGTATGTATGTATGTAACGAAATTTTTAACTTCTTTTTCACCTACTTCTAAGTGTCTGATTAACTTGAAAATTTGCTCAGGGGTCAAGGGCCGATGACAATGCAATAATATGAAAAAAAAAACAACTAAAAAAATCTAAATAAATAATGTAGTTTAAAAAACTAAAAAACGCGCTTTTGTGAAAATACGAACTAAAACGAAAAAAATAAGAAGAAAATGTATTTTACTGAAAAAAAAATGTGAGTTTTTAAGATACTGTTGACACCATGCACCCCACGCTTTTTCTTACAGTAAAATACATTTTCTTCTTATTTTTTACTTTTTAGTTCGTATTTTCACATAAACGTGTTTTTTAGTTTTTTAAACTACTCACCGCCCACAACCCCGGAAGCCCTCTTTTAGTTGCCTCTTACGATTAGGCAGGGGATACCGTAGCTCTTTTCTTAATCCCAAAACTACAGGGACTGATATGAATCGACTTCTAATGTAAGAAATAAAATGTTACTACTCGTATATCGTCCCCGTAGTTGGAAAATTAAATAACCCTGATTTTGTAGTTCTGAGATAAACGCGATTTAGTGTTTTTTTTTCAGTTAATGTACATTTGTTAAAAAATGTGAGACAATTTTATTGTCGGTAATTTGATATTTTGTGGAGCTGATTACCTTTTACATTATGCTTTAACAAACTGAACTCAATCTTTAATTATAACTAAATAACATAAAAAAATCAAGTTGTTTAATTTTGCCACAACTGTTATTTATAACGTACTACAATTATCTACTTATTTCGGCTATTTATTTAGTTTTCCTACAAACTAAATACATTTGGTAGAGTAAAATTTGGTGAAATAAATGCAGTTATTGAATTTATCAAACTCGAAATAAAGTACGTTATATCAGAATTCTGAATAGCAGAATTAAATAAATAGAGTTATTTAGTTTTCCTAGAACTTAGTTAGTTTTGTGAAAGAATTTTGAAGTTGAGGAAAAATTCAACAACTCATGTTATTTAATTTATTTGACATTCAACTTATAATTGACCACAGTTATTGATTTATTTACTGAGCTATTTATTTTTCCTTTAAAGAAATAGTGTTTGTCTGAAGATATTAATTATTCCATCTGTCCCACAAAAATGGCTATATTTTTGGAACGGAATAAGATACGAAAACGCCTGTAAGGCTCAAAAATGCGGCATGTTTTAGGTGTTTTGAAAATAGGGAAAAGTCAATATCGCCAAAATCGGACTTATTTAATTTTCCAACTACGGGGACGATATATACGAGTATATCCATCTTCCTTAAAAAGCCCAGTTACGATTGTTATTTCTGCATCATGCTGGTGTGGGAGCTCGATCCGTCCAGCTTCTAGCCCGCTAGCTGGCCGGGTAGGACCGCGGTATTTGCGTAGCTGCATGCCGCCGTAAGCATCGAAAGGTGCAGCAGTGCACATCTGATGGGGCGTCGCGCGTGGAGGACACCGGTGCGTTCCACTGGAGATCCTGGAGGCCTCCCCAAGCGTAGAGGCAGGACCGAGGTGGTTTTAGTGCGGTACAAATCCCATCTAACCCGGAATCATCCCCCAATGCCGGGTACCTTTTGAAGCTTTCCCCATCGATACAAAAAAGGAGTCGATTCACACGTTACTTTGAAATTATTTAGTTTAGTAAAAGTAAGTAAATTTTGCTGTTAATTACAAAAAACTTATTTATTTAACGACGACGATTGATGACCCGTGTGGCGTAGTGGTTACCATGCTGATCGGAGCGTCCCGGAATCCCTTCCTCGAAAGAAATCACAATGAAATATTTAAATGTTTTTCTCGACAATCATAGTTGATTCATAGTTTTTTATACTACTTTATAAATATTTATTCATTTATTTGGATAATTGAACTTAACAATTTTATTCTAATAATCATCGATAAATATAATATGATCGATGCTATTAATAGATAATCTGAGCTGACTTTATTGTAATCATTTTATAATAGTCAAAACATAATAAGATATGCATACGTTGTTGTTTCGACTGTATTTATCATAACTAGTCGGACCAGTTTCTTGACGCGGGATGGAGGTGAATGACATCAGATGAGTCACTGCTTGCGATTACTTAATACTCGATAATGTTTTGAACTTTTGTCGTCTCTGAAACTTGTACCCCGCGGTTTTACTTACGTTACAAAGGATCTGAGTTATCTCTATATTCTTAGGGTTCCGTATCCAAGGGGCACCCTATTACTAAGGCTTCGACATCCGTCCATTATGTGTGTCTGTCTGTCAGACGTCATTAAAAGCGTCGTGATTAAGAGCGTCATGTAAATTCATACTTCTACGCTAATATTATAAATGCGAAAGTAACCCAGTGTTTTCACTTTTAAACTAGTAAACCAATTTTAATAAATTTTAGACACAAATATAGTGGGAAAGGATGGTTTTTATCCCGAAAATAGGCGTAAAGGAGTTGAAATAAGGGATAATTTGTATGAAGTGTTGTCATCGTCGAAGATTAAAACATAAAACTTTCTATTTAGGCAGTGAATAGGCAGTAAATAAATATTTGTACTAGAGTTTCAGTTTCAGTTCATTTCAGTTTGTTACACATAAGTAGGAAAAGAAATTCATATCGAAGTAATATAACATATACATATAAATATTTATCATTTTTTAAAAACACAAATGTAATGATATGACATTATTTTATATGTATTTTGTAATTGACATAAGTTAATTTGATAAAAATATTTTTATATTTCATATTTAACTGTTTGTGGCAGTATAGTTTGAATGTTCAAATAGATAAAAAAAATAAAGTGATGACGCACATTTTGAAAATGGAACGGTCTTATGAAAAATTACAAAGGAGAGCGGAAAGATAGATTATTGTGGGTTGACGATTTAAGATTGATATTATTTTTATTTATTGAAATTATTATTTCATTGTGTGTTTTTAATACACGTTCATTGTTGTTTAAGAAAACCGTATTATATTTTACTATAACTAAGCATACCTAGCACTCAAATAACTCTCAATATAGTTTTCATAACCGCTGAACCTGATGTAGATCAATTTGTGGTTTTGGTTAAAGATATCATTGTTCTGGGAAAGAGTTAGTGTTACAATAGTGCTACCGTACAGTAATAGGGGCTTTAGGTTAATGGTTTAACGTGTAATCAATACACAGTAGAACTCTATTACGCGTTTAAAAAAAAAAAGATGAGAACTGTGAACAATAAAGATATAACAAATAATAAATAAATCATATAACAACTTTTTTTTCATCACAACGCAACATCTAGACACTTGATAGGCGATCGCTAGAAGCAATTAAAAATTAAAAGCAAAAAGTTAAGGGAAATAACGATGGTCGGATGTGAGATGAGAGACGAAATTCACGCGCTTTTCAGTGCTTCAGTGGGCACATTAAGCAGTCAGTTCAGGTTGTAATAGATAGATAAGAGTCGTAAGGCCTAATTAGAGAACTCCGGCATCTTCACCAACACGTATTTTGGCAGCGGTGTGTAAGCTAAGTTTATAGGCTCCCAATTCCCTGTGCCCAAAAATAGGGCGCAAAAAAAGTTTAAAACTTAAGAGAAAAATCAATGTCAGTAAGCAATTTTGCCTATCGAGGGCCTGTTATTCAGCCTATATCAGATCCTGTTCTATCCGACATCTACCGCGGGGGAGTAAGAATGCGTCAGTACTGCACGCAACTCATTGTTATGCTAATCGCAGTATCAAGGTTCCTGGTGCGTGTGCAGTGAATAGCCAGGTTTTCCAGATAGCCATCATTTATGCTAGCCTGGTAATTTACACTCTACGCTACAATGTTGTTCTTCCTCGTCGTTTTATTGAGTCTACTCAATAATGTTTAAATTCTGAAAAACCCGATGTAAATACTGATTTCACGATTAGTACGTTATCTGCCTCTATAACAGGTTATCTGTCTATCCGTCTTTCAGCAGCTACTCGCATTGGCTTGATAGCTTTCTTTTATGCTCACTGTTCATAGTAGTGCCTATTGTAGTAATAGCTTTAGTTTAGTGTCTATCTATCTATCAGCCTTTTAAAGTCCACTGCTGGACATAGGCCTCCCCTAATGTTCGCCACTCCGTTCGGTCCTGCGCCCTCCAAATTCAGCGGTTTCCCACTATCCTCCTCAGGTTGTCAATCCATCTGGTTGGAGGGCGGCCTGTGCTTCTTTTGCCGTGACGTGGTCGCCATTGAAGGACCTTTCTTCCCCATTGGTTGTCAGTCTTCCTAACTATATGGCCTGCCCATTGCTACTTCAGCTTGCAGATTTTAAGAGGTATGTCGGTAACCTTCGTTCGTCTACAGATTTCATCGTTATGGATTCTGTCATATAGAGAAATACGAAGCATAGAGACCTTTCCACCGCTCGAGAAGGCCATGAAAGACCATGTCTCAATGCTAGGTCATCACTAGCAACACACACTGCTCGAAAACTTTCGACTTCAGGCACTGAGTTAATCTGAACGAGAATACACTTTGTAATTTCCCGAACGCTGCCCAACCGAGTGGGATTCTATGACTTACCTTTCTTTTAAAGTTGGACTTACCCATACGGATCGCTTGTCCAGGCAGTTTAGTGAACTTTATGTGTAACGTTTTAGTATTATGTGCCTTAAAAAGAAAAGGAACCCATATCCACATAGTTTTGCTTCTATTTATCTGTTCGTATTTTTTTTTCGGTATATTCATTGTTTGCATTCTTTGCTTTGTCAGACAAGACCCCATTTTGTAACTGGCAAAAAATGTTTAAGGTATTGATTTGAAATGCTCACATCTATTTTAGTATGTTCAAGCTTCTATATTTTTAAAGTCTAAAGATGTGACTTATAATATGATATTTTTTAATTTCACAAATTAAAGTTCTGAAAGACTTTAATTCTTAAAGTCTTACTTTTTTTGGAGAATCGGAAATGCCGAATTCTGCAGTACCAGTAACCGGCAAAATTTTATGCGGGTTTAATTTAACGGTATAACACCGTCAGAAAGCTTGGTAAATTAATTTCTATCGGCATTTATTATAGTCGCTTGACAATACTACGATAGTGTTCATAAATCTAATAACAGGGGTTTGAATGTACATTAATATACGTACGACTATTATTATGACAACGTGCAAGCATAGGTGTCGCGGAATTAAGTGTTCAAAAGGTCAATAAGCATGAATTCATATTCAGTGTGAAGTAATTGTATCAAAGATTACATTACTATAGATTAATTCATACAGTATTGTAATAAAAGGTAGCACTTAAACAAACTCAATGTTAGAATTTGTGATTATTGCAGTTTATAGAATTTTTGCTACCAAGTTAGGCACTACAAATCGACCCATACAGAAATATGATGTCTAAACATAGAAACAACAGCTTAGTTTGTAAATAAGAACCTTAAATAATACTATTGAAGTATTTATAGCTCTGAAATATTAGGTACGATATATCCTTGGCATAAATATTAAGGGATACAGCCGCGCCTGTCAACGAACAAAAACCAGCTAAGTACCGTTTAGGCCAATAACCGTTAATTTCACAAAATAGTGGATAGGTCGTAGGTTTAATTTATTCTGTATAATATACTCACTCACTGTATGACTTTACGGCTAAACCAATTCTTAGCTGAAATATATGTTAAAAGGAGTTGTGTGGAATGGCCTTTTAATATTAGCAGACGAAATAAGATTTCAAAGATTTACCTTTATTACTTTTATTTTTGTAATGCTTTAACTTAATTAAAAAAAAACACTCCTTTAGTCAAACTAATATGATAACATAAATGTAATGTAAAGGTTACTTTTATTAAATATAATTCTCTTAATATAAAAGAAATATTTATAATACAATAGAGCCAACAATTTTTATATATATAAAAATTACCAATATAAAATATTACCTCTTCTTATATGTACCTGTATTTAGATTTTGTATCAAAGAGAAAAAAATTAGCTATACCGAATAAATACTTATTAGTATTTTCGTTTGTAGATTAGTGTTAAGGCGTGAAAATAAATCTGGAATTGATCTGGGCCTCAATATAGGTCACTGGTGTTCTGAAAAATATTTAAGATGAATATTTTTTCATTTAAAACTTACTGGTTTTTAAAGATTAGATAGCCAATATAATCACAGTCACAATGAAAGGGTTATGCTTTATATAACCGTTATGTTAGTATGAAATATAATGAATAAAAAAGTAAATTACTAACATACAGATTAGCCAATATACTTTTAGGATCCAATGAATATTTGGAATAGCAGATAAAGAAATACGAAAAATATTTTGAGTAAGAAAGGTATATCCACAATAGTCTTTTAATCGAATATATTGGCTAGCCCTCCACACATAGTTCTAGCCTAGGAACTACATCGGTACCTATAGGACATACGGCTCTATATAAGCTCCAGTTATCTTAGGTTTCAGCACACATCAAGTCCTAGCTTAGAGTGACCTAACGTGCCAAACTTAGATTTAATAAAATGTTCGCTAAGGTAATTTTAGTGAATTTAGTGTTAGCTAAGTGTAACTATTGGTTGGAATATTTGTGTTTAGGTGTTAGTGCTACATTGTGGAGTTTTGAATTTTGAACCTTATGCATTTAAAGATCGAACCATATTATGTAGCTAACTAAAACTTAACATGGTTAGAATTGTATTTATCGACATAGTAAAAAAATATTTTACGGATAAATATTTGGATTACTTACTATATATTAAAGAACAGAAGAGAACAAAAGTGCAATTAAGTTCATTATTATTTTTGTAAATGTTTAGGCCAATCAATTTAAAGACCGAGAAGGAAAGTAGCAGAATATTGGGTATAGCTTATTATAGAGTCATCGTTTTAATAGTTTTGAACCATTATCTAAAATACCTCACACAATTTTATTTAGAGTTTACGCGAGAAGAGTATAGATAGAACTGGGGGCGAAGTTTATGAAATCGTCATGCCTGTATAATCTTTCTAAATAGACTCTCAAACTAAATAAAAAAGGCAATTGGATACATTCATCATCTACGTATTCTTTATTGAAAATAGGCCTCACTCAAATAGAGATTTAACTATATTAATATTCTCTAGGCGATAAGGCTAAAATATTATTTAGTTTTTTGATAAGAATAAAAATGTCTCGCGGGATTTATTAAAATTTTTGTAGTTCAGTATTATGAAGCGTTTTAATTGCTTATAAATCTTTCCAAAAAGTTCTAATTAAAAAGGTATGTTCCCATTAAACGCGTATTAAGCAGAAGAAACTGCCCAATCAGGTAATTCTTCCAAAAGTAGCTATTTTCCAACTTAATTCTTATCACATTTCATGCTGATTTCCAGGTAGTCGTAGCCTGCGCCCTGCTCGCCGTAGCCCGGGGAGGGCTGGTCGCGAGTCCGCACGGAGCGATCTCCTCACAGAGCATAGTCCTGGGCCATCCCGCTCCCGCCATCGCCGCACCAGCCTACGCCGCTCGAGCCTACGCTGCACCAGCCTACGCCGCACCTTACGGACTAGGATTAGGTATTGTAAGATATTTCTAAAAAGGTTTGACAAACCATTTTGATGGTTAAAAAGTCTTATGCCGGTCTTTTCTAAGAACTGAAAAGTTTTACAGGTTGAGTGCGATTTTTTTGATAGGAAGAAATCTCCGACTTGAAGATCGTATTATTACGATGACTCCTTCACCATAGAACAAGGCATACCTAAGTAGGTGTATTCAAAAAAGTCTATTGGTCTGGTTCTCTTCTGGGTATTAAGTATTGTAAGTTTATTGGTTCAAATATTATCTAACAAACTTATCTTTTTTAAATAAGCATGTGGTAAATAACGAAAATAAAAAATGAAAAATGTTAATTGAAGATTGTTTTAAAAAAAATAGGTTTTTGTGTTTTAGGGTCTTGTTCACCATCTCCAAGTAAAGTGTTGATGAGTTACGTCCCAAGTAAAGTTAATTGGCAAGTAAAAGCTATGGGTCAGTTTAGCATATGGTTAGCGCTACTCGAACATTGGGAAATTAAAATTGAAGTTACGGGTGACTTTAACCGACATTTACCGTACTTGTCACTTTACTTGAAGGTGGTGAAAGAGGCCGTTATAATAGTATTTAAAAATAAAATTAGGTACCTAATACTACATTGACGTAAGAAATTCAAGTAACGTGTAAAGCAAAAACATTTTCAAGTTCTGAAATTATGTTCAAAGATTCCGTCACATACATACTCGTATAGGTGAAGTTAATAGAAGCGCGTAAAGTACTCAAGGTGCGTACATAACCCTACGGCTGATTGGTCTAAAACGGACTGGACAGTTAGTTGCAATTTTCTGCGCTTTATTACATATAATTATAAGGCCCAGATTTTTGTCGATAAAGTAATCGATAACCGCCGTAGAAAACCTTGTGAGTAGTTTACAAACATCCGAAAGTAGGTTATTAACAACGGGTTTCCTAAACATTTCAGCAGCATTGTATATCTAATCCTATTATAGACATTAATCTTTTCTTTAGTAAATAATTTCCTAATCCAAAATTCCAGGGCATGGCGCGATCGTCTCTCACGCTGCGCCGGTGCTGCGCGCTCCATTGGCGGTCGCCCACGCCGCTGCCCCTGTTGAAATTTATGTAAGTATCCATCGAAACATCTATCAGCCCTTAGAAGTCCACTGCATGACAGCTGGAGAAACGCAAATATTTTTAAGCATACACATTCACAACATTCTTTTATTTTATGATCATTCTAAAACTACCGCTATCCTTTATACGCTTCTCCCACCAACGAATCAATATCACAAAGGCTGCCTGTTGTGCGGGCACAGAACGCGCGAGCGGGCTATTGCTGACGATTATTGAGACGACTTCGTTAATAAATTGGTTTGTGATACTTATATGATAATTTTATATTTGATAGCGATCCGTTCTTCTTATCTTAATTTATAAATTATATTTTGTTACATTTTAACTGCTTTCCTTTTATTTATTAACAGAGAGTTTTAGTAGCTTATTTTATGAGAGCTAAGAATGAAGCGAAACTGGGGCTGGTATTGTACTCATTATGTTAGAACGACACTGCGGCGGTACAGCACGGCGGTTACGTACCTACAGCATATTCTTGGTGATAGATCGAGGGCTTCATTCGTAATGCTGTAAATAATTTTGAATAAAATAATGAGCAAATTTGCAGAGTATATTCACTTCATGCTAATGATCCTTTCTAACGCGGGTGAAACCGCGGGGCACAATTAGTACATAATAACAATGATTATTGTTAAAACATATAATCGAACTGTAACTCAAACTTCTATCTTCTGCCTTCCAGTCCCACCCCCGCTACCAGTTCAACTACGGGGTGGCCGACGGCCACACCGGAGACCAGAAGAGCCAGTGGGAAACCCGCGACGGCGACGTGGTGAAGGGCCAGTACTCGCTCGTCGAGCCCGACGGCACCATCCGTACCGTCGACTACACCTCCGATGCTCATAATGGGTTAGAATTTGCATATAACTAGGTGTATATTATGCAGTAGAATTTTAATGGTTTGAATGGGGTTGTACAAACAAGTGTTTGTGACCCACTTCTGCCGTGAAGCAATTCTATTGTGTTTCGGTGTAACGGTGCAGGTGCCGGCTAGACTTATTGCATAAATCGACTCAGCCTCCGGAGTAGTATCATGACTGCATACGACCACATTCAAGATTTTAAGGGCCTCGTTCACCATCTCCAAGTAAAGTGTTGATTAGTTACGTCCCAAGTAAAGTTTATTGGCAAGTAAAGCTGGAGCAAAGCTGGAAGCATGAGTACGGGTCAGTCTATCATAATGATTAGTGCTATTCGAACATCGTGAAATTGAAATTGAAGTAACGGGTGACTTTAACCGACGCTTTACTTGAAGGTGGTCAAAGAGGCCCTAAGCTAACTTGAGTGTTGTGTTCATAGACTGCATACTCGCCTACTACTTCATTAAAATAATAAAAAAAGTGAAACTGAAAAATTGTAGATAGAAAAGTTCATTTCGAAAGCTTGACTATCTATATAAAACTCATTATTTGCGACATTATAAATCAGAGAAATACAGTAACTTGATTAATAAGCATAAAAATATGCTAATAAAATACTACTATAGAATCAATGAAGTCATCTAGGATCTGACTTGGATTAGAGTGTAGAGCAAACTATATAAACAAGATGGATAGGATCTATTGCGTGGTCGGTGATAAAACAGAATTATCATTTCGCTTTCTGTCACACACCTCATACAATGGACAATTACATTATTAGCACTATGTAGCTTGAGATTGAGAATACGAGGTACGAGGTATTCCTGGGTTGCGGGTGGAGGAAGGAAAGCTTGAACCGTACAGCCTGGATACCGGTACAGAATACTATTACTAACGTAGTCTCGGGAAGGACGTCAAGGTACGCGTGGCCGCACGGCATAGTAAACATTTGAGGTTGTAGAAAAGCCGTGTTGCTAACCAAGATGGGTCCGTTGTGGACGTCGCCCATTGGGGAGGCTCTGGAGGCCCTTCAAAGCACTGAGGCAGAAAAATACGATTCTTACTTCACAGCCTACCACGCACATGACATGACCATTTTATTACCGGTGATTTCTTCTTTGTAAATCTTGTAAATTAGTAAACAAGAAGTGCTACAGTAACATTCCGATATATTTTCTAGATTCAACGCGGTAGTGAGCAGACAAGGGCACGGGGCGCACCCCGCGACCGCCCCTGTCGTCCACGCGGCCCCAGCCTACGGCCACGGTTACCTCCACGGCTAGACATACTTACCCATATCACTTAGGATAGGCACGGACGGACAACGAAACGCTTAGTGGTAATGGTTACAGTCCAATTGGACATATACGCTTAGAGGCTCGCCGTTTCATAAGGTGTATCCATCAGTCATTAATTTTATTTTTCACCGCATCGTATACTTTTGTATTATACTTCTTCGTAGCTTGTAAGTCTTTCACTTCGTTTTCATATTCACTGTTTGTTTGAATGCGTCTTGTGAAACGTTAGACGAATGCCTACGGGGTGCTGAGCGAAACTTCGGTTTTGCTGTCGACAAAAAATGTTGTTAAATATATGTACTTATTCTCAAATAATGATTTCTTTTATTTTAAACCTTTATTTTCAATGTATTTTAGTCGTATATATGTCGCAGTCGGATTGTATATTCCACCGTATTACATTCCGGCTAGCTATTTCCTAAAACAGGACTGTATTGTAATGCGGCGCACTCTCGTTCAGCCGGATTGCAATTCAGCTAAATTAGAGAACGTTGTATTGTATGAGCTCTTCGCGTTCGTCAAAGCGGCGTAATATCGTGCCGCCCAATTGTCTATATGTTACAGCAAAAGTAATAAATCCGGATATTATATATTATCTAGCCATTATTTATAATATCTACTCAATTTGAATAAAGTGATAATTGACAATGAATTAATCACATTAACTAGCAATTTTATATGGATAATGTAATAAAACAAGTGGCTCTGTGACATCTCCGGCGCTGCGGGAAGTACACTCCCTCCGCCCCAGCGTAAGAAAGCGCGGCACCTGCGCTCGCCTTCGCAGTGGGAGTGGTCTCCCTCCGCGCCTCCAGCTTTTTATATACACTCTAGGGGTAGTACAGACAAGACCACGTGGATAGTGGGGTGCTCTGATTCGGTTTGGGTATTTTTCTAATATAAATAATTATCGTGTAAATGTGTTTCAGGGACATTGCTTAGCTCGATGACACCTGCGGTCAAAAGTAGGATGGGTGGTCATTAACCAACATGCTGTGCAGTCATAAGAAGTATGGGTGTTAATAAAGCTAAGCAGTATCGAGTGCGGTCAAAGGTAGGATGGGTGGCCATTAAGAAACATCTAGTGTGGTCAAAAGTAGGATGGGTGACTTAGGCAACATCTTACGCGGTCATGAAAAGGATGGTTGTCAACAAAGCTAAGCAATGTCGAGTGCGGTCAAAAGTAGGATGGGTGGCCATTAAGCAACATCTAGTGCGGTTATAAGCAGGATGGGTGTCAATAAAGCTCAGCAATGTCGAGTGCGGTCATAATCATAAGTAGGGTGGGTGGCTACGAGGCTTCATTACAATGAGGCTAAACGTGAGCTGCCATATTGTAGAACGTATCGCAATAACAATCCGGCTAGTCGTGGACCCGCCACAATACAGAACGGCCCTATTTTAGGAACCAGCTAGCTGTAATGTTATACGGCGGATTATACGATCCGACTCCGACATATAAGTACATTGTTTAGAGATAATAGTGCTAGGATTGTTAAAAGCTTAGACAGTCGTAGAAGGTCTCAGTGAATATATGTATACATAACAAAATTAATGTAATTTCTCAATAAGATAACATAATAACTTTTTTCATTTGGCACCCTTTCAGATATTAAGAACTTAATAACGAATCTTGGTCAACTCTTTACCTTTTACACTTACATTTATGATGTTATCGGCCTTCAGAATAGCAGCCTAACTTTATTACATACAGCAGGGCTCTACCTCACTTGTGGTTGAGGATGTAGTGACCACTTAACTTCAAGTGTTTTCCATTAGAAGTACTTATTATTTAAAATTACCTTCAAGATTTCACTTTTCACTTCTAACACTTCAAATAAAATATTTTGCTTACTTAGTTCCTCTCATAACAACCAGAATACCTCAGAGCCTGAAGTCAAAAGTTTTTGAGCAATGTGCGTTGCCAGTGACGCTGAGACATGGTTTTTTCAGTTAGCCTTTTCTATAAGCTCAAGGTAGCATAGCCGGCGATGGAGAGAGCTGCTTGGTATTTCTCTACGCGACAGAATCCGTAACGATCAAATCAGTAAAGGAAAGAAAGTTTACCGACATAGCTCTCAAAATTTGCAAGCTGAATTGGTAATGGGTATGCCATATTGTTAGGAGACCCGACAACTGATGGGGAAGAATGGTTCTCGAATTGCGACCACGTCTCGGCAAAAGGAGTACAGGCCGCCCTCCAACTAGGTGGACTGATGACCTAAAGAAGACAGCGGGAAGTCACTGGGTTCAGAGGCGCAGGACCGGGAGGAGTGGCTAACGTTAGGTTAGCTGAAAGAAGGAGGCTGAAAAGAAGAAGAAAGAAGAACAACTATTTTCACAAAATGCAAGTGCTATAATGTCACTGTCGCCGTTGTTCTATCCATGTTCCATCCTATGTAATTGCATAATCGTATGGTTATCATTCTCCGCTACGCACCACTTCAATCTCTCATCACGTTTTGCTCGTTTCATACCACCTTGCTATAATTGGTGGATATTACATGCTCCCGTAACAAATTACGCTTCTCGTGTTATTCATCACGCTATACTATACCAGGCAACTCGTGCTGAGACCCTATAACATGTTCCTTCAATAGTACCTACTCATGTGGATTGTAATGACTGTCATACTATTTCGTCAAAATTTGACTCATTTATCTTGTAACGGTATTGTACATGAGAAAAAATCTACAAATATACGGCTAAGATAGCTTAGGCAATAAACAGTTGGAAAATGTTAGTTTTAGTTTTAATATTTATTTCAAAATTATTTGGAGTACAAAGCCAAATTGGCATTAAAAAAGCTTGGTGTCCTCAACAGAGCGAGGCAGTACTTCACTGCGGGGCAATTCCTGATGCTGTATAAGGCCCAGGTCAGACCCCACATGGAGTACTGCTTCCATCTCTGGGCAGGAGCACCGAAGTACCAGCTACACCCATTTGACTCCGTTGAAAAGCGCGCAGTCCGAATCGTCAACGACCCAAGATTGACTGACAGGTTAGAACCGCTTAGCTTGCGAAGAGACATAGGCTCGCTCTGCGTGTTCTACCGACTTTACTATGAGTGCTCCGAGGAACTCTTCAGATTGATTCCTACATCACCATTCCATGATTATACCGCCAGACGAAGGTTAAAGTTCCACCGGCACCATCTGGACTCGTGGCGGTCCTCCACAGTCCGCTTTGCACGCTCCTTTTTACCACGGACGTGTAGGTTATGGGACAACCTTCCAGCTGAGGCATTCCCAGTGGACTATAACATAGGGTTCTTCAAGAAAGCTGTAAAAAAAGCTCTCCTCCAAAGCCGGCAATGCTCGGGCGGCTCCCCTAGGGTTGCCCGTGTCCATAGGCGACGGTGATCGCTTAACACCACGCGGCCCGTCTGCCTTATTGTTAGGTTTATTTATATAAAAAATATCAATTTTAAATTTTTTATTTTTTAAGCTGATCAGTAGCCACTACGATGTCAATGTGATAGGAAATAAATTCTGTAGTAAACATAAAGACAAACTATCAGTGCAATTATTTACAAATACATAAAAATATCATGCGTTTCTATCGTATTAAGCGCAAAATTTGAAAATAATGAATTTTTAGGACACATAACAACTTAAAAGTTTTGTATCTTTTTTAATGTTTCATTAACATGTTATGGTCGAATTGAAAAAAAATATACAAAAATGGGTGTAATAAGGCTTGCACGGTTCCTAATTTTATCAGTAAAGTGGGATTGTTTGAATCAATGAGAGTCCTTGCGCAGCAAAATATCTGAATAATTCATCATAAAGTTTTAAGCTCTTGTCGTTTCGTTATAAATAAACCTATATAACATATACGATATGTATCATATTAGTGTTTGAGTGCCTCCTTACTATGTCCACGTACACTCCCTAAGATCACTCCAACATGACGACGTGCCAGAAGGACAAAAAAAGCAAACATTCGTATTTATAAAGTTATACACATAATATTCATGTACATATAAATATATACAGATGAAGATGAACCTAATTACTCCTTTCTTTGTTCCTTCTGCCGTTCTTTGTGATGATGACGTAGTGGGTATATTGCTATATTGCAGATCTTCAAACCGTTTTTTTTTCTTGAACATATCACACAATTTTAATCATTATCAGTTAAGCGTCACTTCTATGTTAAGCTGATTATTAACGAAAAAGTGTCACGGATCTGGACATCGTAATAAAATAATTTAATTTATTGTTCGTTGTACAGTTGCATCTACGACATGGTATAACATTGTTAATGTACGAGTATTTAAGGAGTCATAAAATTTTATTATTATAAGGAAAATTATTTTACGAATTGAAATTCCACAACCGCTTATATGTACAAAGTTATATAATAAACTGGTGCTTACATAGAAACTGTTTATCATTTCTTAATTACTTTTTCATTTTATGTATTATTTTCGAAATTCAAATATGTGGTATGCATTTACATTAGCATAAAATTACTGTTGCAGTGTTGGGTTTGTTCTTCGTTTAAGTAACTTAATTGTTTTCGAAAATCTAAAAGAGTTGTCGTTTTCTTTAATAAAGATAATAAATGTAATGTTATTTCTGTGATTAACATAAACCAGTGTAATACTATTACATAAATCATTGGTGAGTCAATACCCTCGATACTCTAAAGTAAACAAATATCAGCTAATTACTCATAGGCGCTTACAAAATGTGTCATTTTTCGTGTAAAACTGACATCAGTACTACTAATATTGTTAAGACTTAAATAAAAGTACCTGGACGCCCGAGCGTTGCTCGGATAAAAACAATTGATTTTCTTGGTTTATTTTTAAGCAAAACATTCATTGGCTTAGTGTTACTTAACAAAGCCTTTTGAAATGCCTAGCAGCCAAATTAAAAATAAATAGTCACAAAAAATAAAAAAACGCAACTTGACTACTTAAGGTTTGAACCCGGGTCTCTAACTCCGAAGTCAGCTTTCGTAATCATTCGACCAAGAAAGCTTTAATTCCGTTGACGAATTTTTTATAGAGTTCTTTCATATCGACATTGTCATTTGTTTGAAGGGCGGATTGACGGTCGACATTTGACGGCTTTATAAGCCCCAATATTATTAATATTCTCCAACAGATGTCAGTAAAGTAATTTCGTATTTAACGGCATAAACATTAAATAAAACGACAATTTCTATCAATAAAAATTTTCTGGATCGATTTATCATCCCCGAAACCAGGGTGCTAAATTTCATCAAAATCTTTGGAGCCGTTTCCGAGATTCAAAAAAATATATTTAGATATATTCATGAATTGCTCGTTTAAAGGTATAAGATTATAAGGAGTTAAGCTATGCTATAAGTCCCAAGAAATAGAAAAACAAAACTTCCGACAAACATTCAATCCATTGTAATGACCCTTTCCAACGCTCTCAAACTCAGAAAAATCTATTTATTTCTTTGTGGCGGTGGTATATTATGACGTAGCCTAATAAAGATAAAGAATATTTTTTATTTCAATATAGAAGCAGACGTGCATGCAGGCCATGTGATTATAAATCTACACACAACCTAAAGCAAACCGAAACTTGCCTGTTTTCGCATGCAGTTGCGCTGCTACTCCGAAGGTTAAAATTATTATGATTTTTTTGTAGGTGTAAAAGTTAATCATTAAAATACCATTTATTGAATTATATAAATCGAATGTATAACACATGTTCCATTTTGTGTAAAAGTAACAATCATGCTCAGTAATTAAAAAACAGAGTTAGAATGATTGGTAAAATAAGAAATATGGAAATTTGTTACATTAGGTTACGTTACGTTACGTTACCAAATTCCACTTGTTAGTTAAAGATCAGTTTTAAACGAACGTATTTTTCTGTGCGTGTATGGTCGTTCACAGCAGTGCGCATGGGCCAGCAGCTAACGTAGAACGCAAGCGATCTATGCAGCTAAGCTAAACGGACGCGGTCAGGTGTGAGATAGGTTACCGCTAGTGGCAAATAATTTTATGCACGTTTTCGTGCTTCAAAGGGCATTTTAAGCCGTCGGGGAGGTCTTATGGGTAGTTTGCAAACATCCGACAGCAGGCTGGCCACTAACCCGCATCTCCACCAATCAGCATTGTAGCGTGGTGGAGTAAGCTCCAGGCCTCCTCCAATAATGGGGAGAGACCCGTGCCTAGCAATGGGATGCAAAAAGGATTGCAGCCATTTTGTCGTTTTAGTATCTGTCGCAGCTGACATAAAGGCCAGTCCACACTACTTTTAGCATCAGCGATCGGCGGCTTGCGTGTGCATCCATGCTGCATGGCGTTTTGTTTCTTGGACGTGGTGTCAGGTTTTGGATGCTGAATTGCTGTGTTTAGCTACTAGATGACCGATGGTAACAGTAATTACTATGGCCTGGCTGTTAAAGCCTAAAAGCGCGTCAACGCTCATACGAGTTTACATGTGTGGCAAAACCTTACCAAATCGCTCCAACATGCGCTTTCAAAAACGTAATTTTATGTGCGTAAAATACGCTGGTCTGAGACAGCTCTAACTCGATTGCTGCGAAGATAACATCCTTTATTCGGTGCGTCAGCCCCGTTAAGTGGATTATTCACTTTCTTCGTCTTCCTTTCACTGCATTATTATATTTATTGATATGAATCCACAGATTCACCGTCGTAGAAACAACGGTCAAAAGAAAAGATTATTGTCTGGAGTAATTATGTAGGAAATTGTTGTATAATTGTATATAGACAGTGCGATGTAGGACAGAAAAATATCCGTACCTAATAATAGACAATTATCACGTATGAAAACAGGCATTATAATTATTATCACATAAGTAGCAATATGAGTTTTCAATAACATAAATTTTGCTGATTTTTGTGAGTGTTTATACACAATCCACAGATACTGAAAATTTAGACGTGCATAATTGTTTTGTCACTATCTTAAGCAATTAAAAAACCGGCCAAGTCTAGTCGGACTCACGCACGAAGGGTTCCGTACCATTATCTTTAAAAAAATCACGTTTATTGTATGGGAGCCCCCTTAAATATTTATTTTATTATATTTTTAGTATTTGTTTAACAATAGCGGCAACAGAAATACATCATTGCTTTTGATTATCCATAAAAATCATTGCATTAAGATTGAATGAAAGGTAAATTGTGGTTTACGATTTATGACGTATTAAAAAAAAAGTACTTACTAGATCGCGTTCAAACCAATTTTCGGTGAAAGTTTGCATCGTAATGTACATCATATTTTTATTTTTTTTTAGTTTTATCATTCTCTTATTTTAGAAGTTGCAGGGGGGGACACATTTTACCATTTTGGAAGTGTCTCTCGCGCAAACAATTCAGTTTAGAAAAAAAATATATTAAAAACTCAATATCATTTTTAAAGACCTATCCATAGATACCCCACACGTATAAACGTGTTTGATGAAAAAAAAATTTGAGTTTCAGTTCTAAGCATGGGGAAACTTCAAAATTTATTGCCTTCTTCTATTTTTGTGTGAAAATCTAAAAGTGGTTTACATAATACATCTACGTACCGAGTTTCAACAGTATATTTCTTATAGTTTCGGAAGAAAGTGGCTGTGACATACGGATGGACAGACAGACAGACAGACAGACATGACGAATCTATAAGGGTTCCGTTTTTTGCCATTTGGATACGGAACCCTAAAACACCGTATATATATATATATATATAAATACATTTCAAATGTGATAAGCATGTAAATAAATGGGTCGTGAATTAAAGAAATAAATTGGTTATTTAGATTTAAATCAATAATTTCATTTGTTTTAAAAATATTTAAACCATACTGAAGTAAATATGGCGATATGTTAAATGTATCACCATATTTACCTTTTAGGGTGTACAACTTTTTTTTTTTCAAAAGTTAGGGATATAAATGAATATAGGTTACGGATATTTTAGAATTACTACTATTATTAATGTCATAGGAATTGCATTATCATCCGAACTAAACACATTTTTAAAATAGCTGAATCAGTTGAAGATATCTGCTTTACAATTGAGTCGAAAGATTCCACCCCAACCAATTCACTCGTAAGTATATTAAAAGATTGTAAAAATCAAAACGACTCGACCCGTGTAATACGCGGATGTTTCCCTCAATTATCTGAATAAATACAACGAATTCGTGTTTTCTCTCTCCCTTTAACTTTAATGAAAATAATTGAGTTAATATATTAATAGTAATTGCATCCTCTCTAATTATTTGCGAATACAATAGGTCACAATTTAATTAAAATTTTAAATATTACCTAATCATTGCATCCTTGCTAATTGTGCTCGAAAGTGTAATTAAAAGATAGCAACAGGTTAATTACATTGTTATTATTTTAAAATCGATAAGACGTCAATCATTTGGATAAAGTACAAATTAAAAGTTGCAATGTATTTATCACAAAAAGTTGCATAATGAATTGCATAAGGAATGTAACTTGCTTGTGCAATTTCTTTGTGTGGACGACAAAAAGAAAACGAACTGGACAGATTTAAATATTATTATATTATCTATTATCTTTACACATGTAGTAACAATAAAATAAATTCAAAGAAGCAGTCAGTCTTAACTAATAAATATTGGAACTAATTCTGATGATGGCTCTCAATGTGAACATGTTGTCCGGGCGCAGAATGTTTCACGACAGCGTTGAATCTGTAAAGAAAGGAAATACATTTTACTTGTGGTTTTACTGAAATGATGGAAAATTTAAGGAAACGCAGGTACCTAAGCGGGCAGGTACCTAAACGCCTTAAGCGGTTAAGTCAATAGACAGGTAATAAAATTTGTTTTAAATTCTGACGCATTGCTAAGGAAATTTGAGATGTATATTTTCGCTTACTCCACTGTGAAGAAAAATATGTTGTCATTCCCACGTTTCTTTCAACGTGCACATCTCATATTTCTACGAATTTTTTTTCAATGACGTGTAATATAATTCCTACTTGGCCCTACTACTTGTAGTGTATTATCGTTTTAATCCTTCTCAAATTTGACCGATCATCCATGCCCAATATTTTGAACATAAAAAATGGATGGAAAACGATTTTTTTAATTAGTTTAATGCTAACTTTGCAAAAATATAATCAAGTTAATGTAGTGTGTCATTATCAAAAGCCCTAAGTTTTTAGATTAGCAGCAGTTTTCAGATCTAGCTAAGAGCACGCTAGTAGGATTCAGTAGAAGTAATTAGTTATTTGAAGTTCAAGCAGAGCTGACAAGAAAATTAAACTATATCTTACCCATGATGTTTATCAGAGCTGTACTCCACAGTCCTAACGGAACCATCCGCCTCGTGCAAGGAGTACACGCCCTTGACGGTATCACCATCACGAATCTCATGATGGAACTTGTTGTCACCGGTGTGTGGGTCCTCTACTTTGTATTCATATTGGTACTTCGGATAGGCCTACAACGGTAAAAACAAATTTATATATACGGAAATTTACGCTCTTTACATAACAAAACTATTTTAATGCTACAGATAATCTCATTTGCGTTTAAAATGTATAAGGTGATACAAATAACGAATAGAAAGTCGTAGTAAATAGGTTTCCGAGTTCCGTGCACGATTTTATCATTTGAATCGGATGTACATAAACTTACGTAATAGTCGATGGGCTCATCGTGGGAAGGCTCGTGGTGGTGGGATGATTCGTGGTGGTAAACCGGAGCATCTTGGTGCTGGGGGGCGTGATGGTATTCAGCAGGAACATGGACATAGTGAGGTGCCTCGTTGTGACCGTGGGCGGGAGCTTCATGATGCACTGGATAGTGGACAGTCTGGACGTGTTTTACTGGTGCTTGGTGTTCGTTCAACTGCGCATGCGCTTGGTAGTACTGCTTATAGACAACAGGCTCAGCATGATAGCCGTTGTAGGCTTCCTGAGAGTGAGATTCTTCAGTAACCGCAGCGGGGTGATGCACGATGCTCTGAGATGAAGTAGCGTGACTGTGACCCTCGGGAATTCGGTACTGCTCTTCGCTGCTCGCTGGCTCATGGGTAGCGTAAGCACTTAATGATTTGTGACCAGATGCATACCCATATTCCTTAGGTTGCTCAACTTGTACCGTCTTGTACTTGTAGCCATGCTCCTGGCTAAGGCACGCCGAAACAGTGACGGCAAGGACTAGAATCTGTAACGATGAAACTTAGTTAGACAGGATTTAGGGGAGAAATAGTCTAATAATCATTTTATAATCATATATACACACTTTTGTAAACATGTTTTTTGATCCTTCTCCCAAGACTTCCACGACGGAACTGATGAATTAGCATAGGTTTAAACCTCAATATATACCGGAGACGTAACGAGAGAGAAGTGTATCAATCTGTTACCGCTTGGGGCGTCAAAATTTGTAACCCACCTCACGCAGTCTTTGTGTGACGTAATTTACGTAATCAATGTGAAGGTTGTCAGTTTATTGCGGACCGGAATACTGAAAATTCTATACCATGTGCTAAATGTTATTAATGCAATTATAAATGGTAAATCTCATTACAACGTTTGAATAAGAATTGGTAACGATTAATTAAACCTTAGTATGTAATAAAATATTCTAGTTCAGCGTCTGCTTTATATTCAGCATGGATACGTTCGGTTTCACTTCATTTGTGGATTTTAGGAATTCTAAAACTGCACTATTTGTCTGGGAATAATGCGAATATTTACGCGTATGGCTCGGCGGCTAGCGTAGAATGCAAGCGATGTACGTAGGTCAGGTGTGAGATGGGTGACCGTTAGTAGCAAAAATTTCATGCGCGTTTCCGTGCCTCGGAGCGCACGTTTAGCCGTCGGTCCCCGTTGTTATAGACAGATAACAGTCGTTAAATCTTGTCTGAAGTCTTATGGGCGGTATGAAAACATCCGACAGCGGGTTAGCTACTAACCCGAATCTCCACAAACCTGCATTGGAGCAGCGTGGTGGAGTAAGCTCCAGGCCTCCCCAATAATGGGGAGAGACCCGTGCCCAGCAGTGGGACGCAAAAAAAGGGTTGTAGCCAATGCAAATTTTAATTTTATGACATGATGCGAATTAGCTGTTGTATTTATCGTACATTATTCTCTTAAGTGCACGAAAAAACGGCTCTGTTTATAGAATCGGAAACTTTAAAAGGTTTGTAAATTTTTCAAAATTTGCTAATATAAAATATGGGAAATAATGTAAAATATCGATGCAAATATTTGTATTGCGCTGCTTTAATATGTCAATCCTATTACTATATTGGGACAGTAATTTATGATCATTCGAGTTTTCAGTACTAAAAGAGTATATTAATCTTATAAATAAAATTCTCGTGTCACAATGTTCGTTCCCATACTCCTCCGAAACGGCTTGACTGATTCTCATGAAATTTTGTGAGCATATTGAGTAGGTCTGAGAACGGCCAACATCTATTTTTCATCCCCCTAAGTGTTAATGGTGGCCCACCCTAAACATCTTAACGCGGTACGGAGTTCGCGGGGTCAGATAGTCTTATATATAAATTATATAAGACGTCCATGAAAGTAACACACCTATGTCGTGAAGTTATTCTGTTGGATTTCGGTGGAAAGTAAAATAAAAAAATAGGTACATGGGTCAAAAAACTAAATTTCCTTATTCTTCTTTACTCTCGGTCAGTCAGTCAGGTAAAATTTTTAGCGTTACTTGCCTCGACTCTGACACATTCACTGAAGGATTTTAAACTGGTATAGATAGCGTGAGAAATTAATTAGAAATGCATAGATTAATTTATGCTGTCTTCTCACGATTATTTGAATAAATTAGCTACGTGTTATGTATAAGTTACAGTATGTACATGAATTATCTGTTTAATTTCAATTTAGTTGTTTGTTTCAATTTGAGAATTTATCGGTTAATTAGATTCATTTAACTTTGGTCGTATTTATCATAGTAATTTAAATAAGCATAGATAACTATGTCAAACCGGAATCGTCCGAACCGGATGTTTATAGGCTGCAGAGACCACTGAACACCACGGGGCCTACGTGCTCGTTTGTTTTCTTTTGCTTAACTAAAAATGAAAGTATTTTTTAAAAACGGAAGCGGCAAAAACGGTGGCGTTGAAAGTATTAATAAACATAAATCAACATCATCTGCATCGGATTTTTATACAATTTTATCACTTTTTAGTTTTAAATTTAAACATTATTATTGACAGTCTACTAAATAATTAAATTAACATTAAATTATACTAACTATACACAATACTATACAATAAAAAAATACAAAACATAACTTTATTTATAAAAAAACAAGTTTCCAATAAAAATACTTCATCTAAAAAACCCGTGTGAAGCATGCGCGCATGTTACCCAAGACACTGGCGGCATTACCACGTTGAATCATATGGCTTAGCCTTTGGGCAAAATAACCGCCAGCTCTTAGGTCACCGCAGGCCAGTACAATCTTGTGCGACATTTTTGACATGATTTTTTTCATGTCAGAAAACCATGGCCCCATTGTCTCCATGGCAAGCGCCGTAAATATGTGATTGTCAGATAAATTACTATATTTACGGCGCTTAAGACATTGGGCATGATCGGCCGCGGATCCAGCCTTTTCAGCGGACATTTCAAATGAAATAGGGTATGTTAGTAGCAGATTATAGAATTAGTTGTAAGTAGGTCATAATATTTGAATGTTTCATTTGGGGAACTACCCCCGCTGCATTCACTTTGGATGAGAATCAATTATATTGTGTTTTGGTGGAAAGGTCCAGTTGCCGGCCAGATTCACATGAGGCAACCCTCAGTCTTCGAAGTAGCAGGGTAGCGTCGTGCAACCTCAGGACAAACTAAGCCTTGCTTGAGGTTGTGTGTACATCCATGGCTGCGGCAACCACTTAACACCGGTGTTTGTTGACACTTTAAGTAGTTTTCTTCTTTTTTAGTGATATGGAAAGAAATAAACCTTAATGCGCTTTGTGACATATTCTTAAAGTTGGTAATTCTTGTTGTTGTTAATAACTATCGGTTATACTACAAAATGCATGTTAACATGAAATAGATGTATAACATCAAACTTACCTACACTATAGTACTCATTATTCATTACTAACAAATAGCCAATAAAAAAATAATTAATACGTAACCTGCTTTGAATTTACTCGTAATATTATTAAATATAATTCTGATCAAAGTGATATCATTACGGAATCCTCATAAACCAGATTTCTAACACGTAACAGGCGGATATTAGTATTCACATTTAATAGATCTAGTTCCATTTGCCTCTGAAGTTAAAGCGGATATGTTTTGGTTTTTGAATGAAGGCGGATTAGCATACGGCTATTAGATTAGATGTGGCGACAACATGTCTGTTACAATTGTGCATTTTAAATTTTGAAAGGTAAAAATATTCAATGTTTTTTTTTTATTTATATGTGTACTCGTGGTTCGTTGTGTTTGTGCATATGGCTGTATATTTAGTTTAAATATAGAGTGAGAGAGAGAGAGATAGAGAGAGAGAGAGAGAAAGAGGCAAGATCTGTTTATTCACACTCGCGTATGCGCTATTAATTCGATAGTTACTTGTGATCGCGGATCTAGTCACATCTTTCATTACGCTCTACATTAATGGTTGTGATTGACATGACATGACAATGGCATTGGGTGTAAGTATATTGCGACCTTATTTTTTTCTAACCATCGGACGTTTCTGCTATCAGACAGCCATACCTACTGTACCTATAATATATCTATGGTGGAGGGAAAAAGTAGACGCAGAAACTTTCAGAAATTACGAAACACTTATAAACCACCACATAAAGATTCTGTTATACCACCTATAAATCTCATGATCTGTTATACATGCGATGAGAATGGGATGTTACCTTTTGAAATCGGTGAAAGTTTGAAAGTGGAAGCAAACCTATCTTAAACCACTTCTGAATTATGCTGAATTAGGAATTAGGAGAATTAGGAAGGCCGCTGGTCTTCGACGTAAGAGTCAAAACGATACTTATTCATTTGCATCAAATCGGAAAGTCAACAAACTCGTAACCCAGCGGTACCCACGTACCGCACATGGAGATACTATGTACCGACGGTACCGCACGAATTGTCTGAATCAAACCAACAAACATGCGTCGCTCGCTAGATTTCTTTACTCAATCGTCACAATAATGAGATGAGTTTGAACCGTATCGTAACTTTTGATGAGAAATGGGTCCTGTACGACAATCGAAAGAAATCACAATGGCTTCACAAAGGCAACCCTGGAGAACCTTCAAAACTTTGCCCTTAACGAAAACTGACCAAAAAGAAGATTCTAGTTAGTGTTTGGTGGACTACCAGTGTTATCCACTACAGCTTCTTGACGATTACTGCAGACATGTGTTGCCAAAAATTGCAAACAATGATGAAAAAGCTCGCCATTAAACAACCGCGACTGGTGAATTGTTCTAGCCTACTGCTTCTTCAGAATAACACTAGACCACACACTGCGCATCACGACACGACATGTCTTCTATAAGTACTTGGCGTAACTTCTCAATTAATCTCAGTAGAGTTATATCTTCATATTAAAAATTGCGTCACTTCCTTACAAATATCATCACTAAGTCATCACATAATTTAGGACCTAATATAAGTGTCGACATTTTTAACATGCTTTTATTAGCTTCACCTGTATATTTGTGAGTTTGTGACCTTGTTTGTAACTCTCCTTTGAACTCGATTTTCACCTACTTTCAACGGACATATTTTATTCGAACTTTGGACACTTATCAAGAATCGGTAGCAATACAGTAATTTCTTGAGTTTATTTAATTCCGTGAACTTGAAAAAAAATTTTTTTTTCATTTTTTAGTCCGACTTATTGTTAAATCGAACTAAAAAATTAAAAATAAATATAGTTTGAAATATATTGTATTTCGAGCAACCCACCCGTACTTACTAGTAAATATTTTTTTACAATAATACTAGTATTTTTTGCAGGTATATTATTATTTTCTGCTTGTTTTAAGGATTTTTTCACTTTTTTGTTTTATGTACTTCAAAAGTGTAGGTATTTTTTAGTTTTTTAAACTATTTTTTTTTCTTTCTTTCAGTAATGGCATCGCATCTGTGCATATTACATCAGCTGTCTTGCCACTTTCTTTGAAATTGAGACATCGTATACTATTATATATTATATAAAGCTAGAGCGATTTTTATATAAAGCTAGAGCGAGTCCGAATGAGTTTTTGAAGGCATGCTGAAAAAGCATAATATTTCTCATAGTTATTTTGTCCTATTTTACAATACTCGTATATTGTAAAGAACCAAACAAAATGCCATCAAGTTTATCTAATACAACTGAAAAATACACTAAGAAAATGAAAACAAACAAGAGCACAATATGTCTTATTTAACTTTCCGCCAAATCTCTACCCTATCAGCTTCTAAGTCAACACAATGTATAACAAATACCTAATACTGAGGAACAGTAATACAAAGGAACTGTTATCTAATTTTATTCCGTGATTTATGAGCGAATGATAGACGACTGTTGTGGAAATTGACCTAAACAATGTCATTGCTAAGGTTTTCAGTTGTGTAATGATCAGTACTGGCTGTTAACTATCTGTTGCACTGTAACGACATTCGCGATGAAAGAGAGTGAATTTTTTGGCTTGGTCCCATTTTGAATTTCGAAAGTTAAGCTGTGAATTGCATAAACGCATGCTCGTATGGGCACAACTCCAAATAAGGTGTTTGGCTGTCTGTTTAATTAGCAAGAAACGTGTATGAGTACGTAAGATTAGATAGATTTTATGCGAAAAATGTTATATTTTCCAGTTGCTGAAGTCGGATTTTATTTTTGTTTCAAATTAATAAGCTTGATAACTGACAGATGAGTCCTACTACCTTTAATTAACTTAAAAAAGGAATCCATATTATGCACTATTTCTGTCCTATTCTGCAGGACGCACGGGGCACGTGAAGCCATCAGTCCGGGTTCTTAAAGATAGATAACACATGTCATGTTAAAACTCGGAAGCCACATGGACGATTTTAAAACATCCGACTACTAACTAACATCTCCGCAAACCTGCACTGGACTAACGTGGTGAAGTAAGCTCGAGGCATCTCCAATTATGCGGTATCCCGTGTCCAGCAGGACGCAAAAAGGTTGCAGCTATTCTCCAAAAAAGATCGCTGTAACGCTTCCAGTAAAACACTTACCTGGAAAAGTTTTTTGCTCTACAATCTTTCGGCGTGAAACCGTGAACCAAATTTATGTTTATTTCTCAATTGCTGTCCGAATAGTCCAGATTTACAATTTGATACACTTATTATGATGGAGTATTAGTTACAGTTCTCCCAATGATGTAGATTTTTTTATTAAATTGTGAATTCACATATTATAATGTTGTGCATTTATCAGTTACAGAAAAAACATGATATTTTTTAAGGTATGTATTCCTGCATAAATATGGTTTTTTTCATTTTAGATATCTTTGTTCTTTTTTATTTTATTTGTGCATTTTTTTACGATTCGGGTTAAGTGCAGTGCTTTATTTTTTCAGAAGAGTTTAATTGTAATAAGAATAACTTCTCCAAATATATGATAGGTTCTTAGTGATTAGTGTTAAAATATTTTTGAAGTTTATACATGTCGTAATTTATATGTACTTAATTAGATAGGGGTAAAAAAAGACAAATAGGAATCAAATCTATTTAAAAACTAATTATTTACCTAGGTATATATTGAAAAGGGACCTAAAGTTTTATCTCTTTGGTCCATTTTTCCAAAATGAAAAAAAAAACTGCATAGGTACCATTTTAAACTACTGACGTTACCTCCTTTTGTTAGCAAACTCGTCTTTACAGCTAAGTGAATGTTTAATTCAAAGAACTTCTTGCAGCGTTTTTATTGTATTTAGCACGTGTTATTAATTATTTATCAAATAATTTTTTGATCGTTTCATATTAAAGCAGTACAATGAAGCATGTCTATAAACCTGAATTAATTGTTATAGAAAGACTGGTTTGACAATAGGCACTTATTAGTGAGTGACATAAGCAACCAGAAAGTAAGTACTTAGTAAATTTAAAAGTGAAACATAAAATGTACTTAGTTTAAAAAAAACTAAAAAACACGCTTTTGTGAAAATACAAACTAAAAAGTAAAAAAAAAAAAAAAAAATAATTTAACTGTAAAAAAAAGCGTGGGATGCATGGTGTCAACAGTATTTTAAAAACCACCCCACGCTTTTTTACAGTAAAATACATTTTCCTTCTTATTTTTTCCTTTTTGTTCGTGTTTTCACTAAAGCGTGTTTTTTAGTTTTTTAAACTAAGTACATTATTTATTTTTAATTTTTTAATTGGTTTTTTTTTCATATTATTGCATTGTCATCGGCCTTTGACCCCTGTGCAAATTTTCAAGTTAATCAAGTCTACTTAGAAGTAGAAAATGAAGTTAGAAGATTCCGTTACATACATACATCCATACATACATACATACATACATTCATACATACATACATACATTCATACAGGTAATAATTCATACAGCTAATATAAGTGTGTTAAAAATATAAAACTTTATATTTGTTTCATTGAGTACCATATACGTATATTTTTTTTATTCTGATGACCCTAGTTAGGACTTTAATATAAAGTTATGAGATTATTGTATTGTCATCGGCCCTTGACCCCTGTGCAAATTAAAGTTAATCAGACTCCTAGAAGTAAGTGAAAATGAAGTTAAAAGATTCCGTTACATACATACGTACAGGTCAAGCTAATTAAAGTTAGCTAAAAAAATATATTTAACGGTGCTATATCCGCGGTCCAGCAATGCTTTATAAAAAGCTGATATTATTATATTTATAAAGCTAAAGGGAAAAACTTGTTCTTAAATCAACACCTCAAAAATCTATACACTGTTCTAAAACTAATCATTCGTTTTTTAAATCTTCGGTATTAATAATATAATAATATTTTATTTATTTGATGTGAAATCATGAATTGCAGATTTTATAGAACATATTCAAACAAATAAATGATCCTTGAATATGTGTGAGAAACTCATGTTAAGGTTACAGGTAACGAATTTAAGGTTGCAGGGTTAATATTCTTTATAAAATAAAGTTTAATCCATCATAATAACGACGCGCCTAGATTATGTACTCGTATCATCGTCGATTTCTAAACACGTTTACACACTTAACTTCAACGCCCTCTAATAATAATTAATACTGAAATTGCTTTTAGTCAGACACTCAAACACGAGGAATAATTGGCGTTGACTGTATATTGACTTAATCGCTAATTTTTTATGTTTCATGAAGTGGTATTGTACCAATTATGGTCGGTTACGGTAATAATTTGCATTTTGTTACTACGCAGCCCAATTGTATTATACTTGTAATACCGATTGTTGTTATCGTCATTGTCATACTTACGATTTTGACCAAATAAAAGAAAATATTTGCGAAATATTTCAAATATCAATAGTATGGGCGGGCGTAATTTATACTAGTGTTAATTAATTTAAGTGAAATCATTATTACCTTGGTGAATTACCCTTGCTATCGATATAAAAGACTTGAATTGCAGCTAGTTGCTATCAGTTGATAACTGTATTTGCAGTTCAAAGGAATAAAGTAAATAAACATTGAAGATGTACTCCAAGGTAAAGCGTTGACCAGTGCTTGTATTTTGTGGGCCTTTTGAAGGAACACTATATATTATTTACCATAGTTTATTAGTTAAAGTGTTTTAGATGTGTGCATTTGTGAAGTGATTTACATACATAAAACAATAATTGTAGCCTTAGAATAAATATGTATAGAATGAGTGTCTTCATACAAGCGCGCTGTCAAAATTAAAGCACTAAATGGATTCCTACAGCTGTCACATCTGACAAACAATATATTTTTATTTTGACCAAATTAACTATAAAATACTACAAAGTATTGAAAACACTGTGAAAATTTATTTTATTAGACTTCTTATGTTTTTAAAAAGTGTTGTGTTAAAATTTTAACTTAAGTCTTACGGGGCGGCCCGGCGTTTGGTGCCATTAATGGCACCAATCAACATGCTTCAATTTGGGCAATTTGAAACTTGGTTTAAATAATAAAAAAAAATTATTATTCTAAGATTGTAGCTTTAGGTATTGTTGTAGAAACCTTTCGTAAGAATTGCAGGATCATCCGTTCCTGTGGTCAGCTTTAATTATTCATTCCATGTATAGTTATTAAAGTGAAAGTGCTCAGGATTTGTAGCCGAACTACATTTAAAGTGAACGTTCTTATTTTATCTTTGAACATATCGTGGACTATAAAATAAACTCAATGGTAAATACTGGCCATAATTTACAAAAAAAAACTTTATTTAGAATTTCTTTATAGTGGAAAATCCTTTTTTTTTTGATGATCTGTTAAAAATAGCAACAACCATCAAAACAGCATAAATAAAATGTTTTGCCTTTTGTTCTGGCAGCTGTGGGTTTTGTATTAAGCCATAATGCCTAAATTTTAATGGGAAACGTTAAAAAAACGGATAAAAAAAATAATTTTCATTGAATGCTGAATACGGATGTATGTAAAAATGTATCAAGAAAGAGTTTAATTCACAATCACTAAAGATTTTATAAAGCAGCCATAGGATAACTTTTCTATAGCTTAAAATTTGAGTACGTCCATATCCATACTAATATTATAAGTGTGATAGTGTTTTTGTTTGTTTATCCATCTTTCACATCGCACTGATACTACAGATGGACCTGATTATTTGTATGGAAATAACTTGGAGTTTGAAGATATTTACTTTTTACCCGGGAAAAAAACCTTACTTTATACAAGTAGCTCACACGGGCGAAAAGCTAGTCAATCATATAATTAAAATAGGTCTCAAGGCAATCTCGACAGAAATGAAGTCTTCTCTGAGGTAGTTTGCATGTGTTGCTATAGTTAATAAACACCTGAGGCAGATATATACATACATATGTGTATGTGGGCGGCAATCCCATGTTCCTTAAACACTCATTGGGTTACTTTTGTAATGGTGCACCCATTTTTTACTAAACCACACAAGATCTACCAACTAGTTGTTGAAACTCATTTTGGGCCCTACTACTGGCATAAGTCTCACCCCATTATCGGGGAGGCCTGGAACTTACACCACCACGCTGCTCCAATGCGGGTTGCCGTACCAGTGTGTGTTGACCAACTTGTAGTAGACCTTAAAGTTATCGTAAAGTAGACTTTTGAATTCAATTTTTTTTGTGTCCAGGTTTTGTGCATCCTTGCCCTCGCTGCTCTAGTGCTCGCTGATGAGCATGGGCACGCGTATTCAGAGCAACATGTCTCCCGCCACGATGGCCCAGCGGAAAAAGTTCTCATCAAGGGACACGATGGCCACGAGTACTACGACTATCACGTAAGTCAACAATAATTTCCATAGTACTAGTATGTACTAGTACTGTATTATTACTAAATTCTGAAATAGAAAGATTTCATTTACTATTTTAATAAATTACGAGTATCTTAATGATTCTTGAATAAAATTGTCTATAAGTTAGATTTTTATGTTTGATACTTATTTTTTAGTCATTAATTAATGGTTTAATGCGAACAAAATGTGGACTACTCGAAAATGGCATAATTTTTAACACTGAGTAAAAAAGTTCTAATGAATGTTTGCATTTAAGCAAGAATGACGCATACTTCATGGTTCTATCTAGTCACTGCAAGCTATGGAAATTTATAGGCAAAAAGAACCTAACTCAAGCACTGCTATCTGAGATTCAAATATTGTATAAAAATTGTATTCAAGAAAGATGTGCTTGCTACAATACAAGAGCAAAAATTGGAGTAAATTGGAGTACCATGTAAACACATCTCTGCAGAGAAACAATAAACAAAGAGAGAAAGAGGTGAACCCCGTATGGTTCAAATAAAATAAACTATTATAAAAAGCACAAAATTGGGTTTAAGTCTAATTAATCAAAACTGATTAAATGTAAAACTATATAAATGTTTCTTATGTACCCTTCTGTAATAGTCATTTTAAGAATTTAAGTTTATATTAAGTTTAAATTAAGTTATTTTAAATAATTAGTTTATTAAATTAAATTAAATAATATGAGGTTCTAAATATTGTGTATAACCTTTTTCCTCCCATATTTGTGCAAATAAAATATTTTCATTTCATTTCATTTCAAAGTTTTCAAAAAATCTTATCAATTTCCCAGTTGAATAAAACACTATCATACTTTCAATATTTTAAGCCCATGTTTTAATGTCAATCATTCGTTTTGTGAAAAATCATTTCGGTAAAAATAATTTTTGTTCTAATCAGGCGCATCCCAAATTCGAGTTTGGATACAAGGTGGAAGACAACCACACCGGCGACAAGAAGTCCCAGCAAGAGACCCGCGATGGTGATGTGGTGAAGGGAGTCTACTCCCTCCACGAACCCGACGGCTCCGTCAGGGTTGTTGAGTACCACGCCGATAAGCACTCTGGGTGAGTTTGTGGTTTATAATTGGTAAATAGAACATATGATAGAGTGACCATGTTTACAAAAGAGCTTGGATGGATGCTTTGTAACCAGGTAAACGAAGGAAAATAACGACATTTGTAGATTTAGAAGACCTTGAACTAGATGCTATTGCAAAAATAAATGAGGCTCTTTAGAAATCCTCTTTAGCACAACAGAGGATTTCTAAAGACTGGTTCGATAGACAAGTCATGAAACTGTAGCTGAAAATGTCGACATATTTGCGGCCAATAAAGGTATAAAAATGTAAAGTACATTAAGAAGGTCCAGCAGAGGATCTCTAAAGGCTTTAAAGGATGGAATAGGTAATTGAAAATGTCAAGTGTGGCCAAATTTAAAATAATTTAGAAGAATCGCGGTTAGGAGCCCACGTTACGCGTTACACATATTCCCCCGGGAAGGACGGCTGTCTGTGAGTGGCCGTATGCCGTCGCAATCACTGGAAGAGTAGCATCATCGCTCTCTGAATGATGGGCCCATTTTGGGGTACCACGCTTGGAGGTGCGTTCCTCTGGACCTCCAGAGCTCTCCCCAAGCATTGCGGCAGACCACCGAACGGTTTTCAGTGCGGTCAAAATCTTACATAACCAGGTATTTCTCCCGAGGTCTCGACACACGTTGAAGTTGAAGGTTTGCCCCCCACAAATAGGTTACATAATTATTCCAGGTTATTATTATTGATTTTATGTAGTTTATTATTGTTGCGTTGCTACTGTTGAGAGTTCTTCACCCATTATCAAACTGTAACGTAAAGCGGTCGCATCCGCTGATTCAAAACATGCAAGCGTTATTAATGTTTTTATAACATTTTAATCGTTTTAATTGAATTAATATGTTGACGATTAAATACTTAATTCAGTTTCCAGCCTGAGAGAAATCTGAATGATGAATTGAAATGTAATTAAATGCAGTGAAACTATTTTATTATTATTGAGGCTTATTTATGACCAGTATTTCATTAAAACGATTTATCAAATTGTATCAAACGATGATTAATAAAAGGTAACTACGAACTAAGTCAACTAAGGTACTAAGAGGATAATATAAAAAGGGGCAGTTGAGCTCACAATTCTTTATGGTAGAGACAAATAGTTTCTTTTGCAATAACTTATAAAATTAAAGTAGTTTTAATAACTTAAAATCGACACTACTAAGAAGACCGTTGCTTGTTTTTGGGGAAAACTTAAGACTTCAGAAGAAGCCATGAGGTTTCTTCAAATAAGAAATTCAACTCTATGGAAGTCTACAACAATAATCGAGATATGGTTGTAACCCTTTTTGCGTCCCACTGCTGGGTACGGGTCTCTCCCAATTATTGGGGAGGCCTGGAGCTTACTCCACCACACTGCTCTAATGCGGGTTGGTGGAGATGCGAGTTAGTGGCCAATCCGCTGTCGGATGTTTTCAAATCGCACATAAGGCCTCCGACAAGGTTTAACGACTGTTATCTATCGACAACAACCGGGGCCGACGGCTTAACGTACCCTCCGAAGCACGGAAACGCGCATGAAATAATTTGTCACAAGCAGTCACCCATCTCACACCCGACTGCGCCCGTTTGGTTTTTTTGCGTAGATCGCTTGCGTTGTACGCTAACCGCCGGAACATGCGCGCTATCGAAATAAATCGCGTGTTATATTAAACATAGTACTTTTCGCTTAGTTCTTCAGCTATTAAAATATTTACTCAACTCTTTTCAAATTACTGTTTACTTAATGGTTTGTCATGTCTGTCAGCCACTATATAGGCTACTAAATTAAATTTTAAATGTTAAACGTTTCGAGAAACAAACTTAGTCTATTTGAACACGCAACGTTACGGCATTGATTGCGCTCCGTTGCGTTTCTATTGAAATATCTATCAAAACCTAATAATTATGTTAGTATTAACTATTTCGTGTAGACTGTACATACACTAGCAGTACAGCTCAGAGGCTTGATTGATTTTTCTGCGATAGGTACAGTAAGGTGCAGAAGTGGTGTAACATTTTCAAAACACTATAGCGTCTACTTGTTGGTCGCACATAATATATGACTTTCTTCTGTGAGCTTATCACACAAACTAAAAACTAGATAAGATGGCTTGAAGCCTAGTTTTTAGTTTACAGGCCGAAATCAGCCAAAAAAGCCGCACCACTTTTAAACCCTGAATGTACGTTAAGTTGAAGTTTCCGTTTGTTTACGATACGTAACAAGATGATGTATACCTAACTTGTGGTACGATTACTTTGTGCTAACTATAATAGCTTACCACTTACTTCTTTTTGGTCCTCCTGTAAAAAAAAACCATCCCTTTTCCTAGTTCTACACCTGATATACGATAGTAATATATCACCCGGGTATCATAAACATAATACCTATGTTAAGACAACCCATTTGATGTATTGGTTACCATGTCGGACTGCTTTCATCAAGGGTTCCGGTTTCGATTCCCGACGAAACAGGTATTTTAATGATGAGTTTGAATTTCTGTTCTCGGTCTGCGTGTTTGTATTCATGGTACCCAAGACACTGGTTATATCAACCCTAGTGTATGTATGTATGAATAAGTGTGTGAGGTAACCCCACAATAGGTTGCACACTTAATGAGGTAACCGTATTATTTATTATTTCTTTATATATTATATTTAACGTATTTTTTATTCTTTTCAGTTTCCACGCTGACGTGAAACACTCTGTGCACCATATCGTGGACCACAAACACTAAGCCATAATAAAAACCAAAAATTATCTACACTGTGATCACCTATTGTTTATCTAGTTTTTCTTACTTTTATGTAATATTATTGTTTTTAAAAATTTTAC
The DNA here is from genome assembly GCA_911387765.1 of Pyrgus malvae. Taxonomy (NCBI): domain Eukaryota; kingdom Metazoa; phylum Arthropoda; class Insecta; order Lepidoptera; family Hesperiidae; genus Pyrgus; species Pyrgus malvae. The sequence continues at coordinate 19,886,450 of OU426951.1, read as the reverse complement.
ACACTTGTAAATAATAAAATATGTTTGTAAAGAAAGTATATTAATTTCCTTTTATCTATTATCCTGATACTTTTTAACTTTAATAGTACTTTCAACCGTCAGCCCTAAAATACCATTTGAAATAAAAATTGAATATTCGGCCTTGCCTGAGGTTCTCTATAAATCAACATCTTCCACTTGATAATAAATAACTTAAATTATGTGATGCTACAGTATTCAATTAAAATATCTTATTGCTAAAAGGTAGGCTTACTATCCTCGGTTTATTATGGAAGCTAGATTAAGACAAGAAGGGCTGAATTCAATGCATAACACATAGGTATTATTTATTTAAAAAGTAACTAATAAGATTATCCTACCAAAGATAATGCAATACAAAACAATTACATTTAAAATTTATGGCCAAGATTAACTTATCACACGTTAGCCAGTAAAAATTATCAGATTTTATGAAGGGCTTAACTACACAGACCCTGACTAAAGAGTCAGTACTAGGTACTAGGGTCAATAGGATCACCTTACTACTTGGTCAACTGGCTTGGCCGTAGGTATAAAAAAAAAATATCTACTGTGCACAACATAATAGTATGTTCAAAAAATCCTTTTCAAACAACAGTGTAGAATAATGTAGATGTCAGTTCAAACTCATTTACGAATTTATGATTTAAAAAATGGCTAATCTCAAATACTACTTACGTAAATATATAAATAAATAAATAAATATCTTTGGACAATTCACACATCACCATCTGATTCCAAACTAAGCAGAGCTTGTACTATGGTAATCAGAAAGCTGATAAATATACTTATATAATTCTAAATACATACTTAAATAGATAAATTAACACCCAGACACACAACAAATAGTCATGTTCATCACGCAAATATTTGTCCTGGGTGGGAATCGAACCCACGACCTCACGCTTCGCAGTCGGCTCATCACCCACTACGCTACGGAGGCTGTCAAATCATATATATTATATATTTCAACATTTCGACAAATAGAAAGCTATGATATTTTTAATATTACCTTTTCAGTGGTATGAGTAATTTTTGCACTAAAAATAATTAATTTAACTTTTGCTCATAAACTATAATTATTAAACGCAACGTGTAATAATGTTTAACATTACCGATGTCCACTAACACTTTATTGGCTGCAACCCTTTTTACATCCCACTGCTAAGCACGGGTCTCTCCCCATTAATGGGGAGGCCTGGAGCTTACTACATCACGCTTCTTGAATGCGGATAGGTGGAGAAGCGGATACCCGAAACCCGGATGTTTTCAAACCGCCCATAAGGCCTCCGACAAGGTTTATCGACTGTTATCTATCGATAAAAAGCGGGACCGATGGCTTAACGATCCCTTCGAAGCACGGAAACGCGCATGAAATTTTTGCGACTAGAGGTTACCCATCTTACACTCGGCAGCGCTCGTTTGGCTTAGCTGCGTAAATTGCTTGCGTTCTACGTTAACCGCCGGGCCATGTTCGCTTCCACTTTATTATTAATTTATAATAGGAATATTTTGGTTCAGATTTCTGAATAAGTATTGGAATATAACATTTCTAAATAAATATACTCGTATTGTTAATATAATTGGTACGGTCTAGGATCAAAATATCATGGGATTATTGTGGCTCACAGCTGACTTACCGCGTCTCTACAGCGGCAAGCTAGTAGATTGTATATTGGCATAACCAAAATATCAAATAACCACGTATCCGGATAAATTCAATCTCAATCTTTATCTGAATCTTAAAGATAATTATAATTTTTTATAAAGATAAAAGATCAAATTACAATAAATCTAGACACAATGAAATTAGCATAATTAAATTAATAAATGCTTAATTTTTCAAACTAAAATGAGTAAGCACGAATTAGAGACAAGTGAAATAATAGATAAGCTTATATTCTACGATGAATCAAATCTTGTAAGATAGACAGAAGATTGTAGGATAACATATAAAAGAATGTAAGTTTACAGGGCAATCCAGGCTGTGAGGACAGTGAAGAAATTACCCTAACTAAGAAATTAAAATTTAAAAGCTATGAGATTTGGCTTTCTCTTAGACGTTGAATTTATACACTTCATGTTTATCATCATAATAATATATGATCATACTAAGTAAGTACATATAAAATATGTATTTTCTACCCGGAAAAAGACTTTGTGTGTTTCTGTTGTTAAATAATGAATGTCTTTTGGGCATTTGGGCTAGTGCTTTAGTAGATAGGATAAAAATCCTATGAAATAAAATCCGCAAAAGCCTTAGGGAGACCTAGTGGTCTGCCCAAGAGAGAGACCCGTGCCTAGCAGAGCGCAAAAAACGCAAAAACAATAAACGGGTTGCACTCCGGGAGTGCCGGCAGAAGAGAAAACTAGAACATTAATGTTGTACGTTGTTGATACATATTTTGGAATTACATATTAGGAAATAATTTCGCAAGAAAAGCTTTATTTTTCATCTAGTTTTTTCAGCAAGTTTTCATCTAGAAATTTTATAAAGTTCTCACTCATTTTCTTCGTTACTTTTTTATTATTAGATGTACTGTGTTCAATTTCCATATTTTTAACACTTGATATACACGATTTTTTTTACAAGTATACAGACATTCAACCCATCAGCTGTTACCCCTCCGTCTTACGAATATTCGGTCAGGTCACATGTCCTGACGGGAGTTTGACATTTTTTACCCATCCCAAAAAAGTGCACAACGCCGCTAAAGAAGTTTTCACTTCAATAAATAAGTATGTAATTATGTCAATAGATTGTTTAAATAACCTTCTTTTTCGTAAAAAAAGATAATCTCAAGCCAGCTCACGAGCCCTACTTTTGTACAGATTTGTTTTGAAATACCGCACAAAAAATATTCTACCGAATGCTTTAGGGTTCCATACATGGAAAAGGTAACTGGAGTGAGCAACCTTTATAGAATAACTTTTATGTCCACCTGTATTTGTATTCTTCTATTGAACCCATTTGTAGATATAAAGTAAAATAACTTTCTTTAAACGGAATATTGTAAAACCTATAATTATTTGAATATTTTATTTATTTTACAAAAAAATCGATACATTTTAGCACATGTAGTTGACATAGAATCTTGATATAACTAAATAGATATTTGACGAGATGATATTTAAAAATTTGATATTTCATGCCATAGCAAAAGTAAAAACGGGGTTATTATGTGTATATTTTCCGAGTTAATTATATTACTGTGAATCGGAACCCTCTGTATAAGATTATTATTCGCACTTAGATCGTTTTTTGTCATCTTAAAAACCTCAAAGTCACGCTCATTTTGGTGGCACGCGCCGTACGCGCCGAACTTTATTTACAAAAACTATTTGGTTTATTTAGTTTTTAAGACTTTTTATATATTAAATGTATAATACTTACAGGGAAACTCTTTGTATTACAATGAAAATACAATGTTTTTTATATATAAAAGATCGTCATATATGTTAGTGGTTCGTTTGGAAATTGACTTGGTTATGGTCTTTTTATGCTATTAGGCAGATGAGTTTATTGCAAATATGTAATGGGAAACACAGTACACAGCTTCTGGCACACTAATAGGAGATAATCTGCATGACAATGTATAATGGCTCTTTATCTGCCATTGATGATCTGCCATTATAACCGGACCGGTTATTAATGACAAATAAGTGTTGGAAATAAGCATTAAATTCACTACAAGCGATCACGCATCATATTATTATACGCCACGCTACCGCTTGCGGGGTGCAAGTGTGGAACCACACTACCTGCAGAGCCATAAGCGCTTCGCTCTTAAATTAGGTCTTAAATTTCTCTAGAGTTGGTAGACACTTAAAAACTCTCTCATACAGGAAGTAGGCGATTTATTTACTGACTGCACCACCGATAATTCACGTATCTTTTAAACACAGTAATTTTAATTAGCGAAAAGCACGGGTCTGATGACCTAAAGAAGAAAGCAGAATCAGATAAGAAAATACTCAACAACGTGGCTAATGTTGGCATAGGCAAAGGCACTGTACGCTAGAAATAAAATATATATATATATATATATATATATATATATATAGGTGTATTGATACACCAGCCTCTATTGACTATTTCAACATGTTCGGTAGTAAGGAATTAGATTACATTATTGTAGAGCATTGAATTGTCCTCAAATGACTGTTGTAAAATGTAGACCCAAAAGTAAAAAAGAGAATAGATTTGCAAAACGTTTTTCTAGTCACCTAATCTATTTTTACTAGACAAATGCATTTCCTCGTAAAAGAAAACGGATTTAAAGCAACATGATAATGCAATTTGATATTTTTGTAGACGTTTTAATTTTTTAGTTTTATAAGTCAAGCTTTTTAATGAAAACAAAGACTTTTGTTGTTTGAATAAAAAAAATAGACATAAACATGGATGTAGGCAACGAGGTCCAAATAAATTATTTCAAATAAAACCGAAAGACGTTTATCTCGGAAGGTATTCAAGTATGAGACAATGCGAGCTGAGGGATTTTGAACAATTGGTACCTATTCGAAAAAATATCGCTGCTCTTTTGCAAGCTCTTGGTTGTGTATGAAAAGCATATCATTTTTAAGACGGCATTTTGAAAGCCCCATTAGAAAACATTTTTTAGAAGGCTATTTTTTTACACTTTTTTTTTTAGAAAATAATTATTAGCTGTTATAAGCCGGCCATGGGACAAAGATCTCACACATATTTCCTTGATTTAATCTGTAGGTAATAGCTGTTTTAAGCAATAGCAAAGCAGTAGCAAATTTTAATAATTTTTAATGAATATTGTTGGATATAATAATAATAATAAAGGTTAAATACTCATAGCCTCACAGTAAGGTAATTAATACCCTGTGTCGTGGGTACCATGGACACGTACAAAGACAGGAACACAAACACCCAGACCGAGAACAAAAATTTAAACTCATCATTCAAATTTCTGTTTCACCCGGAATCGAACCCGGCATGATAACCATTGCGCCACGTGGGTCGTCGGGATATGGTTGCGGGTTGCGGGTGTTATAAGTATCTATGTCCCGCTTGTTGATAACGAAAGTGGAAAAAGGTTATGTATGAATTGAAGTTTGTAAGAAATATATTAATATGATCCTCCTGGTGAATCCACTTTCAACGTAGATTTAATTTTATGGTACTGAAAAAGATTTCAACTCAGCGGATTTGTAAAACTTACATAAAATGGAATGGAACCTCGAGCCGTTCAGTGTTCACGGTACTTCGAGACAACTTTTAAATATGTACCGTTTTGCAACGGCGTTATCACTGCAGGAACTAGAGACTATTAATTAGATCTAGTATTTGAAATAACGCCTTGTAAACTCATTAAGTACTAATTTAGCTAGGTTATTACTTTAGCGATATCACGCTGGTAAGTGTAGGGCCTATCTCTACAGAGTTTTTACGAAACTATTGCGACCACTGCATACTGTCGCCGGCTAATAATGTTAAGTGCCAGTTATTTGGAGTGAAATCAATATTACCTTGGTGAGTTACCCTTGTTATCGATATAAAAGACGTGAACTGTATCTGTCCAGTATCAGTACACTACCGAGTTTACAGATAACAACCCATTCATCTAACAAAAACAAAATGTTCTCCAAGGTAATGCGTGCAATTAAACCGTGAGATTTCAGTGAAAAAAGATTGTTATTGTGACAAAATTTTCTGTTTTAGTGCAAATTATTAATTTTCAAGGACTACTACAGTGCATTAGTGAATGATATTTTAAAAGTGTTGCTTCAGATTCAAAATAGTTAATTATGAACAGACCCTACTTCCATTAGGCAATGAACAGACCCTACTTCCATTAGGCAATTCTATTCAATGGTATTAAATAGCTATTAAAATTTATTTTAACTTTTTATTGGGAACAGAACCCAAAGAGCCGAATCAGTGGAACCAAACCTCGGAGGTTTGATTACCAGCGTGAATGAAATTTGGAAATAAGAACTTGCTATGGGAATCGATAACCAGGAAACTCAGTGTAAACCATTTTTGACGCAAAATATCTAATGCGGCGGGTTACACTTATTTTCGGCATGTTGACGAGTCTTGTCAATAAACTTAACAATCTACGCAGTAACCGTTACAGCTTAGATGGTGCTTCAATTTAACAAAACAAAAGAAAGAAGACCTATGGCAGCGCTATCTAGCTTGTGTTGTTAAAGAGAACCCGCGTATAATTGATAAACAGATAGAATGAATCCTTTTAGCACTTTCATGTTTGTCATGTAATTTGATTTGATTGATCTATATTTATTTCCTGTCATAAACTATCCTTAGACGCATATTGTTTCTGAAAACTAATGTAGGTGATAACCATCATTTTATATTTTCCAGGTATTTTGCCTAGCCGCTGTCATTGCCGCCGTGACTGCTCAGTACGGTCATGGAAATGGTTATGGATATGGGCATCATGGAGATGGCTATGGCAACGGACATGGACATGCGTTCTCATCTCAGCACATCTCGCGCCACGATGGACCCGCTGAGGTCGTTCATGTTGGACACGGTGGACATGACGGTCATGGACACGGACATGGACATGGCCACGCTGTTGACTACTATGTACGTTATATAGTAACTCACTAACTAAACATAAATCTAATAATAATCTTTTTACAAACTAATGGTAAGCATAATCGAAGAAATTTGTATAAGAAAATAGCGGTAATAGCTTCACAAATCTAGTATCTGTACACCTATATTGCCAACAAAATATTGTTTATAGTGATATTTTAACTGTTATGACTTCTTCCATGCATCTCTGCGACAAAAATTACTTGATATACATAGATATTTCGCGCTTCATCATTCATTTCTGTTGCAAAACAACATTTACAAGAGGCGATCACCCACTCTTTGAGCCTTGCTTGTGGCCGCATATCCATGGTCTGCAACGTCTTCAGATCTACTACTTTAAAAAGTTGATTTTATGCAGCTAATCGATCATCTTATGTTAACAGGCCTACCCCAAATACTCGTTCGACTACAAAGTAGAGGACCCGCACACTGGCGACAAGAAGTCCCAGCACGAATACCGTGATGGTGATGTCGTGAAGGGCGCGTACTCCCTGCACCAGCCCGATGGCTCCGTCAGGCATGTCGAGTACTACGGTGACAAGCACAGCGGGTAAGAATCTTTTTTTATTTGATTGAATAGAGTGGCTGCAACCCTTTTTACGTCCCACTGCTGGGCACGGGTCTCTCCCTATTATTGAGGAGGCCTGGAGCTTACTCCACCACGCTACTCTAATGCGGGTTGGTGGAGAATAGAATAGCAGACGACAACACACAACCCCAAGCAGTCTTGCCTGTAGTCGTGATCGCAAGATGCGATCAGGTAAGTCTAATCGTGAACTACACCTTTCTACTGATACACAATAGAATTGATCAAGTATATCCTTATTTTTATGGTTACATGTACATTGTAACCAGCCTAAAATAGGTAAAGCCTTTCTGGCTTTGACCTCTTTTTTAAGTCCCGGGTTGGTGGTCAACCAGCAGTCCGATGTTATCAAGCCACCCACAAGGCTACCGATAAGGTTTAACAACAGAACTGCTATCTATCGTTAGAAACCGGGATCGACGGCTAATCGTGCCCTTTAAAATGCACGCAAGAACGGAAATTCGCATGAAATTTGCCACTAGAACGGTCACCCATCTCACACTAGACAATGCCTGTTTGGTATTCATAGATTGGTAACTTTCTACGCCAGCCGCCGGGCCGTCCGGCTTCTCATTTCACATAATTACAAATTTATTATTTCCTACAAATGAAATCTTTGATGTGAATGAAACTCGTACTAAACATATCTTTTATGTTCCAGATTCCACGCTGACGTCAAATTCGGAACCCACCACATCGCCCCTCTCAAGCACCACTACTAAGAAAGTAAGCTTGTAGCCCAACTGTGATCTTAAATATATTCCTATGTTCCTACTATTGTGATTTGTATGCATTGGTGTGTTCTTGTTCTATGGTTGTCTGTTATAAAATGGTTTTACATTTTTGTACCAAATAAATTTCCTTTTTAATATTTTCGGCTTTTCTTTACAAACCTTCTTATTTTTATAATAATAAGCATCCAAACGCTGTTGCTAAAGCTTTCTGCAATAGAAGATATAATTGACACGGAATAATATAGAATATGTAGAAAATATTTTAAAAAATCTAGTCATGATGTGACTAGTTTTTTTCATACCATGTTTTGATTTGAATGTGAATACATAGGAAATAACTTATTTATTTAGTACGCTCTACAGTAATAAACTAAATAGGTATGGAACCAGGATTTTATTGTCTATTAGTACCTTACCTTTTGTTGTTGCCTCTTAAGTAACGAAGTAAGAAGTAAGGAGTAAGGGAGTCCTCCCCAAACGCAGAGGAAGGCCACCGAGGGGGTTTTAGTGGGGTTCAAATCCCACATAACCCGGTGTCCTATCTCAAGGTGCTAGGTACCTTTTGAAGGTTTTACCCCCGATACCAAAAAAAGGTACCAGATAACTATAGCATGCCAATTAAAAACGTACATAAATAGTTTTTATGTTTATATTTATTTGAATAAAGTAATGAATGAAGTCGAAAACATAATTCATTAATGTCACAATGTCACATGTCGCTTTACAATCTTTAATGCTAATATAAAAATTTGAAAGTGTATATTCCTAAGTATTCCATAGGTACTTATGAGTAAGTTATTAACAAATTAAGTTGCAAAAAAAATTTTCAGTTTCTTAAGAAGTAGCAAATTTTCAAATAATAATATAATAAATTTCTATTCCCGAAACTCTATCTCTATATTTTATAATCTTAATTTAAGGCTGAAATGGGCCTGTGCGCGGCATTTTTAAGTTCCGAGAGCGAACGGCGCGCGCGGCGGTTAAAACCGAGTATACATTATTCTGGACAGATTGAAATATCACACATTTTTTTGTGTAAAGAAATGTTAGTTTACTAGTTGTAGTTTAATAAGACTCCGCCGTCCATCCGTCTGTCTGTCTATCTATTTGTCTGTCTGTCTGTCTCTGAAACGTGTTTCTGTTTCCGCTATAACAACAAATACTAAGATTTTTTTATGGGGCTCTCATACAACAAACGTGATTTTTTAATGCTGGATATTAATAAAGGCAACATGTAGACGTTTAAAATATTCACAGAATATTTATTTACAGATTAACTTAAAATTCATAATTAAATTTAAATAAAATAATTTTTTAAGCGGGCTCCCGTACAACAAACGTGATCTTGTTTGCCGTTTTTAAGGTTCCGTAGCCAAATGGTAAATAAATAATGTAGTTTAAAAAACTAAAAAACACGCTTTTGTGAAAATACGATCTAAAAAGTAAAAAAATGCTGTGGATGGATGTGTGGGTGCATGGTGTCAATAGTATCTTAAAAACCACCACAAACATAGCTACTCTGTAAGAAAGTTAGCTATTGTATACCCCATATTTTAAAACAGGGCTGAAGTTTTTCTCCGTCTGCTCTTTTCTTCAGCTCAGCATTGCCTAAGCGCACCCAGAGCAGACAGAACAAAAAATAACGTTCACTAAGAGTTTGTAAAGGAACCGTACAGTGAATAAAGAATATTTCATTTCACCCCACGCTTTTTTTTTACAGTAAAATACATTTTCTTTTTCTTTTTTTACTTTTTAGATCGTATTTTCACAAAAGCGTGTTTTTTAGTTTTTTACACTACCTACATTATTTATTTTTAATTTTTTTGTTGGATTTTTATTCTCATATTATTGCATTGTCATCGGCCCTTGACCCCTGTGTAAATTTTCAAGTTAATCAGACGCTTAGACGTGTTAAAAATATAAAACTTAATATTTGTTTCATTAAGTACCTTAGGCCACGAACTTATCAGCCGTCCCTCGTATATTTTTTTATCCTGATGATCCTAGTTAGGAATTTAATATAAAGTTATGAGATTATTGTATTGTCATTGGCCCTTGAACCCTGTGCAAATTTTCAAGTTAACCAGACTCCTAGAAGTAAGTGAAAATGAAGTTGAAAGATTCCGTTACATACATACATACAGGTCCAGTTAATAAAAGCGTGTTAAAAACGGAACCCTTATGGATTCGTGATGTCTGTCTGTCTATCCGTCCGTATGTCACAGCCACTTTTTTCCGAAACTATAAGAACTATTTTTTTTTGTTTGTACTAGCCTGCATTTTTTTCTAACTAAATTTTTTCCTAACATTTTTTTCTTTGTAATAGCCTGTTGACTACTAAAGCCTACCTCGCATTCTCAACATCACCCAGGGTGAACTGGTAGACAATGCCAATTGGCATTAAGTTTTACCCTTTGTGACTCTTATTTTAAGGTGTTTCACAGAAATAAATAAATAAAAAATAAATAAAACTATACTGTTGAAACTTGGTACGTAGATGTATCGTGTGAACCACATTAAGATTTTCATACAAAAATAGAAAAAAACAATAAATTTTGAAGGTTCCCCATACTTAGAACTGAAACTCAAAAAAATTTTTTTCATCAAACCCGTACGTATGGGGTATCTATGGATAGGTCTTCAAAAATGATACTGAGGTTTACAGTATATTTTTTTCTAAAATGAATAGTTTTCGCGAGAGACACTTCCAAATTGGTAAAATGTGTGTTCCCCCCCCCCTGTAACTTCTAAGATAAGAGAATGATAAAACTTTTATATATGATGTACATTACGATGCAAACTTCTACCGAAAATTGGTTTCAATGAGATCTAGTTAGTAGTTTTGTTTATGCGTATATATCGTAAACCACAATTTACCTTTCATTCAATCTTAATGCAATGATTTCTATGGATAATCAAAGGCAATGATATATCTCTGTTGCGGCTATTGTTATACAAATACTAAAAATAGAATAAAATAAATATTTAAGGGGGCTCCCATACAATAAACGTGATTTTTTATAGAAAACTCGCACTTGGCCGGTTTTTTATACATAATTTTACGAACCTCACTTGGCCGGTAAATTTGTTAGAAATAAAAAAAATCATTGAACCAGATCTAAAACAAATTACACATTGTCAGCGCATCGACTTCGACTTTCAGGACCGATTATCTTATATCCTTTATATTAACGGGTAATTACCGGCAAATTAACTGAAACGATCACTTTACGAAAATATTGCGCACGCTAAATATAAAACCAATGTGATAATCTTAATTGGCTATTATTTTAGGTGAAATCTGTTGCCTTGATTAGTAACCCCTGTCGATATAAAAGTCGAAATTTTTCGTTATTATGTATCAGTTCACATTCAAATTTACGGTTATTAGCTGTTGAGCAACTAAACAATAAAATGTTCACTAAGGTAAGTTATGAATTTTTAGATCTTGTGTTTGAATCATTTTTACAGTACATAGAATAATGAGAGATGCTTTTATTGATTCTCATGAAGTATGTCACCAAATGATTACTATATATCAACGGATTGATTAATTGTGCGCTGTTTCCAAAGGACTTTATGAATGGAAGTGAATTCTTAGCTAAGTTATGTGTCATTATTCTCCAAATATTTCTCAAAAGCAAGTATTACTTGCTATTATTATGTTGAACAAGTGACATCATGGTGGACTATGGTCTAAAGCATTCTTAATTCTGGATATAGGATCCAGCAGTAGTTCAGAAGTCGAGTATACAGGCTGAGGTTCAGATTCAACCATTAAGAAGTAATTTTGTGTGCGATTATTATGCAACCCATGTTTGCGTATCACTGCTAGGCACGTGTCTCTCTCCATTGTTGGGAAGGCTGAAGCCTACTACTCTACGCTGCTCATGCGAGTTAGTGGCCAAGTTTTTATGTATTCAAACCTGTGGTAAATCTGCCAATGTACACTTACTCGTACTTAAATGATAACGGCCTAAAATGTTATTAATTTTTACCAACTTCTAAAAGGAGGAGGTACTGTATTTGGCTGTATGTATTTTTATATACATGTGTTCACCGATTACTCCGCCGTTTGTGGACTGATTTCAAAATTATTTTTTTGTTCGTATGCTTGCTGCCACTCCAGAGGTGGTACTAGTGTCACCAAGTCAGGATCTGATAATGGGATCCCAGTGAAATCGAGGAGAAATCTCAAATTTTATAGGCACACACATTATTTTTCTTATACTTTCTGAGGCATAAGAGATATTTGTGCATAGTAATAATCATCCCATGTTGCTGAGCTAATGATGAAAGGTACTGCGACGGTTAGGAGTTCAGAGCAAATTCTTTCAATAAATTGTTTTTTGTTTGAAATCTTACATTCCCGAGGTGGTCCAACTGTCACCATGTCAAAGTCTGATGACCCCAGAGAAATCGAGGGGAACATTCAAAATTTTATAGCACAACAGTTGATTTTTATATTCTTACTAAAGAAAAACAGACATTTGTGTATAATTATCATCATATCATATTGCTGAGCTGATGATGGAAGGTACTACGACGGTTAGAAGTTGAGAGCAAATACAGAATTATTAAAAAGAGTGAAATTAATTAAGTTTTTAACAAAAAAGTGGAACCGATTTCAAAAGGTAAAAAATAAAATGTTCAGTACCTACTTCTTCTTCCTTGTGGTAATGACTATTGAAACTATTTTTGGAGTCGCCCTTAGTAAAATGTCGTACCTGTCGTTCTGAATGGGCACCGTCTCCAAAATAGTTTTAACAGTCATTACCATCAGCAAGAAGAAGTAGGTACTGAACAATTTTATTTTTTACCGTTTGAAGTCGGTTTAATTTTTTTGGTAAAAACCTAATTGATCTTTCACATTATTTTTACGTCACATTGCGATCTGCTACACTCCTTAGCCGCTCGTATGGCACCTTTTAATGTTCTATGGTTTATAGGTACTGTGCTTCGCTGCTCTCGTTGCTGCCGTGGTGGCCTATGATCCAGGCCACGCATTTTCGTCCCAACACGTGTACAAACAGGACGGACATCAGGAAGTAGTGCACGGTCATGGACACCATGGACATATTGAATATCATGTAAGTTAATATTGAAGAAAAAATTGTAAATGCAATACAGATACGATTTCTTAAGTGTAATAAAATGAAATACTTGAATCACCTAAACACGCTATACGCGGTACCTACGTATTTGTCATTTCAGTCTATACATAATGTACAAATGACCTCAGAGTATTTATAATTGCGTTGTCATCCAAACTAAAAGTGTTTATAAACTTTTAATTGAATTGGTTTAATACATCTGCTACAAATTTGAGTAGCAAAATTCCACTCACAAATATTTTGCAAAATTATAAATAAAAATATCATGAAATATTTTCAGGCGCACCCTAAATATGAGTTCGCGTACAAAGTGGAGGACCACCATACTGGGGACATCAAGTCACAGCATGAGCACCGCGACGGTGACGTTGTTAAGGGCGCGTACGCCCTTCACCAGCCCGACGGCTCTGAGAGACACGTTGAGTACCACGGCGACGACCACAGCGGGTAAGGGAAACTATGCCTATTGCGATACTTTACGGTTTTATAAGACTTTATTTCTATTTGTCGGATATGACGTGTATGACGGTCACACGAACGAAAATGTTCATTATCTACGTAGCAGGATATTTTGTACGCCTGATGACGCCAATAAACTTGGTCAATCCTTATAATTTCGATAGGGAACCTGGATGAAATCAAGCAATCATACTCTGCACTATATTGAATCCTACTGTATAAAATTAAATCAATACCTACCCCCTGATTACTAAGAATAATTTAATCAGAATATTATAATGGAAGTATGTATAACCTGTGCACATTGCAGTGTTAAGCAAAATTAAGTAAATTTCACAAGAACATCACGTCCCCTAGATTATATTAATTCATTTTTACTTAAACGAGTATTTTTATCACTAAAGATCCACTATTAATATAGCTATGCTCGTTCAATAGTTATTTTTATATATTGTAAGTCTATGAGTTATTCTAATATGTTCTTTTTCTTTCAGATTCCACGCTGATGTCAAGCACAGCACCCATCACATTTACCGTCACAAGCATCATTAAGTAACGTTAATGTAAAATAATTGTAAACATACTGTGATCTTTACCGTACTGATAAAATAATGTATATTTCATTATGTTAATACGTACTTTGTTACTTTCTTCTAGGAAATCAACTTGTTTCTATTTTCATTAAATGCGTCTTGAATAAAGCATATAAAGTTTACATTATTTCTTTTCATTTATACATCCACTGAAGTGGCAGTACTCAACAGGATGTAAGGTGCCCCATATCTTAATCTGATGCGCTCGAGTAAATCCGAAAATCCCCTCTTCGGCTTCCCTACTACCATCCGCCAATCTGACGTTCAAAGAAATGACAATGTCGATTTGAAAGAGCTCTATGAAAATTTCGTTCATTGAATTATAGCTTCCTTAGCCGAATGGTGGCGTGAGCTGACTGTGGAACTAGAAACCCAGGTTCAAACCTCAATCAAAACCATATTTGTCTATTTTTTATTTTTATGAAAATAACTTTTTTTTTTATTAGGAGCTATTTCAGATGGCGTTGTTATTTAACACTAAGCAAATAAGTGTTTCGTTTGAAACTAAACCAAGTAAATGAATTGTTTTTATTCGAGCAACGCTCGGTCGTCCAGGTACTTACTATATAAAATGCCGAATTCGTTCCCAAAGACATTACCCAGAACCTTTAAGAATTTAAGCTTTGTAAATTCCTGAAGAAAATACTACAAACCAAATAAAACTGTATAGTTGATACTAAAAAAGAAAATAGAAAAATTACTTTTAACTAACCTTTTAATGTTGTTTATCTTTAACAATAACATCATACAGCGGTATCGTCAACAATATAGCCATGGTATCAATCATTAGAAAATAGAATGGAAGGACATTATTTACTCTGTAAAAAGATGCTACAGACCTGATCTCCTGAATACACACGCCCTAACTACTAGACATAACTTCATCTAAAATAAAATCTACATCTCAGTAAAATGTGTGGCTTCAGCGCTTGCGCTTCGCTTGTCTCGTCTTGGCGTGGGCACTACTACGCCATACGTCATAAATAAAGGTGAAATTAAAAGTTAAGAGAGGGGAATTTGAAGAGAGAGAAGGCAAATAGCAAAATGACACTAGTGGCACAATACAAAGAGCGCCTTTCGTCAGTGGTGTCAATATTAATTTGGATCAATTGGATGTCAATATTACAAACATGGTTCACGGACATAATCAGCCCAGATTTGATGATTTTACTAATTATGCTCATGTATAATGGTGTGTATTTTTTATTGTTGGATGTGCATTTATTATATTTGAGAGCGAGGGAGGTGCTATTGCATGAAATTGTTTACCACCAATTATACACCATCATACGTTCTGATTGCGGATTGTTGCAAAGTAGTTTTTACCTAACTTTATGACAATGGTGTTCCGCAAAGTAACGTCTGATTCTACTAATTTACTAAAAGACTAATCAGGTTTCATCTCCAACTTTTGAGCTACGTTATCAGAGTATCTCAGTGATGCTAGCTAGCATTTTTGGGTGTTCCAAATGCTAGGTCACACATTCGATGTCTTATGTTAAGAGAAGGTATGAATAAAATAAGGATTTATGCTTGGAAGTACCACCGCTGCACCCACTTCTGCCGTGAACCAATTCTATTGTGTTTCAGTGGAAAGGTGCAGAGGCCTTAGTGTAAATGTGCACACGCGAAAACGTTACTATCGCGTTAGCGTTAAGAATTTAATTATCGACCTTAGTCCTTTCAGATTAAGATCAATTTGTCCAACTTTGACGCAGTAGTAACGTTTGCACGTTTACAAACTCACACTAAGGTTACAGTTGCCGGCCACACTTACATGAGGCGACCACCAGCCTCCGGAGTAGCAGCGCAACTGCATACGACCACAGGCAAGACTTACCTATGCTTGCTTGAGGTTGTATGTACATAGATGTCCATGGGCTGCAGCGACCACTTAACACCACGTGGCCTGCATGCTCGTCCTCTACTCCATTCAAATAATAAAAAAAAGTTTCTACTGAATCCAACGAAGACAAGTTATCGATCTTGTTAAGCCTGGATAATTCGTACTATATCATCATGCTGTACCTATATGCCATCTTGATTACATCAGATGCGTGTATCGCTCCTACATCGTCCTCGAGCTTGTCAGTTTGAAAACTTCTGACGGCGTGTTAACAACTAAATTGTGGACGGTCTATGGTCAAAATTCTATTATCATGAAAATCCATTTTTTTTGTATTATGTAAAAATATTATTTTTATATTTTTGTAAAATTGCATGCAAATAGTTTTGATTGATACTGGCATTAATTAAATAATCGAGTGATGCTATTGCTAAAACAAAAAGAAATAGGTATCTAAGCAACCATTATGACATTTTATATTTAACTAGCTATGCCCCACTGTTTCACCCGCGTTAGAAAAGATCAAGTGCAAAAAGTGAATAATTATTCTCAGGAGGTATTGTGATTCTAAAAGATGAACTTTTACTTGCTTTGATCTACTTCTCTCATAATAAAATTATTATGATAATTTTGAAATTTTCTAAGTAGTTCAAATAATTAAAGACTGACAGACTGACTGACAAGGCCTTGTATTTCACTAAAACACCCTTAGTAGCCTTGTTCGAGGACTCCGCTATCTCTAGTAGGCAGGGAAAGTTTATCCATCTGTCCGTCTGTCTGCCTCTCCGTCAAACCCTAAGAATAAATCTCCAAAAACGTAAGAGTAAAAAATCAAACCGTAAGGGAAGGAAAACAGCGAATTATTGATTGTTCGCTTACTGTTTGTAATGTATGACTGCGTATGTATGACTAAGCTATACTGATATTTTTACAAAGTGGTCAGATTTTGACTTTTTTTGGATATGGTATACCTATGATATACCTACCATATCCTATATACCTAGGTATACCATATCCAAAAAAAAGTCTAGTTCAGTTGAAAAAAATTGCAACGATTAAAGATATAATTGGTACTGATACATGTTCTTGCCAATGATAATGATTCTTAAAACTACTTTGGAGTTGGGCCCTTGGTAATATGACAACTTTTGTTTTCAATAGGCTTCAATAGGCACCGACTACTAAATATTTTTAATAATCATTACTATAAGCAAAAAAGTGGCATTATGCCATGTGCTTAACATTTTTTTTATTGTTGTAGTGTGTTTTTTAAATCATAAAGGTTTATTATTATTTGCTTTTCAGTTTATAATTTTTTGTTAAAAACTTTTTTAATTTTAAACGGTTTTGTTTAGCTTGCCCTGATTATTTGTAAGCAGGTACATTTCAATTGTTTTGTAATGATATTATTATCGCAATCGCAATCTTACTATCATAATCGAAGACTAAAAATTAACGAAGCTATATACTAAACATAAACAAACATAATAAACGTTACTCACTCATAGCCCCACAGTAAGATAATTAATACCCTGTGTCGTGGGTACCATGGACACATACAAAGACAGGAACACAAACACCCAGACCGAGAACAGAAATTTTCATCATTCGAATTTCTGTTTCTCCGGGAATCGAACCCGGGACACCTCGATTGGCAGTCCGGCATGGTAACCATTGCGCCACGCGGGTCGTCAAAACTACTATATACAAACTTTAAAACAAAATAGGTTTTTTGTTTTTGCTTTACGTGTCGCATGTTACGATGATCGTGAAACAATGTCGAGCTGGCGTGACTTGATTAACTATCTCAAACTAAAGAGTTTACAACACTATTGCCAACCACATACCTATGGCTGA
The DNA here is from genome assembly GCA_911387765.1 of Pyrgus malvae. Taxonomy (NCBI): domain Eukaryota; kingdom Metazoa; phylum Arthropoda; class Insecta; order Lepidoptera; family Hesperiidae; genus Pyrgus; species Pyrgus malvae. The sequence continues at coordinate 19,868,639 of OU426951.1, read as the reverse complement.
ATAATTTGACTGCCAATTAACTTATAGCGAAATCAATATTACCTTGTTAACAATTACCCTTATTTTTAATATAAAAGTGGTAGACAATAGCTGGTAAGTATCAGTTGACTAACAAGCTTAGGTTTGTAAGCACCAAAACAAAACCAAAATGTATACAAAGGTAATAAATATATTTTCTTTATATAGTAACCAAAATTTTATTATTATTAATGTTTAATCTAATATTTTTATATCTTAAAGTAAATGAAGGAATATATAAAAAATGAATTATCTTCTTCCTAAAATGTACAGCAAAGAGTAACTGACGCTCTTGCCCTTTTTAATTTTTTTACACATTAAGTTTTTTTTTCTTTTTCCCTCTGTTGATGTTTATATAGTATATTTCATTACAAGTGCGGAAAGGCTGTCATTGCAAGGAGTTCCGATAAATGTTTACAGTAAGGGTTGACAGTCGGAACTCCTTCCAATGACAGTTCCGCACGTGTACTGAACAACGATTTTTAATACAGTTGCGAAAAAATGAAGCAATTTAATAAAATAATAAAAACTCGCAAAGAACATTTTTGAAATAACTACCTATATTATGCAGAGATTTTTTTTGTTTTCTTCACCTGTTCTGGGTAGGCAAAGGGAACTATGTCCATACAGCTAAGTCTTCAGTATTTTTTTTATTGATATGAAATGAAAATGTTAATGAGATGAAATGAAATGAAACCTAACCTAACTCATTGAATCAAATCATTAAATCTGATATTGAAACAAATTAGTAGCTTCTTTATAGAAATATTTGCATGAATCATAAAAACTTCTAAAACTTCGTGGTTGGTTTTTTTTCTTTTTAATAGACATTATTTTGACAGTTGGGAAAGAGAACGCACGAGTGCGGAAAAGGTAAAGAAAAAGCACGAGTGTGTAATAGTCCACTTCCCGCACGCTATACGTCCCTGCAATACGTCACTTTTTGAGCAACTGTATTTAAAAAATTTTTTTACTACTTTAGCTGCCAATAAGAAGTGTACTGGTACTACATTATCATGGCGTGCAATACTAAATACCTTTCCAAATTTAGGTACTTTGCTTCGCAACTCTGCTGGTGGTGGTGACCGCACAATTCGGCGGTTACGGCCACGGCCATGGTCACGGTTATTCCTCTCAGCACGTGTACAAGCATGATGGTCACCACGAGCCCGTACATGTGCACGGACACCATGGACACGAACACCATGACTACTTCGTGAGTAATTGAGATTATCGGAAAAAGATTCACACTTAAAAAAGATAGTCATTGATTTGTTGTAGCGACAGAGATAAAACGGTTAATCAGATTTTTTATACATTCCATGATAGCAAGCCTGTTTATATCCCATTTTTGGGGAAGGGTACTAATATTTACGAGTAATTGAGGACGTTTACATGAGTATATTATATTATTGGCTGCAACCCTTTTTGCGTCCCACTGCTAGGCACGGGTCTCTCCCCCTTAATGTGGAGACCTGGAGCTTAGTCCACCACGCTGCTCCAATGTGGGTTAGTGGAGATGCGAGTTAGTGGCCAACCCGCTGTCGGACGTTTTCAAGTCACCCATAAGGCCTCCGATAAGGTTTAACGACTGTTATCTATCGCCAACAACCGGGACCGACGGCTTAACATGCCCTCCGAAGCACAAAAAAGCGCATGAATTTTTTGCCACTAGTTCGTTTGGCTTACCTGCATAGATCTCTTTCATTCTACGTTAGCTGCCGAGCCATGCGCGCTTCATATATTATTACGACTTGCGAATCATATTTGGTCACGTCCGTCTTTACGCCGTAACGTGTAAATGTCAGATCTATAATGTGTATTATATTTGCATCATTTTTATGTATCTTTTAGTCATAAAACCGCAAAATTATGCGCATTTGACCTATAGAATATTAAAAGCTTAATCAATACTTTAAGCTACCGTTTCATTTTCAGGCTTACCCAAAATACGAGTTTGACTACAAAGTAGAAGACCATCACACCGGCGACAGGAAGTCTCAGCACGAACACCGTGACGGCGATGTGGTCAAGGGCTCGTACTCCTTGCATCAACCCGACGGCTCCGAGAGGACCGTACATTACCACGGCGATCATCATAGCGGGTACGTACTTATATTATTAGTTTCATTGAAATGGAATAGCAGGCAGACTTGAAGGCCATAAAGTGTAATGTGGTCGCTGCAGCTCATGAATATCTATATACAATCTCAAGCAAGTCATCCTCGAATGCAATTGTGCTGTTGATGTCTAGCTAACTTCCGCACATCCCTAATCTATACATATAATAAAACTGTAAGCAGGGTCAATTCTGTACATTGCATATAAATTTAAAAAAATACTTCTAGGGGTCTTTTTATAAGTAAAAGAAGCTAAAAATATAAGTTTTGAAATTATTGTCTGTCTGTCTGTCTGTCTGTCTGTCTGTCTGTCTGTCTGTCTGTTGTTAGCTTTTCACGCAAAAACTACTGGACGGATTTTGATGAAACTTTTTTTGTTTTATGTATATTAGTCCTCGCTAACATTTAGGCTATAGATAATTTTAAAAATCACCCTTTAAGGGTGTGAAATGAGCGATCAAAATTTGTATGGAAAACTTGGATTTTTTCAATAGATTTTCTTGAAATTTGGTATAAATATTTTCTAACCAAAATAAAAGAATACGTGTTTCAGCATTTCCCGAAATTCACCCTTTAAATGTCAATTTTCTTTGAAACTCTTTGAAAATTGAGTGTCGAAACTTGATGTACAGAATATTTTGTGCAGAGTAATATACTTATAATTTTGTATTTGTAATCTTTACTAACATAGTAAGAATTCTATTTAAGCTTTTTTCAAAACTACCCCTCAATAGCAAATAAAATGGATTCGAAAGTTGGTATCTCAAGCGTACAATAATTAACCTTAACTTAATATTTCATTCTGAAATTCTTTTCCCTTCTTTGAATGATGTGTTTACTGATATATTGATGAATGAATTTCCGTAACATTAGTGTGTATTTCATATCAAACGGGTGATAAACAAAAAAGTTATGTTCATTTACACAATACGCGACATAAACTTAAAAGGCACTTTGGGGAATTTGTATGAAAGTTTCGGTAACAGCCCATTTAAAACCATAAATAAAAGTTTAAATTTAAGTACCTAAAATTATTTTGAACTCTCACTAATATTGTCGACTATATTGAATATACTTAGATCAGCTTACTGTAATTTCTTTCGTTGGCCGAGAATGGCTAGACTATAGGTAGGTACCTAATAAGCGCATCGCGAGCCTTACCGCCGCCGAACCTTACATCACAGGCTCCATTGAGTTAGTTGCTCAGCTTATTAGTCTTCTTTTGGGGTGGAAGATTATGAACAGGCTGCAGCTGAAACGATTATTATCGCTACATTATATCAAGCTGCAACCTTTTTAGCATTCCACTGCTGAGCATGGAGCTCTCCCAATATTGAGGAGGCCTCTAGCTCCGATGAACCGAAATCCAAATCTTACAATCTCAATGCATCCAGCATTAAGGTTGTAAGATACGGAATCTAAACCTTCATACAGAATGTACAAAGTCTTAACAAAACGAGACTACTGCAGACATCTAGGTGACGAATAGTTAATAAACTTTTAGTGAACCAACTGTTAATCTCAATATCTACCTATTTGGTAATTTGACATTCGATTTATCAACCACAAAGTTTACATGTCATACGGTAGATGGCGTTATTGAGCAATATTCATTTCTTCTCCAACCAAAGTGATTCGATGGAGATAATTTCAAATAAAAGCCAAGTAAGTACATAGTGTAAAAAAAATAAAAAATAACATTTCACACGTATAGCCTCTCATTAAGGTAGATATACCCAGTGTCGTGGGTGCCATGAACACACATAGAGACAGAAACACAACCACCCAGACCGAGAACAGTTTAAACTCATCATTGAAATTTCGGCTTCGCCCGGATTCTAACCCGGGACAGTTCGATTAGCAGTCCGGCATGGTAAACATTGCGCCACGCGGGTTGTTCCATCGTTGGGTAGGTATACGTATGATGCTGAACATTGTTAATTGGACCAATGATAACTTAACTCATTTTTTGCGTCTCTTTATTGCGTACGGGCTCATCCACACACGTTGATTGATGGAGATATTAAGGATTCTTTAAAGATTCTTTATAAAAATATTCTTTATTTCCAAATACAGATAGCACACTGTGTAGAGACCCTGCCTTCTGCTTTAGTTTTCACAATGTTATATGAGTTATGACTTATGACCAAACTGCTGTCCGCAAGTTTTAAACCTATAGTTTATTAATTGACCTTACAATTATTTTTCCGATTGATTAATCCTAAGCACGTGTATGTTTAGAAATTTTATCTCCCAACTACAAGTAGTTGTATAGTGCACCTCTTTTCTGCAGTAGGTTAAAGCTATGTATATATAATGAGTCTATACATTCTTTGCAGTATAAATTCACCCAATTTACTAAAGATACTATTTTTAACATAGATGAAGCCACGGGCACAGCAGTATCTCTTAACTTTAATAAACGAGGTACATATTTGTAAAGAGAATCTGATTGCGCGAGAAAAGCGAAACGTGAGAAAAGTGGACAGTAAGATCAGTACAGTAAGCATTCCTTACTGTTTTAGGTTTGAAGGATTTAGAAAAAATACATTAGGTTTCTTCTGAACATATGAACATTGTATTATAAGTGATTTCACTATAATGTAAGAATAATCTACCTACTACTTATTCAATGTAAATAAATAATCTTTAATTTTTAATCAATCCATTTTATAAAAGTCTTTATACACGCGGACGACGTCGCGGGCACAGCTAGTAAAGAATATATTAACTTTCGTTAATCAAAAAATTGTATTACAAAAAAAATATAAACACGCTCAAAGTCATTATTGCCGTATGTGGTGGTGAATAGAGCTTCCTAGAGGACATAATATTTTGGACAAAAAATTAAGACTTTTTATTCTTTCTTCTCAATACCACGAGCAATAACACGAATTTTTTATATTTTCAGATTCCACGCTGACGTGAAATACAGCACTCATCACAACCATAAGCATTATTAAAGCATTACTATCTATGATAATAATTATATCTGACTGAACCATGGACTGCGATGTCAAAAGTCTTTTGTATTCAAATAGTGTTTTGTTTCTATCTTGTTACCAGTATTAATACTACTTTGTTGCATATTTCTTAGCTGAATAAAGGGAATTTAAAGATATCTCAGTATTTTATTTCACCTATTTTATGAATCGATCAATATTAATATTGTCTTTCTAATAATACATAGTAATTAAAATACTACTTGATCGCAATTAACTATTTAAACATGACAAGCGACTACTTACTTTAAATGAAGTCAAAGTTCAATATAAACGCATTTTAAATATTATGATGATTTTTTTGTGCAATTATCATAATATAAGTATAATTAGTGTCATGAAATTAATGTCTTGGAACTAGTTTCGTAATATGAATTTTATTAGACTTATAGGAATATAGTGTATATGAATCACAGATTATGCCTATCCATAGACATAGCATATACCTACTTGCCTACTAGTCAAACTAAGAATTTTTTTGTCATTTTCAATTACATTTAATTCTCATTTTATTCACTTAACCACGTAAAGAGAACTTAACTCAAAGAAAACTTTGGCTACAAAAATTATATCAGAACTCATTTTAGACAAAAATATTTATTTTGTGTTAACGAAATATTTTTTTTTCAAATATATTATTTCTATTAGATTGACATCAGGCTTTTGACGTCCACTGGATATAAGACTTGTCTAACGTCAATGGAATAAAACTTACTTAAGTTTTTAGTACAGGATCAAGTTGGTAAAATTGAGAAGAGTTAAGAGGCCGTATACGAAATTTTGCTAATTTATCTGTTTTACCTGATTTTATACATGAAATTTTGCACCTAAAATATAGTATTTTCATAACTTTTATTGTTTAATTTGACTGATCATTTTAATAATAATCTAATACATTAACTTGTATATTTTTATCAGATGGTGAAAATAAGAAGTTGAGTAAAGGTTCTTTGGAGCATAGGCAGTGTTGTTAATAAGTCCAATTCCTTTTTGTCTGAATCCGACCTTCACTGGAAAAGTGTATAATTAATTCATGTATTTTATTTCAGATTCCATGCTGACATTAAATACGATACTCATCACATCGTGCCTCACAAGTATCACTGAGCATAGTTATATGATAAAATAAAGTTATTTTTTGTATAATTGTTGTAAATGTGAATAAATAAAAGTTTTGAAATGGAATAAAAAACTTTGACTTATTTTTCTAAGTTTAAATCTTCGCTAAGTATAATGATTTGTATTTATTGTTTCTTATTTAATATACCGTTGGCTTATTGCATGAACTCAACTGAATCTGATATGACCACACTATAAGAAAAAAACATAAAAGTCTTAAATAAACTGATTACTTTAACATAAAACGAAACTTCACTATCTTGTTTCATGTTCTTTTTAACCCCGACGCAAAAACGACGGGGTGTTATAAGTTTGACGTGTCTGTGTGTGTGTATGTGGCTGTTCGTTGCATCGTATCTCCCGAACGGATGATCCGATTTTGATTTTGTTTGTTTTTGTTTGAAAGTTGAATTAGTCGGGAGTGTTCTAAGCTATCTTTGATAAAAATCGGTCCAAGATGGCCGCTGCCACAAAATGGCGGAATTTATATTTTTTAACAACTCCCTCAATATGGATATCAAATGAAAGGTCTTCAATAGTAGAAAAATGTAACTTTTCTAAAAGGGAATGAGGTGTATTAACTAACGAAATGAAATGTAAAAACTCGAAACATATTTTTACCTACCTAAGTTACGATAACTTTTAGGATATTAGATGGATATTAGGATAACGTTTCACACTCATAGTCCCACAGTAGATATACCTTGTGTCGTGGGTACCATGGACACACACAAATACAGAAACACAAACACCCAGACCGAGAACAGAAATTTAAACTCATCATTCAAATTTCTCTTATGCCGGAAATCGAATCCGGGACCCTTCGATTGGCAGTCCGGTATGGAACCATTACGCCACACGGGTCGTCAAAACTAAGTTAATAACTCAACTAACTAATCACTATAAATAACTTCCTAATATTTATACCTACTTACTTTAAAAAGGACAAAATAAAAGTAAAATTAAAAAAATGGGTGCGTGTACTTATGTACGCGCGTGAGAAGTTATACTTCTTTGGCATCATTAAAAAATAGTTTTTAATTGCATGCAAATAATTTATTAGGATAAAATTATAAAAGGACTGGAAAAAAATAGTCAACACAGTCAATATAGTTCAGTTTAAATTTGAAAAATTAAATAAATAAATATTTATTTTCTTACATTAAGTGTAACACAAATTTTCTTATTATTCGAATGTTGTTTTTAAATTATGTCTACTGCCATAGCATCTTCCGGTAATGACTGAATCGGAACTTCAGTTATCAGTGGCTTATGATAACTAAAATATGATACCATGCGCGGTGCGCTTAGTTTCTTGGAGAAACTACCAACATGGTACAATAATAATAATATACTTACAACAAATGTATGAAGACTATTAAAAAAGTTTTTAGGTTACTGTTCAATAAACTGTCATTGAATTTTTTTTATGAAAGATGTCGTTTTAAAGTTTAATTCGAGATCTATTCCGAGAGGTAAACGACAAAAAAGTACAAAAATTATATTCTGTCAAATTGGTGGAGTATATAATATTTTTTGTCAGTCAGCAGGATTTGGAAACAATTGGCGCAGAAGGTGCTTACCTCAATTTAAAATGAAATATCCACTGCAAGTACTTTTCTAAAATCAGAAAATTTAGAAGCAAGCAGTATGTCAATTAAAGATAAGTTTCACGGTCTTCAGTCATGTAGACACGTGTAATCAATCACGTATGAAAGTCGTTAAAAATAGTAACTATCATTTTGCTAGTTCAAGAGTTTCCATATAAAAAAACATTCACAACTTTCGCCATTCCTTAAATATTTTCATAACTGATGATCAATGGGGGCAAAAGTTCATTATGGATTTCAAACACTGAGCTGATGTGACGTAATTGAAATAAAATATTATTAGAAAATTGTTTGCAAGTTTTCATTGCTTAACTCTCTGAATATTTCATGTGTGTCAAATTTTTGAACGACACGCCGAGACCAGAGACGCACCAACGGTTGACAAATACGACTAACGTTGTCCTGTCTTAAATAATAATCCAAATATTCAATTTAAATCACTACTGAATATATTTTATTGCCACATATATAATTCGCACTTGTATGAAAATAAAACACGTGTTGTGACTGTAAAAACTAAAACCATGTGGATAAATATTATATTATAAATAAATATGAAAACAGTGATCAGAGGCGACAAGCGTACCAACATGCGCGACTAAGAGAGGTTTTATTTCTATTTCGTTGGTAGCTATTCGGTTGAGTGGGCAACTTCATCTTGTTAATTTTGTGTTACAGTGATGCGCGCGCATCTTGAAATTTCACTCATCAGTTTTTCATAACGCGCCTAAAGAAGTATAACTTCAAAAATTTAAAAACCCTTCGACCCAAAAAATAAACTCTAAAAACTAACAAATAATGTTTTAAACCTATTATTATTATTATTATTGACACATATATTATGTAAGTCAAATATTTTTATTTTTCAAGCGGCGGTGGCGTCGCGTCGGGGGACCGCTAAGTGAGAAAAACACAGGTGTAGTCACAGATTGCAACAAAGAATTTACTCCGAAAAATTCGCAAAATCGACACAACGGTTAAAGTCGTCTGCCCTCACGTTTAGTAACTTAGTAATCACAGAAAAAATCAGTAAGTCGTCAGGTATCAGTTAGTCTAGTCTGTCAGATATTCAAGTAAAGCAATGGCTACTTTACCAGAACGTGTCTGATGGAGTTTTGAAGGCAAGCCGTAACCCATGTTTTCGCACTGTTATTTTATATCACAACACTTGTGCACTATCCTTAACCTATATAGAAATGCCATCAGCTTTATCCGATTCCCAAAAAGGCTGAGATAATTGTTTCTGATCTATTCCGATCGATTCTGAATTAGAAATAATGGAATTTCAAATTTAGAATCTTTTTCGTAAACTTCAAATAAATTGGTGGAACGAAAGAGTTTCTTGAAACAATTTTCATCCTTTATCTTATCCGCATGAACAAATTAAAAGATTTTTATTAACTTTACAAATACAAAAATTGTATTAATAAGCCGAGGGAAAAAAGCCGGAGGAGAAAAACTCTCAGCAGCACTCTTTTAATAGTTATTTCATTTGCCCCCTTAGCCCCATTGCGCCCAATTTAGTATTTATTGCTATTAATATCCGTTTACTGATGATTATTTTTGTATTTTATGAGCATTATCTTTTGTGAAAATAAAGGAATAACTAAAAAAGGAAGCTAAATTTCATTTATTTATTTCATAAATAAAAGGAAACAATTAAAGTAAAACAGTTTTTTGGATTCATCATAAACTGGATAGGGGTGATGAAAGTACTGGCACAGATCAATAATAATGCTTGTGGGGCACGATGTGATGCGTATCGTATTTGACATCAGCGTGGAAACTGCAAAGAAAAATAAAAAAATCGGTTAGAAATAAATACAGCATTTTTCTTTGCATAGTTAGAATTCAATGCTTCGGGCCTCGACTAAAAGGGCTTTTATATTATATACTAAGTATACAATATACTATTAAGTGACTAGCACTAATAAATCGACTATTCTTGATGAAGGTAACTACTAGGTTGCAGCGCTGGATTCATCTTTTGATGACCAATTTCTGACAGATATTTTTAGGCTTATTTACGGCTCTACGATTCTGTGACTAATAGATCAGTACAACCTGATGTATTTGTTTAAAAGTCCAAGTTAAAGAAAATATACTAATATAATGTATATGATCATACCCGCTGTGGTGGTCACCATGGTAGTGGACGGTTCTCTCGGAGCCGTCGGGCTGGTGCAGCGAGTACGCGCCCTTCACCACGTCGCCGTCGCGGTGCTCGTGCTGCGACTTGATGTCGCCGGTGTGGTGGTCTACCACTTTGTAGTCAAAATCATACTTTGGGTATGTCTGCAGAAATATACAAGTTTTTGAGTAACACATAAAATAAGTACAAAATCACCCAGGCACAATAACTCTTTATACTATGTAGGCACTTAGAATTTTCTTCAAGCAGGAGTCAAGTTTTTTCTCAAAAATAAGAATATCTTAGGTTACAGCTCATCTACGGCTCAGCTCATGCAAATGGCGACTTCTGATAGCTTAATGCGCATTGAAATTCACGTTTCAGATTTTATCACTATTTGTCTTTCATACTTTTAAGTGTACGTCGTAGAGAATTTTAGCTCTTTGAGAACGTAACTTCAGCGTAAGAATCACTTCAAACAGAGATCCAAGAATAATTTTCTGTAGTAGAAATCGTGTGATCAAATTATTCAAAATAAACATAATAAAGCTTACGTAGTAGTCATGGTGGCCGTGACCATGATGACCATACACGGGCTCATGGTGACCGTCATGCTTGTAGACGTGCTGGGAGGAGTATCCGTGTCCATGGCCATATCCACCATACTGCGCTGCTGCAACAGCGAAGATAGCAGCCACACATAGAACCTACGAAATAAAGTTAATAAATTAGCCGGAATAACATAAGTAAATAAATTAAGTAGTAAGTAGTAAGGTAAATTATTAAATTTTCTAATTAAACCAATCTACAGAAAATCTTTATTTGCAATATTTTTTTATATAAAAACCACAAAATACAGAACACAATCTCATGCTTATAATTAGGCTTAGCTGGTTAGGACAGCTAGTTTTAAAGAGCAGTGCTTAAAATATTCAGCCTCCTTGTCCTGAATTTAATTAAAGTTAAACTGAAATCGAAGATTTTGTAGCATTGAGTACACAAGCCCCTAATTAAAAACCTGTGACAATTTGCTATGTTTGATATAATTTCTATCATATTCTTAAAACAATAAAAACGCTAATATTTTTTTAATATACCTTGGCAATCATTTTAGTTTAATTTTAGTTTAAAGGCACTAGAAACTTAATATTCAAACACAGTTGTCAACTGATATCTAATGGCAACAATTCATGTCTTATATATCGCAGACAATGGTATATTATCAAGGTTAAAATGTTTCACGTTGGATAATTGGGCGTAAAAAATTAAATATTTTGTGCAATATAGTAATAATTCTGTGAAAGTTATCAATGGAAATTGGTTGTAATACGTTCTAATATGGTGACCGTTTACCATTTGGCAATAGTAGTGATTATTTGAAGTATTGATACAAGAGCCAAAAGAGCGAACAACAGCTACTTCTACAGATTTTTAAGCATACTATAATTTACGCCATAAAATGAACGACACAAATTAAATAATATCACTCTCATATAGTCATTTAAATTTTCTGTAATCGTTTCTTCAGATATTATTTTAACATGCAGACCTGTTTGATTCTCCGTAGAGTTATCTATTATATAATATGAGTACTAACAATGGATTAATGTTCATCCATATTAGCTAGTATCAAGTAAAAATGTATGAATCCAATAACAATAGTACGTAGTCAAAATAAGTAAGTAATCAGTCCCCAATCAGTCAGATGTCCGAGTAAAGACTTAGCAATTTTACCAGGACTTGCCAGAACGCTCCTGATAAAGTTTTGGATTTAGACCAAAAAGCCATGCTTGCGCACTATTTATACAAAATTTGCTCATTTACATCTATATCGAAGAAAAATGTTATCAACCTCATTAGGTATAGAAAATGAAGGCATTTAAAACTTCCAGAGTCCCAGTTGAATGAAAATCCCGTGTCCCCTGAGTTATGTCAGACCGGTGTTTTGCTACTCAGCTATCACTATTCTCAAGTAGTTCATGAACTGAAAAGGTAACTGAAAACTCGCATTTCAATGCAATAATTAAAATAATTTTTTTAACAAGTTGTGGGACGATACAATCAAATATTGTCGATGGATGTAGGGATCGTTTCAGAACTTACAAACTTAGATTTTGCATAAAGTATGTTCTTATAGGGATGCCTTTCTTATAAAGATTATATATAACATTACATGGCTATGTTCAAATTTACGCTAACCCCGCGATAATTCTAACAAGCAAGATTTTGCATGACTTATTTACTAACATTGTATACCTTTCTTCTGAATATTTTTACATGGCTATTATTGTTCAAATTGCCGCTGTCCCGCGATAATTTTAACAAGCAATATTTATGTGCTAATACCAACCTTGGCGTGCACAATTTTCAATATATAAGAATAGGCATACCAGCAATATGTATCAGTTCACAACAGACCCTCCGAGTTAGGAACTAACTTTGCTCAAAAAATTTACAATGATCGCTAAGGTACATTTAAATACTTTATTAATTTTCAAATTTCAGTTTTACTTCTTTCATAAGTATTTTCATAGTTTTATAAGGTTATATATAACTTACAACAATTTATCTCATCCTGACATGTTTTAGCGTAGCCCTAATATAACGTCAGTGATATATAAAACAAAGTATTGTATTTATATTTGTATAAATATTAGTAAGTGGTAGTGTCGAATTCCTTGCACTGTTTTGGTGTCTAAAGGGCACCGTAAGTTGTCGGTTCAGGCTGTCGGTAAGATAAGATTGATACCATCCAACATATGACTGTCTAATAACCTGTGTTGTAAGAAAGAGAGCGGGATATAGGGATTAATCCTTGTTATTTAAAGAGGGTTGTGCAAAAATGATTGTAGTCATATTCAGTACAAATGCCAATTCTTTACATTTTCAGGTGCTATGTATCGCTGCCGTCATTGCTGCCGTAGCAGCTCAATATGGAGACTATGGTCACGGTCATGGGTACTCTTCCCAGCACTTGTACAAACATGATGGTCACCACGAGCCCGTATACCATGGCCATCACGGACATGGCCACCATGACTACTACGTAAGTTGTTTTCTCAACCATATTAGCAGATTAAGACCCTAATCGATATAAGCCATGTAAAGTATTTAGTTATGAATCTGTTCTCGCAACCACGAAAGAAAGGAGATTTTGCCAGTCTACTAAAACGCTTAGACACACTTTTTATTTAATTACTTTTTATTTAACTTAAACGCTTAGACATACTAACACTTTATGTCGTTGGCAAAAAAATACCGGCCTTCTATTCAAACCTACACTACTAAAAGAATTTTATTTTAGGATTGAAATTTTGGTAAATAGTTTCATTGCACTATAAATATACGAGTATTACTTATATTTTTATATATATTATTTACGCTATAAACCTACCGCACAAATTTATTGTTCCTTGTTGGCATCGGTAGTGTTAAAATTTTCGATAAACTAGTCAGTCAAGGGTGAAGTTTTTTAAGGATAAACATTTTATGATATAAGTTAAACAATTTTTCTATTTCATTCCCTCAGACTCACCCCAAATATGATTTCGCGTACAAAGTGGTAGACCACCACACCGGCGACATCAAGTCGCAGCACGAGCACCGCGACGGTGATGTGGTGAAGGGCGCGTACTCGCTGCACCAGCCTGATGGCTCTGAGAGGACCGTCCACTATCACGGTGACCACCACAGCGGGTAAGATTGGTTGAATTTACAATATGTCATATATATTTTTCATGAGTATAGGGCACGGTTCTCTCCCCCTTATTGGGGAGGAGTATGTTTGTTTGGAGTCTCGTTTTAAGCAAATAGAACCCGTATTAGTCGACTGTTAGTACCTATATATTTAGGAAGGACTTTTTCACGAACGCATTGAGCAGTTAAGTTGAAATTAATATTAAATAGTCAAGCCTGCAGTCAACTTAATTGTTGTATGACCTCCATAAACGTTTATAAGAAGCTCTTGAAGCCCGTCAGATTTAAGTTTTCCCGTTTTTTAAAACGTTGTTACTGTGCTGTATCAGAACAGAAATATTTTCTGAAATCCTATAGGCTTGATATCTCAATATGAGTGTGCGTTTCTGTATTTGTTTCTTTTCCCCTTTTCTAGATTCCACGCCGATGTTAAGTACGACACCCATCACATCGTGCCCCACAAGCATTACTACTAGTAATCCACGTTCTTCTGTGAAAAGCTCTGGATTATCTACGCGATTGAACTGTAAATATTTAATTTTGTAAAATAAATGTTTTTCATAAAAAATCTATTATTCATATCCATTTTTCCGCTGATGTAGGTAATAGGTATCGTAAGTGAACAGGTGAAGATCTGTTTTCGAATAATGTCCCCTAAAATGTAGACAAAGGCAAAATTTGTCCTATAAGAAGGACTTGTAACGTAATTAAATCAAAATGTTATGTATTAGGAAATGGCTTCAAGTTTTCATTGATTGGCTCTCTGAATATTTCATGTTTCAAATTCTGAAGGTCACGGCACGACGCACCAACGTTTGACAAATACGACAGACGCAGACGCTGTATTATCTATACATATAATAAAACTGTAAGCAGGGTCAATTCTGTACATTGCATATAAGTTAAAAAAAAATACTTCTAGGGGTCTTTTTATAAGTAACAGAAGCTAAAAATATAAGTTTTTAAAAATTTTTCTGTCTGTCTGTCTGTCTGTCTCTCTGTCTCTCTGTTGTTGGCTTTTCACGCAAACAATACTGGACGGATTTTGATGAAACTTTTTTTTGTTTTATATATATTGGGCCTCGCTAACATTTAGGCTATAGAAAATTTTAAAAATCACCCTTTAAGGGTGTGAAATGAAGGATGAAAATTTGTATGGAAAACTTGGTTTTTTTCAATAGATTTTCGTGAAATTTGGTATAAATATTTTGTAATCAAAATAAAAGAATACGTGTTTCAGCATTTCCCGAAATTCACCCTTTAAATGTCAATTTTCTTTGAAACTCTTTGAAAATTGAGTGTCGAAACTTGATGTACAGAATATTTTTGTGCAGAGTAATATACTTATAATTTTATATTTGTAATCTTTACTAATATAGTAAGAATTCTATTTAAGCTTTTTTCAAAACTACCCCTCAATAGCAAATAAAATGGATTCGAAAGTTGGTATCTCAAGCGTACAATAAATTAACCTTAACTTAATATTTCATTTTCAAATTCGTTTCCCTTCTTTGAATGATGTGTTTACTGATATATTGTTAAATGAATGTCCGTAACATTAGTGTGTATTTCATATCAATCGGGTCATAAACAAAAAAGTATACGCAACATAAACTTAAAAGGCACTAAAAGGAATTTTGATGAAAGTTTCGTTAACAGCCCTTTCAAAACCATAAATAAAAGTTTAAATTTAAGTAAAATTATTTTGAACTCTCACTAATATTAGTGATTAATATGTATTAAATATACTTTGATCAGTTTAATGCATTTTCTTTCGTTGGCCGAGTACGGCTAGACTATAGGTACCTAAATAGCGCATCGCGAGCCTCACCGCCGCCGAACTTTACATCACAGGGCTCCATTGAGTTAGTTGCTCAGCTTATTAGTCTTCTTTTGGGGTGAAAGATTATGAACAGGCTGCAGATGAAACGACTGTTATCGCTACCTTATATCAGGCTACAACCTTTTCAGCGTTGCACTGCTGGGCATGGAGCTCTCCCAATATTGAGGAGACCTCAAGCTCCAACGAACCAAAATCCAGATCTTACAACCTCAATACATCCAGCATTAAGGTGGTAAGATACAGAATCTAAACCTTCATACAGAATGTACAAAGCCTTAACAAAACGAGACTACTGCAGACATCTAGGTGACGAATAGTTAAACTTTTAGTGATCCAACTGTTAATCTCAATATCTCTACCTATTTGGTAATTTGACATTGGATTTATTAACCACAAAGTTTACATGCCATACGGTAGACGGCGTTTTTGAGAAATATTCATTTCTTCTACAAAGTGAATCGATGGAGATAATTTCAAATAAAAGCCTAAAGTCTAATAAAAGTAAGTAAATAGTGTAAAAAAATAACGTTTCACAATTATAGCCTCACAGTATAGATATACCCTGTGTCGTGGGTGCCATGAACACACACAGAGACAGAAACACAACCACCCAGACCGAGAACAGAAATTTAAACTCATCATTGAAACATTAAGTAGAGTCAAAGCTCGCACCAGAGGAGACTGTTTTACAAGAATGAGTCTGCACCCTGGCACATGAAACAACTTGTGATGCCTAGCCCTAACGTAATTGTCTGGGACACACGAGTTTTTCCTTCACCATGCGTGCCTGAGAAGTAAGAAATAAAATTAACAAGGCATATCATATAGCCTCTTCGTGAGTACTTGGCCAGCGTTACGCCTTTTTTTGGTATCGGGGGGGAAGCCTTCAAAAGGTACCCGGTACCTTGGGAGAGGATACCGGGTTATGTGGGATTTGACTCTGTGCTTGGGGAGGACTCTGGGATCTCCAGTGGAATGCACCGGTGTCCTCCACGCGCGGCGCCCAGAATGGGCCCATCTTCGGGAGAGCATATGTGCTCTCCTGCACCTTCTGATGCTTACGGTGGCATGCGGTCACGCTCACTCCGCCGTCCTTCGCGGGGCTACTGGCTGGGCGGATCCAGCTCCCACACACACCGTCCACAACCCCGGAAGCCTAATTTTAAGTCGCCTCTTACGATTAGGCAGGGGATACCGTAGCTCTATTCTTAACCCCGAAGCTACGGAGACTGGCCAGCGTTAGGCCTATGACCTAAATCCTTCCCAACTCTTAGAAGACCTGCACCTATAAGTGGAACGTTAAGAGGGTTGAAATAAATTTTTATCTCTTTAAATTTTAAAAACTTTCACATTTCTTTTTTTTTCAAATCCAGAAAAGTTTATATTTTAGTCTAATTTTTTTTCAATATTAACTATTCAGCATAACTCTGGAAACTGCGGTTGTTTTGTTCTGCTTATCTGGTATTTTTTTATCAGAGACAATGTTTTAAAATGAATTTTATCAAGGGCGTAAATCACAGGAAAAAATCTAGACTCCGTACAACATAGCCACAATACAAGGAGCGCCTGACATAGCTCCAGGATTCTGGCAGATGGTGTTTTGTCAACTCTTGTCGGATGACGTGACTTTGACACGACGGCTAAATATTGTCGATATTACAAATATTGAAAATACACTTAAAATATTAAAGATTATAATTTAATTTGAATGTATTTAATCTATTGTAATTTCAATTGTTCGCAACTGCGGTTCGGGTTCGGGTCTGAAAATAGTAGGGCTCCGCTTAAAATGTACCGGCTTGTCTGCTGTAAGTCAGCTGTAAATCATGTTTAGTTACGCTCACGATTCGTTATATAATGCATTATGTATGCTGCGAAGATATTGTGTGTTTGTAAATAATGTGACTAAGAAGCGCACATGGCCTGGCGGCGAGCGTAGAACGCAAGCGATCTACGCAGCTAAGCGACCGTTTGGCGCGGTCGGGTGTGAGATGGGTGACCGCTAGAGGCAAAACATTTCATGCGCGTTTCCGTGCTTTGGCTTGTTATCGATAGATAACTGTTGTTAAGCCTAGTCGGATGCATTATGGTCAATTTTGAAAACATCCGAGAGCAGGTTGGCCACTAACTCGCATCTCCACCAATCCGCATTGGAGCAGCGTGGTGGATTAAGCTCCACGCCTCCCAATAATAAGGAGAGATCCGTACCCAGCTGTGGCACGTAACAAGGGTTGCAGCTAAGCTAGCCGTAGAGAGTACGCAAACGCATACTCGCTAAATTTATTTCGTTTCGCTTTGTATCTAGGCATTGTCCAGTATCTTATTTCTTAATTCAGTCATTACATTATTTTAATATAAAGTGACCGTTCAATTCCAAAGCTTAGTTGGCTTAGATACGTTTAAAATATATATGAAAAGTACCATAATAATATTTCAAGATAGGTAGAAATTGAAAATGTCTTTTTGGGCGGTAGGCGAAAAAAAAGTAACTGTGCTCTCTTCGAAATTATTTAATTTTTATATAATTAAGTGCATAAATTTCTAATAACTTAGTTGCATTTTGTACCAAATTAAACCATAATTACTTACAAGTGTTAGTAGCTCCATACATGCAGTAAAAACAGTTCTATACTGCACAGTCCCAGTTCTTTGTTTTGACACTTCTGCAGCCACTATATCACATCACTTATTTACTACAATGGCCAACTATTCAGCAGTCATGGAGACACAACAGGCTTTGGAACACACTATTCTGAAGAAATTCGCTGAATTTGAGACTCAGATGAAGGCTTCAGCTCCACGCAGCAATACACTTCAACGCTTGCAGGAAGAATTCACAGATTTCAAAACTTGTGTCTGGTCCATCCTTAATCTTCTACGACAACAGATCTCTGAGCTCACACGGACTGTTGAAGCTAGTGAAATCAAACATCGTAGGAAATATCTCCTTATTAGTGGTATTTCTGAAGAAATTGTTGATAATCTGCCAGATTACATTGCCGGGCTTTTCAAAGATAAGCTAGGTTTATGTAACATGGCCAGCGATAAATTTAAGGCCTGTCATCGTCTCGGCACCATCAAGGAAGGTAAATCTCGTCCAATACTTTTGCATTTTGCTGATCACTCAGATAAGCAGTCAGTTTGGAAGAAAAAGACAGCTTTCAAAGGAACTTCATTTGTGCTGTCCGAGTTCCTTACTCGCAATCGACAGGCGTTATTCATGAAAGCACGTCAGCAATTTGGAATGAGAAGTTGTTGGACCTCTGATGGTGTTATCATGGTGAAGCTGTCCGATGGCACCAGGCATCGCATTGTCTCACAGGAGGATTTTGATGCTATCCCTTCATCAGCTAAGGATAGCCAAGACGATAGTGACCGCTCCAGTGCCAGCTCCCGGTCGGCCTCCCCGGTGCCAGAAGTTCATGCCGATCAACAATCCAAATCTAAGCGCGCTGCAAGGTGTAAGAAGTAACACATTCCTTAGACTTCATTGTTTACTTTTTATCACTGTTTATTATGTACTTCGAGGGTAGGAAAAGCATTTTCTCATTTCATTTCACGTATTTTTATCTTGAATAATTATCAGTCAACTTTGGTTTCACGTCAGTGTCACATAGTGTCACTATGACAGTTTGAAAATTCGACTCATGTCATGCTATCCAATGCGGCTTGGATTTTTGTGTTTTGGCCCGAATGAACAAACTAGATCTAGATTAACGTGTTTTGCAAAGACAAAAGTTAATGTATATGATCTGATTAAATATTTACGGTACCTAGTTTTTAAACATAATATTGTATAATTCAAGCCGTACGTGCCCTCTAATAATGATCTCGTTCTATTTTAAAATACTTTTATCGCAATCTTTTTTCATTTTTTTTTTTATATTTGTTATTTTTTGTGTTTAATTACAATACAGTCTTGTCTATACATCGGAGTTAGTTACTATTTAGAATAGACTTCTGCACACTTTTTTTGTGATTGTTACAATTTCACCTTGTACTTTTAACATAGTTTGTTTTTTAATTGTAATTCCGCAATTTTTTCTTTTCTGTTGTTTTTTTTTTCTGTGTTTAAATTCTAGTTATTAGGTTAGCTGTACTAACTAATTTTCTCCGATGTTTAAAATTGTTAGCTTACTTTTTAAAATACCTTCTATGTGTTTTAAGGTCTATGTAGCTTCTTTTCTCGTTGTAACTACAACTTACATAAGGGACATGCAGTAGAACTTGCAAATAGGCTACCATTTTGATATTGTTATTATTTATATATCATATTTTTAGTCATTGACTATTTCTGTCATGTCCGACAGCGAATCTTTTTACTCTGCTCGTGAGCTAAGTATTACATCACACTCTAGTGATGATTCTTTCTATGAGCCTTCGACTCTTGGCAATGTATTGCAGTCTGCTCTCAATAATCATAATTCTACTTCCTTTAATGTTTGTCATTTAAATGCACAAAGCATTCCTTCGCACTATTCTGACCTTCTCGACACGTTTTCAATAGCTTCCAGTGTCCACGCAATTCTCGTCTCGGAAACCTGGCTAAAGCCAAACTTAACTTCTGCTTCTTATTGTCTACCTGGATATATCTTAATAAGAAACGACCGCACTGGCAAGGGTGGAGGTGGCGTTGCCATATATTTACGCAGTAACATCTCATACACCATACTCGCCGTTTCCCCTTCCCCCTATGCGGCATCTTGTGAGTTTATTTTCCTCGAGATCCGGGTTGGGGGCGCCAAAGCCGTTCTTGGAGTTGTTTACTGTCCACCATCTATTGACTACTTCTCTAGTCTTGAAAACGTTCTCGAGTCTTTATGCTCGGAGTACGAACATCATATCATAATGGGAGACTTCAACACAGACGTCCGTAGTAACTCTTACAGATCTATCCGACTCTTAAATATTTTAAAATCTATTAACTTCTCTCTTCTCTCTTACGACCCCACACACTGTAACCCCTATTCCACTGACACCTGTATTGACCTAATGATTACCTCATCCACCGATCGTGTCCTTCGGCAAGGACAATTTCATGCTCCTGGGTTCTCAAGACATGATTTGATTTATTTGTCATATAAACTTAAACCCCCCAAGGTTAAACCTGAAGTAGTGTGGATGCGCAATTTTGCAAAGCTGGATAATGATGCATTAAAGTCAGATGCCGCTCGCATTGACTTTTCAGATATACTAAGAGCGTCATCAGTGGATGAAAAAATTTCTCTCTTAAACGGTCTTGTTTTGAAACTGTTTGACGCACATGCACCCATGAGGGCTGTCAAACTTAAGCGACCTCCAGCTCCATGGATTACACATGGGGTTAGAATGTACATGACGCGCCGGGATAAACTATTTCGTAAGTTCAAGCGTGACAGGTGCGACAAGAATTGGCAGCTCTATAAAGCTGCTCGCAACAAATGTAACCAAGTGGTAAGGGCTGCCAAGCGTAGATACATCTTTGATAACATCTCCTCTTCATCTTCTGCTGACATCTGGAAGTTCTTAAATTCTATCGGTATAGGCAAAGTAGCTAAAGAGACTTCGTTACCTGCTTTCTCTCTAAACGACCTGAATTGTCACTTTTCTTCAGCCTCTTCTATAACTCTCACGGTTAAGTCGTCTACTATTAGTGAAATTGCTTCCCTGATCCAACCAGCTATTGCTCCTTTTACATTTACTTCAGTATCTGTGGATGAAGTCAGGAAATTGGTACATTCTATTAAATCCAAAGCAATTGGCTACGACAATGTCAGTAGAGCTATGATCCTTTTAATTCTGGAGTCAATTATTGCTACACTCACTCATATTATAAACTTCTCTCTGTTCACGGGGACATTTCCATCTGTCTGGCGTATGGCTTTTGTAATCCCACTTCCAAAAGTGTCTAATCCCCGTGAATTGAATAATTATCGTCCTATCTCTATACTACCATTTTTATCCAAAATTTTAGAAGCTGCTGCACACAAACAAATTTCTCTTTTTCTTTCTACGAATAATCTTCTATCTTCATTTCAATCTGGTTTTAGGCCCGGACATAGCACTACTACAGCCCTTTTAAAAATTATTGAAGATATCAGAGAAGGTATGGAGAAAAAACTGGTTACAATCTTGGTCCTTATCGACTTTTCTAATGCCTTCAATGCTGTGGATCATGATATTCTAGTTGCAGCTCTACAGCATTTTCAATTTTCACCCACTGCGTTGAATTGGCTGTCTTCCTACCTTCGTGGTCGACAACAGGCAGTAAGGTTTAACAGAGTGCTCTCCGATTGGTGTAATCTGACGTCTGGTGTCCCACAAGGTGGAATACTCTCACCGTTACTATTCTCCATTTTCATCAATTTCATTTCTCATTCTCTTGACTGCCCTTACCACTTGTACGCAGACGACTTACAGATTTATAGCCAGGTGGACATCATTAACATTAACGAGGGTGTTAATAAGATAAACAAGAATCTCTCTCACATCAGTTCATGGTCACGTAAGTTTGGCGTTAGCATTAATCCTGCCAAATGCCAAGCCATCATTATCGGCAGCTCACGCCAGATAGCTAAGGTGGATGTTGCCTCTGTTTCGCCGGTCACGCTTGATGATAAAATTATACCATTCTTGCCCACAGTTAAAAACCTCGGTCTGTACATTGACTCCACACTCAGCTGGACTGCTCAAGTAAACGAGACAAGTCGGTCGGTCTTTGCAACATTGCGCGCGCTTAACAGACTACGCAACTTTTTGCCGATTACTACGAAAATATACTTAATGCAAACACTTGTATTTCCGCTGATAGACTACGCAGATGTGTGTTACTCCGACATAAACGAGGACCTTTTGAACAAGCTAGAACGTCTTATTAACTATTGCATTCGTTTCATCTTCTGTCTGCGTAAATTCGACCATATATCCTCTTACCGTCGCCAACTAAGATGGCTCCCCATTCGTCAACGTAGACAGGTTAGATTACTCAACACTCTTTTCACCATTCTTTTTGACCCGCTTTCTCCAGAGTATCTGAAGTGCAAATTTCAGTACCTCTGTGACTCACACGAGCGTCAACTTCGTTCTTCTGAATCCTTTCTCTTATCTATCCCACTTCACCGCTCCGGATTTATATCCAACTCCTTCTCACTTCAATCGGTTCGGCTTTGGAATGCTCTGCCCGCTGAGGTCAGGAAATTACACTCTAAGTTGTCTTTCAAAAAAGGTGTTAAGGCTCACTTCCTTAATGAATTATATCCAGCATAAAGCTGTCTTTATTTTATGTTAATGTATGGTTACTATTATTATATAATATTTATTTATTTAGTCTTTAATTTTATTTTAGTTTTTTTTAATTTATCGTTCTTTCCAAATTGTTTATATTGTTGTTAATTGTTTACTTTTTTTCGGTATTCTCATTTTTACCGCCTTTGAATCTCTCTGTACTCCCTTAGGTAAGCTGGTAGATAATGCCATTGGGCATTAAGCTCGCCTATTGTACCACAATATTTGGGGTTCAATAAAGTTTTTAAATAAATAAAATAAATGTCTAAGGCTAAATAAAAAAATATAATATTTTTATAAAAGTATTTATTAAAATAAGTGAAGAACAATTATTATTGTAAGTTAGAAAAATAGGTAACAAGATTACAATTAAAGTCTATGGCGGTAGTATCAGTAACTTGTTATCCTACATAATATTTGCACAATTATATACTTCATCAGATATAATATCATACACTTTTAGTAATGCTTGTGGGGCACTAAGTGATGAGTGTCGAACTTGACATCGGCGTGGAACCTGAAAAAACAGTTAAATAAATCAGGACTGAAATTATTTAAAAAAAACGAGTGAGGTCTAGAGACACACTAATAACAAAATGATCATCGTTTTGAAATCGAGACTAACTATTAAATTAAGACTAACGTGTAAAACTACTGAATGAATTTTAATGAAACTGTACAATAATATAGCTTATACATCAGAATAACACATAGGCTACAATTTATAAGGATATTGTGTGAATTGTTCAAAATATGACGAAAGTGGCAAGTAAGTAGTAAATCTACCATCTGCGAGCTATTCTGGCGTGCACTGCCAAAACCGCTAGAGTTACACATACTTAAGTAATGTATGATGGAAATGTTTATCTAAATATATAGTCCTACAAAAAAGCCAGTCCAGCGGCAATTCAGAAGGGACTTCACTTTATGCTAATGATCCTGTCTAACGCGGGTGAAACCGCAGGGCACAGGTAGTAGTAAATAAAAAATAACTATTTTATTTCAGTAAACAAAAAACTGACTATTCAATATTAACCAGAAAAAATATAGCAAAAATAAACAATTTCATTAAGAGAAACTGTTTTAGTTATTTTATATCGATCAACATAGTTTAAAAAAAGCCTTACCCGCTGTGGTGGTCACCGTGGTAGTGGACGGTCCTCTCGGAGCCGTCGGGCTGGTGCAGCGAGTAAGCGCCCTTCACCACGTCGCCGTCGCGGTGCTCGTGCTGCGACTTGATGTCGCCGGTGTGGTGGTCTACCACTTTGTATGCAAATTCGTACTTGGGATGGGTCTACGGAAGGGTAAAAAATTGTAAAATAATTTTAATTTAGGTTAAAGGGTTTGCCTTTCTTTTCTTACAGTTAAAACATAATCCAATGTAGATTCGGCACAAAAACTGCTAATTGTTAATTTTGTGAATCGTGACTGACATCTAGAGACGATACGAGACGACTATTTAACTTCTACATAATAGAGTAAACTATAACGTAATATAACTTAATATTAGATAAAATATTTTAGAGTAATTTGATCTATGTGTGTTGTGTTTGCAGATTAAAAGAAAATTATCCCTTAGTATGTGTCGCGGTACCACCCATATTCGGAAGTATGAAATACATTCAAATGGATCTTCTCATGTGAAAAGTAGCATATACCACTTTAGAACTCCCAAACTATCTCCACGCACAAAAATAGTTTCGATCACTCCATCGCGACGTAAAAGAAAGACAAACAAACATATTTTGTTTATTATATTACTATTTACATTAATGGGTTTAAATTGTGCAGTGCTTTTGTGAAGTACAAACAAAAACTTACATAATAATCATGGTGGTCATGTCCATGTCCGTGGTATATGGGCTCATGGTGACCATCATGCTTGTACATGTGCTGGGAGGAATACCCATGACCGTGACCATATCCACCATATTGGGCAGCTACAGCAGTCACAAACGCAGCAATACACAATACCTGTAAATTACAATATTATTATTGATGAAAATTGTATTCTTATAAATCAAACAATTTTTACTGCATCGCTTCAGCCTATTAGTATCTTCATTCATCAAACTTTAATTATTTTATAAGATCAATTCAGAGATGATAGCTTTGTGTGAGTATGGTCTTTCACCACATATTTCCACGGAAATACAAACAATTTACCTCAATCTAAAATTGGTGCGTTAAATTACTACATTATCTTTGAAATAAATAAAATTATTCTTACTTTGGCGACCATTTTTACAAATTGTTCAGAGTATATTTGCTAGATTTGCTAGACAAATTGTAAGACTAAAATCGAACTGATAACAATAAAAAACAGCTAACGGTTTATATACCTATGAGAAATAACTGTAAGGTATCAAGGTTATAACGTTGCACATTGATAAATTGACCGTTAAATTGTTAGGAGCTGATATGCAAATTTGGCAATAAGAGAAACGCTAAAATGCCAAAAATTTGTGCGTGATATCTGATCTGATATGAGTGCGAGGTAGTAGGTGACAAGTTTTCATCGGTAGATACTATGTTTATGCAAACGGCGGAAATGTAAATTATGCTTATACATTTCTGAAGTTGACACATACAAAATATATGTTAATAAAATATGAATCGCAATATAGGTACATATATAGGTACCTTAAGAATGCTATCGCTATAAGGTATACCTTAGGACTTAGAATAATTACAATTAGATTAAAGAAACTAAGTTCGCGCGCCCAAATTGAAGCATGTTGATTGGTGCAATTAATGGCACCAAACGCCGGGCCCACACCATAAGTCTTAAGGTTAAATTTTATCATAACACTTTTTAAAAACAATGAAGTTAAAATTACTTATCACAGTGTTTTCAATATTTTGTAGTATTTTATAGTTAATTTGGTCAAAATAAAATATTTTGTTTGTCAGATGTGACAGCTGTAGGAATCTATTTAGTGCTTACATTTTGACAGCGCGCTTGTATGAAGACACTTATTCTATACGTATTTATTCTAAGCCTTAAGAATAATTTTGGCAGTGGCATTTTACACGTAAATTTTGCGATCGTCTGACACCAATCTCTCTTGATTTCTCATTTTTTACTTTTAGATTTTACTTTTTATTTGCGTTCTGAAAATTTAGCCAAACTGGCAGCCTAGTCCTAATTTTTCTTACCAAATCTTGAATGGACTGTTTAAAAATAGCTTTTTCTCTTTTTTAAGCAAGAAATCGTATGTCTTTAACTCTAGTATTTAAATCATAACTAAGTGCGTGGGTTCATCGTTCGTTCATCGTTTAATCATAAGAGCTTTGCTCGGACAACAACAGTTGATTTTCTTAGTCTAATCTCAAAAAGGAAGATGAAAAAAAGGGAAGAATAAAATTAGTAGGATTGGACTTAAACAGGGATCTTTAGGTTTCGGGACCGCCTGATTTCTCATCTGAGCTATTACAACCTTGTAATTGATGTCGAAATTTACCTTCGTATTTGATATTGGAGCAGTTTTTCACTGCCTGAAAACACGGATAAAACAACGTTTTCTAAAAATGAAACCTAGCTAAATTGATTTTTCGTCATAAAACCCCTTGTAGGATCTTGGCCTAATTTCATAATTATCCGCGCCTCTTGGCGGTAGTACCAAAAACTACCACGGAAGTGACACCACTTTCCGGTGGTAGACTTACCTATCACGCTTACAAAATATAGTTTAAATGTCTTTAAATTAAAATCAACATATCTTTAAGCGTTGCTTAAATGTAACTTATTTTTATTTATTATAGAGTATGTGATTATTATATACGCAATGGAATACATATTTTACTAAGCCTCCTTCAATTTACAGAAAGCTTTGCAGTGAAGAATGCCCAAAGCTAAACCGTATTTATAAATTGCGAATGAAGCTTGTGCTCTCAAATAGGATGACAGTTCATAGTACAGCCTAATGCAATTATATACATAAAATAATAATAATAAATTTGCATAATGAAGTACATATTTTATTTCTCAGCTTTGATTAAGCTGCAATGGCTTTCGTAACTTTTATTAAAACAGAGTGCGTACTTAATGCGTTATATTGCAGAAAGTTTATCGCAGACAAATGTTTTACGATATCGTTGCAAATCAGGAGATAATTATTTTTATAACCATTTGGACACAGAGAAAACTTTTAGCCTTGGCGGGCCAACTTAGATACCAATATATAAGAAATTATTTTCATGTTATCTAGCAGTATACAATAGAATTTGTTAGTTAATAGCACGTATAATTTTAAAAATATAAAATACTAAAACGATAACGAAGGTAGTTTGTAACATTATAGAACGTCATTGTGATCATTCTTTATCTTTATATTAAGTCTTTTTACCTAATTTAGAATTGTTCAGTAATAATCTTCAAATCTTGAAGAGAGAATGCAAAAAGAATTGCAGCCATTTCCAGTTGTTTTGTTTTAATACGGTCTTGGACGCTTTTGATTTGGTTAAAAAGGTTTCACTCAATCACCCTTAGAATGTAAAATAATTATTATTTCTTTTTTATACATGATTTTTATTACCGTTTTAATGAATATTAATTTAATCAATTGACTGTATATGATTTTTCTTTGTATAAAACAAAGTCGTGTTAGTTACACCAATCATAACTCAAGAACGGCTGGACCAATTTTTATGATTTTTGTGTTTTTGTATTTGTCTTCAACAGGAATAGGATAATAAGTATTAAAATATATAAAAAATCTTCGATTTATTAATATTTTATCAATTTACTTTTTCCATATATAAATGGTGTGTCAATCATTTAATTTTGTTGTTTTTTTTTTTCAATTATGGCATCGCATTCTCTGTGCATACTGCCAGCGTCAAGTATAATTTTTTCATCATTTTTTTGCCAGTTTCAATGAAACTGTACGATGTAATAACAAAGTCAGTAAGTAAGTCGTCAGTAATCAGTCAGTCTAGTCAGTCCAACATTCAAGTAAAGCGATGGCTACTTTACTAGAACGTGTCCGGAATTTTGGAGGCAAGCAGAAAACACATATTTTAGCACTGTTATTCTATTTCACAAACACTCGTGCACTGTAATTAACCTATATCACACAAAATGCCATCAACTTTATCCGATATAACTCAAAAATACACCAAGAAAATGAAAATAAAACAAGAGCACTATATGTCTTTTTCGACTTCCCGCCAAAACTCCAAATTTTGTTGTTAGTGCTTCCATTTATTCAAAATATGTCATGATGTGTCTGTCATTACTTTTTTTTTTCTTTTTTCGAATTGCATATTGGTCTTTTCACCATTTTGCCAATATCCACGTTGTGAAATCATAACTTAATCTTTAATATTTTATTAGACAGTAATATAAAAAGACCTGAAGATAATAAAGACATTAATTACTTTCAATAGATTTGTTATACTTTAAGAATTTCCTTACATAGGGTTTCAATTAACTGGATCTGGCTATGAATCTGTATTGCGATGCTTGATTTTCTTATAATTTTTATTAAAGGTTTTTTGCTAATGTTTACCTTTTAAATAGGTAGGTAAAAAAAAGCTCTCCTTCAAAGCCGGCAATGCTCGGGCGGCTCCCCTAGGGTTGCCCGTGTCCATAGGCGACGGTGATCGCTTAACATCACGCGGCCCGTCTGCCTTATTGTTAGGTTTATTTATAAAAAAAAAGGTACATTAAACTTGATATTTTAAGGCAGGATAA
The DNA here is from genome assembly GCA_911387765.1 of Pyrgus malvae. NCBI lineage: Eukaryota > Metazoa > Arthropoda > Insecta > Lepidoptera > Hesperiidae > Pyrgus > Pyrgus malvae. The sequence goes on along the minus strand of OU426951.1, from coordinate 19,840,139 downwards.
CGTCTGCCGGGTTCGCTAGTTACTCTTATATTTATGATGCGTGACTAAATGATAAAAAACATAAAATATTGGATTTCTAACCTAAAGAAGGACATTTTTTAAATATGGTCTTTTTTATTAGATTTTTAGGACTTGGAAACAAAAGAAAATATCTTGTGGGGCTCACAGTACCTGTCTATTACTAATAGCAACATAGAATAACTGCAAGTAATAAGTATTACAATGATTTAGTTTATTGGTCAAATCAAATATTCGATCCTTCTTTGTTTTTACCTTTCCCTTAAAGAAAATTATTTTAATTATTATTATTATAACTCTGCTTAAATTAGTATAACTTCAGCGGAAAATGATTTCGCGTGCCGGCTCGTATGACATCCGTAGTACAACAACCGCCGTCAACAGCGGAAGGCGAGTAGTGTCAACTCGACCCGATAGAAGGCGCAAGCGTAGATTGCAGCCAACAATTGTCGCAAACTCGTACCCATCCCATATTGACAAAAAGACGAGCACGCGAATTAATTGACACTTAAGAAAAAAAATATAAAATCCACGTTACTGGCGTTACCATTGCTAATATTTTGATATTGGCACAATCAGAATATTATGTATATAATAGGTGTTGGCGCCTATCATTTAAATCTTGATCTTTAATCTTTGATAGGATTAGTTAGAGGTACAATGTTGTACCATTCGATGTATTGAGGTCTATTGAAATACCCTACATTAATGAAAATCGTAAAAGATGATACCTGATACATAGATGGCAGTTAGTTTTCAGCTAGGTTCAATGACCGATAATATCTAATAAAGTATCGATATAAACTATCGATATGACATAAGTTTTTAGCCCTTAATTACCCAATTCTTCATCTCCATAATTTTCCAGACCCATCACTACACTACAAAGTAGAAGATTATCATACCGGTGACAAGAAGTCGCAGCATGAGCACCGCGATGGCGACGTCGTGAAGGGGGCTTACACGCTGCATCAGCCCGATGGCTCCAAGCGGGTTGTTGAGTACCACGGTGATAAGCATTCTGGGTAAGGAAATGTATGATAATAACGCTTGATCTTCATTCATAGTCCCATATTAGGATGCCCTATGTTGTGGAAGCTATTGACACAGGAAAAAAAAACAGAAAAAATTTCTTAATTTATCATTAAGATACCTCTCCCGCTAAGAATCAACGCTAGAGCCTTATGTACGAGTTACGAACGCAAACGTGATGACCGCCGTATGGAATCTTATGTTTTTGAGGAGAGTTTAAACAGTCGGCTCTGAAAATGCCACGTTGAACTATCGATTTATTTAGTACCGATGGAAGTATTGTAACTTTTTTTATTTGAGTAGAGAGGCTCGGGCTGTATCAGTCCAGGGTACTTCAATCTATGTAGATTGTACTCAGTATTGTTCCTTACGAAGAAACAAAATAAAAGAGTTTAATTTTAATACATTGCTTTTTTTTCAGATTCCATGCTGAAGTGAAATTCAATACTCATCATGATGCAACACTAGGGTTATTAATTCAATTGTTTTTTTACGTAAGTACACCAAATGTCATGTTTAATATAAATTTTTGTTCAATAAATTAGAAAAAGAATACAAAGTCTTAGTTATTTCACACCCACCACTTATGCAATAAATATTATTTTATCTGTCACACTTACATTTTCTTTTATTTTTTTACCTAATTTTTGGCAAAAAGAGAAAAATACGTCACTCTATTTTCTTAATTATGTTAAGAGTACTTACTCATTTAATATTATATTATATCATTATGTCCAATTCACATATAAATAACTAGATTCCACCGGCGGTTTCGCCCACGTGAACCCGTATTATAGGTTCCCGTAGGATAAAAATCATCCTATGTACTTTCCCAAGATCCACTTGCTCCGTATTCCAAATATCATAAAACTTTTGAATTTATAATATTAAGTAGTATGAATGAATTAAGACATCGCGGAAACTAAACATAATAACATTTTAGTAAAATAAACCTTAAAAGAAATCATCTAGAAATTCATTTCTAGACGAGTATGTGTATGTGTCAGTTTCACATGTACTTAGAGGTAAACCACATGCTACACATGAAAACAAGTTCAAAATTCAGAAAATGTGTTATGGTTACATGCTTATTGCTTACTATACTTTGTGATACAGTTTAAAATTGACCTTAATCGGAAACAAACAGTGTAGGGACTTACTTACATAACAAAAACTTGTTTACCCTTCTTAGTAACTCAATGTGTTACGAAAATTAAGAGTGCTTTAACCGTTGTCTTACTATATAAGTTCGTATGTAATTGTGATGTTCAATCAGTTTTCCGTTTATCTCCATACAAAAAGTAGTTACTACTAAAAATGTTCGGCAAGGTAATTTTAACTCATTAAAAAATTAAATTATTGCCTTATGGAATTAGGAAAGGTAGATGCAGTTAATAATATAATATATAATAAGCAGTGCTGCGCGAATTGAGTGTAAGATAAGTGATACTTTTAGTGCAGAGTGTTTTGAAGGATATAGGAACATAAAGTTTGTTTTACCACCTTTTTATGCGAAGGAATTATATATAATAATTGAGTCACTTGTGAGAGTTATGTCGTTCCTTTAAGAATCGCTTCGGATTCGTTTCTGCCTTGTAGAGTAATACCAAGCTTACTCTAAGCTCTTTCTATCGCTTGCTGAGCAACTTTGAGCTTATGGAAAAGGCTAACGGTAATATACTATCTATCGGAATTAAGAAAAGCAATGGTATCCCTTGCGTGAGCGTAATGGATGAATAAAAAAGGGCTTCCGGGGTTGCGTGCGGTGGGAGTGGGAGTTCCAACCGACCAGTTAGCGACCTTGGGGAGGACAACGGTGTGTGTGTGGTTGTATGCCGTGCCGTCACAGCAAATCGCTCTCCAAATAATGGGCCGGATGGAGATCCCTCTCTGGAGACCTCGGAGTCTCCCCAAGCGCTGAGCCAGGCCACCGAAGGAGTTTAAGTTCGGTAAAAATCTCACATAATCCAAGGTCTCGAGTATCTTTTGAAAGTTTTCCCCTCGATACAAAAAGCTGTTACTGGCAACATACACTGCTAGAAAACTTTCTACTTCAGGCATTCAGGTTCACTGAACGAGAAGGTATTTTCTAGTTTAACGAACAGAATTAGCAAATATATTAATAATAATCAACAGCTTCACCATTTTTGTACCACATAAGTTATCTCCTGGATTGACGTTAGGCGATCAGCAGCCTACGTAGCAGCAGAGACGATGCCTCGCAAGTTTGGGTTGTGTGTTGATTATATTTTCTTGTAGGTACTAATGCAACTAGAGCAGCGATGGCCGAGTGGTAAAAAACCGCGGTCTTCGACGCAACCGATACCGGGTTCAAATTCTCCGCGCGCACCTCTGGAAAAGAAATTTGGTGCGCATGATCGCTGCTCCACGGTGATGGAAAATATCGTAATATTTAATTGATTACGATGTAATCCATCGCCGTGCATGCCTGAGAGAAATACATAATTTCTCGAAAACATGACGTCCACCAATCCGCGTTTGGCATGCGTGTTGGACTATGGCCGAAATCCCTCTCACTTGAGACCTGTACCCAGCGGTGGGACATAAAAAGTTTGAAAAAAATGCAACCTCTAAACATCACGTAGCTTGATAACGTAGCAGCTGTTATTTTATAAAAAAAGATACGCTATTGATACGCCATACGGTAAGGCGCTTCATGTGAATCACAAATAAGCATAAATAATGTATTTATTTTTTCTATTTTTCAGGTCCTGTTGATCACTGCTGTTGCCAGCATTGCCACCGCGCAATACCACTCCAGCCACGGCTACGACCACGGTCACGGTCATGCCGTCTCTTCCCAGAATGTAGTGCTCCACCAGACCCACGGACATAGTGCCCCTATTGCTCACCATGCTCCCGTTATCGCTCACCACGCTCCCGTCATCACTCACCAGGCTCCCGTCATCGCTCACCACGCTCCCGTCATCGCTCACCACGCTCCCGTCATCGCTCATCACGCCCCTGTCATTGCTCATCATGCTCCCCTTGTATACCGCCAACCTATCCACCACTCTAGCGAACATCATGAAGACCACCATGTAAGTGATTGAAATTTTTATTACATCGAGTATCAGGATAGCTTCTAAGAGGTAAGTTTAGTATCGTAAATGATTAAAAAATCCCGGAAGTACCATTGCTGCACCATTTTCCAATATCTTTGGCTGCACCCATGCCTCAAACAATTTTATTAGGTAAGTTTTGTGGCAGAAGCACGCTTTTGCTAGCCATACTTACATGTGGTGACTATATCCTGAACGGTAGCAACGAATCTATATAGGACCCATATTGGTCACTTAAAACATGATTGTGTTTTAATATCGCCAAGATCCTCGTCTTTTACCAGTTATTAAATTTTATGAAAAAAAAGTAACGATAAAGTAAACTACCCATAGTCGTCCTTCTATATTCAATAATAAAAAAAAAATATACTATTTTACATGTATTTTCAACTTGTAGAAAATTTAAAACTTTTGAAACAACACTTTATTTTTAGTAAAGACCATACGTTAAGCTTAATAATATAAGTTATGTGTTGTAAAACAATATCTGTGGAAGTAAATGATACTATTGGACTTTATAGTCCTTCGTAAGCTTACAGAACAGAATTCTTTATAAAAATTTCTCGGAGAAATATGTTATCAGGAAGACGTGCAATTCAGAAGTTAATTATTATTGTATGTTTCTTATATTAGGCGCCTGCTCACTATGCGTTCGACTACAGCGTGAACGACCCCCACACTGGTGACATCAAGGCCCAGCACGAGACCCGTGAGGGCGATGCCGTACACGGCTTCTACACCCTGCACGAAGCTGACGGCACCGTCAGACGCGTTGACTACACCGCTGACCACCACTCCGGGTAAGGACAGCTTCGTCAAAATGTTATATTTTAGCATAATAAAGACTTGCACCTTGGCCTAAGATAATTTATTGAGACAAATTCTTTACTCAAAAGAATACCTAGTAGGTAAATGGTTACTAAAATCTACAGCAATAGATATGCTCTAATTACATATTGAGATACGATGATGAGATATCATTTATTTTGGTATTCATAGTAGTATACTATAATAATATTATGTATTTTCATAAAGCGCGGGTTCAATTTCGAAATCATCAGCGATCGACGGTACCTGAAAAACTAGGAATAAAATTGGTACATTACCTAAGATTTTATTCGTGTTTTACGTAAAGTAACTACTTCCACTGCCTTCGATATACATTGTCATCGTAAGTTTAACTGGCTTGGCTTGGCTTTTTACGTCCCACTGCTGGGCACGGGTCTCTCCCCATTATTAGGGAGGCCTGGAGCTTACTCCACAACGCTGCTCCATTGTGGGTTGGTGGAGATGCGGGTTAGTGGCCAACCCGCTGTCGGATGTTCTCAAACCGCCCATAAGGACTCCGACAAGGTTTAACGACTGTTATCGATCGACAACAACCGGGACCGACGGCTTAACGTGCCCTTCGAAGCACGGAAACGCGCATGAAATTTTTTGCCACTAGCGGTCACCCATCTCACACCCGACCGCGCCCGTTTGGCTTAGTTGCATAGATCGCTTTCATTCTACGCTAACCGCCGGGCCATGCTATAAGTTTAACTAAACTACTTACTATAACTCCAATGCGAATACGATGTGAATGGATGTTGAACCCCAGGATTTTAACTTCATAAGTAGAAAGACCTGGAGCCTCTTACACAAAGCTACTTTAGAGCAGATTGGTTTTCGGATGTATTCCTACTGCCCATAAGTCTAACTAGGTTCGACGATGGATGTCGTTATAGTAGGGTAGCCCAAGAGGGATTTACTCGAGCGAGTCAGATTAAGATATGGGGTACACCTTGCATCCTGTTGTGCACTGCCACGTATAAGAAAACCGGTATAGGTACAGTATTTTTTTTTTATTTTTTTATCTTACTTCCCGATGTCAAAATCGTCAAATTAGAATACCCGTTACTGTTGAACCATGACTTTTTAAATAATAAAAAATCGAACTCGCCCGAGATTACCAAAATGCTATTTTTTTATTTCGCTGTTTTGTATACATTCATACTAAAATAATTAGATTACTGAAATATGAATTACTATGCATTTAAATTACTGAAATATGACTTACCATGCATATAATTTATTTTACTATTGATCGATATTTGTCGTTACTTTACCTGCACCTTTCGTAAAAAAAAATGAAAACCTAAGGCGCTCTCCCCACTGGTTAAACGGAAAACGTCATATAATCTTTTAATCTTCCTACCACTCAACCTATAAAATGCACAAGTTGTTGACGCTCGAGTAAATACACAATCCTCGTGGGCTCCCATACTATTAGATAACAACCGTGAGACCTGTATAATTAAATGACAGAAATTAATTTGTCACTTTTACATTCTACACCACGCACTTAATGTTGCTTAGTTCTGATTAGAAGGCGCTTTGGTTATATATCCACTAATGTTTACTGTACATTGACGTATCTGAACTTTAAATAAACCAAACTTTGCAATCTTTACAGTTTCAACGCCGTCGTCCACCGTGAAGGTCATGCCCAACATGCAGCACCCGCTCATCATGGGCACGCCCACCATTCCCAACATTAAATTATTCTTCTACTATATATATGCCAAATAATTGTATTTAAGGAACTTGAATGAATAAACTTAATTATAAATTATAAGTGTATTTTCTTTTTCCTAATTAAATCTTTTGTAACTATGATTACAGTGAACAAGGCCTTAACTGCGTGATACTCGATTTTTACATAATCTGAGGAAATATCTCGATTTTTATATATTCTGAGATCTTATGGACAAGTGGATTATTATTGAACTAAACATAAGTAACTATAAGCAACAAACCGCATTAGAGCAGCGTGTGGAGTAAGCTCCAGGCTTTCCTTATAATGGGGAGAGCTCCATGATCAAATATGTGCAAATTTTAAATTTGGACTTCGCGCGACGCATAAGAGTTATATTGTGCAATAAAACTTATGGAAATACTGTATTTTAACTGCAAAATCTCATTTGTCAAATCAGGTAAATCAGCGAAGTCAGCAATTTTTCGTATGGCTGCAACCCTTTTTGCGTTGGTGCTTATAGTTACTTATGTTTAGTTCAATAATAATCCACTTGTCCATAAGATCGAATTAATTAAAGTAATTTTTCGTATACGGCCTGTTAATTCTGGTATCAACTCTTATGAAATCTATAAAGCCAAAGTAAAACCTTTATAAATAAAAAGTGTATTTTTCTGTTGAATTGGTAAAACCATATAGGTACAGCAGTGGCGGATTTAGAAATTTGCCGCCAGTTGGCTATTCAAATTTTCCACCCCCTCTCCCATTCCCTCTTCCTCTGAAATTCGATTCTCTAAAAATAATATCAAGCTTTAACAAGTCTACATTGCACCGATATAGTACAGTAGTGCTACATATATGATCGATGCCACATTGAAAGTATTTTTAAGCAATTAGATTTTTAGTGAAACAAAAAAAATTAAACCAAATTTGCCGCCCCCTAAAATATGCTCCAGCCCTCTCGGCCTTTTGGTAAATCCAGCACTGGTGTATATATCTAGCTTTTCTGGATTTTTGGTACGAAGTCGGAAAGGACATACATATTATTATGCTCTTGTTTTTATTTGTTCTGGACACAGACAGTTTTATTTTCATTTTCTCGGTATATTTTTGAATTATACTCGTATCGGATAAAGTTGATGACAATAAACTACGATTAATGATAAACGAGTGGTGTGAAATAAAATAACAGTTCGAAAACATGTTTTTTCAACTTGCCTCCTAAATTCCATCGGAAACGTTCTGTTAAAGTAGCCATCGCTTTACTTGAATATCTAACGGACTGGACTGACTGATTACGGAATACTTACTGACTTTTTCTATACACAACCCCAGGGGAGTCATCCGAGCATTGCCGGCTTTGGAGGAGAGCTTTTTTTACAGCTTTCTTGAAGAACCCCATGTCATAGTTGAATATTTTAAATATTTACTACGTTACATTTTTCTTTATTCGTTTATCAATATGTATTACGTTATAGCGAGCGGTGAGGTCGGCGAAATAAATACAGTTCTTGAGGGTTACACACAAATATTGCATATCTTCTACACATTTTTGGGTAAAACTTACGTTATTAGTTTAATAAGTTTAGGTTAGCATAGCCAAGACCGCGGCAGACCGCCAGCTTTTTGTCGCCAGTCAAGTTAGACTTAATAGTTAGTGCCATTGCGCTTCGCTTGGCTCATCTTGGTCCCCACCAAGACAACGTGCACCCGCACTACCGTGTCCCTAGATTCTCGATGACTCGACGTTTTATCAAGACAATAGGCTTAATATGTTAAATTTAATCATCTAATTGGTTTAAAAAATAATCGAAATGGCACTTTGAAAGGTGTAAAGTGGATAAACAAACATATATTTTTGGATAATTTATTTTCTTAGATCTTAAATAATAAATCAACAAATAACAAAGTTCAATAATATCTTAGTGATGAGAATGATGAGACTGCTGGTGGTGCGCCGGAGCGGCGTGTTTGGCTTTGCCCTCACGGTGGACGACGGCGTTAAATCTGTAAGAGTAAAGTAACTTAGTATGTGATATACATATCCCAAATGAAAAACTAGACACCAAAAAAATAGAAAACACTGTTCGTTTTATTGCTTTATTATGTTTAAGTAGTTCAAGAGTAAAGTAACTTAGTATGTGATATGTCCCAAAATATAAAACTAGACAACACACAAATACAAATCACTGTTCGTTTTATTGCGTTATTATGTTAAAGTTGTTCAAGAGTAAAGTAACTTAGTATGTGATATGTCCCAAAATATAAAACTAGACAACACACAAATACAAAGCACTGTTCGTTTTATTGCGTTATTATGTTAAAGTTGTTCAAGAGTAAAATAACTTAGTATGTGATATGTCCCGAATGAAAAACTAGACACCACACAATTACAAAAACTGTTCGTTTTATTGCGTTATTATGTTAAAGTTTAAATCTCACCCGGAGTGTTTGTCGACGGTGTAGTCAACGCGTCTGATGGTACCATCGGCTTCGTGGAAGCTGTAGTAACCATGGGTCTTGTCGCCCTCACGTGTCTCGTGCTGGGACTTGATGTCGCCGGTGTGCGTATCCTTCACGCTGTACTCGAACGAGTAGTGAGGGGGAGACTGGAAATAATATATGGTCATCGTAAAAAATATATTTTTTAAGGAAGGAAGGAGTTCCGACTGTCAAGTGTCAACCCACACCTTCGGCTGCGCCTCGGCTCGGGTAGATTTGTCGGAACTCCTTGCAATGACAGCCTTTCCGCACTTGTAATGAAATATACTATTAGAACACACTTTCAATATAAAACGTTTCAAACGTTTCTCACTCATAGCCCCAGAGTAAGTTAGATATATCCTATTTTGTGAGTGTCAAAGACACACACAAAGATAGAAACATAAACACATGGGTAATTTTAAATAGAAATTTTAAACTCGTCATTTAAATCGCTGGGAATCGAACCCGGGACCTTTCGATCGGCGGTCCGGCATGGTAACCATTGCGCCACACGGTCATCAAGTATGGAAAATTATTATATAATATATTAAGTGCTTACACTTCATTATTCTCACAGTAATTTTATTTACTTACATAGTAGTCATGGTGTTCATGGTGTCCTTCCGACTGGTGAGCGGGCTGGTGGTGGGCGGCGGGTGCGTGGTGAGCGGGCGCATGTTGCGTGTGTTTGGGCGTGTTGTGCAGTACCACGTTCTGCGAGGATACTGCGTGCCCATGACCGCTGCTGGCGTGGTGTTGCTGAGCGGCGGCTACGCCAAGAGCGGCAGCAATCAATAGTACCTGCAAATCAATAGCATTCGTTTGTGTATTTTTTTTTACATTATCCTTTGTCTTCACGTTACTTGGGTATAATCTTTTTTTCGTCACACTACTAAGCACGTATCTTTCTCGATAACTGCGGAGCCTCAAGCTTTTTTCACCGCTGCTCCTATTTACTTATTTAATAATAGTTGTTTAACGAAGAAAAGGCTGCAACAATGGCCACAACATTTTTATCTTTCAATAAATTTAATTATATTACAATAGGTGGTTATCATCTATTTATGTATTTATTTATTTACTCTTTATTGGCCAAATTTCACAAATTTGAACAAAAGGCGAGCTTAATGCCAAAATGGCGTTTTCTACCAGCTAATCTTCAGGAAGTGCAGAAAAATATAAAAGCGGCAACAAGAATAAAGAGAATAATTATTATTGTAAAAGAGAACAGAAAAAAAATTGAAGATCATCTACCTATGTTTATATTCAGTACTTTACAAGAAAAATAAGAATAATTTAGTAACAGTGGTAAATTACTGTATTATTTTATACTAGCCTTCCGCCAGCGGCTTCGCCAGCGTGGACCCGTTTTATAGGTTTCCGTAGGATAAAACCATCCTATGTCCTTTCCCAAGGTCCATTCTATCTGTGTTCCAAATTTCATTAAAATTGGTACAGTAGTTTAATCGGGAAAGCGTAGCAGACAGCCAGACATAGTTACTTTCGAATTTATAATATTAGTAGGGATTAGATAAAGTTGAGAATTTACTTACGTACCTTGCGGAACATGATTAAAGTTCTATTAACTTTGATTATTTACAATCAACTGATAACATGAATTGGTCACATTTGATTTTTATAATAACTTCATCGTATACTTGTCAATTAGTTTTGCAACACTTATGTAAAATACGCTGCTAATCTGGATTGTTAAGAAATATCATTTTAAGACCTTCAACTCTGAATAAACTACCTACTTACATACTTTCTTTTCAACAACTGCGCACTTAGAAATAATTAAGCCTACCTATGTGGAATTACAAGCTTTAACAAGTTCCTATTGAAAGTATTTTTTACGCAATCAGATTGTCTATTAATTTTCTGAAACAAAAAATATTTAGGCCAAACTTGCTGCACCCCAAAATCTGCCGCCCTAGGCTCCTACTCAGCCTTTTGGTAAATCCAGAACTAACTAACACGCATTGAACCAGCATGATAGAGTTAGCTCCAGGCTTTTCCAATAATTGGGAGACACCCGTGCCTAGCAGTGTGACGCAAAAAAGGGTTGCAGCTATATGAAATAACATTTTGTCATATAAAGAGCATAGACGAATAAACTCAAGCCCAAATAACACTGAAGTTTTTTGAATTTACGCACTGGTTACGCTGAGATTGATGGTGGTCTGTATTGATTGTACATACTTAGTTTATAAATTTCAATCAAGATATGGGGAGATTACAAAAAACTACATATTTTTTATAAAACATAAGGATTATTAATAATAATTAATATTTTTAGGAAATAAATTAGATAAAAAGAAACATCAATCGCTTGATAGCAAACGCCAATCAGGAAGCACTACGTCACGCCGTGGTGTAACCATTATTGTTGCTGACATTTTCATACAAAGTACGAATGAAGTAGGTAAGGTACTCCATAAAAGTTAGATAAGATAAAAGTAGGTACTAAATTTATGTTCATGTCAAGTTCTTCCAGCTGCCATAATTATTAAAATACAATACGCTATGATGGACGATGGATTGCTGCATACAAAGCTGAGGGCCCACTCTGGTATCAATAATTTACCACATTTATCAAAAAAGTACGCGATTATGCTTGGCAGGATCCTTTACGGCAAGCAGTGATTGCTCTTCGGAATTCCGCAATGATAAAACTTGACTGTATTGTAAGTAACATAACAAATAACACATTCATACAAATATTTTTTATTATATATATTATATACGAAGTTTTTCTAATATTTTCATGTTTTGACTCGGGTCCCGCCGCGACGACCCGCGTACCGTAATGGTTACAATAGAGGACTGCCGATCGAAGGGTCCCAGGTTCGATTCACAGCGAAGCAGAAATTTTAATGATGATTTTAAATTGTCTGTCATCGGTCTGAGTGTTTGTGTTTCTGTCTTTGTGTGTCCATGGCACCCACGACACAGCGTATATGTACCCTACTGTGGGGCTATGAGTGTGAAGCATTATTATTATTTTCATGTTTCATACACCATTTATTTTCACATTTCGAAAAAAATTATACTATTGACGTTAGATTTGCGATTTGCCTATTTATTAATTGCACCTACATACAACAACTCAACTTGGTTAGAGGTCTTCACGAGCTTCATATGAGATGTAGCCTTTAGTCACAATAGAGACATAAGTATAAGAAGCTCTTTATCTCTTTGTATTGTGTTTTAGTTTTGTGCAGCTGAAACGTCACAGACATATCCAGAACACAAAGTTCATGCAAAATTCCACGCGCAACACGACGCCGAACATTCGTGTTACTTAGTTTTATTATTTATGTATAGAATCTATTGTTTTTATTTTGTATCGTTTTATTTGTATTTTTATGTCTGTTATGTATTAGTTTGTAATATTATGTTATATATGTATTCGTTTCTATGGGCCTAAGAAGCCTGAAATAAATAAATAAATAAATAAATAAAATAAAAATAAAAATTAAATGTGCTCACAATGTTCATTGATGAAGATTATGCTGTTATCTCAGTACAGTGTCATGAATGTGCAGCTTCACAGGGTGGCCGCAAGCATGGAATGGTGTTTCTCATATGGGTGCATCATCAAAGTGAAGAACCATCACGCACTTTAGTTGAATACCTACAGGTAGTATTGAATTGAAGCACTGAAGAGTCTCTATGGACGTAAGCGTGAAGCGTTGAAAACATTTTATACATAATTTTGTAAATAATCAGTTAATGGGAAAGAAAAACTGTTTTTTTTTGCACAATTTTTACGATCCTTGGTAAGCAAAAATTACATTAGTGAAATGGTATATGACAAGTCAAGTTTGAAACGTGATTAACCTTTCTCTCTGACAGAAATGTCACAATACCTCTTGTTTTATAAGTGAGTATAAATACTTGAACGTACGTAATACGAATTATTAGTTATCTGTAGATTACGGAAGACAACGCCATGGTTTGCAAGGTACCTAAATAAATATTAAGTAGATTAGAAACAGTATGTACAAATCTAGTATTAGAACCATTAAGTGGCGTACCACTTAGTTTCCTTGAAAGTAAAATCTTTGATTGACATTTATATACACGTACCTAGGTATATACATAGATTAAGGAAGGAAGGAAGAGTAAAAATGGAGACTGCCAGTGACAAGCGGCGGTTCCTTTCAAAGCACATGTTAACCGTCGATTGTTTGTTATACTTGAAGTCATTTTACCTTTTTTTTTATGTAAATAAACCGAACAAAAAGGCAGACGGGTCGCGTGGTGTTAAGCGATCACCGTCGCCTATGGAGACGGGCAACCCCAGGGGAGCCGCCTGAGCATTGCCGGCGTTGGAGGAGAGCTTTTTTTACAGCTTTCTTGAAGAACCCCATGTTATAGTCCACTGGGAATACCTCAGCTGGAAGGTTATCCCATAACCGTCCCACTTCCGTGGTAAAAAGGAGTGTGCAAAGCGGACCGTGGAGGACCGCCACGAGTCCAGATGGTGCCGGTTGAACTATAACCTTCGTCTGATGGTATAATCATGCAATGGTGATGTAGGCATCAATTTGAAGAGTTCCTCGGCGCACTCACCATAGTAAAGTCGGTAGAACACGCAGAGCAAGCCTATGTACTTGTACGTACCTTGCCTCATGCCTCACAACGTTTAAACATCTGACTACCAATGTAGCCAAAAGTGGCCAACGGCCACTAACCCTTATTCCACCAACGCGCACTGGATCCACCAAGAGGCCAGTGCCCAACAAAATGATATTAAAATATTGTATGTTTTTAGGTTCTGCTAATCGCTGCCATTTTTGGCATTGCTGCTGCCCAGCACCATCACGCGAACAGTGGTCATGGACACGCGGTGTCTTCACAGAACGTGGTGCTACACCAGACCCACGGACATGTTCACCACGCACCCGTCACGCACCACCAGCCCGCACACCATTCGGAAGGACACCATGAGCACCATGACTACTATGTAAGTGCTTGTTATATACTACTTGTTTACCTGGCGAACTCCGTACCGCCTTCTCATGATTAAATTACCAATATGGCAATTGAAAAGCGACTGATTGTAGAAGGGTGAGAATTCGCGAAAATCAAAAAAATGACCAAAAAATAAATTCTCAGACCTACTGAATATACAATTAAAATTTCATCAAAATCGGTCAAGCCGTTTTGGAGGAATATGGTAACGAAAACTGTGACACGAGTATTTTATATAGGTATTAGATTCTCTATACATACTTAAAATGTGTTTTCAATTTAATAATGTTTTTAACAATTGCCTTAAACATTACCAGGCTCCTCCTCACTACTCGTTCGACTACAGCGTGAAGGACACGCACACCGGTGACATCAAGTCGCAGCACGAGACCCGCGAGGGCGACAAGACGCACGGCTTCTACAGCTTCCACGAGGCCGACGGCACCATCAGGCGCGTCGACTACACGGTCGACAAGCATTCCGGGTGAGAAAACACAATATGTATTATATTTTACTAGACTCTTTATTACATTTATTACAATAAAAAGCAGTAAAGTTTCAGAATCCACCCTTGCCTGGTATCTTAATGTCATTATTTCTCAATATCTTTGCAGATTCAACGCAGTTGTCCATCGTGAGGGTCACGCAACCCATGCTGCTCCCTCTCATCACTCTCACCATTAAGTTATAATTTGTTAATATCTGCTTGTTGATTTAATGTACGATGTAAATAAACTTAGCTCATAAGAAATATAAATATTTTTAAAGACGTATTTTTTTTATTATAACTACTAGCTGTGCCCCGCGGTTTCACCCGCGTTAGAGAGGATCATTAGCATAAAGTGAAGTCCCTTCTGAAGTGCCGTGGACCGGCTTTTTTGAAGGACTATTTAAGATAAACAATTCCATCATACATTACGAATGTGTAACTCTACGGTTCTGGCAGCGCACGCCAGAATAGCTCGCAGATGGTAGATTTTTTCCTACTCACTTGACACTTATCGTCATATTTTGGACAATTCACACAATATCTTTATAAATTGTAGCCTATGTGTTATTCTGATGTATAAGCTATATTATTGTAAAGTTTCATTTAAATCCATTCAGTAATTTTTACGTGAAATAGTGACAAACATCCATACTTACAAACTTTTGCGTTTATAATATTATTAGTAGGATTTTCCAGATCATTTGAGAAGTTTCTGGATCTTTCTCGAACATTCTCAATTATTTAAAACAGTTTGCAATTATTTAAAAAATCTCCAGATCATTCCAAAAAAAGATTACAAATTATTAAAAAAAAATCCAGATCATTTGAGAAGATTTCTCGAATATTCTCAACTAGCTGTGCCCGCGACGTCGTCCGCGTAGATAAAGACTTGTACAAAAGACTTGGATTATTTGTTCTCCTCCTCCTCCTTAGTCGTTCACTCTTGACCATCTCTTGACAGAGTGGTCGTGGCTGATGAGGTTGCAATTTCGTTGGATAATGATGCTCTCGCGATGCGTCACCATTTGCTGCGGTTTGTAGCATCTTGAAAACTCTAGACCATGGAGGTGTGTGTTGCAGCTTTGATAATGTCTGTCTAACGTGTAGGTGAGCGCTCGCGTGACCGCTTGCCCTCCACTGTCCCTTCGATTATTGTTACCTTTTATGAAATTACTTATGATACAAAAGTTCATATTATTATGTTGAGTAGATATATTCTTCCTGAGTCCTTACAGTTCTTACTGTACTCCTCTTATAATATCGACAATTCAGTCGTTATCATCAATTTATTTTTACAAACTAAACGTATTACAATAGCCTGTTTTTATAGTGTTTAGATAGTACTGCTGTGCCCGCGGAAAGTATCATTATAATTATATAATTTGTGCTGCAAATAATTCATAGATTAATTATTATTATGTAACTTAAATCTATTGCAGAAAGGTGGTAAACTATACAACTACGCTACGTCAGGCGTGGTTAGTAGTTGGGAGTCAAATTCTTGGTTGCTTGCACGTTGGTTGCAATTGTCGTTAACATACCGTCGTTCATACTTAATGGAGGTATTTTGAGCGATATAAAACTTGCGACAGCAGTTAGGCCACTAACAATGAAGATGTCATCAACCTGAATTGGAGCAGCGTGAGAGGATCAGCCCCTAAGCGATTAAGAGGCACGTCGCCTATTAAATAAGATTGATACCAATAAAATCTGGACGTTACGTTTGAGTTTAGTTGTCAATTGGTCCTATTAACAACCCTTCCTACAGCATCAGAAATAAAGTAAGTCCTCGATACATATATCGATTACTAATATTATTTTGGGCGTGACCACCATGCAGAGCTGCTGCCGTGACGCTTTAGCATATTAGTGTAACACCAGTGCCAGTACTGCGTGTGTATGTAATAGCTCTTATTAAATTAACCACTGAAAACGATTTTATAGTTAATTTCAATAAAAAACCCCAGCGGAGCCACCCGAGCACTGCCGGCTTTCAAGAAGAGCTTTCTTTACAGCTTTCTTGAAGAACCCCATGTCAAAGTCCACTGGAAATGCCTCAGCTGGAAGGTTGTCCCATAACTTACACATCCGTTCAAACATCAAAAGGAGCGTGCAAAGCGGCTTGTGGAACTTTGACCTTCGACTGGTGGTGTAATCATGATATGGTGACGTAGGTACCATTTTGAAAAGATCACTCAGCATAGTAAAGTCGGTAGAACACTTTGATTTTTTTAACGTTTCACACTGATAGCCCCACAGTAGGGTAGACCCTGTGTAATGGGTACCATGAGACACACAGAGACAGAAACACAAACACTCAAACCGAGAACAGAAAATTAAATTCATCATTAAAATTTCTGCTTCGCCGGGAATCAAAGACCCTTCGCTTGGCAGTCCAGCATGGTAACCATTGCGCCACGCGAGTCGACAATTTATTGTTAAGTATCTCTGGATCTGCATTGGAATAGTGTTATTGGGCAACAACGCCATCTATAGCGTCGCCTATTAAATAAAATCGATACCAAATACCAATAATATCTGGACGTAACCACTGCGCCGCGCCTCCATAATGCTCTACCATAATGGGCGGTTTTCCATTAGCCGGCCCGGCACCGGCACGGTACCGGCATGGCCGTCCACCGGCACCGGCGCCGGGGCTTCGTTTTTCCACTGCTCCGGTTGTTGATGCCGGTTTACGCCCGGTGAGTGGTACAGTACTGACACGGACTTCAGCATGACGACACGTAAAGTACAACGCGAGTCACGGTGTCGTATGTAAACGCCATGACGCTTAAGCACTGAAACGAACCACAAACCAAATACGAGTCTCTCCGTCCGCTCCTCGTATTCCTACCCGGCCCGCGCACTCACACACGCACACGGCTACAACACACATGCAGTTTTGCCGGGCCGGCACCGACTGGGAACCTTGCTGCCCCGGCGACGGCGACGGCGCCGGCGGCACTCAACGCCGGGCCGGCGTCTGTGCCGGTAGGTGTAAAAGCAAGCCATACATTTTCATACGTTTTTGCTTCCCCGGCACCGGCACGGCGGCGGCGCCGGCGTCGGTGCCGGTGCCGGGCCGGGTAATGGAAAACCGCCCAATGAGTAAAATATCAGCGCCAGTTCCAAAGCTCTCTAAGTTGTTAATTTTTTTATTCGATATTTTACTATGTAAATATACTCGTAATTAATTATTTGAAATTATCTTCACCAATCCACTCTATAATAGCGTTATTCAGTAACAACGCCATCTACCGTACAGCGTGTAAATTAAATCGTCGATATACCAAATTTGCAACAGATCACCAAATAGTTCTGAATATGAACTATTCGCCACATAGATGTCGGCAGTAGCCTCGTTTTGTTAAGGTTTTGTACATTTTGTAGTGAGGATTTCTTTGAATATGTGGTGATATGTATGGTTCTTTTTTTTAATATTTCGAGATGAAATCTAGCATAAATGATCGAAAATTTGCTATTAGAATATTAAGAGATGTAGTAATTATCGAAACTTGCGAACGCCTGCATTCGCACGCCATTTCATCATTTTTGAAATTGACGTAACTTTTTTGTTTGTGAACTGATTTAAATAAAACAAACCCTAAATGTTAATCCAAAAAAATACCAATACACCAGTGAAAACCGCATCCTTCTACGTATCGAAACTTGCGAACGCCTGCATTCGCACGCCATTTCATCATTTTTGAAATTGACGTAACTTTTTTGTTTGTGAACTGATTTAAATAAAACAAACCCTAAATGTTAATCCAAAAAAATACCAATACACCAGTGAAAACCGCATCCTTCTACGTTAAGCTGTTCCTGAGATTAGCGCGCACAAACGAACAGATAAACAGACAAACAGACAATATTTCTAAAAATCATTTTTTTGGGTTCTATTACGCTAATAAATAGCCCTAGTGACAGTTTTTCTCAAATATCTTCAATGTACAGAAACCGACTTGTTACAGATTTATTATATGTATAGATATAGATTAAATAAAATTATTTAAAAAAATCCAAATGAGAAACTTCTCGTTCTGGAACTTTCTCGAACATTCTCAATAAAATTAAAATTAAATACTTTACTAGATCCTCCCAGAAATTTTGAGATCCACCCAGAAGTCCCTTTTGGTTAGAAAAGGACAGATTTTTTTCAGATTTTTCCACCCACCGCGATCAAACACCCTTACTATCTATATATCTATATAATATCTACGTACTAAGGGGTATTTACCATCCCAACGGGAAGTTGATTGGAGTTAATGATAATAGAGAAAACCGTGTCTTTACGTACAAAAAAAACTTTGTACTTTTTATATATATATATATATATATATATATATTAAGATTCACAATATTTAAAATCGAAGGCTCTAACAACTATGTTCAATAAGTATTAAACAAACAGACCCGGCACAAACAAGAAGTAACTGAAGTCATAGATATAAATCTTTAAACATAATAGTGAACTTGCATGTTTTTTTTATTGTATCAATCGATCCTTTTTGGTATATGGATCAAGTGTTCTTAAAGGACCGCATCGTTTAGAGCTCCGCAAAAGACAGAAATATTAGCCAAAGTCAAACCTCACCGCGTAGCGTTGAAAATGGTCCACATCGAAGCGAAAGATACGACGTCACCGTCCACGAACGCAGTACCAAATAATGTGGGAAAAACAAGTGATTTTAATAGTTACAAACTGCGTTTAAGAATAAAGTTGTGTTTTTATTCTTGTTAAGTTGTAAGGGTTCTAAAAAAATATCAAAAACATTATTGGTTGAAATAAAAATATAATAAAAAATTCTTTTTTCACATTTCCATATTTCCTAGAGTTTAATTTTTTTCCATTTGATCATTATTATAAAACGGAGAAAATACTTAATGCAAAATTTGTTAGAAATCAATTGACGTTCTTTAAATTAAATAGGAATTTTGTTTTATTTGTTACATAAATATTAGTATGTGAAAAAGCGTGGGGCGCTCTGTGCCAAGGATACGGATTTTCCGTATATTGAGCAACCCGGACTTTTTCACAATATAGTAATTGTAGTATTTTTTGTTCATTATTATTTTCTGCTTAATTTAAGGATTATTTTTCACTTTTTTAGTTTGATGTACTTCAAAAGCATGTCTTTTTAATTTTTTTAACTATATTTTTCATCAGTTAAGATATCTTAGTTAGGTGAATTTACATGAATATATTGGTGTATGTTTGGTAGCCCAAATTATTTGAGGTCGTATATGGGTTCGGCTTATGGCTATGCAAAACAATTTTAGATTTGAAAACCTCTGCTCCGCCAAATAGTGATGAAATACATACTGGACATGGATACCTTCAAAATAAGGGGTGAACGTTGTTATGGAGGATTTCTTTTAAGTTTTACCAAATAAAACCTTTTAGCTGGTGCGATTCATGCAGCTAAACCGAAATGGTGAGGTTGAGTGTAGAATGGTGACGTCATTGATAAATTATTTACATGTGCGTTTCCGTGCTTTGAAGGGAACGTTAAGGTGACGGTCCCGGTTGCTATTGATAATAGGAATCGCTAAATATTGTCGAATGCCTTATTGGCGGTCAGAAACATCGATAGATAGCAGATTGGCCACTAACCCGCATTTCCACCAACCCTTATTGGAGCAGCGTGGTGGAGTAAGCCTAGGCTTCCCATGTAATGAACAGAAACCAAAAAAGAAAGAGATTTAAGATTTTCGAAAATGAATTCCTAATTCCTAACATCATATATTTTCTGTCCACGAAAGCCATGAAAAGTATTAAGATTTAATTGAAAAAACATCTTCAGGCTTTACGTAGTTAGGTACATTATAAATAAATACACTCATTTAAAATATTAATTTCTACCAATTAAGTCTATTAATATTAACAAACCTTATCATCATACCTTATCAATGATTTTCCAGTTTTCATCGACCCCTTTTGAGTGTAAAAAACCCATGTTTTGAAACAATTTGTTTTTTAAATTTATAATATTATCTCTTATGAAGCTTCTGTACCTCGTACTGTATTTAAATTTCGTGCAATTAAAAGTTTCGTATTATGATTATGATTTTAAATTTGAATGACGAGTTTAAATTTCTGCTCTCGGTCTGTGTGTTTGTGTTTCTGTTTTTGTGTGTGTCCATGGTACCCACGACCTAGTGGTGCGGGGGTATGAGTATGTAGCCTTTATTATTATCATCATATCTATAAAAGAGAAAGTGTGTATGTATGTTCCTTATAGACTCCGAAACGGCTGGACCGATTTCAATGAAATTCTCGGAGAATCTTCAGATTGGTCCAACGAGTAATCCTGTAAAGTTTGGTTCACTTCTCTTTCTAACGCGGGTGAAACCGCGGGGCACAGCTAGTTATTAATAATTTTAAAATCTAATGAATCTAAATATAAGTGAAATTTTGTAAAGATGTGAAAAATGAAGGTATTGAACAAATTTCATGTAGGACAGATGCACTCGCTTTAAATTTTTGTATGGCTGAAAACTTCAATTTACTATCGTAGCTCTTAATCTATTACAGCTTGAAAAATAAAGTTCTACTGATTTACCCAAAAAAATAGGATAACCTTAGGACGTGAAATGGGGAATAATAGTTTGAAGTGTTGTCCGTCCGTCCTTCCGTGTACATGGGTTACCGGGTAATGGGTAATAATGCGGTTTCGTTAAAAATAGAGTAACTTTATTCTGTGTAGCACTAATTATACCAATGGTAATGGTACCAATTCTCATACCTGTTGCAAAATCTTTGATGATAATGGTGAAAATAAAATAAAAAATAATCATATTTTTGTATTATTTATTTTATTTGGTCTTAAATAACGAATCAACAAATAACAAAAATCAATTATATTTAGTGATGCGCGGGAGCGGCGTGAGTAGCTTTACCCTCGCGGTGGACGACGGCATTAAATCTGTAATAGGCATTTAATTTTAAATAGTTCGTGATATTTATCAGGCGAAAAATTCGTGCAGAAATTAAACACCACACACAAACTACGCTGACAAATTACATAATTATGCGCATTTGAGTATGATGTAAATGTCTAAGCCTTACCCGGAGTGTTTGTCGACGGTGTAGTCGACGCGTCTTATGGTGCCGTCGGCCTCGTGGAAGCTGTAGAAACCATGGGTCTTGTCGCCCTCACGCGTCTCGTGCTGGGACTTGATGTCGCCAGTGTGCGTGTCCTTCACGCTGTAGTCAAATGAGTAGTGAGGAGGGGCCTAGAAATGTTCGCGTTAGTATTAATAATAGAACTGGACCAGAATATCCCAATAGATGTTAATAAATAAGAATGCTACTTACATAGTAGTCATGGTGCTCATGGTGTCCTTTCGAGTGATGAGCGGGCGCGTGGTGCGAGTGATGGGTTTGGTGCAGCACTACGTTTTGTGAGGACACTGCGTGCCCGTGCCCGCTGCTGGCATGATGGTGCTGTGCTGCGGCAACGCCAAGAGCGGCGGCAATCAATAGTACCTGTGAAATAAGTTTAATTACTAATAAAGCAAAAATTATGATTGGACAGTGTTACGCCTCGTTTTGTTACGGGAAAATCAAAACTTTTTTTTGGAAGTAAGACGGTAGATGACGCCAAAACAAGTGATGCCAAAGTAATCGTATATAGTTGCAAAGTTTTGCTTTATTAAATGAAACCTAAAGTATCATATTTAATGGCATTAGATGATATATTTTATATCTTTTGTGAATAGAAAACAATTTATAAAACCAGTTAAATCAGGTATTTAAAATTTGCTCTCATACCTTGCAGAACATATTGTTAGTACTTTAATCACACTTAGTCGAATGATAATTTTAACAAACATATGTGACAATTTATACAAAAGCAACTAATAAGGCCTGTTCGATTTAGTAATACATGCCTACATATTTTAAGTAGGATTACTAAACTAGGCTGCAAAGAAAGTTAAGTTGTCAATAAATTTCGTTATTGATTTATTTATAAGACCTTGAAATGAAGTTTTAATTCAAATATATTTTTATTAGACATTATTTTTGTTAAATATAGCTTAGAGCATTACAAAAATCAATCATATTTTGGCAAAGGGAGATCTCCCGCCGGACGAGGTGGTCATGCCCGGGGAGCGGCCGCGCTCCAGCTGACTCAATTCGGAGCTTGTATATAGGGTAGTTTATTCCGAAAACTTCGATAGCGTGATTCAGGAAGCGGATAGCGGAAGGTCGCTACATCACCCCCTGCTCAGACCGGAGGTCGATGACTTCAGTAATCCAAGTGTAGTCTTCGCTTACAAGCGCCTGGAATGCCCTCTATCTGCGGTGAGTCGAGATGTGAGGGTGCAGACCTTGTGTAGCCCTCCGTCCTCGGTGAGTCGGGATGTGAGGGTGAAGCGAAGAGTGGAGATGCCCTCTATCCACGGTGAGTTGGGATGCGAGGGTAGGATGTGGAGGCGAGTAATGGCTACTCAAGCCGTCCATGAAATCCTTGGAGACAGCTGTGTCAGGAACAGGAAGCGTGTACATGGTGCGCTGCGATGCACCTGACGAGCTGGTGAAGTGATGCTGCAGTCCATTCAGGGAGTGAAGGTGCGACTAATGAAGGTCAGAAGGGACGTATTCTTGTCCGGGGTCACCAGTTTGGCAAAGGGAGATCTCCCGCCGGACGAGGTGGTCATGCCCGGGGAGCGGCCGCGCTCCAGCTGACTCAATTCGGAGCTTGTATATAGGGTAGTTTATTCCGAAAACTTCGATAGCGTGATTCAGGAAGCGGATAGCGGAAGGTCGCTACAATATAATCCCATCGGGTTATATCGGGATTCAACGACCCGCGTGCCGTTACCATGCCGGACGGATTCCCGGCAAAGCAGAAATTTGAATGATCATATTAAATTTTCTGTTCTTTCGGTATGTTTCTGTCTTTTTGTCAGGACTTTTGGAGGTCTTCCACAGTCCGCTTTACAGGCTTGTTTTTGCCACGAATGTTTAAATTGTTCTTCCACTTAACAAAAATTTTTAACACTTAAAAATATTGCTTTCAAAACCAGTGTTAATTGATAGCTACAAACTAAAAAGTAATTTTCAAATGTAATAATCAGATATAGAAAACTACAATATTAATTATTTTGATACCTAAATACGTTTCCGATAACCCATAAAACGTAAGCTATGCCATAAATTAGTTTCATAATTTAATGGCAAATAGAATCTCCCTGTGTTATGCATAATGAAAAATAAGAAGTAAAAAATCTATGATGTGTGCTTTGCTTACACCTATTGCTACATAGAAAGCTTCTATAATTTATTTTGACTGCTATCTATGACACCATTATTATAATTATATAATTACATAAAATTTGCTTTGTCCCGTGGCTTCACCCGAAAGCATCATTAGCAAGAAGTGAATATTCTCCGACGATTTCGTGGACACATACAACTTTGCCTTTCTTGATCGTCTATGATACAGAAGCAATTACCTACTTTGATCTGTTTCTGTACCATCTGAGAATTATGAGGTTGCTCGGCCAATACTTATAGATAGGTATGAGGACAAGAAAATGATAGCGGACTCACATCTGAGCACAATGTTGTCCTCTCAGCTTCGACGCTAGTTGGTTTTATGGACATCATGTAGTCTTGAATAATATTTAAATGGTGACCTTTTTTGCCTTCAGCTTCATACTGGCTCATCTCTTTTAAAGTCTAATTCTATATTGTGTCCCGGATTTATATTTTTACTAAATTCTTCTTATTCCCGCGCCGCTCTAGCATACGCAGCTTGCGTCTACATCTACATTCATACTAGTACATATTACTCGTACCTACAATGATAATCTAGTAACGTACCTTATAATTTCTAAAAAACCGGCCAAGTGCGAGTCGGATTCACGCAAGAAGGGTTCCGTACCATTTTCTATAAAAATCACGTTTATTATACGGGAGCCACCTTAAATATTTATTTTAATCTATTTTTAGTATTTGTATAACAATAGCGGCAACAGAAATACATCATTGCCTTTGATTATCCATAGAAATCATTGATTTAATATTGAATGAAAGGTAAATTGTGGTTTACGATTTATGACGTATTAAAAAAAATACTCACTAGATCTCGTTCAAACCAATTTCCGGTAGAAGTTTGCATCGTAATGTACATCACATATTTTTTTAGTTTTATCATTCTCTTATTTTAGAAGTTACAGGGGGGGAGAATCACATTTTACCACTTTGGAAGTGTCTCTCGCGCAAACTATTCAGTTTAGAAAAAAATTATATTAGAAACCTCAATACAATTTTTCAAGACCTATCTATAGATATGGGTTTGATCAGATCAGAGCGAGACCAGCGTGCCCTCCTTAAAGTAATTATGACTACTGACTGAATTTTAAGCTTATATAATTTCTAATACTAAAGTGAAATTTCAACATTGTAATTTAGTCCACTAAATATAAATAATTTCTACTTCAAATTCGAAACATTTAATTAAACTAGCTGACCCCGCGAACTCCGTATCGCCTTAAAATGTTTAGGGTGGGCCACCCTTATCACTTAGGGGGATGAAAAATAGATATTGGCCGATTCTCAGACCTACTCAATATGCTCACAAAATTTCACGAGAATCGGTCAAGCCGTTTCGGAGGAGTACGGGAACGAACATTGTGACACGAGAATTTTATATATAAGATTTAATACCAGCATCTGACTATTACATTACATCAAAAAGAGGTAACCCCCTTTTGAGGCGGAGTATGTTTAGTGAGAAACTCAAATCGCATAGAACGAAACGCATTTTATTCGAGTAAATGACCAAATTTGACAGGTGGATTGTGGTCGTGTGCCATTTGTCCTCCCTCCGTTCCCCTTCCGATTTACTTAAAAATTGCTATAATAGCTATCAGCACGAGACGTTCGTCTTTACAAGAAAACAAAAAAACTGTGAAAATTGTGCCTGTGCATTATCCTGACTTTCTCCAAGTTTCCAAGACCCTAGTCCTCATTGATTTCAGTGAGTGACAACGTTTTTACTAATCAAATTGTGTTAAATATACCCGCTAAAGGGGCCCATGTACGGAACGATTGGTCTGTACGATACATCTGAAGAATATTGTGACGATCGATCGCTTATGAATTTGCCGCTTACACACGAAACGATTGGTCGTAACGATCGATCATTTACTTGTATGAAACGGAAGGATAAAGACGTGCTCAAATAATTAAATACGTGCCCTTATAAAATGAAAAACGAACTTCTTTTCATTACCTATGTGGAGGTAACTTTCATTATCTATATGATGATCATCATATGGATAATCAATGTTAGGGAGTAATGATGTAGCCATATTCCTACATAGGATTACTCTATGTAGTCATTTTGTACGTTTCATTCGAGTGAAGGTAGGTATGAGTACGTAACGTGCTAGCCAAATCGTTGATCTCAAAGAGCCATACACGGTCGATTCATAATGATAAGGCGTAATGATAATCGTAAGGCGATCTCCGATATCGTCTACGATGAAGTAAATCGTAAACGATCTTCACATACACGTGTACAGACGGATCGGTTCGTGTGGTGGATTCGTTCGTTTTTTTTTTTTTTTTTTTTTTGGTTTCGCTGGGGGAAATGCGTTACGCATCCCCTCCCGCAGAGGGGTAAAGGGGCAATACTCCCTGGTATACCCACTAAAACCCCCAGCGGCACTTCGGTATCGTTCAAGTCACCCAGTACCACCAGTACCCCACGATGACCACGATGTCTAAGTTGATTATCGCTGAAAACCTGGATAAAACGTATTTTCTAAAAGTTAAACCAAGCTAGATCGATTTATTGGCCCCAAAAACCCCTGCATACTAAATTGTAAATCCTCCTCGAATCTATTTGAATACACACAAAAAAATTCATTAAAATCTGTCCAGCCGTTAAGGAGGAGTTCAGTGACATACACACTCACAGAAGAATTATATATATTGAGATTACTCATTTAAAGGTATTAGATACACACTAAAACTAGTAACGTAATATTAATGAAAGACATAAAGGTATTTAAGGATTATTTATTCTATAATGTAGATAATAAATCAACAATTAACAAAAATTAGGAACATATTAGTGATGGGCGGACTAGTGGTGGGCGGGGGCGGCGTGGGTGGCTTTGCCCTCACGGTGAACGACGGCGTTGAACCTGTAAAAATTACGTAAATCTACTAAGTCATATTATTTTAATAAATTACTAAGTCATATTATTTTAATAATTTTAATAAATTACTATAATTTTGAAGATAATAGTCATAGTAGTATTACCCGGAGTGCTTGTCGACGGTGTAGTCGACACGTCTAATGGTGCCGTCGGCCTCGTGGAAGCTGTAGAAGCCCTGCGTCTTGTCGCCCTCGCGCGTCTCGTGCTGTGACTTGATGTCGCCGGTATGGGTGTCCTTCACGCTGTAGTCGAACGAGTAGTGTGGAGGGGCCTGGAAAGTATAAGAAATATAAGGTTACTAGCTGTTCGCCCGCGTCTGCATTCACTTTTCCTTAGGAAACCTTTATTTTACTCAATATCATCCTCTTTGTACGAAATGTACTTTACGACCTTTTCTCAGAACTACTATAGAAAATTTCGTCGGTCAAAAAATCGGTCAAGCCGTTTCGTAGTTTTTTTACAAATGAAAACTTTATATTTACTTATTATAAAAGACATCAAATTTAGAATTAACCCTTTATGGGAAAAATTATGTGTTTCAGTTACTTACATAGTAGTCATGGTGTTCGTGGTGTCCTTCCGAGTGGTGAGTGGCTTGGTGATGAGAGGGCGTATGGTGCGCGTGTCCTTGGGTCTGGTGCAGTACCACATTCTGCGAGGACACTGCGTGTCCGTGCCCGCTACTGGCGTGACCGTGCTGGGCGGCGGCAACGCCAAGAGCGGCAGCGATTAACAGTACCTAGCAATCAAAATTATTAAATACTTAAGTGTATGAATGTACTTAACTACAGCAAAATGTGATATCTCCTGAAAAGAAAATTTATCTGCGATAATTATCGTATACTTGAAGCTAGTTTTTGAATGCCGTTAGTCATCGCACGATGTACGATGTCGCAAACTACAAGTTTACAAACTAAATTGACGCTATATTTTTTAGCAAAGTGAACCTTATCAAGCTACTTGTCAAAAGGTATTTAAAGATGTCAAAACCATTACTATAATTATTCATCATATTAATTTTACCTTGCAAACCATGTTGAATGTTAGACAATCTATTGACAATTGATAACGGATAAGATATCGTTAGACTTTTTATACTCGAAGTATTTTAATATGATTGTCTTAATTACATACATATGACGAACAGGTTTAGTCTTGAAATATTTCGTTTCAATAAGTTTCATGCAGAGTTTTGCATAATATGAACTCGAATTTCGAACACAATGTAATGAAATTTCAAGGGCTTTTGACAATGATGAAGGCTTTTTTTAAGTTTACCATTATTTTATGCGGCCCTTTGCTGGATTAAATACTTCATGGGTTCTAAAAGGGGCGGCAATTATTATTGTAACGTACGTACCTAACCCGTTCGTCTATTCATTCGATTTTTTATACTTCCAAAATGTTAGTTCACATTACTAGTATAATTGACCCGTATCATTATTAATTTAGGTATCTGACTGTATCAATTCTTCTGCAATAAACATAGATGGATAATTTTTTATTACGTTCGTACGTATTTTTTACGTTTAACAAAGTCAGTACTCAAAATAAATTTAGTGTTTTGGAAATACTTCTTAGGAAGTCTTGAACAAAAAATAATTTGACTGTCCTAAACGTTATTTTAGTAAAATTTAAGAAAACTTCATCCATCCTTCATCCTTCATCATGCACAAAACTCTATCCATTTATATTTTCTATTAACAATTTAAAATGTTTATTGACACAAAAAAAGGCTAATCTTCATATCGCTACTTATATTTTATCTTTTGCTATTAGTTTCAATTGCAACGGGAAGTTGTGGAATCAGTGTATAAAATGATTTCTTTACTTCATCATATTTAAACATTCATTTTGAAAGGACATTATTAAATCTAGGTCTAAAACAATTAATTCGCTTTCGTTTAGTACATTACCAAACTCACCAATAGGTACCTACCTACTCTTACCTAATGTATGTATGTAATGTATGCTTGCAAAATTGATCAGGTGTCTTAACTATGGATGGTGGTTAAGTATGATTCGCCCGCCTGGACCCGTTTAATGGGTCCCCGTAGGATAAAAAATAGCCTATGTGCTATTCCAGGCTTCAATGCTATATTAAAATCATAGGCGTTTAGCCAGTTGCTTCAACCGCGTTGAACCTATTACCTTTTTTCACGTAGGAATCAACATTTTCCCGCGGTAAAAAGTAGCCTATGTTACTCAAGGTAAATGCAGCTTTGTAATGGTAAAACAATTTTTGAAATCGGAACAGTAGTTTGTGAGTTTATCACAAACATACAAAAATACAAATCTTTCCTCTTTATAATATTAGTATAGATAAATATTGTTTGCAGTTTCATAACACAGTATTATTTTAGCGAAATAGACAATCGATATTTGTCACCAAATTGTTGTTTGTCTAATGAGACCTTCTGATAACAGATCAACCTAATAGCCTGAAAGAAAAAAAAGTATCTGTCCATACGTCCTTATAATTTTGAAACATTTTTCTTTCAACTGCTTACCAAAGTTGTATTTTACTGACTGACTGACATAGGATCACGGTGATGATTATCTGTGTACATCTACTAAGTATAACTTCAATGAAAAACTTCACAGTACTAATTTAATAAATGTTTATTTAAATACTTATTTTCATAACATAGGTAATCACAAAAATGTCTAATCTTTAGTGATGGGAATAATGAGCTGGCTCATGATGTACGGGAACAGCGTGAACAGCGTGGCCTTCACGGTGAACATTCGCATTAAATCTAAAAAAAAAAAAAAATTAGTAATGAATTTGACATAATCTATAAAGATCGACCTGTTTAATCGAATCTAGGTATACACACTCATAAACCCACATTAGGATTCCATGTGTCGTGGATATCAAGGACACACAAAAATATAGGATAACCCTACCGAGATCCACCCAGACCGAAAATAGAAGTTAAAATCTTCGTTCAAAATTTTGCAGTCAGTGCATCAAACCCGTCCTGGGTTCCATCGGTAATCCGGTATGTCAAACATTACGCCACTAAGGTCGTTAAACAATAGTTTGTTACTTATAAGATAGTTTAATATAAATAGGTGGTTTTATTTTACCCAGAGTGGTGGTCAGCAGTGTAGTCGACAACTCTGACGGTGCCATCAGCCTCGTGCAGGCTGTAGGAGCCGTGGACGACGTCGCCTTCGCGCGTCTCCTTCTGGGACTTGATGTCGCCGGTGTGGGGGTCGTTCACGCTGTACTCGAACGAGTAGTGAGCGGGAGCCTACGATCATAACAATAGTATATTTATATGACTGTATCAATACTTCTACAATGATTTTGATAATTTATCCTCCTACTTACATGATGTTCTTCGTGGTGTCCGCTAGAGTAGTAAGTGGGCTGGTGGTGTACAATTGGAGCATGAGCAATCACTGGGGTGTGTTGAGCGATGACGGGAGTGTGGTGAGCAATGATGGGAGTATGGTGAGCAATGATTGGAGTGTGGTGAGCGATCACCGGGGTAGCATGTCCATGTCCGTGGGTTTGGTGCAAAACGACATTCTGTGAAGAGACGGCGTGGCCGTGACCATGACCATGGCTGTAACCATTGTTGTACTGTGCGGCGGCAACAGCAAGAATAGCAGCAACGGCTACAATCTGAAATCATCAATATTCACTAATTGTTTCAAACGTTAACAAGTACACAATAGAACACGCTTATTTGTAATTCATGTATCATCTAAATATCATTCACTTCAATTTACCTTAAAAAACATTTTGTGTTTTTTTATCTTTCACTGCAAAGTATGAACTGATAAATTATTCAACAAAATTTTTCTTTTTATACGAATCTTGGCTTTTAGTTAAGCAAGTACGTAAACTACATTTTCAATAAATCCAGTTTCTGTTGCCAAAACTACATTGCCCTTGCTCTTGGTACGAGTGCATTTATGTAAGTTTCCACCAAAATGCGGCGAAATGTTTTCTTTTATGTATTATAGCTGTACCATGCACGCGTTGCTACGTTACTTGGTCGAACCAACTTAGAAACCTTTGTGGGCACAAATGCACAACACTTTGTTGAAGATCATGACATGATCATATGCATAGTTTACGATTCTTTAAAGGATATATAGACAAACATTCATTTTATACCTATATGTATAGATTATGATGAATGTGCTAATGATCATGCAGAACACTTCTTAAATGATTACGGCAGACCATCGAACAAACAAAAAGCTCTGAATCTGAAGAGGATGATGTTCAGTTTCCTTAAGTAAATTTGGTCCACAATCGCACGTTTACACCGAAACGCTGCTTAACCTCTTTGCTTTACTCCAGAAAGAGATCCAGGGAAACTCTTTTTTTTTCAGAAACTTAATAAATATATTATCTGAGATACTTTTTATATGTACATCTATGTTTGTAAAAAATAAAAGCAAAAGTGTCTTCCCACTTTTTAGTCTTGTTCAGATTAAGCAAATTCAGATTAATAAAATTGTTATAATAGGCTTGGATGAACCAAATGTATCCATACAAAACTACACGGATTTATGTATCTCATTTGATTCCTAGCTCAGTCTAGCCTAGTGTATTAAGTATTTAACCCTGAGAGCTACTCTCAGTAATGTTTTAATAATAATCATACAGAATTATTAACGGACTCTATATCATTTAGTTTTATTACACTTTTTTTAACGTTCTTGAATTTACTCAGTTTTCTAGAAGATATTAGATACCTGTCTGACTCTCTTATTAGATACCTGACTGTCTATATCAGATTGTTTTCAGGAATTAAATATATTCAAATAAATAAATATTCGATAGTAGGTAACGATCTATTTATTATGGTAGTATAAATTAAATAACAACAAATAAAACTTAGTGGTGAGTGGACTTGTGATGAGCGGGAGCAGCATGGGTTGCTTTGCCCTCGCGGTGGACGACGGCGTTAAATCTGAAATGAAAAAAGCCTTATATACTTATCTTAAATAGCAAAAAAATTAATCCAGTTCAATCAGAAGGTTATTTTCTAACCGAACTCGGACTTATGATAGAATGCAGGAACTTAGTTTACCGGTACATTATTATAGCTTAAAGTTTGTTGATAGGCCTTATTGAACATAAATTTAATATTGCATGAATGAAGAGATTTTCAAACATACAAAGCTTTAACCAAGTGCCTTTAGAGTCACAAAGGCACTAAGCGTCGAGCTGTCAGCTGTCACATGACACATTGATTCGGATGAATAGTTGTGAGAAGCTTTTGACATTGTCTTAGATCTTACCCGGAGTGCTTGTCGACGGTGTAGTCGACTCGCCTGATCGTGCCGTCGGCCTCGTGGAAGCTGTAGAAGCCGTGTGTCTTGTCGCCCTCACGAGTCTCGTGCTGGGACTTGATGTCGCCGGTGTGTGTGTCCTTCACGCTGTAGTCGAACGAGTAGTGAGGAGGGGCCTGTAAGAATTAAGATTATGGTTAAAATAGCTAATTTTATTTTAGCCATGCAAAGGTTGTGGATTATACTATTACATAGTAGTCATGGTGCTCGTGGTGTCCTTCGGAGTGGTGAGCGGGCGCTTGTTGCGCGTGTCCATGGGTCTGGTGGAGCACCACATTCTGGGAGGACACTGCGTGCCCGCCGCTGGCGTGACCGTGTCCACTGCTGGCGTGGTGATTCTGAGCGACAGCAACGCCAATAGCGGCAGCAATCAAGAATGCCTAAAAAGTAATATTTTGTTTATTATAATATTGATTTAACATAATTTCAAAGGCTCGACTTGTAACTAATTACATAATTTAAAGTAGTATAATAAATGAAACGAGATAAAATTATAGGTTATACAATAGTTGATGCAATTAATGCCATAGTATTTTATTTATTTAGGTACTTTTTTAAAACTGCTACATATACATTTTATTTAAAATTATCTTCATAATTTTCAAATCGTTACCTTGAAAAACATTGTTAGAGATAGTAATACTTCAGTATTTAAAATGTAAATGATGTATAAAATAATCACATTTGCCTTTTTATATTAGACGTACTCATATAACGCCTGATTAGCAACACTTAGGTGTGTTGAGTAAGAGCACTGAACTTGATTGTTAAGTAATTGTTTTAATAATGCATTATTAAGTTAGTTCTAACGTAGGTACGTACTACGTATTTTTAATTAGTGGTTTTGTATAGATAGGCCTTTTTAGGGTTTCGTACCTGAAGAGTGCCAAGGGGACCCTATTAATAAGCCTGCGCCAGATTAACCTACGAGTCTAAAATAATGCAACGATCAGTTCATGTACGTATATCCTTACCGTTGTTACAACAGTTGTAGGTATAATAAGGTCATCCACATTTGACGATGACTATAAGCTGCAAATACTTTTTCAGCTTTCAAAAATATGGAAAAAACGTAATAATGTCTATAAATTTTAAGTTTCCCTCAATTTCCCTGTGATCAAACAATCAATCAATAACAATAATAAATAATCAAACAATCAAATCTTGACTGATGAGTCTCATGACTATGGAACCACCCAGAAAGTAAAATCTTTCAAATAAAAAAGCATTCAGTCGAAAATAGTACCTCCTCCTTTTTATGTCGGTAAAAAATAAAATCATCCATTTAGACCTAACGAGGAGCAAAGAGCTTTTGGCCTTGAAAATAACACTAAGGGCCTCGCTCACCATCTCCAAGTAAAGTGTGATTAGTTACGTCCCAAGTAAAATTAATTGGCAAGTAAAAGCTATGAGTGCGGGTTAGTTTACCATATGATTAGTGCTACTCGAACATCGTGAAATTGAAATTGAAGTTACGGGTGACTTTAACCGACAATCAGCGTACTTGTCACTTTACTTGAAGGTGGTGAAAGAGGCCCTTATATAAAATGATAATACTACTCGTAATATAGAATTTCCACCTACAAAACTTATATATATTATATAATTATATATACAAAATGGAAACAATTTAATACAAAATGCTCTTTATTTGAATTCAATCAAAATGAAAATCTTTATACCTATATATTATGTAAAGAGAGAATCTTTTTTCTTCAAAGTGTCAACCGGTTTGAGCTCAATACTGTAGCAAAATTAGTAATACAAATTATTTGCATGAATCATATGTTACAGAAACAATTACAATTTTAAACCTGTTCAACATTTCTATTGGTCAACAATGTTACTATATCTCGTGCTCAGCTAGTTGAAACTACCTATAAAAAGTAAAGAAATTATTACACGTTATCACTTATCGATTGATCACCAATCTACACACAATCAACATGTTTTGCAAGGTACAAGATATTTGAAATTAGTTAAATTAAAAAGAAGGAACGATCTGGGTTCGATTCCCGCAGAAGTTGGGATAGTGGGTTTCAATTTCTTTTCTAAGTCTGGGTTTTGTGTTTCTGTCCTTGCATGTGTCCATGGTACCCATGACATAGGAAACCCTAGTGAGCGGCTGTGCGTGTGTAGCGTTGTATATTAATTTATCATCTTTCTTTTATTATATGAAATTCTTCTGTCACAGATTTAGTTTTTATAGGCCTTTGAAACCGCTTGACCGATTTTGATGAAATTTAATATGTATATTCAGTAGTTATGAGGATAAGTTTATAACTAATTTCTATACCCCTAAGTGTTAAGGGTGGCTCACCCAAAATTTTGATTTTTAGGATATATAAATTTTTTGATATTTTTTTATGGTGTAGCATTAAAAACACATTTCGTTCTAATTTTTTACCCTCCTACCACCAA
Organism: Pyrgus malvae; assembly: GCA_911387765.1. Classification (NCBI taxonomy): domain Eukaryota; kingdom Metazoa; phylum Arthropoda; class Insecta; order Lepidoptera; family Hesperiidae; genus Pyrgus; species Pyrgus malvae. The sequence continues at coordinate 19,805,611 of OU426951.1, read as the reverse complement.
CCCCTACTTTTTAATAGTCATATTAGTAGGCGATACGGAGTTCGCGGGATCAGCTATATACTAGCTATTATAATATATATTTAACGATGGAATAGTATTCATTCTGGAGTTTACCTTTTACATGTAATTTTTAAAATTTTTCAATAAACTTTATCATAACAATGTAGATATTTATTAATCTTATTTAAAGGTTCTATTGGTCGCCGCTGCTCTTGGCATTGCTGCCGCTCAGCACCACCACGCCAGCAGCGGTCATGGGCACGCAGTGTCCTCGCAGAACGTAGTGCTACACCAGACCCACGGACACGCGCACCAGCAGCCCGCTCATAACTCGAAAGGAAACTACGAGCACCATGACTACTATGTAAGTAAACGTTTGTTATTAATATTGAGCTTATAAGTTTTTGTTTGTTCTTGGACTTTACATTATAGTAAGCCATTTTTTACGTCTCGTAACTGGCCTTCTGTCTCTCAATATTTTTGTAGAAGCCACCCTGTATATGTTTATAATCAACCCTCTACGTAGTTAGATGACCATCTTTACTTCAAGGATGACTGTCAGAAGTTAAAGAAGGATAGAGGTTGTTGTATTTCAATTTAGAATAAAAAAGCATATATACGGTCGAATTGAGAAACCTCTTCCTATTTTGAAGTCGGTTAATAAAGTAGCAAATGGAAGCGAGCAACCTAAACTTTATCTTGCTGCTGCTATTTTGGTAAAATATTAGGTAAATTATCGCCTTATGTTAGCATTGCCGATAGCCGCATCACTTGAAAGAATTCAAAGAAATTTGTTCGATGACACAAACTGATTCAGGTTTTCATTTCATTTCATTTTCATTGATACTTTTCCCGATTTACCTGTTTATAACTTTATAGATTAACTAATCGAAACATTTTTCTAGGCCCCTCCTCACTACTCGTTCGACTACAGCGTGAAGGACACGCACACCGGCGACATAAAGTCCCAGCACGAGACTCGTGAGGGCGACAAGACCCATGGCTTCTACAGCTTCCACGAGGCCGATGGCACCATTAGACGCGTCGACTATACCGTCGACAAGCACTCCGGGTGAGTTGTTTATAATTTGCAGTGTTTCATATTTTGCCCTTAACGCGTGCCAGAAACTTATTCTTGATCAACATTTCTTACTTTATTAATATTTTACTTGCGTCCCATTCTATTTGCGTCCCAGTGCTAAGCACGGGTCTATAGTATAGCACATTATTGAAAATATCTGAAGCTTACTCCACCACTCTGCTTCAATACGGGTTACTGGAGATCCGGGTCAGTGCCAACCCGCTGTCGGATGTTTTCGACGATTTTATCTATCAATAACTACCGTAACTGTCGTACTACGGAAATGGATGAAATTTAACGGTGACCCATCGACAGTGCCTGTTTTGGTCATCGTGCCATGTGCGCTTCTTACATAATATTACTTCCATTGATTGAAATAATTAATAAAACAAACTTGATAATTTATTTCTTACTGTCACATTACAGATTCAACGCTGTTGTCCACCGCGAGGGCAAAGCCTCTCACGCCGCACCCGCTCATCACTAAGTCAATAAACTTGTATGTTGTTATTTTTAGTTTTGTTAATTTATACACTTTACAATAAAAATGTTTGAATAAGAATACTTATTTTTATTGCAATCCAACACCCGACGAAAGTTTTCCTAGAGATTTACTTAAAATAATTATGTATTTTTTTCTGTTCTGATTCTTGCTGACGATGAAGAAGGGATCCAGTTTTGTGAAATATCTTTGTACTGAGTTTTTTTAACTTAACATATTTAAATATTCCTGAAATCATTGTAGTAAGTTGTACAAATTTTATTGTTCGCTCGGGGACTACCGCTGCACCTACTTCCGTGTAGCAATTCTTTGGTTTTTCGATAGAAAAGTGCAGTTGCCGATGAGACTTACATGAGGCGATCATCGGCCTTTGGAGTAGCAGCACGACCTCAGGCAAGACTTAGGCTTGCTTTACACTACGTGGCCTGCATGCTCACATGTTACTCCATTCAAATAAAAAAGAAATCTCAAATCGATCAGGATATCTGTTATGTACATAAATAAACAAAACTATTACGCAAGAACAAAACACTTTTCCGGGTCATTAAATCAAAATTGTATTTCCTATTACCTCCTACAAAATCGCAGTTACGTACTAAAATATCTTATCCTCCTTAAGGCAACAATAAAAGCTATGTTGGTGTTTATGTACAGCATTTCCCTGTTATATGTAGTAAAAATTCAATATCATTTTTCGGCTAATCTTAATTAGCGTAGTGTACAAGTACAAGTAGTGTATAATATAGTCTTGAATAACCATCCGTCAGCGGCTTTGCCCGCGTGGACGTGTTTTTTAGGTCCCCGTAGGATAAAACAAAACATGTGTCCTATTCCAGGCTAATCGCTATCTTTCTTACATCAATTTGAAATACGATCTGTGTTCCAAGTTTCATTAAAATTGGTTTAGTAGTTTAAGCGCGAAAGTGTAGCAGACAGACAGAAACAGAAATTACTTTCAAATTTATAATATTGAAATATTATTAATTATTAAATTATTAAATTATTAAGTTTGGAAGTATGGATGGATTAGTATTGACCATTTTCATTCAAAAAAGAGGGTTTATTGTTTGTTCCTTTGGCCGATGTAATCAACATACAACAAACGCTCCGCTGCTTATGACACTGCTTCTGTGCCTTACCTCTTGGTAAGTTACATATCTACTACCCTAGTTTAGTAGAAACGTATCAAACTTACTGAAACAACAAACTATCTTGATAAGTATATTCTACTTACACCATAACCATAACCAAGGTCAATGTAAACGTATGTAACTTTTAAACTGGATTTGACAGAATGTTGTATACATAACTTGTTTAAGGGCCCGAAATTTGCCCTGTACTTTGTATAAAAGGACAAAACATGTTAAGAAAGGTATCAGTTAAGTCAAGGGAGTGAAATATATCGAACGCAAAATGTTCTTTAAGGTAAATTTGAATAATATAACATTGGTCCCAGTTAATTTATGATAAAAGTTACATAACGAACTCCTTGTTCATAAACAATAAATAAAAAATATAACTAATGTTTGCATTTGTAGATCTTAGCAGTTGCTGCCACTTTGGCTGTTGCCTCCGCGCAGTACCACGATGGTTACAATCATGGACACGGCCATAGTCAGGCCGTCTCCTCGCAGAACGTCGTCCTGCACCAAACTCACGGACATGGACACGGCTATGCTGCCCCAGTGATCGCTCACCACACTCCAATCATTGCTCATCATACCCCTATCATCGCTCATCACACTCCCGTCATTGCTCACCACACTCCCGTGATTGCTCATGCTCCTATTGTGCACCACCAGCCCATCCACTACTCTAGCGGTCACCAAGAAGAACATCACGTACGTACTAAAAAGTTAATCACCACCTACTAAACCTTTATAAGCTTAAAAGTTCACCAAAAGTTACTGAGCCATATTATAATCGCAGGCTCCCGCTCACTACGCGTTCGAGTATAGCGTGAACGACCCCCACACCGGCGACATCAAGTCCCAGAAGGAGACCCGCGAAGGCGACGTTGTCCATGGCTCCTACAGCCTGCACGAGGCTGACGGCACTGTCAGAGTTGTTGACTACACTGCCGATCACCACTCCGGGTATGTAAAACAAATTATTACTCTAGTTAATAATAAGAAGTTTTGAATTACTTTTATTGTAAGCTCGTCGAGTTCTGTTTCTTTCTTCGCAGTATTGAAGGTATTGACTCCCATCAATGTCCTTTCCATTCATCTGTTTATCAAGTAGAAAGTACACCTACATAACATTATTGCAAAAAAGTAGTGCAAAGGATGAATTTGCTTCACTTTTGTTGTATTAGCACAAAATTTGAGTAACATTGTTAAAGATTAACCCTCAAGAGATCAACAATCACGATTATTCTTTAACAATATAACTCAACTTTTAAGTAATTTTAGTATTTATTTTGTTTTGAGCATTTTATTTCATTTGTTATACAATTACTATCATAATGTTGTTAATTAATAAACTTAAGCTTTGTTTTGTAGAAAATGATTTTTGATTACGATTTATAACTTCTCTCATATTTTACAGTTTCAACGCCATAGTACACCGTGAGGGTCACGCTCAGCACGCCGCTCCCGTCCATCACCAGCCCGCCCATCACTCCTACCACTGAATATCACATTCTGCACCAAAAACTGTAACTTAAGAACTGAATAAACTCTAAATTATTTGAAAGTTTTACAACGGAGTATTATTTAACGATTACAGCTGAAACTTGAATTGTACTGTTTCTAATATCATTGGATTTTATGCAGGGAACAATATAAAATTAAATAGTCTAATATTATTATGTTAAATCTTATAAATAGACAGTTAATATGACTTAAATAATAACAATATTTTATCAGAACCTATACGCAATAATTTATAAGAACATCTTAATTATATTACACACATATTAATATATATTATTATTTACAATTATTATTATACTACATATATATTATATTATATTACATATATTATTATTATTACACAATTATATATATATATAGATATATATATATAATGTATATACTATGTATGCTAAGTATATATTTGTATATATATCTTATGTATTATAATTTATATATATTATTATATAGTTTATAATGTAGTAAGTATTCGCCTACCACAAGTTTTCCATATCACCCAGGGTTGGCTGGGAGAGAATGCCTTTAGGCATTAAGCACACCCTTGTATCCTTAGAATAAGGTTATACTTAAAATAAATAAATAAATAAAAATAAATGTCAAGTAGCAAAAACTCAATCGCCCACAAATATTCAAAACTTACACACGAGATAAACATAGATAAGTGTCGATAATTTATGAGACCAAAAAAAATATGGTAGGCTGAAACGCATTGGAAAAGGTAGAGAATATAACAAAAATGAAAGAAAATTTTTTTAGGGGCGATCTGAGATCGAGATCGGGAAGGGGAAGGGGGTGAGTTTTTAAGAGTTAATAACGGTTTATGTCGATTTCCGGAAAAACTATAAGACCTATGGAAAAAAGTGAAATGGCAAAGTTGTAGGTAATAAAAGATCTAGAACTTTTGTATAGCCAGAGACCCGTGCCCAGCAGTGGGCAAATAGGGTTACAGGCAATAGTTCAACTGTAGATGAAATGAAAGTATGAAATGAAGTAGTTTATTAACATCTTGGGTCATCATCATACATACAATGATGTTTATCATTGACGGTCATCAGCTGACTGTCATCCGCTTTGACTGCGCTTATAAGTCTTATATGGGCTTGGAGAAAAAAGCGGGTGGAAAAATCTCCATTTAAGCAGTGCCAAGCTCGGATAAAAACAGTATTTTTTTTGCTCTAATCTCAAAATAAAGATGATAAAAGGGGAAAAAATCGAATTGGATTCGAACCGGAGTTTTTAGGTTTCGGGACGTCCCGATTTCCTATCTGAGCTACTACAATCTTGTAAATAGTGACGAAATTTACCATCGTATTCTAAAGATATTGTAGTACTTTTTTATTATCTGAAAACACGGATAAAACTACGTTTTCTAAAAATGAAACCTAGACTGATTGATTTATCGTTCCCAAAACAACTTACATAATAAATTTCATGAATATCGTGGGCGCCGTTTTTAAGATTCAAATTATACATTTATAAACAAGAATTGCTCCTTTGGTATGGAATAGAACGAAATGGTATTAAATCAGATAGATACTATATAAATTTACCTTTACGCACTTTTAAAACAATTTAACAAGCGTATAATACGCTGGTTTGACACCACTCTAAAGCTATAATTAACAAAATAACCAGGAAATATTTTTTTACATTACAAAATATTATAAACAAAATATTTACATATAAAATATATCTTCAAAGATATCGTCAACGTCCTCTTAAGCAGTAATTGTTTTATGCCATTTGGATCCAGCAATAGAAATATAAGCATAATTTAGAACAGGATTTTATATTAAACTAGCTGTGCACCGCGGTTTCACCCGCGGAGGTTCATTAGCATAAAGTGAAGTCCCTTCTGAATTGCCGTGGACCGGCTTTTTTGTAGGACTATTTAAGGTAAACATTTCCATCATACATTCATTACATACCTATGTGTAACTCTAGCGGTTTTGGCAGCGCACGCCAATGCTCGTAAATGGTAGATTTTTCCTACTTACTTGACACTTATCGTCATATTTTGAACAATTCACACAATATCTTTATAAATTGAGCCTATGTGTTATTCTGATATATAAGCTATATTATTGTAAAATTTCATTTAAATCCATTCGGTAGTTTTTACGTGAAAGAGTAACAAACATCCATACTTACAAACTTTCGCGTTTATAATATCAGTAGGATTTTCCAGATAATTTGAGAAGTTTCTGGAACTTTCTCGAACATTCTCAATTAATTAAAAAAGTTTGCAATTATTTTAAAAACCTCCAGATCATTCGAATAAAGATTACAATGATTTAAATAAATCCAGATCATTTGAGAAGCATTCACAATTTATTAAAATTATTTTAAAAAATCCAAATGATTCGAGAAGTTTCTGGAACTTTCTCGAACATTCTCAATAAAATTGAAATTAAAAGAGTTTGCTAGATCATCTGAGATCCACCCAGAAGTCCCTATTGGTTAGAAAAGTACGGATATTTTTTTTCAGATTTTTCCACTTACCCACCGCAAATCAATCAAATCCCCTTACTATCATCTACGTACTAAGGGGTATTTACCACCCCAACGGAAAGTTGTTTGGAATTAATGATAATAGAGAAAACCGTGTCTTTACATACAAAGAAAACCCTTTACTTTTTATATATATATTAAGATGTAATTTTTGACACTTTTCTAATCGGAATATATAATATACAAAGATAAGAACTACCATAATACATATCAATATTTATTACAAATATATATTACTATTGGACCCCGCATACGTTGTCCTGCCTTAAAAGTTTTGTAAGAGGATTAGTTTCTTTATCATCTCAAAGAGTTTTTATGTTACTGTCAAATTAAAAATTAGAAACGAATAGCGACAGATGAACTTTTATTCAGACTATGTCAAACTTTTAGACGATGGCGCGAAGAACCAATGTTTGACAATTACTGTTACTAACAGTTTATATTGGAAAATAAAATAAGTTATTTTACTAATAATTTCGCAATGCTCCCAAATTTTCTCACCGCTTAAACCTTCAACCTTAAAGGTTTAAGCGGTGTAACTCTTATTAGCCACATCGGTTCAGACGTTCTTGAGTTTAAGCGAGATTAACGAACAACAATTCATTTTTATACATAGAGTTTAGAAGAACATTATATTAATTTATTATTTAAAAATAACAATTTAAAATAATTATAATATAAAAAACATGAATAAGCCAAAGACAATACTATACCTACTTTATTAATCTATGAAATGAAATAAGAAACAAAGTTTTTCTTTTCATTTAATATTGAATCGCTAAAAGGTTTTTTATACAATGCCGTAAAACGAATAAAACAAAACATAAAAAACAGACATGACAATTTTTGATAGCTGCGTCAAAATGTACATAAACAAACACAGAAAGTAAATAATTTCGTAAAGAATTTATAATATTAAGTATGGATAACGCAATAAATGTCATTATTTATTTATTCATAATAATTAAATTAACATTAAATTAATTATACTAACTATATACAATAAATATATACAAAATATAACATTATTTATTAAAAAAAAAAAAAAAGTTTACAAATAAAACACTTCGTCTAAAAAACCCGTGTGAGGCATGGTACCCAAGACACTGGCGGCATTGCCACGTTGAATCGTAAGGCTTAGCCTTTGTGCAAAATAACCGCCAGCTCTTAGGTCACCGCAGGCCAGTACAAGTTTGTGCGACATTTCTGACATGAATTTTTTCATGTCAGAAGACCATGGCCCCATTGTCTCCATGGCAAGCGCCGTAAATATGTAATTATCAGATAAATTACTATATTTACGGCGCTTGAGACATTGGGCATGATCGGCCGCGGACCCAGCCTTTTCAGCGGACATCCTTACATGTGTTGGCGCTAAGGTGTCCGCACAGGTGACATCCCATACCAGAGGCCGGCCCAGACTCCACGGTACCAAAGTAATACCATCAGGTCTCTTGCCATCGCTTCGAGATAAACCAGAGGGCTCCAGTGTAGCTGGTATTGAAGCGGTGGCAAGAGCCCGACGGACTAAATCATTGAGGGTACCGTGGCGAAAAAGTCTACCGGCACTTCTGATACAGGACAGGCCATGTCGCCCAAACCTGTCCACCCCCTGCCCACACGGGCAAATATGAGGCTCACACATCTCGACACCGAGCCGGAGACCTACTGCAATACGAAAAGTTGCAGGATCCAGCACGGTGCCTAGGTTCATCGATGGTAGCGCATGTAGCCAATGTCCCGATTCACTCTGGGCAACTGCAAGTAAACGGGCCCTATCAGTGCTGTCTGAACATCGCTCAAGGAGGCAGGCAAAATCAGATTTAATTTTGGGTAAGTCCCATGTATGTTGTTTTTCCCTACACATAGTTGAGATATCTTCGGACGGAAAGGAAGCACTCCAACTATCCAAGGCCTCCATCATGTACGGCACCCAAACATCATCTAAATTAGTATTTAATATATCTGTGATGAGGGTGCACGTGCTATGACAAGAGGCCAAGAACGCCGGAAGTGCTAACCCTCCCGTCGTGCGGACTCCCAAGCCAGCAAACCTAATAGGAAGAGTTGCCTGCATCCATGAGCGATCGTCGAATTTTAAATTTAGAATTTTTGTAACACAGTTTTTTAAAGAATTATCTAATATTTCTGTTACCAAAGGAAATTTCCAGAGAGGACAGCATCTTAGTAAATACATGAATTTTGGAGCGAATAAGCAAAGGCGTAAGATATAGATAGCCATGTGAGGTTGCAGGTTAAATAAGCGATCCGAAATTGCATTAAAACTTTCTAATTTAGAATTTATAATGGGAGAAATCGCATCATCATATATTGGAGCACCTAGTAATGTCAAATTGACCTTATTGACAATTGATATGTTAGGAGTAATATTGTTGAATTTTTCTGTTAAATTTGAAATTTGTTCCGATGTTAGGTGGTCCGAGAAAAAAACTTCACACTTCTTAAAATTTAGAGACAGCCCAATGTCACCAAACCGTCGAATTAGTATCTGTAGGTCCTCCAATACAGTTGATGCAGTTCCTCCCAAAGAACCATCATCAAGGTACCAAATATTAAATTTAGAATTTAGTTGATTTATAATTGACTGAATAACCAAACTGAAAATAACTGGGCCAAGAGGGTCGCCTTGCTGACATCCCACGCAAGACTCTATGACGTTATCGCCAAACAATAATTTTGATGGGGTGCCATAACATTGCCAAATATAATCAAAAATCTCTGGTGCTTCTTTTTGAATTTCAGTTAAAATAGCACCCCTGTTTACCGATTATTTTTAACGTCTATTTTCAGAAACACGTCATAATTTTGCGTCATTAAAAATGACCGAGCTGCGTGTACTGCAGCCTCACAGCCACCTTTGACTCCAAAGCCAAGCTGCCGCGGTTTAAATTTTTGCATGAAGCGGTCGCGGTATTCGCGACAGCATAACTTTGAAGTCAATCGTCTCAGCGTACTACCCACAGCGATGGGTCGAATCCCACCATCTTTTTTCTTTAGAGCGACGAGGTTGGCTCCATAGATAATAGGTGTTATATCTGAGGGAACTCGACCAGTTAGCATTAAGTTTACAAGACTGGTGAGTTCCCTCAACAGATCCTTTGATATTTCACCTAAAAAAGGATCCGTTAGGTCTTTTAAGTGCTGTGGTGTTATGCCGTCTAAGCCACCGGCTGATCCGTTCGGAAAAGAGCGGATAGCGTTTTCGGTGGCTTCCTCGCTCACTCTCAAAGAATTTTGCCTATGGCTAGTACCCTGAAGAGTACTAAGTGAGACTGCAGTAGCTGTGGGATGTTTCTCGCGCAATGCTTCAAGTGTATCGGGTGAGTGCGTAGCCATAGAGTCATCAGAAAATAAAATTTTAACGGCTCCCTTTATATCCCCGTCAGATAATTTATTTTCAACAATTTTTACTTTATTTTGTGAATTATTTAGATGTGTACTTTTTTGTTGGGGTGATGAAACGGGAATACTATTGTTAATAATATTTTGTTTTATGCGTTTTACTAGTGAAAGTTTTTGATTTTTAAATTCTATATTAAATGTTTTATATGCAAAAAGGAGTAATTCTTGCCAAACCTCTGAAGTATTTTCTGAGACTACTTTGGCTACACACTCAGTGAGACTACGAGCAACACTTGCCCGAGCTCCTTTTGGTATGCGCTTTACAAGTTTGATGTTACATTTTAGATGTGCAAGCCTCTGATGCAATAGCTCATTACTGCGACCCCCATCTGTAGCGATATTAGATTGCGGGGGTATTATTTCATCCACTGCAGCGATCCTTGGAATATGGATACGACTGCAGTGGATGTTTAGCCCCCTCTGTCCTTTAAAATATCTATTATCCCCACAGATGGAGCATTGCAACAATGAACCATTGCTATTGTTCACCAAAGACATAATAGAATGAACTTAACTTTAATTGAAATAAAGAGCATATAAAAAAATAGAACTAAAAAAAGTTATATACATGTTTACAGTAATAAACTATTTTTAAATTAAATTAAAACTATAAATGATAGGAAAGTCCTATTGTACAGAGGAAGGTCAAATTGTTCCTTGAAGTTTCAGTTTGATGCATAGAGCGAACGATCGGGCTCAGTGGCACACCTTGAGAAAAGCCTATGACCAGCAGTGGACTGATGTGGGCTGGTGATTATAATGATTTCTTGAAGTTGATATTGCACTTTGGGAAGGCCGTCGTTAATCAGATTTTATAATATATTTCCAGTTGCTTGATGAAATAAGTTTGTGGCTGGATAGATGGGTATATTTAATGAAGTTGTCTGTAAATCCGAAATAGGTATTAAGCACAGTAATGTTTATATGTGGTTAAATTCAGGTATACCATTTGTCCAAAATATTTATCAGAAATGTATGTGTCAACTTGATGTCAACATGTCTTCCCAAAACATTAAAAACATCTTTTCTGTAATTTCCACTGTTGAATCACAAAACAAATAATAATCCTGCTAAATGAAGTCTTTTTATCACTATTAGGCTATACACCACAAGCGCACCAGATATTCATATTTTATTATGAATTATTAATTTTTAATTATTAATTTTATTTTTTTTATTTTTTTTTACGCAATAAATGAATTTCAGATTAATCAAATACAGGACATTCTAACCATCGAATATAGTTTGTCTGGTCGATTTTATTCATCCTTGACCAGAGTCTAAATTTTGCCAATGCAAATATTTGTATCAAGTTTAGTGTGAATTAAAATTTTAAACCTGTTTTACATTTCTAATAATCTATTAACCAATATTACAAAGCCTTTTGTAAGTAGGCATTATATAAAAAGGCAAATATAATGTTTGCACTTTACTTATCGATTGACCATTGATCTAATCACAGACGACATGTCTTACAAGGTATTATTACACGTTTGACGTTTCTCATAAAAATAATAGTACCGAATGTTAGTATTTCGGAATTATAATTATTTACTCTTTTCTCAATGATTTTTTTATTTTATATTACGCAGGTACTATTAATTGTTGCCGTTTTTGGTGTTGCTGCCGCCCAGCACCACCATACCAACAGCGGACACGGACATGCAGTGTCCTCGCAGAACGTGGTGCTGCACCAGACCCACGGACACGCAAATCACGCGCCCGTAGCGCACCACCAGCCCGCTCAGCACTCGGAAGGACATCACAAGCATGACTACTATGTAAATACCTATTTTTATAACGGGGAGAGTATCGGAGAGTATCTGGGCATTTTGGGAATGACGTCTGTGTATGTAATATTTGACCTCACTTAAAGCCCTTCGGTGGCTTTCTTCAGTACTAACGGGGGAACCCGGGATCTCCTATGCAACGCAGGACCAATGATGGTTCAGACGTGGCTTTCTTACGTCTCTCGGGCTTATCGGTGGCGGCCAGACACACCGTTGTCCTTCACTGTGCCGCTAATTAGCGGCTCAAACTCCCAGTCCATACAAGCCCTCTTTTAGTCGCCTCTGGGGATAGGTAGTGTATACCACAAATAATATTTGAGTATAGAGGTACGAACATACTATGCTATAACTAATCCACAACATTTTCCGTAGACAAAATCTATTCAAAATTTCCAATTTTTGACAACATTCTACTTCATTCCAGGCTCCCCCTCACTACTCATTCGACTACAGCGTCAAGGACACGCACACCGGTGACATCAAGTCCCAGCACGAGACGCGCGAGGGTGACAAGACGCACGGCTTCTACAGCTTCCATGAAGCTGACGGTACCATCAGACGCGTTGACTACATCGTCGATAAGCATTCTGGGTAAGTTGTTGGGAACTCTGAATTCTATTACGTTACAGCCAGATTTAGCTAACTTTTTCACTTGACTGTTAGTCAATTATGTTTCATGCCAATTTGTTGTTATTGTTACACTACCTATATTACTTGTATTAATATTTATTTATTTCTTTAATTTTTCCAGTTTCAATGCTGTGGTCCACCGAGAGGGTCACGCCACCCATGCCGCTCCCACTCATCACTAGATGTTTAAATGTTTTTTATTGTTAGTATTGTTATCTTATAAATTAATAGAATAAATGAATTTAAAACTAATAATGGCTTTTATCATGATAATTAATCTACTATTATACTCTCTCTCTCTAAACTGTAATTTTGTGACATGTGTTCTGATCCTTCTTGAAGGTTAGCTGGTAGAAAATGCCAATAGGCATTAAGCTCGCCTTTTGTTCAAATTGTAAAATTTGGTCAATAAAGAATTAATAAATATAAAAATCTGCATTCGAGCAGCGCGGCTGATAAAACTTTTGGATTTGCCAACTATGGGAAGAGATCCATGCTCAGAATGGGACAGCAAAGGGTTTGCAGAAAAATTTAAGTAAACCTCATTAAACATGCTTTCCGGATGTGGTGTTATGAATTATTAGTTTACCAAAATCCACCCAATAATAACCTGATTGAAATACATTTTTTTAATAAATTGAAAGGCCTTGATATCGCTGCGAAAACAGCAGCTCATTCCCGACTTAAGAACTGTCCAGCCTGAAACATTTTTCTTTTAACACCATAATCGCAGACTAAGTTATTGCTCCTCAATTTTTTAAATTCTACACTAACTCTAACATAACGATGTAACGTAAAAAAACGTCTGGTACAATAATAAAGCTTCACGTACTTTTAACGAGATGATACATTTTATTATACTGCAGATAAATCTTGTTTACACTGATAGCCGAAAATATAAATATAAAAACATCAACGATAGTCTTCATTTTGCTCTGAGATTCACAATTTAATTTTCAACGGTGAGAAGCGTGATGTTTATTTCAAGCAATTGGCATGTATCTTCAGCGATTTGTTTGTTATCTCACTGTAGTGGATCCAGCAAACATTAAGTAGCAGGTATAGAAAGCTGCTTTCGTAAAGTAACAGTATTGATCTACTTACACCATGACCAAGGTCAATGTAATCATGTGTAACTTTTAAACTGGATTTTTTTAAGTTTAAGTAGTTTACATAACTCGTATTGTCGAATCGAAAATTGTCGCAGAGCTTTGTATAAAAACACAAAAAATCTTCGGAAAATTATCATTTAACTCAAGGAAGTGCAAGATATCGAACGCAAAATGTTCTCGAAGGTAAATTTTAGAACATTTTCTGTTTTATTGTGAGATGAGATGAGAATTTATTGATAATAAATTAAACTATCTCGTACATGATAAAAATGCCAGGAAAAAAATATAACAATTACTTCTCTTCAGCAGATCGTAGCTGTTGCCTCCATTCTGGCTGTTGCCACCGCTCAGTACCATGAGAATTACAGTCATGGTCATGGTCACGGTCATGCCGTCTCCTCCCAAAACGTCGTGCTGCACCAGACCCATGGACACGGACACGGCTATGCTGCCCCAGTGATCGCTCACCATACTCCCGTCATTGCTCACCACACTCCCATCATCGCTCACCATACTCCCGTCATCGCTCACCACGCTCCAGTTATTGCTCATGCTCCTATTGTGCACCACCAGCCCATCCACTACTCCAGCGGACACCACGAGGAACATCATGTAAGCAATAAATTAATTAAGGCAAGCCCCGATCCCAATATTGGACATGAAACCTATTTTTAGAGAGTCCTTAAGCTTTTCCAGTGTGGGTTGGTGGAGAAATGCGTAAGTAGTCAACCCACTGTCAGATGTTTTCAAATCGCCCATAACGGTCCGACAAAGATTGATGAATGCTCTCTATCGACAACAACCTGAATTAAAGTGCGCTCCAAAGCATGGAAACGCGTATGAATTTTGCCACTATAAATTACCCATTTTACGAGTACGCCGGTTGGGTGTTGTTTAACTGTGCTGCATAGATAGCTTGCGTCCTACACTAGCAGCAGGGTCACGCATGGGTTTCAGTGTTATTCATTGTATCTATTTACAAATTAAAAATTGTTTTGACAGGCTCCCGCCCACTACGCGTTCCAGTACAGCGTGAACGACCCTCACACCGGCGACATTAAGTCACAGCATGAAACCCGTGAAGGTGACGCCGTCCACGGCTCCTATAGCCTGCACGAAGCTGACGGCACCGTCAGAGTTGTCGACTACACCGCTGACCACCACTCGGGGTATGTTATATTATATTATAGGCCAGAACTGAAAGGTAACACCTGCAACAAATTTAGGTATGCGAGAATGCGTTTTATGCGTAATACACCTTACACAACACTCGAAAATAATTTTGACAACCACAACCGATGCAATATAAAAATGTATGTGCAATAAGTCAGCACGCGTCAGCTTTCTTGAACAATCGCCCTATAGTAAATCCCTGTTAGCTTTTTTAAAGAAAAATATTCGAACTTATTTTAATTACACACTCTTATGGAATCATATTTATTTGGTGCTACCCTGGAATGATACCTATATTTTTAGCGTTCTTCCATAAAAAGAAAAAAAAGATTACTTCGATATCCTTTTCTATGTCTCGATCTTTCTCTTTCTCTCTGTCGATCGTTGTCTGTTAGTACTTTTCTGAATAATAACTAAATTTATTTAAGTAATGTGATTAAATTCAGACCAGGACCAGGATTTTTTCTTGTTTATTTGTAGTTAAGTGTTTTCAATGGTATATGTTTTTAATAGGTATTATGTTTTCTTTATATTTACAAATATTTTTTTCACAGATTCAACGCCGTAGTCCGACGTGAGGGTCATGCTCAGCACGCCGCCCCCGCTCACCATCAGCCCGCTCACCATTCGTACCACTGATCACAGATCAATATCACTATCCCGCCAAAAAACTTTAAGTTAAGAACTGAATAAACTGTAAATAATTAATCATGACAGGCTATTATTTGAACCCATTGACAAAATGGTAAAACTTTCGTTTTAAAAATCAATGAATTACCGTACCGTATGAATTGCAGTACCTATTTCTTGAGGTTTACACTTTTTCTACTTTTAATCGTTTCAAGATAAAGTCTTTAATCACTCACCTACACTAAAGCCTGCCACAAGTTCTGACCGATCCATCTAATCCAAGATCTGATTTCATAAACACCTGTAACTAACGATTATTGCCTACACAGTTATCTAACTAAACGGGAGTCGACGATTTATTTATGAATAATTAGTAAATTATTTAAGAATAAGAAGATGTTATAAGTAATTAATTAAGAATATAAAGTAAACACGAAATAAAACAAAAACTAAGCAAATATCCTATAAATGATAAATATCCTCTAATAAGTTGAAATAAATCTCTGGTTTTAATACTTCATAATTAAGATTATTTCGAACTAAATTCTGAAATTTACGTATACTCATGTACGTATGTATACACCACCTACTACAGTTTTTACAGCGACGCCATGGCAGACAATGTCACTAGGCATTAAGTCCGTCCTTGGAGTTTTGGCGGGAAGTCTGAAAGAACGAGTTGTGCTCTTGTTTTATTTTCATTTTCTAAGTGAATTTTTGAGTTATATCGGATAAAGTTGATGGCATTTTGCTCGATATGGGTTAATGACAGTGCACGAGTGTTGTGAAATAAAATAACAGTGCGAAAATATGTTTTTTCGGCTTGCCTCCAAAACTCCTTCGGACATGTTCTGGTAAAGTAGCCATCACTTTACTTGAACATTTGGCTGACTAGACTGACTGATACCTGATGACTAACTGATCTTTTTCTACGACTACAAAGTGATGCAAAAATTTTACTTGACGCTGGCAATATGCACAAAGTTTGCGACGCCATTATTAAAATTGAAAACTAAATATTAAATGGCTGAAAGGATTTTTATCCAATGCCGTAAAATGAAATAAAAAAAGTCCGACCTTTGTACTCTTTTATACCGGTACAATTAAGAATAAAATAACAAAATAAATAAAAATGCAAAGATATGCTTGCCGCCATGTTAGTGTGACGAATAGCTCTATCTCAAAAAATTTCTGTCTGTCTGCTTGATTTTTTATTGATTTTTTTAGTGAGATTTTACTTACATTGAAGAGGTCAATATTTGAATACTCATCGTTATATGTCTCGACAACACGACGAAGAACTGAGTTTTTTTGCATAATTGGTTCTCGCTTGAGGAGTATTGAATAATGGCTTAATGTGTCTTGAGCGCTTAGGTGGTATCTTAAATTCAATTTGGGACAAGAGTTCACTACAATATATTTTTCATTATGACCATAAAATTAGCAGATCAAAACTCGTCAGATATTTTCAAACCACCCATGAGACTTCCGAAATAGTATATTTCATTACAAGTGCGGAAAGGCTGTCATTGCAAGGAGTTCCGACAAATGTATACCCGAGCTGAGCCGAAGATGATACACACGTGTACTGAACAACTATTTTTAATAGGGGAATTATAAAACGGGCGAATAAAAAAAACTTTGCGACTGATGATGACATACAGTTTTAATAACTTGAGCGGTATGAATTAGATTAAGCGAAAAATTTACTAAACTAACGACGAATATTGATAATAATAAAATCCAGAACGAGCTTACAAAAAGTGGATTGTGATTAATCCATTTCAGATATTAAAATTTTATCCGAGCGACTACATTACTAAGTGAGCGACTGGAAAAAAACCACTCTGCATTCTGTAAGTTTACACACAACGTTTGATTACCATGGCGTCTCCGAAGCCCTTTGCTTCTGTGTCTGAAAAATACCCAAAACCAAATCAGAGCACCCCACTATCCACGTGGTCTTATCTGTACTACCCCTAGAGTGTATATAAAAAGCCGGAGGCGCGGAGGGAGTGGTTTTCCCACAGCGCCGGGGAAGTCACGGAGCCAGAGCTTCTTCCCACCTCCATTTTTGATGGGAAAAATAGCTGCTCAACTTGTATTTTAAGTAGTTCAAATAAATGTTTGTAAGTTGCTGTTCTGTTGATTTCTCGTCACTCGCAGACAGTCGCTCACTTAATAATTCTATAACGCAAATTGATTAATTTTGACACTTAAAAGTGTAATTTACAGTCACTCGTTTTATTGCTACCCTTTTTAATACAGTTGCGAAAAAATGAAGCAATTTAATAAAATAATAAAAATTCGCAAAGAATATTTTTGAAAAATGCCGCCAACCGTATAAACAGAGATATGCAGAGATATTTTTTTTTGTTTTCTTCACCCATTCTGGGTAGGCAAAGGGAACTATTCTCATACAGCCAAGTCTTCAGTAGAATTTTTTATTGATATGAAATGAAAATGTTAATGAGATGAAATGAAACCTAACCTAACTCATTGAATCAAATCAATAAATCTGATATTGAAACAAATTAGTAGCTTCTTTTTAGAAATATTTCCATGAATCATAAAAACTTCTAAAACTTCGTGGTTGCTTTTTTTAATAGACATTATTTTGACAGTTGGGAAAGAGAACGCACGAGTTCGGAAAAAGCACGATTGTGTAATAGCCCACTTCCCGAATGCTATACGTCCCTGCAATACCCCACTTTTTGAGCAACTGTATTAAAAAAGCTTATTCGAGATCATCAATGAGGTAAACGATTTATTAAAACAAAAACATAAATTTTAAAATACTTTATTTCCTTACAACAAAAACAAAAATATTTGGTACGTTGATGGTCATGTATTAAATTAGTGGTTGTGGGCATGGTGGACGGGAGCGGCGTGAACAGCGTGACCCTCGCGGTGGACGACGGCGTTGAATCTATAAAGGAAAATTAATTTTAAAAATCTTTTTTGTAAAAAGGTACCAGTGTTGTCCTACTGTAGCTCTTTAATCTGGCAACATGCATGAGTGTTAGCATGTAGAGAAAATAAAAATAATCCCACAACGATTACCCGGAGTGCTTGTCAGCGGTGTACTCCACACGCCTGATGGTGCCATCGGCCTCGTGTAGGGAATACTCTCCATGAACGGCGTCGCCCTCGCGCTTCTCGTGCTGGGACTTGATATCGCCGGTGTGCGTGTCCTTCACGCTGTAGTCGAACGAGTAGTGGGCGGGAGCCTGCATATTAAAATTAAGAAATTATTGTTATTATTATTTATATGATTAGGTAGGTACGAAGCGTGTATGGCTCGGCGGCTAGCGTAGAACACAAGCGATTTACGCAATTAAGCCAAACGGGCGCGGTCAGGTGTGAGATGGGTGACCGCTAGTGGCAAAAAATTTCATGCGCGTTTCCGTGCTTCGGAGGTACGTTATGCCGTCGATCCCGGTTGTTATCGATAGATAACAGTTGTTAAACCTCGTCGGAGGCCTTATGGGCGGTTTGAAAACATCCGACAGCGGGTTGGCCACTAACTCGCAACTCCACCAACCCGCATTGGAGCAGAGTGGTGGAGTAAGCTCCAGGCCTCCCCAATAAATAGGGGAAAGACCCGCACCCAGCATTGGGATGCAAAAAAAGGGTTGCAACCATTATTAGGTAGACCTGAATCTTACTATATTTCAGTAGGTAATGAAGATGGTGATACGGGTTAGTGACCAGCCTACCGCCGAACAGTAGGATAAAGACAAAGACATTTATCTGATCAACTATGGGTATTAAATATATTTAATCTTATTGAGGTGGGTATGCAAATATTATAAATATAAAAAGAAATTGCTCCCATATTGCGCCTTTTAAAATTTATTTATGTCTTTATTTGTTTAGTTATGTATTTATTTATATTTTCGGATCCGATCGTCAGCTTTGGGTAACAACAACAATACTCTTTATTTGTACACCACAAAAAAACAATAAAAATAAATCAACATAAATAAAAACAGCAGTGGTGACCAAAAAGCGGTCTTATCGCTAAAGCAGCGATCTCTTCCAGACAACCTTTGGGTAGATAACATGGTAATAGAGAAATGAAAAGGGTAGGGGTGTACAGATGTATAGTAATACTAATATACTTACTAGTTTATAATAAATTTATAATATTAAGGTACTTTCATACATATATATAAATATTAAAATTTTAGTTACTTGTACGTGTTGTTCACCTATGCTTGTAGTTTGCGCCTATAATTGAGGTGGCACTTAGATTACTCTTTAATTGACTGTTATGTATTATACTATATTGGTGTACACTTTGTTGGTGCAACTTATAAATAAATAAATAAATATTTACACAAATAGATTAGTGAATATAATAACTTGTTATACATTATACAGATACAATTCTAATATATTATGTACTAATAAATATTATAATTATTAGGATTAAGATAAAAAATCTTTTACGAGGTTTTTAAATGCAGTGACTGTTTCTGCTTTCCTATTTCTTGAGGTACCCATTTCACAGGACTTAATACAGTTATATGTATCTACAAGTCACTTTTAAGGCCAACAATAAAATTTAATAAGCTGTATATCGACAACTTGATTGGATTGACTGAGTATCATCGTGTCAATTAATTATTTACCATTGGCGGTAATTTTTACCATAGCTGACCAAGAGGGCTTATGTTCTACATTAGGCACAAAACCATGCGAGGTTCAAAATACCAATTTTTTATATTACTTTTCTCGTATTATTCTTACGTAATGTTCTTCGTGGTGGTGCTCGGCAGGGGCATAATGGTGGGCATGTCCGTGGGTCTGGTGGAGCACGACGTTCTGGGAGGAGACGGCGTGTCCGTGGCCGTGGTTGGAGCCGTGCTGCGCGGCGGCAACGGCCAGGGCGGCGGCTACAATAAGGACCTGAAAGGGAATAAATTAAATAGTGTAAGAAAACTTTAAGTGTTTGAAGATTTTTGAATAACTTTTTGCTTACATAATATAATTTAAAAATAATGTAGTTTAAAAAACTAAAAAAAACACGCTGTTGTGAAAATACGAACTAAAAAGTAAAAAATAATAAGAAAATGTATTTTACTGTAAAATAAAGCGAGGGATGCTTTTTGAGATACTATTGACACCATGCACCCCACGCTTTTTTTACAGTATTATTGATTTTTTGTTGGATTTTTGTATATTATTGCATTGTTTTCGGCCCTTGACCCCTGTGCAAATTTTCAAGTTACTCAGATGCTTAAAAGTAGGTGAAAATGAAGTTAAAAGATTCCGTTATATACATACATACAGGTCAAGCTAATATAAGCGTGTTAAATAGCCAGCAAATAGCTTAGTGATAAAGACAAATGAGTGCACAATTCTAGCCGTTATTTTTTTCAATGCGTATATATTACTTTTTTTCTATCTTTTTTTGAAAAATCCAATGGCTAGAAGCATTAAATGATATTCGAAAATAAATTAAAGCTTTTAATCAGATGTTCAGTTTCTAGATCAATAAATACCTTGGAGTACATGATTAAGTTCTGTTAATGTCTTTTAGTGTCTAAAAATTAAATGATAAAAGTAACAAAACAAATTGTCTTTTTATACCTATGTAATGCCTTGCATAAATAAACATTGCGTTCTATCCAAATCAAGTTTGTTACAAATTTGAGTGAACGCCCCTGATACAGATACGAGAGCTTTCAAGTTCAACTTTTATTAAATTTGAAAGCCTAAGATATAATGTTGCCTTATTGTTTGTAATATTTTGATGTACCTAGTTTTTTATTCCACTTAACAACAAAATTACCATTGAACGCATTTTGTAGTAGTTGAGTGTAACACTATGATGGTAATGCTTAATATACGTTCTCTTCTTCACTTTGGATATTAATCTGTAATCATTTTCCGAGCTTTCCAGAATAATAATATCATAGGGGAAAACAATAATCTTGCAAATAATCTTGAAGCCGTTAAGAAGATGAATTTCATCGTTGACATTTAAAAAAACGTATCACACACAATTACCTTATTGTGCGGCTATCCCCACAGTAAGGTAATTAATACCCTGTGTCTTGGATACCATGGACACATACAAAGGCAGTAATACAAACACCCAGATCGAGAACAAAAAATTAAACTCATCATTCAAATTTCTGTTTCGCCGGGAATCGAACCCGGGATCCCGCGATTGGCAGTCCGGCATGATAACCACGCGGGTCGTCTAATTATTTATTTTGTTTACAAAGAACATATTATCTGCATGCATGCTACGCGTAGATCTATCTACGATGCTACGTGATTTTTCTAGGTTACCGCATCCTATTGACGTCTAATTACAACTTAAAGGCTTTGGTCTTGACTAAATTATGTAGTATGTACCCGCATTGGAGCAGCGTGGTGGAGTAAGCTCCAGGCCTTCCCAATAATGGGGAGAGACCCGTGGCCAGCAGTGGGACGCAAAAAGGGTTGCGGCCAAAGTATGTAGTTCAGAGTTTCCCGAAGGCTGATACATGCCTCATTACCTCTAACCGATAACCAAAACTTTTCATCGAAACACAATCGAAATCCTTTACGGCAGAAATGAATGCAACTATGGTATTGTGCAATTTGCAGGGTTCTTTCGGATTCGGCAGAAGGTTCGTTCGGACTATACCTTTTCATATGATTAAAAACTCCAACTAAAAATACAATGAATACTTATTTATTTCTTAATATTATAAAAAAAAAAAATTTTTATATTTTTTAAAGTAACGTGATTCTCAAAGTCTGTTTTCGAATCACCAACTTATGTGTGAAGTCAAACAGCAGCTCTAATTTCGAAAACAATCTCAATTTCAATCCAATGCCAATCTGATACCAATGCGATCCTGTCGATGACGTAAAATGGTACTCTTGAAAACAATGCTACCGATATTGGAATTGCTTTTGGATTGAAGGTTGCCGTAGTGATGATAATTTACCGATAAATTCGGTAATGAGAATTCAATTATTTAATTTAAGTGATGTAATTCTCATAAGCATATATGTTTATAAATTATATTTGATAAAAAATATGTCTCATTCAGTTACCAGATCGTTGAAGGTCGATCTTCCACGTCTCTTCTTCTATCTTACGAATTTTCGATAAGGCCACGTGTCCTGACGCGAGTTTAACATTTTTTACCCATCCCAAAAAAGTGCACAACGGCTTTTGGGGTTGCAGGCGGTGTGAGTGGGAGCTCAAACCGTCCAGCCAGCAGTTCCAGGAAGATATAACGGTATGTGCATGTGGCGGCACTCCGTTAGAGTAGAAAAGATCATACTCATGCGCAAGAAGGGCACCGGTGCGTTCCTTTGGAGATCCCGGGGCTCTTCTCAAGCACCGAGGAGGCCATCGAAGGGGTTTTAGTGTGGTAAGAATCCCACATAACCCAGTATACCTGCCATACCCAGTACTGGGTACCTTTTGAAGGTTCCCCCCCACCCCCCCGTTAACAAAAAAGGCATGCTGTACCTACTGTTTTATTGTACTAAATTGTGTAATAAAATCAATGATATTATATGTTACTATCGTAGCTAAAATGTTCAAACATTACAGACAAATGAAAAAATATATTTCATGACAATATACAAGCAATTTAAAAAAGCATCGCGATTCACGATCAAGAATAGTTTCAGTTTTAACAACTGAGGTACTACTACTAAGTAAATATAGTTCAATGGTATTTATTAACTCAATTCGTAGTATACCTAGCCCTATTCACATTATCAGTGGGGTAAACGATATTAAAACAAAAACATAAATTAATAAATAATTTATTTCCTTAAACCTAAAACAAAAACAATTTGGCACGGTGATGGTCATGTAATAAATTAGTGGTGGTGGGCATGGTGTACAGGAGCGGCGTGAACAGCGTGACCCTCACGATGGACGATAGCGTTGAATCTGAAAAGAAAAATAAGTAATTAAAATTTTATTTTGTAAAAGGATAACAGTGTTGTCCTTTTCTGGCTCTATTGTCTAGTAACACGCATTAGTTTCGGAATTGTAGGGAGGATAAAAATAATCCTAAAATGATTACCCTGCGTGCTTGTCAGCGGTGTACTCCACACGCCTGACGGTGCCGTCGGCTTCATGCAGGGAGTACTCTCCGTGCACGGCGTCACCCTCGCGTGTCTCATGCTGGGACTTGATGTCGCCGGTGTGCGTGTCCTTCACACTGTAGTCGAACGAGTAGTGAGCGGGAGCCTGTAGATAAAAACCAATCAATTGTTATCTCAATGGATTAATATAGGTATGCAACTCTTTGTGGCCTGTAAGCTTGAAACTTACTATATTTCTCTATTGCGAATTACTCTTAATTATACGGGGTAGCGACCAGCTCGCTGCCTACAGATCACCCTACATATCCTAATATTTACAAGCCACTTTTAATACCTATACTATTCTATACTTTTAATACTATTCTACATATATATCCATAGCAACTAGGACTGAAAGCTAACTGAGCCACTTAAGGCATGGAAAGTCGCATTAAATTTACCACTAGCGGTCATCTCTCATACAGCTGACAAGTTTTGTTTTATTAACCAGTAAAACAAAATGGTCGAACAAATAACATTTTTTTTATATTTCTTCTTCTTACATAATGCTCTTCATGGTGTCCGTGGTTGTGCTCGGCAGGGGCGTAATGCTGTCCGTGGGTCTGGTGAAGCACGACGTTCTGGGAGGAGACGGCATGTCCGTGGCCATGGCTGGAGCCGTGCTGCGCGGCGGCAACGGCAAGGGCAGCAGCTACAATAACGATCTGAAAACAAGACTTTTTCTATTTCTTCCTCTTTGATAAATGGAGAAATTAAAAATAAAGTAAGATAACGTTTCACACATAGGTACATCTATGCTTAAATTATGTCTTTGTATCCTGATTATAATGTACCCCATGAGTCCATGTGCCTAGAGATCTCAAACGTAGACAATAATAAAATGCCCAAACCAGGATAAGACTAATTATTATAAATTTATCATCTATCTATAGATTCTTATGAACTTTTAATTTACCTTTGAGTACATGATATTATTTGTACTTGATATTGTTTGTCTTGTAGTGTCTTTTGATAACTGATATAAGTAACAAAAGAATTATCTTTTTATAATCTGTGGGTTAAGAGCTTACATAACTAAACATTTCATTCAGTCCAAATCAAGTTTATTGCACCAATAATGCCCTTGATACGGATATTATAATTTTAATATTCAGGTTCAAATTGTCACACTTACATATTAATTAGTTGCAGTTCTCTTTGATTGACAGATAATAAATATAGTTATTTAGAGATTTAGTTAGAAAAATATTACTTTATTGTTATTTAATTTTATT
The DNA here is from genome assembly GCA_911387765.1 of Pyrgus malvae. Classification (NCBI taxonomy): domain Eukaryota; kingdom Metazoa; phylum Arthropoda; class Insecta; order Lepidoptera; family Hesperiidae; genus Pyrgus; species Pyrgus malvae. Next base: position 19,780,752 of record OU426951.1, on the reverse strand, counting down.
ATTTTTGTAATAACTTCTCTTAAAACTATTGGAACTACTTCAAAAATTCTATTGTTTTATCAAAATCTTAAGCTATTACATCCATTAACCAGCTACCATGTTAATGTTTAAAACGCTTTATAAGGTACATTTTTTCTATTTTCCATTTTATTAAAAAAAAGATCACTTGATGCAATGAATATAGCAAATCTGAAGTATTTTAGGTATTTTTCCCCTTGATCTTTTTAGCGTGCACTGTGATAACCATATCTAACTAGAGAGAGTTTTGGAATAAAGCCTAATTTCACATGTCTCTGGAAACATAATTATTACCAATAATAAAATGTTGCAGACACTTTTAGCCATTTGCTCGCCATATAGTGAAGTGCTTGTAGTAAAAGGCGTGTTTACTCGTTGGATTTTTTATTATTGTCTCGTATATAACTTATGTTCTAACTTATATTGGGCATAATATCAGCATCCAAAATTAAGCGATTTAAATTAGAATTTATTGATAGGTAGAATTTTTCAAATTACAAAAAAAAATATACTCATCTTCCCAATTGCTCTAAGGTCTTGGACCTACTTTTTATTATAATTACTCTGGAAAGCTTGAAACTTGCTCGCAATTTATTAATAAATAACAAAATCGCCCCTAAGACATAGCTAAAATTGCGCGATATAACAAAAGTGTTCTATTATTAGTGTAGTGTAAATAAAAATACATAGAAACAAATTGGCAAAAGTAATGCTTGCAAATTTAGATAAACTTGAAATTGACGTATCGTATCAATGATCACTCAAATTTGTAACAAACTTGATTTGAACTGAACGAAATGTTTATTAATGCAAGCCACTATGTTGGTATAAAAGAACAATCTCGTTTATTACTTTCATCAGTTAATATACACTGAAAGACAAATACAGAACTTAATCATGTACTCCAAGGTATCAATTAATTTAGTTCTACAGCTGTTAATCTTATTATTAGCCTTAATTTATATTCCTATTCCATTTAATATCTTTGCTGGGAAAGGGATTCCTCTCAAAAATAAGGCGGGTGTATGCCTTAGTTTTCCCTTGATGATCTTCCTTCACTTTCATGCCTGAAAATGAAGAATCGCAATGAAAGATGAAAGAACTCATGAATGAACACTCATATAAAAAAATTATAATAAATAAATTACAGGAATAATGGGCACCAAGATTAAGGTTAAACCTTCCACTTCGGAGTCTATAATCGTAGTCTTTGCCACTAGAATATCTGCTAGCAAACATTTTTACACTATTTAAAATCTTTTTTTCCTTTCAGGTCCTTATTGTAGCTGCTGCCCTTGCCGTCGCCGCCGCGCAGCACGGCTCCAGCCACGGCCACGGACACGCCGTCTCCTCCCAGAACGTCGTGCTCCACCAGACCCACGGACATGAACATCAACATGCTCCTGCCGAAAAACACCACGGACACCATGAAGAACATTACGTAAGAATTACTATTTATATGTTTATTTTGTTTGTATGACCACGCATCCTACAAGTGTAGAACGCAAGCGATCTATACAAAATAAAACAGACGAGGTTGGCAGTAAGATAAGTGAACACTAGTGGCAAATAAGTCAGTACCATTTTCCATGGTTGAGAGGGTACATAAAGAGTCAAGAGTCTTAATTGTTAGTCCTAGTACTAGTCGGCGTATAGCAGTAGTTGAACCTTGTTAGAGGATTTGCAAGTAGCGTGGAAATATCCCGGCAGCAGATTGATCACGAACACGCATCTCCATCAGCTTTGAAAAGGTACATATTATTTAGCTTTAGGCTTATTCAATTAGCTCATGGTGATAGTATTTGTTTCAATCTACAGGCTCCCGCCCACTACTCGTTTGACTACAGCGTGAAGGACACGCACACCGGCGACATCAAGTCCCAGCACGAGACGCGCGAAGGTGATGTCGTGCACGGAGAGTATTCCCTGCACGAGGCTGACGGCACCGTCAGGCGTGTGGAGTACACCGCTGACAAGCACTCTGGGTAATCATTTTTGTTTATTTTTATCCTCCGTACAACTCTTACATTACTGCGTGTTTTTAGATAATAGAGTCAGAAAAGGACAACACTGGTATTTTTTTACAAAATAAAAAGTTTAGTACTTTATTTTGTTTTCAGATTCAACGCCATCGTCCATCGCGACGGTCACGCTGTTCACGCCGCTCCTGTACACCATGCCCACCACCACTAATTTATTACATGCCCATCGCCGTGCCAAATTGTTATTATTTTAGATGTAAGCCAATAAATTATTTGAAAAATTATCTTTTTGTTTTATTAAATTCTTATTAAATATTTTGAATTAATGTTAATGGAACGTATACGATAAGTTTTTTCTCATTTCCTCTAAATTGTGATATTATAACGAGCTTTTATTTGGTTTCACCTGAACCGATGTCTGTAATCCTTCCCGATTCTGTAATTTTGATCAACTTCCTGCTTACCGATTTAGCTGAAATTTTTCATGCCTGTGTAAATTGGATGATAATGTAAAATTATAATGACATGAAGATTATCTGGTAACGAATTCGGAAGGTGACTATAGAAATTTTTTTGATAAAAGAAACAACCGCATCGAATTTGGACTCGTTTGATTAGTCTTAATGAGTACTTTGGTGCTAAAAGATAGCTAGGGTCTGTTAATGGAGCTGGAAGATGATCATAGGAACTCAGCAATTAAATGACATAGTCTTGATGAGTATTTTTGCTAGATAGTAACCGGGGTGTATTGATGGTGCTGTATATTGGCCTTAGGAGCTCACGACATAATCGCGTCAAACTTGACAGGTAGATCGTAGGCATACGTAATTATGCAACCCTAAAATAAGTTCGTTCGTTCCATTTTTTCACATTATAATATTATGTAGATTCTGTCCTTTACTAGATGGAGGACGAGTCTATTAGTAGGTTCAGAGACTGTACAAATAAATTTTTAATTAGTAAAACGGGTATGTACTGTATGAATATGTTTTAATTAGTTTTACAGTGTCTGGACGATGGATGTTTTATAAGTATGGTGTCAATCTTAATCAAAATAAAGTCTTCAGCTGGTTTCGGGACCACCCGATATCCCACCTGAACTATAGTAATCTCATAGATAGTGGCAAAATTTACCTTCGTTTTCTAGTGATATTGTAGCTTTTTCATTTCCTAAATACACTGTTAAAACGACGTGTCCTAAAAATTAAACCTAGCTAGATCGATTTATTGCCCTTGAAAGTCCTTGCATACAAAACTTTATAAAAATAGTGGGAGACATTTCTGAGGTTCAGATTTCATATTACAAGAATTGTTCATTCAACCTTAGAAGGTAATTTCACCATTACGCAAACAAATGTCTGCTTCCTTTCTCACATACTTTATTCGATTGATTGATTTAATCAACTAAGTACCTACCATGACCCTACAGTATACGGTGACATTACGTCGATAAGTGCTTTCATTTCTTTTCATTCTATTTGACCTATGTTTGGTTTTTGTGTAACTTTTACACAATTTTTTAAAATGAAATAGAGAAAATTTACGAGTGATTTCATTGAGTTATAAATGAATAATTATTATTGGAGAAAAAAATACCATGTGGCGGCCTCTAGACAGTTGAAAATCTTATTTTAGAAAATAATGGTGACTCAAGAGACATACATTCAGTCAGAAAAGTATCGGGAATGGATGACTTGTTTATGGTTCCAAATTCAAATTGTTTTTTTGCGCGGAGTTTGAGTTGCATCTGTTATTTATATTAAATATAGTGCTGATTTTAGTTATATCATATCTGATGTGTATTGCGAATTTCATAATGGACAAAAATATCGAACAAAGAATTCGTCTTAAATTTTGCATCGACAATGGAATTTCATGTTCTGATTCACCGAAAATGTTACAGAAGGCTTACGGTAAATCGTGTTTATCAAATACGCGTGCTTATGAGTGGTACAAAGCTTTCAAAAGCGGTCAGATGTGATGGTAGATTTGCCTCGCTCTGCTAGGCCATCAACGTCTGCAAGTGCAGTTAGCATCGCAAAGTGAAGGAAATAGTGACTGAAAATCATTCCTCAAACAACTTTGAGAGAGATAGCTGCCGAACTTTCTGCATCTCACGAGTTGATCCGTATCATTTTAACTAATCATTTGGGTATGAAACTTGTCACTGCTCGGCTAGTCCCAAAAGACTTCAATTTTCTCCAAAAACACAATCGCATGAGACTCGCTAAGGGCATGCTAGAAGGAGTCAATTCCGACCCAACATTCATGAAACGCATGTTACTGGTAACGAGACGTGGATTTACGAGTTTGACATGCAAACTAGTCAACAAGCTTCGGAGTGGCGCCTTCCAACTGAACCGAAACCGAAAAAACCACGCCAAAGTCGATCAAATGTCAAAGTCATGGACTGTTTTCTTTGACTATTGCGATGTTGTGCACTCAGAATTCTTGCCGGAAGGTCAAACGGTAAATAAAGAACATTATTTGAGCATTATGCAGCATTTAAGAGAGCAAGTTCGACGAAAATAGCCAGATTTGTGGAAAGAAAATTCTTGGATTTTGCACCACGATAATGCGCCTTCGCACAAGGCCATCATTGTGAACGAATTTTTGACCAAACACTCAACAAATACCATCGAGCAACCATATTCACCATATATGGCTCCAGCTGACTTTTTTCTTTTTCCTAAACTCAAATGACCTCTTCGTGGCACCCGTTTTCTATCGGTAAAAGACATAGTGGGCAATTCACGGCGATAACTGAACTCAATTCCGGAAACAGCGTTTAAGAAATGTTTTGATGTTACTCGTAGGATTAGTTGTTGGCGTAAGTGTATCGTTTCTGAAGGAGCATACTTTGAAGGTCATAAATAAATTTGGAATAATAACAAAAAATTTTTGTTTGATCTTTTCCCTTTTCTTTACTTTCGTGACAGAGTAGTACAACAAAACCTGGAAAAGAAGATTGCATGATTCAAGAAGAATACAGAAGTGTAGTAAATGACGAGGTAGTGGACTACTGTTGATATTATTTTTATAAATAAGCAGAAAAAAAATCCAGACAGCGTAAAATGCAAAAAAACAACAAACAAAATACCTACGTCGTAAGCACAATATCGATGTGTATGGAAAGAACTCAAGAATTAAATATACCTAATTCAAAAAACTTAGTGTGTAGGAAAAAATAATATTATTAAAAGTTTTTTTGAATACTTTACTTCATCGGTACGATACTTTACGGTATCTAACTTTGTACCTACCAATTTTTTGTACTAATTTGTAACCATTGTTTTTTTTTTCAAAGTGTAGTCTATACATCTATACAAATAAATAAAATTTGAGTGTCTGTTTGTAATATTAAAATAACCGCTTTTTACTACATCCATATGAATATATATATGACATAATTATGAATATATACGGTACATATACCAAAAAAACATATTTACAATTTTTGTCTGTCTGTCGGTCTGTTTGTTCCATTTAATCTCTGAAACAGCTGAACCTTTTTTGACGAAACTTTTACTGGCACGTAGCTGACGTAATAGAGTAACATAAAGCTATTTTTATTTTAGAAAAAAATTAAAACTAGTTCACGCGGATGAAGTCGCGGGCGGCCGCTAGTAAATAAATATTATCCTATTTATAAGTTTTTTTCGTTTTCTAAATTGTTGAAACAAATAATAAGTAATGATAAAAATAATAAATTTAACAAGATAAACCATTTTAAAAGTGTAATTATTCATGCAGGTAAAAACCCTAAATGGGGCTTTTACGAGAGCAAAATAAGATTGGGCTTCTAGGGTTAAAGATATAAGATTCGTTTTTCTTTACAAATATTTGATTTTTAACAAAATTATCGTATCTATTGTCGTATTTATGTACTTAACTTAAATTAAACAATTTAAATTAAACTTAAACAAACAAATTATTAATTGCCCGAACCAATTATAAATTATTCGTACAGGCCCGTTCTGGGGCGGCGCGCGTGGAGTCCTCCCCAAGCGCAGTGGCAGCCACCGAGGGAGTTTTAGTGTCGTCAAATCCCACATAACCGGTACTCTCTACCAAGATGCCGGGTACCTTTTGAAGTTTTCCCCCCGATAACAAAAAAAAAGTACCCGTATAAATAGGCACTTCATTAGATGGATTAGATAGATAGCCATTTGTTCACATAACCGTTGACTTACTTAGCATTGGCCAGTAAACCACGTGTCGAGGGCTGAATGGCATGAGGGTGTATATACATAATATTATGTCACTCAACGAACCCTCAACGCAGTCCAACGAAAACCAACAATGGACCTCTCTGGGGCATATACCGTTTTCGTCTTATACTCTTGGGATGAATATTAACAAAAAAAAATGAAAAATAAAACCTTTTAAAAAACAAGTTTTTTTTACCGTTTATAACTTTAACTATTATTTTATTAGTGTTCCGCACTCAGTAGACGAGTCTGACCCACACTTGCCGGTTTTTTTTACATAGCCATGCTGTAGGTTCTGCACTTGCACTTGAATCTTTAACATACTTTTTTTCAATCTTTTTATGTCCCACTTCTGTACACATGTCTCCTCTCATAAGTAAGAGGGTTTAGGTCATACCCCACAAAGCTGGCCAAGTGCTGTAACACATGTGTGCATGTGAGTGGATTTGTGGTCATCATGTCTTCGAGAAATTATAAGGTTCTCTCAGGCAAGCATGGTGATGGAAAACATCGTATTTTTTTAAATATCACGATATTTTCTATACGATAATAAATTTCTTCGTCAAAGGTGCGTGCCGAGAATTTGAACCCAATATCTCCGTGTCGGAAACCGCGGTCTTTACTGCTCCTCCTTCGTAGCTCGCACTGATAAACCGACTTATATGAAAAAATCAATCAATGAAGTTACAAAATTCCTTCATGAAAAGCATCAACTTTCCAAAAAAAAAAAGAATCATTCAAATTGCTTTACCTTATGAAAAGTTTTGAGAACACATATGTAAAAAATATACATTTATAGTTTTTGGAATGGGTAAAAAGCCTCCAATGCGACCTGGTCCTAAAACCTCTCAAAATTTACTATCTAAAAGCATATTACTTATTAAAAAACCTTTGTGCATTAGACTGTTAGTCCAATGGAAATAAAAAAAGGTACATCAATAAAATAGTATATAAATTAAATATGACAAAAGTATATCATATACTCGTACTTTGAAACTAAATAAAAGTTGAACTTGAAAGCTGACATATCTGTATCACGGGCGCTCAATCAAATTTGTAACAAACTTGATTTGAACTGAACGAAATGTTTATTTATGCAAGGCACGCTACATTGGTATAAAAAGGCAATTTCTTTTGTTACTTTCATCAGTTAATTAAAAGACAGTACAAGAGACACACAAAACCTAATCATGTACTCCAAGGTATCTATAGAATTAGTTATGCGTCTGAACATCTTATTATTAATTTTTTTTCCAACCCCACTTGAATATTAATTCACTACTAGGCAAGGAACTCCTCTGAAATTGAAAAGTATATTTAACATGCATACTGCATAATGAAGGAAATTGTAGAAAGTGTTCGTCACAATATTTTTCTGTTAATATAGTAAGTTAGTAGAGTCTAAAAATTATTTTAAAACCAAAAGCCTTCGACGTAGGAGTATATTGTATTTAATGGGCTATTTGTTGTTTTATGTTTAGGTTTGTATGTTAGCAAAAGGTCAGAAAATACCTCAAACTTTTTTACACTATTCAAAAAGATTTTTCCTTTCAGGTCCTTATTGTAGCTGTTGCCCTTGCCGTTGCCGCTGCGCAGCACGGCTCCAGCCAAGGCCACGGACATGCCGTCTCCTCCCAGAACGTCGTGCTTCATCAGACTCACGGACAAGGTCACCATCATGCTTCTGCCGAGCACAACCACGGACATCACGAAGAGCATTATGTAAGAATTATTAAAAATAAATTTTATTTGACTACGCATGGACAGCGCATGGTTTTGCGATTAACATACTCGTATAACAGAAGCGATCAAAGCAAAATAATTGTTTAATTAATAAAAGGTCCGCAGAGGACACGTAAAGAGTAAGGAGCAGTCAGGACTCTTATTTATTAGTCCTGGTACCTGGTCATCGACCAGTCTATATCGAGATAACAGTCGCTAAGCCTTCTCAGAGGCATTTAAAGCGGCTTGTAAATAACCGACAGCATGTTGGCCACAAAGCCGTATCTCCATCAGCATTGAAAAAATATTGTAAGATTAAGTAGGCCCTATCAAGAGTTCAATGAACTCATTGTGATAATAATATAATTTATTGTTTTAATCTACAGGCTCCCGCCCACTACTCGTTCGACTACAGCGTGAAGGACACGCACACCGGCGACATCAAGTCCCAGCACGAGACGCGCGAAGGTGACGTCGTGCACGGAGAGTACTCCCTGCACGAGGCTGACGGCACTATCAGGCGTGTGAAATACACCGCTGACAAACACTCCGGGTAATCATTTCGGGATTATTTTTATCCACTCTAAAATTCTAACACCAATGCATGTTACCAGATAGTAGAGCCAAAATAGGACAACGCTGGTGTTCTTTTAGAAAATAGATTTGTAATTCTTATTTTTTTCTCCAGATTCAACGCTGTCGTTCATCGCGAAGGTCACGCCATTCACGCCGCTCCCGTCCACCATGCCCATCATCACTAATTTATTACATGACTATCAACGTACCAAATTGTTATTGTTTTAGATTTAAGTCAATAAATTATTTGAAAGTTCATGTTTTCTTTTAATAACGTAATGCCGATCTTTCAACTTAATCCCCTCTCAGTCGCGATATTCATTGTATCGCAAAAAAATATCGTGCCATACTCCTTGCTTGGTACCCTTGTAATAAAGTTTATTTGAGAATATTAAAAATGAAATCTAATTACGTTTTCGTTATAACTAAATACCTACTACATATAAAAAAATCATTGATTTATATGTACTAGCGCCAAGCGTCATGTTTTTGTTCCACAGATATTTTTATACATTAGATTTAAAAAAAACATAACTCCTTTGTCTACGAGTATAAAAGAATATGCAATGATTTTAACCGAGTACGTGCCTTAATTAAAGACATCGATATCTTTCATGATACAAGTCTTACGCTTAAGAAAAAAAACAAATTCTTACCCCCGTTTGCTAAACTTTATAGTTGCAATTTTTATGTAAATGTATCATAGAGATTAATAATTGTTTTTTTTCAACCATTTTTATGACCCACTGCTGGGCGCAGGTCTCCTCTAACAAGTGAGCGGGATTCAGACCATAGTCCACCACGCTGGCCTAGTGTGGATTGGTGGACATCGTAACTTCGAGAAATTATGAGTTTCTATCAGCCATGCACGGCGATGGAAAACATCATAATCAATTAAATATTACAATACGAGTATTTTCCGACACCGTGGAGCAGCGATGAAATGCGTACATTACAAATTTCTTTTGTCAGAGGTGAGTGAGCGCCGAGGATTTGAACCCGACATTTCCCGTGTCGTAGACCGCGGTTACTTGGCCATCGCTGCTCAATTTATTGCAATAGCATGTCACTGTAAATAGAGAATGTTGTACGTAGGTACGTAATAATATAAGTATAGATTCCCTTATTTCTGAGAGAAGATGTTGACTTGTAATTATTCTAATTTTAGTAAATTTATCTTAAAATAATACGAATAATATTGAAAGCGATAAAATTCATATTATTTTCTGATCCTATAAATTACGAACCCAGATACCATCTAGACTAAGATAACATTAGTAGCCCTACTAAAAAGTTTTGCCTAACTCAAATAATCAGAAAAACTGGTATTAGGGAAGTTAAACGCATAGTTTGGGTATATTATTAATTATTTTATATTAATCACCTGAATGGCATAGCCTCTAAATTCTATGCCATACAAGTGATGCCATATTGAAAACCAGTAAACTTAGAAATGGTTTTTAATATCACTTCTCCGATACAATATTGTTTAAAATTAACCAGGAGTTTTTTACAAAGAATAATATATTTATTGTTTTTTATAGGTTTTACATTATTTCATATTATGTTTCTTTTCGGTCCAAAGCTACACATAAGGGTAAGTACTTTTTTGCGAGAATTTTCTATCTGCTTTTTTCTTTAGTTCATAACGCCAAAGCATTATGTTATAATATTTAGTTCTATGAGCAACGCTTATATCTCTATAGAAATACGCGATCGCGTTGCGATAGTTATGCTTGTGTGCGTGCTTGCTTGTGATTCGTTCATTTGATTGCACATATGTGCGTTAGCTTCAAAAAAAGTAAAGTTAAGTAAAGGTGGGGCTGGATCGCCGACGACGACAATTTTTATATCAACGGCACATTTTTGCCCTTCTACCTCGAATCTTTAACACGTTAAGTGCGTAACGAGGCCTAAATCATCCCTCATGCAACTTCCCTGTGGTGCGGCAAGGAAAAACGTGAACTCCTCTGTGGTGCGACGGGCATAACTTCGGTTTGGTCCAGTGTTGGAAAGAGATAAATATATATTTGAGATGTGCTAATGGTCCCCGACTCGGTGATATACTTACCTTGGTACCGGTTGTCTTAGGCCTCGTGCGAAACGAGGCTAAAAACGTCCCATACCCGCCTGACCTCGTACCGCACCGTACGCGTGCTCCTCGCGAACAGTGTTGTGTGTAGCGTCGATAAGAGATTTAGACTTTTATTATTTTATTGTTTAATATTAAAGATTTTGACTCAGTGCACTCAGTGCAATCAAAGTCTTATTGATAATTTATGCATGTTTATTAATGTAAACTAATACCCCACCTAAGCATTTTGATATAAAAAGTGAATTTCTTTTGTATAAAGTACCAGTACTTTCGGGTCCTATCACGAAAACGCCAAATTTAATCATGTACGCAAAGGTAATTAAATCCTAATAAAAAGAAATTAACTTTTATATATTAGTATTAAAAATCCCATCAGGTATCCCTTTGTGTATTTTAAAAACAAAAAATATCATTCCAATATCATAAATTCACATATAATAAGGGTAAATTTTGATGTTTTTTTCAAATGAGCCTTAGGATATTAAATTCACTTTTAATAACCAGTTTTTTGCTTTAGTTCAGCTAGTCTGGTCTGCAACGGCAATACAATAAAAGTAAGTTTCACGGCAGATATGAGTACCATGAAAGTTCTACCAGCAATCTTTTTTTTGTAGATCGTTATTGTGGCCGCCGCTCTGGCCGTTGCCGCGGCGCAGCACGGCTCCATCCACGGCCACGGACACGCCGTCTCCTCCCAGAACGTCGTGCTCCACCAGACCCACGGACAGGCCCACCAACAGGCCGCTGCAGAGCATCACGGACACCATGAAGAACATTATGTAAGTATTAAGTAATCATATAGCTCGAAAAAGCAAAAAAGGTAAAAATTAAAGATCAGGACAAAGGCAATTTATACTCAAACTTTAGGGAAACCCCCGCAAACCTTTTTTAACCTTTAGGAATATATTATTATTTAAGTGTCAATTTTTTCCTTTGTTTAACTTTTTCATCTTTATTATTGTTTGTGCACTACAAGACTGTTCATTGCCCAAATTTATGACTCTAAATAAAAAAAGAAGTACAAGATAGGATTTTATTTTCTTACGAAATGGTTGAAATGCGATCTGAACAGCCATTTTAAAATTTATTTTATTTTCAGGCTCCCGCCCACTACTCGTTCGACTACAGCGTGAAGGACACGCACACCGGCGACATCAAGTCCCAGCACGAGACCCGCGAAGGTGATGCCGTACATGGCTCTTACAGCTTGCACGAGGCCGACGGCACTGTTCGACGCGTTGACTACTCCGCCGACAAACACTCTGGGTAGGTAATGAAAAATTTCGGATTACTACGAGTTTTCAGATAGACCAGTATAGCTACCGAAACCTACATACATCCATTACGGGTAGGTTTCGGCTGCAAAGAGTATGAAGGGATTGTTCAAAAACTATCTATCGGTTTTGAACATGCCTGCTATAACAATCAACCAGCTCAATAGGTACATAGAGCATGTCTATAATTATTTGTAATAATTCGAAATTTAATAATTCGATGACGACGACGAATTTGACGCCCATAAGGTAGAAGGAGATTACGATTTATTTTTTTAATCTTTACTTCTATTTTTTTTTTATAATAATCAGAAATTAATGCAATATGCAATCCAAATTGTGGGGAGGAGAGTGAGACACCATGCCACCTCCTTTTAAATTGTAGTGCACTAAACCACAAACGTAGCATTCATCTAGGGAGGTACCTATGTACTGCTGACAGATCTGCTGTCAACAAATCATAGCCTTCTTCAAGGCTATCGGGTTGGACGGCGATTTGTAAGGGTACTTCAACTTATGTAGATTGTTTGTACCCATAGCCAGGTTTGGCTAGAACGCAAACGAATGATTCAACTAAACCAAACGGGCGCGGTCGGATGTGAGATGGGTGACCGCTAGTAGCAAAAAATTTCATGCGCGTTTCCGTACTTCGGAGGGCACTTTAAGCCGTCGGTCCACGTTGTTGTCGATAGATAACAGTCGTTAAACCTTGTAGGAGGCCTTATGGACTCCATATCTCTATCTCCACCAACACGCATTGGAACAGCGTGGTGGAGTAAGCTCCAGACGTTTCCAATAATGGGGAGAGACCCATGCCCAGCAGTGGGACGCAAAAATGGTTGCAGCCAATAGCGTAGTTCTAAATATGACTAAAGTCTCTCGTTTTATTACAATTCACTCATCTCATTTTTTTACAGATTCAGCGCTGTCGTCCACCGTGAAGGTCATGCTACTCATGCCGCTCCCACCCATCACTCCTACCACTGATGACTGATTAATTTATTTTATATTATACGTGATGCGATATGTGATATCTCTGACTATTAGATAGATAAGTTTAATAAATATTTAATAACATTCAAATTTCTTATATTTCCTTTCTTACGCGTAAAACAGGAGGACATATGTCTATAAATACTTACGCAACAACTGGCATTTAAAAAAATACATATATTATATATTTCAGATAACAGTATGACTATGGGTCCATAATAGGTACTCGTGGTAGCTGATTGTATGAGACACTATAATATACTCGTATTGGCAACATTTTACAAAAATATGTTTTTGATGAGATTTCATTCCTTTTTGTAAGCTGCATGTAGCAGTATTTTTTTAAGTATTTAAATATGTAACAACAAAATATATCCACCACCTTTTTAAGGGACAAGAGCGTGATTTTTTGATAACCCTGACACGTACTTTTTATTTGTTACAAAAAGTCAGTTTACCAAATTTATAATCTCTAGCAAGTACCTTATCAATTTCTATGACCATCGTTACGAAATTGGCGTATTTTAGATTTCAATAAAATCGAACGAATCAGAGTTATGCAATTGAAACTTTGTATTTTAATTAGACTACAATTTTCATCATATCCCGAGAATTTCAACTATCTGGTGTATTTGAAACCAAGTTACGGGGGTTCAAAAAGACGACGAAGTATCTACTTCGAGAAAAGGTAGTGCCCTTGCGCTTCGCTTGGCACTTCCATGCCCGCAATTATCTGAAACCTTTTACATTTCCACAGAGTCGAGGAATTTATGCAACATCAATATTCATTTTAATTGTATTATTTTAAGAATTGAATGTTTTAATTTTAATTATGTTAATTAAATGACATTTTATTCTTATTAATTCATTGGAAATCGATTGAATTATGGTTTACTGAAATTAATTTAAGAACATTGTACTGATACAAATTATTTGGACATTCATATGAATAAATAATTATGAACTATGAACCATATCTACCCCCTTACTAATAAACAGAATAAATAATGTATACAATAGTATACATACCTAAGCTGCAAACAGTCATTCACTGTTTTGTCTTACTTTAACGCATACAAAATGACGTATGCCAGAGCAAGATAAAACACTGTGGAACAGATATATCAAGCATATACAACGTTTATTAGTAAGTAGGTTGGCATTTTGGAGACCAAAATTGTTGAATTTTTTTCGAATTGCGTTGGTTATTAGTTATTACGTATTAGCGCATGCAAACCGGTATTCGATAATCGGTAATTTATCGATAATCGTCTCATATTTTTCAGCGATAATTATCGAAAATTTTGATAAAAAATACCGATAAACGATAAATTAATAAAAAAAATATTCAATGACCCATCATCGCTCCCGCGAGCGAAACATGTTTTGAAACCCGCGCGCGCAAGCGAATGTGAGTTAGGGTTTCGGGATTCCTGAGTATATTCCGTTCCCGGGAATCGGGATTGTTTTTGGAAATTTCCCAGGAATTCCCGGGAATCGGGAATTTGAACATTTTGTTAAAATTGGTGTCTGGCTTACTGCTAGCCATAGCACTGCTGGACATAGGCCTCCCCTAACGTTCGCCACTCCTCCCGGTCCTGGGCCTTCTGAATCCAGCGACTACCCGCTGTCTTCTTCAGGTCGTCAGTCCACCTGGTTGGAGGGCGGCCTGTACTCGTTTTGCCGAGACGTGGTCTGCATTCAAGGACCTTTCTTCCCCATCGGTTGTCGGTCCTCCTAACTATATGGCCTGCCCATTGCCACTTCAGCTTGCAGATTTTGAGAGCTATGTCGGTAACCTTTGTTCTTCTACGGATTTCATCATTACGAATTCCGTCGCGTAGAGAAATACCAAGCATAGCCCTCTCCATCGCTCGCTGGGCGACCCTGAGCTTATGGAAAAGGCTAACTGTAAAAGACCACGTCTCAGCGCCGTAGGTCATCACTGGCAACACACACTGCTCGAGTTACCTCTCTCTCGAAGCTGCACTTACCCATACGGATCGCTTGTCCCAGGTAGATGTACTCGTCGACAACTTTGAGAGTAGCGCCATCAACAACAACCGGTATAGGTGTGACATGGACGTTAGACATGATCTTCGTCTTATCCATGTTCATCTTAAGACCCACCCTTTGTGAGGCGCTATGGAGGTCACCTAGCATAGTGCTGAGCTAGTCCAGGTTCTCAGCCAAGATTACTATGTCATCGGCAAATCGAAGGTATGTGAGGTGTTCGCCATTGATGTTAATACCCAGCCCGTTCCACTCCATCAGCTTGAACACGTCTTCCAGTGCAACGGTAAACAGCTTCGGGGATATAACATCCCCTTGTCGTACTCCGCCCTGCACTGGAATAGGTCCAGTGCTTCCGTCGTGGACTCGGACTGTCATGGTTGCGGCTTTGTACAAACACTTCAACACCTCGATGTACCGATAGTCAATCTGGTATCGCTGGAGAGACTAGCACTGCCCAGGTCTCTCAAGGCTTTCTCATAGTCCACATACGCAATACATAGCGGCAGATTATACTCCTCGGTCTTTTGTATAACCTGTCGCAGCGTGTGTATGTGGTCCATGGTACTATAGCCTTTTCGGAATCCGGCTTGTTCGGGAGGCTGGAAGTCATCTAGCCTGCGCGCAATGCGATTAGTAAGAACCCTTGAGAACAGCTTATAGTCGTGGCTCAGAAGCGCGATGGAAAGAACTAGTTCTTTAAAAGAGCTTTGTCGCCCTTTTTGTAGAACAGTACCACCACGCTTCTGCTCCACGCCTTCGGGACAGTTCCGCTACTGATGACGGTATCGAACAGTTTTTGGAGCGCCACTAGGAGGGGTTTCCCTCCAGCTTTCAGCAGCTCAGATGTGATACCGTCATCGCTCGGTACTTTGTTCTTTTTAAGCTAATTAAGGGCCCTTCTAATTTCGTACAGGCTGACGTCCGTGATATCTTCGGTATAGTGTCGGGTCAATTTGGCTCTCTTATCGTTCACCACATTGGTGACGGGAGCTTTTGAGGAGCTGTACAACCGTCCGTAGTACCTCTCAATTTCTCTCTGAACTTCAGGCCTAGACGAAACTATAGCGCCAGACTCCGTCTTCAATCTTGACAACTGGCTTTGCCCAATACTCAGATCCCTTGAGAACACTTTAGTGCCTTGGTTCCGCTCTATAGTGTTTTTGACGCGCTTTGTGTTAGTTATGAGCACGCAGATCGCGTCGTCTGCTGCAAGAGATCTGTTTATTAAGCTGCCTGTATTTCAATATTGAAGACGGAGACCGGATGCACAGTTCACGCCTTTCCTTTATTAGACCGAGGGTGTGTTCAGAGAGCACTTGAGGTCTACTACTCGAGGGGGCCTTAAAGAACTTGGACACTACCTCGTGGACGGTTTGTACAATCCTGGTGTTGTATTCGTCCACAGACTCGCATTCTTCCAGGCCCGCGAAACGATTTCGCAACTCGAGCTGAAAGTCCTCGGAGTCCTCAATTTGGACAGGTGTTGGTCGGAGCGTAGACTTCATCAGGCGTGACCGTTCCAGCTTGATGTTGATATTTAATGTGCCTCGTACCATTCGGTGATCACTTCCAGTTTTCAACCTCCGCTTGTCTGCCAAAATGAAGTCTATCTCGCTTTTCGTGGAACCATTAGGGCTTATCCAAGTCCACTTATCCAAGTCCGCTACCGAAAATGCACGCTCGCTGTCAGTAGAAGTAGGCTGGGCACTCATAAGAGCTTTGTACAAAACTTCCAAATAAGACGTGTGCTTCATCGTGGTTTCATAAAGTTGAAAATCTTTGTTTAACCGCACTAATGGGGAAGTCGGTATTCATACTTTTTTATGAGCATTTGTTATTGCCTCATACAATTCGTCTGCAAATAATTTGGCCCTGGCGTGCTAAATAATTCAGTCGGACGATTCCACAAATTTATTATTAATTCCCGGGAATCCCGAACCTCTTTTCCCGGGATCGGGAATGAAAATATTCCCGGGAATTCCCGGGAACAGTATCCCAGGACCGAAACCCTAGTATGAGTTCATTGGTCCCTGGCTTCCGAACGAGAGCGCGCCGCATCGTCAAGGATAAAAATCCAACTAAAAAATAAAAAAATAAATAATGTTTTTATTTTTAAATTTTGTAACACGCTTTTATAAAAATACGAACCAAAAAGTAAAAAATAAGAAGAAAATGTATTTTACTGTAAAAACAAAGCGTGGGGTGCATGGTTTCAATAGTATCTTAAAAATCACCCCACGCTTTATTTACAGTAAAATAAATTTTCTTCTTATTTTTTACTTTTTAGTTCGTATTTTCACAAAAGCGTGTTTTTTTAGTTTTTTTAACTACATTATTTATTTGTTTCAGAGGAAAAATTTTATGTTTTGTTTTCAAATAAATGTTTTAAATAATAAATGTTTTAAATAAAACTTGATTTGTTATTTTAATTGTAGTTTTAGTTCATAAAACCACAGTTTAACGTAAAACAATATCCTTGTAGAAATAATGTCGATTTTTAGGAAATTTAAGAGCCTTATATAAATGTTGAACAAAGAATTCAAGTATATTTCTTGTTATAATAACGTAATAAAAAACCGGAAATTATCGGTTTTTATCGACAAAAAAATCGATAAAAATCGGAGTATCGTTTATTGAAAAATTTCGATAATTGCACGCACTATTACGTATAAATGATCGCCATTTAGGAACCATTTATTCTTCTTAAACAGTTCTAAGTCGCCCTTAACTTGAGTTAGGACCATTTCCGATTTCGTATCATTATTTGCTAAGTTAAATCAAATCTCAAGATGATATGATTAAGTAAATATAAGTATAATATAAGTATTTATATTATTTTCTGATTTCTATTGTAATAATTTCTATCTATTTCTATTTTTATAGAAAATTTAAGAATAAAAGAGTGACAGTTTATTCTATCAATTAATGGACTCCAATATAAAAAAATAATCAGCGAAGGACCTTTTAACAAAATAATAAATTAATAGTAACAAAGTAGCGCTTCGATATGCTTAAACTGCTGCAACTACTATAAGCTGCAAAAACAGCTTTGAGGATGCTTCTGATAAGTAATGAGGTATATTGCCTACAATGTACGCTTGCATGTAGGGATGACGAATGATCATGATTATTTCCGATGTCAATAACACCATTTAAATGAAATTTCTCTTTGTCTGTTTCAGAAGGTCCTTTTTTTTGAGATATCCACTTATATATTTGACATTTTTATCACTTTAAGCAAAAGGAGGTGGTTCTCAATTCAGTTTGTATTTTATTTAAGTTGTAGATAGCATCTTCTAGGATACACCATGAATACGATTTGGCATTCATAAAAAAGCATGTATGTCCAATAAAAGAGACCTTAAATTATAGTGAATTTAACACTACAAATTCTCTTCCACTGGGAATCGAACACAAGTATGTACACTGTGCATCGAAGTATCGACCACTAAGCTCTTGTGCCTTTGTGAAATGAATTAAATAAAATCATAGTCAATATTATTGGTAATAAAACATTTATTTACAAATAACATAATACTTTTTACGTAAAATTAAGTCAAAACATAACAACAAACATATCTCACACAACAATACAATCTTAGTGGTGGGAATGATGAGAGGGAGCGGCGTGCTTTGCGTGACCCTCTCGATGAACTACGGCGTTGAACCTGCAAATTTGAAAGAATGAAATAAATAGGATAACTAGGCAATAGCGTAAAATTAAAAAAAAATTGTCATCATAAAGATACATCAGTAAATAAAATAACAAAAATATAATCACTCATTACCACAACTGCACTTGGTAGAACTCGCATTTGTTTGATAAAAAAAAAAACAAATACCAAACTCATTCCACTGCAAGTGTTTCGATAGAAAGGGCCACACGGGGCATAAATAAACTATGCTACGCTAAGCTCCAGAATAGCAGCGCAACTGAATTAGTAGAAAAAACTGATGATGGACTGGAGATGAATGATGAAGATTAGTATTCGAGGCATGATATGGTCTGGACGCTAATTTGCTAAATAATTTAAGAAAATTATGTTCATCATGATTTTCTTAAACTCTCTTTAAAATTATGATAAAATAAAAAAAATACCCTGAGTGTTTGTCAGCTGTGTACTCGACCCGTCTGATGGTGCCGTCAGCTTCATGCAGGCTGTAGGAGCCGTGCACGGCGTGTCCTTCACGCGTCTCCTTCTGGGACTTGATGTCGCCGGTGTGGGGGTCATGCACGCTGTACTCGAACGAGTAGTGAGCAGGCGCCTAAAATTTACAAGGCTTTTAGTATTTTCAAGTAAGTTTGTTATAATAGTTATAACCTAGATCCAACTCATTGAAGGATGGACGGAGGATGTTCCTTAGGCAACAGACAAGTTTGATGTTAGTCCAAAACTTATATACATCGGATGAAAGAATCCTATAAATTCATTAAATTTTCGTGGTCCGCAAATGGCAACCAAATATGAACCTTAGATATACAAGGGATTAGCGATTTATATGTGGCTGAACGGTAGGCTTGGTAGACTTAATTGGGTCTGCCAAACCTGGTACTTTTGCACTATCACTGTTTATAAGGCTGCTTACAAAAGATCCACGATCTGCCATTAGTGTGAATCACAAGAAAAAAAAGAAACTCACATGATGTTCCTTATGGTGTTCGCTAGAATGGTAAGAATGCTGCTGGTGGGCACTAGGGGCATGATGTCCGTGTTCGTGAGTCTGGTGCAGCACCACATTCTGGGAGGAGACGGCGTGTCCGTGGCCATGGCTGGAGCTTTGCTGCTTATGTTCCTCGTGGTGACCGCTGGAGTGGTGGGAGGGCTGGTGGTGGGCAGTAGGGGCTTGGTGATGTTCATGCCCCTGGGTCTGGTGCTGAACCACGTTTTGGGAGGAGACAGCGTGTCCGTGACCGTGGCTGGAGCTTTGCTGCTTATGTTCCTCGTGGTGGGAGGGTTGATGATGGACAGCAGGAGCTTGATGATGTCCATGTTCATAGGTCTGGTGCAGTACTACGTTCTGGGAGGAGACGGCGTGTCCATGGCCATTGCTCGAGCTTTGCTGCTTATGTTGCTCGTGGTGACCACTGGATTGGTGGGTGGTCTGGTGGTGGGAAGCAGGAGAATGATGATATTCATGTCCGTGGGTCTGGTGCTGTACTACGCTCTGGTAGGAGATTGCGTGTCCGTGGTCATGGTCGTAACCATGCTGCGCGACAGCCACGGCGAAGGCCACGGCAACAATAACGATCTACAAATAAAGGTTCATTGAAAGCATTGTAATATTTTTTAAAGATGTTATATACGCTGTTTTAAAAGTAGAATACACAATGTATTTTAACTTTATAACGTATATTTTTTCATTATGTTGCCATTTGAAGTGTTTCAAGGAATCTAAAAAAAATATGTTCTTACAGTAAAAATGTACTTACAGTCTAATTTATTTTATCATGAGAACAATATCGATACATAAACATTTACGGCTACTATTACTTGACGTTAATAAATATATTTTATTGAAGAAATATCTCTCTAAAGATCTCTAATTTGTAACAATGTTTTAAGTATTTTACCTTTGAGTACATTTTTTGTATCTTGAGTAGTTATATCTTCAAGTGATTAATGATAACTAATGCATGTTTTTAAATTGATTGCTTATTTATATGTCACTTAATATTATGCTTGCATAAGTAAACATTTCATTATTGGAATCAAGTTTGTTACGCATTCATTACAATCTGGTGCTATACACGTTACTACTGATCAATAAGAAGGTAGGAGTGCTTTCATTTAAGTTTTTTATGAATGGTAATTATAATTTTTCGTTCAACTTGAACTGCTATTTTCGGCATATAAATAGTAACGATTTGTTAACTCTGAAATCAATCTTTTAATCGATTGGGATCTTCGAAACAAAATGGTGGAATTACACATTACGACTGTATTTTTGTTTTCTGTATGTCATTTGGTCATTTTTATAGGGTGAACCAATTTTGATATATTATGTTTTTATTATATAAAAGCGTTTGCTTCTACTTTAGTTTTATTTAAATAATAATAAACCTTTAAAAAATATTAAATTTATGTATTTATTAGTTCACGGTTGTATTCATGGACATAACTATTTTGTTTTTAATTTATTATGACAATATTTACATTCAATTCAATTCAAAACATTTATTGCAGGCCGAAGTATATTTTAGAGATGAAACAAACTAGAAACATGTTATACTAACCCATATAGGGTATGCGAATTACCGTATATGGGTTAGGATGGATAATAATGGATATCCTCCATCCACATAATATAAATGTTAAAAAATCTGATATTGATCTTTTGACAAATTAGCAAAGCTCTTCAGATAGATCCAATAATCAATCCTTTGAAGCTCATTTCTTGATCTATGAAAAATTTTCAGGTATCTATACTAATATTATAAAGAGGAAAGATTTGTATTTTTGTATGTTTGTAATGAATAAACTCAAAAACTACTGTTCCGATTTCAAAAATTCTTTCACCATTAGAAAGCTACATTCACCTTGAGTAATATAAGCTACTTATTACCGCGGGAAAATGCTTCATTCCTACGTGAAAACGGGTAATAGCGTCAACGCAAGCAACTGGTTAAACGCCTATGATTTTAATATAGCAGTGAAGCCTAGAATATCACACAGGCAATTTTTTATCCTACTGTGACCCATTAAACGTGCCCACGCGGGTGAAGCCGCTGCCGGAAGGCTCTTTATGTAATGGTTAGTGTATAACTTAGGTTGACATGAGAAAAATCTGATAATGATGAAGAACTTCATGATTAACGTTTCCAAAATTACTTGTCTTCTCTGTTAAATTATTCACATATTTGAAGTCAAAACATTTTCATTTTAGCTGTATAACAAAAAAATCAAGAAACGAATAAAGGCTTTTAGGTTTGTTTGTGGTAGAGCTAGAGACAGCTTAATTTATTCCAGTGTCAACCACGCTAACAAACTGCGGGTTGGTGGATGTCAACGTCATGTTCTCGACAATATTCGTAACCTTTATAGACCAGTGTCATATGCCTTCTGAACAATTTTATTTTTTACCGTTTCATACTACAAAAATCCTAGCCAAATAAATTTAGCTTTGTCTGACTACAGATCTTGCTCGCCAGGGCTCTTTAATAGCTTTATCTAATACCTTTAAACGAGCAATTCTTGTAAGTATCTAAATATATTTTTTGAATCTCGGAAACGGCTCCAAAGATTTTGATGAAATTTAGTACCCTGGTTTCGGCGATGATAAATCTATCCACAAAATTTTTATTGATGGAAATTTTTAGCTGTATAAAAATATTTTCAATGAAAATCAATTTAAATATAAACTGAAAAATACGACTCTTCCTGACATCTATTGGAGAGTATTAACAATATTGTGGCGTAAACGCTGTCAAACTGGGGAGCCCACAAGGCTCACTGTAGATTTCCTCAAGCGTCATCAGGACCTTGTGCTTTTTATAGGTTGGGTGGTAGTAATATTAAAATATTATATTATTTAATATTATTGTACTTATGATGTTTTGCGTTTAACCGGTGGAGAGAGCGCCTATAGGTTTTCAAAATTTTTATACGAAAGGTCCAGGTAAAATAGTAGAATAAATTAAATGCATGCTAAGTCATATTTCAGTAACTTAAATGCATGGTAAGTCATATTTCAGTAATCTGAAGATTTAAGTATGAATGTATACAAAACAGCGAAATAAAAAACGGCATTTTGGCAAACTCTGAAGAGTTCGAATTTTTATTATTTAAAATTCATGGCTCAACGGTAACGGGGTTTTCTAATCTGACCATTTTGACATCCAGAAGTAAGAAAAAAAAACTGTACCTACATAGAAGGTCTTTTTTAATCGTGGCAGCACTGAACAGGATGCAAGGTGTACCCCATATCTTAATCTGACGCGCTCGAATAAATCCGTAAATCCCCTCTTGGGCTCCCCTATTACCATGCGCCAATCCGACGTTCAAAGAAATGACAATGTCAGTTTGAAAGAGCTCTATGAAAATTTCGTCCATTGAATTAAAGCTTTCGTGGTCGAATGGATGCGTGAGTTGACTGCGGAACTAGAGACCCGGGTTCAAACCTCAATCAAAACCATATTGTGTATTTTTTATTTTTATGAAAATAACTATTTTTATTAGGAGCTATTACAGATGGCGTTGTTAAGTAACACTAAGCAAATCAGTGTTTCGTTTGAAACTAAACCAAGAAAATAAATTGTTTTTATCCGAGCAACGCTCGGTCGTCCAGGTACTATCTGCTTATATGCAATATCTTGTTCTTTACTTGAAAATTTTAAACTTTTTTTGCAATCAAATATATCTTTATAGCTTAGAATAAATACGTATAGAATGAGTGTCTCCATATAAGCACGCTGTCAAAATTGAAGCACTAAATAGATTTCTACAGCTGTCACATCTGACAAGCAAAATATTTTTATTGTGACCAAATTAACTATAAAATACTACAAAATATTGAAAATACTGTGAAAATTTATTTTATTAGACTTCTTTTGTTTTTAAAAAATGTTGTGATAAAATTTAACCTTAGGTCTTACGAAGCGGGCCGGCGTTTGGTGCCATTAATGGCACTAATCAACATGCTTCAATTTGGGCGCGCGAACTTGGTTTCTATAATGTAATTGTAATTATTCTAAGCTTGACAGCAAAAAAGGCATATTTGCTATTAAGGTATATTTTTGCTATAAATATACCTTGGGGGAAATGTACTAAATAAACTAAATAAATAATACATAACACATACCGGGTTTTGTGTGTTAAACCTCCTCAATGATCTAACCTTATGTAGGTTAGACTTTCTTTCAGCTTTCAGCTTTATAGTGCATTGGGAAGAACCTAAGTTTATATACAGATTTTTTTTTGTATATGACTTGTAGGTTATTTGCGTATTCCCATCAAACTTTTTACCATCCTCGACAAAACCTACTTAGCTTAATAATTACTGCAACATGCTTCAAATAGTATAAATTTGCGACCCTTTTAACCTTTGACTGCAACTCCTATTCCTTCATGTTTTGATTACTTACAATCAACAAAAACTACGAACTAGCCTATCATCTTACTTTTAGTTTAGAATACTAAATATTACTTACGTACTTTTGGTCTATATAATGATGTATAGTATAAATTTATCACTTTTCTAACTGCTTAGTTTGCTAAGCTTTTTGGATATGTTATCTATATAATAATGATAAGATCAGACGAGGTTACCTGTAACTGATGTCCGATCTTCATTATACGAGCATCTCATCCGAAGTGATCACTTTAATTACTTGTAGTCGTGCTTATCTGGACTACTACGCTGCACAAAGTTTAAAAAGAAAAAAGAAAAAACCTCTTCACTCCAATGTCATCTGTCCACATAAACGTCATTAGTTCAAAGACATCAGCAATTTTATACAGGGTGATGAAAAAAAATAATGATAATATTAGCATTGAATCATGGGTGGTTGAGGGAGTGATCACTTCGGATGAGATGCTCGTATAATGAAGATCGGACATCAGTTACAGGTAACCTCGTCTGATCTTATCATTATACCTCGCATCTCATTCTCATGATCACTTTAATTACTTGTAGGATGTTAAAAGAAACTATAAAATTGCTGAATAACACAAAGTAACATATGTAAAATATGTTAATTAAATATAAAAGCCTTATTTTTGTTAATATTAATAGTATAAATAAAGAAAATAGGTTAATGTCTAATTTATTCATTTAGTAATTGTCAAGAATAGCTAAAGAGGAAATAGAATAAATTAGTTTTTAAGGGTCTGTTATTAAAACTTGCAAAAGCGGTCTAATTATGTGGTCAAAAACTGGTTGACTCTTATACTTATAACATAGCAATATTTATGCACTGAAAAAATATTCATGATACACACGCATGGCGCGTACTACTACAGGAACTAAACATAGAAATTTAAACGCCGCAAGCTTCAAAAAATCCTTTATCCATCTGCTGATAGTGATGGGTAAAGCGGCGTGGTAAGGCTTCTTAAAAATAAGAAGTATCGTTATTTCGCCTGGAAAGTTCAGTAACTTGAATGTTATTGAAGAACAATGCTGAACAAATCATTAGATTGTTATCATTATGTATAATAGTTTGGTAAAAAATATTAATGAAACGAATGTTTTGATATTCATATCTATCCGACTTAAATAATGAACTCGTTACATAATTAAACAATATTTGACACTTCTAATAAAGCTTTTGTTTAAATTTAGGGGCCAGTACATAAAGCGATTGATGATAGGTTTTTTTTTTTGTAAGTGACTGAAGACTTGCTTCATTTGGAAACTCAGAAGAAAGGTAATTTAAAATAATATTGGTTTTCAATCCGTTCGTTCGATTCCAAATCATTATTTATGAGCACGTGGCGTCAACTTTACTTAATACTTGAGAAAACGTTTGAATTTGTCATCATTGCCCTGATATTAATCTAAGGGCAGTTCTACATCTTTTAAGTAGATCACTTTCATAATTACAAAGTAATGTCAAAAAGAAATAACAATAATAACTATAGTAACCGATCCTCGACGTCCTTCTTCCCATAAAACTTATTCCAAAGTTTTGTAAAAATATATTGTATCAGTTTTTCCTGAAATTGAGGCTTACATTACATTTAAGCATGCTCTACGATTCTAGTCGACTTAGCGATTTCCACATAAAACTGCTGAAAAGTGAAAGTAATTAATTGGTATTTGGTTTTATTTTCAGTTAATCATGTAAACAACCAAAGGTACAATGGCCGATATGGTCAATCTGTTACAACATTATTTTTCGTGCATTATCACATCATCAAACTTATTTGAAGCTTTTAGCTTAAAATAAGTGCGAATGAGGGAAAAGCAATATAGTAATGCTTGGACCAATGAATAGTAAATGCATCTATATAAATTTAGCTTCTGGGTCCGTATGTCATGATACATAAAATGTACATTTTGAGTTAGATTTGATGACAAATATATTTTCCTCCAAACTGATTATATAATATGGTAATTTCTTTTAAATTAACTTCAGAACAAGAACATCTAGACTTCTCCGTTTGTTTTCTTACGATGGAATGCACAATGCATAAATCCATATATTTTTAGTTTCGAACCCTACCATAAGTTAAAGCTAAATTACATATGTAAGTGTAATTTCTAGTACCGCCCATTTTGTTGCCATAATGCGATTACAATAGTTATATCAATAAATTCTGATGAAGATTAAAATCATGCGATGCGGCCAATAACTCTACCTAGAGTTAATAAATTACCTAATTAAAGTTGGGTTGTTCAAAAGGAAAACCTCATCCTGATATAAATTTTATGCATTCGAGTAAATTTCTTCAGCAAAATAAAACGTTTGAATGGAATTGTTTGTTTTTTAAAACACTTTTCTTCTACAATTCACTATGGTGGTAAATACAAATACACACAAAGTTTATTGCGTACGGCTTTCAATTTGATTTCAAACCTTTCAAACATATTTGTGTAGAGACGGCTATAAAGAAGGCTATGCTGACATTGTTGCGATGCCTGTAACAAACTTTTAATAAAATTCATTATGAATATCACATTCAGTAACACCTGTTTTCTTGACTTGGATTTAAGGATTTAATGGAGCACCTAGTCACAAAATGTTATCTAAGTAGATGCACAAAATGAAGTCCCGCGAATACATATTTATATGTGACACACTACTGATTTCATATTTTTATTAATATATTATAATGGGGCTGTGTTTCACCCAAAAGGTAAACAGATTAATGCATATAAATATAAAATATTCTATACTAGAGGCAACGAAAGTGTTTTTCTATTTTTGCTAGATACAAAAATTTAAAAATATGCATTATTTAAATCTATTTTGCCACGTAACAACCATTTTTTTTTTTGGTCGGCAGTCCGGCATGGCAACCATTGTGCCACACAGGTCGTCACCAGGGCTTAATCATTTTAAATCTGTTATAATATCCTCTAACATAGAGTGGTTAGTAGGAATAAAATGGTAATTTTTTATGGCTATAAGCCTTTTAGTAGGCTAGTTTTGGAACCAGAAAAAACTAGAAAGAAACTGTCTTGCACTGCATTGCATTTGCAAGCTCTATGGCCTGGCCTGTAAAGCCAAAGTTTATGTAATTTCTTCAAAAATTATGTAAGATTCCTTTTAAATGAATTAATTTATTAATTAAAATTATTGTTGAAACTGGGGCTTCTCATAATAACAGGATTTCAGGGTCACAGGCTACAGCTTTTCACTAATTAAGAAAAAATGAAAGCCTGCCAGCCTATATACCGACGTCTCTGTTGTTGTTAACTGCTGCGTTAATAGCGGCGCCGGCGTAGATGTACTGCAGGACGGAAGGGAGGCCCACTTGGACAATGTTGCACTGCTAACCTCTCCCCCCCTTGAGTTTAAAGCAACTGATATTTTACTAAAGGATAGAGGGTGAGATATTTTTTAAAACCTTTGCCGCTGTGGCCTTAATTATCTCTCTTAATTCATTAACAAACATATTTATTAATATGAACCTTACCAAAGCGACTCTTTATATCTTTAGTAGAACTGATCCAATAAGAGATCTTCCTGTAATTGTGTCTGAAAGAATAACATCTCATAGCAAGGGGTAAGAATCGCTTAAGCCTTAAGGTTTCAATAGTTTCCTTATTCTCTTGCGAGTTATAGTTTAACAGTTTATATATAATTGTACCCACAGCTGAAAAATTTATTTCCCTTCGATTCTTATGCCTTTATTTATGACAGCACCGTTAAATACTTATTTAATAAGATCATCTATTAACGGAGACCGTGTTCAATCTGTACAGATTTTCGAAATCAGATACTTTTTTATTATCAGAGTTTCCGGATTCTTTGTTGAGCCATCATAAAGAATAAAATTAGTTACTGGATATAATTTTCCTGTTCTTTATTTACCTCACCTAAAAGGATAAGAATAGATTCAACCACAGATTCATCTAAGGTATGATCTTCTAACTAGACAATTCATAAAAGGGTTTTCCAGTACATAACCCTTCATTACTATTTCTTTTAAGATTGGCTTATTTTGTACATAGTTTTCTTGAAAAGAACAGGGTTCTCTTTATGTACGAAAGTATTTTTCTGTTTTATATATGTATATAATAGCTAACAACTTGTACTTGTATATGATTAACCTCTTATGAAGACTCTGAGATAAGTACATAAGTACATACTTATGAACAAGGAAAAAGGATAGCGATTAGTGAGTGATCCATGGTCAGTCTCTCGTGAAGACTCTAGGATACATACTTCTTAAATTTAAACTCCATGGACAACCTCTTATGAAGACTCTAGAATACATAAAGCTCAAGTTTACACTCCATGGTCAACCTCTCGTGAAGACTCGAGGATATATACTTCTCAAATTTATACTTTATGGCCAGTTAACCTCTCGTGAAGACTCTAGCATACATTTTTCTCAAGTTTATGTTCTGTGGTCAACCTCTCGTGAAGACTCTAGGACACACACATCTAAAATTTACACTTCATGGTCAGTCAACCTCTCGTGAAGACTCTAGGATACATTCTTCTCAAGTTAATTTTCCGTGGTCAACCTCTCGTGAAGACTCTAAGATACGTACTTTTCAAATTTATACTCCATGGTCAACCTCTCGTGAAGACTCTAAAGGAAACATATATAGGTACATGCTTATCATGTTTTCTTAGTTATTTACCCAGGTCAACCTCTCATGAAGACTCCAGTGGGTCGAGACAATAATAATTCTGTAGTTAGATTTCGATACATTATGTGAGTAAAAAATTAGATTGTGGTACAAATTCTTACAATTTAACCTCCCGTGTTGAATTGTAAATGTTATGTACATTATACATCGTTATACGAATACGTTTATTCAGAGAATGATTGTTTTATATATTTATTGAAACAACATAAACTAATCCGTTTTTCTCACCGGGATCATCGGTGTTGTTCGTAATTTTACCAACTTCTTTGCCGGTTTATTAAGTTTTTTTTTAATTTTCCGACTCAACGCGGGTGTTTTGCACTTCGATTATTATCCATTTTAAATGTTAAATGAGTTATATTGTATTTATAACACAAAATATACAAAAGCATTCCGCTAAATGTATTGCAGCGAAGGAGCACAAAAAACACAATGACGTTTATGTGGACAGATGACATTGGAGTGAAGCAATGAGGAACGAATCCCCCACGAGTGAAGAGGTTTTTTCTTTTTTCTTTTTAAACTTTGTGCAGCGTAGTAGTCCAGATAAGCACGACTACAAGTAATTAAAGTGATCATGAGGATGAGATGCGAGGTATAATATATGTTATCTATACAAACTACAAAACTCGCCATTTCTCAAAATTTTGCTTAACCGATATTGCTTATCTTCATAGACTTTCTTTAATCTATAGAATGATAAAATTGCCCAATATCTTACTTTTGTCTGATTCCGACATTGCTTTTGGCTTTTTATATTACATTCGATAAAAACGTACGTATTGCGTACAAGAAAGCGGTAGATCGTACCTGACAATACTTATTTAATTCAGCACATCAAGGCTTTAACTGCTTTTGTCGCTCAGGTTCGTAACGCACATAAGGATGTGATCTTAAAACAATCGGAAATTTTGTACGTTTTGAATATCTTAATAATATATATATTAATTGCATTGGAGCAACGTGGTGGAGTATGCTCCAGGCCTCCCCTCTAATGGGGAGAGACCTGTGCCCAGCAGTGGGACACAAAAAGAGTTGCAGCCAATATATATAATTCTTCTGTGAGTCTGTATGTCACTGCACTCCTCCTTAACGGCTGGACAGATTTTAATGAATTTTTTTGTGTGTATTCAAATGGATTCTAGGATGGTTTAGATTCACAATTTGGGCCACTGGAAATGTTTTTTAATTATTTTTTTTATTTATAAGTAGTTTTCCCATATAAATTGTTCCTTCAAACGTTCTGTCAAATTGTTCTGTCAAACGTTTGTATTTCGTGCCGTGCCGTTCTAAACTTTGACACATTCAGAATAACAGGACAGTTCGTATGTCATTATTTGTTTTATATTTTTGTTTGATAGTAACATGAAGTCTCTTTAAGATAATAAAAAACAAATCCTCTTTGAACAACGTCTGCGCCCAGGCGGAGCTGGGCGGGACCACTAGTTAGTATATATAGTTTAAGGTGGGCCAAAAGAAATCACCCTATTAGAAGATGCTCTCATTTATCAAATGGCCGCCAATGTCAAATCTGTTTTGACATTTGTGGACTAGACAGATGCAAAGTACAATTAAACAAGCCATGGAGCAATACACTCCTAAGAACGCAGAATGATCGTGTCTATTTCTTTTGCGTAACAATTTGTCTGTGGTGGAATTCCGTCGCCGATTCCCCGGCCGTCCGACACCGACTGCGCAAATACTGCGCCGTTTGGCCACTAATCTTGAAGAGTATGGGACTACACGAGACGTTGCCAAGAGTGCTCGGCCCCGGAGCGCCCGTTCTGCCGAGAATATTGCCGCTGTCGCCGAGGATGTCAAGCTGTCGCTGGAAAATTTGACCAGACTTCGTGCGACGCAATTAGCCATCAGCCGGACGTCCCTAAGGCGAATTGTGATCAAAGGCCTACGCATGTTCCCGTACAAAGTCCAGTCCGTGCATCAGCTTCTGCCTGCCGATCTCCAAACGCGCGCAACCTACCCCCAAGCCATCCTCAATCTCGAAGAAGTGGACGATTTTTCGACAAAAATCATAATGAGCGATGAGACTCATTTCCACCTCAGCGGTTACGTGAACAAGCAAAACTATCACTTTTGGGGCACCGAAAATCCACGAGTGATGCACGAGGAGCCATTACATCCGCTCAAAGTGACTGCATGGTGCGCTGTTCACGCTGGAGGAGTCATCAGGCCATTGTTTTTCGAGAATGCCGCTGGCCAAACGACAACAGTGAACGGTGCGCGCTATTGGGCCATTTTGACCGAATTTTTTCTGCCAATTGCGGCAGGCGGATGAATCAGGACTTGTGGTTCCAACAGGACGGTGCAACGGCACACACTGCGCGCGCCACAACCGATACTCTGAAGGTCGCCTCATCTCTCGTTTTGGCGATTTGCACTGGCCCGCAAGATCACCCGATTTATTTTGTGGGGTTTTTTGAAGTCCCATGTTTACGTAAACAAGCCCGAGACTCTGGAAGCCCTCAAGGACAACATTCGACACGAGTGCGAGAATCTGTCACCCGAAGTTCTCGCCGAAGTGATGAAAAATGCCATAAAACGAGCCCGTATGGCAATCATTTGTGACGGCGCCCATTTGGCCGCCGACTTGACCAATAAAATTGTAAAGGTTCAAATAAACATAATCAAAAAACAGAATCGAAGATTTTCATTTAGAAAAAAAAGAGATTCAAACAACATCGGATGACTTCATTTGGCCCACCTTGTATAAATACGTTGACAGGTTCAGCAATATAGATAGATACACCCATCTATATGAGTGGACAATAAGGAGTTTACGCCTAACCCGATTCGATTTTTCCATTCCCAGATTAAGTTAATAATCAGATAATATAATGTCATACGAGTAACGTTGACAGCGCTATCATTTATTTGACGAATACTTTTATGCGGAGATTGAAAAATTGACCCTAAAAATCTTGGTCTAGAAAATTCTACTAAATCCCAGAGATGCCTAACAATCGCAGAAACAGATCGTTCACTGCCGCGGATTATTTCAAGGAATGGGAATTAAAATTAAAATAAAATGACAATCAATATTATAGAAAAGAACATTTATTTGCAACTAACAAAATACTTATAATATAACATTAATTCACAAACATAACGACAATCGTAATATCACATATCTCAGGTAATCAATCACAGATAACATTAAAATCTTATTGGTGGGAATGATGAGCTGGAGCAGTGTGCTTTGCGTGTCCCTCGCGATGAACTACTGCGTTGAATCTGGAAATCGATTATCCCATATGAAAAACTTTCACGTAGGATTACTCTACTCTAAAAAAGGCATATTCTACCTTTAAAATGTATTGAGGAAGTAATAATGCTTCTAGGATTCACAATAATGATTTTTCTTAGAATATGTAAGGATGATCCAACAGAGTATATTGATACTGAAAATAAGACACTAATTTTTTTAGCAATTTGGGAGAATCCTACGTGAGTATCAAATGTAGGAAAGCAACGCGACCCAACGCATTGCGAAAAAAATGAATGTAAGCTGTATCAACTTGATCCCTTCGTCTTGTCCAACGCAATTATGTTGACGAACGTGAAAGTTACTAAACTCTCTTTACGAAAAGAAGGGCGTGAGTATTTTTCGAACACATAGAAAGCCCATATAAAAAAGAGACAAACCCATGAAAGTTTTTGCCGCATGGATCCATATTCTAACCTTTAGCTGAGTCTTTAAATCATAATATGTAGTATTGGGTTGCGCTTGCGTCCTATATTTTCCTGCTTGCTTTGGACAGGCTTCGACACATGATCTTGTTTGAGAGTGGGTGTAGTTGGCTAGTTCATTTCATTAATAGAATGTCCCACGAACAAAAGTCTGAAAATATTACCCAGAGTGTTTATCAGCGGTGTAGTCCACGTGTCTAATGGTACCGTCAGCTTCATGCAGGCTGTAGGAGCCATGCACGGCGTGTCCTTCGCGCGTCTCCTTCTGTGACTTGATGTCGCCGGTGTGGGGGTCATGCACGCTGTACTCGAACGAGTAGTGGGCAGGCACCTGAAAGATAGTTATTGGCTTTTAGGTTTTTCCAGGAAAAATCAACAATTAAACATTTTTTACCAAATTATCTTTTGTTTGAGGTTAGCAAACGGTTTTTCTATCATATCTTTAAGTGTTTAATTTCTAAACCCTTAGTTTAGAAATCTTAAAGTTGAGACGTGCAAGTGAAAGAAAGTTACTGCAGGCACTGGCTAAGCGGATGGCTGCCCCGTCATTATTTATTTATGTGTTCTACAATATTCTCTCAAAATATTCACTATCTGACAATCAACAATCGGTCGACCACATTTCAAAGAGACGAAGCAACATAAGAAAGATCAAAGTTCTTATTCTTGGAAGAAACTAACGTGGTGTACCTCGTGGTGTCCGCTGGAGTGATGAGAGGACTCATGGTGAGCAGCA
Organism: Pyrgus malvae; assembly: GCA_911387765.1. Classification (NCBI taxonomy): domain Eukaryota; kingdom Metazoa; phylum Arthropoda; class Insecta; order Lepidoptera; family Hesperiidae; genus Pyrgus; species Pyrgus malvae. The sequence continues at coordinate 19,747,654 of OU426951.1, read as the reverse complement.
GGAGCCTGATGATGTCCATGTTCGTGGGTCTGGTGCAGTACTATGTTCTGGGAGGAGACGGCGTGTCCATGACCGTGACCGGAGCTTTGCTTCTTATGTTCCTCGTGGTGTCCGCTGGAGTGGGTGGCCTGATGGTGAGCAATAGGAACATGATGTAGTTCATGTCCATGTGTCTGGTGCTGTACTACGTTCTGGTAGGAGACGGCGTGTCCATGGCCATGCTGGGAACCATGTTGTGCGGCAGCAACAGCTAGGGCCGCGGCAACAATAACGATCTAGAATCATCATTATAATTTAAAAAAATAGAATTTTCAGAATGTCATTATTCGAACTTTATATTTTTCTGTTACCAAAAATTTTAAATCGAAATTTATTACCTTTGAATACATTGCTAATTCTAATGGTAGGTATATGATATTAGTCCAGGGTAGAAGCCTTTAAAAATAATGAAAAGTGAAAAAAAATTATAATAGAATGAAACCCATTAGAAAAGGAGGGAAATATGATAAAAATGAAAGGAAAAATAATTTACGGGCGATCTGAGGTTGGGAAGGGGATGGGGGTGAGTTTTTAAGGGTAAAAAACGGTTTTTCTCGATTTCCGGCAAAACTAAAAGTCCTATCGAAAAAAGTCAAATGGAAAAGTTGTAGATAATAAAAAGATCTAAAACTTTTGTATTTACACTTTTTTCACAGAACCTCAAAATTTATGTGAAAAATTCAAAAAACCAAGTTTTTGGTTTTTTATTTTTATCTTTTACAAAAAATTTTTTTTTTTAACGAAATTTTGTGAAAACTTACCTTTTTATGTCCCCAATACGCTGTAATTTATTTAATTAAAAATATTTATTTTTTCACCTTATTTTGAATTAATATCGAAAAAACAGCCTAATTTTCAATCGAAAATTCACCCGTCAAAATATCAGCTTTTTTCAAAAAGTTGGTGTGGTTTCTGTTCGTTGGAATCTCTACTTTCCGATGGTAAAAAAAAATATATGTTACTATGGTAAATCTTCTCAGAAAATGCAAAATTTCAAAATTTTTTTTATTGCATACACTTGCTTATCATCTGCCTTATTGCAAATGATACAAACAGATTCATCCATACTGATAATCTGAAAAGACAAAATCGAATTAATAATGTCTTCACTATTTAATCGTGAATAAACTCCCATGAAAAAAAAAATATTAAAGAAATCAATGTCAAAATGTATAAATAATATATTTAAAATCTATAAAAAATATATAAAATATATATAAAATATATGTCGTAAATATATTTCTAATAAAACAAACTTGGCCGATTTTCATATATATTTTATACTTTTTTATAGATTTATAATATATTATTTATACATTTTGACATTGATTTCTTTAATATTTTTTTTTTCATGGGAGTTTATTCACGATTAAATAGTGAAGACATTATTAATTCGATTTTGTCTTTTCAGATTATCAGTATGGATGAATCTGTTTGTATCATTTGCAATAAGGCAGATGATAAGCAAGTGTATGCAATAAAAAAAATTTTGAAATTTTGCATTTTCTGAGAAGATTTACCATAGTAACATATATAATTTTTTTTACCATCGGAAAGTAGAGATTCCAACGAACAGAAACCACACCAACTTTTTGAAAAAAGCTGATATTTTGACGGGTGAATTTTCGATTGAAAATTAGGCTGTTTTTTCGATATTAATTCAAAATAAGGTGAAAAAATAAATATTTTTAATTAAATAAATTACAGCGTATTTGGGACATAAAAAGGTAAGTTTTCACAAAATTTCGTTAAAAAAAAAATTTTTTTGTAAAAGATAAAAATAAAAATCCAAAAACTTGGTTTTTTGAATTTTTCACATAAATTTTGAGGTTATGTGAAAAAAGTGTAAATACAAAAGTTTTAGATCTTTTTATTATCTACAACTTTTCCATTTGACTTTTTTCGATAGGACTTTTAGTTTTGCCGGAAATCGAGAAAAACCGTTTTTTACCCTTAAAAACTCACCCCCATCCCCTTCCCAACCTCAGATCGCCCGTAAATTATTTTTCCTTTTATTTTTATCATATTTCCCTCCTTTTCTAATGGGTTTCATCCTATTATGATTTTTTTTGGTTTTAAAAATTATCGACCCTGGACTATATAGGCAAATGATTATTATAACTGATGCAAGTATTAAAAGTTGCCTATTTATATGTCATATTAATCTTGCATAAGTAAACATTTCATTCATTGAATCAAGTTTGTTACGCATTCTTTACAATCTGGTCTTATCTACACGTTATTACTTACAAATTTCAGAAGCACTGGCAATGTTTTTTTTGGGTCAAGTCATGACAAGGTATGACTAAAAATTTTCATGAATTGTGATACTTAATCTAATGATGATTTTCGTATGCAAACTACCATTTAATAATTCTATTTTTAAATAACGTATCACAGTGTGTACTCACAGCCCCACAGTAGGGTAGATATACCCTGTGTCGTGGGTACCATGGATATACACAAAGACATAAATATAGACACCCAGACCGAGAACAGAAATCTAAACTCACCATTCAAATTTCTGCCTCGCCGGGAATCGAACCTGGGACCCTCCGGTCGGCAGTCCGGAATGGTAACCATTGCTCCATGCGTCGTCATGTAATAATTGTTTTGTTTTGGCTGCCATATAGCTTAAAGGTGATATTATAAAGAATCATAATCTTTTATATTCATAATGTTGAAGATACAGTAGGACTGGTTGGATTACAATTTTCATGATGATCAAATTTATAATTTTGACTTTTAAATACTATCAAAAAATATATTATGTACTTGTATCGCTAGTAGGTTTGATAAATGGGCAATAATCTGATTTTTGTTTCGTATCTTTAGAAAAAATTATATACATATTATCGATTAGAGCATCAGCTAGAGCTAGAGTGGCATCACTGAGTTCAAACTCTGCCCCGGCGCTCACCAATATCAAAGAAATTAGTTATGTGCGTATTTTTCGCTGCTCCACGGAGGGGAAAAACTTCGTTCGTAACTTCGATATTTAATTACGATGTTACGCTCTCACTTCTGAGAGGAAACTTTTTCCCGGTATTGGAACATAAAAATGGGTTGAAAAAATAATAATTTCTAGTTCTTTTTAAAGTTAAAACTGATACTTCTTAAATTTAAGACATTAGCTGCCACGTTCCACAAATACGGTTCGATGCACGCATGATACCTCTATAAGATTTTTTTATCGTGCACGTGGATAAATAATGATAATAACAGTTATCGCTCATACTCGTAGTATAACATTAGAATTGCTTGTACGTGGTTACTATGAATACATACAAGTACAAAAAACGTTTTCCGTGGAGAATGGAACTCTCGTAAAGTATTTAATAAAACCGTTTTGCATTCCAACAAAACGGTTATTATGTGTGTGAAAAAACACACAGCATTTGTTGAAGAAGCGTCTAAAGATTTATCCTATAAAGCCAGAAAATATTGTACTTTACCTCATTATTCCTTGGTCTGTATGTACCTGTCTCTTTCACACAGCAGCGCGCGGCCATTTTCCAAGATGCCAAGCCTGACATTTGTCAATGTCAAATCATAGTCGGTTCACCAGCAAGCTCCTTGCTCAAATGCTGTGTGTTTTTTCACACACATAATAACCGTTTTGTTGGAATGCAAAACGGTTTTATTATATGTGTTTCCAAAACACACAGCATTTGTTGAAGACCTGTTTGTGATCTGCTGGGGGAAGTATACAATTAAATGCTATGTTGAAAAATAATCATTAAATAATATGATATAATTAAATCTTGTTTCATACATTTTGAAATATTTAGAGTAATAAAATTAATGAACATATTACTATGTTAACAAAAAGCTGACAAACTAAAGAACAATAACAACTTTCTGCCAATAATCTGAATTCAACAGAAAATATCTTTATAAAGCTTCTGCCTTTTAATAGTATTTTTAGGAAAAGGATTGCAAATAATAATGAAAACACTAAAAGTGAGATCAATTGATTTGATTTGAGTGAATTGATCACACTACAATATTAAGGCTCTGTGCCTTAAAGGCATTAAGTTTTTGGACATTAATTAAGTGTAGTGTACTGTAGCATATATTTACTTTTACGTGTAGCACCTGCTACTCCGCTACAACCTATTTTTAAGAGTTTCAGAACTCCTCCAATTATTCTCCTCAGAATCTCATCAGTTGGTCTATTTTCTAAGCAACTCCTATACACAATAGCAGACATACTGTACACTACCAGGACCTGCATTTATGCCAGCTGCTTTAAAAAATGTTTCTGATCCAACCAGCTATCATATTGGGAATAGCTGTTCTTTTATTAAAATAAACAGACTAATTAGATCAGGTTTACTGAACCAAAACTTTGCTTCAGCAACCATCCTGACTGTCAACTGTTAGAATTATCTGTTTTAGATACAAACTTGCCAATGCATGATCTGATTATTGCTTAGCTTTCTTTTTATTTACCTTTTGATAATTTTAATAGGTTAAAATCATGAATTCTACAACTAGATCTTATAAAATATTACCTTATAGCTATATCAAATAGCCACCTTGAGACCACTTAAGCCAATTAAAGATCAGCTGTGTTTCAAGTTTGCATCATTCTATCCTCAGATAGGAGCTAAAAAGCTTTACTAGATACAGCTTTCAAAACTTAGTACACATTTTTTTTATTTCTGTGCTTGATACTGTAGATCTACGTTAAATATAGAAGTATTTTTCTATAAGTAAACTTGTCTTCCTAAATATAGTAATTGTAACCAAAAAACTAGTTATCTCAATGCTCCCTGGCATTCATTCTAGGCAACATTATTGTGCACACAATACCCAATATCTGATTGAGCTTAATACAAGTAAAAATTAAATAAAATGAATAAAAAGATGTTGATTCTCACCAACTCTTCTTTGGAAAATCCATCTCTGCTGAGGTCTAGTGAGCTATCTGATCTGCCCACCCCAACTCTCCATGCTGGAATATACAGCTTTTCCACCTGAGGTGGGGGCTTCCCAGTAATGAGGTTTATCAGGTTCTTGTTCAAATTTATTATTGGATATAGCTCTTCTAGAGCTCTCGTCTTTGAATCTGTTAGAACCTTGGAATCAGATTTGGTGGTGGGTTTTACCTACCCAAGCTTGTAGTTTCAATAACGACTGAATGCGTCGTAAAAAATTGGCTGACCCATCTCTGCAGTCCAGCGTTACATAGTGGTGTATGACCACGCTTGCCCAATCGTAAAAAATTGGCTATCGCTGGAGTCCAGCGTTACATAGCGGTCTATGACCGCGCTTGCCCGACAAGCTTAATAATCAACTTCAGGTACGCCCCAACTTTTGCAAACGGCCTCCGAGGCCGGGGGATTATGTAGGTCTGTTTCGAGATTGGCGGTCGGCTATGCCGTTGTATCTCCCCGAGAGGTACGCCGCCCAGAGCATGATATTCAAACGCTCTGTCAATTCCAATAGCTTCCATGTCAGGTTAAGCAGGGCTCGTGTGATTGGGCAAATCCCTGTACATTCAGAAAGATAATTCCAAATATCAGCTAAGAGTGTCCTGTTGTCTTACTGCACTATTACATGTAAGTTCTCCAGGAACCTTTACTGACGACTTATGGCACCATAATAAAATATTGTGAAGAACTCTTTGAGGTTCATGTACCAGGTGCCCTGCCCCTGTGGTGTACTAACCATGTGCCTGACATGTATTTGCTATTCATGTGAGCACTCCAGCTCGCATCCGATGCGTCTGTAGTGAGTGGCTCACTTCTTGTGCAGAACCACCGAGCTGTGGTATATGGCGTTCCGCCACCAAGATAATCTATCTTGCTGCACTAAAAGAGGAATCTTCCTCTTTACTGGAATTGATTAAGGACTCTTAGAAGCTCTGCATATGTATTCGCCATTCATGTGAGCACTCCAGCTCGCATCCGATGCGTCTGTAGTGAGTGGCTCAGTTCTTGTGCAGAACCACCGAGCTGTGGTATATGGCGTTCCGCCACCAAGATAATCTATCTTGCTGCACTAAAAGAGGAATCCTCTTTACTGGAATTGATTAAGTCCTCTTAGAAGCTCTGTATATGGCAACAATGCAGTCACTCTTTTGGTGTAGTTAAACTTGCAAAATCAAGTAACCCTAGTAAGTACATCAATGTACTTCAAACTATTAAAATAGTTGATATTTTCAACTTTATAAAGCCATGGTACAACCTCCAGCATTCTATACCAGGACATGGGTTGGGGTTAATACTGACATCTGCTAGTTAGCATTCCAGTAACTCTTAACTAAGGTCCCCGAGGCCTGGTAACTCAATTTTGTCTGATATTTGTTTACCAGGATGTAACAGTCTTACATAGACCATAAGTCTTATGCCACTTATGCATAAAGTCTCACGAGACCCATCTGGACAGTGGCAAGGATTTTGCGGGCAAGAAATTACAATATTGTAATAAATTTGCAGAAATCTATGGAATAGTTCTGCGATTGGCAGGTAAATATGCCTGTTGTACTGTTGGAGTAAGTTCCAGGCTACCCCAATACTTAAGGAGAGAACCACACCCAGCAATGCAATGGGATGCAAAAAAGGGGTTGCAGCCAGGATACATCCAATTGAGATCTTAGATGAAAATCTTAGATTCTTATCAGAATCTTACTTAGATCCCCTCAGTTTGAGTATGGGATGCATGTCTCCATTTTGCTTTTCTTATATAGAAAGCCTATGTTTACAACTGGTGACATTTTTAATATAAGAACTCTTGACCCCTTGTTTGGGAATTTTTTCAATACATTGGGACTAGTTTTGCATTGGGATTCTCATTTTAAATGGTATTTGGCCATGTGTTTCTAATAAACATGTACACACATTCTTGGATTTCTCAAAATTGGTCATGTTTATAATATTAAGGTAATGAATACAAAAAATAAATAAATAAACATCTAGGTATTTAAAATAAGTTGTGTTGCCACCAACCCATCATTCCTATGTGTGTTATTTATGCAGCCCCCCTTGAAAACATGTAATACCAAATTTACATGTTACATTACATGCACAGTGAAAAGTTATTTGTATTGATTAAAAATATCTATAGGGAAATTTCTGAAAGTTAGGATTATTTCCAAATGCCTGATTGTTACTTGATTGAATTGTGATCAAATTAATCACTCTTTTTATAAATAGTAACAGTCTGATGAAATATATGATTTATAACCAAAGGACTATTCAGGATAATATTCAGGTTGGTTAAGGCACTCTGTGCCACCACATGACTGCATAACAAGCTACAAAGCCTGAAAATTGAAAATATACTTAGCACTTGGGAGGTTTTCTCTTAACAATAGGGCTTAAGATAGTACTCCTAACAATAAGGAGTCTAACAATAAGGTTATTAATTTCTTTTATAATACCTTTTTCTGACCTTCCACAAATCATCTGAACACTTTTAAGTAGGTGTGTTCCAGGCCCAAATAGTTCTGTCACCTTACTAAATAAGGAGGTAGACTTAAGTTCACCTGACTTTCTACCTGCCCAGTTATGTAGCTCCTGCAGACCCTGTTTTAACAACTACTGGTGTAATTCTACATAGGTCAATATGGCTAAGGTCAGAAGGTCTTTGGTTTTGTTGAAGTAATATAACTTCTCATTAATTTTAGGGGCCACAAAGCCATAAGTGGTTTCATTTCTTTGTTTATGACTAATAATGGGTATATTATATTAAATATAATACAGAATTTGTCTATATACCAAAATTTTATAATTTGGCTAAAGTGAAATTGTCACTACTATTACGAGGATTCACTAATCTCCAAGACAAAGCTACTAGGTAGACTGAGAGTGCATATCTCCTTAGAATCATCATTTTGATTTGATTTAGTGTTGTATGTGTTTATTTCTCTGTTGTAGCTAGCGATATAACAGGGAATCAATTCGCGGGTCACTAGACCCGTACTTGTTTACCTACGCCTTCTATTGGGATTCGGCGAGGCTTAACCCTCCACAGGCTCCACATCTTCCGAAGACGAGGAAACATCTGCGTATCGACCTTGAGGTCGGGGTCGAGATGTCCGCTCTCCATCCGAAGCAACGGCAATTTGCTAACACTATCATCACTAATCTTACCTTGTTCAGAATAAGCACTCAACACAAAAAACTGCGACACATTGCTAACACTCATCGTTAGTCTTACCTTGTGCAGATTTCGCACTTATCTTAGAACAAAACTGTAACAAATCACTAAACTTTTTGAAAAGTGAACTTTATAACAAAACATAACTCTGATAAATATCAGTTTAACTTAGAAACAAACAATATTTGCTGTTTTTTGTTTGATGGAAAAAATTTACCGGCTTACACGAGGAAATCTTTAAATGCTATGAATGATTTGACATTGACAAATGTCAGGCTTGGCATCTTGGAAAATGGCCGCGCGTTGCTGTGTGAAAGAGACAGGTACATACAGACCAAGGAATAATGAGGTAAAGTACAATATTTTCTGGCTTTATAGGATAAATCTTTAGACGCTTCTTCAACAAATGCTGTGTGTTTTGGAAACACATATAATATAAAACTTTTACGATACTTCTGAATTCCGTGTAGACTGAATATTTGGTATTCAGTTTATGCAAATCTTAACCTAATTATCTACACTCTATATAAGATTTAAGATGTGTAAAAAAGGATTCTAGGCCTTTTGTATGTGGAAAACTTAAAAAAAATGTAAAACTCGCGTCAGGACACGCGGCCGTAAGATAGTAGAGGAGACGTGGAAGATCGACCTTCAACGGCTCTTAGACCAAGACGGAGGGGTGACTGCTGATGACGACTCGACTGTCTAGTCTATAGGTACTTATAAAATTCATTTAAATCAAGTATTTAAAATATAGACATTGAACAAAGTGCATCTATTAATGAAAAAAGTGACGAAGAAATAGTGAAAGAAAATGAGTGAGTACTTTATAAAAATACTAGATGAAAACCTACTGAAAATACTAGATGAAAAATAATACTGATAATAAAAGCAATTCCAACCATTCCAAATTATCAAAAATGCACAACGTGTTCAAGTTTTCACTTCTGCCGGCACTACCGGAGTGAAACCCGTTGTTATTTTTAACTCTGTAATAGCAGTAGTATTGATAAACGTGTTTTAAACAAACGCACATGTCAAAATTCAACCTATGTTATCGATTTTTGGAATACAAATAACACCCAGAGCAGACAGAACAAAAAATAACGTTCACTAAGAGTTTGTAAAGGAACCGTACAGTGAATAAAGAATATTTCATTTCATTTCATTTCATTTCATTTCATTTCATTTCATTTCATTTCATTTCATTATTTTAATATACATCAATCTTTTCGCGGTCATCGGCTCTAGGTGAAAAAACTCCCAGTTTATGTGGGTTTAAAAATAACTTGTAGGTACAAATATTAAGTGAATAAGAAATAAATAAACTCCTCCTTTTTGATTGAAGTTGGTTAAATAAAAATACAATGTAAATTGTTTAAAGACAAATTGAAATAAAAACCTTCGCAGTTTGGTAGTAGTTACATATATTAGTCCACATAGTAGTGAAGGCGTAGGTAACTAGCTAGCTTTAATGAATGAAATGTGTACTTACGCAAGCATGATCTTAGGTGACATATAAATAGGTAATTTCTTTTAATATTTATTCATTAGGTATCATTAGCCACTACAAGCAGTATCTACTAAAAGAACTAAAAAATGTTCTCTAAGGTAAGTACATACAATACTAAGAATTAAAAAAATTAACTTCAGTACCTAAATACCAACAAAAGTCAATATTGAGTAACATTAATTTTTGTGCCCTGAAATTTGAATAAAAATATTGTTTTTATTTATTTTTTTGCGAATTGAAAGTTAAATATGCCAGGAAAAGCCTTCCTTTGAGACAACAATAAAAACTTGTGTGTATTTTTATGATATTTTTCTTTTTTTAGGTCCTTGTTATCGCCGCAGCCCTCGCTGTTGCCGCCGGGCAACATGGTTCTGATAACGGTCATGGACACACCGTCTCCTTCAAAAACGTGGTACAGCACCAGACCCATGGACATGGACATCATCAAGCTCCTGTAGCCCACCACGAGTCCTCCCACCAATCCAGTGGTGACCAGAAGGAACACAAGCAGCAAAGTTCCGGCCACGGCCACGGACATGCCGTCTCCTCCCAAAACGTAGTGCTGCATCAGACTCATGGACATGAAAATAATCAGGCTCCTGCTGCCCACCACGAGTCCTCTCACCACTCCAACGGACACCATGAGGAACATCACGTAAGTTACTCATACAAAATTACTTTGACATTTCTTAAGTTGTTTTATATTTTTATAGCTGCCATTATTTGAAAAAAATGTAGGCAAACGGTACTTTCATTGAAATATATCTAACATTTTGTTAGATAATAATAATAATAATATACTATATGAAAGAATAAAGACATTTGGGGCAGCTAGCTCTACTACCTCGAGCCTGCAATAAATTTTAATTTGTTTCACGTATATGTCTCAGTTGATATTTTCATTACTAAACACACAAATAAACATTTTCAGCACGCAAACAAAACGATGTCATTTTTTAACATTTTAATGACTAACTGCTGAATACGGGTTTCCTCTTAGATTTAAATAGTATGGAAACAAAAACAAATTTTAATTTTCTTAAGAAAACTTTTTTTTTCAAAAAAAACTAACAGCCTTATTTTCTTAGGCACCTGCTCACTACTCGTTCGAGTACAGCGTGCACGACCCCCACACCGGCGACATCAAGTCCCAGAAGGAGACGCGCAAAGGACACGCCGTGCATGGCTCCTACAGTTTGCACGAGGCCGACGGCACTATCAGACACGTCGACTACACCGCTGACAAACACTCCGGGTAGTCATTTTTAAACCCTACAATTCCACAGTTTAGATCTCAGCCCTGTTGATAAAATGAAACGTAAAGCGCAAAGTTCGTAGAAAGTTTCCGGCCACATTTACATGTGGCGATCATCAAGCCTTCAGTCTAGCAGCGCAACTGCACACGACCATAGACAAAACTTAAGTTTGCGTGAGGTTCGGTGTAGGGTGTAGATGTCCATGGGCTGCACCGTTTTAACCACTTCACATCAACTTATACTAGCGTTCAAATAAAAATACGTAACTAAGCATACAGGCCACGTGGTGCTAGCGGTCTCTGTGGCTCATGGATTTTATGTCCGTTCGTATCGAATTTTGTCTAAAGCACAATTGATTTGCGCTGTTTTTTAGATACTGGTGGTACTCAAGTAATTATCGCCCCATCAATACCTTTTCCCCCAAAACATACAAAACATGTTATTTGCATAAATGGGTACTACGGTGATATTATTCAAGCTTCACCAATCGACACAATATTAAACTGTTATTTCGTACCGAAACTTTTGTATTTTAAAAGTATAGCATATTACTATATTATAAAATTTCCTGTGAAAAGTGATAAAATTATGTGTATTTTCATTTTTACCATTTAATTTTCAGATTCAACGCCGTAGTCCATCGTGAGGGACACGCGAAGCACGCTGCTCCCTCTCATCACTCCCACCACTAAGATATTATAATAATTATGTAATAAATCATCTGTTGTTATGTTTGCGGTTATTGTTATGTGACGAGTTGTATATAAATTGTAAATAAATGTTTTATTTCCTGTAACATAGACTATCAATTGACTTCAATTAAATTTCAGTAACTGCCATATTTTTAAATAATCCACGGCGAGTTAGAATGCAGTGATCGCTACGGTGCGCGGTGTTGGAAAAAAATCAGAATATTGAATTGAAATGTATTTTATTGGTCAAGACATCCAGGCCTTATCTTTTCGTGTGACGAAAAATCTCCATAATACTACAAATAGCTATAACTCAGTGAATTCTACATACCACTATCTTATGGAAAATCAGTCCTAGGAATCCATACTAATATTATAAATGTGATTTGCAGAAGCCAAGTTTTTGACAAAGATGTAGAGTTTCTAAAGTTCATGTTAGGGTTTGTCAAGTTAGGGGCTTGAGCTTTTTATCAATCAATTATTTTGAGTCTTGGTACTCATTAGACGTTATAGGCTTTCGCTGCAATTTCATTATATTTCTATATCAAGATAAACACGTTTTACAAATAAATGTTTTAACAACACTCTCAAACACGGATACTGATATTAAGTAGTTCTGCCGTACTGGTTATTACAAACATATTTTTTGCAATAAATTCTAATTTCCAATAACTTTATTAGAAAATATGGGATTATTTTTTGAAAATTAGTCATTTGTGCATTTGTCGCTGCTCCACGGTGATGGAAAATATCGTGTTATTTAATTGATTACGATGTTCTTCATCACCGTGCATGCCTGAGAGAAATTTATAATTTCTCGAAAGTATGACGTCCACCAATCCGCACTTGGCCAGCGTGGTGGACTATGGCCTAAATCCCCTCTCACTTGTGAGAAGGAGACCTGTACCCAGCAGTGGGACATAAAAAATGGTTGAAAAAAAAAGTCATTTGTTTAATGATAAGCTTTCTGTTTTTTGTACGGCCAAGTTTGTAAGCAACTTGTAATATGCGCGTATTTCGTCATAATACGTTAAAAATTAGAGTAATATGGAGGCCTTCCGCCAGCGGCTTCGCCCGCGTGGACCCGTTTTATAGGTTCCCGTACGATAAAAACTATCCTATGTCCTTTCCCAAGGCCCTCTTTATCTGTGTTCCAAATTTCATTAAAATTGGTTCAGTAGTTTAAGCGGGAAAGCGTAGCAGATAGACCGACAGACAGACAGACAGACAGAGTTACTTTCAAATTTATAATATTAGTAATGATAAGGACGAGTACCGTCGTGGCAGCGAAGTGTCAGAAGCGGCAAACCACATCAACGACGTTTACGGAGCGAACACTATGACGTTCGCACTAATTAATCTAATCTTAATATATAACATATAAAAAGTAAAGGGTTTTATACGTAAAGACACGGTTTTCTCTATTACTATTAACTCTATTCAACTTCCCGTTGGGGTGGTAAATACCCCTTAGTACGTATAGTAGATAGTAAGGGAGTTTGCTCGCGGTGGGTGGAAGTGGGTGGTTGTGGGAGGCTGAAATCTGAAAAAAAATCTGTCCTTTTCTAACCAATAGATAGGGACTTCTGGGTGGATCTCAAAATTTATGGGATGATCTAGCAAATGTTTGAGTTTGAAATCCTACTGATATTTTAAACGCGAAAGTTTGTAAGTATGGATGTTTGTTACTCTTTCACGTAAAAACTACTAAATGGATTTAAATCAAACTTTACAATAATATAGCTTATACATCAGAATAACACATAGGCTACAATTTATAAAGATATTGTGTGAATTGTCCAAAATATGACGATAAGTGTCAAGTAAGTAGGAAAAAATCTACCATCTGCGAGCTATTCTGGCGTGCGCTGCCAAAACCGCTAGAGTTACACATATGTAATGTATGATGGAAATGTTTATCTTATATAGTCCTACAAAAAAGCTGCTCCACGGCACTTCAGAAGGGACTTCACTTTATGCTAATGATCCTCTCTAACGCGGGTGAAACCGCGGGGCACAGCTAGTATAATATAATATGTATAAATAATTTATACATTGTGATTTCATACGATGGAAAAATCAATCTATTTATTTATAATATAAAAGATTTTTAATATTAATTTGATCACTATGGGATGTTGTTAGGTTAGCTAATTATTGCCGATTATGATGATTTACCTGATTTTACACATAAGATTTTGCAGTTAAAATTCAGTACCTATTCCCATAAGTTTTTTTGCACAATATAACTGATCATAAAAATAATAACTTAATACCTATTATTTATTACCGTATGAAGTTGTCGATTTTGAATTGTCTATATACGTATAATAGGGATAGGGCCATAAGCCCTACTGACTTCCATATTTACAGAAGGGGAAAGCCTTTAAAGAGTTCATTGATACACGTTTCCAGAATTTCTACAGAAAAGGCTGCAGCAAACATCCATTATAATGACAAAAATATATAGTAAGCGGCTTCGCCCGCGTGGATTCGTTTTATGGGTCCCCGTAGGATAAAAAATATCCTATGTGCTTTTTCAGGCTATATCTCTAAATTTCTTCCATCCATTTGAAAAACGACGATACCACGATATTGCCATATAAAAATCATAGGCGTTTGACCAGCGGCTTCGACCGCGTGAACCCGTTTTAAAGGTTCCCGTAGGATAAAAACCATCCTATGTTCTTTCTCAAGGTCCACTCTATCATTGTTTTTAAATTTCAATAAAATTGGTTCACTAGTTAAGGCGGGAAAGCGTAACAGACAGAGTTGCTTTCGAATATAAAATATTAGTATGGATAATGGCCAATGTTTGAATTAGTTAAATATGTTATTCTTTTTCATACACGTATATCAATGAACGGCAATTTCATAACAATATGTATGTAGGCACCCATTAAAATGGAATGTGTTTGGGTACCATGTGCAATATTTTGTCTCACATGGGTGACTGGGCATCCTTACGGTACGTGGATCATTCAAGAAATGTTTGAAATAAAATAGTTTTCGCTACAGGCCTCTAAATAACCCGTCCAACTAACTACAGGCCTATTGCGTTACCTCCCTGCTAGCTGAGATGAAAAAGTGTGTTATAAATTCGCAGCTCCGTAAGTACCTTGAGAAGCACCGACTGAATCACGATCGTCAGTATGGCTTTAGCCAGTGCCAATCGGCCGGTGCTCTCTTACTGCACTCGTGCCTCACACACCACTGGGCTAAGTCCGTTGAGGGCAACGGGCAAGCTTGGGCAATCAGACTGGATATCGCTAAGACCTATGAAGGGTTTGGCACATGGGACTTCTCGCGAAAGTCGCGAAGCTTTCATGTTACGGTCTTATAAAAAGTCTTATAAAAAATCTGAGGTCAAATGATAGTCAATATTATGGGTAATAAACGATTTATTTACAATTTCTACTAAACTCGCCACATAACAATAACCTAACATAACAACAAACATATCACATACGTAATATTAATACATCTTAGCGGTGGGAATGAGCCGGAGCAGCGTGCTTGGCATGACCCTCACGATGGACTACAGCGTTGAATCTGAAAATTAATTGGACATAATAGAAAACTGGCACATCAAATTAATTTATAATGAAAAAAGTAATTTTAAAATAGTAAAATACTCGGTACGAAATAATAACAACAATAGTTAAAGTTATTTGTATCTAGTGCAAAAAATTAAGCTTTCGTTCGAGGTTGGCTGTAAATGTCCATAGGCTGCAGAGGCACTTTTTTTTTACCACAAAGCCAGATAATCTGACCTAAAAATAATAGTAGAGATTAAAATGATTACCCAGAGTGTTTGTCAGCGGTGTACTCGACGCGTCTGATGGTGCCGTCGGCCTCGTGCAGGCTGTAGGAACCGTGCACGTTGTGTCCTTCGCGCGTCTCCTTCTGGGACTTGATGTCACCGGTGTGGGGATCATTCACGCTGTACTCGAACGAGTAGTGAGCAGGAGCCTAAGAGATTATTCAATGTTAGTTTTTCTAGAAAATTAAAACAATAATAAATTAAAGTTTAATATAAGTCCCACTTAAATATGCAAAGAAACACTCATTCGGGGTTATAAAAAGTATGTCTATCGTACCTTCAAGTTATGAAAGAGATTAAAGTTAAGACGTGCAAGTAAAAGAACGTATGTAACTGCAGCCACAGGCTTAGGAGTTGGCAGCCCCGTCGGTCTTTATGCTACAATATTCTCACTATCCAGCAAAGTATTGGTTGTCCCAATTAAAAAAGGCGAAGCAAAATATGAAAGAACAAAGTTGTAATTCTTGGTAGGTACTTACGTAATGTTCCTCGTGGTGTCCGCTGGAGTGATGAGAGGGCTCTTGGTGAGCAGCAGGAGCCTGATGATGTTCATGTTTGTGGGTCTGGTGCAGCACTATGTTCTGGGAGGAGACGGCGTGTCCGTGGCCATGGCCTGAGCTTTGCTGCTTATGTTCCTCATGATGACCACTGGAGTGGTGAGTGGGCTGGTGGTGGGCAACTGGAGCTTTTTGTTGTTTATGTTCATGGGTCTGGTGCTGCACTACATTCTGGGAAGAAACGGCGTGTCCATGGCCGTGGCCAGAGCTTTGCTTCTTATGTTCCTCGAGGTGTCCGCTCGTGTGTTGGGTGGGCTGTTGGTGGACAGCAGGAGCTTGATGATGTCCAACATTGTGGGTCACGTGCTGAACTACGTTCTTAAAAGAGACGGTGTGTCCGTGACCATGGTCGTAACCATGCTGCGCGACAGCAACTGCGAGAGCCGCGGCAAGAATTACGATCTAGAAAGAGGAAATTCCTATTAAAATCATTAAAATATATATGTACCTTTTATTAATGCCTCATGATGAAGCTTTTAAGTGACATTTCTAACTTGTTTTACCCATTTTTCTCCTTATTTTAAAACTCTTAATAAAAAATTAAATTTACTTGTATAAATGTATAAGACCTTAATATTTGTGATATTTCATGTCATTAATATTTCAGTTACTACGAGTACTATCTAACTTTGACACTGAAGTTATATTTTATATAAGATTTTCAATATTGTTAATTTTATAATTTATTTACCTTTGAGTACATTTTAGTTCTTTGAGTAGTTATGTCTTACAATGATTATTGGTAACTAATGCAAGTATGAAAAGAAATTGCCTATTTATATGTCACCTAAGATTATGCTTACATAAGTAAACATTTCATTCACTAAATCTAGTTTGTTACGCATTGACTACAGTATATCTAAGCTTGACACTTGACTACTAAGAAACTTTAGAGGTATAGCGGCTTCAATTTATGTGTGTACTTTTAATTTTATTAGATATAGCCTTCCGCCAGCGAATTCGCCCGCGTGGACCCGTTTAATGGGTGTTTATAACAGAAATGTTCAGATTTCTCTGTGTTAGTTCTATTACTCATAATTTCATATGTACTTTATTAAGTTAGTCACAATTAAACAGAAGACACTAGTATAGTATTTTTTTACATTCAAAACCTCACTTAAAGTAAACCTTAATACTACGCACAAAGCTCATGTACAAAATTGAACTTGACAGTACACAATAGTACATATCCTTACTACAACCAGAGCCGATAGACTTAGGGCCTCTTTCACCACCTTCAAGTAAAGTGACAAGTAAGCTATTTGTCGATTAAAGTCACACGTAACTTCAAATTCAATTTCACGATATGCGAGTAGCACTAATAATAATGATAAACTGACCCGTACTCATAGCTTTTACTTGCCAATTAACTTTACTTGGGACAAATAAACACTTTACTTGGAGATGGTGAACGAGGCCCTGAGTGAAATAAATATCTACAGTACCATTGCACCAAGTTCTGCTGTAAAATAATTCCTTTGTGTTTCGATGGATGGGTGTACTTTCTGGTCATATTTACCGCTTGGGGAGGACTCCGGGATCTCCTAAGGAACGCACCGATGTCCTTCACGCGCGAAGCCCAGAATGGGCCCATCTTCGGAGGTTAGATGTGCTCTCCTGCACCTTCCGATGTTTACGGCGGCATGCGGCCACACGCACATACCGCCGTCCTTCCCGGGGCTGCTGGCTGGACGGATCGAGCTCCGACTCTCCCCGTCCGCAGCCCCGGAAGCCCCTTTAAGTCGTCTCTTACGATCAGGCAGGGAATACCGTAGCTCTATTCTTAATCTCGAAGCTACAGGGACTATCACCGTACATACAGATACTTCAACTCAGTTGTGCGCGCGGCGCTATGTGTGCGTGGGCTAGTAATTATGCAGCTTTAATTTGTGTGACAGTGACGCGGCCGTGATCGTCCGAGCAACTTCACTGTACCTCTTGTCACGCACACAAAGTCACTGTGTATATACAGGTTTACCCACACATAGCGCCGCGCGCACAACTGAGTTGAAGTATCTATACCTAACCTGACAGAATCAATAGTGAGAGGAGACCATATAAGAAAAGGTTGAATAAATGTTTGCTGGGAATGGAATATTTAGAATCCATCATTAAATTTTTTAGGAAAGTTTAACCATGACTAAAACGCGCAAACTCCTTTTTGACCGAAAGTTAACCATCCGTTAAACAATGTAAACAGATGACATAAGTGTGTCACAGAGAGGTATTTAAGTAACTTTTTAATACAAGTTATAATATTTGGTCAACTGTCATGAAAAATGTTGTCTGACAGCTCGTTCAAGGCCGCAACGGTGCAACATGTATGAACAAAACAGGCTCTAAGATTAATACATTATCATTATTTCGTAAATATTATGTGAATTACTTTGCATGTTGTATAAAAACCTTGCGCTAATCATAACTGTATCATTTAAAATTTTCATTTGTCTAAAATAACATCCAAAGATTAAATAGTTAAATTTAGTAATTACAAAAATGATTTCTAAGGTAATTGTTAAAAATCCTATCATAAGTATTATTATTTTACATTTTGCCAAGTTATCCTTAGTAATTACTTAACGTACTTATAACAAATTTTCTTAATTTCATAAATGCAATATAAAAATACGTATAACTATAATAAACCGAACTTTAACTTTTGATTAAAGATCCTAACTAATACTCATCCTACTATATTAATTTTTGTATTATAATATAATAGTTCGCAAAATGAAGCGATAGATTGTGTATCAATAGAATAAAATGTTTAATAAGCAGTGTCCTGTTTTCATTTTGACCGTGTATGTTCTTTTAGATAACCTTCGTAGCCATTTTTGCTGTTGCCAGCGCGCAACACCAATCTAGCCATGGGTACCATAGTCATGACGGACATGGTCATGCCGTCTCCTCCCAGAACGTCGTCCTTCACCAAACCCACCACCACGGACACGCTGCTCCTATCGCTCACCATATTCCCGTCGCTCACCATTCTCCTGCCGTATCCCATCATGCTCCTACTGTCCACCAACAATCCACCCAGCATAGCCACGGTGGTCACCACGAGGAACATCACGAGGAGCACCATGTAAGTTGATTTTGCCAAATTTATGAAATACGGTTGTAATAAGGCTTAAAATAGTAGAACTTTTATGATTCTACCTGGGAAGTGCCACAACTGAACCGAACCACGATGTTTAAAAAAAATAATTGTGATTTGTTGTAGAAGTGCGGTTACCGGGCATACTTACATAAGGCTACGATCAGTCAGTTGTAGCAGTGCAAACAATATACGACCTCAGGCAAGACTCGGGCTCCTCGTATATGAGCTAATAATCCTTATATGAGCTGCAGCGACCTCTTAACATCACGTAGCTTGCATGTTGTACGTCTGTTAATCCATTTAAATATAAAAATTAAACGCGCATGCTGTCAACGTGTTGTAGAAGGTCCCACAGCCTTTCAAATCTACGCAAATTTAAAATCAAATCGTATGAAGCCAAAGGCAGTTGCGCTGATACTAACGTAGTACTTAACAAAAGGAGTATAATAATATGAGACGGCGGCGTTTCCAATCGAACCAGTACTGCCACCTATATTCGATTTATCACATATTCAAATTGTTGCATTTCCAGGCCCCTGCCCACTACTCCTTCGAGTACAGCGTGCACGACCCCCACACCGGGGACATCAAGTCCCAGCACGAGACTCGGGAGGGAGACAAGACTCACGGTTTTTACACCTTCCATGAGGCTGACGGCACCATCAGACGTGTGGACTACACCGTCGACAAACACTCCGGGTAAGATTTATACAGTTTTTACTGCTGAACTACATTTGTCATGACTAGTACTTAGTTAATCAAAAGTCAATAAACGTTTATTTTGTTGTACATCCTTAGGCGCTCGAAAATATGATCGCCTAGCTGATAAGTTAACATTTTTGTCGTACACTTAATATCTTAATAATCAATCAACATTCACATATGTAAGTAGGTATATATATGTAGACTAATCTTCCTGGTTTGGTGGTATAAATATCACCTTTTGAATTATATTTGTTACCTAGTTAGTAGGTCAATCTGAAATTTGAAATGACTATTTCTATAAAGAATCCACATGTTATGAAATAAAAAAGTATACACCTTAAATGTTACCATATTATTAGAACTTATTTATATCATATTTTTATATCATATTTCTAGTACCTATGATAAAAACTTTTAACTGACGAGAGAAAGATGTTACGAAATTATAAATGCGCAAAATCTTGCCACTTTTTTGGTTATTAAATGCATATATCGCTGAATTAATCATGTATTTTGTACTTCTCAACAGATTCAATGCCGTCGTTCACCGCGAAGGCCACGCCACTCATCATCAACCAGCTCATCATTCCCACCACTAAGTTCTGATACAAATTCTCCTTAGCTGCCAATGTGATAATAATATGAAATGTTAACTAAATGTTTAAGTTTATTCGTTGTATTTAGTGTAAATAAAAGCCCAATTCTTTACTATTCTGTTCCTTTTATTTTGCCTGTATAATAATATGACAATTTTATACCTCTTTATCTACTATATGTAAAGCTATCTAACCATGTTGCGTACTACTAACAGTAAATAGGTACCTAAAGCTGTAAGTTAAAATAAAAGCACATCTAAACATCATTACTTGTATTATATCATAGTATTATAATTTTTTCTACTATAAACTATTATTTGCTACTACGCTACGATTATAAGGTTAAAAGTTTTTTTTTATAGTGTTATAAGTCGAAAATTTTATTAATTGATCATTTTTTTATGTCTCCAATGCATTGTTTGGTGGAACAAAACCATCCATTATAAATACCTTATGAAATAAAATGGGTTGGAACTCATTTTAAGAGACGTGCATTTCAGTTAACATAATTTTATCCTCCCATCAACATTTCAAAGTCCACAATTAACGCCTCGCTTTTTCTGTTTTTCACGGCTTCTTGCTATTTAATCTTCTCATTAGAACTTTATCATTAGCTAATATTAGCACTATCTATACTTAGCAATTTGCTGATATACTCATCGACTTGCTGATAGTATCGTCATCGACATTTGTTGGTAAGCCGGTCTGAGAAGGATGATTTGAAATAAGGATTTCAATCATTTATTCAAAAAAATTACTACAATGTTAGAACGTGTAAACATTTAGAAACACATAGAAACAAGGCTGTAAGGCTGTTTCTGATAAAGATATAATTTCTTTTTAAAGAAAAATTTGGAATAATGTATAAAATAATTATCGCAATTAGGTATACTAGGTACAATTGTCAGTAAAATTTAATCATGTATAATATTTGTTAATTAACTCACACTTGGTAAGCTTGGCTTGCGAGCAGTTTAGTTAATAAGAGACGCTATCGCTATATAGAGCCCTTATTTTGTATACCAAATTTTAGCAATTTTTTTTTTTTCCTGCTATCACTAAAGGAATGTCGTTAAATATTCGGCAGCATCGAGGAGAGTCAATAACTTTTTAATGAATCTATCCATCACCTTTTTTAAATCGCCTGCTAGACATAGACCTTGCCTAACTTTACCGCTACAATCAGGTATGTGCCCTCTGAGCCAGCGGCTTTCTGTTGTCTTCTTTAGGTCATCAGTCAGCCTAGTTGGAGGGCGGTCCGTGCTCCTTTCGCCGGAACCTGGTCGCCATTTGAGGACCTTTCTTCCCCATCGGCCGTCGGTCCTCCTAATATTTGCTATTGTCAGCAACTTCTTATTTAAGCATAACTTTTGGTATAAATAAATAAACTATTTTTTTTCAACCTTTTTTCTGTCCCACTGCTGGGCACAGGTCTCCTCTTACAAGTGAGAGGACTTAAGCTATAGTCCACCACGCTGGGCAAGTGCGGATTGGTGGACGTCATGCTTTCGAGAAATTATTAATTTCTCTCAGGCATGTACGGCGATCGAGAACATCGTAATCAATTAAATATTACGATATTTTCCATCACCGTGGAGCAACGATAAATGCGCACATTACAAATTTCTTTGTCAGAGATGAGTGCCGAAGATTTGCACCCAGTATCGTTTGCGTCGAAGACCGAGGTTTCTTACCACTTGACCATCGCTGCTCAACAAATAAACTTGCTTACGCGTTCTTCAACGGAGTACGGCTATAGCGTAATGGTTCTCAGTTGATGCCTCGGACAGCAAGATCCGATCTCAATTTGAAAATAAAATATGTTAAGGTGTTATTGACACTGACTTTTGCTCATATAAATACATTAAAACAGTGGTACTCGTACGTGACACTCTCTGAACAGGAGTTCTCTACTTAAGCCATATTTTATTTGTTATCTCATGCTTTTAATATCGATATTGTGACAAATTTTTAACTATTTTCAATCTATATTCATATATTTGATAATATGCCTGTAATTATAAGACGACAATGTTTGCAAGAACACGTTTCAAACCGTCAGCGAACCTGCCTCGCGCCGGAAGATCTTCGTAGCGCATCTGTCATTACGCTACGCCATTCGTAGCTTACATCCGTATTCATAAACAATACTCATAGTTCTCGCCATCACATAGGGTTATATAAACGAATTTATAGACGATATTTGAGTGAAGCCTGCTACTATGGGTTTGTCAAAGTCTACATGAATCGATGGCTTGATATAACGAACGCACGTCAAATAGCGTTCATTGCATAGCGTTGACTGCTTACGAATCGAGCAAAACATTAGGAAACTTCCGATGTCACTTTTATCATCAAGTAGAGCTGTTTCTATCAATAGTATCTATCCATTATACCATAGAATACTAGGAAGAAGGTACATAGTACTTTTACCGCGCTAGTTCAAATTATTGCCATATTGCCTAAAGTAGATTTTAGGAATTATTTATTACTTTTTAGTTTATTTAGTAATATAGCAAAACGGCCTTCTACTAAACCCAGATAATACAAACTATTTGCTAAAACCATCAATTGAAAAACCGTGCTTTTAAAACTATTAAATAATGAAACGGTGTAATCTGAAATTGTTGTGTAGGACAGACGGGTTCGTCACACAAATAAAACATTTTAACTTTTTCAATGGTTTTGACCATACATTGTTTATCAAATCATGTCCAGTAGTTTCTGCCTTTTTACTATCTGAGGAATTTAAGAATTTTGCAATAATTTCTAACGTGAGCTTGTATACTTGAGTAACAAAAACAGCCCAAACATAAAGTATAGGCATGCAACAACAACAACAGGGACTTCCTACGCGAGACATTGAGCACTCAAACGTAAGAGACTACGAGAGCGAGGAACAACCTCTTTACCCGGGCAGACTCATTAGGATCACTGCCTTATGGTGATTTCACTCCGCCGTTAGGCGGTAGGCATTTTTTTTGCCAAGGTTTGGTTATAGGAATGCGTTTAGTTTGTCAATTTTGTGGAAAAAGTTTAATTTCATTGCGTTCGTTTGTTGGAAGAGAAAGGTATACACTGCAAATTAAGAATGAAATATTTCTTGTAGGCCCAAGGCCTACGATGTAATAATCCTGTTTTGTTTTAAAGAATTTTCTTTTTATTAAAATTACACGCATATTCTTCGAACCTTCATTCGTATAAAAACGGGAGCACTCATACGATATGCATCACTTGTGGAGCAGTATTCAATTGTTAAAGACCTTTAATTAAATCATTTTAAAAATGTTTTCAAAGGTACTTTGGTTAATGTGCAGTTTATCTTAAGATATATATAAGATTTTGTATATTCAGTGATTCAAATTGCTTGTCCATTAAGGCGAAAACGAGAAACGTGATTGCTATAGTTTAAATTTAAATATGTAAAAAATATATTTATAAACAACACTTTATATTATGAAATAGACTAACGATGCGAAAACATGGTTTATTAAAATGACTCTATCTATAGTTATAAATTTCTGATACAATAGTCAAAACAATTGAATTGATTTCTCAAGTCTGACTGACTTTATCTTTAACCACTACCTATACATACTTCACTCCAAATAGTGCAAAATCTAGTTATTTCCGACTTTATATTCCAGGACGTAAAGTGCATTATGAACTTTACTTCTATAAGCTTTTTAGCTTATTTTTACAAACTCTAATGGTGTTGATCAATCTTAAGTTTTCCTGTACATATTCTGTGTGTGCATAAATAATAAATAAATAAATAAATTTCAGATTGTCTTCGCTGCCATCCTCTCTGCCGCGGTTGCGCAACATCACGGCTACGACCAAGGCCACGGTCACGCCGTTTCTTCGCAGAACATCGTCCTGCACCAGACCCATGGCAATGCCCAGCATGCTCCAGTGATCGCTCACCACGCTTACCAGCCCGCAGTGGTACTCCAGCATCACCAGCCCATCTATGCCTCCCATGGACATGATGAGGACTACCACGTAAGTGACTCTAGAAATATAAGGCCTGGTCGTTGACACGAATACCACTCAGTACCTTGTTGTTGTGTCTATTAAACACAAAAAGAAGTTCTTCATTTATCCCTTTAATTGGCTGTCAACTTGTCTTGTACCTATTTGTAATTTAGATTCAAAAATTTCCAGATTCCTGTGACGGCAGTGACTTGTGATGATGTCTTTTGATCTACTTTTCTGCAAAATAATAATAGCATTATGGGCACAATACAAGAACGATAGCACAAAACTATTATACATGTACTCAGTTCAGTGCGATCAGATGGATTCATGGATTTCACTGTCTAAAAAACTATTTAAATTAATCTAATAAAAAAAATGTTGCTGCAAAATTGCAATATCAGGCAAAAGCAGAACTAAGTTTCTTTAACTTAAGAAGTCCTTTACCGTTTTATTTATTTATTACAGTCAACCATATGTTAACAGTCTATAACCAAACACATATGCGAAATTAATTTAAATGCTGAAATTAGTTGCTTAGATAAAATTGACACAATACATTGTTAAAATATAAGTTTTAACATTATGTAAATAAAAAACATAAGAATATCTGTAATAATAGGCGCCTGCCCACTACGCATTCGAGTACAACGTAGCGGACACGCACACCGGCGACATCAAGTCCCAGCACGAAACCCGTGAGGGCGACGCCGTGCACGGCTTCTACAGCTTGCACGAGGCCGACGGAACCGTCAGGCGTGTAGAGTATACCGCTGACAAGCACTCTGGGTAAGTCAACTTCATATTTTAACACGAGAAGCTTGGAGCAAGGAGAAAAGGTTAGATATTGTAGGTTGGTAGATATTTTTCGCCTAAGAAAGTACCTTCTAGGGAAAGGGTCTTCTAGGGTTGACTAAATATGCTTGTAGTTAGATTTCAGGTACATCACTTTAAATGTGGGTGGATAGAATTCATGAAAATCGTTTCACCTCAGTACTTTCTTATTGAAGCGCGCATGGCCCGGCGGTTAGCGCAGAACGCAAACGATCTATGCAACTAAGCCAAACGGACGCGGTCGGGTGCGAGATGGGTGACCGCAAGTGGCAATAAATTTCATGCGCGTTTCCGTGCTTCGGACGGCACGTTAAGCCGTCGGTCCCGGTTTTTGTCGATAGAAAACAGTCGTTAAACCTTGTCGAAGGCCTTATGGGCGGTTTGAAAACATCCGACAGCGGGTTGGCCACTAACCCGCATCTCCACCAACCCGCAATGGAGCAGCGTGGTGGAGTCAGCTCCAGGCCTCCCCAATATTGGGGAGAGACCCGTGACCAGCAGTGGAACGTAAAAAGGGTTGCCGCCAGCCAGCCACTTTCTTATTATCTAAATAAGAAGTAAAGTAACCATAAACATAAAGTTCTCTGACGGTAACAATATTACGTCTAGGCCATAACGCACGGTAACTGATCGTCTCTTCATCACATATTTTCTATTCACCTTGATGAAAATACAAAAAGATCATGAAACACAATATTCCCGAAAATAATAAAAGAACAGAAAGAACGGTAGATTATTTTATAAAGAAAATGTAAAAAATGTGGTTAATGATAATAATATTGTATTTGCAGTTTCAACGCTGTCGTCCACCGTGAGGGCCACGCAGCTCACTCCGTGCCTGTCCACCAGCCTGCCCACTACGCTCACCACTGAAAAGGAAATCTGTATTAAATCTAGTCAAAAGATAACTGTGTAATAATTGATAAGTAATAAAATAAGGTTATATACCTCGCTAAAATCATACCTATATTTTATTTTTCCGTTACACCTTAAATCGTTCGTATTCATAAGTCATATGAATGAGGGAATTAAAAAAAATCAATAAATTTAATTACATCTACACTTAAATCTTATTAAAGAGCTAACATAAAATAAATACTATATAATTTATTAAAAATTTTCAATATATAACAAAAATCTCCAAACTTAGTTAAGATAACATTGTGTTTATAAAAAAGTTCCTTTAAACTGTGACACTGTGGCAGGCATACTGTAAACGAGTACTTTATAAATGACTAACGCATGCTTGCAATTTTGTCTATGACCAAATTTTAATTTTTACCTTTTTTAATGTAGGTAGCTCTACAGTGAAGTGTCAGTCAGTAACTAAGAAAATCATTACATAACTATCATTATCATTTTATAGGTGGCCATCATTTATATTGGTTCGACTATACTAATACTTATATGCGAATATAAAGCTGAAGAGTTTGTTTGTTTGTTTGAACGCGCTAATCTCAGGAACTACTGGTTCGAATTGAAAATTATTTTTGTGTTGAATAGTCCATTTATTGAAGAAGGCTATAGCTATAGGCTATTAACATCATGCTATGACTAATACCAAAGTCCACGGACGAAGTCACGGCGGCCGCTAGTATTTAATAAAAACATTTGTTAAAAATTTGGTTCATTGTGTCAGACATTGAACGAGTTAAATTACTTAACAAGCTTAGCCGTAAACGAGCAGAACTACTTTCTCGACACCGCAAATAAATTACGGTCGATTTAGCGCCAAAGCGTGCGTAAGTAAACTTCAAGTAAGGTCAACAAAAAGCTTTGTTTGATTAACTAGCTTGTATTCGAGGGTTTGTTTGTCCTGTAAGAAGGTGTCCTAAGTTTTAAAAAACGGGTTGCTGCACTCCGTGAGTGCCGGCAGAAGTGAAAACTTCAACATTAACGTTGTGCATTTTTGATATTTTGGATTAGTTAGGGAATAATTTCGTACGAATTGCTTACGTATTATCAGTATTATTTTTCATCTAGTATTTTCAGTAGATTTTCATCTAGTATTTTTATAAAGTACTTACTCATTTTCTTTCACTATTTCTTCGTCACTTTTTTCATTAATAGATACACTTTGTTCAATGTACCTACATATTTAAAATACTTCAAACAAACGAATTTTACAAGTATAGACAGTCGAGCCGTCATCAGCTGTCACCCCTCCGTCTTACGAATATTCGATCAGGCCACGTGTCCTGACGCGAGTTTGACATTTTTTTACTCATTCTAATAAAAGTGCACAACGCCGCTATAGAAGTTTTTACTTCAAAAAACTTTGTGCTGCCTTCTTCTCTTCTCTTCTTTGCTTTTATCGTATTTCCATAAACAATCGTTAAGCACCGATTTTTTATAAAGTTTGCTATCAACTAAATTTCAATTCCTATCTAATACCTTTAAACGAGCAATTCTTGTATATGGCTGCAACCCTTTTTGCGTCCCACTGCTGGGCACGGGTCTCTCCCACTTATTGGGGAAGCCTGGAGCTTACTCCACCACGCTGCTCCAATGCGGGTTGGTGGAGATGCGGGTTAGTGGCCAACCCGCTGTCAGATGTTTTCAAACCGCCCATAAGGCCTCCGACAAGGTTTGACGACTGTTATCTATCGACAACAACCGGGACCGACGGCTTAACGTGCCCTCCGAAGCACGGAAACGTGCATGAATTTTTTTGCCACTAGCGGTCACCCATCTCACACCCGACCGCGCCCGTTTGGCTCAGCTGCATAGATCGCTTGCGTTCTACGCTAGCCGCCAGGCCATGCACGCT
Organism: Pyrgus malvae; assembly: GCA_911387765.1. NCBI lineage: Eukaryota > Metazoa > Arthropoda > Insecta > Lepidoptera > Hesperiidae > Pyrgus > Pyrgus malvae. The sequence goes on along the minus strand of OU426951.1, from coordinate 19,719,682 downwards.
TTATATATCTAAATAATTCGTTTCCGAGATTTAAAATATCTAAATATTTTAAATCTCGGAAACGGCTCCAAAGATTTTGATGAAATTTAGTACACTGGTTGCGGGGATGATAAATCGATCCACAAATTTTTATTGATAAAATTTGTCGTTTTTTTTAATGTTTATGCAGTTAAATATAAAATTGCACTTACCGACATCTATCGGAAAATATTAATAATATTGTGGCGTACAAAGCCGTCAAATGGTCAACATTTGACAATCCACCCTTCAAACAAATGACAATGTCGATAATAATACCTCTATAAAAATTTCGTCAAGGGAATTAAAGCTTTCTTGGTCGAATGGTCACGAAAGCCGACTACGGAGCTAGAGACCCGGATTCAAATCTCAAGTAGGCAAGTAGCGTTTTTTATTTTTTGTGAGTTCAAAAGGATTTGTAAAGTAACACTAAGTCAATGAATGCTTTGCTTAAAAATAAACCAAGTAAATAAATTGTTTTTGTCCGAGCAACGCTCGGGCGTCCAGGTACTTTAATTATAACGGAAATGGAATGAAAACGTAAGATCGCTTCCATGTAGGTGGCTTTTAGCGCGGCGTGCCTATTGATTGTTTCTTCGGTTGAACGTCAATTACAACAATTACTGTGGGGCTGTCGTCGATGCCATCTGGTCTGTGTATTCTATAGATATACGAGTAGGATGTAAAGCGAAATATGCTAGGTATATGATGTATTCATTTACATTTATCTGGTCCGGAAGTTTAAATGGCTATTTGTAGTAACAAAATAGCTATATATTTTCTTAAAACTGTTAATTCACTCAAATTCATCTAAATATGAAACGTTTTATATAAATTGTACAGCCTTTAGTTATATGGATTTAGATAACTTTTATACCTTAAAGATGCTCTTACATACGTTCTTCTTTAATTAGATAAGTGTCCTCTTTACTTGTCGGATACAAATATGTACATAGTATTTGAATGCTACAATCATCCCTATGGTGACGTGTTATCGACATAACTTTATCATGTTTTTTTCATTTTCTATCAGTGTAAAGAACATTAGTTTACCGTGCATAAAATAACGGTCACGACAGAATGTTGTGCAATTTACAAATTACTCTACAAACCACATAGGTAAAAAGGCTCCCTTCATGGTCAACTTATTATTATCAATAAGCCTGTCAGCATTTGTGCTTAAAATGTTTTATTTTTGTAACTATAGAATCAATATAATAATCTTGTCGGATGTATGTATAGTGTTCATTACAGCATGGGGAAATCAACACAATCATCACTCAAAAAATGAGGTTTTGTGTCATTTCAAGGTACATATCTATTGGGATAAAATGTCAATTTTAATCTGTGGTCCTTTTTTTCAATTATGGCATAGCAAACTCTGTGCATACTGCCAGAGTCAAGTATAATTTTTGCATCAATTTTTTGCCAGTTTCAATGAAATGAAACTGGACGAAGTAATAACAAAGTCAGTAAGTCGTCAATAATCAGTCAGTCTAGTCAGTCCAACATTCAAGTAAAGCGATGGCTACTTTACTAGATGTGTCCGATGGAATTTTGGAGGTAGGCAGAAAAACATATTTTAGCACTGTTATTCTATTTCACAAACACTCGTGCACTGTAATTAACCTCAAACAAACTGTCATCAACTTTATCTGATATAACTCAAAAATACACCAAGAAAATGAAAATAAAACAAGAGCACAATATGTCTTTTTCGACTTCCCGCCAAAATTCCGTTTCGTTTCATCTGTGGTCCTTATTATACTAATTATATAAACGTATTTTTTACGAGTAAGTACTACACGGTCAACCTAACATGAGACCTGGCAATGTACTCTACACTTCTCCCGCTTCACCGCGCGCACCTCCGCCGTCGCCTTTCCAGTACAGTCAACAGCGCAATTAACGTTGCACGATAATTTTAAAGATATTGAAGCGCTTTAAAAGTATCAAGTTATTCTATTTCTATTATTTGTCATTGGATTTTTGTTACGTTTATTTTAAATGTATAAACCTTTTTGTAAACATAATTTACAACTTTTAGAAAGTACCGTATCTCATTTATTTATTAAAATTTTAAATTAAATTAAATTTTAATTTTAATTTTTACTTTTTTTGCACAAATATGGGTGTTTACAAAAGTTAATACATATTTAGTACGTTATATTTACCTTCATCATTACCATCACCATATTTACCGCCATATTTATGCATACTTTACAGTTAACAAAAAAATGAATTTAAATATAAACTTAAGTATTTGTACATAAAAAAGTACTTTAAAAATAACGTATCATATAAAATAAAACGCCTTTAAAAGCAATAAAAACATACAAAAGCTTTATCCCTACTAATATTATAAATTCGAAAGTAACTCTGTCTGCTACGCTTTCCCGCTTAAACTACTGAACCAATTTGAATGAAATTTGGAATACAGATAGAGTGGACCTTCTGAAAGAACATAGGATAGTTTTTATCCTACGGGAACCTGTAAAACGTGTCCACGCGGGCGTAACCGCTGGTGGAAATCTAGTCTCATAATAAACCTAAAAAAATTAAGACATAAAACTATAAATAAATGATTCTATAGCCCAGACGCATTAAAATGACACCTAGTTCGCTACCCCTCGCGCTCATTGTGATTTAAGCCCAAGAGAATAAATTTGGAATTTAATTAAACAAAGAGTGGCAGACAAAAATATCGATTAGTCCGAAACAGACATAGAAATAATAACAAGTGATGCCATCAATTACAAATGCAGATTGGAAAAAAGAGGTTAGTCACGGAGAAACGGTTCCATAAAGAATACTGGGACAAAGATAGGTTACAGGAAATTAATAAAAGGGAAATTATTATTTCTATACGTCTGGAATAGAAGAATTGTGTTATATATAACGACGAATGATTACATTCAATAAATTTTTTTTTGTTTAGTTTACCTATCTAAATAAATGTCTGTTTCTAGTTATCCGGTAAACGGATAAATAAAATAAAATCAATCGTCTGCTATACGAACGAATGATTACAATACCGCTTAATCGGTTAATGTAACTAATGTCAATATTTTTTTTGTTATTAAACTGTCTACATAACAATATAGTTCTTCCAAATTTAAGAAATTACGTTTATTTATGGAAGACTTTAAAAATTATATAATGAAGAAACGAAACTCAAACATTCAACATTTATAACTTTTAGTACTTGACTCATAAAAACAAAAGATAAACCAAACAAATAACTATGTATTATTCATATCTTAATAACTAGTATAGGGCGACGTTATTTATTTATCAATTTAGCAAACAAGTTATGCTTCGTAATAATTTTCGTAAAAATTATGAAAGGAAACCAATTTTGTCGGCTGACTGTACTTTAGACGAACGTCATTCAAGCCAGGTATCATGTTAGGTTGACCGAGTTATATGTCGATATTGATTCAAATTGCATCGTATTTTGACATTATACTACTGTAAAATAAATAAGTAAACAAACAATCAATAAAAATACTCTACGTCTAAGTCACTCATAGCCCTACTGTGGGGTGACCTGAAAACCTTATTGGTTTATTATATTTGTCATAGCTTCGTAAAAATATATGTTGTATATTTAACATGTAAAATTATTATTGAAATTGATAAATATCGACATTTATTAATCGACTTTATCACATCTCTAAGCCAACTGAAAGATTATGATTTCCCATGATTCTCAATTCAATTTTTTAAATTTTTCTAAAAACAATTGCACGGAAATATGAACTTTATTTCTCACAGCACAAGGTATGTAATAGTATACATGTGTAGTAAGCGGCATCTAGCGACAAGTAGCAATACTAGTGGAATTTATTTTATTGAAGGAAAAATGTCGTAATTGAAATTGTCGTTAGGCTAATTGTAATCTTTATTGAATTATTTTAAGATCTAATATTGAATTTCAATAAAATTGTTATACTGCCCTGGTAAATTAAAAGGTCGTGGACAATTATATTTGTCTTTTCTATGTATTATTATATGTTACTGATTATTAAGGGCATGCATCAATGCGAAATACCTAATCACAAGCCACGCCTCTAGCCTGCGGCGAGGTGATGCTCCCCTTGCGGGGATTCGCCATCTATCGGTGACTTTAAGTAAAAATAAGTTGATTTCTAAATTGCGAGCCAGCGTCACCTAGCGGAACAACGAAGAAGCTCTGATACAACGAAGAAGCTCAAATAACTGTCTTGCAACAATGTCATTTAGTAACAAAATTTTGAACAAATACGTATAATACCTATATAAGCAACGCGGAGACTTGACTTCTGTCCGCGATTCCGTCCATGTGGATTTCAGATTTGTGGCAGTTGTTTTATTATCCTTAGGTACACTTTCCCGGTATAAATAAAATCCTAAATGTTGACCCGGCTAATTATGAAGCTGCATACCAAATTTCAAGAAATCGGTTTAGTAGCTTTTGCGTGATGCGCGCAGAGGCAAACAATTTGAAAAATTTAGTAATTCGTCACCTTTGCTGATATTTATTATAAGCAGAGCTTCAAATACCTCTATAAAATTATAACGTTATTAACTCCTTGTGCCCGTATCGTTATAAAAAACAAAACTTTTTTCAACTAAACGTTATTTGCACATCATAATAACGCTATATCAGTAAACGCTATTTAGAAAATAACGATATAAATAACGTTATAACCGACTGCTGAGTGCGAAGTTGTCAAACTGTGCATTCTTCTAGGTATATGTTTTGTTGAGCGGCGGATAAACAAAAAGTACACAGTAACTAATTTATTGTATTGGGTGTGCTTTATTGTAATTTATAATGTTTTACGTTTCTTTATTCAATACACTCCTATTTCGTATCGCCTTCTTGTCATCGAACCAGATGGTGATAACTGATAAGTGACAATTTAACATGGATTTATTTTCTTACTTATGTCAGTACTATAAGGCTTAAAATAGATAAAAATAATTAATTTAGAATACTTGTATACATCTATAATAAGTACGTATTTACGCGCGGGGATAACTTTTGACTCGATTTTGTATGGAACTTTGCATCTTTTATTTATGTCCCACTGCTGGGCACAGGTCTTCTTCTCACAAGTGAGAGGGATTTAGGCCATAGTCCACCACGCTGGCCAGATGCGGATTGGTGGACGTCATGCTTTCGAGAAATTATGAATTTCTCTCAGGCATGCATGGCGATGGAGAGCATCGTAATCAATTAAATATCGCGATATTTTCCATCACCGTGGAGCAGCGATAAATGCGCACATTACAAATTCCTTTGTCAGAGGTCGCGCCGAGGATTTGAACCGGGATCGGTCGCGTCGAAGACCGCGGTTTTTTACCACTCGGCCATCGCTGCTCTGCATTTCATCGTGCTGATTTGCATCTACCACTAGTATAATATTATAATCGATGAACCCAGGTATACCTTCATACTTTACCTACCTTGCCGAGTAATACCCGTTGAGCTGAGTTAGGCACTCAGCTCAAAGAGGATATAAATTATTCTTACTAAATATTGACATTGGAGCAGCGTGGAGTAAGCTAAGGCCTCCCTAGTAATGGGAAGAATACCGTGCCGTATTGGAATTACAGTGTAATCTTTATATTGTTTTCTTCATAGAAAACAATATACTAGATCATTCCAGTATCTAATTTTCGCGGTCGACTAGTACTATAGTTTAGTATATTTAGTATATGATGTACTTTACTAACCTAGAAATTATTAAAAACTTGCTATAATTTAAAGATTTATTGAATATAATATGAGTGGTACAAAAATATAATATTCGTAATCGACTACAATCATGCGCGGTCCCAGGGGGGGTTCACAGGGGACATGACCCCTCCCAAAATCCATCAGTCATGCGTAGATGGAAGGCGAAACAAGCCAATTTGGGACACCTCTTCCCCCAATCTTCATAGTGACCCCCCCAAACTTGAAGGCTGCGAATCGTAGACAATCTGATTCTGAACAATAAATGTTTTTAGAAAATTCTTTAATAAAGAAGAACTACTAAGAACTTTAATCTAGAGAATAGTGCGTAGGCAAGAGTGTAGTGCAGTGAAGACTGTAACTTCGGGAGACTAATAAGGTCTGAAGTGCAGCTGGACCGCACCGTTGTATCGCACACTCGGTTTGTCATCGTCGTAACGTTAAAGAGTAACAAACATCCATACTTACAAACTTTCGCGTTTATAATCTTAGTAGGAAGTAGGATATAATCATATTTTGGACAATTCGCACAATATCTGTATAAATTGTAGCCTATGTGTTATTCTGATGTATCAGCTATATCATTATAAAGTTTCATTAAAATCCATTCAGCAGTTTTTATGTTAAAGTGTAACAAACATCCATACTTACAAACTTTCACGTTTATAAATAATATTAGTAGGAAGTAGGATATCGTCATATTTTGGACAATTCACATAATATCTATATAAATTGTAGCCTATGTGTTATTCTGATGTACCTATCAGCTATATTATATTGTAAGGTTTCATTAAAATCTATTCAGGAATTAGGATTTTTCTTATCTATCTTTTGATGTAAGTAAATAAATAAGTAAGTAAAAATAGTGATATATCCATTCCATGATTATACCACCAGACGAAGGTTAAAGTTCCTAAAATAACGATATTATAACGTTATTTTATTTCGATTTCGATATTCTATATCGCTATTCTTTTGATACCGTTATTCACCTATAACGTTATATAACATTATATTTTGATATTTTTTATAACGTTATGAAGCTCTGATTGTAAGTACTTACCTACAGTATTTAAAAATTGCAAAAAATACAAATGTACAGTTTCGACTATTCTACGATTGTACAGTGGGCCGCAGCTCATATTATGTAAAATTATAAATAAAGTAAAAAAATCGATACTTAAAATAAATTCACAATTTTGTTCATTTTATTAATGAATCAGAAACGGAAAAACGTTTTCACATTCATAAAAAATATATTTGTGGTTGAGGACTAATTTTACAAAAACTATACAAGTGGGAATCGAACCCAGAACACTCATACGTAATGCACGAGATTTTATTATGAGCTACGCTCACTACATTACTAGTTGTGAAATAAAGGAAAATGGCTTGGCTACAAATTACGTAGGTAAGGATTTCTCGCTGTCGCTGTCGTCAGTCTGTCTATCGACTCAGTCGATATAGATAGGGGGGAGGGGCAGTGTAATTGTAGGTTTTTATTTATGAAACAAAATTGATTACGGTGTAAAAAAATAAACACCTAAAGTATATATATAATGAATCATAGCTTTGTACAGATACTTCAACTCAGTTGTGCGCGCGGCGCTATGTGTGCGTGGGCTAGTAATTATGCAGCTTTAATTTGTGTGACAGTGACGCGGCCGTGATCGTCCGAGCAACTTCACTGTACCTCTTGTCACGCACACAAAATCACTGTGTATATACAGGTTTACCCACACATAGCGCCGCGCGCACATCTGACTGAGTTGAAGTATCTGTACCTAGGTTACTTATACCTGCCCTACACGTTGCGAGAAATCGTTCAGAGATCGGCCGATTTTTCTCTGAACAGAGAAATCGGAAGCCCCTAGTGCCTCCACACGTCACCGATATCTGATTCGATCGTCAGTTTTCCGCAGAAGTTCACACAATAAACAGGTTATCAAGATGAAAAATGATGATGTCGCTCCTGCGTTATTTATTAATTTATTCATTTAAACATTAGTGTGAGGCATTTAGTACAATATTTGCAGGTCTTAATGCATAATACGAGTTCAAATAAATGCTACCTTTTCAGGCTTCACACATCATAATATTGTAAACTTACAAAATAGAATATTAAAAACAGTAATTATGTGAGGAACTTAATATTTATCATTAAATGTCAATAATACAATTATAATATTGTTATATAACGACAACCCCTGTGGCGCAATGGTTATCATGCCAGTCTGCCGATCAGAGGGTCCCGGGTTCGATTCCCGGCGAAGTAGAAATTTGAATGACGAGTTTAAAAAAATTCTGTCCTCGGTCTGGGTGTTTGTGTTTGTGTCTGTGTGTGTGTCCATGGCACCCACGACACAGGGTATATCTGCCTTACTGTGGGGGCTTTAAGTGTGAAATGTTTATTATTTATTATTATAATTATGTCCGACAAAATATACGAGGGCTTTTTGATAAGTCGTTTTAAAAAGTTAAAAATATATTTTTTGAAACAATTATTGTTTAAGTCTAAAATAATCGTAACTTTTCAATTTATCAGGTAGTATATTTTAATTGTCATAATAAAACTATTTCCAGATGTCAAAGATAACTTGGTTCGATGTATGTATGTACATTCATATAATTTGTGACTATTTAGAGTGCGCAATTTGCGGGTGTAGATTTCACTTGGATGCTAGGATAGTAGGGGCCTAATTATGTGCTTAAAGGAAAAAAATCGAGGAGCATACATATTATTGCATAAAGCACGCTTTGTCCGAAAACAAGCGGGGTCCGAGACGAAGCCGGCGAACTGTCGAGTGCCGAGCCGAGTTCAGCCGAGCGATCCCGAAGCCGCCCGAACCGCCGACGAACGATTTCTCTGATAAAATTTCATACTGCCGACGACGTACGAGAAATTGAAACGAATCGGAACGATTTCCATCCACACGTTGCGAGAAATCTGAAGAAACAGGTTTCTTCAGAGAAATCTGAAGTAATCTGACCGATTTATCGCAACGTGTAGGGCAGGCATTACGTACTTTTATTTTGTTCATGTAGACTTTTTTCGGCCGTAAGAATTTCAAATATTTATGTTTTCAGTCTGTCTTTTTATAAGCTTTTTTATTGTAAAAAATATTTGTAATTTTAAAATAGTAAAAAAATATAAATTTATATAATATAAAAAACATATGCTACGCTGGGGATCGAACCCGAGTCGTATTGCAAACGTGAGTGAAACAAGACTTCACAAACTGGACTACAGACGCTAGTTTCCAAATCGTGAAATAAGGACCAAGACTTGGTCTGACTACCGAGTAACCTAAATATTCTTTGCTCATAAATAGACAGCTAGCCTAAAATAAAATATATTACGAATAAAATTATTGTAAATCGATTACAGGGGTATTGTTTCTAACTAAATACAAGTTCAAGAGTTCTACTTACCTTTTTTATTTATTTTTTATTTACCTTTTTTCTTCGTAAATATTTCCGTTTTGATAATTTATTTTTACTTTTATTTCCCATTTTCTAAACTTTAAAATTACCTAATTCTTACTAAAAATAATAACTTATACCTAATACTTACCTACTAAGAAAATATATATATATATTCAAAAACTAAACAAAATTAAATAAATTTTCGTATTTCGCGGGCGATTCGGGCATAAGTAAGTACGCGTCCATCGTTGACAGTGGTCACGCGGGTGGTATGGGAGTGGCGAAGAGAGTGATGGCATGCGTTACTTCAGCGCTCGCGAGGAAAAGAAAGCATCATCTTATTTTGAATGTCGTAAGCGCCAAATCGAAAAACATTTTTCGTTAAAAAACTAAAACAAAACATAGAAAACTGTTTGCATAGAAAGCTTTATAGTAACATTAGCTTGTTGTAAAAAAAATAATGATAAATATATTCAAACTCGTTTTGACATAAAATGATAAAAATTGAAAATATTGACCTAATTTTGAAAAATAATTCTATCGAGAAAATTTTATGGCATCGTGTTTTCAGTTGCATAAAAATTTAGTAAATATAATGAAAATTCAGATTATGTAAAAACTATTCTCCAGTCGTTTCTACAAAATGAAACATATTCAATTAAAATACCCCCTTTTTATTGATGCATGCCCTTAAAATGTGTGTGTTTGGCGATACTGGTTCTGGTACAAATAGTAGGTTAGGACACCTCTTGTTATTCGATTTCTCTGTGGTCAAAATAAATATTTCAGTGGTTTTTCAACCAAAAACATTTAAATGGTAAATTTTGTGATTGGTAGGCTCAAACTCTACAGTTATCTACGAGTAAGTGTAATGTGTTGTGTGTTCTCTGAAGATGTAGCCCTCACACGCTCACAGTCCTGAACATACCTTATGTTGAAAGTAAGAAAGGGTATGTTTCATGCAATACTAAAAAAACGACTTACTTTTTTTTGAACTAAAACACTTCTGTTTTTAATAGGTGTAAGTGGTTGTAAAGCGAATGATCCGTTCCATCAAACACTTCTTAAACCTGTCAATTATGCTCAGTTGTGTGGCTGTAGTGAGGCATTGGATTGAGCTTAATTCGCATCAGACTGACTGGCATGTTATTGATTTTTTAACTACTTTTATTTGTAAGCAGATGTCTTGCTGTTACGTGGTAATTATTAACCCATCACCATACTATTTAAACATATATGTTTATGTAACAACGAGTATTTAAAAGAATGTTGCTAGTAGTTTTTCTCCTCCAATTCTTTTCTCTCAGCCAAACCCATCGCCCATAAAGGCACCTCGAGCCGCGTGAAAAGTTTCGTTATATATGACGTTCGTTGTGCAAAAATTCGTATTACAAAAACAAAACACTTTTAGTTTGTGTTTGAAAAACATATTAATAAGACATATTGCGACTTAAAATAAATATTTATTTATGTACATAACGATAAACATTGACTAGATTGGTAACAAATCATTAGTGGTAGGAATGGTGAGCTGGTTGATGGGCAGGGGCAGCGTGGACAGCGTGTCCTTCGCGATGGACCACGGCGTTGAATCTGTAAAAAAGTAATTTAATGAGTTACGTGATTTTTTACTGTAACATAATGTTGCTGACATAAGGGCTTTTAGATTTTTAAGCTCTATGTAACTCTTTTAATGTTTCAGTAGTGCATGGGTATCTTATTCTTGTCACAGTTGAAAAGGATTTAGGCTTCACACTTGCCGATTGACTATATTTATTTATTTAGTACTTTATTGATCACGTTAAACTATGTTCACAATGGGCGGACTTAACGCCTAATGGCAATGACTATATGAGTAGTAAATTTATGACAAGCATTTCATAAACCATACTAATATAAAAAAGCGAAAGTAACTCTGTCTGTGCGTGAGTCTGTTACGTTTAGGTCACAGATGGAATGGACCTTCAGAAAAGACATAGTTTTTATCTTGGAAAATTCCCGAGGGATAGACACGGGAAGTTTGAAACTCAAATCACCCTAAAGAAGCCTGGCCAGGTTTCATAATTCTGAGACATGATTCATTAAACGATCTTTCTTACATTTAAGACCAATACAAGTGCTTTGAAAGGAACGTCAAGACTTCGGTTCAGTTCTTTACATAACAATCGTTAACATATAATAACAATAAGAATACATAACATTATCAGACAGCAACTGCCATAGCGTGTCAGACAGCACTCTCAGCAAAACACTGCCAGCAGCACTGGCTGCCCGCCGTACTAATATACTTAAAAAATGATAATATATTTTTGTTCTTACCCGGAGTGTCCATCGACGGTGTAGTCGACACGTCTGACGGTGCCGTCAGCCTCGTGCAGGCTGTAGGAGCCATGTACGGCATCACCTTCGCGGGTCTCGTGCTGGGACTTGATATCGCCGGTGTGGGGGTCCTTCACGCTGTATTCAAAACCGTAATGGGCCGGTGCCTGCCAAACATTACACAGATTATAATTGATTTTTATAAGGGACAGATGTTTCTAACAATATTTTGAGCTATGCACTATCCTTCATCTCAAACGCAAGTCAAATTTTAGCGCCATACCTTGTGTTAATCTATTAAGATTAATATCGGTACAGTGAAAAATAGAACTAATATACTGTATATATTAGTAAACGGACACAGTATGACATCTTATGAGATAACAGTATAATAATAAGGTAATCGAAATATAAAGGATTCAATGCTGCTACAAGAACCAAATAAACACACAGAGAGACAGACATTCAAAAGTGCTTTTCTTGTACCTACTGCTTCATTGAGTATTACTTTCCAAAAAACGTCCAATGATATTCTTAAATGACGTATGATATGTGAGTCCAATGTACAAAACATTGGATTACGATGAACATAAAATCTAGACACGCGGCAGCATGTCAAGCCAAGTTCAATCACAGGAACTGGCTAGCCAGCGCTGAATGTAATATTACTGTATATTAATGTAATATTCAGTTTTGACTTTTCTATAACTCAAAACCTATTTAACGTAAACACATAAAACTACGTGTGTTTAATTTAATCTATAAAGACATCTTTCTAGATGCCCAAATTTCATGAAGCTAGTTCAAACGATTATAAAGATATGAAGGTCACAAAGTCGTGAGTTTTAGCACTGACTGACTGACATATAGTACCTAAACCTAACCTACTTCAAGATGACCTAGAAGGATGAAATTTGGAACACAACTCGGTAATTGTATGTAAGCGTAGGAAAAAAATCTAAAAATAAAAAAAGTTTAAAATAGGGGGCCCCCATACAAAAAAACTGTTTTTTAATTGTAGCGTAGCGTAGTTTTTTAATATATATATATATATATATATATATATATATATTGCATTTTTTTATATACATAATTGTTGAATAACTTTATAAAATTACTGATGTAATGAAAACTGGCCACGTCAAATTGAACCTACTTTAAGATCTCAAATTTTTAAATTACAGCAATTGTTATAGGTATCCAATAAACCAAAGAAATAGAGTTTAATACTTGTTCATATTGTTATTTTGTTCCTATAAATACATATTTGGATTTTGCATAGAACTTGGCACTCATTTAGATCCCCATTCTTTTTGCGGCGAAGCCCACAGCCAAGCATAATTTTTGTATTGAACTTGGCTCTCCTTTTTACATTTATGTTTTTGTTGGGATAGTAATAATAAAAACATACATGATTTTTACTCATAGGCAACAATAAGCTAAAGAAACAGAGTTTACCAAACAATTACATGACTATAACAGTCACAGTTATTGTATGGAGTAAACTATAGAGTATGATGAGCAATCACTAGAGTTTATGAGCTTTATGGATACTCGCTCGTAAGTCTGATACAATTACCTAAGCACATAGTATAATGAAAGGGCACTATTAAGTAATCAAATACTTACATGGTAGTCAACATGTTGTCCTTCATTGGCGTAGTGAGAGAGCTGGTGGACAATGGGTGCATGAGCGATTACTGGAGTATGATGAGCAATTACAGGGGCATGCTGGACGTGTCCGTGAGTCTGGTGCAACACTATGTTCTGCGATGATACCGCTTGACCGTGACCATGGCCGTGATCGTACTGCGCGACAGCAGCGCCGATGATCGCGGCGAGAACAACAAACTGCCAACAACACACAAAGTTATTAATAAAAATCGAGTCTAAAAATGGTAATAGTATTGAAAATCAAGTGGGTGCAACTCTTTTTGCGTCCGAGTGCTTTAAAGGGATCTCCTCCTATATTTAACGGAGAGTTACATTTTTATTTATTTATTTATTCATTTATGTACACACAAGTTAAGAGAAAAATACAGAATAAAATAATACACAAGAAAGTTTGTACAAAGGTACTACTTATTTCCATTGGAAATCTCTTCCAGTAGACCTGAGACTGGAAATAGGTTAAGCAGAAGGTAGAGCGTGTACAAAATAAACTACAACAACAACAAATTAAATGTAAATACATATAGATAATATACATACATACATACACACCTACATACATACATACTACATACATACATACATACATATTATTATATATACTTACACAATATATACTTTTATCTAATGTGGATTGGTATAAATTATGATGGGTAGATGCCAGCCCGTTGTCGAATGTTTCCAAAAACCGCCCAATTGGCCTTCAACGAGATTAAAACCCAGTTATCTATCAATGACAACCGGGATTGATGGCTTAACGCCTATGAAATTTTTCACCAACAGGCCCATTTTGCTCAGTACCGTAGATTGCTTGCGCTCTGCACTACCCGCAAGGCTATGCACACTTCATAAATGGAATCCCAAAATTAAATAGAATAATATTTGTTTTAATTATGCAATACCTTAAAATACATGATTGAAAGTTTAATTTGGTTATGGTATTCCCCTTCGAAAGCCCAGAATTGACTGATGTAGTGCAATAAAACATTTTCTTTTTATACAACCTGTAACGAAACCCTTACGAATATGTTAATTCATAAAGAACGAAGCTCGTTAGTAACAAAGGACCTTGAACAGTAAATTAAGACCAGATTCTGTTACCTAAAATTAATATTGTTCCTTTCTCTGCGGGTTTTAACTCGAAACCTGCGGTAAGCGATCCGATTACATCAAATATACACATATTTGTCACGTACAGGTTACTTTATACAGCATGAGTCATCGGTGTGTTTTGCGTATCATATTAACATCCGATATTAAAAAAAAACATTATTATCACTAAGAATTAGGGTTGGTACGCATTGTGCTTCCAGGGCAGCGTTCAGTAGCTTACCCGATGTTGAACGAGAAATTATTTAAACATTAAGAATTTAAATCTAAAAAGTAAAACCAGGAAACAGTTTTTAATCTCTTTATGAATGTTTTGTTTCAGTCATCACCTTTAGGTGTCCATTCAACTCAATAAGGTCAGTGTTAGATCAAGAGAAAAAAGGCAGCGGAAAAAAGTACTCAAACTAAAAACTAGACTTCGTTTGGTATTAGTCATAGCATGATGTTCCTGAGATTAGCGCGTTCAAACAAACAAACTCTTCAGCTTCTCATTTTATATTTTAGTATATAAATATTTTCACCGTTTTTGCAATATTTTTCACTGATGCTTCCCTCCTATTAGTCGCAGCGTAATATTACATATTATTATATATCCTTTCCCGATAAATTTACTATTCAATTAGATCCATTAGTTCCTGAGATTAGCGCGTTCAAACAAACAAACTCTGAAGAGTTTGTAAGAACACTCACATTCGGAAGAGTTAATAATAATAAGTCATAAGTCATTCACATCATAAGATTTATTGGTAAATGTTAATACATGTCAGAAATTAATACCTATACACATTGTATAGTTTATATATAAATATCAAATTAAATATATAAAATAATAATTATTATTATATATTAGTATAGATATAGTTTACAACCGGGACCGATGGCTTAACTTGCACTTCGACAAACGTGCATGGAAATACTTGGCCCGGCGGCTTGCATGAAGCGCAAGCCATCTATCTACGCAGCTACGATAAGTCACCGTGCGTCAAAATTTCATGCTTGTTTGTACTTGTGTGTCCTTAAAGTCTGAAACACAGAGATTGGATCTTTATTAGGACTATCCATACTCCATACTTAATAATATAAATTCGAAAGTAACTCTGTCTGTCTGCTACGCTTTCCCACTTAAACTTCTGAAGCATTTTTTAAGGAAATTTGGAACAGAGATAGAGTTGACCTCGGGAAAGGACATAGGATGGTTTTTATCCTACGGAAACCTACAAAACGGGTCCACGGGCGAAGCCGCTGGCGGAAGGCTAGAACGAGTATTATAATAAGTTGTGTTGGGAATCAAATTTGCCCGTTTGCGTAGTAAAAATCTGTATTTGTATACTGAAATGTTAGTACTGAAATGTTGATAATTAACATAAAATCGTTGTTTTGAATTTTAAAAAGGCTTTATGAATTAAATTGTGATTTAAATTTTCCGCTTAATTATCCTTATCTCTATATATAAAAATGAATTGCTGTTCGTTAGTCTTGCTAAAACTCGAGAACGACTGAACTGATTTGGCTAATTTTGGTCTTGGTATATTAGTAGAAGTCCAGGGAAGGTTTAAACAGTGAGAAAATATAGAAAAATTGTTTCTGTATATAAAAATAAATTGCTGTTCCTTAGTCTCGCTAACACTCGAGAACGGCTGAACCGATATGGCTAATTTTGGTCTTGATATATTAGTAGAAGTCCAGGGAAGGTTTAAACTGTGAGAAAATATAAAAATTAATAGTAAAACAACTTAGGTATTCTATTTTCTTATATAAACTGTTCGTAACTATCAAACATTGTTTCTTCACGCCTGTGGCGCCTTCGTCCAGAAGTTTGACATAGTCTGAATAACAATTCATCTGTCACTATTTGTTTTATATTTTTCATTTGAAAGTAACATAAAAATTCTTTGAGATAATAAAGAAACTAATCCTCTTTCAATACTTTCAAGGCAGGACAACGTCTGCGGGGTCCACTTGTATTATAATAAATCTTTATAGACATCCCAATAAAAAAATATTTTCTTATGTTACTGGTTACATATGTACGTTCATAAAATGCCAGTTTGTTAACAAATCTTTCCGTGCAAAACTGTAAAACTTAAATGAGGTCAGCATGCCGTTGAAACTATTTTTAACAGTAACTTGTATTTCTGGTTATGACAAGTAATAATTCAAATCACTGCCTGATGAGCGAACTAATTCAATGTCAGTGACCTTACGTATAAGTTTTATGTAATACAGTAATTTAAAAAAATATATTTTTTCAAACTTACTTAATACAAATAAGTACTCCATTAAAAACATAAAGAAAGAAAAAACAAATAACATACATTTTACATTTTAAAATGATCTACACAATAATAATATTTACATCACAACAGTTATTAGAAACAGTCTGCAGTCTGAGGTAGTACCTTATTGTTTTTGGAAGTCCTGGTTTAAGGTTTCTTTAATTATTTGCTTTGTATTATTTACATTACGTTGTTTGTTTTATATTTTTCATTTGAATGTAACATAAAAACTCTGTAAAATCTCTGTAAGTCTCTCTGTAAAGTCTCTCGGTGTGTAAAAAAAATTAGTGAATAAAGAATATTTCATTTCATTTCATTTCATTTCATTTTGTCCACTGTGGACCATTACGTAAAATCAAAACAAAACCTGTCATCCTAAAAAATATCAGTTGTATAAACGCGAAGGTTTTATTAGAGACCCACTAGTTTACGTTTATAGGTACAGTATAATAAAAAATAAACTCAGAAATGAAAATGAAATGTTCTAATTTTCATGAATGTTTCTAAGTTATAAATATTTACAAGCAATGTAGCAACTGAATGGTATTATACTTGCTCTACGGTATAGGAAATTTTCACAGTAAAATATTCAAATCTGAGATTTGCCAAAAACTTCCTTAACGTTTTGTGAGTCCACCAATCCACTTTTGGTCAATTTCGTTTATCTTGCTCTTAATATTTCTTAGTTTGAGAGGAAACCTATGCCAAAATGTCACCTAAGATTATTATTGATACCTATTATCTATATAGTTATCCAAATTTTATTAGGGTTAAATGTATCCACTAACCCCTACATATGCAGTGAATTACGGTCAAATCGTCATTTTAACGAAACACAGTTCCCTGCAATGAAACTAAAAATGGTGAAATATATGTGTTAAAACCTTAGTCGTTGAACTGTTACACAGACCTAAATCTACCAGTAGGCAATTCTATTGTGTTTCGATGGAAACTTTTGCTGCCGGCTGGAAATACATGAAGTGACCGTCAGCCTCCGGAGTAACAGGGCAACTGCACACGATGTCAAGACTCAGGCTTTGCTGTAGTTTCTGGGACCTTACCCTAAGCGCTCTTGCCCGAAGTATCGTATTTTTAAAGCGATTATTTTGTAAAAATTGAAAAAAATATGAAGGGTGTTACACTTTTAATAGCACCATATTCTTAATAAGTTTACCATAGAGTATCTACAAAAAGAAAGGTCAGAACAGGTTTGAAAATGTGCTGGAAAAATTCACGATATAATCAATTTTCGAGTTTACGAGTAGACCTCCTGTTTCGTGATGATGTCCATGGTCTGCAGAGATCACTTAACGCCTTTTTGTCTACATGCTCCTTTACTACAAGCTTCATTTAAGTAAACTGTGACGTACCTTAGGCTTTTATTATTTTGATAAACACTGAGATAAATTATATTTGGAATGTAACTACTGTAACCCACAGTAGTTCACCACATTCGTACAGTGGATTTATTTACACAAAGGATATCGGTAACATGACCTGATTATATATCTTAGACAGATCATATAAAAGCAATTCGTTACAGACTAATACATCTAGTACATCGAATATCGAACACTGTATCAGTCATCAAAGTTTTCTAGTTTTGTAGCAAAAATGTTTTCTAAAGTGAGTAATTTCATATTTTTAAAACATTAATATCAGTTTTTATTAGTATTAAATGTTACGTGATTTGTGGTTCTTGAGACATAAAATAGATTAAACCTATTTATGTAAAAAGTTTTTCTCATCGATTCAGGGGGAAATCTTCAAAAGGTACCCTGCACCTTGGGATAACCCGGTATGGGTAATGTGGGATGTTTACCGCACTAAAACCCCCTCGGTGGCTTGCTTCAGCACTTGAGAAAAAATTTGTTACGAGCGTAAATTATATTATTTACTAACCAATGATAAAATTGCGCGAAGGCATCATGTCCACCAAGGCAGAAGGCACCAAGTACGGTGGAATATTAACTACATCCTTCTCTATTCTAAAATAAAACTAGTTTCACAATTAAAATTAATTGAAAAAATGTTAAGATCATCGGATACACTATGTGTATTACTTAGATCTCGGAGTCCTCCCCAAAGCAGGAGTCCTCCCGCAGAGGCAGGCCACCGAGGGGGTTTCAGTGCGGTCAAATCCCACATAACCCGGTATCTTCTCCCAAGGTGCCGGGTACCTTTTGAAGGTCCCCCCCTCCCTGATACCAAAAAGGTATCAGGTACTTAGCATTCTAGTAGAAATCTGCATTTCTACTACCAGGTGCATTTGGTCCAAAAGGTAATTTTTCATGTCAATGTAGCATTATCATACATTCATAAATCCGGACATCTTACAACATAAAAAACGGACATCTCATTTGAATAAGAAAACCATGAGGTAGGTAAAAGTGCAAGCTTATTATGTTTTTTGCAGATTGTTACACTAGGCTGCGTATTAGCTGTATCATCCGCTGCTCTTGTGCCAGAAGGTCACTACACGCCATCTGTCTCCGCGCAGAGCATCGTCCGGCATGAACAGCCTCACGCCACACCCGCCTACCACGCAACTCCTACTGCCTACCACGTAGCTCCTCAATACGTAGCTCATGCGGTCTCCACGCAGAACGTAGTACGCCATATTACAACGGGACCTAGCCGATACGCTACCGTAGCTCCCCCTTCTCATTACGCAATCGGACACAGTGGCTCTGTGAACTACGAGTACGTTCCCGTCCAAGCACTTGTCTACCGAGCTGAGCCTTATGATGTAAGTTAAGAATGATTACTCACTTATTAAAATAGCAACTTGGGTACATAAGATACCGCCTAATATTGTTACCAGCAATATCTGTAGGCATTATAGTAGGCCTACAGGTGATCAGGTTTTGAAGAAATTCACTTAAAAAGACGTTGTTACAATTTGCATACAAATTGAACAAAATTTCTCAAACACATGTCATGTTCATTCGTAATTAGTAATCATCACATGACTAACCAAACACATTCTCAACTGTAAGAATGGACCTGTTCCCAAGTGTGGGATATCATGAAAAGTTTGTTGGTGTTAATTACACTGAAATTGCGAAATATTTATGGAATGCAACCTATTTTTGCGTCTCAATGATATTGGGAAGGCTTGGAGCTTACTGCCCCACGCTGCTCCAATGCGGGTTGGTGGAGGAAATATTCATACTTTATTACTAAATTTATATCTTGATAAGCAGTATTTAGTCAAAACATAAATTTGTAAAGTAGTATTAATTCCTACATATTATACTAATCAGCAACATTGTGCTGACAGGGTCTTCATCCGGCATTTCCTTTTTTATTAAAATGGAGAAGCAGATGGCAAAGCTTGTGTGGTGTTGGTCGTCGCCACAGTCCAACAATATCTACACATATCCTGAAACCAACCTGTCTCCCGAGTTTTAAAGTAACTCCATTGCCACTCCGAAAGGCTAACGGTCACTTCATGAAAGTATGACCGACTACCCTCCAATTTCACTGAAACACAACTAGAACTGCAGCAGTACAAAAATAAATGCAGCGGTGATATTTCCAACCTTGGATATTATGTAATAAGTTGATGGCCAGCATCAACGACGATTTTCTACCGAAACAAAATAGAATTGTCTCACGACAGAAATTGCCGTAGCCGTGGTTCATTACCGGTCGCACCATACCAGGTCTGCCACCTATAATGCTGTACAATACTTTGTTCTCTTTTGCAGGCTCACCCCAGGTACGACTTTTCATACTCAGTCTCTGATGGTCGCACTGGCGACAAGTCCCAGCACGAAAGACGCGATGGTGATGTAATCCTCGGCGAATACTCCCTACATGAGGCCGACGGCTCCATTCGTGCCGTCCACTATACGGCAGACACACACAACGGCTTCAACGCAGTGGTCAGCCACTCTAGACCTACATACCAGGCTGCCCCAACTCATGTTGCTCGCCACTGAAAATGTGATACTAACGTTAGCCCGCACAAGTTCTCATCATTGTTATGTTATAGGTAAAACATTTTACTATATTAAATAAACATGTTTTTCATGATTCTGTTTTTTTATTCTACAATTATTCTACTACAAACTACTTCTAATACAAACTTTAAAAAAAACTTTTCAAATGTGAGTAGTGCTAGAGTTACTTTTTCTTGATATACCAATACCTAAAGTACATACATGTTTTATTTATAAACATAATCACTTAAGTTACATAACTTTTCGATACAAATAAGAAAACTCGTACAGGTAGTAACACTTTCACTATAATTCAGGGCTAACTAGCAAAAAATGTCATTGAGTATGAAACCCTTGAATGAAGGTTATGCAGTTTTGAAAGGATTCCATAACTGACAAAATGAGAGAGACAAAACTACCTATAGAATAATATAATATTGTAACTCTTTACTCTTAAGTATTAAAACATAATATGCAAAACCTGAAAACTGTCAATAGAACTTTTATAAGACAATATTTACACTATTATTAAAAATAATAATAAATAACGCTACACACTCATAACCCCACACTAGTATTCCCTGTGTCGCGGATACCATGGACACACACAAAGATAGAAAACAAACACCCAGACCAAGTACAGAAATTAAAACTCACCATTTCAATTTCTGACTCTCCGGGAATCGAACCCGGGACCCTCCGAACGGCGCTCCGGTATGGTAACCATTGCGCCACACGGGTCGTCAACTTACTAATTCATTAAGAATTTCTGGTCACAATAATGAAAAAAAACTGAACAATCACAAACTTTCATAGATTATTTTACCCGTTTATCCGTAAAATGGAATGTTTATTCCTTAAAAGTAATAAAGTACTATTTTAGTTATATTATAATAGTTTGTTTATAATTATTCCTTATAAAAGGTACACTTTACCCCTAACTTACATCGAATCATCGTGAACTTGTTGACCTTGTGGCAAGTAAAATGTGGCAACCTATATAACGTAGAAAACACAGGCCAAATCCATCAGTTGCGATCACATAGTATCAAAGCAATATGTTCTCCAAAGTAAGTTGAAAACAAAAAAATATTTACATAAAATGTGAACTTCATTAAGCATATTAAAATATTTTTTTGTTTTACAGATTGTGGTAGTAAGCGCCGTACTGGCCCTGTCTGCGGCTGGGCTTCTTCCTGAAGCTCACTACGCACCAGCGGCTGCTGTTTCCTCCCAAAGCATCATCCGACACGAACAGCCACACGGTATCGCGGTAGCGGCTGCCCCTGTCGCCTACCATGCGACTCCCGTTGCCTACCACTCCGCTCCTGCCCACGCCGCCGTTTCCTCCCAGAACATCGTCCACCACGCCACCGTAGCCGCCGCGCCAGCCCACTACGCATCCGTAGCCGTGGCACCCGTCCATTACGCCGCTCCCGCCCACTACGCCGCTCCCGCTAGCTACAGCTCTCACGGAGCTGTGTCCTCTCAGAACATCGTCCGTCACGCAACTGTAGCCGCCGCCCCCGCTCACTACGCCGTGGCGCACGCCACCCCCGTCCACTACTCTGCCCCAGCTCACTACGCCCTTGACGCTCACCATGAAGAACATTACGATGTAAGCATAAAGCGTTACTGAAAAAGCACTTTCTCGCAAGTGAAACTATGAAAACTGGGCAACACATTTATGTCTCCTTCTTTTCAGACCCACCCCAAGTACGAGTTCGCGTACTCCGTAGCCGACGACCACACCGGCGACAACAAGTCCCAACACGAGAGCCGCGACGGCGACGCCGTGCACGGCGAGTACTCCCTGCACGAGGCTGACGGCTCCATCCGCACCGTGCACTACTCCGCGGACGCGCACAACGGCTTCAACGCCGTCGTCAGCCACTCCGCGCCGGGACATCATGCTGCCCCCGCCGTGCACGCCGCCCCCGCTCACATCCTCGCACACCACTGATTTGATGTTGATATAATTATTTATATAATTAATGGACAACAAAGTGATAATAGATAATACTTATTTAAATAAATCAAGCTTTATTTAAATTCTTTTGTTTTATGTCCCATAACGATATTTTAGTTTTTTTACCCTCACATTAACATTTTAAATTTTCACAAAATCCATATGAGGTAAGTCTTAGATACACGAACTGTGTACTTATGAGCTACGAGTATGCACGACATTATTGGGATCGGGATAATACTGTAGTCAAGTGGATTACAAGTTTTCAAATAGATAGTAGATAAATTCCGTTATAGGTAGTATAGGGTTTTTTTCTATAGTTTACGCAAGAAGCAGCAAGTCTCACAAATTGCTAATATTTGATCCAGTACCAGTTTTATGGTTTGAGGAATCCGCATATGGGGTGATGACGATTAACTTATTGACTTTGTTATTATTCACTTAAAACTTGCATTTCGATAACTTATTCTAATAGTTTCAAGCTGTTGAGCCTAAAAGACCGTAGCGACTTACTCGACCTAGTCTTCCTGTTCAAATTAGTGAATGGTGAAATTGACTGTCCGGACTTACTGAAAAAAATTAATTTTTATGCCCCTAAAAAAACCCCACGGCAGTCCAAATTTTTACCGTTTGTGGCAAACCCTGCCAAAAGCAATGTAGGTCATCATGCTACTTTGAACAGAATTCAGCGTCGTTATAATACTCTATATAAGGAACTGGACTTATTATTTAGCTACAATATCTCTAAATTTAAGAAAATCCTTAGCACTTCCAAAGATATACGTCCTTAAATCTTTATAATTAGCACAAGTTAGTATTTATCAATATAATGTATAAGTCATATTATAATAGTAATTTTGCATAGCTCATCTACTGTTAAGTAATAAATAATAATATATTTGAATGCTCGTCTATGACGCATGCCGTGGTAACCTATAATTAAGGCAGCATTTAGCTTTATTGTATATTGTAATTTTAAGTTGGTTTTTGTACAATTGTATGCCTTGTTGGTTATCCAATAAATAAATAAAAAATAAATAGTTTAATGCTGTAGCAGCTTTATTTTTATAAGCTACTAGCCTTCCGCCAGCGGCTTCGCCCGCGTGGATCCCTTTAATGGGTTCCCGTAGGATAAAAAATAGCTTAAGTGCTATTCCAAGCTTATTTATTTAAAAACTTAAAGTATTACCTTAACAAATAAGGAACACAAGGACGTGCTTAATGCCTAAATGGCATTCTCTACCAGCCAACCCTGGGTGACGAGTAGAGCTTGTGGTAGGCGCATACTAAGTCAAATAATAATAATAATCAAAATAAAAGAGAACTCATTATGCTTAATTCAATAAATAAACATTTCATACTTGGACTTAATCTAAATAATACGTACAAATAAAAATACTTATATATAAATACATACATACATTATAATACATAAATACATATTACATACATAATATATATACATAAATATATATAACTATATGCCAAACGAGAGCTGTTATATATAAAACAAAATCAGATCAGAAGAAAAATATCAGATGACAGTAGTAGAACCATTTAAAAGGTGGTCGCAAACAAGTCTTTTGAACACCGTTTTACTTTTAGCTTTTCGGATGGGCTCAGGTAGGGTGTTCCATAGTAGTATAACCTGAACTGTAAAGGAGTATCGGAAAAAATCACTTTTATGTGGAGGAATTTCGAGCTTAAGATTATTAGAAGAACGTAGACCTCTGTCATGAGTAGAACCGAGGTAGTGAAAGTTTTCCTTCAGATACTGAGGAGAAGTTGGATCATGTAAAATAGAATACAGAACCAAGAGAATTCTAGAGTTACGCCTCTGTCGAATAGTAAGCCATTTAAGCTGGCTTCGGTAACTAGAAATATGATCGTATTTACGATGGTTGAAGACAAATCGGATACAGTTATTAAGGAGGCGATCTAGCTTATCCAGAAGTTTTTCATTTAGGTCCGGGTATGCCACATCACCATAATCAATTATGGGGAGAATAAGGCTATGCATAAGCATCAGCTTTATTCTGTGAGGTAAAAAATTCTTTAGACGGTAAAAAGACTGTAGGCAACCGTTGACCTTTCTGCAGATTTCATTAACTTGTGCCTGCCAGTCCATACCGCTATCTAGTTGTAAGCTTCACTACTATATTAAAATCATAGGCGTTTAGCCAGTTGCTTCAACCGCGTTGACCCTATTACCCGTTTTCACGTAGGAATGAAGCAATTTCCTGCGGTAAAAAGTAGCCTATGTCCAATATTTGAAATTGGAACAGTACTTTTTGATTTTATTCATTACAAACATACAAAATTGCAAATCTTTCATCTTTATAATATTAGTATACTTATCCGAAATACAGACGAATAACAATGCCATTAAAGTATTGTAATTATTATGATTTATATGATATGATATATATTATTTAAATATAAATAAATAGTAATTTACCCAAAGTTACTCTGCAAAAAAAAGTACGAAAAGAAATCAATATGAAATAAGAGGCCGAATCCCAACCAGACTCTGAAAATTATAAATGACAGGGGAAGGATATAATCAAAAATGTTGATAAATATTTCACTGCAATATCTTTACTTGTAAAAATATTCACGAAAATTATCCAATGTAATCGTAGCTTCCAAGTGTGAGATTGTTTACAATATTTGTCCCGCAGAAGTTTAAAGTATGCACAAACTGTTTCCAATAAAGCCTTCCAAAAGACCGAGTCATTATTATTATTTCATGCTATGTGCATAGTTATACAATAATGTAACACTGCAGTTCAAGGTTTATTTTTTACGTTCCCTTGCGAAAGGGCTAATCGCACTATTGATGATGCGGCGCCATGACAGCTGTCATCAACTTTCGTGTGTGATTCGTGCGACACGTACTTTATGAGTTATCAAAACTAAAGTAATTTTGGCATGTTTCCTTCTTATTTTCTCGATTCGCTTAGTATGTGTTTAATACACAAATAATGAAGTGTGCATGGCCTGGCGGCGAGTGTAGAACGCAAGCGATCTACGCAGCTAAGCCAAACGGGCGCGGTCGGGTGTGAGATGGGTGACCGCTAGTGGCAAAATTTCATGAGCGTTTCCGTGCTTCGGAGGGCACGTTAACGGAACGTAAGCCGTCGGTCCCGGTTGTTGTCGATAGATAACGTATAGTAAATAAAGAAGGTGCGATATATCTAATTTCATGTGTAAGCCATTATAGCCAAAATGTGTAAGCCACTATCGTAGTGAACCATAACTACAATTAAAATTGATACTCGTAATTTACTTACCCTTTCTAACGCGGGTGAAACCGCTAGTATATAATATTCCAGAAATTTATATTTCTGTTACAAAAGATAAGAATTAAGTAAACATTATATAAGTGTGGAAGTGTGTTTGTTTGTTTGTCTTTTTTACACATCGCGATGGATTAAACTTATGGTGTGATTCTTTTTTGTGTAGTTATTTAAGAATCTGGAGAGTGACATAGGTTACTTTTTACTAGGGTAATACATCTCATCCCCATTATAATACTATATTTCATTTGTTCTTACGCAGTGGAACAGCGGGGCGCCACTAGTCTATTTTAAACGTTTTTAAAAATGAAAGTTGCTTTTTACAGAACCATTTAAATTTCCAATAAGGGCAACAAGATATGTGTTCATTGAGTATTACTTTCACTGTTTGCAGCCATTGAGGAGTTTTACACGAAATTCCCGAGTAGTCGACCTTGCAGTCAGTTGAAATGAATTTACTATAAAAACAGATTTGTAAACCCTTTAGGTATCACTTGCACATCTAGATTCCTACAAACATGTTGACTAAGGTTAGTAGCCGAGCAAACTTAAAACAGTGTGTCTGAAATATAACTCTTGAAAAAAATAAGTATTTATACATTTTATTATTACAGGTGGTGACTCTAAGCGCCGTATTGGCTGTGTGCTCAGCTGGCCTTCTGTCTGAGCCACACTACTCGTCAGCTCCTGCAGTGTCTTCTCAAAGCATCATTCGTCATGAACAGCCAATCCAACATGCTATCGCTACAAACGTGGTAGCCTCCGCGCCTATTACGTACGCCGCTCCCATCACCTACAGTGCTGCGCCAGTTGCATACCACGCAGCTCCTGCTCATTCATCGCACGCCGTTTCCAGCCAAAACATCGTGCGCCATGCTACCGTTGCAGCGGCACCTGCTCATTACACCACCGTATCTGCCGCTCCTGCCCACTATGCTTCTCACGGGGCTGTATCTTCCCAAAACATCGTACAGGTAGCCGCAGCACCCGCCCACTATAGTACAATCACGACTACTCCCACTCGCTACGCTATCGGTCACGCCACTCCTTCTCTTTACTCTTCTCATGGAGCCGTCTCATCTCAGAACATCGTGCGTCATGGCACCGAAACTTCAGCTCCCGCACATTACGCGATTGGCTATACGTCATCCAACAATTACGGTTCATATGGAGGCCTTTCTGCTACCAACAACTATGGATCCTATGGAGGATACGCTACCTCTAATAACTATGGTTCCGGTAGTGGTTATGCGGTGTCCAACAACTATGGATCCCACGGAGCGATTTCTTCTCAGAATCTACAGAAGGTACAGGTAGCGGCAGCACCCGTCCACTATAGTACAATCACGGCTACTCCCACTCGCTACGCTATCGGTCACGCCACTCCTTCTCTTTACTCTTCTCATGGAGCCGTCTCATCTCAGAACATCGTGCGTCATGGCACCGAAACTTCAGCTCCCGCCCATTACGCGATTGGCTATACGTCATCCAACAATTACGGTTCATATGGAGGCCTTTCTGCTACCAACAACTATGGATCCTATGGAGGATACGCTACATCTAATAACTATGGTTCCGGTAGAGGTTATGCGGTGTCCAACAACTATGGATCCAACGGAGCGGTTTCTTCTCAAAATCTCATTAGCCATGCCACCGTATCGGCAGCACCTGCCCGCTATACCACTATTACCTCCGCCCCCGCTCACTACGCCGTTGGTCACGCTGCTTCAAACTACGGAACTCACGGAGCTGTTTCCTCTCAAAACATCGTCCGCCACGCCACTGTTGCCGCCGCTCCCGCTCACTACGCCACCGTTGCCGCCACTCCCGCTCACTACGCCGTCGCTCACGCCGCTCCCATCCACTACTCCGCTCCTGCTCACTACGCCGTTGACGCTCACCGCGAGGAACATTACGATGTAAGCATAAAGCGTTACTGAAAAAGCACTTGCTTACAAGTTAAACTTTACAAACTGGGCAACATATTAATATCTCCTTCTTTCCAGGTTCACCCCAAGTACGAGTTCGCGTACTCCGTAGCCGATGGTCACACCGGTGACAACAAGTCCCAGCACGAGAGCCGCGACGGCGACTCCGTGCAAGGCGAGTACTCCCTGCACGAGACCGACGGCTCCATCCGCACCGTGCACTACTCCGCGGACGCGCACAATGGCTTCAACGCCGTCGTCAGCCACTCCACTCATCACTAAGTTAATAATAAAATTATATAGTAATAGGCCTTAAGTTACCAATTATTGACTGTTACATTTGAGTTTATCGAGTTTAATAAATAAAAGTTAATAAAAAATAATACAATGAATCGTAATATTTCCTTACTATACTATACTATATATATATATATATAGGGGATATATATATATATATATATATATATATATATATGCACAACGAGTTCCTATAATTATTCATACAAATTAGTCCATAAAACCACAGGATAAAACTGCGTATATAAACTCGTAAGTTTACATTAATACTACCACAACCTTCGTCATAGTATACATAATAATAATAATAATTTATTCAAGAACACTTATATAACTAATTACAGTTACATGCTCGTTGGTCCCACACTAGGATTCCCTGTGATGTGGATGACCACCTTCCCATGATACAATTTTTAACAAAATGATTTTACATAGGTACATACATTAGTATATTCGTAATACAGAGAACATAAATAATACCTACTTACAACTATTTTAATTTAGTATAATAAACAAAATAAAAATAAAAAAACTTAAAAACTTACATATTTATCAATTAATCGTGTGACTGTGTGGGTGCGTGTGTGGTCGTGTGTGGTCGCGTGTGTGTGTGTGTGTATGTGTGTGTGTGTGTGTGTCGACGGTTTTACGAAGTGTTAACATTTATCAAAAAGTGTTTTTAGCAAAAGATTTAAGTACCTATAAGATTCAAAAGATGGTGACTAGGAGATTTTCTGTCTCCCAGTAGCTCAATGTCACCAGCCAACTTTTTAAAATCTTTTTACATTTTGATTTAAGGCAGTTGAATATGTTAAGTTTTTTATTAATTTTTGAATAAAGAAAATAATTTTAACAAATTTTGTACGCGTTACTGGAGTCTGCTCTGCCACTTGATATTACGAGATGTCTTGATGCAGTCGGTTGTTGCATATCGGTGGAATTTTAGGATGGTGTTTAATATAAATAGTTTTCTGACACTAAGCAACTGACATAATTTATATAGTGATTCTGTGGGAAATCGAAACGGTTTCTTGAAGGACACTTTAAGGATAGCGCGCTGCGCACGTTCTACTCGAATAAGTCGGGATTTGCAGGCTGTGCCCCATACGGCAATACCATAGCTAAGTATAGATTGACACAGTGCTTGATAAACGAGAGTTATGATGGATTGGTCGGCAACTAAAGAGAGACGTTTAAAAATAGGTATTAATTTACGAACTCTATTGGTAATGGCGTCAATCTGATGGCTCCAAGACAATTTACTGTCTATGACAATACCTAAATATCGAGTGTATTCTACATTATCCAATGGTGGACAAGACTTAAGATAATGAATATTTTAAGTCCTGAAACAATTAAATTAATTTAATATTAAATCAAAATTTAATATTTGCAATATTTGACTGATTAAAAGTTGTCTCAGGTCTCAGGAAGAACCAATTGCCTGACTGTATAAATCTGACATTTCGGGCAAAGAATATTATGACTTCCCTGTTTCTTTGACATTTATCGCAGTCTACTTAAATTATTTCTGGATTTATTTTATCAGAAGCATCGTCAATTATTTCCTAAAAATATAATCCTCATACGGCACCATACATTATTCTTAGTCTAAGTACGTACGGCACTGTCACAAAATTGTTATCGTATGATTATTCTCTATATCACCTATAGACAGTAATAATCACCTATAGACACCTATAGACAATAATATATATTTACTAGCTGTGCCCGCGACTTAGTCCGCGTGGAATAGACTTGTAGATGAGGAACGAATTATTGTTACCTTTTTAGAAATCGCTTATGATAGAAATTTCATATATATTCCGAAGGAAGCGGCGCGGGCGCAGTGGTTTTTTTCTTCTCATTTACTTTGCTTTCCGTGGGAATGAGATATTTATCCGCGGTAAAAAGTAACCTATGTCTTTTCTCAACGTCTTATCTACGTTTATGCCAAATTTCATAAAAATCGGTTCAGTGGTTTAAGCGTGAAAGAGTAGCAGACAGACAGTCAGACAGAGTTATTTTCAAATTTATAATATTAAAGTATGGATTTCATTCAAATTTAAATTGACTTCTTAGAAAAGATTTTCTTTATCATATTCTTGCATTCGACCAACAGGTTAATCCCAAAGAATTTCCATGATCCATAATTTTAGCGTGTGTCATAATTTAATTTAAAAGGATAACTAATATATAGGTAACTTAACTAAATTAGAAGAACATCATATTAATTTATTATTTAAAAATATAAATTTATAATTATGCTTTAATAATCTATGAAATGAAATAGGGAAAATAAAATTAATTAAATATTAAATAAAAAAACATTAAATATTAAATGGCTAAAAGGATTTTTATACAATGCCGTAAAACGAATAAAAAAAAGAAACATAAAAGACAGACATGACAATTTTGATATTAGTTGCGTCAAAATGTAAGTAAACAAACACAGAAAGTAAATAATTTTGTTAAGAAATAATAAAGGAAAAACAAAGTATAAGAATAAAACAAAAGGATATGGGTTATAAAATATGATAATGGACGTGAATGATGTAAGTAATAACATGTAGTGTATTTATAACACTACACGGCGCATTTCATTCATTTCATTTGCTTTTGTTCATAGACATCGATGTTAACATCGATGTTTTTAAATACGATGTATCGCCGATACATCGGTGACATAACGGTAAACATCGATGTTAACATCGAATGAAAAGTATCATTGTACGATGAGTATATCGATGGAAAAACATCGGTTTTCGGTAACAAAAAAACTGTACATTTTATCTATGTATAAGTCCAAGCAATAAGTTGAAAATTTCGAAAAATTGCGATACTGCCCTTAAAGATACATGCGATAGCTCATTCTGTACGGAATAATATCAACAAAATGTTTTGAGGAGCGTTTATCAACACGTTAAAATTTAATAAATAATAAACGTTACACACTCATAGCCCCACAGTATTATAATTAATACCCTGTGTCGTGGGTACCATGGACACATACAAAGACAATACAAACACCCAGACCGAGAACAGAAATTTAAACTCATCATTGAAATTTCTGTGTCGCCGGGAATCGAACCCGGGACCCCTCGATTAGCAGTCCGGCATGGTAACCATTGCGCCACGCGGGTCGTCCCGCTAAAAGTTATTGATGCAATATATGCAATATATGTTGCAATAAAAAATCATTGTTTATAAAAAATAGTAAATCAATTTCGCTTCCACTTCGCAGCTGTTGAATTGAAGTTGACACTACTTTTATCCCTTGAGAAATTCAAATAAAACACAAATTATTCGTTGGAATCTACAGCTTACTCCGATTAGTGTCATGTGGTGGAAAATAGTTAAATTTGATAGTCACCTGGGCACAAACAATCTACATAGCTTGAAGTACCCTGGGCTGGCACAGCCCGAGCCTCTCCATTCAATTAAAAAAAATAGTCACCTAATCATTTTTCAGCTCGAAAGTTGAAGCTGGTACACGCTAGATGGCGTCCTAAATATTAATTGACGTTTCGATGTTTTATTCTAATAACATCGATGTGTCGATGATATCGAGGACACATCGATGTCAAACTCAAAACATCGATGTTTTTCAGCTAAATATCGATGTTTATTTAACATCTATAGAGTTCATTTATGACACAAATGACATTTCACATTCATTTATTAAGTAGCATTTGAGAATTTTTGATGGAAAAAAAACATCGAAAAAACATCGATGTATCGTATTTTTTTACCGATGTTTTTCAACATCGATGTTTGTAATTTCAAACATCGATGTTTTAAAACATCGATGTTTTTGGAACGATGTTGCATCCCTAAGTACGGCACTGTCACAAAATTGTTATCGTATGATTATTCTCTATATCACCTATAGACAGTAATAATCACCTATAGACACCTATAGACAATAATATATATTTACTAGCTGTGCCCGCGACTTAGTCCGCGTGGAATAGACTTGTAGATGAGGAACGAATTATTGTTACCTTTTTAGAAATCGCTTATGATAGAAATTTCATATATATTCCGAAGGAAGCGGCGCGGGCGCAGTGGTTTTTTTCTTCTCATTTACTTTGCTTTCCGTGGGAATGAGATATTTATCCGCGGTAAAAAGTAACCTATGTCTTTTCTCAACGTCTTATCTACGTTTATGCCAAATTTCATAAAAATCGGTTCAGTGGTTTAAGCGTGAAAGAGTAGCAGACAGACAGTCAGACAGAGTTATTTTCAAATTTATAATATTAAAGTATGGATTTCATTCAAATTTAAATTGACTTCTTAGAAAAGATTTTCTTTATCATATTCTTGCATTCGACCAACAGGTTAATCCCAAAGAATTTCCATGATCCATAATTTTAGCGTGTGTCATAATTTAATTTAAAAGGATAACTAATATATAGGTAACTTAACTAAATTAGAAGAACATCATATTAATTTATTATTTAAAAATATAAATTTATAATTATGCTTTAATAATCTATGAAATGAAATAGGGAAAATAAAATTAATTAAATATTAAATAAAAAAACATTAAATATTAAATGGCTAAAAGGATTTTTATACAATGCCGTAAAACGAATAAAAAAAAGAAACATAAAAGACAGACATGACAATTTTGATATTAGTTGCGTCAAAATGTAAGTAAACAAACACAGAAAGTAAATAATTTTGTTAAGAAATAATAAAGGAAAAACAAAGTATAAGAATAAAACAAAAGGATATGGGTTATAAAATATGATAATGGACGTGAATGATGTAAGTAATAACATGTAGTGTATTTATAACACTACACGGCGCATTTCATTCATTTCATTTGCTTTCCGTGGGAATGAATTATTTTCCTGCAGTAAAAAGTAGCCTATGTTCTCTCTCAACGTCCTTTCTATGTTTATGCCAAATTTCATCAAAATCGGTTCAGTGGTTTAAGCGTGAAAGAGTAGCAGACAGACAGACAGAGTTACTTTTGAATTTATAATATTAAATATGGATTACATTAACTATTACTATTAACTATTACATTACTATTGAGGAATTTGGTAGTTCGCAGTTAGTGCCAGTTATAGTACCTATATCGCATCAATGACGCTACGATCAAAGCATTAGTATAAGAATACTGTACGACTACATAGATAAATGCTTAGTAATTATGTAATTGAAGTGCACATGGCTCGGCGGCTAGCGTAGAACGCAAGCGGACCATGCACGGGCGCGGTCGGATGTGAGATGAGTGACCGCTAGTGGCAAAAAAAATTATGCGCGTTTCCGTGCTTTGGAGGGTACCTTAACAGTCGTTAAACCCTTTAGTTGAAGGCCTTATGGGTGGTTTGAAAACATCCGACAGCGGGTTGGCCACTAACCCGCATCTCCACCAACTCGCATTGGAGCGGCGTGGTGGAGTTAGCTCCAGGCTTCCCCAAATAATGGGGAGAGACCCGCGCCCAGCAGTGGGACGCAAAAAGGGTTGCAGCTAATTATGTAATTGTAATTATACATTATGCTTTCAAACAATTAGGGTTACAGCAATTGTTTATTATGGAGCGAATCAAACTATCTGATTAACACTTATTGAAAGAATAACCATAGTTGAGCGCATGTAACAAATTTGGTGTCTTTCTTTATTCTATTCATCGCAATTAAAATCTTTCGTTTGGAATCAGGACTTTTTGAAGGTGCACGTTGAAATTTTATATCGTTTTTTATAGTGAAATTATGTAATCGTTCTTTGTGTACTGCAATACTTATTTAGGCAGGTTTAAATTGTACCTACTTAACCAAAGTATTGCAGGTTGTATGCAACCCTTATTGCAAAGACAAAGACAAAGACATTTATTTGCACAAATATGGGTGTTTACAAAGTTGTTTATATATATTTAGTTCGCCATAATTACCTTCGTGAGGTATGCAAATATACAATGACAAAAATATAAAAGGAAAAAACTAAACTATAATACAATTACGAAATGTTCATTTCGTATATTGCGTTTGACAGTAGTCATACGCAATATACATGTACCCAGTAGGGTACAGGTAGAGACGCCAATTAAATTCTCTTGGTTATGCACTGTGATGGAATACATCGTAATTCATTAAATATCAGAATATTTTCCATCAACATGAAGCAGCGATAAATAATCACATTACCAATTAATTTGTCAGAGGTGCGTGCCGAGGATTTGAACGGAACCCGGTATATCAGTATCGAAGACCGCGGTCGTTACCGCAATTGCTGCTCGTAAACATTATATTTAAATTAATTTATGTATTTTTGAATTAGTTTTACTGCTGTGACCTACACAAAAATTAAGCATATATCTTAATGCGATTTTGACCATCCCACAAAAGAAGTCCCACACGGACCACCTGGTAAAAAGTTTAAAAGCAAAGCGCGTCCCCGCAATGATGCCCATTGCCTGCCCATCACGCAGTATCAAGGCAGCCACAATAACACCAGAAAGCATTGTTGTACTCTACGCGCAGATCCTCGTCGATCCCTATAAGTTCCTATCAGGCCACTCGAGTAGGATGATTTTAAGAATGTTTATAAGTATCTTTAACTCATAAAGGGTGAAAGCATTTAATATACCTCAGAGTAAGTATATTGATTTTTAACGATAACCCAACTAGCACCGTAGCGTTAAAAAAACTCTCATATCATTTGTATAAAGGTTCCATTTGAAAATTAAAGTGTTAAGAATACCTGTAAAAGAAGCGTAATAGAGTCCTCTAACTCACTTATAACCACGAAAGAGGCCCACGATTTTAAGAGTAAAAGCTTTAGTAAGCCTGTAAAATGGTGTCGTTGAGGTGCTTAAGTTATAGAAAGCCTGTAGAATTGTGTCATCGAAGTGCTAAATTTACTGCAGAAGAGCGTTTATTCACTCTCAGCTAAAACTTTTGCCGGTATAGCTGTAGTTGTAGAAGGATTATTTGACACCCTAACTCTTATCAGAAATATAAAAAAGTGCTAATGGAGCATGTTACCGCTTCTTGAGTACATTTTTATCATCACGCTAGTATTTCTTTGAGTGAAAGTGAGTTAAAGAGAATATTGGACGGAGGGAGTGAATTGTGAAACAATACAGTAAGTAAATACTAATTTTAAGTTATGTGTGTTTTGTGAACTAAAAATAATATGCCATTGTAATTTTACGGTAATGTATACCATATTTCCCATCTCAATTTTAAAGCGCTTAGAATTTATTAAGGATTTTACATAAAACATAAGTGAATATAAAATAGACGACTCAGTTTTGTACGATTTTTTATCCTTGCTTTATGTCCATTAGTACGATAAATCGATTGGCATAAGTAGAATGACAAAATTAACATAAATAATTAAGTATTTTACTTCGAAATACTGATTATCCTAATAATTTATAGGTTAGATCACCAATGCAAATGGCGAACTCACATTTATTACTCATATATTCACCTAAGCCTCCTATTACACTTTTTGAGATAGAACGCTCTTAGCTAAGAGTATTATGCAGTCTTCAATACACTTAACGGTGTCATAATTGTCTCAAATAATGACGCTTACCTTAGCCAAGTTAACACTACCGAATAAGCATTTTACAAAGTGACTGTATTAGGGTTCTTTATTGAAATAATAAAAACTTGTAATATTTTTTAATGTAAGTAGCATTATATCTTTTCTATCATATATTTTTTACCTAGACACCGTTCACTTAACTTATCGTTACGTATAAGAATTTGCTGATGGCAGTAAGTAAAATTTGGTAATAATTTGTATTTTTGTTACAGTATGCCGTTCAAGGTGGTACAAACATTTGAAGGCAAAAAAATTAAATTACTTACTGTTCCCTCTGGTTGGGAAAATAACAATGTGCTTAGATATTTAAATAATGCAAAAGAAGAAAATTCAACATCAACGCCAGATTGCGAAGTCATAAAATGTAAAGTTGAACGAAAAAATATATTAAGCTACGAAGCAGAAGAAAATCTTGTGTGTGAAATGATGAAACACAGTGAGTGAGTGGGTTGCATGGTGTCAATAGTATCTTAAAAACCACCCCACTCTTTTTTGTACAGTAAAATACATTTTCTTCTTATTTTTTTAGTTTTTAGTTCGTATTTTCACAAAAGCGTGTTTTTTAGTTTTTTAAACTACTTACATTATTTATTTTTAACTTTTTAATAGGATTTTTATTCTCATATTATTGCATTGTCATCGACCCTTGACCACTATGTAAATTTTCAAGTTAATCAGACGCTTAGACGTGTTAAAAATATAAAACTTAAATTTGTTTCATTAAGTACCTTAGGCCACGAATTTATCAGCCGCCCGTCGTATTTTTTTTTATCCTGATGATCCTAGTTACGACTTTAATATAAAGTTATGAGATTATTGTATTGTCATCGACCCTTGACCCCTGTGCAAATTTTCAAGATCAGACTCCTAGAAGTAAGTGAAAATGATGTTCAAAGATTCCATTACATACAGGTCAAGTTAATAAAAGCGTGTTAAAATTGTTATTCTTTTAATGTAATAAAAAATAAATGCGTAGGTACATTGTTTTTGTTTCTGTAATATGATTACAATTTCCAATGACTATTAATTTTTTTTCAATAACGCATAGGTATATCGGTACTTAACATTATGTTAAAGATATGAATGTTAGAATGTTTGATTTAGCTATTTAGTTAAAAAAACTTATCAAGCATACAAAGATAAGATTGAAAAAATGATAAACATTTGTTCATGTTTCGAAGCTATTTCTGTATTCAATAAACGTTTTTTTAAACCCTTGCTTTTTATTTGATGCCTTCAGGAAGGTTATGTATTAATGGTAGATAGTAGAATATGTTTTATGACTCACACAAAATAATTTGCATTCAATTTCATCGGAGCTCTTATCTTATCTTATCTCTTACTCTTACATCGTCAGAGGCAACATAAGGTTGTTTTATTTTTCCGACTCACTAAGTGGGAAGGAGTCAAAACAACCCTGATTTATTTCGGTTTCTTCTTTTTGTTGTTGTACGGAACCATCATGCTCATGTGGAGGGACTACTCGAACTTGACCAATGTTGTACGTATCATGACTATTTATGTTTTTGATTTGTTGCAATTCTTCTGTATTTTTCGATGCATTTAGAAAAACAGAATCTAATCCAGTATAACCACAACTGCTGAATTCGTTTATGTCATTCGTACCACTATTGATTAACGAAAGAGAACGGAATTCCTTCCTAATTCTTTTTTTCACTGCACCTGTTTTTTTAGTTTACTCCAAGTTTATAACCGTTTCATGTTATAGGTGCTATGTTTTAATAATATCTGCACAAAAGAACAATGTATTCCATTCATAAACCGATACGTATCAAAAATCTAGATTTTTGCCTTTGAGTGTTAAAAAGATCCGTACATGCTTGCATAACACCGTTACTTTTACAAAGTCTTTAGAGTCTACTTGCCTAACGCAATAAGCATAAGTAAAGTTAAACTTAAAAATTAAAACTGCATTGGTGAGTTTTCTAACACTTTTAGAATCATGTCTTACTGCACTCTTGATTAAATCTCCTTTACAACCAATTCCTGCACCCTAAAGTCAATATAATACCTAAAGATTTATAAGAGTACCAAAGGAAACTACTTAACAACCATAAGTGTCAACCGGTGTCAGTAAGCACTGTTGTATAGCTTTATGTGTTAGATACAGGTTAAACCTGTAACATCTTAATTATAATTGCTTTAATTAACACTATTTTAACTCTTAAAGCTGTCTAACGTCGAATATTAAAGTTTAAGGATCACCTTTGACACTAATTTCGTTTTACAACTCCTCTATATAGCTTCATGTTAGAGCTGAGATAATTATTACACAGTTAAACAGGTTAAAGTTATAATAATAGTTGTAACTGACGGTAGAATGTTAGTTGGGAACGCCCTACTCAAATATCTCCTTAAATCTAAATGGTCTCTGAGATCATTCACCATATGATACACAAATTATTGGACTCCTTCCTCCTCCTTTTCAGTTAAAGCTTGTGTCCTCTAGTAGTACTAGTATACTTTTGAAAGATGGCCAACAACTTTCTAAAGACACTAGTCGAAGGATTTAATAGTACAATGTAGTCTGCTTTGCTTAGATCGATAAAACAAATAAATGCCGTCCCTATAATGTAAATAACTATCCTTGTTTGAAACAAGACACATTTTGGAAAAGTTTATATTGTGTTATAAAAAATGATTTTTGAGATTAAAGTGCATAATGGTGATTCTATATTCGATCCTTTTTATTTTCCTATCGGTCTACGTTTTAATGTTGCATTCCACTTATCTAACATAAACAAGTCAACGTGCTAGGTTATAAGAGAGCTACCTACATCGGAGTCCCCAGTAGGCCACTTAGACCGATATCTCTCTCAAGGTTCTTTTTCAGGGCTCAGTTCGATACCAAAACAAAAGATTATCTGTGTTACTACGGTGATTCAAAACATGTAGTAAATTAAGTCCCTACATTACCTCTCGATGCCTAAATGAGCTATTTTTTTCTTGATTTTCATACGTTAATAATTATGACATTTCAAATTTAACCACTTATAAGCGATCACGAGCACCAAAATCAAATAATAATTATTTATCAAAAGTAAACAAAAATGCTATTATTATTTTAAATCATATTTTATTTGTCATACGAGTAATAATATTATTTACACAACAGTCTATAAACATTGACTAGAATAAAATCGGTGTATTTAGTGGTGGGCCAGGATGTGAGCGGGGGCGGCGTGCACGGCGGGGGCAGCGTGATGTCCGGGTGCGGAGTGGCTGACGACGGCGTTAAAGCCGTTGTGCGCGTCCGCAGAGTAGTGCACGGTGCGGATGGAGCCATCAGCCTCGTGCAGGGAGTACTCGCCGTGTACGGCGTCTCCGTCGCGGCTCTCGTGCTGGGACTTGTTGTCGCCGGTGTGACCGTCGGCTACGGAGTACGCGAAGTCATACTTGGGGTGGGCCTGGAACAAAGAAGATATTTATATATTCCATAGTTATTAAAAGATTAACTTGTAAGAAAGTACTTAGTTCTTTAGTAACGCTTTAGCTTACATCGTAATGTTCCTCGTGGTGAGCGTCAATGGCGTAGTGAGCAGGGGCAGAGTAGTGGACGGGGGCGGCGGCTACGGTGGCATAGTGGGCGGGGGCAGCAGCTACGGTAGCGTGACGTACGATGTTCTGGGAAGAGACGGCGTGCGAGGTGTAGTGAGCGGGTGCGGCGTGCACGGCCACAGGAGCGGCGTGATAGCCCACGGGGGCGGCGTGGTAAGCGATGGGCGCAGCGGCTACGACGGCATGGGGCTGCTCATGGCGCACGATGCTCTGCGAGGAGATGGCAGCAGCTGAGGAGTAGTGGGGCTCAGGAAGGAGTCCCGCCGCAGCAATTGCCAATACGGCACTCAAGATTACTACCTGAAATCATGCATAAATTAACCATTTTTTGTGAGATGACTATTTTACTTTTGAAAGTCAAATTGTAAAAATTAGAAATTCAATTTTCAATTCAAGCTTGACTCCTCCATTACAAGTTTTCCCACTAAAGAAGAGAGACCATGTAAAAAAGGGTTTCAGACAGTCAGACTTACTTTAGTGAACATATTGCTATGAAAGTAAATTATCAAGTGGTACGTAACGCGGGCAGAGTACCGCTTATATAGTAAACCAAATAATTTGAAGGTTAACATACTCGTATCAATTAGTAAGGTCTGAAGTCCTTTTATTGACTTGGATTACTTTCAAGATTTTAATTATTAATTTAATTTCAGAAAATTGGATTCGCAATGCTAGTACAAACGTATTTTAAATTACTTGTTTTACATACTTACCTTAAAAAAAATTGTGACCCCTTACAAATAATTATTGCACTTAAGTCAAGTATAATTCTAAAATATATTAATTAAATTTTATTTAACAGTTTTCTATTCATCTGCTGAAGTACTGTATCAGGTATATAAAGTAAGAGGTCTACTGCATACCCAATGTTGATAACCGTACACGAGGCTTGCAACAAGTTTCAACAAATTTTAATATACTTAACTGACGACTAATTTTATTGATAGCAACCGGAAGCACTCGTCGGACAGGAAAAGGTTTGTCAATACAAGTAGTAGCTACATACTACAAACTTTTAATTATTCAAGTTGTTGACAAAACAAGAACCAGTAACAGTTTTTGTGTTGTTTTTTCATTTGTTTAATTATTTTAGTACAATTTATTTATTTTTTACTATCTCTAATCTAGAACTAATAAATGTACATGAAACAACTTTTTTAATACCCATATTTGTGCAAATAAATTATTTTCATTTTAATTTTTCTCTACATGTAGCGCCGGACTTTTGGAAAGTGTATTTCTCGGTTCGACTCCCACCGAGGCAGAGAACTTAACGATGAGCTTAAAGCTGATATGTTGAAAGAATCAATAGTAATTCCGTTGTTAAAAAAGGAGACAAAAGTGACATAAATAACTATCATCCAGTAACTCTTAATACTGATATTCTAGAAGATCTTTGAAAAAATAATCTTAAATAGGTTGCATAAGGGGTCCGGGCCTAGGTGCTCCACCTGTGTGAAGCACGGGTACGTACGGGTATTCGTGCTCCAACTGATAATATCGCACACCTAGATCTAAAGAGGTATTAAATCAAAAACACACTTTTTTCAGAAAAGGTGAAAAACTGTTTTC
This sequence comes from Pyrgus malvae, assembly GCA_911387765.1. Classification (NCBI taxonomy): domain Eukaryota; kingdom Metazoa; phylum Arthropoda; class Insecta; order Lepidoptera; family Hesperiidae; genus Pyrgus; species Pyrgus malvae. The sequence continues at coordinate 19,678,976 of OU426951.1, read as the reverse complement.
TGTGTCCCTGCACACGGTAGAAGTGTTTTGTTTATAATGTTGTTTTATATACACACCTAGAATAACGTTACTGTAAGAATGTCATGTTTTATGCATGTTTTGGGATAGAAAATTGGACTTTTTGATTTATTTCCCTTTTGCTATACAATGTATTGTATAAATGTTACATTATTTTGAGTTGAGCCTCTATTGGTGAATTAAGTTTTTAGTTGAATCTCTTTTGATGAAGCACCATTAATTTAAAAAATAATAGCATTTTGAATTATTTTTAATTCATCCAAATAACATTCAATAACAGAGTGTGTGACGGGTGTGACGAGGAATAAGAGTTTATTATTGATCGATAAGCAATAAAAGAACGGTTAACAAACAATATTATTTATTAATGTTACTGTAACAATCGGTTATGTTAGTATTTTATTTATAATGTTTTAATTGTAGTTTTAAACAAAACAAAAAATATAGATACCTAGAAAAAAAACTAATTTATAAAGAATTTAAAAAAAACACCTCACATAACTGAGAACATAAACTTTTATACTTATGAATTCAAAAATTTCATATTACGAATAAAAACTAAATCTATAGAATAGAATAGTGGCATTCAATATTCAGTATTTTTAATAACGCCTACTTTTTATTTCTTTTTCATACTGATGAACAACTTTGGCAGATTTTTAATAATAAGGATGCACTTAATTACCTCCTAGAATATCCTTATATGTAATAAAAATCATAATATGGATCGAAACACATTCTTATCAACCAATTCTCTATATCTTTTTTTTTTGGATCCAATATTAATATTTTTTCGTTGTATGCTCGTGTTAAGCTATTTTTTTCTATAAGTATCATCCGCAAAAGATGTTTTGAAAAAAAAGGCATCTGGGTGTCCTTTTTCAACTTTGAACACTTCGCTTTTTCGCTCAACAAAAAGGACACAGGGCGCCTACCATTGACGATACGACCTAGTATTGAGGAACGTACTTATTTTTAAATCTGTTTTATTGGCCAATAGGTATGGGTATAAGTTATTCAATGGTGAGACTAACTCAATAACACAGATTTTTGAGTTGGTTCCCTTTAGATCTAGATGTGCGATATGTACAAGCCAAAATATACCTTAAAATGAATAGTCAGACTTCGGACATTAATAAGGTATTTCGAGTCCAAAAAATGTGTCAGAGGCGTTTGCGGTGCTAGTCCCATGGACAGCTGCAGACCTGTAATCAAAGAGTATCGGATACTGCCATTGGCCTGTATGTACCTACATGAGATGTATATGTGTTTTTGTCAGAAAACATCCTGAACATCTTGTTATCCACTCGTAAGTTTTACGGCATTGTAAATTGTATAAAAATTAAATGAAAAGAAAAAAAATATGTTTCTTATTTCATTTCATAGATTAAAAAAAGTATAAGACAAAGTATAATAAAGACAATACTTTGGCTTGTTCATGTTTTTATATTATAATTATTATAAATTGTTATTTTTAAATAATAAATTAATATAAATTTCTTCTAATCCATACTAATATTATAGCTATCCCGCTTAAACTACTGAACCGATTTAATAACATTTGGAATACAGATAGAGTGGACCATGGGAAAGGACATAGGATGGTTTTTATCCTACGGAAACCTTTAAAACGGGTCCACGCGGGCGAAGCCGCTGGCGAAAGACTAGTTTAAATATAAACTGAAAAATACGACTCTTTCTGACATCTATTGGAGAGTATTAATAATTTTGTGGCGTAAAAGCCGTCAAACGGGAGAGCCCACGAGGCTTATTGTGAATTTCCTTAAGCGTCATCAGAACCTTGTGCCTATAAAATAGGTTGGGTGGTAGGAAGATTAAAAAATATATTTTATAACGTTTTGCGTTTAACCGGTGCAGAAAGCGCCTATAGGTTTTCAAAAATTCTTTATGTGATTGTTTCTATTTCAGATATTAACTTTCCTTTATAGTTTAAAGTTTATTTTAAATCATAAGGAGTAATTAGTAACTACTCCACCAACCGCAATGGAACACCTTGGTGGAGTCTCTTCAATAATCACTGCAATAATAGGGAGAGCCCGTGAGCAGTATCAATGGGGCCACAGACTTAGTATAAGTCTGTGAGTGGGGCGCAAAAAGGGCTGCTGCCACTAACTACTCTTAACTGTAGGAAACAATATCTTCTTTCGTGTATTTTGAAATTTTAAAACACTATCCTAATTTTTTATTGGTTTTAAGATAAAAAAAATTCATACATATACCTAAAACCTAAAATAGCATAATAATAATGATAGCATAAATTCTACAAAAGGGTTAAAAGGGTTGAAGGTTTATTGAGTATGGGAAATTCAAATAGTGTAAGCTTTTAGGCTTAAGCACAATGCACAATTTAGCTTTTAGGTTAAAACACATAATAATAACCTTCAATATGATTCCTTGTTTTAGGCACCATACATACATACATACATACAAGAAGGACAATAACATAATAAAAAATTACACTTATCATTCTATTCATTGAACCGAGTATCTCCCAACGAGTATTGGAACGTACCTATTGGATATTTTTTTTCCTCCAAAGAAGTAAATTGTGGGATGATTTCTAATAACTAGAAAAATCTTCTTTTGGGGCGCACTAAATCACAGGCAAGGTAGAGAAAGAAAAAAAAAGAAATGAAGGTATTTCCCAAAATTAAGTAAAAACTGCAGTTATTTTAATAATTGCTTTTTTATTTTTATAAATAATTACCAACTATTTACAATCTGACTTAATCACTATGATTAATTCCTGCCAATAATTAACTTAGAGGTTAACAGTGGAATAATCAATGGTGGGCGAGAAGATGGGCGGGAGCGGGCGCGGCGTGATGGGAAGGAGCGGAGTGGCTGACGACCGCGTTGAAGCCGTGGTGGTCGTCAGCGGTGTACTGGACGGTGCGGACGGAACCGTCGGCCTCTAGGAGGGAGTACTCGCCATGCACGGCGTCACCATCGCGGCTTTCGTGCTGGGACTTGTTGTCGCCGGTGTGACCATCAGCTACGGAGTACGCGAAGTCGTATTTGGGGTGGGCCTGGAAAAGATGATCATGATTTTATGTAAACACACGCTGTGATGGAGCTAGTTTACTTAAGGTTTATTTGGATGCAAATGTGTACGAATAATTTTTTTCTTAAAATGAAACAAATCAGTAAAGTAAATCGATATAAGTATAAGTTAAATAATATAATCAAGATTTCTAAGTATTTTAGCATACAAAAATATAAAATGATGGTTACCGAAAAAGATGTAAAGCTTTTTTACAGAGAAATAGATTTTTTGAAGCGGAACAAAATGTATCAGTTGTCTAAATGAAATTTAAAGTTATCACTTACGTATTCCTCAGCATGAGGAGCAGCTATGATCTTAGCAGCAGGAGCGGCGTAGCGGATAGCAGGTGCGGCGTAGTGAGCGGCAGGGGCTGCGTAGTGAGCGGCAGGAGCGGCGTAGTGGGCTACGGGGGCGGCGTACTGAACGGGAGCAGCGGCGTAGGCGAGGCCAGCGTGGGCCTGGTCATGACGCTGGATGCTTTGGGAGGAAACGGCATGTCCAGAAGAGTAGTGGGCGGGAGCCGAGTGGTAGGCGACAGGTGCGGTGTGGTAGGCGACGGGAGCGGCCACGGCAATCTTAGCTACGGGAGCGGCCAGGACTTTAGTAGCGATGGCATGAGGTTGATCGTGACGCACGATGCTCTGGGAGGAGACAGCGGCAGCCGAAGAGTAATGGGGCTGAGGTAGGAGACCCGCAGAGGCAACAGCCAACGCTGCGCTCAGAGCAACAATCTGAAATTAAAAGATAAGCACTATTAACACTTTGTAAGCTCAAGCTTAAATGAGACTGCAACTTTAGATTTTTTATAAAAGTATTTTTATTTTTCATTTTTGGACTCACTTTAGAGAACATGGTTGTTTGTTGTTATGAGTTCAACTGATGCAACGCCATCGTGAAAAGTGGTTTATATAGTCTGCACAATTTGGGCGCGACAAGGTCAACCAGACACGAAGCTACTACGAGTAGATGATGGATTATAACGCTTTCTTACGCTAAGCTTTTCGTAGAGAAGCCGACAATTGTTAGTTTGCATATAATAAATGGCTTCAATTAAACTTCTTACCTATTGCCTCACAATCTTTTTAGAAAAGGTTAAGCAGTTTTTATGATGCCCAAATATAATTCACAGTATTTTTGCAACAGTAAAGAACAAGTACGAAAAAAATCCAGGTCCGGCGCAAACAAATTGTTATTCAAATAATAGTTTTAAGAAAGAGTTAATTAATTGCATTGCATTTTATCATCGAAATCGATGACTCAGGGGAAGTAATAAGGGGTAGGGAAGGGATCAGTTGTTTCTTGAGCATCGTCATTTGGATAACAAAATGCTTCCGAATCGCGTTGACCCGTTTATTTTGTACGTAAATCTGTCTTTTGTCCATAAAATGTTACAAAATTTTTCCTACATTTCATTGCCAAGGAATGGATAACCTTAACGTAAGCCTTTTTGCATTCTTTAACATTAAAAAGTTCTCATAAGTACAGTCCAGTTTAGTCTTTTCTTGTTTTTATGAACAACACTCCTAATTTTATAACTCATTTTCTTATTTCAATCATAGATTATGTGTCATTATATTCTGATTTTTTTTTTTTGTAATTTCTACTTCAAATAAAGATAAATCATAGCTGTACACTTCTTCATATCAAAGTTATTAAAACATTATTATATCACTACATTTTAATACAATATACAAATATCATAAAAGTAAAAATAGAAGATTCAGTGTTAACGAACCATAACGATTATGTTAGCGGTCACTGACCTCCATTATGAATGAAGATGATTCACACCCGCCTACTATTTGTACGATCATCTGCCATTATGAAAGACGCCGATTCGTCTACGAATTTTCGTAATCCACTATAATTAGCATACCATAACAGTATGCAAGAATTACAGGACCAAGTAAGGCATTTTCTGATTTTGTTTCTCAAGGCAATTTACGTTAATTTGTATTTTGACACAAATGTTACATTAAGCCATTGAAAATAAATAATTTGACTGTTCAATGATTTATAACGTGATTGATAAATATGACGTCACCTAGGCATATGTTCGTGATAGTTTTGCCTACTCAAAAGGTGTAGGACACATTTTTAAGGTTGTTACTTATTATTGTACAATGATTTTGCCGAAACGCTTTCACAATATAGGTAATGAGCAAGGTTGATGGCTTATGACTGCAGTAAGTAGTCTCTATAGACTAGTACCTCAATAACCAGACACTCGTATGTAGTTTTTGGAGTGTTATTAGAAAATGCTTTATTGTTATTTACAAATACATATGAAAGTACATTATAATTTGTAAATTAAGAAAATAAAATAAAACTTAAATACTTTATTTTACTGAAGAAGACTTTTAAAATATTCCTATTGTTGATGTTTTTCGTTCAGAGTAATGAAACAATAAATAGCATTTTAGAACAAATGGAACGTTGTGCTAAAAGCAGGAACAAAAATTATAAAAGAATAAAACAGGTATATTATAACTGATAAATAAAATTGTTATTTCTTAATGAAATGATATAATTTCAAAAAAAGAAATCAAAAGTTTTCTCATCGCTGTGATAACTGATAACCCTACATTTCAAGCTCTCGGAAACGAACGTTTATTTCAAAACAAAATCGGAACTTGTACAGGTCTCAAAAACCTGAAGTGTAGTTATTTAAATATAGACGCAATTTGCTTCCTGAACAACATGACATGTGTATGACAGGTGTTATACGAGCTTCTTATCTAGCGGCGATAAAAGAAAGCTACGTCTATTAAATTGTGAGCGTGAAGTTGTGACCTAGTTTTAAGGTCAGGGATAACCACATATTTGACCGGTCCGCGTCACCGTGCGTTGCATTACGCTTTCATATGTCTGCGGATAACTTTTTGGTGTAAGTTACAAAAGGTTTGAAGGTATGAAACAATGGAAAATTTGACGACCCGGGTGGCGCAACATTTGCCATGGCGGACTGCAAATAGGGATTGATCAACTGAATTTCATCATTTCAAAATAACGAATTTCAGTTTCTCTTCTCGGTCTCGGTGTTTGCGTTCATTTCTATGTGTGTGTCCTTGACACTCACGACACAGGACATGTCTACACTATTGTTGGGCTATGAATGTGAAACGCTATAATTTTTTTAAATTTTTATGTTTAAGTTTGCATGGTGCTGTTTTATTTCAGTCATTGCAGTCTTTTCGGCAAAATTTATTTTACCAGAGCGTGTTCAATAGAGTTTAAGTTAAGTAATGCCAATTTCATTTGGCATTTTAGTATAGGTACTCTTATTATGAACAATATACCAGCAATCAACGAAATCATTCTAAGTACGTACAATTCGGGTAACTTCGAACATTTTTTACATTATTTGTATTATTAAAACTGATTTCTATTTATGACACCTTTATTTTGTTGAATGAATAGTGCCCTTTTGAGTTGTTTTTTTTCTAACAAAATAAATTTACGGAAGAAACAACAGAACTACCCATAATTTCCCCTTAAATTCGAATTTTTATTTATCATGAATTTTGGGTAACTTTGTTATTAACTTTTTTTAGAATATAAAAACCTTAATATTTAAAGGTTTAGGTACAATAAAAAGAAGGTATTATTAAATTTAAAAACCTAATCTGGTCTATAAAAATGACAACTACACTGACGTACAAAATTAACAATAAATCGTCACGTTGGGTAAACAAGGTTTCATCTGCAATTTGTGTGAAATCGATTTTTTGAGCTAGCAAGAAAATACGCACGATTTTGGTTCTATCTGTACTTTAATCATAGACTAAACATTAATAATAAAGGAGAAAATTAGAGGGCAACATGGTTCTATCTAAAAAAAATACTTTTTGTGATATGGCAACAAAGTTCTATCTGTCAATTTTGATTTTTGTTTGACATTCCTCCCGGCATTCCGTTTGCAAATAATTAACTGAAATGCAAAGTTTTATTACTATTTCTAGTGGAATATTGTCTATCTTAAATGGAAAGACTTATTTTGGACCCTTGCACTGGGGAATTTGTGCCAGACAATTCAGATATTTTGCACGATCACGATGAAACTTCGATTTGTTTTGAGGATGTGTTGGATGAAGAAACAGGACAATTCCGAAGAGTGGCAATAACAACTGTTCCTGAAAATCTTGATATGGTAAAAAAACCTACAAAGCAACGCCAAAATACAAGGAAACGTGTTAGACAGCAAGATAAATGGGTGAGAAATGTTAGGAAGTCGAAACATCAGTCGGGACAGGAGTATACTTCTGTTAGAGGCAAAACTATTCCTGCCAAGAAAGTAGAAACAAAAAAGGATTGTTTTTCATCATGCCTTTTCAAATGCAGTCGTAATATTGATGATGCAACTAGGGAGCAAATCCACAAAAAGTTCTATGAGCTAGATCAAAACCAAAAGTATCACTTCATTCTAAATACAACTGAAAAAAAGGAAAAGAAAAGAAGTACATGTCAATCTAACCTGAAGAAGTATACCTATTTTTTCTATTTTAATGTTGAAGAAAAATTCATAAAGGTTTGTAAGACATTTTATCTAAGTACACTAAGCATATCCCAAAAATCTGTTTATGGAGTTCATAAAAAAAAAGATATCTTGACCGGAGTGCCTGCAAATGATTCAAGAGGTAAACATAAGAACCACAGGCGGGTGAGTGAAGAAAGAAAACAGTTAGTTCGCGAACATATTACATCATTTCCTGCAATCGAATCCCACTATTGCAGAGCAAGCTCTAAGAGAATATATTTGGAGTCGCAACTGAGTTTAAATAAAATGTATGACTTATACAAAGAATCCTGCAAGAATAATTCTTCTGAGCCAGTAAAAAAATCAATGTATTCCAAAATATTTAATGAAGAGTACAATATAGCATTTCATGTTCCAAAAAAAGACCGATGTGATGTTTGTGAAGAGTGGAAAATATTAGAAAAAGAAAATAGAGGCATCGTGGAGTTGAAAGAAAAATATGAAAGTCATATAAAGGAAAAAGAAGCAATGAGACTAGAAAGAAAAAAGGATAGGGAGTCTCAAGCACCTGTACTATGCTTTGATTTAGAAAATATAATAACATGCCCACGTGCCGAGATAAGCTGCTTTTTTTATCATTCGAAATTAAATGTATATAATTTGACTGGCCATTTTTCACGCAATAAACAAGTTTATTGTTCAGTATGGAATGAAACCTTGGCTGGAAAATCTGGAAATGATATTGCCAGTGGATTGCAAGCTATTCTAACTACTGTTTTTGCTGATAACCCTGATCTCAAACACCTTACTTTGTGGTGCGATTCATGCGTGCCACAGAATAGGAACTCACTAATGTCATATGCTATTTTAGATTTTTTGAAACGAAATGAACACATTGAATATATTGAAGTTAAATACTCCACTCCTGGCCATTCAGGTGTTCAGGAAATTGATAATGTACACTCCCGCATTGAGCATGTTTTGTCAACTGCAGAGTTTTACTCTCCAGTTTCACTAATGAAGCTTCTGAAGAAAGTTGATTCTAAAAAACCCTTCAAGATTGTACAGATGACTAACTCCGATGTCCTTGACTATGCAAGCTGTTCAAAAACACTTGATTATGTTCAAATACCTTACACTAAAGTTACATCTCTCAAATTTACTCAATGCTACTTTACAGTGCTTTATAAGACAAGTCATACTATGACTGAATGGTTGAGAGCCAATTTAATAAAACATCCTGCAAGGGCTTCGAAGAGGCAGAATAATAGAATATCTTTTCCTCGTGATTTGCCTGAACCAAAACCTTTGACTGAAAGAAAGAAACTGGCCCCGAACAAAATCAAGTCGCTTAAAGCCATGATGAAATGGATGCCCAAAGTTGATCTTGAGTACTTTCAGGCTTTACTAAGAACTGTAGAATAGATATAATTATCTTTAATATTTTAAAATTGTCAATTATTCATTATTTTTAAGAATAAAGGTCAGGTGAAGCATCATTCTATTTTTTATTTCATATTTGATTTCATTTCATTACAACACAGTTCTATCTGCATATTTTACGACAACAAGGTTCTATCTAAAGATAGGACATTGTTGAATTAATAATATTTTTCATACTATATACTAATTATAGACTACAGATAGAACCTGTGTAATTTTAAACACTCATTTTATTATTAAAACCGAAAAAGCATTGACTAAAAGCTTATGTTTCAATACACATTACTTCATTAATTTTGTTACATTGGTTACCAGTACCCTGATATCGTCCTAGGCGAAATAAAGGACATCAAAATTTTGTTGCTCTAGTTTTGGATAACCTTTGTTTTTGCACTTAGAACCTTGTTTACCCAATGCGACGAAATATTAGCTTGGTTTTGTCATATGAATCGAAGTGGACTAGTTTACGTTTCCAAATCGGAGTTCAAAAACTTCCAGCAACTTCACCACGGAAAAGGCGGGAATTTTCAGAATTATGGCATTAACAGTTTATTTTTTTATTTTCATTCGGTACAAAAACATTTTGGCAATCCATTATACACAGTTATTATATTGAAACATCAAAAAGTTTTGATGTAATAAATTGTTAAATCTTTTTTCCAATTTTGCTCAACGCTCTGTTAAGACGCTCTGATAACGTTTTGCCTTACTTAATTTAAACGCCCTGCTCTCATAACTTAAACATTTGCAAAAAGCCTGAGGCATTGGCCTCCAAGCTACGCCGCGAGTGTCAACAACTTATCTGGCACTTATGCTGGCGGCTTATTTAAAATAGATTAGTTTTCGTAACAAATCCAGAGCCATAAAATTTGATTTTAAATCATGCGTGGGTCTATTGAATTATTATGCTTGTTAACCTAATAATTTGTGTTTAGTTTACTATGCGAACTTTGATATAGCTTCAATTATTTTTGGAACGAAGTTCCTTATAGGGCCTTGCGGAGAGGTACCCTAGCCGGGAAAGAACATCTGTAACGTCACAAAAAAGCGTAAGATTTTTATGTATAGTCTATGTATGATGGCTATACAGTGTCTTCTATATATAGTCTACGTGATGACTGTTATTACATATTTATAAATCATTGTAAATAAAATAAACTGTTAAGGTTATTATTTCGCAAAGTAGTTTGTTTATTTTTATCGATAAATAAATCATAATTAATAAAATATTTCATCAAATATTGTTATAAGAGGTTTTTTTGATTTACGAGTCAGTCAAAAACCATTACCTTTATACATTTAAATGAGATGGATGGTTCTGGAATTCTAAGTCTCCCTATTAGACAATCCGTTACTTATAGTGCAATAGGTACTACTCTGCGAAGTTCCTGTAGCTTCGGGATTAAGAATAGAGCTACAGTATCCCATGCCTGATCGTAAGAGGCGACTAAAAGGCCGCTTCCGGGGATGCGGACGGTGAGAGTGGGAGCTTGACCCGTAGGTCCAGGGTTCAATTAACGGCGAAAAGGTAATTTGAATGATGAGTTTATATTGAGATAAAAATGTCTATTCTCTCTCTGGGTGACTGTTTATGTGTGTGTCCATGATACCACAGAGAATTCGAGTCGAGGCTATGAGAGTACAACGTTATTATTCTATTAATTTCCAAGAACATTTAGTTACAAATCGTATGCCAAATTACTTATAGTTAAGATTATTACAAGCATAAATGCTTTGTGAGCGATCTTAATTTTGATCGATATCAATGCCCACTCTCTGTAGTGACCTTACTCTAATACTACTATCTATAATAAAACATCAATGACTGGTCAAGCTTTTTTCGTGACAGTGTATGAGACTTTCATAACAATTTCTTAAATAACTTTAGCGATAAATAACTTCGTAAGTTAACTTATCGAATTTTCACTTACTTATGTTTTCAAACTGTTGCATATATTTGTTTAAAGTAAGGTATTCGTTAAAGCATCGCTGTCCGTCCGAAAATGCTTGCTTGAAAACGGGTTATTACAAGAACAACTAAAAATTACGTAGCATATCTCAAGCCAAATTCTCTCAACATTCGGTAAAATTCGGGGTCATCTATCCCTCCAAACAAAACCAAATCAAAAGATGATTTACAAAGTGAACAAATAGCACATATATTGTGCCTCTATTTCGTGAACTCTGTGATGATTCATTTTTAGATTATTGAGCGTCAATTTGTTCACTTAGACTAAAGGCAGTGGTCTACAGTTAGTACGCATTAAGAATAAAATATGAGTGTTTATTATTTTGCTCTATTTCCGCCGGCGATGGCGTCACAGCGTATAAAGAAGCTTGCTCATACATGTAATGACACGTTAATCTTAACCGAAGTGGATTTTATTATTTTAACAGGAGCATGTAATTTTCTTTATATTTTTTGCTATGTACTTAGAGGTACTGAGACTGACTGCATGAATTCACCAGCGATTTATTAAAATAGCATTAATGCTAATCAGTAAAACATTCTTTGACAAATTGAAGATCCAGCCCAAAATAATGCTTAGTATGACACTATATTGCATTGACTGCACAGACTTTAAGCGACATTGTGGATTTATGGACAAAATTATTTAACATCATTTCAGTGCGCAGGAATCCAACGGAATAGTTGGGGAGGCAAGGAACCTACTCTACCCTGCATGTTAGTAGAGATGCGGTTAAGTGGCAATATTTCTAAACCGCCCATAAAGCTTCCCATCTAGGTTTAACGATGCTTTTAGTAAACATCGGCATGTGAATCAGTTTGAATATAATCGCTATTTTTTGCCACTGTGAGTATAGACCACGTCTCGGCAATAGGAGCACAGGCAGCCCTCCAACCAGGTGGACTGATGACCTGATGAATATAACGGGAAACCGCTGGATTCAGAGTGCACAGGACTAGACGGAGTGGCGAACATTAGGGGCTATGTCCAGTAGTGGACGTTAAAAGGCTGATAGATAGATAGATATACAGAGTATAGATTCATAAACCGCTGTCATGTTGCTGACCATTAATGACAAAGTATACTCGTATATAGAGCAGGTAAGAGTGCGTGAAATCAGCAACGATTTACAAAATTAGTTTAGTATTTCAAAACTAAACTATTTGCTTTCAAAACACCGATAAAGCTTTTTAGTACCTCTCATGCAGACTCAGACACAACCCAGGTCTTTACGCATTGTTTAGATTTAATCCGACAATATAATAGATCACAAGCTATTGTAAGGCTACCTATAATTTATAAGTATGTAGGTATGCTTATTCAGAAGTAGACCGATTGGATTGCAAAACTTAATCGTAAAATTAAAGTTCAATGAAGTCTTGCAAAATCCTACAAGTTATTAAAAGCGACGCCAACATTTTTGCAGAGGCATCTAGTAGCGCTTTTATTATAATAAGGTTTTATGAAAGTATGTTAAATATTAAGGGTCCCGTATATTAAAGACAAAAAATGTAAGGTAAACGTATATTACGGCCAAAAATTAAACGCACAGAGCTTCTGCATTTTTTATTGACAAGCAGAATGACACAAAATAATGGCTGGCAAAGGCTTACACTTACGTTCGTTACACGTAACTTTATAAGATAACTTCAGAAATGGACGTGGAAAAGGACAAAAATAAACAATGGAAAGGAACAGATATTTAAAATACATATAGTTTTAAAAACGTCAATTTTAAATAATATAAAATCCACCAGTGGCGGATATAGGGTTTCAATTTGCGGAGTGCCATTTTTACCATTTTGAAAGATTGGCATGTGCTTTGCATGCATCGAAGTGGCGTGTGGATTAAAAAATTAGTAATGTACGTATATTTTGAGATTCGTCAAGGGTGAACCTGAATAGAATTTTGAGGGGGGAGGGGGGCTTTAGCCCCCTAGCCCGTCCCTCTGGATAGGCTAGTGAAAACCACATATTGTCAGTTTCAGCTATTTACCCAATAAATTAAATCAATTAACGTTAGTATAGTCCGACTCTCACTTAGCCTGGATTTAACCTCGCAACGTTTTGATGTCTACTAGCCAATAAAATTGACTGGTATATTTTTCAGATGTGTGTCAGTTATAAGTAAGTAAGTAATAATAAAAAAATAAATGTCAAATCTTTGGTCATAAAATAAAAAGTTTTATGATTTTTAGTAGCCATATCATTTCGCCCAGTAACATTTATTATTTTAAAGCTGAAAGTAGACATAAAACTTTCATAACGCAAAAAATATCATAACTCTATAATAAACTTTAAAACATTACATACTACTAAGCTCTCCTAATTATTACAGATTTTTATTTAGAATTCAGGTGGACTTCGCAAGCCCATAAGCTATCATATTGTGTAGAAATCATCAAAACAAAAGCATTTATATCACATTTATAGTTAAAATTTACTGGTATCATGGCTGTAAAGAAATACATAAAAAATTACTCAAATGAATGTTATAAATATAATTCTAGTTGGATATAAATCAGGTAATATTGTGCTATATGTAGATAATAAATAAATAAATAACGCTACACACTCATTGTCTCACATTAGGATTCCTTGTGTCGTAGGTACCATGGACACACACAAAGACATGAACACAAATACCCAGACCGAGAACAAAAATTGAAACTCATCATTCCACTTTATGCTTTGCCGGGACGGGACCCTTGATTAACAGTCCAGCATGGAACCGTTGCAACACACGGGTGAAAATAAACGGTTAAAACATCTTGGATTGAACGACGATCAATTCAATTCCAGTGAAAATTGAGTTATCTCCTTTATAAGAACCGTGATGTAACTTTATGTTATGTGTTAACAAACAACACAATAGCTGTTGGTATATTGTTTGGACGCAGAAAGAAAATATGCGTGCTACAGGCAACTCTCAATCATGTCAGTGAATAGACTGATACACTTTCGGCTCGTGATAACAGTGAAAGGTTCGGCCCATCGTATCACAGGACTTACTGGCCGGAAGCAAATAGACAATTACATACACAAATTATAATAATTCTTATGTAATATGCGATTTCTCTTTGTGATTAGTGCACGTATATAAGTGGAGTATTTTCATCTGGACCCACACTTCCGAGTTCCGACCTCTCCGCTGTGCCCAAGATGTTCGTTCATTATGTAAGTTCGTGTGAAATTTTATATTAAGTGTTTATTTTTTGTTTGATATTCCCACTGTAATAAAAACAGCTTATAAGAGTACCATATCTGCAGTTTTACGTCAGAAGTTCTCACTGGAATAAAATAAACAATTACGTAAAATAAAATATGTATGTACATAATAATATATAAAAAAAGATTGAATAACAAATTTTATAAGCAGCAAGTAGTTTGTGTTTAATAAAATTCATTTTTTAATAATAAAATTCATTTCCATAGGTGTTAGAAATATTATGGTTCGCCCGGGGAAGTACCACCGCTGCACCCACTTCTGCCGTGAACCAATTCTGTTGTGTTTCGGTGGAAAGGTGCAGTTGCCGGCCACACTTACATGAGGCAACCACCAGCCTCCGGAGTAGCAGCGCAACTGCATTCGACCTCAGATAAGACTTACCTATGCTTGCTTGAGGTTGTGTGTAGATGTCCATGGGCTGCAGCGACCACTTAACACCACGTGGCCTGCAAGCTCGTCTGCTACTCCATTGAAATAAAGATAAAAAAATTAAATTATATCAATTATTTCCACAGATACTTGGAGCATCGTTTCTTTCGATATGTTACGCAGAGTCAGATCAAGCTATCTCTTCATTTAGCTACGAACGGGGTGACGTTCCCTTATCCTACAAATACAATTTGATCCATATTTATACGACCTCCAAACCTGAGGTTTATTCTCATCCTCCTCAACGACACGAGCAAGGAAATGAACAGCCTCAATCCAATCCACAGCTAGAAAATTATCAATATATCCAGTACGCTCCTCTACCTTTGAATACCCTCGCGCAAGAAAGCCACCACGATTATAATACC
This sequence comes from Pyrgus malvae, assembly GCA_911387765.1. Lineage (NCBI taxonomy): Eukaryota > Metazoa > Arthropoda > Insecta > Lepidoptera > Hesperiidae > Pyrgus > Pyrgus malvae. Next base: position 19,663,975 of record OU426951.1, on the reverse strand, counting down.
GAACCCACATCTATGAGTGCCTACACCAATGAACAAGAAATTACGACTCCACAAGAACACGTTCAGCACAATTACATACCTACGCCATCCGTTCCAACTCAGGCACCCAACCACGAAAGACCACAATTTGTCAAATATGCACCTAGATATAGTCTGAATCTGCAACCATTGAATGACAATTTTATCCAAAATGGATTGTATTCCAACCCTAATCTGCTGATTAAGAATAAGCAAGTTGTACGTGTAAGTACCGATATTATAAACTAATATCATATTCAAGGTTTCCGCTAGTATTTTTTACAGGTGGTAGAGCTTTTGCGGTTCTACTGGTGAAGTACCACCGCTGCATACACTTCTGCCGTGAATCATTTATGTTGTGTTTAGTGCGTGAATAATTTATGTTGTGTTTAGTGAAAAGATACAGTTGCCGGCCAGACTTTCATGACACAATCATCATCCTTCAGAATAGCAGACAGCCGCCATGGCGTAGTGGGACTAGTGGGTGATGAACCGACTGCGAAGCATGAGGTCGTGGGTCGATACCCAGAACAAATATTTGTGTGACAAACATGACTATTTGTTCTGTGTCTGGGTGTTAATTTATCTATTTAAGTATGTATTTAGAATTATATCAGTATGTTTATCAGCTTTCTGATTACCACAGTTCTGCTTAGTTTGGAATCAGATGGCGCTGTGTGGACTGTCTAAAAATATTTATTTGAGTTATAACTGTGAGTTATAACTAGTCATGACTTCAGGCAAGACTTAATAGGCTTACTTGAGGTTGTGTGTCCATGGGCTGCAGGGGCCTCTTAAATATAACAATTATAAGAAAACAAGTCCCTGGTGTTTAAATGTTTTCCATTCATCTGACGATACTACACATACATACTTCTAATTTCATTACCTCTTTTTTTGTTTTTATCTTACCGTTTCTTATTTAACTATAAAATAAAATGAATTTGTACGTTCGAAAGAATTCATTGCTTAAAATTATTTTTTGATTATTTTTATATTTAAGATTGTGATTTTTAAAACGCTTATTTACGTATTAAAAAGATATCTTAATGTTTATTTAAATTGTTTTCAGTTAAGTAACTTCACGCCTCAGATTGCTTATCAGACAGCTGAGAAAACTCCCGATCAACAAAATGTTAACGTCGCAGCTAAAGCACAAAACCAGAACATTCTTTATACAATACTGTCTCATCAGTATGGTCAAAATAAGCACGGGTATGCTACTATTTAATATTTTTTTTACTACAGATGTTCTATGTCACGAAGTCTATTCGGCTATGAATATAGTGAGGCGTGCACATGCGCATTGCTTTAGTGAGCATAACCTCGCTAGCTCTGAGTGTCGAGTGACGTCAGCATGATAACTAAACATAGAAGAGTTGTGTAGGGAAGTGAAGATTTTTAGAAGTTTTTTGTTAATATCTGAGATGTTCAGATTTCTTTGCTATCGCTTCAAATGCTTACGCACACAAGCGCGCTTGTCAGTCACACTTCACTACTATAATCAGAGCCGACAACTAAAAATGTTGCGTCAATATGTATCAAGATAGAAAAAAAATTTATTATCATAATATGTTTGAGAGTTGTTAACGATCTTAATGTAACATTCGTCAACAAGCGTTGACATAGTAGAAATATTATGGTTCGATCGAAGAAGTAGATTATCATCGCTGTACCCTAGAAGCAGGTCTACTTTTAAAATCAATAATCGATTATATCGTGAATTTTTCACTCTTATAGTATATTTATCGAGAATATTGTTCTATTATACGTGTAATTATTCGTGTATGTAATACTCTTTGTAATTATTTAAACTTTTACATAATGATCACTCGAAAATACACGATACTTCGGACAATCGCGTTCAATTCTGTTGTGTTTCTATGGGAAGGTGTAGTTGCCGGAGATCCGCATGAGCCTAACATGTTTAGCAACCTGAAATATGATTCGAATTTGCTTGAGGTTGTATGTAAAAGATGAACATAGGCTGTAGCGACCACTTAACGCCTATGCTTATCTGCTATTCCATTAAAATTTAAAAAAAAATTTTATTCTAAATTTCTACTTTGGTCTCAACGCCACATTTTATAGAAATGATGTACAATGAAGTATTGATTTGACTTTATTAATATTGATTTTGACGTTATAAATTATAAAAAATAACCGTTTACTATTAAATGTTCCGGGTTCTACATAACTTATTTAATATCTAACGACATTTATGAAGGCATGCCACAAATACTAAAGCTTGAATAAAGTGAATGACCTTTCATTAAAATGTAATGTTCCAAATTATTTTATTATAATTTCATTTGCATATTTTGTAGGTAGATGAACTTGAAATTTTCTACTGGAAAAGTACCACTGCTGCACCTTTAATAAACATAATAGAATTGATTTACCATGTCTATTATATTTTGGTGAAAATTTTCAGTAGCCCCACGTTTACATACAGCAAAAAACAGCCTCCAAATATTTTTTTATATTTGCAGGTTTAATAGAGATACACTTCCTAGTAAAGAAAACAACGATCTTCAGCCGAGTTACTACGTCAAGACTCCCAAAGTAGTGTTGAACGTCGCACGGAAGAACAACATTGCGCAGGCGCACCCAAAGGCGTCTTTGAACGTCAAATCCACTTTCCGAAAGTTACCTACATTACCCCAAGATTTCTTTTTTAATTCCCAAATTGAACCAGTTCACAATTCTCAGAGAAACCCACATCAAAAGAAACACGTGTACATGATTCATCCGCTTTTTCGTTCAACGTAGTCTTAAGAAATATTAGGGAGAAAAACGCTTTATTTATTGCAAAAAACTAATTTTAAGGACCTTTTTATGTAAGTTTTTGTAAATAAATGTGTTTAAATTATCAATAGCTCTTTTGATTGACTCATCGCTCACCAAGAGGAATACGTAAGTATTTCAAATTTATTCACATAATCGAAAAGCACTAAAAATACAACTCAAAATTGTGGCAAACGTACACAATCAAATAGATTTTAAATAACTGTACAGACCCTAATAAAATTACATTTAAAACTTTATGGTAATATAACTCTTTTTATTAGTTGTCTTAGTATATTGCTGATCGCTGCATCCACGATAGAGCAAACAAATCATAAATCAATCTACCGGACGACAGCTAGCGTATAAAGAGGGATTTGGTATTAAAGAAGTAGAGTGTCGAAAATTTAATTGTAATATGTATCAGCTAACCAGCAATACTAGACCACATAGATCGTAAAAATGCACCAGCTTTTTAGCACGTCACGTAGGCTGCCCTGATATTATAATTAAATTCACGACTTTCTGTGTCTCTAATCTCGAAAAATTAGTTTATAAAGTTACAAGCTTTCACGTTTTATTTCCAAAAAATTTAATGGCCTAAGCCAAACCTATAAATCCCGTAGGGCTCGTAAACTGTTTTCCATTTGTTTGTTTCTGTTTGAAAAAATCACTTGATATAATTAATTTAATTTTTAACAAAAAATAGAACCGACTTCAAACGGTAAAAATTAAACTGTTCAGTACCTACTTCTTCTTGCTTATGGTAACGACTCTTAAAACTATTTTGGAGTCGGTGTCCATTCAGAACGAAAGGTACGATATTTTACTAAGAGTCCGACGTTTGAAAATCCACACAAACAGCGGAGTAATCGGTGAACATATATAAAAAAAAATACATACAGCCGAATACAGTACCTCCTCCTTTTGGAAGCCAGTAAAAAAATCACTTGACCTGAGTTAGTGTTAGTAAATACATTGAGCGTCTAATATAAGTCTATGAAATAAATACATTCTAACCCTTTTTCCGCCAGTCTACTGGTTACGGCGTCGATCCTTAAGATTGAGGTTTTCCTATACCATGCCATTCCATTACTTTTCTACTCGTATTGATACACTTATTAACCACCATTATTCTCACATGTTACTCCCGATTGCACATTTTTTGCTTTGCTTTACAGCTCATTATGATCTACGCAAGGCGCAATTTAAAGGAACATCTAGATAACAAATCAAACATACTTAAAACACAATCTAGGTAACAAAATCAAAAAAAATTGCCCTTTGGTGTGAAGTTAAACGTTACTTTACACATAAATGGCGTTGAAGTATTTTCACAATTTCCTTTGACATTTAACAGATAACTTAGCTCTCACATCAAACTTTAATCGAGGAAGTCATATAGAAATAATATTGCGAAATATTAGGATGATCCAAAAAATGAAAACAGTTTGATAAATGCGTAAGTAGAAGTTGTAGAAGCTATCCGGTGAATGTAGTACAGATTTGTCAAAAATGACCCCAGGCAAGGTCGTTTGCTACATAAACCCACTGTAGGCTAGTAAAGCTGACCGAGAACTATAAAAACGTTGAGCAAGTTCTCACAGCATCACTCGTTGGTCCTCCGCCACACACATCAACTCAATATGTTCTCCAAAGTGAGTACCAACTCCCGGACTAACATTGTTCGTGATTCATGTTTAAAATATTTTTAAATCAAAGATAATAAATAATATATCCTAAATCATTACTAAATGCATTTTTTTATTGTTTTCAGATCATCGCTCTGTGCGCTGTGGTGGCGGTGTCCCAGGCCGGACTCTTACCTGCGGCCGTGCACTACTCCCCAGCATCCGCTGTCTCCTCCCAGAGCATTGTGCGACACGATGAGCCCCATGGCATCGCTACTAAGCTGGTAGCCGCTCCTGTAGCCAAGGTGGCCGTAGCTGCCCCCGTGTACCACGCCGCTGCTCCCGTCTATCATGCCGCCGCCCCTGTCTACCATGCCCCCGCTCCTGTCGCCTACCACACCGCTCCCGTCGCTAAAGTTATCGCTCACCAAGAGGAATACGTAAGTATTTCAAATTGATTTACATAATCGAAAAGTACGAAAAGATACAGCCCAAAATTGTTACAAACATACACATTCAAATAATAATAATAATATTAAATATCTTTGGACAATTCACACAACACCATCTGATTCCAAACTAAGCAGAGCTTGTACTATGGTAATCAGAAAACTGATAAACATACTTATATTATTCTAAATATATACTTAAATAGATAAATTAACACCCAGACACAGAACAAATAGTCATGTTCATGACACAAATATTTATCCTGGGTGGGAATCGAACCCACGACCTCACGCTTCGCAGTCGGCTCATCACCCACTATGCCACGGAGGCTGTCAAAAATAAATTTTAAATAACTGAAGACACTTATAAAATTACATTTTAAAATTATTGTATTTACTGATTCGTTCAATTTTAGTTGTCTTTTTATAGACAAATTACTTACACACAATGTATTCTTATAGGCTCACCCCAAATACGAGTACAGCTACTCGGTCGCTGACGGACACACCGGCGACAACAAGGAGCAGCACGAGGCCCGTGACGGCGACGTCGTGAAGGGCTCCTACTCCTTCCACGAGGCCGATGGCTCCATCAGGACTGTAGAGTACTCTGCTGACGACCACAACGGCTTCAACGCTGTAGTTCACAACACCGCCCCCACCGCCGCCCCCGCCATCATCAAGGCCGCCCCCGTGGTCCTGAAGGCTCCAGTTTACGCCGCTCCTGCCCCTCACTATTACCACCACTAAATGCAAATGTTAATGCTCGTAGATAATGTTTGTTAAATAATTATTTATTGCAATAGACGAATAAGTTCGATAAAATATGTTTTTTATATCTCATATGTAATACTATCGTAAGATGAAAAGTATGAAATTTTACTTGAATTGATCGGAACCCCTTTGCCCCGCATATTTAACATGACTATGATTTAAGAAATCATTCCACTCAGTATTATCTTAAACTTCTGGATTTATTATTATCTTAAATTCTGGATTTTTTTATAAAAGGAAATAAAGAAACACTCTGTCTTAATTTAAACAATTAAAAGATTTTTTAAGAAGATCTACAACGTTGTCAAGTGATATCATAAGTATGTTGCAGTAATAAATTACTTAGTATCCGGTAACCATTGAGCCAAGTAAATTAATTATAATTCGATTTAACGAAACTTTTATACATCTCTTTCAACATAGGTAATCATTATTTGTTTGAACGGCTGATTGGTGGTTGAAGTTTGGTGGCGTTCTACGCCACAATAGTAATATTAATATTAGTATTAGTAATAATACTCTCCAATAGATGTCAGAAAAGAGTCACATTTTTTAGTTTATATTTAAATTGATTATCGCAAAAATACGGATAAAACGATGATTAGATTAACCGAGACTGTTTAAAATTATTAAATAATGCCTTTATTTAACAACAAAAAATACAAACCGACTTCAAAAAGTGAAATACAAAACTTTTTTAGCCGTTTTCGCATATCACATTGATTTTCAAAATTTTGATATGGGCACCGACTCCAAATTTATTTTATAGGGAGTCTATGTTATTAGTAAAAAATATACTCGTAGCTATGTCATGCTAAAAAGATTTAATTTTCACTTTTTTAAGTCAGTTTTAGTCAGAGCAGCGATGGCCGAGTGGTAAAAAACCGCGGTCTTCGACGCGACCGATCCCAGGTTCAAATCCTCGGCTCGCACCTCTGACAAAGAAATTTGTAATGTGCGAATTTATCGCTGCTCCACGGTGATGGAAAATATCGTGATATTTCATTGATTACGATGTTCTCCATCGCCGTGCATGCCTGAGAGAAATTCATAATTTCTCGAAAGCATGACGTCCACCAATCCGCACTTGGCCAGCGTGGTGGACTGTGGCCTAAATCCCTCTCAACTGTGTGAGAAGGAGACCTGTGCCCAGCAGTGGGACATAAAAAAGGTTGAAAAAAAAGTCAATAGTCAAAAGTCAAAAATAAAAACTATGGAGAAAGAGGAACAAAAAAAACTCACAACGATTTTGGGCCTGGTGTCAAAGCTACAAACTCGTTTGCCTGTCTCCTTAATGAATGTGGTTACAGCAGGGATCGCGCGAGGTTGCTTGCTGTATCAAATGTAGACGGCCATTGGTTACACGCGCTGCCATCCAATTTAGGAACAATTTTAGACCCCACGACTCTTAGAATATCTATAGGTCTCCGTATCAGAGCCAAAATTTGTGAACCTCATCATTATTTCTCATATGATCGAGGCGTGGATTCCTTTGGTCGACATGGTTTATCCTGTACCAGGAGCGCCGGCCGTTTATATCGCCATGGTGCTATCAATGATTTGATCCAGAGGTCTCTTGCCACCGTCTTTATACCAGCATCTTTAGAACCTTCTGGTATGTATAGAGATGATGGCAAGCGACCTTACGAGGCGACACTGGTGCCATGGCGTGTTGATTGGACCTTGGTTACCAGGAACAGGCAATAAGGGGCAGGGGCCGCAGCCGACCATGCTCAGCCTCTAAAGCGCCGCAAATATTGTGCTATATGGGAAAATTATGAATTTACAGCGCTTGCAATGGAGACGTTGGGTTCATGATCTGACATGATAAAATTCCGCATGAATATCTCGACCAGACTTGTCCTCGTTTCGGGTGACCAGAGTGCTGGCAGTTATTATACTCCACAACGAGAGATTGTTGCCAGCGTTCTGGCCATATAACTGGCTGTAACCCTTTTTTGTGTCCCACTGCAGAGCAAGGATCTCTCGTCTTTACGTGAAGGCCTGGAGCTTACTCCACCACGCTGTTCCAATGCGAGTTGGTGAAGTTGCGGGTAGTGGCCAACCCGCTGTCGGATATTTTCAAACCGCCCATTAGGCCTCCGACGAGTTTTAACGACTGTTATCTACCGATAACAACTGGGACCGACGGCTCATAGTGCCGTCCGAAGCACGGAAACGCGCATGAAATTTTTGTCACTATCGGTCACCCATTTCACACCCGACCGCGCCCGTTTGGCTTAACTGCGTAGATCGCTTGCGTTCTACGCTAGCCGCCGAGCCATGCGCGCTTCATGTGGGCATATACATTTAGTAAAATATGTATATTTTCTTATTATGTAGTTTTAATTGTAATAAAGTTATACCTAATGTAGCTTAATTTAAAAAAAATGATTAAATTGAAAGCAAAAAAGCACGTACATACAATTATGCAATAAAAATAGAGTACATCCAAATTATTCACATACTCTAAACTCCACAAAGTAATATAGCATCAACCTTTCGAATAAGAAAATCATCGAATACTATAAGGTAAACCTTTTAAAATCGGTAAATACTGTTCAGGCAGAAACCAATCATAACCTTTATATTTTTGAAGCTTATAATAATAAGAATTTAAGCAGGAGGATCCGCCATTCGAATACAAAAATTCATCGAAATCGGATAAGGTTTACGTACACTCGTATAAAAAATCTGGTAAAGAATTTTATGGTGAATTTTCGCATGAACGCCATGACCAAAACTCAACCGGATATTGTTTTTTTTTTTTGTTATGCAGTACTTTTTCAAATATTTTATAAAAAATGAAATTTATAATTTAATATTACAATGAAAATAAAATTATTCTATATTAATATTTACACATAAAAAAAACTTTAAAAAATATAATATTTAAAATATAGTATTAAGAGGTGTCCCTTTAGGCAAGGTTCCGAAGATACTGGCAGCGTTCCCCCTTTGAATAGCTAGGCTAATTCTTTGTCCGAGGTAGCTGCCAGCACTTCGGTCTCCTGTGATGTCGACTAATATTTTTGTTATTTCTTTAAAAAGCCTTAAAGCACTAGGACCCCAAGGGTCTCGACGCCGAATGGGACAAAATCATATTCAGTGCCTAGACCCCTTCACAAGCATCACCAGCTCTGATGTTGGTTCCATGTAGATGGGAAGGGGCCAGCGTGTCTGAACAGGTTGCATCCCATACCAGCACCCTGCCCATCTTCCATGGAATAAAACTCATACCATCCGGTCTCTTGCCATAGTCTCTTGCAACACCAGTCGGCTCACGTAAACTTGGCACGTTGACGGTGGCAAGGGACCGGTGTATGATATCGTTAAGAGCGACATGTCTCGAGAAGCGGCCTGCACTGTTTTGGCATGACAGTCCGTGATGTCCTAGCTTGTCGACATCACTGCCACAGGGACATTTATGAGGAGCGCAGACCGGAACCCCAAGCCGTAGACTGGTTGCGATTCGGAGCGTGTCAGGCTCAAGAAAAGTTCCTGTATTTGAAGAAGGGTACGCGTGCATCCAGCAGCCGGCTTCATGTGCACCCACGGCCAAAAGCCTTGGACGTGCCGAATCTGTACTACAGTTCAAAAGATTGTCATAGGTCAATTTGCAGTATATGTCGTCCCAGCTCCTCTGTGAAATTGGAAAAAATGGTAAATTTTGACCTGGGCATGCAATTAAGAAAGCGTTTCTAGCTTCTTCCAATCCAGCAATCTCAAAGTTTGAAGATGATGCCCTTAAAAATATATAAATAGGAAGGCTGGTAAAGCGACACTGGAAATTTTGTGAATCCCTAAACCACCATAACGGATGGGTAGGGATGCTTGGGTCCAAGATTGCTCGTTCAGCTGCATATTAAGAATCGATTCTAAGCTAATTTTGAGTCGTCTACTTGTGTCAAAAGATCTGGGTGATTCCAAAAGGAGCAGGATTTATTTTTTATTTATTTATTATTTTTTGTTATTATCTAAAAACTAGGATAACAATGGGCGGACTTAATGCCTAATGACTTTCTCTTCCAGTCAACCCATCGTGATGGTGAGAAATTGTTGGTAGGTGGAAACAGTTTGGTGGATTGAGCTTGAATATATTTAATTAAATACTTATATCTAAATAAGGTCTATGGTATATAATAAATACATATATTTACACACAGACGCACACATATATACATACATACATTTGTATATATAAACATAAATATATAATAAATAATTCTCCACCAACCCGCATTGGAACAGCGTGGTGGAGTAAGCTCCAGGCCTTCCCAATAATGGGGAGAGACCCGTGCCCAGCAGTGGGACGCAAAAAGGGTTGCGGCCATATAATAAATACATAATATACATACATACATAAATATAGGCATGATAGGAACTGTGAAAAAGTTAGACCATATCAGCTGACTTTAAATAAAATTCACTCTTGAAATTAGGTTTACTCGTAGTTGGAGCTTTTCTGATATCTGCAGGTAGAGCATTCCAGAGCGATGTAGCCTGAAATGTGAAGGATTTCTGATAGAAACAAGTGTTGACAGGTGGAATAACCATGAATAAATTTTCAGAACAACGAAGAACTCTATTCAGGATAGTGCCACGATAGTAATTTTTTTCTTTAAGGTAAGATGGTGAGGATGGGTCATTCTGAATAGAGTATAGTAAGGATAGTATTCTAGAATTACGCCTCTGACAAATAGGCAGCCATTTTAGCTGCTGTCGGTGTTGAGATATGTGGTCGAACTTTCAGAGACCGAAGATGTAACGGATACAATTATTAAGTAGACGTTCTAGTTTATTGAGATATTCTTCTGTTAGATCCGGGTAGCACACATCACCGTAATCAATTATGGGTAATCAATTATGTGTCTGGATAAGCATAAACTTTGTCTTAAGAGGCAGAACATTTTTGAGACCACCTAGCGATTGCAACGCAGCAACGACTCTACGACAGGTTTCTGTAATGTGTGGTCGCCAGCTCAGAGTACTATCAATGTGTAGGCCCAGGTTCCTCACCGAGTCACAAGTTATATATTTACCTCTAAATTAAATCTTAAATCTGGTAAAAGCTATTTGAATAAAATTGTATTATGTCATGGAAAATTGTACATATCTTACCCTACTGTAACCAAAATGGTTTATCATAATTATTAAATGGACCCGTTTTATAGGTTCCCGTAGGATAAAAACTGGGCCTACACGGCCCAGGTTCCTCACCGAGTCACAAGTTGTATATTTACCTCTACTTACCCACAAAAAATTTAAGGAATGAAGGAATTATTGTAATAATTATTTTATTTTTAAATTTTTAAGAGACTAATTGGGAAGATTTTTTTTTCGAACGATACAATTAAAGACAGAATTTTCGAAAATCTTGCGGACATAAAATCTCACACCTAAATTAAATCTTAAATCTGGTGCTATTTGAATAAAATTGTATTATGTCATGGAAAATTGTACATTCTAACCCTACTGCAACCAAAATGGTTTATCATAATTATTAAATGGACCCGTTTTATAGGTTCCCGTAGGATAAAGACCATTTTCCCAAGGTCCTCTCTACCTGTGTTCCAAATAAGGTATATTAAAATTGGTTCAGTAGTTTGAGCGGACAGACAGACAGAGTTACTTTCAAATTTATAATATAAGTAGTATTTTATCGACACCCATAACGCCGAGACCACTGATAAAAATTCGTAGACGATACGCCAATAACAGTAACAAATTTTTTAAATTTGACCCACGGCAAGGTCGTCCACTTCAAGATACTACGCGAGCTTTGAGTCAAACGGAGAGGTGCATATAAAAGCATTGCCCGATTTAATACGAATCATACTTCAACTTAAACAGACCCAGACAACATGTTTTTCAAAGTGAGTCTCAACAAATAGAACACATGATTTTAATTCAAATGTGCTCATATGAAAATCTTTATAATAACATTCATGTAAATTATTCCAGATCATCGTTTTGTGCGCTGTAGTGGCGGTGTCCCAGGCTGGACTCCTGCCTGCAGCTGAGCACTACTCTTCATCTGCAGCTGTCTCCTCCCAGAGCATTGTGCGCCACGATGAGTCCCATGGTATTGCTGCCAAGCTGGTAGCTGCCCCCGTAGCCAAGGTGGCCGTGGCTGCCCCCGTATACCACGCAGCTGCTCCCATCTATCACGCCCCCGCCCCTGTTGCCTACCACGCCCCCGCTGCCGTCGCCTACCACACAGCTCCCGTCGCTAAATTCATCTCTAATCAAGAGGAATACGTAAGTATTTCAAATTGATTTACATCATAAAAAAATTGGAAATAATACAGCCCAAATCCACATTCATATAAATTTTTAATAACTGTCCAAACCCTAATAAAAGTTCATGTTAAAATTATTATCTTAACTGATTCGTTCAACTTTAGTTTATTTTCATAGACCAATTACACACGGACAATGTAATCTTACAGGCTCACCCCAAATACGAGTACAGCTACTCGGTCGCTGACGGACACACCGGCGACAACAAGGAACAGCACGAGGCCCGTGACGGCGATGTCGTGAAGGGCTCCTACTCCTTCCACGAGGCCGACGGCTCCATCAGGACCGTGGAGTACTCCGCCGACGACCACAACGGATTCAACGCTGTGGTCCACAACACCGCCCCCACCGCCCCCGCCATCATCAAGGCTGCCCCTGTGGTCCTGAAGGCCCCAGTTTACGCCGCCCCTGCCCCTCACTACTACCACCACTAGGTGCAAATGTAAATAGTTTTGTAAATATAATGTAAATAGTTTCGTTAAATTATTTATTGCAATAAACGAATAAGTTTTTTAAAATATTTTGTATCAATTGTTGCTGGAAATTGTTTGCCTACTTTATGTAATCTTCTTTTTGGTATCGGGGGGGCAAACCTTCAAAAGGTACCCGGCACCTTGGGAGAGTTGTTACCGGGTTATGTGAGATTTGTTAACGCACTAAAACCCCCTCGGTGGCCTACCTCCGCGCTTGGGGAGGACTCCGAGATCTCCAGTGGTACGCACCGGAGTCCTCCACGCACGGCGCCCTAAAACGGCCTATCCTCTGGAAAGCAGATGTGCTCTCCTGAACCCTCCGATTCTTACGGTGGCATGCGGCCACGCACACTACGCCGTCCTTCCCGGGGCCGCTGGCTAACCGGATCGAGCTCCCACTCTCACGGCCAACAACCCTGAAAGCCCTCCCTTAGCTGCCTCTTACGATCAGGCAGGAGATACCGTAGCTCTATTCTTTAACTCGAAGCTACAGGAATGAACTTAATGTAACCTAGGACTACTCTTGCTTAAAAATAAGATTTTCACACATTAGATCCACATAAGTCTAAGTCACAGCATATCTTAATATATAAAATTCTTGTGTGAGTGTGTATGTCACTGAACTCCTCCTTAACGGCTGGACAGATTTTAATGAATTTTTTTGTGTGTATTCAAATGGATTCGAGGATGGTTTAGATTCACAATTTGGGCCACTGGAAATGTTTTTTAATTACTTTTTTACTTATTTAGTTTTCCCATATAAATTGTTCCTGCCTGTCAAACGTTTTGTATTTCGTGCCGTGTCGTTCTAAACTTTGACACAGTCAGAATAACTGGACAGTTCGTATGTCATTATTTGTTTTATATTTTTGTTTGATAGTAACATGAAGTCTCTTTAAGATAATAAGAAAACAAATCCTCTTTTATTACTTTTAAGGCAGGACAACGTCTGCGGAGTCCACTAGTAGTTTTATGAATCCTTTTATGTACTAAAAGTATAACCATAAATAATAAAAAATGATATGAAAGGTTGCAGGTAAGTATTATGTTCATTAGAGACTGAAATATTGTTTTTCATTACCGTGTTTACCGCACACACGTGCACCTTATGAAATTCATTAATGCATTTCCTTTTTCCCTACAATATTAGCAGTTCCCTCATGGGGGCCCAATTATATACTACTAACTTTCCACCAGCGGCTTCGACCACGTGGTATTCGGTTATCACTCCACACGAATATTTATTCCTATTTCTTCCCCATGTATGTAGGTCGAAATGTCAAAATCTCTAGTATTTTTTTATTTACTGCCTAAGTAGTACCTAAATACAAAGTTTCATGTTTTAATCTTTGACGATTACAACATTTGATACAAATTTTAATTAATTATTTGAAACCCTTTAAGCCGGTTTTTTCAGGGTATTCATAAACTACATTCAGCCAAAAAAGTATCGGGTATGTATGATTTGTTTATTGATCCAAATTAAATTTTTTTTGTTGTTAGATTAGCACAACTATTTTCCATTTTCCAAGGAGAATTCGCGGCGAGAACTGAACTCAATTCTAGAAGCAGCGCTTAAAAAATTGTTTTGATGATTGGAATATTCATTGGCGCGTAAGTTGTTACGTAGTAGTAGTAGTTTATTGTTTCTGAAGGAGCATATTTTGAAGGTGATAAAATAAATCTGAATGAATAACAAACATTTTGTGTATTATTGATCTTTTCCCGGTGCTTTCTTGATAGAGTACCTAGTAGTTCAAATACTAGAACCCGACTACGGAAATCTGCGTTTAAATGTCTGAGACAAGAAAATATCTCTGTCCTGAGACAAGAAAATATCTCTGTCTCATCTGAAATATATTATTAGAGACTCGTAATCAAACAACAGTTTATGTTTCGTAATCATAAATAATTCATTAAATACCGTGCTTCGAGGGGCACGTAAACAGGCTGTACACGAAATTATGCCGATTTCGCTGATTTACCTGATTTAACACATGAGATTTTACAGTTAAAATACAGTATTTCCATAAGTATAATTGCACAATATAACTGATCATTTCAATAATAATCTAATACACTAGCCACTTTTTTAACTTGTGTCAAGGATTATAAGGTGAGTTTTAGGTTACATTAAAAGATTTTTAATGCCAAATGATCATTAATTGAGAGTGGCAAAAAGTGGCTAATTTACTATATATGCGATTTTTACAGCAATACATAGCACTTTTTTCTATCCGTTTAGGTTTTATAATGATCCGGAAATATGTAATATTCTATACCTATTAATGTAAAATTCACAAAACTGTCACCTTCTTCAGGTCTATTAAGCAAAACAACGTCTTAAAATTGAAAAAATGGCCAATTTAATACTTTGATGTTAAATTGTCCATTTTATAATCGGCAAAATTTCGTATACGACCTCTTAAGCTGAGATCCCGGTTGTTATCGATAGATAACAGTGGGTAAACCTTGTCGGAGGCCTAGTAGTGGGACGCAAAAATGGTTGCAGCTAATCATAAATAAAATAATACTTGAATAATTGTATGTGTTTAAATCATAATCCACCTTTTGCTTTGCCGTACTCCTGTAATAGACTATGAGTATCAGCAATATCTTTTATATGGCGCGACTGTTATTCAATTCGTGCCAAAAAACGATACATAGCCATTGCTCTATTCTTAAACGCGCGTTAAAAGGCTTCAGTTTTGGAACGATAACAACCAGAGATGAACCACCGATTCCTAAATTTCTTTCGTAAAGCAATTCTATTGTACCTACATAAGATCCATTTTGAAAACCAAATGATTTGACCTGCAAAGTTAATACTTGATAACAACAACATATACATATATTGAATTGGTGTACATAAAATGTACATTGCTAAAATATATATTTAAATACTTAATTTATTCATAGTATATTATTATTAGTATTACTGAACTTTCTGTTACTGTTAATTACTGTAACAGTTTACTACAGCACTTCACTATAAATAACATTTTTACCAGTTTTGAAGGCGTTGCTAGAATAACCGCTATTTGAAGCTATTTGGTGCACCAACCCGCGAGCAAGCCACATAAAGCTGACCGTGAGAAAAACAACCCCTGCTCTTAAATCTACTCCGGCGATTTCAAAGATTGCGATGAGTCATATTTTTAAAAATCAGTCATATTTTGAAAGCTACTTCTCCTTTCTTTATCTTAGCCTACGCAGATCATTTATATAGTAATCGAGAATATACCTAACTATTATTCTAAGTCCAGAAGTCCAGAACAACCCCCTTCCCCCTCCATTTCTCTTTCATTTCCCCCCATCCTCTTCAAAGACAAATTATTTATTGCTGGAAAACAGTACACAGGATGGTCGTAAAACAGAAAGATCATGTATTCTACCATAATTATAGTGTGCAATATTAACAATAAAAATTTACAAATTATTTTACCCAAACATGTCGATACAAAAAATTCTTAATTTAATAACAATGTCAATGTTTCATTAAGATAACAATTAGTATAGTTTAGCATATATTATGTCAATATCTGATTAATTTGCTCACAATTACTTAAATGTCCATTTTTTTATAACAATGTCAATTTAATATTTGATTAAACTAATAATAATAAACAAATTTCTTTGATACTCATGAATTTCGCCGTGTCATAGAAAGAAAACTACAAATTTTATTCTTAAAAGCACGTGGTGGCAACTGTTTAAATTGATTTGGTAAATGGTTAAAAAAATATTTCAGTTGTGTACGAATTTCTCTTACATATTATTAATCTGTTTTTTGGTATATAATTTTTAAACTTATTTCCAGTTGGAGCGTTTCTGCTTTCTATCTTATTGGTTAGTTAACTAAGAAACTAAATTTTTTAATCTTTTGAATAAATCCAGCATCGCGTTCCAAAGCCGCAAAGCGTTTTGTTACTAAAAGAAACAATAGTTCTCATAACAGAAAAGTAATTATCAGTCAATTTATTTTTCACCTTACCCTACCGTCTATGTGATTGTAGCGACATGGCTAAGCCACATATTTTGACTAAGGTGTAAAGTCTGTGAAGTTAGGCCGTGTAGAGTTAGGGCATGTAGAGTAAGAAGGTTGGCTTTACATGAGATCTGATAACGTTTTGACAGTGCGAGTCATATGGTCTCGACTTGGCAACATTTTACATGAATAATATGTTTTTGGTGGGATTTAACTCTTTATAAAAAAGTAATTTTCAACTATTGAAATAAAAAATCTGCCTGTATAGACGACATATTCAATTCATTGATGAAAGTAAAGACATACTAACGAATTTGACGACGCAGATGCAGACCAGATCTGACGAATTAGACCCCAGGCAAGGTCGTTCGCTTTGATGTAAACCGGTATGCATATGCTGCCAAAATAACTATAAATACGTTGCACCAATCGTTTAAACATCATACTGTAACTTACACAGTTCAATACAACATGTTCTCTAAAGTGAGTTACCGTAATTATTACTACAAAAAAATTAACATCCCAAATTGAAGTATTTACTATTTTTTCTAACAATTGAATTTTATTATTTCAGATTGTCGTTTTGTGCGCCTTAGTGGCTATATCCCAGGCCGGCCTTCTACCAGCGGCTGTGCACTACTCCCCAGCTGCCGCTGTCTCCTCTCAGAGCATTGTGCGCCACGACGAGCCCCATGGCGTCGCCACCAAGCTGGTAGCCGCCCCCGTCACCAAAGTAGCCGTAGCTGCCCCCGTTTACCACGCCGCTGCCCCCGTCTATCATGCAGCCGCTCCTGTCTACCACGCCCCCGCTCCTATCGCTTACCATACCGCCCCCGTCGCTAAAGTTATCGCTCCCCAGGAGGAATACGTAAGTTTCTCATAATTAAATATAGTAAACAAACTATTTTTGCTGTTCTTTAGCCTTGTAACTATCCATTTAAATTTAAAAATAACCTTAATTTATCTAAAAATAACAGTATTTTTTTTATCTACACCTTTCCATTACGAGTACAATTAGGGACTCAGTTCTAAGTATAATAGGACTATTAAGTTTACTAGCTGATGGTTACAGAAAACGTGTCCACCCTACGTTTTATATATAAATTCTGTACCTAATTAGTCTTATTACGCTCATATTAATTTTCACTTTATTTGAACTTACAGGCTCACCCCAAATACGAGTACAGCTACTCGGTCGCTGACGGACATACCGGCGACAACAAGGAGCAGCACGAGGCCCGTGACGGCGACGTCGTGAAGGGCTCCTACTCCTTCCACGAAGCCGACGGCTCCATCAGGACCGTGGAGTACTCCGCTGACGATCACAATGGCTTCAACGCTGTGGTCCACAACACCGCCCCTACCGCTGCCCCCACCATCATCAAGGCCGCCCCTGTGGTCCTGAAGGCCCCAGTCTACGCCGCCCCCGCTTCTCACTACTACCACCACTAAGCTCCGTCGAATGAGTTTATGCTTGTAAATAATGTTTGTTGATTAATTTATTGTAATATACGAATAAGATCAATTTGATTTAATATTAATTGCACCTTATTTCCTTTTATTTTTTACTCTAATGAGGCGCATACTATATACCCAAAGATCTACAGGAAGTTTGATCCAGATCAATTTATTCAATTCTTAATATTTCAATAGCAACTAAAACAATGTTATATGTTTGTATTGATTCCAACTGGTCACTGTAAAATAAGCAAGCAAATTCTGCAATGGCTAAGAGGAAAACTGAATACACACCTTCTGTCACTGTGTCGCACTCACTCATAGCAGAAGTCGAATACTAGGCGGCAGCCTAGTCATATCGGAAGATGTCAAACTTCTGGACCCCAAGCGCATCGTACGGTTCTTAAGTTACCATCGGCCTAGAGAATCAGATATAAATGAGTGACTTAACTACAACAGATAATTTACTGGTCGCAGTGGCCTTAGGGTTGCACCCTTCCCCATCTAACTAAATAATATATGAAATTTTAGGAACTTTATTAAAACACATATTTTTAGTAGTTAGTTAGATAGTTGTAGGTATTATTTAAATACCTACTGTGAGGTCTAATTTCTTCAAAGTACAAGAAAATCTACCAGCACTAAATACACCAAACCTAAATGTTAGCAAAAATGAGAAGTATCACCGTTTCGTTAACGTCACAAAGGCGTTCGTTACTTTTTACCGACTTCCAAAAGGAAGAGGTACTGTGTTCGGTTGTATTTTTTATGTATGTTTACTGATTAGTCCATCAATTATGGAACGATTTTCAAAATTTTCTTTTTGTTCGAAAACGGATATACTCCCGAGGTAGTCCCATTGTCAACAAATCAAAATTTGAAGATGGTATCCCAGGTAAATCTAGAGCAACTTACAAATTTTATAGGCATATTTGTGCCTAGTCATCGTCATTTCATGTTGCTTAGCTGATGATGGAAGGGACTACGATGGTAAGGAGATGAAAGCATTTTTTTTTTCAATAAATCTTTTTATTCGAATGCTTGTACTCTCGAGGTGTCCCCATTATCACCAAGTCAAAATCTGAAGATGGAATCCAAGAGGAATTTAGGGAAATTGTCAAATTATAGGCACACTCGTTGATTTTAGCATAATAGATATTTGTACCTGGTTAACTGTTGCTGAGCTGATGATGGAAGATACTATGACGGTTAGCTTTACTGCAACCCTTTTTGCGTCACGATGCTGGGCATGAGTCTCTCACCTTAATTGAGGAGGCCTGGAGCTTACTCCACCACGCTGCTCCAATGCGGGTTGGTGGAGATGCGGGTTAGTGATCAATCCGTTGTTGGGTGTTTTCAAACCGCCTATAAGGCCAACGACAAGGCTTAATGACTGTTATCTATCGACAACAACCGAGACCGACGGCTTAACGTGCCTTCTGAAACGCGAAAACGCGCAGACGGACGCGCATCACTATGACGTTTGGAGGTAAAATTCTTTAAAGAAATCATGTTTTGTTCTTGAAAACTTATATTATACTTCCAAAGTAGTCCTATTATCACCATGTCAAATACTGATATTGGGATCCCAAGGAAATCTACGGAAACTATTAAATTTTATAGGCACATACATTTTCTTTCTAATACTTACAAACCCTTTGCATACATACATATATTCATGCCTGCTAATTATCGTCTCATGTTGCTGAGCTGATGATTAAAGGTACAACTCATCAACGGTTAGAAATTGATAAAATAATTCATACTTTCATATGGACTGATAGCAGTTTTCTTTTAAACAATTAGATTGACGTGATTATAAAAGGTAAATAAATATAATAAACTCACTAAACTAAACAAAAAAAGGTAAATAAATATAATAACAAACGTTTAATAGTTAGGTGGAAAAATCGGCAATTGTGCTTAAAAACACAGAACTATTTAATTAAAAGTTCTAAAATGAGTGAAAGTTTTTGACAAAAAAATGAAACCGAGTTCAAACAGTAAAAAATAATTGTTAGGTACCTGGCATATTATACTTTTTCCTGCTAATGACTCTTTTGGAGTCAGGCCCTTAGTAAAACGGCGTATCTTTGATTCTGAATGGGAATCGACTTCAAAAAAAAATGTATGATTGTATGTAATACAATCAGTATTGTATAGTTTTTGGACATATTGTTAGTCTATATCAGTTTCTAAACACATTACAAAACAAATTTTATAAGTATGTTTGTATGTTTGTTACTCAAAAAATTTACGCCAGAATGAAAATATTCCTTTTTAGTTGTACGTATTTAGTATACTCCAACTCAGGAATCAGTGCAAGTATCCTCAAAATCACTTCAAAAAGGCCTATTTTTAAGAATTTATTAATAATTTTGTTAAATCCCTACCTACAACTTTACTTATTCATTGCTAACTCTATTCCCGCCAACTATGAGGTAGAGTTTGTAGGCGCGTTTTTTTTTACGTGGTATCCCCAGTAGGCCTACTCCACAGATATCTTGCCGATGAGGTAATCCTCGACATAATCATATTTTCTATCAGTTATTAGCAAGTTATTCTATTCTACTTTTCTTTGATGGTCCAGGCTATGGCTCAGAATGTAATTCAGCGTCGAATGTGAAGGTTTGGGGAATGAGTTAATATTGGAGTCATAGCTGGAAGTTCATCTTCGAATTCATTTTCTTTTACTAACTTTGATATTTCCATGATGTTGCAGCATGTTTCGCCAGAACAATGGAGGCATACTGTAGAGCATTTGAGGTCTGCTTTTCTGCAGCCACACATGCTCCCACAATTTCCTTTGCATCTGCAGAAAATTAATTTCATGAGACCTAGGGTCTCATGCTGGAGGCTTGGAAGCTTGTATTGGCATCCAAATCTTTGCATGCTTTTTCCAGCGCCACTCTTCAGGATTTCGATATCTTCTGAGCAACGACTGGACCTGGTGATATACTAAGAGACTGTAAAAACGAGCTGCATCTTGTGTTGGAGGTGTTGTTGTTGTGTTGCGATGATAAACTAAATTAATTTTAGTCACTGTCTTGCAATTCCTCAAAAGACCATCTACAAGATTGGTCTGAGGTATTTTTTTGTAAAATGTATAACAAAAAAGTTATAGACCAAAAAAGAAATTTTTTATAGAAATTTTCTCACTCTTTTGCTTATAACTTTAATTTTAAATTTAGGACAAAAAAATAATATCAACATATTTGTAGGCATAGCAATTTGCTACAAATTTTGTCTTTACAAAATTTTTTTAGGACGCATAGTTTCCGAGATATAGCGAAAAAGGTGTTTGCACCCCTTTTTCCAAGATGGTGGCCGGGGAACAAGGGCGGCAACCCCACAAACTTGCCCCCCACATATGTCCCAAAAATAAAATTGCGTCCTCTAAGAAATGTGAACCTCATGTAACATTTCAATGGACTATTAACCATACTAATACATAGCATGTGCTTTAATTTTCACGAAGCCTATTTTATCAACTTTTATTTACAGATAAAAGGTAAATGAATATTCATGAAGTTTTTGCTTATTGCTGCCTAATCTATAACCACATCCGGTAAAACTACTTTTAAGCGGTTAGTTCTTAGGTCTAAACTTGTTATAGATTTTGTCAAAATTGTCCTAAGACAAGGTCCTTCAAGGTGACGCGCGCCAATACAGCAGACTGAACAACTATAAATACGTTGAGCAAACAGTAATATCATTCAGTGTTACATTGAAATCAATCCAACATGATCTCCAAAGTAATGCTCCTGATATTACGCAATATTAAGTACAATGAACTTTAAAAAATATTTCAATTTATTTTTCTTTATTTTCAGATCATTGCTCTGTGCGCTGTAGTCGCGGTGTCCCAGGCCGGGCTCCTGCCCGGAGACGAGCGCTACTCGGCTGTCTCCTCCCAAAGCATTGTACGACATGACGAGTCTCATGGCATCGCCACCAAGCTGGTAGCCGCCCCTGTAGCCAAACTGGCCGTAGCTACCCCTGTGTACCAGGCTGCTGCTCCAGTCTACCACACTGCTGCTCCTGTCTACAACACCGCTGCCCCTGTCTACAACGCTGCTGCCCCTGTTTACCACACCGCTCCTATTGCTAAGGTCGTCACGCACGAAGAAGAATACGTAAGTTTATACCAACCTGTACACAATATTTAGTCAAAATTGACTATAATTATTATTTAAATATTTTTATTATTTAAAACTATCTCATACTGGTTCACTTTTAACGAAAAAATTCTTAAACAGGTATTAAAACGTATGTACTTTATAACTGTTGTTTTATAATATTTACAGTCCCACCCCAAATACGAGTTCAGCTACTCGGTCGCTGACGGTCACACCGGCGACAACAAGGAACAGCACGAGGCCCGTGACGGCGATGTCGTGAAGGGCTCCTACTCCTTTCACGAGGCCGACGGCTCCATCAGGACTGTGGAGTACTCCGCTGATGACCACAACGGCTTTAACGCTGTGGTCCATAACACCGCCCCTACCGCTGCCCCCGCCATCATCAAGGCTGCCCCTCTGGTCTTGAAGGCCCCAGTCTATGCCGCCCCTGCTCCTCACTACTATCACTACTAAGTGCAAATGTGAATGCTCATAGATAATGTTTGTTAACTTATATTTATTGCAATAGACGAATAAGTCCGATAAATATGTTTCATTTTTTACACCTCTAGTTAATTCTCTAGTTAAACTTGAATTAGTATATAATTTAGATAAACAGCACTACCTAGCCCCGCACATTTAGAATATTCAATTTTTACCAATGATCCTGTCCAGACCCAAACTTAAAGTAACTTTAAGCATCTAAATTAATAATATATTCTGTCTTAATTCATACTTAATTCATAATTGATTCATACGATGTTCATTTCAATCTATGTTGATATCATAACTTATTTTGGTTGAAGAGATATAATTTATGGCCTACAGTAATTTTATTAGTATTTCAGTAAAACAGTACGGTAGATAATCACACTAACGTTAGCCTCCGTAGCTGCAACAATTTCACATCCTTTCGTACTATTTGTTATAATATTAATTAAATTATAATTATTAATAGCTATCAATATATTTTCACTCCGAATAGATATCGAATTTATTCAGAAGCTAAACTATTCTAAAATATTTCCATATAGAAGAGACAATTATAATTTGTATTATATGAAAATTCATGTCATTTATTCATATCATGAGTGATAATGTATCGTAGAAAATTCTTAAATTGAATAATAACATATATTTATCAGAAAAAATCAGTCCTCCATTTTTCTATGCTGCTGATATTTCTAAGCTCTAGGTATCTTATATATAAAATTCTCATGTCACAATGTTAGTTACCATAGTCCTCAGAAACGGCTTGACCGATTTTTATGAAATTTTATATGCATATGTAGTAGGTCTGAGATTCGGCTACTATCTATTTTTCACAGCCCTAATTGATAAGGATGGCCCACGCCAAACAATTAAACGCGGTGCGTGGTCAGCTAGTTTACTATAAATTTTAGGAGCTAACCCAGAAACACTTTTCTTTAGCAAGTTTGTTTAATGCGCATGCACGTAATTTAGATTGAGTTGCTTTTAATATTGTGATAACTCTTTATATAATCTTAGAGACTTAATTGTACATAGTTCGTGTTACATAATTACCCAATAATTCTTATGTACGAGTTATTAACAATATCTATAAAGACCAACTTTTGTTCTGATAAACGTCGAAATGAAAAAAATGATTCAGTCCTCCATTCAAATAACCGATCAGCAGAAGTAGTTTTGTATGGAATTACGAAGATTCGTATCCATATACGCGGATCTTGACACCAAATATCCATATCCTGATCCGTATCCTCGGATCTACATCGTTAAATATCCGGTACATTACTAATTCGATTCTTGAAAAAGCGGAAATTGAAGTAATGAGAATTTCTGCCCTCTTTCTGGGTTTTTGTGTTCATGTCTTGGTCTGTGTACATGGTACCCACGACACAGAGAATTTTGTAGCAGTTATTTATTTATATTCAACAAACCTCCGTACCTAACGATTTTTTTTTAAAGTTTCGTTTTCTTTCTTTTAATTTTTTTATGGCCAATTTACATGCTGGCGCTAGCTGGCGTTACAGCAGTCAGAGCGGCAACTATTCTAGTAATTTCCCTGTCAATTTCAATACAGAAGCTTTTACAGTTTGCTGGTATATATTACCTAGAAATTTTTGAATAGTGTAAATCACTAAGCAAAATGTTATAACATATCTTTTTAATTTAATAGAGGTACAGTGGATGGGCGGGCGCGCAATTATGACCCAAGCCCACTGTTGGGACAGTAAACACTCCCAATTAGGTACCAGCATAATGCCAGCACAATAGAATTCAGAAACTACTCACCGGAATTCTTGAATCGAAGCCACCTCTCCTATATACAGTCACAGGATCCTGGACGTTCTTCCAGACTGCAGTCTGCCGCTTCAAGGTTCCGCTTGTAGTTTTTGATGGGTTTTAGATTAGTACTTAAGAATATTGTCGAACATAACCAAAGAACGTTAGTCGACGTGAGTACCGTACGTATGCAACCGCACCGCCATACTGGGGCAGGCGTAGATAATATTCTATTTTTATTTTTTTCTAATCATAGGCAAAGATTATGGCCTATGATACTGTTCTCCTTCATCCAATATGAAAGGAGTTCGGTAAACTGCGAATCAGAAACCGATAAGCACTCCTGAAAACATGCTGGCAAGCTAGCAATAATTGAGAGTGTTTTATATAGATATTAAACCTATGAAAAATGAAAGTAACATTATAATAACAAATCATGACCATTATAAAAACTCATTCCCGTACGGTGCATATCCCAAGCAAGCTCAGAATCATAAAACCGTGGATGACCCCCGGATTATTGCGCTGTGTCCGAAACCGCGATCGGTTACATAAGTTGTATAAAAAAGACCCTGATAGCTGTAATGCAAAATTGACCTATACCCGCTACCGGAATTTCTGCACTAATTTATTAAAAAAAGTGAAACAGTCCTACGAACGTCTAGAATTCCACAAAGTTAAAAATAATGCCCAGGCCACTTGGAGACTCATTAAATCCAAAGTTTACACAAACAATACAATACCTTCTACTACAGAGCTCTTGCAATTGAATGGTAGTCCAGCTCAGTCTGTCAACTCTATTAATCAATATTTTAGCACAGTTGGCAGTGATCTGGCTTCTAAATTTTTTACTTTTCCTCGACATGATCCGCTACCACAATCGAACTCTCAAATCAACTCAATGGTATTATTAAATACTGATAATGATGAAGTCGAGCGTACGATTTTAGATCTGAGAAATAGTGCTGTGGGTTGGGATAAAATATCAGCGACTTTGCTCAAAGCTGCCCGACGTACTCTCGTACCTGTATTAACATATGTATTTAACTTATGCCTTACCACTGGAATTTTTCCAACTCCTTTTAAAATTGCTGTCGTTCATCCTATTTTCAAGAGTGGAGATAGTGGCAATATCAGTAATTATAGGCCCATTTCTGTCTTAACTACGTTATCTAAAGTTTTAGAGAAAATATTAAACAATCGTTTACGATAATATATAAATTCATATCACATCCTATCAGATAATCAGTATGGTTTTCGAAATAGAAGGTCTACTGAAGATTCAGTTCTTAATCTAACAAATACTATAATTAGCAACTTAAATTCAAAATTAAAAACAATTGGTATATTTTTGGATCTTTCAAAGGCGTTTGATTCTGTTTCTGTTCCCAACCTCCTGGAAAAGTTAGACAATATTGGCGTACGTGGTATTGCTCTTGAAATCTTTAGGAGCTACCTTAGCGACCGCAAACAACGAGTTAAAATTGATAACTTTGTTAGTTCTGACTTGCCACTTTCTTATGGCGTCCCTCAGGGTAGTATTCTTGGGCCGACACTCTTCCTTATTTTTATCAACGACCTATGTCGCTTGACCATCAAAAACTGTAAAATTTTAGCATATGCAGACGACACTGCACTTCTTGTGCACGGTACTACTTGGGCTGAAGCTCGTTTAAGTGCAGAAATAGCTTTGCGCACGATTGTGGGTTGGTTGGATTATAATTTGCTTACCATAAATCTTAGTAAAACTACCTTTATGACATTCTCTCCCAGGGCCTCTTCCTTACCATCAGAAACCCTACATATCACTGCTCACCGCTGTCCAAATGATGAAGTCTCTTGCTCTTGTACAAGGCTAACCCATACACAGTCTGTTAAATATCTCGGTGTACAGATAGACCAATTTATGTCGTGGAAGGAACAAATTGAGCTAGTCACCTCTAGGACGCGGAAGTTAATCTATATATTTAAAAGATTAAGGGGAATTACTGATGATGTAACTCTTAAGATGGTATATTATTCTTTGGCACAGTCTATTTTGTCTTACTGTATATCAGCCTGGGGTGGAACTGGTAAATCCTGCTTGCTCCAGTTAGAGAGAGCACAACGAGCTGTGCTAAAGGTTATATATCACAAACCACTTCGTTTCCCCACAACTGAGCTCTATTCAATTGCCAGGGTTCTATCAGTGAGGCAGTTGTTTGTACGTCAGATTATACTGCGTCAACATTTAAAGACTAATTACATAAAAATCAACTATGAATCTCGCAGGCGTGCTCGAGTTTTTGAAGTCCCAGCAAGTCATATGGCACTGGCTAGGCGTCATTTTGAATTTCTTGCTCCTACTATATACAATAGAATTAATAAAACCTTACATATTTTTCACCTGTCTTTTCATGAGTGCAAAACAAAGCTGACTGAGTATTTACAAAACTTAACATATAATGAGACTGAATTGCTTATTTTAAGTAACTTGTTGTGAAATCATAATCACACACACACACATACACACACACACATACATACACACACACACATACACACACACACACACACACACACACACACACACATATACACACACATCACACATCCTATTTGTCTTTTGTTTGATTATTACTTATGTGTAATCCTGTTAACTATCTCTATTTACCAACTATAAATGTAAATGTTCTTGTACTAAATTGTCAATACCTGCTTTAAAACGTATACCGAGGTGGGCGTAAACAGTGGCGACACAGTTTATACTATAGTCACTGTTTACGATCATTATAATGTTGTACATTGTTGTTACTTGCAGTTAATAAATAAATAAATAAATAAATAAAAATCGCCCAACCATGCTCCCCCGCCTTGGAAGTTTTGGAGAAAACTTTCAAAGAGAAAGAAAACTGAAGATCATAAGTTTACGTAATTTAAGAGTATTAAAAGCAATGGAGAAGTTTCATGGTCAAGCTTGAAGCACGTAACTTCGATACATTAATTTAATTTTAAAAGCTACAATAGCAAATATTTAAAGAATACGGTTATATTAATACCTATTACTTAACTAATAAACTATTATTTTAATTATCTCAGACGTTATTGATTAGGTATCGGGTATAGTGTTACCACAGGACGTTTAAACATACCAAATTTGGTTTTAACTGTTGCAACGCGAACTTTAGGCGTTGGATGTGAAGGACGTACACGAAAACAAGAAATGCATTTACGCACGTTAGCCCTTACAACAGTTCTGGCATCTAATATCCAATATCGCTTTCGTAAAATGGACATAAGAAGTCCCGGGCCGGTATGACAATTAATAACATGATAATGGTTTATTATTAAATCTACTACCCGATCGCGTTTGGGGAGTAAAACGGGATGCTTTACCTCGAAGGGTAAATTTGCCTTAGACAGGCGTCCTTCAATACGTAAAATGCTATGTTCATCAAGAAACACGCACAAATTTTTTAATTTATTACAAGGGGATTTGCCATTTTTAAGGGCAATTATATCATTTGAAAAATGCAATTTTTGAACAGCGGAAATAACATATCTTTCTGCAACCATCAGGTTATAAACAGCTCCAGACGAACTATTTATCTTTTTTATAAATTTTAGGACATAGACTACAATACGCAACAGTTTATCCCATGAAGACACACGTTCAAATAATAAAGTAAAGACTGAATGTTCCGAATGAACAGTCGCTGTAAAAACCTTTGTCTTGTGCTCGGGTATTTTTTCAGCATTAGTTGGACAGAAAGTTTTCACCGGCCATTCAGAAACTGGCGTCCGCATCCACGTTGGCCCCTTCCACCATAATTCATGTGAGATAAGCTGCGAAGGTAGCATACCACGAGATAAACAGTCACTCGGGTTGTCGCTACCTGCGACGTGATAGAAGTTTTCGGTCGGAAGGTTTTCATGACACTGAGCAACGCGGTTACTAACGAACACCGACCACCGATGCGGTGATGAATGTATCCAAGATAACGCGTTAGTCGAATCCGAAAAGGCATATATTCCTGTAATAGGAATACGCGAGCGGTAAGTATCATGAACAGTTTTGATTAATTTAGACATAAGTACCGCTGCGCAAAGCTCCAAACGAGCAAGTGTCGTAATTTTGGTGGGTGAAACCTTTGATTTCGCACACAGCAATCTACAAGTGATATCTCCGTTTGAAGCGGTGGTGTGTAAATATATAACACAGCCATAACCTTTCATACTGGCGTCACAGAAGGCGACAACCAGAACGGTACTGTTGCTCAAAACACCACTGTGACGTGGATTTTTTAGAGTGGATAATAAAGAAAACTCTTGTATGAGATCAGAAAACCTTTTAATAACGTTTTCTGGAGGTGTATCATCCCAACCAATATTACATAACCACAATTCTTTAATAAGTAATTTGGCATATAATATGACAGGAGCTACCAAGCCTAGGACGTCAAACAAGCGGGCGACTATGGAGAGTATGGTCCGCTTCGTACACTTCTCCTGGACATAAGAAGTCTTGAAAAAGAAGTTGTCGTCGGCTGGTTGCCAAGAGAGGCCTAACACCTTAGTGGCATTGTTAGAGCCCTCAGAAAAATTTATTGAGTCGCGAAGAGACTCAGGTACATTTTTAAGTAAAACTAAAGAATTACTCGTCCACTTAAGTATGACAGCATGGTGAGGAATATAATATCCCTTATCAGCAAAATCGTATTCATTGACCTCAGACAGGTAACCGCTTTCTATATAGTCGCTAATTACTTTATTGTAAATTAAACGTAAGTCCGGCGACTGTTTAAATCTGCGCTCCAAAGACATAAGTCGGCGCAAGGCGGCAGAACCAAGGTCACTCGGATTCTTACAGTAGGGTAAAGCAACACTGTACCTGCCATCGACCGCGCGAGTAACCGACGATAAATAAATATTTTCACATTCGGTCTCAGCCGGGCTTAAATATTTTATGCTCGGTATCTCTTCGATCTACCAAAAATTTTGCATTAAATCGTTAAGAGCAAGGGCAGAGAACGAAGATGGTACAGTGGCATTGCTGGGGTAATCACCCATTAAAATGTAACCGAATGCAGTCGACAAAGCGGGTGGCAACTTTGTCCCCGATTCGATTCTGTCACCTAAATAAATATCTATACATATAATAAATCTGTAACAAGTCGGTTTCTGTACATTGAAGATATTTGAAAAAAACTGTCACTAGGGCTATTTATTAGCGTAATAGAACCCAAAACAATGATTTTTAGAATTATTGTCTGTTTGTCTGTTTGTCTGTGTGTCTGTTTGTCTGTTTATCTGTTTGTCTGTTTATCTGTTCGTTTGTGCGCGCTAATCTCAGGAACGGCTTAACTTAGAAGGATGCGGTTTTCACTGATGTATTGGTATTTTTTTGGATTAACATTTAGGGTTTGTTTTATTTAAATCGGTTCACAAACAAAAAAGTTACGTCAATTTCAAGGATGAAATGGATGAACGCCTGCACGCTGACTCTGCGCAATGAATCAGCACTCCGGTGCTAATGCGTTTAAATGCATAATAAAATAAAGAATTACGTATTTCAGCATTTTCCAAAATTCACCCTTTAAGTGTCAATTTTTTTCGAAATTCTTTAAAAACTGATTGTTGAGACTTGATTTATAGAATCTTTTTGGGAAAAGTAGAAAAAAAGTAAAAGCAAGTTTTCTATCACTTATGCTAGATTTCATCTCTAAATATATAAAAAAACCATACATATCACCACATATTCAAAGAAATCCTCAATACAAAATGTACAAAACCTTAACAAAACGAGGCTACTGCAGACATCTATGTTCATATTCAGAACTATTTAGTGATCTGTTGCAAATTCGCTATATCGACAATTTAGTTTAAACGCTATACGATAGATGTCGTTGTTATTCATTTATTCACATTTAATTGCTTTTTACCGACTTCCAAAAGGAGGAGGTACTGTATTCGGCTGTATGTATTTTTTTTATATATATGTTCACCGATTACTCCGCCGTTTGTGGACCGATTTTCAAAATTCTTTTTTTGTTCGTATGCTTATACTCCCGAGGTGGTCCCAATGTCACCAAATCAGGATCTGATGATGGGATCCCAGGGAAATCGAGGGGAACTCTCAAATTTTATAGGCACACACATTGATTTTCTTATAGTTTCTGAAGCATAAGAGATATTTACGCATAGAAATCATCACCTCATGTTGCTGAGCTGATGATGGAAGGTACTGTGACAGTGAGGAGTTGAGAGCAAATTCTTTCAATAAATAGTTTTTTATTCGAAATCTTACATTCCTGAGGTGGTACAACTGTCACCAAGTCAAAGTCTGATGAGGGGATCCCAGAGAAATCGAAGGGAACATTCAAATTTTATAGTACAACAAATGATTTTCATATTTTTACAAAAGCAAAACAGACATTTGTGTATAATTATCGTCATATCATGTTGCTGAACTGATGATGGAAGGTACAACGACGGTTAGGAGTTGAGAGCAAATTCTTTCAATAAATGGTTTTTTGTTCGAAATCTTAGATTCCTGAGGTGGTCCAACTGTCACCATGTCAAAGATTTTGACATCATCAGATGATGATGTTATATTAGGGAAATCGAGGGAAACACTGAAACTTAATAGGAACACACATTCTTTTAGTCATATTTTTAACATAATACAAATATTTATGTCTGTTAATTATCACCTGCTGTTGCTTGGCTGATGATTGAAGGTACAACTCCTCAACGGTTAGGAGCTAAGAGCAAATTATTTTTTTAATTTATACGTTCAGGTGGACTGATAGTAGTATTCTTTCAGGCTATTAGATAAACATGATTATAAAAGGTAAATCTGTTTAAAGTTTAGAAGTTGTGAAATTTTTTCCAATTATGCTAATACATACATAATTATTAAAATTACTAAAAAGGGTGAAATAAATTAAGTTTTTAACAAAAAAATAGAACCGACTTCAAACGGTAAAAAATAAAATTGTTCAGTACCTACTTCTTCTTGCTTATGGTAATGACTCTTAAAACAATTTTTGAAGTCGGGCCCTTAGTGATATGCCCTGTCTAAGTAAATATAGTGTACCTTTCGTTCTGAATGGGCACCGACTCCAATAAAGTTTTAACAGTCATTACCATAAGCAAGAAGAAGAAGAAGAAAGTACTGTCCCACTGTCTGCACTGTCGGTGCCAATTTAGAACGAATGGTACGACATTTACTAAGGGCCCGATTCCAGAAATTGTTTTAAGAGTCATTACCATAAGCAAGAAGAAGTAGGTACTGAACAATTTTATTTTTTACCGTTTGAAGTCGGTTCTATTTTTTTGTTAAAAACTTAATTACAGGTAGATTTACAGGTGGTGAACTACATATTCATTATTTTAACCAATAACGCTATTACAAAGTGGATTGGTGGAGATTATTTCAAATAAATAATTACGAGTATATTTACTTAATAAAATATCTAATAAAAAAAATTAACAACTTAGAGAGCTTTGGAACTGGCGCTGATATTGTACTCATTGTGGTAGAGCATTATGGAGGCGCGGCGCGGTGGTTACATCCACATATTATGAGGGGGTCACAGGGGACATGACCCCCCACAAAATCCCTCACTCATGCGTAGATGGAAGGCGAAACAAGCCAATTTGAGACACCTCTTCCCCCAAATTTCTTAGTGACCCACCACCAAAATTTCTTGGCGACCATTGCCCAAAATTGAAGGCTGCGACCGCGCCTGGACTCGCGTGGCGCAATAGTTACCATGCCGGACTGCCAATCGAAGGGTCGAAGAGTTTGATTCCCGGCGAAGCAGAAATTTGAATAATGAGTTTAATTTTCTGTTCTCGGTTTAAGTGTATGTATTTCTGTCTGTGTGTCTCATGGTACCCATTACACAGTGTATATTTACCCTACTCTGGGGCTATCAGTGTGAAACGTAAAAAAAATCAAAGTGTTCTACCGACTTTACTATGCTGAGTGATCTTTTCAAAATGATAGCTACGTCACCATATCATGATTACACCACCAGTCGAAGGTTAAAGTTCCACAGGCCGCTTTGCACGCTCCTTTTGATGTTTTGAATGGATGTGTAAGTTATGGGACAACCTTCCAGCTGAGGCATTTCCAATGGACTTTGACATAGGGTTCTTCAAGAAAGCTGTAAAGAAAGCTCTTCTTGAAAGCCGGCAGTGCTCGGGTGATCGCTTAACTACGCGGCCTTTCTGCCTCTTTGTTCGGTTTATTTATAAAAAAAGTGATTTCGAATAAAAGAATAAGCAATTGCCTTATAGAGGGTCTTATAATGTTTTTATTGAAATGAGCAGACGTTTTCAGTGGTTAATTTAATAAGAGCTATTACATACATACGCAGTACTGGCACTGGTGTTACACTAATATGCTAAAGCGTCACGGCAGCAGCACGGCATGGTGGTCACGCCCAGAATAATATTAGTAATCGATATATTTATTTCTGATGCTGTATGAAGGGTTGTTAATAGGACCAATTGACTCTTAATCGCGTAGGGCCTGATCCTCTCACGCTGCTCCAATTCAGGTTGATGACGTCTTCATTGTTAGTGGCCTAACTGCTGTCGCAAGTTTTAAATCGCTCAAAAGACCTCCATTAAGTATGAACGACAGTATGTTAACGACAATTGCAACCAACGTGTAAGCAACCAAGAATTTGACTCCCAACTACTAACCACGTCTGACATAGCGTAGACATTTCACCACCTTTCTGCAATATATTTAAGTTACATAATGATAATGAATCTATGCATTATTTGCAGTACAAATTATTTAATTATAATGATTCTTTCCGCGGGCACGGCAGTCCTATCTAAACACTTTAAAAACATGCTACATATTATAATACGTTTAATTTGTAAAGAGAAACTGATGATAACGACTGAAAAGTCGATATTATAAGAGGAGTAAAGTAAGAATTGTAAGGACTCAGGAAGAATGTTTCCACTCAACATAAGATAATATGAACTTTTGTATCATATGTAATTTCATAAAAGGTAACAATAATCCTAGGGACAGTGGAGGGCAAGCGGTCACGAACGAAATTGCAACCTCATCGGCCACGACCACTCTGTCAAGAGTGAACGACTAAGGAGGAGGAGGAACAAATAATCCAAGCCTAATCAAGCCTTTTGTACAAGTCTTTATCTACGCGGACGACGTCGCGGGCACAACTAGTATGGAAATAATTGTGCACCTAACACGACATCAATATTGCCAGGAACATTCCATGACAAATCAGCAAGGGGTATACCCTCTAGGTAGCCCATGTCACCCTTAGATATATAATGACTGGGCAGTTGATCTGTAATACAATCAACTACTAACGCGTATATAGAATATTTATTATTTGGGTATACGCGGGACTCAATGTCCAAATATACGTAGCCCAGTATAGGACGCGAAGCTAAACCAATTCCTTTAATAAAAGAATTATTTAAAGGAATTATCGGCAATTTGAGTGCTTTACAACAATCAAGTGTAACTAAATGATTCTGTGAACCGTTATCAATTAAACATCTTACTATTACTTTCCCGTTATTATTATTTTTCGAACTTGCATAAACTTGAGCAGTCGACAGTAAAACTTGCATCTGCGGCTCCCCGAAAGACGCACGAGCCGCGTGGCGCTCACTGGCCATGTTCGCGTTTGCAGTAAACGAATTCGAACTCGGGCCACTCACAGGGCCACTACGCGTCGCACTAGCGGTCGACGACTCACCCTCATTAGGTATACTATGCGATGTAGACGCAGAACAACGGCATTTAGATTTTCTTACGTTTCTATAGTCCGGCCAACGAGACGAGATAAAGAATGTAAACAAACGGACCGTTACCAAGTTACTATTGCGAGAGCGAGCAATTATTATCTCTGTCCTTATCACACGTATGCAGTAATGGCGTCAGTTAGTCAACGACAGCTTTTGTTGCCTGTATCGTGGTACAGGAAAGCAGTCAGTACCACAGTTGTCAACATTTGGTCGTGTTTTGACGGGAAGTCGAAAAAGACATTATGTTGTGCTCTTGTTTTATTTTCATGTTATTGGTATAATTTTGAGTAATATCGGACAAATTTGATGGCATTTGGTTCGATATAGGTTAATTACAGTGCATGAGTGTTGTGAAATAAAATAACAGTGCGAAAATATATTTATACAGCTTGCCTCCAAAATTCCATTGGTCACGTTCTGGTAAAAAAGCCATCGCTTTACTTTAATGTATGACTGACTTGACTGACTGATTACTGACGACTTACTGACTTTACCTATTATTACTCGTCCAGTTATTACGAAACTGGCAAAAACGTGATGCAAATATTGTTACGCCCTATGGGTGATAAAATACCGTTTGCAATGTAGAAGTTGTTTATTGTCTCCTTATACAAAAATCCACTCAACAGAATCCAAATCACCAAGCACAATCACTATAGTCAAATATCTTCGCTGTAGTCGTCGAAATAATTTTTCCTTGTTGCTTGGAGTGATCGCTTTGATTTCACTTCCGGAACTAAACTATGTCCTGTCGCGGCCCGGTGCGTGCCTTACATTCTTACATACGGCTACCCATGGTTCTCTAGAATTTTTCCGAACTACTTATTACAATAGGCCCGTCCCGAACCTTCCTTTATGTTACTAACGCAATTATAGTTATGTACAGTCATAAATAATAGCCGCGGCCCGCGATATAGACAACCTATACATGTACGCTATATAATCGTACTCACCGCGGATCCCGAACTGTATATAAATCGTTGTTTTTCTTACCACTGACTTTTCGAGAACTTTCATCAATGTTCGATAGTAGACCTAATAACTGTTTATGCGTTATTGGGGTTTTGCTGTACGACGCTTTGTTTTCGAGATATAGGTACTCGAAAGTCGTAACAATATTATACTTGGCGCAGGCAATATGCACATAGTTTGCGATGCCATAATTGAAAAAAAAAATAAAAAAAAAACTTTTGTTCCGCCATTTTGTGAAAGTTCATTCCTATTATGATTGCGTTCGATTTTTTGATAATATTAATATAATAGTGTTTGTTGTTGATTTTTGCTGTTATTTTAAGGAGTTGTTGATTTTAACTATGGAATCACAGTTTGGGAGCTCTAGACAACGTTTGAAAGAAATCAATTCACCACGCAAAAATCGTCAAAAGTTAAGTTAACTTATTAATTCACTAGGGGCCGCCCGCACTATCATAATTAAATTTTTAAGGTTCTGTACCAAAAAGGCTTCTTTTCGCTGCTCCAAAAATATAATTTTTAGAATTGCAGTGTCACTTTCTCAAGTAGGTACTTGGAAGAAGTATTGTAATAAATCACTACATATTATAAAACAAATTCGCTTCCCGCCGCATTCCCGTGTCCCTATGTATGCTTCGATTAATTTTGCTAAATAAAAGTCCGCATTAGTGTACTCTATCTCTTACGGTTGACTTACAATAACTACTTTCATGTTTAAAATGTTAATAAAAATATCACGTAATCTCGAATCTGTTTATTCTGTTCAGTATTAATCCTTATCTAAATAAAAACATTAATTAGCTTCGTAAATTCAGATTAAAATTGTACAAAATGTAATCAAATAAATACTTTAGAAGATGATATTTTGTTTTACCATAAATCATAACATACATCGGCGCGCATTCTCATCGCGCATCTATTTTTTGCCTTTAGTACTTAAATGGGTTTTTGTAAAATAAATTTTAATGTATATCACTTAATCGCTCGAGCGAAGCTGGGCCGGGTAGCTAGTATATGCTATGTATATAATTTATTCAAATAAAAATGTTTTGAACCCCTGAAACTTTGTTTACATTTTTTATCACGTCTCGTTGGCCGGACTATATTTTTAAAGTGTAAGAGGGTATGATGACGTTTTTGACATAGCTCGCATACAACAGATGATTTACAGGACGTTACAGTATGTGTAATACCAAGACAATTCACACAGCCATTTTTCGACTTTATAAATTCAAATCGGGCTATTGGTGTATCTAAGTTTTTAAATTGAACACAATTATAAACAGAATGATCAGCGTTATTACAAAAGACACAGCGCCTAGAATGCGTTGCATGACTATTATTATTAGCAATAAATGACTTATGGACTGATCGCGATGGATACGTAGACGTTTTATTTATTTTTACTGCCGGGTCCGACGATCGATTCGAACTCGAATGATTTGTGTTTGAGCGTTCTAAAATTTTAACTCGATCTCGAATAAACAAATTTAACTTATCAAAGGAAGGTATGTCTTCGTTACGAACAGACGACTCAAAAGCCTGAATAGTATGCGAATCGATTTTTCTTAAAGCGCAATGTAATAAAATGAAATCGGCAAGATCTTTGAAATTTAATTGTTTTAAAGCTAAAATCGAAGCTGAATATTTTTCAATGAATGAATCGAGACTGCCGGCTGTATCACTACAGCTCTTAGCATCCAAAATATTATTTAAGTAATGCGTTCCTAATGATCGCTTGTCTTGATATTTATTCACTAAATTATCCCATAAAATTTTATAAGTGTCGCCCGTAGGTACAATACCTGCGGTGACCTTCAGAGCGCCGTGTGTCAACTTACCCACTAAATATTGCACACGCTGCGAGTCAGTCAGATCACTGTTGTTATGTATGTTAGATTTAAAAGATTCATAAAACTTCGGCCAATTCTCCATTTTCCCGTCAAAGTAAGGCAATTCAATCGGTGGCAATTTAATGTTACATTTTGACTGCAAATTATCATTAGAATCTTCACGTTTGAAGACATTTGATCGCAAAGCTTGAACAATACAATTCCTAACACGCTTTACTTTAAGGTATAAATCATCAAACGCATCCAAACATTGATAATCAATTTTGAATTTCGAATCTATCGATACTTGAATTTCGTATATTTCATCGAGGTATGTTTCGAACTGAATACGCATTTCGTCGATGATTTCTGACTTAACCATGAAATTCTCATTGCTTCTAGACGAAAAATCAGAAATATTTGATGCTAATTTATACAATTCATTCATACGAGCGTATAATCGCTCCTTCTTGGCGGTAAGTCGAGCTAAATTATTGTGAGCGGTCGCCATCTTATTACTGATGTAAAAAAGGTTATGCAAATATTATGCAATGTAATTTTTACTATAAATATGAATTTAAGGTTGCAAAAAACAGCTGGATATTATTAATCCAAGCTTAAATCCAAAATATTACGTAAAATAGGACAAAAAATTACAGAAAACATACGTAGGTATGTTCAATTTGCGTATATTACGCAAAGAATTATTTATAATTAATTAAATTAAAGCTGGATGACATTCATCCGGCTCGAAGGACCAGAAAATGGATGGGCGGGCGCGCAATTATGACCCAAGCCCACTGTTGGGACAGTAAACACTCCCAATTAGGTACCAGCATAATGCCAGCACAATAGAATTCAGAAACTACTCACCGGAATTCTTGAATCGAAGCCACCTCTCCTATATACAGTCACAGGATCCTGGACGTTCTTCCAGACTGCAGTCTGCCGCTTCAAGGTTCCGCTTGTAGTTTTTGATGGGTTTTAGATTAGTACTTAAGAATATTGTCGAACATAACCAAAGAACGTTAGTCGACGTGAGTACCGTACGTATGCAACCGCACCGCCATACTGGGGCAGGCGTAGATAATATTCTATTTTTATTTTTTTCTAATCATAGGCAAAGATTATGGCCTATGATACTGTTCTCCTTCATCCAATATGAAAGGAGTTCGGTAAACTGCGAATCAGAAACCGATAAGCACTCCTGAAAACATGCTGGCAAGCTAGCAATAATTGAGAGTGTTTTATATAGATATTAAACCTATGAAAAATGAAAGTAACATTATAATAACAAATCGCCCAACCATACAGAGTAAGTTGTTACTTGATTCCTAAACGGTAAAAAATATAAGCAAACTAAGCTACAGTTTCAATATTTTATAGGCTTGACAATACACTTATTTTAAAGAAAGAAAGAAAGAAAACTTATAAGTCAATAAAATATTTGTATTTTTTTACTGATGTCATAAATATAGTTTGAGGTATCCTAGTTATATTAGTGATTCATCATTCGTAGTGGGCATCGATTTCCCATCAAGTATTGTAATATGTCATGTATAGATGTCATGGGTCTAATTTGTAACGCAAACATTTATTAATTAGTATACCTCCTTGAGCACGCATGACTAGCGGCTAGCGTAGAACACAAGCGGTCTATGCTGCTAAGCCAAACGGGTGCGGTCGGGTGTGAGATGGGTGACCGCTAGTAGCAAAAATTTCATGCGCGTTTCCGTGCTTCGGAGAGCGCGTTAAGCCATCGGTCCCGGTTGTTGTCGATAGATAACAGTCGTTAAACCTTGTCGGAGGCCTTAAAGAGGTTTGAAAACATCCGACAGCGGGTTGGCCACTAATTCGCATCTCCACCAACCCACATTGGAGCAGCGTGGTGGAGTAAGCTCCAGGCCTCTCCAATAAAGGGGGGAGACCCAAAGAAAGAAAGAAAGAAAACTTATAAGTCAATAAAATATTTATATTTTTTTACTGATGTCATAAATATAGTTTGAGGTATCCTAGTTATATTAGTGATTCATCATTCGTAGTGGGCATCGATTTCCCATCAAGTATTGTAATATGTCATGTATAGATGTCATGGGTCTAATTTGTAACGCAAACATTTATTAATTAGTATACCTCCTTGAGCACGCATGACTAGCGGCTAGCGTAGAACACAAGCGGTCTATGCTGCTAAGCCAAACGGGTGCGGTCGGGTGTGAGATGGGTGACCGCTAGTTGCAAAAATTTCATGCGCGTTTCCGTGCTTCGGAGAGCGTGATAAGCCATCGGTCCCGGTTGTTGTCGATAGATAACAGTCGTCAAACCTTGTCGGAGGCCTTATGGGCGGTTTGAAAACATCCGACAGCGGGTTGGCCACTAACCCGCATCTCCACCAACCCGCCTTGGAGCAGCGCGGTGGAGTAAGCTCCAGGCCTCTCCAATAAAGGGGGGAGGCCCGTACCCAACAGTGGGACGCAAAAAGGTCATACCTCCTCAACCTGGTCCTGTCGCACAATTCGCACTTGATTCGCAACTGACGTCTACTAATCATTATACTGCCTTTACGCAAAATTTCATATTCATATCACCTTCACCAGTTGTTCACCTTTACACCTTTTGCTTTTATATATTGAGACTTTTTATTTTATTATTTTATTCTTGGGGGTTTGTTTTAATTATAATCTCATAAAGTAAACAATTTGTCTGAAAATCTTCCTGAAAAACCAATAAACGCTATTTTGTATTACTGTTATTGTTATAATAATAATAATATTAATATGTATTATAATAATAATAATATGTTACAGGTTGTACTAGAATGAGAGTATTAATGCTCTCGTAAAGGACTGTTTTGTGTATAACCAGTAATTGTATCGAAAAGTTTCAGCATTTTTTTTTCATGTTTGTGATAATAGTTATCTATCTCCCAATAATAATTATAATTAGAAACTAAGTTTAGGTGCAGCAAATGTGGAATAGGATTGCCTCAACATAAGCCTCAATCACTCCATCCATCAATAAAATTGTTTCTTTTTTCTGTGATTTGTTGCTTTTTAGGGTTCCTTAGCCTAATGGCAAAAAACGGAACCCTTATAGATTCGTCATGTCTGTCTGTCTGGCTGTCCGTCCGTATGTCACAGCCACTTCTTTCCGAAACTATAAGAACTATACTGTTGTAACTTGGTAAGCAGAGGTATTCTGTGAGCGGCATTAAGACTTTCCCACAAAAATGAAAAAAAAACAATACTTAGAACTGAACTCAAGAAACCCGTTGATACGTATCGATACGATCTATGGAAAGGTCTTCAAAAATTATATTGAGGTTTTAATACATTTTTTTTCTTAACTGAATAGTTTGCGCGAGAGACGCTTCCAAATTAGTAAAATGTGTGTCTCCCCCTACCCCTCGTAACTTCCAAAATAAAAGAATGATAAAACTATTTTTATCCATTATCTAATTACTTTTAGTTTTGTCTATTTGCTTTTTTAACATCATTTGCTGGTGTGTGCGGTGCTGTAATTCAGTTACATACAATTAAAGTCATAAAAAACAACGGGTTGCACTCTGGTAGTGCCGGCAGAAGTGAAAACTTGAACATTAACGTTGTCCATTTTTGATATTTTGGTATGGTTAGGGAATAATTTCGCACGAATTGCTTTTATTATCAGTATTATTTTTCATCTAGTATTTTCAGTAGTTTTACATCTAGTATTTTTATAAAGTACTCACTCATTTTCTTTCACTATTTCTTTGTCATTTTTTTCATTAATAGATGCACTTTGTTCAATGTCCATATTTTAAATACTTACTTGATATAAACGAATTTTACAAGTATAGACAGTCGAGCCATCAGCTGTCATCCCTACGTCTTACGAATATTCGATCAGGCCAAGTGTCCTGATGCGAGTCATTTTTTACCCATCCCAAAAAAGTGCACAACGCCGCTAAAGAAATTTTCACTTCAACTACTCAAAACAAAATAAGGACCACCGGAGTATTTTTGTTTTGAGACCATTTTTAGCTGACATTTGTTGCGAGAGTTATTTTTATGAATGCCACTATGTTCTCACGTGTCGAGTTAACGAGTTCACTGTTAAAGTGCTTCAGCACTAGGGATATTAGTGTTGACGGTATGTTGATGTCTCGGATATCGTGAAGTGGGTAGAGTTTTGTTTATTTAGTCATTTCATTTAAGATTAGTTTAACACTACTCTACTCTAAGTCTACTGACCGCTACGTTTGTTTTCGGAAGTTTAACGTGTAGTTTGACGGTTAAATCCGTAAAATGCCAAGAATTCGACCTCATATGGACAATGCTTCTGCTACCAGAGCCATGACGATGATAGAGGCTGGTCAGTCGCAACGTTCCGTGGCTTTACAGCTGGGGTATTCTTGGGAGGAGGGAGTGTATCCCGGCGTCGTGGCTCTGGAAGAAGTCGTGCTACCACCGCCCAGGAAGACCGGTACGTGCGACTTACTGCGCGACGTGATCGTACTGTGACAGCGCGCGCATTACAAAACCAATTACGACGGACTACTGGTACCCTTGTCGGCGACCAGGACCATTAGGAGTCGTTTGCACGAAGACTAGCAACTTTCACGAAGGCCTGTTACCCGCACTAAACTGACCGGGACTCATCGTGCAAATTAATTAAGGTTTGCACGCCAACATTTTGAATGGGGCATGGAGGAATGGCGTAAGGTGCTTTTCACGGATGAGTGTAAGGTGAAGTTTTCTAGTGATGATCGACGTATGCGAGTGTGGAGAAGAAGCGGAAAAAGATTTTCAGATCCTTGCATTCATGGTAAAGCTGACCTTGTTTTTCTGAATAAGGGCACTGTGACATCTCAGAGTTACATTGAACGGATTGTCAGGCCATTATATCATCCCATTTTCACAAAGAGTGGTGGACGGTTTTATCAAGATAAAATATGTAGGATAATGCACGACCACACACAGCCCGGGCGACAATCTCTGTCCTGGAGGAAGGCGCGTTATTAAACACCTCAAAATTAAACAACTCAGCTGTACGTTTAGTCTACAAATTAATGTTTTTGTTAAGTGTAAACAGCCATAAAAGGTAATAAAAACCAAAAACATCCGAAGATTAAATATTTTTGTCTAATTGCATTAAGATTCACTAAATTTAATAAAAAAAACATTGCTTCATTAAATTTAAAACAATCTGAGCAATAATTACTGTCAAAAAAATAATAATCGGAAAATTAGTGGTGGCACTTATTTTGTTTTGAGTATGTTACTTAAAAGAGTTACTCTTTTAATTTACATTAATAAAACAACAAATATTTATAATTTTAGTAACCTGGGAAGATATGGTTTAGAAAATATGACGGATGTCTAAAACCCTTTTAAAGAAAACCTTATTCAATTGTATTTTGTCAGAGCAAATTTCACGTCTCAAAACCTACAACACTTATGTTTTATCAGAATCATTGAATCTTTTCATCCACGTCCATATCTCCGTCATTATTAAGCCTTTCTAGCATAGTCCTGACTAATATAAAATCATAAACGATTCGCAATAAAACAGTTACAAATTTCTTAAGTTTGACCCACGGCAAGGTCGTCCGCTTCAAGATACTACGCGAGCTTCTAGTCAAACGGAGACGTGACTATAAAAGCATTGCTCCGATTACATACAAATCATACTTTGACTTACACAGCCCCCGACAACATGTTCTCCAAAGTGAGTCTCAATAAATAGCACACATGATTTTAAGTCGAATGTGCTCAAATGAAAAGCTTTATAATAACATCCATGTAAATTATTCCAGATCATCGCTTTGTGCGCTGTAGTGGCGGTGTCCAAGGCTGGACTCCTGCCTGCAGCTGAGCATTACTCCTCATCTGCAGCTGGCTCCTCCCAGAGCATTGTGCGTCACGATGAGTCCTATGGTAGTTCCACCAGGCCGGTAGCCGCTCCGGTAGCCAAGGTGGCCGTAGCTACCCCCGTGTACCAAGCCGCTGCTCCCGTCTACCACGCACCCGCCACCGTCTACCACGCGCCCGCTCCTGTTGCCTACCACGCTCCCGCTGCCGTCGCCTACCGTGCCGCTCCTATTGCTAAGGTCATCGCTCACCAAGAGGAATACGTAAGTATTTCAAATTGACTCACCTCATTAAAATGTAGAAAAAAATGAGCTCAAAAATCCTGCAAAAATCCACGTTTAAAATGGTTTTAAATAACTGCCCACTCTATTTAATTATTAAAAAGACTCTGTGTTGAAATAAACTTCTAAACTGATTCATTCAACTTTATATTATTTTATATAGACCAAAATGGAAAATTTATTCTTATAGGCTCACCCAAAATACGAGTACAGCTACTCGGTCGCTGACGGACACACCGGCGACAACAAGGAACAGCACGAGGTCCGTGACGGCGATGTCGTCAAGGGCTTCTACTCCTTCCACGAGGCCGACGGCTCCATCAGAACCGTGGAGTATTCAGCCGACGATCACAGCGGCTTCAACGCTGTGGTCCAAAACACCGCCCCCACCGCTGCCCCCGCCGTCATCAAGGCCGCCCCTGTGGTCCTGAAAGCCCCAGTATACGCCGCACCCGCCTCTCAATACTACCACCACTAAGCTCAGTCTAAGATACTACGCCTGTAAATAATGTTTGTTGATTAATTTATTGTAATATACGAATAAGATCGATTTGATTTGATATTAATTGCACCTTATTCCTTTATTTATTTATTTATGCTTTATGTACATACCCTAAACTAGGTGTACAAAGGTCATTCTCTGCCAGTCAACCTTCGGGTAGTGTGGAAAGCAGCGATAGGTGGCTTATTTATTGCTTTCTTACTTTTTTTACTTTTGTGCACTTTTTTGGGATGGATAAAAAATGTTAAACTCGCGTCAGGACACGTGGCCTGATCGAAAATTCGTAAGATAGTAGAGGAAACGTGGAAAATCGACCTTCACCGATCTGATAACTCGATGAGACATATTTTTTATCAAATATAATTTATAAACATATAAATACTATTATATATTTAAAATTATTATTATTATGTATCTCTCCTTACGTAAATTCCTGGGAAGCAACATTGGCGTGAGCAGCTAGGGGTGTCGAGAGGAGCGGCACCGATTTTCCCATCGCGGGGGGATAAATCAAACCCGGAGCGGGTTTCCTCGCTATTACACCAATTTCTTAGTTACACTTCCATCCCCGAGCATATAGCTCTAACAGCTCCACTCTGGATGGCCAATTGAGGCAAGCCAGAGGTGGGGACCTGTTCCTCTGGGTTATCACTCCGCCTGCCGGAGACGAGGAACAGCTACTACTACTACTTTCCCGAGAGCAATCGAGTCCGTGGTGTCGTTACTCACCAACAGCCCGCCACAAGCCGCCCTGCGGTGTTATTATTATTATTATATTTATTTATATACAAGAGTGAGGTGATGAAAGAAAATTAATTAAAGTTAATCAGATTGGTGAATGTGGATCTTCACCGGCTCTTAGACCAAGACGGAGGGGTGACAGCTGATGACGGCTCGACTGTTTATACTTGTAAAATTCGTTTATATCAAGTTTTTTAAATATGGACATTGAACAAAGGGCATCTATTAATGAAAAAAGTGACGAAGAAATAGTGAAAGAAAATGAGTGAGTACTTTATAAAAATACTAGATGA
The DNA here is from genome assembly GCA_911387765.1 of Pyrgus malvae. Lineage (NCBI taxonomy): Eukaryota > Metazoa > Arthropoda > Insecta > Lepidoptera > Hesperiidae > Pyrgus > Pyrgus malvae. Next base: position 19,619,443 of record OU426951.1, on the reverse strand, counting down.
AAAATAATACTGATAATAAAAGCAATTCGTGCGAAATTATTCCCTTACCATTCCAAAATATCAAAAATGCACAACGTTAATGTTCAAGTTTTCACTTCTGCCGGCACTACCGGAGTGCAACCTGTTGTTTCTAATGAGGCTCATACTAAATACGCTTAGATCTATACGAAGGCATAAAAGCTCTATTGTACAATAAACTTACACAAACTAAACGTTTCACACTCACAGCCCACAAAAATTTTAAAAATCATCCAAATTTCTGCTTAGCCGGGAATCGAACTCGGGACCCTCCGATCGGCAGTCCGGCATGGTAACCATTGCGCCACATGGGTCATCATAAGTCATCTTAAGTCGTTTTGAGATTTAAGGATAACCCAAAAGAAATCTTATAAGCTCATTTGAGCTAATTTTATAATTTGTCCGTTAATACAAACTTATCAATTTGAAATTAACATCACATGCCCCGTTCCCGTAGCAAGCATACCTCTCTGATTTATTGAATGCAAACGATTAACACAGTGGCTATGAAAACCCGGTGAATAATCTATGAAAAGGGGAATAGGATAGGTGCTATTTGCAAATTTACATTCGCGTTTCTGCGTATCAGAGGAAGTTGACGATACTTGCAGTTATTAAGCCTGCTCGGGAGTGTATTGAACGTTGAATACATTCTAAGAATTCACCAATTAGAGTAATGGAAATAAGACATTGACCAATTATGAAAAGAGCAGATACTACCGTTTTACCGTATATTTTAATAAGAAGCAAAATCTTATAGCACAAGTAAAGAATTTAAAAGAATTTAAAAGTTGTAAATGTTTAGTCAAGTTACATAAAATAATACTTTTATGAAAACATTGTCCATTAATAACAAGTTTTCTTTCACCCTTACCTATATCTGATTTAATCCTAATTTGCTTATGGATAGTAATAGGAAAATTCAATCCGTTTCTTTGTATAGGATTAAATAACTTATTTACACATTTCAATTTTGGAGCAATGATAGAATAATCGTAAAAAGTACGGTCGCTGATGCGGACATGCCAAATGTAAACCCCGGCGCGCACCTATTGCTAAGAATTTTGGTAAATGTGTATTTATCCCGTATGTATACGTGTGTCGTGTATAAAAATTAAGGGTTACTAAAATTTTTCAAAGAAATAATGTCGTGCTAGAAAAGGCTATACTGATGTGCTTAAATATATCATACTAATGTTTGATACGTTTGTTAATCTTTTCTTATCTCTTTTTATATCTCTTTTTTTAAGTCGTATGTTAATCTTTCACGTAAAAACTACTCAATGGATTTTAATGAAAGTTTACAATAATATTGCTTATACATCAGAATAACACATAGGCTACAATTTATAAAGATATTGTGTGAATTGTCCAAAATATGACGATAAGTGACAAGTAAGTAGGAAAAAATCTACCATCTGCGAGCTATTCTGGCGTGCGCTGCCAAAACCGCTGGAGTTACACATACACACAACCATGTAATGTATGATGAAAATGTTTATCTTAAATAGTTCTACAAAAAAACCTGCCACAGTATACTTCTATATCGTATGAGTAAGCCATTATAGCCAAAATAGTGAACCATAACTATAATAAAAATTGATAATTTACTGACCCTTTCTAACGCGAGTGAAACCGCGGGGTGACCTCTACACAAATAAATAAAATTGGAGTGTCTGTTTGTAATATTAAAATAACCGCTTTTTACTACATGCATATGAATGTTTATACGGTACATATGCCAAAATAACATTTTTTATATTTTTTGTCTGTCTGTCTGTTTGTTCCGGCTAACGGCTGGACCGATTTTGACGGGACTTTCACTGACAGGTAGCTGATGTAATAAGGAGTAACTTAAGCTACTTTTATTTTGTCCGTCTGTCTGTATGTCTCTTTGTTCCAGCTAATCTCTGAAAAGGCTGGACCGATTTTGACGGGGTTTTCACTGGCAGGTAGCTAATGTAATAAGGAGTAACTCAAGCTGCTTTTACTTTGTCTGTCTGTCTGTCTGTCTGTTTGTCTGTTTTTTCCGGCTAATCTCTGAAACGGCTGGACCGATTTTGACGAGACTTTCACTCGCAGGTAGCTGATGTAATAAGGAGTAACTCAGGCTACTTTTGTCTTGTCTGTCTGTCTATCTATCTGTCTATTTGTTCCGGTAATCTCTGAAACGATTGGACTAGCGGTATTCTAAAACTACCGCTTTTCGTTATACGCTTCTCCCACCAACGAATCAATATCACAAAGGCTGCCTGTTGCGCGGGCACAGAACGCGCGAGCGGGTTTTAGTAGCTTATTTTATGAAAGCTAAGAAACTGCGAAACTGGGGCTGGTATTGTACTCATTATGTTAGAACGATACTGCGGTGGTGCAGTACGGCTATTACGTACCTACAGCATATTATTGGTAATAGATCGAAGACTTCATTCGTAATGCTGTATATAATTTGAAATAAAATAATGAGCAAATTTACGGAGTATATTCACTTCATGCTAACGATCCTTCCTAACGCGGGTGAATCCGCGGGGCACAGCTAGTACTTACATAATAATAAAAAATCTACCTTTTTATAACTCACTACTGGACACAGGTCTTCTCCCACAAGGTCTCTTAGGCATGCACGGTGATGGAAAACATCGTAATCAATTAAAATCGCAATATTTTATATCACCGTGGAGCATCTATAAAATGCACACATAAAAAAAATTGTCAGATGTGGGCTTCGAGGATTTAAACCTGGTATCTCAATATCGACCGCGGTCAGCCATCGCTGATCTACAACAAAAATAAATCATATTCGAAGATTTATCAAGCGTTCAAGTTTATTTAACAGCTCCTCTTAGCATCTTATTATCAGCCATCAGCGTATTCGATTATTGGCTGAATCAATGATTGAACTAGAGAAAATTATGTTCCCAAAGGCTTCCCCAAGGGCAAGAATTCTTGAAGGCATTTGAGCGAATGGAAGGAGTCGTGAACCTTACGACTTACTTCATTGACGTGAGCTTTCCAGGAAATAATCTAATCAATCACGATTCCTAGATCCTTAACTATTTTTGTATATATATTTATATGCACTGTCTAAGTAAACCATGGGAAAACTGTAAATTTTATTCAGAGTGTAGTAGTAGTGTTTGTTTTGCTGTCTTTGTGTGTGTCCATGTTAACCATGACATTAAAGATCGACGAAATATAATATCTAACGCCCATTCATGAAAATGACAAATAATTAAAACTATACAAAAATCCATAAGGTTTTCTGAAAACTTAATCACAACGCAAAGCAAAGTTATGTTGATCTTTACAATTTTAACTTAATAATCTGAGTGATAACTAATTATCACGACTAAAGAATTACTTTAAAAGATTAAATTAAAAATATTAAAGTACCAACATCATTAAGTCCTAGTTCTGAATCGGTTACTTCTAATAGAAACTACCTTAAATCATTATAATATACTTATTGACATATATATATGCCAAACTCTCTACTACACATAATATTTTTCAAAAAAAAAATGTTTTAAAAGATTTAATACATAAATTTTTTTCGCGATTTTCTAAAAATCTCATACTAGGCCATTATTTTCGGTTAAAAAAATAAAACCATACCTACACGGTATATCTACGAGTGTAGCAAAAAAGATTTATAAAAAGGCAACCACACACATGTATTTTATTAAAGGTTGCCTCAGTTTTGCTGGAGTAATATTTATACAAAACATTCCAAATTAAGTAGAGTTCCATAAGCTATGTTTTTAAATTTGGAATATTTCTGCCTTATCTAAGCATATCCAGTTGGACAGCTTATGAATGATAAATTTTTAAGGGTGAACGTGTTATAGATTTTGTCAAAATTGGCCTAGGACAAGGTCATAATATGTTTCAAGGTAACGCACGATAATACAGCTGACTAAACGACTATAAATACGTTGAGCAAATCTATAATATCATTCAGTGTTACATTGAAATCAATCGAACATGATCTCCAAAGTAATGCTCCTGATATTACGAAATATTAAATACAATGAACAATTACAGTTATAAAATATATATTTTTTTAATCTTTATTTCCAGATCATTGCTCTGTGCGCTGTTGTCGCGGTGTCCCAGGCCGGGCTCCTGCCCGGGGACGAGCGCTACTCGGCTGTTTCCTCCCAAAGCATTGTGCGACATGACGAGTCTCATGGCGTCGCCACCAAGCTGTTTGCCGCCCCTGTAGCCAAACTGGCCGTAGCTGCCCCTGCGTACCACGCCGCTGCCCCCGTGTACAACGCCGCTGCCCCCGTATACCACACTGCTGCTCCTGTCTACCATACCGCTCCCATTGCCAAGGTCGTCGCTCACGAAGAAGAATACGTAAGTTTTTACCAACCTGTACACAACATTATTTCAAAAATTATTGACGAAAAATAAAAACTGCATACCTACTGGTTCAAACAAGTATAGAAATGGAATTTTTAGAGTGCCATGTGTATTTGAACATATCCATATATATTTTGTTACAGTCCCACCCCAAATACGAGTTCAGCTATTCGGTCGCTGACGGACACACCGGCGACAACAAGGAGCAGCATGAAGCCCGTGACGGCGATATCGTGAAGGGCTCCTACTCCTTCCACGAGGCTGACGGCTCCATCAGGACCGTGGAGTACTCCGCCGACGACCACAACGGCTTCAACGCTGTGGTCCACAACACCGCCCCCACTGCTGCCCCCGCCATTATCAAGGCCGCCCCTGTGGTCCTGAAGGCCCCAGTTTACGCCGCCCCCGCCCCTCACTACTACTACCATTAAGTCCAAATGTTAATTACTCTAGTCTAGTAGATTTAATATTTTTTGACTAATGTTAAAGGCAATATACGAATATTAATAGAATAAAGCATTTTACATCAACCTCAAACATCAAAATTGCTTTACTACTGTTTTATGATTCAATACAGAGTTGGTTAACACGGTAATATGTAGCTCAGACAAGTCTGTAGCAGAAATAAATGTTTGATTTTTTCCATCAAGATAATTCTTACGAACTTACGATAATTCATAAGAAGAAGGGAGAATATTTCAAAGGTTGCTGTGTAAAAATAAATTAAAAGGAAATCGGTAGGTAGTAAAGCTAGTGTATTCATGACAATCAAATATATTTTTACATAAGTGACATAGACTAAATTTAAAAACACTAGAAAAATAAGTTATGTATGGCCTGTGTTATAACAAAGAACGTGAAACCTTCAACAGAACAATTTCCTGTCCCTTCCATCATAAATTACTATTACTTTATGTCAACAAAACGAATTGTTGATTTTCTTTGAACATCTCATATATTTAGTTATTTTCTATATTTCATCTTATTTTTATTCTTTATTGCTTGTCTTTTCTCAACTCAGCTTGTCTTTTCAGTTTAAGCTCCCACTCACACCGCCTGCAACTCCAAAAGATATACCAACTTATTTTTTCCCTACACAATCAGTCAAATAAAGGACGGATTGCCGTAATCTAATTTACTTATACTCAATATTGAATTCCTGGTGAATTTTCGTATCCTTTGAACCTATACAATTCAATCTAAAGCAAACAATTCTACATGATACGAGAAGGTAAAGGCTTAGAATTATAGCGCCTGCGTAATGGTGCTAGGCAAACTATTGTGGATGTAATTGAGTTTACTTTTTAATAGGTGGCACAAGTTTCACCGTTCGACCGTGGAAGTAACACCAATCTACGAGTACACCCACTTCTACCAAGATGCAATTCGATTGTGTTTCGTTGGAAAGCTACGGTTGGCATCCTGACTGACATGAAGCGACCGTCAGCCTCGGAGTAGCAGCGCATCACAAGAACTTGTTGCCTTCTAAAATTACTAAACGCTACTTAAAATCAGTAAATCTCAATAATATTCTCACATTTCCGTCACTCGCAGCCGTTTTGGTGTTCCTAAGTAAAAATAAATAATGTAGTTTAAAAAACTAAACAACACGCTTTTGTGAAAATACAAACTAAAAAGTAAAAAATAAGAAGAAAATATTTTACTATATTTATTTTATATTTAATTTATCTATATTTTAATATAAAATAAAACTTGAGGTGAATGGGGTCACCCCACGCTTTTTTTTACAGTAAAAAACATTTTCTTCTTATTTTTTTACTTTTTCGTTCGTATTTTCACAAAAGCGTGTTTTTAAGTATTTAAACTACCTATATTGTTTTTTTTTAATTTTCTAGTTGGATTTTTTTTTTTCATATTATTGCATTGTCATCGGCCCTTGACCCCTGTGCAAATTTTTAAGTTAATCAGACGCTTAAAAGTAGGTGAAAATGAAGTTAAAAGATTCCGTTACATACAAATAGGTCAAGCTAATATAAGTGTGTTAAAAATATAAAACTTTATATTTGTTTCATTAAGTACCTTAGGCCGCGAACTTATCAGCCGCCCCTCATATATTTTTTTTATCCTGATGATCTTAGTTAGGACTTTAATATAAACTTATGAGATTATTGTATTGTCATCGGCCCTTGACCCCTGTGCCAATTTTAAAGTTAATCGGACTCCTAGAAGTAAGTGAAAATGAAGTTAAAAGATTCCGTTACAAACATACATACAGATGAAGCTAATGAAAGCGTGTTAAAAACCGGAAACTTTCTTTCCTCTATCAAAACTATAAATAATCTTAATGAATTGTCTCCACCAACCCGCATTGGTGCAGCGTGGTGAAGTAAGCTCCAAGCCTCCTCAATAATGGAGAGAGACCCGTGCCCAGCAGTGGGACTTAAAAAGGGTTGCATGAATTGATAAATTTTGCATACTTAGCGCAATAGATAGTACTCAAACAAGTTTCTAACGGCTTTTACTTTATACTATTATAACTTGTCCTTATCTTTCGACGCCATCATGGTGTCGAAAATGAATATGTTATTTATCTTAAGCTAATCTTTATTTGTGAATGGATCGATTTACAAAAATGTGACCTAGAGCAATACCCCGCTTGATAACACCCACTATGAATCTGATGCAATAAGTATGACAAGTGGCTGTCAGAATATTAATAACGTTAGTGCCAATTTTGACCATAAAAGCTACCTACTTACACAATGACATATAAAATAAAATATTTGCCTAAGTCCCGATTTTGTCTAACTAACAACTAACTAACTAAATATTAGCGCTGTCAACGAAACTTATGTGACATTAAATGATAGCGATAATATTAACTGACCAATAACTTTATCTGGGTATTGAAAAATCAGCCTTAAGTAAGTTGATTTTAATCAAAGATTTCGAAAGATAAGCATTCTAATAGTTGGTGTAAAAGGAACTTAGTTAATATTCTTTTCGCTAGATTGTTGTGGTGTGGAGTGGTTTTTAAGGCTTGTACTTACCCATACAGGGCTATTCTGACGGCACTTTTCGGACGGGTTTCAATGTCTTTGCAGAGCTTTGTACGCCACAAGCAGCACTTTATATGCTACGAGTATTACGCCTCTATAATGCCGTGGATCTTAGCAATAGCTGGATTGTTTTTCAGCGAGGATGATAATTCAATAAAATTTAAAAAACCAAGTAAATTTTATACTTAGATTTATTAATTAAATAAACAATCAACAACATTTGGAATTACCAGTATTACCTACTCTTTACAAATTAGTGATAGTAAGCGGGGGCAGCATGGGCTGCGGTGTTGTGCACTACAGCATTAAAACCGTTGTGAGCGTCAGCGGTGTACTCCACGGTCCTGATAGAGCCGTCAGCTTCCTGGAAGGAGTAGGAGCCCTTCACGACGTCACCATCACGGACCTCCTGCTGTTGCTTGTTGTCGCCAGTATGGCCGTCGGCAACCGAGTACTTGTACTCGTATTTGGGGTGTGCCTGTGAAGGAAATAAAATATTGTCAGATTAAATGTCACATAACTTATCACCGCAAAGCCAAAGAAAAACTGAACGATCATTGGGTTAAGTGAGGATCTTAAAAAATCATTCCATTGGGTGATTTGTTTTCTTATTTGTCCACTTCAAATATTTGAAAAAAAACACTTCACTCCATATCATGGTAATTAAATCCTATTTAATCAAGATTGATAGTCCCCAAAGGAAGTTTCATTTGTGAAATATTAAATTAATTTTTACACGATTGGAGGAGCATATATTACCAACTGAAGAAGAATAATAATTTTAATGGGCTAAAGTTTTATGACAATAAGATTGTAGTAAAAAACCGGAGTGGAGTAAGCTCCAGGCCTGCCCAATAATGGGGAGAGAGGTGCAGCCAATTAATACTCACGTATTCTTCCTTTTGAACGTTGTAGGCAAGGGCAGGTGCCTGGTAGGCGACTGCGGGCGCTTGATAGGCGACGGCAGGTGCGTGGTAGGCGACAGCAGGAGCACGGTAGGCGGGGGCGGCGTAGCGCGGCTGCTCGTGGCGTACGATGGTCTGCGAAGAAACGGCGCCGGAGGAGTAGTGTGCCGGTGCAGGCAGGAGAGCAGCCTGGCATACCGCCACCACGCTGCACAGAGCTACGATCTGAAAATGACAAAGCATTTGAAAAATTATAGGTAATTCTTCAACATATTCCAGTATTATTTAGCTTACTCTAAGAAATCCACAATTGTACTTACTTTAGCGAACATGATTATTCTTTATTATCTTTAAGGACTTAATGATTATACTGAGTACCAAGAACTCTATATATACCCGCGATTATTTAATAAAGAAGGGGACGTTGTTGAACTAGTTTTTGGCCATGACCTGGGTCAAAATTCGCTAATCGACATTCACTAAACACTATACACGTTGATGGGTGACAAGTTACATAACAATACTAATGTATGTAATCACATTTCTTCTAACTCTCTCTAGTTTTTAGGGTTCCGTAACTGATAAGAGGAAAAAAACATGTAGGGATATCTACTACTAGTACTACTACTAGCTTCGGGATTAAGAATAGAGCTACGGTATTCCCTGCCTGATCGTAAGAGGCGACTAAAAGGGGGCTTTCAGAGTTGGGGACGGTGTGAGTGGGAGGTGGATCCTCCCAGCCAGCAGCCCCGGGAAGGACGGCGGTGTGTGCGTGGCCACATACCACCGTAAACATCGGAAGGTGCAGGATAGCACATCTGCTCTCCCGACGATGGGCGCCGCGCGTGGAGGACACCAGTGCGTTCCACTGGAGATCCCGGAGTTCTCTCCAAGTGCAGAGGCAGGCCACCGAGGTGGTTTTAGTGCGGTCGAATCCCACATAACACGGTATCCTCTCCCAAGGTGCCTGGTACCTTTTGAAGGTTTCCCCCCGATACCAAAAAAAATGATATCTACTACATACGAATAACATCATTTTATTCTTTATCCCAATGATACGTAGGATCTTTTCTTTATTCAATGTCACAATGTTTTTAGATCTTACTTATTTTTAAGACCCTTAAAATGTTTCTTTTTTTTAAGATAAGACCTGCAATCCATTAAGAGCTATGAAGAACCTCCTCTTCAGAGAAGAACTTTCTAATTTTTAGCTGCACTACAAATCAAAAGATGTGTTCGCGCCCTGTTAATTCCTTAGAATTATTCAGGACTATCCCATATTAGCTAATCAATTCTTACACGTCCTACGGTCCCGGTCTCCCGTGCAGCAGGTATACCAAGGAGGGGTGTGAGCGTATTTTTAATTAATTACATTATTATCAATCTATTTAAACTTAATTCCTTATTAGTGAGAGTTTTTTAAACTACATTTTTAATTTTCTTCTGGAATGAATAACGTTAATGGTGTTATGAGAGGAGTCTAAGACTTTAAGAGAGTTAATAGCTCGACGTAGCTAGCGTAATTGAAGGAGAGCTTACGTTGTCTTAGCAAAAAAGTTATTACAATTACACAGTAGGAATTAAGGCGTCCATGATTCGAGTATTGCTAACAATGCAAATCAGTGTTCTCTCGATCACAACGACACCGGTTTTAAGTTACCTTTGACAAACACAAATTGCAAGGTTTGATGGATCCTGCTTCCACTGGATGGCCAACTGTGACACGTTCAGATCTATAATTCATGATAATCCTAAAATTAGTTTCGTTAACAAGTTTCACTTTACTTTCATACATAACGAGAAGTAGCTCGCACTGTCTCTTGGAAATTATTACTTGAGCGTTACGACAATAAACGGTTATTATTAAGCCATCACCTAACTGCCCTGCGTCTATTGAGTCTATGGATAAGGAATCTGAGAGATCACTACGTTAGTTAGTCGACCACGTAACTAAGAATTTGCGTGTTCTTTCCTATTTAGGACAAGCTACAGAGCATTGGGATACCAAAAGCTACATTTATTATTCGATTTCGTATATTCCAGATAGTTCTCGGGATATTATGTTACAGCTTACCCTAGTATATCATGCCTAACTTTATTAACTTTTCATCTTACAGTCAAAATGTGTGGTTTAGCCGTTTCGTTACTTCAGACACTATGCAAAAGTAACGAACGCCTTTGTAGCGGATACGACTTCGATGCGTATAATCATGTAAAGTTGTGAAATTAGGACTGCTAGACTTAGGTGGATTTAGGAGCTTGGCTCTACATGAGGTCTGATATATTTTTCATATAGTAAGCCATAGGCATTCGTCTTGGCAACATTTTTAAATTTTTGGTAGGATCAATTATTTCATGATGGTGTGGAACCTTGTGCACAAAATTAATACAAGTAAAGCAGTATCACAATTCGGAATGAACAGTGCTAACGAGGTTCCTTGGCAAATAATTGGCGAGTGTTTATCGGCAGATCATTTTTGAACTGGGCCCGAATATAGAGAGCTCCATAACAATGGAACATCGTGTCTGTTGGACGATAGCGATGGCTGAGAGTGATAGTACTGGTGACAGAATCCATTCTCTTTTAAAAATAAACGTTTATCCGACATTGTGGGGAGGAGGTCGGGGTGCACTGGTGTGAAAAACTTTGCACAGCAAATAAAGATAAAAATCTTTGTTTCTTCATTCATTATTCGTTTAACGGCGCTTAAAATTTTAGGAAGTGGTCCTATCATTTTATTGCTATCCATATATTGCATCCGAACATGGCGCTAAACAAAATTACAAAAAAAAAACATCTATAAGTCTCATCCTCAACCTTTTTATATGTCTTTCAGTTGGGCACCGGTTTCCACCACGCTGACCAAGTGGTGGTGGACAACATGTCTACGAGAGATTATGAGTTAGGCTTAGGAATGAACGGTGATGGAAAACATTGTAATAAATTATTCAACAGCAATAAATACGCACTCAACAAATATCTTTGTCAGAGGTGGTTTGAACCGGGTGTTTGATCTCTGTATCTCCATGTCGGAGACTGCGGTCTTTGGTGCCATTCCTATTATAATTAAAATTATTTAAATCACATTTCAAAAAAAAACTTTTTGTGGCTACCACAAATTAAATCAATATCGGATAAAAGAAATCAATCGTTCCAATTAATATATAATAATCCGAATAAATAAATTTAAGCTAGCAGCTAAGTAAACCGAACCGAAAAAAAAGGTGAGATGGGTCGATCCTGGGTGCTATCAAAAGATTTTCAATTATTAAAGATTGTTGGAGACCTTATTGGCGGTTTTAAAACATCCGAAAGCGGATATTAACTTCTAACCACCTCAACCAACAAGCTTTGGAGCAGCATGATGGAATAAGTTCCCCAACAATCTTAAAAGATTCGTGACCAGTATTAGGACGCAATAAAGGTTGCTGTCATAATTTGATAATTTATAAAAATTAAAAAAATGTAGGTATATAAATATAAATAAACAGTCTATAAATTTCTTAAGGCCGATTTTTTAATCCACAGATAAAGTTATTGGTCAGTGAATATGATCGCTATCATTTTCATACGCGTCATGTATGTCATAAGTGTAACGATGGCAGCACTATCAGTTATTCGGCGAATAATTTTATCCAGGGAAGTAATTTTTTTAACGTATTGTATCCTGCTTATTTAACGATTATCATGATGGTTATTGCAGTTTTGAATTTGAACGTTTTTTAAAATTCTGCTTGTTTAGCGATAACCGATCTTGTCGTAGAACACAATGGATACCAAAATTATTGGGGCACTGATAATATCAGAAAAAGTGATTCCACCTCATTCTTGCCACACAATCGAATTCTTGGGTATTAGATTTTAGTGAAATTTATATAATAGGTGATAGGAAAGTATAAAATGGATAATAACACTTGGTGTAATCAACAGTTCGCTAGTACATCCCGTTAGCGACGGTTCATCTTAAACGTTTGAAGATGTCTCCAATGGTAAACATTTTTTCATTAATTAAATATATTTAATCTTCTCAACATTAATATAATCATTAAAGGATAACTATTAGCTTGGCTGGCTGCAACCCTTTTTGCGTCCCACTGCTGGGTACGGGTCTCTTCCCCTTATTGGGGAGACCTGGAGCTTACTCCACCACGCTGCTCCATGCGGGTTGGTGGAGATGCGGGTTAGTGGCCAACCCGCTGTCGGATGTTTTCAAACCGCCCATAAGGCCTCCGACAAGGTTTAACGACTGTTATCTATCAACAACAACCGGGACCGACGGCTTAACGTGCCCTCCGAAGCACGGAAACGCGCATGAAATTTTTCGCCACTAGCGGTCACCCATCTCACACCTGACCGCGCCCGTTTGGCTTAGCTGCATAGACCGCTTGCGATCTACGCTAGCCGCCGAGCCATGGGCGCTTAATTAGCTTAGCAAACTATAAAAATTATAAAATATTTAAACAGTTATTTTTTTAAATAAAAGTTTATTAACCGAAGTAAAAACAGACTTGTAAAAAGTTATTGCTATTTACAAGTCTGTTTTACTTTTACTGTTTTGTCAATTTTATGGACATCCTAGTGGTAAATGACCATCACATGAGTGACTTTTCTTGTATCACGTCACTAAATGGCATAAAAAGTATCTTCAAATTTAGTATTCTAACAATACTTTTCTATCATTTTGTGACCGTCACACTACATTGAAAATAGTGAATCTTAATTTTTATTTTCTTTTGATAACTAAAAATATTTCGATTACTATTTTTAGATGCTATTATTCTTCTGCTTTGTGGGCATAAACTCGGCAGTTGTCATTGACAAAGCCAATGGAGCTCAGAACGGCCGTTTCGACTCAGAAAGCTCCAATGGGTGGCAGCTTTACAAAACGTACCACCCGTACCACCCTCCCGGTGCCCAGTCTATTGTGAAATATGAAACTTTCGTAAGTATAAAAAATGGTCTATTATGTTTTTTATTTGAATGGAGTATTTCATTTATTTCCGCTTGTCATAAATATTCACTTCAAAGGAAACGAAACGGCTTTTGTGAAAATTACAAACTTACGCTACATTCACCATTTCAAACTCGATTTAATATGTAACTAATCACAATCTAATAACTTTCTTACATTAAATTAAATGAAGATGTAGAAATACACCTAATTTCAAAAATAGTGTACAATATGCGAGCTATGCAAGCGTACATAAATTTTTTTTCACCTGTATTGTGCCCTGAAACTTTTATGCAATTACCTACATTATTTCTTCTTAGTATACCCGCATTAGGCTACACGGGTATGATTTGTAAATATCGATAGCAACCAAGACCGATGACGTTACTATATTACAAAGCAGGGAAATGCATGACGGTCATGAAAGATGTTAGACGGTAGCGGATATTTTCACGTTTTCGTGGCGGATTCTGTACGTTGATTTAATTTTACAAGTAAAATAAAATTAACATGAATCCTGAATTACTTATAACATTAGCTCAATATATATTTGAAGCACTTTATCGAATTTCATTTTATACAATGTAAAATAATTGTAAAATTTGATGTCAGCTTCTTTATTACATACATATGTGTCAGATGCGACAAATTCATGACTTTTACTGAAATTGGATGAACCTTTTTCTTTCTTAAGTTTTCTGTATACATACTCATAGTAAGCTAGTATTCTTTTGGTTCTTATAAGGATTCATGGCGAGAACGTTTGGTGTGAAAAAGTCGCAACAGAGCTTGCACGTTTTTTTCATCGGCCGGCTAAAACGCCGTACGGTGAAAAAATGTCGTCTACAAGGGCTCTTACGAGGCCCGCATGAAATTTCCGATTCCGTGTGGGTATCCGTGAGACCAAAATTACCACTTTATTCAATACAAAACGCAAAAGGTATGACACGCAAGTGAGTGCTTCATCAGATGAAATTCGGATAAAATTAGCCATAAAAGTATGAATTTTCTGAAATACATATTTTATCTGCGACACATTTTATTTAAATTTTTAAGCTAATTCGAAGTGAAACTTTTTCACTGCAGCGAAATAAAGATTATTATGTATTGAGATCAAAAATTAAAATATGACTTAGATTTTTTCAGAATTTTAGTACCTATGTAAAATTTATTGATATAACACATACAAAAATACGACTTTTTAAAAACCCTCGATTTGAATTTCTTATGAACCTACATTTTTTTTAAATAAACCTATCTTATATTTCAGGCCTACCCCAAATATGAATTCGAGTATGCCGTGTCTGATAAACACACGGGTGACCATAAACACCACTTCGAAAGTCGTGACGGGCACAAGGTGCGGGGCGAGTACGGGCTCGTGGAAGCGGACGGCTCTTTGAGGAAGGTGCAATACAATGCTGATGATTTCAACGGGTATGTTTTTTTTAAATTGTTAGAACATGCAAAGTTAAATCGGTTGTGACTATTTCTATCATAAAGGAGTCGTTTTGTATTTCGATGGAAAGGTTACCGGTTCCTGACTCGTGTTACGGTCAATTGTTTCCATTCCCAGTGAAGCAGAAATTTAATTACTGAAACTACTGTCCTCGGTCTGGGTGTTTGTGTTCATGTCTTTATATGTGTCCACTGTCCATGGTGCCCACGAAACAGGGAATCTTATTGTGGGGCTATGAGTGTGTAGCGTGTGTGTGTAATAATTAATTATTTATTTTTTATGATTACATGCTGACTATGACCAGTGTCGCTCTACCTTTTGTTGGATGTAGATGCATGAGGGCAAGACCACTTAACAATTATATGGAAGCATGCATTCTCGCTTTAATACTTTCAATTTTTAATGAAAACATTCATGACAGTTTTCACATTTGACTATATTCAAATCTGAAGATCAGGGCTCGTATTTTTGTTTTGTTAGACAAAAAATATCTTCGCTTATTTTAAGATCGCAATTTATTAGTAATGACGTCACTCGACTTAACCCAGAAATTGATTTTACTTATTTCTGGACCATAACGTGGAACTTTTAAATTATTTAAGTGGAATTTGATCATTTTCTTTTTTTGCAGTTTTAACGCCGTAGTAACCAAGACAGTAAACAAACATGGTGATACTGCATATTCCGTCTTTGGGCACACCAGACAATTTTTGCCTATCGGACATGGGGTAAAGATCAACCATTTCTTCCCCAGTAAGGATCACCAATACCAGGAAGCCACAAACTTAAACAAGGACACAATTTTAAACAAGCCAGTGCAAGAAGCTACTGTTGAGAGTACATCAGTCAAATCTGAAGATGGTCAAGTTATAGATGAAGCAAAAGAGAAAACTCTTATAGAACCTTATACTTATCAGTCAATCGTTCCTGAACATCAGCAAATCAAAAATATTGAGTCATCTATCGTTAAAATGGAAACGGTTGAAGGGCCTACCTACAAAGTGGTGCCTGCTCCCTTGCCAGTAGAGCACGAAAAACCGTCAAACTATGAAACTGAAAGTGTGGTCATCGTGCCGCTTACTGAAAAGTCTGCAGTCACAGCTGCCAAAGACATCCCCACAAAGGAAGAAGAAGTAGCTCATAAGGAAGACTCTCATTCTGACTCCGATGTAGCCTCTTCCTACTACCATTCCAAAGTTTACTATGTGGGCTTTTAACATAAAATTTTGTTGTAGAAATTTTAAGTTTGTAGTCATGTTATTATAATTTTATGTTACTAATTTGTTGTTATTGTTCAAGCAATATTGTTTATAAAGTTTTTGGACTACAGATCCATCTTTTATTCAGCTTACAAACGAAATACTTCGACCGCATATGATTCTATGTATTTAAGATGATACTAGATGTCGCTAGGCGTCAGCGGTGATAGTTACAAAGTTCTTCTACAGATGTCGCAGATGCTATAAGTTATTATTAAATGCTGTTAAGTAGTAACTGCTAAGTACTATAATTTACTCATTTAGCATCACCTACTTTACTTAAATTTTGATTTCAAGATAATAACATCTTTTTTAAACAATCACTTAATTAGGGACAGGTCAGTGTTGTAATATTAAGTTAAATGAGAAAGTCCTTGAGGCATGAAATTAATCAATAACGTATATGCAAACCGTTTACATAGGTACCTACTCAAAATGAATGAGACACAGACTGAGGAACTCACCTCATAATTTTGCCCTAAACAGAGCTTGTTAATCATAGTTATTGATAGCATGCATTAAATGTTATTATTAGCTAACCCGATAGACGTTGTCTGAACTATGAATATTGATTTCGAATTTTTTGTGAAAAAAAATTATTATGGTACTTAAAGTATTATCAAATTTTCTAATTTTCCGCACAACTTTTTTAATTTATTTTTTTCATAACCTTCTCCTAACAACAAAAAATACAAAAAAAATAATTAGTGAAATCGGTCTGGCCATTCACACGTGATGTTGTGACCAAGGGAAACAGGAATTCATATATATATTACATTTTAAAGCAGAACTCCCATCTAAACATTATTTCTATAAAATCCTTTTCAATGTTTCGTTCGTTCGTTCTACGAGTAAGGAGTCTACCGATACACCGATCTACGAACGATAACCTAACCTAAACAGAATCCAATCTAAAAGATTAAAGTGTAAATAATTTTTTGCAAGTTTCCATCAATCAAGTCAATTTGTTACTTTAAAAATAACCTTTAATAACGACTTTATTTACATTAAGTTGTTTTATTAAATTATTTAGCATATAACTAATTAACACGTAAATTAAGAGTAACTATTTTAGAGAGTGCTGAGATTAATGAAGTGATAATAATCTCTACCTACTTAAAAATTTATCACTTCAACCTAAAACTTATCACACGGAAATTGTCGTACTAGTTTGCTTTAGCTCTGCGTTGAGTAATATACAAATTAACTAGCCGCTTATATTTCAAATTTAATACATGAGTAAGGTAGGGATCGATCTTTACGTAAGGGCAAAACCTAATAGTGCTAGAACACATAATTTAGTCAGATGACATAACTGTTTCATTTAATATCTGTCCATTTCTTGTGTTGGCGGTGCATAGATTATGAACGCCCGATTACAAAATGCCCAAGTACGCGATGTTTTTATTATCTTATACCATGTATAAAAATTGAAAAAAAAAACAATTGCCACGGTCTTTGCATCATGTTTTTGCCAATTTCGTTGAGACCGTAGGTAAAGTCAGTAAGTCGTCAGTTTTCAGTCAGCCTAGTCAGTCAGAATCAGATGTTAATCAGATGATCAGAACGTGTCCGATGGAGTTTTGGAGGCAAGCCAAAATAACATGTTTTCGCACTGTTATTTTATTTCACAAGACTTGTGCACTATCATTAACCTATAATAATATCGAACAAAATGCCATCAACTTTATCCGATATTACTCAAAAATACACCAATAAAATAAAAATAATAAATTAAGTTTTTAACAAAAAAATAGAACCGACTTCAAACGGTAAAAAATAAAATTGTTCAGTACCTACTTCTTCTTGCTTATGGTAATGACTCTTAAAACTATTTCTGGAGTCAGGCCCTTAGTTTTTTACCTTTCATAATCATGTTTATCTAATAGCCATCTAAAAGTCTGAAAGAATACTACTATCAGTCCACCTGAACGTATAAATTAAAGAAAGAATTTGCTCTCAGCGCCTAACCGTTGAGGAGTTGTACCTTCAATCATCAGTTAAGCAACAGCAGGTGATAATTACCAGACATAAATATTTGTATTATGTTATGACTAAAAGAATGTGTGTGCCTATTAAGTTTCAGTGTTTCCCTCGATTTCCCTAATATCACATCATCAGATTTTGACATGGTGACAGTTGGACCACCTCAGGAATGTAAGATTTCGAACAAAAAACCATTTATTGAAATAATTTGCTCTCAACTCCTAACCGTCGTACCTTCCATCATCAGTTCAGCAACATGATATGACGATAATTATACACAAATGTCTGTTTTGCTTTGTAAAAATATGAAAATCATTTGTTGTGCTATAAAATTTGAATGTTCCCTTCGATTTCTCTGGGATCCCCTCATCAGAATTTGACTTGGTGACAGTTGGACCACCTCGGGAATGTAAGATTTCGAATAAAAAACTATTTATTGAAAGAATTTGCTCTCAACTCCTCACTTTCGCAGTACCTTCCATCATCAGCTCAGCAACATGAGATGATGATTTCTATGCGTAAATATCTCTTATGCTTCAGAAACTATAAGAAAATCAATATGTGTGCATATAAATTTGAGAGTTCCCCTCGATTTCCCTGGGATCCCATCATCAGATCCTGATTTGGTGACAATGGGACCACCTCGGAAGTATAAGCATACGAACAAAAAATAATTTTGAAAATCGGTCCACAAACGGCGGAGTAATCGGTGAACATATATAAAAAAAAATACATACAGCCGAATACAGTACCTCCTCCTTTTGGAAGTCGGTAAAAATAAAACAAGAGCACAACTTGTCCCTTCAGAGTTCCCGCCAAAACTCCTGCCATGGCCTTACCCTTTTTTGATGTCATTATAGGCTCGTCATTCATTCAAAATTCAACCAATATTTACATTTTTACTGCCTTTATTCTCAATTTGTTTGACTATTTAATAAAAGTCTTAAGTTAAACTTTGTTTGTTTGACTACTATATTGTATTGACTAAAAGTGTGTTTGACTATTATATAAAATTGCTAGATGATCTTAGGTTCATACATCAATTTTAACTTAATGTATCTAGCTCAGCAAATATCTAAAAAAATAACATTTGAGGCACAAAGGATGTTATAAGAAAGTATCACACAAGTTATAAGAAAGTATCACACCCCCACCAAATCTACAAGAAGTATTGAGTTAGGACTATGTCTTGAGTTTTAGGGTTAGTATCAAATAAAATATTAAGCAAATTATAACTACGCTATTTTAAATAGGTATCATATATGTAACGTAATGGTTCCTGAACGAAATATGTATGTATATGTGTGTTAGTACTCTATTTTATACCTTTAAACGAGCAATTGTTGTACTTACCTATATAATATAATTTGAATTTCGGCAACGCCTTCAACGATTTTCATGAAATTTAGTGCCCAGAGGGTTTCGGGGGTTTATTTGATGGCATTTTGTTCGATATAGGTTATTTATAGTGCACGAGTGTTGTGAATTAAAATAACAGTGCGAAAATAAGTTTTTTCGGCCTTCCTTCAAAACTTCATTGGTCACTATCTGGTAAAGAAGCCATCGCTTTCCTTGAATGTCTGACTGACTTGACTGACTGATTACTAACGACTTACTGAGTGTACCTATTATTACTCGTCCGTTTCACCGAAACCACAAAGGCGCTCTTAGTATTGTGCCGAAACTGGCAAAAACGTGATACAAAAATTATACTTGACGCTGGCAATATGCAGAGTTTGCGATGCCATAATTTAAGAAAAATAAAGAATTTCGACAATCAATCTAAAGCTTCCTTGGCCGAATGGTTACGTAGGCTGTCTGCGGAACTAGAGACCCGTGTTCAATCCTCAATCAAGGATATCGCGTGTTTATTTTTGTGACCATATTTTTTTAATCGGGAGCTATTTCAGATGATGTTGTTAATTAACACTAAGCTAATGAATGAGTGGCAAGGAGAAGAATTTAGGGTTCAGAGAGGCATCAGACGAGGTGATACACTTTCCCCAAAACTTTTCACAGCTGTGTTTGAAAATATATTCAGAAATCTAGACTGGGAAAATTTTGAAATAAATGTTAACGGATCAAATCTAAATCACTTAAGATTCGCCGACGACATAGTGATATTCTCTGAGAGACCAGACACACTACAAACTATGTATATCAGTTAAATTACGAAAGCAGTAAAGCAGGTTTAACCATGAATCCAAAGAAGACTAAAATAATGACGAATGCATTAATGGAAAATATAGTAATTGGACAGGAGGATATTGAATATGTAGACGAATATATATATTTAGGACAGTTAGTATCAGTTAAAGATCAATACTCTAAAGAAATTGATAGAAGAATAAGCAATACTTGGAAACGATATTGGTCACTGAAAGAATTAGTGAAAAATGAAACAATACCTATGTCAGTGAAAAGCAAATTGTACAACACATGCATTCTCCCGTGTCTTACTTATGGGTGTCAAATGTGGCCTGATATGAACAAAAACAACCACAAACTTATAGTTTGTCAACGCAACATGGAACGAAGCATGTTAAACATAAGGCTAAGGGACCGGTGGACAATTTCTAAAATAAGAAAGAGAACAAAGGTAAACGATGTATTACAAAAAATGAGAAAAGTTAAATGGAACTGGATTGGCCACATAATGAGGACGGATAAAGAAAAATGGACGAAAGATATAATAGAATGGTATCCTAGAAACGGAAAAAGACAAAAAGGGCGTCAAATCAAAAGATGGGAGGATGATTTACCAAAAGGATGGAGAAAGATAGCTCGGGACAGGGATAAGTGGAAAAAACTTGGGGAGGCCTATGTCGAAGGAAAACCTGACCAAAAAACTGGTTGCTGAAAATGTTTCTAAAAAAACGGCAAATTGTTTGTAAAGTAGGTTTACGATCGAGATGTTTACGTGATAACGTCCGCACGAGAAAATCTCCATTCGTTTGTATGCCGCTAGAGTGAGAGAGACGGAAGATCGGTCCACTCACTCGAACGCTATGCCAGCCTCCGCTCGTGAGGATTCCGCGTGACAAGTTTCACGGAATGACTGGCAGCGCTCTAGATGAGACGGGAGATCGGTCCGTCTCTCTCTCGTTATACCTGCGATCGCGCTCGTGAGGTTTTGGTGTGACACAAGTTTCTGAACATGTCACCCGACTAAAACGATTTTAAAGACGTTATCACGTCAAAAAATTAATGTATTTTTATTAACAGTGATATACATGTAATGTACCTATAAGAATTTAGTATGGTCAGTGAATAAAGTCTTTTATTATAAAAAAAATGAATGAGTGGTTTGTTTGAAATTAAACCTAGAAAATTAATTATTGATTTTATCCGAGCAACGCTCGGTCGTCTGGGTATTGACGAGTAAAACTTGACAATATATTTAACACTAGCTGTGCCCCGCGGTTTCACCCGCGTTAGAGAGGGTCATTAGCATAAAGTGAAGTCCCTTCTGAAGTGCCGCGGACCAGTTTTTTTGTAGGACTATTTAAGATAAACATTTCCATCATACATATGTGTAACTCTAGTGGTTTTGGCAGCGCACGCCAGAATAGCTCGCAGATGGTAGATTTTTTCCTACTTACTTGACACTTATCGTCATATTTTGAACAATTCACACAATATCTTTATAAATTGTAGCCTATGTGTTATTCTGACGTATAAGCTATATTATTGTAGTTTCATTTAAATCCATTCAGTAGTTTTTACGTGAAAGAGTAACAAACATCCATACTTACAAACTTTTGCGTTTATAATATTAGTAGGATTTTCCAGATCATTTCAGATTTCTGGAACGTTCTCGAACATTCCCAATTAATTAACACAGTTTGCAATTATTTTAAAAATCTTCAGATTATTCGAGAAGTTTCTGGAACTTTCTCGAATATTTTCAATTAATTAAATTTTTTTGCAATTATTTTTAAAATCTCCATATCATTCGAAAAAAGATTACAATTATTACAAAAATTCCAGATCATTTGAGAAGCTTTCTCGAATATTCTCAATTAATTGAAATTATTTAAAAAAATCCAAATGATTCGAGAAGTTTCTGGAACTTTCTCGAACATTCTCAATAAAATTAAAATTAAAATAGTTTGCTAGATCATCCCAGAAATTTTGAGATACACCCAGAAGTCCCTATTGGTTAGAAAAGTACAGGTATTTTTTTCAGACTTTCCACTCACCGCGATCAAACTCCCTTGCTATCATCTACGTACTAAGGGGTATTTACCACCCTAACGGGATATGTTAAGATTAGATCTTCATATCTATAAACTAAATTTACCGAATAATCTTAATATCTATCCTTGCTTGACGCAACTAAATTTGTCACGAAATAAGATGTAGGTGCTTATTTGTATCTAAGGATATTCCATCGCAATAAACCAACATCTAACCAAGTGAAGCCGTAAACAAAATCACATTTATGAAGTGATCTACAAAAACTTCAATATAAAGCTTGACTCCATCAAACAAGCCGTGTTAACAGTATGTCAACACATTCGAGTCGTTAAGTGCAAAATAATAGCAATGGAGAGTGAAATAATTTACGTTAGGCAAATTGAACCTAATATGTAACCTGAATTACCTGCATGCTTCTACGAAAAAAGCAGTGGTGCAAAGGAAAAAGAAAATAACACATTAGACCATCTAGCGGCTGAAAACAATATCGTTATGATGGTGTTTAATAGCAATACCTGACCTATATTTGTTATCTATATCTATTTATCCATGACGAAAAATCGATCAATTTAGTTTCGTATTCCATTAATATAAAATTCCATCTTTATCGTATAACAAATTAAGATAGAAATTTCGATTGAACCTTTTTACGTATTGGAAAGATTTAACTGTGGGCCTACATCCGAAACTTTATGAATTTTCGGGTCCCATTTTTGGAAAAACTGAAGAAACCTTACCAATATTATTAATTCAGTAGCTTCATCTTATCTAATACCTATCTTAATTCATGAAACGAAAAACAGATGCGCACAGAGTAGGTCCTTTCGTCCAAAGTCAGGTATTATTGATCCGTAGATTGCAGATCGATGTTAAGAATGGAAAGTATAGAATTTACATCCACGCGCCAGCCGGATGCGTTCAAAGCACTTGCGGATAGCACAAAAATCGGTGTAAATAGCGCTTGGTCAAGTCAAGCCTCCCTCCTCAAATTAACATCCCCTCCCCCGCACACACTCCCCAAACTGAAATCCTAGATCCGTCACTGTATATTTGTCTGACTCTTTGTCTGTCTTTTCGCTCTCACGTCAAAATGGCTGAACCGATTTTGATGAAATGTGAAACTCAGGAAAGAACGTGGACTACTTTTTACTACGAGAATAAGTTTCATTCTCTTGGAAATCAGAAAATCACTTTCCTAAGCACTCTTATTTCATGACAATGATCATTTCTAACGCGGTTGAAACCTCGGGATACAGGCTAGTATTTAACATTTTTCATCATTTTTTTGTTTTTAAAATAAAAATAAAATTGTAGATTTTTTTATTTAGTATGTATGTGGGTATATCAAATTTTGATGTACCTACACAATGACAAACGTAATTGCTGCTCGTTGCTTTCACGTCAAAAGAGCTGAACCGATTTTGTTAAAATGTCAAGTGGAGATAGTATGAAACCCTAGGAAGGCCAAAGGCTACTTTTACTATAGTAATGAGTCTCGTTTCCATAGGAAAATCACTTTCAGGGATCCGAACTCTTTACTACTCCTCTATTTCATCTCCTGAGTCCTCCTACTTCATGTTAATGATCCTTTCTAACCCAGGTGAAATTTTAAGATTTAAAGTTTATATTCTTCACAAAAAACATGGTTATCAAAAGGGCGTGCACCATCGCTTCCGCCATCTCAAAACTGATATCGTGAACGTAATATAAAATGATCGGCTGCAATAATTACACGAGTTGCTCAACTTGGATGCTGATCGATTTGCTTGGACGCCTCGCCGCTATGGACATGAGCTCTAATTTCCTACTCACTATGAGAACCTAGTGACGAACTAACACGCAAAGGAGTAAAATAATGAACTATATGGTAAAAGTTCTGTGTTATCATCAGGTTTCGCCGATTTCCCAGAACTGGTCATACATAGAAAAAGTATAACTTTTGGCCTTTTTTCTACACAATGACGAGTACCAATACGCTGATGATGGTGGATTATGTATGTGGATGACGTGGATTATAGACGTTTACCCTATATCCAATAAGGCTATAAAGTAAAAAGATTAAAAACATTCACCCTTTAAATTGTAGACTGAATTTGCCTGGTCTGATGATGGACACTGAAATTAGGAGATCAAACCCTCCTACCAAACCAACATATTATACACGACATAATAATAATATTGTTTATTTTTCTTTCTGATGAAAACTGGTCGATGGCAAACCTAATGGTTAAATCCTGGTCCTACGCCTGATAAGCACATCGAATTTGAGCTAGTTTAATTATTCCTAACAAATTCTGAAGTGTAGCGTTCGTAGCACTTTTCATTTAAACTCTGTTTATTAAATAAGGTATGTATTATACAAGGGACAAAAGGACAATAGGATTTCGGTATAATTTCGGTACAGTTTAATAAATCTTTGAATCTTTGAGTTTATTCGTTTCCATTGTTCTCCGTCATTGAACAAAACACTTATCTTAGGTATCAACAATCTACAGAACCTAGAACCAAAACCAGCAACATACTGTCTTGTAAGGGCGTGTTTAATACTTAAACTTGTACTATCCTTATTAACACAATTCGTTATTCGCTTCAAGAAACTAGCACACAAGTAGAAACCGCACTATCGCTGTTACTGCCCCATATACCTTCCTATAACAGATAAATTCAGGGCACTATTTGCTAACGCTCTCGTAATCATGTAAATTAGCCACAGATACAGAACTTTACAATCAAGTTTATCGTCGCTTAAAACAATGGTCCACTTTCTTTCATTTACTGCAAACCAAGTCATTTCTCGATAATTCACACCCATTTCTGTAAGACGTTCCCCAATTATCCGTAACCGGATCCGAAATTCGATTAAGCCTTCATTGGATCGCGCTAGTATCGGACTGATATCGCTCAAAGTTACATCATTGTTTTATACCCGATCATCGCACTTTTTGAAATAAAACTAATTATAGAAATTATAAAAATCGTCACCTCTCACTTAAGGTCCATTATCTCTACATATTGTAGCTATATCGAAATGTCGCAACTCGATAAAGAGATCAGATTGGCAACGCGGCAATTACAGTGATCTGATCGGATATCGTCAGGAATAGACCCCCTCCAAGCACCCGCTTATGTTTTGTTTGTTATATAAAAAGAGGCACTATCACAGCATTACCAGTCGACAAGGCATTTGAGTCTAAAGCAAAATGTACTCCAAAGTAAGCGTTGCTTAGCCGTACCTTATATTTTAATAACAAAAACAATAATATCTCAAGTAAATGTAAATATTTGTTTACAAACTGCAAATAAAGTGTAGATTCCTCATTTTTATACTTAGTTATATCTTAATAATTTGCTAATGAAAACATAATTTTTCTTTTATATGAAAATAAAGGTGTTTTATATTTAAAACTTAAAACAATATTTTCTAGCAAATAATTTGAACGACTTATTTAAACTTATAAAAATAGTTAAAAAAAAGATAAGGAATACGATCTTTAAAAAAAAACTTGCTAATAACTTCACTTTTACAGCTCGTAAAATCGAAATCACGATTATAGCAGTTTCACTCAAATTATTTTATTACTTCACAAATTAACCTATGTACCAAAAGGTTATATCGTATATCTTAATATATATAAATTACGTGTCACGTTATTTGTCCGCGATGGACTCCTGAACTACTTAACCGATTTTAATAAAATTTGCACACCGTGTGCAGTTTGATCCAACTTGAAAGATAGGATAGCTTACATCTCAATTTATAGTCGCAAAATTATTTTATTTCTGATACTTTAAGGCAAGACAACGTCTGCCGGGTTCGCTAGTAATATATAAGGAAACGTTATTGGGTTACCAAAAGGATTTATTGTTAGATTAAAACTTATATAAACCTTCCTTACTATTCTTTTCAGATCGTAGTGGTGTGCGCAGTGGTGGCGGCTTGCCAGGCCGGTTACATCCACCACGCACCGGCATTCTCCTCCCAGAACATCGTCCGCCACGAACAGAGCATTCACCATGAAGTGCCCATCCACTACTCCGCGCCCGCCGTCCATTCTGCCCCATTGGCCACTCACGCCATCCACTCTGCCCCCATCCACGCTGCTCCAGTCCACACCTTCCAAGCTGCTCCCGCCCATCATGAGGACCACTATGTTGATGAATATGTAAGTTTTTTATAGTTCGTCAAAAGCTAGGAGCACTTTTTCTATTAACTAGTTTTAAATGTATTTTTACATCCTTAATGCACAAATATTAAAGAATTTCGATTTCGATTCCACAACTTAAAAAAGGCAATATTTGCTTCTAATCATTTCATCCTTCAATACATACAGTTTTTGATGTTGTCTGTGACAAGTGTGGTAATTAAACAAAACAGATAAATGACTAGATTTATAGTAGATTAGTTCACATACAGTTTGCTGTATACCTTTGACAGACAGAGATCTCTTATACAAAACTACAGATTTTTCTAATATATTAAGAAGCGTTAAAGTTTGTACAGAGATTTTGTTTTTTGGCAGGAAATTATTTTCGAAAATTCAACCCTTAAAGGGTCAGAAATTAATGTGGTGTGAAATTTAGGACATACCACATTAAGTCCTTTAGGACACACCACATTAAGTACTCAAGAAGAATCTTCAATCTTCTAACTGTTTTACAGGACGCTTGGTGTGAACTTATAAATTTAAAAGCGTCAAATTTTTCACATGTTTTGCTTTTGCTGTACGGCAGAATTTTTAAAAGACTTTTGAAAATGAGGCAACATGGGTGACATGCGGTTCTTAAGCTTAGGATTTTTCGTATGTTAATCTAACTGTATTTGTTAAAGTTATTATATGCTATATATCCAGGCCCACCCCAAATACGGCTATTCCTACTCCGTGGAGGACCCCCACACCGGCGACCACAAGTCCCAGCACGAGGAGCGCGACGGAGATGTGGTGAAGGGCGAGTACTCCTTGCTGCAGCCTGATGGCTCCTTCCGCAAGGTCACCTACACCGCTGACCACCACAACGGGTAACGATTTAACAACATTTTATATCTAAAGAAAAAAAATTTTTTGTGATGTATTCATTAAAAAATACTGGACCAATTGTAAAAAAAAATATCGGTACCCAGCTAAAAGCTTTTCAAATTAAAAATTGAGATCCCTGAAAATTACAAAAGGCAGCCTTACGAATCTTCCGATACAAAACAAATAAAATTGAATTACTTTGCTACTATCTTATTAAGCTTGGAAAAAGCTCCTATCGTATTCTTCAAAACATTGAAAATATTAAAATCATGCCTAAGATTTATTGCTCTATTTCAACTTTATTCTGGTCAAATGTTTTTTTTTAGCGTATTTTATTTTGCCATAATGACCATATTAATAAACCATAAAACATTTTTACCTCTTCTAAAATTATAAAAGCGAAATAATAAAACTTCCGTCTCGACTCTTCGTTACAGCTGCCTATTGCGCTTTATTTGACCAACCTTATAAAGTCCTAATCAGCAGCTACGTCAAAGTACCTATTTACAGTTACTTTTTACTACGACGATACGAATGACTCAATACGTAGTGAATCGCTAAGACCTAAATAACGTATCTATTTCGAACTAATGCAGCTTTGTTTAAACTATTGTTTGCTCAACAGATTCAACGCCGTCGTGCACAACTCGCCTCCCGTGATCCATCACCATTAAGCCTTCTCACCGACTGTGATATTAGTATTAGGTAATATTGTGCTCTACTTCACACTCACCGAAACTTCCGAGCGCATATTGAAAATCGATATGTATGAAACTCAAGGAGCGAATTTGTGATGCGTGTGACATATTTTCTCACTTCCGTATCTGTAATTTTATAAGCGTAATCTATTAGTGTAAATATCAAAGTGTGATCTTAATGGCTTATCTTGTCGCAACTAGGCAAAAACTGTGATGTCATCTTAATTATTTCTTCATCTCGTTATCTTTCCTTCATTTTCTTCGTAGTTGCTATTTAGGGTGTGTATGGTAAGAATGTTATGAGTATGATAGTCTCATTTGTATATAACTCATTTAATAAAACATGAAAAGTATCTTACATCTTTTATTGTTGCGAGTCCCCGACTGCAGTATTAGTTTTATCTTTAACGTATTCAACTTGAGTTCGCATTGCATGTTGACTTTCTTAATAAATAGAAATAAAAAAATTGAAGGAAAAATTCTTATTTTTAATTAAAGTAAGACTTCTTAAATGTTTTTACAAAATAAGTGGTGATTGTTAAATTTAATGAGAGGTATCAAAATGGAGAGAATTGTTGCATTTTGAACGTTGAGCAAGGATTGTAAAACAAAGAGCTTGCTTTGCACATAGGTACGAAGGAGTTTCGTGCGTGTTAATTACACTAAAATGGACAATGGATCGTGGGAATTGGAATCTATGGCTTGTCTTAGTACTGTAGGTATTATTTGTTAGCCGAAAAGGAGTGAAAGTACTCGCCTAGGTACCTTGTCCAGGATGCAAGACCCAGTTTTACACCAAACTGTATATTAGCTATTCAGGAATTGAGACACCGTAACATTATCTACTGGTAGGCCGTTACATCATTTCCACTAGATCATATTTTCTAAAACGACTAGTTCTTACTTCACACGTTTAATTGCTGATTTTAATAAAGTAGCACTAGTAATAGGAACTCAATTAAAAGTTTGACAATCTCTCTTTCAATTGGGTTACTTGCGTAAAGTTAGTATCGATATCATCGACAACAGATAGGATAGAATCTGTAGTGCAATGCCTTTTTATAAAAAATATTATAAAAGTACTTCATAACCATGCAAGCCACGTGGTGTTAAATTGTTATTGCAGCCCAGATTTGGGCACCATAGCAAGTTCGAGTCTTGTCTGAGATCGTATACAGATTAGTTGCTATATTTGTAATTGCTACAACCGCAACTTTCTGCTGAATAACAAAAAAAAATTCAACGCAGAAATGGATTTAGCTATATAGTAGGTACTTCTCCGGACGGACCTTGCATAGGTATTCTATAAGAAAATCTGTATGGCAAAATGGTTACCCCATGAGTTCATGGCACCACCAACGCGGGGTATCCTAGAAATGGTGGATCTCTATAGAGGCGAAACATAATTATTATGCTTTCACGTAATAATTTATTATTTCACGTAATAATAACGAAAATGTTTTTTGTAAAATTATACCATTTTATTTCATCCAAAAATATAAAGAATATATCATAGGAACTTATCTTTGTTATAACCTGCGTGTTATAAATAATATATGTTATATAATAAAATATTTCTATGACTCTTAATTATAAACTAAAAATTAAAATGAGCCCCAATTTCTTTAGCAACGCAACAACCTTATTACACTTAAAAATTAACGGCTTTACATAATTGGGTACTTAAGAGCATCCTTTGTACAAACCAGTATCTGTAATTTTAAAGCAAAAGCAGTTAATATGACATTGAACTCCTTAAGAGAACTGGTTTTAAGCGTAATAATGACTCAACTTTTTATCCCGAAGAAAAAATATTTAACCGATATAATATATCGCATATATTGGCCGGAGTTATCAATGTTCTGTTGTTTTTAAGCAAATTTTTGAAATATTAATTGATGTGCGCGAATCAATATTTATGAATAATGAATAACGCTTCACACTCAAAACTCCACAGTACTGTAGATATACCCTGTGTCGTGGGTACCATGGACACACACAAAGACATAAACACTAACACTCAGACCGAGAACAGAAATTAAAAGTAATCATTCAAATTTCTCTCTTTCCGGGAATCGAACCCGGGACCCTTCTATTGGCAGATCGGCAGTCTTTTTATGTTGCTATGGCTTTGATTAAAGAGTTTTAAATAGGTCTATTAACATTCTTGACGATAGCAAGCTCTTCTGCGTCCTGGAAGCACCACTAAAGTATGTATGTATGTACGTATGGCAGGGCGGTTAGCGTAGGTCGCAAGCGATCTACGCAGTTAAGCCAAACGGGCGCGGTCAGGTGTGAGATGGGTGACCGCTAGTGGCACAAATTGCATGCGCGTTTCCGTGCTTCGGAGGGCACGATAAGCCGTCGGCCCCGGTTGTTATCGGTAGATAACAGTCGTTAAACCTTGTCGGGGCCTTATGCGTGGTTTGAAAACATCCGACAGTGGGTTGGCCACTAACCCGCATCTCCACCAACCCGCATTGGAGCAGCGTGGTGGAGTAAGCTCACTCCAATAATAAAGGAGAGACCCGTGCCCATTGCGACGCAAAAAAGGGTTGCAGTCAAGCACCACTTACTGGAAGCTTTTAGCTTACTCCACCAGCAGATTGGTACCTACGCGTTGGCAGTAACCTCGCAGTCGATTTTTTTTAAACCACTTATTAAGCTTCCGACAATGTTTTACGGCAACCATTAGTCGGCAAAAAGCATGAATATATTATTATATTTACATAGATAGGTATAGGATTATGTAGGTGGTAGAACTATTATCACCAGTTAGTGAACCAATTCTATTGTGTTACGGTGGAAAGGTGCAGTTGCCGGCCACACTTAAGGCTACCACCAGCCTCCGGAGTAGCAGTGCAACTGCATACGACCTCAGACAAGACTTACCTATGCTTGCTTGAGGTTGCATGTAGATGTCCATGGGTTATTCTAAATATTTATTTATTTATTGGTTAACACCACGTGGCCTGCATGATCGTCTGCTACT
The DNA here is from genome assembly GCA_911387765.1 of Pyrgus malvae. Taxonomy (NCBI): domain Eukaryota; kingdom Metazoa; phylum Arthropoda; class Insecta; order Lepidoptera; family Hesperiidae; genus Pyrgus; species Pyrgus malvae. Next base: position 19,588,574 of record OU426951.1, on the reverse strand, counting down.
CCATTCAAAACAAATTTCAAACGAATAATATAATGAGAAGACGAATTCCAATTATCATCGAACGAAACTTAAACGCGTTATAAGTTGGTATATTGTAGGTACCTATATGACGTACATAAACCTTATTTTTACCTTATAGTCGGGTACGGGTGATTCCTAGGTTTTGGAGTTTGCTGTATAAAATTTACTAAGTACGGGTTGATTGGAAAAAAAAACAGAAAAAAGCTTAACTTTCAGGTAAGTAAGCTCTTTTTTCCACAATGTTTATTTGCAGCTAATTCATTCTGTAATTCCGGAGTATGATGAGATCTTAACAATTTAAGTTGTCACTAAAAGAAATACTGCAAACACTGTAATTAAAAGTATTTTAAAACCCTGTACAGATAAATAAATGATACACAAAATTGTCGTGTCGTTAAAAGATATGTCTGTTTTCGAATACAGTTGCAAAACTGAATCCCATAATAGCAGTGCCTTATGAATTGATCATCATGTCATAAATTAAAGAGGACATATTGATTGGGGTCGTGACGAAACTCTACTCTTTAAAATTGCCATGTATTCTTCACGCTGCGTTTTTTTCCATATTTCATGGATTTCTTTAGCGTAAAGTGAACAAATGAATGCCGCAAAAATTTATCGCGTCGTTCACGATTTCATTTGCATTTCGCATCAATGAAACAGATTTTTCTGTTCAATTTTACTGTTGTATGTTATAGTATATAAGATAAGACATATAGTAGATAAGATAGTACATAAGAAAGGCTTAAAATTATATAAATATAATATATAATATAAAATTATATAAATATAAATATAATTTTAAGCCTTTCTTATGTCGCATTTCGGGGATTCATCTCAGAACTCAGAGAAATTCTTTCAATATTGTGTTGTAGACTTCATAATTGTTTATAAGTATTTGCTTATACCTTAGGAGTAAATTGTATTATTTGTTTAATATATGTAATATGATTTAATATAATGATTTTCTTCTTCGTATCTTCTTATTCGTAAGCCTCCGAAGTTGAGGGCTTAGATCTAAACCAATTAACAATCATTACTTATTGAATGTTTAATAAGCTTTATTTTGATGCATGGAATGAATACTGCTTCATGTGGCTAAAAGTATTTGTAGAACATACAGATTCAAAGCTTAATTAAGTACTGTCATGTAGAAATTGTGTAATTTCAAACCAAAAATCCACAAAAACGACTAAAATATGTTCCCGGCTTCCTAAATTACCTATTGGTGTATACACTTGGCAACCAAGTGTACACACACAGAGTCACAATATCAAATTTTGAGAGATCAAAATCAAAAAAATCAAAAATCGTTTATTTCGTTTAAAAAGGTAGTAACAAACAAGATGGCAAGAGCCCCTGTACAGGGTTGGTAAAACCTGTGTTACGGGATCTTTCGGGAACGTAAGAATACGTTGGCTGCAACCCTTTTTGCGTCCCACTGCTGGGCACGGGTCTCTCCCAATTATTGGGGAGGCCTGGAGCTTACTCCACCACGCTGCTCCAATGCGGGTTGGTGGAGATGCGTGTTAGTGGCTAACCCGCTGTCGGATGTTTCCCGACAAGGTTTAACGACTGTTATTTATCGTTTTAACGTGCCCTCCGAGGCACGGAAACGCGCATGAATTTTTTTGTCACTAGCGGTCACCCATCTCACACAAGACGGCGCCTGTTTTGCTTAGTTGCGTAGATCGCGTTCTACGCTAACCGTCGGGCCATGCGCGCTTCAATAATATGTTTCTCTTCAATAATACGTTAGTAACAAACATTCTGTATGTTACTTTAATTTCGTTCAACCTAAGATACCTGCCGTGCCATAAATGAATGAACGCAAAAACGTGCATACTGCGTTGATTCCAATTATTTCGCTTGCACAAGCACATGGCATCGGTATGCAACTGTCAGTACTCTCCAACATTAATATACAAACAAGACAAATAAATGTGTTTAACAACAATTATAAAAACATTGAATTTTGACAAGTTCCTATTCTTTTTCGCTTCGGTATAATATTCTCGTAGCAATGTTTATGTACTGCGGTGATCCGCAGCACCTATTCCTTCTATGAAACAATTCTGTTGTGTTTCGCTGTAAATATGCGTTTGCTGACAATACTCCTATCAAGCTAAAATGTGTCTTTGGAGTAACAGCGCAACTTCAACTAAAATGTGTCCCTGGAGTAACAGCGCAACTTCATGGGTGTAATCGTAAGTAAATGAGCTTGGGACACATTGATCACTTAACTGAGTTAACATGTAAGGCAAATGGAGTTAAGTTAACTCCATTTGCCTTACATGATAACAGCTTCATCATCTTGTAAATAAATATAATGCTGTCGTTATTTAGCATTATACTCGATTTGTTAACCCTTTGTGCTTGAATGACTACACTTACATTTAAATGAAAGGTATTAGTTGTGTTATTAGTAACAAGACGTTGTTAATTTACTCTGTATTTATGTTGAGAAATGAATTATAAAATGTTTCTCCTTTCAATAGATAATTTCTATTGAAAGGAGATTTAACGAAGATATTCATCTTCAAGATGATTCCCGAGAAAGCAATGGTTTTGTATAGTGATTTTCTATCTATTTTCAGGTCCTGAATCACGCACGGAGGATTCCACACACCATTATGGAATTAGTTTATTTATCTAGGACAAAAATCAAATAGTGTGAACTACATATGTGCCAAAACAGCCGTCTCTTTTGTTTACCCGGACTTTAATTTTGTTACAACTTCACGTAATTGTCGAGACGTCATAACATATCTGCTATCGCGTTCTTTACTCTCACCTATCTCAAATCTATACGGATCTCTAAAGATATATAGTATGTACTTGAATGAAAAAAGTCATTCAGCGTTATCTCAGACATTCATAATCAAATAAAGTAAGACATAATACTTAATTGGTAATCATTCGAGGCTTTCGCCTTGACAGAAGAACACAGTTTGTTTGATAACAATGGCATACAGTCGCGTGATTTACTGGTATAAACGTACGAGTGATTTGAGTTATTGATTATACCGATAATCTGTCATGGGTGCAATATCAAGGTTGTGTGTCCATCAACTGTGTGAAACTTTCTTTCTTCAAATCTTTAATCAGTTAATTCGTTTCCCATAATATACGAGGGTAGTTGTGCGAGTATTTAAAAAGCACTATGGTGAGGGCTCCGAGGAACTTTTCAAAATGATGCCTACGTCACCATTTCGTGATTATACCACCAGACGAAGGTTAAAGTTCCACCGACACCATATGGAATCGCGGCACTCCTCCACAGTCGGCTTTGCACGCTCATTTTACCACGGACGTGTAAGTTATGACAACCTTCCAGCTGAGACATTTCTAGCGGACTATGCCGGCAATGCTCAGGTGGCTCCCCTGGGGTTGCCCGTGTGATCGCTTAACAACACGCGGCCCGTCTGCCTTTTTGTACGGTTTATTTATATATAAAAAAACCTTTTGAAGAGTTTAAAGTTCTTGTATTTCTATAATGGCATAATGGAGTTAGTAATGCAAATATTTTAATCTCCATTTACTACTACTACTACTTCAGGAAGTCAATAATATTAAACTAGACCTTGCACTTCGCAATTAACGAGCCATGAAAAATAAGTTTTCATACTGGAATCCTAAAGTAATTAATGATTATTCCAGGCAATAAATAATCCGAGAATCAGGTTAGATTTCGACAAAGCGAAACGCTCGAGGCTAAGTGAAGTCATAAATTGTATGTGCATTCTTTTTTAGGGTTTTGTACCTCAAAAGAACAAAAAGAACTCTTACAGGATGACGTCACTGACGCTCTTACTGTCTGTCTGCCAGTTGAGACTTTTGAGACTGGGAGCTGAAATTAATATAAAACTTTAAATGTAAACACATCATATTTAAAAACTTCTAAGTTAACGCAGTAGATAAATATGAACGATGTCACGAAAAGATATCAGAACTTAATGTCACTGAACTCCTAAACGACTGTATGTATTATGATGAATTTTTTGTGTTTGTTCAAGGGGATTTGAGAATGGTTTAGATTCACAATTTGGTCCACTGGTAAGTGTTTTTAATTATTTTATTTATTTTTAAGTAGTGTTTCCATATAAATTGTTCCTACCTGTCAAACGTTCGTATTTCGTGCCGTTTTACTCTTTAAAACAGTCAGAATTTGGACAGTTCGTGTGTTATTGTTTGTTTTAAATTTTTGTTTGACATTAACAGGAAATCTCTTTAAGAAAATAAAAAAACATACTTTTAAGGCAGACAACGTCTGCACCCGGACGGAGCTGAGCCAGACCACTAGTATTCAGTATTTTTAGGTGGTACGAAACCGTGTATTCGCAATTTCAACTCGTGCTTAACCGGTTTTAACAAGCTGCGGACAGATGGCAGATGGGTATAAGCGGTATTGGCAACCAGAACCATATGACTCAGTTCCATCCGACGTATTTGGGGCCGCGAGAATTTAAGGTATCGGTCAGACGTCGTCGCAACATGATATACGACAAGAAGATTGCCATCGAAATAAAAAAAATATCGTCACAGGGGCTTCATTAAACCGATGTGCTAACCGTGAGTACCGCGTGACCTTCACGGAAAGGCAGAATTAACGCACGCTCACATCAGAGTGCCGACTGCGGGAAATATGCAGAACGGTCGTTAAGGCCTGCACTGGACAGGCACGTTGTGTATGTACCGAGCTATATTATTAATTTAAAACAGTGCTTTTGAGAGTTTCTCTCCTCCGGCTCTTTTCTCTTCATTTAACTCAGCCCATAATTGCACCTAGAGCCGATAACTAGATAAAAAGATTGACGCTCATTAATAGAAAATAAGTATTCAAAAAATGAATAAAAATATGTTTAATGATTACTTAAACACCATATTATGTTTTAAATTAAATTGTATATATATAAATTGCATAAATTGTGTCCTTTGTCCTATAAAATAAAAAAAATATTTGAATCTTACAGCAAAAAAAGTGATCTACTTTTGATCTTCCCACTATTGCGAGTAGGTTGCTCCTAAGAAATAAAAAAATGTTGGTGCTAGAGTCTGTTCACAAAGAACATGAGCGTGACCATTTTGAATACTAACAACAGCAACAGCTGTTGACCAACCTCGTTATAAAAAATATTAAAACGTTTTCTATATCATTTTAAAACACCAGTAGCTCTTAAAGATATTTAAAAATAAAAAAACTCTAAATCTAAACACACCACTTTGCGATGATTTTACATCAAAACACAACAGTGCGATGATTTTTACTACTATTTACATTGCCAGCTCTCAGTGTATCACCATCATACTATTGCGTAAAAGTTTACTAGAGCACTCGGTGCAACCCAGAGCGCTACTTTCTTGCCGGATCGTATTCTAAGGCCGCGGCCATATTGAATAAGCACGTGTTACCAAGTTAGTTATAAAACTTCATATGCTACATATATATTTATTAGATCTGTAAAATAAATAAAAACCTCACAATTTCATAAATTATATAATCCAATTTTTTGGTTTTTTAAGAAACAATAAACATAAATATAAATATTCATTTTTTATATAATTTAATTAGGTTTATTTCAACTAAACCATTGCAGGCTTGTTGACATCAGTTTGGATCGAATTGTATTTGTCAATGAGACGCACAAAACTAGAACATAATTGTTTTTCAGCAGAATGACATGCACGATAGTTTTCAAATGTACCTGCTAGTAAATTTTCGCAGACAAGAGAATAGCCACAACTTCGTTTACATTTGTTTTACATAAACATTTACGATTTTATTCTATTAATACAGTAAAAAATACCGTAACGTACATACATGTACAGAAAAAAATACGCTTGCCACTCGTCCCTTAAGTATTACGTTCATTTAAATACACCATATTGTGGTGGAGTAAGCTCCAGGCCTCCCCAATAATGAAGAGAGACCCGTGCCCAGCAGTGGGATGCAAAAAAGGGTTGCAGCCAAATACACCATATAAAATATAGGAACTGAAATAAATTTTACTTCTTGGAAAGAAATTTTATTTAATAACGTTATAATAGTATTTAGTAACTTAAACTATTATTTAATTCTAGAATTGAGGTAAATGTTTTGTTTTCATACAAAAAGATGCTATTGCCATTCACAATATCACTTCATTCTTTATTTTAAGCGGGTTAAAAAATAACTAACGTTTGTTTAATCAAGTAGAGATAGAAAGATAGAAAGTCGGTCAAAGTCGCAAAAACGCCTTAACGCTCGACCTTAACAGTCGTGCTTCATTTAAATACGCCTTTATGTCACCGTTTTAAACAGAATTGCATCGACACTGCTATGCAGATTTATCTCCTAGACAATACATGAATATTCATTACCTAGAGAAATGTAGGTAATAAAGGGACTAAAAGAAATTTAAGGTAACCTTGATGGCACTTAACCATCATCTTGTGACGTAATATGTGGAGGTGATCGTGTGCGACGGTGTCGTATGTAGGGCCGGTTTGGTGTCCGGTGACATGGGCGGGTGCACTCCCAACTATAAAAAGTACCACCCGACTGAGGTCCTTATCAATCGAGCCCTACAGTTCAGAGAACATGTACTTCAAAGTAAGATTGGGACTTAAAAAGCTTTCATATAAAAATTACCACAATTTATAAAATTTTCAAACTAAAATATACGCACAGCTTAATTTAATTTATCATAGCTTACGAAAGTGAAAACAAACTATAATGGAACATTTTTTTAGATTGCAGTAGTAAGCGCCCTGGTGGCAGCTTGCCACGCAGCGCCCATCGACGAGGGTCACGGACATGCCGTCTCATCACAAAGCATCGTCCGCCATGACCAGCCCACGCATGGAGCCACGCACTACTCGCCTATCCTCCAACACACGGCGCCTATTGTCCAACACGCTACGCCTATCATCCATTCCGGTCCGATAGTCCACTCGGCTCCTTTAGTCCACGCTGCTCCCATCGCCCATACGATCCATGCTCCCGTCATTGCCCACACCGCCCCCATCGCTCTTTCCCGCGCTGAACACGTCGAAGAACATGTAAGTGTTGCACAAACATCCTAAATAACAAACGCAGATTTACAAAATAATATACGAAAAATGTAAAAGACATGGAACCGGCGCGGGCGTTTGATCAGTAAAAATAATATTATTATAAAAGCCGTGGTCACTCATTTGCATTACAATGCTCAAGTAAACGTTCATAATGTCGTCAGCGTACTAAAACTCGTCATTCCATAGAAAAACGGTCAAAATTTACACTTTTCCTATGAATTACGAGTACCGGGACACTGACAAAAACTGACGGTGGTACGGACGTTTACCTTACATTTTATTTTGTACCAGTGCATAACGTAAGTATATTTAAACCACTTAAAATTACAACTAGCGCCCCTGGCTCCAAAATTATCTCAAAGCAATAAAAAGTAGTGCGTCTGCACTTTACGTATAAAAAATGGCGGATAACTTTCCTTGCGTCAAAGTGTAAAACAGAGTTCTTTCCGCTTTTAGTTATATGAATATGAGTAACTAAAATTCGTACACATAACGTTACTTGCAACAAAGTAAATAGATACTAAATTGTATGAGTAATTGAATTTTCGAAACATTTATCGATTCTGACGAGTATTTGCAACGCGCAGTGTCATTTCTATAGCTTCCTGTTCAAACGATGTTATCTAGAACTCTATTAACTTACCGACAATGAATTACTTAACCATTATGAATTATTTACACCTGTGTTCTGGACATTAAATTGAATAAATCCTATTTTACTTTAAAGACATATTTCACCGTAAAATATTTATTGGTGTCGTAAAACTTTATTATCTATTTCAGTAATTTGATGTATTTGGTGATAAATAAGTGAATAAACAAAACAACCTGAAATATAGATCTACAAATGTTGCTACAATAACTTCACAAAGAGCCTAAAAGAAAACAGTAACGTTTTTTGAAATATTACTTCTTATCTAAAGGCAGTCTTGCAATTGCTCGCCCAATTTTACTAACACAAAGAAAGTGAAAGGTCTACATCGGTACCTATGATTAAAAATATGTTCAGTTAATACAACCCAATTAAATGACCATTGTGCAAGCTCCTTGTCATTACAAGACCATAGAACGTTTTGTAACTGTACTCCGGCGATCTATCACGCCATGATTGGCATTGATAACTATTTATCATATATGTACCATTACCATTAACCGTTGTTATGTTAAAATACTATGATTTTATGAGTAACAACGTAAGCAATTAATGTTTATGTAGTCGCAATTAAGGTTTACTTGTGTGACAGGTTCATTATTGTTTGCACTCTAAAATATAAATGCCAAACAATAGTGCATTTTTGTACTAGTGATACATAATTTACTTCATTTACTTGCAATCTAACATTTACACGGCGCATAAACCTCACTTTCAGAACTGGTCAATACAATTGATTGGGCTATAAAATTCAGTTTTTCTCATAAAACTATTTACAGTAAGGGAACGGACTCAACTTCACACGATTGTATTGTAACCGTACTATGTCCTCGCAAAACAACTGTAAACTGTAAACCGACTGCGTGTAAAAAATTTCAATTATTTATAAGTACCTCTGTATTTTATGCTTAAAAATCCTTTAAACGAACAATTCTTGTATATACTTAAATATATTGAAAACGAAACTAATATATTGGAATAATATATTGGAAACTGCTCCAAAGATTTTGATGAAATGGAATACCCTGGTTTCGAGGGTAATAAATCGAGCCAGCTAGGTTTATTTTTAGAAATTTTAAATTATAAAAATATATATTCAGCTATAATCAACTTAAATATAAACTGAAATTTACGACTCTTCCTGACAGTGGCGTGTATTAATAATATTGTGGCGTAGAACGCCGTCAAACTCCATCCGTCAATCCGACGTTTAAATAAATAAATAACGATTCACACTCATAGCCCCACATTAGGATACATATACCCTGTGTCGTGGGTACCATGGACACACACAAAGACCGGAACACAAACACCCAGACCGAGAACAGAAATTATAACTCATCATTCAAATTGGAATCGTACGGGATTCGAACCCGGAACCCTTCGATTGGCGGAATTAATAAATTAAATTAAATTAATTCAATCTTAATCGTACTTAAGGCCCGGTTTCAAACCTCAATCAAAACCATATTGCGTTTATTTTTTTGTGATTTTTTTATTTCATAGAAATACACATGCCGTTTAGTTTCATAGACCAATTTTCAGATTTTTAGATAAATAATCGGTCTCTTTCCCCATTTTTAATTTTTCTGTAATTGCTATCAAATTACATGCTATTTAATAAGTTTCATTTTATATGTGAAGCTGGTTACTACATTGCTACGCTAACAAATTTCTGTATCAAATCCTTTACATCTTTAGTATTTAGTGGATTTTCTGACCAGTAAGTCATTTATAAGGCGACCAGATCGTTCATTCCGACTTTGTAAATAACTGAGAAATAAAAATTTATAAATTTAAGTCAAAGTGGCTAGTAAGAGTCGCTCAAATTAGACGTATATTTTATAACACTGGTCTTTCATTCTTGATCCATATTCCGTTACACTACAATATCTTAAATATAGGTAAGTGTAACGAAAGGGACTGGAGTGCTGTACTGTTACGTACGCCTCCAATAGCCGTCCTACGATTACGAGTTACGATTTATGTTGAAGTAATTGCAACTGTCTCGTTTATCGATCGCGCATTCACAAATAACATAGACTACTTTCCTAAGACTAGAGTAAATTTAGACCGTATTTAACACCTTTAATCTATTTTTACTTAATTAATATTCTATCTGATGTAATAATGTTTTAGACTTTCGTGGTTGGACCGGGAAGTATTAACGCTGCGCCTATTTTTACCATGAAGGAATTCCATTGTAGTTCAGTGGAAAGGTGCGGTTACCTGCTAGACATACATGAGGCGACCATCAGCATCCAGAGTAGCAGGGTAGCTCCACAATAAATCAGGCAAAACTAAAGCTTCCTTGAGGTTATGTGTCCAAGGGTTTCAGCGACCACTGAACATCAGGTGGCTTCCATGCTCGTCTACTACTCAATTTAAAACAATCTCAAAGATTTTCATGTAACACATAAAAAATACTTGCAGCTTTACCTTCAATTTATAGGTAATTTCTTACTTACCCTTCCTATCCCTTCTACAAAGCGATAAGTTCAATTTGTACATCATTCCTTAGAAGGTAATTGGAGCTTCAGTGTTATGATGTAAATTTTTGGCTAGGGTGACTACTAACTACTACTACTGTGTTAGTTTAGTAAATAAACTAACACACTACCTATTTGGTTACTTTTTAAAGGACGCACATCTTGAGCAACAGAGTCAAATCGGCTCTGGCCAGCCTGTTGTGAATGAATGTTATAGAATCTAATGATAATATTTTACGTTAAATGTGTCTTTTGTCTTTAGGCGCCCGCGCACTACGAGTTCTCGTACTCCGTGGAGGACCCCCACACCGGAGACCACAAGTCCCAGCACGAGACCCGCGATGGTGACGTTGTGAAGGGAGAGTACTCTCTGCTGCAGCCCGATGGCTCCGTCAGGAAGGTCGAATATACCGCTGATGACCACTCTGGGTAAGACTATGAAAATGTAAAATCATGTGACCACAAATAAATTATTTAAGTATTACGTAGAAATATAAAGAAATATGCCTAAATCTGAAATAGAGAAACAATAAGTTTATAGCTATTTTGTACGTAGTCGGATAGATAAGTACGCTTTTGAATAGCTCACTTTTGTTGATGGGTTGCTTCTGAGAAATAATATAAAAATGTACATTTTAGAATCTGTACATAAAGAACAATTATTGCGTGGCTATTTTGAGATGTGAACGAATGGTGAATCTTTCAATGAAATGTCGCTTGTTCCTTGTTGATGAAGTTTCTTCCAATTTTCAACTTTTTATCCTTAGCAGAAATCTTGTCCTATTAGCGAAATATCTAACCACAATAATTTGAAACACAAATAGATCTTAATTTAGTTATAAAGGATCATTTGTTCAGGCAAATGATATCCTGCAAGAAAATAACTGTAATGAGTCGAACCAAATTGAGTGGAACCAGGCATAAGTTTAGAATGGATTAGAATGGCTACCGAGTGGCTGCTACACGAACAAAAAATAGTACTGAAATGACAAGGATAATGTTGAAACAGTACTTACAAGTAAAGTCCTGCTTTTTGTTACCTATAATTTTATTACCTATCATTAATCAAGCAACAAAAAACCTAAACAGAGCATTCCTTTGATAAATCTGATAAAAGCAGACACTTTGCCCCTCATTGTATTGTTACACGACACGGAAATATTTATACAGTCAAATATAGTGATGCGGGCACGCGATATTCGACTTGTATCGCGAAAGTGTTCCATTAAGCCTCCACTACACAGCTGTGATATATGAAACTTAAAGTCTTATTTATTTAAAAGTAACTGAGCCGTTTTTATCAGCCTGGGGCTGACGGATAGCCAGGGGTCAATGAGATACTTATTTAACATCATTTCATTTATCATCTGCATATTTTGCGTCAAGTTTTGAAAACTGATAAGAAGTGTTAAAAAATATATACAGCCGACTGTACCTTCTCCTTATTGAAAATTGGTAAATGGAAGGACAAATTGCATTTTTGGATGTATTTTTAATAATTTCTAACTGATGATAGAATCAAAGTAACACATATGTATGTGACACATTAACTATCTGATTGTATGCGTTTCATACTTCCTTAGACATAATATATGATACGATTCAAGAAACTATATCTTCAATATTATCGACTTTTATGGAAGTCACAATGTAAATATATGGCAGAGATATTACAACTCGGATAAACTTGCCGCGCACATCCGTAAGATTGCGCAAAAATCCGTTCAGGGTACAGATATTACAAAGCAGAGCTAGCGAAACTAACAAGTAACACGTACATAGGGCAATGTTTTTATCTCAACATAAATGCTGTTTCGGTCAATAACTTCGATAAAATCTTCGACCAGAATTCAACGTCTACTATTTCCATGCGTCCGCTCTTCCAATCGCAAAATACTGTAAAATAATTCAATTCATAAAGCAATTGCATGTTAATTATGTTATGCTGTCGGCGCAGCCACTGCGATACACTTTAGTTATTAATTAGTTGCGGATGGCAAATTTTTTTGTTGATGAAAGGTAGCCTAAATACTTGAATTTGAAGTTATGCAAATGTTATATGATATTACCTACTGAACTCGGTTTCTTCACGAATACATAATAAAATATAATAATTATATACAATAACATAATAACTACGCGAATATGTAAAACATTACAATTACGTTTCAAAGAGTGACGTAGAAAAGAAGAGTTTGCTTAAACAATTTTTTGAATTGATGTAGCATTTTTCCTTTTACGCAAGGATTACTGAAAGTACTCCGATAAAATAGAAAAACATTAAGATGGGATAGGAAATAAAAAGTGGGAGTTTTTCATACTATTATTCATTGATGTGATCATGTCTGCGTTGGCAAAAGCTGATTTGGCAATTTATCTTTATTGTAGTACCTACCATCAAACCTTTCGGAACAGACATATTTGGTGAACTCTGTTATAAGATACTTACATATTTTATGTGGCATCGATGGTTTTTATCACGCCGAATAATAATGGTGTATGTATAATTATAAATACTATAGAATAAATATTTTGTATGAATATTTATAACTGTATGTATTTAATTATGTACTTATTTATTATTGTCATTTTAATTCTTGTTCTTTTAGTTTGTTTATTTTTATAAACCTTTTTTTGGTATCGGAGGAAACCTTCAAAAGGTACCCGGCACCTTAGAAGAGGATACCGGGCTATGTAAGATTTGTACTGCACTAAAACCCCATCGGTGGCCTGCCCCTACTCTTGGGGACTACTCCGGGATCTCCAGTGGAACGCACCGGTGTCCTCCAACGCCCCAGAACGGGCCCGTCTTCGGAAGAGCAGATGTGCTCTCCTGCACCTTCCGATGCTTATGGCGGCATGCGGCCACGCACACACCGCTGTCCTTCCTGGCGTGCCATGCCGGGTGCCAGCTGCTGGCTGGACGGATCGAGCTCCCACTCTCACCGCTCACAACCCCAGAAGCCTCCTTTTGGTCACCTCTTATGATCAGGCAGGGGATACCGTAGCTCTATTCTTAATCCCGAAGCTACAGAGTGATTGAGAACCTGGGTCACCCAGGTTCGACTGGAAGACAATGCCAAGAAGCATTAGGTTTAAGACTTTGTGCTAGTTTCAGGCGTTTTCACATAGATGAATGAACAAAATAAAATAATTAACGATAAAATTTTCAGACTCCATTGTCACTTACATATTTTCGTGGTTATTCATTTTATTTTAATAAATAAGTCAATCACTATAACGAATGATAGCAGGGTGGGCTATGTATGTTAGCCGTTGACCAGCTGATGGGTGGAAAAAACTTTTGCATTACTTATTTTATTATAGACAAACAAGTGTTTTTAAAATCAAAAGACAATGTAATAATCTTTCTATTACTTTCCAGTTTCAACGCCGTCGTCCACAATTCGCCTGCGACGCACTCTGGTCCTGCTCCCGTAGCCCACGCTGCGCCAGTGGTCCACGCTGGCCAACTGGTCCACACTGTCCACTCTGCGCCATTAGTTCACGCGGGTCCGTTGATCGCCGCCCACCACTAATCTCACCGACAAACTATTTTGTAATTCCTACTTAGAAATATAACGTTATTATTTATAGTGTATTTCATAGTTTTATTACACAAAATAAGCTACCCCGATTTTATACCTCAACTAGCTGCCCCCGCGAACTCCGTACCGCGTAGAAATGTTTTGGTGGGCCACCCTTATCACTTAGGGGGATGAAAAATAGATGTTGGCCGATTCTCAGACCTACTCAATATGCTCACAAAATTTCATGAGAATCGGTCAAGCCGTTTCGGAGGAGTATGGGAACGAACATTGTGACACGAGAATTTTATATATAAGAGATTATGATGTAGGTACTAGCTTTTACCCGCGGCTTCGCCCGCGTGGTCAAAGAGAATTAACAATGAGTTGTTTATCATATCATATCATGACACATTTGTGGTGGATAAAGAGCGACAGTTCCACGATTAAAAGATACTTAGAGGAACCAGAGGTAATGTTGACCGCAGATAAAGTGTACGTACACTGACATACTGGAGCTTTAAGCTAACTTCAATAGAAGTGTGCTGGTGAAGATTGATGCAGGATTCACCGATCCTGCTTACGTGTATAGGCAATACTAACGTGGAGAGCACATGTGTGATTAGTTTTCAAAAAGAGTGTGGTTTTTTCTTTTGCAGTGTTTCCAGCCATACACGGCTTGGGACACAGAAGAGAGCTCTATTTTAATACGCTACTGTAGACGATATTATATGTCTTTCCATTTGGGGATAGAATGTAAAGATTCTGGGCATTGGACAAACGCGAACGCCTGTGCTTGTTCAGATGCATCGGATGCCCTCAAAGCAGTTTGTCGTTTTGCTTCACGCACGTTTAGCTTCGGCGAAATTACTTATATAATTATGTAGGATATATTATAATCACACAGAACGTAGAATATTATATGATACATTTAAAGTACTAATGACTCATAGATGTATTTATAAAAACTTTTTATGCTATCTGACTTAGTTACTATCAAACATCTAAAAATTCTAAAAATACTTAAAATGTTTATAAATAGAATAGCTATCTAATTTAGTAAAACAAAAACAGTTTATCAACGTTAATTTATCATTCGTTTCTATAAAATTTAATTGTCTTCACAATCTCTATCATCTTTACGATCACTTACACCTGTGCAAATAACGGTATGTATTACTATTACGGTTATTACGGTAAATAATCTTAAAATAAAACTAGACGTTTATCAATCCATACTAATATTATAAATGCATAAAGTAACTCTGTGTGTGTTACTTACTTTTACGTATTCACGGTTAAACTACTGAACCTATTTTATTGAAATTTGGTACACAGGTAAAGTGAACCTTGGGAAAGGGCATAAATTACTCTTTATGCCAGAAAAACATAATGTTCTCGTGGGATAGATTAGTGTGATCAAATTATAAACTAAGTAAATCACCCGAACGAAATCGGACCGCATCCCTTGTAGTTCATCTTTTATGTAAGTACCTGGATAGATAGATAGATAGATGAAAACAATTTATTTTCTTGGTTTAATTTCAAACGAAACACTCATTTACTTAGTATTAATTAACAACGCCATTTGAAATGGCTCCCAATAAAAAAATATTTTCACCAAAAATATAAAAACACGTTATGGTTTTGATTTGAGGTTTGAACCCGGGTCTTTAGTTACACAGTCAGCCCACGTAACCATTCGGCCAAGGAAGCTTTAATTCAATGAACGAAATTTTTATAGAACTCTTTACCGACATTTTCATTTCTTTGAACGTCGAATTGGCGGTTAACGTTTGACGGCGTTCTACGCCACAATATTATTTATACTCTCCGATAGATGTCAGATAGTTGTATTTTTCAGTTTATATTTGAGTTGATTATCGCTGAAAGTATTTTTTTTAAATAATTTACTTAATATTTATAAAAATAAAACCTAGCTGAATCGATTTATCACCCCCGAAACCAGGGTACTTACTATATTTCATCAAAATCGTTGCACTTTGGTATATACAAGAATTGCTCGTTTAAAGGTATGAGATAAATAATAACACATACGTACATACTTTACCTAATTAAAATTTATTTTATTGAACGTATTGAAGTACTCGTAGAAAAAAGAAAAGTAAACGAGTATTGTTTTCAATAAACTTTTAGACAGAGCACGTCGTTTTTAATCTATAAAAACTATTTCTCACTCTTTTCTCCACTCTACAGAATCAACTTCAAATATTGAAGTGCCCCTTTCACCCGTGAACCCGTCAAGCTGTAAAAAATCACATCTACCTAGATGTTAAATTTATTAAAAATTTCAACTTCGCCACCTCCATTTATTTGTTGCAATATATTGACATTTTAAAGGGATTAAAACTTATTATTTTGGAATTTCCCTAGGTAAACTAGAATCAGAGAAAATAGCAAAATGAATAAAACCCAAAAGGAACTAAAAACAAAAATTATGAAAGTACCTATTTTCACCATAAATTTTAGCAATTTTAAATTTTTGGTAATATGTGGGAACAATCGGTGCGTGAGTCAGACTTACTCTTCTACTATATTTTCACTTAGTAGACTGAAGTTTAAATTCGATTGCATTTGGAAGTTTAAATTAGATCTCTTTCGGGGGTATGTGATGTGCTATCACAGAATACATAATAGTACAGTGCTGTCTAAAATGTATTTTACGGTTCCATCCGGCACCTCTATTCTTAGATCATCAAAGTTACTAACTAACCCTTCAGTAGAGACGGCATAGCGCCTCGCTTCGATACATAATTTTTGTGCCAAATCTGGTGCGGGGGGATAAACGCACACATTTTAATTTTGTCACACATTCACAAATATTCTTTCATAGCTACGGACGCATACATTTCTAAATATTATTATGTCAATTTTAATTAACAACGTCATTTTCTATGCACCGACAACACTGACTCCGACACACACACACACACACACACACACTAGTTGTATAACTAGAAGTCACATTGTGCATAGACGTTGGGACGAGGGGTTCGCCCGTAAATTCCACTCCTCTGACGGGTGTCATACCTGTCATACCTTGATGCTCTAAGCCTCTATGGGATCAGTCTTGTGTCTCTTGAGCCTACTGAGCTTTAACTAAATGAAAGTTTTTAGGTTACCCAAATAGAAAATAAATAACTACCTCTTGAAAGATAGTGATTTGGCTGCAACCCTTTTTGCGTCCCACTGCTGGGCACGGGTTTCTCCCACTTATTGGGGAAGCCTGGAGCTTACTCCACCACGCTGCTCCAATGCGGGTTGGTGGAGATGCGGGTTAGTGGCCAACCCGCTGTCGGATGTTTTCAAACCGCCCACAAGGCCTCCGACAAGGTTTAACGACTGTTATCTATCGACAACAACCGGGACCGACGGCTTAACGTGCCCTCCGAAGCACGGAAACGCGCATGAAATTTTTGCCACTAGCGGTCACCCATCTCACACTCGACCGCGCCCGTTTGGCTTAGCTGCGTAGATCGCTTGCGTTCTACGCTCACCGCCGGGCCATGCGCGCTTCGCGCGCGCATAGTGATTTAGGGTGTCGAAATTTAAAAAATGCTAATTGTATCGCTAGGGTTTTAGTAGGGATTTCAAATATAGTTTTTTATAGTTCTGCAATAGAACGTTTTAAAGCTATTGGATAGAGGTGAAATATATTTCTAGTTTCTAAACTCCAAGCTTGAGTTTTGTGAGCCTTCCTACCTGGAAGCTGATGGTCACCTCATGGAAGTGTGGACAGCTACTGCACCTTTAAAGTAGTAGGACACGTTCCTACTGTGATTTAGTTTGGTTGTAATTCGGCGTAATGTAGTGGTCAATTTTAACTCAGCAAAAGTGAGAATGTTCATTAAATTACTACAATTTTAAAGTGTATTAGCAAAGCATTGTTGTTTAATATTAATGCAATTTTTAAAGAGAAAATTTCATCAGATTACTTCGTAATGTGATACATTCCTCATTTTTGGTTTGTAAATTTAAATTATTTCATGCAGATTGCGTTATCATAATTAGTATTGTGCAGTTATATTATTACTAGACTTCCACCAGCGGGTTCGCCCGCGTGTGCCCATTTTATAGGTTCCTTTAGGATAAAACCATCCTATGTCCTTTCCCAAGGTCCACTCTATCGGTGTTCCAAATTTCATTAAAATTGGTTCTGTAGTTTAAGCGGGAAAGCGTAGCAGACAGACAGACAGAGTTACTTTCGAATTAATAATATTAGTAGGGATGTATTCACAAAGAGGGAACTAGTTTCAATTCAAAGAAAGCAGAAATCTAAATAGTGAATTGAGATATTATTTGCTGTTCTGAGCGTTTGTATTGTTCTTTTTGTGTATGGTCAGCTGTTACTGTCCATGGTACACATACCATAAGAAAACCTTTTTTTGTATTGGGGGGAATCCTTCAAAAGTACCCGGCACCTTGGGAGAGGATACCGGGTTATGTGGGATTTGTACCGCACTAAAACCCCTTCGGTGACCTGCCTCTGCGCTTGGGGAGGACTCCGAGATCTCCAGTGGAACGCACCGGTGTCCTCCACGTGCGGCCTGGCCCATCCTCGGGAGAGCAGATGTGTTCTCCTGCACCTTAACTATTGAGAGCAAACAATTGAGAGTTTTTTCTTATCTGATCCGGTTTCTTATAATTGAACCTAAAAAAATTTCAATGGTTCGAACAATTCAATCACGATTGTGTGAAGTTAAGTAACCATAATTGGTAATTAGCACTTTACACTTGAGATAATTTTGCAATAAAAGTTACCTCAACGTACACAGTTGCTAACTGGTACGGTTACGTGGTGTTTGTTAAGTAAAAATGTTAGAATTTTATGGTGCAAAGATGGCATGTAGGGAAGAATCTTCGTAGGAATTACTTTACAGAGCATGACCAATCAAGGTAAAGTTTTAAACTTCTTTGGTTGCAATATAAGGTTGTATTATTTATTTTCATCCTAAATCGAATCAGCGATGGTAACTGTCATAGTATGTAGTTCCTGAATTCGGACATTTAATAATTGGATCAATAAGTAGATAAGATTTACAGTGAGTTAATTAATTTATAATTAAGTTGATTAGTTTCCATTTCACAACTAGTGAAAACCCACATAAAACAGAGTTCCTGCCTGTTCATTGCCTTCCCATGTCTGAACAGATGCCATGTTAGTAATGCCGTAAATATCCTTTACACAGAAGGTTTGTTTTTTTTATTCGGGCTTTTAAAAAGTCATAAGCAACAAGCTACGAAATTAAGTATGCTATCAAAACATCGTATCGTATAATTTGTTAAAAACATCTGCTTAGATATTACAATTTTACCAACCTAACCCCATCAATCGTAACACTGATATAAACTTAAAACATTTTATTAATAGAGTTATGAAGTAAATTCTGCATTAAATGATAGTATACAAGGCAGAACGAAAACTATTAATGACAATAACAACTCAAACAGGAACATAGGCACATTAAATTACAACGTTAAGCGATTTAACCACATTGTAATCGAGATGATCTCGCAAACAATTAGTTATAAACTAAATTATCTAGTTTACATATTGTTACATGTTTAAACAAGGCCTTTAAACATTGGATTACAAAACATCAAACTGAAAAAAAATCTTACATTGCGAACAATAGAATACGTAGTTATACGTAGTATACGTATACGTAGTTTCGTCAATTTGGTCGCTTGTTTTGGAATGTGTTTTAAAGTTATTTTGGATTTCGGGCCTCTCTCGTATGTTGGAGGATTTCATTGGCTGCAACCCTTTTTATGCGTCCCACGTCTTTCAAATTATTGAGGATGCCTGGACCTTACTCCAACATGTTTTTCCAATGAGGGTTGGTAGAGATGAGAGTTAGTGATCAATCCTATCGAATGTTTTCAAACCTCCCATAAGGCCTCCGACAAGGTTTGACGACTGTTATCTATCGATAAAAAGTGGGACCGACGGCATATTGTGCCTTCGAGGGGCATTATACCGGTACAACAAGGGAGGACTTTACTTTTTTGGTACGTGGACCCTTTTTGCGTCCCATTGCTGGTCTTGTCATAACTCGTCTAGTCCTATAATTACCCGGCACTTATATAGGTAACCTTGCTTCTTTACGCTGCGTCAACGTAAATGGTCCACTAACTGTATAATATTTTCAAACTACCGATAAGACCTCCAGAAATGTTTTACAAGTAGTTTGTAAGATAACAACTATAACCGATTTTTTTTATTTGAAAGGAGACGCTTGGGCTGTATTAGCCCAGGATACTTCAACCTGCGGAGATTGTTTTAACCCAGAACTATAACCGATAGCTCAACGTGCCCTTTGTATCACGTGGAATCGTATGAAAATTTCGCATTTTCCTGTTTTATTTTTTGGGAAACATCGCCAATTGGTTAAAACAATTGACTTTCTTGGTCTAATCGAAAAACAATCACCCACTGGCTTTGTGTTGCTTCAAATACTGAAGAAGCTTCCAATTAAAAAAAATATTATTACTACTGGCTAATAAATATCAGGAAGAGTCATATTTTTCAGTTTATGATTGAGTTGATTATCGCTGAAAACGCGGGTAAAATGACATTTGCTAAAAATGAAATCTAGCTAGATCTATTTGTTGCCTCTTAAACCCCCTGAAACTTGATGAAAATCGTTGCGGCCGTTTCCGAGATTCAGATTATATACTTATATGTATATATACTTATATACATATATTTACCGTTTTAAGATATCCATACTTCCATACTATATATTTTTTAATATTATAAATTTGAAAGTAACTCTGTCTGTCTGCTACTCTTTCACGCTTAAACCACTGAATCGATTTTGATGAAATTTGGCATAAACAAAGAAAGGACGTTGAGAAAGAACATAGACTACTTTTTACCACGGGAAAATATCTCATTCCCACGGGAAGCAAATGAAATGAATGAAATGTGCCGTGTAGTGTTATAAATACACTACAAGTTATTACTTACCTCATTCACGTCCATTATCATATTTTATAACTTTATCGTTTTGTTTTATTCTTATACTTTGCTTTTCCTTTATTATTTCTTTACAAAATTATTTACTTTCTGTGTTTATCGTTTTGTTTTATTCTTATACTTTGCTTTTCCTTTATTATTTCTTTACAAAATTATTTACTTTCTGTGTTTGTTTATTTACATTTTGACGCAGCTATCAAAATTGACATGTCTGTCTTTTATGTTTCTTATTTTTTTAAATTCGTTTTACGGCGTTGTATAAAAATCCTTTTAGCCATTCAATCTATACATATTATAATAAAACTGTAAACAGGGTCAATTCTGTACATTCCATATAAATTAAAAAAAATACTTCTAGGGGTCTTTTTATAAGTAACAAAAGCTAAAAATATAAGTTTTGAAATTCTTGTCTGTTAGGCTATAGAAAATTTTAAAAATCACCCTTTAAGGTTGTGAAATGAGGGATGAAAATTTGTATGGAAAACTTGATTTTTTTCAATAGATTTTCTTGAAATTTGGTATAAATATTTTGTAACCAAAATAAAAGAATACGTGTTTCAGCATTTTCCGAAATTCATCCTTTAAATGTGAATTTTCTTTGAAACTCTTTGAAAATTGAGTGTCGAGAATAATAATTGATGTACAGAATATTTTTGTGCAGAGTATTTTACTTATAATTTTGAATTTGTAATATTTACTAACATAGTGAGAAACATATTTAAGTTTTTATCAAAACTACCCCTCAATCTATAATATAAAAATGAATCGCAAAATGTGTTGGTAAGCGCATAACTCAACAACGCCTAGACCAATTTGGCCAATTGTTTTTTTAAAATGTTTGTTGAAGTTCAAGGCGAGAAAAATTCGAATAATGGCCGGAAAAACCATAAAACAGCCCTTTTCTTTTTCCCATACAAATGTTTTCTAACTAAAACGTAGTCAATTTGAGCTTTATTGCTATTGTATAAAGTTAAATATTAAATTACAAGCACTCACTGTTGTCTAAGCAATGTAGGTGTGTTCCTAACGTCAAAGATCATATCTATCAAAACAGTGTGCGTGTGTGCGTTGGAGCACATAATACATCGTTGGAGGAGTTTAATGTCGCATAGCATGATGTTATATAGGTTATAGCCTTCCCTAATAACTGGACTATTCAACACAAAAATAATTTTTCAGTAGTTCCTGAGATTAGCGTGTTCAAACAATCAAACATCCACGCGGACGAAGTCGCGGGCGGCCTCTATCCCTACTAATATTATAAATTCGAAAGTAACTGTCTGTCTGTTACGCTTTCTCGCTTAAACTAATGAACCAATTTTAATGAAATTTGGAACACAGATAGAGTGGACCTTGGGAAAGGACATAGGATGGTTTTTATCCTACGGGAACCTATAAAATGGGTCCAAGCGGGCGAAGCCGCTGGCGGAAGGCTAGTAGCAAATAAAATGGATAAGTTTTGAAATTCTTGTCTGTCTGTCTGTCTGTGTGTTGTTAGCTTTTCACGCAAAAACTACTGGACGGATTTTGATGAAACTTTTTTGTTTTTTATATATTGAGCCTCGCTAACATTTAGGCTATAGAAAATTTTAAAAATCACCCTTTAAGGGTGTGAAATGATGGATGAAAATTTGTATGGAAAACTTGATTTTTTTCAATAGATTTTCTTAAAATTTGGTATAAATATTTTGTAACCAAAATAAAAGAATACGTGTTTCAGCATTTTCTGAAATTCATCCTTTAAATGTCAATTTTCTTTGAAACTCTTTGAAAATTGAGTGTCGAGAATAATAATTGATGTACAGAATATTTTTGTGCAGAGTATTTTACTTATAATTTTGTATTTGTAATCTTTACTAACATAGTGAGAAACATATTTAAGTTTTTTTCAAAACTACCCCTCAATAGCAAATAAAATGGATTCGAAAGTTTTTATCTCAAGCGTACAATAATTAACCTTAACTTAATATTTCATTTTCAAATTCGTTTCCCTTCTTTGAATGATGTGTTTACAGATATATTGTTGAATGAATTTCCGTAACATTAGTGTGTATTTCATATCAATCGGGTCATAAACAAAAAAATATACGCAACATAAACTTAAAAGGCACTAAAAGGAATTTAGATGAAAGTTTCCTTAACAGCCCTTTCAAAACCATACATAAAAGTTTAAATTTAAGTAAAATTATTTTGAACTCTCACTAATATTAGTGATTAATATGGTCGATCATATCAGCCATATTAAATATACTTTGACCAGTTTACTGCATTTTCTTTCGTTGGCCGAGTATGGCTGGACTATAGGTACCTAAAAAGTGCATCGCGAGCCTCACCTCGCCGCCGAACTTTACATCACAGGGCTCCATTGAGTTAGTTGCTCAGCTTATCAGTCTTCTTTTGGGATGAAAGATTATGAACAGGCTGCAGATGAAACGACTGTTATCGCTACATTATATCAGGCTACAACCTTTTCAGCGTTGCACTGCTGGGCATGGAGCTCTCCCAATATTGAGGAGGCCTCAAGCTCCAACGAACCGAAATCCAAATCTTACAACTTCAATACATCCAGCATTAAGGTGGGAAGATAGGGAATCTAATCCTTCATACAGAATGTACAAAGCCTTAACAAAACGAGACTACTGCAGACATCTAGATGACGAATAGTTAAACTTTTAGTGAACCAACTGTTAATCTCAATATCTCTACCTATTTGGTAATTTGACATTCGATTTATCAACCACAAAGTTTACATGCCATACGGTAGATGTCGTTATTGAGAAATATTCATTTCTTCTACAAAGTGAATCGATGGAGATAATTTCAAATAAAAGCCTAAAGTCTAATCAAAAATAAGTACATAGTGTAAAAAAATAACGTTTCACACTTATAACCTAGGGTAGTATGGTAGGGTAGATATACCCTGTGTCGTGGGTGCCATGAACACAACCACCCAGACCGAGAACAGAAATTTAAACTCATCATTGCAAAAAGTAAGTACAATGTAAAAAAAAATAACGTTTCACACATATAGCCTCACAGTAGGGTAGATATACCCTGTGTCGTGGGTGCCATGAACACACACAGAGACAGAAACACAACCACCCAGACCGAGAACAGAAATTTAAACTCATCATTTAATTTTCTGTTTCGCCGGGGTTCGAACCCGGGACCCTTCGATTTGCAGTTCGGCATGGTAAACATTGCGCCACGCGGGTTGTCCCGTCGTTAGCAGTCCTTACCGTTTTTGGTTTGAAGGATTTAGAAACAATAAATTAGGTGTCTTCTGAACATATGAACATTGTATTATAAGTGATTTCACTATATGTAAGAATAATCTACCTACTACTTATTCAATGCAAATAAATAATCCTTTATCTTTAATCAATCCCTTTTATACAAGTCTTTATTCACGCGGACGACGTCGCGAGCACAGCTAGTATTAAATAAGAAGATAAATTTGATTGAGGTAAACTGCAGTATGAATTATGAATTAATATTATAAGGGGGCACCAAAACATTGCTTCTCCATCTCTGCTCCTAATTTCATTACGCTGGTAAAGTTTCTATGAAACTGAATAAAATGATGGCAAAAATGTGAAAACCTTGTAATATCTGAAATCGTATGTACATACACTGGTACTCCAAGAACTAATGGTATCTTCATGTAAATGTTGCCGAAAACCGCAACTATTCAATAGCTTTTAGGCTGGAAAGAGTGTAAGGGTGGAACTTCTAGGTCGAACCATTAATCTGCCATCTTAATACGAAATGTGTGACAATTTCTAACACATATCCATTGTAACCTCGCATAAATCAGGCGACGATATCTCGGTGTTATTAGTCTTTGATCAGTACAATAACTTGAATAGAAAAAATGAAATTAAAAGTGATTATATGAAAACAACTATAAAACATTATTAATCATTCATTAAATTATATAAATTTTGCTTGGGACCATATTATATCGATGCTTGGGACCTTCACCTTGCACTTGTCATACCAGTTTGATATGCTATCAAACATTCATATTACATTCAATATATTTTTTAATTAATAAGGATAATCTCATGTATACTTCAATTTTTGAGTGTTATCTTGTTATGTAAGCTACGTATTCCCCGGTAAGGTGATATTTTAATCCGATTAACAACTGAATTTAATTTCAAGCGGAAATCCTATCTTAACGATCTTGAGGTCGCACCGCAAAGAGATAGCTTGTATTGTATAATTGGGACATAACAAGAGAAGGGACAGTCAGATCACGGAGAATTGACCATGGAGGTAGAATCCTTTGGTTTAGCTTAACAACTGTGTTATTTGTCGATAACAACCATGATCGACGGCTTAAGGAGCCGTCCGAAGCACGGAAACTTTTTTGCCACTAGTGGTCACCCATCTTACACCCGACCGCGCCAGTTTCACTTAGCTACGAAGATCACTTGCGTTCTACGCTAGCTGCTAGGCTATGTGCGCTTCACCAGAAGATTGGACCATGAAGATTATGTAACAAAAAAACTCAAATAAAAATAAAAGTCTTAACAAGCTGTTCGATAAGCTTCATAACAATAAAGTAGGCTTCAACATAGCTTCAACCTACCTCCTGGAGGATAATTTTATTTTCTTTTGAATACAATTAATCAGAGACATTTATTCCATGTACACTGCAATCATTTCAACATAACAATATACCTATCGTAAGCCAATCCTTGTCAAAATGTAAGTCGGATAAGGTGTAGTGTTAGCTTACAGTCTCGAGTTTCAGCGTAGCATGTTTCAATATATTTCACAACACGAATGTCTCCTGTCACATATGAGAAACTAATATGGACTAGATTTACTGCCGTTCATTAAAATTATGTTGTGATAGTTCTATCAAACAAACTGGAGGAAAAAATCTACTCGTTAGATTTCATTATATGATTTTGTGTTGCGTACAGAACGGTTGATAATCATAATTTATGCTTCTGTCATAAGAAGGAAAGTGAGCATTTCAAGCATTTTTTGTGTATTGTAATATAAAAGATAATTATAATACAGGTATTCTTTCAAGATAAGAAAAGAGTATACATAATTGTCAGAAATTGCAATCGCTGCTTTTGCAAAGTTCATAATAACAATAAATTAAAAATTAAAGATATATGTTTCGAAAGAAATTGTTACGTATCATATTTATTATCTTGTTCAAATTAAATATACTCAATTAGAAGATGTTCTCGTATATTTCATAGCAATTATAACAAATAAAGGATACGAAAACTCATTTCAAGCTTTAATGTTATTACATACTGTATTCATAAAATAACAACATAACCCTTGTTCATTAAATAATTGTATGGATGTATCTGTTACAACGATTGATGATTACAATATTTAAAATTTACTGGTATAATGTCAGGAAATTATGAATTTTCTAACTATAATTTATACAGTTAAAAGTACAAGAAATTATATAAAACTTAAATAGTTTATTTCTATGTTACTACGTTAAAAAACGTGAACCTGAATAAGTTAAAATAACCAGGACAAAAAGTAATGTGAACGAAGGAAAGTTAAAAATCTGAATGTGTGTTCTATAATTTTGACGACCCGAGTGGCGCAATGGTTACCATGCTGGACTGCCGACTTGACTGAATCGAGGGGTCCCGGGTTCGGTTCCCGGCGAAACAGAAATTTAAATGATGAGTTTAAATTTCTGTTCTCGGTCAGGGTGTTTGTGTTCCTGTCTTTGTATGAGTCCGTGGTACCCACGACACAGGGTATTAAATATCTTACTGAGGGGCTACGAGTGTGTAACGTTTATAATTTATTAGATTTATATGAAAAGTTCACATTTTTTAACCTCCTTTTTTGGGAATATACGTCACGGTTGACAAAATATTACGAAGGATTAAAAGACATGAACTATAGATTAATTTAAGTGTGCGTAGACATTTCCAATATATATTATGTAGGTATGTACTTTAAAGTAAAAAACATATTAGAAAATAATGATTCTATCAGCAAGGATGGTTACGTATGTGCAAGCAAGTAAATAATTTGTTACTAAACAACAGATATAGTCACAAAACGTGATCGAGACATGTGATAAAGCATTCCAGATGTCGTAATATGTGATGTGATGAAACACCACAGATGCTAAATTGAATATGCTTTCGTCTTTCCTATTGTCAACCTACCACCGTGTGAAGGATCAATAAGCAAATGTTTATTAATAGCTTGCCAGTCTATGATATAAGCTTAGAATAATAACGTTAAGAACGTCAGTCTTCATACAAGCGCGCTGTCAAAATTGAAGCACTAAACAGATTCCTATAGCTGTCATATCTGACAATCAAAATATTTTAATTTTGACCAAATTAACTATAAAATACTACAAAATATTGAAAACACTGTGAAAAGTTATTTTATTAGACTGCTTTTGTTTTTAAAAAGTGTTGTGATAAAATTTAACCTTAAGTCTTACGGAGCGGCCCGGCGTTTGGTGCCATTAATGGCACCAATCAACATGCTTCTATTTGGGCGCGCGAACTTTGTTTCTATAATGTAATTGTAATTATTCTAAGGATTTAAGTATACGGCATACTATAATACTTTTAATCATTAGCATAGGTACAAATAAATGAGGAACACAATATTTTATTCAATGTTGAAACCGAAAACCTTTATGAAAAACCAGAAGTAAAGAATATCCAAAAAAAATCTTCTATTGCAATGCACGGCTTTTTTATAAGCAGAAGGTATAGTTGTATTTTGGTGATAATATGAGTTCATTCTCGACCCAAAACCACACTGTCTATTTATTTAACAAAGAATGCTAAGATGCTAGATGCTATGCTGCTATTCATTAGTGATTTAAGATGAAGTGACTGAATTTGTCGGGAAAATAAATCAACTGAAATTGTTATTTTTTGTAATATATAAATGCAATGATAAAAATTATTAAAACTATTATTATATTTGTACGCCATTACTGGTAGGGTAAGAGAAAGATTTGTAAATTTATATTTAAGACCATTAGTACCTTACTTCACAAATAAAGAAATTGAATTGAATCGAATTGAAGAGTTTTTCTCGTTCAAATCTTTTCTCTCAGCTCAACTCATCGCCCATAAGGGCACCTAGAGCAGATGACTGTGAAATTTTTTAAGTAAACCGTTTTTTATTTCAAAAATGAATAAAATACACCACACTTACATGACCTACATCAGCTTTCGGAGTCCCAGCGCAAATTCATACGACCTTAAACAAGACTCTAGCTTGCATGGGTAGAAGTTGGTTAATTTGAATCTGTCAAAATGGAAACCAAATCTATTGTGTTAAAGGAGCAGTTATCACTCTTACACCAAGTGACTAGCCTCTGGAGTACTTGCGCAACCGTTTTCAAAATTCTAAAGCTTACTTGAAATTGGACGTAGAAATCCATGTATTGCAGCTACTACTTAATACCTCGTAGCATCCATGCTCCACAAGGCAACAACCCTTTTTGCATCCCAGTAAAAGGGCACGAGTCTCTCCCCATAATCAAGGAAGCCTGGATCTTAGTCCTTTTTTTGGTATCCTGGGGGGGAAACCTTCAAAAGGCACCCAACACCTTGGGAGAGATTATGTGGGATTTGACCGCACTAAAACCCCCTCGGTGGCCTACCTCAGCATTTGTGAGGGCTCCGAGATCTCTATAGCAACGCACCGGTGTCCTCCACGCGCGGCGCCCCACAATTGGCCCATCTTCGGGAGAGCAGATGTGCTCTCCTGCATCTTCAGGTGCTACGCATACACCGCTGTCCCTCCCGGGGCTGCTATCTGGACGGGTCAAGCTCCCACTCTCACCGTCCACATCACCGGAAGCCCCCTTTTAGTCGCCTCTTACGATCAGGCAGGGGATACCATAGCTCTATTCTTAATCCCGAAGCTTCAGGCTCCGATCAAATGCGAGTTAGTGAAGATGCTGGCTAGTGGTCAACCAACACCAACCAGATATTTTCTCACAGCAAATAATGCATCCGACAAGGCTTAACGACTGATATCTGTGGATACCAGCTAAAGCCAACTGCCTAACGTACCCGTGCACATGCGCATGAAATTTGCCACTGGTGACCGCCTTACACATGACCGCACCCGTTTCACTTAGCTGCGTAGATGGCTTACGTTCACCTTATAAAAAAATGATGTAACAAAATGGCTTCTTATCAAAAAATTGACATGACCTAAGTTTTCTCTGTACGTGTTATCAATCCTAAAATGTGTTTATCTGGGATGATTTTAACCTTGTCATAACCAGTTGACGATGCGACGTCGCGTCAGAAGAGGTTTTTTTTGCCAAAATAATTGTAAAATGAAGTAAAATGTGTATACGTGTTTAAGTTATGTCAACATCAATCAGGGCCTATCAGAACATACTGCTTAATTCAACGTCGACCCCTTTCTTGTGCAATACAATAAAACGTTTTCGTACACATGTCCGAAAATTAACAAGGTAACACTAAATTACAGATAACAACGTTTTAATCAAAGATTTATGTAATACTAACATCAATTAATCACTTCGACATGCATCTTTATGCTTCCGGCTTTTCTGCGATTCAAATTAATGTATACTATCCCTTTCCCCTTAAATTTATTTAAAAGCGGAGTATTGAAACAACTAATGAATAATGTTATAAGTAGCTAAAAAGTAAAACCTGCTAGCTAGATTGATTCCTTCTTTTATTGGTGGTATTAAATATTAAATATTAATAAACTATTTCATTTCATTTCATTATTGTTGGGCACCTATGTACTTTTTGGTATTATTAAATATAATAAAACTTCATTTACTGGATGGAATCCTAATATTTATACTGAATCCCCTTATTTTTCTTAGGATTGAAATTACCTACTTACCAACGTATAATAACAATCCTTACGATCGCCATTACTAATTGGCAGAGTAATCAAATAAAAAACGTAGCCAAGTTGAGAATCCTTCTAAGGATCGGTTAAAAAGTATTGTTATGATGAACGCTCATGCAGCTATGTTGCTAGTAAATCGCGTAATTAAGCGCAAATTCTTACGACTGAACGTTTACGCCTTTCTTGTAACTGCTCCACATTACAATGACCAATTGTTTCTAGACACACATGATTTATTCACCTTGATCTAAGCTCAGTGCTACATAATTTTACGTAATTACTATATTATTATTATCAGACTACCGTATTCTTGCGTAGACACTGCGGAGTGCGTCGCATCTCGGTGGTTGAACCATATAAAAGTCAGCAGTCCCACCGGTTGGTATCAGTTGTGTGTGGTCGCTGAGACGAAGCAAACCTTATTCAAACGCAAAATGTTCACCAAAGTAAGTGTAATCTGTGACTTACCCCGTTGCGAAATTTAGTGAAAGGATTGACCGCAGGGCACCGCAGTCGGCGGTATAGCGCCATAGATCTGGATAAGGATAATCTCAATATTGACAGCAGTAAACGCAACTCTATTAATCATAAACAACTAGCCCTTTCCAGGATGGTTTGGGATAAATTTTTATTGGCAGTAAGGGTATTGATAAACGAACAATATGTGCCATATTTCTTCAAAAATTTTATTCGAGTGAAATTGTTTTTAACGGGGCCTAAAAAGTGGGTTTTAAAATAACGGGACCTAAATCTACCTTTAATTGTATATTATTTGAATATTACGTACTGACTAATTAAAATCCGTAAATTGCGTAAAAGATCTGAATATTGCATATGCAAATGACATTGTTACGACTTGACGTGCTTCTTTCCAGCAAATAAGTGGGATGCAGTCGACTGGAAACTATTGAATATTGATATTTTTTTTCAGGCCGCAGTAGTATTATCCGTCGTGGCGGTAGCAGCCGCCGGCGTGGTCTCCTTAGGCCACGGGTACTCTGGTGAGGGCTACGGCCACGAGGCGGTGGCATACGCTCCCGTCGCCCAGCTAGCACACTACGAAGGACACGACCAACATGTCGACTATCACGTAAGTCTCATCATCATCACCGTAACATAATGATGGATTTGTAAAGGATGGACTTTTTACTTCGCTGCAGTAAAAGTTATATGGGAGCAGCGCAGGACACACTACAGCTCTCGGAAATTTTGTGTATGATATAATGAGGCTCTCATAATCATACGTCTGGTATGATGCTACTTTAGCTTGTACTTGTATAATAATACCGCTATCATATTGGTTACCATAGAAAAGTTTTGAACTAAGTTCTGGGCAAATTAAGTAAAGTTTGAAAATTGCTTCTTAGAATTTTATGGGGATTTACAGTGCTTATACTATGTTATACATTTTTAAGGAAATTAGTTTATCTACACAAACATACATACGATTGACTCATTCATATAAGTTTTTCTTTATTAGATCTTTACATTAAAAGGAAATGACTTTTGAAGACTATTTTGATCTAGTTATGTCGGAGAAGTTAGCTGAAATGAATATTTTGAACTATTCACAGTAATATAATCTCAAATAGTCATACATAGGTAAATAAAAACAAACTTAAAAGGTTGTGATAGTCTCTATTCTTTCGTAATTTCTTATATAACTTTGAACAATAAAAAAGTTGTAAGTGCATGGTTTAAATAACGGTTAAGAATATAATTTTGTTCTTATTACGAATACCGTTTTGGATACCACCACACATTTTCACAGTCATCTACGTCATATGACGTAGACCATAATGAATAGCCTCAAATGACAGCCCACGTTGCAATAAGAACCTACTCTTATAGACAATGTAATGTGCGCAAAACTCATTATATTACGAAAGCCACGCACTGTCTCAGTAGACTTACTTTATTAACCCAAAAACAAAAATTGGTCAAGGACGATTCGCAGAGCATTTTGAGTAACGGCTAATTTAATAATTCACGGGCCGAAACTATAATAGAAATTATGTAAGCTTCATTTTTTCGTAGAAGATGTAATACTTTGTACTGTATTTTTATGGAAAAGTTATATAAGGAAAAAAAATTAACAATAAACGCAAATCCTACGAGAACTATCGTAGGGATTCAATGATCCGTATTGATTTGTATTATTTTTGATTAAAAATTTCAACGATAAGACAAAGTTATCAAACTTAACAAGTTATAAAAAACAAAGCGGTATTTGGCAATTAAAAACTTACGCGGAATTTTTGAGAGTGCTCGCTAATGATTCAGTTTTGAGAATAGCTATCCTATTTCCATAAACCGCTTGGTTGGCGTAACACAATAGTAGCTAAATAATTGATACCTTGCATAATGTCAACGTGTTGTTCACCCAATTCCACTCGTTCTTATTCCGGGATCTAATCTCAAAGGCACAATGTAGGCGCCTTGGAGCTTTCATTATGTAACGCCATCAATTTTCGTGCTAAATAGGTCCCGACTAATAAACACAATTATATCACTCCTGCCTTAAGTAACTGACAACGCAATCACGCGAATCACATGCAGTTGCGTTGTTATAATTTATAAAAAAAAATGCACTCGTACCGGCCAGCATTAAAGTAGATAAACAAAAAGTGTGAATTAATAGCAGTTACCGAGCCGAGAGATTCATACTAAATAGATAACAACATAATAGCAAGAGATCTATGTAGATAGGGTACGTTCAAAAACGTATTCTTTTCTAACTATTCAGATTAAGTGCGATATAATAGTTAAAACGTAATAAAAGTAAAATTTTAGTATCTCGCGGCTGTCTCTGTCGCGGATCTTTACGACGTAGTCATAAATGGGCCGCGGGCAACAATTTGATATAATCCGGTGGATTGCACAACTGTTGCATTCAGTATATCCCGGTCGTGACGGGCCGGTCGCTGGTACGCTGAGTTCCCAGGGCATTGTGAAATTCTCGCCTTGCAGGGGACGTAATGGCACGATACATGGGGAAGTGGACGTTTGCATAAAGTGGCGCGTGCTCTCACGCTCGATATAATGGCAGATGTGGATTGTTGGCCAGTGTCGACCTAAATACACTTTCGTAAGCACTTGACAGTGCTAAATCTAAAACGTTTTGATTGCAGTTTAGATTGAGAACGCAGACGCATAATTAATTTGAATAAAAGCTGATTTTTCAATTCAGTTTCATTCCCGGATAAAACTATTCGTAGAATTAATTAACATTTATAGCGCTAATGCCCTACCATGGTATATCTTATGCCATATGAAAAGAATATCGAAAATATTAACTGACCTACAACTTTTTTTCTTAGAATTGAAAAATCATCCCTTGAAGGTTTTTTTTACAAACGTACGTGCTTTGCTTTTAAATTATTTTATATTCAATAACAATTTTCGTAAATGCAAGTTACAGTTGAAACTAAAAAAAACATAGCTATCAACGAGTTGACCTACCTTCGCCTTTTGTTGAATTCTGTTAAAAAGATAATAACTTAAAAATATGTGTGTAAGTATAGAAAAGTGTATGCAGCGTAAAAAATAAATATTAAGGACACTAATTGTAGTCATCGAAATTTATATGTCTGCAAGGTACTTGGCACTGTAAGCACTATGAGGCATTGTAATTCACTGCACTACACTACATACATAATTATTATAGGTCGTCTCAAACTACATTTTACTTGTTAATAGTAAACTCACTAAGTAGCAACATTTCTCACAAGATCAATTACGGCACAGACACCCGTTGAAATCTAATAATCTGAGATCAGATCGCGAGGCTAGATAGTGTTATGCAGTGTAATAATGATTCTTCGAGTAATTTATAATCATCCAATCAACACTAGAACTAATCTACAACACTAATTGGCTGCAACCTTTTTTGCATCCCACTGCTAGGCACGGGACTCTCTCCATTACTGGGGAAACCTGGAGCTTACTCCTCATATTGCTCCACTGCGGGTTGGTAGAGATGCGGGTTAGTGGCGAACCCGATGTCAGATATTTTCAAACCGCCCATAAGGTCTTCGACAAGGTTTACCGACTGTTGTCTATCGACAACAACCGGGCCTGACGGCTTAACATACTTTACGAAGCACGGAAACGGGCATGAATTATTTTGCCACTAGCGGTCACCCATCTCACACCCGACCGCACCCGTTTGACAAAGCCACATAGATCACAAAGACTAATATTAAAGCTATCGAAGTAGATGTTCACATCTTACATTAGTAATGTACTTTCTGGTACCTTCTGCCAACCCATGAGTAAGGTATACGTCGTATTATCGTCAGTTTTTCAGTGTCCCGATTCATAGAATAAGTTTAACTTTTGACCATTTTTCTATGGAATGACGAGTACTAGTATGCTGACGACATTATGGACGTTTACCTTATAGTGGGCTGAATGCGGCGGGCATTAGATGTACCTGTCTCAAAAAAACAGCAATTATTTGACTATCAATCATCTCTGTTACATAGGCTCACCCCAAATACGACTACTCGTACTCCGTGTCGGACCCCCACACCGGCGACCACAAGACCCAGTACGAGGCACGCGACGGAGACGTGGTGAAGGGCGAGTACTCCCTGCTGCAGCCCGACGGTTCCTTCAGGAAGGTCACTTACACCGCTGATGATCACAATGGGTAAGCAGCTGTGTTACGGTTTTATTTGTTGACTGTACACTATATATAACAGAGAGAAGAAAAAGCAAGAGTCTTAACAGAATGAAAATTTCAAGTTCTATAAAGCAAAGACGGTAGGTTTGTAGGTGGTAGAACTATATATTATGGTTCGCCCGGGGAAGTACCACCGCTACACCCACTTCTGCCGTGAACCAATTCTATTGTGTTTCGGTGGAAAGGTGCAGTTGCCGGCCACACTTATATGAGGCGACCACCAGCCTCCGAAATAGCAGCGCAACTGCATACGACCTCAGACAAGACTTAGCTATGCTTGCTTGAGGTTGTATGTAGATGTCCATGGGCTGCAGCGACCACTTAACACCACGTGACCTGCATGCTCGTCTGCTACTCCATGCAAATAAAAAAAGACATTGTTTTGCGATAAAAGCTTCAGAAAATAACAGTGTTAGTTAGTACGCTAGGCTTTTGTGAACAGTAGTTTGTAAAGATTTCTAGTGCAATTCTGATTATTTTATTTTGATTTCCATTTTATTGCTGAAGAAATCCCTAACAATCTTAATTAAAATCGTTAGATTTGGTTCACGAATCAGCAATTTACCATCATGGTTGATTGAATTAATTTGTAAAGCAGACCAACCTGCTTTTAACAGCCGTGAAACTATAAAAAAAATCTTGTTAAACGAAGATTCATATTTTTAATAAAAAAAAAATTAAACTTTCATTTTTTAAATAAAATTACATTTATTTTATTTTATTGTAATTTGTAACGGGTTAAATATGACAATCAAAATGTTTTAATTTATGTTACCCCTATTTTTGTCAGGTACTTAAATAACTTCATTTAATTTAATTATTTTTTTCAGTTTCAACGCAGTGGTACACAACACCGCGCCGGTCCAACACGACTACCACCACTGACCGTCGCTGGCTGAGGCCGTACGAGTAGCTCCCTTGTGATATTATTATGTACCTTTATTACTTATGTAGATAGTCTTTAGTCGACATTGACTTTATGGTTTAAGACTGCGGCGACAATAAACTGTTTAAAAAATTATTTACTCCTTTCATTTACCTTTTTATTCTCCAGGAAGCAATTATATTTCGGGATTTATTTTATCATTATTATGAGGTACCACCATTCTGATAATACCTAATATTAATCACTTTGTTATGAGCGATTTTCTCTATTTTTTACAATTCGCATATGGCCGAATTTATACATAATTATTACGAACATTTTATTTAAATTAGATATCATATTCGATAAAATTTTAAATTTTCCCTACGTTGCCAATTTATACAACATGTTTGAGTTAAAGTCAAATTCCGATTTTAGTAGCCTAAATAACAAAATAGTACAAAACAAAAACATTACCTATAAAAAAAACGAAAGTGATTCTTAAATACAAAATTTTGTAACTGATAATTTAAAAATTTTAAAAATCATAATAATACGAGTAATATAATAAAGACTGGCTGAGTACAAAGCATCAAACCTAAATTTATAGGTATATATTATGTGCCTAAAGAATATCGTAAAATGGGGATTCAGAAATAAAAAACTTAACTTTTCCCGCACCTCTTAGCACCTTCTCGGTAAAATCGCTACGCTTATACGTTCACTTATCTGGCCACTTTTGGAGGGAATATTATTTTGGTAATAGACAGTGTTTCCTTAGAATAATTACAATTACATTATAGAAACCAAGTTTGCGCGCCCAAATTGAAGCATGTTGATTGGTGTCATCAATGGCACCAAACGCCGGGCCGCTCCGTAAGACTTTTTAAAAACAAAATAAATCTAATAAAATAACTTTTCACAGTGTTTTCAATATTTTGTAGTATTTTATAGTTAAATTGGTCAAAATAAAAATATTTTGTTTGTCAGATGTGACAGCTGTAGGAATCTGTTTAGTGCTTCAATTTTGACAGCGCGCTTGTATGAAGACTGGCGTTCTTAACTTTATTATTCTAAGAGTGTTTCTTTTTGTCCACTTGAATAAACATAATTAAACTACAAGTTATTTATACTACTGCTACTTAAAAGGTACTTGTACTTCTGCTAATGAAAATCGTTCGCATGTTAATTAGTACAGTATATACCTAGGAATATCTCAAAAACACCTTATTTCACTCGTATTTCGTATTACTCTATATACGCCAACAACACACAATTGGCAAGCCCAGGAGGAATGTAGGTTGGTTAAGTGTAGGCCGGAAATTAATTAATTTGTCTTGTTAACATACGTACCACACATTTTGCATACAAACTTAACATAATAAAAAATCTTATGGAGTCGTTGAGAAAACTACTCCCGCTAAACGAAATAAAATTGTATACATTTTTGTAATGCGAAACAAATCAGTTGTAATATCTATGAAAAATTTAAACAAACATTATTTTTGCCCTAAGAAGAAGAAATATGTAGTTTAATAGGTTAAGATAAGGTTAAAATAAATAAATAAATAACTTATACCTTCATGTTTATTACGTAAGTAACACTGGTTCTTTTATAGAAGCTCTATTTTTAAAATAATATGCAAATTAAATATTAATAATAAAGTATTATTTTAACATATTATTATAGGTGTTATACAATAATTACTATGATTATGGAAAAAATATTTTAATCTGATTTTTATGGGGTACCTGTATTAGGTCTAGAAGAAAAGTTCTAGCAGTAGGTAGTCAGTCATAATAAAGATAATAATCGTCCGTGGTTTTCAAGAAACCCATTAAAATTGTAATATAAATAAATTAAATTAATGCTCTGTTACATCCTAGGTATTACATATTAGGCCAAATATTGTTTACTAACCAAGAAATCGAAGAAAACAAAAGAATTACGGCAACAAAATATCTTTAGGCTCGTTTTCCTAATTCATTCATAGATTCGACAAGATTTGTGTCTTTAATCAGTTGACTACTCTGCGATTTAACGAAGATGTCTGCTTTCAATAGTTTTTCACTCTATCCAGTTTATTTTTCGATATAATAAACAAATGATTGATTATTTTATCAACATCTTTATAAACGATTTGGCTGCAACCCTTCTTGGCGTCCCACTGCTGGGCACGGGTCTCTCCCCCTTATTGGGGAGGCCTGGAGCTTCCTCCACCACGCTGCTCCAATGCGGGTTGGTGGAGATGCGGGTTAGTGGCCAACCCGCTGTTGGATGTTTTCAAACCGCCCATAAGGCCTCCGACAAGGTTTAACGACTGTTATCTATCGACAACAACCGGGACCGACGGCTTAACGTGCCCTCCGAAGCACCGAAACGCGCATGAATTTTTTTACCACTAGCGGTCACCTATCTCACACCCGACCGCACCCGTTTGGCTCAGCTGCATAGATCGCTTGCGTTCTACGCTAGCCGCCAGGCTATGCGCGCTTCTATAAACGATTTAGGACACCACTATTCTAAAATAAATTAATGTATAAAATATATTTGCCATTGCTTGAAAAGTGTTTTTTTTTTCGATACTAGTTCGGTTCAACACTAGTTGATTCTGACATGATGGTTGTTAGAAATGATAATTAAATTCTTGGAACATTTTATTAAGTGGATTTTTGTTGGCCAGCGTTTTTTGGTGTATTGACTAACAATAAAGAGTTTAACTAACTAAGCCTTCACCACACATGTCATGTACAATAAAGTGTAATATATAAAAAAAATACGAATTCAAATACTTGAAAGAGGAAATTCAACAACTTTTTAGGAACCTATGTAAAAAGTTACAGATGGTACTTTCAGCACTAAAGCCTAAAAATAGCTTCATTGCTTTCCATAACTCATGTTTGCAAAGACTATATCCATTTGTGGCATGTTCTTAAAAAATAATATTTACAGATTTATCCATATTACATGTTTTAGTATGGGTCATATTTTAAATATAATATGACATACAATGTATTGCATTGTGTAAACAATAATTTTAAAAGCGCGTATGTCACTGATATTAATTAAAGCCTTCGACGACCTGCGTGACACAATGGTTACCATGCCGGACTGCCAATCAAAGGGACCCGGGTTCGATTCCCGGCGAAATAGAAATTATATTTCTGTCTTTGTGTGTGACCATGGTACCCACGACACAGGGTATATCCCTACTGTGGGGCTAGAGTGTGAAGCGTTAATAAAATAATAGTTAATAAAAAGCTTGCATTTAATCGGCTTTATATTCTTGATCCACAAATAATATTCTTATGTTATGTTATTCGAATCCTAAGATCCTAAGAAAAGCCACATCCGAAACCAAAAAACACAGTACCTATTGAAGACCTATTGGTTACATTCGTAAAGTATGCGTTGAAGTCTTTTACTTTGTAGAAATAATTGTGTTAAAACGAATGATTTAGATTATAGCTGCAAGTTATTATGTTATTTATAACAAAATTACGCTCTTTTTTCTCTTCTACAGAAAAAATTGTAAAAGCAAATAAACAATAAAGCCGGAAATAACTTTGTTTCAATTGAAGTGCCTGTTACTTGTTGCATAGCAAAAGTGGATTTTTAATGAACTCTTCTCTGCTGCCTAAACTTTTTGATTTCAATATAACAAATGAAGAAGATTGTTTTGTTTCATAATAATGTTTTTTTTTTTAATTGAATGGAGTAGCAGACGATCATGTCGGCCGCTTGGTCGCTGCAGCACTTGAACTTCAAGCCAGTCTAAATCTTGGCTGTTGTCATGTGCAGTTGCACTGGTATACCGAAGGCTCCGATGTTCGCCTCATGTAAGCCTGACGGCAACTGGACCTTTCCACATAAGCGCAATAGAATTTCTTCACGGCAGAAGTCGGTGCAGCGGTGGCACTTCCACAATCGAATGAATGATTAAAGGTCTTCAACCTATAAAATACGCCTACAGAGTAGACACAAATAAATATATCTTTTTTCTTTGCATGATCCACTAGATTTAACAAAGTTTAACCTTGAATTTGTGAACATGAAATAAATAACGTTTAGTTTCACACTCATAGCACCACAGTATGGTAGATATACCCTGTGTCGTGGGTACCATGGACACACACAATGACAGAAACACAAACACCCAGACCGAGAACAGAAATTTAAACTCATCATTCAAAATTTCTGTTTCGTCGTGAATCGAACCCGGGACCCTTCGATTGGCAGTCCGGCATGGTAACTATTGCGCCACGCAGGTCATCAATGTGAATTTAACTCGATAAGAGATGGGCAAGGCAATATTTGTTTATTATTACTAGTAAGCTACTTACAAAAATCAGCGACAAATAAGAGGTGCCTGAAGATTTCCTATAGAAATATCTACCTATATCGACCGCTTCTTTAATTTCCTTTGAACATGCTGACAATTTAAAAAATCGCGTTCACTTAAATAAGATTTACAAAATTTATTTGATTCCTTTACCTAAAAAAACCCTTTGCACTTAAAACGTTTGAATAAAGCTACTTTTACTCATTAAACATGAACAATAAATAATCAATTAATACGTAAAAATTAAGCCATTTTGAACAAACTGTAATTTTTTTAAATTGTATGTTAAATGTATATGAATAAACATAACATTTTTACAAGTGGTTATTGTGTATTTCTATTTCTTGCATTTACTGATAAAGTGCCAGTTCTTTTTAAAGAGCAAAAGTTATAGAACTCGAAAAAGACTACACTGAAAAACTTATTAGGCACTTCAATTTACTAATTGGCCCTTTTTATATTTTTGAGAGAAATAGTTATATAAGTTATCTAAGGTAAAAAAAGCGCTCCTAACAACTTTTGCAAACCAAATTAATAAAACCACACCAAAGTGTGGGTTATCGACTTTCTAGAAGGTTTATGTAAATTTAAAGTCGGTATAATAACTTTTTTTGAGACAAGGCACTAAAATAAGTCGGAGAGAAGAAACATATCGTAATTGTTTTTATGGCTACAACCCTCTTTTGCGTCCCACTGCTGGGCACGGGCACTCTCCCCTTAATTATTGGGAAGGCCTGGAGCTTACTCCACCAAGCTGCTCCAATGCGGGTTGGTGGAGATGCGGGTAGTGGCTAACCCGCTGTCGGATGTTTTCAAACCGCCCATAAGGCCTCCGACAAGGTTAAACGACTGTTATTTATCGATAACAACCGGGACCGACGGCTTAACGTGCCCTCTGAAGCACGGAAACACGCATGAAACTTTTGCCACTAACGGTCACCCATCTCCCCTAAGCGAGAAACAACGTTGTTTCTACCCGGCACATTCATTTATTTATTATTTATGTCTTTATTTCAAATCTGTCAGAATCGCATTATGGAAGGGATTTCTCCCCTAGGGGAGAAACAACGTTGTTTCTACCCGGCACATTCATTTATTTATTATTTATGTCTTTATTTCAAATCTGTCAGAATCGCATTTGTAATAAACAAAAGGAGATCAAATCTCGCTGTTTCA
This sequence comes from Pyrgus malvae, assembly GCA_911387765.1. Lineage (NCBI taxonomy): Eukaryota > Metazoa > Arthropoda > Insecta > Lepidoptera > Hesperiidae > Pyrgus > Pyrgus malvae. The sequence continues at coordinate 19,547,866 of OU426951.1, read as the reverse complement.
ATGCATGTGATATGAAAAATCATAATCGTCTGACAGCTGTCGTCAAATCGTTGTCAAAGATTTTAATAATAAAATAGTATAAGATATCACTGCGCTATTTTTCTGAAATAGTCTTACTTCAACTGGCTACAGAAATCAAAAATTGTTGTTTCATTCCATGTGATATGAAAAGTACAGTGTGTGGCACGGGATGTGATATGAAAAATACAGTGTGTCGCTTCGCTCGGGCTGTCAACTCTCGCCCTCGTCAGAAATAGTCTTGTTTCACCCCTTGCCACACAATATACTATTTTGCAATGAATGAGCATACAAAAGAATGGTAGGGTGGATGGATGGATTTAGAATGAGGTAAATTCATTAATTTTAAAATTATAATTTTCTTACTGACAAATATATTTCAACAAGTAACATTCATAAAGATATTTTAAGGAAAAAAATCTGTAGCGACAGGTATACACGTATTTCTTAAATATTTATGTAAGCAATAAACATTCGGATCAAGAACTACAAGCAATGAATGCGAAATAATTATTATGACTTCACAATCACTCGTAAACATTCAGGATAATAACACGCGATTTAAAGTATGACAGATTTTTCAGAATATAATTGCAAACATTTGGAAGTGCCAATAACAATAATAACATAACATAACATAATAACATAATGTTGATTGTTCATTCAAGGCTGTTCATTGAATTATTGTACCAACTAAAATTTATATACGGAAATATGAATAGTGACAAATTGATTCGCCAACAACTACCACAGTTTTTTTTTCAGCCTGTATTTAGCAGAAATATAATGCTGCTAATAACCGTTTTAATTTATTATAAAATATGATTTTACTCATAGTGATCCTTTAATAGTCTTTGCGTTATTTTGTTACTGAAAGAGTCCCATTTACGGGTCAACAATTTTTTTGTTTGATGTTAAAACTGAAATCGGAGCATATCTATCTAATACCTTTAAACGAGCAATTCTTGTATATACCTAAATATATATTTTGCATCTCGAACGATTTTCGTAAAATTTCGTACCCAGGGGGTTTCGGGGGTGATATATTCCTTGGCCGAATGGATACGTAGACTGACTGCGGGGCTAGAGACCCGGGTTCAAACCTCAATCAGAAGCATATTGCGTTTTTTCATTTTTTGTGATTTTTTTTATTTTATTGGAAGCTATTTCAGACGACGTTGTTGAGTAACACAAAGCAAATGAGTGTTTTGTTTGAAATTAAACCAAGAAAATAAATTATTTTATACAAGCAATGCTCTGTCGTCCAGGTGCTACTGTTTATTTCTATTATATTACACTGATGCGTAAAAACCATATTAAAAGAAACAATAGTATACCCACCAAGCTCAAAACATTGTATACTAGGACGTTAAAATAACACTCATATTAGAACCAACACACTTTTTATTTTTGCCCTCATGCACGAAGCACAATACCTTGTAAAGCACCTTGTAAAACAAAATAAGTTTTATTCTATCCCAAAAATGAACAACAATAGAATGAATTGGAATGATTCGATTAAATCGCTACCATCTCAACTCTTTAACTAAATGGAACAGGCAGAGAAACGTTTTCTATGGTCATTGGACATAACTGAACAGTTTTTTGACGAATAAATAAAATAAAGATAGGTTAAAAACTACTTTGCAACAATCCGCAATCAGATTTTCAATCAGCAATCAGGTTACTTTGCGAGTAACCGTCGTAGGGTCAATAACCCTTATGATGCTCTGTTTTGGGGCGAAACACGTGTTGGTGGTAGTACGTATGTTGGTGTATATTTTTATTGTCGCATGTGCATGTCTCCTATGTGGGACGGATGTTGCATGAAAAAAATATACATCACCATACGTTCTCATACGTTCTGATTGCGGATTGTTGTGAAGTAGTTTTTAAACTATCTTTATAAAATGGAGTTCCGCAAAGTAACGCCTGATACTATTAATTGTATAAATAAAAACGCGTTGCAATAGGAAACCACTGTAAGCATGAATGACTGTTACTTGTAACGACAAGGAGCCAACCAATCTTTGTTTTTTTCTCGATACCATGATTTTCAGTTCAGTTCAGTAGTAGGCACTGATGGTATAGCAAACAAAGGGTCTTCAAAATTTATTTACTATAACTAAAAACACAATAAGAAAATGAAAATATATTTATTAGTTTACAAATGGGAAAAAAATCACATACGAGGGTTAATGATGATTCTTCAAGTAAAGAAAGTTCATCTCTTATTCTGGTCCCAACCCAATGCTATAGAAGCGTCTTTCGACTGAGTCTTTTAGCAACGTCAGTTCTTTACATACCTAGGTACTTATAAAGAAAATGCCCAAAATATCACAAGGCGGAACTATATTCGCATTTCCAGCTAAACTCGTTCGCCTACAAAACATTCTAGATTATACGAGTATTACCTATTAATCAGTAGCAAAAGCAGGGTAGAGAATGGTGATAGCTATCGACACAAGGTCGCAAATAAGTATTTAGTTCTATCGCCGGAAAACGTGTTCGGTTGCGTGTTACTGTTAGGTACTTATTTATTTGATTTACCTGGAAGTCATATGAATAATTATATCTTTCTTACGAATGCTAATTTAATTATTTTTGTCTTTGTGTGTTCGCATAAGTAATTTAAAAGAGTTGTTGTTAAATATTATGTAGAGCCCTTTGTACAGAGTTACAGGTTAATTCGACCTAGATCCTTTAATGTGTTATAGTTTCCATCATTCATTAACGATTCTACTTTAAAACACAATACCCAAGACTTACTATGGTAAGTAAACAAACTGTTCAGCTTTATATTATTAAGTATAGATATGTCTATACTTAATAATATAGTTTACTTAACTTAGTTTGTTTGAACGCGCTAATCTCAGGAACTACTGGTTAGAATTGAAAAATTATTTTTGTGTTTAATAGTCCATTTATTGAGGAAAACTATAGGCTATATAACATCACGCTACGCAGAAGAAGTCGCGGACGGCCGCTATTGAAGTTAAAGGATTTTGAATTTCTTTATAAAAAAATGAATCTATTTTAGGCTAAACTCCGTTATTTTGTACTACTACCTGGGAGCCTTTCAGCTGTCGATGAGAAGGGACATTTACAGGTGGTAAAACTTGCATGAAATTTTCCGGGGATGTATCACCTTCTATGGCTGCACCCATATTGGCCGTATATCTTATATATAAAATTCTCGTGCCGCGGTGTTTGTTGCCAAACTCCTCCGAAACGGCTTGACCGATTCTCATGAAATTTTGTGTGCATATCGGGTAGGTCTCATAATCGATCAACATATATTTTTCATACCCCTAAATGTCTTAATTTTCTTTTTTAGACTTTTTTTCGTTTATTATTCTAATAACTGAAGCATCTGTTTCATAGAAATAAATGTACTTCGTTTGTGTCTATAGTTTGTACGAAGTTTTAAATTTGTTTTATCAAGTTTAAAACACATTTAAAACTTCGTAACACTAATATCTATTTGTTAAACGATACGGAGTTCGCCCCTTTAGCTAGTATAATATATAATTGTATAGTGTTACGGTACAAAGTTAATAATAATAGCAGCACATATGCAAACTTCAGTATATGGACTACAAGCATATCTGCATACTTCCTCAAAGAAGACTTATCTTAGGTGACGCAACGGTCATTTAAAATCACACTTATTTGCTACCATAGACAATACAATATGCAAGCTGTTTTTTATAATATGTTTTAAATATATTAATCGAAACAACTAAAACTGAAATCTAGGGTCACCAATGATACAATTAATATGTTACCATGTTACTAACAGTGAGCTGGATAGGTTCACTTACACATTAAGAACCTACTCCTTAAAATACACAAGACAAAACAATATCAATTATGTTATTATGCCTAGAAGGACCTACTTATTGATTATTATTTTTCATTGTTATAGTACCGTAATAGACGTTCTAAGAAAATCCCAGTTGTACGAGACAGTTATCTGAAAACGGATCTTAAAATCTTGAAATTATAAACAGTTCCCTGTAATATTGCATAAGCTGAATACAACCCGGACTGCTCCTAACAAAAGCAGATGTTACGGGTATTACGCACATTTTTCTTCACTTCGTGAGATGAATACTGGAGTGAGAAGAGGAACCCGCGTAAAATCTTTATTACCATATTATTTGTTCGCCACAATTGATGTGTACAACGACATTGATGTTTTGTTTCGGTATTACCGAACAGCATATTTAAGCTAAACAAAGCATCTCTTATAAGCAGAGGTACACGCTGAAAAATATCAGTTGTCTTTCACAGATCCAAAGAATCGCTGGAAAGATGATTCCTACGGTAAGTTATTGGGCTTCAAACCATTTATCAACCTACTTTTTAACTATATTAGGTATAGCATTTGACAGGACATCAATTTATCACAAAAAGGTTGTTCTATGTAATTTTTTCAATTATGGAATACAACAATTAATATCAAAGGCATGTAACAATAAAGCTCCATTGTTTCAGTTCACGGTCTCCGCGTTATTGGCATGCGTCAGCTTGCGAGGAATTTCTGGGGCCACGTACTCGAACGTGTTTGTTCAGAGCGGCGCGGACGTAGTCCCGGTGGAGTATGTCAAATATGGAGCACCGGCAGTGCCGATCGCTGGATCGCAGATAGCTCAAATATCTGCGGCACCCATGGATTCGGTCGTGTCTTTGCCTTCTGTGCCGGCTGTAGTGTCTCCTTGCGTTGCACCTTGCGTCATTCCCGGCGCGCCAATCTCTGCGGTGGCGCCAATAAGCTCCACGGCTAATGCTAAAATTGTAGCATACAAGTCACCGATCGCGAATGTACCCGTTGTATTGGCAAATAAGGATGTAAGTGCAATAATGACCATTTCGAGGACGCTTATCCCTTGACGTGAGAAGCCTATGTGATTTATTACTCGCTATTTGTCTCAGCAAAAACTGGGCGCGTAGCGGATACGGATGTCGATTTTGTTATAACACCAATGTATGTATACTATGGGAATTCTAATTTAATCACTTTATGATCTGTGTATTAGTACGGCTGTCAATCAACGTATGCCGTTGGTAATCAGCGAGATCAGTTGGTACAAGGACACGAGAAATCTAAACCTTTTATTTTATTTTTGTACTTGGACAAACGTATATTTATAGAAGTCGGCACCAAGCGTGTTACGACGCCGTAGAATTAATTAAGGTCTTTAATTAGCTGAGGCGGTCAAACATTTACCTATCGCAAATCACTTTTTTAGATGGAAAAACACATAATTTCGCTGAAAAAGTGATGTTTTTGCTGCTAAACAAATCTTTTTTGTTGGGAAAAATGCGGTTGCTGACAACCGAAAGTGAGGTGGCCATCAAACCAACCCAAACGTAACAACTACAAACAAGAAAACAAAATCTGGGTTTGAGAGAGGTTGGAAATAGATATTCACAGTCGCCACGTAGTCCGCATTTTCGGTTTATAAAAACCTGTGTGCTCAAAAAATCTTTGTAAAAACATAAAAACACTATTCCTAACATACTTACTTCGAATTTGTTTCAGGACGCTGCAAGCTACCAATACGCATACGCAGTGTACGACGAAAGTACCGGCGACAAAAAGACACAAAGCGAACAGAGCGACGGCTCAGTAGTTCAAGGACAGTACTCGTTCATTCAACCTGACGGCTACCAGCGAACCGTGGTCTACACTGCTGATGACTTGAAAGGGTTAGCTTGTACACCTTTTTTGCTCTTTACTACTTCAGTATTTCTTTTGCTCACTGTCATTACCTCTGAATTTAAATTTGTACCTATCTACACCTATATCATAAACACATTAAAGAAGTTATTAATATTATGAACACAAAATTTCACGACGTAGTATCATTTGGGTAAGAAATTCATTTTTTCATAAGTAACTATTGAACTTTTGTTCATATTCACAGATTTAACGCCGTTGTCAGAAACTTCCTACCTGAATCAGATAGCACGAAAGCAGCCAAGAAGGACGATGCAAAGGAGGCCAAAAACGACTTACCGCCCTGCAAAGACGTCAAGAGCGAACAGTTGAAAGAACAGCCGCCTAAAGAAGAAGCCACAAAAGAAGTTCCCACCACCGCTGCTCCGGCTGCACCGTCAGAAGTAGAACAACTCGAAGTTCAAACGCTACCACAAAAAGACGTTGTCACTCAACCTCCTCAAGCTAAAGATGCCGCTAGCGATCCAAACGCTAACGCAGTTCTATCTTACAATGATGTAATCAAATGCCTTCAAGCAAAACTTCAGACAAACAACAATCCTTCAGGGATCTCACCACTAACATACATCTTGATACCTTCCCTGACTGGCTTAGGCGGCCCGTGTTAATTCTGTATTTTAATTGTTTTTCTCTAGTCTGTTACTTTGTTACATTTTTTTTGTAACTAAAGCGTTACATTTTTTCGTAAGCATGACTACGTTATATTTAATAAAGAGAGCATTGATATAAATGAAAACGTTTTAATTAATAACATACGTAATTAAGATCACTACAGCCGATATGTAGTAAACATAGTGACCATGACTTGTACAAGACTTATATCGAAACTGTGCGGGTTAAAAGATAGACGTAATTTGATAGTATAAAGTATCATAATTTTGTGAATGACGGCAAATATTCGTTAAAGTACTATTGAATGAATAGTTTTATTACATGATGCCAAATTTAGCCTCAATACGAAATAGTAAGTTATTTAATAGCAAAGATAAGCAATGATGGTAGCGGTCAAAAACAGGATGATTGTATTTTTTATTGTAAGGAATTTGCATATTTCAATCAATTCATTTCTTCCCTGAAAAAGAGTTTGTAAAGAAGAATTGTGATTGGTGGAAAAGGGCGATTGCCTGTAACTACCAGAAATAAAAGTTAAAACTTTTTTGATTGAGATTGGGTTTTTAATATGAAATGACGAAATACAAAATGTAGAAAGGGATGGAAAATCTAAAAATGTAACCTTGCTTGACGATGCAGTGCCATATTTCAGAAAATTTAACAATCAGAATCATATTGCGCCGTAGTCACCAAGCCTCAAAGAGCCCGAGAATCTTTACCTTGGTGCGTTTTCATGAGACAATCTTCATATAATATGGATATGAGTATGTAGCTAATTAAGTATCAGTCTTTCAGTGCGGTCAATGCACTCTATGTCTGTTATCGATCGATCTTATAATCATGATTTATACGTTTTAAGCACCCTTTATTGTCTACTATTATCTGATCACTTTCAATGTTACGTTCTTCGAATTCACTAACCGCTTTTACTTTCAGAAATATTACATTAAAAGACCTTCGTATTACTTATCCATTATCATTATTTTAAATACTTTGACAGCGGTTTTAACACATATATAAGTGATATCTTATAACGCCTTTATTATATTATTATGCATTTTAATGATATATTTATAGATACATTATACCGTAAATAATTTTCAATATTTAAGATCACTCAAAGGATTTGAAGAAGAAGTACTTTTTTAAAGGATTAAAGCAAAAGTTATTATACAAATATGAATTATTGTGATAACTAGCCTTCCGCCAGCGGCTTCTCCCGCGTGGACCCGTTTTATAAGTTCCCGTAGGATAAAAACCATCCTATGTCCTTTCCCAAGGTCCCCAAGGTTTCTCATGGTATATATAGTAGGGATTACTTTTAAAGTAATATATTCGTTTAGAAAGTCCTTAGGTTGACTGCAGTCAATAAAACTTACCCTATTTATGATTTTGACAAATACTCTTAGGTGTAGGTGGACCGCAGTAAGTTTTCCAACCAGGAAGCACAGCTGCATAAATGAAATAGAAATCGACTGGCCACTCCACCTGACATTAGGTAAATAATCAGTGCAACAATTTAGATCTACATACAAGTATAGATCAAGCAAGTTCGTGTGGTACAAATTGTGATTATCAGCTACAATAAACGATAAGGTGACCATCACAAAGCGGAGTAGGACCTTTAACATGATACGAACAAACTGAAGCGACCACCCAATCTATAGTTTTGTTACCTTATACTCTTTTAAAAATTACTCTTCTTTTTCTTCGATTCTTCATGTCGGAGGCTCGTGACCACCAATATTCAATCTGCTTATAAGTCTTCCAATTTGCACTACTTTAAGACAGATTCAAGGATTCATGTACATTGGTCTGGCACACTTCTGTGACAATGATCACCCATCGAATGGAGGAGGAGGAGTGGTCCTTTAAAGATACTTTCAACAAATTCATACAATTTAAGTAAGCATATGAGCCGACAAGCAAAAAGTAACTTTTACGAAACTTTAATTTACGTTACAAGAAAAGCAAGGCAATAGAATGTGTTCTTAAATTAGGCAAGCGACGACAGTAAAACTCAAGGCGTGAAGTATAAACACCGTTTAAGCAAATAACTTAATTGCAATTATTTCTTATCAAGATGACTTACTTATTCCTTTATTAAAATGAAAACGATACAGACGAGCATGCGAGTCGTGTGGTATTAAGTTAATGGTTGCCTCATTTATGTGTGGTTGGTGACCACAACTTTACACTGAAACTCAATAGTTGCTGCAATAGTACTTATTCAATTGAACTATGTAAGTTCCACTACTAACTTCTCATTTCTTTTAGAATGAAGAGGATATACCAAGGGATAATCTGAAATGTAATCGTTTCTTTACTTTTTACCATGTAAACCATATTTACGTCCCACTGCTAAGCACAAGTCTCTCTTGGGATACCTAGAGCTTACTCTACCTCGCTGCCAGTCATAATCGGCCTAGTGGAGGCAATGTCAAAAGTAATAGGTCATTTGATAGTTCCACTTACAAGTTCGTATCTGTTATTCTCATTTTGCAAAGACTCGAACTAATTTTTTTTTTCATGCAAATGATACACAGACATCGAATACATCTATTCCGGTTCCAGTAACCTAACCGATATGGCTCTACCACAGATATATGTAGATACACACATATCTATGGGCTTTAGGAGCTCTTTGTATTAATACACAGTTCTTAAGTTTCTAGACAGAAGCTGTCAATTATTGATTTAATTATGCTAAACACGCCAATACTACATACATATATATGTAAGTAGTTAGTAAGATATCTTACTAAACTCATATCAGCAATTATTTGGTTATGCACTTTAAGACCTTGTCTTGTTAATTATATCAAGCCGTTTAATCTAAGTTAACGTAAGCTGTTGTCAATTTACATGCGCACGAATTACTAAACACGGAATATAATATTTTGGTAGTTTAGTTATCACGCCCACATTATCAGTATCATTTAACTAAAAGCCACGTTCACGCGAAGTAAATAACGTTTAATTATAGTTGTCTTAACTGCAATAGGAAGAAATAATAAAATAATTAATTCCTATTCAAGAAATCAGATTTTATTAGGGGCAGTAAAGTTTAATTCATTATATCCTGAAATAAAACATTGATTAATCATGTATACAGATACTTTAATTAACTTTGATTTAACACAATACATCAGTATGTTATAGAAATAAATAACTACGAGTATACCAATGTGTTTTTGAGGGTACTTAAATCCTATTAGGTATATATCCTCGGGGCTGGATACAATAAGAGCCCACGTAGGGCTAAAACGCGTATCGCCAGGCGGCCAATGTAGAACACAGCGACCTAGGCAGCTAAGCCAAATGGGTGCGTTAGGGTGTGAGTGACCGTTAGTGGCAAAAATTTCAATCTCTTTTTCTTGCTTCGGAGGGCATGTTAAGCCGTTTCGTAGGCTTTATGAGCAGTTTGAAAACATCCGACAACGGGTTAGCCACTAACCCGCATCTCCACCAACCCGCATTAAAGCAGGTCCAGGTCCAGGTCTTCCTAATAATGGGGAGAGATCTGTGCCCAGCAAAAGTGTTGCAGCCATAGATATAATCTATTCCCATATTCGTGACAACTAACCGCATTGTATTGAAACAAAACCCTTTAGAATGCTATTCTTATAGCAATTTTTATTTCGATTTCAAATTTTCATATGGCATATTCGACAAATAATTCCCATAGATCCTGTAACCATAAAACTTTACAGTAAGACATTGGCGTAAAATGAAACCGAAATATTACCATAGCGAGCTGCAACCCTTTTTCGTCCCACTGCTGGGCACGGGCCTCTCGCCATTATTGGGGAGGCCTGGAGCTTACTCCACCACGCTGCTCCAATTCGGGTTGGTGGAAATATCACCATAAATTTCGGTAATTATCTGTTTCTTACCAAACTAGCACTTTAGCTTACATTATTTTCCATACACTTAAAATGTAGCATAAATCGCAATTATCTACATATAACAGATTAATTTAGTTGCAGACAAATTAAGACATGACCATTACTTGACGCCCTAATAAAATAACAATCGACACCCAGCTTGAGGGTTATCTATGTTGACACTATGATTAACGAGTTGGGTAGTGCCTCGGCCCTGGTTGTCAGAGAGTCAAGGCGCATTTCTCCGCCCCACCCGACTGACCACCGGCCGTTCTATAAAACGGTTGCAGGACCGATGACAGCAATCAATTCGTGGTTGTTTAACAATAGGCAATATGTTCAGCAAAGTAAGTATACAAGTGGTCTTGTATATTTTTAACCCCCGACGCAAAAAGAGGTTAGAGGTGTTATAAGTTTGACGGCGGTGTCTGTCTGTCTGTGTGTGTATCTGTAGCATCGTAACTCTCAAACGAATAGACCGATTTCCTCGCAGTTTTTTTTTAATTTGAAAGCCAGTTTCCGCCCGGTGGTTTATAGCTACGTTTAGTCAATATCGGTCCAGCAGTTTAAGAGTATCAGCGCTTTTTCAAAATGTTGGAAGGCATTTTTGGCATAAGATTACTCGATTAAGTGCTTCACGCGGCCAGTATTATTAAATAAGTTTTTTGAATCATGGTGTTTTATTGTACCCAAAAAAAGTCTTCAAACCATTTTTTAACAGTTACAGAATAAATTAACTGTAAATAGTTGTCCACCTCCTTTTCAATGTTTTAGTCAAGGGTACACCATATGACTGAAAAAGTGCTACGTTTTCTCTTTACCGTGTATAATTTTAAGTTCACGTAACAAATTTTCTTAATCAGAAGTGTGTGCCGGGATTTGAACTTAAGCTCCGTACGTTATTGTAACCACTTGACTTTTACGGCTGCAATTCTGTAAAAAGGATACTTCAATAAGTTTTTTTTTTTTCAGATCGTAGCTTTCGGCGCCCTTTTGGCTGCGGCCAACGCTGGTCTGCTCGGACACGGCCACGCCGTCTCCTCCCAGAGCATCATCCGCCACGATGAGCAAGCCCACTACGCCCTGCCTCTAGCCCACGCTGCTCCAGTGGCTCACTACGCCGCCCCTGTGGCCCACTATGCCACCCCTATTGCCCACTACGCCGCGCCTGCTGCTCATTACGACGGCCATGACACATACGTGAGTATTAGTCAAAGATACAAACAATATTTGTTTTAAAATTTTTATAAACAAAACAGACTTAGTCCGTTTTCATGAAGCTGATATGAATACAGTAATGGATGAACAGAAAACATATATATTAATTTTGTACATCAACAATTTGACATCTTTAGTACTATCCCATTGACGACCCGCGTGGCGCAATGGTTACCATGCCGGACTGCCAATCGAGGGGTCCTGGGTTCGATTCCTGGCGAAACAGAAATTTGAATGATGAATTTAGATTTCTGTTCTCGGTCTGGGTGTTTGTGTTTCTGTCTTTGTATGTGTCTATGGCACCCACCACAAAGGATATTAATTATCTTACTGTGGGGCTATGAGTGTGTAACGTTTATTTATTATTCCAAGACAACAACCCATTGAGCAAAGAAGTCTTCTGCGTTAAGAGCGCTGTTTTAACGCAGAATACTTCTTCGACCCAAGAGGAGCCATCACCCTGATACGGCAAACAGTTGGTGGCGTCGAACCTAAACGTAACAACTGCATATTTGGATTGTTCAGTGTGATCAGTTCTAAGACCATATGGAACACACAGTATCCCTTTAATCAACTGCACAAAATTATCTAGCAGGTTGCAGCGTAACCTTAAGCTTTTATATCCTATACCTGTAACAAACTTAGATAAATATTTAATCCAAACCCGTCTTATCCTACAGGCTCACCCCAAATACGACTTTGCATACTCCGTGGCCGACCCCCACACCGGTGACCACAAGTCCCAACACGAGAGCCGCGACGGTGACGCCGTGCACGGCTCCTACTCGCTGGTGCAGCCCGATGGCTCCGTCCGCAAGGTTGACTACACCGCTGATGCCCACAACGGGTGAGTTTGAAACAATATTTCCTTCATATACATAATACCGTCGAATAGAACCGTCATGGTTCGACCTATGGAAAGTACCACCACGGCACCCACTTTTACTCTGAAGTAATTCTGTGGCTTTGCCTTTGGTTTGCCTGTGCCTTTGGAGTAGCAACGCAACTGAAACAGGTAAGACCTAGGCTTGCTTGAAGTAGATGTCACAGGGCTGCAGCGACCACTTAACATAACGTGGCCTGCATGCTCGTCTGCTATTCTAATTTAAAAAAATGGAATGTTTAATTTGCGTCTTTTCTTACAGATTCAATGCTGTGGTACACAACTCCGCACCTTCCGTCCATGCTGCACCCGCCTACCATCATTACTAAGCCACAGTCCATAGGGAATAGTGTACTATAACAACTGTCAATGTATGAATGTCAGTGTTGCGTAAATGTTGTGATATTTATATTTTTATAAGAGTATGAATGCTCCAAGTGATGAATAAAGAAAAGTCAAATGTTAATTTGTGCCTTGATTTTATTATTTATAAAACCTTCTTATTGTTCGTTTATTTGACGGACAATCCTGAAATATGCAGGCCCAGTGATAAATAAAATGTAGGCCCAAATAAAATGTAGGTTTAACTCAAAATTTTTAATATATATAAACATTTTTTTCCGTCATTTTTATGTCTTATTGTTGATCAAAAAATCTCCTCTTGGGAATGAGAGGGATGTGAGAGGACCATAGTCAACGCTGGCCAAGTGCGGATTGGAAGTAATTAGTGAAGCTCAGGCATGCACGGTGATGAAAAACATCGTAATCAAATATAATAAATAATGTAGTTTAAAAAAATTAAAAAACACGCTTTTGTGAAAATACGAACTAAAAAGTAAAAAAATAAGAAGAAAATGTATTTTACTGCAAAAAAAAGCGCGGGGTGCATGGTGTCAATAGTAACTTAAAAACCACCCCATGTTTTTTTACAGTAAAATACATTTTCTTCTTATTATTTTACTTTTTAGTTCGTATTTTCACAAAAGCGTGTTTTTTAGTTTTTGAAACTACATTATTTATTTTGAATTTTTTAGTTGGATTTTTATTTTCATACTGTTGCATTATCATCAGCCCTTGACCCCTATGCAAATTTTCAAGTTAACCAGACGCATAGACGTGTTAAAAATATAAAACTTTATATTTGTTTCATTACCTTAGGCCACGAACTTATCAGCCGCCCCTCGTATATTTTTTTATCCTGATGATCCTAGTTAGGACTTTAATATAAAGTTATGAGATTATTGTATTGTCATCAGTCCTTGACCCCTGTGCAAATTTTCAAGTTAATCAGACTCCTAGAAGTAAGTGAAAATGAAGTTAAAAGATTCCGTTACATACATACAGGTCAAGTTAATAGCAGGGGTCTTTGCACAGGGGTCAAGGGTCGATGACAATGCAATATTATGAGAATAAAAACCCAACTAAAAAATTAAAAATAAATAATGTAGTTCAAAAAAATAAAAAACACGCTTTGTGAAAATACGAACTAAAAAGTAAAAAAAAAAGTTTTTTACTGCAAAAAAAAGCGTGGGGTGGTTTTTAAGTTACTATTGACACCTTGCACCCCACGCTTTTTTGCAGTGAAATAAAATTTCTTCTTATTTTTACCGACTTCCAAAAGGAGGAGGTACTGTATTCGGCTGTATGTATTTTTTTTATATATGTTCACCGATTACCCGCCGTTTGTGGACCGATTTTCAAAATTATTTTTTTGTTCGTATGCTTATAATCCCGAGGTGGTCCCATTGTCACCAAATCAGGATCTGATGATGGGATCCCAGGGAAATCGAGGGGAACTCTCAAATTTTATAGGCACACACATTGATTTTCTTTTACTTTCTGAAGCATAAGAGATATTTGTGCATAGTAATCATCATCTCATGTTGCTGAGCTGATGATGGAAGGTACTGCAACAGTGAGGACTTGAAAGCAAATTCTTTCAATAAATAGTTTTTTATTCCAAATCTTACATTCCTGAGGTGGTCCAACTATCACCAAGTCAAAGTCTGATGAGGGGATCCCAGAGAAATCGAAAGGAACATTCAAATTTTATAGCACAACAAATGATTTTCATATTTTTACTAAAGCAAAACAGGCATTTTTGTATAATTATCATCATATCGTGTTGCTCAGCTGATGATAGAAGGTATTACGAAGGTTAGGAGTTGAGAGAAAATTCTTTCAATAAATGGTTTTTTGTTCGATATCTTACATTCCTGAGGTGGTCCAACTGTCACCAAGTCAAAGTCTGATGATGGTATCCCAGAGAAATCGAAGGGAACATTCAAATTTTATAGCACAACAAATGATTTTTACTAAAGCAAAACAGGTATTTGTTTATAATTATCATCATATCATGTTGCTGAGCTGATGATGGAAGGTACTATGACGGTTAGGAGTTGAGAGCAAACTCTTTCAATAAATGGTTTTTTGTTGGAAATCTTACATTCCTGAGGTGGTCCAACTGTCACCATGGCAAAATCTGATGATGTGATACTAGGGAAATCGAGGAAAACACTGAAACTTAGGCACACATTCTTTTAGCCATATGTTTTAACATAATACAAATATTTATGTCCGGTAATTATCACCTCATGTTGCTAAGTTGATGATTGAAGGTACAACTCCTCAACGGTTAGGAGCTGAGAGCAAATTCTTTCATTAATTTATACGTTCAAGTGGACTGATAGTAGTATTCTTTCAGGCTATAAGATGACTATTAGATAAATATGATTATAAAAAGTATCTAAAAATTCCAATTATGTTTATACATGTGCAAAATTATTAAAATTACTAAAAAGAGTGAAATAAATAAAGTTTTTAACAAAAAAATAGAACCGACTTCAAACGGTAAAAAATAAAATTGTGCAGTACCTACTTCTTCTTGCTTATTGATAATGACTCTTAAAACTATTTTTGGAGTCGGGCCCTTAGTAAAATCAAAAATGTCCTGTCTTAGTAAATATAGTGTACCTTTCGTTCTGAATGGGCACCGACTCCAATAAAGTTTTAGCAGTCATTACCATAAGCAAGAAGAAGTAGGTAATTTCCCACTGTCTGTACTGTCGGTGCCCATTTAGAACGAATAGTACGACATTTTAGTAAGGGCCCGACTCCAAAGATAGTTTTATGAGTCATTATCAATAAGCAAGAAGAAGTAGGTACTGCACAATTTTATTTTTTACCGTTTGAAGTCGGTTCTATTTTTTTGTTAAAAACTTTATTTTTTTACTTTTTAGTTCGTATTTTCACAAAAGCGTGTTTTTTAGTTTTATACTACATTATTTATTAATTTATTGATCTTCTAACAAAAAACATACGAGTATTCACAATTTATAAACTTGACACTTAAAATGTAAAAAATATTAAAGGCTGCATCCAAGCTAATTCCATTTGAAAGAGTTCAGATAATAATGGCAACATTATGTCGTTGTATGATTGTTACCCCTTTTGCGTGCCACCGCTGATCACGTGTCTCCCACATTGGATAGGCCAGGATACCACTGGACACCACACTGCTCCAATACCGGTTAGTGGCCAACCCGCTGTCAGATGTTTTTAAATACATACCACGTTACGTGCATTTTGAGAAATATACAAAACATCTCAAAATCATGTTATGCCCATCAACACTTTTGTATATGTTAAGCCAGCAGAAAGGGTGATGGGCCACTCAATAGTAAGTAGCCACCATCTTCCATGGACACGAGCAACTAGAGTCGTAAGTGCGTTACGTCCTTTAAAAGGTGAGTATTTTTACGTCATTCATGCGACCCCCATTCACAATCCACTCACAAACCTAAAGGATAATAATGTGTTACCTATATTAACGTCATACAGATAGTACAATGCAGAAATAGCGATGTAAGCGAAAAAAGTAAATATTGACTTTATTATTAATAAAAATCAATACAGATTAATATTTTTTCACGAAGAATTCATTTTAACTTAGTTCGACTCAGTTTTACCTTTATAAGAATACATTTTATTTATTGTTGGTTATTGACAGAACTGTGCTCAATTTGTATAAGTTCATCAGAAACTTACAACCAACAACAAAAACAGAAACAAAAGTTACAAATGTTTCTACTCAAGAATCCATACTTAATATTATAAAATCGAAAGTAACTCTGTTTGTCTATCTGTAACGCTTTTCCGCTTAAACTACTGAACCAATTTTAATGAAATTTGGAACACAGATATATTGGACCTTGGGAAAGAACATAGAATGATTTTTATCCTACGGGAACCTACAAAACGGATCTACGCAAACGAAGCCGTCGGCGGAAGGCTAGTATTCTATAAAGGATGAATTTTTAAAAGAACGTTTTCACACTTTTGGTATAAAACATATATACCCCATTCTTAGAAAATGTTTTTGAATTTGATGGGCTGTCGCTGTTTGCATTAACGGAGTTTCTCTCGCAGATTTTCTATAAATTCCCAGTTAAAAGATCCTCGGAGTAGTACGTACTAATCCATAAATGAAAAACTGCTACCCATATGGCAAAAAAATGAACTGGGGTTTAAAGCCTAAATTTTAAGACTTTAGAACTCCTCTACAACTCCTGCTAAGCGACGAACCATCAAAAAGAATTTAAAAAATTGTCTAACTAATTTATCAAAATTAATTCACTAATCCAAACATGTAATATTTATTATGAAGTGACCGTCAGTATTTGGTGCAGTGCAACTGAATACGTACCAAAATTGAGCTCAACTCATGTTAAGTAGTCACCTTCTTATACAAGGTGGCTTGCATACCTACTCGTGTTTTAAAAATGCATCATCAATCAATCATGATAACTTACACATATATCTAAGAAAGAACTCTATATTCCTGATAACTCTATGTATTTAAACAGATTTTCAACACTCTCAAACTATCACTTTTTTATGTGAAAACTTCTTTAGCGGCGTTGTGCACTTTATTTGGGATGGGTAAAAAATGTAAAACTCGCTCGCGTCAGGACACGTGGCCTGATCGAATATTCGTAAGATGGAGGGATGACAGCTCGACTGTCTATACTAACTTGTAAAATTCGTTTATATCAAGTATTTAAAATATGGACATTGAACAAAGTGCATTTATTAATGAAAAAAGTGACGAAGAAATAGTGTAAGAAAATGAGTGAGTGCTTTATAATAAAAGCAATTCGTGCAAAATTATAAATATACATATTTATTTCATATTAGGAATACAAAATATTCGCTTAATGAATGTCATTTTTTCATTTTTTCATATTTTTTCATTTGCCTTAAAGTGCCCGTTTGGGCTACATGTTGAGCTGAGAGAAAAAAGGCGGCGGAAGAAAACTCCCAGCACTCTTTTAAAAAAAGTACGTAATAATATATTTGAGGTAACAGAATGGCTATGGGTTAACAATGGTCACACGTGACAGCAGAACGTGTGAGACACTATCAACCCACTTCCTCCTGCACACAGATGCGAGTAATTACTAAAACTAATACATTCTATGAAGAAATAGCCTTCTGTGAGCGAGATTCATTCCCACGCTCCTTTATCAGTAAGATAGTCTCTAGTGTTAAAATAATCCTTACGGCACAGGACTTGTTTGACTTCCTTCTTAAAAGGTTTTAAAGGCAGGGATTGAATCTTTATTGGGATTTTATTATGTATCCTGATGGACATCCCAATAAATGAATGACTTTTTGAAGTGAAAACTTCTTTAGCGGCGTTGAGCACTTTTTGTGGGATGGGTAAAAACTATGAAACTCGCGCGAGGTCACGTGTGCTGATCGCAAAATTTCGTAAGATAGTAGAGGAGACGAGGAAGATCGACCTTCACCGATCTGATAATTCGATGAGACATATTGTTTACCAAATATAATTTATAAACATATATGCCTATGATAACTTGACTATCGAAAAGTTTTCATAGCTATTTTTAATTTAATTAATTTTAATCAATTTTCTTTCATATCACCTTCACTCTTGTAACAACCGAACGAGTGAATATCTTCACCGGCTCTTAGACCAAGACGGAGGGGTGACAGCTGATGACGGCTCATCTGACGGCTGTCTATACTTTTTTTCTTCAATTATGGCATCGCAAACTCTGCATATTGCCAGCGTCAAGTATAATTTTATCTTAAAAATCGTTTATATCAAGTATTTTAAATATGGACATTGAACAAAGTGCATCTATTAATGAAAAAAGTGACGAAGAAATAGTGAAAGAAAATGAGAGAGTACTTTGTAAAAATACTAGATAGAAATTAATAGGTACTGATAATTCAAGCAATTCGTGCGGAATTATTCCCTAACGATTCCAAGACATCAAAAATGCACAACGTTAATGTTTTCACTTCTGCCGGCACTCCCGGAGTGCAACCCATTGTTTTTTTATGAAGCCGGCATTTCGGAAATGCCAGCTTGTGGCCGTTCCTTGTTGAGACACAATTAGGACTATGCAAGTTCAATATGGTAGTGAATTTTTCTTTTTTTTACATACATATATGATGTTTTCGTAAATATATTGCGAAGCAAATGTTAGAATATCTATCTCTTTAAATTTTTCTCTGAGAAATTTTTCCCTCACCATTCCTAAATATCTAAAATGCACAACGTTAATTTTCAAGTTTTCACTTCTGCCAGCTCTACCGGAGTGCAACCCGTTTTTTGTATTTGAAGGGAGTAGCAGACGAGCATGCAGGCCACGCGGTGTTAAGTGGTCGCTGCAGCCCATGGACATCTACATACAACCTCAAGCAAGCATAGGTAAGTATTGTCTGAGGTCGTATGCAGTTGTGCTGCTACTCCGGAGGCTGGTGGTCACCTCATGTAAGTGTGGCCGGTACTTTATGTACAACCAACGCATAGTTGTATTAATTTAGGCCATTTCCTAATCTAGGAAATAGTATTAATCAATCGTAGGTCAAGTGTTATGAATCAGCAAGGTAAAAGTGTGAAACATAATACTTTCAAAAATTTAAATAACAAATTATTTAACAGTAATCCTTGTTATATTGTATCAGTATACCGGATTGAAGTTATAAAATATCTACTGTCACTCACTATCAATGTCTCAAATCAAGGTTGTATTTTCAAAGTCAAGGGTAAATGACACATTTCTCTGCCCCACCGCACATTCAACATTCGGTGTGGCCGTTCTATAAAACCATACAGTGCTACAACACTGATATCAATCAACTCGTGGTTGTATTGCAAATTAAACAAAATGTTCAGCAAAGTAAGTTAAGCTAGTTTTTTTACCAGTTTACGCTTAAAAAATAATACTTGTATTTAAAAAAATGCTTTAAAACAACCTTATATAACAAATATAAACTTACGTTTTTTTTCTTAGATCGTAGCTTTCGGTGCCTTCCTGGCAGCAGCTAACGCTGGCCTGCTCCATGGTTACGGTCACGCCGTCTCCTCCCAGAGCATCATACGCCACGATGAACCAGGTCACTACGCAGCTCCCATCGCTCAATACGCTGCTCCTATTGCCCACTACGCCGCTCCCATTGCCCATTACGCCGCTCCCGTTGCCGACTACGCCGCCCCTATAGCGCACTACGCCGCGCCTACTACCCACTACGACGGTCATGACGAATACGTAAGTTGCAATTCAACATGTTATGTCACCCTATAAATTGTTACCCTAAAATAACTTCTTGCTATTAATGTAATCCAGGCTCACCCCAAATACGACTTCGCGTACTCCGTTGCCGACCCCCACACCGGCGACCACAAGTCCCAACATGAGAGCCGCGACGGTGACGCCGTGCACGGCTCCTACTCGCTGGTGCAGCCCGATGGCTCCGTCCGCAAGGTCGAATACACCGCAGATGCCCACAACGGGTAAGAAAGAAAAAGATTATTAAAATAAGTACCTATTCGAACTTTTCAACCCATTTCTTTGAAACATTATGTTGTGTATGTGTGCATGTGATGACCAATCCTTCGATGTTTCAAATGAAAAGAAATCATTTCGAGGAAAAGTATATTACAGTTTTTTGAACCACGTTTGAGGCCTTCACCAAGTATAGTCTTAACAATCACTATCTTTACTTTACCTAATAAAACAGAAAAATATAATCCTATACCTATACCCATTTTTGGCGTGAGCCAAATCAAGCCTTCGATATTTTCTTCGTAATCAAATTATTTAGGTAGAGCAAAAGTCTATTACGTATTATGTATAAAGTTATTGGAACCACTTTTAAGACCCTTCAAAAGTCTTGACGACCACTATCAATATAAAACTGAAAACCGAAAATACTTTTAACATCAAAATGGACGCAAAAAATGAAAAGACTACAGTAATATTATAACGTTATACGCACTCAGGTAATAATTTTATAAATGACAAAAAGAAAATTATACAGCTATATGTGTACTTATATTTTTTATTAATGTTGTTTTTTTTTTCAGTTTCAACGCTGTTGTGCACAACTCCGCGCCATCAGTCCACGCTGCGCCAGCCCAAGACTACCATCACTACTAAATACTTGCACCTACTAGTGTAAAAAATAGTCAGTTTACAGTCTACATAATTTATACATGAGAGCCATGCTTCTGTTGTGATAATGTAATTTATATCTTTGTAAATATGTGAGATAGAATGTACAATGTGTGAATAAAGAAAATTTACTTTAAAACTGTTTTTTTTTTAATTTCCTACAGACAAAGAATCTTCATTAATATAATAACAAAAGTCCGACCTGAATAATTGTCGTTACTTTTTATACATAGTGGTACACAATGATAACTCAGTGTTTCTTTAATAATAATAATAAAAAATGAAGTGATCGGTGTTATTGTGATATTGCACAGCTTTGTTTATATTAATGATCATAGATATTTCTAAGATGTATCATAAGCAATAACGCGTATTATAGATTAAAGATACTTCAACTCAGTTGTGCGCGCGGCGCTATGTGTGCGTGGGCTAGTAAATATGCAGCTTTAATTTGTGTGACAGTGACGCGGCCGTGATCGTCCGAGCAACTTCACTGTACCTCTTGTCACGCACACAAAGTCACTGTGTATATACAGGTTTACCCACACATAGCACCGCGCGCACAACTGAGTTGAAGTATCTGTACATATATTACGACTATAGATAGACTGTTTTATATATTGTTATTCTTTATATATTTTATATATTGTTATATGTCGGCATCCCCGACCAAAATAAACGTGAGTACAGTCGTATAACTACATTTTTAGGGTACACTCGCGATTCGTTCAATAATAAAATACGAATCCTGTTTAAATTCATATATACACTTCTACTCGTAAAGCTAGTCATGAACTAAATTCAAGCCTATCATAAGAAATGCTTAGCAAACTATATGTAACCAGGAAAAAATGTATGATCAAACTGGCATTCTACTTAATCTGGCATATAGAGCAACGCCATTACTGAAAATATTATAATTGCAGACGTCATATCTCAAACTGCAACTGTGAAACGAAAATTAGGCCGGTACGAAAATTACGCTGTTCGTAAAAAGTAGTTCAAAGTTTTTGCAGTACTTACGCATTACAATGATGAAAAATAAATATAATGGCAGGCAACCACGCTTTTCAACTGAAATACAAAAGTAGTATGCTCCATCATAAAATTACTTGCGATGAACTGTCACAGTAAATATTTAATACGCTATATTCTTAAAAAATCAAGTTCGTCAAGATGGTATTACTTTACATGTCGGTAAACAAGAACAATGCTGAAACTAAATGCAAATTATTTTAGCTTTAACATGGTGATAAAATCTGTAGTATCCTAATGGTTAAGACTCTCGAATACCACGCCTGGAGCAAGAGATCGAATTTCGGCTACGTAAATGTCTAAGTAGAACTGTTATGAGAGTATTTATCACTTACGGTGATAGATAAAATGGTGATATTCCATTACGCTGTTTTTCTACATCGTGTACTACATATTTTATGAGGTAATAGAAAAATAAAAGGGCATGTTATTAAACGGAAGAAATCACGTAACGGATCACAGAAATAGTCACTTTTGGGGTCACGTAAGGACTCGCGTAAGGGATCACATAAGAGGTCCGTTAGATGTCTCGTGACCTCTTGAGACCTCTTAAGGTCACGTTAGTAGTCACGTAAGAAATCACGTATTGCTTCACATTAAAGGTCTCGTCGCGCAAATGTTATATTTCTACCAGCTGACCCTGCGAACTCCGTATCGCCTGTAAATGTTTGGAGTGGACCACACTTACTTAGGGGTTTAAAAAATAACAACCTATTTTCAGGCCTACCGAATATGCATGCTGAATTTCATAAAGATCGGTCAAGCCGTTTCGGAGAAGTACGGCTACACAGCCGACTGTGACACGAGAATTTTATAAATATAAATAATCATTGAAATATGAATTTGTAGGCTTTACAACAGCTATTATTTGTAATATTTTGTTTGGCTCCATGGAATGAACCGTTTTGTTTTATGTTTGTAATTTGTATTATTATTTTATTTGATATAGAGCTCATAGATTAAGTGCAAAAAAGACCAGCACTATACGTACAAAAAAGACTTAAAGCAATATTAATATTAATATTTTTTTTAATTTTGGAGGGAATTTGCGAAGTATTAATAAGCAATTAGGCAAAACTCAGTACGAATGAAAGAAAAAAACAAATTTAAAGTTTATTTAAACTTGACGACCCGCGTGGCGTAACGGTTACCATGCCGGACTGCCAATCGAGGGGTCCCGGGTTCGATTCTCGGCGAAACAGAAATTTGAATGATGAGTTTAAATTTCTGTTCTCGGTTTGGGTGTTTGTGTTCCTGTCTTTGTATGTTTCCATGGTACCCACGACACATGGTATTAATTACCTTACTGTGGGGCTATGAGTATGTAACGTTTTTTTTTTTTTTTTTTTTTGTTTTTATGTAGTTCTACTTTACCATATTGAAAAGAAACAGATACATGAGATAGAACCTTAGAGCATCAAAGATACCGACTCAGGGTGTCATACCTGTCAATTTTGATGCTTTAAGGGTATAACAAAATAAGATGACAATTATATGAAAATTAGCTAATCATTCGGTAGACCATATATTAATCTGTCACTTAATAAAGGGTGCAACCA
This sequence comes from Pyrgus malvae, assembly GCA_911387765.1. Classification (NCBI taxonomy): domain Eukaryota; kingdom Metazoa; phylum Arthropoda; class Insecta; order Lepidoptera; family Hesperiidae; genus Pyrgus; species Pyrgus malvae. The sequence continues at coordinate 19,524,419 of OU426951.1, read as the reverse complement.
AAATCCTCTCTTTTGTTTTGGTCTCCTTCTAATTAGTAACAATATTATAGCAATTAATGTTTTTTTCCTAGTTTTCACGCACGTGACCCTACAGTAGCTACACTGTCACGAAATAAATCATATAGACGTGCGACTGGTAACCGGCATAATAAAGTTGGACTATTAAATTAAGCACGCAATTTAGTTCTTCAATAGTCGTTCGTTTGTATATGTTATTCCCATAAATTTTCGTTTTAGCTAGGGGAGAGGGTATGCTGAGCTGAGCTAAACAGTAGATTGCTCTGTTGCAAGCTGCTAAGGAAAATACATGGGGACAAAAATAAGTCACTCCATAGCAGTTCGTTTTGTTATATTATCTCAATATATTTTTCCTCAATTATAAATTATCTCGACTAAAGGGGTGGCGGATAGCAATTTGGTATGAAACTTTCCTTGTTCTACATAAAGTAACACAAACGGGATAAATTTTTATTTATAGCAAAAAATTTACATACCACGAAATACCCCGAATACATTACCTAAAAAATGTTTTAGTTACTGTTAGCCAGACCAGTAGTGTACCTACAAATAAGGTAATTTATACCTAGATAATCTAATCAGATCAGATAATCTACTTAGCACTCTGAACGATATTGACGAAACTTGCAACAAAGTAGCCTCGACTCTTCAATAGATCCTTTCCATCTTGAATATTCTAATGTAGGAGTGAAACGTAAGTTTACGATGCGTAGAGTGGAATATAAGTGTAGCTATTAGAGCGAATGTGAGAAAGGGTGAGTGAGAGAGAAGGGAGATAAATGGCGATGAATGAAAGATGAAAGGCGTGTGTGAATATAAAAAATATAAAAAGTAATTTTGTATTGAAGAACGAAGACGAAATAAAACAAGAAAAAAGATACCTATTGTTATTCGTTAAAAAATTAAATTTAATCATTAAGAAATGTTAAAAATAAAGTTATATTTGGTCATTTACAATAATTTGTTTAATATGTATAAACTACATCTTTTTTAATAAAAAATGAAAATGAATTATTTCATAATTATTTACTCTACCTGTACAGAATTATGTAATACAATACCAATCGTTAAATATTTTTTCTAGTAGGTATACAGAAATAAGTCAGGAAATGTAATGAGATATTTCAGAGATTCTTCAAGGCTATATTTTCACAGTCAAGGCAGGTCATACGTTTCACCGCCCCTCCGTGGTATATGCTTCAGTAACAAACGTTGTATAAAACCATACACTGCTGACTATCCACATCAATCAACGTCGTCAGTTAACAATAGACACAATGTTCACCAAAGTAAGTTTACTCATAGTCAGAATATTATTTGTGTGTTTAACTCAAAAAGTCTTAAAAATAAAATTAAAAGGCATCAAATCCGTTCTGAAATGGGTTTTTAATTAAATCAATGCAGTTTCCTGTCTTCAGCTGTAACTACGACTGCTACGAAATGCTAACGGAATTCATCAATAAATCGCGTTACAACTAGATAAAATTTGTAGGTGGTAGAACCATTATGGTTCGCCCGGGGAAGTACCACCGCTGCACTCACTTCTGCCGTGAATCAACTCTATTGTGTTTCGGTGGAAAGGTGCAGTTACCGACCACACTTACATGAGGCGACCACCAGCCTGCGGAGTAGTGGCGCAACTGCATACGACCTCAGACAAGACTTATCTATGCTTGCTCGAGGTTGTATGTAGATGTACATGGACTGCAGCGACCACTTAACACCACGTGGCCTGCATGCTCGTCTGCTACTCCATTCAAATAAAAAAATAGTTTACGTTTGTTGCACGAAATAAATTCAATTCAAAATATTTTATTCATTTTCATAATTAATTCAAATATTCTCTCAGTGTACTTTTTTTCGCGGTCTTCAGCTCAAGGTGTCCTTATGGGCAATGAGTGGAAACATTTAAAAACTTTGAAACATTTGTTGCGATTACAGATTGTAGCATTCGGAGCTCTACTAGCCGCAGTCAATGCTGGCCACCTCCACGGACATGGCCACGCTGTATCTTCTCAGAGTATCCTCCGTCATGACGAGGCCCGCACGCCGGTCCATTATGCTGTTCCCTTCCAACACGGTGCTCCCGTAGTACACGCTGCTCCTATCTCCCGCTACACTGCTCCCGCTGCCCACTACGCCACTTCTGCTGCCCACTACGCCTCTCCTCTCGCTAGTTACGGCGCCCCCTATGGTGGTCAGTTTGCCTATAACGGTGCTAGTGCTGCCAACTATGCGTCTCCTCTCGCCAGCTACGGCGCCCACTTGGGTGGTCAGTCCGCCTACTATGGTGCTCCTGCAGCTCACTATGCCGCAGCTGGCGCGCATTACCAAGGCTACGACTCATACGTAAGTTTCTTCAAATAGATTTCCTCAGTGACATTTTCAGCCTTACATACATCTTGCAACATTGTTCTGATATTTGGTTTTATCAATTTTAGGCTTACCCCAAATACGACTACTCTTACTCCGTGGCCGACCCCTACACCGGTGACCATAAGTCTCAGCACGAGAGCCGTGACGGTGACGCCGTGCACGGTTCCTACTCTCTGGTGCAGCCTGATGGCTCCGTACGAAAAGTTGACTACACCGCTGATGACCATCGCGGGTAAAACCAATTTCCTTGTATTTGCAATATTATTAGTTACGTTTTTATCATCCTACATTTAACAGGTACTATGTAACATTTAATATTGTTTAATCAGCAGTGACTTACAAAAGTAATGTATGCTTTTTTTATTGGGGCGAAATGGGAAAACTTGGGGAGGACTTCAGGATCAAAGGACCAGTGTCCTCCATGCGCGGTGCCCCTAACGAACTCATCTTGGGACAGCGATGTACGTAGCTCTTCTACGCCCATAATTTCCATACCTTACCAATAAATACATTTTTTCTTTTCAGTTTCAACGCTGTGGTCCACAACTCGGCGCCTTCCATCCATCCTTACGCCCACGGTTACCATCACTGAATTAAGCTACTAGATGTGCTAATTTATCTCTGTAAAATATTTTTACAAATGATCGCTGCGAATAAAATATAATTAAGTACAAAATAAATTTGTCTCTTACAAACCCCTAAATACCTAATATTCCTTAACACTAAATATGTTATTTTTTTAATTTGACATTATAAAACTGAATATACTATAATATATTTTTCTGTCAAGATTTTTTGTGTCGATTTCTAAAATACTTACAACTGATTTTAATTTATAAAGCTAAAGCTAAATATGCTAACGGCTGAAACCAAGTTCAATATAAATAACTTAGGCATTACACCAAACAATATTACCTTATTTATACCTTTAAATGAGCAATTCTTATATCAATATAAGAAATTATTAAATTATAATATAATATATTCCGAATCTTGTGAACGGCTCCAACGATTTTCGTGTAATTTAGTATGGTTTCGGGGGCGGTTAATCGATCTACGAGCTAAGCTTCATGTTTACAAAATGTTATTTTATTCGTGTTTTCAGCGATGATCAACTTAAACATAACGGAACAATATAACTCTTACTAATATGATACGCATATCAGTAAGTAAGGCTACTTTTGAAGTGAAAACTTATATATCGGCGTTGTGCACTTTTTTGGGTTGGGTAAAAAATATTAAACTCGCGTCAGGACACGTGGCCTGATCGAAAATTCGTAAGATTCGATGAGACGTGGAAGATCGACCTTCACCCATCTGATAACTCGATGAGACTCAAATATAATTTATAAACATATATGTCTATGATAACTTGCCTATCGAAAAGAGTTCATAGCTATTTTTAATTTAATTAATTTTAATCAATTTTCTTTCAATTCACCTTCACTCTTGTGATAACCGAATGAGTTTTATCTCAATTGATAGTTTTTAACAATATAACTGGGGTTGCGGGTGGTGAGAGTGGGAGCTCGATCCGTCCAGCCAGCATCCCCGGGAAGGATGGCGGTGTGTGCATAGCATGTGCGACGCTCAGTATCGGCAGACCGTCGCGATAAATGCATGCTCCTACAAAACAAATTCCTTAGCCTTTTAACCTAATTAAAGGCGGAATGTCGTAAAATCTTCCTTCATAATTACCAATCCCATAAATATTAATATTATTATTATATAGGACACATCTATGCATACTGAGGATAGAATTAGAAGGAAAGAAGAAGGTAGATTTCATTCACAATAAACCACAATGTGGCCAACATGCCCGTTTGTTTTTTCTTTTTAATAAAAAAAACTATCCTATTAATGTTTTATTTATACTAGGCGACCATCATTATAAGCGCAGCTATATAATACTTGAAGCTGTGCTCAGATTTTCTTCAAGTTGGGCTGCAGCGACTACTTAACCCAATGTTGGCTCCATACTCATCCACTAGTTAATTAAATTAAAAGAAGACTTCAAAACTCCTGATCATTTGGTATCACTTTACGTGAATTGTAAGAAAATGATAGAAATCACATCACAAATCACAACTCTTCCGATATTGGTCATTATCGGTTAGTAGCCAACCATCTGCTTCTAAACCACCTATAAGGCCTCCGACAAGGTTTAACGAATGTTTGAAATATGCCACTAGCAGCCACCCATCTACAGACCAGCAGCAGACCGGAAACAGCCGACCGTCTCCGTTTTGCTTAGCTGCGTAAAGATACTTCAACTCAGTTGTGCGCGCGGCGCTATGTGTGCGTGGGCTAATAATTATGCAGCTTTAATTTGTGTGACAGTGACGCTGCCGTGATAGTCCGAGCAACTTCACTGTACATCTTGTCACGCACACAAAGTCACTGTGTATATACAGGTTTACCCACACATAGCGCCGCGCGCACAACTGAGTTGAAGTATCTGTATATCGCTTGCGTTCTACACCAGCCGCAGAGAAAAACAGATATAACGGAGTTTTGGCGGGAAGTCGAAAAAGACATATTGTGCTCTTGTTTTATTTTTATTTTCTTGGTGTATTTTTGAGTTATATCGGATGAATTTGATGGCATTTTGTTCGATGTAGGTTAATTATAGTGCACGAGTGTTGTGAATTAAAATATCAGTGCGAATATATGTTTTCTACACCAGCCGCAGAGAAAAACAGATATAACGGAGTTTTGGCGGGAAGTCGGAAAAGACATATTGTGCTCTTGTTTTATTTTTATTTTCTTGGTGTATTTTTGAGTTATATCGGATGAATTTGATGGCATTTTGTTCGATGTAGGTTAATTATAGTGCACGAGTGTTGTGAATTAAAATATCAGTGCGAATATATGTTTTTTCGGCTTGCCTCCAAAATTCCATTGGTCACGTTCTGGTAAAGAAGCCATCGCTTTACTTGAATGTCTGACTGACTTGACTAACTGATTACTGACGGCTTATTGACTTTACCTATTATTACTCGTCCAGTTTCACCGAAGCTGGCAAAAACGTGATGCAAAAATTATACTTGACGCTGGCAATATGCAGATTTTGCGATGCCATAATTGAAGAATTGAATTAATTGAAGAAGAAGAAAAAACAGATATAACGCCAATTTGGAAAAAAACATTTTCCTTTTACGTACTAATTCCCCAAAAGGGACCTCGTTACTTAATTTAAAAACAAACTTACTCATTCTTTGAATTGCTACGAACTTATTGTATCACTAAACATTAAATTAACCTTGCTCTAAAAATTCATTAAGTAAACGTTAAAATACGTTAATTGAAGTAACTACATGATATTCTAATTCAATATTTTGCAACGCTGAAATTTGAGATTTTTAACCTTTAATTAGCAGTTTTATGCTACTTGTGCCAATAAAGAGCAGAATTAATTTTTGTAACAAATATGAGAACATCTTCGTCAGGTCGTAATGTATTCTTAATTTGCATTTTTCTATAATTCTTTCCTTCACTGTCGGATATACTTTTATTATGATATTATTTTGTATATTAATTAAAGTATCGCTATTTGGAAGCGCGCATTGTCCATCGGTTGGCGTAGAACGGGTGTGGTTGGCTCCAGGGCGATACATAGCACTCGGATACCTTATGGGCGGTTAGTAAACATCCCACAGCGGGTTGTCATCTCCACCAACGCGTTGAGTATCAACAGTCAGTATATGTTTATACTCATTCATACATTCTAATAACTATACCCCGAATATTTATGTCTTAGTGCAATTTACGTCAATGCTATTAAAGAACATTATGCTGCGATTTTCACGCATTTTGTTAAAAAATTGACCGTAAAAGATAGAGAAATAGGTAAATTAATAGGTCTTTGTTGACCTATTTTTTATAGAAATCAACCCACATACATGAATGACGTTTGATATCCATATAGGTGCTCAAGCCAAACTCATACTTTTATGATTTTTATCTATACTATGAAGCGCGCATGGCACAGCGGCTAGCTAAGCCAAAGTTTCCATGCTTCGGAGGGCACGTTAAGCCGTCGGTCCCGATTGTTGTCGATAATTAACAGTCGTTAAACCTGTCTGATGGGTGGTTTGAAAACATCCGACAGCGTGTTAGCCACTAACCCGCATATCCACCAACCCGCATTGGAGCAGCGTGGTGGAGTAAGCTCCAAGCCTCCCCAATAATGGGGAGAGACTCGAGCCCAGCAGTGGGACGCATAAAGAGTTGCAGCTATACTGGATCTTCCCCTAAAGTTAGGGTAACTTAGGTCGTAATAACCACCCTGGTCATTTCCAAATTAGCTTTCAGGCATGAATTCTAATATTACAAACATATCTCAGGTATGTATTTTCTACATTATGTCACAATAATTTCGAAGAGTTATATACACAGATAACAAAATATCTTAGTTGGAGCAGCACATCGGGCGTATTTTAACACAGCTTCTAAACAGGCTGTCTCCACTATCATTACACCGTGACCGTACATCGTGACCACCATAGATCACCACGATGTCACAGCATCGTATTATACGTGATATTTGAAGCAACAAATATATTAACAAGGGCCTCCAAGACTCACTTAAAATGGCATGTATCATAGACAAAGCGTATCGATGCCGTGACACATATAACAATCTACAATGGTGTTTTTACCACAACCTTCAGCTACTGTCGGTGCGCGACGAGGTCCGTAGTATCAGCCCCACTTGCTTATACTGTTAAGTGATATAAAAACCCACGGTCAGGTGCTATTGATATCAATCACTGGCCAACGTCGATCTAAACAAGAGCAAAAATGTTCAGCAAAGTGAGTTTCTTTTTTCATAATGAAGTAGTAGACAATAGTGTAGGCATGTGTGGTTAAGTGGTCTCTGGATCCCATGAATATTAACAGCCTCAAGGAAACTCGAGCCCTTTCCGAAGTCGTATGCAGTTGTAATGTTACTGTTGGTGGGCTCATCTAAGTTCTTCCATACAGCAGTCAAAGGACCGCTACATAAAGGAATACAACTACTACCCAGCATATATGGATGGAGTAGTGTAACTATCCCGAGTGAACCATACAAAACATGATTATTTATATCCGACTAACCTCACGAGACATTTTTCCCGGAACTAGGCCGACGGATATAAATAATCATGTTATTTTAGTCGGATATAAATAATCATGTTAAGTTACACTCACGATTCGTTATATAATAAAATACATACAAAACATGTTAAATCAAAATATTTTTAAATATCTCCCGGAAACATCGTTTTATTAGTAACAAAAACGTCAATCACGTGCTATCCGAAACACTAACAAAAGCTAAGTCAAGCGTGAACGGTTCTGCAATAAGACATGATTGAATTTGGACGTCTATTGAATGTTGACTTTTTTCAGATTGTTACGTTCGGTGCGCTTCTGGCAGCGGCCAATGCCGGTCTGTACCACGGTCTCGATCACGGCCACGCAGTCTCGTCACAGAGCATTGTGCGTCACGACGGCTATGCGCCTTTGGGGCACTTCGCCGCCCCCGCACATTACGCCGCCCCTCTAGTCCACGCATCGCCCCTTGCCCACTACGCTGCTCCTGCACCCTACGCCGGACACTATGGTGGTCATGATGAATACGTAAGTAATAACTATAGTCTATATTTCAACAGAAGGTTTAAGTCCTAATTTTCACGTCAAAGTGAATCCAAATTTACATTAAAATAAATAACTATTATACTTAATGAAATCACATATTCAATTATCACGATACTTTCGAAAGGTATCATTTTATACTATAGACAGATATACTTACAAAGCATATTTAGAGCACAGAATAAAAAATTGATACTATTAATCTTCAAAAATCACGGTATCCTAAAGTTTTTGAGTACTCTGTCTGTTCTAAAAAAATGATCGATTCTTCTTCTTTGACATTTTTTCTGCAACCTCAGTTGCAATCTAAGAACTGATCGGTTTATGCTCTGCAATTTAAGTCAGTTTAATAAAAAGCTTATGGCCTTCCTTTGAAGCTAAATCTATCCGTGCGATCTAATCGCATGATTGTACGTATCTAGATGTTTAATTTTAAATCTTATATTTAGAATTAAATAATGGAGGCGTGGTAGATATTTACTCTAACTCTACTACGATATTCGAAAACGCGTTGGTAACCTTTGTATTAGACCCAATTTTACTGATTATCGCGCCCGTTTTGCTTGATTTTGTATCTTACCGATGGATGACACTTCATACCAGCCGCAATTTCGTTTCACATCTAATTATAAATCATTAAATATTTTCAGGCATACCCCAAATACGACTTCGCGTACTCCGTTGCTGACCCCCACACCGGCGACCACAAGTCACAGCACGAGAGCCGCGACGGTGACGCCGTGCATGGCTCCTACTCGCTGGTGCAGCCCGATGGCTCCGTCCGCAAGGTCGACTACACTGCTGATGACCACCACGGGTAAGATATCAGATACATAATAATATCTTTGTAATTAACCAACTTATCCTGAGAAGTTAAAGACAGCGAAATAGCCCAATGCATAGTAATTTTGTAAAAGTTTGAAGCTGTTATCCGACTAAGTATAAAGCCTTATCCTGATGTTACCGTCTTACTTCATATAATATCTAATTGAAAATTACCTCATTTATTAAAATCGATCCAATAACTTTTATATTGTGGTCGAACAATTTTTTGACATTGTAATCATGGCACATTATGTTGATTCACTACAACATGGGAAATCATCCAACCTCAAAGACGTTACTAATATTGCCTAGAAAAGACCTTTTTCATCTGAAATTCTAAACGCACTACAAGAATATAACATACTGACAGTAATTTTCGTAGATCCTGAAAGGAGCAGAGTTAAATTTTTGTGTCATCTACTTCTTTGGATCATTATAATTTTTGGTGATCTGCTTTAACTCTTGATGATAAAAAGTACACACAACCGTCTTACTTTTTTTAATTCCGTAATATTTTGTTTCAGATTCAACGCTGTAGTACACAACTCGGGTCCATCCCTCCACCCTCAAGCCGCCTACCACCACTACTAAGCGAACATGCCAATGATACTCATTATTTGTAAATAATAACTAACACTATTTATTAAACTATTTTTCATTTATATCAAGATTGTATTTTTAATTTCATTCTAAATCCTTTTTATCATCCTACCTTTAAGCAAGGCCTTACTAAATATCATCCAATGGAGAAGAGTAAAGGGTACTAGTCTCTCTTAGAAGCTGTCGTCAGTCAATCGACGACACATGACTTGGAAATTTTGTATCATCGCAATGTTTTTTTTAACCCTACAGTCCTAATAATTTTTTATAATTTTTTTTGAATAGAAAGAATTCGTTAAATAACAAAATACTGCACTCAGGATATTACACAACGGCAACAATTTTTAATTGACATTAGGCAGAAGACTTTTACTGGTTTTCTGGATAGGAATTAGGAAGTACTAAAATTTTATGAGCAGCGATGACCGAGTGGTAAAAAACCACGATCTTTAACGCGACCGATCCCGGGTTCAAATACTCGGCGCGCACCTCTGACAAAGGAATTTGTAATGTGCGCATTTATCGCTGCTCCACGGTGATGGAAAATATCGCGATATTTAATTGATTACGATGTTCTCCATCGTCGTACATGCCTGAGAGAAATTCATAATTTCTCGAAAGCATGACGTCCACTAATCCACGCTTGGCCAGCGTGGTGGACTATGGCCTAAATCCCTCTCACTTGTGAGAAGGAGACCTGTGCCCAGCAGTGGGACTTAAAAAAGGTTGGATTTTTTTTTATAATTACCACCGCTATAATGCGGGTTGCATTATACGATAGCAACGTGGCGAAATCGGCCTAGTAGTAGGACGCAGATATATGTACATCCAAAACAACAATTGGGAGCAATCTACATAAATTTACTTCGTAATTAAAGTCTCTACTATATGTTGTAAAAATTAATGCTCTCGAAAAGATTGCAGTAGGCAGTTTTATATTTTTACGAGCTTTTATTTAGCTAGTTCGGTTTGTTATTTACCGATTAATAAAAAAGAGGGTCTGTGTTCGATTGTATGTATTTTTAACGTCTAGATTTCTTACGCTCGAATGTATATGAGAGAAACAAGATCTGAGAAATTGATGCATAACATAAACCTAACATTTTTTTATATTAATGATCTTAAGACAACGACACTTTTAGGGCATCGTTTCTATATAAGTATCAAGATATTTGAAAATCAAGCAAATTGAATCAAAATTACTATTTTCTCTGATGTTCACTTCTTACACTTCTCACACTTATATACTTTTAACCAACTTCAACCAAAAGAAGGAGGATAGTAATTCGTCGGGATCTAGATTTTCCGTATGTATGTTCTCCGATTTCTTTTATTAAATTTATTCGAAAGGTAGTCCTCTAAATTGGTTCCATATTATTTAAGAAGAGTGATCATAAAATCATAAAGATTATGACTGGTTTTTGCGTTGCTGTTCTTAGGTGTTCTGGTTAAGTGTGTTCACTAAATTTAAGAAGTAAACCTTATCCGATTCCGATGATTTTTATAGATCTCATAGTTTGGTTGAGTTCTGATCATGGGATTAAAGAGAAAAACCAACTTATAGATGGCATTAAAAGTGTTTTAATGGTTTTAACAATTGCCTGACTATCTAAAAGAACTATTTATGAATATGTGATTTTCACGGTCTTAATCAATAGACCCAAATCAGGAGGGCAGTAAAAGTTGTCTAGTACTAGAAAGTTAGTTTGCGTTTGACACAATTCGCTGATTTATGAGTGCTCCTCTGCTTTCAATTCTTACACTAAAATTTGTATGAAACATACAATAAAAATCGACTTCATAAAGCGAAAAAGGAAACCTTTTACAGTAGGAACTCAAAGTGGATCTTTGTCTCTTGGAACTTCGTACTGCTGCGCAAAAGTTAAAAAGTGTTCTAAACCAATCCAATCAAAATCCATCCAATCCATTTTAAATAATCAGAACGAAAGGACACTATATTTACTATAACAGGACATTTTACTAAGGGCCCGACTCCAAAAATAGTTTTAAGAGTAATTACCATAAGCAAGAAGAAGTAGGTACTGAACAATTTTATTTTTTACCGTTTGAAGTCGGTTCTATTTTTTGTTAAAAAATTAATTTCACTCTTTTAATAACTTTCATAATTCTGTACATATGTATAAGCATAGTTGGAAATTTTTTCACTTAACTTCTAAATGTTAAAGAGATATACCTTTTATAATCATGTTTATCTAATAGACATGTTATAGCCTGAAACTACTATCAGTCCACCTGAACCTATAAATTAATGAAAGAATTTGCTCTCAGCTCCTAACCGTTGAGGAGTTGTACCTTCAATAATGAGCTTAGCAATATCAGGTGATAATTACCGGACGTAAATATTTGTATTATGTTAAAAAACATGACTAAAAGAATGTGTGTGCCTATTAAGTTTCAGTGTTTCCCTTGATTTCCCTAGTATCACATCATCAGTTTTTGACATGGTGACAGTTGAACCACCTAAGGAGTATAAGGTTTTAAACAAAAAATACATACTGAAAGAATTTGCTCTTAACTCCTAACCGTCGTAGTACCTTCCATCATCAGCTCAGCAACATGATATGATTATAATTATAGACAAATGCCTGTTTTGCTTTAGTAAAAATATGAAAATCATTTGTTGTGCTATAAAATTTGAATGTTCCCTTCGATTTCTCTGGGATCCCATCATCAGACTTTGACTTTGTGACAGTTGGACCACCTCAGGAATGTAAGATTTCGAACAAAAAACCATTTATTGAAAGAATTTGCTCTCAACTCCTAACCGTCGTAATACCTTCCATCATCAGCTCAGCGAGATGATATGATGATAATTATACACAAATGCTTGTTTTGCTTTAGTAAAAATATGATAATCATTTTTTGTGCTATTAAATTTGAATGTTACCTTCGATTTCTCTGGGATCCCCTCATCAGACTTTGACATGGTGACAGTTGGACCACCTCAGGAATGTGAGATTTCGAATAAAAAACTATTTATTGAAAGAATTTGCTCTCAACTCCTCACTGTCGCAGTACCTTCCATCATCATCAGCTCAGCAACATGAGATGATGATTACTATGCACAAATATCTCTTATGCTTCAGAAAGTATAAGAAATTTAATGTGTGTACCTATAAAATTCGAGATATCCCCTGAATTTCCCTGGGATCCCATCATCAGATTCTGATTTGGTGACAATGGGACCATCTCGGGAGTATAAGCATACGAACAAAAACAAATTTTGAAAATCGGTCCACAAACGGCGGAGTAATCGGTGAACATATATAAAAAAAATACATACAGCCGAATACAGTACCTCCTCCTTTTGGAAATCGGTAAAAAATATGTTTAGACTTTTATGTTTTTTACTAAAAAATATTAAGGTTTCGTAAGCAAAGGGTGTAACTGCCACCCAGGTATAACTAAAATACTGTAATATAATCATACGACGTGCCTACGTTTATTGTGTAGGTACTTAATTATATACATTAACAAATCCTGTATTTAACTACAACTGGGACTCAGTTATAAGATCGGAACGACAGTTTAGCGACATAAAACAACCATTAAAATTGTGTCTTAATAATCATAATGTCTAGAGCACAAATACCAGATTTTACAATCAATAATAAAATACTAAACAAAAGTTAGTGCTCCTAAAGAAATAATTATTCCATATAAAAAACTCTAAGACCTGCCACTTTCTGCATTTTATTTTTTCATAATGTCATTACATCGGTGTATATTGGCAATAACATTTGAATCCAATTTTTGCTTGTTGCAAAACAGTGAGTGTCAATCAGTCAGTCAGTCAAGTCAGTCAGATATCCGAATAAAGCGATGGTTATTTTAACAGAACTTATCTGATGGAGCCATGGAAGCAATCCAAAAATATTTTTTTCACATTGTTATTTTTTTAAGCAACACTCGAGCACTGTATTTATCCATTTAAAAGAAAATACGAATAACTTTACCCAATAAAGAAAATAAAACAAGAATACGACATGTCTCTATCAGTATCTACCAACACCCCAAATTCTGTAATAATTTGTCAGGATGAAATGTTACAGTTACCTACTATACACAACAAAAAAGCGCGAAAAGTAAGTAACAAAGTGCTATAAAAGACGATGTATAAAAAACAAAAATATACACGAAAGCCACCATGTGAAGATATTATTACCATAGAACATTGCATGTCACGTACAATCTTTTAATTTTTATTGTAAATACATTCTGACCGTTTATCAAGCACAGTTATTTATACTAACCTTTTTGATTTGTTTTTTACTCGCACCCCAGGCCTCAAATTTCAAGTAAAATTGTCACATTGAATAAGTACTTTATTATTCTACTTCTTCGTCTTATTATACATGCTCTCATTACATGTCTTAATTTCTACAAAAGTATGTTCGACATTTTAACACATCTTAAGTACTCATGTGGAATTTCCGACATTACGTGAAAACATCGCGGAAATAGAGGTCAGTTCACGCTGGTTACTTCACCTCAGTGACTTTAAATAACACTTCTATCAAAGTAGATCAACAGTTTAGAAGAGTTGACAGATACACCAAAAGGCGATTAAAATAACTGTCATACGTTTTAATAGTTTCCATTAAATTAAATTCTTATTCAATTACACCTGTTATCGTAGCAATGATTGAACTTAAAGGCATTTTGTGTTCATATTGTTATTCACTTCATATACCCATACAAAAAGTAGGAATGATGTCCGAATCCGGCATATTGTGATCAACCTCTGCCTCCTGGATTCGACATATGCATATATCAAAGAAATCAACATTATCGCAAAGACAGTATGGGTATCTGTAACCTGGGTAAAACTTTGAATACCAAAACTATGTGCCTTGAACGTTGAGCATAAAAGACCTTTTTATAAACTAGTACTACTACTCCGTGCTCACGATTTTGTTATTCATATTTTGTTGCGTGTGTGTATTAGTCCCCCTTTTCATTTCAAAAAATCTGATATTTGTTAACATTGTTACTCGTAAATCATTTTCTAGATTATAATTATTAAAACTTCGTCAATTGTCAAAAAGTAAGAATCCTTTCATGTAATCATTATATTAGCATTTACCGTTACTAACTACCTTACGTAAGAATGTAATTTAAATTATGTGAATGCTAACAACGGCGAAAATGTACTCATTTCTATCTTTTTTTGGCATCGGGGGGGAAACCTTCAAAAGGTACCAAGCACCTTGGGAGAGGTTACCGGGTTATGTGGGATTTGACCGCACTAAAACCCCCTCGGTGGCCTGACTCTGCGCTTGGGAGGACTCCGGGATCTCCATAGGAACGCACCGGTGTCCTCCACGCGCGGCGCCCCAGAACGGGCCCATCTTCGGGAGAGCAGATGTGCTCTCCTGCACCTTCAGGTGTTAACGGCGGCATGCGGCCACGTACACACCACCGTCCTTCTCGGGGCTGCTGGCTGGACGGGTCAAGCTCCCACTCTCACCGTCTGCAACCCCGGAAGTAACTTTTAGTCGCCTCTTAAGATCAGGCAGGGGATACCGTAGCTCTATTCTTAATCCCGAAGCTACAGGGAGTACTCATTTATACCTATGCTCTATATTAACGCATTAATAAGTTTACATGAAAGTGAAATAGTCAGCTTTCGTGCAATGCGGTGTACCTTTTATTATTCGACCCAGAACCAGGGCGCTAACTCCGCCGTAACCATATGATATCTATCAATCTCGGGAATAGCAAAAATAGATCTATGGAATGAAACGATCACTTAACACTAAGTAGTCAGATACGTTTGTGACAGACAAATCCTTCATTTCACAAAAGGGAAATTTAAAGAAAAGAATGCAAATTTAGCAACAAATCCGCAAGGACTAGATTGCACCACTTTTCTCATTAAGCGATAAATGGCTGAGATATGACTTAATTAATAGCACCCGTACTTGTTTCAGAAGTATCGAGCACCTATCTGCAATCGACACGCCTCCGAATAGATAATATGACCAATGACCAATCAATTAAGCAACACTTAGACACAAACACGCGTAAAATAGTTATTAAGCTATTACGCCTTCGTATAATTGAGAATTGTAACGTGCTACATTATCTTTATGACCTTTATTTTTATTGTCATTCCGTACCGAGGTCCAGCAAAGCCCCACTGGTAAATTTTTGTGGTATAAAAACCCACGGTCAGTTGCTGTTGTCATCAATCACCGAACTACACTTAGCCAAACCAGAGCAAAATGTTTAGCAAAGTAAGTGTTTCATAACTGTCAAATTGTGAACATCAGAAGTTGTAAAAGTGTTAGCAATGACAATTTATAACACAAAACATGAGCCTAAATTCAAAGAAAATAAAAAATATATTCATAGATCTGGTCTACTATAATTAGTCTAAAAATGCCTTCCGAATTTGAATTATACAGATTCCGAAGGTATGTATGTTATTAAAACAATGGGGTGTACATACTCCATATTTTTAATACATTATCCAGAATAAAAAAAATACTGTTAACATAATTCTAAAACCACTTACGTATTATGCAGTGTTTAAGACGATTCCAACATATAATAATCACAATTTTTTTAATATTACAGATTGTAGCATTCGGAGGCCTGCTGGCAGCAGCAAACGCCGGTCTATACGGCGCGGCTGTCTCCTCCCAAAGCATCATCCGCCACGACGAGGCTCACTCCCCCGTCCACTACGCCGTCCCATTCGAGCACGGGGCTCCATTGGTCCACGCTGCTCCACTAGCACACTATGCTGCCCCCATCTCCCCATACGCGGCCCCCATTGCCCCCTACGCTGCTCCAATTGCCCCCTACGCTAGCCACTACGATGGCCATGACCAATACGTGAGTGCTTTTTAGTCACATTTAATAACATGTTTGCAAAAAATACAATAGGTTTGAATTCGAGGTTGCACTAAGCTCGTAATACATAATCTATTTGTCAAGGAGTTTGGCTGGGCTGGACATTTTTTGTCACTTGTATAAGGTCACCATCGAGATCAGTTACATATATAATACCTTTAAACGAGCAATTCTTGTATATATCTAAATATATTTTTTGAATCTCGGAAACGGCTCCAAAGATTTGAGATGAAATTTAGTACCCTGGTTTCGGGGATGATAAATCAATCCAGAAAATTTTTATTGATAGAATTTGTCGTTTTATTTAATGTTTATGCCGTTAAATACTAAATTACTCTTACTGACATCTGTTGGAGAATATTAATAATATAGTGGTGTAGAAAGCCATCAATTAATGTCAACCGTCAATCCGCCCTTCAAACAAATGACAATGTCGATATGAAAGACCTGTATAAAAATTTCGTCAATGGACTTAAAGCTTTCTTGGTCGAATGGTTACGAAAGCTGACTACGGAGCTAGAGACCCATGTTCAAACCTTAAGTAGGCACGTTGCGTTTTTTTAATTTTTTGTGATATTTTTTTTTAATTGGGAGCTAGGTATTTCAAAAGGCTTTGTTAAGTAACACTAAGCCAATGAATGTTTTGCTTAAAAATAAACCAAGAAAATCAATTGTTTTTATCCGAGCAACGCTCGGGCGTCCAGGTACTGATATTATTATGACCACAACGATAAAGTGCTTGCTTAGGATAAAACGTGGTAATAGGTTAGTGCGTATTTTATTAAAAATATCTTCTTTGTACTGTGACTCGAGTGTTTCAAGTTTCGAACTCTGACGGCCAGCAACCGCAGATTTATTAAAACACAACAGAATTACTTTATAGATAAAGTGGAGGCGACGATTGACAATGTACAAAACACTACTTTTTATACAACTTCTCCTTTTCAATGTTTTTCAGGCCCCACTAGTGGACTAAGGTCTACTCTAAGAAGCCTGATTTATGCTATACCTACCATAATCCCTAATATCATAATCATATCATAATACCTACCGCAACTTTACTATTGGTCTTCAGAGTCGATTCCTTTAGCAGCACGTACAAATATTGATATTCTTAATCTCACTCCAGGCGCACCCCAAATACGACTTCGCGTACTCCGTGGCTGACCCCCATACCGGTGACCATAAGTCACAGCACGAGAGCCGCGACGGTGATGCCGTGCATGGCTCCTACTCGCTGGTGCAGCCCGATGGCTCCGTCCGCCAGGTCGACTACTCTGCTGATGACCACCATGGGTAAATATTTTTATTGTTTCGTACCAAAAAAAAGACAAAAGAGCATTAAGTTATCACGTTAACCCGTACTTCAAGAGTTCCTCTACACTTTTGTTACTTCGATTTAGTAGCGGTTTTAGATATAAATTGCATTAAACATATTTTTTATAGATTTGCATATTATTTGACTTATTATTCAAATGTGATCTGAAAAGATTCAAGAGTACGTATATAAAGAATATTCCATAATGAAGTCCAAATTTAAAGGAATTGGTTAAATTGATCATTATCATGTAAATATATATTGCCAAAGCAGCAAATGAAAGCAGTATTGTTCATTTTGGAATTTCGATGAAAACAAAAGCTGCATTAATAGTCGAAATCAAATGTAATGAGTATTGTGCTCTGTGGTTTATGAAAAGTGATACTTTTTTACTTTAATGTGTGATTATTTTATTTGTAAAATTAATATATATTATTTTTATTTCAGATTCAACGCGGTAGTACACAACTCTGCGCCTTCTATCCACCCGTATGGTCATCATTATTAAATGTTACTAATCTGATGTCGTACAAAAAAAAGTATAAGTATGTCGCAAACTTGTAAATAACTATTTATTAAAATGTATATCCTAATTATTGCATTAGACTTGTTTTTTTTTTAAGAATAACACTTTAATGATTTATTTATTTATTTATGGCTCACCAAAGCAGAATTGTTTGGAAAATCAAAAAAACACGCCTCATAATCTCATTCTTCAAAATAAAATTGATTAATACATAGATATACTAAAACAATTAAGAACAGTAGTTTTTTTTTTTGTTTATTTAATAACAATTAAACCACATCGAATCAGACCCTAAAAAGTGAAAGGGTTTTATTCCTAAGTATAACGAAGCGTAAGAGAAAAAAAAACGACTCGATTAGTAAAGTATTTCGGTAGTTATCGTGTTAACAAGAAAAGCTTCCGCACATACAGACACACGGACGTCCAAGCAAAACTTTTTTAAACTGTTTTTTAACTAGTTTAAATAACAAAAATGGCATCAAAAATATCATGAGTGTTAAAATAGTGTTTTTTCTTGATATGTGTGTGTATATATTATCTTACAAGTGCAATATATGATACATAGAGACATTTTAAGTTTGAAAAATCAGATGTTTTGTGCGAAGTGACGGTAGTACCCACCTCAACGCTTTGCTTATGAGGCGTGCAAAATACAATAACATTTCTTAAGCAATTACAATAATAAATTAGGTCGTGTCCCCGAGCACGGCAAACATAATAAATAAACGCTCTAAACATGATGATAAGGGTATGTACCACTGGCGCCTTTATCCTCACTTTCAATTCAACTTGAGTCATTATTTTTTACTTCTCGTAAAGTTTCAGCAACACAGCAAAATAAATAATCTAATAATATTTATTCTTTGAATTTCCTTATGTTCGTGTTGGCAGAAAATGCGAGAACTAGGCTCCAATCTCTTTCCCGGAGAAAGAACTGCTAATTCACATTTGTCTGCGTAAACCAGTGATTCAAATAAATAGTTTTAGTTACCGACGATACAACATATCCTAGTGAGGGATATTATTCCAGTAGTAGGTGTAGGAAAATAAACAAAATAAAAAAATTGCCGTTTCTCCCAAAGATTTATCCTAAGTCTCACAGATAATAGATGCAAATCTTTATTAGAATTATACAACAATCAATTTTTCATTACATTAGGTAGGCATAGTGTTAAATAATTTGATTAATGAGACAGAACCATACTCAATTTGAAACATACAATAGCTATTTGTTATGTACACATAGTAGAGTACTTAAGGCGCCGTTCAGAATACGTACAGCAATTGCTACTACTGCGTAAATCAAAACATACTATCACACTTATGATATTATTGCTTGAAAAATATATAATCAGCACATAATTTTATTACGCGGTTGCCGCTTGCCTATGTATAAATCATAAAATTCTATGTAGCAAATATATAGATTACGAATATGAATTAGTAAGATGTGGCTAAGTCTTTAATGAACGATACCTATATTAATCTTACGAGTAAATCCCTACTTACATATCCAATAGTCAGTCTGCAGATGTCTTCAAGTTAATTATAACTTTACATTATAATATTCTTAAGTTTATTTTCTAAACTATATGTTGGCGTTACACCATTGGCAAGAACTAAGAAGTAACTAAGAAGTGTTACCCCTTTAATCGACTGTATTTTGGAATTAAGGTGACATGCAAAAATGCATTTTTTATTTAGCATTCAGCATATGGACAAAGATTGGTCTGAAAGCGTAAAGTTTCATTGAAAAGTATGGCTGTAGCCCTTATTTGTCGCACTTTATCTGAGTGTCGCACCACTCGTCACGGGTCTCTGCTATGATGCTCCCGACTTCAAGCCACCCTAATTTCAACCAATTATCTTTATAATATATTTATCTTTATAAAAGTCTTACTGCGATCAATAAATCTAAGTCTACTGTAAAAATGAAGTTTATAAATATGAGAGGAAAATATGAATGTATAGAATAGCTTCATAACATTCTTTCATCTTTTGAATTAGTTTCATTTTGACAGAAGAAAGGGACGAGAGTCAGACTTTTATTTTCGGTTACGGTTCCATAAAAATATATGAATAAATCAATGAATCGATGAAGATGTGGGTTATCCTGAGTGGCGTTAAATACCACACAAATTTGTACGCGTGAACTAAATTTAATTGATACATCCACACGTACGTAAGAATAAGAGTTTTGCAGCTAATCACACGTACAACTTAGTGATTACGGTACGAAGTTACGGTAACTTAAAAATGTGGAAAATTTATGAATAAGTCAATGAATCTGTGAACCCAAGCCACATAATACAGGTGGCTCGGTGTAGCGTAAAATATCATACAAATTTGAACGTGCGAACTCTTACGAGTCGATTATATCGGTCTCTTTGTTATCTCGGTTGCGTTGGCTTCTGACATAACAATGGAGTTTTATAAACACGTCGATTGAGTGAGATGAGTTGGTTTCATGACAATAAAATGTAAATGAATAATTAAATTCAAAGTGACAAAACGAAAAGATTTTTTGTAGGAAGTGCCTAGTCGTCAATTAAGCGGATGAATAAAATAACTTAGGCTTCCGATAGGTAATCCGTTTATTATACTACATACTACTACATACTATGTTAATGAAAAATATATACATAGTTATTTGTATAATTATTTTTTACTTTTTATAAGCACTAAAAGTTGATAAATTATAGTCATAATAAAGATTAGTAAATAAATTAAGTTTTTAACAAAAAAATAGAACCGACTTCAAACGGTAAAAAATAAAATTGTTCAGTACCTACTTCTTCTTGCTTATGGTAATGACTCTTAAAACTATTTTTGGAGTCGGGCCCTTACTAAAATGCCGTACCTACCATTCGTTCTAAATGGGCACCGACAGTACAGACAGTGGGACAGTACCTACTTCTTCTTGCTTATGGTAATGACTCTTAAAACTATATTGGAGTCGGTGCCCATTCAAAACGAAAGGTACATAGTGTACCTTTGGTTTGGACATTTTACTAAGGGCCCGACTCCAAAAATAGTTTTAAGAGTCATTACCATAAGCAAGAAGAAGTAGGTACTGAACAATTTTATTTTTTACCGTTTGAAGTCGGTTCTATTTTTTTGTTAAAAACTTAATTTATTTCACTCTTTTTAGTAATTTTAATAATCCTGCACATATGTATAAGCATAATTGGATTTTTTTTCACTTAACTTCTAAACGTTAAAGAGATACCTTTTATAATCATGTATGTCTAATAGCCATCTTATAGCTTGAAAGAATACTACTATCAGTCCACCTGAACGTATAAATTAATGAAAGAATTTGCTCTCAGTTCCTAACCGTTGAGGAGTTGTACCTTCAATCATCAGCTTAGCAACATGAGGTGATAATTACCGGACATAAATATTTGTATCATGTTAAAAAATATGACTAAAAGAATGTGTGTGCCTATTAAGTTTCAGTTTTTCCCTCGATTTCCCTAGTATCACATCATCAGATATTGGCATGGTGACAGTTGGACCACCTCAGGAATGTAAGATTTCCAACAAAAAACCATTTATTGAAAGAATTTGCTCTCAACTCCTAACCTTCGTATTACCTTCCATCATCAGCTCAGCAACATGATATGATGATAATTATACACAAATACCTGTTTTGCTTTAGTAAAAATATGAAAATCATTTGAATGTTCCCTTCGATTTCTCTGGGATACCATCATCAGACTTTGACTTGGTGACAGTTGGAACACCTCAGGAATGTAAGATATCCAACAAAAAACCATTTATTGAAAGAATTTGCTCTCAACTCCTAACCTTCGTATTACCTTCCATCATCAGCTCAGCAACATGATATGATGATAATTATACAAAAATGCTTGTTTTGCTTTAGTAAAAATATGAAAATCATTTGTTGTGCTATAAAATTGGAATGTTCCCTTCGATTTCTCTGGGATCCCCTCATCATACTTTGACTTGTTGACAGTCGGACCACCTCGGGAATGTAAGATTTGGAATAAAAAACTATTTTTTGAAAGAATTTGCTTTCAACTCCTCACTGTTGCAGTACCTTCCATCATCAGCTCAGCAACATGAGATGATGATTACTATGCACAAATATCTCTTATGCTTCAGAAAGTATGAGAAAATCAATGTGTGTCCCTATAAAATTTGAGAGTTCCCCTCGATTTCCCTGGGATCCCATCATCAGATCCTGATTTGGTGACAATGGGACCACCTCGGGAGTATAAGCATACGAACAAAAAAAGAATTTTTAAAATCGGTCCACAAACGGCGGAGTAATCGGTGAACATATATAAAAAAAAAAAAATACATACAGCCGAATACAGTACCTCCTTCTTTTGGAAGTCGGTAATTAGTTTGGATTTCGGGTTCAATTTAGTTTACCGGACAACTAGCAACAGCCTTTGTATATACATAATATGTCTACCAATGTTAAAAAGATGTACTATTATCTCCTTATCCTCCTGAGAAAAAAAACACCTGTAATTTAAAATAAAAATAAAATAAATAAATAAATAAATATCTTTGGACAATTCACACAACACCATCTGATTCCAAACTAAGCAGAGCTTTTACTATGGTAATCTGAAAGCTGATAAACATACTTATATAATTCTAAATACATATTTAAATAGATAAATTAACACCCAGACACAGAACAAATAGTCATATTCATCACATAAATATTTGTCATGGATGGGAATCGAACCCACGACCTCACACTTCGCAGTAGGCTCATCACCCACTACGCCACGGAGGCTGTCTATCTTATTTAAGCTTAATAATAACTCAACTCAAGTTTAAAACCATAAAAGCGTGGGAAAAAGTAGCCATAATTATGTCCTGTTTGATAGAGATACTATTTTATTATTTATTTTGATAGAGATACTATTTTTTTTAGCTTACGATGGAAGCAATTACCCGGGTCGATGTTAAGAGCATTTGGAAATACGACGAAACGCTTTGAGAAAAGTTTGGATTAGAGGGATCTAGTTCAAGGAGTAATAGTCCTACCTTAGTCCTACTAAATTTAATAAAAGTCAAAACAAATGGAGAACTTCAAGCCACGAGCATATTGTCTGTTTTGAGTTCGTTAGTTTCATACAAATAACGAGAGATTTGATCTAAAAACATACAAGCTAAGATTGTATTTTTACCGACTTCCAAAAGAAGGAGGTACTGTATTCGGCTGTATGTTTTTTTTTTTTTTTATATGTTCACCGATTACTCCGCCGTTTGTGGACCGATTTTCGAAATTCTTTTTTTGTTCGTATGCTTATACTCCCGAGGTGGTCCTATTGTCACCAAATCAGGATCTGATGATGGGATCCCAGCGAAATTGAGGGGAACTCTCTAATTTTATAGGCACACACATTGATTTTCTTATAGTTTCTGAAGCATAAGAGATATTTACGCATAGAAATCATCATCTCATGTTGCTGAGCTGATAATGGAAGGTACTGCGACAGTGAGGAGTTGAGAGCAAATTCTTTCAATAAATAGTTTTTTATTCGAAATCTTACATTCCCGAGGTGGTCCAACTGTCACCAAGTCAAATTCTGATGAGGGGATCCCAGAGAAATCGAAGGGAACATTAAAATTTTATAGCACAACAAATGATTTTCATATTTTTACAAAGCAAAACAGACATTTGTGTATAATTATCGTCATATCATGTTGCTGAACTGATGATGGAAGGTACTACGACGGTTAGGAGTTGAGAGCAAATTCTTTCAATAAATGGTTTTTTGTTCGAAATCTTACATTCCTGAGGTGATCCAACTGTCACCATGTCAAAATCTGATGATGTGATATTAGGGAAATCGAGGGAAACACTGAAACTTAATAGGCACACACATTCTTTTAGTCATATTTTTAAAATAATACAAATATTTATGTCTGGTAATTATCACCTGCTGTTGCTTAACTGATGATTGAAGGTACAACTCCTCAACGGTTAGGAGCTGAGAGCAAATTCATTCTTTAATTTATACGTTCAAGTGGACTGATAGTAGTATTCTTTCAGACTTTTAGATGGCTATTAGATAAACATGATTATAAAAGGTAAATCTGTTTAAAGTTTAGAAGTTAAGTGATTTTTTTTCCAATTATGCTAATACATACAGAATTATTAAAATTACTAAAAAGAGTGAAATAAATTAAGTTTTTAACAAAAAAATAGAACCGACTTCAAACGGTAAAAAATAAAATTGTTCAGTACCTACTTCTTCTTGCTTATGGTAATGACTCTTAAAACTATTTTTGAAGTCGGGCCCTTAGTGAAATGTCCTGTCTTAGTAAATTTAGTGTACCTTTCGTTCTGAATGGGTCGGTGCCCAATACAATATAGCTATAACAGTCATTACCATAAGCAAGAAGAAGTAGGTACTGCCTCACTGTCTGTACTGTCGGTGCCAATTTAGAACGAATGGTACGACATTTACTAAGGGCCCGACTCCAGAAATAGTTTTAAGAGTCATTACCATAAGCAAGAAGAAGTAGGTACTGAACAATTTTATTTTTTACCGTTTGAAGTCGGTTCTATTTTTTTGTTAAAAACTTAATTGTATATTTACGAGGAAATTATTACCCACAGTGACCTTCACCAGAAGATACTGAGTGTAGATTACTATAGATAATGGCAAATTAGATACTAATCCAAAGTTTTATTACCCGTGACGAACAGAAAATGGTACAGTTACTTCAGCAAAGTGTGCATATGAACGTTCGATATATCATACTAGGTACTTGACTCATAGCAATAAAATCATGCGGGCCGTATGCTCTACGAGTAAATAATGTTATTATATATTATTTATCCGCGTGAATTTTGGTATTAGTTATAGCATGATATTATATAGCCTTTGGGGAAGGCTATAGGCCCTATAGCCTTCCCCAAAAAATGGACTATTCAACACAAAAAAAATCAATTCGTACCAGTAGTTCCTGAGATTAGCGCGTACAAACAAACAAACAAACTCTTCAGCTTTATATATTAGTATAGATGAGATTGAGGTATACAAAAATACTAATACTTAACTCCTAAAGTATAATTTCTTTGTCTATCTGTGAATCAAAATATTTTTTTCCGCAACGCAAAAAAGTTGAACTATTTTAATATGATCTATGGACTACCCACATATGCGCGGTTCCGCCCCGTATGCTTGACGTTTTTTCATAAGAAAGAGATATTTTCCTCGGGTAAAAAGTAGCCTATGTCACCGTCTAACTCCAAAACTATCTCTATACAAAATAACTGGTCAATCCGTAACACCGTTTACGTCTATAACGGACGAACAAATACAATTTCACATTTTTTACATTACATAAAATAATAATATGGGTTAGCCTCGATGGTTAGCCTAGTTAAAACTTGAAATATTCAACTTAAATCTACGAACGTTGCAACCATAAATTGACCGACTACAGATATCAAAACGACAAAAGGTTTAGGCCGCTTGTGTGGACACAGAAAGTGATGCCACTGCCTTTTATTATGTGTGACAAAATTGATCCCTCTTGCAAGATTGTTGTTTGTTATAGTAACCACGATATTCACATCCTTATCATATCACACCCTTTGCATCAATGTGTTGCGCAAGTGTTGCGTCTTGCGCCGTGAATAGCACAGAAAACAACCTCTATACTATAATCTAATCAAACAATATCATCATCATCGCACGTACCAGTCACAGCAGATTTAGTCCTTTATTGTTAACAGGAGGATTGGCCATTTTCTGCAATAAGACTTTTGGAGTTAAATAGTTGATTCTCCCACACCTATTATTTAATTTTAATATTGATATCAATTGGTAAATTTTATAAGTAGTTTTTTGAGTAGCTGGGAGGACGTATCATTTTGCTGCATATTTTGTTTACCCTCGTGTTTTGACGATTTACGCACCTATGTACAAATTATCCTAAATTAGTCGTCCGCGCGTTTTTAACTACTATATAAAACAGTCCAATATCAGAATCAGGGGTGTTAAAGAATATATCCACTATTAGTTAGCTGATAGCTTGATTAGGATAAGCTACCAGCACTAACCGACTGACCCGACCTATGTACATGAGGGCACCATCCGCCACAGCCACACGCACCGCAACTGCACATGAGACTCAGGCTTGCTAAGGCTGTGTGTAAATTTCTGTTGCAGCGACCACTTAACGCCACTTGCCTTCATGGCCGTCTTCTGCTCCATTAAAAAAAGTTAATTTCAAGGACTCGCAGCAGCAAATTGAAACTAGTAGAAGTTTTAGTTAAGCTCCGAGAATGTTAAGGACACAAAGAAACTTACTTTACAACATTGTAAACCTAATAAAATATAATGCACAGGAATCTTAAGTATGAATTGCAATATTTTATTAATCTAACTGAACATTAAAAATAATGTACCCACAATGTACCTGAATAGAAAATTGTTCCTATTTGCGATTAGTTCCTCATTCAGTACAATCGACGTCAAAGTTGCTAGAAATAGGATAATACGAGTATTACTCTTGAATTCTTGAGCTTCTTTTACCGCGTTGTATAGTGTGATATATCTAAAAATTTGGATGTATTGTTTAACAACTTTTACATAAATGGTTAGGTCGTTATTTTTTAAAATAAGTTTCACACAATGCACTCATCTAGGCAAAATTTTACTTGAAATGTTTTGGAAGGATGTTTTTAACCTTTAAAATGTCTTATTGTTGGCACGCGTTTGAATTTTGTATTAGCTACTCTCAGGCTCGAATGAAGGAAATCATTGTGTTGAAATATAAGTAATTGAATAGGTATATGTAGTATCGGGGTTAATTTCCGGCGAAGCAATCATTTGAATATTGATTTAAGTTTTTACTTCTGGTGTGGATTTTTGGTGTTTGTGAATATTCAGGGTACCCATGACACAAGGAATCCTAGTTTGAGTCTTTGAATGTGAAACGTTATTATTAGCTATAGAGCGGAACCTGTTTTCGGGTAAGTACCTACTGTAGAAAGCATGTTATGTCCTCAGCACCGGTTGTTATCGATAAAATATCAGTCGTTAAAATTTGACAAAGGCCTTATAGGCGGTAGTAAAAAATCCGATGGTGGGTTGGCCACTAACACATATTTCAATCAACTCTAATCGTAGCAGCTTGGTGGAGTGGTGGAGTCTAATGCCTTAATACTGAGGATCGTGATCCATGTGATGGGCTCATTTTTCTTCGTGCATGGAGCGCCTCGTACATGTTGGAGTCTAGTGATTGGTGGATTTAGTCGGACCAGTTTAGTGGACTACGGCCTCTTAGGCTCTGGGGCGCATGAAGTACCTGAGCTTCAAGCCTTCCCAATTATAGGTAGTAAAATCCATGCTGATGCCGATGGCACGCAAAAACAGTTGCAGTCTATTATGTGAACTACTTACATCTGACACGTTTTCTGGATAATGATGTAAATATCTATAGAGATTTATCGTGGGTGTATTGACCAAGTGTAACGAGGCAGAGTATCACAGTTCACAGCATTTTATTGTTTAGTAACGATAATTTGGCTGATAGTGTGTAATGCGAGAATGTTGAAGACAAAGCGCGGCGACCTTGTCTATGAGGGGGTAGGGTTGCCAACAACACACTATTTGCCATGAAAATATTTTTATTATTTTAAAAATTGCTAAGATTTATTCATCAACGTCGATTATTATTAAAATTAGTGATTACTAATTAATTTTGTTTCATAAAATAACAATCAATATTAAATATGTACACATCTTTTAGATTAATAAGGTTCATATTAATTAAACTATTGTTTTTACTTCGGCAGTATGCTTTCAATCTTTATATAAAGCCATGCATATATAATTCTTCTGCACGTGTGTTGACAGTGAACTCTTCCTAAACGGCTGGACCGATTTTAATGATTTTTGACGGGACAACGTCTTATAATTCGTGGAGCCGGCTGCACGCACGAAAATAACATGACTCATGCGGCGTTACCTCGCTCTGAGGCGTTCCATTTAAGGCTTGTACTGCAAGCGAGAGCGCGGAACGAGCGACAAAGAGGCACAATCGGACTCCGCGTTCGGCAGCATTCGACATCTGTCTCTCTCCTACTTGAGTGAGCGATGCGTCCGCGTGGACAGCTGCTATACAATAATACATTTAAGTACATGTTATCGTCAAGTATGAATTGCAGTGAAAAATGAATGTGGTGTCAATTGTTTAAAGCAACAAGTATTTTCTTATGACGTTGTCACGTTCAACTATCGTCAGTAAACCGACTTTACAGACAACCGATTTTTTTTGTGTGCGTTCAAGTGGATTCGGGGATAGTTTCGATTCACAATTCGGTCCGCTGGAAAATGTTTATTTATTTATTTAGTTTTCCCATATAAATTGTTCCTACCTGTCAAACGTTTGTATTTCGTGCCGTGTCGTTCTAAACTTGACTCTGACACAGTCAGAATAACAGGACAGTTCGTATACACATTATTTGTTTTATATTTTTGTTTGACAGTAACATGAAATCTCTTTAAGATAATAAGAAATAAAATCCTCTTTCAATACTTTTAAGGCAGGACAACGTCTGCAGGGGCCACTAGTTTCATAAAAATTTATAATCAATTTTGTGATTTTAGTATAAAATGAGATCTTGTTTTAAGGGCAATACTTTTTAACATGGGAGTCGTCTTATATAAACAATAACCAGAATTTAAAAATTTTAAAAACCCCCGACCAAAAAAATGAACTCTAAAAACTAACAAATAATATTTTAAACCTATCATTGTTATCATCGTCACATATATTATGTGAGTTCAAGTATTTTTATTTTCCAAGCGGCGTCGCGACCTGAACCTGACCGACCACCAAACATAGCTAAGAACACTCTCGACTGATATACCTTTCAATAAAAAAAACCGCATTAAAATCGGATCATCCGTTTGGGAGCTACGATGCCACAAACAAACACAGACACATACACATTTACACACACACACACACACACACACACACACACACACACACACACACACACACAAACTACTATCAAAACAAAAAAAATGTTTGCAAAAGTAAGTCTCGGCTTCATCAGCATCTAAATACCAAATAATGACTTAATAGCAAAAGTAAATAAACTTAACATAATATCGTATTTTTTACAGATTCTTGCCTTTGGTGCAATCATCGCCGCCGCACAGGCTGGTCTATTAGGCCGTGGAGGCCATAATCCACTGTACGGCGGAGCCAATCTAGCCCATGTCACACCGTTAGCCCACGCTGGTCCGCTGGCCCATGCTGCTCCCTTCACCCACGCGGCAGCTCTCGCTCACCCTGGACCTTTAGCACATGCTGGACCCTACGCTCACCCTGGACCTTACGCCCAAGCTGGACCCTACGCACACTCCGGACCCTATGTTCATACTGGACCGTACGGACATGCGGCACACATAGCTTCCTACGGAACTGCCCTCGCACATGGCGCTCCTTTAACCCATGCTGCTCCCCTGGCCCATGCAGCTCCTTTGGCTCATGCTGCTCCCTTAGCTCACGCTGCTCCTTTTGCCCATGCCGCAGCTCTAGGCCATGCTGCTCCTTTGGCTCATGCTGGACCTCTTGCCCATGCTGCTCTTACACACCGTGCCCACGCTGGAGCGTACGGCGCTGCCTACAATGACTACTATGTAAGTTTATTTTTTATATAAGTAGTTGCAATTGCGAGCTGTATTCAGGCGTTTACATGTAAAATAAATAACACCTGTCATTTAAAACGAACATTGATAAAAAATACTGAATGTATAACTCGTCATCGGTTTAAGCTTAGATGCAAGCTCATCGGCCCTACTTAAGCTTAAATAACAATATTTTCTATTATTTTTTCGTAAACGTAATATATTTAATGAGTCCTTAAATTGCTAATTCTAAAAACACTACCCGTGCCTACTAAAGTGGCACAGTGTTTAGTTTTCAATAAAAATAATTGAATAAATAATATAAAATAAATATATTTTCATAACAGTTAATGAATTCGCAAACATTGACATGTCACCAAGCAATCTTTAGATTGTGTAGGTCGTGATCACGAGCTCATTTTATCTTAATGTACCTAATACGGTGAAACTGACCTACTATTAACATTCTACTACTTAGTTTACAATCTCTATGAAAAACGACTCATTTACATTTTTATTGTTGTGGTTAAATTATTTTTGATTATGAACGATGTACGTATTTATTTCTATATATGAATGGAATCTGATTTTACATACAAAACGAAGTAAAGAACTAGCACACACCCCACGTGGTGTCAAGTGGTCGTTGCACGCCATTATCACCTCAATCCAAACATGTACCTCATGCAAGTGTGACACAATTAGCTTTTAAGCTGAAATAGGTACCGTATTTCTATACTTTGGATTGCACACCATGTAGTCGGTTTTAGTCGTTTTGTATAGAAGTGAGCCGTGCCCAGTTGGGCAGACAAAAGCATAACTATAGGTACTATTATAAATTTTTAGCGACGAAATACGTATGAGTAAATGAAATCTCATATAATACTATAATAATTTATTTATTTATTTATTTATTTATTTATTTATTTATTTATGTACCAAGTGCAATAAAAAGTATCAAAAACTATATTTTTAATTTTCAAAAAGTAATTAAAATTACTTCTTGATATCGGTTTTTATTTCTTTTTTAAAATTATATTTTGCACACTCTGTAATGTGCACATTGTTAACCACGTGTTTTAAATATATTTTGATATTCCACAGTCTCACCCCAAGTACCAGTACTCGTACTCCGTGGAGGACCCCCACACCGGCGACCACAAGGCCCAGCACGAGAGCCGCGACGGTGACGTGGTGAAGGGCGAGTACTCTTTGCTGCAGCCCGATGGCTCTTACAGGAAGGTATCCTACTCCGCTGACGACCACCACGGGTAAATATCTGCTTATTTTTTTATATACTTGAATAGTTTAGCTGAAAAGTACTGCAGCGTATAGAAGTCTACGTTTTATTCGACGAACTTCAGTTCTTTCTTGCTTCTACTCCTAGTTTTTTCATATGAGTAATACATGTGCAATATGTATTGTAATTAACAAAATGGTGTAGCTAACAAGCTTAGGTCACATTGTTTTAAGTAGTCGCATTGTTTTAAGCTTGCCTCAAGCAAGCTTGAGTCTAATCTAAAGTAAGTATCACTAACATAACATAACGTTATGTTTAGTTTGACTTTGCCTACGAAGGCAAAATTTGTCTAATGTGGTCTAAAACCGTACTTACCAAATTATCTGCAAAACTGAATATACTGCTTTACTAGTACTGTACGTGCTACGCTATAAATATAATGCTTTACAATAGACAAGGATTATAAAGTCCTTCTAGTCGAATGGTGTATTTTCCACCTCCTATTAGATTTTAGTAATTTTTTTTAAATTACGACCTTCCTCGTAATTCGACTTCAGTTTCATTACACGTTTGCGCAATGTTTTATGACTTATTTACACAAGAAGAGTTTCTCAAACAAGAGTTTATTAAACGGAGCTAACTTGTTGTTACACTCAACTACTTCTGACATTTATGTGTCTCAGTTTAGTATTAATACTTCGTCTAAAACGCTATTTTAGCAAATTAATGAGATCATATATGGTATGAGATCTTATACTTAAATGTATAAGAATTCTGGACCAGTCAAAAACTATGAACAAATTGGAAACTCTTAACACGTAATGAGTGAAGACGAGCAGTGACTGAGCAACTTTCCCTAAATTGCGTAAAAATGACCTGTTAACATGAACTGACCGGTCATGTTTGACATTGCTTTCTCAGGAAGCTTTAAATTATACGTAACAGAGGCGTGGATGACGTAGATGTACATGAAAACATATGGCAGTCAAACCGGTAAAACTAGTGTTCCGGATTGGTATGAGTAATGACCTGAGACGACCTCTGCGCTTGCGACTGTTAACATACAACAAACAGGTGGCGGTCTGCTGAACTTGTTTAGAACTGGTTCTGTCTTAGAATTGTTTAATCACACAACACAATTACGTGACGTTTTATGAATCGCGTATTCCCTTGCTACTAGCATTGAATGCAAGCGATATTTATTTAAACAAAACGGAGGCGATTGAGAGTATTCAAGAAACTATGTAATCGTCTATTAGGCGGCTTGAAAACATACAACAGCGTGTGGGCCACTAAATCGTATCTTAACCAACCTGACTGAAACAGCATCACCAAAGAAACTCCAGACATTCCAAATTATAGGTTGAAATTCGCGGTATAGCACGTGGTAAAAGTGCTGCTGCTGGAAGTCTTGTTAGTATCAAATGTATGAGTCATAATCTTGAAGCCTGTCAACAACAAACCATTGCCGAAACTTTTCAATGCAAACTATCTCGTTGAAGTAAACACATTTTAAAATGACCAGTTGTTTGTAGAGCCCACTTGATTAGGCTCCTTTCTTTTAGTTGTTTACTTTAACTTATCAAGAAGAGCAACATTATAACATAATTCAATTTAATCATCAAAATGACGCAATAACAAAGCCGTCGAAATTGAATACATGACATTTCTATAACTGTACCGGCGCTTTTGCAGTGAATTCAAGTGCAATGCAATGAGACTGCATTCTATCTATATTCTATCTGGGACGACATTGACACATGCGGTAGCTGTCACGTATGTTCCTTATCGGCCCATAGCTACTCTGTAAGAAAGTTAGCTATTGTATACCCCATATTTTAAAACAGGGATGAAGTTTTTCTCCATCTGCTCTTTTCTTCAGCTCAGCATTGCCTAAGCGCACCCAGAGCAGACAGAACAAAAAAAATAACGTTCACTGAGAGTTTGTAAAGGAACCGTACAGTGAATAAAGAATATTTCATTTCATTTCATTTATAAATTATTCAGAAAAGAAATAATCGTGTGCATTTGAACAGATTCTAACGTTTTATTTGCTTGTTCCAGTTTCAACGCCGTTGTGCACAACGTCGGCCCTAGCCACCATGTCTACTCCTCCCAGCATCATCACTACTGATCATAGCTCTAAATCTATGAAAATACCTCGTGAAATCATTGTTTGATCTCACATTTTTTACAATAATTTAAATTCAATAAAGTTAGTACAAATTTTATGAAGTCGTTTGATTTTCTCTTCCACGTATGTATGTTATAATTTTCTTACTGGTTACTTACGGCACACATTATGAAATCTTATCAAGTGTTAAAATGTATGTTACTTTTCATCTGACAACATAAATATTAGTAGGCAACATATATATAAATATCTCACCGTGTTAGCAAACAAATACGTCGCAACTTAGCTTCAAGAAACTATAACAGCTTAAATGAGGTCCGTACAAATTATAAGTAATACTACTTATGGTAATATTATACAATATAAACAACAATTATACATTATATATAATAAAGAAATCTGTTTCAATATTTGTAATTAGTTAAGTTAACACCCATATTTGTGCAAATAAAAGTCTTTATCTTTGTCTTTGTATGTTTCAATTTCATCTGTTTGTTCCTTGATTTTTTTTTCAACCTTTTTTATGTCCCACTGCTGGGCACAGGTCTCCTTTTCACAAGTGAGAGGGATTTAGGCCATAGTCCACCACGCTGGCCAAGTGCGGATTGGTGGACGTCATGCTTTCGAGAAATTATTAATTTCTCTCAGGCATGCACGGCGATGGGGAACATTGTAATTAATGAAATATCACGATATTCTCCATCTCCGTGGAGCAGCGATAAATTCGCACGTTCCTTGATTAATTGTCTACAATTATTAGTACATTTGTTTTTTGTTATAGGGGGGGAAACCTTCAAAAGGTACCCGGCACCTTGGGAGAGGGTACCGGGTTATGTGGGATTTGACCGCACTAAAATCCCCTCGGTGGCTGCCACTGCGCTTGGGGAGGACTCCGGGATCTCCGGCGAAACGCACCGGTGTCCTCCACGCGCGTCACCCCAGAACGGGCCCATCTTCGGGAGAACAGATGTGCTCTCCTGCACCTTCCGATGCTTACGGCGACATGCGGCCACGCACACATCGCCACACTTCCTGGGGCTGCAGGTTGGATGGATCGAGCTCCCACTCACACCGTCCACAACCCCGGAAACCCCCTTTTAGTCGCCTCTTACGATCAGGCAGGGGATACCGTAGCTCTATTTTTAATCCCGAAGCTACAGGGACAAATTTTATTCTTCTGATAGGCAATAATTTTAGTGTACCTTTTTCTTTTGGTATCGGGTTAAAATCTTCAAAAGTGAGAGGAAATACCTGGTTATATGGGATTTGAACCGCACTAAAACCCCTTCGGTGGCCTGCCTCTGCGCTTGGGGAAGACTTCGGGATCTCCAGTGGAACGCACCGGTGTCCTCCGCGCACGGCGCCCAGTACGGACCCTCGGATCAAATGTGCTCTCCTACACCTTCAGATGCTTACGGTGGCATGCAGCCACGCCACACACCGCCGTCCTTCCCGGGGCCGTAGGCTGGACGGATCGAGCGCCTACTCACACCGCCCGTAACCCGGAGGCACCCTTTTAGTCGCTTCTTACGATCAGGCAGAGGATACCGTAGCGCTATTCTAAATCTCGAAGCTACAGGGACTAGATTAAGAAAAGCTTAAAAGAATAAGAAATTTATTGAAATATAATTTAATAACATAAATTACAAACTGACTTCAGACATAAAATTTAGTTATATGTATTTTAATAATAGACAGGACAAATTCTAGTCATAAGTCACAGTTCATACAAACCTAGACTGAATATAACTTGTCTTTGGCTTGGCTTGTTTTATAATTATACCAATATACAAAGCCATATAAATTATATATTAATATATTGTTGACTTAAGAAATGATTTTAATACTTAACCTTTCTATTTTAATGAACTAAACGAAAATACCCAATTTAATGTTAATTATGTACTTAATTATAATAGCGCTTAATATTACAGAGAGTAGGTCAGTAAAGTACAAAGGCAAATAACAAAATCAATTAAAAGCTTATCAAGTATTCAAATTATAAATTAATTGTATTGAAAGTGTATTGACCAAATTATTCACATACAAATAAATGTATACTTACTGCTTCAATCTTTTTGTATGTCGACAATGTTGCAACAAAATAAAATGGCTACAAGGTCAATACTATGGGAGTAAGTACAGTAAGCGATTATTTTCGTTTCATCATAAGCTGTCAAATACGAATGCATTGTGGTCAAAAATAACTTTTAGTCTACCAGACATTGAATGACGAAGTGGTACTGCTATGCCCTCTGGGCTCTGATTTTATTACATACATGTAGAAAAACATAACACGTGTATTACTTCTTTCATTTCAGCCGTGAAGCAATTCTATTGCATTTCAATAGAAAAGTGCGGTTATCACCCAGAGTTACCTACATGAGGTGACCATCAATCCACAGAGAAGCAACGCAACTTCATTCAACTCAGACTTAAGACTCCTATTCTCCTTAAGTCTTTCTCAGACTGAACTCAAGCATGATTAAGGATATTTATAAATGTCCATGCGGTGCAACGACCACTCAACACCACGTGGCCTGTATACGCTTACACGTATCAGGAGAGAGGAGGATCAGGAGTACCATACGGTACTCCTGATCTATATACACTACGTGAATATTCAAAGACGTATTGCAGAACTCGGATTGGTTCTCAGAAAAAAAATATGTTTTTTTCTATGCCTGTCTAAAATGTGGCTTATAAATAACACAAAAATAAGCTTTTTTCAAAAATGTTATTATACTTGCTAAAATTCGGACCGCACCTTAAATGGGGCGCTGGGAAAATATGCCCACGGGCTTTGTATGCGAACATCATAAACTCTGTTGTTATTTTGAATTGTTTTATTACTAAATAAAGAATAATGACAAAACAATTATGATGAAAAAAAACGGCAAATTGTTTGTAAAGTAGGTTTACGATCCAGATGTTTACGTGATAACGTCCGCACGAGAAAATCTCCATTCGTTTGTATGCCGCTAGAGTGAGAGAGACGGAAGATCGGTCCACTCACTCGAACGCTATGCCAGCCTCCGCTCGTGAGGATTCCGCGTGACAAGTTTCACGGAATGACTGGCAGCGCTCGAGATGAGACGGGAGATCGGTCCGTCTCTCTCTCGTTATACCTGCGATCGCGCTCGTGAGGTTTTAGTGTGAAACAAGTTTCTGAACATGTCACCCGACTAAAACGATTTTAAAGACGTTATCACGTCAATATGAGATCAATTCAAAACGTAAGCTAAAAATCAACGTTGAAATAAAAGAAAAAAAAATTATGGTATGAAAAGCTTGAGAACAGTGTTGATGGAGGAATTTTGGTGGAGTCGATCAACTCCACCCATATATTTATTATATATTTGATAACAATGCGGTTATTAATAGAAAAATTAACTTTCCTTTAAACATTCTTTGGTGAAGTAAAAAATAGTACCTACCCGGATAGAAATAATTGATTTTCTTCAGAGACTTTTTTCTTCAAGGATTTTTTTTGTAAAAAAAGTTCTTCTCCAAAGCCGGCAATGCTCGGATGGCTCCCCTGGGGTTGCCCGTGTCCATAGGCGACGATGATCACTTAACATCACGCAGCCCGTCTGCCTTTTTGTTCGGTTCATTTATAAAAAAAACTCATTGGCTTAGTGTTACTTAACAACCCCATTAACTGAAGTAGCTCCCAATCAAAAAAATAATAGTATAACAACTCGCTAACGGTGATGTCTACAAGAATTATATTTTTCAGTTTATGTTTAAGTTGATTATCGCTGAAAATGGGGATAAAACGATATTTTCCAAAAATGAAACCAAGCTAGATCGATTTATTGCTCGAGAAAACCCCTGCATACTAAATTTCATGAAAATCCTTAGAGACGTTGCCGAGATATAGATTATATACATATGTATATAGGTATATACAAGAAGTAGGTATATAATGGTATATACAAGAGTTAGATAAAAATAGATTGAACTATTGTAATCACCAATAATGAGTCAGTAGGTATTATACATATTATACACTATTTCATTATGTATTGAAATAGAATGCATTTCGCGCCTTCTTTCATGGGAGTCGTGAACTTAATCTCCTTGGTATGCCACAGTTAATTGATTAGGTATTTGATCGGATGTACTTTTGTACAGAGCTATTTGGTCATTATGTAAACAAGAGACGACTGACGACAAAATAAAATTAAACATACCCACAACAAACTTTTGTCAACAATTGAAATTTGAAATACTGCCTTTCAAAAAAAACATACTTGACAAAATATTTATTCTGCCATTTTAGAATGTCTACCATATTATATTTTGAATTACTTTACTAAGCTAACCTTGCATTTTTACTATACCAAAGTGTAAATCTTAGTAATAGTGTCAGGTCCCTAGTCCCTGTAGATTCGGGATTAAGAATAGAGCTACGGAATCCCCTGCCTGATCGTAAGAGGCGACTAAAAAGGAGCTTCTGGGGTTGTGGACGGTATGATTGGGAGCTCGATCCGCCCAGCCAGTAGCCCCGGGAAGGACGGCGGTGTGTGCGTGGCCGCATGCCGCCGTAATCATCGGAAGGTGCAGGAGAGCACATCTGCTCTCCCGAAGATGGGCCCATTCTGGGCGCCGCGCATGGATGACACCGGTGCGTTCCACTGGTGATCCCGGAGACCTCCCTAAGCGCAGAGGCAGGCTACCACCAGTTTCCCCCCTGATACCAAAAAAAGGGTCCGGTCCCTATTACTAAGACTCCGCTGTCCGTCACCAGACTGTATCTCATAAACCGTGATGGTTAGATAGTTGAATTTTACACAGATGTTATATTTCTGTTGCAGCTGAAACAACAAATACTAAAAGCTCTCATATATCTAATGTGATTTTTTGCTCGATATTGATACCGTCAACAGGTAGACGCTTGAAATATTCACGGAATATTTAGTCGCATATGTCCGCTTATTCAATTTACATGGCAAATTTTAGGTCAATCGTTAAAATTTGGGCTCAAAAATTCAAGAGCAAGATTTATTCCATACATAGTAATAAAGAACCGAGATAATTTAGTGATTAAGTATAATAATTTTACGAAGTAATTTTGGCTAATGGATATGATTACTGCAGCGAAATAAAAAATAGTAAAAGGGGAGAAACTGTCTTTAGTCCGGTATTGGCAGTTCCTTACCCCAACTACATTGATCTACCATGCTACAGTATATTCCCCGAAACTAGTTCCCGGCGATAGGCCAAAATATAGCTATGTCAAAAATAGTTATAATTATTGATTTATATAAATATATTTCAATGCCACCCATGCAATAAAATATTCATTCATATCTTCGGTTGTTTCAGCCTTAAAGAAATAAGAAAGTAAGGTCACATTACCACCAAGTTCCTCACTGTCCACCCAATTTATTAAAAAGAACAAAAACTAGCACCATTTAAATCAAACCCCGCCTCCATCGCGATAACGTTAAATAGTTACAAAAGTAGCTCGCCCGGTTGCGAAAGCTAATTTTAATTGATTACCTATCGCAAATATGCATTCACTGACGAAAGAACCTCAAATGACCAACCATATTAATTTCAAAAATGTTTAAGATTCTAAGGCATCACTAAAAATTCTGCCTTTTTTGAGAGAGACACATACCCATATAAGAGCATTAAGTGGAGTAGAACCGTTTGGTTTGAATCATGTAAACCGTTGTTCAAAAAGTTAAAACTACTGACGCTACCATCTTTTTATATTTTGGAGGCTTATAAATTTTATAAAAAAACAAAAGAATCTGTTCTTGACTGCAAATCAAGTCTAAGAAATACGAGAAACGCCCACAGACTAGTGTTAGATAAGGCACCACGTCCCTTATCCGTCACAATGCCTATGAAATGTGCATAAAAATCTGTAATAAATTGCCCGAATATGTACAAAAAATTGCCATTCAATAACTTTGCAATAAAAAATATGTTGCTTCACCTAAATTTATATGATTTAAAAGAATATATAAATATTTAATTAACTAGGTTCAATTTGATCAATGTAGATTTAAATTTTAGTGTACCTGATAACATTAATAATGATACTTGTAATAATTATAATAATGTATGTAAATGTTATATTGAACAACACTTTAATGTTATTTGCATGCTAACTATAAGTGGCTGAACAAGAAAATAAAACTAATTGTAACAGCTGTTTATGTATGTACTGTTCAAAGCAAATAAATAATCTTTAATCTTTACCCAACGTTAGGAGATTATTACTCCAGTACTTTAATCAGTCAACCAGGGAAGTATCACCGCTGCAATCGCTGGAGCAATTCTATTGCGTTTCATCGCACTTCCCCGGGGCTGCTAGCTGGACTGATCAAGCTCCCATTCTCACCGCCCACAACTTTTAGTCGCCTCTTACGATCAGGCAGGGGATACCGTAGCTTTATTCTCAATCTCGAAGCTACAGAGACTCCGCCGTGAAAACTTGAAGATGCAAGAGAGCAAAATTGCTAATCTGAAGATGGGCCCGTACTGGGCGCCACGCGTGGAGGACACCAGTGCCTGGAGATCCCGCAGTCGTCCCCAAACGCAGAGGCAGGCCACCGAGGGGGTTTTGGTGCGGTTCAAATCCCACATAACCGGGCATCCTCTCCCAATACCGATTACCTTTTGAAGGTTTTAGGAGCTTGGTTCTAAATGAGATCTAATATCATTTCCACAGGGTATGCCGTATGCACTTGTCTTGGAATCATTTTTCATAAAAATGTTTTTGGTGGGATTTCAAATTTCGTGACCTCCTTCTCAGATAGTAGAGCTGGTCGAACCTTTCTGACTGAAGGATGTATAAGTTTTACAAATAAGCTTCTTTTGCTATAATGATTTTCAATATTTTATAAGTTTTGTAGGCTTCCTATGGCTTCATCTTTTAATTTCCATTAACTGGTACCTAGAACCATGATGCAAATGCGCGTAGATGACAGAATGCAATGGAGTAATAGTAATTACGGCTTTCATCAATGTGTAAACTACTGAACCAGTAACATATTAGATTACCTAATGGCAACGCACCTTGCCTCTGATTGGCTACCTCATTCATGTAGCTGCAACCTAGCCTCATCTTATACTTAAACTTTAGCTACAATATTCAATATTAATTTATAGTTCTATGTAAAAAACTTAAATAATAATAATATAGTAATTAAAATATATTAATAAAAGGAGTCCCTTTAGGCAAGGTTCCGAAGATACTGGCAGCGTACCCCCTTTGAATTGCTATACTAATTCTTTGTCCGAGGTAGCTGCCAGCTCTTCGGTCTCCTGTGACGTCGACTAACCTTTTTGCTATTTCCTTAAAAAGCTTTATAGCGCTAGGACCCCACGGACCAAGGGTCTCGACACCGAATAGGACAAAATCAATATATGTGAATATGGTACTTTAAAGCCATCTGTACTAGTTTCTATTAAACTCTCACCTGGCTGATTAACAGGTATTTGATACGTATTGTTTAATTGTTTTAGTATTGTAATTTATTAACTTAATTGTAACTTGACATTTCATTGTAACTTGACAGAATGAATTTCTAATTATTATTAATGATTTTTATTTCTATAATAATTTAAATTGAATGCGAATTAGTATATTACGCATCTATAAATATGAACTTATGAAAATGTGGTACATCCTCTGGGTAACAACAGAGAACAAAATATTTTTTATAAACACCTATGCATGTAACCTGTTGTTACTGAATTATTTTTTTTGATCTTTGAGAACTAAGTACTTACACAACTAGATAATCATCCTTAAGAAAGCGCGCATGGCCCAGTGGCTAGCGTAGAACGCTGGCGATCTACGCAGCTAAGCAAAACTGGCGAGCGCAGTGGATGGGCGGGCGCGTAATTATGGCCCAAGCCCACTGTTGGGAAAGTGGAAACACCTCAATTAATGCCTACACCTCCAACATAAGTAATCAAAGCGTACTCACGGAATTCTTGAATCGAAACCACCTCTCCTATATACAGTCACAGGATCCTGGACGTTCTTCCAGACTGCAGTCTGCCGCTTCAAGGTTCCGCTTGTAGTTTTTGATGGGTTTTAGATTAGTACATAAGAATATTTTCGAACATAGCCAAAGAACGCTAGTCGACGTAAGTACCGTTCGTATGCAACCGCCGCCATACTGGCAGGCGTAGATAATATTCTATTTTTATTTTTTACTAATCATAGACAAAGAGGCCTATGATACTCTTCTCCTTCATCCAATATGAAAGGAGTTCGGTAAACTGCGAATCAGAAACCGATAAGCACTCCCGAAAACATTATGCCGGCAAGCTAGCAATAATTGAGAGTGTTTTATATAGATATTAAACCTATGAAAAATGAAAGTAACATGATAATAACAAATCGCCTAACCACGCAGTGTGAAATGGATGACCCCTCTAGTTGCAAATTTCATGAAAGTTTCCGTGCTTCAGAGGGCATGTTAAAGCGGTGGTCTTACACAGTATTGGCATGCATAAACGAGTTGCACACATAAAGGGGCTTCACTATCTTTCGAGAAAAAACCGCGGAGTAATGAACCGTAGGGAAAACCGCGGCACAACGTTAATTAACAAAGTTAATATAGTTTACTTCTTGGTGTCCAATACCGTGTTCTGCCATATCAATATTTGTTATAAAGTACTTACTAGTGTATGATAAAACCTCAATATTATAATTTAGTTAACCCAAAACACTTTAATGTCAATCAAAAAGTACTCGTATTAGCATGTCCTGTTTTACGATTTGTAAATAAACCGTTCGGCGTCGAGAAATTGCGCAGTAAAATTTCGCTGGACTAGGGCCACATTTACCGCCCATGTTCAAAAGATAGCAAGTTTTACAAACTCCTACCGAGCAGTATCATAATCTACTTAAATAACGCAAACTGATATCTATCGCATATCTAACACTGACCTATATAGTATACTAGTTGTGCCCCACGTTTTCACCCGCGTTAATTATTTTTAAAGTATTATATTTTACTTCTGATAACTCTGAGAATATAATAATATGTACAAAGTTTCATGACGATCGGTTGAGTAGTTTTCGCGTGAAAGAGTAACAAACAAACTTACTTTTGCATGTATAATATTAGTAGGATGTTTACGTACTAACAGTAAATTCTAATGTAAACGACAATTTGCGTTCTGTTTATAAAAGCGGCTTACTCATCTGTTTCAAACTATTCGTATATTTCGGCGCGTCTACGGTCGTAACGGTAAACGCGCTTACACGAGCGCTATTTTTTACACCAGAGCCCATAGTGTAAGTTTATAAACGCGCAAACGTTACTACTGGGACCGAGTTAAAATTGGACAGATAGATCTTAACCTGAAAGGAATAACGTCGATAGTTAAATTCTTAACGCAAACGTTTTCGCGTGTGCAGACTTACACTAAGGCCTCTGAAAATATCAAATGTTTCCCGCATACACGCGCTTCAAAAACAAATTTCACGAGCGTAAAATACGAGTACACTGGTCTGAAACCGCTCTAAACAAAAGCTGTTATTTTATTGTAGTGGCGTGAAATAATGCACTACTTATTCTTTTACTTTTTAATCATTTGACTACATCATGTAGCCATTAGTAAAACAGGAATATGTCAATCTACTGTGTTTAAGCAATGTAATTAAAAAATTAACACAATGCGTGAAAATTTATTACATATTATGCGTTATTATAATGTTTTATTAATTAGTCGACCAAAACACTTAAAATGTACTATGTATAGGTTTCACTGATACCAAACACCAGAGCAAAAATAAGCCAGTTAATAAAGAAGCGGTGTCCACAAAGGAATTAATAGTTATATCAAGTCAGGGTCAAAGTTAGCGGGTGAGTGACCTGTGAACTACGGTTCGAATATCCTTTCGATTGTATTTCGAGTAGCCTTGTAGAGCGGAGATTAAGTCCGCTCAGCAGAAATGGGTGTCTCGCTTCCGTGACGATTGGTAGGATTGATTCACGTTTTCAACGAACTAATGATTTACCGGACCTTTGCCTTCGCGGTACTCGACCAATAGACTTTACCCATAATAGTTTTAAACAATTAAATAGCTCAACAAAGGTCGTGCACCTATAAATCCTTCTCAAATGATTTTAACATTCAATAATGACGCATATCAGATAGGAACTAGTTATCGAAATCACGATTCGCAATTATTTAAACTTTTAATTTGAGTTTATCCACAAATAATTTACAGGGACATTCTGTTTCAAGATCAAATTATTGTTTCGTAAGCGGTGATACCTTGCAAACATTACACGCACATTTTTAACCATTATCTATAGTTGTAAAAGTACTTGCTACGCAGCGTGTGGTCACCTTGTACGGTATCATTGGTGTGTGCCAGACAATGTCCAGTATTCTTTCATTAATTCTTTCATAATACAATTGTTATATCAAGTGGCTGCGATCACATTTCGACCATACGTTTAGAAATCAAAATTGTACCTACTCCTTATTGATTTACTTGCTACTAGCTAACCACGATGTGGTGTAGGACAGTGCATTCGATATTATTTGCGCAATAGGCGTTGCGATAATAAGATCATGTTAATTTATTTAGGTAACAGCGTCTCAATAAATTCGAATCTCATTGTTTTGCAAACTACATCTAAATTACTTCTGTTAAAATACTCTAGGTCAAATCGAACATTATTTTGACCTTCTTATGTCTACTCAAGGAAGCTCATTTTCATAATTTATTACATTTGAATTGTGCCATGATTTAGTCTTCCTAGTCTTCAGCTAATATTTTCAATGGACGTGCCCCACGGTTTTACCCATGTTATATCAT
This sequence comes from Pyrgus malvae, assembly GCA_911387765.1. Lineage (NCBI taxonomy): Eukaryota > Metazoa > Arthropoda > Insecta > Lepidoptera > Hesperiidae > Pyrgus > Pyrgus malvae. The sequence continues at coordinate 19,480,396 of OU426951.1, read as the reverse complement.
TGTATAAAGCCTCAAACCTTCCATGATAAATGCTGAATCTGAAACAATAATATCTTTTAATTCTAACCACTATTTCCTGAGATTAGAGTTTTTAAACCAACAAGCTCTTCAAAGCTGAGGAGCTTGTGCATAATAGGTTGAGCATAATTTTAGTATAGACAATACGTAAGAAATTTGTGTACAATACTGTACATATAGTAAAAAATGTACAATACTGTCTTAACAATTCATGACCGGTAAAGCTTGGTTGTCTGAAAAACTCCTAAAACTGATGTTGCTTCACGGTTGAGAAAAATATACCTACACGTTACCTGTGCACCACATACAATGTGAATTTCCGAGCGGCAAATATCATTAGATGAAAGTCATTAAGTTATTCATTTAAACTATTGTAATGTGTGATTTTGGGCTGCCCCTTGTCAGATGTTTTCAAACCGCCGATAAGGCCTGCAACGAATTATTTTTCTATCTTTTATCTTCCGTCCAAATTAAGGTAACGCGTATGATATATGCCACTAGCGGTCACACATCGCATTCTCGGTCGCCTCCGGTTTGCTTAACTGCGTAAATCGTTTTCTTCCTACTTTTACTTTTGTCCGTCATTGAACGGAGTAAGAGAGCAGCGAGATTTTTCATCAAAAGTCTTTTTTTTTTTCAACCATTTCTATGTCCCACTGCTGTAAAGACAGATTCAAATTATAGTCCACATACTCTGTTCAAATTCGGGTTGGTGGATATTACGCATTCGAGAAATTATTACTTTCTCAAATTATTACTTTATCAGGCATGCACGGTAATAAAAAATATCGTATGAGTAATTTAACACATTATGTTCCCTCACTGCGGAGCAGCGATAAAACGATTAAAAAGTTTCTTCGTCAGAGGTGCGCGACGAGAGTTTGAACTCGGTAACTTCGTGTCGGAGACCGCGGTCTTTACCGCTCGGTCATCGCTGCGGGTTAGTAGCCAACCCGCTGTTGGATGTTTCAAACTACCCATTAGGTTTCCGACAAGGTTTAACGACTGTTATCTTTCGAGAACAACCGATACCGACGGCCTAACGTGCCTTCCGAGGCACAAAAACTACGCATAATTTTTTTTGCCACTAGCGGTCACCCATCTCACACCTGACCGCGCCCGTTTGACTTAGCTGCATTGATTGTTTTCATTCTTTCAAGCAGTTAGCTGGGCCATACCCTATCTATCTATGAACCCGCATATTTTATATCGGAATTTAGACTGTCCATTTAGGCTAAACTAAAAATCCTATAAACAGTGTCATTATACGGAGTATAGCGACCATTACAGCGGCCAGTATCGCAACATTTGCACAGACAATAATTAAAAGCATTCTAACTAGCTGCAGGGCGCAGCGACGCAGGACTGAGGGCGTAGAATTATTTTAAGTAAAGGCCCATAATGACCTCGCGGTGTCAAAGTTACGGAACTTAGTGACCGCGCGCCCCACCACTTAAGGACTGTGGCTCCATTTTGCTTCTCATATAAAAGTCCCACTGCAGGCCAATAATAGTATCAGTCACCTGCTCTGATTAGCAACAGCAAAATGTTCACCAAAGTAAGTCCAAGTCGAGCTTTCGTACATTTTGCTGTGGAATAGTCTTAAGGTCCGGTCCAAATTCAAAAACAAATATTCGAAATAATCCTTTTAATTTAAGAGTTTTCAGTTATAGTGTTTGGAATAATTCAGGGGCATTTTGGAGCTATGTAGGTCAAAACGTGAAAAAAACCTTTATTTGAAAACATATTGAAGCTTATAGGATCATACAGTCTTAGTCCTTAATTCTAATAATCTAAACTGCAATTCCAGGTGTTCGCCCTCAGCGCCTGCTTGGCTGCTGCCAACGCTGGTCTGCTGCACCACGGCGCAGTGTCCTCCCAAAGTATCGTCCGCCACGATGCCCCAGTGCACTACGCACCGGCGCACTACGCTGTTCATGCTGCCCCCATCGTCCACGCTCCCGTCTTACACGCCGCCCCTGTAGTACATGCCGCCCCTTTGGCTCTCGCTCACGGTCACGAATACGTAAGTACATTGAGAAAGACATAACTTTAAAGTCTTTTATAACTTCACTTCTAGAGCAAAGCAAATATTATTTACTCGTAGATACCAAAAGAATCACGGAAAGGTCCTGTAACATTGAAAGTACATTTAATATAGCATATATGCAAGAATAGTTTCTTAAAGCCAACTAAAACATCCAACATTTATTTTTTTGTGAAATAAAATTCTCATATTATTATTTGCAATCTGGAAGTCTGTAAAGTAGCTATATTAACATCAAAACAGAAACAGTCTTTCAGGTACAGCATACATTTATTGTATCAATAAATATGGAAGAAATCTGGGGAGGTTTTGCCTTAGAAAAACAACATTGAGGCTATATATTCATACCATTCTATACACTTTGGTATTCTCTTCTACAAATACAAACACGTTGCTGTGAATATTCGAGATTCACACCGCAACATTAAGCTTATATGTTGCTATAATATTTTTTCCACATCTGTAGTCCCACCCTAAATACGACTACGCTTACTCCGTGGCGGACCCCCACACCGGTGACCACAAGACCCAGCACGAGAGCCGCGACGGTGGCGCTGTCCATGGCTCCTACTCACTCGTCGAGCCTGACGGTTCCGTCCGCAAGGTCGAGTACACCGCTGATGACCACAATGGGTAAGATATAAATATTCTACACAATAAGAAACTACCCTTTTTTACCCTTTGCCCTACGTTAGTAAAAACGTGGCGAAGTGACGGTACGCGACGCATTACAGTAATATAAAATGTATGGTGCAACTACGTCGTTGTATCTCGTCGGTCACGTAGTGCAAGCTGATATCTTGCTCGTATCAAAGTGCTACGTATAAGCACTCTTATAGGTAGGTCCCTTAGCTGAATAGGGGTCTCCTAAAGAAAAGTGAGTAGACCCAGAGTTAAACGTGCTCAGTATTTTACTAAATTAAGAATGCTCCTATAACTGCGTAATGTTCTGTAAAACAGTTGCAGTTAGGTTATATAACCTGAAAATATGGTCAGACTATCAAGTGTACCCGATTAGAACTAAATTTAACTAAGGGCCGATTTATCCATCGTCAGGTAAAAATATTCGCCGAAAACGCTTTCATTTATTGACATATGAAAAGGAAAGCGTTAAAATTAACTGACTGTTAACTTTATCTAGGGATTGAAAAATCGGCTCTAATGGATTCAAATTCAAACTAAATTTATGTTCTATTCCCAGTTTCAACGCCGTAGTCCACAAGACCCCCGGCCACCACCCTGCCCCGGTGGTGCACGCTGCCCCCGTGGTCCATGCCGCCCCCATCGTCCACAGCGCGCACGTCGTAGCCGCCCCCTACGCGCATGGACACCATGGCCTCCTCCACTACTAGACCTAGCTTGTAATGATGTGATCGTGACGGATGACTGGTGATTGTGATATTTATGTGTATATAATGATGATGATGGATATGATTTAATACTCATTTGTAAATAAATCAACTGCTGATCAGTACGTTCCCTTTTATTTCCCAATTGTCGACTAGCCTGTGCTTATGACTACGTCTGCCCAAAAAAAGACTTTTATTATTTAAGTTCATTCATTCTATTTTACATATCTTCACCTTATCTTTTTAACTTTAACAAAAATATATATACAAATTTTCACGATTGTTGCTGTGCTATTGTTTCGGTTTATGTATCGAATATAGAAAAATCATTTCTTATTGAGTGTCTACGCATATAAAGAAAATATGTATGTTTTGTATTTGCTACTTCAATAGATTATCCTACGCTATTAATCAGCCTTACAGTATATACTCGTAGACTATAGATAGGTGAATCTACATTTACAACATTGACGAACATCTAAGCCGTAATTCGCTCCATTAATTATTTCTTCTACCTATTATTTCTTCTACTTCCTTTCAATAAATAAGTCTCATACAGCAAGTGGAAGTAATAAAAAATTATAAAATATCTAATAAGAAATCCACGCATTCCATCTGAGTAACCACTCGGTTAATTCAAACTTTACCCTTGAATCGTTACGTTTGGCAGTGGCTTAAAATAATTAGTGTGGTCATTAAACAGACACGCGTGCTTGCGTGACGTGCCGACATTGCTTGTGTTTTGGTGCGATAATTGCAGAGATCTATGTAAAGACTTGCGCAACGTAACCACTACGACTATGCGACGACCTAGAAAAAAACCGAACTTAAATTGCTTTGTTCTATTTTTGTACTCTTCCTCTCATTGTTATCCACGCATTATAAAATACTATTGGATCATTGCATATAAAACATCGATATTTTAAAATCTGCGTGGTTTGGAGGGATGCATCACTAGTACATCCATTTCAGTCGTAAAGCAACTGTTCTATGTTTGTATGGAAACCCAGTTAAATAAGTGATCATCATCTGGATTAGTGACAAAACACAGACCAAAAAATATGACACACAATGAGGAGTTTAATAATCAAATTATGAATTATTAATATGATGTGCTTCTGTATGTACATACAACCACGTATACCCAAGCCTTCCTTGAAGTTAGGTGTAGAGTAGATATATGGGCATATCTGAAGCCACCATTTTATTAAGAAATAAACCCAGAATTTTGAAACAGTACAAACTTAAGCCCAAGTTCTATCAATAAATATGATAATCCTTACACTCATAAGTTACACGTTGTCAAACAAACAAATATCATGGGTCATTTTTACAATAGGCAATTTAAATGCAATCATTCCCTATGACCACAACGAGCCATTCTCGATAGAAGCAGACTCCATTACCTGCGTAAATCGCCAACATATAAATTACCTCCAATTTCCTGTCGAGGTTGTCATAACGAAGGATATTATTATTTCGAAATCTTCAAGCCACCTGTATTCGGTCGTAATTTTGTTAGACTTTACATGTTTTTAAAACAGGTGAGAGTATGAGAAAAGTTTTTATTATGAAGAACTTGGAGACTTAGGGCCGATTTTTCCATCCCTGTAGCTGCGGGATTAAGAATAGAGCTACGGTATCCCCTGCCTGATCGTACGAGGCAACTAAAAGGGGGCTTCCAGGGTTGTGGACGGTGTGAGTAGGAGCTTGATCCGCCCAGCCAGCAGCCCCGGGAAGGACGTGGTGTGTGCGTGGCCGTGCGGCGCATGCCACCGTAAGCATTGGAAGATGCAGGAGAGCATATTTGCTCTCCCGAAGATGGGCCGATTCTGGGCGCCGCGCGTGGAGGTCACCGGTGCGTTCCACTGGAGATCCCGGTGTCCTCCCCAAGCGCAGAGGCAGGCCACCGAGGGGGTTTTAGTGCGGTTAAATTCCACATAAGCCGGTATCCTCTCCCAAGGTGTCGGGTATTTTGAAGGTTCCCCCCCCCCCCCTCCCCCGATACCAAAAAAAATATGACATTCCCTTTTAATATAGAATTGTAAATTCAGTCTTTAATAACTTAAATACATAATAGAGCACTGAGGTAGTATAAAAATACGTATCTTGCTTGGAAAATACATATGGCAGCCAATCAGGTTACCAGACCTTAACATAGAATAAAATGTAAACCTTACAATCAAGAATTTAAGGAGATTAAAAGATATATTTTAGAAGGGCTTATCGTATTCGCTCGGAAGGAAAGGAAACTACGAGTAAGTAGGTATCTAGAGAACAATAAAAAGTATTACCGCTAATGTAACTACAATGTACAAGGACATTACATAATGTGAAAAAATTATACTACAACAAAGCTTAAGGCGGTCAATTTGGAATGAATCGAAGCTCAGTGTGACCTTAGTCACGAAATACGACTCACGAGATAATTTTAGCTAAGTATTGCCTATCTATATTGAACTTTATCACAGTTTTAACTAGGTACTCTAGATCTTTTCAAAATATAGTTTTGACAAAATAATTATATACTTACCTCATATGCTAATTTTTATTTAAATATATGCTATTTTTTGGTTTTCTTTCAGTAATGACATCACGCCATCTGAGTACATAAAAACACATAAAAATGCTCTATGCATTTGAATCCTTGCCAGTTTCCTTGAAACCGGGTTACATTCATACGACCCGCGTGGTGCAATGGTTATCATGCCGGACTGCCAATCCAGGGGTCCCAAGTTCGATTCCCGACGAAACAGAAATTTGAATGAGGAGTTGAAATTTCTGGTCTGGGTGTTTGTGTTCCTGTCTTTGTATGTGTTCATGATACCCACGATTAATTACCTTACTGTGCGGCTATGAGTGTGTAACGTTTATTATTATTATTTATTAAAATTATAACCAGAAATCAGTCAGTCATATCAGACAGATATCCGAGTAGTAAGGCGTTGTCTTCTTTACCAAATGTCTATGTTTGGAGACATCATCACATCATTTAATTCCATAAGGTTTGGATAACTCCAAAAAGGAAAGGACGGCGGTGTGTGCGTGGCTGCATGTAGCCGTAAGCATCTGAAGGTACAGGAGAGCACATTTACTCTCCCGAAGATGGGCGTCACACGCGGAGTACACCGATGCGTTCCACTGGAGATCGCGGAGTCCTCCCCAAGCGCAGAGCCAGGCCACCGAGGGGGTTTTAGGGCGGTAAAAATCCAACATAACCCGGTATCCTTTCCCCAGGTGCCGGGTACCTTATGAAGGTTTCCTCCGATATCAAAAAAAAGTTAGGTATATTTGCGTAAGTTGTTAGATTTTACCCATCAAAACAGGATTCTGATATAAAATATCAGCGATGTTGTTTTCCTAAGCATAATTTTTTCAAATTTCCTTTCTGGTTTGAAAGATTTTAATTATTTGTCTATAATTTCTTCTTAAAACTCAATAAACTGATGTATTTATTTTAAAATTGTTGGTAGGTACTTTGCAACATTGTGATTACGTCGTAATGTTTCGATCATGTCGTGTTTATTGGGTACTCATATTGCCATTATTTTTGCTTCACATATCGTTACAGCTATTGAGTTCTATTAATAATTATATTTGACAGTTAAAATAGATAACCAAAAAACATAACAAGGGCCCTGCTCAATTTTGAATTTGTGTGGTTGGATGTACTTTTATTCTGGCAGCAACTATTTTTGCGTCTCGCTGTAGGGCTCAGAGGGCCCACTCTGTACGCCCGTATCCGAAACTAAGTGAATTTGCGGGCCTTATTTTTGGATTAGATTGAAGAAATTCTAGTAATATTATTCATTCAACAGCTTAATGTCATCAATGACAACGCTTATCTTATTAATTCATGAAAAAGAAGCGATCTGAGTATGCTAAAAATGATTCCGAAAATGTTAGAACTTACGGACGGATGCTTACAGAGTGGCCCCTCAGGTCTCTCCACATTATTGTGGGAGCTTACTCCACCACGTAGGGTTGGTGGAGATTATTATTCTAGTGAGGTCTAATTTCATGTATGTACATGAAGCACGTTAACATATAAAACGTAATCTGTAGTAACAAACGCGTAAACTTTTCAACAACATATGAGTAACATACCATCTTACTGACATCTAAATATATTATAGGTCTTAGTAGTTTTAAGAGTACATACTTGATCAACATACATATTATTGTGTTCCATTGTAAGTACACTTCTTTGACATTCCCTTGTACTGTCTACATAGCTATTTATAAAATGAAAACGAGAAAAAACTTAACTTCCTATCTTTAAACTAAAATAATATATGCAAATACAAGAATACGTAAAGATCTACCAGTGGAATATCTATTCTTGGTTGCTATTGACAAATACAAAGACAAATAGACGCAAATCACGAGACTCTAAAATTATTAGATATTTGCCCCTTCGTGTATCGAACCCAGGACCGCACGGCACAACGGAATAGTAATAACTGCACCATTCGGCTCCTATAATCCCTAATTTTAATTAAAAGTTCATTTAAAAAAAACTTACCAATTTTTGAACTTGTATGCAATATTCACTAAGAATCTTTATAATTACCAATTTTTTAAGAAGGTCGAGTCGAAAGGATGTTTAAATGACCTTATTACATTAAAATAGGAACTGGTGATATCTTAAAGTCAGGCTGTTTAAAAACAGCATCGAGGTTACCTCTGAACTTTTGACTGAGTGAACCGAGGACTTACATTGTTGTACTACTCCGTAGTAAGTACATATTTTATTTTGACCTATCTTGTAAGGTTTTTTGCAGCGTTTGCAATATAAGAGCTTAAAGTTCGTTTTTACGACATCAAATAATATTTTTAATACTATTCACCACCATACTAATCGATTATATATGTACTATTATAGTAAGCATAAAATACATTGATTTTTTCTCTTAAATCTATCTATCTGTAACTGAAAACCGCATTAAATGAAAACCGCGGTATTTAAATGAGACCACATGCTTGAAATAACGAAAAAGAACCAACAATATTGTTTGACTTAATGTGAAGTTCCAAGATAATGAACATAAAAAATAGAGTCGAATTGATGAACATCTCCTATCAACGTATTAATGCTATAGATAACAATTAACAATATTAAAGATTAAATACCATTTTCTTTGTGCTTCCTTTAAAAAGTGACTTAATTTAACCACATTTTCGCACAGTAAAGTGCCAAATTATGCATGCAATTTGCAGGGACGATTTTCATAGCGATTAATCGCTGGCAACGTAATCGACTTTGATGTCGGCACAAACAAAAACTCTATGAAAGATCATTATCGCCGGTCGAGAATGGGTGCAACATTTCATAAAAATATAGGTTTAAAAACGATCTACAATTAATTTTTGCAAGAAATAACAACAAAAATACCCACCCACGAAGGATTTTTTCCAACCTTTTTATGTCCTACTGCTGGGCACAGGTCTTCTCTAACAAACAAGAGGGATTTAGGCCATAGTCCACTACGCGAGCCTAGTGCGGAATGGTGGACATCATAACTTCGAGACATTATGAGTTTCTCTCAGGCATGTACGGTAATGGAAAACATCGTAATCAATTAAATATCACAATATTTTCCATTACCGTGGAGCAGTGATGAAATGCGCACATTACAAATTTCTTTTGTCAGAGGTGCGCGCCGAGGATTTGAACCCGGTGTCTCCCGCGTCGCAAACCACGGTTCTTACCACTCGGCCATCGCTGTTCTAATTAATCGAATCGTCGTTCTAATTAATAAAAAAATATTAATCAACTAGCCTCTCGCCAGCGGCTTCGCCCGCGTGGACCCGTTTTAAAGGTTCCCGTAGAATAAAAATCATCCTATGTCCTTTCCCAAGGTCCACTCTATCCTTGTTTCAAATTTCATTAAAATCGGTTCAGTAGTTTAAGCGGGAAAGCGTAGTAGACAGACAAACAAAGTTACTTTTGAATTTATAATATTACTAGTATAGATAACCCACGAAGCATATTGATTAATAATTTTTTTATTGAGAATTACATCCTATTTCTATATTATCAGTCAGTTGGCAAAATTAGACCTACAATTCATAAAAAATGCTAATAATATGTTAATGTAGAACAGCGATTAAACTACTTTTACCGATAATTAAACTACCTTTACCGATCGGTCCAGGGAGCACCTTTTGTTAAAGAATTATCGTACATCCACATCAGGTATTAGTGTGATGAAGTCACGAGAAACAACATGTAAAAATCTTTATTTTTCAATAAACACCTCTTTGTCTTTCTTATCGCTTATTCGTATAACTTTTCTTATGGATGAAGGCCTTAGTCCACCACGCTGACCAAGTGCGGTTTGGTGGATATCATGCCTTCGAGAAATCATAAGTAACTCTTTGGCGACTCGGAAAACGGTTTAAATAATTACAAAGTAATAGTCCCATTGTTAACCAAATAGCTTAACAAGGGCAAAGGGCAGAGTATGCATTTAACCGACTTTATTTCATTCATCTGCTTGGAAATCCACTATTGGTGATACTTCTCTCCTAATGTTTGCTACTTCATCCGGTCCTACGCCCTTTGAATGCAGTGGCTTCCTACTGTATTCTTCATGTCCGATTAAAGGCCAGCCTGTACTTCATTTGTCAAGACGTTTTTGCCATTTGAAGGCCTTTCTACCCATTGATACGTAAGCTTGTCAATTCCGAAGCATTTTTTTTTTGGTATCGGGGGGAAACCTTCAAAAAGTACCCAGCAACTTGGGAGAGGTTACCGGGTTATGTGGGATTTGAACGCACTAAAAAAAACCCTCGGTGCCTGCCTCTGCGCTTGGGAGGACTCCGGGATCTCCATTGTAACGCACCGGTGTCCTCCACGCGCGGCGCCTCAGAACGGGCCCAACTTCGGGAGAGCAGATGTGCTCTCCTACACCTTCAGGTGTTCCAGGCGGCATGCGGCATCCGTCCGCAACTTTATGTGATTATGTTGCGTCCGCAACATAATTTGTTGATATTTTCGTTTATTCAAGTCTAAGCTGACCTTATTTTAATTAAGGAAATATCCAACTCGTACTTACTATAACAGTAATAAATGATGGAAAGAACCCAGAAATTGATTGGTACTGAATTATTATTATTTCTTAATGGTATTTAACTGGTTCCTTGAGGTGAAGTGATCATTTGTCGTAACTATCTAGCAGCTTTAAACGTTCAAGAGTCATTGTTAAGCTTTTTAGGCGAAAGAATAATATACATAAATTCTCACAGCTACCGGCGCTGCAATCTCTTGAGTAACCGAAGCAAATTGTCTATGTATATGAGAATTTCCCTGTTATCGAGGGACAAAAACTAAGTACGTCAAACAAGTGTATGTTCCTGCAATCTGGTATTTCATTGTACTAGTATTGCGTTTAATGGCATTCCATGTATAGTTTTATCTAACTTCTTTATTTATATATTAGATTAGATCTTATAAGTTTTGTCCAGATAAATAATATGCAGATACATAGTCCAGATTTTTTTTCTCTCAGGGTGTTTAAATTCATACTTACCTAACTTAAAAAATACATAGTTATAGTGAAACATTAGATATTGGATACAAAAATACATGATCGCATCACGTAATAATAACAAATAGCCTATATTTTTTTGAAATATACTGAAATAATTAAGACTTAAAAAAGGCCTTAACTTTAACTTGTATTGTAATATTGAGTACTCGTACATACCAACGAACAACTATTGTAATTACACATTTTGTTCGACTTTTTTATGTCCCACTGCTGGGCAAAGGTCTTTCTTTCACAAGTGAGAGGGATTTAGGCCATAGTCCACAATAATAGCCAAGTTCGGATTGGTGGACGTCATACCTTCGAGAAATTAAAAAAAATTCTCAGGCCTGCATGGCGATTAAAACCATGGTAATCAATTAAATATCACGATATTTTCCATTACCGTGGAGCAGCGATAAATGCACACATTACCTTTGTCAGAGGTGCGCACCGAGGATTTGAACCCGGTATCGGTCGCGTCGAAGACCGTGATTTCTTACCATTCGGCCTTCGCTGCTTTCTGTAATTACACATATTTCTGTAATGACAATTTTTTTGCCAATCAAACATATTTTAAAATGATATTTAAAACATGCAATATTTAATTAGGTGAATAATATTTTCTGTTTTCTGGACACGAGTCTCTCCCAAAAAAAAGAAGCCTAGAAGTTTATACTCCACCACGCTGCTTCGTTGTTGGTATTTATTAGGTACTAATAATAAAATAAAATAATATGAGGTCTGTATAACATAAAATCATATTCTCTTACGATCTTTTAAGTGACATACCAGGTATTGTACTTTTTATTTTACTGGTTACATAATGGTAAAGAATCTGAGAATGTAATTCTCTCAAAACATTATTTAATGAAGAAATCATTTGGAAATCTATTTTTACACATGCATTTTAATTCTTAACACTTTGCCCCACATTATTAGCTCTCAGCTACATGAAAAGTGTAAAACCCCTTTAGAAACCCCAAAATGTATCTCTAAATAAACATTTTCTAATGTAATTATGAAGAATTTTTCATTTTATCATGATTGATTAAATATTAAAGGAGGTCAATGGCCAAAACACGTTAATTGCTCACGTGAACCTCTAACACTGGCGTACTTGCACATTACGAAATGTTGGTACACTATGAGAAATTGATCAATGAATTTTTGCTCCAATAATTCCCACAATTATTCCCTGTATATAAACTAATAAAGTAGGGCTCGTTTCCACTATTGTGTTTAGTCACAACGAGAAAGCTATCGTGTCAACTGAAATCTATTTCGTTAGTGTGACAATATGTTTTACAAAGTAAGTACGCACGTGGTGATATGTGATTAGTGTTGTTAGAATCTTTGGCGTTTGTTTTGTTTGAAAAAATATGTTTCATAGGTAAACAATGGTGCAGTAAGTAGGTCAATATTCAATTAATAATAATTTATTGTAAAAAAAGATTGAATTCTACAGTGTAACGTTTTTAGTTAGTTGGTATTTTATTAAATATTTGCAATTAAAATTTTTCAAATATCCTTTACAACATTGTACGTTAATTATAAATTATTCAATAATAATAATCATTAATTTTTAAATTATCACTCTTCATTGAGATAATTCGTCACAATTTAAAAAACTAAAAAATATATATTAAATATATTTTTAAATAATTATAGATAATATTCAATGTCAATTGAGTAACGAATTTACTATTAAAGAATTTAAAAATAAAAGCTTCAAGTACTAAAATATCATTTAAGACTAATGAACCTTGATGAAAAAATTGAAGCACTTTCTAAACAAAGTAATTTTAACAAAGTTTAAAAAATACAACTTAGAATGTAAATGTTAAATAAACATTAAGCTGTGGCACCTCTTTAAAATGATGACTTAAATGTATAAGTGATACAAAACATGTAAAAGTTTTTAAGAACCATGACTGCTTTACCTGTTTAGTTGTCACAAAATTCGGGGTAATTTTAAAACCTATAATAAATAAATATATAAATGAATGTTTGTCAGTATGTCCTTTATAGAACCGTAAACTATGCATTTGATCATGTCATGATCTTCAGCAAAGTGTTGTGCATGAGCCCACAAAGGTTTCTGAATTGGTACGACCAGGCAGAGTAGCAGGGTACAGCTTGTTCAAGATAAAGAGTGTGAGTCGTCCGGGCGGGACATTTGGCAGATGTATTATTATTATAAATTTTAATTTTTATTTTTATTTAAAATTATTTACTATAAATTAATTATTTCGCACATATAAAATGCATAAATTGTTTAATGTCGTAAGCTAGCCCTTCCGTGTATTGATTGTCTCCTTTCTATTGTTTTGAACAAATCAAACTCTAGTTGACGTATCGATTTCTGAATCACGCTAACGACGGCACTGCGAAGGTTGTATGAATACCTAATTACCACGTCTCCACCAGAAAATGGTGTAGGTTTACGCATTGGAGGTCTCACTTTTTTATAACAGTCTTGCAACTTAATAAGTGTTTATATTCCAATAATTCTTATCGTTAAATACAAATACATAATGCCTTAATAATTCAGATTTTTTACTATTGGCTTTCCATGCATTGTTACAGATATTTACACTCTGCGCGGTTATATCAGCCTGCCAGGCGATATTCCCTATCCACCACCACCATCACCCAGCTATCTCCCACCAGGAGGTGATAAAGCACGACGGGCCGCACCACCCGGTGCACATCCACCACCCTGTGCCGATTCATCACGTTCCTCTCATACACCACGAGATTCCTCATCACATCCCTCATCACATCCCTCACCACATCCCACATATCCCAGTACACCATGTACCGCATATTGACCATTATGTAAGTATTGACAATTTAGTTTTACAATTCCAATATAGAACAGTATACCTTTAACAGATTTTTGGAGAGTGACATATACAAGCAAATGACTTTCTCATTGATTTTTATTATGTTTAATATTTACGACACCATACACACTGTTAAAAATGATTAAGTGTAATAGATATCGTATTATCGAAAAGGTCCACTACATTAGTACAACAGTACAACTATGTAAGTAACTAGCAAGTAATATAATTGTTTTGTTTATAACTACAAACTGACATAATTGGCAACTGATCGACGTATGGAGGATGTACATACGTAGCCTTTAAAATGATATCCCTAATAAGTCATAATTTATGACACAGCTCCATTACACAATCATTTAATGTAATTGTAGAATTTTTAGGCACGATTGTTTGAGAACTACCTGTGCTATTTGTTATATTATTATTATTTTAATTATAGTCATTATTAATTTTAATATGTTTACATAAATATAAGTATTGATTTGGAACTAAAAACTATTCCCTTTGTCCCTTGTGATAAACAGAGGAACACGCTTTAAAAGACCTTCTTCTTGGTAATATACCACTGGGTCAAGGGCATCTTTTAAATAGCTACAAGCTCTCTATTAATAAACTCGTTACCATGCAGATTTCAAGTTTAGCAAAGGGAGATCTCCCGCCGGGCGAGGTTGTCATGCCCGGGGAGCGGCCGCGCTCCAACTGACTCAATTTGGAGCTTGTATATATGCTCGGATATTCAGAAAACTTCGATAGCGTGATTCAGGAATACCCGTGGCGCCATCTCTTGATGAGTAGCGGAAGGTCGCTACATCACCCCCTGCTCAGACCGGAGGTCGATAACTTCTATCCATGCTTGAGTAATCTTCGCTTACAAGCGCCTTGAATGCCCTCTATCTGCGGTGAGTCGAGATGTGAGAGTGCAGACCTTGTGTCGCCCTCTATCCACGGTGGGTCGGGATGTGAGGGTGTAGCGAAGTGCGGAAATGCCCTCTATCTTCGGTGAGTCGAGATGTGAGGGTAGGTTGGAATGTGGAGGCGAGTAGAGTGGGTACTCGAGCCGTCCACGACGTCGCAGGAGGTAGCTGGCTCAGTATCAGGAAGCGTTATCACGATGCGCTGCGATGACCCTGACGAGCTGGTGAAGTGATGCTGCAGTCCATCCAGGGAGTGAAGGTGCAACTGATGAAGGTCAGAAGGGACGTATTCTTGTCCGGGGTCACCAGTTTGGCAAAGGGAGATCTCCCGCCGGGCGAGGTGGTCATGCCCGGGGAGCGGCCGCGCTCCAACTGACTGACTCAATTTGGAGCTTGTATATATGCTCGGATATTCAGAAAACTTCGGTAGCGTGATTCAGGAATACCCGTGGCGCCATCTCTTGATGAGTAGCGGAAGGTCGCTACACAAGTAACATTACTTGACTCTCTACTAAAAGGTGGTAACAGCGTATAATGACAGAATCCAACTGGCATACCATGCGGATATCCACTTTATAATTTATGTTTGACATTTTTAGGGTTCCGTACCTCGAAAGGAAAAAACGGAACCCTTATAGGATGACTTTGTTTTCCGTCCGTCTGTCTGTCAAGGCTCTTTTTCTCAGGAACGCGTGGAGGTATATGCTGAAATTTACATCAAATACTCAGGTCCCTTGAAGCTGTGAAAATATCAAACTTCTAAGCAACGCAAATTTCCGCAAATTTTCGTCACTCACAACACAAGGGAATCGAAACTTACAGAGTACTTCCCGTGAACTCAGAATCTTGAAATTTGATACGAAGCAACGTCTTATAGCACAGAACAACACTAATAAAATATTAATATCAGGCATGTCACTTTACTCTATTATACTTTTAAATAAATCTTTCATAAAACTTTGCAGGCGTTCCCCGAGTACAAGTTCCAGTATTCCGTTCATGACCACCACACTGGAGACGTGAAGTCTCAACATGAGGTGCGTCACGGAGACCTCGTGAAGGGCGGGTATGAACTCGTCGAGCCCGACGGTCGCTACAGGAAGGTCGAATACAAGGCTGATGACCATACTGGGTAAACAAATAGATAAATAACGCTACAAATTTATAGCCCCCTACTAGTATTCTCTGACACCAACACCAAAAATCCTGACCGAATTTAAAATCATCATTTAAGATTTCCGTCTCGCTGGAAAATTGACCCAGGGCCCCGATTGTCAGTGTAGCATGTTAATAGGCCGCAAAATCTGTAAAATCAGCTGATTTTACACAGGAGATTTTGCAGTTATAATACAGTATCCATACGTTTTATTGCACAATATGACTGATCACTTCAATAAAAACTATTAAATGAGCCACTTTTTCATTTTTATTACGTTGTTTTGCTTAATAGACCTGAAGACGGTGACATTTTGTAAATTTTACTGTAATAGGTATAGAATATTACATATTTCCGGATAATTTATAAATCTAAACAGATCAAAAAAATGCCATGTATTGCTGTAAAAATCGCATACATAGTAAATGATTGACTTTTTGCCATTCTCATACAAAAAATATTAGTAAAAAAACATTGAATTTAGTCAATTTTGAGAGAAAATGCGCCAGAAATTGCATTTGATTTCGGCAAATTGGAATAATCTTTTATAAAATTTATTTGACACAAATACACTTCAGTTCATAGTCAATCCGTTTCCTGAAAAAAAAAAACAAATTACTAATGAAAATTTGGCATTAAAATCTTTTAAAATAACCTAAATCTCGCATTATAATTCTTGATGCAAGCTAAAAAAGTGGCTAATGTATTAGATTATTAATGATCTTGATGATGATGGCGAATGATGAATTAGATCAGTTATATTGTGCAGTGAAACTTATGGAAATACTGTAATTTAACTGCAAAATCTTATGTGTTAAATCAGGTTAATCAGCAAAGTCTGCAAAATTTCGTATAATAGAAGGCCACCTCTTCTTGTCTGCACTTTTCTTTCGGCGTTAATAATACCACGCAATAAAAGACAGTTTTACAAAAATAAAAATGGTAAAAAGATACTATCCAAACATCTTATTATCTAATAAAAAATGTGTAAAGTTTACCTACCAAGTTATACTTACTCATAGGAAGAATGAGTATTAGGGTATATTAGGGTGGGTTGAGAAGAGGTAACCAACCAAATGTGTTATTAAAAAAAAAAGAATTAATTTCCTCCTGGTTGAAATTTTAACTAATTATAGCTAGCTTGAAGAAATGAAATAGTCAGCTCCTCATAACGTGGTGGATTATACTACAGGTCAGCTGGTCACAAATATTACACATATTTTTTTCATAACATTTTTTAAATATTCAATTGGGAGGAAATGAATGATGAACTTTGCGCCTGGCTTCGGACCAATAGCTAAGCTATTTCAACTTGAAATTTTCAAGAAGCTTCAAACAATAATGATAAAGTTCCAATACGTCGTGGCCCTCCGATGATCTTCCTTATATACGAGTATAAACTGTATGATTTCTTAAATTTCTTTTTCAATAAAATTATTGCATCTAATTGCATTCATCAATTTTTCTTCGTGAGAAAATTATTAAATACTAGTAGGTAGGTACAATTTAACATCTACTGGTGATTGCGAATTAATTGAAGGTGATCGCTTCGTAAAGGGTTTCGAAATATCTTCATTCCATGTAAATTATCAGAAGCAATAGCTTTATATTTAAATATTTAGACATATATAAAATGATATATTAGTACGTAATGACGACAAGAAGCTAACTTTAATGTATCTAGAATGTAGACCAAAAACCTTTGAAAGATGATCATTTAGTATGGTATACATACAAATAAAGATTTTTTTAGTATGTATTTATTAATTAATACACACAATTTAATATAACAGATACAAATATGGATTAACTTGTAACACATACCTATTTCTACAAACTAAAAAATATAAAACTCTTTAAAAGTACATAAAAAAGACAAAGTAATATACGTATTTTACAAAATGTATATACATAACATCCAAAAGGTCTTTTGGCATGGTGCCCAGAATGCTGACAGCATTCCCTCGTTGAATGAAAAAAAGTTATTGAATTATTTTTTTAACTTTCATTTTACAAAAACTAATGCTAATTAATTATGCTTAAACATAATGATGACAAATGTCATATTTTTCTTAAAGCTATTACTCGCCGTAGTACACTTCAGGTGGAAAACTAAATATATAATTATGTACTTATAAATTTAAAATACATAGGTCGTAAAATCGGATAAAATATAACTTCATCGTCAGAGATTTTTCTTTTATCGTAATGAATATTTTATTCCATTTCTGTATAAATCAAAAATGCACTGATCCATGATAAAGTAGGTGCCTGTTAAACAATAACAAACCAACAAACACAAAACCGTATAAAAATACCTAGTAATAAATTAGTAGCTACTAATTGACGAGATAATACGTTTAACGAATTGTTATTATACAAACTAAAGTAACTTAAAATCCTCCACTGCACAAATTGATGAATGATTGAAAAGCTGTAATTTGATTAGCTTGATATCTTAATTATTATAGTCTGCATCCACGCACTTGATAATAATTGACGTTGCATTTTTTTAATTGTGTAATGTTTGTACTACAGGTTCAACGCCATCGTGCATCACTCATCGCCTCATCATCATTTTCATCTATCCCATCACGGTTAACCCCCAGATGCATTCCTGATCCATTAACAAGCAATTTGACTTTTTTAATGATCTCTACATTGCACCGATTTTGTAATAATAGGACGAAAAGCTCAGTAATAAAGTTTTTTTAATACTTGTGTTTTATTATTTTATATATTTTTATAACTCTAATAAGTTTAATCATAGAATATACGAGTACAGAGCACCCATGTGATATTATTGGCCGCAATCCTTTTTGCGTCCCACAACTGGGCACGGGTCTCTGCTCTGCTCACGCTGCTCCAATGCAGGTTGTTGCAGATGCGAGTTAATGGCCAGCCCGCTGTCGGATGTTTTCAAACCACCCATAAGGCCTCCGACTGTTGGTTATGATAAGTAGATAAGCAGGTTTAATGACTGTTATCTATCGACAACAACCGGGACCGACGGCTTAACGTGTCCTCCGAAGCATGGAAACGCGCATGAATTTTTTTGCCACTAGCGGTCACCCATCTCACACCCGACCGCGCCCGTTTGGCTTAGTTGCATAGACCATTTGCATTCTACGCTAAAAACCGGGCCATGCGCGCTTCAGATATGTTTGCAGTACAAAAGTGCCTGCCACTCGATAACACAATATAATGTTAACTAAAAATATTGCTTAAATGTTAACCGCAGGCACAGTTGAAGTTTAAACATAATATTTCAAACAGCAGTTTACAAAACATATAAACACAAGTTGCATCAGAACATTAAACTAATTAATACGATTATTTATTTAATATAACTTATTAAAAAACGAGAATGAAAACTTATCATAAAAATATCAACAATTATTACAGAATGTGAGGGCTTTAGGCTATATAACATCATGCTATGACTAATACCGAAGTCCAAGCAGACGAAGTCGCGGGCGGCCACTAGTTCTGTCATAATTATCTACTTATCATAACCATAGTTTGGAAGTTAGATCCAATCAATCGTTCCAACAAGAACTGTATCTTGACAGCAATTTTTTGTGAACGTAACAAACACGTCGATAGAATTGACATTGACAGACGTTTCGGATTTACTATTCACAGAAAGGCCTTTCTTTTTTTAGATCTTATCTTAGAGAAACCTTCTTAAAATACTCGACATTTTGGTAGAGATACCGGGTCATGTGAGATTTTTACTGCCCTAAAAACGTCTCGATGACCTGTCTCAGCGCTTTGGGACAACTCCGGGATCTCCAGAGGTGTCCTTCACACGCCGCGCCCCAAAACGGGCCCTCACAGATAGGCCCACATATAGACACTATAAAGTACATTCTACTTAATCTATCTGTTAAATTGAGTTTAAAAATATTTTTTTTTATCAATAGACATCATCTTTAGGTTAATAAAATACGTGACCGGATACATAGTTCACTAAGCGCTCTTAATTTTCAGCGTTAAATGATCACATTATGATCATCAATGTGTTAGGCTCTATTCAGCTCAGATTATGGAAAAATAGATAATCAATCAGGTACTGCAGTAACATAGATAATCCTGACAGTTTAATGTTTAAAATATGTATTTTATTGTACTTTACAGTTATTTTTAAAGTACATTTTTAAAGCATTTAGAAAACTATGCAGCTTGATTAGATTATATTATTATTTTATCTGAGTAGCATAGCACATTATGTACCTATATATGTATTTCTGATACATGGGTAAATTTGGGTAAAAGTACACAAGTTTAAAAAAGTATATAATCTAAAAATGAGTAATATCTCGTATATAATTAATTTAGTGTTTAATCTTCTATAAGGTAAGTGAAAATTGTTATATATACTTCACGATTTTTAAAACATTGCAGCTCTACACGTAATATAGATCTCTATTGCAGGTATAGTAAGTAAACATGCTTACAAGTCGGACGTTTGCAGTTGATATTTTATCCTCAACATACGGATGCCTTTGCTAAAGTAAAGAAGCAAGAAGAAGCACTAAACACGTAAAGTCATCCCGTTTTGTTTCGTCTGAATAGGCCCTACTTTGAGAAACTACAAATAATTACTTATAATATGGCTTACATGAAGGATATTGAAAATTAACAGTAAATAACATTTTGGTACCAATATATATACCAAATACAATTGCTATCTGTGTCAGTTCACTCATTCTTACAATCCTAAGAAATACGTGATGTTTTTAAAGGTAATATTTCAGTAAATAAAGTGTTTTTCGTTTGAGGCATTAAAGTGTTTATATATTTTATATTCAGCTGCTCTCGTCAACTTATAGAGGCCAAAAAGTTGATAAAATGTTAATTTTAATAAAAAAAATGTTAATACATGGGCTTAGAAGCACGTTAACTCTAAAAACTCTCTGTTTCTGCAATTTTATCATGGGGAAACTTTAAAGTAATTCTATCTCTGTTTGTTGTACTAACTAAAGTGTTTATATAAGGAAGAAACCGTTTTGTAAAAACCTTGCAGCATGGGAAGGTGGTCATCCACAACACAGGGAATCCTAGTGTGGGACCAACGCTCATGTATTTGTGTCTATCTAAGTTTTCATGAATAAATCATTTTTCGTTTTCATTTCATTTTTCAACTTTATGAACAGAGTCTTGAAACAGAGCCCTTAGTGTGAGTCAGTAAACGCGCAAACGTTACTACTGCGTCAGAGTTAAAATTGGACAGATAGATCTTAAACTGAAAGGAATAAGGTCGATAATCAAATTCTTAACGCAAACGCAATAGTAACGTTTTCGCGTGTGCACACTTACACTAAGGCCTCAGGTGAGATAATGTGGATTCGTTTTGTACTAAACCCCCTCCGATGGATTGCCTGAATGCGTGGGAAGGTCCCACCGGGATCTCCAGCCAAATGCACCGATGACCTCCATGAACAGCGCTTTAAAACGGCCCCAACATGGTAGAGCGATGGTGCTCTCGTGCACGCTCCCTTGCTTACTTACCTGTAGCCACGCACACCGTTATCCTCCCCGGTGCACGGACTGCACGTAAATTCAAGTGCTGAATAAAATATTTTAACGTTTGCTTCAGGTGTTGCTAGCACTAGGCGCTGTCAGCGGCGTACTCGCTGACGGCCACGCCTACTCCGAGCAGAAGGTTGTGAAGCACGATCACCACCACGGACATCACGGGGAGCTTTCACACATTGGATCTCATAAGCCAGAACATCATGAAGAATACGTAAGTACTAAACCTAGTTATAACCGCTCGTGTCAATCAAATCTATTATTTGATCATTCGCGTTAGGAATGATTTTAAGCATAGTAAATATCTTCGGGAGATATGAGTAAATATGCAAAACCCTAAAAAGAACGATATTATCGGAACAGCGCATGCTAACATCCATCGTGGCTTTAACTCAACGGGATTCTTTTCTTTTTCAAAAAGTTACTTCGAATAAACTTTAACTAGCTTCCTATCTACCATAAATTGATTTTTAGTCGTAAGAACTATTTATTTATATACTTTTATGACGATGTTGTAAAACGCGATTAGGTATTGTGATACTAAAAAAACGCTTCTATTTTATCCATAAACTAGCCTTCCGCCAGCGGCTAAGTACGCGTGGACCCGTTTTATTGGTTCCCATGGGCTAAAAACCATCCTATATCCTTTCCCAAAATCCACTCTATCTGCGTTCCAAATTTCATTAAAATTGGTTCAGTAATTTAAGAGGAAAAGCGTAACAGACAGACAGAGTTCGAATGTATAATATTAGTATGGATTTGTTTATACATCGTGGGGTGACAAGAAAAACTCACGAAGTAGGTACAGGTTTTGAAAAAAGTAACTTTTTCTCACTAACTTTATAATTTTAGTTTATTAATTTGTTTTAAAGGCTAATTTTTGTATACTTAGTTTAGTGAAATACCCGTATACGAGTAAAACAGTCACCACCAACTCCAAAATTAAGATATAAATCTGAATTTTAGTAAAAAAAATATGTTTCAATCTTCAATATCTCCAACGAACTTCTAATGCAATTAATAAGTTTTACTTGTCACTGGATCTCGTCAATAACGATATCATTGACTTCGGTGAACCAGTCATTTCCATACTCCTAAACATTCAACATTTCTAAAACGATCTATTTAACCTTTTCAGGCCTGGGCGTATCCGTCCTATGAGTTTTCATACAAAGTAGAGGACCCTCACACTCATGATTTCAAAGGACAGCACGAAACGAGGGAAGGAGACGAGGTCAAGGGCATGTACTGGTTGATCCAACCTGATGGGAAGAAACGGACTGTGAACTACCACGCCGACAAGCACAGCGGGTAAAGATTATTTCCATACAGAAACTACCAACAATGATTGTGGCTTTTCACCACCCTTTTTACGTCCCACTGCTGGGCACGGATGTCTCCCCGTAATTGGGAGACACCACTACGCTGCCGCAATGCGGATTGGTGGAGATGCGGGCAAGTGGCCAACCCTGTATCAGATGTATACCAATCGATAACCGAACGGCTTAACGTGCCCAATGCACGGCTCCGAGCATAATTTGCAGTCACCTATCGTACACCAGGCCGCATCTGTTTAGCATAGCTGAGTAGATATAGTCTTACAGTCTTGCAGTTATTCTAACACTTTATTAAGAAAAGTAATCGCTAAAGGTGATTATTTGAAACCGTCTTCTTATAAACGATTTTTTACGAGCTTTATCGATAATCGCGCGTACATCTTGAGTGAAGCCGGATAAAATCATATCATCTTTTTACAACCCACTTTGAGAAATTATGAGGATGGTGATGGAAAAAATGGTATGTCACAATATTTTCCTCACCGCGTAGCTTCAACTTCTTTACTTTACTATATGACAAAATAGCCAAACCAACCAAATAACCTATTAAAACATGTAAAGAAATTACATCTCTTTAAGTAATTCAATTTTTGATGACCACACATATATTTTTAATTTCCATGTGTATATCCATTATCCAGGTCCATAACAATAACAAAATACATATCGCAAAACCATCACTGTGTGATAGAATTAACTTTAAAACACGTTTTACTTTTAAGATCTTCTCAATAAAATTTTGTATAAAGGCATTTGTGATGATTTATTTTAGTTACATTTTGATAAATTAATAATATTAGTGCTTGTTTTACAGTTTCCACGCCCACGTTGAATATTCTGAACCGAATCATTATGTTCATCATGAGAAACATGAGGATCACCATAAACCTGAGCGCCATGAAAAGCATGAGGAACCTCACCATGAGCACCATGAAGAACACCATGAGGAGAGACATCATGACGATCACCACAAGGAGGAACACCATGAACACCACCCTGTACCTTATGGATATCATGTCGCTGTTCATCATCATTACAAGCCTCATGTTCATCATAAGGAACATCATGAGGAACATCACGGAGAAGAACATAAAGATCATGCAAAGTCTGAATACTATCTTAAAATTAAACATCTCAAGCATAACGGACATCATGATGAACACCACGAAACTCAACACAAAAAGCACGAAGAGCATCACGATGAACATCATAAGGAACACCATGATCATCGTGAAGACCATCACGATAACGAGCAACACAAAGTTCATCACGAGCATCATGGGCATCATCATGAGGAACATCGCGAACATCAAGTCCACCACGAACCCCAGCATCATGGTCTCCATCACCATGCCCACGAGGAACATCATGGACACTACGAACCGCATGATCTCCACAAATATGCCTATTATGCCCGCCTTGCTTTCCTCAACAGTGAAAAACAGAAGGAACATCACAAAGAGCACGTTCACCATGAACATTATGTTCCTCAACACCACAAAGGAGCCCATCACGGTTATTACGGCCACAATGCTCACCATGAGCATAATAACTACCATCATATACCTCATCATCACGATTAATCTCATCATGGATACTATAGTCACCACGAACATCACGGTCACCAGTAAAAACGCCTCGAAGTTTATACCTCGCAATAATAGAAGTGATTACGAAATATTTGATTCTCATAATTTAAATGTCATATGGTCCAGAAGTAAAATTACACATAAATGCAAATACAAGAATGAGCTCCTGAATTTTCGTTTTCTTTTACCCCTTATTTTCCAATACTTCTTGCCAAATTTAGCCATAGGCTAAAAAATCTCTTACGTGCTTATTATTAATTCGCTGAGTTATGACTCAACCATGAAGGAAAACATCGTGCATTCTAATCGTCTAATTGTAATGTTGCATCATATGAAGTCTACCGTCACATACCTGAACAACTACTTTTAATAGTCCATGATAAACGAGTCATTTAACATGGGCTAGTTACTGTATCTGGTACTATCACGATGATTCGACATAAAAATGATTAGAATTTCTTTATTCTAAAAAAATTGGCTACATCCTGTATAAAATTTGGCAATGAAATTAAAACATTTTCATATTGCTTGTAGAATCAATAGCACAATAGGGATATTTCATGATTTTTTTATTGTATCAATCGATCCTATTTGGCACTGGGATTAAGTGTTCTTAAAGGAACCCATCGATTGGAGCACCAAGAAAAAAATGAGCTTTGAAAACAGCACATACATAATAATGAAGCGACAAATATTATTATGACGTCACTGTCCGAGAACGCAGTACCAAATACTATGGGAAAACATTTGCATTTTTTACCGTTAAAAACTACGTTTAAGTATATAGTTGTCATATTTTTTTCCTTGATAAGTTATAAGAATTCAAAAAAAATATTTGAAACATTTTTGGATGAAATAAAAATTACTAAAATTTTCATACTTCACATTTAAGTATTTCCTAGTTTTCGACAGGAAAAACCTTTTTTTTTCATTTTGTCATTGTTATTTAGAATTTTCCAAGTGAAAAATATTTTACGTAAAAATAAAATCTATGCGCATTCTCTATGCTACTTTTTTATAAGCTTATCATTTCATCACTCAGTTAACTTTTCAGAAAGACAGATAGTCATCCCTGATCAAACGAGGGGCTTTTTGAAAATAAAACGGTTACATTGTTAAATATTAAACCAACTTGTACCGTACAATTTTTTACTACCTCAATATGGCTATTAAATTATAGGCCTTACTAAGCAAATATAATAGTATGTTAAATGAAAAAAAACTTTCATCTTCAACTGCAAAATAAAATATGAAGTGTTCGTAAAGAGAATAGATTAATTTGTCACGCGATGTCATCAATTAATCTCCACCAACCCGCATTGGAGCAGCGTGGTGAAGTAAACTCCAGGCCTCTCCAATAAGGGGGGGAGACCCGTGCCCAGCAGTGGGACGCAAAAAGGGTTGCCAGATGTCATCAATCGAAAAACCCAAAAACTATAATATAACATAGTACCTGGACGCACAAGCGTTGCTCGGATAAAAACAATTGATTTTCTTGATTTATTTTTAAGCAAAACATTCATTGACTTAGTCTTAAATATTCTACGCACTAAAGGGATCATTCTACCCTTTTACTGTACTATGTATGTTCTCGGGAATTCGCGACGGTTCCAGTCTTGCATTCTGGCCGCTTTATGATCCCAACTTGGAATTGCGTAATATTGCTCGATTAATTTTCTGCAAATGCCTGCAAAAGCTTTTTAAAATACCTAGCTCCCAATTTTTAAAAAAATGTCGCAAAAAATTAAAAACGCAACTTGCCTACTTGAGGTTTGAACCCGGGTCTCTAGCTCCGTAGTCAGCTTTCGTAACAATTCGACCAAGAAAGCTTTAATTCTATTGACGAAATTTTTATACAGATATTTCATATCGACATTGTCATTTGTTTGAAGAGCGAATTGACGGCCGACATTTGACAGCTTTCTGCGCCACATTATTATTAATACCGATATTCTCCAATAGATGTCAGTAAGAGTAATTTTATATTCAATGGCATAAATATTAAATAAAACGACAATTTCTATCAATAATTTTTTTTGGATCGATTTATCATCCCCGAAACCAGGGTACTAACTAAATTTCATCAAAATCTTTGGAGCCGTTTCCGAGATTTAAAATATATACAAGAATTGCTCGTTTAAAGGTATTAGATACCGGCTCGGTCACTGGAACACAAATATTTTCAATCTATACATATAAAACACTTCTCCTGTTTGAATTTTTCATTATCACAGAGGCAACCCGAAGAAACACAAAACTTTGAGAATGGGCGTGGTTTTCTTATCGACTGTACTGTATTACTGTATTCGGCTGTATGCATTTTTGAAGTGAAAACTTCTTTAGCGGCGTTGTGCACTTTTTTGGGATCGGTAAATAATGTTAGACTCTCGTCAGGACACGAGGCCTGATCGAATATTCGTAAGACGGAGGGGTGACAGCTGATGACGGCTCGACTGTCTATACTTGTAAAATTCGTTTATATCAAGTATTTAAAATATGGACATTGAACAAAGCGCATCTATTAATGAAAAAAGTGACGAAGGAATGCTTATACTCCCGAGGTGGTTCCATTGTCACCAAGTCAGGTTCTGATGATGGGATCCTTGAGAAATCGAGGAGACCTCTCAAATTTTATAGGCATATACATTAATTTTCTTATACTTTCTGAAGCATAAGAGATATTTGTGCATAGTAATCATCATCTCATGTTGCTGAGCTGATGATGGAAGGTACTGCTACGGTTAGAAGTTGAGAGCAAATTCTTTCAAGAAATGGTATTTTGTTCGAAATCTTATATTCCCGAAGTGGTCCAACTGTCCACCAAGTCAAAGTCTGAAGATGGAATCCCCGAGAAATCGAGGGGAACATTTAAATTTTATAGCACAACAATTGATTTTTATATTCTTACAAAAGCAAAACAGACATTTGTGTATAAATATCATCATCTCATGTTGCTGAGCTGATGATGGGAGCTACTATGATGGTTAGGATTTAAGAGCAAATTCTTTCAATATGAATAAGAATTGTTCAAAAATAAGTTATACTCCTAAGGCAGTTGGATTGTCACTATGTCAAAATCTGATGATGGGATGCTAGACAATCAAGAGAAACATGGAAACTTTATAGGCACACACATTGTTTTAGTCATACTTTTTAACATAATATGAATATTCATACCCGGCATCTATCAACTCATGTTGCTAAGCTGATAATAGAAGGTGCAACTCCTTAACGGTTAGGAGCTGAGAGTAAATTCTTTCAATAATTTGTACGTTCAGATGGACCGATAGTAGTATTATTTCAGGCTATTAGATTATATAAAGATGAATTTTATCATAAAAGGTAAATTTCATTAACATTTAGAAGTTAGGTGGAAAATTTTCCAATTATGTTTATACATATAATACAGAATTATTAAATTCAAATTACTAAAAAGTGTGAAGTTAAATAAGTTTTTAACAAAAAAATAGAACTGACTTCAAACGGTAAAAAATAAAATTGTTCAGTACCGAATTCTTCTTGCTTATGGTAATGACTCTTAAAACTATTTTTGGAGTCGGGCTTAGCTTAGTAAAATATCGTACCTTTCGTTCTGAATGGGCACCGACTACAAAATGGTTTTAAGAGTCATTACCTTAAGCAAGAAGAAGTAGGTACTGAATTTTTTTATTTTATACCGTTTGAAGTCGGTTACATTTTTTTTGTTAAAAACTTATGTAATTTTATGACGTAGGTTCTCATTTATTACTGAAGTATTTTTTCCCTAATTTTTCGAAATTTGTATGGAGAAACTTAATAATGTTCTATACAATTTCTTGAAACTTTGTGAATATCTTCTATGTAAAAAAATTAAGAAACAAGGGATGGACGGTTACGAGTAAGGCCCATGAAATATCCCGCTGATATTGGCTTTAAGGACAGATATAACTATAAATTATAACCCCAAAGTACCTTATCAATAAGAAAAATATATGTATGTATGTATTCAACAAAACAAAAACCGGATTACTGAAAATTGAGCTGTGAAATGGTATAAAACATTAAAATTTTCTCATTAGACATTGTAATATTCACAATATTAAATAGTCATTGCCTCAGACATTCACACGTAACGTATTTTAATATATATTCATAGTAACGTTCAAGGATAGATAGCGCTTGTTTTATAATATACCATTTTTTCCTTAAATTTATAATAATCGTTTGCTTACTTACTTGTAAGAATATATTGTTTTTAGGGAGGATGACATACGACCAAGACTATCCTGTGAATATCACAATGAATGGGTATTAAATATATTGTGTTTAATTTGTTTATTTAATAGATTACAAAATTAAATATTTTAGACTACACAATTTTTGGTGAGTATTCTTGTTAGAGCGAGAGCTTATAATAGTTAGGGATTTTACTAAACTGTAATGCTTTAACTTCAATAGCTATAATGATTTACAACAAACATAATTGCAATTTAAAATCAATACGTTTAACACACCTTGTATTCCCACTACTTGATAACATAATTGATTTAGTTAGCAACCCGTTCGTGATCGCTGATACGTAGTAAACGGTTTTTTATCTAAGTAGATGCCAAATTGATCTTGTATCAATACTAGAAACTACAACAATTACTGCAAGTAATATGATAACACGGAGGATATTGAAAATTAAGCACAGATTACGAGTTCAGTATAAATATAAAATGAGATAAGATTGCAGTCAATATCAGTGTTCTGTGATACCTCAGCTTCGCAAGATGATGTGGAAGGTAAGTGGTTAATATTATAAAAAGTGTGTGACCACCCTATGCTTAGTTGATCCAGAAAAAACGTGCTAATTATTCTGTTTTGTGCTAGTTACAATAAAAGATCACACTAGAATATAAATTAACTGTATAAATTAAACTATAATTTTTCATATTTATATTTGTTCTATTTCAGGCTCTAATATTCTTGGCAATTGCCAGTGTCGCATTAGCGGGAAGTATCAAAAAATCTGAATACGAGTTTCACATAAAACATGATTATGATTATAAACATCACAAACATGAACACCATGAGCATGAAAAGAAGGAACATAATGAAGAACAGGAACAACATAAGGAAGAGCATCACGTAGAGCAAGAACAAGGACAACAAGAAATTGAACAAGCCCAGGAACAAAACCAAAGTGAAGGCGAAACAGAGAACGGGCAGGCTGAGGAGGAAAAGCATCATGACAAGAAAGATGAACACAATGGAGAACATGATTCTCAAAATCACGGAGATGATGTATGTATCTCTATTGTTAGTCATGTGAATGTTAAGTTTAAAGTAAGAACAATAGGCATTAAGCTCGCCTTTTGTTCAAATTGTAAAATTTGGTCAATAAAGGATTAATAATAATAATAATAAGTTTAGTTACAAAAAAATATTATAGTTTGTGCCTCTATATACAATAAGTTTGGACTGACTATGATGATATTCGCTCAATAAAATAAAATAAATATTTTTACAGGAATTATCAGGGTATGAATTCTTATATACAGTCGAAGACCCTTACAAGCATGATATAAAAGGACAGCATGAGAAAAAGTATGATGGTGAAGTTAAGGGAGCGTATTGGCTCTTACAACCTGACGGCTTCAAACGTACTGTAAAATACCACGCAGATAAACACAACGGGTACGTTTATAAGTGGTTTTTTTAATCATGCAAAACCATATCCTACGTTACAATCATTCATAGTCTATTATTCATAGTATTGCAGCTTCATTTAGTGAAGTTTTAAAAATTGAGCTAGACTAGAATTGCTTAATTTTTAAAGTTTTACTAAAGCTGAGCTTAACTGAGCTTTGGCGTCTAGAAGAGAACAATTGTTTTTACCTTTCAATACACCTACTTGATAACTGAATGAAATACTGTACTACATGGTTATTTTTGTTGAATAGATACATTTAATATGATAAATTAGTGTAAACCTATTATTTTATTGCAGATTTCATGCGGAAGTAGATTATACAAAGCCAGAAGAGAAGAAGGAAGAAAAAGAAGAAGAAAAAGGTGAAGGTGAAGATCATGATTACAAAATGCACCATGAAGTACAGAAAAACGAAGATGAAGGTCATGGACATTATCCCCCACCAAAATCTGAATATTACGTCATTACTTATCACGGACATAAAAAACCGACTCCTATCAAAGAAGAAAACCAAGAAGAGGAGAATCAACAGGAGTCTGCTCAACACATGCCAATATACGTTATATAAGACATTTGCTTTAAATAATCCGGCCTGTACCTAATTTTAACATTTTTCAGCATTATATTTTTAGTACTATTTATAATTAGCTACCTTTTTTTTATTTTTTTTTTAAGTAGGGAATGCTATTACGCACCGTCTCGACCTCTGTCGAGGGGACAGAGGGAGGTGTGTGGGACTCCCCCCTGCCGTTACAGGCAGGGGTATACCCACTAAACCCTACCGCGCTCCTCCATCGCCATCGTGACGATGTCGTGGGAAATCGGCAGAGCCTTTGCTTCCACAACATCGTCGGCGACTGCCTGCCTATCTTGGCAGGCCCTACACGCTTCCCTTATAGGGAGGCTACAGGAATGACCGGGAGCGCCGGGTCATTCCTGTCAATCAGTGATGGCCTGTGCAATGCAGATGGAGGCACCCCCGTACCTCCATCCTGCAGGCCACCACCGGGGGGAGGGAGAGAACGGTCGTATTGCCGTCTTCTCCTTCCCCTTCTTCGTTTGCGGAGCGGGGGTTGGGACGGATCGTCCTCCCTCTCCCGCTCCGCCGACTCCTTCTGCGAGATTACTTCCTCGCAGAAGGAGGCAACAGCTTTCCAGCCTCTTTCGCTTCCGAGCATGGCCCTAACTATGCTCGGGAGCGAAAGGTCCCGGCCGACAACAGTGCACAAGACTATAATTAGCTACCTAAGATATCTGTTATCAACCCACCTTAGACCTACTACGATCTGTAATTTTTTGTCATTTGAATTAGTATCATTTGCAGTCATTGAAGGGGGTGCGGGTTATTTGGAACTCCGCGGCAGTCATTGATATAAATCAATGAATGTATGTGACTGCATTTATATATATCAAAAATTAGTCACGATAAGGAGATGCGTATTGACATACGAATGAATGACATTCGGGAAGCATAGCGTAGAAACTATTAAAATCTTGGTCGCGAGCGTCGCGTCAAGCGTGGTAACGAAAAATTACAGTTGGATGCGGGTTTTATGACAATAAAAAACAAATAAATTTAAAACACTGTTATCCAAGACTATCCTTATGAATGTCGTGAAAAATCTCATTTTCATTCATTTGGCGTTACTGTTAGTCCATTGCTTCTTTATATTTTCCGATAAAAGTTTAAGGCTTAGCTCTACAGTCTGGTCAAAAAGAGAGTAAATTTACAAAACATAATATTTTATTCATTTTTGGAATATACGCGCGATCATTGTCTTTAGTACCCTTAAGGACGATGAGTTGAGCTGAGAGAAAAGAGCCCCAGGAGAAAAACTCTCAGCAGCACTTTTATATAACAGTGGTTACATCAATATTTACATCCTGTATGGCTATAAAATTGCCACGACTATTCTCATAATGAACAGACTGTAAGTATTGACGCAAAAGGAAAGTGAAAGAAACTTTGGTAGTAAGACTATATCATTTGAAGAACGGTCTTATATTATTCTTTCTATATTCCTTAAGTTATGAGATTTTATATTCAGAAACAGAAAATGTTGTTTGTTACTTTTAATAAATTTATTTGTTATGGGTATGAATGATTCAATTGAATTTCATTTGAAGAAAAATTGAATAAAGAAATAAAGTGTTTTGATTTATATTTTTGTTTTTAATATTTGATTTATAATTTTGTGGAGCACGAAATCATATGCACAACTTTTAGTGCATAAACTTTTTTGTCAACCTGTTCCTGATCAGTCTGATCACAGATCTCCTTCTCTCGACTAAGAAGGGTGCATTCGGACTATTCTTTACCAGAATGGCCAAGTTCTGGTTAGTATACACGACATAATTACTTTCTGCTTTGATAGTGCTGAAATAGCTATCTATAATGTCTTAAGAAATTACTAAAAAGCTAATAAGTTTGCATTTTCTAAAAATTTTGACAGCACTTCCAAAAATTATAGAGTTGAAAAATGTAGTACCCGAAAACAAGAGCTAGTTTAACTCCTATTAGTTTAATTCTGGACAGAGTGACGAGGAAGTCACCGTTTTCTTTTAAGATATTTAAGTAAGAAATGATTTATTGTTTTATTTCTTTCTTTCAAAATTCCAGTCTCTGCTGTTCCGGTGGTAAAAGATCCATTCTAGTTTTCTGTCTTGAATTAACAAATATCTGAGATCCCTAAAATAAGCCTATTTCAAGCCCAAGATCATTTGATCTGCAAAACTGTTTGCAATTTTTTTATATGTATATTTTTAAATTCTTATATATTTTTCATAATTGCATTATCGAAAAATATTTTTAATTGATGCCCAAAAGCAAGTGATGACCTAACATCGTCTCAGTAAGATGCATTACAAAGTATTGGTAGGATCGTTATCAATGCAACATCAATGTGTTATGTCAGAATGAATTTATTATTCGTCAAGAGTTTCCAAGAGCAATATCGTTAAATTTAAGTCCTAAGGTTCCGTACGTAAAGTGTAAAACGGGACCATATTACTAAATATAAAGTGATAAACAGACAGTTAGTTTCCTATTTTACATTTTTTGTATTTAATCCAGAGCGTATTTACCCTAGGACCAAAGTGGTCATGGCCGAGGCGGCAGTTTTTGAGATATAGCACATTTTCAAAACTCAAGCAAATCGAGATTCCGACTTGCACTTTTTGTTTTATTTTATAGGGCTGCGGTGAACCTTATTAATTATAACCGTGCTGGTGCCGAATTTTAGAGTACGCCTCTGACTTCATGCATCTTAAACCCAAGCCCCGTCATTTGGAAAGTGTATTAATTTTTTTATGTGGCACTTTAGTTGACATGTTATGAGTTAGGCCAAGGAGACGATATAAAAAATGTATACAAAGTTTCAGGAGTTCGAAACATTTTTATTTGAATAAATTATATACACACTCGTAGCATGTACTAGCGACCCGGCTCAGCTTCGCTCGAGCGATTAAGTGATATACATTAAAATCTACTTTACAAAAACCCATTTAAGTACTAAAGGCAAAAAATAGACGCGGGATGAGAATGCGCGCCGGGGGCTATGATGATTTTTGGTAAAACAAAATATCATCTTCTAAAATATTTATTTGATTATATTTTGTACAATTTTAATCGTAATTGACGAAGCTAATTAACTTTTTTATTTAGATTAGGATTAATACTAAACAGAATAAAACAGCTTCGAGATAACGTGATATTTTTCATTAACATTTTACACATAAAAGTAGTTATTGTATGTCAACCGTAAGAGATAGAGTACACTAATGCGGACTTTTGTATAGCAAATTTATATATCTACAATTCTCTAGAACATCACTTTAATGTATCTCCGCTGGTTAACGCGGCGCAAGAGAATATAACTCACCCAGTAGGCAAGATTTGTGACAAAAATCGTTATGTTTTACGTGTTATGTTACATAAAAGCATAATCAATTGTACACCTAAACCTTTCTCAGAAATTACTTTATCAATTTAAAAAAAACTGCTACAAAATCCGTTGGGTAGTTTTATAGATCTAAGAATACATAGGGACGCGGTAAAGCGGTGGGAGGGAAAATATGTAGTGATTTATTACAACACTTCTTCCAAATACCTACTTGACAAAGTGACACGACACCGCAATACTAAAAATCCTATTTTTGGAACAGCGAAAAATACGCACATAACAAACTAAAATAGTTTATTAGCCAAAGGTGCTCGCGGTTTGAACTCTGTATTTCCGTGTCGGAATCCACGGTCTTAACCGCTCCACAATCGCTGCTCGAACGAATTGATTAGTTGTATGTTTATGAGTACGTGGCTTTATACCACTACGTCTTCTAAATCCCAATTACAATTACTCAAAGATATACCAAAAACATAAAACAAGAGCACAACATATAGTCTTTTTCGACTTCCCGTCAAAACTCGACCAAATGTTGACAACTGCGGTACTGACTGCTTTCCTGTACCACGAAACACGCACGCAACATCTGTCATCGACTAATTGACGCCCTTACTGCGTATGAATGATAAGGACAGAGATAATAATTGCTCGCTCTCGCAATAGTAACTTGGTAACGGTCCGTTTGTTTACATTCTTTATCTCGTCTCGTTGGCCTGACTATAGTATATAATACTTTAATGTTGACTAACTTTCCAGTGATCTAATGGGAACAACAGGAATTGATGATTGAAAAATATTTATACAATTATAGGAGAACCATAACATATTTTTTTACTTAATCAGTAACTCAACTTACATGATCTTTTGAAAGAAATTTTGTATTTAAACAGTTAAAAATGAATTTCGTTTAATTTTTTTTTTTCATAGAAAATTCATCATCAGTCATTTATATTAGGTATCCTAAAATATTTAAAATACAACAAAACAAATTTCATTACGAAATCCATGAAGAAATTACTCCAGATATTATTCTAGAATTATTATTTATTTTGTGTTGCGTGTTACATGTCATTTATAACGTAGGCAAGTTTTATTACATTCCTTTACAGAGAATCCAGTTGACAAAATCCAAACACTAAACACAAAAACAACTGTCTAAATTCTGTAAGCTGTGCTGCTGGCTCGATCCTGCGCCCCTGGCAGCCACCGTTGCAAAGCCCAAGATACGGTGATGCCACTATGTAATGTTTGCACCTACGTGAGGTACCTACTCGCCACAGACCCCGTGCTGTCTATAAATCGTTTGCGTATCACCGACTTTTCGAGATTTTTCTTCATAATTCGATAGTACACCTTCTAACTTATTATGCCTTCTTAGGGAGTTTCTGTACGAATCTTTGTTTCCGAAATATAGGCACTCAATGTCGTAAAAATATTACTAATTACTTTATCTTGGGATTTAACAATCGGCCCTTAATTTTTGTTAATACATTGTTGTATGTCTAACAAGTAAAACCTAATTACGAAGATTATATTTGATTATTAAAAAAACTAAGCGTATCCGTATTTAATTATCTACCTCCTATTAGCAGACATATGTTTAAATGATCAGATCGTAATTACATTATAGTCCATAGTTGATCACACCGAATTACACTCGTTTGCAATGTTGCATGTAAGTTTATAAATAAATGTTACTATTTACAGACGCAGTTAAGTCCGTCACGAGTATTTGAGGAGGGAACTTTTTGAAAAAAAGAACGATTTGCCAAAATCCAATATTTTTTATATTTTAAGATTTTTTGTGTTCTTTGGTTATGTAGCTTATTTAGAATTAAGATGTTAATGAAATCGAAATTACCGTTATATTATCAATGCGTGTTACTTACAACTTAAGTGTGCAAATATTCGTGTGAGAGCCAGATTTAATCCAGATATACAATGAATCATTCCTTTGGTTTTACTGCAAATTTGTTATGGCATAAAAACTGTAGCTTAACGTATTCCGTAGTAAAATAAGTTTAATCACTGAAAATAATGTTGCCATTGTTGTGTGTTTACTTTCGTAGTGTAGCTATTTGGTTAATTTTTTCTTTTTATAATTTAGTGATATTTTTCTTTCCACCCAAATCCAATAACAGCAGTCAGATAACAATCTAAGTTTGAATCAGGTGCTCCAATCAAAGTTTAAATCAGTTACCAATATATTGCCAACAACATGTCAAGGTAAGGCGTGAGGTGAACCTGGTAGTCTTTAATTTAGTATAGTCACAACATTGACAAGCTTATTTTTTAAATAAAGTAGCAGTACACCGGACACCTACAATACAACCAACATCAAGCAAGTTCAAATAAGCTAGCTAAGGTTGTATACAGCTGTGCTGCAATGCAACTAATGCTGGAGCTGATGGTCGTCTTGTGAAAATACCGGTAAACGTAATTCTCTGCCGAAATGAAATATAATTACTTCATCAAACCAAGCATCGTAATAGGTGGTAAACATGTAATGGCAAACCAAGTGGTCAAAACCGTCGAAGAACCACCGCTGCACCCACTTCTGCTGTAAAGATTTTTTTTTGCTTTTTGATGGAAAAGTGGTTGCTAACCAATTATATGAGGCGACCATCAGCTTTCGGAGTAGCAGGGCAACTGTATACAACCACAGGCAAGACTTAGGCTTGCTTGAGGTTCTGTGTAGATGTCCATTGGTTGCAGCGACCACTTGACTCCACGTGGTCTGCACGCTCGTCTACTTCTTTATACAAATAAAAATAAAAAATAATTAAGAGCAGTGAGTAATAATCACTATTTCTAGTCTTAAATTTATGTTATTTTATTGGCTTTTATTTTATTTCCCTGCTTTTATTTTTCAGCTGCTAGTTTTAGCATTCCTCCTGGTAAGGGTTACCGCTGACCAGGACCTAGAAGTGGACGCTTCAGGACCTCAAATCCAGGTCTACAATCTCGATGAAGTGCACCATGCCCACCACCGTCAACGTGGTCACCAGCAACACCAAGAACCACACAACGTTTACCTGCATGAAATACGTGTATGTTAGGTTTTTCCAAATATAAAATTGTTTATTCATAAAGCATCCAAACTAATTTTTGTTATAAAAATGTAAGAAGATTTTTCCAGTCCAATGTTAAGTGGCTACACCATGCTGAGTCTGTACGCATACGTCCATATAACAAGTTCGGAAACATGTAGTGACGTTATCAGATATTTTTTTATTATTTGAATTTATAATGTTCACGAATGCTATTATTTCTTCAGTTACCTAAAAATGAGGCCCGAAAATTCACGAAATTACGGACGCTGGCGTACAGAATAGGCCCTCCGGTTCCATAATGTCAGTAAACCAGATAATCAGCCAGTACGCTAGCTTTTTTTAGTTCGTCTGAGGCTAGCGCAAAAGTTCCACGGAAGATAAACCAATATTTTTGTATATTTATGAGTGCCCAAAGTTCATTAATAAATAAGTTTTGTGTGATATTTTTTTCAACTTGGTTCATAGACGTAATCAATTGTTGTTTAATCATCATTTTTGTTACAGGGTCACAAAGGACAGTCAAAAGTAGACAGGTACGATAAAAATAATATTTTTATTATGTCAACATTTAATTAAAAACACTTACTCATAAAATTAAATTTTATTTTTTCATTCATAAAATCTCAAGGGCATTAAAATTCCTACTCGTAAAATAATTTTAATTATTTTCAATTACAGGATAGTTTCGGAACTCTATACTCCTGATTACATCGAACCCATCACTGTCCTCGACTACAGATACCTTAAAACTGGGGGTCGAGACTACACTCGAGATGCCGGTGGTCAGATCCTCATTCTACCAAAGAATGTTCGCCTAAACCATAAAAAGGAGTTTGGAAATTACGACGAACTACTCGAGTTCTTACGTTTGAAGCAGTTAGCCGAGATCGAAGCACAGAAGCTAGAATTGAGCAAATTGAGTTATGACAATCACAATAACGCTTACTTCCCGCATCGTATTGAAATTCAGGGTCACCATCACCATAAAAACCATCGAAATTACCAACGCCAGGGCTACGTAGCACATAAACGTGATGCAGAAGCTGTCGAGAAAACTGCTGAATAGACAAAAATATGTTCTATAAGATTTTTATGGTGTAGCATTTTCAAAAACTATCGCGTGAATTTGTTGGTCGCACATATGGCCTTCTTCCATGATCACATTACACACGCTAAGAATAATAACACAGATAAGGGTGCTTGAAGAATCAGGCGAAAATTGATCAAAGAAGCTACACCACTGTTAAACCCTGATTCTTCATATTAGCAATTTTTAGACAATAAGTTTGTTTATTATGACTGTAATAAATTAACGAACAATTGTCTTCTTTCGTATCCTTAGTCGATAATATTTTTTTAATTAATCACGGTTTGTTAATGTGTTATACAATTTTACCTATATGTCCTACCAAGCTACATTCAAAATATAACGCTTCACAAATATAGCCAAATACTAGGATAACCGATGTCGTGGATACGTACAATGATGGAACTCAAACAGACCGAGAATATAAATTTAAAATAATCATTCAAATTTCTGTCTCTCCGGGAAACCTACCCGGACCCTAGGTAGATTACCAGAAAAGAACAAAATTGATGCCAAAAATATGTATGTTGATGTCTTCGGACCGCCTCACACAGTAGACCCTCAAGTGGAGATCTCTCTACTTTTTTAAAGTTGTCTCGGGAGTTGTTAAATAATAAATATATTAAAGGAAACTTGAAATATATTTTAAAAATCATAACTCTTGAGTATTATTTGAGTTACCCAAATAACGGCACTGCATCAGACTCGTGCCTAAGTTTGGATATTCTTATATCAAATAGAATAGTCAGTAAGTTATGAGGTAGTAGTGCCTAATCTATAATATAAAAATGAATCGCAAAATGTGTTGGTAAGCGCAACTCAACAACGCCTAGACCAATTTGGCCAATTGTTTTTTTTAAATGTTCGTTGAAGTGCAAGGATGGTTTTTACGGCGAGAAAAATTCGAATAATTGCAGGAAAAACCATAAAAACAGCCCTTTTCTTTTTCCCATACAAATGTTTTCTAACTAAAACGTAGTCAATTTGAGCTTTATTGCTATTGTATAAAGTTCATATTAAATTACAAGCACTCACTGTTGTCTAAGCAATGTAGGTGTGTTCCTAACGTCAAAGATCATAAATATATATCAAAACAGTGTGCGTGTGTGCGTTGGAGCACAGAATACATCGTTGGAGGAGTTTAATGTCGCATAGCATGATGTTATACCTATAGCTTATAGCCTTCCCTAATAACTGGACTATTCAACACAAAAATTATTTTTCAGTAGTTCCTGAGTTTAGCGTGTTCAAACAATCAAACATCCACGCGGACGAAGTCGCGGGCGGCCGCTATCCCTACTAATATTATAAATTCGAAAGTAACTCTGTCTGTCTGTTACGCTTTCTCGCTTAAACTAAAGAACCAATTTTAATGAAATTTGGAACCCAGATAGAGTGGACCTTGGGAAAGGACATAGGATGGTTTTTATCCTACGGGAACCTATAAAACGGGTCCACGCGGGCGAAGCCGCTGGCGGAAGGCTAGTTATAAAGAAAAACCAATTCATCTATGTTTTTTATGCATCTACGAGTTATATAAGGCAATATCAACGACCGCCTACGAGTAGATTTTCACCCTTATGAAGGTGACAGGGGTGGAAATGTAGGACAAAACTTTTTTATGTTTTTATCCATACTTCCCCTAATCTAGTTGAAACTTGGCAAGGGAAAATGTTCTTTCATATGAATTAACTATTACGAATAATAGGAAGAAATTGAGGAATAAATGTTCAGTTGAAACTTTGTCGTATAAAATGATCCTTTATAATGCTGGTGTACAGTACATATTCGTCACTTCTTGTATTACTTATAAAAGAATGTAAATTATGCAATGAATAACCGTACTGATTTCATCGTAAAATATTCGCTGTTCCATATAACAGGTTTTAATTGGCTTTTCCTATAATACATACGAATCTTTATTTTACAAAGAAAATTATAAACATCTTTGTATACTAGCTTTAACGATAATAATTAGATATTATACGTACCTATATGATATTCACATTTAAAAGTAACATTATATTTACTCATTGGCCAACAACGTGTTTTATAATATTATAGATTTAATATATTTTTCAACCTGAAAACATAAAACAGGCAGTCCAAACTGGCTGACTGGCTTTTGGAGTTGCTGTATTCGTCTAAAATCTGAGAACATACACACATTTTTGCGGTCATCGTTGCTGTAGTCTCGGCCATCTCAGAGTCGCCCGAGAATTGGTTGCCCAGCCCATTCCTATTCTCTTTTCAAAACTAGAGATCACGCTCACTCCCTTTTCCTTTCCCAAAAAATCACTGAAGCAAAATGATCAATTTAGGCAAGCCAGCAGAAAACAGATAGTAATCTAATAACTTCTAATCAACTTAAATGTAAACTGAAAAATACGACTCTTCCGGACATCTATTAGCGAGTATTAATAAGCCGTTCAAAAGAGATGACACTGTCGATTAGAAAGAGCTCTATAAAAATTTCGTTAAGGGGCTGACTGCGGAACTAGAGGCCCGAGTTCAAACCTCAATCAAAACCGTATTGCGTTTAATTTTAATTTTTTTAAGGATTTTTTTTTATTGGGATCTATTTCAGATGGCGTTATTAAGTAACACTAAGCAAATGAATGTTTCATTTTGAAATTAAACTAAGAAAATAAATTGTTTTTATCCGAGCAACGCTCGGTCGTCCAGGTACTAATACTAACCGATTAATATTCAATATAAAAAAATATTCGACTATCACAACTAGCGCCTTACATATATCGCTAAACATAAGTAAGTTATTGTTGTCATAATAGAGGTTAGGAGTCACTATTGCTATTGCTAAAATATTATAACAAATCGCCATCGCCAAAATGGTAACGACAGTTGCAATACAGAAAATATATATATTATACTGAATCGCGTTTCCTCTTAGTACCACGTGGCTTGCATGCTCATCTGCTACTCCGTTTTAATGCAAAAATTTTAAAATATCATAGCGGAAATAAAATATATATATATTATAATGAATCGCCTTCCCTAAAGAGTTAGTCAATACACCTTAAGATCACAAGACATTTTATTACTAAAAACACCCAAGATATATAGTGCAAGGTGTCATTGTTTTGTTAGGCAATAGGGTAGTGTAGTTAGTCCCTGTAGCTTCAGGATTAAGAATAGGGCTACGGTATATCTTGCCTGATCGTAAGATGCAACTAAAAGGGGACTTCCAGGGTTGCGGGTAGCGAGACCGAGACCTCGAATCGTTCAGTTATTGTGGTCGCTCGCCGTCGTAAGCACTGGAGGGTGCAGGAGACAACCACCGCTCTCCGGATGTTAAATTGTGTCCGTTTTTGGGCGCCGTGTGTGAAGGCCAAGCCCTGAAGACAGGCCACCTTTTTACGAAATGTGCCAAACAATTGAGAGGTCTTTTGGGATTCTTGATTCCCTGAATCTGGACCTTGATCTAGGGGGGAGGGGTGCTACTGTTTCTCTTTCCGAACTTTAGTTCAATAGGCATATTACATTCATTTGCATATATGTACAAATACTACTAAAGGGTTCAAGTAAGTTATCATTAAATATGTATATCGTGCCTGGTTTAATTATTAAAGAACGCAATCTAATTTATGGATGTGCGTACTGGGTTAAGTATATAATTATGAGCGCCAATATATACTTACATGATTATTTTTAATCATCCTGGTTACCGAATCGTGACTATTGCCTTGAGAACTGAAAAGGAAACTTCAGTTTCACGGATCAAACTGGTTACGATCCCTTTCGTAATTTAAGGCATCAATTAATCAAATGTCGTTATAGTTGTACCTGCTATCCCCCAATTAACACACGCACGTCCAATATAAGCGTCTTCCTACTCCATTTTTGACATAGTTACTAACAGCCAAGCTTACCGATACGTTAACATGTGGGGTCAAGTAAGTATTGAACGCAATTTAATTATTCCACTTACTAAAGTAAAATAATATTAATAGGTGATAGACCTTTCATGGCCTATCCGAAAATGTACCAGGCGCTACGCGCTGTATCTGTTTCTTGCCTAAAACAATTCTTTTGTTGGAAATTGTTTTGGTGGGAAAGTGCGGCTGCCGAACAAACTTCATAGATCTCAGGAATTATAGCGCAGCTGTATATTAACCTCAGGGAATACTCAGGCATGCGTGAAGATGTCCATGTGCTGCAACGACCACTTAAGAGGAAACGCTACCGGCGTATTCCCATACAAATGTACTCTCCTATTTTCTCCCTGGATAATAGAGGAATGATTTTTTGTGACAATATCTAAGTCTGCTAAAACTAGCCCCTATTGTTTTTTCAATCAACTAATTAGATCAGAAAATCTCTTTCATACATGTAATCGGTCTGAGCTGCATCTGTCCCTATCGCACGCGGCGGATGGCGCAGAGCGCAGCGCGATAGCATAATAATAGTTACTCCAAAACACTTATCTTTCTGATTCGGCTGAAGCCGCGTTTCCTCTTAGTATCACGTGGCTTGCATGCTCATCTGCTACTCCGTTTTAATGCAAAAAATTTAAAATATCATAGCGGAGTGTGAATCACTCATACAAAGAGGGCTCCGTTGCTCGATTTTTCGTTTTCGTGCTGTTACACATAATATTTCTTCCTTATTTTGATTATTTGATTCTATATTTATGGCGTCATCATGAAGTTTCTGAAATGAATTAATGCTTGAATTTGATTTTATTCAGCAGCATATTATTTTAAAATATCAACGTTACTAGTCGTTATAATAAGGTTTTCAAAATTATCATGACAAACAGAAGGAAAAGGATCCTATAAAGATTCCCTAATTTTATTTTGAGGAACGGAACCATAAAAAAGAGTATATTATCCTTTTAAGAAGGAAGCTACTACGGAATGGTATTTTCTGATGTAAAAAAATAATTATATCAATTTTAAGAGATTATAAAGCATCGCAATAAATGCAGTAAGCAGTTAATTAAATGCCTAAATTTGGGCATACTTGAGTGCTAAAACCAAAGTAATTATTGGAAGTGCTATAAAAAAACAATTAATAAATTGTCCTTGTAACGGTTGTGTAATATAGCGGTAATATAATAATATAGTACGAGTATGTTGCAGAAACAATAAAATCTTAAACTTTTAGTGTTTTCTGAGGTTGTATATGCGCTCTTACTGTACTACTACTTCGGCAT
This sequence comes from Pyrgus malvae, assembly GCA_911387765.1. NCBI lineage: Eukaryota > Metazoa > Arthropoda > Insecta > Lepidoptera > Hesperiidae > Pyrgus > Pyrgus malvae. The sequence goes on along the minus strand of OU426951.1, from coordinate 19,437,169 downwards.
CCAATGGATGGTCACCTCGAATAAATGTCATTTTTTAACCAAATCAAAATAGAATATTACCTCATGGCTAAAATTGGCTAGGGATACTTTCCCGGTCGCACAATGCAAGTTCTACCATATTGATCCAACTCTTTTTGCATACAACTGCTCCATTTTCATTATTGGGAAAGCATAAAGCTCTACCATATTGATCCAACTCTTTTTGCATACAACTGCTCCATTTTCATTATTGGGAAAGCATAAAGCTTCCTCTACGACGATGCTCCAATTTAGTTTGACGGAGACAGAGACCAACTTGATGTCGAATGTTAACGATCATTAGGCCTCCGACATTATGTACTATTGTTATGTATCAACATCAAAATTCACTGACTTAACATGCCGAAGAACAGAAACACTTAATAAATTAAGTTTTTAACAAAAAAATAGAACCGACTTCAAACGGTAAAAAATAAAATTGTTCAGTACCTACTTCTTCTTGCTTATGGTAATGACTCTTAAAACTATTTCTGGAGTCGGGCCCTTAGTAAATGTCGTACCATTCGTTCTAAATTAGCACCGACAGTACAGACAGTGGGACAGTACCTACTTCTTCTTGCTTATGGTAATGACTGTTAAAGCTATATTGTATTGGGCACCGACCCATTCAGAACGAAAGGTACACTTAAATTTACTAAGACAGGACATTTCACTAAGGGCCCGACTTCAAAAATAGTTTTAAGAGTCATTACCATAAGCAAGAAGAAGTAGGTACTGAACAATTTTATTTTTTACCGTTTGAAGTCGGTTCTATTTTTTTGTTAAAAACTTAATTTATTTCACTCTTTTTAGTATTTTTAATAATTCTGTATGTATTAGCATAATTGGAAAATTTTTCACTTAACTTCTAAACTTTAAACAGATTTACCTTTTATAATCATGTTTATCTAATAGCCATCTAAAAGTCTGAAAGAATACTACTATCAGTCCACCTGAACGTATAAATTAAAGAAAGAATTTGCTCTCAGCTCCTAACCGTTGAGGAGTTGTACCTTCAATCATCAGTTAAGCAACAGCAGGTGATAATTACCAGACATAAATATTTGTATTATTTTAAAAATATGACTAAAAGAATGTGCCTATTAAGTTTCAGTGTTTCCCTCGATTTCCCTAATATCACATCATCAGATTTTGACATGGTGACAGTTGGACCACCTCAGGAATGTAAGATTTCGAACAAAAAACCATTTATTGAAAGAATTTGCTCTCAACTCCTAACCGTCGTAGTACCTTCCATCATCAGTTCAGCAACATGATATGACGATAATTATACACAAATGTCTGTTTTGCTTTGTAAAAATATGAAAATCATTTGTTGTGCTATAAAATTTGAATGTTCCCTTCGATTTCTCTGGGATCCCCTCATCAGAATTTGACTTGGTGACAGTTGGACCACCTCGGGAATGTAAGATTTCGAATAAAAAACTATTTATTGAAAGAATTTGCTCTCAACTCCTCACTGTCGCAGTACCTTCCATCATCAGCTCAGCAACATGAGATGATGATTTCTATGCGTAAATATCTCTTATGCTTCAGAAACTATAAGAAAATCAATGTGTGTGCCTATAAAATTTGAGAGTTCCCCTCGATTTCCCTGGGATCCCATCATCAGATCCTGATTTGGTGACAATGGGACCACCTCGGGAGTATAAGCATACGAACAAAAAAAGAATTTCGAAAATCGGTCCACGAACGGCGGAGTAATCGGTGAACATATATAAAAAAAAATACATACAGCCGAATACAGTACCTCCTCCTTTTGGAAGTCGGTAAAAAATCGCCCATACCCATCTCTATCCCTACCGCGATCGTTTCGTTTAGCTATGTAGATTCAATCCAACTTCATGACTATCTACTACCTAGTGCTCATTAATATCCTGCACGGAATAAAATTATTATATTAACAGGTTTTCGCCATTTTTATGATAATCGCTGGAGCCATAGGTGACATGGCAACATCATACCAATCCCGAGTTGACGGCCACAGACATGGACACCTCAACTATGGCTACGGCTACGGCCACGGTTATCCACATGTTCTTGGTCACGGTTATAGCTATAACCTAAACCATGGTTACAGCCATGGTCTAGGCCACGTTTACGACTATAGCTCAAATCATGATCATGGTCTCGGATACTACGGCCACGGACATTACGATCATGTAAGTTATATTAAGAAAAGTTTTTTTAGTTTAGTGCTAGGTATGGGTCTCTCCACTGTTGCCAAATATGTACCTTGAATTGACACTGAGGTACTGCTATTACTGGGGTAGTGCAGATACTGGCTAGTTGCTATAAGAGGTTTTCTACTCGCTCATGCGACAATGTTTAACGATTGGCACATTCAGGTGTCGTTTGATAACAAAGTTTTGTTCTATGTTTTATATTATTGTATAATTGTAAGAAGTTAAGTCTAAAAAATGGAAGTAATTAAATATTTATGTTAAATACATATTTTATAGTATTATTGTGTCAGAACACATTTTTTACTGATCAGTCTTCATTATCTTTACGCTGCACCATTCATTTAATTTTAACTGTTGCAGGCCTGGGCATATCCAGCTTACAAATTCGCGTACTCCGTCCACGACCCGCACACAGGTGACTATAAGTCCCAGGCCGAGTACCGCGACGGCGACCTAGTGAAGGGCTCCTACTCGCTCTCGGAGCCCGACGGCAACGTTCGCAACGTCCATTACTCTGCTGATGACCACCGTGGGTAAGGAATGTTTTTAGTTTCCTACCTAAAATAGGAAGGCTATTTTGTTATGAGATAGGTACCTTCAAACTGTAGCAACTGCTTAGGAAAGATATTGGGTTATGTAGGATTTGTACCACACTGAAATCCGCTCGGTGGCCAACCTCAGCGCTTGTGCTGTGCTATGCCCTAAACGGGCCCATCTCAGGAGAGCGGTGTAGCCCAACACCAAAACCCACAAATGCCTACAACGGCGAGCGGCCACGCACACACTGCAGCCCTTTCCGGGGCCGCTGGCTTGAGGTTCATGTTTCCTACCTAAAATAGGAAGGCCTAATAGATTCATTCCGATGACCACCTACCCGCTTTTTCATTTGTCCACCATGGGTAAAGAATGGTTTTAGTTTCCTACCTAAATACGAAAGCTAATATGATCACTCCTCTGCTCATCCGTCCGCTCATCCAACTTTCTGTCTATTAAGACTTTTTCTCAGGAACGTGTAGAGGAGAACAAGGAGAGCTTGCATTCTAGGAGCTTAGTTAGCTTAGTATAAGGGAATAAATTCTGGTAGGTGGCTGGTAGGTGGGCAGATTGGCAGTCAGATATTTTCAAACCATTAAAAATAATCATCTTTATTATTGTTTATTTTCAGAAAATTAAATAAATTCATTTATTGCATATTTAATAATATTTATTATTTAGTAAGACGATGCATAATATTGAAATATGTTTGTTATATCGAATGCAGCTGATTTAATTGCTTGTGTAAAAAACATGTTAAAATAATTACGTACCGTAACGCGTTGAAGTCTTTTCTAATAGCATCCGCTTATATACTTATTTATTTACAGTGTAAAAACTACAACATGTATGTTTAATTACCTCATTTTGGGCATTTTAAATCTGTTTCAAGTACTTAACCCAGAAATATTTTTGAATAAGCAATTTATAAATTGTGTTTTAGTTTATAGTTTTTTGAACTTTTTAATTATTGTTTTTCAGTTTTAACGCGGATGTCCACCTCAATACCGTACATCACCATATTCATCGTCACCTCCATCCTTACCAACATTGAAATTGACTTATTTTGCTTGGCCACAAATCATTCTAAAATTATTTAAAAATACGAATATGTATATGATCATACAAATGCCAACGTTGACGAATAAAGAAAAATATGCTAAAAAGTGACTTTTTGATATTTAATGTACAATATGCGAAAACAACATTATGCAGTAAGTACCTATCGTATTTACTTATTGTAAGTACGTTGTAAATATTAAGATTAATACTTAAACTGCTACATCTATCGTTCTATCACTGAAGCTGTGTAAGACATAGCCAACGATTTCTCGCTAGATTTACATCACCTCTCACTTTACTAGTGAACCTTACTAAGTAATGCATCTATTTTATCATAGATGGCTCTTGGAACAACGAATTTATTTAATAGCCAGCTCTTAAGTGCCTATCTCTAAATAGTATATTTCATTACAAGTGCGGAAAGACTGTCATTGCAATGAGTTCCGACAAATGTCTACAACTCTTAGCAATGACGGTTCCGCACGTGTACTGAACAACCATTTTTAATACAGTTGCGAAAAAATGAAGCAATTTTATAAAATAATAAAAACTCGCAAAGAACATTTTTGAAAAATGGCGCCAACCGTAAAAGAATACCTATATGCAGACATTTTTTTTTGTTTTCTTCACCCATTCTGGGTAGGCAAAGGGAACTATGCCCATACAGCCAAGTCTTCAGTAGATTTTTTTTATTGATATGAAATGAAAATGTTAATGAGATGAAATGAAATGAAACCTAACCTAACTCATTGAATCAAATCATTAAATCTGATATTGAAACAAATTAGTAGCTTGTTTTTAGAAATATTTGCATGAATCATAAAAACTTCTAAAACTTCGTGGTCGGTTTTTTTCTTTTTAATAGACATTATTTTGACAGTTAGGAAAGAGAACGCACGAGTGCGGAAAAGGTAAAGAAAAAGCACGAGTGTGTAATAGCCCACTTCCCGCACGCTATACGTCCCTGCAATACGTCACTTTTTGAGCAATTGTATTAAAAAGTCAGTTTCAGGATTATCTCATGTTTCACCCTTTTTTATTTATAACAGAAGCGTTATTATTTATAACAGAAGCGTTGTTATTTATAACAGAAGCGTTGTTATGTTGCCGGTTTGACACATTGGTTTGAGCAAATCAATTGTCAACAATAAGAGGCTTTCAGAGTACTGTATAAAGAGCAAAACTTTTTTGAAGCCAGTAAAATACTTACCTACTTAAAAAAGGCTTACTTTATATATTTAAATCGACATTAAAGCTGATTAAGAGAGCTGCTGTAATTTATTAAAGAAAGTCCAAAACTTTAATTTTTATTTCATGACCAGTAATATAATTATTCAACTAACTATAAAACAAATTTTATTGCTGGAAATGAACAATTTATATTTAATTCCACGTGGGTTTAAGCAGAATAAAGAAATCATCTTTAAAATATATCACCTACAATATACAATTACACTAAGTAGGTACTTATATAATAAGATAGTGTAATAATATATCCGAGCATTGCTCGGAAAGAAACAATTGATTTTCTTCAAAGACTCATTGGCTTACTGTTCCTTAACAACGACTGTAGTAGCTCCCAATTAAAAAAATATTAGTATTACTTACTCACTAACAGATTTCAGGCAGAGACAAATTTTAGTTTATGTTTAAGTTGATTTTTAAAATTCGGATAAAACGATAATTTCTAATAGGTAATGAAGCCTAGATTTCACCCCAAAACCCCTTGCATACTTAATTTCATAAAAATCGTTGGAGCCGTTTCCGAGATTTAGATTATATAATACAGGTATAATAATTATACAAGAATTGCTCGTTTAAAGATATTAGATAATGGATACATAGGTAGGTTTAGGTTAAATCTGAACTGTTGAGTACCTAATTAGATGACTAGTATAAGAGTAAATTACTTTATTGATAGAATTATAATTTTGGTCAGCATTTTCTATTTTTGTAACTTAAATTTTCTGACACACTTAATTTACTTTGTATTATTACTTTTAAAAATAAATACAACTAATACGTATAGCATGTTATACTATATACCTACGATACTACAGAAACACAGACCAAAAACCCATTCACCCATACCTAACTTTAGCATTCAAATTTGACCTCCCTGTTAATCGAACATACATTATTTTTATAACTTCTAGAATTGACTGGAAGTTCAGTTAAGAACTTAAGTTTATCAAACTTTATGTGGACATTGAATTTAAACATTAGACCCGATTACTCAATCTGTAGAAAAAGTAGTTGAACATGAACGAGCAACTTTGCGCATATTTATCCGAGTATATACTTACCACGTCTATAAAAACGTACGTACAGATGTTTGAACTTGTATTTTTTTAACTGAGGCCTTAGTGTAAGTCTGCACAAGCGAATACTACTTTACTAACGCGTTTGCGTTAAGAATTTGATTATCGACCTTATTCCTTTCACGTTAAGATCTATCTGTCCAATTAACTCGGACGCAGTAGTAACGTTTACGCGTTTTCAAACTTACACTATGGGCTCTGATCATGCTACTAGCTTTCCGCCCGCGGCTTCACCCGCGTGAGCTACACGGTTTTTCCCAAAGGAATGGGATATATCGAATGGGATAAAAAGTAGCTTAGTCTCACTCTACCTCCTCCTCCTACCTCCATATAAAAATCAAGTGAATCCGTAGCACGTAGAAGTTTGTTTAGCCTTCTTCTTCTTTCACGTAGGAGTACAAACAAATACTTACATTTATAATATTAATATGGATACAGATATATTCATTTACATTCTTCTTTATTCATAACTAGCTGACCCGACAGACGTTGTCTTGTCTTAACTATGAATATTGAATTCAAATTTTAAATCGAAAAATGCAATACGCTGCTATTTTTTTTCTTTCATAAGAACCTTCTCCTGACAATAACAAACACAACAAAAAAGAATTAGCGAAATCGGTCCAGCCGTTCACGCGTGATGCCGTGACCAAGGAAAATAAAGATTCATTTTTATTTATATAGATATCAGATGTGAGGTGTTTGAGATGACCCATCGAGATGAGAATGGGAATATATAGTGTTTTGTTGTTATTACTGAAGTTATTGTTACTTATGTAGTGCCATATGGTTAATAAATTTTGTTTAATTTACACAACTTGCCTTGTATGCCTAGCATACATAAAATTCAGAGAGTTCTTAGTGGTAATTTTTCAATGAAACATATATATGCAACCCTTGCAAAGTAGATTTGAATCTTTTCTAAATCTGCAGCTTCAAAAAAACGTGGTAGCCTTTGCATTAATTGTTACAAGGATAGATAATCACCTAACAGGATGATAAAGTATGAATCAATTTAACTTTAAAAGAATCACTAAAGTCAGCATCGTAACGATTGTTAAAATATTATTAACACGTTAACAGCTTGACATAACATTCAGGCTTATATTAGTACTAGCTGTGCCCCGCGGTCTTACCCGCGTTATTTTTTTTAAAGTATCCTATTTTTCTTCTGAATTCTCCAAGAATATATGTACAAAGTTTCATGATTATCGGTTGAGTAGTTTTCGCGAACAAACTTACTTTCGCATTTATAATATTAGTAGACTACCTGTGCCCCGCGGTTTCACCCGCGTTAATGCGGTTGAGTAGTTTTCACATGAAAGAGTAACAAACAAACTTACTAACTTAGGATAGTAGGATTGAATAGCATGCCTTAAGAGATTGTGGATGACCTAAGACTAGGATGCAGTATAGTACGTAGGTCCGTCACCCTTATCTCGAGCCGTTATATCTACTGGTTAGGTAACTGCTCAATCTGATTTATATCTGCCTGTCTAGCATTAACAGATATGTACATTGTACATCATGTTCAAAATTTAACAGTTCAAACACATGTTTGCACACAACTGTACACAGTTTCCAAGTCCAAGATTTTTAATGATGTCTAAACACTACAACGTTTAGGTGCTATTTTTTTATTGCAAAACAGTAAATTTATATTAAAATATAAGAGTCAAAAATGCATTGTTGTAATATGTAGTAATTGTTTGAATATGCATATCATTAAAATTAATTAGGTTATAACAGAACTATCCAAGTTTTGTTTTGCTTATATCGAACATACTCATACTACAAATATCTTGTTAATAAATACATACATTTTGGTCTTCACAGAACCGTTACGTTTACTTACGAGCTTAACTGAGTCGTAGCGTTACACAATACTTTATCGTATAATCTCTATTAATGTGGAGTCTTATGACATCGCAGCCGTTATATTTGTTTCAAGAACAAATAATATAGTGCACAATTGAAACAGCAATGTTGTGTAAAAGAAGATTGTTGTATGTAATGTTTTTGACGGCGTTTGATCGATGTATCATACGCACGACTCGATCTACTTACGAACTGCCTTGGAAGGCTAATCCAAAGCGGGTGCCTTAAATTGCGTTCGGTTCGGCTAAGGATTAGGCTTGATTTTATTGCCAAATCTAGTAAACTGTTTTACATAAATATATGACAACTTTGGACCAATTTACATAAAAAATGTAATTTTTTTCAGTCCCTTCATAGTGCCCTACATCAGAGCACAAGGAATGTAAAATATTGCCAAGACAAAAGTATATGAGATGAGTGTATTGCCATATGCTTGGCTGCAACCTTTTTTGCGTCCCACTGCTGGGCATGGGTCTCTCCCCATTATTGGGGAGGTCTGGAGCTTACTCCACCACGCTGCTCCAATGCGGGTTGGTGGAGATGCGGGTTAGTGGCCAACCCGCTGTCGGAAGTTTTCAAACTGCCCATAAGGCCTCCGACAAGCTTTAACGACTGTTATCTATCGACAAAAATCGGGACCGACGGCTTAACGTGCCCTCCGAAGCATGAAAACGCGCATGATTTTTTTGCCACTAGCAGCCACCCATCTCACACCCGACCGCGCCCGTTTTGCTTAGTTGCATAGATAGTTTGCGTTCTATGCTAACCGCCGGGCCATGCGCGCTATTGCCATATACTTACCCTGAAAAGTAAAAGATATCAAATCTCATGTAGAACTAAGTTTACATTTTCATTCTAGATGTTAAGCTTGGTCTTTTTGTTACTTCAAAAACTACTGATTTGCATAACACATATACTTACTTAATAACGATTGCGTCCGAACCTTAGTGGTACATAATCTGTGAATATTTTTTTCACAGGGGGTAGGCCATATACACTAATTTTGGAAACATTTGGAAGAAAATGTTTTTAGTAGGGTTTCTCTTTTCTTTAGATACGAAACCCTTAAACGCATAATTATTAAAGACTTGTCTCATCTGTAACCTTCTAGTAAATAAAGTAAATTAATATAAAAAATCATATTATCTTACATAATTAAATCATAATCATCTGTAAGAAAGCTAGCCATTGTATACCCCATATTTTAAAACAGGGCTGAAGTTTTTCTCCGTCTCCTCTTTTCTTCAGCTCAGCATTGCCTAAGCGCAGCCAGAGCAGACAGAACAAAAAAATAACGTTCACTAAGAGTTTGTAAAGGAACCGTACAGTGAATAAAGAATGTTTCACTTCATTTCATTTCATAGATGCCTTAAAAGGGTTGCAATAAACCATTCTTTGAGAGCAGGATAATTTTAAATTAATTTTTGTATACGATGTTCATTGCTTTTTAAATCAATAATAATTTAGTCAATTGACCACATAATTTTGTGACGTCACAAATCATTTTCTTGTACAAGTTGCGGTAGAAATTTATCTTCATATGAACACTGACTAAAATAACAGATGAAAAATAGTTTAACCAAAGCCAGCCAGCCCTAGCTTGAATATTTATGACATTTATGTAATGGTATTTACAGCACGTAATGGTAATGCGGCATAGAAGAACCGCTCCCATAAATTTTGGCACGAAATCAAGTCAATTCGTTATGAAAGCGAACAAGAACATATATTAAGCCCAACCATTTGATCTAGGTCTTCCTGCTCTGTAGAATAAAACAAGATTGACTGAGCAAAAGTTTGTGCACTTTTGTATACATGCACTATAATTTTAAAGGTCTTGTCATGATCAATATAACTGTATTAGTTACGCCATTATATAATAGTATATTAGTCCATCAATCCACACTTGGCCAATATGGTAGACTATGGCCTAAATCTCACTTCAAGAGGAGACCTATGACCAGCAGAGGTACACAAAAAAGGTCGAAAGTAAGATATTCATATAAGAATGCGATTTTACCCGTACCATTTTGTGTTTCAATAAGATATTTCAAAAAGTAGTAAATATTTAATTATGAATTGAAAAAACAATAAATCTGGCTTCTTACCATAAAATAGATACATAACTACAAAAGGTATAAAATTATGTATGCACTCTGTCATGGCCCATTAATTTTTTATTTTACTTAAATCACAGAAACTAAATTGACAATTGGAACTAACAATTTGTTGCACTAAACTTATTATGTTGTTTTAATTAATTAAGAACTACAATGTGTAAGTATACGCGAGCGAAACCACGCACGCAGACCAGTAATGAGTATGTAAAATTTCCCAAAGTTTTATATTAAATAATGTATATCCATTGCAATAAATACTTCGCCCTTTAATTAACGGCAAAGTTCATAAGAACTGCAAAGTCAAGTTACTACATATGAGTATGTTAAATAAAGCGTCAACTTGCACGCATTGAATTGTCTAATGCCTTAACATTTGAATATAGTATTACAAATCAACTAACTATGTCATAAGAGCCGAAGAGCGTATTAGTTATAGCTTCCCTTTCGTAGATATTGGCTCTAATTAAAAGTAGGGTTGGTTCGATAGATTTTTAAATCAATAAATCCGTATAAACTTTTTATAATGCAATCAATACGAAAAATGTTACAAAAAACTGTATTTTAGTAAGTTGTGGCAGTGTTGTCGGGTACGATACCGTAGTTTAAAAGTTTAATTCTATAAGGCTCATCTCGTCCAAAGTTGCCGAAATGCCGATTCATTTCGCCAACGGCAACATAGAGAATTAAAATACTGTCTTGCATCTCAGCCGCAAAAATAAACAAGCAAATAACTTCACCCTAGCATCATGATTTTCAGTTTTTAAAGTACCCCAACACTGAGCTATTTTAATTGAAATGAAGACACAGGGGCAGCTGACCAAATAGTTTTAAGTGAAGTGATTTCTAGAGCTCTGTTAGCGAAGGAGTGATATATAAAGGAAACAACTAGATATTTAACCACAATTAAATCGATTGCAGAAAGCAGAAAATTTTCAAAAGCCGAATGACGGATGATAACTCAATTGTTTTTCAAAATCTTATTCGGAACACTAGCGGTAGGGGGTGCTAGGGAGTTCAAGCAAAAATCCATTCGGTTTCACACTTGACAACCGCCATTGATTTGGAATATATCATTTTACTCTTTACATTTCTTTATGGAACCAACCACCTGTGTTATTTTATTTAATACTAGTGGCTGCCCACGACTTCGTTCGCGTGGACTTCGGTATTAGTCATAGCATGATGTTATATAGCCTAAAGCCCTCGGGTGGCTCCCCTGGGGTTGCCCGTGTCCATAGGCGACGGTGATCGCTTAACACCACCCGGCCCCTCTGCTTTTTGTTCGGTTTATTTATAAAAAAGCCTTCCCCGATAAATGGACTATCCAACACAAAAAGATTTCTTCAATTAGAACCAGTAGTTCCTGAGATTAGTGCGTTCAAACAAACATACAAACGAATGAACGAACAAACTCTTCAGCTTTATGTATAGATTAATTAAAATATTTATTACTAGCTGTGCCCGCGACGTCGTCCGCGTGTATAAAGACTTTTATAAAATGGACTGATTAAAAATTAAAGATTATTTATTTGCATTGAATAAGTAGTAGGTAGATTATTCTTACATTATAGTGAAATCACTTATAATACAATGTTCATATGTTCAGAAGAAACCTAATGTATTTTTTCTAAATCCTTCAAACCTAAAACAGTAAGGAATGCTTACTGTACTGATCTTACTTTCCACTTTTATTACGTTTCGCTTTTCTCGCGCAATCAGATTCTCTTTACAAATATGTGCCTCGTTTATTATTTCTATATGAGAATTATTTTCTTGAATTAAATGAATTATTATTATTATTATTTAAGTTAAGAGATGTTGCTGTGCCCGTGGCTTCATCTATGTTAAAAATAGTATCTTTAGTAAATTGGGTGAATTAATACTGCAAAGAATGTATAGACTCATTCTATATACATAGCTTTAACCTACTGCAGAAAAGAGGAGCACTATACAACTACTTGTAGTTGGGAGATAAAATTTCTAAACATACACGTGCTTAGGATGAAACAATCGGAAAAATAATTGTAAGGTCAAAATAAACTATAGGTTTAAAACTTGTGGACAGCAGTTTGGTCATAAGTCATAAATCATATAACACAGTGAAAACTAAAGCAGAAGGCAGGGTCTCTACACAGTGTGCTATCTGTATTTGGAAATAAAGAATATTTTTATAAAGAATCTTTAAAGAATCCTTAATATCTCCATCAATCAACGTGTGTGGATGAGCCGTCAGCCCGTACGCAATAAAGAGACGCAAAAAATGAGTTAAGTTATCATTGTTCCAATTAACAATGTTCAGTATCATACGTATACCTACCCAACGATGGGACAACCCGCGTGGCGCAATGTTTACCATGCCGGACTGCTAATCGAACTGTCCCGGGTTAGAATCCGGGCGAAGCAGAAATTTCAATGATGAGTTTAAACTGTTCTCGGTCTGGGTGGTTGTGTTTCTGTCTCTATGTGTGTTCATGGCACCCACGACACAGGGTATATCTACCCTAATGTGACGTGTGAAATGTAATTTTTTATTTTTTTACACTATGTACTTACTTTTATTAGACTTAAGGCTTTTATTTGAAATTATCTCCATCGAATCACTTTGGAGAAGAAATGAATATTGCTCAATAACGCCATCTACCGTATGACATGTAAACTTTGTGGTTGATAAATCGAATGTCAAATTACCAAATAGGTAGATATTGAGATTAACAGTTGGTTCACTAAAAGTTTAACTATTCGTCACCTAGATGTCTGCAGTAGTCTCGTTTTGTTAAGGCTTTGTACATTCTGTATGAAGGTTTAGATACCGTATCTTACAACCTTAATGCTGGATGCATTGAGATTGTAAGATTTGGATTTCGGTTCATCGGAGCTAGAGGCCTCCTCAATATTGGGAGAGCTCCATGCTCAGCAGTGGAATGCTAAAAAGGTTACAGCTTGATATAATGTAGCGATAATAATCGTTTCAGCTGCAGCCTGTTCATAATCTTCCACCCCAAAAGAAGACTAATAAGCTGAGCAACTAACTCAATGGAGCCTGTGATGTAAGGTTCGGCGGCGGTAAGGCTCGCGATGCACTTATTAGGTACCTATAGTCTAGCCATTCTCGGCCAACAAAAGAAAATACAGTAAGCTAATCTAAGTATATTTAATATCGTCGACAATATTAGTGAGAGTTCAAAATAATTTTAGGTACTTAAATTTAAACTTTTATTTATGGTTTTGAATGGGCTGTTACCGAAACTTTCATACAAATTCCCCAAAGTGCCTTTTAAGTTTATGTCGCGTATTATGTAAATGAACATAACTTTTTTGTTTATCACCCGATTGATATGAAATACACACTAATGTTACGGAAATTCATTCAACAATATATCAGTAAACACATCATTCAAAGAAGGGAAAAGAATTTGAGAATGAAATATTAAGTTAAGGTTAATTATTGTACGCTTGAGATACCAACTTTCGAATCCATTTTATTTGCCATTGAGGGGTAGTTTTGAAAAAAGCTTAAATAGAAATCTTACTATGTTAGTAAAGATTACAAATATAAAATTATAAGTATATTACTCTGCACAAAATATTCTGTACATCAAGTTTCGACACTCAATTTTCAAAGAGTTTCAAAGAAAATTGACATTTAAAGGGTGAATTTCGGGAAATGCTGAAACACGTATTCTTTTATTTTGGTTAAAAAATATTAATACCAAATTTCAAGAAAATCTATTGAAAAAATCCAAGTTTTCCATACAAATTTTCATCGCTCATTTCACACCCTTAAAGGGTGATTTTTAAAATTATCTATAGCCTAAATGTTGGCGAGGACCAATATATATAAAACAAAAAAAGTTTCATCAAAATCCGTCCAGTAGTTTTTGCGTGAAAAGCTAACAACAGACAGACAGACAGACAGACAGACAGACAGACAGACAGACAGACAGACAGACAGACAGACAGACAGACAATAATTTCAAAACTTATATTTTTAGCTTCTGTTACTTATAAAAAGACCCCTAGAAGTATTTTTTTAAATTTATATGCAATGTACAGAATTGACCCTGCTTACAGTTTTATTATATGTATAGATTATTGTCGACGTGTGGGAACTGTACGAAAAAGCGTGAACCCTATTTCGTACAGTTCACCATATTATTGCCAGCTCATCTTATGTTGGTTTTTTTATTATGTATTATCTATTTTTCTTTTCATTTATAAGTTTCATGTTATCATTTAAGAGACTGTAAATTATTAAACTTCAATACATTAACTGAAGTTTTCGATAAATCAACAACGACACTTCCAAATTTTCCAAACACTGATCGATAAATTCTTGAAATGGACGTAACTTTTTTATTTGTGAACCGATTTAAATAAAACAAACACTAAATGTTATTCCAAAAAAATACCAATACATCAGTGAAAACCGCATCCTTCTACGTTAAGCCGTTCCTGAGATTAGCGCGCACAAACACCGACTTGTTACAGATTTATTATATGTATATAGATATAGATATTCAAACAAGAATCCAAAAATATAATACAACAATTATATACAAAAAAATATTTATATATAGGTATAAAACGCGCTATACGTTGCCAACAAGCCCATAGCTTTGAAAGATGATAGACGGATGAGGTAGGTCTGGCCGGCAAAAGCACCTTCCCACTGAAATACAATAGAATTGAATCATGGCAGCAATAAGTGCAGCGGTGGTACTTCCCCGGTAAAAAATGAAATGAACGTTCTACCATCAACACTTAATTTGGCTGCAACGCCTGCAACACTTAATTTAATAACACCTATTAGCAATATTTGTTGTGAAAGTTTCTTTAAATAGCTTCATGATGTACAGATATCTAAATCTAATAATATTTGAAAATCGCTGAGATTGCCTTGAAGAGCTTGAAAGTGAACAAATCACGATAACCACTATCTGCTTTTAAAATACGAGTAGCACTTTGCTTAATTTCTTAAATTGCTTTAAGGTATTAGGTATTATTTTAGGTATAACTAAATAAAATATGAATACAAGGACAGACAGAATATTTTTAGGTGCCAAAAATTGTTTTCAGCATTTTAAAAAAATACCATATACTTTCTAAGTGCAGAAGGTATATATTTTTTTATAAATCTAACCAGCCTAAAAACTTGCCATATATATATTTACCGAACGAGCCAAAAGAGCGCTACTAAAAGTAAAATACTTTATCCCACCAAAAACATTCTGTAAAAAACTAGCCAAGTCTCGATGGAGCTGCTTGTTTATCTCTAAAAAGTAATGAAATCTAGACAAATTGCCAAGTCTAAGGTTCCTTAC
Organism: Pyrgus malvae; assembly: GCA_911387765.1. Classification (NCBI taxonomy): domain Eukaryota; kingdom Metazoa; phylum Arthropoda; class Insecta; order Lepidoptera; family Hesperiidae; genus Pyrgus; species Pyrgus malvae. Next base: position 19,421,708 of record OU426951.1, on the reverse strand, counting down.
TGCGATTTCTTTATTATTAAGGCTTTTATCGCGGGCTTTGAGCGCGACGACTGAATCAAGAAATTCCGTTACGAAAATAACCTGACAAAAGTCTAAGTTCGGCACTTAGAATAATATCTATGGTTTGGCACATACGATATATGACGGCGACGCCTTGACAACTTTGTAAACAAGAGTTGGTTACTTATTTTCGCTGTAATGATTAATGTCAAATAAATAATAGAATTGTGATTTTAAGTAGGTGAATAAATTTGTGTTCTGACGTAATTTAACGTACAATTGGTGTTTTCTTTAATAAATGGAGGGACGTACGCCGATATCAGAAGTGGCGGATCCACCACAGGATCAATGCGGTTCAATGGTGGAACAGATGTCATTATTTTCCGCTGTTATGGAAACAATTTTTACAAAGATCGCTGAAAATATAACCGCCTGTCGACCCGTTCAGAACACAACAACTAATTTTGTGAATTTTGATCCTGATGAGCCAGAATCTGACAAAAACCAATAAAAAATAAATAAATAATTATAATTGCATAAGTTGATAAAAAATGCTATGCAAAAGCTTTATCGCGGCAGTCCCCGAGTTCCACTTATACATATTTTTATAGTTAATGTTGTGTGACTTGGCCGTTGAACATTCTTTATACGTTAGTGGGTACAAGTAAAATTTGTTTACACGTAATGTTATATCTGTTGTAACTACCTATGTTTGTTAAGCGAGATAATAGCCCATACTGGTATTTGTTTGATTTGGTTGGGCTCTTGTGTTTTCTAATCAGGGTCACTAGGTACTCCAGATCTTCGATTATCCTAGTTTTTTATAGTTTTCCCTTTATGTGGCCATTAAACCCTAACTCTGTACCAAATTTCAGCTTTCTGAGTTTATGGGAAGTACTAGTTCTATTCTTATGATCACGAGTGAGTGAGTATCATAAATGCGAAACTTTGCTTACGCTTAACTTCGGAACTAAATGACCTACAGACTTGAAATTTTGGATTTTAAGTATGTGACTATAGCTTACTGGATGACGAAAATTTCTGCATTCTGGTCTTATCCAGAGGTTCTCAAATCCCCTATTCGAAATGAAAATGTGGCAAAATGGTTCCAGTAAAGGATGGTACGGCAGTGTTTGCTTCGCGCTCGACTTGGCGGGGCACTCGCGTGCCCCATGATATAAGATTCAGAGCAAAATCGTCCTCACTAATGTTTAAAAATGTTAAAAAATTGACGAAGAACGAACGACGAACGAAGAATTTTTCTTCGTCCATTGTTTCCTAGTTTATCATGGATTCAGAATAGAGCTTAAGTGGGTTTTTTATCTATAAAATGTAAATCTGTTTATATAACCTTTACTAAAAACCACGCGACAGATTAGGTACCTATAATATTTATTTATGTTAATAGAAGTAAAAAATCATAGGCGGTCTTATTGAATAAAAAAATTAAACTCTTTATATGTATGTATATTCTCGACACCTTTCTCCAAACATTACTTTGTAAGTACCCAAATTAACCTTGTACAAATAAAATACATCCAATTAAATCTGGAACCTCGTGCTAGATTTGATCCGTTACGTAAACGGATCGATTTATATGACGAGTGCCTACTTTTCTAAAAACGAGACAATATCAGTTTGACAGGGTCTTTAATGATTAGCAAACTAGTTTTCCGAAAATGTCGTGTGTATTTAATTGTTTCAAACTTTAATTGCGAAGTAAGATTTAGTCGATATGTACGGTACAGTTGAATGATGGATTATTTAGGTACATGTATAATTAATATTTGGCGTAGTCACTTTATTTATTTGGATTTTATATAATGGGTATGCCCCAAAATTACTTGCAATTAGGAAACATATGTATGCTAATTAGTCATTAACTTTTATAGTGGAGTAATCTTGGGTTACATTTAGGAGTTTTATGAAGAGTTCTAATCTTTTCTAAATCAAAATATAGCAATAATTTTAGGAAAAATCTAATATTACATTAGAAAAAGTTCTGAAATACTAACTTATATCCTTATATGTACCTACATAAACTTTGTATGCTTAATCATTCCAAAAGATATCTTTTTTATTTATTAATCCTTTATTGACCAAATTTTACAATTTGAACAAAAGGCGAGCTTAATGCCTATTGGCATTTTCTACCAGCTAACCTTCAAGAAGTGCAGAAAATATAAAGGCGGTGCAACAAGAATCAAAAAGATCTACCTGAGAGAAGGATCAGAATAGAAGTGAAATATTACAAATAAAAACATATATGCGATAAATATAAAAAGATATAAATATTGAAATACAGTTAATATAACAGACATAATACAAAGTTTTCCAAAATTATGAGCAAAGCTCCATGTAATGAGCAAAAACGCCCTTTTTGAATGAGGGCTTATATCTTATATCTGAACATCACAAATTCGACCCGTATTAAAATATTGGTTCACATAAGCGATAAAATCCAAATCAACATTACAAAATAACGTGATAATATGACAATTCCATTCTCAGTGAACCAATACCTACATGATTTTAACTTGACTACTCGATAGTACTCAAGATAAACACCTAATTTAACAATGTAGAGCATGCGTGAATTAATTTAAGCTTGTTGCAAACACAGGGTAAGTGTTATCTGCTAAAGGGCAAAGCAACACATTTAATACAAACAATAGGTCAAATTTAATTTAAGGGCAATAAGCACTGAAATTATATATTACTGGAATTTGTAACTTCATGCACCGCAAATGTTACAAACTTCAAACCAATACCTTTTGTACAAGTCGCTCACTTAAATCATGCCGTAAATTTAATAACAATGCCACTAAGAGATACGAAAACTAACAGTTTACTTTCTGGGATCAATATGGATACATTTATATAGGTATACCGACAGGTGTAGCGCGCATGGCCCGGTGGCTACCATAGAACGCTAGCGATCTACGCAGCTAAGCCAAACAAACGGGCGCGATTGGACATGAGATGGGTGACCGCTAGTGGCAAAAAAATATTCATGCGCGTTTCCGTGCTTTGGAGAGCACGTAAGCCGTCGGTCCCGGTTGTTATCGATATATAACGGTCGTTAAACCTTGTTCCAACAAGAGTTGAAAATATCCGACAGCGGGTTGGCCACTAACCTGTATCTCCACCAACTCGAATTGGAGCAGTGTGGTGGAGTAAGATTCAGGCCTCCCGAAAATCGAAAGCTCTTTTGCGCCGAACAATGGGACGCAAAAAGGGTTGCAACCAGCCAGCTATACCGATCAGACGTAACATAAATCAATTAATGGATTTTTTTTGTCCTAAAATTTAATAAATACTTGCATAGTATCCGGATTACCAAGCGTTGCAAGGATAAAATCTGTATATTTTCTTTAGAGACTCATTGGCTTAGTGTTGTTTAACAACACCATCTAGCTCCCAGTAAAAAAAATAGTATTACATACATATACTCGCCTATAGATATCAGGAAGTGTCATATTTTTACCGACTTCTAAAAGGAGGAGGTACTGTATTCGGTTGTATGTATTTTTTTTTTTTTTATATATGTTCACCGATTACTCCGCCGTTTGTGGACCGATTTTCAAAATTCTTTTTTTGTTCGTATGCTTATACTCCCGAGGTGGTCCCATTGTCACCAAATCAGGATCTGATGATGGGATCCCAGGGAAATCGAGGGGAACTCTCAAATTTTATAGGCACACACATTGATTTTCTTATACTTTCTGAAGCATAAGAGATATTTGTGCATAGTAATCATCATCTCATGTTGCTGAGCTGATGATGGAAGGTACTGCAACAGTGAAGAGTTGAAAGCAAATTCTTTCAATAAATAGTTTTTTATTCCAAATCTTACATTCCTGAGGTGTTCCACCTGTCACCAAGTTTTACTAAAGCAAAACAGGCATTTTTGTATAATTATCATCATAGCATGTTGCTGAGCTGATGATGGAAGGTACTACGAAGGTTAGGAGTTGAGAGCAAATTCTTTCAATAAATGGTTTTTTGTTCGAAATCTTACATTTCTGAGGTAGTCCAACTGTCACCAAGTCAAAGTCTGATGATGGTATCCCAGAGAAATCGAAAGGAACATTCAAATTTTATAGCACAACAAATGATTTTCATATTTTTACTAAATCAAAACAGGTATTTGTGTGTAATTATCATCATATCATGTTGCTGAGCTGATGATGGAAGGTACTATGACAGTTAGGAGTTGAGAGCAAATTCTTTCAATAAATGGTTTTTTGTTGGAAATCTTACATTTCTGAGGTGGTCCAACTGTCACCATGGCAAAATCTGATGATGTGATACTAGGGAAATCGAGGGAAACACTGAAACTTAATAGGCACACACATTCTTTTAGTCATATTTTTTAACATAATACAAATATTTGTGTCCGGTAATTATCACCTCATGTTGCTAAGCTGATGATTGAAGGTACAACTCCTCAACGGTTAGGAGCTGAGAGCAAATTTTTTCATTAATTTATACGTTCAGGTGGACTTATAGTAGTATTCTTTCGGGGTATAAGATGGCTATTAGATAAACATGATTATAAAAGGTATCCTTTTAACGTTTAGAAATTAACTGAATAAAATTCCAATTATGCTTATACATTATGTGCAGAATTATTAAAATTACTAAAAAGAGTGAAATAAATTAAGTTTTTAACAAAAAAATAGAACCGACTTCAAACGGTAAAAAATAAAATTGTTCAGTACCTACTTCTTCTTGCTTATGGTAATGACTCTGAAAACTATTTTTGAAGTCGGGCCCTTAGTAAAATGTCCTGTCTTAGTAAATATAGTGTACCTTTCGTTCTGAATGGGCACCGACTCCAATATAGTTTTAACAATCATTACCATAATCAAGAAGAAGTAGGTACTGTCCCACTGTCTGTACTGTCGATGCCCATTTAGAACGAATGGTACGACATTTTAGTAAGGGCCCGACTCCAAAAATAGTTTTCAGAGTCATTACCATAAGCAAGAAGAAGTAGGTACTGAACAATTTTATTTTTTACCGTTTGAAGTCGGTTCTATTTTTTTGTTAAAAACTTAATTTATACAGTTTATGTTTTAGTTGATAATCGCTGAAAACATTTATAGGTAAAAAAATATTTTCTTAAAATGAAACCTAGCAAAATCGATTAATTGCCCCCGAAAACCCCTGCCTTTTGCCCTGGCTCTAACGATTTCATTAAAATCTTTGGAGCCGTTTCCAAGTTTCAGATTATATACCTATATACTTATATATACGTATATACAAGAATTGCTTCGTTTTAAGGTATTATATGTCCTATAATTGGCTGCAACCCTTTTTGCGTCCCACTGCTGGGCACGGGTCTCTCCCCATTAATGGGGAGGCCTGGAGCTTACTCCACCACGCTGCTCCAATGCGGGTTGGTGGAGATGCGGGTTAGTGGCCAACCCGCTGTCGGATGTTTTCAAACCGCCCGTAAGGCCTCCGACAAGGTTTAACGACTGTTATCTATCGACAACAACCGGGACCGACGGCTTAACGTGCCCTCCGAAGCACGGAAACGCGCATGAAATTTTTTGCCACTAGCGGTCACCCATCTCACACCCGACCGCGCCCGTTTAGCTTAGTTGCATAGATCGTTTGCGTTCTACGCTAACCGCCGGGCCATGCGCGCTTCATATATAATTCTAGTAGTCCTATAATTAAATAGCATGAAATACTTCAAAAAATTAAATTACCTAATTAAACTAACACAGATTTCATGTAATATTGTGAGACGTAAGAAGACTCTTTCTAATATAATTTAATATAAAAAAATTGAAATATATTTTACCACCTTTAAAGAAAAACGTTAATGATAGTAGAATAATTACACGCTATTGTAATAATTTCCTTTTTTAACCATAAACATTGTCCTTAATTTTTTTATCTAGTTATCTTCATAGATAGATCTAGATATCATAATCTGTTAAATAGATTATGATAATGTTACTTACATTACAGGTAATTGACTGATATTAATATAAAATGTTTGAAATATTCAAAGGCCTGCGAGGTTATGCAATGTGTGGGAGCTTAGACTAAAGCAGTAGTTCTCAAATCTCAAACGTTTGACTAAGGATTACTGACTTAGAAAGATGTACGAGGACATGTCTATTATTTGTCTCTACATATTTGAAATTATTGAAGAGTGAGAAGAAATCATGGCGAATATATATCCAAAAAAGGTTTTTACTAAACTATAAGTATATTCTGTGTCTTTCTTTAATGCAGATAGTTTGTATATTTTAGATTTAAAAAAATAGATTACTTTTATAAAGGAAGGTAAATTTAAAAGAAAGAAACTTTGGATACCTACGGCACCTCATAGGTTTGCGCCTTATGCAAGGCGTGGACCCCGTATCTAACCTCCTTAAATGACGTAAATTACTGCATATGCGTACCACCTCTACGTACAACGCTTGATAACAAAGCACGTGTGCCATTTTACCTTATAATTAAATTTTATGCCACATCCCTTCACTTTTGTCACGAATATTCTCACTTTTGGCGGGAAATAAAACAGTAACTCTCTCTCGACTTACGTAGCTTATCAGTTGACGTGTTATTGAATATTAGAATGAAATCTATACATATAATAAATCTGTAAGCAGGGTCAATTCTGTACATTGCATATAAATTTAAAAAAATACTTCTAGGGGTCTTTTTATAAGTAACAGAAGCTAAAAATATAAGTTTTGAAATTATTGTCTGTCTGTCTGTCTGTCTGTCTGTCTGTCTGTCTGTCTGTCTGTCTGTTGTTAGCTTTTCACGCAAAAACTACTGGACGGATTTTGATGAAACTTTTTTTGTTTTATATATATTAGTCCTCGCTAACATTTAGGCTATAGATAATTTTAAAAATCACCCTTTAAGGGTGTGAAATGAGCGATGAAAATTTGTATGGAAAACTTGGATTTTTTCAATAGATTTTCTTGAAATTTGGTATAAATATTTTCTAACCAAAATAAAAGAATACGTGTTTCAGCATTTCCCGAAATTCACCATTTAAATGTCAATTTTCTTTGAAACTCTTTGAAAATTGAGTGTCGAAACTTGATGTAGAGAATATTTTTGTGCAGAGTAATATACTTATAATTTTGTATTTGTAATCTTAACTAACATAGTAAGAATTCTATTTAAGCTTTTTTCAAAACGACCCCTCAATAGCAAATAAAATGGATTCGAAATTTGGTATCTCAAGCGTACAATAATTAACCTTAACTTAATATTTCATTCTCAAATTCTTTTCCCTTCTTTGAATGTTGTGTTTACTGATATATTGTTGAATGAATTTCCGTAACATTAGTGTGTATTTCATATCAATCGGGAGATAAACAAAAAAGTTATGTTCATTTACACAATACGCGACATAAACTTAAAAGGCACTTTGGGGAATTTGTATGAAAGTTTCGGTAACAGCCCATTCAAAACCATAAATAAAAGTTTAAATTTAAGTAAAATTATTTTGAACTCTCACTAATATTGTCGACTATATTAAATATACTTAGATTAGCTTACTGTATTTTCTTTCGTTGGCCGAGTATGGCTAGACTATAGGTCGGTACCTAATAAGCGCATCGCGAGCCTTACCGCCGCCGAACCTTACATCACAGGCTCCATTGAGTTAGTTGCTCAGCTTATTAGTCTTCTTTTGGGGTGGAAAATTATGAACAGGCTGCAGCTGAAACGATTATTATCGCTACATTATATCAAGCTGCAACCTTTTTAGCATTCCACTGCTGAGCATGGAGCTCTCCCAATATTGAGGAGGCCTCAAGCTCCGATGAACCGAAATCCAAATCTTACAATCTCAATGCATCCAGCATTAAGGTTGTAAGATATAATAGATAATCTAAACCTTCATACAGAATGTACAAAGCCTTAACAAAACGAGACTACTGCAGACATCTAGGTGACGAATAGTTAAACTTTTAGTGAACCAACTGTTAATCTCAATATCTATCTATTTGGTAATTTGACATACGATTTATCAACCACAAAGTTTACATGCCATACGGTAGATGGCGTTATTGAGTAATATTCATTTCTTCTCCAAAGTGAATCGATGGAGATAATTTCAAATAAAAGCATTACCTAAGTCTAATAAAAGTAAGTACATAGTGTAAAAAATAACATTTCACACGTATAGCCTCACATTAGGGTAGATATACCCTGTGTCGTGGGTGCCATGAACACACATAGAGACAGAAACACAACCACCCAGACCGAGAACAGTTTAAACTCATCATTGAAATTTCTGCCGGATTCTAACCTGGGACAGTTCGATTAGCAGTCCGGCATGGTAAACATTGCGCCACGCGGGTTGCCTCATCGTTGGGTAGGTATACGTATGATGCTGTACATTGTTAATTGGACCAATGATAACTTAAATCATTTTTTGCGTCTCTTTATTGCGTACGGGCTGAGGGCTCATCCACACACGTTGATTGATGGAGATATTAAGGATTCTTTAAAGATTCTTTATAAAAATATTTTTTTTTTCCAAATACAGATAGCACACTGTGTAGAGACCCTGCCTTCTGCTTTAGTTTTCACAATGTTATATGAGTTATGACTTATGACCAAAGTGCTGTCCGCAAGTTTTAAACCTATAGTTTATTAATTGACCTTACAATTATTTTTCCGATTGTTTAATCCTAAGCACGTGTATGTTTAGACATTTTATCTCCCAACTACAAGTAGTTGTATAGTGCACCTCTTTTCTGCAGTAGGTTAAAGCTATGTATAAGTATAGAATGAGTCTATACATTCTTTGCAGTATAAATTCACCCAATTTACTAAAGATACTATTTTTAACATAGATGAAGCCACGGGCACAGCAGTATCTCTTAACTTTAATAAACGAGGTACATATTTGTATAGAGAATCTGATTGCGCGAGAAAAGCGAAACGTGAGAAAAGTGGATAGTAAGATCAGTACAGTAAGCATTCCTTACTGTTTTAGGTTTGAAGGATTTAGAAAAAATACATTAGGTTTCTTCTGAACATATGAACATTGTATTATAAGTGATTTCACTATATGTAAGAATAATCTACCTGCTACTTATTCAATGCAAATAAATAATCTTTAATTTTTAATCAATGCATTTTATAGTCTTTATACACGCGGACGACGTCGCGGGCACAGCTAGTACATTATAAAGTACTTCATAAATCATAATAATATATTCCTTACAATGACATACATTTTATATTCTACCTTGAAATTGAACAACGCGCGCAGGAACGTGTTGCTAATTAAATTTAATGCACATTTTTGCTGTCCGTAATTACTTACTGTGAGATGAAGAATATCGTAATATCTACCTAATTTCTAATCGGTTTTTCCGGCCATTGGCTGCAACCTTTTTTGCGTCCCACTGCTCGGCCACGTGTCTCTCCCCTATTGTTCCCGCTGCTCCGAAGCAGGTTGAAGAGTATAATATGGCCATTTGTTAACCGGAAAATATACGCGTACCTATATTCAGATTTATAAGATTTAGGCTTATATTTATGATCATAGAATTGTCCCATTCAGAGAGAAGTGTAGTGTAGTGTAGTGGAGTCTGTAGATTGGGGACAATCAATTTTGTAAGCACTCGTTAAACTGACTATATCGTAAATTGACGCGATTCCATTGAGGTAGGTATATGCACCATAGACGGAAATCCATCATACTACTTACGACAATAATAATTATTTCTAAGTTCATACAACTTACATTGTAGATCCTTTAAAGCTTCGTCGAGTGTATGTGACGAGCCAAAGAGAGTGAGTCTAGGTAGCGGACGTCCGGTCTCATCTCACCCTGAGAGGAGACCCGAGTTCAAAACATTACAATGTTTAATGATGATTATGATAACTCAACCACGTGAAGACAAAGTAATGGCTGGCTAACACAATGCATAATTACTCGAAGATTCAGGTTTAAAAAACATATCACTTATAGTTATTGAAGGTACATTTTGGGAATAAAAAGTAGCTTATGTGCTTTTCCAGACTATAATCTAACGTTTTTGCGTGATAATTCAATAAAGCATCAAACATCTTTCCAAACATCTAAAATTTTGCATTTATAATATTAGTGTAGGTTTTGTAAAAGCATTTAATCGTTATTCAATATCGAATTGGGACTCAGGGAACACAATCTTTCTCACAGGTCATGATTCAGCAAGGAAATCTAGAGGCCGACACAACTGTAGCATAATGTCAGAGCTTTAATCCAGTCTCCCACAGGGCTATAGTTCACATTCTAATGTTAACGCTTACTTTGTTATGAGTTATGACAATAGAATTGCCGTAAATATATAAGTACCAAATAATGTACGCATATATAAGTTTTAAAATCATACAAACAAAAATAAGAAGAAAATGTATTTTACTGTAAAAAAAAGCGTGGGGTGGTTCTTAAGATACACCAGGCACCCCACGCTTTTTTTACAGCAAAATACATCTTCTTCTAAATTTTTTTACTTTTTAGTTCGTATTTTCACAAAAGCGTGTTTTTAGTTGTTTAAACTACATTATTTATTTTTAATTTTTTGTTGGATTTTTATTCTCATTGTCATCGGCCCTTGACCCCTGTGCAAATTTTCAAGTTAATCAGACGCTTAGACGTGTGAAAAATATAAAACTTTATATTTGTTTCATTAAGTACCTTAGGCCACGAACTTATCAGCCGCCCCTCGTATATATTTTTTTATCCTGATGATCCTAGTTAGGACTTTATTACATACATACAGGTCAAGTTAATAAAAGTGTGTTAAAAAAAGAACCTCCTACGTAAAGTAGGCATAATAAACTACTACACTTTTTTAGTTCCGAAGTCAAACTCTACACTTGATTTTTTGTAAATTACTAATACGAAAGTCTCAACATTGTAACCTCATTTGTTGTATGTACTTGTAGGTTGTTTTTATTTCAAAAGCTATGACTGTATCCATAATAATATTATTGTTAATATAGCATTAAATATTTTTTAACTTGTAGCTGTTGAAGATGCAAGCTGCGTGGTGTTAACTGATCAATGTAACCCCACATCTTAACAATAAAACACAACATAGATGATGGCGGACTGCGGCAGCGGCGGTAGGTACCTACTCCATCAGTAAACGATAAAAAAACGAAGAAATTTAAGGATAAAATAATATAAAAGTGCAATCATTTGGTATGTAAAATGAAAAAGTACTTAGTGTGAAGACCTAGTTGACCATCAGCTTGCGGGGTGGCAGTGCACTTCCACTGAACCACAAAACATCTCGAAGGATTCTACCTACTTTATCTTACAAAAAAAATATCTGTTTGCAATTATATCGCTGCAATATACCTATTTTACGTATAAGTAAATCCGTTAATCGCCTGCCGCTTGCTGACTGGTTACAGAGTATGTGTGATAAGATCGCCAAAAGATATGTCGTGATGTCAACAGCGAAACTGCGATAACGCGTAGGCAAGTAGCGCTGTCATGTTGCACAATAACAGCGAAATTGCATATCACAAGGGTGAATATGGCATGTACTATTTAAATTTTGCTACAGGTATGATTTCTAAGGTTATCTCAACATCCATCAATATGGAGCGACAAACATCGATCCAAACAACCAAACTTTCACATTTATAATATTTACATATTAGTGTTTATAGACACACACATTCTTTGAATTATTTCTACGTATTAGTACTTTTATGCACGTTAGAGACTTCTAATTGAACGTTCCAAAATGACCCTAGATATTATTCATGTTCGATTTTCATAAAAGTATAGAGACACATGAGCAGCGATGGCTGAGTGGTAAGGACCGCGGTCTCCGACGCGGGAGACGCCGGGTTCAAATCCTCGGCGCGCACCTCTGACAAAAGAAATTTGTAATGTGCGTAATTCATCGCCGCTCCACGGTGATGTTAAATATTGTGATATTTAATTGATTACGATGTTCTCCATCGCCGTGCATGCCTGAGAGAAACTTATAATTTCTCGAAGGCATAAAATCCCTCTCATTTGTTAGAGTAGACCTGTGCCCAGCAGTGGGATATAAAAAGGTTGGAAAAAAATACACACGTTTACATAAGCATACATTTTTAAAAAAACAATCGCTATTCTACTTTCTGGCCTTTCTAACCATTCTAGCACACTCTTAGAGCATCAAAGTTACTGACTCACCCTTCAGTAGAGACGGCATAGCGCCTCGCTTCGATACATGATTTTTGTGCCAAATTTGGTACGGGGGAAGAACGCACACATTTTAATTTTGTCACACATTCACAAATATTCTTTCATCGCTATAGACGCATACATTTCTAAATCAATTTCAATTAACAACGTCATTTTCTATGCACCGTCAACACTGACACCGACACACACAGACACACTATTTGTATAACTAGAAGGCACATTGTGCATGCACGTTGGGACGAGGGGTTCGCCCGTAAAGGCCTTTTCTCTGACGGGTGTCATATGTACCTGTCATACCTTGATTCTCTAAAAGACTTACTCACTTATATGAAGTAAGATATCTGATTTGCTAACGAAACATGAAAAAAATGTTATTGACACTGTGACGCGAAGCTACCTTTATTTCAACCTTTTTTATGTCCCACTGCTGGGCACAGGTTTCCTTACAAAATTGAGAGGGATTTAGGCCATAGTCCACCACGCTGGCCAAGTGCGGATTGATGGACGTCATGCTTTTAAGAAGTTGTGAATTTTTCTCAGGCATGCACGACGATGGAGAACATCGTAATCAATTAAATATCACGATGGAAAATACATCACCATGGAGCAGCGATAAATGCGCACATTATAAATTTCTTTGTCAGAGGTGCACGCCGAGGATTTGAACCCGGTATCGGTCGCTTCGGGGACCGCGGTCTTGAAATGGAATTAGAAAAGTTAGAATCGTGAGCGCGATATGATATCGGGATGTCAACACTAGACGTCAACGTTACGACGAAGTGTAGGCGAGTGGAGCTTTGCCGATTTCATAACAAAAAGGTTAAACTGCAACTTTGTTCTTATCAGGTGGCTAGTAATAGATTTCTTGCCCCATTTTGTAACCTTAAATTAATGTCAAATGTAAATTTAAATCTTTTTGTTGATGGACTTTTGCGATCTATCTGATGATACTAAAGTATGCCAGTCCAGAAATATAGTAGTATAGTTGTAGAAGTAGTATACTTAGAATGCCTTTCTCAGAAAACTAATAAGTGTGAGCAGTGATAAAAACATCATAATAATATTAATAATATATATCAAGTATATCGAGTTCGAACCCCGGCGCGCACCTCTTACAAAGAAATTATTTATATGGGTATTTAAAGCTACTCCACGGTCAGGAGAAAAATTGTGATATGCATACCAGAGAGTTATTTACTTATAATTTCTCTAAGGCATGATGTCCACCAATCCTTACTTGACCAGCGTGGTGGACTATGGCCTACATCCCTTTCAATTCCAAGAGGAGACCTGTGCCCAGCAGTAGAAAATAAAAAAAGGTTAAAATATGAGTATTGCAATCTGGACAAGAAGTGGAAATTTTATAAAAAAAATATTGATGGAAAAATACATATGGAAAAATATATATGGCAGCAAAGGCTACGATTTGTTTAGTTTAAGTTTTACATTCAGAATCTGAAGGTAATTTTGATGACAAATGGAGTGTCAGACCTACAGAACAATAAGTATAATCCAATCACTTATTACGTAATTCTGATCTTCGGAAAATATGTATAAAAAATTATACAAAAGTCCACGTGCACGGTTTGAAAAAAAAACTTTTTCGTACCAAAATTCGACTACCTACTGACTGAAAAATTACACTTTAACAGAAAGTTTGAACTCTTTAACCCATAAAAACTAGAAATCGTGGTGTTTTGTCAGGATAGGTGACATGCGTACTATGCCTTATTGTTTACATGCGACTATGGCGAGTTGAGTAAGTACGTTTGCTTTTTACATGTTAATCATTCGAATATCCTCGAAAGCTCCCGGCCGCCGGCCGGCCTTGCTATTGCGCTAATCTTCATTTTGCTACGAAATCACTTTAAAACGTTAATATCTTTTAAGGTCTTGAAATTTTAAAATTTAATGATGAAAAGCGTAATTTTGTTCAAAATATAATAGGTGATAAATAATATAATTATTTTTATAAAGATTATTTTATTACCAAATATATTAAAACATCTTCGCAAATAATGCTTAGTGGGAAACTTTAATATAATAACAAAACCGCGGACTTCATTTTATTTAATAGAGGTACAATTCCGTCTAACATAATTTTTGCGTAAGTACGAGTATAACTACACACACAACCGTGCAAGCAATGCAAGCTTGCAAATGTAATAAATTTTCGCCGATTCTGTGACATTTTTCAAAATATATAAATAATAAAAATGTTTTGCATTATAACCTTGCTCGATAAATGGACTATCCAAGAGAAAAATAATTGTTAAATTTTTCAATTCGGTCTTAGTTATCCAATTAAATAAAAAAATATTATTCTGAATATTTTGGTAAGGAAGTATAGATGTAATTACATGATTATGTAACTTTGTTTGTGTTTTTTTAGTCCTAAGAAAAAAGAAACAGCATTTACTAGCGTCCTTCAAAATCGGTTTGCGAATCTCAGGTTTTCGACCCCTGACCCAGTTCCATATTCTTAATCCACGCCTCATCGAGTGTCATTAATATTAACTGGTGTCTGTTTTAAAGTGTATTTGTTTCAAAATAATTACATCAGAAACCAGTACTCACTACTTACTCGGTAGACGAATTTCATAACAGTATCGGTGGCAATGTCACTAACAACGAATTAAAATTATAACGCTTTTGCTACCTCTGGATCTTTATCAGTCACGATAAGTCGATAATTCATCAAGTAGATTATCTCAAACATCAAAGTAAGATAGACAGCCGAGTCATACTCATTAAGTATCCCACACGATGTTTGTATGAATGCATGAATAATGACTGCAGAAAAGGACAAAATTACGTTGTTATTATTATCGACATATTGCTACTTCATTTATCAAACACTCGATTTTTTGGTTTTTGTGTTCTTGGAGTCCCTTTCGATTTGTTACACATTAACCTGCCTACACGAAGAGGTTACGTGAAAACCATAAATCTTAAATTTTAACTGTGTAACATGGCGAACCTTGAATCTTGTTTAGATGAGATACTTAATGCGTTATTGGCAATATCCGTAAAATCCTAAAAGTCGGAGAGTGCTTTTAATCTCAACGACGTAGGTATAATAGACATTTCAAAAACATAGGTACACTTACAATCCCAATAAAACATCTAACATACGGATTGGTCACACACCCATGGATGCTATGGATGGAGCACACCATATGACGCAAAACAATTGCAGCGATACAGCACCATCCTATGTCCGGTAATTATTTTGGTATTCATAAAACAAACGCACGTACCAACAGCCAATACATACTTAATTTTATAAATGTGAAAGTAAGTTTGTTTGTTTGTATATCCTTTCGCAACGGTACTAGGTCCATCCACCTGACTTTTGTAGTTGATGGAGATGGTTGGGGGTCTAGAGAGTGACATAGGCTTATTTTTACCCGGGTAAAATATCTCACTCCTATGGGGCAAAATGTCCCCCAAGAGTACGAGGCGGGCGAAGCCGCGGGCGGAATGCTAGTATTGAAAATAACAGATGTAGATAAATAAGCAAAACGGACGCGACCAGAATTAAGATGGGGAAGGTTTGGCGGCAAACATGGCACGTCGCTCTTTGTCAATATCAGTCGGTCGCAATGACGAGATTTGAGAACATCAATAGCAAATTCTCCCCCAACCTAACAAATCCGCGTAGTAGCATCATACCATAGCTTGCACCCCAGCTACAGGCCTTCAGTCACGGGCATTCTCCCCGAGCCCAGTGGTGGGACGTGCCAAAAGGGTTCCAAACAGCCAGACTTGTAGGCATTCGAAACTTATGCTCTTTTGCAACACTTCTTCATAATACGGACCTGTATGCAATATTAATATAAGTAATATGCACTCATAAAAACCTTATTGATATGGTGTAATGGTACAAGGTGGTTCTACTAGCACACGTGTGTCAAACTCAATAATCATGTAAATGATAGTCCATTACACAAAATTTCAATTTCAAGTCTCGTATCTATGTGGCGTCTAGTCATATGGTCTTAATCACGGTGGTTAAGAAATGCTTCCTGCATAGAACTGGTACGTATACCGTCATCTATGTTACTGCAAGGAAAACAGAAAATTTAAGCTTTAAATTGTTCGATCATGTTTTAAAATAATTCAATACCTAACCTAATGTTTCAAAAACCACCATAAGATAAGAATAAAGATATCAAACTTTAAATTAATATAATAATATACAAAATACATACTTGAACCACGCTAAAAGCTTATTCAAATAATTTTAATATCTACAAGATATGTCATTACAGTCCGATTTCCACAGAATGTAAAACATGTCATTAATTTTATCCGATTTCTTTTACAATATGTTGAGCAGATGCCGATCCCGCAATACACATCGCTTTTCACAGAAATTCTACACATTTCTTAGTACTAAACAAAAAATAATTCGACTGCATGCACATATTAAATGAAGAGAAATATTGGAGTTTTTTTATTATTATTAGTGCGAGAGGCCAACCACGTGGCCTCTCGCACTAATTCAACTTCCGGAAACACCTTTTAAGTAGTCGCTGCAGCTCATGGACACACAAGCTCAAGCAAGCCTGAGTCTTGTCTATGCAGTTGCGTGCTACTACAAAGGACGATGATCTCCTCACGTAAGTCTGGCCGGCAACTGCACCTTTCCACTGAAACAGAATGAAATTGCTTGCACGGCAGAAGTGTGTGCAGCGGTGGTACATCCAAATCATAAAAGCTCTACCACCTTCTACATACTACTCTTTTAATTAACTATATACTGCACTTTTAATTAACTATAAATAAGCTCTTGTCTCATATCAATCTTCTTCCTGTGACACATTATTAGAGCAAGTTACTAACTCATAATGTACAGGCCGCGCCCACGGTACCAACGTTGACGGCGAATGTGAAAAAGTGTGACCCGTTCTTACACATATGAGATTGCTATATAAGACTTTGCAGACCCACTTTGCTCTCATTTCGAATGACGCTTTGCCAAATACAATTCAAGTTCTTAAACATAAATTGAAGTGGTATGTTTATGTTGTAAACAGTTCAGAGTGAAATCGTAATCAGAGTAACACTCACAATGGAATTGGTAAGTATCCTCATTTCGCGTTGATTTTCTTCCGCCTTTTTTAATTATTTTATAAAATTCTAAGAATAAAATTCACATAATTATATAGATAACCTACATATTTATATCCTAATAATTCGGAATTTTATACATTTCTGAATTTAAACAAAATAAACTTAACAATAACAAAATTGTGTACCGACCCAATTTAAACAATGAGTCCTTTAAAACAAATTAAATAACCAGGAACTTCAGATACAATCATTTGTTACATTAAAGCTGCTGTTTTCTCACGCATTTGAATAGGCATTGAAAATACCAAATACCAAATCGAAGCTTGTAAATTAAGTCTCGTGTTACGACGAAGGACTACTAAGGGCAACAGTCTCTTAGCTTTGTATCTACTTGACCCAATTAAGTCCACCATATCCGGCGATTTTACTTAGCTACCTTAGAAATAAATCTACTTATGCATACTTATTCAATTAAGATACTCTTGCAAAACATTTTCGTGCTTAATAATATATATTTTATTACAGGCAATTGCGCTAATGGCTCTGCTGGCGAGCGTGTATGGATACCATGATCCTGATCTTAACTACCATTTAAGTCAAGTTCAAAATGTGCAAGGATGCGGTGATTCCGGCTACTCATATCCTGCACCGGCATTGCAACTGACGCACGGAGTTCAAGCGACGGCGGCTCCTTTACTTACACACTCAATTTCATCTGGTTTCGGAGGATATTCAAATAACGCCGGCTACTCTCACAACATCGTTCTTCAACCACAGGCAATAAAATTGGCACCTGCTATAACATACCAAGCGCAAACATCCACCGGAGGTTATTCCACTCAAAATGAACAACATGGATATGCTACATCTTCTGGTCTTTCTTCTGCATCTTCACAAAAGACAGTTACGCCACTTGCAACTTACGCACAAGCCCCCATCATAGCCAAGATAACAGCAGCACCATTACAAGCTAAATTCTCACTTAGTCCTGCCACTACTAGTTACTCTGCACAGAATTTAGTAGCGCAACAGTCTTCATACTCAAGTGGATCATATGCCAAGGCTTCTTTAAACTCGTACAATAACATCCAATCGGGTGGACCAGTTGTATCTCAAGTATATTTTGCACCGTCATCCGGATATGCAACCTCTCCATCGCTGAAACAACAAACGCCCCAAGTGTTTTCTTCAGCAAACAATGATGAAAAATCTCAGTATAACCAATATTCTGGTTCATCGGCAGCAGCTATTAGCACTCCTATCGTTTCTTCGTACAGAGCACCAGTAATTGCTCAATCGGTGTCCCACGTATCAGCTCCCGTAGTGCATTACAGTGCGCCCGCCGTGACACATTACTCAGCTCCAGCCGCTACATCATCAGTGTCTCATTATTCAGCGCCCGTTGTGAACCATTACTCAGCACCGTCCGCACATTACTCTACCTCTTCAGTAGCTCAACATTCGGCACCTGTCGTCACTCAGCATTCTGGAGCTGTATATACTCAACATGCTGCACCAGTTTTCACCCAGCACACATCGCACGTTGCTGCACCAGCCGCGGTGGCGGTCGCACCTGTGGCTCAAGTTGCCCATGTGGCTCACGTCGGACATGCAGCTACAGCGTCGCACGCCGTCAAAAATGTGCACACGGAATTTTTGGAGAACTACGTAAGTGCTTTTCAATACATCAGATTTATTACGTACCTACCTAGTTTTTTTAATTATTTTAGATTTTGCAATAGTACGTACCATCTAGTAACGAGTGCATTTTTGCTCCTGTTGTCCTAAAACTGAGTTCCGTCTCTAGTTTTTAGAGAACATTGTAGGTAATACTAACTTAAGCTTAAGTACCTTGACGCCCGAGCGTTGCTCGGATAAAAACAATTGATTTTCTTGGTTTATTTTTAAGCAAAACATTCATTGACTTAGTGTTACTTAACAAAGCCTTTTGAAATACCTAGCTCCCAATATAAAAAAAAAACAAATTGTCACAAATAATAAAAACTCAACTTGCCTACTTGAGGTTTGAACCCAGGTCTCTAGCTCCGAAGTCAGCTTTCGTAACCATTCCACCAATAAAGCTTCAATTCCACTGACGAAATTTTTATAAAGGTCTTTCATATCGACATTGTCATTTGTTTGAAGGGCGGATTGATGGTCAACATTTGATGGCTTTCTACGCCACAATATTATTAATATTCTCCAATAGATGTCAGTAAGAGTAATTTTATATTTAACGGCATAAACATTAAATAAAACGACAATTATTTCTATCAATAAAAATTTGCTGGATAGATCCTGGATATCATCCCTAAACCAGGGTACTAATTTTTATCAAAATCTTTGGAGCCGTTTCCGAGACTCAAAAAATATATTTAGATATATACAAGAATTGCTCGTTTAAAGGTATTAGATAGATAGATAATCTATCTATCTAATAGAAGAACAACAGTTCACCTTTACAAAATCTTACTAAAATATTTTCTTTATGTAGATTGTGTATTTTTATCATAAGATAGTGGCCGCCCGCGACTTCGTCCGCGTGGACTTTGGTATTAATCATAGCATGATGTTATATAGCCTAAAGCCCTCGGGTGGGTCCCCTGGGGTTGCCCGTGTCCATAGGCGACGGTGACGTGAGCCGTCTGCCTTTTTGTTCAGTTTATTTATAAAAAAAAGCCTTCCCCAATAAATGGACTATCCAATACACAAAGATTTTCTCAATTGGAACCAGTAGTTCCTGACATTAGTGCGTTCAAACAAACATACAAACGAACAAACAAACTCGTCAGCTTTATGTATAGACACAGAATAAATAATACAAGGTATAGATTAAAATATTGATTAATTATTGTCGACGTGTGGGTACTGTACGAAAAAGCGTGAACCCTATTTCGTACAGTTTACCATCTTATTGCCAGCTCATCTTATGTTGGTTTCTTTTTTCTATGTATTATCTATTTTTCTTCTCTTCTATAAGTTTCATGTTATCATTTAAGGGACTGTAAATTATAAAAATTCAATACATTAACTGAAGTTTTCGATAAATCAACAACGATACTTCCAAACACTGATCGATAAATTCTTGAAATGGACATAACTTTTTTATTTGTGAACCGATTGAAAACCGCATCCTTCTACGTTAAGCCGTTCCTGAGATTAGCGCGCTCAAACGAACAGACAAACAGATAAACAGACAAACAGACAATAATTAAATAAATAAGTGCCTAGCTACTAACATTAATTAAATTGTAAATAAGTTTCAATACATACACAACACACCTTTTACTTAAAAAGTATTATTAACAAATCAACATATCTGACGCTCAAATTACACTAGTATTGATTGATGAACATCATTTACTTGCAAGTAAGTAACGTTCACAAGCATGTAATTTGTCTTGTTGTTACTTTCAAATGGACCCTATTAGATGTCTTATGTCCTGCAAACACTCACATACGTTAATTACTTTAATAGAGCGTGTAATTATTATAGCCAGCGATATTTCCACATAAGGTAGTTACCTCATTCCTGCAATTTGTGACATAACAAAATTGATTAGTCCCCACGGAATCGACAGCAGACGGGTCCCACATCAAATTTAATCTTGATTAGTCACTCGATTTTATTGAAATCATACCGTGTTGTGTAACATTAGATAATCAACATTTTTACATGTCGTTGCATTATTTAAATTAGCTATACCCCTTAAAAGTGTACAGTAGGTACGTTCATATATTTTAAGTAACTACGCGTATGTTGCAAACTATTGAACATACGTAGGTATACTTATGTTGAAATATTTAGGTACTCTTTTCCTAATTTTTTTAACCTTTTATGTCCCACAGTTGGGCACAGGTCTCTTATCACATGTGAGAGGGATTTAGGCCATTGTCCAACATTCTGGCCAAGTGCGGATTGGTGGACGTCATGCTTTCAAGAAATTATGAATTTCTCTCAGGCATGCACGGCGATGGAGAACATCGCAATCAATTACATTTCCCTATTAAATGATTTTATTGTTTCATTAAAATTGTAAGTAAGAGTATCTAATAAGAGGATATGCAAATGTCTTTCCTTTCATGTCAGCTGTGTGTAACTTCGAACACTAAAATGAAACTTAGGTACCTACCTTACCTTAACACAACTGTTAATTTACGCAACTCGTGTTGCATTTTTACTTTTACTTGCCTTCTTCGTATACAACACTTAAGACAATTACATACGTGTGCGTATTTTATTTAGAGCTCATATGCATTAATTTGCAATCCACTTGATAAGCAAACGATGTTTTCGACATTTAAAAAAAAGTTCAAGTGCCTTATTATAACATCACTATAAAACCATTTTCCAAAATCACATTACCAGGTAATTTTGGTTTATTTCCCGTGACACTATTGTTAATCATATTATTTGCAAAAAATCAAGCCGTCATATTATTGAGTATATTGTTTATTGTTTTCGCAAATATGCAAATCATGTAATGCTAGGGAAAATGAACCAAAATTACCCTGGTTATGTCATATTGGTTGCAAGATAGTAAATCAAATACATAATCCTCCTTTTGGAATTCGCCATTGTCAGGCCAGATTGTCCCCCATATGCCATAAGTCGCACATCAAGGTATTCTTAGACACTTATATTCTTGTATATTTTTGATTACATTACTTTAATATGTAAGGAATATTACGAATATATTATAATGGTCGTTAAATTTGTAAACCGGAAACCGCAAGGCGCAGCCCATTGGGTATCAAATCCTTTTCGTTGTCATTCGCTTTAAATAATACCTAGGTATCTAATTGTATGTTTCTTTTTAACTTTTCAGGACGCCCATCCAAGATATGCTTTCGAATACGGTGTCAACGATCCTCACACCGGCGACATCAAACAACAGAAAGAAGAACGCGACGGTGAGGTTGTGAAAGGTCAGTATTATTTTGAGTCATGCAAACCTTCGATGCCCCACTGCTGGCCATTACATAGTCTATCGACTTTAAAAATAATAGTATCATAAATATTTCAAAATTATTTATGAGATTTCGTGAGAGCCAACCTCTACAAAACACTTCATCTCGGAAAATCTCTTGCTAGGTCGATTCCACAGTTTGTTACTTTCTTGGCTTGGCTCTTCATAATACTTAGGTAACGGATAACTATTTATTAATACGAGTACATACCAAAAATTCACAGGGGTCAAAAGGGACTGGAATAACAATAGATGGCTGCAATCAATAAATAACCTTTATTTAATCAATGGCTGCAACCCTTTTTGCGTCCCACTGCTGGGCACGGGTCTCTCCCCCATTGGGGAAGCACGGAGCTTACTCCACCACGCTGCTCCAATGCGGGTTAGTGGCCACCCCACTGTCGGATGTTTTTGAACCGCCCATAAGGCCTCCGACTATAAATATAAATCAATATCAAAAATAACTCTTTTTATAAAATTCGCTATCGTCACGAAAGCGTAAAAGTAAAGTCGAGCGTGAAATTTAGGAGCTTTGCTCTACATGAGTTGTACGTTTTGCTATTAAGAAGAATCTCTTACCCCCTTATTTATAAAAAACACAACAGCGTTAATGTTATGTGACGTGAACGAAACATTTTTAGTTAATAATAAAATGCATGTATTTTTTAAATAAATAAGGCGGTTACACTTAGGTATTGTTGCAGTTCATTATAATAACAGTTATTAGTTAGATAGTTAAGATTAAATCACGATTTCGAAATAAAATGTGCATTGCATACCTTTATCACAACCAGATCCTTTTATCAAGGACCCAAAGTTTATGTCATAACCTCAGGTCATAACATAAATAACCTATTCATGACATAATACAATGCAGATAGCTGGAGAGGTATTTCTAAATTATATAAAATAATTACAATGTGTAGGTGGATGGAATAACTTAGCTACCTACTTAAAAAACGAATGGCGGGACTTCGTTCAATAACCACATACCTACATAATGTAGTGGGTGCGGCAGACGTTGTCCTGTCTTCAAAATATCAATAAACAAAAATTATTTCGCACTGGTATTATTCGCCATGTTGGTACCACCAACTACCAACGGCAGAACTGTAGTCGTAAACAGTTAGCCAATAGAAGTCGGAAGGGTTTACATTTTTTTGAGAGGAAATAGTTTAAAGCCCTATGGGTAATTTAGGTACCTACATAATTTATGCTAATTACACTTAAGTGGGGCGCTGCTCAACTCCATCTAGGTTTCTATGTTGGAACGGAAGTAGTGCCAGGTATTTGAGCTTGGCAAAAAAAAACTCCTAAAGGAACTTTAACGGCCAAAACCAATGTTCAATCCGTATTACCATCGAATCCTATATTTGTATGTTCGATAAAAATAATATAACACTCACACTCATAGCATAGTAAGGTAGATATACCCTGTGTCGTGGGTTTCATGGACACACACAAAGACAGAAACACAAACACCCAGACCGAGGACAGAAATTTTAAACTCATCATTCATATTTCGGCTTCGCCGGGAATCTAATCCAAGACCCTCCGGTCGGCAGTCTGGCATAGTCGCCATTGCGCCACTGGGCTCGGCATTTTTAAATAATATACATAATAAAATATTTATGTATATTATTTACAAGGCCAATCTAAGAGTTATCAGTTATCAGTCTGAAAACATATTCAGCAGAAGGACCCCAATAGTTCCCATGTATTTTCAGCTTTAGAAATACTTAGATAGGTAACACACTATTATCCTTTTAATTTAAATTATTAACATCAGACGCTAAGCTAATACCACAATATAAGGAGCGCCTGCCTTTTAATACTGTAAACCTTTTTAACAGTTAGTTGTTCTACTCAAGTAGGTCACAGGCAGCAGTCTCACACACATAGATATCCTCTCAGAATTGAAAATGACAAAATATAGTCCACCACACTGGTCAATTGGTCAACATATACACGAGATCGAAGAGGAGGAAATGTTCGATAAAAAAAACACGCATTCGATATTTGAATCTAGACTCCCGATGTGGGTATCCGTGTCTTAACCACCGTGCAATCACTGCTCTGATGTTTATTGACATCATTTCGATTTAAACTTGTAACAAGTTCCATATAGACACACAAGTAGAAGGAAAACGGCCATCTGACTGCCTTACCCATGACTTGCTCCAACTTGCTTTACTCTCACTTACTTACGGTGTCGTGATCAAGATTACGATTTATCGATTTCAGGTCAATATTCTCTGGTGGAACCGGACGGCTCGGTGCGAACAGTCAACTACGTTGCCGACTGGGAGACCGGTTTCCACGCTAGCGTCCACAACAGCA
Organism: Pyrgus malvae; assembly: GCA_911387765.1. Lineage (NCBI taxonomy): Eukaryota > Metazoa > Arthropoda > Insecta > Lepidoptera > Hesperiidae > Pyrgus > Pyrgus malvae. Next base: position 19,397,120 of record OU426951.1, on the reverse strand, counting down.
AAGACCACCATTAGATCTTCATTACCTAAAGTGTGTATTATTGTAGCTTAAGGAAAGTACATAAGTACCTACCTAACAGACGTTAAGTAGAAATGCGGTATGGTACTTAGGTACGTACATTGTCGGTACGATCAAAATGAGGCTGATTCTTTCCTACAAACCAATAAATACTGTGATTCACAAGGTACGTACTACGGTATTTCTACTTGAAATCTGTTATGTATTTTATTTTGTATGTAAATATAATCAAAGCTGATGAAATCAGATCTCTATGACTTAGGAGTATTGCATATAAATCATCAATCGTATTACCTATTACAATTACGCTTTTTACCTGATTAAAAGAAAATACAAATTACTTGAACGTGTATTTTAACTAAGTACATGATAGTATTCTTGTTTATTAATTCTTTTAATAAGGGTATGCCCGTTCTGCTTATATATCTGTATACATATCCCTCATTTTTCGCACCATCATATTCACATATTCATTTCGATCACGTTATTTATTATCATGTTACAGAATATGAACATAGCTATTCATATTCTCTCATTAATATCATTTTAATTCCATTTAACTATCTTTTGCAAAACATCAAATCATAGATTCTGGAAGAAGTAGGTATTCAAGGGGCTAGAGAAAAAATGTAATAATATTTAAGTGTTTTGTTTTGAGAATAATTATTATTTAGCGAAAAAAGCCAAAAGTTTTATAAATTTAAAAAGTGATTAAAAACAAAAAAGCAGATGCATTGTATTCTCTCTTGTAAAAGCACAGCAGATGCAGTAGTATATATCAGTAATATTCAAAAATCTACCTTAATAGGTTCAAATCAAAGTTTAATAACAGTATTGCTAATATTATTTTTTATTACACTATGTTTTCTTATTCTTTGTGCCATAAGCCTGGTGTTATCGCGCTTTTTAAATTGTGTAATTTTTTCGAATAGATATATTATTCAATATTTAATGGTAACCTACATTTTTTTTATACTTACTCAAGTTTTATATTATATAAAACCAAAACTTACATTGTGCTTGTAGAAAATGTACCTGCTATTAAATAAAACCATATTTTTATTACAGAAATTTTATTTGAAACAACAGCCATTTTATATAACAAATTTACCTTACTACTATGTAACACATATAACCATAATTTGAACGATTTATTATTTGAACGACATAATAATATAACAACAATAATATAATAAAACTGAGTCCCCCTGTTCCTCGTCTTGTTTTAGCTGGCCTATGGAGAACCCATAGTTCTCCATAGCCTATCTACCAGTCCCTCGTTCGTTCATCCCCATAGACCCAATATTACCTAGTTTCCCCTTTTGTAGCAATAGTTACTGTGCACCTGGCGGGGACCATCTTCGGGTCATATAAACTTTTATAGGATACTGCCAATGATGGTATTCGTCATGTGTAACCACATAACAACAATAAAGTGGCTCAAAGCTCAAACGTGTTGGACCTGTGCCCCCACAGAAACCTTCCAAATACCCGGGTCAAATAACATCTTTCGAGCTGTGATCCATAAGGCGAGACACAAATATAATAATGGATTATGCCATAATAAACCTTGTTATTTGTCTTCCATTATAATAACATTTTGGGCATGCAAAATCTTGATCTGCAGTTTTGTTTGCCTGAAAATAAATAAAGAACTTTAGTAAACACTGGTAAAAGACCAATTTTTGGTGAATACAATGGAATACATTGTGGAGAAATTTTGATTTATGGTCTAATGAATATCTATGAAGTCTGCTTACATTTGGCCAGATGTGTGATTATATCACTGATCCTTCTATAAATCCCATGGGCCATGGCCTAACATTGGTGGCCGAGCGGTAAGCACCGCGGTCTCTAATATGAAGATACAGGGTTCAAATCTTTTGTTAAGTGCGTATTAATCGCTGTTTCATGGTGAGGGAAATTATTGTTATTTGACCTAATTATTATTATTTTATTTTTAACGAGGTGCCCATGGATGTATCGAGAAGGAAGGCAAGGGGGGGCAGGTGCCCCCCGGATCAAGATCCAGACTGAGGAATTCAAGAATCCTAAAAGATCTCACAAATAATATACATCGCCTATACAAACGTTAATGAGCTCATAGAGCTGTTTCAAACTAGCAGTAATAGACTTAAAACATTACAAAATGAACATATTTTCTACTTTTATTCAAATATTCCACCCGCGCGGTCTCGAAAGCCACGACAATAAGTAAGCATCAATTTACACAATATACTTACAGTCAAACAGTAATAACAAAAAATATGAGAACATCCCATTATATGTGGCAATATAGGATTATTATCACAGCAGGCACATGTAGAATTTAATGTCATTGTCGCTGATGCAGGAATCGCAGATGAGCGCTGGTGTTTTCTCCACCACATATATTTTAAAACATTTGTCAATCTTTGCTTCAAGCCAAAAATATTAATCAATGATATAGCTGTACCTATTAATTCCTGCAAAGAAATACATATGTGTGAAGGTTCAACCATCTCTCAGATCAATCACATGACATCTTTGTCTTCAGCTCATAATTACAGTAGACAAGAACAAAGCACATTTAGTAACATTTATTTGCACAATATCACTGTTTGGCAGCAACCCTTTTTGCATCCCACTGCTGGGCACGGGTCTCTCCATTATTGGGGAGGCCTGGAGCTTACTCCACCACGCTGCTCCAATGCGGGTTGCTAGAGATGCGGGTTAGTGGCCCACCCCGGTGTCGGATGTTTTCGAACCGCCCATAAGGCCTCCGATAAAATCGACAACTGTTTCACCAATATCACTGTTTACAAAAGTTGTTTGATGTTTATGTTTATTGAGTTTACAGCAAGGCCAGGCAGTTGGCATCGTACGCAAGGGGTCTACGCAGATAAGCCAAACGAGCGCGATCGGGTGAGAGATGGGTGATCGCTAGTGGCAAAAATTTAATGCGCGTTTCCATGCTTCGAAGGGCACGTTATGTCATCGTTCCCGGTTGTTATTAATAGATAACAGTCGTTAAGCTTTGTTGGCTTTCCCTATATTGGGAAGAGACTCATGCCCAGTAGTGGGAAGCAAAAAGGCAGTCATTTAGTTTGCCATACATATTTACCTTTCAAAACACTAATCAGAAATATAAAATGTACATTTATATCAATTTTGTTATTCTTTTTATAATAATATGTTCCCATATTGCGCTTTTTTATAATTTTTCCAATCAGATCAGATAGGTCCGGCAAATAAACTACTATTAGTAATCGTAGAAAAATATGAACTTTTACAAAAATTATATTTAGCGTACACTTACAATGAAGTTGTGCCATAATAGCTCTCTTGTCCACGACAAGTCTGTGAGATCCTCTCGTGTCAGTTTATCAGCTGTCAACTCCAGTCCAAGAATAAAGTCAATTAGAATGGGATGTTTCCCACTTTGTATGAACCTAAGAAAATTAAGAATATCTCCAACAACTTGGAATGTTTCCAGCTTACTCAAGAAATTCTGAACATTTGAATTTGAGGTCAGGCTGTATAGGGCCCTTTCTCTAAAATACTTTAATCCTACTGTGTAACCAAAGTACCAGTACAATTTACTTTTTGGAAAATTTTCAGTCTTGTATTTTAGTGATAGCATTTGCTGCCCAAAGGTACATTTCTGGTCGTACACAGAATACTTGAATATACATGATCTGATTAACAGTTCCAGTTCTGGCAGTATTGGTTGCAGTGTACCTGGCTGAAAATCAAATTTTAATACAAAACAACATTAAAATATAAACCAAAAGAAAATTTTGGACATCAAATAAGTATTATGGCTAATACAGTCTTGGCCCACAATCACTGACATATTTTAATGAGATTTCAAAAAGCCCTCACCACTGTCTTAAATATCTATAGAACCCCTATTGATATTCAAGACCGTTTTCTTTTTTATACATAATGTTGAGGATATCCTCCTATGTTATGTATGAGAAAATAATTTATGACATCTCAATAATGTAAAATCAATTGACGAAATTATTATCAATATTGGCTGTAACCCTTTTTGCGACCCACTGCTGGGCACGGGTCTCTCCCTTATTGGGGAGGCCTGGAGCTTACTCCACCACGCTGCTCCAATGCGGGTTGGTGGAGATTATCAATATAACAGCAAGAAAACTCATGTATAAAAATGAATTAACAATTATCCTTGTGTTGGTTTAGTGCAACCTCATTTTTCCACTAAAATGATGTCACCTATTTTGTTTGTCGTAAACAATCTAGGCAGTTTTTTATTGAATGCATTTTATATAGTGATGAATAATTGTTGGAATTTACATTTACTATTAAACTATTGTTTGACCTGAAATACTTTTTATTTTGTATTTTATCTTATTGTCAAATTTTAAATTTTTTAAATTAACACAATATTGAGGCACATAATAAATGTTAATTATATGGATATGGCCTCATTGCTGTAAAGAGAGAACAAGTAGCATTGGATACCTACAAAGGAAAGTATGACTTGGAAATGTAAGAGTTTAGACTTCTTTGTTTTTATTTTTTTATATGAATGGAGTAGCAAATCAGCATGCAGGCCATGTGGTGTTAAGTGGTCGCTGCAGCCAGGGCCGGATACAGAGGTCTGAAGGCCTTGGGGCAACAAAAGTGTGGAGGCCCCCTTGGCCCCAAACTATTTTCCAAATATAATCGACATTGTTTTTTCAATCAGTGATATTTTACTGATTGCCTGATTGAAGTGAACAAATATAGATCGATGATTTCTGTTAATATTTAATGTAATCATGTTTGTACAAAATACTGTAAAGCGCGAAAAAATCTGAAAGGATAAGTTGTTTACTAGTGTGTAATGGTCTGAATTTTTATTTCCGAAGTCTCTATTGTGGGGGCCCCTCGTTTGTGGAGGCCCCGGGGCTGTAGCCCCAATTGCCCTTCCCTAAATCCGGCCCTGGCTGCAGCCCATGGACATGGACGGAACCCCAAGCAAGCATAGATAGGTCTTGCCTGAGGTTGCATGCAGTTGTACTGCTACTACAGAGGCTAATGCTTGCATCATACTGGCCTGCAACTGCACCTTTCCACTGGAACACAATAGAATTGATTGATTGCAGAAGCGGGTGCAGCAGTGGTACTTCCCAGGGCAAACATACCATAAAAGCTCTACCACCTATAAAACTTTGGTTTGGCACGTTTACATTTTAACATTTGGAACTTGGGATTTTATACAATACAATAATATTACTCCAATATCTTTTCCAAAATAAAAAAAGGTTTTCCTAACATAACATTCTTAAAAGCTGGAGAAGACCAGTACTATTACAACTCCACCGTTTTATTCTACTTCTTGTAATGTAAGCTTATTAGACGTACCTCCAAAAACTTAGTGGCTTGAAATACCAATTGTTTAAACAGCTCCTCTAATTGTTCGTCTAATTGTATAGAATCCAACTGAAATAAATAATAAAATTGAATGAATATTAATGTTTAGCACTTTGTGTATGAATTGAAAGTAGTGTAATAAAATATTTTAAACATAAAAAGTATAAAAACATCACCTGAGTTACACGAGGTATATAGTTTATAGACATTATAGGTGTTTAAACGTAAAGCACAATGGGAAACTAAATCGATAGACGATAGTAAATATTATTGAAGTCAAATATTAAAGTTTAAAAGTATAACACAAGACTTTTTTTCGGTGATTTGTTTTTGCTGTTTGCAATTGCAATACAAAATATACTCTGTGGTTAAAAGTACTCTGTGCTTGGCATTGGGGCGATTACATTGGCCAACATGCAAGAGCCGATTTGATATACATTGCTGGTTATCTGAGTACATTGTAATAAAATACTCAAGATAACCAGCAATGTATGCCAAATCGGACCCTGCATGTGGGCTAATGTAATCGGCGTTTGTAGCATGAGTGACTGCCATTTACATTTTACATTGACATTGACATTGACAGTGTCAACTCTTTTCTTTCATTTACGGCAACGCAAGTTGTCTTTATATTGCCAGTATCGAGGTATAATAGTTGAAACTGACCGACCGTGTGCATAGGGCACATTCTTACGGCGAAAACATACTTACGTGTCGTGATGCGCCAGAAGCACATCGGTTTCATACATTTATTATGGTTAGAACACAGACGTAAAAGTGGGTTAGAGTATTGTGAATTGGCGCCGACTGCTTGCCTCCGATTTCGCCAGAGTGGTGGTTGGTGGGGGCTTATGACGCGACACGACACAATACACAAATGTGTTTCTATACCGCGTGGCTTGTGTTGTGGCTCATCATTAAGAGAACAACGTGGACAACAAGTGGACGCTAGTTAAATTGAACTTGTGCGTCAACGAAAAGTTTTTTATGACACTAAGTGTAAAGAATATAAGGATCATTCATATTTAAATGCTGTTTGAAATGTATTTTTATGTCCCCTTTAATTAATGAATGGACTTCCCCAAATTGAGCTTTGTTCATTCTTAAGTACTGAAGGAATTTTTCTTTGTCATTCTCTAATTCTTTAACAAGACCTTTCTGCAGACCTTCATCTTTACTCTGTCTCCCTCTCTGTTCATGGGATGAACCAAAGAACAGTAGCTAAAGGCATAGAAGGAACTTTACGACATTTGCCCATGAATCTCCCACTACCTTAAGGTTGACTGGTAGAGAATGCTTTAAGCATTAACCTTCTGTCCGATACTTTTGTACGGTGGAAATTAGAACTATGCAAGTTCAATATGGTAGTGAATTTTTCTTTGTTTTTACGTACATATATAATGTTTTCGTAAATATATTGCGAAGCAAATGTAAGAATATTTATCTCTATAAATTTTTCTCTTAGAGATTCTCCAGCACCTATGTTATAAATTGCGCAAATAGCCAATTTCTGAAAAATAAAGATAGAATCAAAATCAGCCGCATTACCCCACAGTATTAACAGTTCACACCCTGGCAACACGCCTGGGCGATAGAGGGGCTTAACGAGGTGAAAGGGGATGTAGGTATATTTATATACCTACATACCCTTTCTCGATTGTTTTGGCTCGCGATTGCGGCGCCGCGGCACTGGCGCACGCACGTAATACTTAATATGTAATTCGTTTATTTTAAACCTACACTACGTAAGTACTTACACCTATGTAGGTAAGTAATACTTACTTAAATGGCTTCATTTGGTATGGTACTTATAACTTATTAAGTAATATTATTTATAAGTATTTATAGAGTAGGTAAGTATTTATCATTCTTATATTTTGTAATACTAAACTAAAATAATGATTATTAAGATAAAGAAAAACTTATATTTTTGCGATATTATCTTTAGACATAAGCATTACTAACAGTTCACAACCCTGGCAACACGCCTGGGCGACAGAGGGGCGTAACGGGGTGAAGAGGGAAGTAGGTATATAAATTGCGGCGTATCGATGGCGGTCAAAGGAGATTCCTTTCTATGTAGTATTATTTATTCTTATGGCGATACATAGCACTCGGATACCTTATGGTAATACATACCTTGGCGTGACCATCGATCAGATGCTGACCATGGTACCACATGTTGGGACTGCCACCACGCAGGCGAGGGCGGCAGCTGCTGTACTTCGCCCGGTGCTCACCTCGAGTCTCCCTCTGAAGGCCAGAGTGGCCATTTACAAGGCCTACGTTCGCTCCCGTCTCACGTATGCGGGGCCGGCTTGGTTTGCCCTTCTTAGTGAAGCGCAGCGCAAGCGCTTACGCGCAGTGCAAAGCGTGACACTGAGAAGGATAGCCAACGCGCCCCGATACGTGAGAAATTCAACCATCCAGAGGGACCTCCGGGTCGAGCCGCTGGACGAGTTCATCAGCTGCCTTGCCCAAAGGATGTTCGCGCGCACGGACGCGTCGCTCCTCACGCACTTGCGCGAGCTGGCGCCTTTGCACGCGCGCCCCCCCGACCGCCGAGCCTTCCCGCGCGACCTGCTCGCGCAGGACTAGTCGCGGGAGGACTCCACAACAGCAGCCCAAGGAAAGAAGACGCCAGGACTGTCCGGGAAAAGGTGTGGATCAGGGAAAAAAAACATATATATTTTTAAAAAAAATATTTATTAAAAAAAACATAATATATATATTATATTATAAATAGAAAAAATATATAGTATTAATAAAAAAAAAAAAAAAAAAAAGACCCGCCACACCGGACCCCTGGCAGCTCCTCTCCAATCAGTCGCCCAGGTCGGACCTGAAAATAAGTAAAGAAGACCACTAAGTTATGAAGAAAAAGAAGACCACGACGGGGACCACCCGGTCCCCCCCCCCCCCCCCCAATGACCGGGACCATATTTATGGCCCGCGGAAGAAACACACAGCAGGGGAAGTGCCGAAACGTGTTCCCCGGGCCCCTTGCGGGGCTCGAGAAGAAATCCCGGATTGGCGGTCAAAGGAGATTCCGTTCTATGTAGTATTATTTATTCTTATGCCAGAGGCAAGGAACGAACTTGCAGAGTTTTGGCGGGAAGTCGAAAAAGACATATTGTGCTCTTGTTTTGTTTTCATTTTCTTGGTGTATTTTTGAGTTATATCGGATAAAGTTACTGGCATTTTGTTTGATATAGGTTAATTACAGTGCACGAGTGTTTGTGAAATAGAATAACAGTGCTAAAATAGGTTTTTTCTGCTTGCCTCCAAAATTCCATCGGACACGTTCTAGTAAAGTAGCCATCGCTTTACTTGAATGTTGGACTGACTAGACTGACTGATTACTGACGACTTATTTACTGACTTTGTTATTACTTCGTCCAGTTTCATTGAAACTGGCAAAAATTGATGCAAAAATAATACTTGATGCTGGCAGTACGCACAGAGTTTGCGATGCCATAATTGAAAAAAATAACGAACTTACTGTAGTCATAAGAATAAATGTAGTATTATTTATTCTTATGCTGTAGCAAAGACCAATAATCCTAAAGACAGCGGGTCGGTGTAACCACTTTGTTGGCGTCTCTTTTTCGCAGCCAGTGTTACCCACTTATCATATTTTCCCCCAAATTTGGTAATCTACAATATCAAGCAAGTAAACTATAAACATTGGCAGACCAAACTGTGAAAGGATTTATATGCTTGTGCATTATGGTTGGTTGTTTGTGAGTTTAGATTGGTTGACTGGCATAAAGTTAATTGGGTCAGCAAATTACAGGACATACATATAGGAGAAAATAAAAGACAAATACAAAGATTTTTAATGACACCAATATGGGTGTTTACAAAAGCTGTACACATTTAGTACGTCATATTTACCTTAATGAGGTATGCAAATATTACAAAGATAAAAGTAAACACTTAGTTATAACGCAATATATAAAAATGTACATTTATATCAATTTTATTATTATTTTTCTTCTCTTTATCCTTTTGGTCAATAAATGGCTTTCAAAATAGACCGAACAAATTCGGAATTATATTGATGGTTGCCAGTCAATACGTCCAGTGGCCTGAATCCATTTATTTTCGGCAAGAGCGTCAGTTGGAAAATTGAAAAAAATATGACAGCAACATGAGATGAAATTCGTCTGGTAAACTTCTCATAATGTCTAATACCAAATGTATGGACCTTTTTATAGTCTGTCTGAGTGAAATTTAATATGTCGGGAAAATGCTCATAATGTACACCCAGCCTATAACATTTTACTGGTCTCCACTTAAATAGTTATATATAAACAGGTGGGACTTGAGCCTCCCGCTTGAAATGTAACTAACTACTAATGAGGTAACACATAATCTTTGATTTTATTATTTATGGTCACTGTTTTTGTTAAAAAATATTATATTTCAATAAGATTTTTTTTGCAATACGGGCAGGATATTTTGATTCGAGATCTGACAACACAATTTCGAATTTGACATTGTTTGAAATGAACAAATTTAAGTTTATTTTCACGAATTTCACTATATTTACGTTGAATGACTAGTAATAAGACAAAAGTAATTAAATATCTATATGTAAACAATACATATTTAGTACATTTTTAAAAAGAAGTATTGAACTTACGCGTAAAATGTAATGCCCTCCGGCAGCCTCACTTCGCCTTTACGCTCACTGCAGCTCTTACAACCTAAAATACTGCAGCTCACCATATTATGAAACTCGAAAAATGTTATTTGCTTTTAATACAACACAATTTACAGCTGTGAGAATCGATTTTAACACATAAATATGATAAAACAACAATGTCACCCCGACTTCCACAGTTTGTCTGCCACTTAATTAAAGGGCAATGTCAAAAAAACTGGTTACACCGAAAAGGATAGAAAATCTCGCTCCCATCTCTTTCTAACAAGTTCATTAAGTGTATTTCGATCTCGCTTTAGCGTGCCGTAATGAAAAATAGGACTCTGTCTATAGTACGTAGTACATTATTCTTAGTCTAAGTGCTGTAGTATTATTTATTCTTATGCTTACACTGTGATGACTGTGACATAAGAACAATACAAATGTCTTAGACTAAGGGGCTGATTACATTGACCAACCTGCAGGGGCCGACCCGGCATACATTGCTGATTATCTTGAGTATTTTATTATGTACAATGTACTCAGATAACCAGCAATGTATGCCGAGTCGGCCCCTGCAGGTTGGTAAATGTAATCAGACCTTAATAAGAATAATGTATTGTGCTTACGTACTATAGCCGGAGCGTAGTATTATTTATTCTTATGTTCTATTTTATCTTCTATTTTTCATTACGTCATACTAAAGCGAAATCGAAATATACTTAATGAACTTGTTAGAAAGAGATGGGAGCGAGATTTTCTGTCCTTTTCGGTGTAACCACATATTTTGACAATGCCCTTTAAATAAGTGGCAGGCAAACTGTGGAAGTCGGTGTGACATTGTTGTTTTATAATATTTATGTGTTAAAATCGATTCTCACAGCTGTAAATTGTGTTGTATTAAAAGCAAATAACATTTTTCGAGTTTCATAATATGGTGAGCTGCAGTATTTTAGGTTGTAAGAGCTGCAGTGAGCGTAAAGGCGAAGTGAGGCTGCCGGAGGGCATTACATTTTACGCGTAAGTTCAATACTTCTTTTTAAAAATGTACTAAATATGTATTGTTTACATATAGATATTTAATTACTTTTGTCTTATTACTAGTCATTCAACGTAAATATAGTGAAATTCGTGAAAATAAACTTAAATTTGTTCATTTCAAACAATGTCAAATTCGAAATTGTGTTGTCAGATCTCGAATCAAAATATCCTGCCCGTATTGCAAAAAAAATCTTATTGAAATATAATAATTTTTAACAAAAACAGTGACCATAAATAATAAAATCAAAGATTATGTGTTACCTCATTAGTAGTTAGTTACATTTCAACCGGGAGGCTCAAATCCCACCTGTTTATATATAACTATTTAAGTGGAGACCAGTAAAATGTTATAGGCTGGGTGCACATAATGACATATTAAATTTCACTCAGACAGACTATAAAAAGGTACTCCATACATTTTTTATTAGACATTATGAGTTTCATCTCATGTTGCTGTCATATTTTTTTGAGTTTCCCAATTGACGCTCTTACCGAAAATAAATGGATTCAGGCCACTGGATGTATCGACTGGCAACCATCAATATAATTCCGAATTTGTTCGGTCCATTTTGAAAGCCATTTATTGACCAAAAGGATAAAGAGAATATAAATGTACATTTTTATAAATTGCGTTATAACTAAGTGTTTACTTTTATTTTTGTAATATTTGCATACCTCATTAAGGTAAATATGACGTTCTAAATATGTATTAACAGCTTTTGTAAACATCCATATTTGTGCAAATAAAAATACTTGTATTTGTCTTTTATTTTCTCCTATATGTATGTCCTGTAATTTGCTGACCCAATTAAGTTTATGCCAGTCAACCAATTTAAACTCACCAACAACCAACCATAATGCACAAGCATATAAATCCTTTCACAGTTTGGTCTGCCAATGTTTATATTTTATTTGCTTGATATTGTAGATTACCAAATTTGGGGGAAAATATGATAAGTGGGTAACACTGGCTGCGAAAAAGAAAAGCCAACATAATGGTTACACCGCCCCGCTTTCTTGAGGATTTTTGGTCTATGACAAATGTACTCTGTGCATAAAGGGCTGATTACATTTACCAACTTGCAGAGTCTGATTTGACATACATTGCTGGTTATCTTGAGTATTTTATTACAATGTACTCATATAACCAGCAATGTATGTCAAATCGGCCCCTGCAGGTTGGCCAATATAATCGCCCCATAAGAATAATGTCTGTCATGGTCTGTCTGTGACTGTCACAGAGTACATTTGTATTGATAAAGAGACGTTTACTCGTCAGAGAAGAGACGATATAGAAATAGAAAAAAACAACAGACTGTGAAAAACATAGAGTAGGAGTGGTACTGTGAAAAGTTGACTAAATATTATTATAATAAAAAATATTACCTTTATATTATTCGAGCAAAGTGTAAATCGATTAAAATTTGGTACTGTGAGTGTGTTTTTGTTTTTCTAAAGTATTAATAGTTTTATACTTTTTGTGTATTAACACTTACCTACTATAAAATATTTTGAAGTAAGTTAAAATCGTAATATGCACGGTAACCTATTAATATTTTAGTATTATTTGGGTTCATTTATTGTGCAGTATGTGGATGCATTTAATACGAAGAATTAACCTGTATCGCAGGCTCCAGTGGAATGTATTATCAATGGAAGCAACGTGTTTATAAGTTTGCATCAAATGCGCTTCGTGCATTATTTATCAATTATCAGCTAATATACACATAATTATTTAAAGTGTACTACATTGCGCTATGCATAAAGCTTGCAGTCGTTACGTTGAAATAATATTTATTACCGTAATTATTAAATAACGTAGTAGACTAATTTTTATTACGTTGAATTTAATAAGTCACTTCTTCCTGTTTCTGTGCTACTTTTTTACTGGTTCTATCTCTTACGTGGCTGCAACCCTTTTTTGCGTTCTGCTAGGCACCATTCTTACATATGACTACACTTTTCCCGCTTAACTACGTACATTGGTAGATTTGCCCTAAAGCAATGTTAGCTTGGATCAGGGAACCCTATAGGCAGTTTGAATGTACCTAAACTTTGTGACGAAACATAACATGGAGCTGCTACAACCACTTAATGATATCAGTTGTGAACTTTAACTTCATTTAACTCAACTTAATTTCGGTTTTTAGTACTACTTGTAGTGTATCTTAGAGGTCAAATGGATTAATCACTTAACAGCATGTAAATCACAAGCAGCTACGGTTTTAGATTTAAGCTTGTTGTTACTGTGATAGTTTCAAAGTAATATTAAATTACAAGAAGGTAAAAAGCAACAATTTTTCTTTTAATTTTAGTGTAAATTTAATTTGACACAGGTGAAGAAGTGGGCGGGAGACAAATAGGTATTTCTATGAAGTTCAAGTCAGAGAAATTTTAAAACCCTTTACATAATAAATGAGTCTCAAAAAAACTTAATCTATGCACAATACTCCAAGGTAGAATTACTAACACTAGATAGTGTTTTTTTACACGCTTTTTATTAGCTTCACCTGTATGTTTGTAACCGACTTCTTTGGGCGCGATTTTGACCCACTTTAAACGGCCAGATTTCGTTCAAACTTTGTAGATATATTGAGGACCGATGACAATACACTAATTTGATAAAATTATTCCATTTAAAAATCCAACTCATCATCATCATCATCATCATCAGCCCGTATCAGTCCACTGCTGGACATAGGCCTCTCCCAAGGCGTGCCACTGAGCCCGATCTTCGGCTCTACGCATCCAGTTACTTCCCGCCACCCGGCGCAGATCGTCGCGCCACCTCGCAGGGGGGCGTCCTACACTACGTTTGCCCGAACGCGGTCTCCACTCCAAAAGTCGTCTCGTCCAACGATTGTCGGCTCTACGACAGATGTGACCAGCCCACTGCCACTTCAGCTTGCTGGCTTTTAGAGCTATGTCGGTGACTTTAGTCCTCCTTCGGATCTCCTGATTTCGGATCTTATCTCGAAGGGACACACCGAGCATAGCTCTCTCCATTGCTCGCTGCGCGACTTTGAGCTTGTGGACCAGTCCCATCGTCAGTGTCCACGTTTCGGCTCCGTAGGTCATAACGGGTAGGACGCACTGGTCGAAGACTTTCGTCTTGAGGCTTTGTGGTATAGATGACGAGAATATATGACGGAGCTTCCCGAATGCTGCCCAGCCCAACTGAATCCTCCTATCGGTTTCCTTCTCGAAGCTATTTCTGTCAATCTGGATGGTCTGCCCAAGGTAAACATATTCTTGAACAGCTTCGAGTGTCGTACCTTCGACGTTGATAGGGTTAGGAATAACGTGTGCGTTGAACATAACCTTGGTCTTGTCCAAGTTCATTCCTAGCCCTACTCGTCGGGAGGCTTCATTTAGGCTGGACAACATGTCCTGCAACTCCTGCGGCGATTCTGCCATGAGGACTACGTCATCGGCAAAACGCAAATGTGAGAGATATTTGCCGTCTATGCGTATGCCACGTCCTTCCCAGTCCAATAACTTGAAGACGTCTTCCAGTGCACAGGTAAACAGTTTCGGTGACAGGATGTCCCCTTGTCTCACACCTCTGTGCAGCTGGATAGGTCTTGTTTGGACGTTCTGGATTTGGACGGACATAATGGCTGAGTTGTATAAGCATCTCAACACATCGATGTATCGATAGTCAACCTGGCATCGCCGCAGGGATTCCAGAACAGCCCAGGTCTCGATCGAGTCAAAAGCTTTTTCATAGTCCACAAACGCTAGGCACAGGGGCTGATTGTACTCATGTGTTTTTTGTATTATCTGCCTCACTGTGAGAATGTGGTCTATGGTGCTAAAGTCTCGTCGGAACCCGGCCTGTTCTGGTGGCTGGAATTCGTCTAGTCTTCTGGTGAGTCGATTCGTTATGACCCTCGAAAACAACTTATAGACGTGGCTCAGGAGCGAGATGGGGCGATAGTTTTTTAGTAGTGTTTTGTCCCCCTTCTTATGGAACAAAACGACAATGCTCCTGTTCCACGCCTGCGGAGTTCTCCCTGTCTGTAAGACGGAATTAAATATTCGGGCTAATTGTAAAAGAATAGGTGTGCCGCCAGCTTTAATAAGCTCCGCTGTTATTCCGTCCTCGCCAGGGGCTTTTCCGTTTTTAAGCTGTTTGAGGGCCAACGCGATCTCCTCAACACTGACTTCGGGAAGCTCGTCAGTATAGTGGCGTGTTAATGTGGCTCTGGGATCAGTGGATTGGTTCTCAGGCTGCGGAATACGTGAAACATACAATCGGCTGTAGAAGTCTTCAACCTCGGACAGTATCTCTGGCTTAGAAGCGACCGTTTTGCCGTCATGCGTCTTAAGTTTTGTGAGGTGACTTATACCTAGACGATGAGCGAGTACCTTAGACCCCCGGTTCTTCTCAATTGCCTGTTTTATAGCAAGTGTATTGGAGCGCCGGAGGTCTTTGCGTATGTTTTTCCGGATATCTTTTGTAAGACATCTGAGTTCTGATGGTGTGGCATTACGGTCTTCGCGTCTTTGCTTCATAAGCGTGAGAGTCCTATCCGAAAGTTTAGACTTCCTGCCCTTATGCTTCGTCCGACAAAACCTGTTACCTTCATCCCTTAAGGTATCAGCCACATTTTCATAGTCCTCGTCAATATCCATGGTGGGTTCCAAGGCATCAAACCGATTTTTCAGTTCCAGCTGAAATTCATTTGACCCCGCTTCGATTTGGAGGAGATTTGGTCGGAGCGTAGACTTCAACATGCGGCGTCTCTCGAGCTGAAGATCTATATTTAAAGAGCCTCTTACAAGCCTGTGATCACTGCCGGTGTTGAACCTATTAATCACGGAGACGTCTTTAAATATCCGCTTGTAGTCCGTAATGATGAAGTCTATCTCGTTTTTGGACTTACCATCAGGGCTGCGCCAGGTCCATTTCCTCTGAGGCTTTTTCTTGTAGAAAGAATTCATCAAGAATAACCCCTGACTTTCGAGGAAATTGACCAGCATTTGCCCTCGATGGTTTCTCCTTCCAAAACCGTGGGGGCCAATACAGGATTCAATGCCAGTCTGTATACCCACCTTGGCGTTAAAATCCCCCATGACAACGTTGAAGTGAGCCTTGGTGGTACCGTTTAAGGCTCTATCGATGTCTTCATACATGGTTTCGACCTCCTCGTCTAAATGTGTCGAAGTTGGCGCATAAACTTGTACGATCTTAAGAGAATATCTTTTGGATAATCTCATTACAAGATATGCGACCCTGCTCGACACACTAGATATTTCAACAACGTTGTCAGTGAGGATTTTGTTGACGAGGAAACCTACTCCGCCTTGGGATAGTTGGTCTCCCTCTCGGAAGTAGAGGAGATGGCCAGATTTTAGGGTTATCGTGTCCTCACCCTGTCTTCGGACTTCAGATAATCCCAGAATCTGCCAATTTATGTTCTCCAACTCTACCTCGAGCTCAGCCAAGTTCTCGTCCAGCCTTAACGTTCGTCCATTATACGTAGCCAGTGTCAGATTTTTGTGGTAGCCTGCCGTAGCCCGGAGATTCCTAGCACCCCCTGCCCCACCGATACCATGACCGCTACCTTGGCCCGGCCTAGTGGGGCGGCCGGGAACTGGGGGCCGTTTGTATATGGCACTATTCATGGGAGGTTTTGCCCTAATCGCCACGCTGGGCAAGCGGGTTGGCGATCGCAGACACCTGGACATTTCGAACAATGACGCTGCTGCCCGTCAGTGTTGACAGTATTTAGTGTCCGGTGTTGATTTGTGATGGTTATCCCGCCATCAATCGGTCGTCAGAGCCTCGTCGGTTTCTCAGCAGGGTGTACCGCGTGCAGGTGAGGTTGACTTTTGGAACTTAAGGTGTGATGTTCCCTTGCACCCCTTGCAAAATCCAACTAAAAAATTAAAAATAAATAATATAGTTTAAAAAACTAAAAAAACACGCTTTTGAGAAAATACAAACTAAAAACTAAAAAAATAAGAAGAAAATGTATATTACTGTAAATAAAGCGTGGGGTGGTTTTTAAGATACTATTGACACCATACACCCCACGCTTTATTTACAGTAATATACATTTTCTTCTTATTTTTTTAGTTTTTAGTTCGTATTTTCTCAAAAGCGTGTTTTTTTAGTTTTTTAAACTACATTATTTTATTATGAAAAGGTCTTTTATTACTGATTGTAACATTTGAAATAGTAAATTTAAAAAAAAGCATCATTGCATAAATATATACATTCAAAATGTTCATAAAAATCAGTGTAGCATAAAATATGATGCACAATCTAAATTAAGGAGTAAAATTAATTACAGGCAAACTTAAGTGGTTGTACAGCTCTTTATTTTATTTTTATTTATTTATTTTATGTGAAAACATCTTAAACTAAGTTTCACAAAGGTTTAAACCTAATGCCTCTTGCCATTGTCTACCAGTCGACCCTCTTTGTTATGTTAGCTCTTTGTTATGTCTTGCTGTGTAGTTTAGGTAAAATCACACCACAGAGTGCATTTGTATATTATTATACCAATGCACACTACCTATTCTGATCATTGCTAATGATAGATAATAAAAATAAACAGTGCTTAAAGCTACTCAACAGAACTTAGCAAAAGATGTTTTTAACCTATTTTATTCCTAGTACCTGGACGACCGAGCGTTGCTCGGATAAAAACAATTTATTTTCTTGGTTTAGTTTCAAACGAAACACTGATTTGCTTAGTGTTACTTAACAACGCCATCTGAAATAGCTCCTAATAAAAATAGTTATTTTCATAAAAATGAAAAATACACAATATGGTTTTGATTGAGGTTTGAACCCGGGTCTCTAGTTCCGCAGTCAACTCACGCAACCATTCGACCACGAAAGCTTTAATTCAATGGACGAAATTTTCATAGAGCTCTTTCAAACTGACATTGTCATTTCTTTGAACGTCGGATTGGCGTATGGTAATAGGGGAGCCCAAGAAGGGATTTACGGATTTACTCGAGCGCGTCAGATTAAGATATGGGTTACACCTTGCATCCTGTTCAGTGCTGCTACGATTAAAAAAGACCTTCTATGTAGGTACAGTTTTTTTCTTACTTCTGGATGTCAAATGGTCAGATTAGAAAACCCCGTTACCGTTGAGCTACTCTTCAAGAGTTTGCCAAAATGCCGTTTTTTTATTTCGCTGTTTTGTATACATTCATACTAAAATCTTCAGATTACTGAAATATGACTTACGCATGGTAAGTCATAATGCATATTTAAGTTACTGAAACAGACATGACTTAGCATGCATTTAATTTATTCTACTATTTTACCTGGACCTTTCGTATAAAATTTTTGAAAACCTATAGGCGCTCTCTCCACCGGTTAAACGCAAAACGTCATGAAGTATAATAATATTAAATAATATAATATTTTAATCTTACTACCACCCAACCTATAAAAAGCACAAGGTCCTGATGACGCTTGAGGAAATCCACAATGAGCCTTGTGGGCTCCCCAGTTTGACAGCGTTTACGCCACAATATTATTAATACTCTCCAATAGATGTCAGGAAGAGTCGTATTTTTCAGTTTATATTTAAATTGATTTTCATTGAAAATATTTTTATACAGCTAAAAATTTCCATCAATAAAAATTTTGTGGATCGATTTATCATCCCAAATTTCATCAAAATCTTTGGAGCCGTTTCCGAGATTCAAAAAATATATTTAGATACATACAAGAATTGCTCGTTTAAAGGTATTAGATAAATTTTAAAAAGTGTAGTTTCTGAAATGGAGTTTGAATAAGGATGTAGGTACTTGAAATTAAAACATTTAATTAAAATGGCTTCATGGGCGAGTCCGACCCGCACTTGGCCACTTTTTTTATTTTTATTGGACTGGCTGTAGTAGCAAGCATTATTATTTTTTGTCAGCAAAAAATAACTTTGTTTTTCATAGTGTTTGTATGAACGACAAAGTTATATTTGCGGTTTTTAAAAATTTACTATATCTCAAAAACTGCGTACTATATCTCGTTCGAACCAATTTTCGTTGAAAGTTTTTATTGAGATCTACAACATATATTTTTGATAGATTTTTCACTTTCTTACTTTAAAAGTTAGAGTAAAGGACCAACATTTTACCACTTTGGAAGTGTCTACCTTTCAAACGATTAAATTTGAAAAAAAATGATTTTAGGAACCTCAATGTCATTTTAAAAGACCTATCTATAGAAACCCTACATGAATAGGTTTGATGAAATTTTTTTTTTTTTTGAGTTCCATGTATGGAGAGCATATATGATTGAAGTATACAATGAACTTAAAATGAAAGTACATAATATTTTTATAGAAAACTGTTATGATGTTTTTAAATTACCAAAGGAGGACTGATTGTTTTTGTTTGTTATTCCCAATTTTTATTGCAATGAGATTTAAATCATCATTGAAAGTGTACTTTTTTACAAAGCATCATATCTACAATTTCTAATTCTATAGTAAGGCCAAGGAGACGAGATAAAAAATGTAAACAAAGTTTCAGGAGTACAAAACATTTTTATTTGAATAAATTATATACATAGCATATACTAGCGACCCGGCCCAGCTTCGCTCGAGCCATATACATTAAAATCTACCCATTTAAGTACTAAAGGCAAAAAATAGACGCGCGATGAAAATGCGCGCCGGGGGATGTGATGATTTTGGTAAAACAAAATAGCATTTTCTAGAGTATTTATTTCATTACATTTTGTACAATTTTAATCTGAATTGACGAAGCTTATTAACGTTTTTATTTGGATTAGGATTAATAACAGAATAAAACAGCTTCGAGATAACGTGATATTTTTCATTAACATTTTACACATAAAAGTAGTTATTGTAAGTCAACCGTAAGAGATAGAGTACACCAATGCGGACTTTTGTATAGCAAATTTATATATCTACAATTCTCTAGAACATCACTTTAATGTTTCTCCGCTGGTTAACGCGGCGCAAGAGAATATAACTCTCCCAGTAGGCAAGATTTGTGACAAAAATCGTTATGTTTTAGTCTAGTTACTTAAAAGCATAATCAATTATACACCTAAACCTTCCTCAGAAATTACTTTATCTATTTTTAAAAATTCGCTACAAAATCCGTTGGGTACTTTTAAAGATCTAAGCATACATTTGGACGCGGGAAAGCGGTGGGAAGCGAATTTGTTTTAAAATTGATTTATTATTTATTACAACACTTCTTCCAAATACCTACTTGAGAAAGTGACACCGCAATTCTAAAAATCATATATTTGGAGCAGCGGAAAATACGCACATAACAAACTATTTTGCCAAAGGTGCTCGCCGAGGGTTTGAACTCGGTATTTCCGTGTCGGAAACCGCGGTCTTAACCGCTCCACAATCACTGCTCGAATGAATTGATTAGTTGTATGTTTATGAGTACGTGGCTATATACCACTGCGTCTTCTAAATCCCAATTACAATTACTCATATCTACTTTGTATATCTACCAAGAACATGAAAATAAAACAAAAGCACAACATATTGTCTTTTTCGACTTCCCGTCAAAACTCGACCAAATGTTGACAACTGCGGTACTGACTGTTTTCCTGTACCACGAAACAGCTGTCATCGACTAACTGACAGCAATTCTGCGTATGAATGATAAGGATAGAGATATTAATTGCTCGCTCTCGCAATAGTAACTTGGTAACGGTCCGTTTGTTTACATTCTTTATCTCGTCAGCCTCCGTATTGACAGCCTCCGTGGCGTAGTGGGTGATGAGCCGACTGCGAAACGTGAGGTTGTGGGTTCGATTCCCACCCAGGACAAATATTTGTGTGATGAACATGACTATTTGTTCTGTGCCTGGGTGTTAATTTATCTATCTAAGTATGTATTTAGAATTATATATGTATGTTTATCAGCTTTCTGATCACCATAGTACAAGCTCTGCTTAGTTTGGAATCAGATAGTGTTGTGTGAATTATCCAAAGATATTTATATTATTTATATTTATATTCTTTATCTCGTCTCGTTGGCCTAACTATAGATTGTTTTACTGACTCTTAACTTTTATAAGTATCATAATTCCATATTAGTTCTTGTTTCAGGTCTTGTGGACATGCCCAGGAGTTAACAAAATGAATTATTTAAATATTTTGAAGCAGTCTACAATTGTACATTTATGTTTTGCTATATCTTATTTCACCTCTGGTTTGATCCTAAATGTAGTTCAGGCCATTTTATACTTTGGACTAAAACCTTTCAATAAGAAACTGTACAGACAAATCAATTACTATCTATCATACTCTTTTTCCAGTCGTAAGTATTATAGAACATTTTTTGTACATATTTAAGTAAAATATTAAATTTACGTTCATCGTACATGAGAACCTCGAAAAATATTTTGGAAATAATAATATGGCTATAAATTCATTCCTTAATATAAACAAATTTATGCAATGTTTTCAGTTTTATAGATTAGTTTCTTCGTGATTTTAGTTATCTTCTACATTTTAGAATATGTGGTTGTATACATATAGTTGTACTAGCCTTCTGCCAACGGCTTCGCCCGCGTGGACCTCTTTTGTAGGTTTCCGTAGGATAAAAACCCTCATCCTTTCCCAAGGTCCACTCTATCTGTGTTCCAAATTTCATTAAAATTAGTTCAGTAGTTTAAGCAGGATAGCGTAGCAGACAGACAGACACACAGAGTTACTTTCGAATTTATAATATTAGTAGGGAAGTAGGGATAATTGTTATTGTTTATACATACATACATGTTTTTTTGCAGAATTAGTCTTCATGTCAGAATGGTGGTCAAAAACAAAGTTGTCAGTTTATGTTAAGAAGGATGAATATGAGAAGTTTTATGGTAAAGAGCATGGATATCTAATAATGAACCACAGTTATGAAATTGACTGGTTGATGGGATTAACTTTTTGTGATGGCATAGAAGTCCTAGGGGTAAGTATCAATGTGAACTGATATTATAAATGTGAAATTTTGCATGCTTGCATATTAAAAAGTAACTTGTGTATTAAAATGTAAAAACTGGTTCGTCGCATCATGTTCCAAGTAACGGGAAGCTTAACCTGCTTAACACTGATGTTTTCATGAAATAAAAGCAGACTCTGAACCGATTTCAAATTTTTGGTTTTTAGATTTGATACACCTAATTTCGAATTTTAGGTAGGTTGCCATAGAGATAGCTCAATAAACTTTACAGAGTAAATAGCTGATGAAACAAAGAAGTTTTTAAAATGCTTTTGGTTAAAAAATGTTATGTTACTTTTTTTTCAAACACTCTTAGGTATTGGTATTTTTTCTTTATTTCCTTCTATGCCATGTTTTATTTTATTTTATGGCGCAAGTGTATGGGTTGCGAAGTAAAATATCTTTGTATTGAAGAGGCCTAACTATTAGCTAAATAGCAAAAAAAATCAAAGCTTTATCTCAGTTATTCATTTCAATATGCTTAGAATTGTCTTGCAACTCTTAAATAAGAGAAAAATAAAAAAAAAACTATCATAACTTCTAAACTACGAAAAATCGCGGAACATGCATGGGGGTAATTCGGGTAGCCCAAGGGGTGCTCTACCTCTGGGCCACCGCTTGACAGTCTTTTCTGGGACATCCTGTATAAACTAGAGATGCGCCGAACGTTCGGCTGAATATTCGTATTCGGTACATTCGGCATATTTATTCAAATTTGTATTCGGCCGAAGGTTCGGTTAATTGGCCAAATAATTACCGAATATTTAAATTATTGTTAATACTTTTAAAAAAAAAAATTATATATACATCAAGGTTAACCAATTACTAAATAAGTATGGTTTATTACGAAAATTGTACATAGTTTTTTTGTAAATGAAAGAAACACTACTGCTAGTACCAATTGGCTGCAACCCTTTTTGTATCCCACTGCTGGGCACGGGTCTCTCCCCATTATTGGGGAGGCATGGAGCTTACTCCACCACGCTGCTCCAATGCGGGTTCCAATTATTAATTGTGAAATAAAAAAGATTTACTTTAACAATCAATAAAAAATAAAATAAACTGCTGCTTTATTACAAACGTTGAATTAAATTTCTATGAAATTAACAATTTTAAAATCACTATTTTGAGTTTAACAAAAAGTAAACGGGCCGTGGATTATGCGTATGGGTGGTTGCCGACTGTACCGTAGCGACGTGTATAAACCTGTTTACCGCGCAGAATTGAACCGATTGATTCGAATATTCGGGTTGGTACATTTTGGACCGAATATTCGGCCGAACTTTCGTATTCGGTTGAACCTGCATTCGGCGCATCTCTAACGTAAACTATTATAAAGAAATCTTCATACCAGCATAAACACTGGGAATTAAAAAACTTTCTCTGTGCATTATAAAAAATGGTTTTCACAGTTTAATTTAAAAAGCAATATTTCAAACCATTTCTACCTCTCTATTAAAAATGTAAACATAGTGTCAAAAGTGAAAATTTGTAAGTTTCAGGATTTTGTACAAAAATTTCCCTAAAGACTTTCAAATCTCAAAATATAAGCAGTTACTAAGTATGTATGAAAATATCAATGTAAATTCCAATGGCTTTACCAAATCACTTGTTTTCTTGATTACTTATCATCGGTTGCACGGTTTTTTCCAAAGACATAACTTCGATACTAATTAAAAATAGCATTATGACATTTATTGCATAGCAGACATATATGAGTAGTATGATAATACAATATAGTGGTTACAATAAAATTGTAAATCTTTACTAACATACATTTTTTTAATTAGGCAATTACTTACACGTTTTTGTGTACATATTTTCAACTTTACTTTCTTTGTATGTTGTATGCAATATGCATATTATTATAATATAGTATACAATAAATATTTCAAAATTAATCAATTAAACTGGAATCTTACTCAATTAAACTTTGTACCCTTTTCGATGCACTTTGCGACTATAAGCTTGGTTATAGAATTATGAAAATCTAACTGTTATATTATTTTGTTGAACATTATTATAGTTGTATTATTGACATTTAATGATAAATATTAAGTTCAGTTAAATAATTACTGTTTTAACCTTCTGTTTTGTAAGTTTACAATATTATGTTAAATGTGAAGTCTGAAAAGGTAGCATTTATTTCAACTCGTATTATTCATTAAGACCTGCAAATAGAAGAGGAGACATGGAAGATTGACCTTCACCAGTCTGTAACTCGATGAGACATATTTTTTATCAAATATAATTTATAAACATATATGCCTATGATAACTTGCCTATCGAAAAGTGTTCATAGCTATTTTTAATTTAATTATTTTTTATCAATTTTCTTTCATCACCTCACTCTTGTCATAACCGAATGAGTTTTATCTCAATTGATAGTTTTTAACTTAGTGAGTTATCAGATCGGTGAAGGTCGATCTTCAACAGCTCTTAGACCAAAATTATTGTACTAAATGCCTTACAGTAATGTTTAAATAAATAAATAATAAAAATTGGTTTTGCCATATCCAATATGTGGCAGTAAGTATGACCATAATAATACATATTACATAATATTATGTTGATTCCATTTATTTATCGATTTTAACTCCACATGTAGAAATATACATGTTTTTGACTAAGAATGATTATCATAATTAAATGTAGACACACTCTAAATCAAATCAATTTATTGTCGAATATGGGTACATTACAGTTTTTAAAGTTAAAATAATTGTTCATGCCAAATTTCTGCCACATGTGGGCGTATAATAATTAAAAGTAACATTATAAAAAATCCATTCATATACCTAGTAAATAATACTTGCATTTATCATTCAATTCAACTATTAATTACTTATTGTGCTAATTACTTACTATAAGATTAAGTTATTTTTACAATTTAAGTAATCAGTGTAGAATTAATAAAATTAAAATATTAGTTATATTTAAAGATTAAAGTATTTCAAAAAATTAAAAATTCAAATTAAATTGTCATGATATGCTCGTGTCTGTTTAAAATTCATGAATTGAATAATAGCACTTTCCTGTTAATATTGTCTTTAACTCTTATTTAAACTTTTCGTTGTTGGCTATTTTTCGAATCGTCAGTGGTATTTTATTATAAATTTTAGGGGCCATACATAAAACACTTTTTCTTAATAGGGCTGTCCTTGAAGTGTTCATGCATAACTTAGTACCATGTCTTTTGCTCGTTAAATCATTATTAAATATGTCAGGATTTATTTAAATATATCCTAGCTAGAAAATGTGCTTGATAAATATATAGAGCAGGTAATGTCAATATTTTAAGATGCATAAATTTGGGTCTACAACTATCAGTACTATATTATTATATCCTAGTAATAGCTCGAACACACTTCTTTTGAGACTTAAATATACCTTCACGTCTTGTGCAATAACCCCAAAATATTATTCCAAATCGTAGAATAGACGCCACAATACTATGGTAGACTGTTATGAGTGCTGTTTGATTCATAAACTTTGATAACGCATATGAAAATTGATTTAATTTTTTGCAAAGATGTTCCGAATTTCGTCGAGTTCACATCTTTTACTGATTCGCCTTGATAATTAATTTTAAGCGGACCATGAAAACATTTGCGCAGCCTAAAATTCATAAAATGAGTGTGCACTTAGTGGGTAAAATTAATAAATAAAATAAAATGTCCTGATATTTTAAAATTTAGGTAAAAAAAACTATGGCCTTAACCTTGTCTATAACTTTTTATCATCTGAACTAATTTATTGTAAAATAATAATAAATAATTTGTGATAGTAGTATATTACATAGTGCAATACTCCAAATTATCTATCAGCTATACTGAAAACTATGCTATCTTATCATGATGACTTAAAGGTAATTTAAAGGACAAGAATTATGTAATAATATTAATTTCCTGAATTAGATAACAAAGTAATCCATTGATTTCGTTGTAGCTGGAGTTTAGAATAAATTACACATAGACATTATGTAGGCTGTAAGCATGAAAGACTCCATTAATAGTATTTGTATATATATATATATTCATGAAATTTAGTATTTTATAGTTTTTTTCTTTAAATATCGTTTTATACAAGTTTTCAGACAGTAGACTGCTACAATATCATTGGAATACAAAGATAAATTTCGCTATAATCTATAAAGTTGTTTTTTTTTTTTAAATAAAATAACTGAACAAAAAGGCAGACGGGCCGCGTGGTGTTAAGCGATCACCGTCGCCGATGGACACGGTCAATAATAATAATAATAATAGCTCAGGTTGGAAAACAGATGGTCTATACTAAAAGACGCTGAAACCGAAAATTTTGAGTTCAGATGAATCCAGTCCGTTTATTATTTAACCCTGTTTATTTCTAGTTCTTTCACTTTTGAGAAAACTATTCATCAACTGGTCATCAAGGTCATATCATACTAGTACATTATTTGAGAATCCTATTTGTTTTTTAAGTTAGTTTTTTTTTAGTTTTCATTCTTCAAAATAATAATCACTGACATAATTGATAACAGAGATACTTAAGTTAAAGGTTTTAATGAGATATATATAAAAAAAGTATATGTTGATAGAAAATGTATGATGCTTAACTACTGCTATTATTGCTATCAGTGCTAGGAAGTAAAATTTACATTAAGGCATTAGTTAAACCAGCCTTCATGTGGAGAAGCCATTAAAATATTCCATATTTTAATAAAATTTCACTAACTAAAGTTAAAAAAATAAGTAGTTTTAACAAATGAATTATATATAATACACAGAATAGTGAAAAAATATAAAAGTACCTAGTTATCTTAGATTATAAATATTTTGTTTTAATCTTAGATAACTACTTATATTTCGTACTTTTTAAGTGTAGCTGTATGCAATTTATAGAAATTATGTTTTTAGAAATTATTGCTCATTGATGTAGAATGAACATATTATTATTTTATATACTTATTAGAACATTATCATATTTTACATAGTTACTAAGTACAGTTCAGATTTACTTGCAAAAATAATACATATCGAAATAGTTTAAAAGTAGCAGCAGCACTTAATTGCATTACAAAAACATTCTACTTTCACTAAGAATTAACCTTGTTTCAGAAAACCAGTACGTGTACAAAAGTTTTCTGATTTTTTAAAAATATAATGTATGTTTGATGTAACGTCAACCTTACGGTTATTTTATTACTCCAAACTACAAATGCATGGATTGCAAGAAACTTTATACATCGATACGACTAACGTTATGTAAATATTTACAAATGGACGGACGGAAGGAGTAGCGCACGTTAGGGGAGGCCTATGTCCAGTGGACTTCTAAAGACTGATGGGTGGATGGAAATATTTACATAACTTTAATTAGGTGTTTTAATGACTTTCATTTTAATCATATCTTTTTGTATAACGTACCTATGTTAAAGTAATTCAAGGGTATACTATGTTAGTGATTTAGTGATCTCTTGACCTATTAGCTGACAACAATAGCATTTTTTATCTTAGTAACGTAATTTTGCAATGGGTACATTCCTTGTTTAATGATGAGTCCTCAATTATTATTGTAAGCAAATTCAATAGTATATCAATTTATTCTATTGATCTACATACATATCTGTTTGATAAAATACGAAAAAATAGGTTCTAAGTATGTATTTAGAACCTATTTTTTCTAAGTATTTAGAACCTAATTTTTGTATAGTCTTGTATACTATTTTGCACAGAAAAATTCAAAATAAGTACCTTAAAATACATATACATATGTATATAAACGTATACATGATTTTTATTACC
This sequence comes from Pyrgus malvae, assembly GCA_911387765.1. Taxonomy (NCBI): domain Eukaryota; kingdom Metazoa; phylum Arthropoda; class Insecta; order Lepidoptera; family Hesperiidae; genus Pyrgus; species Pyrgus malvae. The sequence goes on along the minus strand of OU426951.1, from coordinate 19,369,301 downwards.
TTTTAAATCGATAGAAATTTAGTCAAATAAAAGAAATTTAGTCAAATAAAATAAATAAATAACGTTTCACACTCATAGCCCCACAGTAAGGTAGATACACCCTGTGTCGTGGGTGCCATGGACACACACAGAGACAGAAACACAAAAACCCAGACCGAGAACAGAAATTTAAACTCATCATTTAAATTTCTGCTTCGCCGGGAATCGAACTTGGGACCCTTCGATTGGCAGTCCGGCATGGTAACCATTACGCCACGCGGTCGTCTCATAGAGACGACTATACTAACACTAGTGACTAGACTATGTATAAAGGATTTGTGACGTCAAAACATCACTCATATAAAATATTTGTGACGTCACAACTCATTTTCTCATATAATATGTATGAGTATGTCCCGTTTTGACAGCTCATTAAGAGTATCTCAATCACAGAACATTATTAACAGAAGTTAGAATGGAAATGTGGGCGGGGCAGACGTCGCCAAGGAATTTTGAGCAAACGCTCAAACTTCCAAAATCTCTACAGAAAAACGCGATCGTGTTACAATATGCGTGCTTGTGTGCGTGCTTGGGTGTGATTCGTTCATTTGAAATCGCGTGATTGTGCGGCGCTAAGATTGGCTAGATTTGAAATTTCAAATATGTGCGTAAGCTTCGTATTTATTTAAGTACAGATGTAATGGAGGTGAAAGGCGGGGCTTAATCGGCGACACCAGTCTTCATACAAACGGCGTATTATTGCCGTTCTACCTCTTTTAATAATGTTCTGTGATCTCAATTGAAGTCCAAGACTACAGTAGCGCAGTTTGCTCAATGTAAATATTTATAATGATTTTATTACTGCTTTACATGTATTTAAGTGCGTTGTTTAAATCGGATCATTTTGTTATACAGGCTTTCTTAATTGGTTGCCCCTAGAGTTGGTCCAGACTGATTATTGTTGCTCACCGTATTTTGCTTCATTTTATTAATTTTACTGTCACCTTTGGAGCCTGCCCACTCTTTAGGTATCTCATAATAACTAATGTTCTTTTAATATAGGCTATGTTCTAAAGGCCTATGAAAACATACACATCTCTCATGGTGACTACTGCAAAATATCCTAACTCCTACGCGCTTATATGTTCCTGACGTTCTTGTGTTGTGAGAAATGGACAGTGTAAAAATATAATAATATACTGACACTTTTGTAATAAGCTTTGTAATCTTTTTATAATAACGATTATTTTTAATGTTAAATCTTTTTTCTATCCCCTTTTCAGAACTGCAAAGCCTATGCTAAGAAATCCATCCAATATTTACCACCTATTGGGTGGATGTGGAAGTTTTCCGAGTTCGTGTTTCTGGAAAGATCATTTGAAAAAGATAAGGAAATAATAAAAAACCAGATAGCAGAAATTTGTGACTACCCAGATCCAGTGTGGGTGAGTTATCAATATCGCTTGCATGAAGTTTTATGTGTAAGATCGTAAACTACACGGCAAGAGAAAAATCTACAGTTTTTTTTTTGTTTTCTGTCTTTTCACATTAATGTTTACACTGGTCGAAAACATTTTTGGGCATGGGACATACACTTATTTTTATTGTTAGTAGCCAGAAACAAGAAATAGGACAAAAACAGTTTTTATATGAATTTGTGAGAAAATTCTCAAAAACAATTTTTCTAAAACTAAAAAACATATCAAAACAATTCCTTAATCCTTTATTATTTGAATCCGGTCCATTCCAACTAAGGAATTAGTCACAGTTTTATCTTAATCGGATCAGTAGTTTTTGAGATGTAGGTTTCCACGCATTTCTGAACACGGTATTTACAACATTTTCCTAAGGAAAATATACCCTTTTCAATTGACATATATTTGAAGTCAATATAATTTTTAAAAATCTTTTATTAACAGGTAGGTACTTTGAAGTAAACTTGATAGACCTTGCAAATCTTTAATTTTGTACTTAATTCATAATTTTTATTTAGTATTTTTATAAGTTCACCGCAAATATAGCAAAACGAGTCTCGTCTGTCACAACCTTTCGAAGCCATTTTGTACGTATGAAATAAGCAAACAACATTTTACTAACGTAATACTCATAAAAACAATCTTATATTCTTAAAATAATGTTCTAATCTTTTATCGCGCTAAGTCGACCACTTATTGGGTGCAAAAATCGAAAAGTCAAATTGCTGTAACCATTTTAGCAAGCATAAAGCAAATATAATTGTTTATATTAAAATACAATTAAATATATATTTTTTGCGTATATAATCAGAATATACTTACTCAATAAATCCCAAGCTCAAGAAAAAAAAGGTGTAGTGTTCTGTGTGATACCTAAATTATAATTTATGTATTTTCTTTAAGATACCTAAACACTGTGAAGGATTATTACCAATACTCGTATATAATATCGATATTTACCATTTGAAATAACTGTTTTTTTTCACAATTGTACGGACCGGGCGTAGAAATACTTCAGTAGGTACGATCAATTGCTGCTTTTTAAGAGTGATACCTATTATAATACTACTACTCTACAATATTACTTTTATTTTGACTCAAGATAAAACCAAACATATTATGCGGAATAATTAATAACTATCGTCACACCTCGTTCAATAACTTTTGTGTTATAATACCTACTCTATTCTTGAAAGAAAGTGATAGATTCGTGAAGTAACATCATCTGTACGTTGATGACTTGCAGATTTACACGCAGTCAGATGTCCACTCTCTCGATATTGCAATCGGAAAAAACGCTGACCTTTTACATTAAATACTTATGGCTAATTGGTTAGAGAAGGTTGGCGAGTAAATCCCAGCAAGTGTCAAGTAATTGTACTACTCGATCAAGATGACTAGGAGCTGGGAGGGAGGCTGCTCTGAACGCCCGTAACCGAAACTTACGCGAATTTTCTTGCCTCATTTTTTTTAATAAGACTGACGTCACGAAATTATAGCAATACTAGCTGACCCCGCGAACTCCGTACCGCGTTTAAATGTTCGGGGTGGGCCACCTTTATCAGTTGGGGGGGGGATGAAAAATAGATGTTGGCCGATTCTCAGACCTACTCAATATGCTCACAAAATTTCATGAGAATCGGTCAAGCCGTTTCGGAGGAGTATGGCAACGAAAACTGTGACACGAGAATTTTATATATTATACTAGCTGACCCCGCGAACTCCGTATCGCCTTAAAATGTTTAGGGTGGGCCACCCTTATCACTTAGGGGGGTGAAAAATAGATGTTGGCCGATTCTCAGACCTACTCAATATGCTCACAAAATTTCATGAGAATCGGTCAAGCCGTTTCGGAGGAGTATGGCAACGAAAACACGAGAATTTTATATATTAGATTATTCATTCAGGGGCAACGCTAATCTTATAAATTCATGAAAAAAAACACCGTCTAAATGTGCCAAAAATGATTCCGAAAATGTTAGACCTTATGGACGGATGCCTACAGAATAGCCCCCCAGGAGTCATGTTAACTTGACCGAGTAGTAGTGGATGACTATCGTACGAGGGTGGATTGAAAAGTTCGCGGCCTCAACAAGAAAATAAAATAAATTGCATATAAAATATTTTTAATTCTCAACATAATCTCCACCTAACTCAATGCATTTCTTCTATTTTAACACAAATAAATCAAAACTCAAGTAATATTTATACACACACCTAATAGTGATAGTTATGACGAGAATCATTAAGTTTGGATTGCCCGATAATTCATTCACCTTTCATTCAATACTTCCCAACCCTATTAACCCTATTACCATAAACTAAAGATAGATAACTAAAGATAAGTCCGCCATATTTGTCTACTATTTCAATTCAAATGAAACAATTAAGAGTAAATTAAAATTAACAATAAAAAGGCATTAAGTACAGCTATTAAATGTCATGTTTATCACTAGATTTTTTTTTTATTTTGAATATATAATATATTAATTTTATGCTCCTTGTCCCTATTACACTTTTGTTTGAATAGTAGACATTGAATTGATATGGTTTATGGGACGAGAAAGGCAATAGCCAGACCCAAAATGAGGATTAATTTACCTAAGATTTGCAACGTGATATGATATACCTATGTTGTAAAAATATTATACCCATCTATAGACCTAATTGCTTGCCTTTTATAAACTTCAACGTTTTCTGCAAAAAAACGCCCTAGTGACGAATATTTTTCTTATATACCAAATTATGTTATGAAGTTATGATCTAAGGATTAGAAGGTAATCTAATTAACGAATTAATTGACCTTTATCATCTTTATGTTATCTATTAAGACAGCTGTAATAGATTTGTACTTGAAAATTACACGTCATGATTTACTGAATCACTGACTGAATACTAATAAACATGACATCTGTATCATGCAGGCTTTGAAATTATTTTTTTGAATTCTTCTCATGTTACAAAATAAGGGATAAAAGTTTGTGAGCGCCAAAGCTCGTAAAACGTCAGTGGGATAGCAGATTTAGGATTATATTTTCCTTTATATAATTGATTCTGATTGCTTTTTTGTTCAAAGCAAAGCGAAAATTCTATTATTATTTTATGTTTATTTTTTATTTCAGCTATTATTGACACCAGAAGGAACCCGATTCACTAAAAAGAAACATGAAGCGTCCCTTAAATTCGCCAAGGAAAAGAACTTGCCACTACTTAAACATCACTTAACACCTAGAACTAGAGGTTTTGCTACCAGCCTTCAGTATTTCAGGGGGAAAATACCAGCCATTTATAATATACAGTTGGCAATTGACAGGGAAAGTAAGGTGTGTACATGCAGATTAATGAATAGTACCTGGACGCCCGAGCGTTGCTCGGATAAAAACAATTGATTTAATTGGTTTATTTTTAAGCAAAACATTTTGAACAAAGCCTTTTGAAATAACTAGCTCCCAATTTAAAAAAAAATGTCACAAAAAATAAAAAAACACAACAAACCAGTTTATATGTTTTATTGATGTTAAATGTTTCATACATTTAATTCTTGTATGTATGATAAATAAAAAAGAATTTTTTTCCGCTAATATAGTAAGATAAATTCTTCTATGCTCGTGTCTCGAAGATTAGGAGGCGCTTGTTAATAAATTTGTATAATTTGGGTGAGGTGTTAAGAAACGGGATTCTCTTCTGGAATTATGGTATACCTACCTCTAACTTACAAATATTGTTATATCCATATTTATCACATGCTCTATATTTGAGGAAACATTGATTTTCATTACATTTTCCTTTATCGCTAAATCTTGAGATCTATATAATATCTCAAAGGCATATCCTGTGTGGAAAGAAAAAAAAATGTTAAAAGTAAGAATCATAAGATGCATACCATGCACACTGAAATGGAGTTGAAAGAACAAAATATTTAAATTTAAAATGAAATATTTCAGATCCCACCAACATTAATGAGCATGTTGTACGGAAAGGCAGTTCACGCTCACTTATACATAGAGCGCATCCCAGTTGAGAAGGTGCCCGAGGGAGAAGCAGAGGCCTCCAAATGGCTTCATGATCTATTCGTCGTAAAGGTACGAAATTAAAAAACCCTCCATGTTACACATTCCACAAAATTCTCCCTTTCACAAGTAATTTTAGTTGTTGACAAGAGCACAATATGTCCTTTTGATTTCCCGCCAAAAGTTCTCAACATAGCTCCAGGATTTTGGCAGATGCCGTCTTGTCGAATGACGTGACTTTGACGCGGCTACTAAATAATGTCAATATAACAAATGTTAAAAATGTAGTAAAACATAAAATATTGCCAACCCGCGTGGCGCATTGGTTACCATGCCGGACTGCCAATCGACGGGCCCCGAGTTCGGTTCCCGGCGAAACAGACATTTGAATGATGACATTTGTTTCTGTTCTCTCTTTGGGTGTTTTTGTTCCTGTCTTTGTATGTTTCCATGGTACCCACGACACAGGGTATTAATTACCTTACTGTGGGACTTTGAGTGTGTAACATTTATTTATTTATAATTTTATTTGATTATATTTTCATTAATTATAATATTTAATTGTTCGCAACTACATCAAATTTAGACCCTTCAATCTTTTTTAGCTTAGTCGGCCTAGAATTTATGAACCGTAAAATCACACGCGTGACAGTGAATGCCGTTTGCGCAAGGTTATTATATAATGGCATATTTACTAGGTTTGGGACATAAACAACAGGGTGGTAATTATTATTTGACATTTATAATAAGGCCAAGGAGACGAGATAAAAAATGAGTATTTATTTCATTACATTTTGTACAATTTTAATCTGAATTGACGAAGCTTATTAACGTTTTTATTTGGATTAGGATTAATAACAGAATAAAACAGCATTAAGATAACGTGATATTTTTCATTAACATTTTACACATAAAAGTAGTTATTGTAAGTTAACCGTAACAGATAGAGTACAATAATGCGTACTTAAACCGTGCGTACAGAGCCGGATTTAGGAGAGGGCAACCGGGGCTACAGCCCCGGGCCTCCACAAAAGAGGGGCCCCCACAATAGAGAATTTAAAAAAAACAAATTCAGACTAGTACACACTAGTAAACCACTGTATTTTCACATGTACTTTTTACAGACATGATTATCTACATTAAATATTAACAGAAATCATCGATCTATATCTGTTCACTCCAATTAGGCAATCCATTAAACATCAAAATTTCAAATGGGTCTGATAAGCACTTGCAATTTACTTCCCATCATGAGGGAGTATCCCAAAGGCTCAATGGCTGAGTGGGATGGTACTCGCCCGCAGCCTCGGAGGTTAGGTATTAGATTCCGTGTCTCGGCTCTTTATTTATGTTCATTCAATTATATACTATTTATATTATATATTCCGCAAATTAACACCTGATTCAATTAATTACCAAACATATTTCATCAACGAATAAAAAATTATTGTTTTTTCACAACATTCGTTTGTTACCAAAATCATCATTTTATTTGGAAAATAATTTGGGGCAAGGGGCCCCCACTCCTTTGTCGCCCCGAGGCCTCTAGACCTCTAAATCTGGCCCTGCGTGCGTATTGACCGTAAGTAAATAATGCGGCGCAAGTCAATATAACTCTCCCAGTAGGCAAGATTTGTGACAAAAATCGTTATGTTTTAGTCTAGTTACATAAAAGCATAATTAATTATACACCTAAACCTTCCTCAGAAATTACTTCATCTATTTTTAAAAAAACCGCTACAAAATCCGTTGGGTAGTTTTAAAGATCTAAGCATACATAGGGACGCGGGAAAGCGGTGGGAAACGAATTTGCTTTATATATGTAGTGATTTACTACAAAACTTCTTCCAAATACCTACTTGAAAAAGTGACACCGCAATTCTTAAAATTATATTTTTGGAGCAGCGAAAAATACGCACATAACAAACTATTTTGCCAAACGTGCTCGCCGAGGGTTTGAACTCGGTATTTCCTTGTCGGAAACCGCGGTCTAAACCGCTCCACAATCGCTGCTCGAATAAATTGATTAGTTGTATGTTTATGAGTTTGTGGCTTTATGCCACTGCGTCTTCTAAATCCCAATTGCAATAATATTACTCAAAGATATACCAAGAACATGAAACTCTGAACTAAAAAGCTAATTTTTTGAGAAAAAATGCCAGCCCTCTTGTCACCGGAGGCTAGAATCAGTCTGGTCGACATGTCTTCCATGAATGTTTTCATGTCAGCCGACCATGGAACTTGAAGCCAAAAAGACCGGGAGAGCTATACATGCACTAGAGCAAACACCTTTTTTTTGGTATCAGGGGGGTACCTTCAAAAGTACCCGACACTTTGGGAGAGGATACCGGGTTATGTGGGATTTAACCGCACTAAAATCCCCTCGGTGGCCTGCCTCTGCGCTTGGGGAGGACTCCGGGATCTCCAGTGGAACGCACCGGTGTCCTCCACGCGCGGCGCCCAGAATGGGCCCATCTTCAGCAGATGTGCTCTCCTGCACCTTCCGATACTTACGGCGGCATGCGGCCACGCACACACCGCTGTCCGTCCCGGTGCTGCTGGCTGAGCGGATCGAGCTCCCACTCACACCGTCCACAACCCCGGAAGCCCCCTTTTAGTCGCCTCTTACGATTAGGCAGGAAATACCGTAGCTCTATGAATAGTTCAAGAGTAAAATAGGCACTTAGTTTTCTTTGTAATGTAATGTAGCATGTTTCGGTTTTCAGGATAAAATGGCAGAGTCATTTATGAATACAGGCGATTTCTTCTTAGAATCTGGCGTAGAGCGAATAGAGCCTTACGAGAAACAGCCGCGTATTTACTCGTTGTTGAACACTATCGGCTGGGCCATCGTCACGCTCACTCCAATGTTATATTACCTGCTTGGGCTCCTACTGAGCGGCAAGCTGTTGTACTTCTCCATCGGCGTGGCAATACTCGGCGCATGTGAGTTAGTTTTTCTATATTTAACATTAATAAATCCAAGTAGTTTGTCATTACAGAGAAAACTTTTTCTTGGTCTTGATTTTAATCTAAAACTGATCCTTGATAATCTTGTAGTCCATCCTATTATAACTAAATTCATATATTTCTACCAATCAACATCTGAAATGCATAATGGTTTAAGTGACTTGGTTAGTCGTTTTAGTACATATACAAGATGATTTTTAATAGGTGTAATTCCTTTTAAGGGGTGAAAGTATGTACCATTTTCTGTAAAATAAGTCATGTAACATACTGTCCGATTTTCAGTATTTTCAGAGATATTTGATGATTTGTACTTTTTCTGAAAATACTCCGATTTTAAGCGAAAATGATCCATCCATCTATCAGCCTTTTACTGTCCACTGCTGGACATAGGCCTCCCCTAACGTTCGCCACTCCTCCCGGTCCTGGGCCTTCTGAATCCAGCGACTACTGTCTTCTTCAGGTCGTCAGTCCACCTGGTTGGAGGGCGGCCTGTACTCCTTTTGCCGAGACGTGGTCTCCATTCAAGGACCTTTCTTCCCCATCGGTTGTCGGTCCTCCTAACTATATGGCCTGCCCATTGCCACTTCAGCTTGCAGATTTTGAGAGCTATGTCGGTAACCTTAGTTCTACGGATTTCATCATTACGAATTCTGTCGCGTAGAGAAATACCAAGCATAGCGAAAATGATAAACAACACAAAATATACTGCTCCTCCTAATACAAAATATTTTTTATTGTTTATTATGGACAGGGTATTACATGACTTATTTTAAAGCAAATGATCCATACTTTCACCCCATAAAAGGAATTACACCTATTACAAATCATTGTGTATTGCATATTATCTAACAATCAAATCTCTAAATTATTAAATTTTGCATCGTAAGTGAAATTCTGATTTAGATGTGTTTCACGTTTGTGTGATGCTTCAAATAAATTTAGCATTAAACTGCCAGGCCATATCATGCCTATCAATTAATTAGTTACTATTACCAAACTAATAAATATAATTGTGGACATTTTTTTCACCAAAATTAAGGCAAATAATTTCATTAATATAATTAAGTTCTAGCTACGCTATAATATGCTCTTATTTTAGATATTTACTTTCATTTAGATATGTGAATATTATCAAATCCCAGCCCAGTATAACAGATTAATAGTTAGTGAAGTTACAGACCATAATTATTACAATGACAAAACCTATATCCCAATCAGAAAAAAGGTTCCTTTTGGTAAGTTGAAAATACATTTATGATTCTTTTTTGTTCCAGTTTACTTCTTACTTCAAAAATCAATTGGAATGTCACAAATCAGTCAAGGTTCATCATATGGAACAGAGAAGAAGTAAGATAAAAGTTTTATATTTTCCTAAAACTCAATTACAGCAGGGGCAATATTCCACAGACAACTGACCTATGGATAATATTCATTATAAAAGGCGCTATTCTGTGCGACGCCTACACAGCATGTTCATTATCGAGCACTGAACAACTACATTACTGCTAGAGTTGATCAAAACTGCTATAAAGGAAAAACGCGCTATAGACTTTATAGACTTTTCAGGGTATAACGCAGTTTTTAAAAACTTGGTAGCAAACCTTGCAAACAACCAACGCGTTATAAACGAAACTTAGGTACGTAAAACGTTCAGCAAACGCTGAGCGAACGATTTGACTGTCGGTAAGCGCTACGCAATCTATGGGCCGTAGCGTTATCCAGTTTAGCGCCATTGAGCCCGCGTTATGTGCTATAAGTATATTCATAGCACTGTAGCGTCTAATAACATAATAAGCGCTACGCCACATAGTATATATTTTGTATATACCGAAATAAAGACAAATCTTGGGCGCCTAAACAGGAATAGCATGGTATAATTTCAGTGGCTCCATCTCTATTTTCTATCGTAAACTAATACAAGGTAGGTACAATTCAGGAGGACCGTGTAGGTGTAGCTACTTTCCGCAATTCATCAAGAGATGGCGCCACGGGTATTCTGGGTATAAATTATATAGGTTTCGTAACAGCCTAGCCACGGGACTTATTCTCGCGGCGAATATTCTCACGGTGCGAACGGCGAAGCGTCTGGCGACTGAAATAAACAGATAGCAATGTACGTATCAAGCCATGCGCAACAGCGACCGGTGAAATGTACCGAATGGAGAATTCCACAAAAAGTACGAGAAATACAGAATATATCCAGAATTATTTTTCGAATATACCAGAATGAGTATTGAAACCTTCGATTATATTCTTATTACTCAATCAGAATTAGAGAAAAAAGGTGAATGCAAATAGATATTTAAGTGCCGCTGAAAAAACATGTTTTAAATAACTGTGGATGGCCCGACTTCCATATAGGTGGTCTAACTATTATTTCAGCAATAAAAGTCTCGGTGTTCATTTTTCGCGGCGAATACAACTAAACTCATTTGATCACTGCACTATTCGCCGCGACCGCCGCTCGACTCCGTGGCTCGCGGCATACAGATTCATGGCTTTGTTTTGCTCGCCCGCCGTCAAGTCGCCAGCGCGATTTGCTCGGTACATTTCGCCGGTCGCTGTTGCGCGTGGCTTGACTTGATACGTACATTACTATCTGTTTATTTCAGTCGCTAGACGCTTCGCCGTTCGCACCGCGAGAATATTCGCATCGGCGAATGTCCCGTGGCCAGGCTGTAAGTTGGCTCCATTCACATATTTTACTGCAGTCGCGTTTTTCGAAGAAGACACGGTCAACTTAACGAACCGCACACCTTAAAAGCAAATGAAAATGCAAATAACTGAAATATTATAGTCAATTTTAACATTATTAGTACCTGGACGCCCGAGCGTTGCTCGGATATATACAATACAATACAAAAATACTTTATTGCACCAGATTATATACAATGAGATAACATTAGGTAAATCGTTTATTTTCTAAAAAAATATTTTCTTGGTTTAGTTTAAAACGAAACAATCATTTGCTTCGTGTTACTTAACAAAGCCATCTGAAATAGCTCCTAATAAAAAAAAGTTATTTTCATAAAAATAAAAAATAAACACAATATGGTTTTGATCGAGGTTTGAACCCGGGTCTCTAGTTCCGCAGTCAGCTCACGCAACCATTCGACCACGGAAGCTTTAATTCAATGAACGAAATTTTCATAGAGCTCTTTCAAATCAACGTTGTCATTTCTTTGAACGTCGGATTGGCGGATGGTAGTAGCGGAGCCCAAGAGGGGATTTTCGGATTTACTCGAGCGCGTCAGATTAAGATATGGGGTACACCTTGCATCCTAAAATAAAATAGCTAAATTTCTTGGCATTGTAATCGACTCAAATTTAAATTGGAAAAATCATGTAGAAATAGTATGCCAAAGACTAAATAAATTCATATACGCATTACACCATCTTTCAAAAGTAGCAAGTAAAAAACAGCATTGATGTCTTATCACGGATATGTGTGTTCGGTCCTAAGATACTGATTACTCTTATGGGGGAATTCAACTGACTTCAATAGAGCATTTATTATACAAAAGAAATGTGTTAGGGCCATTTAAGGTGCGGAACTTATGGACTCCTGTAAGCCAATATTTAAAAAAAACTAAATCTCCCGCCATTGCCATCAATGTACATCTACGAAAGTCTGATATGTGTCAAAAATAATCAAAATCGATTTGATACCAAAGATGATACATTCTCCAATCGGCATCGGGGTCAATTGCATAGACTATTATCTTATACGGCATGCTATTCGAGAAACAGCTTTGTGATGTGCATCAAAATTTATAATTTGCTGCAATCTCGGTTAAAAAAATCTAACATTAAATCGGTTCAAGGGTTTTATTTTTAAATTATTGATTATTGATTAAGAACTGTTTTTATTCCACAAAGGAATTTATAGAATATTGTCATGCTGGACACCTCAAACGTTTGGCTAATAAATTATAAATTTTTATTCAATTATGCAAATATTATCATTACTATTAATATCTAATATTATTGTTATTAAATTATTATTGTTATTATTTTAAAAAAATGACATGTACCTTCGGGTATGAAATTGCATTTAATATCCTTAAATTAAAAAAAGTAAATTAATGATTTAACCTATAGATTAAGGATATACTGTTATCACTAAAGACACGATGACTTTATCTTATTTATTAATAAATATTTGCCCACCGACTAGGTCGGTAAGACACGCATGAACAATATTGTAAGATTTTTATCGTAAAATGTACCGTGTTTTATGCAAATAAATATTTCATTTCATTTCATTTCCTGTTGAGTACTGCCACGATTAAAAAAGACCTTCTATATAGGTACAATAATTTTTTATCTTACTTCCGGATGTCAAAATAGTCAGATTAGAATACGCCGTTACCGTTAAACCATGAATTTTAAATAATAAAAATCTCTCTCCTCTGGTTAAACGCAAAACGTCATTAAATATAATAATATTAAATAATATAATATTTTAAACTTCCTACCACCCAACCTATAAAAAGCACAAGGTCCTGATGACGCTTGAGGAAATCCACAATGAGCCTCGTGGGCTCCCCCATTTGACAGCGTTTACGCCACAGTATTATTAATACTCTCCAATAGATGTCAGGAAGAGTCGTAATTTTCAGTTTATATTTAAATTGATTATCATTGAAAATATTTTTATACAGTTAAAAATTTCCAAGAATAAAAATTTTGTGGATCGATTTATCACCCCCGAAACCAGGGTACTAAATTTCATCAAAATATTTGGAGCCGTTTCAGAGATTCAAAAAATATATTTAGATACATACAAGAATTGCTCGTTTAAAGGTATTAGATTAATGTGTGACTGTCGGTTTACATATTAGAGACGTTTTTCCAAGATTTAAGTTTGAAGTTTGTTCCTTCTGCACTACGCGCTAAAGAAGTATAGCGCGCTGTAATATGATGTTATACGGTACATTAACCACTTCTAATATTATTTCTATCAAGGTGTAGGGCTAACGTTAGTGCTGTCGTCATCATAGAGTTGCTTTCTGCTGCAATCGCAATCTGTACAGAATTGTCAGAATTGAACAACAAATTCATTAGCGTAGGCACTGATACGCACGGGCGCGTTAGCGTCGCACCTATAGGTTTTCTATATTGCGGCTAAAGTACCCATTCATCTAATTACCTAACCTTAAATGAGCAATTCTTGTATATAAATATATAATTTGAATCTCGGAAACGGCTTTCACTATTTTCATGAAATTTATTTTGCTGGGGGTTTTTGGGGCGATAGATCAATCTTTTTAGAAAACGTTGGTTTATCCGAGTTTTCAGGTAATGAAAAACTGCTACAATATCATTAGAATATGACGGTAAATTTCGTCACTATTTACAATGTTAAGGTGCATACAGATAGCACGACATTGTCACGCGTACAGCTCCTTTTCGGACCGCAACGAACCTAAATGCGAGCTGAATCGATCCACGTACCAGATCGAGCGCGTCCTCTTTGACGCGCGACCAGTGTGCTAAGTGCGAGTTTCAAATAACCAATCGAATTACTTTACCATCGCGTTAATCGAATAAACGTCAAACGTGTCGACAATCGAAACCATGCGAGTGTGCGAAGTGTCAAAAATGTAAACTCGCACTCGCTATAACACATAATCAACCAATCACGAGCGCTGACCTCGTCACTATCGAGTGTCGTTTGACACTTGATGCTCGAAACCGAAGACGTAAAAAACTTGCACTCGCAACAAATGTTTCATATTACTACAGCTAGATGGCGCTGCTTCGATTCCATACAAATCGCGTAAACGCAAACGCGATCGAGTAGGTGATAAAAACTCGCACTTAGCACACTGATAGCTGCCGACGGCTCGCGCACGAGTCGGTTCGCGAGGCACGCGTTCTCCAAGAGTACGCGTAGCGGCACGTATGGACATGGCGTTCCAGGACACGCGTACCAAAGTGCGCGCTGTCCGTACGCACCTTTATAATAGCTCAGGTGGGAAATCCCTAAACCTAAAGACCCTGGTTAGAGCACAGGAGTAGATAAACGACCAGAGTGAAAGCTTCTTAAGAACGGGAAAAATTGTTACCTATTCTGGTAGGGTTGTCACAATAGGTTAAGACAAATAAAATAAAAACATTTGTTAAATAGTTTTATTATTCAGTATGATAGAATACTTTACAAATTAATACTTACTCTAATAATTTTCTTTTTACAATTTTTGTTTTTTAATAATTTGTTTCTTTTAATGGTATGGTAAATTCTAAATCTAACATATAGTTTTTTCAAGTAATCTAATGGGAAACACTCACATGGCATATCAAATTTGCAATCTTTAATATGTTGAAGTATTTCGTTGCCAACATTGACAATATTTACTTCAAGATCAAAATATTCGCGAAACTTTTGCTCGAGCAATTCAACAAATGCGATAAAATTATCAGGAGTTATAGATATAACTCCTGACAATTTTTGACAAAATGATAGATATCATTATTGGATTGTCACCAAAGTTCCGCAGGTAAGTATACACCATCGGGAAGTGGTTCAAATCTTACTTGCGATATTTCAACTTAACACACATACCAACCCACCCATACCTACAAATGTTTTGTAAAATTACGTAATAATAATAAAAAGGTAAAAGCACATTGTGTAGTATCCTCTTCTTATTAAAAAAAGAATCATACAATAGAATACAGGTACCCACTTACATGAAAAAGTAATAATCAAATATTTACTTACCTATTGTACTCCTTGGGATAGTTAAAGTATGATATATTTATATTTTTTCTAGTATTATTCATACAAACAGTACAGTAAACAACCATTGTTATTAATAAAATACCACGTTTTTATATTAAGTAAATATTCAAACTTGCAAAATTAAATAACAAAACAAAAAACGTACGTCGCACAAACCCTGAGATTGTCAACTGGCTGTGCCAACGTAAACCGGTTTTTTCCAGTCTCGCCGCGTACGCGACAAGCGGCCAGTGGTCACGCACACATGCTCCGCGTGCTTGTAGTAGTGCAACCGATTCGCGCGGTTGTATGAAGCTTTCACTCTGGTCGTTTATTTATCTACTCCTGTGGTTAGAGTCCATTCTAATTATTATTTTTATTTTATCAAGAATATCGACAGTTTTTATCTGAGTAAAGCTCTGTTATCAAGGCACTGACGATTTATTGTTTTATGATTAAATTTATTAATTTATGATTAAGTTTATTATTTGTCAAATTTACAAAATATATACTTCTTATAAGTACATACAACTTAAAAGAAAATTAATACTGGTAATGTGTTTACATTACGAGAGACTGTTTAATATTACTAACTTACTCACTACTCATTTTGTAACTCATATTAATATGCAAGCATTAACACAAATAGTAATCTGTTGTCTGTGGAATATAAAATGATGAAGTGTTTTATCTACATATTTTGATTGTTGGTATAATTAGAATTGTTACTATGTGTTCTTACCTAGTTTAGGTAATAGCGTAATACATTATGAGGCGAAGACGCCCTTTTATGTATCATGTATGTTTTTTTTTTCTTACAAACTTACACTATATGTAGGAATAACAATAAATCTTGTTGTTTGAGTATCATTATGAACGAGCGCAGAACGTGACAGGAAACAATGGAGATTACTAAGAAACTTATTATAGCACAATAAATATAAAATACTGTACTGTTTATCACAATAACTTTGAAGAATTTTTTATTACCTATCAAATTTTAATTATTTTTTCTTATATTCTCAAAAGAATTAAAATGCTATCCCTCTGATGTTTTAAGAGCTTTGTCGTTTCTCCAACGTTGCCGCTGCGCAAATGTGACGTCGACGTTGCGGTTTTTGGCAACCGAGCGCGGGCGGGGCTACACCCCGACGCGATGGCGGAAGCCTGAACGAATTGGACGATTCCAATCGCAGCATCATTAAGTTAACGTTGCGCATGCTTTAAACACAACTTCGCGATTGCGCAGCGACAACGTTGGCGAAGCGACAACGTTGGCGAAGCGCCAACACTATGAGTGTTGGTACTCACGTAGGATAGCAGCTTTAAAGAATTGTCGTGGTTCTCAATTCTTCATAATATGGACCTTTATCAATTATAAATAAACTAGCTGATCCCGCGAACTCCGTACCGCGTTTAATGTTTGGGGTGGGCCACCGTTATTTAATAAGTAAGTAAGTACTTAGGGAGATGAAAAATTGACAATCTATTCAGACCTACCAAGTGTGAATATAAAATTTCATCAAAATCGGTTCAACCGTTTCGGAAGCGTAACAAACACTGACACGAAATTTTTATATCTATACAAATAAATAAAATTGGAGTGTCTATTTGTAATATTAAAATAACCGTTTTTACTACATGCACAGAATTTATACGATACATATATCAAAATAACATTTATTTACAAGTTTATCTGTATGCCGGTCTGTCTGTTTGTTCCGGCTAATCTCTTAAACGGCTGGACCGATTTGGACGAGACTTTCATTGGCAGGTAGCTGATGTAATAAGGAGTTACTTAGGCTACTTTTATTTTAGAAAATTCTAAAACTAAAGTCCACGCGGACGTAATCGCGGGCGTAATAATAATAATAATTAATCTAATACCTACCTACTTAAAACTATAGAAATAAATGTAGAAAACTATTTTATTCCTCTATAAATTTAAATTATTTTATGATACAGTGTTGTTGAATTTGAATTCGGATGCCTGGTGTGAAAGATGATGTACTATAAAATATTTTTTTTAAATATAAGCCACAGTAGATTTTTAGTAATAAATCTACTTAATAAACAACTGTATAGTAACTAAGCGTATAGAAGGGTTTCACAGTATTTAGGTCACATTATAAAGAAAATGGAAGAATGTTTCATTACAAGAGACATATTCTTAAGTGTTGATTTCTAATACAATAATTGCTTGAAAATTAGGAAGGATAAAAAGTTATTTTTTATTTCTATTTCGGGCATTATAATATCAGAAAATAATAATATCAAATACCTAAATGTCCCTTTTGTCAAATAAAGTACAATTACAATTACTACATACAATTTTATCATAAAATCTTTTTTATTACAATCTCAGGAAAATTACAGAGAAATTTATATA
The DNA here is from genome assembly GCA_911387765.1 of Pyrgus malvae. NCBI lineage: Eukaryota > Metazoa > Arthropoda > Insecta > Lepidoptera > Hesperiidae > Pyrgus > Pyrgus malvae. The sequence continues at coordinate 19,351,751 of OU426951.1, read as the reverse complement.
TTCGCGTAAACCTTTATCCTTTGATTTTTAGCCTTTTTTGGACTACTAAATTATTTTTTAACAATACTAACAACTAAAAATGCGTGCAAAGTACAGAAGAACAAATAAGATTTAATATAATAATGTTTGCTTTACCTAGCCAACATAAGCAAGACTGTAGCATTGGTAGCAATTTATCAATATTTAGAAAAAAAAATGCCCTGCTTAATTTACTTAGCTCAATACTTTTTCTATTATAAATTATAAGTACATTGTATGTTGTTATTATCAAATTAAAGCTTTTCTATCAAAACTTTTTTAAATGTTCCTGGCTTATTACTCTTAGTGATGGTGATCAACCCTTCTTCAATCAACTCAATGCAAAGTTTGTTATCTTCTGTATTTTAATACCTATTTGCAAATTATTATTTTTATACTTGACGTACACAAGTAAATTTTATATGTAAAGGTGATGGTTTTATCATTAAAATTTGTAGTTTGCGAATTATTTACTTTATGTAGCCCTATTTTTGGTGTGTATATAAAGTTCATACATTATTTTGTAGTTATAACTACTGAATAATCGAATTTGTAAGAAAAATCCACAAACTAAGTTATTATTACAAAGCACAAAACAAATTGTTTTTTTTTTTACTGTGTGCAATGTTTTTTTTGTGTGATAATAGATTAGTTCAGTTCATGTATAATATACGCTGAGTATAATTTATAAATAAAATTGGCTATTTATTGCAGAACTGTTTTAATTCTCATTACCATCTACCCTATCCTACCCAGACTGTTTTACAACTGTAGGTCTTGGTCAGGTTCAAATCTAGAGTTGACAAGCCAGGGCACTAAACTTGTTCCAGAGGCGGGCAGTTACAGGGGGCGCCAAAATCGTCTAAAAATATGGACTTTGCCCAGAGGCTCGTCCTAAAGAGCGCTGGTGCAGTGCACTCCCAAAAAAATTACATAGTTAATCTATGTCCCTTCATAATACCTACATACTATCCTTACATTACATTCATTCTATTCTAACATACCTATACATAGTATATTATATTAATTATTACACCTATATCTACGCGTACATTTAGCAAACAAACGTGTCGTCGTCTTTGTCAGTTATTTCGTAGTTTTTCTTTTAAATGAATATTTAAAAAAATAGTTTATACGCGACATTTTGTGTTAAAAATGGAACAATACAGTGTTCTTTTATCATTTGTATCTTTTGGCAAGCGGTGTGAAAAAAACTTTCGTAATACGCCTTGAACTAAAAGCAAAAATGTAGTAGGAAAACTAAATCTTTTACGCGTGTTTTTAAATCTGAACAATATTTTAAAACACATTGGTTGTGTGGATGTGAAGAAAGCAATAAATTAATTTGTTTTCCGTGTCTTGTGGTTACCAACTGGAACTGACACCGACAGTGGTGGTGAATCTGCTTGGATGATGAACCCCCATCGAAAAATGTCACTAGCCGCCACTGCCCAGGAGTGGGACATAAAAAAAAGGGTTGAGTAAAAAAAGGAACTGCTGATCCACTGTGACTTTTTTTTATATATAAAACACCAGCAAACAGGCATACGGGCCACCTGATGGTGAGTGGTCACTGACTGAGATGGTGACTGACTGAGTGCTTAGCCTATGATTAGTGCTACTCGAACATCGTGAAATTGAAGTTACTGTTGACTTTAACCGACAATTAGCGTACTTGTCACTTTACTTGAAGGTGGTTAAAGAGGCCCTAAGACTCACACCTAATTTTGCAGTTCATAAAATATTTAGCGGATATAATTGATTATCGATTATGTTTGCATACTTACTACTGGATTTGTATTTAGTTTCAGTAAATATGATCATGTTTCCGAATTCCGATCTAATTATAAGTGGCTCCCTATTCGTCTTCGCCGGAATACTCACATTTTTTCTTCTTTGTACTGTGCAGTATTTCAACCATCTGCCTTTTGTGCATGAACATTGCGTTCTTCTCCCTGCACCAAATGTGGCATAAAGATTATGAATAGAGGCGCAAGCAAGGCCCTCTCCATTGACTGGAGTCAATACCTTCGATACTCTAAGTATAGCAGACGTAGCAGTTGCTATTGCTAGCTAGCAAATTAGCAAACTCATCAAGCTCGCGAGCGAGCGAGAACAAGGTTAATTAGATAGATTCACTGATGTGGACACAGTAAAGTATAGGTTTATTCTTGATGTACTTCTTGTGTTATTTCTTGCCAATATTTATTTTATGATCATATTTTTTATATTATTGTACTGATTATGGATAGTTTATTATTATAGTGGTGTTATTAAATTATTACACTTCATACAGTTGACTCATTTTATTACAAAAATTAAATATCTTATTACTGGGTTACTTATTTACTGGACATGCCATAGTATTCCCAGTAAATAAATAATCCCTAAGTATGGAACCTTGGGCAACCTATAATATTTCCAAAATAAATTAAGTTATGTAAAACACTTAAGTATGTTGGGGTAAGATCGTGAATGGGTTAAGAACGTATAATTTAAATATCTACCGAATTTGTGGTTATTTTTTATACTCGCAACATAGTGCGAGGCGCCAATTTGTTTTACTACTTTCTTCAGTTACGAAAACGTTAAAAACGTAAATAGTTCCTGCTAAGTTTTTAAACAAAATAAATTATTCAAGAAGTATGTTGGAGCAAGTACAAGATCGGATATTTTCTTTTTATAAACCTTATGCGTTGAGCCATTTGGGTGATTTTAGAGGGTATTCCGGTCTTTCCCCTACATCGTCCGTTTTTTCCCATGTTTTTTGAAATGTATGTCCGTACCCGTACTTTAAACTCGCATAACTCAGTAGTCGTTATGTCTGTACAAACGAAAAAATATTTTTCTTATAGCTTGTTTATTGATTATCAGTTTTTACTTTATTTTTTACGCTGGCTGGTATAGATTATGAGAAAAAAAAATTGCCAACATCTTACGAATGCAGCTAAAAACCATCCGAACTTACCCCAACATACTATATCTTCTTATCAATGCCTCTTCCTTATTTAATGCTAAGGAATATCCATTTTACTAAGCCTTAGAATAAAATCAAGCAGATACATTTGTACCTTAACTTCTATTGGTTTATCTGTGACAAAGAAACCAGGAACACCAGCTTTCTCTAATGTGCTTTGTTGGTCACTAACCTGTAATACAACAGTAAAAACTATAAAAGTCATAGTCAATATACCTATTACCTACTTTAGAGTTACCTATATTGAATGAAGTGCATTTTGTTGGAAATATGGTTAAGCAGATATCAGACTACACTATACTATTGTGCTATATAGTATAGCAAAGAAGCGCCTATACTATATAGTATGGCGTTCACATTATGCGCTATTATTAGCGCTAGCATTTATAGTACATAGCAAAGTCAATCCGACTACTCCCACACCTACCATTTCCTAGATCAGCCCTGTGGCAGGGCGGCAGGAGCGCGAATCCACCCTTGGTCCCTAGATTGCTCCTGCAGATGCCACGTGTGTAGTGTGATTCGGGCAATTTCTCTTGGTTGGCGGCAACCGTCACACATAGTGCACGCATGTGAATCAGTATATTATGTTTTTTGTAATTCAATTCTTTCACCCAGTATCTCCGTTTTGTGGTAACATTACAGAAACAGTTACAGCAAACCAATATTTTGATTTTTTGTTAAAACTGGTGCCATTCTAAACACTTACAATTGGATCAACTTACTCTATGCTATCTGACTAGCTTCACTGACTGCTTACTGAAAAATCACTAATTTTATCTTCTTCTTGTTTTGTGGTTTAAAAAAACTAAAAAAATGGGTTTTAATGGTTTTAATTGATGATGGCACTATGCTCATGTTGTACAGTGCCATTTTCTGTATTACATATTATGAAAGCCCAATGTCTTACAAAGATTTTGAAGTAACTTAGACATCCTGGTTTTTTTTTTGTATCTTTAATTTAAGATTTATTAAATTTGTAGGTCTCGTAAAAACGTAAAATTCTCATAACTGTTTAAAAATTTTGTTAGTTCCACTGATATTAAGCAACTGATTACTTTATGGATTAAAGAACAACTCATAAGGATTACTATAAAGTTATTTTTAAAAAAAAAAGCTTTGTTTTATTTGTTATTTAATATTTTTAGTCATAAGGCTGGAAAACATCCGAAAAAACTCGAAAACAACAAAATATCGGTGAACATACATGGGGTATATTTGGATACCCCAAGAGGCGAGGAATCAAAAATTTTTCTTTGGACGTCACTGTTTGGACCTCCCTGTATATTCATGAAATGAAAAAAAATAGAACTTATAGACGGATGCATATAGAGTAGTCTTGCTGATATTCATATAGAATATACTCTACCTTTTGATCCAATTGTATCACTAATTTCATATCAGTTTGTTTGAGCTCTTCTTTATGTCTTCTAAGTAAAATATTTCTTTGTAACTCCTGTTGCTCTAAACTTGGATTACTATTAATCATTTGCTGAATTTCCACTAAAATAATAAAAGAATGCAAAATAACTATAAATAATAATGTTGCCAAATGAAGAAACAACATTAGTGACAATTTTTAAAATATTGTTTTAACTGCAACAATTTTTAATGCAGAAGATTAACATTAAAAATAGGATTATTGATCCATGTTAATATCTCACATGTGTGTTTGTTGATTATCTGCAATCTCTGTTGGAACAAATGTTTTTCAGTCACATGCTGAATTTCCATTAATCCTTTCACTATTTCAAATACTGTATCATTCAAAAGACAATTTGCAAGTCCAGACAACAGTTCTATGGGTACTCGCATTTGATATTTTCTGGAATGTAAAGGAAAGGACTCACTATTTAACAAGATATATTTTATAAGAGATTAAACTTTAAACTTAGCATACTCAAACTGATTAGGCTAGTGACATTTAAACCATAACTAAATATACATGCAGACAGATGAAGATAATAAAAGCTTGCAATCTGCAATCTTCTTAGCCAGCATAATTAAAATCAACAAATTCACTCTATATAGAAGAAGTAAGATATAATTATAAAATTGGGGATTGTGAACAAAACTTACGGAGGTAACTCACGTGCCATGTCTTGAAGTTGTTCAAGCAAAAAATATAATTTTCTTTGTAATGCTTCTGGAGTTGGTTCAGCAACATCCATTGTTATATTTTAGTTTTACATAAAATTCTGTAATAAAGTTATTTTAAAAATAATTACCTAATAATAATAAAAATAATTATAACCTTATATTATTTCAAAAGGTTCCCAGCACCTTGGGAGACCGGGTTATGTGGGATTTGACCACACTAAAATCCCATTGGTGGCCTGCCTCTGCGCTTGGGAGGACTCCGGGATCTCCATTGGAACGCACCGGTATCCTCCACGCGCATTCGCCTCAGAACAGACCCATCTTCGGGAGAGCAGATGTGATCTCCTGCACCTTCAGGTGTTCACGGTGGCATGCGGCACCGGACACACCGCCGTCCTTCCCGGGGCTGCTGGCTGGATGGGTCAAGCTCCCACTCTCACTCACCCGCTCCCCACTCTTACGATCAGGCAGGGGATACCGTAGCTCTATTCTTAATCCCGAAGCTGCAGGGACTATAACCTAATATCTATGCGTTCATACATAAAATTTACTAACCTTTTTATAAACATTTAATCATAGTAGGTAAGTGATACAATACAGTAAACAGCTAACTTAAATATAACCAATGAGTGTCGAGTCATTATCAAAGGATATAACTAACAAAATAACAAGTAAAAAATATTTTTTTATTATGCGACTTAAAACTTACAAGAAGTCGATGAAAAACAGTTAAAATATCTATTGCCATCAACATCGATGTTAACATCGATGTTTTTAAATACGATGTATCGCCGATATATCGGCGACATAACGGTAAACATCGATGTTAACATCGAATGAAAAGTATCAATGTACGATGAGTATATCGATGGATAAACATCGGTTATCGGTAACAAATAAAACTGTACATTTTATCTATATGTTTTAGTCTAAGCAATAAGTTGAAAATGCCCTTAGTAAAAGATAGATGCGATAGAATAATATCAACAAAATGTTTTGGGTAGCGTTTATCAGCACGTTAAAATTTGCAAAGCTATTGATAATTGTTGCAATAAAAATTCATTGATTATAAAAAATAGTAAATCAATTTCGCTTTCACTTCGCAACTCAAGTTTACTCACAACCTCAAAACGCTTCACTCTTACGAAGAATGAAGTGAGGAAAGAAAGATGTTTGGACGCGAAGGTTGAATTGAAGTTGACACTATTTTTATCCCTTGAGAAATTCAAATAAAGAACAAATTATTCGTTGGAATCTACAGCTTAGTCCGATTAGTGTCATCTGGTGGAAAATAGATAATTTGATAGTCATCTGGGCACAAACAATCTACATAGGTTGAAGTACCCTGGGCTGGCACAGCCTGAGCCTCTCCATTCAATAAAAGAAATAGTCACCTAATCATTTTTCAACTCGATAGTTGAAGCTGGTACACGCTAGATGGCTTCCTAAATATTAAATGACGTTTCGATGTTTTATTCTAATAACATATCGATGTTTTTCAGCTAAATATCGATGTTTATTTAACATCTATGGACTTCATTTATCACACAAATGACATTTCACGTTCATTTAATATGTAGCATTTGAGAATTTGTGATGGAAAAAAAACATCGATGTTTGTAATTTCAAACATCGATGTTTTAAAACATCGATGTTTTTGGAACGATGTTGCATCCCTATTTGAAAGTACTCTTTATTTTTTTATATATAATTTTGTTTTACGGCATTGGATAAAAATCCTTTCAGCCATTCAATATTTACTTTTCAATTTTAATAATGGCGTCGCAAACTCTCTTGTAATTATTATTTATTCTTATGCTCTCTGTGCATATTGCCAGCGTCAAGTAAAATTTTTGCATAACTGTAGTCGTAGAAAAAAGTCAGTTAGTCGTCAGGTATCAGTCAGTCTAGTCAGTCAAATGTTCAAGTAAAGTGATGGCTACTTTACCAGAACATGTCCGATGGAATTTTGGAGGCAAGCCGAAAAAACATGTTTTCGCACTGTTATTTTATTTCACAACACTCGTGCACTGTCATTAACCTATATCGAGCAAAATGCCATCAACTTTATCCGATATAACTCAAAAATACACTAAGAAAATGAAAATAAAACAAGAGCACAACTTGTTCCTTCAGACTTCCCGCCAAAACTCTTGAAAGTACTCCTATGTATCATAGAGAAATTAAACTATGTCACAGAACACCTGCTACTACTAAGTTTGTGCAGAACACTCAACTAAAAATTTATGTATAAATTGGTATAAATCTTGGATTCGTTACTCACTTAGACTAAGAATAATGTACTTACGTACTATAGACAGAGGCCTATTTTTCATTACGACACGCTAAAGCGAGATCGAAATATACTGGATGAACTTGTTAGAAAGAGATGGGAGCGAGATTTTCTGTCCTTTTCGGTGTAACCACATATTTTGACTGACACTGCCCTTTAAATAAGTGGCAGACAAACTGTGGAAGTCGGGGTGACATTGTTGTTTTATAATATTTCTGTGTTAAAATCGATTCTCACAGCTGTAAATTGTGTTGTATTAAAAGCAAATAACATTTTTTGAGTTTCATAATATGGTGAGCTGCAGTATTTTAGGTTGTAAGAGCCGCAGTGAGCGTAAATAGGAAGGCTGCCGGAAGGCATTACATTTTACGCGTAAGTTAAATACTTCTCTTTAAAAATGTACTAAATATGTATTGTTTTTATATAGAAATTTAATTACTTTTGTCTTATTACTAGTCATTCAACGTAAATATAGTGAAATTCGTGAAAATAAACTTATATTTGTTCATTTCAAACATTGTCAAATTCGAAATTGTGTTGTCAGATCTCGAATCAAAATATCCTGCCCGTATTACTAAAAAATTAACCATTTTATTGAAATATAATTATTTTTAACAAAAACAGTGACCATAAATAATAATATCAAAGATTATGTGTTACCTCATTAGTAGTTAGTTACATTTCAAGCGGGAGGCTCAAATCCCACCTGTTTATATATAACTATTTAAGTGGAGACCAGTAAAATGTTATAGGCTGGGAGCACCAGGCGCGGTCGTAGCCTTCAATTTTGGGGGGAGGGTCACTAAGAAATTTGCAGGAAGAGGTATCTCAAATTGGCTTGTTTCACCTTCCATCTACGCATGACTGATGGATTTTGGAGGGGGGGGGGGGTCATGTCCCCTGGGACCGCGACTGGGGTGCACATTATGAGCATTAGACATTATGAGAAATTTACCAGACGAATTGTATCTCATGTTGCTGTCATATTTTTTTCAGTTTTCCAATTGACGCTCTAGCCGAAAATAAATGGATTCAGGCCACTGGACGTATTGACTGGCAACCATCAATATAATCCCCAATTTTTCGGTCCATTTTGAAAGCCATTTATTGACCAAAAGGATAAAGAGAAGATAAATAAAAATAAAAATAATAATAAAATTGAAATAGATGTACATTTTTATAAATTGCGTTATCACTGTTTACTTTTATCTTTGTAATATTTGCATACCTCATTAAGGTAAATATGACGTACTAAATATGTATTAACAGCTTTTGTAAATATCCATATTTGTGCAAATAAAAATCTTTGTAAGTATTTGTCTTTTATTTTCTCCTATATGTATGTCCTGTAATTTGCTGACCCAATTAACTTTATGCCAGTCAACCAATCTAAACTCACCAACAACCAACCATAATGCACAAGCATATAAATCCTTTCACAGTTTGGTCTGCCAATGTTTATATTTTACTTGCTTGATATTGTAGATTACCAAATTTGGGGGAAATTATGATAAGTGGGTAACACTGGCTGCGAAAAAGAGAAGCCAACAAAATGGTTACACCGACCCGCTGTCTTGAGGATTATTGGTCTATGGTTACTCATTGGTATGTACATTGTACTCTATGGTACTATGCACAGAACACTATACTAATACCATAAGAATATAGTATTATTTATTCTTATGCTCCTAATTTATTCTTATGCTACCGGTACAATGTCTATAATTAAAGGGCTGATTACATTGACCAACTTGCAGGGTCTGATTTGGCATACATTGCTGGTTATCTTGAGTATTTTATTACAATGTACTCAGATAGGCAGCAATGTATGCCGGGTCGGCCCCTGCAGGTTGGCCAATGTAATCAGCCCATAATATAAATTATAGTATGTTCCTTTCCTAGGGATGAAAACGATACATCGATGTTTCGGTCATAGACATCGATAATAACATCGATGTTTTTAAATAAAATGTATCGCCGATACAGCGGCGACATAACGGTCAACATCGAATGAAATTATATATCGATGGATGAACATCGATGTTTTCAGTAACAAATAAAACTGTACATTTTGTTTATATGTTTAAGTCTAAGCAATAAGTTGAAAATTTTGAAAAATTGCGATATTGCCCTTAAAGATACATGCGATATCAACAAAATGTTTCGGAAGCGTTTATCAGCACGTTAAAATTTGCAAAAGTTATTAATAAATTATATTGCAATAAAAAAACTTATTTCGCTTATTGTTACACGAAAACAGCAAGCAGGAATATTTAATCTTGTATAATTTATCCACTTTTTTCACAAGCTAACATAAAAAGGGAACAATCAGAATAAATATGTATCTGTATCTGAAACGGACTCTGGCCACTGGTTGCACGCGTTACCGTCTCGAAATTTAGCAACTTTATTAGATGCATCAACATTAAGAATATTAGTTGGTCTTCGCGTAGGCTCCAAAGTTTGTGAGCATCATCATTGCTCCTGCGGCCGCATAATGGATGGTTTTATCGCCATGGCCTTTCTTGTTCAAGGAGCGCTGGCTGACTATACCGTCATGGCACTATTAATGATTTGATCCGCAGGTATTTTGCCACCGTCTCTATACCAGCTTCACTATAACCAATTGGTATGTATAGAGATGATGGCAAGAGACCTGATGGAGCAACACTGGTGTTATGGCATGTAGGTCGTGCCTTAGTTTGGGATGTTGCAATAGTTGACACTCTGGCCCTATCCTATTTAAGTAACACTTGCAAGGAGGCTGGGGCCGCAGCCGATCATGCCCAGTTTTTGAAGCGCCGCAATTATTCATCTATAGCTATAAATTATGAATTTGCGGCGCTTGCAATAGAAACTATGGGTCCATGGTCGACTGACATGAAAGGTTTCATGAGAGACATGTCGACCAGGCTCATCCTCGCTTCAGGTGACCAGAGAGCTTAGCTTAGCTTAGGAGTTCAGCGAGGTAATGCTGCCAGCGTTCTGGGAACTATGCCGCAGGATGGTTTATTAGATGGCATATATCTTTTGTAATTTATATATATAAATATACATAATATTTCATGTTAATTTAAGTATTTATTGTTTAAGTGAATGTATATACCTATTTTTTGTTAAATTTATTTTTAAAATAATTATTACGTTAATTGCACAAAAGAAATCGATATGCAGAACAAAGATTAAGGGACGCCCGAGCATTGCTCGGATAAAAAAAATTGATTTACTTGGCCTTTTTTTAAGAAAAACATTCATTGGCTTAGTGTTACTTAACAAAGCCTTTTGAAATACCTAGCTCCCAATTTAAATAAAAATTACACAAAAAATAAAAAACGCAACTTGCCTACTTGAGGTTTGAACCCGGGTCTCTAGCTCCATAGTCAGCTTTCGTAACCATTCGACCAAGAAAGCTTTAATTCCATTAACGAAATTTTTATACATTTCTACGCCACAATATTATTAATATTCTTCAACAGATGTCAGTAAGAGTAATTTTATATTTAACGGCATAAACATTAAATAAAACGACAATTTCTATCAATAAAAAATTGCTGAATCGTTTTATCATCCCCGAAACCAGGGTACTAAAATTTTTATCAAAATATTTGGAGCCGTTTCCGAGATTCAAAAACTATATTTAGATATATACAAGAATTGCTCGTTTAAAGGTATTAGATAATATACTACATATATATTATTATGTTATCAATTACAATCAATCATCATCAGATCAGTGTCATCTGGTGGAAAATTCATTTTTTAACTCGATAGTTGAAGCTTGAAGCTGGTACACTAGATGGCGTCCTAAATATTAATTGACGTTTCGATGTTTTATTCTAATAATATCGATGTGTCGATGATATCGAGGACATATTATTGATGTCAAACTCAAAACATCGATGTTTTTTAGCTAAACAGCGTTGTTTATTTAACATCTAACGAGTTAATTCATGAAATATAAAAATATATGTATGTTCATTCAATAAAAAGTGTTTTATTTATAGATTAACACCGTTATTTTTACTTGAACCTAAGCTGAAAATAAAGAATAAAGATAAAAATTTGTCATAGAATTTATCGATGATGTCTATTTTATTACAATAGAATTTTTCGATAATGTCTATTTTATTACAATGTACTCAGATAACCAGCAATGTTACGCGACCGATCCCGGGTTCAAATCCTCGGCTCGAACCTCTGACAAAGAAATTTGTTATGTGCGAATTTATCGCTGCTCCACGGTGATGGAAAGTACCGTGATATTTCATTGATTACGATGTTCTCCATGGCCGTGCATGAGAGAAATTCATAATTTCTCGAAAGCATTACGTCCACCAATCCGCACTTGGCCAGCGTGGTGGACTATGGCCTAAATCCCTTTCAATTGTCTGAGAAGGAGACCTGTGCCCAGCAGTGGGACATAAGAAAAAAAAAGGTTGAAAAAAAAAAAAAACCAGCAATGTATGCCAAATCGGTCCCTGCAGGTTGGCAAATGTAATCGCCCCATTCGTTATTGAACTGGAGTTTTGGCGGGAAGTCGGAAAAGACATATTGTGCTCTTGTTTTATTTTCATTTTCTTGGTGTATTTTTGAGTTAGTTATATCGGATAAAGTTGATGGCATTTTTTTCGATTTAGGTTAATGACAGTGCACGAGTGTTGTGAAATAGAATAACAGTGCGATAACATGCTTTTTCGGCTTGCCTCCAAAACTCCTTCGGACATGTTCTCGTAAAGTAGCCATCGCTTTACTTGAACATCTGACTGACTAGACTGACTGATACCCGACGACTTAATGATTTATTCTATGATGCAGAAATTATACTTGACACTGGCAATATGCACAGAGTCCGATGCCATTATTTAATAATGAAACGAAAATATTGAATGGCTGCAAGGATTTTATCCAATGCCGTAAAATGAATACAAAAAAAAGTCTGAAATGACAATGACATCCACAGAGTACATGATGACATTGATGGATGACATCTTTCTTTCATCTTTGATTGATATGAATTTTCTCGATCTAAAGTTGTGCAATTATTGATTTTTATTTAATTGATGTGCTGAGTGTGCTGGTAAGGGGCTAAGGGTCTAAGTTAATTTAATAGCTACAAAAGGAATACTGATATACTTTATTCTGTGTGATTTTAAGAACTGAGGATATAAATACTTCGAAATGGTTGTTTCACCGCAAAGCCCCGCAAGCGAGACTCAAAGTGTACAATCTAAGAAGAGCAATATGGCGTCTAAACAATCGTCAGTGGCAGATACTAGAGCAGAATTGGCGGAATTAGTGAAAAGAAAAGCTGAAGTTGCTGTACGTATTCAAGAACACTGAACTATCAATTTTCCAATTATTTAAATGGTTTCCATTCTTCTTATCTCATCTTGTTTTGTCTGATTTAATCTGATAGTTTATTTATTATAAGTCACCAGCATTCTGATCAAAATATCACATCTAAACTTTATACATAAATAGTGTTGCTGCTTGACTGTCACTACAGTTACAGTTGGCCGCAACCCTTTTTGCGTCCCACTGCTGGCACGGGTCTGCAGCTGAAGGCCTGGAGCTTACTCCACCACGCTGCTCCAATGCGGGTTGGTGGAGATGCGGGTTAGTGGCCAACCCGCTGTCGGATGTTTTCAAACCGCCCATAAAGCCTCCGACAAGGTTTAACTACTGTTATCTATCGACAACAACTGGGACCGATGACTTAACGTGCCCTCCGAAGCACGGAAACGTGCATGATTATTTTTTTTGCCACTTGCGGCACCCATCTCACACCCGACCGCGCCCGTTTGGCTTAGTTATATAGATCATTTTGCGTTCTACGCTAACCACCGGGCCATGCGCACTTCACACACACAGTTACATCATGTGAATTAATTAAATTGACATTTATTTCATATTTTCTAGCAAAGAAACAGTATATCATATTTATCTATATTATATACTGTTTCTTTGCTAGAATGAAGTCTATCTTGCTTTTGTTTGGGTACAATTCCACCAAAATAGTGAACAGTACAATTGTTTACAAACATTTTGTGCACAACTCCTAAATAAAATTACTTGCAACTTGCAACTACTTAAATCTGCCCTATCTTGAGGTTTATTTATTTATTTAAACTTTTCTACCGTACATAACATCGGATAGGTTTGCTCTAAACTGCCGTTTGTTTTTTTGATAATGCCTATAACTTATCAAGGAAATTAATAAAAAGGTCAATTAGTCTAAACAATAATATCTATTGACAACTATCAACCTATTTCTATACATATTACCCTTCTTATCCAAAATTTTGGAAGCTGCTCATAAGCAGATTTCTTCTTTTTTCAAAATTAATCTCTTTCCTTTTCAGTCTGGTTTCAGGCCTGGCCACAGTACACTTTTAAAAATCATCAATGATATAAGGGAAGGTACATATCTGGCAAATTTAACTGCGAGATCTTGCAAGATTGGTTGTTTTGTGTGTTTTTTTGTAAATAATCAAAATATTTTAATAAATTAGAGAAAACAAATAAAAATTATAAATATTATAAAATTATAAGTAATATCGAGATTGCATTACCTAGTATGGAGAAAAGATATACTACCATCTTAGTCCTTATCAATTTCTCCAACGCCTTCAACACAGTGGATCATGACTTCAACATGCAAAATTTTTATCCACTGCATTGAATTGGCTGTCATCCTTCTTTCGTGGTCGGCAAGAGGCAGTAAGATTCAAATGAGTTCTTTCCAATTGGTGTGATCTGAAGTCTGGTGTTCCACAGCGTGCAATCTTTCACACTTACTGTTCTCCATTTTTATAATTTCATTACTCATTCTCTTGACTGCCCTTATCACTTGTATGCAGTTGATCTACAGATCTACAGCCAAGTTGACGTCACTGATATTAATGGCGGTGTTAATAAAATAAATAAGAACCTCTCCAATAATAATGCGTAGATTTGGCATCAACAGTAATCCTGCCAAATGCCAAGCTATCATTATTGGCAGTTATGAAAGCTTGATATCTCATTTATGTCTATTTTTCACCACTTTCAACTTATTGCCTTGACTAAATAGTAAGTGAATAAAATTTAATGTTATTAAATTATGTGAGAGTTTATTAAAGAATAAGTTTTTATTTGGCTACAACACCTTTTGCGTCCACCTGCTGGGCATGGGTCTCTCCCCACTATTGGGGAGACCTAGGGCTTACACCACCAGTTGATGCCAGAAGAGGATACAGGTTAGTGGCCAACCCGTTGTCAGATGTTTTTGAAAAAACCACCCATAAAGCGTCCTCAAAAGTTTAATCTTAACTACTACTACTATGTATCAATTACTACCAGGACAGACGCCTTTACGTGCTCTCCGAAGTATTTATGTACATGAAATTCTTGACATTAGCTGTCACCTATTTCATAGCTGCCAGCATCTGTTTAGCTTACCTGGATTAGATGCAGCTAGACTAAGTGAACTTAAATTTTTATTTAGTATTGAGAATACTAGATGTTTTTTTTTTAAGTTTTAAGTTCATAAAATTAGATTTAAAGTAGACATGTGAAAAAAGCATATAGGTATACGGTCGAATTGAGTAACCTCCTCCTTTTTTGAAGTTTGTTAAAAAACCTATAACTCCTAACTAGCACTATCTTGCAAACTGCTTGTCTACACGTAAAATAAATACCAGCATCAAATTTGTGTTCCATTTAAATACATGTTACAGTACTACACACACAATTTTAACTGTCAACTTATAACCTCATCTCATTATACACAATTTATATGATCAATGATAATAAATGCTTGTCGCGCGATTTAAGCTTTTATGATCGATCATACAAATTGTGTATAATGAGGTTACTAAGGATAACTTGATGTCAAAATTTTAAAGGACAATTTTATTTTATTTTTTAGAGCATTTAAATAAAAATAAAATTTTAAAGTATTTTTTGCTTTTATTTTTTATTAGGTGGTATTCGAACATTGTCGTAGCGTAGATATAAAGTATGCCACCAGTTGTGGTGTAGATACCCTATTCTTTATTAAAGACTAGGTATATATTAATTTCATTTCAAATTTATTGTAGGATACACTAGCAAATCTGGAACGTCAGATATATGCGTTTGAAGGTTCGTATTTAGAGGATACCCAGCTCTATGGAAACATCATTCGTGGTTGGGACAGATACCTGACAACTAACAAAAGCACTAACTCGAAAGCAGATAAACGTAACCGTAAATTCAAGGAGGCTGAACGACTTTTCTCCAAGTCTTCAATTACATCTATGGCTGTAAGTTACTTATAACTTTTTATTTTCTCACGTACTTGTTTCAGTTTTTTCTATCTCCATCTCAATACCTTTAAATGAGCAATTCTTGTATGTATATATAACTAATTTTTTTAAAATCTCTGTAAAGGCTCCAATGATTTTGATGAAATTTAGTACCCTGGATTCGGGGGTGATAAATCGATCCAGCTAGGTTATTTTTAAATTATAAAAAAATATTTTCCGTAATTATCAACTTAAATATAAACTGAAAAATACGACTTTCTGGTATCTATTGGAGAGTATTAATAATATTGTGGCGTAGAATGCCGTCAAACGCCGTCCGCCAATCAGACGTTCAAAAAAATAACAAAGTCGATTTGAAAGAGCTCTATAAAAATTTCGTGTATTAATTAAAGCTTCCTTGGCCGAATGGTTATGTGGACTGACTGCGGAACCTAAATCAAAACATCAAGAAATCAAAACCATATTGCATTTATTTTTTATTTTTTTGTGAAAAAATATTTTTTCTTGGGATGTTAAGTAACACTAAGCAAATGAGTGTTTCGTTTGAAACTAACCCAAGAAAATAAATTGTTTTTATCAGAGCAAGACTCGGTCGTCCAGGTACTAGATAATTATAATAAAAACCTTTAATTTTAATCCATGAGAATACCACTAAAATTGTCTAGGAGTATAAAAATATATAGTGTTTTGAACTATTTCAAATGTTGTATATGATGTGTAATTCACTACAAACAAAACTAAATATATTTAAGTATTTCAGTAAATGATCTGTTTTTTTTTATATTACAGGCAGTCAGTGGTCTTGTGGATCCAGCTGACCCAAAAAGTAAGTAGAACTTTAAATTATGATGTAATATAATAGCCCCAATTTTTCACACAATCAGCTATCCCGTGTGCCCATTATAGACCCATAGCCATTCTGTTATCTCAAATATATAATGTACTTTTTTTTAAAAAGAGTGCTGCTGGGAGTTTTTTTCCGCCGCCTTTTTTCTCTCAGCTCAACATCTAGCCCAAGCAGGCACCAAACGGCGATGACCGGGAAAAAATGACATTCATTAAGCGAATATTTTGTATTCCTAATGAGAAATATTTTTTCTTTCTAATTATCCACATAAGTATAATGAAGAAAAATAAAGTATAAATATATTAAAGGAAACTAAAGTTTATTCAAATCAGTAACATAAATTAATGATGTGATGTTTTCTTCCCCAGATGAGAGAAACAGTGAAACTGAGTCACAGACCAATGAAGACTCTTCTGACACTCAAATTAGCACCAGTGTAACCATGGGAAGTCTCAATCATACAACAATTCATGGTTCAACTGAGAGCATTGCATCTAAGCCATCTGGTAAACAGCAAACCAATGGAAGTATTGAAAAAGGTCTTAGTCACCTTCAAACTAAACAAAGTGCTACACAAAAGATAGCTTCTTCCTCAGGAATGCTGCAAAAGGCTTTTGGCAATGATAGTAAATTGTCAACATTATCTGCAGTTGGATTAGACAGCAGACCTGGTACACCAAAGGAAAAAGACTCTTCTATGAGCATTCTGAGCAAAGGTGACACAACGCCTACTACTGTGAAACACAGGATTCCAACCACAGCAAGCTCAAACTCTGTTAAGAAAAGTAGCAACAAGAAATCTAGGCACAGATAAATTGATCATAAATATCAAAATTTGATCTTTAGTGCATTAGGCACAGTATGTAAAATTACTTATTTATTCAATATAAAGGTAGAAGTTCAGTATATTGGAACATAGGTAGTAGGATTTGTGACATGTAATTGCATGCACAAACAACTTGTGTAGGTATGTGGAAATTTGACATTTCTTTTAAGAAACATTTGCAGTAAGAACTATGTGTGATGGAAAACATTTATTTAGATTTTAATGAAACATCCACATAACTAAAAATATTTATTTTTTAATTTTGTATGTACATGTATCTATATCACAAATGTAGCTTACATTACATTTAAATAAATATCTGCTCTTGAGTCCTGACAATTAATCCTCATGATGGTAAATAATTGTTATTCAGTGTTCTTAAATATATTCTTGAAACTGATCTCAAAATTTTAAATTGTGTTAAAATTATTCATTGTTACTATCAAATGAACGTAAAATTGTTTGCTTGAATCTCGATTCTGAAAAAAAATTAAGCCTAGTAGTAATTCTAAAATAAATTATTTTGTAAAGCAAGGAATGGTTATGGATAAATACTTTACTTACGTTTCAATACATTTGGTAAATCTCTGATTGGTCCATAAAATCTAACTGCCACATAATAAATAAGAGGAAGAATTGATATTATACTGGCACAGCACAAAAATGCTATTTGTGGTGTTTTTCTAAGGTCACAACAGCTAAGTTCCTTGCTCCAGATATACCTTGTTGCATTCATCTAAAGATAAGCAATCATTATCATAGTATGACAATTTTGTGTAATATTTAAGATAGGTACAATTCATATAGTGAGATACATAATATTCAATGTGATTATTTTAATAATTTTATTTACTTACTATTTTGTAAACCTACAGTTTACAATGGCGAACTTAATACCTAGTGGCATTCTCTGAAAGCTAACCCTTGATGATGGCGATAAATTGTGGTAGGTGAAAAGTAAACTTAATATAACCTAATATACAAAAGTTTATTATACATGCACATAATAAATAATAATAATACATACATACATACAAATATAACTAATAGATATAATAATATTATACACATATAATTATATATAATTTTGTACCTGTACTGTGTGTTTTCAAGTTTGATGTAATTGTGAATTCAATAAATATTTAAAAGTAAAATTGTACTACTTACTGCATCAACAATATCCATACAAATGCTATCAACTCCAATTGCATCACTGCTTAAAGACTTGTAGAAAGTGTCCATTGTTACATACTTTTCAAGACATTCCTTACACACAATACTTGCATCTTCAGGCATATAATTTTGTTGTATACAATTTTTCGTGTCATTGTACATATTATAAAAAGTAAGAGTATCATTAGTCAATATTGGGGAAGGGCCCTTCCAATTAAAACAAGCTGAAATTCGTAATTCAAAAAAGTTAAAAAAATTGACTGATATTAATCTTATACGTAAAATTCTCGTGTCACAATGTTAGTTACCATACTCCTCCGAAACGGCTCGACATATTCTCATGAAATTTTGTGTCCCGGTGGCCTACCCCAAACATTTAAACGCGGTACGGAGTTCGCGGGGTCAGCTAGTTGAAAATAAAATTGATATATTTTCGCCAGCAAAATTACCCTACTGGAATTTTCCAAAGGACCTCTTTTTAAGCAGGGGTAGTATGAGATTTCATGATCCCATCCCACAGTCTGCTAGTAAATGATTAAGGGATAGAAACTGCCTACAGTACTCCCGCAGCGAATATGTAAAACTTTGAAAAAAAATATAGAAAACATTACTTATTTCTCTTCTACATATTATAAATTTTGTAGGTGGTAGAACTATTATCGTTCGCCCAGGGAAGTACCACAGCTGTACCCACTTCTGCCGTGAACCAATTGTATTTTGTTTCGGTGGAAAGGTGCAGTTCCCGGCCACACTTACATACGGCGACCACCAGCCTCCGGAGTAGCAGCGCAACTGCATACGACCTCAGACAAGACTTACCTATGCTTGCTTGAGGTTGTATGTAGAAGTCTATGGGCTGCAGCGACCACTTAACACCACGTGGCCTGCATGCTCGTCTGCTGCAAAAATAAAAAATAGTTTTTTTACAGTGAAATAAAATATTAGATAAGACACTCATGACATTAGCCATATTGTTAACATTTGATTTTTTGTGTACATAATAAATCAAACAAGTGAGACCTAGAGCCTACTCCATCATGCTGCTCCAACGTGGGATGGCACAGATGTGGCTTATTGGCTATCTTGCTGTGGATGTTTTCAATCTGCCCATAAGACTGATAATTCCTTCACTGGGTTCATCTAAGAATGTTCTAAATTGCACAAAGTTAATGTTTGGGTCCATGGTGACCACTTCCACATATAACTATTTCCCAATTTGACCAATTCCCTGTATGTCCATTCCTAATATGGTAATTTCCCAGTATAACCATTTCCCGGTATAACTATTTCCCAATATAAACACTTACCGGACATTACCACTTCCCGATATGACCACTTCCTGCTATGGCCACTTTACAGTCCTACTACTTATGTTTTAACATCACAAAATTCAATAGGAATAATTGTGAATTGAGTTGTCAATGGCTGCAATCCCTTTTTTGTGTCCCACCACTGGGCATGGGTCTTTTCCCATTATTGGAAAAGCCTGGAGCATACCTGGCTACTCCAATGCTCAGCTGCGGGGTTCTACGCTAGCCACAACTGATCTTACGCTCTATCTCTCTCGCTCACACACACGTGCCTCGCACGCACACATGCAGGCACGCAGACATGAGGACACGCAGGCAGTCTGACAGACAGACACACATGCAGACAGACAGATAATACAGTAATATTAATTAACAGCAATATTATAATAATAGCAATGCAAATGGGCGGGTCGGGCAGTAAAAAGGATGGACTGTACTATACGACCGCACGAATTTCGACTTCAAACTTTTTTGGGGGGGAGGTCTACTTCTAGAAAGACTCCCTGTAAAATCTTTTAGTGCGGAAATAAATAGTTTCTGAGATAAAAAAATTTTAAAGTTTACAATATTTAGTTAGCAATATAACCCACAAAAACAATATACAAATATACTCTGTGCACAAAAACGAGTACTGTCAACGAGTACTGTCAGTTGCGTTTCGTTATTGCTAGTGCCGCTTATATTACATTTTGTAACAATACTTTATTATAAATAAAAGTAAGATAAATTACGTAAATAAGTAAATATTACGACGAATTAAACATATATTTAATTAAATAAAATGACTATTGATTTTTAAAGCTAGTTTTTTTTGTATTTGCAAAAAAAGAAAGAAGAAGAAGTGCAGTTCAAAAACGACAGGTTAGGTTAGGTTAGGTTAGAACGTTTTAATTCTACGCAGAAAAAAGGAACCCCGCGTAGCGGGGTTCCGTCGACATTGGTGAGATAGTCCAAATAGTGTTTGCTTTTAGACATGTTGTTAAAAACTACAGATTTGGTTAGATTAGGTTAAAACAGCCCCCCTGCTATGGAATACTATTTAACCAACATACTTCGTTCTGCTAAAATATTTAGGTTACAGCGGTAACCATACTCCATAAATTGTAACTTATACTATTATTGTTACTTTTTAATTGGACTTTCCATGTCAAATCATTGTAATTTTATTGATTGCAGGGTCTTCTGGCAAGGGTAAAAACTTGTATACTACTGAGCTTCTCTCGCAGTGGAACTTCAAGAAGATTTTGTTATGTTTTGTTTCATATGTTTAAAGATTTAATATTAATATACACAAATCAGAATATTTCTAAATAGGTTAACTATTTGTTAATATTGTATGTTACATTGTTTGATTTTGTTATGGTTTGTTTCATATGTTTAAAGTGTTAAGTAATAAAAATATACACAAATCAGAATATTTTTAAATAGGTTAACTATTTGTTAATATCGTATGTTACATTGTTTGATTTTGTTATGGTTTGTTTCATATGTTTAAAGTTTTAATATAAATATTCAAAAATCAGAATATTTTTAAATAGGTTAACTGTTTGTTAATATTGTATGTTACATTGTTAAATTTTGTTATGGTTTGTTTCATATGTTTAAAGTGTTAATTAAAATATACACTAATCAGAATATTTATGTTTTATTTAAAAAAATTTCTTCCCAAAATGGATAAGTAGATGCTTGCAAATATTTTTTTTGCATAGTTATTTTTTTTGCATAGTTATTTTTTTTTGGAAAGGGAAAGGGGTCCCCCCCTGAGTTTTGGCGGGAAGTCTGAAGGAACAAGTTGTGCTCTTGTTTTATTTTCATTTTCTTAGTGTATTTTTGAGTTATATCGGATAAAGTTGATGGCATTTTGCTCGATATAGGTTAATGATAGTGCACGAGTGTTGTGAAATAAAATAACAGTGCGAAAACATGTTTTTTCGGCTTGCCTCCAAAATTCCATCGGACATGTTCTGGTAAAGAAGCCATCACTTTACTTGAACATTTGACTGACTAGACTGACTGATACCTTACGACTAACTGACTTTTTTCTACGACTACAGTGATGCAAAAATTTTACTTGAAGCTGGCAATATGCAGAGTTTGCGACGCCATTATTAAAATTGAAAAGTAAATATTGAATGGCTGAAAGGATCTTTATCCAATGCCGTAAAATGAAATTAAAAAAAAAAAAAAGGGTCCGCCCCTCCTAAAAGTCTAAATTCCGCGTCTTAAGTGACGCATAGGCTAGTTTTTGCTTTTATAATTTTTGAAAAATTTTTTTTTCATATTTTAAAAACTACGCGTTTCCGCGGTCTAGGATAAAAGGGGGAGGGTAGACACCCCCTCCCCACCCCCCCCCACCCCCTCCCTTTACGAAATTCGTGCGGTCGTAAAGTACAGTTCTTCCAGTAAAAATATTTATTTTGTCCATCATCCAACTGCAGTTTGCTTCCTGCATCTCAACCAACTCACATGAGAACAGAGTGGGTCCAGGACTTCCCAATATTGATTAGAAACTTGTGCCCATCAGTGAGATAAGGAATCGGGAAGGGGACATGTTGGGAAGTTGCCATATCAGAAAGTGGTCATAATGGGAAGTAGTCATGTTGGCAAGTGGTCATATTGGAAAGTGGTCACAACGGACCCAAACAAAAGTTAACATACACTTTGCATGAGATAACTTTATCATGCGCCTAAAAAACAATTAAAATGTGTATATAACACATTCTGATCACTTTTGAAAACTTACTAATTTACTGGTTACATTACATTACAATTACAGCCATACAATTATGGTCAACCACTTTCCTAAGATGGTACAGAAATTAATAAAAAAAATACATACTTTTGCAGTTTCCCTTATCCCAAACAGCAGAAATACTATTGTGATAGTCCATCACAACATTTAGCCTGTCCTGCGACATAAATAGAGACCCACAGGAGGTTCCATTCACTATAGTAGATTTAAGTTCCTTAAATTTGTCATGGAATTTTACATATTGGTATACACATTTTTCACACAGTCTTATTGGTCTAGAATATTCTATGCAACAAAACGATAAATCTGATGCATACTTTGCGAAACCTTCAAGAAGGTCTGTACAGTTTTTGGGATAAGAAAAGAAGTCATCCCCATCGTAAGAACTAGAAATAAACAAATAACATTAATAAGAGTAAGGAGAAAAAACTCAATAGCTAAAAAATATTGTCAGTTTAGAACAAAGGAAATTCTTAGTGAATGTTATAAAACGGCATTGATATTACTTATGATTAAGTGGTTACCTATTACTTACATGAATGCAGTTTTAAAGTAGGACCAATTGCTGTCTCTGAATGAAATACTTGCTCTCAATAGACTAACAGAAAAAATCAAATAAGATAAAATATTCATCGTATTTCCAGGACGTAGATAAATAGATTACTATTCTGAAACGTACCAGTGCAAACTGAGTGATATTCATATTATGATAATCAAAAGAAAAGGCATAGGTAGGTACATACAAACGATGAAACGATACAATTATTAAATTTAGATCATTAAAAAACGAAAAACGCATACCTATATAAGTAGGAAGATTATTATTTCAAATATAATTGCTATTTATAAATACAAATACTTTTAAAGCAATTTTTATCATAATTTTTTTTAAATCAAAACAATTGTCAAAAATTCAACAATAACAATGAATCATAAACATAAACCTATGGATGGACCGGCCCTACCTACGAGATTTGCGTGCCTACCTAAAGTAACACAGAGGCATAAGAATAAATAATACTACGACAGAGGTAGGAATAAAACATAGAGTGGCCCTGTTCTACTATAGGAACAGCACGTTATACAAATATCTGTTTAATCGACACAAACATGACAAATATCATGCTGTCTCTTTTTAACTAATGGATGGCTGCATAAGAAAATAAAGATAATAAAAGATTAGTGGTAACTAATTTTGGCAACAACGTCATGTTAAGGCACGAACGAGAATAAAACAAGTTTCTGAGTAACAATTTTTATTTGTTTATTACAGAAAAAAAAAACTAGTTTATTATAATAGTTTCTATAAGAAATTTGTTCACTAAGTTTTTTGAATGCTGTTGGAATCGCAGATCTTAATAATTGACTTAATTACCATCAAACGATTATCAGTATTGTGTTCCGTGTTGTGGAGCAAATACAAGATATTTTCGCACTCATAATACTCAGTAATAAACCTGAAAAAACATCAATATGGGGATCCATTCTGTGTTTTTTACAAAATAAACGTTATTATTATTATTATCCGATATTTTACATTGAATATAAATATCGATATATTTTTTAATGGACACCCCTAGACAGCAGACCTACCACAACAAAACAAACGCACACATACACAGAGTAAACTTGTAAATACTGGGAACATAAAATGGCTGCCGTGGCACGATGGTGTCTTAACATGACGTTGTTGCCAAAATTAGTTACCACTAATCTTTTATTATCTTTATTTTCTTATGCAGCCATCCATTAGTTAAAAAGAGACAGCATGATATTTGTCATGTTTGTGTCGATTAAACAGATATTTGTATAACCTGCTGTTCCTATAGTAGAATAGGGCCCCTCTATGTTTTATTCCTACCTCTATGCAATGAATGATAAACAGCGTTGCCGATCGTAAAAATCAAAATTCGGTAGAAATAATATGAAAAATCGGTATATTGGAATAAAAATCGGTAGATTTGCACTAAGCCTTTATTTTTACCCGACTGCGTCAGAAGGAGTCACTGTCAACCTCGTCACTTTTCCACTTTTTGTCCATTTTGTTTAATAAATTACTATCTAATCAGTATTTCCACTTTAATGATTTCCTTTCCCCAATTGAGATTTCCCCTTCTCCGGATTTTTTCCCGTCAAAAATTATTCCGCTTTTTTACTGTAGTAGTAAAAATCTGCTCAACAGTGATTATGAAGTAATAAAATCACCTAGCATAGGTACCACAGCCACAGCACAGTATAAAAATATGGTATACATATAAATAAGTACAATAAAATATTTCTTTAAAATAGTAACACTAGTAACACATGCAAAAATTAGTTCCGAAATTTTATCCACGATGCTTTATCCACGATTTCCCCTTTTCAACTCTTTCCCCTTTTTTCCCCTCTGGACCTTAACTGCCCCTCGAAAGGGAAATTTTCCCTCATTGTGGAAGCACTGTATCTAATGCAAAGCCGAAACAATTATTTTTACCTATAAGGCATTTTGTGTGCAATTACAAAACCATAGACAAATTGAACTCCTTTTATTTGAACGAAATTTAATAATCAATTTCCTTGTATATTTAAATACAAAAATGACCTATAAATGTTCTAAACGGAATTACGAATTCAATTATGCTCAATCCTTCAATTTTAGACAAGTTTTTAAAATAATTTGATAAAGATTGGATCGAATACTTCTTATCTAAACCCCAGTTCCAGTTTCAGGCAGTTAAGATCCCTTTAATTAAAGCTAAAGACAACCTTCTATCAAAGCGTTAAGGTTGACATCAATAAGTTCACACTTAAATTAACTTCCTAAAGGTCAAAGTTCAACTGTACTACGAACCGGTCCATGGATAAGTCCAGGTACCGTGTGGATAGCGTGTTAAAGTTTATCGGTAGATTTAACCTCGATTGATAGTCGTATCGGTAGATCGGTAGATTGTTAAAAAAATCGTTTAAAATACCGATTTTTCGGTAGCATTGGCAACACTGATGATAAATAGGTTTGCTTTTTTTATTTCGTTTTACGGCACGGCATTGCATAAAAATCCTTTCAGCCATTAAATATTTACTTTTCAATTTTAATAATGGCGTCGCAAATTCTGTGCATATTACCAGCGTCAAGTAAAATTTTTGCATCAATTTTATGCCAGTTTCAATGAAACTGGACGAAGTAAGGAAGTAATATAACAAAGTCAGTAAGTAAGTCGTCAGTAATCAGTCAGTCTAGTCAGTCATACATTCAAGTAAAGCGATGGCTACTTTACTAGGACGTGTCCGATGGAATTTTGGAGGTAAGCAGAAAAAACATATTTTAGCACTGTTATTCTATTTCACAAATACTCGTGCACACGTTGATATAGGTTAATTACAATTAACCTATATCAAACAAAATGCCATCAACTTTATCCGATATAACTCAAAAATACACCAAGAAAATGAAAATAAAACATTTGACTGACTAGACTGACTGATACCTGACGACTGACTTTTTTCTACGACTACAGTGATGCAAAAATTTTACTTGACGCTGGTAATATGCACAGAGTTTGCGACGCCATTATTAAAATTGAAAAGTAAATATTGAATGGCTGAAAGGATTTTTATCCAATGCCGTAAAACAAAATTATAAAAAAAATATTATAAATTGTCAATGTCATTTGTCATTATCCTATTTATTAAGTAGTATAGTACTATTTAATTTTATAATCTGGTCGGAGGAGAAGGCGATTTGTTTTTCAATATTTCAAATTAATAAATTAAATATTATTCTTTAGAACCATGTTGTAAATAACTATTTCAGAAGTACTATTTTTACCACCACCATTTTTTTGTTAGAAAGTAGTAAGTGAATTCAGTTTATAATGGCCTTATTTTTTAGGAATCTGTACACAAAATATAAGGTTAAAGAGTTTTCCTTTGTAAAAATAAATGAAAAAATGTTTTCTCGGAATCACACTATTCTAGGGATTGAAACATCATGTGACGACACTGGTTGCGCAGTAGTCAACACTTCTGGGAAAGTGCTGGGAGAGGCATTGTATTCGCAAAATCTTGTTCATCTTAGATATGGTGGTATTAATCCATTAGTTGCTAGAGACCTACATCGAGATAACATTGAACAAGCTGTAGCAGAAGCTTTAGAAAAATCATCCATGAGTATTGAAGAAGTAGATGCTGTTGCAGTCACAATTAAGCCAGGATTACTAGTTAGCCTCCAAATAGGTGTCAAGTATGCAAAGTTTCTAGAGAAACATTTCAATACACTTTTGATTCCTATACATCATATGGAGGCCCATGCATTAGTTGCCAGAATGTACCACAATATAGCGTTCCCATACATTGCTCTTTTGATTTCTGGGGGACACTGTTTGTTAGCAGTTGTGAAAGATGTTGATGATTTTAAACTTCTTGGACAAAGTATAGACATAGCACCTGGGGATTTGTTAGATAAGGCAGCTAGAAGAATGAAATTAAAAAATATTCCAGCTTTTTCAAAAGTATGTGGAGGAGCAGCCATTGAGTTAGCAGCAAAAAAATCAACAAATCCATTACTATTTGATCTACCATTGCCTTTGCTTAGATATAGAGATTGCAACTTTAGTTTCAGTGGGATTCAAGATGCGTTTGTTCACCATGTTCTGAGGAAAGAGAAAGAACATGGTATAATGGGGGATGGTATAATCCCAGAAGTATTTGATTTGTGTGCATCTTTGCAGAGAATAACAGCTGAACATATTGCACATAGAATGGAACGTGCTGTTGTATATTGTGATCAAAATGATATATTTAAAGATAATATTCGGAACATTGTTGTGTCAGGTGGTGTTGCCTGTAACAATTTTATTTTTAAATTTATAGAAGCAATTGGACGTAAAAGACACTGTAATGTATATAGGCCACCACCATCTGCATGTACAGATAATGGCATTATGATAGCATGGAATGGTATTGAGAAATTTAAAAAGAGTAATTCTTACAATAATTTTTCTCTTATGGATATAGAACCAAAAGCACCTTTAGGTAAGGACTGTATAAATAATGTAAGGTCTGCTCATATACATGTAAGGGTAACAAGACTTAAAGATGTCTTGGAAAAGGAGAATAAAAATCTAAATTTATGTATGTAAATTTTATAGCAACATAAAAACTTTCATCATTTCATGCTCATTCAGTTTTTTAATTCATTCTATTCTTATAGTAGGTGTTTTGAGGTAGGTGTTTATTTGACTTACACATGTCTACAAAGTTCACTATTCCAGTGAACTTTAAGGGCATAAATAGTTTATCTTTATAATTTAATAGTTTATCATCCACTACAGATATTTTATTTGAACTTAAATTTTTATTTTGTATGTAGGTGTTTATTTGACTTACACATGTCTACAAAGTTCACTATTCCAGTGAACTTTAAGGGCATAAATAGTTTATCTTTATAATTTAATAGTTTATCATCCACTACAGATATTTTATTTGAACTTAAATTTTTATTTTGTATTGTAACTAATCATAAAGTGTAAAAATATTTTTCACAATTTCTTTTTTCATATTATTATGCCATACTTACACTTATTTTTAGTGATGCAACTAGGGTTGCCATCCGTCCGGGTTTCCTCGGATTTGTCCTAGTTCAGAGCGCGTCCGGGGAGCGTCCGGGCCGGACTTCATTGGTAGTCCGGGTTTAAAAAGAATTAAAGTCTTGGACCGCTCGCGACACACGCACTGTGCCCGCCCACTGTGTCAACCGTCGAACCGACTCGCTAAATTCACTGTCCCCTCGCTGTTGACATGTCCGGGTTTTGGGCTCTAAAATCCGGGGTTTTAACGTCTCTTGTCCTGGTTGACAAATTTTAGAGATGGAACCTTAGATGCAACGAATACGAATATTCGTATTCGCCGAATAATAGACATTTAGCGAATATTCATATTCGGCGAATACTAATAAACTAATATTTTACGTACAAACACAACTCTAATTACTGGCAGACTTGAAAAACGCGCGTCGTGGTACCGCGGCTCCGGGAGTTTCCATATTATCATTAGGTACAATTACGAACCATAGAAATCGTCTAAAACCAGAAAATCTAAGAATTTTATGTTTTTTAAATAAAAATTTGCCTATTGTCAATTTTAATTATTAGAAGAATAGAGATTTATCAAATAAAGTAGTCTTTTATTACCATGGCTAGATATTCGTATTCTGAATAGTAGGTTTGATATTTGTATTCGTAAAAGTACTATTCGTTGCATCAGTACTTATTATGCTACCAAGTGGGTATGTAAATTAATTTTTTAGTCCTACCCATAAATTGTATGCAGTGCCTACCTGGATGGTTGAGCATTGTTCTGTTAAAAATGATAAATTTTTTAACAGACTTCAAAAAAGTAGGAGGTTACTCAATTCAACCGTATATGCTTTTTTTTTCTGAGACTCATTGTCTTGTATTACTTAATACCATCTACTAAAGTGGCTCCCAATTATTAATACCTAATAGTATTACATACATAAATATGTATACTCACTAACATACGTCAGGAAAATTTTTCAGTTATTATATGTTTCTCTTGGAGTAAAACTGTAGTGTACCCATAAATTTGCTTTTTATTGAAATATTATTAAGTAAAAAAAAAAATGTATGAAAAATTTATATATATTTATACATATTTATAAATATGTGTGGATAAGTCCTAAGTATTTTTTCCATCTTGTTTTTTTTTATAAAAAATTTCAACTTAATGTTTAATGTGTATATTCAACTTATTGTTGCAATTTGAAATTGTTTAATGTAATTTTTTTTATCAAAATATACTTATATTATATATATATAAGATACTTAAATAATAATTAAGTTATTTTTGTAAATAATTGAAGTTCAAAAGAGTGGATGCAATTAAAAGAATCAGAGAGAGGTTAACTATGAGTTTTATTAATTAATTTATACCTATTGCAATATTTAATAAGTTCATCACTGAATTAAGCTTATTAATCAACATATCTGGCTACTTGGCTGCTTTCTGTTGCAAATCTGAAAATAAAAATTAAATATTTAGAAAAATTAGACTTTCAGATATTATATAAACATGATCTTATGTTAAAACAAGATTATTGATGAAATACATAATTTAAAAAAATTAGGCTTCACTTTAATAGTGCATTTAATTAAAAAGTATTAGGTATTTTATATATTGGCTCTGTAACTGTATTATGCATGCTTCTGTAACTAGGTTAAAAGTAGGTCTCCATCTGTTTTATATCAAACAAATGTAAAAATAATCAAGGGCCTGTAGTAAAATAGTAAAAACATGTTATTTATAATAATATTTATCTTTTTCTTCATTTACTTCTAATATCAATGATATTCTATAAATAAAAGGGATAGAGGTCATAAAACTAATTAGTATATTCCACAAACTGTGGCAGCAGTTTGCCATAAAATAGTAATAGATGATCTTTGGATGCAGGGACAAAGTTAATTGTAAATAGGCCAATATTAATCTATTTACACAAATTCATCTAACTAATTAACACTGTATTTCACACACACATGACATGTTATTAGTCGGTTAGTTAATAACTTAGATTATATTGTGTTGTTTGAATCACTTTGTTATTTTTATTGTCATTATTACTATCATTAAAATTGGGTTGTATTAATTTCAACTACATGCTATAAGGCAGACAATATCACAGTTCTTACAACATAGGCCATTGAGCCTGCCTAACTTACATATTATTTACTCCTTCTCATCTGAAAAATTTTCAAAGAACAATATTATACATAGTTTCGCAAAAACTTATTTAGCCATCAAGACTTCTTATTTATAACAAAATATACAATCAGTAAATAAGTGAAAATTAATAATATTTTACTGACTATTTTTACAGTGTGTAAAGGTTGTAAGGAGTGCATGAAGCCTTGAAAGGATGTGTAGTTTCCCATAAATGTGATATAGAGCGTGTAGCCTGCAAATGTTGTGAATGGAACATTGTGAAGATATTTTACATTGTTGTTGAGTGACTTGTTTCGCGACATGTTGAAGCATTTGTGCCGTTAGTTTGTCCCTTAATAGTTACTGAGCTTAATTTCAGCTCCGGTACTGTACATATTCCAATATATGTATATATAATGTTTATGCATTGATAAAAATGCACTGGCTTAGGTACCAGTATCTTTGCATCAAAAAATATGCATATAATTGAAAAAAATAATTTGCCTATTCTTGCCTAATGTTATATCGATATAACATTAGTGGAACTTACGTGCTGGTCTGCCGTTAGCCCAAGGTGTAATGCGGACATGTGAGTCATCACGTTTTAATGCTTCTGCACGAAATTCTTGCTTCAGAGATCGCCGCAGTACTTTGGCGGCGATGTTGGAATAGTTTATGTAACTGCAAGGATCAAACATCATTTCAGAATAGTCTAATAATTATCAAAATTTATATGTTAGTTTCTTCTACTTACTTCAAACCAACTTGTCTCCAGGCACTCATTTTATACAGTTAAAATCAGCTGGAGCTTATAAATTAACGGCGTGATCAGAGAATTATATCCAAATGCAAGAAGGCAAGGAGGTGAAGGAGGTGTGATGTAACAGCTGGCCTAGCCCGTTAACAGTGTCAAGTTGACACTGTCAACGTCGTGACACTGACAATATAATATTATTTAACTCTCTCAGTAGGTAATGACTTAACACAATCTGTTCATACCGTCAGTATCAAGTAAAAATATTTGAACCCTCAAACTAATTAGAGATCCTACATATATATGTTGAACGATTTTGAATCCGTTTTTTGCCCGTTTCGATCCATTTAAGCCTGCCATAATATTAACTTTTACCCCACGGCGAAATAGCCAGATCTAAATACAGCATGTGCAAAAGAGACGTGAATACAAGTTTCTTGTCCTTATCGCTGTAACCGGGTGACTCCAAAACGTAGACTCCAAAATGTCATTTCACAAAGTACTTCGAATGTCAAACTATGTTAATAACTAAGAAGTGCTGAAGAGTTTTTTTTTGTGTTTTTTTGTAATATTTCCATGTATTCTTAGTAAGGATGTGACTGAAAGTATGTGTTGTGCATATTGGAGCCTCAATAAGGTGCAGTGCTTTAATTTAAGCTCTAAAAACCGACTTAAACTAGTGTCGTGTGATGTTACATTTTATAGGTGAGTTTAATTACTTTTTACTTGTTGTTTGATAGTAATAACTAATCATTTTGTTGGTAGATGTTGTTCTACAACTCTATCAGTACCATAGTACCATTTAGTGTATTTAAACCTCGAAATTATCTAAATTAAAATGTATATTACAACTGTCAGTGTTACCATATGAAGAAAACAATTTTTCCTCAATTTGGTATCTTATATACGAATAATAATGATTGAGGGAGCAGATAGGAATATGCACGTGTATTTTTCCTATTATACAATTTTAATACCTTCGTGTCACTTTTTTTAGACCGTTTGTGATTTGTGATATTTTTTGTGAACTTGTTTTCGTTTTGACAATAAACCGTTTAATAACCTTAAAAAATAACCATATTTAATTATTACTCCTTCATGTAAGCACTTTGTTTACACTTATATGTGAACGACTCATTATAAAATTACAATTTTGAAAATTTTGGTTACAGATTTCCCACTTAAGAAGATTTAGTAAAGGTATAGAAATACATGCCAATAATGGAATAAAAATGCTTCGCTTACTAATATTATAATGCAAGTGAAATTCATGTTACATGAATTAAGCGTTTTGTCAACATACATACCATACATGAAATAAAAAAGGCGCATTGATCCAATTCTCAATTACTGCATGAAAAAAATAAAATAAGAATATCTCTAAACAAATCTTATTTCGCATTCCCATATTGAAATAAAATGGACCATGTTATTAGGTATAATAGATAAATACATTTAGTGCAAGTTTTTTTAACTCATCCAGCAACTTTAGATATTTTTTTAGATATAGTGGAAGGTATAGATCATGTATATGTCTGCATCAAGTTCAAGTAAACGTTAAATTTAAATTGAAATTCCACGGGCAAAGTTAATACCCAAATTTGCTAATAAAACAAATGAAGAATGTATAAAAAATATTTTTTTAGTTTATCATTTTTATCAATCCCCAACGTAATTTCATATACTGTACATTATATAACACAGTACAACATAAAGTATATTGGTATAGGTTACTGGATTACTGGACGTTGTTTAATATTTTAATTTAAATATAAAAGTAAAGATAAGCAACGATGATGGG
The DNA here is from genome assembly GCA_911387765.1 of Pyrgus malvae. NCBI lineage: Eukaryota > Metazoa > Arthropoda > Insecta > Lepidoptera > Hesperiidae > Pyrgus > Pyrgus malvae. The sequence goes on along the minus strand of OU426951.1, from coordinate 19,318,914 downwards.
AAATTAAAAGTATATGAATAATTTTGTGTTTTATTATAATAATATAATATCCTTTTCCGTGTTATGGAACGCAGTACAAAGTAAAATAAATATTCATTATTTTTTTACTTTGTACTGCGCTTTAATAATGCTAGAGGATATTATATTATTATGTAGTCTAATAATAACCCTCTTATATATAAAAAAACTACAAAACGTTTTATACATGCCCTTTATAGCTAAAACATGCTTTGTCTTTTAACGCCGACGTTTTGACATAGACAAAAATGAAACAATTTAATCTTAGCCATGAGGTTTTTAAAACGTTTTTATGAATAAGATGGAAAATTAGTTGTTGAGTGTGCTTTACTACTAAATTGTTTTGTATTCGGAATATGCAGCATATTTTAAGTAACTCTAGTATTAATCTGATGAACCCGATTTCGAAACTCTTGTGTGCAAAAGTTATCATTTGTAAATATTTAAAATCAGAAAACACATCACAGTCAAATACCTTATATCAAATTGTTATTCCCTGAAAATTCCGGAAAATGAAAAAATGACAACACTGTGGGTAAATATATCCATCTCACACGCGGTTACGCGGTGGCCTAATCTATTGGTTTCTCTATCTACGCCCAACACCCTACACACCACCATACGGCACGATTAAGGTGGCAATAAAAAGGGTCATTCCCACCTTTACACCTAGCTAGATCGCCCCTGCGGCATAAGAATAAATAATAATTACATAGAACGGAATCTCCTTTGACCGCCATCGATACGCCGCAATTCATATACCTACTTCCCTCTTCACCTCGTTACGCCCCTCTGTCACGCAGGCGTGTTGCCAGGGTTGTAAACTGTTAATAATTCTTATGTCTTATAATATCGCTTAAATATAGGTTTTCCTTTTTTTACTTAAAAATCATTATTTTGGTTTAGTAGGTATTACAAAATATGAGAATTATGAACAATACTTATAAATAATAATTTATCATAAGTTTAGTGTCATACCAAATGAAGCCATTAAAGTAAGTATTACTTAGCTAAAAATATGAAATAAAATACATACAGATTAACGTAAAACTATTAAATAAGTTTATTTAGCGTTGGGGGAGCTTTGCTAATAGTTTGAGAGATAAACCCCATATTGACTTGAAAAACGCCAAAGCGGTAATCATAATGAATATCTAGAGAAAATGAAATAGTCTCCGTAGACGAAGTCGCGGGTAAAAGCTAGCAGAATAAAATTAAATAAATAAAAATTATTTCCAAGTGAGTTGTAAATGTCGGTATTTGTCAGAAAAACATGTTGACTGGTAATAGATTTTTTGCATCAAGACCTTGCAACAGCAAACAACACAACAAGAAGAAACCAAAATGCATCTAATATATTGACGACCTGAGTGGCGCAATAATCTGTATATAAAAATAAAAATCTGTATATAAAATTTGTACACCCAAGGGGTAAATATGGAGTTCTAAATATTTTGTAAAACCTTTTTCACCCATATTTGTTCAAATAAAATATTTTCATTTCATTTTCATAATCTATAGAAACTCAAAATGGCACCCGGCTCTCAGACTATATTTGCTAACAAAATGTTAAATAGATGTAGGGTATCTAAAAAAAATCCACTTTAGGTGATAGTGAAACAATTCGGTAGTGTATAAATTATAATTATTATTTATTCTTATGTCGGTAGTTGACTGCCAAATCATTTGGCATACTTTTAATGAGCTGTCGAAACGCGGCATCCTTATACATTTTGACTTTTGTACGAGAAAAATATTTATGACGTCAAAACTAGGTATAGTCAATTGACTTAATTATTATTGATTTGAAATGAAATAAAAATCATTAACAAAAATTAATTAACAATTGGACCTATTTACACAAACCGGAACCAATCCACACTCATGCCGAAATTGAGTTAAGTACACAAAAAAGCTTAAAATTGCACCTGCTATCGACCCTGTAAAGATAATGATAATATAATAATATGAAAATTTTGACAGAACAAAACATTTTCATGACATGTTTACCAATCCACAAAACATCAGTTGTCTAATACATTAAACAGCTTTTTCTCAAAACTATCATCATCATCATCATGTGTGGGTTGGTTCCGGCATAAGAATAAATATGTAATTATTATTTATTCTTATGGTTCCGGTTTGCATAAATAGGTCCAATTATCCTGGTTTCCAAGTGTAAATTAGTGCAACCTTTTCGAGGTATGCATTTTGAATTTTCCTGTTCATAGTGTCAACTACCGAATCGGCTACACAAAAAGAACTGTTCATGTTCTTTTGATCAATTAGGTACGGAAACGGAATAATATTTAAAATATATTAATTACCTCGCATCATCTTGGGGCAAACTAAAAAAACTTAAGTGTGGCATTGTTTGTACAACCAACCAAACATACCACAATAACTTGGCGCCATTATTGTAATTGACGCGCCGGCATAGTGTATTATATATGGCGCCGGCCGAGACAGCCCGACTTAGTATTTGTACTGTTTAACGGCGTAGGCTAATATCGTGAGTTTCCGTTCTATGTCATTATTATTTATTCTTATTATCTTTCTTATCCTGCGGCACCTGTGTGAGTAGACCGCTTTACAGCAAGACCCTATTATTTATTCTTATGCCCTAAGAACACGGGCGACCGAAGAAGACAAGACAGGAAGACAGGCACCGACAGGCACAGAGGGCACAGACACAGCACAGAGTACATTAGAAGCATAGAGTACATTAAAATTTATACATATGATTAGAAGACATATAATTCCCATTTCCCCAGGTTATTCCTGTGCTCTGTCTAGCTAGATAGGAATAGGAAATTGAACGTGATTGTGAACAAACCAAGAACAAACTATATCATCGTATTTTGTGAACATAGTAATTAGTATAAAATATAAAAAATGTTTGCTATAATAATCGTATCCAAGGCCATGAACTAATAATTAAGATATTATTTGACAATTTATTTATTGACATTTGACATAAGAAAAAAGTTGTTGACGTCTTCATAAAAATAATTTGTCAGCAAGTAATTTGCTAAAATTTATGTTGAAATTGCTTTTAATAGTATTTAAATCGAGCCTTAAGAAGGAATTAAAAAATAACAAGATTGTTTAGAATAACGTGAGGCTGTGGGTATGTTACAATTAACCCTATTTCTGATTTTCCAAGTTGATTATATGTACCATATTCTTAATTTTAGTAAAATGGTAATGAATTATTCTTTATTCCTATTTCTTGTCCCTTCACTTTCGTAGATATCATGAAACAGACAGTACAGTATTGGAATGCGTGTATTTCTTTTTTAATAAGTGTTACAGGCAATGTGTCTTAAACATGTCTTGTATGATAATATTCGTATAATTTCCAGGGCGAATAAATATGGACCCTTCCGAGTCACTTCTAAAAAAAGACTCAGTGATACAAGGTAGAGAAATAGACCAGGAACAATTGTTTCTGAAGCCTGCCTCAAGTACAGTCAAATGTGACATTGTCAATGAGTGCCAGATGTTCTTAAAGGCTGAAGATGGAAGTGGAGATGCACACTTGAATATAGCGGATAACGATGTAGCAAGCACAAGTGGTAAGATTTTAGGACATACCATCTACAAAGTACAATAATACTAGTGATCTGGCTTTGTTTGATTGGTGATTTGAGTTTATGGTATTGTAGTGTAGTAGTACATAGTAGTAGTAATAGAGGGTAAGTAGTTATCCTATGTCCTTTCCCAAGGTTCACTCTATCTTGTACCAAATTTATTAAAAAATTGTCCTATATTTAAGGTATTAAACATACAGATACACTCACACAGCAGAGACAAATTTATTTGTTGCTGTCTATGAAGCAACAATAGGCAACTAAACAACAAATGAAGCAACAATAGTAACTACTATGGCTAGTAGTAAGTAGTCAGGGATCATGATTTAATAAGGTTATCAAATTTGGTAGAGATCCTTTACCTGATTACAATAGACAATACCATTGTCATCTCTGTGCTGTACTGTCATCAATAAAAATGAGAGTTTTTTTGCTACCTATGTAATGCAAAACATTTTGTGAGCATTATAATTTGTACAGAATAACTTTTTTACCTTTGATTATTATATGAATTAGATAAGAAGAAAATTGATTCTAATTATACTGTTTTTGTGTTTTATTTTGTATATTATCCATACTTAATATTATAAATTTCAAAGTAACTCTGTCTGCTACTCTTTCACGCTTAAACCACTGAACCGATTTTGATGAAATTTGGCATAAACATAGAAAGGATGTTGAGAAAGGACATAGGCTACTTTTTACCGCTGGAAAATATCTCATTCCCACGGGAAGCAAATGAAATGAATGAAATGTGCCATGTAGTGTTATAAATTTACTACATGTTAATACTTACTTCATTCACATCCGTTATCATATTTTAAAACTTATATACTTTTGTTTTATTCTTATACTTTGCTTTTCCTTTATTATTTCTTTAGAAAATATTTACTTTCTGTGTTTGTTTATTTACATTTTGACGCAGCTATCAAAATTGTCATGTCTGTCTTTTATGTTTCTTATTTTTTTTTATTCGTTTTACGGCATTGTATAAAAATCCTTTCAGCCATTCAATATTAAATAAAAAGAAAATTTTTATGTTTCTTATTTCATTTCATCCCTACTAATATTATAAATTCGAAAGTAACTCTGTCTGCTAATCTTTCCCGCTTAAACTACTGAACCAATTTTAATGAAATTTGGTACACAGATAGAGTGGACCTTGGGAAAGGACATAGGATAGTTTTTATCCTACGGGAACCTATAAAATGTGTCCACGCTGGCGTAGCCACTGGTGGAAGGCTAGTTTAGTATAACCTGTTTTTGGGAAATCAACTGTCAAGGAGGCAAAGTACAGCATAAAAGTTGTTTTAAACTCAGTGTATAAGTTCTATAATGTCTTCTTGCATTTTTGGAAAATCAGGTATATAATAGAAAATGTTGTGAAATGATTGTTTCTCAAGTGAAACTGTGTCACACACTTCGTGGTAATGATCCTTTCAGATGCATGTAAAACTGCTGTATTTATACAACAAAAACATTGTTGTATACATATACTATCACATATTTATACAACAATGTTTTTGTATTTTATTAAAATGATTTTTTGCATTTATCAGTAACCAAAAATGTATCAGAATATTTAGAAGCATGTTTACTAGAAACTAATAAGCCCATTACTCCTCACATATAGTTCACTACTTGTAAGGTTTCAGTACAGTTGTATAATCCATATATATTCAGTTTTGTGTGTTGCTTGCTAGTTACATCCTTTAAATTTATGTTACTTTTTAAATAGTTCTGCTTCTTAGTTACAAATGGCAAAGCATAAGAGTTAGTTGAATTAGCTACTTATTTAACATAAAAAATAACACCTACCTATATAAGTAAACATAAAACATGTGCAGAAAATATGTATAAGTATAAAATTCTTTCAGATAAACCTTCTTTCATAACTTCAACTCCACAAAACACAAAGGAAAAATTGGATCATCAACCTGCTTTGGAGACAAATTCAGACACTAGTAAAGGTAAGAGCTCTCTGTTACTACTTAGAATAATATTTTTTCGAAGATAGTAGAAATTGCATGGTTTGACTGAAAGGTCTACAGCAAACATTTTAGGTGAGAAGCAATTCTTGATAAAAAAAAGAAAGGTGGGTGGGTTGTTGCCAGTCAGCCTTTAATCAGCTGACCATTAGCCTCTGGATTGGAAGGTCAACTGCATACAACCACTTGCAAGACTTAGGCTCATCACATGCCATTGTACATACTTGCAACAACATGCTTGTCTCCTAGTCCAATTAAATAAATATAAAAATTTGGTGACTTGGGAATACAGATGCAGCAAAACAAGAAATACAAGAAGCTAAGGATTCCTTGCCAAACACTGTGACAGTCCTGGATGCACCAGGGGGTGGCAAAGTATACCTGGTGGGCACTGCACATTTCAGTTTAGAATCTCAAGAAGATGTAGCTAAGGTAATTTTTCCATGTCATAGTAAAATCAATTATTCCAATACAGAACTGCTTATCATCCACAGGACCTTTCACTCATTTAATATTGGGCATTTTTTTTTGCATTTTTATTAAGTGACTTGGGCCTGGCCTGGTAGATGTTGTTAGATTAGACAAACAATTATAAAAAGATTAATAATACCAAAACCTACTCAGGCGGAACACTCAACATGTTTAGTATTTGGTCATTAGTATATTCAAACTATAATTTAGAGTGAATTTTCCAATGTAACTATCCGTTTTTTCAGGTAATAAGTAAAGTCTGCCCCCATGTTGTGATGGTTGAGCTATGTGAACAGAGGACCAACATATTGTTACTAGATGAAGAGGTGATTTTAAGGGAAGCTAAAAATATTAACATTAAAAAAATTAGGTATGATTTTCCCAATTTTTATTGGTGTTAAGAAATATATTATTATAAGGATTGAATATTGGTTTGAAGACTTGGTGCTGCTCTTGTGTGAATAAAGTAATAATTATTCAAGATTTACTTTCAGGGCGACAATGGCACAAAATGGCGTGTTCAATGGCCTTATGTACATTCTACTATTAAACATGTCTGCACATATCACTCGAGAGCTGGGCATGGCTCCTGGTGGAGAATTCAGGAGGGCGATGGCAGAGGTATATTATATTATTTAGTCTAACACACACTTAACACTGCTTCACCTCTACCTACTACTTAACTGTTATGATTTTGTTATTATCATGCTCTTAGTGGTAATTTATTATTTACTAGCTGATCCGACTGATGTTGTCCTGCCCTAACTATGAATATTGAATTCAAATTGGTATACCAAAGCCTTTATTTTAAACAATACTTATTTAGTTTATTTACAACTTCTTTGAAGATATTTTACATTATGCATCTTACTTACATAATTATATTTCAAAATTTTATATTTTCAAAAGTGCTAATGTTACACTAGAAATTCATTAGAAAATTTAATATGATCGTTAAGTTTCTTGATTTTATCTTTAACAAGAATCTTCTTCTGACAATAATAAACACAATAAAAAAGAATTAGTGAAATCGGTCCAGCCAGCCAGTAAGGAAAAGTAGGATTCATTTTTATATATAAAATAAAGACTCTTAGATTATTAAGATTAAGATTTCATATTATTTGACCTTATTTGCACAATGTTTTTTTTAAATTTAAATACAGTACAAGTACCTACGTATGATTTCCACAACATATATATAGCAAATTTCTGTCTTATTATGTATCGAATCGTGAGTGTAACTTAACATGATTATTAATATCCGACTACACTCACGTGACGTTTTTCCGGAACTGGGCCGACTAGTTTCGGACCTAAACGAGGTCCTTCTTCAAGAGCCGTCGCGGTCGGTCGCTCGTCGGAGGACGCGCCGATGACTGCGGGCGGTGGCGCGTGGGGCTCGTCGGGATGGTTCGGCAGCCATCGGATCTCCTCGTGTGTCTTCGTCCATTGCGTCCGCGCTTAAGGTGGTGCTAGACGGGACGCATACAACGCTGACTGTTTCGCTCTCCAAAGTATCAACCACATTGTGATCCGACGTAGTATGAAGTACTGGTTTCCAGGCTGAGGGCACAATCCAGTCACTGTCTCTGTTGTAATTAGGGCGACGGTTAATTTCAATCGCTTCGCGCACTTTCCGGGGTACTAGAAATTTTTCCCTCGCCAGAACTGCCACTTTGTCAAAACGAATGAAATGCGCCGTCCCCGAATTATGGGCATGTTCCGCGACTGCGGACCCTCTGCTGTCCATATTCTTCACACTCCGTATGTGTTCGCATACCCTGGTAGCGATGTTGCGTCGAGTTTCGCCAATATAACTCTTCTTCTCAAATATTAGTCCACAAGAAATCGCTGCACTTCGGGACCTGCGCAACAATGAAGACTTACTCATATTGCCGGCTGACAAGGGAAACGCAGTTGTGGTGGTTGATACATCAAACTATGAAAATTCACTAAATTACTTAGTGACTCAACCACCTACAAGAAAGTGGACTACAACCCGACGGCAAGGGTGACGACCAAGGTTCTCAGGCTCCTGCAAGTGTACTTTGCCGAAGACGACATTATATTGCTTACGTCCACATAACCCCACTGCCCCGAAGATATATGGTTTGCCAAAAACGCATAAGCCCGATTGGCCTTTGAGACCCATAGTAAGTCAAATAGATTCACCAACTTATAAGCTGTCTAGACTGGCCACCTGGCCACTATGCTGAATTCCTTCACGGGCAGAACATCTAGCCATGTAAAGGATTCTGGACACTTCGTTGACCTGTTAGGAAATGTTCATATCCTAAAAAACGAAGTAATGGTCAGTTTTGACGTGGCTTCGCTGTTCACGAATGTTCCGGTAGAGGACTCACTAAGTATAATATCACAACTACTAGAGAAATCTGGTGCACTTACTGGAACTATTGAACTGGTGGAGCTCTGGCTTAAGGCTATTTTGTTTGGCGAGGAGAGTACTTCCTACAGGTGGATGGGGTAGCTATGGGTTCTCCGATTGCTCCGGTGGTAGCCAATGTCTTTATGGAATGGTTTGAGGACAAGGCGATGGAGAACGCTACTGTAAAACCGCGCTTCTGGTGGAGATACGTGGACGATTTCTTCGCAGTGATAGCTAAGGATGGGCTATCGGAGTTTTTGGACCACCTGAACACTGTGCATCCAAAGATCCAATTCACAGTGGAAGAAGAGAGGATGGGAACACTACCATTCTTGGATGTTTTAGTCTGCCGGGAACCGAATGGTAAATTATCACACACGGTATACCGGAAACCAACACACACCGACCGGTACCTGCAGGCAGATTCACACCACCATCCAGCCCACCTCTCTTCGGTGCCCAGGACACTCATCAACCGGGCTTTGAACCTGTGCGATTTCCAACACGTTAACTCAGAGTTACCTACATCACGTGAGAAATGTGCTGGAAACCAACGGGTACTCGTGGAGACAGAGTCTTCGGTTGGTGGGTGGTAGCTCCAAACCACGACATGTGAGCGTAGATAGAATACCAGCATACTTGCCCTATATTAAAGGAGTAACGGACAAGAGCGGACACCTTTTGCGTTCCAAATATAACGTAAGGACGATTTTCCGTTCTCCTGCTCAGATACGGGAATATCTAAATATACGCTAAAGACAGAGACCCGTTAAGTGTGCCGGGCGTGTTGCCCTGTGACTGTGGCAAGAGTTATATTGGCGAAACTCGACGCAACATCGCTACCAGGGTATGCGAGCACATACGGAGAGTGAAGAATATGGACAGCAGAGGGTCCGCAGTCGCGGAACATGCCCATAATTTCGGGGACGGCGCATTTCATTCGTTTTGACACAGTGGCAGTTCTGGCGAGGGAAAAATTTCTAGTACCCCGGAAAGTGCGCGAAGCGATTGAAATTAACCGTCGCCCTAATTACAACAGAGACAGTGACTGGATTGTGCCCTCAGCCTGGAAACCAGTACTTCATACTACGTCGGATCACAATGTGGTTGATACTTTGGAGAGCGACACAGTCAGCGTTGTATGCGTCCCGTCTAGCACCACCTTAAGCGCGGACGCAATGGACGAAGACACCCGAGGAGATTCGATGGCTACCGAACCATCCCGACGAGCCCCACGCGCCACCGCCCGCAGTCATCGGCGCGTCCTCCGACGAGCGACCGACCGCGACGGCTCTTGAAGAAGGACCTCGTTTAGGTCCGAAACTAGATGGCCTAGTTCCGGAAAAATGTCTTGTGAGTTTAGTCGGATATAAATAATCAAATTTCTGTCTCTTACAGGCAAAGAAAATTCCAAATTGTATGGTGCAGCTGGGAGATCGTTCAATAGACATAACTTTACATCGAGCTATCTCATCTCTGTCTTGGGGACAGACTATTCGCTTCGTCTGGCATCTTCTTACCTCTAACCAGACCATAAGGTATGTTTTTAATTATGTTATTTAAAACTATATTTCAGATATCGCCTTTAGCAGCTTAATAACTTTGAAATAAGATGAGATATAACAATATGGATACTGAATTTCCTTCAGATAAATTCCAGTTTCTTACACGATATGATAGGATAGTAGAAAATTTTACAAAATCACAACGACACCTTGCAACATTTTGTATTGGCAGTTATTATTCTTTCAATATGATTGTAGATCTGCAGTATGACCATCATCAAACAATCTATTTTGTTCAGCGCTCTGCACACCAGTTAACACACAAAACTAAGAATAAAATTAGAGGCCACCCGCGACTTCGGCGACGTCAACTTTAGTCTTAGAATTTCTCTAAAATAAAAGTAGCCTAAGTTACTCCTTATTACATCAGCTACCTGCCAGTGAAAGTTCCGTCAAAATCGGTCCAGCCGTTTCAGAGATTAGCTGGAACAAATAGATAGACAAAAATTATAATATATAAATATATATATATATATATAAATTCATATTGTTATGCATGTAGTAAAAAGCAGTTTTTTTAATATTACAAACCGACACTCCAATTTTATTTATTTGTATAAAAATGCACACTCCAATTTTATTTATTTGTATAGATAAAATAAATAAAATACTAAGTATTCATTTCCATTCAATTCATTCATTCCATTTCAAGTATATTGATTATAATTAAGATAGGTTTTTCTATAAACAAATGGATGTTGCTTGCTGATTTTGTTGGGTGACATATTGTATTATAACACATTACACACACATTAAAAATACGTGTGTATTTTCAGCTTAGAAGAAGTGGAGAAATGTAAGCAAAAGAAGATGCTGGAAGACATGCTTGAGGAGATGGCAGAAGAGTTTCCCGCGTTGAAGCGCGTATTCGTAGTGGAGAGGGATATGTTCCTCTGCCACTCGCTTCAGATCGCAGCTATGCAGCCTCGTGAGTTTGTCTGATTAGTTTATACCTGTAGCCATAGCAGCGATGGCCTATGGATATTGATAAAAATGCAATGTACACCTCAACTAGGATTGCCAGATGATAATTTAGTAAAGGTGGGCAGATGGGCCTCATAAGCAAGATTTTCTGTAAAAAAGGAAAACTTTAACAATTAAACGTTTTTTTATATATTTTATTAACTTTATTTTAATCATATTTAGCAGAGCTGCCATTTTTTAAATCTTTAATTTTTCAACAAATAATTATGAAAATCTTATCATGTCATGTCATGTCATGTTTTCAAGTTGTATTGAGTAAGAATTAAAGCTTTAACTGACTGCACACTTAGTCTGTTCCTCTCTTTTTTCCACTGAGTATTAATCGGTGAAAAAAGTGAAAAATCAGTGAAAACGTGCTGCAAAAAGGAGGGCTTACAGTAGATAAGGAAGGACGGGAGGACAAAACATGGAAAAGAAAGGAGGATGTGTCCTCCTTTTGGATACATTCTGGCAAGCCTAACCTCAACCAAAAGGTTGAGGTGTACAGTATGTTTAGTTAGAGAATTAGAAGATTGGCTCTATATATAATCTGGCAACATTTTACATGAAAATGATTTTGGTGAAATTACTTTTTATAAACAAAATTTTAAAAAAATGAAACAGAACAAAACAAATGTTGATCACTGAAATCTGGCAAGTGAAACGTTCTGACGAATATGAGTGTATTGTCATGTTACACACCATACTTGTATTAAACATGATGAAAAGCATTTGTGTAAGTAATATCAGCATGCCAACTTTTAATTATCGACCTTTACTTGCTAAAGTTAATTAATTTTGGACTACGACGAAAAAGGACAAAATTAAACTTGTTTTTCTGTAGTGTCTTGCAATGCTGAATGGCTGTTAATATATTTTTTGTATTATCAGAACAGAACGATTCGGCTGTAAATATTTATGCGTTACTTACTAGCCATAAACATGAATGTTTCTTATCTAGGTTTTGAGCCTTGCCGTATAGTCGGCGTGGTGGGCATCGGTCACGTGGCCGGCATTGTGGAGCACTGGGGAAAAATCACACCAGATGACATTACTCCATTGCTTACGTGAGTATTACACATTTAAGGAGTGTTTAGGTTCTTAAATGAAAAAAAAGCATTTCAAAACTCATCAACCATTTATTTTTAAAATATTTCAATTGGGTAGTTGGCTGATTCTAAATATGTGATATTTATCAATAAAATGTGATTAAAGATTTCCTACAATAATAAAAATTGACATTGAAATAAATATTACTTAAAAACAATAGAACTAAGAATTATAATTGTTTATTAGATACCACCTTATAATAACGTTGTTAAAAAAGGGTTTGGTGATAGAATAGTAAAAATTAAGGGTTGTACATATTTATTTTGATGTCACATCATTTAAAAAAATTGGATGGGGTGATAATAATAAGGGTATCACTTAAGTATATAAAGATTCTCATAGGTTCAGTAGGTCTGAGGATAGGGTGTTATCTAATTTATACGTATAACATTTCATCAATACGGGTCAAGCCTTTTCGGAGGCGTGTGGTAACAAGCACCGCGATACGATACTGATATAATAAGATTGTCTGTCCTATGACTTTTGAATACCGTCATGACGCGCATCGACTGGCGCAGGGTGCCGCCGGTGTCGCGCTCGACGCGCGTGGTGCGCGCGGGGCTGCGCGCGGCGCTGCTGGGCGCGCTGCTGTACGCCGGCTACCGCCTGCTGCCGCGCCGCTGGCTGCCCTAGCGCGCCTGCCCGCCTGCCCTGCCTAGCCCGCGGTCAGTACTCCTTCATACCCTCACACTTTCACACCTTCACCCTTCCTACTAGACCAGTACAGAAGCCTTTGAAAAGGGTGAAAAGTGGAAAAATAATGTGTAGTAGGATGAAACCCATTGGAAAAGATAGATATAAAATTATGGAACTCTCTACCTAATTCCATCAGACGTGCTCAATCATTGAGTTTGTTTAAAAAGTTAGTTAAAGATTGCTTTCTTTCTTTATAAGTTTTTTGTCTCTTTCCTCTCCTTCTGCTTAGTCTCTCCTCATCTGTACTTACATTTACTTCTCCTTTCCTTTTTCGCTGTCAGTTGTATCCTTGGTTTTCTCTGTTATTCTTTGCTGCTTCTTACTATTATTTCTTCTTACTATTATTCATTCTTACTACTGTTTTTAATATATTTACAGTACCTGTTTATTCTTTAATGCACCCTACCCTCTAATTTCGAATTGTCTTTTTTTTTTTTTTTTTTTTTTTTTTATATGTAAACCGAACAAAAAGGCAGACGGGCCGCGTGATGTTAAGCGATCACCGTCGCCTATGGACACGGGCAACCCCAGGGGAGCCACCCGAGCATTGCCGGCTTTGGAGGAGTGCTTTTTTTACAGCTTTCTTGAAGAACCCCATGTTATAGTCCACTGGGAATGCCTCAGCTGGAAGGTTGTCCCATAACCTACACGTCCGTGGTAAAAAGGAGCGTGCAAAGCGGACTGTGGAGGACCGCCACGAGTCCAGATGGTGCCTGTGGAACTTTAACCTTCGTCTGGTGGTATAATCATGGAATGGTGATGTAGGCATTAGTCTGAAAAGTTCCTCGGAGCACTCACCATAGTAAAGTCGGTAGAACACGCAGAGCGAGCCTATGTCTCTTCGCAAGCTGAGCGGTTCTAGCCTGTCAGTCAATCTTGGGTCGTTGACGATTCGGACTGCGCGCTTTTCAACGGAGTCAAATGGGTGTAGCTGGTATTTTGGTGCTCCTGCCCAGAGATGAGAGCAGTACTCCATATGGGGTCTGACCTGGGCTTTGTACAGCGTCAGGAGTTGCCCCGCAGTGAAGTATTGCCTCGCCCTATTGAGGACACCAAGCTTTTTGGACGCCAATTTGGCTTTGTGCTCCAAATGACTCCGGTACTGCACTTTACTCGTAATGTCAACTCCCAAGATACCGACACTTTCACCGATGGTGAGCGCGGTACCCTGGAACTTGGGCGCTATAACAAATGGGGTTTTTTTAGCGGTAAACGCGCAAACTTGTGTCTTCGTGAGGTTAAACTCGACAAGGTTAAGTCGACCCCATTCCGAGACCCGCTCCAGAGAGTTCTCGACTTCAGACACAAGTTTGATTCTACTTTCCTCCACTTGTGACCGAGAGGCATTGGCTCGACAGGTGTATAGTGCGTCTACCGTACTATCATCTGCATAGCAATGTATACTGCGTGATTGTTGCAGCATGTCATTGATATGCAGAATGAATAGTGTAGGAGACAGTACTGAGCCTTGGGGAACACCGGCATTAATGGGTTTCATATCTGAGCAGCATCCGTCAACAACGACCTTAATCTGCCGCTCAGACAGAAAGTTTGCCACCCAGTTGCATAGCCTCAGGGGAAGACCGTAAGATGGAAGCTTCGCGAGAAGGGCCCTGTGCCAGACCCGGTCAAAGGCCTTTGCGATATCCAGGCTGACTGCCAGAGCCTCCCCGTTGCCCTCGACGGCTTCAGCCCAGCGGTGTGTGAGGTATACCAAGAGATCACCGGCCGACCGGCCCTGGCGAAAGCCATACTGACGATCTTGTCTTATATATATTTCGTTCTTGGTTGTCTGGAAGAGATTGCTGTTTACGTTTACTGTAAGACCGCCTTTTGCTTTCGTTTTAATGTATCTATGTAATGTATGTTTTCCTTGTATTGGTGTGCAATAAAGAGTTTGTATTGTATTGTAAAAGATAGAGAATACAACAAAAAAGGAATGAAATAGTATATTTCATTACAAGTGCGGAAAGGCTGTCATTGCAAGGAGTTCCGACAAATGTCTACCCGAGCCGAGGCGCAGCCGAAGGTGAGGGTTGACAGTCGGAACTCCTTCCAGTGACGGTTCTGCACGTGTACTGAACAACTATTTTTAATACAGTTGCGAAAAAATGAAGCAAATTAATAAAATAATAAAAACTCGCAAAGAACATTTTTATTATTTAAAAAGAATACCTATATGCAGAGATTTTTTTTTGTTTTCTTCACCCATTCTGGGTAGGGAAAGGGAACTATGCCCATACAGCCAAGTCTTCAGTAGATTTTTTTTTTATTAATATGAAATGAAAATGTTAATGAGATGAAATGAAATGAAACCTAATCAAACTCATTGAATCAAATCATTAAATCTGATATTGAAACAAATTAGTAGCTTCTTTTAGAAATATTTGCATGAATCATAAAAACTTCTAAAACTTCGTGGTTGGTTTTTAATAGACATTATTTTGACATTTTTGACAGTTGGGAAAGAAAATGCACGAATTCGGAAAAGAAAAAGCACGAGTGTGTAGCCCACTTCCCGGACGCTATACGTCCCTGCAATGCGCCACTTTTTGAGCAACTGTATTAAAAAATAAATTACGGTCGATCTGAGATGAAGAAGTGCAGGAGGGGGGTTTTTAAGGGTAAAAAACGGTTTACCTTGATTTCCGGAAACACTACAACTCCTGTGGAAAAAAGGAAAAAGTTGTAGGTAATAAAAAGATCTGCAACTTAAAAAAAATGTACGGAATTTATGTCCTAAACACAATGTAATTTCTAGATTTAAAATTATTTTTCCACCTTAGTTTGACTTAATGTCGAAAAAACACTAATTTTCAATCGATAAATTACGTGTCATAATGTCTGCCTTTTTAAAAAAAGTCTGTGGGCTTTTTGTTGTTGAAAGCTCTTTCGGTTTCGTCCTACTATTACAGGGGGTAGGGACGGGAGACGGACGGTGTAATCAAAAGGTACCCGGCACCTTGTGAGAGGTGCGCTTGGGGAGGACTCCGAGACCTCCATGGAACGCACCGTTGTCCTCCACGAGCGTCGCTCCAGGACGGGCCCATCTTCGGGAAAGCAAATGTGCTCTCCTGCACCTTCCGATGCATGCATGCGGCCACGCACACACCGCTTTCCATACCGGGGTTCCCGGGGCCGCTGGCTGAACGGATTGAGCTCCTACTCTCACCGCTCACTACCTCGGAAACCCCTTTTTAGTATTCTCTTACGATCAGGCAGGGGATACCGTAGCTCTATTCTTAAGGGCCTACAAGGTTTCATCTTACTATTATTTCTTTCCGTTTCAAAAATTATCGACACTGGTTTATACATTTTTATGGCCATTCAATTCAAATATTATCTAAGCACTAAAGGGGAGCGTGGGGTATTTCCTTTGTTTATTTTTGATAACATTAAATGGGAGAGGGAGAGATATAGAAGGATTGCTTACTTTTGCTGCAAGCACGAGGAGAGGGCTATTATTATTTATTATTTGTTTAGGTGGGGAATGTTGCAACCCTAAGGCCACTGCGAACTGCGATCAGTAAATGATCTATTGTAGCCTAGCCCCACATATATATCTGATTCCCTAAGCCGATGGTTATTAAATATCGTACAATGTGCTTGGGGTCCAGAAGTTTAATATCTTCCAATATAACCAGGCTACCGCCCAGTATCCGACTTCCGCTATGAGAAAGAACAACACAGTCGCACAGAATGTGTATTCCGGTTTCCTCTTCGCCATTGCTTAATGTGCATGAAACAATAGATCTTAGGTTTAGTTTGAACATGTGCTTGTTTAATTTAAACAAGTTTAAATTAAAATTTAAATAAAAAAACTTTTAACATTCAGAGGGCGCAGGACTGGACGGAGTGGCGAACATTAGGGGAGGCCTATGTCCAGCAGTGGACTTTAAAAGGCTGATAGATAGATAGATATGTGCTTGTTTAGTGTAGTGACCAGTAAGAATCCATAGTTAGACGTAAATCGTTGCGTTCCAGACGTGCCACTTGCTTTGCATATTTGATCGATTAGCCAGCCACTAATGTCTTTGCAAGCGTCATGCCTGGTGTGGATACCATAGATACCCCTGCTTTGGTTCGTTGACCAGGCATTAAACATCGTTTGGGAAACGGTTCTTGTGATAACCCTATGTTTTCGATTAGAAGAAGGTTAACAATTGTAATAATTCTGCTCACGTAATATTTGAACGGCCCCTTTATTTTTAGCCGATTTTACATGACGATTTTTATCCCACCAGATAAAATTCGTTTCACGACAATAGTTTCTACAATAGTTTCACGTGTAAATAATAAACATCAAGTTTTACAATGTATGCTTTAGATACATAACAGTAATAAATTTCGTGCCACGCGCAATTTTTTGGCGAAATGAATGTCATGCAATTTATATCTAATCTAATACCTTTAAACGAGCAATTCTTGTATATATCTAAATATATTTTTTGAATCTCGGAAACGGCTCCAAAGATTTTGATGAAATTTAGTACCCTGGTTTCGGGGATGATAAATCGATCCAGAAATTTTTTATTGATATAAATTGTCGTTTTATTTAATGTTTATACCGTTAAATATAAAATTACACTTACTGACATCTATTGGAGAATATTAATAACATTGTGGCGTCAAATGTCGAACGTCAATCCGACCTTCAAACAAATAACAATGTCGATATGAAAGACCTCTATAAAAATTTCTTCAATTGAATTAAAGCTCTCTTGGTCGAATGGTTACGAAAGCTGACTACGAAGCTAGAGATCCTGGTTCAAACCTCAAGAAACAAGTTGCGTTTTTTATTTTTTGTGACAATTTTTTTTAAAATTGCGAGCTAGGTATTTCAAAAGGCTTTGTAAAGTAACAATAAGCCATTGAATGTTTTGCTTAAAAATAAACCAAGAAAATCAATTGTTTTTATCCGAGCAACGCTCGGGCGTCCAGGTACTTATCATATAAACGCGACCCGAATTTGCATAGAAACTTGTTTAGTTTCTATGCAAATCACCACATTGCTAATAGGGTAATATCGGGTTTAAAAATGATACAAAACCTTAAGTTAATCTTGTCTTGTATAATCAAAATTAATCAAAAGTATATGAAAACGTGATAAATCTTAGTGTTCAATCATGAACAGCCCTAAATTAATAGTTTTATTGTTTGTTTACTAGTGATCTATCTCTATTTTGGCTCGAGTACCTATATGTTGCCCATTCGTCATCCATTCACGATCCATTTCTTGTTTTTGTTGTGTTGGTCCACAGACAAGATAAAATAGTTTTCATACATGATATAACGCTATCGACAAATGCTTAGCGGGGATTCGTCACGTGTATATTTCATGAAGTTAATTTTTACTTACTGTATATTATATGTATTTTTTGCAGATTTATCTTATGAATGAGAAGCACGGCGTCAGTAATCACTCGTTTTTCTACAACACCTAAACAGTCAAATTAACAAACAATAATAAAACTGGAAAGTATCACTAAATTAAAGATTTATTTTGGGCCAATTTCGACAATTATATTTACATAGCGATATCAGCTATAAAGTTATATATATTCAGTCGTATCATAATATTCTATAACTTTTGAAAATAAGTACTTATATGTAAACATTACACCTACAAATTTGACATATTAAACAAAAATATAACCATATTATTGTAAAATGTTTATTTATACTGAAAGCAAAATAATGTTATTTCTTCTGATGGGATAGTTGAAGTTTAGTGTAGCTAAATATTTTATTTTCTTGCTTAATATCAACTTATCAGTGAGCATTCATTTTACAATATTTATTAATATCCTTTATATGTTTTTTCGTTCACCTCTTTTAAACAAAAAATAGTGACTAGATCATCATAATTATCAAATAAACATAATAATATGCTACTATGGCAACTCCTCCTCTAGTTGTAATTTTCATTTCGTAAAAAAATAACGAATTTAGTGTATAGTGTAATATTGGAAGATTTATAAGTAAACTATGTAAATTATTATTATTTTGGTGTACTAGAAATAGACAAATGATGTTTTTGTGATATAAAGAAAATAATATAGATCATACCAATAATGATTATAAGAATATCTTAAAATTAAAAATGTCAATGTCCTTCAAATTTTGGTGGATAAAATGTTATAATTAAATACTTTTATTATGTTAGTAGGTAGAGTATGCTTAATGTAAAATAAATATAGATACTAATTACCACGACAATTTCGTTCCTTTGACTATCTGGAACCAATTTAGTAGTAAGTGGTACATATATTTTATGAAAAATTTGTTTACCTACCAAAATATTTTGTCTATAGTTTTGTTTTAATTATTTTTGTTTTTGTTGTAACTATCACGTATAAGGTACATATAAAATTTTAGGAGGTATGTATTGTTGTAATATTAGTTAAATCATTTTTGGAAATTCGCTCAACTTATTGTTTTAAGTTTTATCCGCAAAGATTTCTTTGAGGAATCTAGGCATTTTATTACAATAAGTAAATATAAGACTGTGTATTCCTTATATGGGAGAGCTGTGCCTGTTCTGCCTACTGAGCTAGTAGTAAGCCTCTTATACCTAGTTATCTACACAGCAATTAAATATGGCTTACCAGCTATTTTAGTCACGACTGCACTTCAAATTGTATTCGAATACCAAATGTAGTAAATGATCACCAAATCTTAGCGAGCAAATTAATGCGCTATTTCTGCCTAAATAAACCTCCGGGAAAGGGGGGTTTCGGGGGCGAGCTGGTTTTTTTGAAGTGAAAACTTCTTTAGCGGCGTTGAGCACTTTTGTGGGATGGGTAAAAACTGTGAAACTCGCGTCAGGTCACGTGTGCTGATCGAAAAACCGTAAGACGGTTGGAGAGTAGTGTTGTAACATCGAAATCGATTAATCGAACAATCGATTGTTTATTTTTTAATCGATTGTAAGGGTTTCGATTAATTAAAAAAATAGATTTTTTAAAAATCTATTTTCATAAAAAATGGGTTAAAATATTTTTTTTCACAGTATGAAAAAAAATTGAATAGAATTGGAAAATGAAATATAAATTGTAATGTTTGTGTAGGATAGCGCAATAAATAAATATTGTATTCTACGACATAAATAATAGTACTTTTATATTGATAATAAAAGCAATTCGTTCAAAATTCAACTTCTGCCGGCACTCCCGGAGTGCAACCCGTAATTTTATTTCTTTTTTTAATGGTACCATGTCGACGACGACGACTTTTTTGTATTAAAAATAACCTAACCTAACCGATCCCATTCATTTTAAATGACGAGTCCTTTTACGTATTTTTTTTGGCGTGGGGCTTCGCCCCCCGAATCCCCCTTTTCCCGGTGGTTTATTTAGGCAGAAATAGCGCAATAATTTGCTCTCTAAGATTTGGTGATCATTTACTACATTGGTGTTCGAATACAATTAATTTGAAGTGCAGTCGTGACTAAAATAGCTAGTATGTACTATTGTTATTTTAGACTTTATTTTTCTGGTGGTATCAAAACTTTTTATGGTGATCATTATAATTTAACCCCATTAAATAGTGAGTCTATCATATGGCCTAGATGCGACCTAATGTCTGATGTCATTAATAAAGTTAAAACTATTTTATACGTTGAAGGTACTTTATTTCTCTTACCTTTGACGTAGTAATATTTTTAAGCTTAAGATATACAATACGTTTTGTTCACCACTGGTCTATTAATTTTTTTTTGTGTTATAGGTAAATGACGTTCTTTATTAAGTTTTTTTCTATTAATATCATCACTATATGAAAGATTTTAACGTAGACATAGTCTACATTAGTTTGTTGTAAAAACACACTATTAAATATTAATAAAAATAAGAAAAATAAATACAAGTAGTTAGTTGCATTTAATAATTCATTGAGTAATATATCACAATACAAGAGCTCCTTGTGAATATATGATACATTACATACATTAGGGTTATATATATAAGATTACGAAACATGCACGAATATATTCATATAATGTGTCATAATTTAACAAACCGCAAAAAATGATGCCTTCCAGTTTATGTGCTTGAAAATTTTATGTTGTTAACCTTCACCATTAATTACATTGTATGATTGATCTATTATGTATATTGTGTTTTAATTCAACACTAAATAAATAAAAAAACATTTAAAAATGAACAGTTGTCTTTTATTATTGTTGTTTACACAATATATCCTTACTGGAACGCCATTTAACTCTTCACTGCAGTTCGGCAACATATTCTTTGCGTCATCTTTCAAGAAATTTGGGGGAAAGGTGTCCCAAATTGGCTTGTTTCGCCTTTCATCTACGCATGACATGACTAATGGATTTGGGGGGGGAGGGGTCATGTCCCCTGTGACGCCTCCTCTGGGACCGTGCCTGAGTTAGTCGTGTACAATCTGCAAGTTTTTATGACAGCGGAGACAGTGATCTGGAGTTCAATATGATGACTATTGATGACCCACGTGGCGTAATGGTTACCATGCTGGACGGCCATTCAGAGGGTCCCGGGTTCGATTCCCGACGAAGCAGAAATTTGAATGATGACTAATGTTCTCGGTCTGGGTGTTTGTGTTTCTGTCTTTGTGTGTGTCCACAGCTCCCACGGCACGGTATATCTACCCTACTGTGGGGCTATGAGTGTGATGCGTTATAATAACGCTTCAATTTTCGTCAGCGTGGTGTAAAATTCGTCATACGTCAAATTACATTAACCTAGGGGAAACCTGGGCAAAGTGAATACCCCAGGCAAAGCGAATAGTCGCCACTACTTCCAAATTGTTGGTTGGCCAGTAGCCACGTTGTCATAACAATGGTCACCTGTTGCCGTTCGGTTTGCGGCAAGTGCTTCGGCACGAGCTGGCCACGCGATGCGTGAATGAGTGGACGAAGTGTATTTTGGTGCGAAAAATATTCATTTACAAAGGTCCCAAGTATTTCGTTTCTAACTACGATGTTATTTGTGGCATTTACTTGGTAATGTTCAGGACTTAATGCATAATTATGGGCGGACTTGCGTATGCTACCCTTGTGCCTCATTTGTGATAACTGCCATACCTAATTAAACTTGCAGCAGAAAAAAATGTTTTTGAATATGTTATCATAATTTTTAATGTTTATTTTGTTTGTAAGTTTTATATCATGTTAAATAATTTTTTTTCACTTTGCCCTGCTACCATATCCACTTTACCCGGGGTCCCGGGCAAAGTGGACTATAAGCCACTGTTGTAAACTTTACTTAATAACTAATAATTTAATTAATATTAAGGGCAAATGTAAAAGAATTATGTAAGTTCTTTAAATAAAGACTGATTATAAGTATTTGTTTCAATTTCCTCAGTTATATCTAAACGACGATAATTATAAACAGCTTAAGGTATTCATTTTGCCCGGGTTTCCCCTAACACTCGACGTACATGAAAGGTCAACTTCACGCAGGCTTCCCAAAGACCGCCGAAATTAGGTGAATATGCTGGTTCTTAGTTGACCATATTCACCTGAGAATTAGCTTAGACCAGTATGCATTAATTTATTATTCACAAAATTAAAAAAGAACCTAGTTTCGTAAACTCATGAGTGGACTGTATTATTATAGGATGCTTTTTACAATAAGAAAAATCAGAATTGTCAAGACGACCTCCAACGCATTACTTATTTGATTTCAACTAAAAACACATTTAATTTATGCAATGGACTCTTTAAGTAAATCATTTTTATTCAAAATAAATTTATATTCAGGAAGGGATTTATCTTGACACTTCGTGATAGATAATATATTTTAAAGAATTATCAAGTCATAGTTTGAAAGGAAATTATTAATCATAAGTTACTTTTTACTTATTTAACAAATCGTGAAAAGTACGCTACGCAACGAAGTTAATGCAAAAATGCTTATATAATAAATTAAGTTTTTAACAAAAAAATAGAACCGACTTCAAACGGTAAAAAATAAAATTGTTCAGTACCTACTTCTTCTTGCTTATGGTAATGACTCTCAAAACTATTTTTGCAGTCGCGCCCTTACTAAAATGTCGTACCATTCGTTCTAAATGGGCACCGACAGTACAGACAGTGGGACAGTACCTACTTCTACTTGCTTATGGTAATGACTGTTAAAACTATATTGGAGTCGGTGCCCATTCAGATAGAAAGGTACACTATATTTACTAAGACAGGACATTGTACTAAGGGCCCGACTCCAAAAATAGTTTTGAGAGTCATTACCATAAGCAAGAAGAAGTAGGTACTGAACAATTTTATTTTTTACCGTTTGAAGTCGGTTCTATTTTTTTTTTTGTTAAAAACTTAATTTATTTCACTCTTGAGAGTCATTACCATAAGCAAGAAGAAGTAGGTACTGAACAATTTTATTTTTTACCGTTTGAAGTCGGTTCTATTTTTTTTTTGTTAAAAACTTAATTTATTTCACTCCTTTTAGTATTTTTAATAATTCTGTCAGGTACATACAGGTATAAGCAAAATTGGAAAAAAAATCACTTAACTTCTAAAAGTTAAAGAGATTACCTTTTATAATCATGTTTATCTAATAGCCATCTTATAGCATGAAAGAATACCACCGTCAGTCCACCTGAACGTATAAATTAATGAAAGAATTTGCTCTCGGCTCCTAACCGTTGAGGAGTTGTACCTTCAATCATCAGCTTAGCAACATCAGGTGATAATTACCGGACATAAATATTTGTATTATGTTAAAAAATATGACTAAAAGAATGTGTGTGCCTATGAAGTTTCAGTGTTTCCCTCGATTTCCCTAGTATCACATCATCAGATTTTGACATGTTGACAGTTGGACTGCCTCAGAAATGCAAGATTTCGAACAAAAAACCAATTATTGAAAGAATTTGCTCTCGACTTCTAACCGTCGTAGTACCTTCCATCATCAGCTCAGCAACATCACATGATGATAATTAAACATAAATGTCTTTTTGCTTTAGTAAGAATATAAAAATCAATTGATGTGCTATAAAATTTAAATGTTCCCCTCGATTTCTCTGGGATTCCATCACCAGGCTTTGACTTGGTGACAGTTGGACCACCTCGGGTGCATAAGTTTTTGAACAAAAAAACATTTATTGAAAGAATTTTCTCTCAACTCCTAACCATTGTAGTACCTTCCATCATCAGCTCAGCAACATGATATGATATCATCATATCGTCACTGGAAAGGCAAAATTACTTTAGCGCCAAATTGACCATATTGAGTTATTATTATATTCGGAATCAGCGATTTTTTCTCCATCGATCTGTCTAGGAAATATCGCGATCTGAGCACTTTTGTGGCGCTTAAGTAACCCGAAAAAAGGCGGCTTTCTTTTTTTCAAAAATTCTTAAGCGACGCATATTTTTGTCTTTTTTACACACGTGTCGTTTAAGTCATATATGTCCACCGGATACTTATTCCAATTGACATTTAAGTAAAATAGACTTATACTGTTATCTTAAAAATAATGTTGTAGAAGTACTTATGCCCTTCCGATAATTTAAGTTTATAGTTGTTTAAGTAATTTTGATTTGCTGAATTTGGAATAGGGCATGGCGTACAAGTAATTTTGCATTCTTATCTTTATAGAGAGCGTAGCTTATAAGTAATGTTTCCTTCTTCTTCTCATACAGATCATTGCGTAGAAGTAATTTTGCCTTCTTATCTTTATACCGATTATGGCGTAAAAGTAAATTTTCCTTCTTATTTATATAGAGTATTCTAGGTATGTAATGACGTTCCGTCGAAAGAATTTGTGGATTATGGAGTTCTATCCAATGGTTAGGGCCCGAGTTCAGAAGATGTTCAGCTATGGCAGATTTCTGTGTCTCGTTGTTTTTAACCGCCTTTATGTGTTCTTTGATACGGCATGAGATGGTACGTTTTGTTTGTCCAATATATGAGCTCCCACAACTACAGTTGACTTTATATACCCCAGGATGTTGAAACGGAATCTTATCTTTAGGTGAACGCAAGCTTTGCCCAATCTTCTTATGAGGCGTGAAAATGGTTTTAATGCAATACTTGTCCAGTATTTGACTTATTTTATCTGTGACCCCTTTCATATATGTCAAAAATGTAGGCTTTCGTTCTACCTTCGGTATAATCCTTTTTTCCCTTGGCTTTATGTCATGGACATTTACCTTATATCCGTTCCTCATTAATACTTTTTGAACATGAGCTAGCTCTTGTGTAAGATGTTCTTTATCGCACAGGTCATGGGCGCGATTTGCCAATGAGCTGACAACGGAGTTAAGGTGCAGGGGATGATGATGTGAGGTCTGTGTGTGTCGGTTTTCTATATACAGTGTGGCTCAAGGTCCCATCCTTCTTTGCCGTTATTAAGACGTCCACGAATGGTAGGGATCGGTCTTTCTCAATTTCTGCCGTAAATTGCATAGCTGGGTGGATGCTATTCAGATGTTCCAAACACTTATTTTTTTCTGTTTGGTCGCCCTTGAGTATGCAAAAAATGTCATTTACATACCTTTTCCAATACTTAATTACGACAGGACAGCTAGACAAGGCTTGTTCCTCAAAGTGTTCCATCCACAGATTAGCAACAACTGGTGCCACTGGACTTCCCGTTGCTACTCCGTCGATCTGCAGGTAAAACTGTCTTTTTTCAAATTCACTGGGGATGTTGTTCTCAGTCAATTTCTTTTTTATAACTTCCAAGCACTCTAGTATTGGCACTTTGGTGAACAAAGATTCAACGTCGAAACTTACCATTATCTCATCAGTTTCGATCCTGGTTTGCTTCTAAAGTCCCACTAAATGCCTAGAGTTTTTAACATAATGATGAAGTCTGACCCACCAGTCCCTGGAGTATGCGTGAAACTTCACGTGCCAAGTCTGATATTGGGGAATCAATTTGGCTAACTGTTGGGTAAATCTTTTTTATGAATTTTTGGCAGTCCGTAGATCTTTGGTGGCTGTGGTACTCTGGGTCGTAGAAGTTTCTTTACTGTGTCGTCCGTGAAAACATCACCACATTCTTTCACCAATTTTATTGTTTGCCTAGTTACTCTCGCTGTAGGGTCCTACTTAACTGGTTGGTATGTCGCACTATCCCCGAGTAATTGCTCCATCTTACTATCGTACTCTGCCACGTCCAATACGACTGTAGCATTCC
Organism: Pyrgus malvae; assembly: GCA_911387765.1. Classification (NCBI taxonomy): domain Eukaryota; kingdom Metazoa; phylum Arthropoda; class Insecta; order Lepidoptera; family Hesperiidae; genus Pyrgus; species Pyrgus malvae. Next base: position 19,292,981 of record OU426951.1, on the reverse strand, counting down.
CCTTGTCAGCCTTTAATACTAGGATATCCTTGTCTTCTCTAAGTTCTCGTAGTGCCCTCAGTACTTGTGGGGTAATGTTGCTACTGGGAGACTTTGCGTGACGTAACAGTGTTGCAATATCTTGCCTCAAGGTGTCCGCGTCAATACGTGGTATTTTTGTGTATTGTCTCCTCTATGGAGCCTATGACATCTTCAAAAGGAATGCGTTTTGGAGTGGGTGCTAAATTTAACCCTTTTTCTAGTACCTGAATAGTAACCTCATTCAATACCTTACTTGACCTATTGCTGACAGTTTCAACCACACTAATTTTATCATCTCGATGATTCGAGTCGTGTTTCCGTAGTAGGGCCTCTAACTTACGTTGTTGTTTTAAGGCACTGAGTTCGCGAGAACGTTGTGCTTGTAGGGTTACATACCTACACACTGTTCAAAATCATCTTTAGATAACACCGAACTTAGCCATAGATGTAATTTGTACAACTCACGCTGGTATTTGTCGTGAAGATAGCGATTGTGTCTTATGAGTTTCCGTAACAATTTTTCACTCGCATTGTGCAGAACATTAGCGGAACCGGGAATATCTGGTCTTGATTTTATGCGTACGCACACGGGTATAACGTTATTATCGCGGCACTTAGTTAAAAATACCAACGATTCCCTTAGACACTCACACTTTTTCCGTAAACGTTCTAGATGTCGAATTTGATTATAACATCCGTTTCAACATCCTGGGGTATATAAAGTCAACTGTAGTTGTGGGAGCTCATATATTGGACAAACAAAACGTACCATCTAATGCCGTATCAAAGAACACATAAAGGCGGTTAAAAACAACGAGACACCGAAATCTGCCATAGCTGAACATCTTCTGAACTCGGGCCCTAACCATTGGATAGAACTCCATAATCCACAAATTCGTCATTACATACTTAGAATAGTAAAGGAAGCCATAGAAATCGTGAAATGTAAAAACTTCAATCGAGAGGATGGTTTCCAACTTTCTAGTGCGTGGAATCCAGTGTTAGTGTGTCTTAAAAATAATATGCGTCCAAAATATGAAAAAACCATACGCAGCGATACTGTGAGTGTGTTTTGTCGTGACTTATGTTCGAGTACCGGTAGTAGCCGTAGCAAACGAGTGAGGAAGAGGGTAGACCGTTACGATGTAAAAAACTCTAAGGCAGCCTTAGAGTTTTTTACATCCACCCGCAATATCCAGTTCATCCGTGATCATGGTGCATGCAACTGCGCCGAAATATCGGGAGCTCAAAAGCAACGCGAATCGTGGTATATATCCCGTAAGTAACAATTCAGATATAATTAAAGCCATGTTACAAAGCACTATCGCCTATTTCAAAAAAGAAATTTATGGACCTTTACAAACTGTGTACTAATAAATAAAGTTATACCCAACATGTACCACGAAGAATATAAAAGACTGATAATAATAATGTTCAAGACTCTTTGATTGATACTGATGAAGAGGACGAAGAGAATGAAAGACTGTTTGAATGATTTGATACGGATGAAGAGAATGAAAGACTGTTTGATTGATTGATTTGACACGGATGAAGAGAATGAAAGACTGTTTGAATTATTTGATACGGATAAAGATAATGAAAGACTGTTTGATTGATTGATTTGACACGGATAAGGATAACAAAAATGAAAGACTTTTTGATTAGTACTAACTAATTAAGTTCCTACATACGCCAAAATTATTATGTTATCAACGTTGATTTGATTTTGTTAACGCCTCACTGCTGTTACAATTAAATATAATAATCTACTTAGTTGGCTATTGTTATTATTGCTGATTACGTGTACCGTTCTAGTTTAGTGCCTTAAATAATGGCACAATACTTGTTTTGATGTTTAAAAGAACCAAAATAAACCGGTGTCTTTACGCGTTCGTAATCAAGGTATTGTACCTTAAGTTCAATTTAAGTATTTACTATTCAAGTCAAATGCAAGTGATTAGTTCCTAACTCATTAAAATTTAATATTTCTTTATGAATTACTGTTTTTATTTTATTTAAATACCTGGTTCCTTTGCTAATACATGTGAGTTCTTCAAATGTTTAATTATTAATTTGCGGCGGAAAAGTAATCCCATTACCTAAAGAAAAATAAATCTTTTTTGTTTACAGTAACTATATTTTAAAGTTTCTTATGGTTTTAAATCCGACACTTCAGAAAGATTTTAAGCTATTTTAATATGTAAACCTAAGTCACCAGTAGTTTTAGTCATAGTCGTACTAATCATGGTTGATGCTTACCGTAATTTTGCCTGAATAATCACTACCGGCCACTTACATTAAGGAAAGTATGGTGTATTTACTTACTTATCTGATCATCTCTTAAGTATTTATGCTCGGTTCAGAAAGTTGCAATATTTTCCTAAAAGTAATTTTATTCTACCAGAATAACTAAAAAAATATTCCAAAAGTAATTTTGCCGTACTTCTGTTAAGCAATTTTTATGTTACCAGTATTTTTAAATTGCAGGTAGATAATAATCTAACAGCGTATAAGTAAATTTGCTCTAAGTACTATAAAACGAAGTCACTTTTACTTTAGCGCCACCTATCTCCTAAACCAGTTTGTAAATCAATATTTAATGTCAAGATAAAAGTGTATCATAGCTAATTAACAGTAAATAATTTTATTTTATTAAAATCGGATGATTAGGTAAAAAGTTATGAATTTTTTTTGTAAAAAAATAAACTTTAATTTGATTTTTCTAGGAATGCTATTGTGGCGCTAAAGTAATTTTGCCTTTCCAGTGACGATATCATTTATACACAAATGCCTGTTTCGCTTTAGTAAAAATATGAAAATCATTTGTTGTGCCATAAAATTTGTATGTTCCCTTCGATTTCTCTGGGATCCCATCATCAGACTTAGACTTGGTGACAGCTGGACCACCTCAGGAATGTAAGATTTCGAACAAAAACCTATTTATTGAAAGAATTTGCTCTCAACTCCTAACCGTCGCAGTACCTTCCATCATCAGCTCAGCAACATGAGATGATGATTACCATGCACAAATATCTCTTATATTTCAGAAAGTATAAGAGAATCAATGTGTATGCCTATAAAATTTGAGAGTTACCCTCGATTTCCCTGGGATCCCATCATCAGATCCTGATTTGGTGACAATGGGACCACCTCGGGAGTATAAGCATACGAACAAAAAATAATTCTTAAAATCGGTCCACAAACGGCGGAGTAATCGGTGAACAGCCGATTACAGTACCTCCTCCTTTTGGAAGTCGGTAAAAACGAGTAAAATAATTAATCACGCTAATTTGGCTAAGAGTATTAATAACCAATGAGACTTCAGGTTTGGTCTCTGGTAACTTATCATTTATCAATTTTGTAGGCATAGGTAGAGGCCATTGCGAGTTGCGATTTATCCAGTTGTAAATAATCAGAGGGCCGATTTTGTAATTCTGAAAGAAATTATTTCATTTAAGTACTTTGATTGAAATAATTTGTTTCAGAATTACAAAATTGGCCCACAATTGGCAGATTTTTAATTTTAAAAGAAATTATTTCAATCAAAGTAAATGAAATAATTTCTTTCAGAATTACAAAATCAGCCCCAGGTTTAGACCACCATAGATGAAATTCGCAGTAATGCACCAGTACCACGGGATAGGTGTGCGGGATTCTTATCAGTTGGGACGTATTTCATTTCCAAGTACAGTTACCTGCCAAGATTTTAGCAACGCGGTTACGTATAAAGGGCTGAAGTCTATAAGGCAACATCTGTAATCATCTCAAATATCTCAATACAATGGTGGAGTATGTCCGAAATATACCTGATTAATTTTCAGTCGTAATGAATAACTGACCTCGTATAATCGCACAGCTAATAAAACACCACACAACACAACACTAACCGTGGTAAAGTAGTGGGTTTCCCTCCAGAAAGATAGCAAAGATTGTGATACACCAGACTCCCGGAAGATTGCGAACTTATGAATCTGCTTTATCTTTTTGAGTTCCTTCAACATCCATTAATTGGTCTCAAATCCATATCTTTAGGGTCGTTCAAGGATCATGTAGCATCCGGCTCGAAGGACCATGTTGCGGAGATTTTGTCTTGTTTTAAGTAAAATAAATGTGGTTTTCTAATATAAAAATAAAAAATCTGGTTTTCTTCATCGCAAAATTATTGAAATGAATAAGAACATAATATGACATTATGTCAAAAGTAAAAACATTTAAAATATGAAAATACAAAACTACTGAACTAAAACCTAAGGAGGTTAACTATATTAAGGGACTATAGGGGTATACGAAATTTTGCAGATTTCGCTAATTTAGCTGATTTTACACATGAGATTTTTCTGTTAAAATACAGTATTTCTATAAGTTTGATTATACACAATATAACTGATCGTTTTAATAATAATCTATTAAATTGGCCAATTAATATGTGTATGCGTAAATGTGTGTAATAACTAATAAGTCAACCCTCGTATAAAGTGTATCCAGCCTGCTGTTGTTACAATGGTCTTGTTGATTTTCATCAGTCGCTACTTCGCCTGTGGGGAGTCCCCGGATGCCTGCTGTAGGTATAGACCATAGACTTAGTATATAATGGTATAGACCAATAAAAATGAACCCTAAGTCCTGCGGGGTCTGTGGTTGTATTGCCACTTTCTCTTTAAATCCTTCCTACAACCTAATTATAATAATATAACGTGTGTTTAAAAAGAAACTATGACTTTACAGTTAGTCATTATGTCACAATAACAGTCAAAAATATCAAAAAAATTATTTAAAATTTACTGTTAAAATGTTTTGGATTTGCAGCAGAAAATTATTGTGTTCCGATTAAAATATGAGAAAGCAAACATGTGCCTTCGCCAAACACTTTATTCGATATAAATTTGAAGATCACTTATTTAACTTCCAGAGGACCTGTTATCGTAATGTATTTTTGTTAAAGGATCTTTTTTGATATATGTTTTTATTAATTTATTTTAACATCTATAAGCACAAATATAACAGACTAATATATCTAGTCCTATCCACTTGCATAAACCTTTACGATATATTCTCCTGCCGTGCTATAAAATGCAAATCAATGGATAAATAGAACACATCTACATAATATTATATAAGCGCGCAGAGCGCGCATGGCCCGGCGGCGAGCCTAGAACGCATGCGATCTACGCAGCTAATCCAAACGGGCGCGGTTGGATGTGAGATGGGTGACTGCTAGTGGCAAAAAAATCATTTTTTTCGCGTTTCTGTGCTTCGGAAAGCACGTTAAGCCGTCGGTCCCGGTTGTTGTCGATAGATAACAGTCGTTAAACCTTGTCGGAGGCCTTATGGGCGGTTTGAAAACATCCGACAGCGGGAGCAGCGTGGTGGAGTAAGGTCCAGGCCTCCCCAATAAGGGGGAGAGATCCGTGCCCAGAAGTGGGACGCAAAAAGGGTTGCAGCCATATAATATTTAGGTAACTCAGCTCTGAATAGAAACTTTACACTTATTGCAGCTTGGACCGTTATAGCCAGAGGGGCTGGCGACAGCTATGGCTCTGTGTCACCGTTGCCGCCCTCCGCCACTTTACTCCAAAACGATAAAGCTGCAAAAGTGGTCTTACTAGGTACTGTTCATTTCAGCAAACAATCTGTACAAGATGTTTCAGAGGTAAAAATAATGCTTATTATACGCAGAATGCTACTTTGGTAAGCTTTTTTAAAAGCATTTTTTTTAAACTGCCGAAATTTATACAGGTAGTAAACGTTTTAAAACCCAACGCTATTTTGATTGAGTTATGTCGCCAGAGAGTGTCGCTGTTAGAGCTGGATGATAAAAAGTTCTTAGAGGATGCTAAAAATTTTGATGCTAAAAAAGTAAAGTAAGTAAAACTCATTATTATTTGAATACTTTTTGTAAGTATTGTACGTATTAATCGTGTGTTACTGTGGTACCATAAAAATTCCCCTGTTGCGTTTCGACTCTATTATTGTTTTTTTTATCCTCTTAAGACCTTTGATTGATACCAGTCAAGTAAATGTATCGTTACGTACGATTAATCAGAAATTCAGAATCACGGCTTGAAAATGCCCGTACAGAACATAAATTAAGTGGGCTGGCAATATCGAAAAATATATTTATGTGATTTAAAGTTATTACGAGTCTTATTTAGTTTTATTGATTTAGTTTTAATTTTACAAATCAATTGCTTAATATCTTCTATACATTGTTAAATAAAATCGCTTTATTCAGACAAGCAATCAAAGGACAAAATTTTGTGTCTGGAATGTTGCACGCCATGCTTCTAAAAACGTATGCAGATATTGCCAAAGAATTAGGAGTTGCCCCAGGCGGAGAGTTTCGAAGAGCATACCATGAGGTTTTTTCTTGACTTTTATTTTTACCTAAGTTACGTACTGTCTAACATCGAACGGTATAATTCATTTATATTTTGCTCGTTACAGATGAAAAAAATTCCAGGCTGCAAATTATTTCTCGGAGATAGACCCATACAGATAACAATTTCCAGAGCTTTTCAATCTTTGAGTGTGTTGGAACTTGGCCAAGTTTTGTACCATCTGACAACCGCTAACCCGAAGCCTTTAGAGTTTGTATTTTTTATTTACTAAAATGTAGTAGCAGACGAGCATGCAGCCTACGTGGCGTTAGGTGGTCGATGCACCCCATCGGCGGCATCGACATACAACCTCAACCAAGCCTGAATCTTCCTTGTGCTCGTAAGAAATTGTGCTGCTCCTTCAGAGGCTGTTGGTTTGAGTCATGTAAGTCTGACTTGCAACCGCACCTTTCGACCAAAACTTACAGCAGAAGTTCTTTCCCAGTAGAACCATGAAAGTTCAATCATCTATATTATTAAACATGCTTTTATTAGCTTTACCTGTAAGTATGTTTCTAAGTTTGTGAACTTGTTTGTAACTCTCCTTTGGGCTCGATTTTGACCCACTTTAAACGGACACATTTAATTCAAACTTTGGACACATGAAGAATCGGTGGCAATACAATAATTTCAGGAGTTTATCTAATTCCGAGAACATGAAAAAGTATAAAATATATTACTTTTCATTTGAACAAAACATTATCTACTCCTATGTCTATACGTTTTTGTTTACCTATTTGATAAGATATTTTTTTGCCAAAATGATGTTTATGTAATTAAAATGGGCTTTTTGGAATACTGATTTTAAATGTGTATGTACTATGTAGTATTAATTTAACGCGAAGCATAATTCAAATCCATCTTAATCGGTTTGTTAAACCTACATTAATATTTTGAATGTATTCGTTTTTAAGGAATAGCTCTAATAGCTAGAATAGGAAGAGCTAGAGCTAGACCTCCCAATGTTCTGTTTGTACTTACTTTAGTCTGCATTGCTGCAGTCTGCAGCATAAAATTTTGTTAATTATTGCTAGATTAACTTATGTTTATTTTAGCAAACGCCAGTTGGAAAAGTATAAAGATAAAGATTACGTACAGGCGCAATTCGAATCGATCACAAGGGAAGTGCCGGCTTTTAAAAAGATTTTTCATGTATTTGTTGATGAACGTGACAGGTGTCTCGCTTTCTCTCTACAAGAATGTGTTCGTACTGGTGAGCCAAAATCTATACTTTTATATACGTTACTAATAGGTAGTACCTGGACGACCGAGCGTTGCTCGGATAGAAACAATTTATTTTCTAGGTTTAATTTCAAACGAAACACTCATTTGCTTAGTGTTATTTAATAACGTTATCTGAAATAGCTCCCAATAAAAAAAGTCACAAAAAATAAACACAATACGGTTTTCATTGAAATTTGAACCCGGGCCTCTAGTTCCGTAGTCAGCCCACGCAACCATTCGGCCAAGAAAGCTTTAAATCAATGAAGGAAATTTTTATAGAGCTCTTTTTAATTGACATTTTTGAACTTTGAACGTCGGATTGACGGATGGTGTTTGACGGCGTTCTACGTCACAATATTATATTTAAGATGATCATCGCTGAAAATAAGCTGAAAATATTTTTTTATAATTTAAAATTTCTAAAAATAAAACCAAGCTGGATCGATTTATCACCCCCGAAACCAGGGAACTAAATTTCATCAAAATCTTATTATTTATATAAGATAATAAATTATTGCTCGTTTAAAGGTAACTATTAGATTATAATGCTGAACATATTAAATGCTGCTCAGAACCTACTGGTTCGAATTAAAACATCTCTTTTATGTTGTAATATAGTCCATTTTTCGATGAAAGTTTTAGGCTCTCCTTGTTTTACAAATCTCTATCCATGCGGACGACGTCGCGGCATGTTATATTTGATTAGATTATGTTCACAACAGAGGCAATGCTAAAAAAACTAGGCCTTGCGTAAGTAAGTAATGAAATACTGTTTTAAAACAGTCGTCTTATTATTTAAGTAACTGTAGATTCTACCTACCCTCACTTTTAAAGTAAATCGGAATAAAACATTATTGAATGAAATAGTAACTATGCGTCCTTTATTTGAAGTTGGGTTGAATCATGAATGTAATTTAGGATAACTTTCACAAAAATTCCGAATATAGGTACATCTGACACGAATTTTTCTTTAACAGAAACATGAGTGAAGCTCTCTCTGAGGTAAGCTTGTAATAGAGGTAAGCTTGTAATAACGTTCTTTTTTTAACAGTTGAAAATCCTCGAGTACTGGCTGTTGTCGGAATGGGCCATGTAGACGGCATAACAAAATACTACGGTAAAATGAAACAAGAAGATATTGTGCCTTTACTATTGTAAGTGTCATAGAAATAGAATAAAGTACGCATTTACTCGTAGGTATTTATTAATATGTATAAATAAAAAGTGCCGTAATGCTGTAGTTAACTATTAGTAAACGGATAGTAGGTACAGATACATTTTTATGAGTATCTTCGATAAGTCGTTCGCTTTAGCTTTTGTAATAATATTATTAGTAGTAGATAAGTTGGTTCTTAATACAAAGCTTTAGCCACAAATTTTTAAAATAGTAGGTATATTTAGTTAAATTTTTCACTTATTGTCTTTTTCAATTGCTCAATGCAGGATGCAAGTCCGACTCAGACGGCTATGTTTCTTAATTATTATTGTTGTATACTTATCTACTTAATTGAATTTAGTTCGTGCCATTAGTAGGTAGAGTGCACGTCATTAGTTTGATCCGGTTAGGGTCGAGACACATTGATCGACGGCCTTTCGCATTTTGCTGATTGAAAAGGAACACACTATTACGTATTATGTATGTCGATTTCCGTGTGTGGCGGGCATCACAGAGTAGTTCGCATCCCTACGTTCGCATCCCCATTGTCGGCCGTCGTTCGTTCCTGTCGTCAGCCGTCGATCACCGCAGGTCTGCCGCCGAAGCGCGTTCGTCGTCGCGTCACGTCAATGCGAAAGGTACATCGTTCTATTCTATACTTTGCGCTCTTTTTGTATGGACAAACTGTCGAACGCCGTCGCTCTATGTGTCCCGACGGCTATGTTTCTTAATTATTATTGTTGTATACTTATCTACTTAATTGAATTTAGTTCGTGCCATTAGTAGGTAGAGTGCACGTCATTAGTTTGATCCGGTTAGGGTCGAGACACATTGATCGACGGCCTTTCGCATTTTGCTGATTGAAAAGGAACACACTATTACGTATTATGTATGTCGATTTCCGTGTGTGGCGGGCATCACAGAGTAGTTCGCATCCCTACGTTCGCATCCCCATTGTCGGCCGTCGTTCGTTCCTGTCGTCAGCCGTCGATCACCGCAGGTCTGCCGCCGAAGCGCGTTCGTCGTCGCGTCACGTCAATGCGAAAGGTACATCGTTCTATTCTATACTTTGCGCTCTTTTTGTATGGACAAACTGTCGAACGCCGTCGCTCTATGTGTCCCGACGGCTATGTTTCTTAATTATTATTGTTGTATACTTATCTACTTAATTGAATTTAGTTCGTGCCATTAGTAGGTAGAGTGCACGTCATTAGTTTGATCCGGTTAGGGTCGAGACACATTGATCGACGGCCTTTCGCATTTTGCTGATTGAAAAGGAACACACTATTACGTATTATGTATGTCGATTTCCGTGTGTGGCGGGCATCACAGAGTAGTTCGCATCCCTACGTTCGCATCCCCATTGTCGGCCGTCGTTCGTTCCTGTCGTCAGCCGTCGATCACCGCAGGTCTGCCGCCGAAGCGCGTTCGTCGTCGCGTCACGTCAATGCGAAAGGTACATCGTTCTATTCTATACTTTGCGCTCTTTTTGTATGGACAAACTGTCGAACGCCGTCGCTCTATGTGTCCCGACGGCTATGTTTCTTAATTATTATTGTTGTATACTTATCTACTTAATTGAATTTAGTTCGTGCCATTAGTAGGTAGAGTGCACGTCATTAGTTTGATCCGGTTAGGGTCGAGACACATTGATCGACGGCCTTTCGCATTTTGCTGATTGAAAAGGAACACACTATTACGTATTATGTATGTCGATTTCCGTGTGTGGCGGGCATCACAGAGTAGTTCGCATCCCTACGTTCGCATCCCCATTGTCGGCCGTCGTTCGTTCCTGTCGTCAGCCGTCGATCACCGCAGGTCTGCCGCCGAAGCGCGTTCGTCGTCGCGTCACGTCAATGCGAAAGGTACATCGTTCTATTCTATACTTTGCGCTCTTTTTGTATGGACAAACTGTCGAACGCCGTCGCTCTATGTGTCCCGACCCTTAAATAGATCTATAATATAGATTATTGTAAACAATTGAAGTAATTACTTTTGTTTGTATTCGTTTATCCACCTACCCATTTTTTATTTTCAGCAAATAATTTTATGTAACACCTCTCGAAGTAGTGAAGCCATAAGGTGAGAAAACTCCTACGCAAATGCATTGTAAATTTTGTCAATAAATATAAACATTTGAACACTGTTAAATCTATATTACTAATATAATAAAGCTGAAGAATCTGTTTGTTTGAACGCGCTAATCTCGGAAACTAGGTTCGAATTTAAAAATGATCTTTGTGTTGAATGGTACATTTATTGGGGAAGGCTATTATGACATCATGCTATGACTAGCGACCGCCCGGGTCTTCGTCCGCGTGGACTTTGGTCATAGCATGATGTTATATAGCCTATAGCCTTCCCCAATTATTGGACTATTCAACACAAAAATAATTTATCTATTCGAACCAGTAGTTCCTGAGATAAGCGCGTTCAAACAAACTTCCACGCGGATGAAATCGCGTGCGGCCGCTAATTAATCTATATGTCGCAGTCGGATCGTATAACCCGCCGTTTAACATTACGGCTAGCCGGTTCGTAAAACCGGGCCGTTCTGTATTGGAGCGGGTCCACGATTAGCCGGATTGTCATTGCGATACGTTCTACAATACGCCGGCTTACGTATAGCCTCATTGGAATCAAGCCTCGTAGCCACCCACCCTACTAATGATTATGATCGCACTCGACCTTGCTTAGCTTTGTTGACGCCCATCCTTATGACCGCACTAGATGTTGCTGAATGGCCATATTGGCCACCCATCATACTGTTGACCGCACACGACATTGCTTAGCTTTGTTGACACCCATGTTGACACCAATGTCAAGTACAGTTATTAGTAGGATGGGTGGCCGCTAAGCACCATTTGGTGCGGTCAAAAGAAGGATGGGTGTCAAAACAGCTAAGCAGTGTCGAGTATGGTCAAAAATAGGATGGGTGGCCAATATTGGCCATTCAGCAACACCTAGTGCAGTGATAAAAAGGATGGGTGTTAACAAATTTAAGCAATGTCGAGTGCGGTCATAAATAGGATGGGTGGCCATTAAGCAACATCTAATACAGCCATAAGAAGGATAGTTGTCATTGAGCTAAGCAATGTTCCTAAAAAAAATGAAAAAAATTGAAATTATTTCTATCAAAGTAAATGAAATAATTTCTTTCAGAATTACAAAATCAGCCCTCCGGTTTGGCTCGCCTTACTGTAATAAGGTCCAGTAATTAATTAATTAATGACCACGGTATCGCATATCTTTGGTATCGCAAAAGACACCAAGCTTGATCAAATAGATAAATTGAATTGAATTCCCCAGTGATCCAACGAATATAAGGGGAGGCCTTTGCTTGGTTTCCGCAGATGGCGAATTTCTGTTAAGCATCCAGGTTCCTGCCTGTTTATATAATGTTGTCCGTAAGTCCGTAGCCTATTTCAGTTGTAAATTTTTCTCTTTCAGTGTTCCGCGCGAGCCGTACTACGTGATCTTTATACGAAAAGGATTGAAGTTCACATTTTACTTTCTTATTTTCTCATTTCTATACAGAATCATATTTGGATGATACCTATCTGAGATTATTTGTTAATATAATTTTAGCATAATAATAAAAATTGCTATTTAAATTACTGTTGTAACTAAATCGTTGATATTTAAAAAAAGTTAAATTACCTACTAGGTTCTTCTTTCGACTTTCTTCTTTGATTCAATACAATGCAGTTTAACACAATAACATACGTTTAACGGACAACTCCTGTGGCGCAATGGTTACCAAGGTAAATTGGTAGGACTGGACTACCGAATACCGATCCACCTACTAATCAAGGATCCCGGCCGTCCCGGGTTCAATTCCCGGCATCAGTTCTTGGCGAGGTAAAAATTGGGAATGGATGAGTTTCAATTTCTGTTCTCTGTCTGGATGTTCATGTCTAATTCCCACACATTGCTAAAATTATGGACCGTGCCATGACCTGGATAAAGAGCTCGTGTTGCTGTTTGACACCACACACACCAAAGAGATAATCAACGCTGTGTGTTAATCGTCTGAGGTGTTAACATGCGTCCAATTCTACGTGACAGAATGACCCACAATATGTTTTTAACTTTATACCCAAAAATCTGAGAAAACAGTGAAAAATATTTCAATTACTTTCGGTTAATTTCCGTGAGGCTCAATGACAATTCCTTAATTAACCTATCGTTCTGTTGCAGCAAGTGCGTTTCTACTTTTTATTATATTACTGTCATTACGGGTAGCTTTGAATTGACGTTTAACTTTGAACAAAGTTGGAAAAAAGATTTAACAATTTATTACATCGAAACTTTTTGATATTTCAATATAATAACTGTGTTAAATGGATTGCCAAAATGTTTTTGTACCAAATGAAAATTAAAGAAATAAACTATCAATGCCATAATCCTGAAAATTCCCGCCTTTTCCGTGGTTCAGTTGCTGGAAGTTTTGAGCTCTGATTTGGAATCGTAAACTAGTCCACTTTGATTCATATGGCAAAACCAAGCTAATTGTTACTTTTTTACGTCAGTGTAGATGTTATTTTTATAGATAAGGTTTTTAAATTTAATAATACCTTCTTTTTGTTTTACCTAAACCTTAAAATATTAAGGTTTTTACATTCTAAAAAAAATTATTCAAAGTTACCCAAAATTCATGATTAATTAAAATTCGAGTTTTAGGGGAAATTATGGCTAGTTCTGTTGTTTCTTCCGCAAAATTATTTTGTTAGACAGAAAAACCAACTCGAAAGGACACTATTCATTCAATAAAATAAAGGTGTCATAATTAGAAATCAGTTTTAATTACAAATAATGTAAAAAATGTTCAAAGTTACCCGAACTGTACGTACTATTCTATTGTATTTAAGCATCTTTCAACTTTGTTGTTTGTTTTTTTTTCAGTTAAGGCAGTTATTTCAGTTTAATTTTTGCATCTCGTTTTGCTAGTTTCGGTGAAACTGGACGAGTAATAATAGGTAAAGTCAGTAAGTCGTCAAGTAATCAGTCAGTCAAGTCAGTCAGACATTCAAGTAAAGCGATTTAAGCGATGGCTTCTTTACCAGAACGTGACCAATGGAATTTTGGAGGCAAGCCGAAAAAAACTATTTTCGCACTGTTATTTTAATTCACAACACTCGTGCACTATAATATTAACCTATATCGAACAAAATGCCATCAAATTTATTCGATATAACTCAGAAATACACCAAGAAAGTAAAAATAAAACAAGAGCACAATGACAATATTTCCTTTTCGACTTCCCGCCAAAACATGAAAACACTGAACAGAGTTTTTTTTTTCAATTATGGCATCACAAACTCTGTGCATACTGCCAGCGTCAAGTATAATTTTTGCATCAATTTTATGAAACTGGACGAAGTATTAACAAAGTCAGTAAGTAAGTCATCAGTAATCAGTCAGTCTAGTCAGTCCAACATTCTATTTCACAAACACTCGTGCACTGTAATTATTAACCTATATCAAACAAAATGACATCAACTTTATCAGATATGATATAACTCAAAAATACACCAAGAAAATGAAAATATAACAAGAGCACAATATGTCTTTTTCGACTTCCCGCCAAAACTCCCTGCACAGAGTTTTTTTTTTCAATAATGGCGTCGCAAACTCTGTCATATTGCCAGCGTCCAAAAGGAATTTTGGAGGCAAGCAGAAAAAACATGTTTTCGCACTGTTATTTTATTTCACAACACTCGTGCACTGTCATTAACCTATATCGAGCAAAATGCCATCAACTTTATCCGATATAACTCAAAAATACACTAAGAAAATGAAAATAAAACAAGAGCACAACTTGTTCCTTCAGACATCCCGCCCAAAAACTCCATAGTAGTAGCATGCCATTCATCACTTTACTTGAACATTTGACTTGACTGACTAGACTGACTGATACCTGACGACTGACTTTTTTCGACGACTACAGTGATGCAAACATTTTACTTGACGCTGGCAATATGACAGAGTTTGTGCGACGCCATTATTAAAATTGAAAAGTAAATACATATTGAATGGCTGAAAGGAATTTTATCCAATGCTGTAAAATGAAATTTAAAAAAAAAGTATATAGAGAAGAGAAACTGATTTTTTCTTATTTACCTCAGTTATTGTTCTTAGTTATTTACCTAATTTACGGACATGAAATTGTGAATTAAAATTAGATTACTGATTATAAATGATTTTGCAAGAAGATTAGAAAATAACATCTAACTGGCCATGTGACACATAGCTGATTTTATTTGTGAAGCACTTCTGGACCTTCTCGTTCATTCACCGCTTTTTTAAAAATATTTTTATTACAAAGATATTACAAGATTTAAATGTATGTTTACATTTCCTATTCGAGTAATTGAGGCTTTTGTAGCAGATGAAATTTGATGCAACTGCTGCGTGCTGTTTAGTGTAAACTTACAGTAGTTACCATAAATTATGTTATTTCTCTTTTTTGTAACTGTTTTTACATTGTTTGGGCGCATTGTGAATGAAGAAAATGGTTGTGGCTGCAATGCAAGCCGGGAACATATTCATCGCTTTACCAGGAGCAGTTTTTTTGCTTCTTTTTCAGCAAAAAATGATCAATGTCCATCAATAGAGAGAAGTGAGGATAATTGGAATGTCACAGATGAAATGATCCTTATACCTGGCAAGTCATATCAAGTTGGAACAGATGATTCTATCATTGAAAGTGATAAGGAGGGCCCCAAAAGAATAGTTACACTGAAAAGTTTTTATTTGGATAAATATGAGGTTTCAAACAGAGATTTCTATAACTTTATACTATCAACTAAATATAAGACTGAGGCTGAAACTTTTGGAGACAGTTTTGTATTCACTCTATTTTTAAATAGCACATTTAAAGAACAACTGCAAGATTTTCGTGTTGTGCAGGCCCCTTGGTGGTATAAAGTATCAGGTGCTGACTGGCAACATCCCTATGGACCAGACTCTGATATAACAGGTATATATATTAACATTTTGTTAAGCTTAGATTGGTCTGTGTAGGTTGTTCTTGAAGCTGGTGGCATAGTTTGTTGACTAGTATCATCGATATAATATAAGTAGGTAGATGCAAGGTTCCCATACAAAATTGAGTCAAAAGGTGCCCCCGTGTAAAAACGTACTTATTATAGATGTATACAAGTATTCTAAACAAAAAAATATTTTAAGGTATCTTACTTTTTATCTATTTTAAACCTTATGGTACTGACATAAGTAAGACTATAAGTCCATGTTAAATTGTTACTTATCACCTTCTGGTTCGATGTTTATAATACAGCAATAAAATTTTACTACTTAAGACTTACGAAATAGGAGTTTATTGAGAAATGAAACCAAAAGCATTACAATAAAGCACAAATTCGTTTACAACTATCGATGTATGCATGCTGTGGTGAATCAAACAAATTTTACTAAAATAATAATAAATAGTCTTAAAGTATAATAAATATGCGTTATTAAATTAAGATAAAGATGTACTCACTGGAAGTATGATACTACATACTTTTTTGCGTTTTTAGAGTGTAATTTTCACAAATTTTTACTGCAGACTTTGGCATCACTGACGTGCGACACGTGCGTGGCGGTTTAGCAAATGAAAGCGAAAGAAGGCATATCGCTGCCGTTAAGCCTTCTTTTGCTGGTGCCACTTTTATGCGGCGACTGTGAATCTACCTACTAATATTATATCGATGACTAGTATAGATGGGGGAGAAGCCACATCAGCAGGGCACCTTTTCTTTTACCTCAATATCTACCCAATAAACAATTTTACTTTAAAATGACATGCCTGCTTATAAAAGTAAAAAAAAGAGTGAGGAGGATATTGAAATGCTTATTAAAATAATGTTTTATTTGGGTTTAAGCTCCATCTAACCGAGATAGTGAAACTCAAACAAAGATTATGGAATCTCCAATTCATAGACAAACTGGGAGTTATGATTTGTTGATATTATTTGTTCAGCAAAGAACAAATATGACCAATATTTTTTAAACGATGTCAGTGATGTTGCATTAAGGGCCCCCTTTACCCTCTCCATTGCCTTGCATGGATGCATGCATTTTATCAATCTCATTAAAAATTATTCTTCTTTTGTTCAAGATACCTTTTGTACAGCTTCATCAGTAATCTTCAAGCTTAATATACATAGTAATATAATTTTTGGTGTTATGATAGTTCAGTCCTAACGATTTTTAACAGATTATTTCATTACATTGCAGATATAATGGATCATCCAGTTGTTCATGTATCATGGAATGATGCTCAAGCCTACTGTGAGTGGAGGGGTGGCAGGTTGCCCAGTGAAGCAGAATGGGAAGCAGCCTGTCGCGGAGGGCACTATGACACCACATTTCCTTGGGGCAACAAGTTATATCCAAATCAAACACATATGTAGGTATTTTTTGTGATTACTTTATATACAGATAAATTACTTAAAGCTGGTGGTGAAGACACATTCACATTTGCTAGTGAGTATTGTCTGAAGTACACAATACATGTGTGTGAACAGTGATGTTGCCAATTGTTGCAACAAAAAAATGCATTTTTGAGTTGTGACAGCACTCCACCATTAGGCAGTCTACACAAACATAATGGCACATCGCCACATCATCTATTAAACCATTTACTTTTTTAGTTCTGTAAACATTTTACAGATAGCTAGCCTATTAAAAATAATGAATTTATGAATAATTGTTAATCTTTTAAATTATTTGAATACCTAATTTTCATTTATTATATGATTTTTTTTGTTAGGTGGTTATCTTAAAAAACAAAAGCATGTTTGTATTATAGTTAAGTGATAAAAGAAAAATATTATCTCCACCCTCAAATGAAAATTACACTGGAGTGTATTGAATAAATTGATGCACTAGTATAAAAAGAGAACAATATTTATAGTATCCTGAGTGGTCAAGGTTTTGAATAGCTTCACTGTTAGTCTGTGGGCGCGTGCAAGACTCTGTGTGCACAGCCCTTTTTGGCGCATGCAGCAAACAATGCGACAGTGGGATCTATCCATTATTGAGGAGCAGGCATAGTGTTACCTTATATACATACATTCTCGGCTGAATTCCAGTCTGTAAATGTCCAACACAACAATTATGTTTTTATGGTATACCCATCGGAAAAACTTCTGTGTTTCCTTCCTAAAATAAAAGGAGCACAGACCGCGCTTCAACCAGGTGGGGATGACCAATAGAAGATAGCAGGAAGCCACAGGACTCAGAGGGCGCAAGACTGGATTGAGTGGCGAATGTTAGGGAAGGTCCAGCAGTGGACTATGAAAGGCTGATGGATGGATGTCCATCCATGTATGATCTATTATTATCTTTCCTAATGGTATATTACCATAAACAATGGTACATTACATTACCAGTATTAGTCAGGAGAAAGCTATTGCTTTCTCCTGACTAATACTTCATACAGAGTGATGATTGTGTTCCTTTCTCAAAATGCAATTAAGTACTTATACTTTTTGTATTAAATCTGTGGTAATGCCCATATGATACTAATAAATAACTATAGTTAGAATTGCTTTTTATTTTATTATATAACTAAACTAATTGTGAGTGTAACTTAACATGATTATTTACTTCCGGCAATACTCACGTAGCATAATTATTGATGATGCTCAACTAGTTAGAGCCATCGCGGGCGGTCGCTAGGAGGTGCGCGCGAGACATACAGACTAGTGCACCTCCTAGCGACCGCCCGCGGCCGCCCATGAGGAAGGACCTCGTTCAGGTCCGAAACTAGTTGAGCATCATCAACTCAATTATGCTACGTGAGTATTGCCGGAAGTAAATAATCAATTGCTTTTTATGGAAACACAAATTCGCATATTTGGCAATTACTGTTGAGTTTACATAGGAAAATAAATATAACGAATCCCCACTCTATAACAACAAGAAGATGTAAACTGTGTAATTCTTCTTGTAAATCCATAATATTTATTTGTTACAGGACAAACATCTGGCAAGGTACATTTCCGAACCATAATTCAGCAAAAGATGGTTTCATAGGCACTAATCCAGTCAATATGTTTCCACAAAATGATTTTGGCTTACACAACATTGTTGGCAATGTTTGGGAGTGGACTGAAGATGTATGGTCAGATAGAACGGTGGGTAGTAGATATTCTTAGGTAGTTTCACAATGTCCAATCTGCTCTGGCTGTAGCAGTGATGTGTACTACTGACAAGCGCACTTGTGAGAGTAAGCTTTTGAAGCATTAGCAAAGAATTCTGAACATTTCTGCTATTAACAAAAAAAATGTATTTACTTTATTTTTAATGTGTTAATGTGTAATAATACTAATAATGTATAATAATAATAAAGTAAATTTTTCCTTGCAGCCAAAAGAAAAAGTGAAGAAAGGTGGTTCATTTTTATGTCATCGCTCCTACTGCTATCGCTATCGCTGTTCAGCGAGGTCCCACAACACAGATGATAGCTCTGCTGCTAACCTAGGGTTTAGATGTGCTAAACCTGCATAATATTTTGCTAGTTCCTTAAATTGGTGTGCCATGGAATTTTTTAACTTACATCAGTAGGCAACAAGTACAATACAATATGTACAATAGGTAATAATGTTTAAAACATAATAAAACAGGTAACATACTAGAACGGTAGCTATAATTTTTAACAAAGATTTGTAAATCATCTCATCTAATCTCAGTACGAGTTACTTATATTTTATACATAGTTTTTAAAGTGTTGTCAAGTGATGTAAAGTCTAATGTACTGTTCTTGTATCCTTTGTCAGTACTTAATAATGTAAACATGCGAATTATTACAATTTATTAATTATTTTTGTTTTGTAATTTTAAGCTTTATTTTACTGTGTTTTAATTCCAATGCAAATTTTATACCTATTTATATCTCTGCGTGAGAATTTAAAATTTCTCTATTCTAAAATTAATTTTATTTATTTTGTACAATATATTGTAAAATGAAGCATAAAAAACACATTAAAGTGTATTTGACTTAGATTAAAGGAGATGTTTCAATCTTGGCTAGGTATTGTACACCATCTAAAAAATTCGAGAAAAAACTTAAGACTCCGAAAAAAATACTTAAAATTTGTTAAAACATGTACTTTTTCGGTACAAAACCAATTTAATCAACTATTTTCAACAATTTTCAATATGGCGGAACAACTGATTTCACTGTTAACTGTTTGTCACAGATTAATAATTTCAATTGTCAAAAGGACATATTACCGCCATTATGTTTTTCTAGTATATTGTGTTGCAATTCTGACTTAAAATTCTTGTTTTGTACCAAAAATCCCAGTCGTTTATTACAAAACGGTTAATCAAAAACAGCTCTATACTATATTTGCAATTTATTAATACGGTGTACAAGTACCTGGCCAAAGGTCCATACATTTTGAAACATCTCATTTGCCAATATTTACTGCTGTTACAAGTCACATCAATATTCCTGTTTATGACTGATTCCATTTATTTTACGCTAATATTTATGGGTTAGGCTTAAAGCCTCACATTTAATATGTAAAAATAAGTTAGATTACAGAAAAGTTGTATCTCTGCAGTTTTACTTGACTAGTCTTCCAATTTTTATAATATATGGGTTGTGAAATTCTACTTGTGTATTTAATTTACATGTCTGGTAATCTGCGTGTATATTATATTCAAATGGCGAAAAATATAGATGTCCTTCCTACTAATTAATTAACCTGGCATTTATTCATTGAAAGAGCTGCCTATAGATTATTGTCTGTATAGCAATAATAGCACGTCATGACCTCACGAAGTGCTTTTGCTCTCTCTGTATAATATTCAATTATTTATTCAATTAAACATTCATATCATGCATATTTCTCAAATTATTCAAAACCTGATTTTGATTGAATAAATAAAAAATTTGGTCAACATTCGAATTCTAAACAATATTTTATGTTATATATATTGTTAACGAGGCTAACTCTATGTTATCTGTGGTGCATGTCTGGACGCGAAGACTTGTGGCGCCCTCTAGAAAAGAAGTAGAGGAAGCAGGGAGCGTGTCGCTGTCATCAATGTCATCACAGTATTCTCTCGAGCTTGAATAATTTGTGCAATTCAAATTAGTATTAACCGGGAGATTTTCACATTGATTTGTCATTTCAGAATGTTATTTTATGTAGGTATTCAGTATCAATTGACTACCTGAATAAAGGTTTGCATACCTGACTGATAGATGTACATTGTATAAAACAACTTTTGTAATACCCATATTTGCGCAAATAAATAATTTTCATTGTTTTTTACTGCAACTGAACCTTCCAATAAAAGCTTTTTCTTAAAATATTATTTCTGTACAAGCTGGTCATAGATTTGATAACATGCAAAACAAAATTATAAAATACGTCAGATAATTTATGAAATTTTATTCTTTACTTTTAAAGGGATGTCTTATCAATTAGGGGAAAAGGATTCTAAAGAAAATTAAATAACGAGTCGAATTTATAGTTTATTTGCTTTTTTGTATAAAAATTGCAATAATACAATAACTGATTTCAATACCATCACTAATGAAACAAAATTTATTTACAAAATGGCGAGCTTTAGCTTATATCTGCATCACACCTGGTGAAAACAGGTTTGTTCGGAGTACAAAAAGCACCTCAAAATAGTGGTAAGTACAAAAACAAAACGGAAGACTAAATAAGGAAGAATTTTGATGGCTATTTCTACAAAACCCGTTATTTTAATCTAGAAGCTTTGTTACACATTGTGAATGAAAGTGAATTCCACTATGAAAAATTTATCATTCATTCGCAACGTGTAGCTACCGTTATGATAAATGGTAAAGCCATGAACTGTCTTAATATTGAAACTGTCACATTATTATTATAAAAAAAATAGGGAAACAGCGAATCAACGCCAATACTTAATGAAATACTTGGAAAAATATTAAGTCTTTTCAGTTTAATTTTGTACTAGTAAGTGCTTTTCAGACAGTTCTCTTAAGACATATTTTGGTATAAATAAAATATAACTTAAACAAAATAAATAACCAACACAACCATCTAAGTTTAATAAAATATATTATCTAATTGCATTGCACCAATGCTGTTGCCATCGTGGGAATTGCAGTTCCCATGGAATGGGCACCATGCAAACTGAGAATGTAAATATGTATAATTTGATCAACTTTAAATTGTTCATTGCGTGTCAATGATGTCATTTGTAAAAATATTATTGTGCAAAGTTTAAAACTAATAAGGCAATAATTGGATGTAATAATAAAAATAAATACTTCATAAGCGTAAAAATATGAAAGCGTATATATAAGTAGATTTGTAATATAATGAAAATTAATCGGCGAAAAATCAATTGACATTCACGAAAATCAAGTAAAAAATTATGTGATCAAAAATACTCATTTAAATTTATCACATTCGCAGTTTGCGCCAATACTCTTAATTAAATCATTGAAAATTATAAATCCTTACATCGTACCGTAAATTTTAATTTAAAATAATGTCATTTATGTATCATTTAAAAAAACTATCAAAAGTTGTCGTAATCAGCACACGTTACGGAACAATCGACAAAGTAATCCGACGATTCATTGAATTAGCTCGCAAAGGCGGCAAGGTGCCAGTTTCGGGGTAAAATCATCGAAAAAAGCACCATTCGATACGGGGAGGCCGACACCGCTGTCGGGTCCCCGAAAGCATACTCAGACGTAATAAAAGTACAAAACGCTACGCGATCACAAATTCTAGCTAAATCGTATCAATAAAATAAAAATGTACACCATCGATACCGCCTAACCGTATATACACTAGATAAAATCACATTAATCGCTAACAGCCTGCGGGTGCGGGGTGCGGGTGCGGCGCGCGGGCGGCGGTCAGTTCCCGGCGGGCAGCACGGTGCGCGCGCGCGGCGTCACGCCGTTGCTGTACCCGTTGCGCAGCGCGCCGTTCTTGTACTGCGCCGCGCCCTCCGCCCCCTCCGCGCCCTCCGCAGCCGGTAGCGTCGTCTGCGGGGGCGGCGAACATGCGCGCACCTGCGCGACAAATATAATTTTATTATTACTTACTGTTATGAAGCATTAAATTACGTACAATCTTGAATCTTGTAGTTTACATTATAATGTCACGCATTCATCCACTCCAACTTCAATCGTAGCAGCGTGGTGGAGTAAATTTGGGAAAAGACTTATTTCACCATGCTGCTTCAATAGTCTCCCAAGTCAAAATCAGTCAGTAAAGTCTTCTCCGTCTTATTCGTCAAAACTAAAATCAAGCCTCGAAACCAGGCGCGATCCAAGTTAAAAATTTCAGCCCGCACATGGCCCAAACTAAAATCAAGCCCCCCTCCCCCCAAACATAAATCCTAGATCCGCCACTGGGTACTATTATTTTATATCACAACACTCTGGCTCTGTATTAACCTACATCGAACTGAATACCATCAATTTTATACAATAAAACTCAAAACAAGTACAACAGGCTTTTTTGAACTTCCTGCCAAAACTCTACTCTATGTTTTTGCTTCAAAGGTAATGCAATATACAAGTAAAGGTGACCACTGACGAGTATTCCAACAGTCCAAATAGCGTGGCTGCAATCCAAAATCTATTCGTTAATGTGAAAAACGTATAATGTTTTTTAAACGGCAACGTGCGCCACGCCATCTGGATGTCCTCCCTAATGATTTATTCAAGAACACTTTTATAACTAATTTTACATGCTCGTTGGTCCCACACTAGGATTCCCTGTGTTGTGGATAGCCAAACAAATGCTCCGTGAATGACTAGTCTGCATGGCGCTGCCACCAAGTAAAGATGACACCCAAACGTTGCGATTATTTAAATTATAATACTATAAATAATAGTATTAAATTTTTATAATATATAAAATATTTTTTATACCTTTTTTATTTAAACAAATTAAGCGCACATGGCCCGGCGGCTAGCGTAGAACGTAAGCGATCTATCGATCTAAGCCAAACAGGCACGGTCGAGTGTAAGATGGGTGACAACTAGTGACTAAAAATTTCATGCGCCTTTCCGTGCTTTGGAGGTTAAGCCGTCGGTCCCGGTAGTTGTCGACAGATAACAATCGTCAAACCTTGTCGGAGGCCTTATGGGCGGTTTGAAAGCATCCGACAGCGGGTTGGCCACTAAACCATATCTCCACTAGCCCGCATTGGAGCAGTGTGCCTTTTTGTTAACCAATTGTTTGTCCATATCCTTTTTGGTTTTTTTAGTGAAGAGGCACAAAATATAAAAAGGATATGGATGAACAATTGTTAGTAACAAATTGATTTCCACATGGTAATGATAAAGCACACACAAGCATGACATGAGCATGGAAGATCATGGACATATGAAATGGCCCAATCGTCAGTGTACTAAATAGTTGGATGCCATCCATTGTAATGACATCCGTTTGGAAGGCTCGTCAGTGGCCTGCCTCATGGAAGAGTATGGACATATGAAATGGCCCAATCGTCATTGTACTAAATAGTTGGATGCCATCCATTTGTAAGAATCCATTGTAACGACATCCGTTTGGAAGGCTCGTCAGTGGCCTGCCTAGCACATCCCATTTGTGTGATGAAAAACTATAATTTTTTCCTTTCTCCTTTTTAGTTATTCCTTTCCGTTCTTTGATTTTAGACAGAAATCAATGAATATAGAATCACCTGTCTGAAGACCCATTAATTTTTACTGTTTTTGCAAAAAAAAAATATACTTTGTTATTTATGCACATAAAAAAGTTATTAAAATACTCAATTTTAATGTTGTCAATTTCCTACTTTAGGTTCTTCCAATTCATGTCAGTACTGACATTAATGACCTTACTTTTAAGGAATTGATTTAAGGATTTCAAAATGATAAACAAAAACACAATTACTTCTTTTTCATCCAAAGGTTATTGCCATACAAAGTATTCATTTGTTGACCTTGACTAGTCATGAATGTATACATTTTTGATTAACATTCATCTGAAAATTTTTATTCCGTGTTGAAATGATTAAGAAGGAAAAGCAAACAAGTTCTAAACCTAGACATTAAATTTGATTTAAAAGATGTTATAATATATTACGTTAGAATGTCTGATTTCTTAAGAGATTGTTAGCCCCGAATATTCAAGAAGGTCGTCACTCATTAGCAGATCATAAGAAAACGCTTTTGATTCACTAGTCTTTGTTTCAAGGCTATGGATCGACATCACGAATAAATAGTTTGTACCATTTAGTGTTAATTTGATGATCACTGAATCCAGCATTGTTTTAAGTCATTTGCTGAATGACAATGAGATTTCTCAATTTGAAATGATTGTAGAGATTTAAGTCAATTGTATGCAACAAGGAAACGTTGTTCGTTATTTATAATTGATAGGCAGAAGTAGGAGATTGTAGAAGTTAAGGATGAAACATACAACTTATTTAATTTGGTCTACGGGACTTTTACATTGATAAATATATAAAATGTCTTATTCATATCTGCAACCTTTTGTAGACGTAGTAATAGGTTACAATTTATTATTTATTTATTAATTTTAATTTTAATGTACGATATTAATGTCTATGGTCCAAAACCCATACAGTTTTCACAATGTCAAACAGCCTTTATCGTGTCAACACGGCATGAAAGATAGCTTGCGCGAAGAGATGCAGTCTCTGCATATCTAACTCAATCCTATTAAGCATTGGTATACCCCGTAGAGCAGCGATGGCCGAGTGGTAAAAGCCGCGGTCTGCGCGACCGATCCCGGGTTCAAATCCTCGGCGCGCACCTCTGACAAAGAAATTTGTAATGTGCGAATTTATCGCTGCTCCACGGTGATGGAAAATATCGTAATATTTAATTAATTACTATGTTCTCCATCGCCGTGCATGCCTGAGAGAAATTCATAATTTCTCGAAAGCATGACGTCCACCAATCCGCACTTGGCCAGCGTGGTGGACTATGGCCTAAATTCCTTTCACTTGTGAGAGGAGACCTGTGCCCAGCAGTGGGACATAAAAAAGGTTGAAAAAAAAAAAACCCCGTATACCCCATATGCTTTTCTTACTACAATCTACGTCAATTATGTGCTTGGCAGTAAAGTCGCATACCTTCTTGGGTTTGGAGTATGACTGATTGTAGAAGTCTTTGAAGAGGAAGAAGAACATGACGGCGTGCATGCCGATCCACCAGACGAAGGCGCGCGGGTAGTCGCAGTCGATGAACAGCAGCTGGAAGGCGTGGACCATGATTCCAATGAACTGGATCTGGAATTAGGGCAGTAATAATTAGGTCCAGTTTAGACGGACACCTTAAAAGACGGAAGTCCTTGGTGTTTTTGAGTTATATCGATTGAGTAGTATATTAGTACTATTTTAGTTATCTGTCATATACGTTAAATACAGTGCTATTCTGTGAATAAAATAAGAGTGTGAAAACTCTGGTAAGGTAGCCATCGCTTTACTAGGATATCTGACTGATTTATTTTCATTATTACGCATAAAACAAAATGGGCAAAAATAAGATTTTTTTTTTACATGATACTGGCAGTATAATATCATGTATATTGATCATTTGAGAAGAAAAAAATATGTAATTACTTTAACTACATACACTTTACATTCAGATTTTATTTTTGTTTCTATAATAGGAATAATATATATAATAAGAATATATTATTCAGATAAATTCAGTACTTTAGGTTTACTTTTGCTCTTGAAATAAGTCTTTTATTTTAAAGGCCAAAACAAGGCTACATGCACGCTATCGGTATGACACAGTAAACATGTATAATTTTATCATTTTTCTTATTTATACATGTCCTTAATTTCTTTAAAACGTGTAGTTATATAAATAATAATAATAATGTTTCACATTCATAGCACCACAGTAGGATAGATATACCCGTGTCGTTGGTACCATGGACACATACAACGATAGGAACACAAACACCTAGACCGAAAATAGAAATTTAAACTAATCATTCAAATTTCTACCACGCCGGGAATCGAACCCGGGACCCTCCGATCGGCAGTCCAGTATGGTAACCATTGCGCCACCGGGTCGTCTGTAGTTTGGACTTTGTTTCCATATCCAAAGATAAGATACATGATATATTAAATACTTGATAATGATTCATGTGTGAACAGACGTAACGCAATATTGATAATTACACGTCAAAACATATGATTTGTTATTGATCTGTATACAATTAATATTGGATTTATTTTATCACCGATGTATCCATTAAAATCCCTGCGCGTGATACGAAATTAAGTAATAAATTATATACGAAGAGAAATGTATTCAAAACTGCTTGATTGATTACTGAGTTTTTCAAACTTTATACAGTAAAAGAAAATAACACATCATGTAGCGGAAAAGCTGCGATATGATCTTATATTTCCGTTTTTTTGGCATGTATTGTGTATCAACAGGCAATTAATTTAATTTCAACAGATTTATGAATGTTTTTGTACCTTTTTTAAGTAGTGCATTAGTTTCATGGTCAATAGTAGGTCGAAATTAAACAAACACTTGTGAGAGCGTTATAAATAGATTTAATTAATTCAGTAATTATAAAATTAATATTTCTATAAAACAGGATGTACTCGAAAGATATGTACAAGGCGATAACATTTATCTATTTAACAGACAGCTCACACAATCATATTCTTATTCATTTTTCTCATTGTTTTTGTATTATTCAGTGATGGGTATTGGTTTACCTTTTTGAAACCCCTTAGTGATCCCTTTATTTCGACATTTGTATTGCAGTACTTTTTACTCTTTTACACTGAACTCTATTAAGTAATCTTAAATCTTAAGTTAAGAATATTTTTACGTACATATAATATAGGTGCAAAAACATGACAATTCCTTGGTACCTACAGTTAAATTAACTTTCACTGCAGTAGGGTAAAAATATAAGCGATATAAATATAAGATAATTTCTTTGCTTGCAGATGAGTACGCCAGTGTCTGTGAACTTGAGGGGCTACATAGAGGCAATGTATGACGACCAATTAATGAACTTCTGATCTGTCACCAAATTCATAATTATAATAAAACACTATGATGCCAAAATATATAATAAACATTAACCTTAATAAATGCGAGTAATATTATGTAACATAATAATATGTATTTAGGTGAATTATATTTGCATAATTTATATAGAGTAACGAAACGTAAACACTTGAATATTTATCTGCGAATATTTCCAATAAAAATATTCCGCGATTGTTTTATTGGTTGCGTGCATTTGAATGCAAATAAGATATTTCTATAAAGCTAATTTAAAACCATACTTCATCATAACATGAGAAATCATTTAATACTTAATGTATGATTGCATCTGATAACGTTACAAAAAAATTTGTAAATGATGGGCAAAAATGATAAATTTTATGTAATGTATCATTTATACTATACAATAGTGGTTGTATGCAAAAAAAAAATCCAGTCAATAAAAGTGTTTTTTTAATCATGACTCATGAGATGTTAACTATTTTTTCGTGTGGGAGTATAAATATTTTTAGCTTGAAGATATAAAATTATTAATACAATAAAGTACTTTGGTTTTTTTAATGATGGCTGGTGTGACGGAATAAATTAAATAATAATAATTTTATAGTTATTAGAACTTAATAATTCTAATAGAGAAGAATCAGAACTGACTGGCTTTAATGAATGAAGCAATTATATTTGTGTTAAGGTATGGTTGCCAAACACATCTAGATGAAGCAAACTACAGAATTTGGAGCGCAACTGCTGCACATGACCTCACGCTTGTCATCGACAGTATGATGTCCATAGGTGACCAACAACTTTTATAACAAAACACTGTTATATTTCGCACAGCCAGTTTATGTAGCTTTATATTTGTGTGACTGAATGGTAACGTAGAGCTTCTACACAGGGCTTCTATTAAAATTTGTTGGAGGAAAAGATAATAATTTTTACAAAAGAAATAAAAAGGCTCTTTGAATTAAAACAATTACATCATTATTTTAAGTTATGTCTTCTGATTAAGACTAAAAATTAAAGTTATTGAAGTAATTAAGTTATTGCTTTTTTTAGTTTCGTAATTTAAGAACTGAAGAATTTTATATGTCAGTATGGCATTTTGTATTTTACTTTTTACCAAGAAGTGTGGTTAACCGTTCAGAGATCCTTAGAGCCTGAGGACCCTAATTATTGATACGATACGACAGCAGCGACGGCCTTTACAATGAAGGTCTAAACAATTTTCGTAATTTCTTAGAGACAAATCAAAAAAAGGTTACGAATAGTGGACATACCATTTGCAAGGTGGTGAGGTACTTCTTCCACCACAAATACTTCCTCATGTGGGGGCCCATGGCTGCCAACATATAGTAGGTGTACATGACGATGTGCACGAACGTATTGAGCAGGCCGAAGAAAGTGGAATGTCCACCCGGCGTGAACTTGACGCCGAACCACACGGACATGGGCATGACGCCGTGGTGGATGACGTGTAGTGTCGACACATGATCAAATTTCTTTCTCAGCACAAAGAAGATCTGCAAATGAACCATTTACTAGTGTTTTATTATCGAATCGTGAGCGTAACTTAACATGATTATTTATATCCGACTAAACTCACGTGACATTTTCGGAACTTGGCCGACTAGTTCCGGACATAAACGAAGTCTTTCTCGGACTAGGAGAAGGACCTCGTTTATGTCCGAAACTAGTCGGCCAAGTTCCGAAAATGTCACGTGTGTTTAGTCGGATATAAATAATCATTTACTAATGTTGTTTAGCAACTTACTTTTTTGAATAATACTAGTTGGTAAGATATGAATGATCGATGTACCATAATTACATATATAAACTTTAACTTAATAAAGTATATATGAATAATGTATTAAAGTGCTATACTAAATGTTTTTTTGCCTAAGTTGAGGGTTCTCACAGTTAAATTCTAAATTTGGTAGGGTGGAACTTTCGTGTTAAATATTAAATATTGTATTTATATGTAATATTATTCAACATCAGCTTTATTGAGCAGTTATAAACAATAGCTTTAAATGTGAACTTTTTCCCTATTTTCAGTCTTGAGCCCCTTAATTCATACTGATAAGTATTAATAACATAGGTGTTGCTTACCGTATCAAAAAATTCTGTAAACTTTGAGAAATAGTACCACCAACATGCATGTACCATCTGAAATCATGACAAAATAATATTAGTATTGAAATACATTTTAAATAATAATATTTAAGTATTAAATATGTGTATAAGTGTATATTGATAAAGTTTTTATTACGCACAAAAAATATTATTTAAATCGATTTTTTTAATTTTATAAACACTATAGTAAATTTTCATGCATGCCAAAGGACGTCTTAAAGAATCACAGAGGCTCAGGACATCTACACTCAACCTTAAGCTCGAATTTTGACCAAGTGGCCAAATGAGGTTGCATTGCAACTTCTGAGACAGATGATCGTCATACGAGTGAGTAGGCACCAACCACAAGTTACTAAAAGACAAGTATTTTTGCACAGCAGAAATGGGTAATCGTTCACCTCAAAATTAATATTAATGTATACTTAATTGTAAAGTATGTTTAATATTTAATATAAAATTATACAGATATCAAATAATTAAAGAAACTTATAAAGTAATAAGACGTTATTATCAATTTTGGTTAGGCTTCTAATACTATAAATGAAAGAAAGCTATTTGAATAAAACATTTCCAAGAGTTTTTTTCGCTACTTATATAAAAAATTAATATTACATTTTAAAGTAGGTTAGGTTTGAAAGTATGGTATGCGAAAATATATTTAAAAAATAAAATGTCTACTTAAAAACTCTTGGACAAATGTGTCGTCATGCATGGATGAGTATAGTACAGTGTATTTTAAGAACATGCTGGCTGGCAATGGGTACTTTTTAATGTAAATGTTAACTCATTATAGCAGGAAAAATAAAATTTTATAATTTATAAGTTTATTCTTATGGGTTTCGTCATCACGGATGTACCTTTTAAATTAGTACTTTTTTTTAGAATTTAGATTGCTTAGAACTCAAGCTTTGAGGAATGTGCGTGTTATTTCGATTTTAATAAGATAATGTTATAAGGCCAAACAAACAAGAAAATTTATCAATTCCAGTTTTAATATTTTCCAGTTTGGGTTAACAACAACTAATTTGTTTCTTTACAACATGTTCAATACTCCGCAAATAGATTACGCCATCGTCCGCCAATATGCCAGGTTAATTTATGATTGGAATGTAAATCTAGGGTTATTAAAATGAATGGTTATGTTATGATAGTTTAGTTTATTATATGTGGTATTCTGTTGAGGAGATCGAGGGGCAAGGACCGAACATTTGTAGAACTCAATAAAAAAAAAGAAACAAGGATCTTATGAACCTTATCATGGCTGGGGGAAATTCTTGGTTAGATATTAATTTTCATCATTGTAGGTTTCTTCGTACAATCTGTATGTATCTGTGTTTCAGAGTCATGAAAGAGGGAACCTCTATAAGGGTGGAGAGTGTAATAACGGAAGTACAGATAATTCACCCTCATCGTTTGTGGATGTTTGGAGTGGTCGACCGGCTGACAGTGAAAGTTATACCTGCCTGTGAACCAGCCCGCCGCCCCGATCTGAAACAATATGCCGACACCTGGCCCTGTGTTATTTGTATATTTGCTTAGCGATTGTTGCCGCATGCCGGAACAACGTATCAACTGGTTAATCACCATATACCAGCTATATACGACTTTATGTCTACATAATATGATCAGGACCAACGCATAGGAACACGCATGCAAGGCTGGTGTCGACTCTGCCTTTTTCGACTATGCCTAGGCCCTCATATATATTAGTTATATGTACATATTCCTTTTCACTACTTTACTGTACTACAATAAATATATACAACTCTATACTGTTTGTTTACACAGCTTTCAAGTTTTATGCAACTTATATATAGAGGCTTCCTGAAAATAATAACATGATATATGTTTATGTACAATGAATGAGGTTAGTTTCATTCCAGCTTTATCACCTAGTTGCAGGTGTAAGGTGGACCTGCGGTCACTTACTCTATTGGCTATAGGATTGTCAGTGTAGTCCACAGGCTGGCAACGAAAGCTGTAATGATTCAGCCATCCTCCCATCAAACTCTGGGCATATCAGTTATAAATTATTATAGAAAATTGTATGCTAACATATCGAGTTTTTAGAATTCTTAATTTATAAAAAAACTTTTTGATGATGTTTGTACTGCCTGATGTCACAATAAAATAATAATAGTAATAACATAACCTAATAACAACATAAAAATTACTCAGAGGCCTTTACGTGCTGAACCTATGTCCTTACACAAGCCTTACAAATGACTGGATCAAATATCATCTTCAATCTGTGATCCCTAAGGAGAGACACAAGTAATAAATTTTATTTTGTTAATAATTTATTACAGACAGATTAACATTTGAAATTATTTACAGAAATATCAATTAATTTGAAAAGTGTAATTTTATATAAATTTAGTTTTTTACCATTATTTTTTTTGTTTCAGTAATATTGCTTATTGTAAGTTTCTTATGTTTCCAATTTTACGAGATAAATTTTTTGCTAAATAATCCCACTGTTGTAGGTATTTCAGAAAGAATGTAATATCCATCTAGTTAAGGAATTGGATAGGTTGTGCATTTAATGTTTAAATATAAAAATTGAAATCGTATTTTAATTTATCATGTAACAATTGAAGTTATGATTAAGTTAAAATAAAAAAAAATTAAAACAAATATTAATGACAATTAGTAAGTACATACACTACAACTACAAAATACAAAAGCTTTAAACACAAAAACTTATAAGTAAAATTTTTAAAGTGGTACAGCTACATCTAATGAATTTGTAAATGTAAATGCTTTTAAAGAATTTTAATTATATGTAATACTAGTAAGTAGGTAAATGTTTAGAACAAGCCTTTTTTATCAGCCATGGACAGCAAGACTAATTTTATCCTAAAGATAAAAGGTGCTCAATGGCTACAATAATATGTATTATCACATGGTGCCATATTTAAACATAAATCCAAAGTGTCAAGAAAGTATTATAATACATCATTAATTTATAAAAATGCAGAAATACATTATGATAAATGTGCAGAAATGTCAGATATGTGCACTGAGGTATAATGTCATAGTCCAAATTTACATAGTTGTAAATTTTTTAAGAAATTATACAGGGTTAAGATTTATGGTTTCACACAATAGTACCTAGTTATAATAGTGCAAAAAAATTGTTTTAATGCTACTACATCAAGTGGTAATTATTTTTAACAGATAACTTGTACCACAAAAAATAATTTTATGAAGATACTATATGTATGATTTTTCCACATTACAAAAAAAACTACTTGAAATTTTATAAAGTACTCTATTCTTATTACTGTGGGCCCCTGGTAATCCGGCCCCTGTCTAATCCGGCACCCCTGTAATCCGACATGTCTAGTACACAATTATTTCCTAAAAGTTATTATTTTTTGTAAGTTCTTCAGCATTAATGACATTAATTTTATAATAAAACTTAACTCTCTATTGTGTTTTTTTAATTTACTAAATTCAACATACATAATGAAGTATGATTTGTACTTCAGAGTATGTATAACATATACAATCTTATAATTGGATCTGTAATTTGTCGGATTACAAGGTACTCTTTTGGAAAAAATTCCGAACTATAGGGTGTCTTAGGTAGTACTGTATAATCTGACAAATTCAATAGTTCGACACTGCCCTGCAAAACGTTTGTCGGATTACCAGGGGCCCACTGTATGTTTTTTTAGCATACCTACTATAGTATTAAGTATATTTTTTACCTATTAAATTATGGAAGGACATTGTACCAGGTATAATTGAAAACATATCTGTATTAATAATGTATTGTTAATTATATTATGAAAAATCTCTTACCTCATAAAATAACCATGCACTAAATATCACTTGTAGAAAGTTGTATACTATTAACACATTTTTTAATTCATAAGGTTTCCTATTTTCCATAAACCGTGGTCCTAGAACCTGAAACAGAGATAAAAATTGTAATAAAGTTAATTTTATAGAATATGACAATTTTTACATGCTCTTTGAGATGGGCAAACTGAAATGCTTTTTTTTTAAATTTAATAGTATATTATAGCCAGTACTTGGGAAACTGTTTATGGTCTTTGTAAGCTTAAAAAATGTAATATTTGGGTACAGAATAATTTCAGCAAATGTGGAAGCATAGGCAAATCCATATTTGCCTTGGGTATGGAAGTTACAGCTTTTAATACTCGTTATTATTTTACTCATAATAATATTATAATAAGAAGGCTTTCTGCTAATCAATTAAGGAAATTTATTAATCAACACTAAATTAAAATTGATAGTTTTTTACTTTATAATAATAGATCACAAAGTTATGGTAATATAAGAAATGAGTAGTAATAATTCATACCTTGACTAGATAGACATAGCTTAAACATATCATTAAAGTAGGTAATGGGGAACTCATCAGGAACCATGGATTTGTCCGAGGATCTGCAAATGTAAACAGATTGTTTAATATTTTAGCCTAAGAAATTGATAGGAATGGTATAGATATAATAACTACATGTGAATTCATTTTTGATATTATTTGCAATTTTTAATTTGTAATAAATTGTGTAATGGTCATAAACTCATAACATAACTCACCTCCATATTTGTCCATAAAAACATGCATATCATTCACATACTGCAGTATTAGTGCCATTGTGATCTGAAAAAAGAAATTAGTAAAATTTTATTATCCTAATGTCAAAGGAAAATGTTATGAGATAACATTATCTCCTACCTGTTCCATAGAACTGTCACAGCGGTTCTCTCACGATGTTCTCTCTCAATACATATTAATTAATAAAACCAGAAATGGTATTGTGTGATAAATAATTGGTCATGACACAATTTGAATTTATGTAATCATCTATCGGGTTATGAATTCGATAAATAGATCACGACATAGTTTTTTAGTTATTTTTGAACATTTTCACATCCTAGTTACACATGTCACACAGCAGCACACAAGCACAATTTGCATTGCACAGGCACACGCGCCGTACATACGCACGCAGCAGACGTACGCCGATCAGTGTGACCATCTCAAAATTTGTGAATTTGCCACAGGCTGGGCCAAAATTCTGCCAAATCTGCCCCAGCCTGGGCCATATTCTGCCAAATCTGCCACTCTTGAATTTTTCTGACTATTATAGGGGAGAGTTTGATAACAATTTACAATACTAATATGTTACAAATTTTCTTCAATAAAAAAACTATAACAATTAATGATCAATATAATAATATATTATAACAGTGTCATGTCAGTTACATATGTCAATAGAACAGTGATAATAATATGATTGAAATAAACGTCACACAATCATAGCTTCACAGTAAGGTAATTAATACCCTGTGTCGTGGGTACCATGGACACACACAAAGACAGGAACACAAACAGACCGAGAACAGAAAAAACTCATCATTCAAATTTCTGTTCCGCCGGGAATCGGACCCGGGACTCTTCGATTGGCAGTCCGGCATGGTAACCATGGCGCCACACGAGTCGTCATGGATGAATTTTGCACAATTTATATTGCCTTCATCCATAACATGCTCCTTAAGACCCCCTCCCCCTTCTGTTTTTGCATGATTGAGCAACAAACATCCAAGCTTTTGCATTGCAAATATTACGTTGCCAGTTCGGAGAAATCATTTTTGACGTTATATTATACCAAATGTTACATTTCTAAAAAAATACTCATTAAACATTTAAATAATGAGATTTTATGTCTCAAAATATCGTGATTCCTAAAATCTGCCATTTATAATCCGTCACTATAATCTGCCAAAATGGCAGAAACCTGCCACAAATGGTCACACTGACGCCGATTTAAGCGGAAAATTCAGACCCAACAAGACAGCCTCTGACCATCTCTGACAGAAGACCGAGTCAGTCAGGGAAATACAGATAATGATAAAATTTACTTCGATTCGTTGTTCGTTATTTACAAAGACCAATAATCCTAAAGACAGCGGGTCGGTGTAACCACTTTGTTGGCATCTCTTTTTCGCAGCCAGTGTTACCCACTTTTCATATTTTCCCCCAAATTTGGTAATCTACAATATCAAGCAAGTAAACTATAAACATTGGCAGACCAAACTGTGAAAGGATTTATATGCTTGTGCATTATGGTTGGTTGTTTGTGAGTTTAGATTGGTTGACTGGCATAAAGTTAATTGGGTCAGCAAATTACAGGACATACATATAGGAGAAAATAAAAGACAAATACAAAGATTTTTAATGGCACCAATATGGGTGTTTACAAAAGCTGTTAATACATATTTAGTACGTCATATTTACCTTAATGAGGTATGCAAATATTACAAAGATAAAAGTAAACACTTAGTTATAACGCAATATATAAAAATGTACATTTATATCAATTTTCTTATTATTTTTCTTCTCTTTATCCTTTTGGTCAATAAATGGCTTTCAAAATAGACCAAACAAATTCGGAATTATATTGATGGTTGCCAGTCAATACGTCCAGTGGCCTGAATCCATTTATTTTCGGCAAGAGCGTCAGTTGGAAAACTGAAAAAAATATGACAGCAACATGAGATGAAATTCGTCTGGTAAACTTCTCATAATGACATGTCTAATACCAAATACCAAATGTATGGAGTACCTTTTTATAGTCTGTCTGAGTGAAATTTAATATGTCGGGAAAATGCTCATAATGTCCACCCAGTCTATAACATTTTACTGGTCTCCACTTAAATAGTTATATATAAACAGGTGGGATTTGAGCCTCCCGCTTGAAATGTAACTAACTACTAATGAGGTAACACATAATCTTTGATTTTATTATTTATGGTCACTGTTTTTGTTAAAATTATTATATTTCAATAAGATGGTTAATTTTTTAGTAATACGGGCAGGATATTTTGATTCGAGATCTGACAACACAATTTCGAATTTGACAATGTTTGAAATGAACAAATATAAGTTTATTTTCACGAATTTCACTATATTTACGTTGAATGACTAGTAATAAGACAAAAGTAATTAAATATCTATATATAAACAATACATATTTAGTACATGTTTAAAAAGAAATATTGAACTTACGCGTAAATTGTAATGCCTTCCGGCAGCCTTCCTGTTTACGCTCACTGCGGCTCTTACAACCTAAAATACTGCAGCTCACCATATTGTGAAACACGAAAAATGTTATTTGCTTTTAATACAACACAATTTACAGCAGAGAGAATCGATTTTAACACATA
Source organism: Pyrgus malvae (assembly GCA_911387765.1). Taxonomy (NCBI): domain Eukaryota; kingdom Metazoa; phylum Arthropoda; class Insecta; order Lepidoptera; family Hesperiidae; genus Pyrgus; species Pyrgus malvae. The sequence goes on along the minus strand of OU426951.1, from coordinate 19,255,840 downwards.
AATATGATAAAACAACAATGTCACCCCGACTTCCACAGTTTGTCTGCCACTTAATTAAAGGGCAATGTCAAAAAAACTGGTTACACCGAAAAGGACAGAAAATCTCGCTCCCATCTCTTTCTAACAAGTTCATTAAGTGTACTTCGATCTCGCTTTAGCGTGCCGTAATGAAAAATAGGACTCTGTCTATAGTACGTAAGTACATTATTCTTAGTCTAAGCATGTCTAAGGTTATTTATTACAGACCATAGACTTGGGATAAATCCTTACTATCCTAGGTCTATGCCTTAAAGCATCAAGGTATGACAGGTATGACACCCGTCAGAGGAGTGGCCTTTACGGGCGAACCGCTCGTCCCAACGTCCATGCACAATGTGCCTTCTATATAGTTATACAGCTAGTGTGTCAGTGTGTGTCGGTGTCAGTGTTGACGGTGCATAGAAAATGACGTTGTTAATTGAAATTGACATATTTAGGAATGTATGCGCCTGTGGCGATGAACGATTATTTGTGAATGTGTGACAAAATTAAAATGTGTGCGTTTTTTCCCCGCACCAGATTTGACACAAAAATTATGTCGAAGCGAGGCGCTATGCCGTCTCTCCTGAAGTCAGTAACTTTGATGCTCTAAGGTCTATGCCATGTCTATGCTATAGAAGACAGCCCGACTGCAAAATAATATTGTAGAAATAATCTTACTTAATATTTCCAGCTCAAAGTCTCAAAGGTCCCTAAAATAATTATTCTGCACTCACGAACAAAACAGGACAAAACTACTATTTTTTACATACTTCCAAAAGGAGGAGGTACTGTATTCGGATGTATGTTTTTTTATACCTACATGTTCACCGATTACCGATGACCGATTTTCAAGTTAAGGTCTGATGATGGGATCACAGGGAAATCGAGGGGACCTCACAAAATTTCGAGGCACATTAATTTTCTTATACTTTATGAAGTAAAAGAGATATTTGTGCATAGTTATCATCATCTCATGATGCTGATCTTATGATGGAAGGTATATAAAAAGAAATATATTTTTTTTGTTCGAAAACTTATAAACTTAGGTAAGTATATTCCTGTGGTCCAACTGTTACCAAATCAAAAAACCAAGGGGAACTCTCAAATTTTATAAATTTTGTATTATAGGCACACATATTGATTTTCATAAACTTATTAAGGTAAGACAGATATTTGTGCCCAGTTATCATCATATCATGTAGTTGAGCTGATGATGGAAGGTACTACGACGGTTAGCAGTTGAGAGCTTCGAGTTTAGAACAAGAAAACATTAATTCTTTCAATTACTTAATGTTTTCTTTTGCCAGCTTTGAAGGAGAGCTTTTTTTTACAGCTTTCTTAAAGAGCCTCATGTTAAAATCTACTGGAAATGCCTCAGGAGGAAGGAAGGTCCCTCAGGAAGAAGGAATAGTTAACACGTCCGTGCTTGACTTAACCAAGCGGTATTATAAACCTAAACCTGAATGGTTCCACACCATTCGGAGAGGGGGCCATTGGTAAGCACCCAGCTCTCACCCTATTGAGGAAACCAAGCTTTTTGGGTGCCAATTTGGCTTTGTGCTCCAAGCGACTCCGATCCGAATTTACTCATATTGTCAACTCCCAAATCCCAATATACCGACACTTTCGAGCACGGTGCGGGGCAGTGCCCTGGAACTTGGGCGCTACCTATATCAAATAGGATTTTTAGCGGTAAACGCGCAAACCTAGATCTTTGTGAGGTTAAACTCAATAAGGTCAAATCGATCCCATTTCGAGACCCGCTCCAGAGAGTTTTGGACTTCAGACACAAGTTTGATTCTGCTTTCTTCCTCTTGTGACCGAGAGACATTAGCTTGACAGGTAGAACCGTACTATAATCTGCATAGCATAGCAATGTATAGCGTGATTGTAGAACCATGTCTTTGATATGTAGAATGAATAATGTAGGAGACAACACTGAGTCTTGAGGAACACCGGCGTTAATAGGTTTCATTTCTGAGCAGCATCCGTCAACAACGACCTTAATCTGTCGCTCAGACAAAAAGCTTGCCACCCAATTGCATAGCCTCTTGGGAAGACCGTAAGACGGAGGCTTCAAGAGATCACCGGGCGACCGGCCGTGTGGAATGACGATCGCTAACTTACCGGTGCCCCTCGAGGTACCTTAGGTTATAAACATGCAGCCATGTTTATAACATGCTCCATTACCTTGGAGAGCAGGGCGGCTATCGCAAGTAATAATTTCGGCGATAGAAAGGGTATTTAATTTTTTTAAAGTTCTTAAAGTCAACAGGATGATTGATTTACGAAAATGCAAATGCGTATTCGGAAATCATGTAAAAGCTTAGCATTTTTAATTTATTTATCTAATATAATTATCCATACCTACATACCAATTGATTGCAGTTACGAGGCAATTTTCAAAGTTGTACTGCTATTACGATATCTGAAAGAGAAAAATTATTGTGATTAAGATAGATCGATGTGATTACAACAGAAATAAGTAAACATACAATAAGTCTGTTCAAAATCCCAACACATACAAGCACATATATTGAACTAATGTATGTGAATGTATGTTAGGTAAGTATGATTTTACTTAGTTACGAAGACGAGATTTTCATAACATAGGTTTTAATCCCGACTTCCCGACTAACACTTGCCTTAAAATATATCTGTATCTTATAATTATGTCTACAATATCGCTGGAAGCTTTATCAATTATTTTAGCAAAGATGTTAAATGCTTGCTCACAAGAGTCACAAGTCTTAACTCCAGGGTGTTAGGTAGGTTTATCATATACCTTCCAATGACGACCAGTGTGGTGCAATGATTACCATGGCGGACTGCCGGATTTAAGGGCCCCTGTTTCGATTCCCGGCGAAGCAGAAATGATGAATTTCAATTTCTGTTCTTTGTCTGGGTGTACGTTTTCAATTTTCATGTCTTTGAGTGTGTCCACCGTCCATGATATCAATGATACAGAGACTCCTACTGTGAGGCTTGCGAATGTGTATGTTTATTTAAATAAAAATGGTCGGAATGATCACAAAAGTTATCTTAAAATTGAAAATTTTAATTTTTTTATAAAATATTAAAAAAAAATACATTGGGCACCTTATTTAATTTTTTAAATTAACTTATAATGTGTCCAATTACGATAATCGTGCTTACTTACATTAAGAACGAGGACCTTTAGAGAAGGAAGTAGAAGTGAGTAGGAATAGTGCCAAAGAAATAGGTTTATGTCAAACACCGTGATAAATTATAGTTTTATTTAGTATGTCACTGACGGCACTTATCGATCAAGTCGGCACCGCACTGCTTGTGGTCCGATGCTTTTTTTGTATCGGTGGGGAAACCTTCAAAATGTACCCAGCACCTTGGGAGAGGATATAACCAGGACAGGACATAACCAGGTAGGTTATGTGGGATTTGTACCGCACTAAAACCCCTTAGGTGGCCTGTCTCTGAGCTTGGGGAGGACTCCGGGATCTCCAGTGGAATGCACCAGTGTCCTCCACGCGTGGCACCCCAGAACGGGCCCATCCGCAGGAGAGCAGATGTGCTCTCCTGCACGTTCAGATATTTACGGGCGGTATGCGGCAACGCCCACAACGCCGTCCTTTCCAGCCTTCCAAGGCTGCTAGCTGGACGGATCGAGATCCCACTATCACCGCTCACAACCCCGGAAGCTTCCCTTTTAGTCGCCTCTTACAGGGGATACCGTAGCTCTATTCTTAATACCGAAGCTACAGGGATTGTATTCCAATGCCTACTCTTAGATATGGTACTAAGGTACGTATTTTTAAATGCATTGGTTCTATTAATCTTAAAAAAAAATCACTTGTTCACTAGACATTGGCAAAATGCACAGTTTCAGTGTCATTACTGAAAGTAAAAAAATAAACAAAATCAGTTTTGGCGGCCAAAACTGGCCAAAATTTGGCCACTTTTGGCGGGAAGTTGGAAGGTTCATGTTGCGCTCTAATTATTTTATTTTCAATTTCATATTATTGATGTGTTTTTGAGTTATGTCGTATAAAGTTTATGCTATTTTAGTTAGGTTAGTTACAGAGTGCGAGTGTTGAGAAATAAAATAACAGTGCGGAAACATGGTTCTCCAGTTGCCTCCAAAACTCTATTTCTACACGTTCCTTCCAGTAAATTTTACTTGGACATCTGACTGACTTGACAGAATTATTATAATAACGACTTATTGATTTCATCTATTCCTACTTCGTCCAGTTTTAACGAATCTGGCAAAAAAGTGATGCATAAATAAACTTCACGCAAGAATATGCATTGGAGCTTGCGATGCCATTAAAAAAAGGTTATGAAATTAATTAGAAAGCTTGACATGTAAAATAATGTTAAAGTAGGAACTTTTTTAAGATATTTCTAAAGCATTTGTTTCCTATAATATTTTAATCGATAAATTATCTATCTATATTTTACCTTTAATTAAACGAGCAATTCTTGTTTATAACTAAAAATATAATTTGAATCTCGGAAACAGCTCCTACGATTTTCATGAAATTTAGTGTTGTGTAGGGGTTTTCGGGGGTATTAAATCGATTTCACTAGGTGTCATTTTTAGATTAAGTTTTTAACAAAAAAAAAAAAAAAAAACAGAGCCGACTTCAAACGGTAAAAAATAAATTGTTAAGTACCTACTTCTTCTTGCTTTATTAAGAATCATTATCTTAAAACTATTTTCCCCAGCTCCTAACCGTTGAGGAGTTGTACCTGCCATCATCAGTTCAGCAACATGATATGACGATAATTATACACAAATGTCTGTTTTGCTTTTGTAAAAATATGAAAATCATTTGTTGTGCTACAAAATTTGAATTTTCCCTTCGATTTCTCTGGGATCCCCTCATCAGACTTTGACTTGGTGGTCCAACACCTCGGGAATGTAAGATTTCGAATAAAAAACTATTTATTGAAAGAATTTGCTCTCAACTCCTCACTGTCGCAGTACCTTCCATCATCAGCTCAGCAACATGAGATGATGATTTCTATGCGTAAGTATCTCTTATGCTTCAGAAACTATAAGAAAATCAATGTGTGTGCCTATAAAATTTGAGAGTTCCCCTCGATTTCCCTGGGATCCCATCATCAGATCCTGATTTGGTGACAATGGGACCACCTCGGGAGTATAAGCATACGAACAAAAAAAGAATTTTGAAAATCGGTCCAGAAACGGTGGAGTAATCGGTGAACATATATATAAAAAAATACATACAGCCGAATACAGTACCTCCTCCTTTTGGAAGTCAGTAAAAAATTAAATTAAAAGTGGTGGCATAATGTTAGTGGAGACCAGGTGACCAGGTCGTCTAATAGCGTAGGTCTCGTAATCCGACGGAAGATCAGTAACAGAAGATACATTTTATGACGCAAGTTTCAACCGATTCTTGTAATATCACGCCGATTGCACCACGCGTGTATCTCCACTTTATAGTTACGAATATTGTGTGCAATATGGTTACTATGATGATTCTGTTTATCAATAACGTAAATGTTGGTCGTTTTATAACGTTGTGATCTGAAACAGCAATATTTTACATAGGTACCTAAAAAGTAATTTGAAGTCACTGTTACCTACAATATTTTGGATAATAATTCCTAAAAAATCCATTAAATAGTAATTATCATCAAATTTGTAGATGTTTGTTGCAAAGAAAATTTTATTGAGGTACCAATTAGATGGGGGCAATAACTAATAAGATGATAAGAAGTAAAAAAATACGCACGTATGGGAAATATAGTAAATGCTTAATAAATTATTATGCATATAATAATTGTCAGCTTATCAAGCTAAAAATTTGCAAAAGCTAAATAAAAATTTCACCTTATCATAATCAACACATTGATGTCGAATTGTTAAGCATATTTGGCATATGGGAATCGGAACCGATCGGAGGTGGAGATTATAGAGAGCTGTGTTAAAAGAAATATAATAATAAAATGAATCACTCCCTTTTAATATAATCCTTAAGTAGGTGTAAAAATATTAATTATAAATATATATAACAATTTCTATTGAGTCATGCAATTCTTTGGCTTTGAATAAGTAGGTAGTAGGTATATTAAACATACGAGTACTTAAATTATACTAAATTAGCTGTGCCCCGCGGTTTGATCTGCTTTTAAAAGGATTATTAGCATGACAGCATGAATAAGTGTTTTCCGCAGCTTTCATGACTCGCCTTCCCTCTTTAGTATTCCCGTAGCATAGCTCTCGCTGAAAGTGATTTTCCCACGGGAATAAGATTTATCCCGCTATAAAGAGTAAAAGACAGTGTATATAGGATAGATGGTTTATAGTATTTTATTAATGGAAAATATTGTGTAGGGAAGTAACTTGATGGCTAAAGCAAACAAATAAAGTTTATCATTATATTCTAACGATTTTTAGCACAATAATAAATCAATCGCTTGAAATAAATATTACGGTGTATAAAAGAGTTTGGATCTTATTGAGCTGATTGGATTTCAAAAACATTTGATTGGGTAGCTTCAAAGATTTAAAAAATCTAAAGGAAATATTTTTAAGTTTTCATTGTACACTTAGGTACAACTTTAAAATATCGATCGATTTTCGCTAAAACGTTATAGCGGTAGAGCAAAGAAAAAAAAAAAACAAATAAATGCAAGAAGGTTAAATCTAGATAGTGCCCTCACATCAGCGATTATACGCGAACTTGAAACAGTATTGCACTGAATCATCAGACGAACTTGAATGAATTGATTACTCAAGAATTATGATTAAGATTCATTGCTCAACGCTCAATGCCATTGTCAACCAATATAACTTTTATTTCAGTAAAATTGTAATGACCCTAAGTTTTGAGAATCTATATGTAGATCTTTTCAGCTGTCAGGAAAAAAAAATATTTTGCCTGTTTGTGTACTGTCCGCTTAATAATTTTTATTTCTTCTTTTTAGTACCTACCTACTGATGATGTACATATTATGCATAATTAATTGCATATGCTATACTATTTATAATAGCATATACTATACTATACTATAATCACATGGGGACTCCATTTGTTTTTATAATTGTAGGAAACTGAGTCAGTAACATTTAAAGTATAATTAAATTGTATACATTGTATTGGTGTAAAATAATACAATAATTTTTTAATTAAAATACAATTATTTTACTCATCATGACAAATAAAGGACTAATTTCCTTACGCCTCGAGACTCGAACGAATTTTTTTATTTGACAACGTTTTAATATTAGGTATTATTTTTACGAAAATTACGTTTGTTTTCGTCTCAAATATTTACATTTCAAAAAGACGTAAACACCAAAATAAATGATGTCAGTCATACGGAGGAATGAGAATTTGCCTAAATGTTACAAAAAACAATAAAAAATCGTTTCTTTCGACCAGTGTCAAGTACATCTGAATCCCATTTTGTGTAAACTGGGGAACATAGGTAATAGCAGTTAAAATCAGGAATCGTTATATAGATATCCGAGTATCTAAAGCAATTAGGTACTTCATGCATCACATACGACTGATAGACTTTTGCAAGCAGGTTTGAAAAATCATGTTATCGCGTACTATTATTTTATTCCACAATCAATTTTCCAAAATGCTGTCTTGGTTTGGATTGCTTTGCCCCACCAATGCCTTAATATTTCTGATATATAGGTAGATGGTAGTCTGATGCACGAAGCTATCCCCGATAAGGAGGCCTGGAGTGTACTCCACCACGCTGCTCCATTGTGGCATTGTGGAGATGCAGGTTAGTAGCTAACCCGCTGTTGGATAACATGGTTTTGGAACCGCGCGTAATGTCTTCGACAAGGTTTAACGACTACCTACTATCTTTAGATAACAGCCGGGACCGATAGCCGTGCCTTCCGAAGCACGGAAACGTGTATGAAATTTGTTCACCTAACTTACAACCGACAGTGTCGGTTTAGCTTAGGTCGCTTGGGTTCTACGTCAGACAATGGGCCATGTCTACTACTTATGCTTTAATTTTCTTGTTACCTAATAATAAGTGGTAGGTATACGTTGGGTAAATATAATTAAATGATAACGATATTTTCTTAAATACCTTTTTATTTTCTTTTATTTCAACCATTTTAGAGATATTTGTTTAAAAGAATATATCACTTAGTGATAATATCGCTATCAGTATCATTCATAAGTTGTCTTTTCAGATTCTGTTTAAATATTAGTGACATGCTAGTACAATCCTTAGTTAAGATTTATATCTATTGCTGTCTATTTCTCTTCTATAGTCCATCGACTCCTAATTTTTAGGAACTAACTTTGATTTTGATAATTATTGGGAAAACCTAGGCATTCAAGTAAATATTAGTAATAAATAGTGCAAACGGCACAAAGAATCGAAGAAAAATTCAATTTAGGAAAATGGTAATGGGCCTTTGAGTCAACTACGTATTCTAAGCAATTATTATAAGCAATTCTATATCTATAGAAATAATTAAGATGATTAGAGAGGCTATAGAATAATTGTTATCTTTTAGATATAAGATCTGCCAAAAGTGGAGTTATTAAAATACGGAACGTGCCTGTAAAATGTAGTACAGCGTTTGATATAACATAGAGAGACGTTTTTTCACGTCTTGCTGGTCAGCGCGAAGCGGTTCTTGATAAAAATCTCTTAATAATAACTTCTGATAATTTCATTATCTGCCTACGAATAACCAAAGATTAGATTACTAACTTAAATATAAAGATAAGCATCGACGAGATTAATACACATCGAACTACAATTTGCAATCCTTGATTACAGAGCCGAAAAAATGTTAAGTACGGATTATTTTAACAAACGGGTAAACTTGGCTGCAACCCTTTTTGAGTCCCACTACTGGGCACGGGTCTCTCCCTATTATTGGGGAGGCCTGGAGCTTACTCCACCACGCTGCTCCAATGCGGGTGGGTAAGCTTAGATATACTTAAATGTTAACGTAATGTTATTTTTAAATAAAAAATCAACAAACAATAATGTTATTTTTAAATAACATTATATTTTCGACCCCACCTAGATCTTATTCTGTAATAAATTACAGACACGATTTTTCAAGCAATAGGTATAAGTATTGTTTAGTTTAAGTATGCGTTATACATTATTTAAATAGCTACAAAGCATAAATAAATAGTTGATCGAGGAATATCAAATTATAATAATTAGTAGATTTTTAGAAACATCAATATCGCGCTCTCATGCATGATAAACCAAAATGCTGTCTTTGAATGTATCTCTATACTACATACATACATACATAATAAATATTTTTTAAAGGCGTATTCTTTACGAAGCGGTATAGTGATCGAAGTTATCACACCTTACTCACTGATAAAGTGATATCATTTTGTGTAGTTGTTCTTTAAGTGGGTTATGATGACGTAACAAGTATGCGCGTATGTGTTGCAATAAGTACCTTTACTAGCGCCGAACACTAAATGACGATCAACGGATGGTATTCTTACTTATTACAGAAACATCGGAAGATGATCTACTAAAATGTTAACTTCTAGTATCATGCTTTGTTATCGTCGTTGTGCTGTGATCGGTTAAGTGGGTCATTGGCTGCACGTCGAGTTACGTAATGTGGAACCGCACCGCAGTTCGCACTTTGCTGCACAAGAGCCTTACTCTACGCGGGGACATTTTGAATACTATAAAATGTTTAAAAAAACCTGTTTTAGGAGGACTTCTTGCAAATCACTATGCAATCATCTCTGTTAAATTGCTCAAACGTTTTAAATTGGCGGTAAAAACTAACTCAGGCGACGACGTGAAGTAAATAGCTGTGCAATTACCTTCGCGTGATGAAAATACGAGTATGACTAGGAGTTTTTAATAAAAATCAAATTTAATGTTTTAAACAAAAATCGACACTATATTGAACATCAAAATATAACTCATCAAATAAAATGTGCACTAATGTAGAGCTGCTTCACTTGAATTAAAGTCATTAGATTTTTACTATGTTTCCAAGTAATTTTTATGTACTTATATATATATTAAACACTAGACGAGACATATCAATCATCGTCGTGATTTAAAAACTTTATCATAGGAGGAAGTATCGGCCAAACGTAAGATGATACCTACGTTAGTGATATTTTTTTATAGCTTTGCGTTAAATTGATACGGCACGAAAACTTTAAAGACGTAGGTAAGTATATCAAAATTATTATCATATTGCTATAATATCAATCACAGAATGATTTGATGGTCGTAAAACATTGTAAAACATTTTTTGGGAAAGTGCCATCGCGGCATCGTTGACTATACGATACGGTCATGTCATGAGGCAAATATTTCCCTTAGCCTGGCAAAATACTCTTCCTGACGCCGGAATATTAACTAGGACGAAGTTGGTGCGTACTGTAACTTAAAGGACTTGCTGAATGAATATGAACGTACTGAGGGTTAATTGGCGGCGTACCAGGCGCGGTCCCAGGGTCACAGAAGACCCTAAATCCATCAGTCATGCGTAGATGGAAGGCGAAACAAGCCAATTTGAGACACCTCTTGTCCCAAATTTCTTAGTGAACCCCCCCCCCCAAATTTCTTGGCGACCGCGCGACCCCCCTCCAAAATTGAAGGCTGCGGCCGCGCCTGTGGGGCGTACCGACTCAGTTGGCATAGTTTACAATTTTTGCACTTTTTTTGGGATGGGTAAAAAATGTTAAATTCGCGTCAACTAAGGTACCCGCGGGTATTAAGGCCTTTCGGCTATTAACATTACTACACTACTCCATTCAAATAAAAAAGTTAATGTTTTCACTTCTGCCGGCACTTTTTTTCAATGCATTTAATAATTAACTGTACACTAAAAATTAAAATTATTTATACAAACAAAGTACAGTTTCGCTTACCTTTTTATACAAATATAAGCTATGAAAACATAAAATAATTTGTCAGTATCAAGATACATCTAGTCTGGGGTGACAAAGACCAAAGAGCGAGATATAAAGAGCATTGCAGGTAAAGGTCAGTTGAAAATGGCAAGCGATTCATTTACGAATCTTCGATTAATATGTTTGGGTTACTGCATTAGACAAGAGACAAAGAATAATGAAAATTTGGAATTACATTGTAAGAATTAATCACAGCATCGCCTGTTATGTATTAATCTAACAAATTAGTCGACATTGTATTTTTCATTGAACACAAATCATGAGCACATTATATGGCCATACTATTCATAGTAGTAACATCACAACTGGTATTTTCAATTTACAAAATATCCATACAGCAGGGTGGCACAGTAGAGTAGGTAACACTAATAAGCCAGAAGCATAATTTTGCCACAATAAAGTGCATCATGTTGGCTAAGTGCAGTTTGGTGGACTTTATACGTTTCGGAGAAAATTTAGAGTACCTCAAGCGAATTTATCACGATACCTTATGGTTATGACGAATAACTATAGTTTAGTAAACTTTAGTCTAGTTACTAACCATTACAAACAAATATTACGTTGCGAAGTCAGAGGTTATATCTGGTGATGAAAGAGAAGTAAATTGGAAGGCCATCAATTCTTGCAAGAATCTATTTTACACAATAGCCCTTACCCTGATGCATTATGGTGCAAGTACTACTTATAGTTTGATGTTAGAAAAAGAAAGCAAAACTATTTATTTCATATTAGGAATACAAAATAAAAATACATTGAAATTCGCTTTACGAATTTCAATGTATCCCGGTCTTTAGGTGGCCGTTTGGGCTAGAGACGAAAAAAAAGACGGAGAAATAGTAATATATATTTTCATATAATTTACACACAGTACCTAGGTATAAAACAAAAAATAATTCTTTTTTAGTAAAATAAATTCGGTCTTAGTATTTAAAAAAATTTTAAATAGAAGTTATAAACCATGTCAAAAACCAAAACAAAATATAATATCCAGTATGCCTAATCTCTTTCCAGAGAAACAGTTCGTAACAATTATTGTTTATTTATTTTATTTTATTTATGTGAAAAACCTAAAACTAAGGTTCACAAAGGGTTAAACCTAATGCCTATTGGCATTGTCTACCAGTCGTCCCTGGGTGATGTTGAGAATGCGAATGAGAATGCGAATTAGTCATTTAGCTACAAACACGATTATGATATTCGAAATGTCATTGGTTTAGTTGGTACTTTAGAAAAATAGTAGCAAAGAATGCAAGCACATTTTATTGAATGACATCTAGATGGGGCACTTCAAGTTCATTGCATACTTTCACATTGCATGATTTGGATGAGTATTGTCTGGTATCTAGGTTGTAGGTATGTATATAGTCCCTGTAGCTTCGGGATTAAGAATAGAGCTACGGTATCCCCTGCCTGATCGTAAGCGGCTACTAAAAGGCTACTTCACGGGGCTGTGGGCGATAAATGGACTATTCAACACAAAAATATTTTTTCAATTCTAACCAGTAGTTCCTGAGACTAGCGAGTCCAAACAAACAAACTCTTCAGCTTTATATGTATATAGATATGTACTAAATTTAGGCATATGTGAATAGGTAAATATTTGATAGATAGACATAATTAAAAAGTCGTTTGCAAAGAATGTTTATTACCTACATGTACGAGTCCAGAAGCTCTCCTGTGTTTATGGACCCGATGAGTGTTTCCATAATTAGATATTTTATAAACAATTTAACGTAAAATAAAGTAGCAAAGTGGCTGTAAAGTTTGATATTACATGTCATTAGTTTTAGATTTCAGTTAGTGTTTTTGAACTCCGAAAAAAGGATTAGTCTGGAAGTTTTGTTTATTTATTGTAAATACTGTAAGACAATATTGCAGTTACTTTAGTGGCAAAATTAAAACTAAGTATAAATTCTGACGACGATGCTTATAACGATAAAGTAGGGCAATGTTAATGTACTAAGGATGATACATTATTAAATACTAAGTAGTAAGTACTACAACAAGGAAACTAACTCGCGCTCACCTCGAAGCTAAAGTACTTATGGACCTCGGAGTGACCATAAAACAATTACTATACTGCTTTGACAATACTGTTAATTATAAATTAATAGTGATGTTTATGTGTGAATTACAATGCTTCTTTGTATTCTCGCTGTTATAGTCCTTTCAGAATATATTTTCCTGTTTCTTTCTAACCTTTCAATTTTCTACAATTATTATACTTTTGTATCAAGTATTACAAGTATGAAGAAACGTAACTATTATATTAAAAATAGGAGTAAGTGTCCAGTGTCCAAAAGTTACAGTAATTATTAGTTAAATTTAGATAAGTCGATTAGGCATCAAAAATGATTTTGTGCTAATGTGAAGTAGGTAGGGTAGTATTGTTCTAGTCACTACCACGTAGAATCTATTTCGAAAATCCTTTCCAACGTTTTGTTATCCAACAAGCATTTGCGAGGGACTTGATTTAAACTAATTGTTTGATATCAACAGACGCTTTATAAAAAGATTCACGTTAGGATTTTCAGTTGTTTAGCACATAAAATAATTTTCTTCAATAACTTGCATAGGTTCATGATGAATCAGTGGATTTGTACGTTAAGAGACAGTCGTGGGGAAGCCCAACTGTTATTGACATTCTGTATTCGTCCCTGGTGCGTACTTCGAGCCGCGTGGCGCTGATATATTATTGTGTATAAATAAAAGATGCTATAAAGGCATAATTATCTACGCATAAAAAGTGCGTGAGGCAGTGCGTGTAAGCGATCTGTCTGTATTGTCTACGAGGATAGCGGATGAGGAAAATTTTATCGTGATTCCCTTTATTTTTCTTAGTAACAAGACTAACAAATTACACGCATTACCATAAACACGCTACAAGGTACCTTCTTACTTACTTCTAACCTAACATCGTTTATTAACAGGTAGGTAACTTGTGCATCCATGGATATTAAAAACACTATGGAAAAACATTAATATAAAAAGTTATCAAGGGCAACAAACCAGTTAATTCGTTCGTTTAGTAACTATCCGCTTGATATTGTACCATTTTTTACAAATTTATCGGGTATATTGAATGGTTTTACATAATACATATACATGACATATACTTACATTTTATTTAGGCTTATCTTTTGGTTCTACTGATATATAGCAACATGATTTAATATTTTTGATACAAAAAAGGGACTGTAGTTTATTCAACTAGTTCGTGAATAGTTCTCCTCTTACCCCGTTTTAAATATTTGCGGACAGAGATTCTCAAACTTATCTTAACCTATGAGAGCGAGGTCCGTTCTTACGATGTCTAATGTGACTCTGGCGATGAAGACAATGTTCTTCTTTATGTATTTAACAAAAATAAACGAAAATATAAAAAAGAGATTTTGGGTGCATCCGTACATCGAAAAGAATATTAATCTTAAACATCTTGTATTACATACTCTGGCAATGTACAATTGTATAAACATAGAGAATTTTCCACTTCCTGAAAAATAATAATATTAAAACTTCCTTCGTGACAGCCTCCGTGGCGTAGTGGGTGATGAGCCGACTGTGAAGCGTGAGGTCGTGGGTTCGATTCCCACCCAGGACAAATATTTGTGTGATGAACATGACTATTAATTTGTTCTGTGTCTGGGTGTTAATTTATTTATATAAGTATGTATTTATAATAATATATGTAAGTATATGTTTATCAGCTTTCTGATTACCATAGCACAAGCTCTGCTTACTTTGAAATCAGATGGCGTTGTGTGAATTGTCAAAAAAAACTTGATCCTGTCGCCATTTTGCATGCAACGCGTATACTACTCGAGTAGCGAGTGCGACAGCAAGACCACGATAAATAGTATGGTGGCGACTCACAAGGGACGTGTAGGATACGTGTACAAACACAAATCGCTTGAGAATAGCGTGAGAGACGGCCCTTAGAGTCTGACCTAACATAAAACCACTAACTGTCTATTTTATATGAAATAAGGTTAACCGTTGCCTGCAACGTGCATGCCTGAGAGTAATTCATCATTTCACGAAGGCATATGGTCCTCACTTGGCCAGCGCGGTAGAGTATGGCCTAAATCCCTCTCACTTATGAAAGGAAATTTGTTCCCAACAGTGGAACCTAAAAAAAGGGTGAAAAGAAAAAAGGTTAAAAAATTAACGTTATGATAATATGGAGAACCTTATTATAACGTTGATAATGTGGTGAGTTTTATAAACGCAAAAAAATTTGAATAAGAAATGAAACAATTTATTTGTACAGGTATATCAAGCAAGTATATAATTAATTAACCAATAAACTTATTTATATACGTTATTATTGTACTTATATTAAGTAGTTTAATTTTTTAAATTGTTTAACATTTTTTGATAAGTTGAGAACCTGTGCATTTTCGTATGAGTTTTTAAATCGGGGAGAGATCCAATGGATGTTATTCTGATCTTACACCATGTTATAACGATAGTGTAAGAACGGATGTACAAATATATTTCATCTGGTAACATTTAGGGCTTATATTTTATTCATAGACAAACAATTTTAAGTATAAAACGTTTTAAAATCTACCTAAGTTCAATGTTATGTATAATTGATAAAGATATGAAATATTGAAATAACGTCATAAAAATTCGCTTTTGTAAAATCCTCTTTTACACGCAACCACTCGATGCTAGCTTACGCAAGACCTGGACTGAAAAGGAAGCGAAAGGAGTTAACCATTTCTGGCATGGTGTGCGATAATGTAAAAAATAATGCCTACAACGCGGTTGAAAACAATTTTACGATCTTTCCCTTTCTACTACGTTTCTACCCCGACTCACCCTATTTTTATCATGATATTTAAGATGATCGATTTGACGATTCAAATAACCAGTCTGAGCCCTTGACTTAAGTTTACCGGCGCAAAGTTTTGAAGTTCGTCAGCCTTTCGTATATACATATCTTCCATCTATACAACGCAACGTATTAATTTAAGTGCATATTACACCGATTTTCACCTAGCTTTAATATCGCAAAATCGTGTTTAGGAATTTTTTAAGTATTCCAGTGGATTAAAAAAAAATAGGCTCAGACTATATTTAGTCTAACCCTTATATCAATAAGTATATTAAAAATCGTCGATACGAAATAAAATTAAATTCAGACATTCTGAAATACGTACCTGTTGTACGATGTAATATTTAGTGACTGCCAGAGCCAGTAACAACGAGCATGTGTGTATGCGTCCTCGGCATTGACAATGGCAGACGCATACTTGCACGCCACTCTACGTCGAAATTCCGCTTTGTAATTGAAAATAACTTTCAATGAACGTATCGGTTGCCTACACGCAGTACGACTAGGCCGATATCCCACTTGCTTTTTATGAGTTACGTACGAGCGTTGACAAATCTCCAACGTTTGCGCAGCGACAACGCTGTACAGACGCGACGTTAACGTTGCAAAGTCACAGTTTTTTTAAAGATCGATACCTATACGAGATTATATGATCTCGTATAGGGCAATGACGTGACAATCTCAATTAGCGATAACTGCTACGATGTTTTTACTCTTTCGCGAACAATAGGTACATAATATAAGGAGGAACTAATATAGGTAATGAATATAAATCAATAAGTAGTTACCTTATTCAGAATATTTCATACAGCACTAGGGTAAAGGGTATAGATAGTTATCATGAAGATGGGTAACTAATAAAGTTGTTTAGTTGTTTTAGTTTCTAATTTATGTATATACCTAAGAGAATTTTGTAATTCTTTTTGAGAAATAAATATTCTTCAATCTCATTATCTGTACAATGTGACGTCTTCTATTGTTTCTGCAAATGGTGCATTTTTATTTATGGCAAAATTGTGAGACTAACGATAATGGTAACTTGAATAAATTATATAAATTAACGTAATTTTTGTTGTAATTCTCTACAAAGAGATTATTTCAATTCTCTACAAATTACCTACATGGATCATTTTACGGTTAAAATAACTAAAAAATACAGGAAATTTACTTATTAAATATAAATAGCAGCATCCAAATTACTGTCATTAGGATGTGTACGTGTAGCCAAAACATTACACCGCTGAATCGCTAAACTCATTCTTTTACCGAGGTAAGAGCCAGCTCGGGGCTAGGTACACTCAGTTAACCGCCTGTTAGCTTTCAATAAGAGATATAGGTACAGTACAAAGAGGATTTCCAGAATTATAAAAAATGCGCATAGCCTTAGGCACTAGGATTCCTGTGTCGCAGATACTACACACACAAGGACATAAACTCGAACACCCAGACCGAGGAATTGAAACACATACCTAATTCTAATATTTGCTTCGCAAAGAATCGAATCTGGGAGCCTTAATGATAGCCATTGCGCTACACGAGTCGTCAGTTGGTCGTTATTTTCATTGTTTGTAAGATTGAACACATTAAAAAAAGTACATAATGAAAATATACGGAAACAAAAAAAACTTGAATAAGAAATAAGTATGAGCAACCTACCAACCATACAAAATAACTTCATAACAGTTTATGCCTCACTGGCGATCACTCTCTTCCTAGACCTGCTTTATGAAATACTTCAATGATACGAAAATAATTATTTCTTAATAATTATTGCTAGTGTGAGAGCTATACGTACTTCTTCTTTATAGGAAGGTACATAATTTAAGTTAAATGGATCATTTAGGTACTTGTTTTTGTTTAAAACTCTCACACCCTTTACCTAACTGTAAGTATAAAAAATACTACTTGAGTATCAGGTTTTAATCGTAGGCAAACTCGGTTCAAATGAAATAATTATGTGAAATTTATTCATTGTAAGCATAGCCAAATATTTTTTAACTATTGCTCTGCCTACTAATCCATTTTCGCAATTTGGTTGCAATATTTAATATCTTTCACTCTTTTACGTAAGATTTTACTGTTTGTATATTTGTGCATAGTGCTTTCGATAAGGGTTGTGTGGTTAAATATTATTATTTAGTGACTTGTTTTCTAAATTCATGAAATTAAGTCTAGTTAGAGTTGGAGTTAATTTAAAGGTGTTTGTAAATTTAATAGCACAGAATACTATCTAGGTAGAAAGAAGAAAAAAAAATCATTATACATATTACTTTACTCATTAATTGCATATCTTTGCAGCTATGGCAAACTATGATCTATGCAGCTAAACAAAACGGGACTGCTAATGGCAAAAATTTCATACCTACGCGTTTCCCTGTTTCTGAGGGCACGTTAAGCCATCGGTCCCGGTTGTTATCGATAGATAATAATCGTTAAACCTAGTCGGAGGTCTTATGGGCGGTTTGAAAACATCCGACAGCGGGTTGGCCACTAACTCGCATCTCCATCAACCCGCATTGGAGCAGCGTGGTGGAGTAAGCTCCAGGCCTCCCAATAATGGGGAGAGACCCGTGCCCGGCAGTGGGTCGCAAAAAGGGTTGCAGCCAGCCAACTCATTAATTACATTCCGTACATATCTGACTATCATAACCAACAATATTCAAAATTTTGCTGCATTACGAGTATCTCCGCAAATTAGGCTTTAGGCGTTTTATATTCATACATCATCATATTTTTTTTTTATTTAAAAATTATTTTATGTCCTCAATCAAAAATCTCACTATTTGATTTTCCGATTTTTGGGAGAACAGGTGCAGTAGTGATGTAGACGCAACTGAACTTTGGACAGAAGGCTCTTTAACCTTTCAAAACGAGCAAATGTATAAGAATGTGACTGCAAGCAAATTAATCCTTTTTTTTTGTATAACCTTGCACCTATGTGTATGACGATATTTCAATTTATAGGTAGTTCCGTCAAATGACGGCTGTCCTCTTTCCTTGTCAGTATTAAGCTGACCTGCTAAGACTATTAATTTTATTAGCATATAGAAAATATTATCTAATGTAGAAGTATTATTGAAACAATTACTTAAAGTTAAGGAAGGTTAATGTTCACAATGATATTTAAAGCGGTGATTTTTAATTTATAATGTCAGCATGAGCCTATTTTAATTATTCTTCCGGTTTTGCGAGGACAACAGACGACAGGAAATATCAAGAAAAGTGGGACCTGATCAGCAAAAGTGATGTATCGAGTGAAGTCGATGGCAATGACGTTAATTGTAATAATTCGCTGTCTTAGGCTAAGTTCACATACAACGCACGATCAAAAAAGAGAGTTCAGACAAAAAGCGCTAACGCGTGTTGCGGGATTACTCGTTGCTACTCTTCAGCCTAGTTCAATATAACTTAGAATATCGACTTGGAAGAGGCTATTATTTTGTTTGGATTTTGAACATACATTCCCAATTCCTGTACCTATATTTACGAAAATTAACAAAATTTCAAGAGAAGTACGTGCGATCGCGATGAAAGTGCGCGCTCAATTTAAGAGACGTTACATTAGTATCAAAGCGTGCGTCAACGCGCGATCGCCTGCGTCTAAAACGCGTCAACGCGCGCGCCTGTGATCGGTTGGCGCGATTTGAACCGCTGAACATAGCCTTAGGGCACAGGCTTAGGGTGCAAAATTGTTGTTAAAATATCGCCGCAGTCTTATTTCATTTTTCATTTCTTTTTTAATACTTTTATTTTTATTCTCTATAAAAACATACATTTTTTATTTTCTATAGAACCAAAAAAATTTAAGATTTTAGCGATAGCTACACTAGATACAAATTTAACTGAAATGTTAATAATAATGGATAATAATAATGGATGAATAAAGGATATATAAATTTTTTTAAATATATAAATAAAATACTACACAAATATACATAATACATACATACTTATATTTAGAAAGCGTCATGTGATTCGACTTAAAAAGTGAATAAAAAAAACTGCTATTATAAAACAATAAAAACAAATATATTGTAATATCTCGCGGCTTTTATTAATAAGTTTTGGTAACAATTGGACTTATCCATAATCCATAATCCATATAATATTATAAATTCGAAAGTAACTGTCTATTTGTCTGTCTGTCTGCTACGCTTTCCCGCTTAAACTACTAAACCAATTTTAATGAAATTTGAAACAAAAATAGAGTGGACCTTGGGAAAGGACATAGGATGGTTTTTATCCTTCGGGAACCTTTAAAACGGTTCCACGCTGGCGAAGCCGCTGACGGAAAGCTAGTTACTTTATAGTTTTTGATTAATTTTAACATTCTCAATTTTTTTTCCAACGAGCTAGACTTATAATACGACACTTATTTATTTTTTAAAACAAAATTACAATTTAGCGTTGTTACCATCGCATCGGGTAGAGGGAGCTTAATCACTCCTTAGATCATCTTATATATAAAATTCTCGTGTCGACCGATTCTCATGAAATTTTGTGAGCATTTTGAGTAGGTCTGAGAATCGGCCAACATCTACTTTTCATCCCCCTAAGTAGTAAGGGTGGCCCACCCCAAACATTTGAACGCGGTACGGAGTTCGCGGGGTCAGCTAGTATTTTTATAAATTTGGCAAGATGTCCATATACGTAATCTAACTGTCCATATTTCCCTTTCGTACCCTACATAAAATTATTTTGTACTTGTATCAGCCAAATACGTCATTTCAAGGAGTTGTTGATACAAAGTAGCAGATTAGAATAAAGCTTACGAAGAATACAAAACCTACAAAAATCTGGGAGGTAAAAATATATGAAAAAAAGCGACCTCGAATTTTTTTATATTACCTACGTGGTTTAAAACACTCAAGTAACTAATTGTAATTATTTCTTGCATGATTAATCGCTGAAATTTTGTATCATAAAATATACTTATACGAGTATGTTATTATTAATGAATAACACACTTTTTACCACTTTGGAAGTGTCTCTCGCGCAAACTATTCAGTTTAGAAAAAAAAAATGATATTAAAAAACTCAATATCATTTTTGAAGACCTATCCATAGATACCCTAAAGGTATGAGTTTGATGAAAAAAGAATTTTTGAGTTTCAGTTCTAAGTATACCTAAGGGGAACCCTCAAAATTAATTGCTTTTTTCTATTTTTGTGTGAAAATCTTAATGTGGTTCACAGAATACATCTACGTACCGAGTTTCATCAGAATAGTCCTTATAGTTTCGGAAAAAAGTGGCTGTGACATACGGACGGACAGACAGACAGACATCACGAATCCATAAGGGTTCCGTTTTTTGCCATTTGGCTACGGAACCCTAAAAAAGACACGGACAAAACACAGCAGGGAATAGATAAGCACAGGGGATGAGAAAGTTGGTAAGGCAGATCAGCAGCTAAATGATAGATAGAAATTCGACATTTTCAGTCATTGAACTAGGTATTTTACTAGTTTCAGTAAATTTATCTTGAACTATGACTAGTGACATTTTGATGCGCCAAGACATTTAATACCTTATATGACACTATCTCTGGGCACGGGTCGATCACCGTTATTGGAGTAATTGGATTGTAAATAGACTAAATAGGTTATTTGAACTTAGTTTTGCACATGGCCATGTTCATGGATCCAATGGTTTTTAGTGAGCAACCAGCCACTACCTTTAAAGTACTTAAAAATTACTAGCTATGTATACACTTAGGTACCCAGGGACAGAGGTGGTAACAAACACGAGAGTTGACGAGGGTTGATTGTATTGATTTTTATATTTATTTTATAAAATACTGCTGATTATTATACGTTTCAAAGGAATAATTCCATTCGACCCAATAAAACTATTTCTTAAGCTTGTAATAAAGTAACTGCGATTCACGAATTTGAAACGACACCAGCTTTAATTACGTGGGATAATTTTTCTGACCCAGGCAATGCGTAACGCATGCGAGCATAGAGTATTCTCATTATGAAATTATTCAGAGCGTGCGTAGTCTTTTACAAATATTACGAAAATAATGAACGGTAAGTAATTGGAATTTTTCTAAGTTTAGATTGAGATCGTGAACATTTTTACAACTTTAGAGTTGTTTAATTATGTGACCAAATGAACACAAGGATCTAATTGAATGTTCTAAGAATTATTTACCAGGTTATTTAAATTGCATGAGCCAAAAACAAAATATTATAGGATAATGATCAGATACCAACATATCTTTTGCTTATACATTTTAAGCTAGTTATGGGTATATGTATTAGATATCTTTATCTTTGGACAATTCACACAAACCATCTTATTCCAAACTAAGCAGAGCTTGTACTATTATAATTAATTAACACCAGTTTTGCTCACGATAAGTACTAGCTCACTTACTAGCGTTTGAAGATTTTTTTTTAATGGCAGTTATAAGAAGTATAACTGAGTCTTTTGTTGTCGACGAGAGGTAGATTGTCCATGTACCACGGGGTCTGGTGGTCCGATGAGTGTTGGCGGAGCAAGCGCACGCTGGCGATGGGCTTGCGCAACACCCGGAGGCAACATGCTCGACCCTGAACTCAATTCGGCCGCGATCATTTTGCAACTAATCACTGGTCGTTGCGCCGCAGGTAGACGTCGCGCACCGTCGCCGGCACAAAATGTAAACATTTACAGGCGTTGGTCGATCGTACGAGGCCGCAGCGAACGTGATCCCTAACATCATACACCATTAAATGATTATCCTTATTTGACCACCACCATCCGTCGACGGCTCCTCAATTACCTACTCCCGACATTGAAAAATCAAAACGTTCTAGTAAACAAGGCAAATAAAGCGTGAATTGCTATGTACGAGTACACTAAAAATAAGCAGTCAAAAATATAAGCGTGTTCAGCTCTTCCTATTGAATGTTGGTCTTTCAAGGGTGAATACTCGATCGATAGTTTATGTTATAGAATATTGATGTACGTAATAATATGTACCATATTACATTACGGCCTGAATTTATTTCCAGAAAGTTTGTGATGTAACCTTATTGTCAAATAGTATATAACAAAAGAACCTGTTATTTCCTTTTATTTATATTATTATTTATTTTATTTATATATATTTTGTTTATTTTTTTTTATTTCCAGAAAACAACTGGTTTTTTAAGTCAACAATCCGTAAGATTTTTATTTTTACCTATTATGAAGTTTAGGTTGTTAGTTACTTGAAAGTGCCTATAAGGAAGCACTTACCTTGAAAATTTGGTATGTAAGTGAATGTAGAGTTAAAGATGACATTGACCATGCGATTCCGATACAGTGCACAAAACAAAACATGTAACGTGTTGTGTTTTAATGTCGGTGTTCTCCAAGGGGCGATTTTATTGGCTACATTTTTGGTGTTTTACAGTGGAGTACTACGATTTATTACTTTGTACACCAAATTAAGGGATATTTTTGTATTAGCGACATTACATATTCTAGATGCCTTATTAACCGTCCTCAAAGAATCATCGGCCGTCGCAACCTACTACTACCTTTTAGTCGTCTGTTTCTAATTTTACATTCTCCGTTTACATATCTTTTACCTACCACATAAAAAGAGTTTCATTATTATTTATCACTAATTATTACATTGGCTTCTACAACCCTTCAAGTTCAAGAAGTCGCTGAGTAAAACTTAAATTAATATTTGATGGTTAATTTATAGACGATAATTGTTGTAATTCTCTATATTGTACATTAGTAGTGTTGGAATAGAGATAGGTACCTATTCTACCCTTACAGTAAACTAAACAGAAAAGATTCAATGCTCTTTGAGATTTCACGGCAATTTGATCATAATCTAAGATCGATTAACAGAAAGTTAAAAAAAACTATTTGATGGAATCATTTTTTATAGAACCGTTAAACTTTATCATAACTCATTTACTGTTTTAAAATGATGTCATCATTTCTAACGAATCCAAATTTTCTTTAAGTTAATCATCATTGCAGTTTTAGTTAAGCGGCTTATCGCGTAAACCATTTACACGATAAATAATAGGTACACGTCGATAAATGCGGGTGTGGCATTAAAAATGTCCCAATTTCTTCAAATTCATAATTTTGTAAGGGTAAAACGGGCGGAGGATGTAAGTTAGGGTGTACCACTTAATTGTTAGCGTTACATCCAACTCTTATTATTATATTTTTTGCGTTCCCGAAGCAACTTTGAGGTAAATATAAATAGACTTTTTCACTTACTTAAAATGCAAAATTGATCTTTTGGTGGGCTTTATTCATATTTATGATCATTAGGTCCAGAGCCGAATTTTTGAATTTTGCACCCCTAAACAGTATTTCTTTATAATATATGAGTTTCGCACTTGGCCAGCGTGGTGGACTATGGCCTAAATCCCTCTCAATTGTGTGAGAAGGAGACCTGTGCCCAGCAGTGGGACATAAAAAAAGGTTGAAAAAAAAATATGAGTTTCGCCTTTTCAATTTCGTGTGCTTGTGTCCCAGCATCTCTAAAGCGGGATTTGAGGAAGATTGAAATATTAAAGAAATAACTTCTACTACTGAGCTGAAAAGGAGTAATAGTTTTAAAAATATACTATACCTACCAATCTAATAAGCTACAATATATAAATTAAAGTCAATAGTTTTATTTTGAAACGTCTTTAAATCCGGGTTGAGCCCTACCCTGTATATTAGGTGGCCCATCTGCATATTTATTTTATAAGTTTATAAAAGAATAAATTATTCATTACAATCATAAATATAAATATTTATATCATATATATCACAAATATAATTATATAATATATCTCTTTGTTCATATTGGGCACTGCATGAGCATGTGCCGATATGGCCGGCATTGATTAAGCGTCTAGGGACGGACAAATTGAGCGTCGGTTCCGCTTGTCGTCTTTCCTGCCTGCGTGTCTGATGCCGTCTACCTGTAACCTGCTCCTGCTTCGGAAATCCGCTAGTTGTCACTAGGGGACATGCACAGGGTGTTTAGTATGTATAGGAATCATTTGAATTCCTATACTGTCTCTAAAATACATTTGTTAAGTATCCCGATAACAATTATAGCAACTGCGCCTTTCTTAAAATTTAAAAAATATGCCTCAATTTATGGGTGTTTTATATAGAGAACAGCTTCACTCAATAAAACGTTACTTGTTTATTAGCATTCCTTAAATTTTATTAATCAACTACCCATACTGATAGAAACAGTAAAAATGTTGGGTTCAAATTAATGAGGAAAATGCATTAAACATCACAATCGAAACTAAAAAATATTTCAATAAATTGTTTTTATATTAAAGCAACTGAAAGAATTTTGCGGCATTTATAAGTAGTTGCTGCAAGTACTCCATTTTAAGTAGGCATACTTTAACAAAATTGTTAACATAAGGTCAAGAACAAGGTCTGATCCAATATAATTTACATTATTGACGTATCCGAAGATATGTTTAAAAAAAGCTTGAATTCATTAACCATTATGCCCTGTGTAAACGTACTCGTATTAGGAATGTGACTATACCTGTTAAGGTTAGAAGTAGGATTCGTGTTGGTGTTTGTTACGAGTAGGTAATAAAATTAGTTGGCTAAATCACGAATAATCGTACCTTAATTTAATAATAACTTGTCGCTGACTAAATAAATAATTTCCGGTAATCTATAGCGGTGAGGTAGTGACCAAAGAACAGCCTTAACTTGATAAAGTAATGTTCGCGGCTTTTTTGCTTAACTCGTTTACTGACCTTCAAGGATTTCCGATGTTAGCTTTCCTTATTTAGTTTAATAGCCTTCGTAAATATATGTATATATCCCTAGTATATACATTTCTTGGTTGTGATCTTCACCGGATTTAGTTGTGTACCTACACGGTTCTTATTTCTTTTTTTATAATTTAATGTAGACCCCGATGTATCCTAACCACTTGAACGTCCTGGGAACTCAAGTTCCCAAGAAAAAATTAGCGCAAAACGTACTAGAACTAGAACTGGAACTAAAGGTACTCTGTAAGCTAATAGCTACTCTGTAAGAAAGCTAATTATTGTATACCTCATATTTTAAAACAGGGCTGAAGTTTTTCTCCGTCTGCTCTTTTCTTCAGCTCAGCATTTCCTAAGCGCACCCAGAGCAGACAGAACAAAAAAAAATTCATTTCATTTCATTTCAGGTCCCAGCACGTTGAATTATTCGTATGAAGAGCCTCTTTTGACATTATGACTTTTTGATAATATTTTTTTTTATAACATTATTTCTAACATGAATTCAAATAATATTTAGCTGCACAAAGTGAACCCAGCTAAAAATATGAAACTATTCGTTTTCAGACGCTAGAGTTTAGGGTTCACGATCTCTTACAATCTCCCGTGCGTGAACGTGATCTATGACGTGAACCGGCATATGAGTATAAAGTTAAACTGTATGTATACGAGCTTCTTTTTTATATTTTTGTACTGTGTAAAAGTACTAATGCTTGCATTATAGATACAAGTTTTATTGTACGTACCTACATAGGTATTTGAAGAACGTTAAATTTGATGCGGTAAAACTGATTTTATTAGTCTTCTAAAAATGAAAATTATGGATGCACAGACATTTTTTTCTGAATCATTGTATGATTACGATATATACTGAAACCATAGATATAGCATATAACGCTACGCTCAAGACTGAGGCCATATCGATTGTCATAATTCTTATTATTATTTATGCGTGAACCAATCTCTCCTTCATTTTAATTGCTAAGTGATTTGCATAGAAGGATATTTGTCAAAAGGTCACGCAAACATTATAATTCTGTCCATACCAAAAGCAAATATAACATAGGCTAGCGTAATTTGTTCGTTCATGAATAAATTATGTAAATTTAAAAGTTTTGCGACTTCGACTTCAATGAAGAAACTTTGATAAATATGAAATATAATTTTGGTAATATATATTTTTATTAGAAAGAGCTGAAAAGTGTCAATTATAAAATTACACCTACAGCAATTTTATGAGATATGGTCATGACAGTAACAGTTCTCAAACATTATGCTTCAGAAGATAAATTTAATAAAACAAACAACACGTCAGCGTCAAATATTGGCATACTGCGAAAAAAGTAGATGAAGCACCTTTGATAGCCCGTAAAGGCGATAGCATGGAGTAGCGTTAATCTCATGTCATGTCAGTGGCCAGGCGACGTGACCTTACGTCACACGTCCACTGCTTTGCGCCGCCACACGCGCGGCGAATACTAACGTCTGTAGAACGCCTTGGTGAATCCTTGGCTTCAAAACGAACCTCCTTTCTTAGATTGTTGCGTTTATTGCATGTTTTTCACTAATATCTCTTGATGTTACTCCGCGTGAATGTTCTATACTATGCGAGTGGGCGTACAGATTGCCGTAGTCAGAAGTACCTGTGTCTTGTCTTTCGCGAAAAGATTTGATACTGATATTCACTCTTGACATATAGGTTTATAACTTATAACAAATTAATGTTCAATTATAATGTTCAATGTTTCACTTTAATAATAGTTAGCATCACGTTGCTTTATTTACTTTACTTTAATCACTATTCTCAGGGGGTTTCCTCTATAGCAACCTAATTTTATTGACCTTTATCCAAGTTTTAGTCATGGGTAGGATGTTATCTATCTCACCTTAGTGATTTGCTTTCTAATTTGACTATGCAAAAATATGAGCAATAATATCAATGTCGTTGGTACATTTTATCACTGACCAACATTTTTTACAAGATTTACCTACATACATACCTACATGTGTCAAGTTTATTTCATTCGCCTGAAGGTCAATTTCCACACGTTTTGGAAGTAATAATGTTGTCATGATGTTTGAAAACTATGAGAACTTACAGTAAGCGGCTGGTTGCTATTCAACGGAACGTTCCCTTCATCACATGATTGAGACGACGCATGCTGATTTCATAATTATTATGGTCGGTATCATCGTTAGTCTCACCTGGGGCGGCCGGTTCTGTTGAACGGCGCGATTCCCTTCCAGAAGCTTGTGGTAGAGTTAGAACACATACACTGTTTGGAGGTGGTCAGAGAACGTCCACATTAACGTAACGTTTAATGGGGGCGCTAGGGTAGCGAGGTTAAAATCGCGCGCGTTTTTCGCGATATGGCAACGGTCACTGCGCCTGCGCTCGGCGTGCTCGAGTGCTCCGTACTGGCAGCGCGCGGTGATCACCCGCTCTTTTATCACATCGCTATTCACACGCCTTCAACTTGACTTCGCTCCTCTTTTGAGTTCTGTCAGTTCCAAACGCGTGTAAAGATGACATTATCTGAAGTATTCTTTTCGCGCTGCATAATTTTCACCAGAAGTTTGTTTGCCCGGTCAACATTGTAAGCAGTTCGTTATGCGATTAAAACATGTAGTTTACTAGTTTGCCTATCGTCATGTTTGAGAACAAAGAAAATGAATATAACAGGTTCTGTAAGATCAAGGGTATGAAAAGGTATGTGAGTGTTCCTTGAGAGTTCTTACTTTTCCGTGCAAATTAAAAATATTCTGGCTTTTTCAACCTAAGTATTTAAAAAAAAATGTTATTGCTATGCGCCTACACAGGGAATCGTCAATCGACTTTTAATTTTAGGAAATTAAATTATACCTTTGTAAAATAATGTCTGATCATGATGACTATCAAAGTGATTCACTATACAGGCTATTGTTTTTTTAATAAAGGTTACATATTATACTATACTTACTATGTACTACATATTATTATAGCATTGGATATATTATTCATCTGATTCCTTTAATACAAAATTTTCACAGACACTGAAGGCCAAGATTTGCAAACGCACGTCACTGGAAAATCCGACCCGATAATAATCAATAGCCTGTAGATTGCGCGAACCTTTGCAAAAAGCTGATGCCTTGTTAACCTTTTTTTATTAAACACGAAGGAACACGTTTTAATGTATAGGTCGATTAACTTAAGCAGGCACCTACCAATACCCTCATACCCACATGATGGTGTGAGCAATATTTGTGAAGTCCGTGCAGTCCAGATAGAACACAAGCATAGTGACGGTAACTGACGTCAAGAATCCTAGGTAAAACGAAAAATCTTTTTGACTCTATCTCACGTGGACCTACATTACCCGTGACACAATACAAGGAGCGCCTACCTTTCTAGACCCGTGATGACAAATCATTATTGTCAACGGTGTTAGTGTTCCATTATTAAAAATATATATTAAAAAATACATAAATACAATTTATTTATAATTTTGATGATGTTGATGTTTTGATGTGGTTGATGTTTTGTTTAAGCCTCGCCATTAGGTGAGCTAGCTTAGGCTGGCTCACTGGCATGGAAAAAAAGCTCCGAGATTAATAAAAAAAAAATATATATAATTAGTTAAAGTCAATTTCATTTGCCTTCAAGCAATTGACTTTTTCCCTTAGAAATATTCAAAATGTAATATACCTACTTATAATTTTATTTTTGAAGAAAAGAAAAGAAAAGAAAAGAAAAGAAAAGAAAAGAAAAGAAAAGAAAAGAAAAGAAAAGAAAAGAAAAGAAAAGAAAGAAAAGAAAACTAACTCGTTGTCTAGTCTATGAATACTTTCAATAGTGGAAAACATCTTTATCTAATTAAACTGGGATTTAATAAGATCAATAAAAGGTTGTTTTCCACTACTGAATATATTTCGTAGGCTGATGAAATTGTCGTGCCACTTCATTATTTTTTTAATCGAAAGCTTAACTCCCGATTTGGTCTCAATTTCACCACGTCGAGATCTGATGATGGGATTCCTCCCCTGTAAATCGAGGGGAACTGTCAAATTTTGTAAGCATTGTAGCGACCTTCCGCTACTCATTAAGAGATGGCGAAACGGGTATTTCTGAATCACGCTATTGAAGTTTTCAGAATATCCGAGCATATATACAAGCTCCGAATTGAGCCATTTGGAGCGCGGCCGCTCCCCGGGCATGACCACCTCGCCCGGCGGGAGATCTCCATTTGCCAAAGCATACAGATTGATTTCCTTTTAAATTTTAACTATCAACTTATAAATTAATTATACACAATTTATATGATCATAAAAGCTTGTAGTGAGGTTTGCTTAAGTAGGAACCTATATCGTAAGTATCTAAATCGCGCGACAATATTTTATGATCATATAAATTGTTATGATCATATAAGTTGATAATAAAGCATTTAAATAAAATAAAAAAAATTGCTTTTAAATTATTTTTCAATTTCCATATAGCATAAGTGCGTAAAAAATAACTATTCCGCCATCTTGGATGTTCCCCTATGTTGGATTTAGAATGATGTCACATTTTATTTTTCAAGTTACTCTTAACAAGACCTTTCTTTGATACCCATATTGTAGAAGTGCATAAAAATAACTATTCCGCCATCTTGGATGTTCTGCCATATTGAATTTAGAATGACGTCCACAGTATTATAATCCAAAATAAATGTGTATACAAAACTGCAGCTCAATCGGTTGAAGATATCTGTTTCAAAATTGAGTAGCAAGATTCCACCCGAACTAACATACATACATTGCAAGTTAAATAAAAGCTTTTAAAATGATGAATTTTCATTTTAAACAGAAACTACATAACGTCAAGTAGCCTTCTATTTACCACCAAATATTTCCATGCCTATCTCTTCCCTCCTTCTTCCTTCTTGCCTCACTCATCTTCCCGGTTTCTGAACATGCTCTGCTCTATGTCAATCCAGTGATTTTGTCATTACAAAAGTTACCAAAGTAATTACTACTTAAATAAAAAATACTCAAGGAAGTAGAAGATTGCTACATTAATGGCTCTGCATCATATTGCATAAAAAATAAGCCAAGGCTGAATGTAGAGTCGACATTGGCATCTACAAAATTAAATAATTTTGACACCATCCATCAATTACGAGTATATTAATTTTTAAGGATATTCTAAGTAAATTATTACTACTACTGCTGATGCTGGTCGTGTTGTAAAAACGGCAACAAATTAAGTATGTATATATTAATGTGTGGTGTAGAACAAAATTGTGTGGGTGACTCTATCTCAAGCTAAAACTAGATTATAGAGAATAAATAGATGTGGCCAGTGTCTGAACTAAAGGAAACCTCAAAACAAAAGACGGAAGTGAAACTGCATCCTTAGTTCCACGCCTTCTTTTTCTAAACAGACATTTATTGCTAATTACTGGGCTCTTTATTAAAAATGTTATGTCGCCAATATATTTTCTTGAAATTCGTTAAACATATGTATTTTTTGTGGTATTTTTATAATTTGTGAAAACATTTGTGTTATTTACATAAGTTTTCTTGGGTAGGTGATACCTACAACTCTAATTTTACTCAACAAAACGGTCATAATGGGGGCGTAGACGATAGAACAAAATGTAGAGTCGTAGAGCATTACCCTGTCTCAAAGTGTAGAAGAAAAAACCTGGATGCTTTTACTTTTATTTTGGGTTTTTTGTTTGCTGTATATTTGAAAAGTAGATCAATATAAGGTTGGATACTTACTATGAAAAACAAAATTCTCCTCCCTTTGTTAATTTTTCATTCAATTATACTTGCGTTTGCTCCTATTTAAAATGTAGTTTGTAACTTCTGCCATGCTACCTAAATAAAAAACAACATAATATAAATTGAAGCAGATAAAGAAGTAAACTGGTTGATTTTAAAATAAAAAAAACCGACTCAGCGCGTATTGATATCACATATAGGGTCTCACTCTATTATAAGATAATAATAATTGTCATAAAATATGAATAAGTATAAATTATAATTACGATTTTTTATGTAACTACAAATTCACTGTTTTTAGATTAATACGAGTGTTATTATAATATAAATAAGACTAATAATAATGAATAATTATTTAAATTTATTGTTATGTACCGTATTGTACATAATTTGTTTATAATTTAAAAATGATTATCAAACTTTAAAAATGGCGATCTAAATAAACTTTTTAAAACCATCTTTACCCATATTTGTGCATATAAAATATTTAATAGTTTTTGCGTTGCGGAACCTTAAAAAAGAAACAACATCGGTTATTTTCCGCACGCCACCACCACCGCGGCCGTAGCCGCTAGCCGCATGAGCGCGGGACTTTGTACCGAAGCGACTCGGCCATCCGCATTGCTGCCTATAAAATTATATTAATTTAAAAACAAGAACCGCCTATAATAGTAAAACAATATCAAGTATCGATCGATACATTCATATCCAATCTAAATAATATTGACGATTTTATGTTTTTGGAAATTTAAAGGTCCTTTCCTTTTAGAAATATCGTAAGTTGTAAACAAAAAAAAAAAAAAACACTTTTCACGTCACATTCGGGCTTTGTTTGTAATTTGTAATAAGTACGTCGTGTACCTATAGTTACACGTTAAAAATCGGTATATAGTCGCAGCGAGCAGCGATGGCCGAGTGGTAAAAAACCGCGGTCTTCGATGCGACCGATCCCAGGTTCACATCCTCGGCTCGCACCTCTGACAAAGAAATTTGTAATGTGCGAATTTATCGCTGCTCCACGGTGATGGAAAATATCGTGATATTTCATTGATTACGATGTTCTCCATCGCCGTGCATGCCTGAGAGAAATTCATAATTTCTCGAAAGCATGACGTCCACCAATCCGCACTTGGCCAGCGCGGTGGACTATGGCCTAAATTCCTCTCAATTGTGTGAGAAGGAGACCTGTACCCAGCAGTGGGACATAAAGAAGATTGAAAAAAAATATATAGTCGCAGAAAATTTTCTATTTCTATGTACTTATACCACAAATTCCTTACCATTAGCATTCTCTTAACACCATTTCTGCTTTTAAAATAAACTCATACGTGTTATTGTAAAACATAGAGTCCATAAATTAAACTAAAACTGAATATGTAAGTATACGAATTCTTATTTATTGAGTATTTTATTTTAAATAATAAAATTAAATTAAATAATAAAAACATTTACCTACTACATAAAATACTTATGACACTTATGACTTTACAAATACAAATTTTTAACAATAAAAATCAATTTTGCTTATTCATAAATGAAAATGCAAATTATAACCCTTCCTTTATTGCAATACTATAATCTTAATATATGTATTATGTTAAATTTAACAGACCTGATCAAATATTTCTTTGAATAAAAGGTGATGCTGTGCGTTCTATATGTTTTTATTTTTTCATAAAAGGAACTGTTGAGTTTTTACGTCATTGGACATTCAGACTTTTTTGTAGTAAAAATAACTTCATTAAATGGACTGCAAGCCGTCGTATCAAAAATTTCCTATTCTACTCGTATTTAACAAGGGTTTTTACACGTTTTATATACATACGTCATATATCTACTTAACATTCAATTGCCGTGAGTTTTTTAAAACATATTTTTAGATTAGCCTATGTTTTTGAAAGTTTGCTGGCAGTATAGTACCTACTACATAAATAACAGAGTGTTGAAGAGTCCGTTTTTTACGTCCACGGTAACAGTGAATTTCAACAACTACGATTTTTTGCCTAATTTTGGTGGAAATTTTTGTTTCTGAATTTATCAGTAATCCTTATTGTTTATTTGCTAGAAATACCTATTCAGTCACAGAAAATGTAACAGAAATCTAATTTATACTGAAAATTTCATATATTGTCAACACCGGAATTTGTAAGACACCAAAATTAGTAATAAGTATGTATAATTCGGTCACTAAAATCATAAATCCCTGACACAAAAATTGTTTTACTCCACCAAAGTTATGGTTGCAACCTTTTTTACGTCCCACTGCTGGGTACGGGTCTCTCCCCATTATTGGGGAGGCCTGGAGCTTACTCCACCACGCTGCTCCAATGCGGGTTGGTGGAGATGCGGGTTGGTGCCGACAAGGTTTGACGACTGTTATTTATCGACAACAACCGGGACCGACGGCTTAACGTGTCCTCCGAAGCACAGAAAACGAGGACCTTTTTCCACATCGGTTGCCAGTCCTCCTAGCTGTATGGCCTGCCCATTGCCACTGTAACCTGCTTCGTTCGATTTCATCGTTACGGATTCGGTCACGTAGAGGAATAACAAGCATAGCTCTCTCCATCGCTCGCTGAGCGTCCTTGAGCTTATGGAAAAGGCTCACTGTAAAAGACCATGTCTCAGTGCCGTAGGTCATCACTGGCAACACAGACTGCTTTAAAACTTTCGACTTCAGGCACCGAGTTGCATTCTACGAGTTATTCCTCTCGAAGTTGGTTACCCAACTTCTTGTATGGACATGTTCATCTTAAGACACACCCGCTATGGAGGTTACCTAGCATTCTGCTGATTTCTTCCAGGGACTCCGCCAAGATGACTTTATCAACGGCAAATCGAAGATATGTGAGTTGTTCACCATTGATGTTAATACCAAGTCTTTTCCACTCCATCAGCTTAAACACGTCTTCCAGTGCAGTGGTAAGCAGTTTCGGGGATATAACATCCCCCTGTCGTACTAATTTTCTACTTATATCTTTTTAATTATACAGTCTTTTTTTTTCTTTTTTTTCAATGAATACAACTACTTGCTTCTATCTATAGGACACATGTGAAATCAATCAAGGCTTTCAGACCGGGTCTGGCACTGGGCCCTTCTCGCGAAGCTTCCATCTTACGGTCTTTCCGCGAGGCTATGCAACTGGATGGCAAGCTTTCTGTCTGAGTGGCAGATTAAGGTCGTTGTTGACGGATGCTGCTCAGATACGAATCCATTAATGCCAGTGTTCCCCAAGGCTCAGTGCAACTGCACGCAACAATCAAATCTGCAACAATCACGCGGTATACATTGCTATGCGGTTGATAGTACGGTAGACGTACTATACACCTGTAGAGCCAATGCCTCTCGGTCACAAGTGGAGGAAAGCAGAATCAAACTTGTGTCTGAAGGTGAGAATGGGGTCGACTTAACCTTGTTGGGTTTAATCTTACAAAGGCACAAGTTTGCGCGATTACCGCTAAAAAAACACATTCCTTATAGCGCCCAAATTCCAGGGCGCCGCACTCACCGTTGGTGAAAGTGTTTGTATCTTGGGAGTTGACATTACGAGTAAAGTGCAGTATCGGAGTCACTTGGAGAGCAAGCCCAAATTGGCATCCAAAAAGCTTGGTGTTCTCAACAGGGCGAGGCAGTACTTCACTGCAAGGTAACTCCTGACACTGTATAAGGCCCAAGTCAGACCCTACATGGAGTACTGCTCCCATCTCTGGGCAGCAGCACCAAAATACCAGCTACATCCATTTGACTTCGTTCAAAAGCGCGCAGTCCGAAAGTCAGTCAACGACCCAAGATTGTCGGACAGGCTAGAACCGCTTAGCTTGCGAAGAGACATTGGCTCGCTCTGCGTGTTCTACCGACTTTATTATGGTGAGTGCTCCGAGGAACTTTTCAAAATGATGCCTACGTCACCATTTCATGATTATACCACCAGACGAAGGTTAAAGTCAACAAACACCATCTGGACTCGTGGCGGTCCTCCACAGTCCGCTTTGCACGCTCATTTTTACCACGGACTTGTAAGTTATGAGACAACCGTGTGCCATCACATGCTTTACGAAAATCAGATCTTTTATCAATCCCTTTAGTAAAAACCAAATACCGACGAAATTCTTTTCTATTAAGGTCATGCAAAACATTTAATTCTATTGTTCGTACCGTTGATATTGATCTGTTTCATACCAACGACCTGCAACTCAAATCCAGGCTAGCTAATAGTTTCTTTGACGCAGGATGCTAATTGCATATACATATATATTCGTATACGTACACACATTCATACACGAATATGCATGTGTATTATGTATAGAATACACTGAATTATATACACATGTGTATGTATGGATATATGTGTGGTTGGCGTTCTTTCGTGGTGGTTTCGTCGAATTATTTTTTTCTTCTTTGTTTTTTTTTAAATATATTTATAGTATCAGTACCTGTACTATAATGCATTCTGTGGTATTAGTGTAAACTTATGTCTCTT
This sequence comes from Pyrgus malvae, assembly GCA_911387765.1. Taxonomy (NCBI): domain Eukaryota; kingdom Metazoa; phylum Arthropoda; class Insecta; order Lepidoptera; family Hesperiidae; genus Pyrgus; species Pyrgus malvae. The sequence goes on along the minus strand of OU426951.1, from coordinate 19,220,084 downwards.
GACCTAATCTTAATGTTTTATAATTATCTGCGAAAACTTTTAAATGGCCTTACTTGCGTTATTTTAATGTTATATATAATATGTTAGCTGTAAGCTTTCCAAAGAAATAAAATAAAATAAAAATAAACCTTCCAGCTGAGGCATTTCCAGTGGAATATGACATGGGGTTCTACAAGAAAGCTGTAAAAAAGGTCTCCTCCAAAGCCGGCAATGCTGATGTGATCGCTTAACACCACTCGGCACATCTGCCTTTTTGTACGGTTTATTTATTAAAAAAACCTCTAACTTGACGGGATCAATATTTTTTTTCTTCTTTCTGCAGTCTTTTTCCGCTCCAAGAATTCCGCGTGAGTTAACTTCAACTTTTTCATTGGCATGATGAAATATAAATAATTTTGGTGTAGCTAAATAATTCTTGTCATAAGTAAAACAACACCAAAATCACCAAAATTGCACCACCAAAATTAGAAACTTGTATCATATGTTAATTTAAAAAAGAATTACCAAACATAGAATAATAATATTTATGTCATTTTGAAATATTACCAAATCTTTATATTATAAATACATTTTACAATACATACTATTAAAAGGAAATATTTAAAACATTACCACCAATATTGTAAGTTTTTTGTCCGATTACTTCTAAAAGGCTTACTTACGTTTTTAGCTCCAAATCACAACAGAATAGCACGCATCTGACACTGATAAGCATGAGGGCCCTACTAAACGGAGAGAATGAGGGTAGTAGCATTCTTTAGAATATACGAACTAATTAATGATTTTATTATTCCCACCAAAATTTAAGATTTCGCGTGGACAGACCTTTTCGATTCTCTCTAGGATAAAGTACTTATTGCTCTGAATAAAATAATAAAATTGTCATGGAATAGAATAACTAACGCTTAATAGAAACAAAATTGGTTATTTTTAATAAACCAGTGCAGTTTCATTTAAACCATGGTTACAACAAGAAAAAGAGATTGTGGACGCGCTACCAAACTTAGAAAAATGTAAAACATTTTGTATTTTCTCTAATTGCCGAAACGTTTTCTGCTAAAACATTTATTTTCTTATCAAGAAACATAAGTCTATTTTCCTAAAAAAATAAACCGAATTGCTTATGTGTAGTTTAAGATATGATTTTCAGCGACGCCGTCTAGAATTTATGCTTGAGAAATTCACTCGTAAAGAGGCTCTGCTCTGACGTTTGGAGTTACGAGTTTTTCCTTTTGATTATTGCACAGAATCATTTTTTCATCCATTTTTATGTCCCACTGCTAGGCACAGAAAAAAAGGCGCAGGTCTCCTCTCAGAAATGAGTGGGAGTTAAGCCATAGTCCACCACGCTGGCCAAGTACGGATTGGTAGATATCATGCTTTCGGGAAATCATGAAATACTCCAGTAGGAAAAATCATAATTAACTAAACCTATTACATATAATAAATCTGTAACAAGTCGGTTTCTGAACATTGAAGATATTTGAGAAAAACTGTCACTGCGGCTGCGGGCTGCGTAATAGTACCCAAAACAATGATTTTTAGAATTATTGTCTGTTTGTCTATCTGTTTGTCTGTTCGTTTGTGCGCGCTAATCTCAGGAACGGCTTAACGTAGAAGCATGCGGTTTTCACTGATGTATTGGTATTTTTTTGGATTAACATTCAGTGTTTGTTTTATTTAAATCGGTTCACAAATAAAAAAAGTTACGTCCATTTCAAGAATTTATCGATCAGTGTTTGGAAGTATCGTTGTTGATTTATCCAAAACTTCAGTTAATGTATTGAAGTTTTATAATTGACAGTCCCTTAAAATGATAACATGAAACTTATAAATGAAAAAAAAAAATTGATAATACATAGAAAAAAGACCAACATAAGATAAGCTGGCAATAATATGGTAAACTGTACGAAATAGGATTCACGCTTTTTTGTACAGTTCCCACACGTCGACAATAATTAATCAAGTACCTGGACGACCGAGCGTTGCTCGGATAAAAACAATTTATTTTCTTGGTTTAGTTTCAAACGAAACACTGATTTGCTTAGTGTTACAAACGCCATCTGAAATAGCTCCTAATAAAAATAGTTATTTTCATAAAAATAAAAAAAATCACAATGGTTTTGATTGAGGTTTGTACCCGGGTCTCTAGTTCCGCAGTCAACTCACGCAACCATTCGACCACGAAAGCTTTAATTCAATGGACGAAATTTTCATAGAGCTCTTTCAAACTGACATTGTCATTTCTTTGAACGTCGGATTGGCGTATGGTAATAGGGGAGCCCAAGAGGGGATTTACGGATTTACTCGAGCGCGTCAGATTAAGATATGGGGTACATCTTTCATCCTGTTCAGTGCTGCCACGATTAAAAAAGACCTTCTATGTAGGTTCAGTTTTTTTTCTTACTTCCGGATGTCAAAATGATCAGATTAGAAAACCCCGTTACCGTTGAGCCATGAATTTTAAATAATAAAAATTCGAACTTTTCAGAGTTTGCCAAAATGCCGTTTTTTATTTCGCTGTTTTGTATACATTCATACTAAAATCTTCAGATTACTGAAATATGACTTACCATGCATTTAAGTTACTGAAATATGACTTAGCATGCATTTAATTTGTTCTACTATTTTACCTGTACCTTTCGTATAAAATTTTTGAAAACCTATAGGCGCTCTCTCCACCGGTTAACTCAAAACGTCATGAAGTATAATGATATTAAATAATATAATATTTTAATCTTCCTACCACCCAACCTATAAAAAGCACAGGGTCCTGATGACGCTTGAGGAAATCCACAATGAGCCTTGTGTGCTCCCCAGTTTGACAGCGTTTACGCCACAATATTATTAATACTCTCCAATAGATGTCAGGAAAAGTCGTATTTTTCAGTTTATATTTAAATTGATTTTCATTAAAAATATTTTTATACAGCTAAAAATTTCTAACAATAAAAATTTTGTGGATCGATTTATCATCCCCGAAACCAGGGTACTAAATTTCATCAAAATGGAGCCGTTTCCGAGATTCAAAAAATATATTTAGATACATAAAAGAATTGCTCGTTTAAAGGTATTAGATATTTTAATCTATACATAAAGCTGAAGAGTTTGTTCGTTCGTTCGTTTGTATGTTTGAACGCACTAATCTCAGGAACTACTGGATCCAATTGAAAAAATCTTTTTGTGTTGGATAGTCCATTTATCGGGGAAGGCTTTTTTTTATAAATAAACCGAACAAAAATGCAGACGGGCCGCGTTTAGGCTATATAACATCATGCTATCACCGTCGCCTATGGACACGGGCAACTCCAGGGGAGCCACCTGGGGGCTTTAGGCTATATAACATCATACTATGACTAATACCGAAGTTCACGCGGACGAAGTCGCGGGCGGCCACTAGTATCACAATATTTTCCCTCACCGTGGAGCAGCTATAAGTACGCATGGTGCTAAGTAATCAAACATGCCTGAGGAAATGCGCTAATGCCTGGGGTCGTGTGCAGTTGTTATGCTGTTCCAAATGCCACCTTATGTTAGTGTAGCCGGCCAATATAAGAATGATAGAAAAAGGTGTAGCTATGAGTATGCAGCATTAAACTTTCAAATTTGGTCAGCAGTGTGATGGGGCTATACAGGTACACATACACCTATACGCATGCCTTCTTCTCATTACTGAAAAGTATACAAACTCATTCGTATTCAGCTCTAGTTCAATAGCAAAGCGTTTTATTCAAGCTACCTACTTAACAACATATCATCATTTAGCGATGCATTTGGTTAGGTGTATCCTAAAATTCCTAAAATTCTAATAAAATTTGCTTAATGGAATTTTAGGAATTGGTAACTAAGTGACTATATTAGTTTAAAATTTGGTGTCAAAAGTCATTAACCTTATCGATTAATGATAGTTTTGTTTAGTTTTCTAACGGTTTACATCGCCGATAACGGCTGTCCAGTTTCTATCATTAGTGTAGCTATAGAGCTTTTAAACTTAGATAAATCCTTTTGAACTTGTTTCGCCGGACTTTATGACCGATTTAATTGATTTATATTTTTGACGTGACAACGTCTTAAATTAGGTTGCGGCTGGGAGTCACTTATGAAAAAGAGTAACGCTCGGTAACGTAACGATGAGTCACCGAACGAGAGAGAGGCCCGCCGAAGTTTACATGTACAATGTTTTAGTAAACAAAATATATTTCTATAGTTAAAATTTGTGCAATTCTTATTTTCATTCAATTCCTTGTTCCTATTGTGCAATTTAATTATATTCATATCAATAAAAAAGACGTTGTCACGTAAAATCTTCGCCCGTAAAACCGACTTTACAGGCAACCATTTTTTTTTGTTACAAAACATTTTGGAATAAATCAATTATTTAAAGAAGTATAGAGTCTGTTCATAATACGTAAATCTTTATGATGCTACAAAAATGTGGCACACAAGATGTTCCGATGACATGATCCGATAAGAGAAGATTTTCCGAAATTCCACCCATAAGGGGTGAAAAACTGAGGAAAAGTTTATATGGAACTACGTAATTCCTTGGTCCACTACAAATTTAACATAAACATTCTTTAACACAATGATGGAAGGCTTATTTCGTATTTTATTGAAATTTCGTATTTTATTGAAAGTGATTTGCATCAATACTGCTTAGTGCTTTCGATCCCAATCATCGTTCAAACATTTGACAGACATGAAATATTCAGAGAGGTAAGCAACCAACACTTGCTATTTATTTATTTTACGAATTTTCTACTTACCATTTTTTTTAATTACGTCACATCAGCTAGATTTCTTAGTGTTTGAATTAATAAAAAGTGTTTGGACCATCATTTATGGAAATATTTAAGGAATGATGACAGTTGTGAATAAAATTTTAATATGAAAACTCTAAAACTTGCAAGAACATCTTGCAAGTTAGTAGTAAGTTCTATTTTTTACTACTTTCATACGTGATACTATTCTTTTCTTCAGCTCAGCATTGTCTAAGCACACCTAGAGCAGACAGAACAAAAAAGATTACGTTCACTAAGAGTTTGCATAGGAACCGTACAGTGAATAAAGAATATTTCATTTCATTTCATTTCAGATACACGGAGCTTCAAGTTTTGTATGACTGAACACCGTAAAACTTATCTTTAATTGATATACCGCTTCCTTCTTAATTTTCTGGTTTTAGTAAAGTACTTGCGATGAATATTTTTTTCTAAATTAAGGTAAGTAGCTCCTGCACCAAACGTTATGGAATCCTGCTGACTCACGAAAATATTTCTACACTCCACCGATTAGAAGGAATATATAAAAAAAAACAACGAGTTGCACTCCGGGATTGCCGGCAGAAGTGAAAACTTGAACATTAACGTTGGGATTTTTTGGATTTGATATTTTGGAATGGTTGAATTGTTGAATTTGGTTAGGGAATATTTTCGCACGAATTTTTTTATCAGTATTATTTTTCAACTAGTACCTATTTTCAGTAGATTTTCATCTAGTATTTTTATAAAGTACTCACTCAATTTCTTTCACTATTTCTTCGTCACTTTTTGCATTAATAGATGCACTTCATTGAATTTCCGTATTTTAAACACTTGATATACACGAATTTTACAAGTATACAGACAGTCGAGCCATCAGCTGTCACCCCTCCGTCTTACGTATATTCGATCAGGTAACGTATCCCGACGCGAGTTTTAAATTTTTACCCATCCCAAAAAAAGTGCACAACGCCGCTAAAGAAGTTTTCACTTAAAAAAATGTTTTGATTTATTTTTGTAGTTTTTGGTCGCTTACCTCTCGGAATAAAATGTAAAACACCATCTGTCATTAATTTATTTTCTTCCATGACAGTTTACACGACAGTAACACAATACAAGGAGCGCCTGCCTTTCTAGAACAGTAACGTTAAAACTTATTTAATACTTTTCATAATATTTTTGTTGTAGGTAGATCTCTGTCACAATACAAAGAGCGCCTTTATACATATATCTCTATTGTGTCTCTGTCCCGTGTAGATAGTTTCTCCAATAAACTAAGCTCGGTAGATCGGGATTGGGCTCTGTAAGTGGAAGTTATGATTATGAAGACTAGATACAGTAAAAACAGATCAGTTGGTGATCGTAAGAGGCGAGTAAAAATGAACTTCTGGGGTAGCAGCAGCTGTTTGGAGCACCGTGCATGGACATCAGCACATTTTACTGAGATACCGGAGTCCTCTTCAAGCGCTGAGACAGGCCACTGAGGAGATTTTAGTGTGATATAAATTCCACATAACCCAGTATCTTGCGAAGATTCCTTCCCGATAAAATAAAAGGCGATGATCCTTTAAGAATATGAGATACGGTGTCCCCACGTAATCGTAAAAGGCAACTATTTGGAGATTTCCCAGGTTATACAAGGCTATAGTTGGAGTTGGAACTAACAACTATGGGAAAAGCGATGGCGTGTGCGGCCGCACGACGTCATAAGTGCCTAAGGGTATATGAGAGCTACCCACATTGTTCTCCCAAAAGGCCATTTGTAACACCGTGCATGGATGATACTCTATCTAGATTCCGCTGAAAATTCAGGAGCCGTGCTGTTAGGTGGGTTTTATTTAGTGCGCTACAAATGTCAAATAACTAAAGCGGGCTACTCACACCTTAATAGCCACCATTTCCTGCCGCCCTGCAGGGCCTAGAGCACTCCTGCCGCAGGGCTAATCTAATAAATTGCACCTGCTTGCCTACACACGACATGATTAAGGCGGCAATTAAGGGTCATCCCACCTTTACACCCTAGATCGCCCCTGCTGCGGCAGGTGTGTGAGTAGCTCGGGTAACTCGGTGTCTCTCTCGGGCGAGACCTCATATTACAAAAAAGGTATATTTAAATGAAAATAATACATTGTTAAATTAGGTAATTAATTCGGAAGGTGGCTTTGCAACGCGATACTAAATTTACTCAAAATTTTCCATAGCGAGGATTTTTATTTCTAAATATCCTTTCTTAATAAACTAACAGGGCTTAGGTGGTGAAGGTGAAATAATAGGCTGAGGTTGACATGGAATTTTCTCATTTCTGGTCTTAGAAGTTGACTTAGACCTTGGACTTACAAGGACTTCTGAGTAGGCAAAGAAATAAAAAAGTAGCTTTTTAAATTATAAGGGGGAGTTTCTATGGGACTTCCTTATTTTGAGACTTAAATATTTGACTGACCAGTGACCACAATCTTTAAAATTCGCCGGAGTAGATTTAAGAGAAGGAGGCTGTTTTTCTCACGGTCGGCTTTATGTGGCTTGCTCGGGGGTTAGTGCACCCCCGTTAGCTTGGTCATTCTAGCACCAGCTTAAAAACTGGTAAAAATGATGTTTATAGCGAAACTTGCGAAGTACTGTAGTAAACGTTACCTATCTATCGTCTACGGCAGTACTTCGCTATTCAGTTTTTAGTATTGTATGTTAATAAATGTGACAAATATATATTTATGAAAATAGTAACAGTATTAGGCTTGCTCATACAATAGTGTTTCATTAGAGAAAATGAGTTAGCAAATATCACAAAAAAATTACTTATAAAACGTGCACACGTAATAAGAGGTTTTGATCAACGCAAGCTTAAAATTTTCCGTTGTATTCAACCAATTAACTTTTTGTTAGTAAATTTGCCTGACGCCGAAAGTACCGGATGATCTCCTCGGCACATTTAGTTATATTTATGAGCAGTCTAGGCTCTGTGTTTTTTTCATCGTTTTTTTATTGTTTTACTGCTGAGTACGGGTCTTCTTAAAATTAAGAAGGACTAACGAAGGATATGGCCAGGGACCCTGATAGGGAAATGTACTGGTGGCCATGGCTGAGGCATTCCCAGTGGACTATAACATGGGGTTCTTCGAAAAAGCTGTAAAAAAAGCTCTCCTCCAAAGCCGGCAATGCTAGGGTGGCTCCCCCGGGGTTGCCCGTGTCCATAGGCGACGGTGATCGCTTAACACCACGCGGCCCGTCTGCCTTTTTGTCGGTTTATTTATAAAAAAAAATGGATTTGAAAATTTTGTAGGTATAATTAAGAGCTTTAAACACGTATTTTTTTATTAATTTCGTCAACCGACTTCAAAAAAGGTATTCAGATTGGCTGCAGCTCATTTTGAGTGGGTACACTGCTGGGTACAGATAGACCTTTTGTGGAGAGCCACGGAATATATTAAGAGAGGTAGAATGGCAATAATGCGCCGTTCGTATGAAAACCGGTGTCGTCGATCCAGCCCCACCTTTCGCCTCTACTACATCTGCACTTAATAAATGTGAAGCTTACATATTTGCAATTTCAAATCTAGTCAATCTTCGCCGCACAATCACGCGATTTTAAATGAACGAATCACATCCAACGCGTTTACGCGTCTACCCTGCTCGCAACTCTATTACGCATATCGGAGCGCGATGGCGTGTTTCTGTATAGATATGAGCATTGCTCATATCCTTGGCGCGTCTGCCCCGCACACATTTCCATTCCAACCTCTTTTAATATGTTCTGTGGGTCTCTCCCCTAATCAGACGGCCTGAAGCTTTTTCTAAGAAAATTAAATATAGCCTGTCCAGCATTTTTTCATCAATCCCATTTGCAATTAATGTTTTAATTAAAAACACGTTTTATTCATTACTTAGTTGAGTGGAGGTTGACTTAAACTCGGATCTTACTCGTAGTTGGACAATTACTATCTGGGGGATGTAATTTTATAATCCGTGATTACTTTTATACTAAAAATAAACATTAACCAAATCATTACACAAACTTTATGTTTTTAAAGTTTTTGTATACAAGAATACTTTATAATTAATTTAATCTAAGTATCCATTAAAAGTGATATTTCTTAGAAAATAAAAAAATAAAATTTCAATTACATTATGTGTTTGTTAATACATAATGTAATTGAATATCCGTGTTTGTGGTGCTTATGCACTTTTTGATAATTTACCTCTGTTTGTCTTGGATGTTATTTTACAATTTATTTTAAACGAGCTTTCCGCACGCGGCGTTCCCCGCATAGAATTCGAGAGGACGAACAAGTGTCCTATTAATATTATACTTTGGTATTAGTCATAGCATGATGTTATATAGCCTATAGCCTTCCCCAATAAATGGACTATTCAACACAAAAAGATTTTTTCAGGTAGCTAAGACAGGCAGGTTCCTAAGACAGGCGCGTACAAACAAACAACCCTATAGATTTTTCCCGTTTTTGCAACATTTTTCACTGATTATTCGCTCCTATTAGTCGCAGAGTAATGTTAGCCTAAAGTCGACTGATGGACTATCCAACACGAAAATAATTTTTCAATTCAAACCGGTAGTTCCTAAGATTAGCGCGTTCAAACAAACTCTTCAGTTTTATATATATTTATAGATATGCAGTTATAATGTCCTTCCAATATGTGTATATATTTATGTATTTATGTTTATTTCATTATGTAGGTACGTAGTTAATATTGTTATTTTTAATTCTTTGTTCTTTTAGCCTGCTTATTTTTAGAAGCCTACCTCGCATTCTTAACATCACCCAGGGTCGACTGGCCAAGAGGCCGAGAGAGAGTTTAACCCTTTGTGATTTCAATAAAATAGGTTTAGTAATTTAGGCGTGAAAACGTAACAGGTAACAGACAAATACACACTCACACAGTGGCGGATCTAGGATTTCAGTTTGATACAGTAACTCTGTATATTTTGCATTTATATTAGTATGAATTAAATTTCACCTATAGTCAGGCCAACGAGATGAGATAAAGAATGTAAACAAACGGACCGTTACCAAGTTACTATTGCGAGAGCGAGCAATTATTATCTCTGTCCTTATCATTCATACGCACTAATGGCGTCAGCGTCAGTTAGTCGATGACAGCGGTTGTTGCGTGTTTCGTGGTACAGGCAAGCAGTCAGTACCGCAGTTGTCAACATTTGGTCGAGTTTTGACGGGAAGTCGAAAAAGACAATTTATGTTGTGCTCTTGTTTTATTTTCATGTTCTTGGTATATCTTTGAGTAATTGTAATTGGGATTTAGAAGATACAGTAGTATAAAGCCACGTACTCATAAACATACAACTAATCAATTCATTCGAGCAGCGATTGTCGAGCGGTTAAAACCGCGGATTCCGACTCGGAAATACCGAGTTCAAACCCTCGGCGAGCACCTTTGGCAAAATAGTTTGTTATGTGCGTATTTTTCGCTGCTCCAAAAATATGATTTTTAGAATTGCGGTGTCACTTTCTCAAGTAGGTATTTGGAAGAAGTGTTGTAATAAATCACTACATATTTTAAAACACATTCGCTTTTCCCACCGCTTTCCCGCGTCCCTATACATAGGGCTTAGATCTTTAAAACTACCCAACGGATTATGTAGCTGTTTTTTTAAATAGATGAAGTAATTTCTGAGGAAGGTTTGGGTGTATAATTGATTATGCTTTTAGGTAACTAGACTAAAACCTAACGATTTTTGTTACAAATCTTGCCTACTGTTATAGAGAGTTATATTCTCTTGCGCCGCGTTAACAGCGGAGATAGGTTTTTTAAAGTGATGTTTTAGAAAATTGTAGATATATAAATTTGCTATACAAAATTCCGCATTAGTGTATTCTATCTCTTACGGTTGACTTACAATAACTACTTTTATGTGTAAAACGTTAGATAGTTAAAAATATCACGTTATCTCGAAGCTGTTATATTCTGTTCAGTATTAATCGTAATCTAAATAAAAATTAGCTTCGTAAATTAAGATTAAAATTGTACAAAATGTAATCAAATAAATATTTTTGAAGATTATTTTGTTTTACCAAAAATCATCACATCACCCGGCGCGCATTCTCATCACGCGTCTATTTTTTGCCTGTAGTACTTAAATGGGTTTTTGTAAAGTAGAATTTAATGTATATCACTTAATCGCTCGATCGAAGCTGGGCGGGGTCACTAGTATATGCTATGTATTTAATTTATTCAAATAAAAATGTTTTGAACTCCTGAAACTTTGTTTACATTTTTTATCTCGTCTCCTTGGCCTTACTATAGTTATATATAATTCATGCTTAAAACTAACATTACAGGTAACCCTAAGTCGCTAGTGTACTCGTACCTATTTATAATTATTTTTTCCAACACGATACAAATATTCATCACTAAACAATTTAAACATATTCAAATTCTTTAATAATTTGATAACGATAATAAGTATTAATTATTTTAAATATAACATTTTAAGTTTAAATAATAAATTAATTGAAAATTGTTAAAAATATTTATATATACTTACACAGGTTACTATACTGAAGTAAATAAATTGTTACTGTTAGCTTAAATAATTGCCTATTAGTTTTCCTCTAAGTTATACCGCAAAACGTATTTTCTCTTTGTTTTATTTTACTTGCTGAAACGTTGTTTGGGTCAGCCAGTAAGATGCTGTGTTTCGCAAACCATCTGCCATTGACCTTTCATCTCTAACAACTTTGAAAACACGATATGAACACAACCTGCGTCACAAAAACGGCCAGTGACCGAAACCCTGCAAGAGTGGTAACTTCCGTTCGGATGTTTATAATTTGTGGGCGACTGGACGGTACATTATATACTTACCTATATAGTGCATTTAAGATATTATATTTAATCTAAGATTGGAAGTAAACAAATAATCTTTAGCGTTAAATAATTATCTAATGCCTACTGCATAAATATAATACCATACATACATATATGTCTATGTCCTCAAAAAACTTTCTTGATTCTTCTCGTAATACTCGTAGGTATGAACTGTAAAGAATGTTTAAAGTTACTGTTCACTATATGCATTTATGATACGATTTCAAAATGCAAATACTAAACATATTATTGAACTTGTTCCCTCTAGCGCCGATGAGTGGAAAAAACCTACCTATGAGTGGAATAATCAATATTTATTTTATTATCAACAAATCATGATCTGAGGTAACCGCTTCTTAGTTTACTGGGTAGTCTTTAAGCAAAATTTTCCAATTGATGAACTAAGTATGAGGAAGGTTTTTTACGAGTAATAATGTAACCGTCGGTGTAGGTTCTATTTCTTAAGATATGTCCTGGGTGTTTTTTAATGACAAAGTACTCAAAATATTGGATTTTACTGAACGTAAATATTAAACTTTTCTATAAAAAAGGTATCGTAAATGCATTCATAGATACGTGCCTATGTATTTGAAATATGTTTGCCATTCCCGAGTTTAAATTCGGTTAATATTAGTTCCTTATGATTAACCCAGCAATTGACAGATGGCATAAGGGTCCTTTGAAAATTAAATATTAGTTTTTGGAGTACTTACCTCCACGTGGCGTTAAATAACCTCCTCTTATACGTATTAAATTATATATTCGTGGTTTAATGTCCATATTATTATTATGTCCGTGCGCTTACGTCCTTGATTTTGTCAGTTAGCAGTTTAACATAAACCACTGTAGTCATTATTGCTATCTGAAGATTTATCTGCAATTAGTGCAATGTACCTACAAAATGAACAATAGGTAGTTAGGATTGTCGAAATTGTAGGTAATTTGGATGAGATCAATCTCATGAACTCTGATGGCTGGACATTAGAAATTTTCACAGATGATGTACATTATGTATTTCTGTTGCCGCTATGACAACAAATACTAAAAAATAGAATAAAATAAACATTTAAGGGGGCTCGAATACAATAAACGTGTTTTTTTAGATAATGGTACGGAACCCTACGTGCGCGAGTCCAACTTGCACTTGTCAGGTTTTTTATATTAAATATGTAAATTTTCTATTTATTATTGTATATTATTTACATAAAGTAAATTTAGATTTACTTTAATTTAATCATTAGTGTCTTTTGTTATTATGATTGATATGTTAATTAAATAACAACGTTCTTACTACTAGGTATTGTTTTATTTTTCTTATCTATACTTACTAATATATAAAGTTGAGGAAATTGTTTGTTTGAACGCACTAATTTTAGGAACTACTGGTTCGAATTGAAAAAAATATTTTTGTGTTGAATAGTCCATTTGTTGGGGAAGGCTATAGGCTATATAACATCATGCTACGAGTTACGACTAATACCAAAGTCTACGCGGACGAAGCCGTGGGCGGCCGCTACTATCGGCTAAAGTTGAATGCTTTTTATTCGATATAGATTAATAGCAGTTGCTATGTGCGTTCCCAGAGGGCAGGGGGCAGCTGCCATCAAGATCCAGATTCAGGGATTCAAGAATTCCAAACGATCTCCCAAACGAATAAAGAAACCTATAAAGATTAAGCTAGATATGCTACCTCTTGCTGTTTACTTGTATACTCAACTCATATTTAGTATTTTGTGTGCCTGTTTTCATTTAACGTGAAAGCCAAAGCGGTACGCACGCAGCTTGAAAAAAAATTCCTACCCCCTGACCAAGAACTTAAATATCCCCCCCCCAGAACCTTTTGTTCCTGAGTGTTGTGGAATAAAATAACATTGCGAAAACATAATTTTTGATTTGCCTCCAAAATTCCATCCATCTCGTTCGACTAAAATAACAATCGCTTCACATGAACTTCTGATTGACTTGACCAACAAATTACTGACGGTCGACAAATCTGATTTTGACTATATAGGTATTTTCTCGATCGCACAGATTGACATTGGCATGCCATTAGTAAAAGAAAAAAAGTAGAAGAGGATCGATTTTTCCTTCAGGAACAGGCAAAAATTGTTTAGAATAGTTAAAAAAAGTTTGGATCGTTCGTGGAAAGGAAACCTTTTAATCTGAAAGGTTAAAGCCTGCAACGCGCGTTAACATAGCAAAAATAAGGTATATATTTTTAATAACTTTATATTGGTAATTCTTATTTTATACTTATTACTGGTATTTCCAAAAACTAAATACTTATTTGTTTTGCATTCAAAATGATAATTCTAAAAAAATGGTAGATAAATAATAACAACAATAATAGCGCTTCACACTCATAGCCCCACAGTAGGGTAGATATACCCTGTGTCGTGGCTGCCATGGACACAAAGACAGAAACACTAAAAATATTCATAATATGATATGATTTTAATTTTAAATAATTCGGCCATAAGAAATTGAACTATCTATAAGTTAACAAAATTATATAAAACGATATTTATATAGGTAAATTTAATTTTAAATGGAACAATGCACGTGGCACTTCATTTTACGTTTATGTGAATGGTAGTATTGGAAATTGGAACGTAGTATACAATGTACATTATTTATAAATTAATCACGACTATACTAATTAATTTACATAAAATATTCCTAGTGCATTTATAATAATTTATATATAGGTACGTTAAGGTACGGTAAACTCGTAAGCATTAGGATATTTAAATTATGCACCTAGAATGGATACCTATTTAAAAATCTTAAATTTTCGTGTTCATTAGTTCACTCAAAAAGTAGTTTATAAGACTTTTTTAAAATAAATAAGTGGATGAAATGGTTGTTGTTAAATTAATTTCAGTGTTGAATATATAATATAATATAATAATATATTTATATATATAAATCGAATTCATTGTATGCTACATTTTTGACTCCAAATGTAAAAACGACCCCTGTTCGGCCTTAGTACAGTTTTCCACTAATCTCAACATAAATACGATATTAAATTGTGGGTATCTTGTTTTCAGTGTTCGTCATTAAATGGTATTGGTATTATTAAATCTTTGTTAAATTTCTATTGAATAGGTAGAAAAATCTATTATCAAGAGGCGGTGAGCAAACAATGACATTATGAATATTAAATTTATTTGAAGAAGAAGAATGAATTATCAGGCTGTGAAAATTATGGATATAATATAATATATAATATAATATCATATTATATAATATGATATAATAGGCGCTAAAGAAAATGAAAAATTGAGTAAATATCATCTATTAAGAACAGAAATATGTAACTAGATTATGGAAAACATCTACCACAATTATACCAATAGTTATAGGAGCGACAGGAGTTATAGCTAAGAGTTTACATAGATACTGCAATAGATTAGACTCAAACATAAACATACACATAATACAAAAACAAGCAGCAATACACACTAGTACAATTTTAAGTAAAGTTTTAGGAAACAGCATTTTTACTGGGGAAACTGATTCTCCTTCTCCCTGAGGGTTTCAGGGTGGGAGTTTCAGAATAAAACCGACTTCAAAAGGTCGAGCATGGAAAACCATACCAAATATGATATAATACGTCACCAAGATGATCAAAAACAAACTTTTATAATTTTATTTAAGTAGATATTAGGTATTCAAAGTTGTGTCTCCGAATAATAAACTTTTTTCTTGAAAGTTATATCCTAATAAGGAGTAGTAAAATTAAATTGAAGTACGGTGTGTTTGGCAGTCCATGATTATCGTGTTCGGTTAGTATTTATAAAACCTACTTGAATGCTATTTTTGATAAAAAAGAGACCAACTGAAATATGAAAATAGGAAAGGCGGAAATTAAGGCAAGGTGTGTGTGTGTTTTGACGGTGTACCTAGGTACTTTAAAAACATTGCATCATATTAAGTAAATCGGAATTTATAAATAAGGCTTTTAACCTTTTTATTTTTAACCGACTTCAAAAAAAGGAGGAGGTTATCAATACAAATAATTGTATTATTTTCGTATTTTGGTCGTTAGTGCCTGTGTTCTGAGGTAATATACAGATGTTACCTCAGAACTTTTTATACAGTGTATGCTAAGCGAAATAGGCACTGTCGCGTGTGAGGTTGATGACCGCTAGTGACAAATTACATGCGTGCTTCCGGTCTCGGTACTTAGTTATAGGTAGATAACTGTGCGGCTGTCGGAGGCTTTATGGGTGCTTTGAAAACGTCCGACAACGGGTTGGCCACTAACCGGCATCTCCAACAAACCTCGTTGAAGCAGCAAGGTGAAGTAAGCTGCAGACCTTCCCTAATTTTATGGAGAGAGCGTCACACGTTGGAATAAAATCGGCTGCTATTGGACATTCTGAAATATTATGGAATCGGGTTTTGCATACTAGTGCAAACATAAAATGTCATTTGAGCTTTTTTTGATTAGTAGAGTATTTTAGAGAGATATAGTATTTCTTTTTGTATGGATAAAATAAAATTAGCGTGTTTCTCCAAATGCGTCAAACTACCCTGTATCCCAATGCTTGAAAATGACATTTCAACTGGCAATCAAGCTTCTACAATATTGGGATATTGGGACCGACGAAAATAATCGATGGCAAAGAAATAAAAAAATTAAAATTATATAAAACTAGCTGTGCCCCGCGGTTTCACCCGTGTTATAGAGGATCATTCATTAGCATAAAGTGAAGTCCCTTCTGAAGTGCCGTGGACCGGCTTTTTTGTAGGACTATTTAAGATAAACATTTCCATCATACATTACGAATGTGTAACTCTAGCGGTTTTGGCAGCGCACACCTGAACAGCTCTCCTCTCAGATGGTAGATTTTTTCCTAATTAGGTACTTGACACTTATCGTCATATTTTGGACAATTCACACAATATCTATAAAAATTTTAGCCTATGTGTTATTCTGATGTATAAGCTATATTATTGTAAAGATTCATATAAAGCTATAGAGTAGTTTTTACGTTTTTAAAAACTTTTAAAAACGTTTAACTTTTGCGTTTATAATATTAGTAGGATTTTCCAGATCATTTGAGAAGTTTCTGGAACTTTCTTGAACATTCTCAATTAATTAAAACAGTTTGCAATTATTTTAAAAATCTTCAGATCATTCGAGAAGTTTCTGGAAATTTCTCGAATATTTTCAATTAATTAAAAAAGTTTGCAATTATTTTAAAAATCTCCAGTTCATTTGAAAAAAGATTACAATAATTTAAAAAAAAATCCAGTTTTTTGAGAAGTTTTCTCGAATATTCTCAATTAATTAAAATTATTTAAAAAAATCCAAATGATTAGAGAAGTTTCTGAAATTTCTCGAACATTTTCAATAAAATTAAAATTAAAATAGTCTGCTAGATCATCCCAGAAATTTTGAGATTCACCCAGAAGTCCCTATTGGTTAGAAAAGTACAGATATTTTTTTTCAGATTTTTCCACCCACCGCGATCAAACTCCCTTACTATCATCTACGTACTAAGGGGTATTTACCACCCCAACGGGAAGTTGATTGGAGTTAATGATAATAGAGAAAACCGAGTCTTTACGTACAAAGAAAACCCTTTACTTTATATAGATAATAATTTAGGAAAGGTGACAAAGTAAGAAATGTACCAAACCAAAATGATTTTGGCTCACGCTCAGAGTCTTTATGTTCATCGTCAAAATTTGATTGTCTATTTATATTCAAAAATCGAAATTCTCGACATATTATGTATGTATGTATCAATAGTATGTATCTATTTTATTTCAACGAAGCCCATAAAAATCACTTCGTTGAAATAAATGACTCTGAACTGATAAAAAAAAAAGATTAAAAATATCTTGGTTGGTGGCTTTTCGATTGAATTTACGGGAATGAATTAATCCATACCGTCTAAAATCTTTATTTTTGGCCTTAGATCTTCTTCAGATAATTTACCAATCGAAATAGGTCCAAAATTGACTATTATATCTGCTCCATAAGCAAGAAATTTCTGAACGCTTGAAGACATGTAATAAATACCTTTAAATTCCTATTGTTTATGTGTCAAAAGTATGCCCCGAAGGCAGATCTTGTAAAATAGTTCAATATTTCCGAATTAAATTTACATCAACTCCTGTGATAGATATGCTGATTTATATAGTCAGCGAAAAAGGGCGTTGCTTACCATCATTCCAAATTTTCTGTAATGAATTTAAAATTGAGAAATCGACAACATTATGGCAAGTTCGGATAGTCGTCCTCCTAGGAAGTTATTTCTTCTCTTGAGTCTAAATTTATAGGCACTAAATTCCCCATAAATAATACTAGAGTCTTCTGTATTGTCATTGACAATTCATTGTCAAGTCTAAAAGTGCTTGTAGTTTTATTTTAACAGTTGTATCTATCACTGCTATATCCTCTACGGGTAATGTTATCCACATCACCGTTTAACCTTTAGAATATTAAAGCAAGAAAGAAATAAGTTTCCACTTTTTCTTTACACTATTTTTAGAGTAGGGTAATGCCATGTGGTAAATGTTAGTCATAAAAATCACCATATTTCATGACATTCTCCAAAAAAATCTCAATATCCACATTCCAAAAACAAAAATAATATTCCGCACTAGATTAAAAAGTTATTGGATGACAAGAGGATTAAAAATATCGTGTAGGCATAAGAGACTTCTCCGAATATTAATTAATCAATCAAACGATAATACCTTAAAACGAAATTTTAAATTATATTCTAAAACATTAAAAATAAGTATAATAACATCTAAACGACTATTACTAGCGAAAAAAAAGAAATGCGCCACAAATAAAATTAAAACTATATGGACAATAATAAATAATATTACATCCAAACAAAAAAAGAATAGCCACGATAATGTAGTAATTAAATCTAATAACCAACTTATATCCTGTCCGAAGTTAGTAGCTAATACATTAAATAAATATTTTGCATCGGTTGGAAACACACATGACAACCTGACATCCCAACCGCGGTCAGCTCCACCACAAGAAAAACCTGTGATAACACCAACCATAAATACATTTTTCTTTAACCCAGTATCCGATAAAGAAATAAAAACAATAATTCGCAAATTTCCAAATAAACACAGCAGCGGTGTTGATGACATCCACGGAGTTCCAAACGCGCGCACCCCCCATGAAATCCCTTTGACGCTTATTAAATATTGCACGCAAGAGCTAATCCTCCCTTTGACTACTACTAATAAATCAATCTTTTGACGAAGGCATTTTTCCTGATAAGCTTAAAATTGCTAAAATAAAACCGATTTAAAAAAAGGGGGCTCATCGGAGAACCCAGGCCAGTACCGACCTGTAGCTCTACTTCCTGTTATATCTAAAGTCTTCGAGAAAGCTATGATAAACCGAATTTATAATTTCTTAGAAAAATATCAAATACTTGACCCAAATCAATACGGTTTTCGAAGAAAACGATCAACCACATTAGCTATTTACAACTATGTACTAAAATACATAAATGATAAACAGTATGCGGTCGGTATTATGTTAGATATTATGTCGAAAGCCTATGACAGGGTTACCCATAGTATTCTCTTGAACAAATTATACGGAGTAGGAGTTCGAGGGCAAGCACACAAATGGATTAAATCCTATCTTCCCAACCGTAAACAGGTAGTGCAATCGAACATTACGATGACAGTACTGGTGAGCTAAATACACAGTGCTCAAATACAATAACAACTAACTGCTCTATTCCTCAGGGAAGCACAATAGCATGCCTGCTGTTTCTTGTATATATTAATGACCTACCTAAAAATGTTAAGACACACTGTGTCCTATTTGCAGACGACATATCTCTACTTTTTAATTGTGATAAAATTGACAAGCATACTAATAATAAAATTACTAACATATTTAAAGAAACAAATGAATGGCTGGTAGAACACAACCTTATTATTAACGAAAACAAAACTAAAATAATACAATTTAAACCATACAATAAACACTCACTAGACTTCACACACATATGCCAGAAACTAAATATAGAAGAGACAGACACTTTTAAATTACTTGGTATCACTTTGGACACTCATTTAAATTGGAAAAAACATGTTGAAACAATTACTTTTAAGCTCTCTAAATTTATATATGCATTAAGCATTTTAAAACCAATTCCAAATACAAAAAATTCCAATAACACCAATTCTCGTGCCTTACGCGCCTTATATGAGGCCTTGGTGAGGAGCCATCTGGAGTACAGTTCGGTTGTATGGTCTCCGAGTGAGATCAAATATGGTACAATGTTGGAACGAATTCAAAATAAATTCATTAGGTTCCTGTATCTAAAATTGTACGGGGTCTATCCAGGATATCCACTGCTGTATCCTACTTTGTACGTCCTCGGCATGGTGGGGTACAGCAAGCTGGAAGTACGACGAGAGGTGTCCCTAGCTAAGTACCTATTCGAGATACTGCGAGGTAAAAAAGAGAATTCAGCAGTACTGAAGGAGCTGAAACTTTATGTGCCGGATAAGTACGTGGAGCGTCGGAAACAGCCGCCACTTTTGGCACTGCCTCATGCGCGCACCAACTTGCTGCGCCAAGCGCCGCTCACGCGAGCGTTGCGCAATCTTAATAGGGTAGCGGATCGCATTGATCTTTTTAAATGCACATTGGACGAGTTCACAAAGGTCGTGTCTAATGTGATTGAAAATAAATAATTTATTTAATCGACATTTGTATAATTTTTTTTGTTTAGTATTATTTAATTTTTATAATTTCTGACTTAAGTATATTTTGACTTTGAATTTTTTGAAATGATTGTTTATATTGTATTGTAATGTGTTATTTGTTGTTTTAATTTAATTTTTTGACATGAAATTAACCGACAATTTTTTATTTATTTATAATTTGACGTACAATTTGACGTTTAATTATTATATAATTGTAATGATATTTTAAATGTATATTTTATATTTGTTTAGCCAACATAAAATATAATTAAATAATGAAATATGATATGTAATCTACGCTAACGCATTAGGTTTAGCCTCTAATGTTAGCTGGAATGTGTTCTGATATAAATAAATTAAAAAAAGAAACACAAATATCACCTGTGCTTTGTCTGCCTACTATGCCTACGCCTACGCCTGGCTGCGATATGGAATACTCATGTGGGGACATAGCACTAACGTTCAGGACTTACTTAAAAAACAGAAAAAAATTCTCAGAATTATATATAAAATAACCCCGCCCCCCCGAAATAAGCCCCGAGACTCCTTCAAACCCCACTATATAAATGAGAAAATTCTTACTCTACCATCAGTTTACATATTAGAATTAGCAATGTTTGTTAGACAAAATAAACACCTATTCGAAACTGTACAGAGCAATCGGAGAAACAATAACTTAGTAATCCCACCATCTCGACTAGTTATGTTTAAAAACAGCCCACTTTTTAAATGCATACAAGACTAAGTGTATAATAAACTTCCAAAAAAGCGAAAATTAGAAGAATCTGATAATATATTTAAACATAAACTAAAAACATTCCTAACAAAAAAAAAACGTACTACTCCCTAAAATAATTTATGGAAGACAAAGAGTTAAGTTAAAATGATGACGACATTAAATTAAGATTTAGACATACAATAATAATATATATACCAATACCAATATATACCAATGAATGCAGAAATAATGACTAGTATGTAATAATGATGACATTTTTAGTAAAACGTAATGACATTTTTTTTCTTATTTTCGATGCTTTGACATGCTATTCTATTTAATAAATTGTATATGGTTCCTCTCAATTGTATTCTATTGTGTGATTATTTTTTAAATTTCTTATTGACGTTTAATTGACAATAATCATAATTTTCTTAATTATAATTAATTACATTAATATACTTACTATATTTATCATTAGTATGTAAATAATGTTTAAGACAGCTGCCCCTAGATATTTGCAATGCCCAACCAGGGTGTAACACGTAGACCTGTAAGTTTTATGTGTTATGTGCAATAATGAATAAATAAATAAATAAATAAAATGTGGATAATGCACTTCTTACGCATTAGGATGGTGTGGGTGGGACAATGATGGACAACTAATTGTAAAACGGGACCCTATTACTGAGATTTTGCTGTCCGTCCGTCCGTCTGTTTGTCTGTCCGTCTTCGTAAAGGGCTGTATCTCATGAATCATGATAATAAGCTGATTGAAAAGTTCACATTTGACGCATTTTTAGTGCCGCTTTAACAATAAATAATAAAAAACAGTATAAAATAAATATTTAAGGGGGCTCCCATACAACAAATGTATTTATATTTTGCTCGTTTTTGCTCAATATTGATAACGGTCATAGGTAGATGCTTCAGATATTCACAGAATATATTCACTGAATGTGAGACTCATGAAATGTTCACAGGCGTGTTAGGTAGATTTCGTGTTACTATTTCATGCGCGAATCCGACTCGTACTTGGCCGTTTTTTTACAATCTATCAATAACAAAGTAATCTAGTTATGTGTTTACTGCCTTGTTTAAGAAAAAGTGGCGATTTACGCAATTTAAAAAAAAATCATAATATCATAACTCGATATATATAAACAATTTTTGAACAACCCCCTATTTATTTCTTTGATAAAATACCTGTGTTGCTGGTACGTACATATGGTATACACCATTGTCACAATAAACATAAAGTATACAGTAGAGTAACTTCATACTATCGACCGAATTTACACACGCATACAGACAAGTGTCATTTACACGGCTAAAAAGGTAATAGTACGCAGTGCCACATTGCACAATGGACTGAAAATCGAGTATCATATTTTCAACTTAAGTTTTCAAGTGCCGTTTTTCTGATCATAGGCTTTGTTCACCATTATTATTAGACTGATTTTATACGTGAACCAGGCAATAAGGCTTACGGACGTGATAAAGCGATCACCTACCTCCTACGGGCAACTCAAGGGGAGTCTTCTGAACGTTGCCGCCTGTGAGGGAGAGTTTTTTCAATGAATATTATTATGTTGTTTGAGTTCATTTAGTAGTAAAATTTATGATTTTTAAAAATATAATAAATAAAATTTAAATATAATATAAAATATCCTAACAGATATAATGAGATATACATATATACCATCCATATAACTATTTATTTGTTATTGACTTTTTTCTTTTGGTTGTTTTCTTCTAAATGTTTTACATAATTGTCTAATGTCTACTTAGACAATTATTTCTTCGTCTTCATTTTCTTCTTCTTGCAGAATTTCTGTTCGCTATTCTAAGAAAACTGATTCATTAATTCCATTGTCTCTTTAATATTATCCAATATTGAAGCAAGTCTGACCCTGACAATTGATGCATACTGGCGAACAAACAATCCCATAATCCCACTTTTTGACAGCCACAATTCACAATCCGTCTTGCATTTACAAAAAGTAGTACTAAGCAGTTTTCTGGAGCAGGCGGGAGTAGAGTTTGAATTGGCTCCAAATTATTATCTGTCTATTTCCAACCCCATCCATTTGGGTCCAGCTCATTGCCTAGAGCCACACTTGAACTTGATAAAACATACAAGTGTTGAAAGGCGGAAGCAGATGTTGGAGGGAGACAAGACAACTGAACTGTTTTATTATTCCATGCAGATATTAAATCTGCATGGAATAATAAATGCAATATATGCATGCAATAATAAAACCTCAAATATCTATCTTTGTCTATGGAAATACTTTTTTTGGAGCACCATACATTGCAAAAAGAAAACAAATTCCATTTGTAACGATGTCATGTGGAGAAGCCAATCTTGGTAAATACTTCTGCGCAGACAATTAAATAATTACGTTTTTCGAACAATTTAAATACTGTTTTTCTTTTAAAAATTTCTGATGTAGTATCGCAACCATTTATTGACCAACCCTCCACACTCGAACAATGACGTTACTAAAGGTTACTGACGAAGGGAGTTATTGGGGACAGACAGTATATAGTCTTTTATTTTAAAATACTCATGTTTATACACGTTTTATTGATAAGTAACATAAACCAATAGTTTCTTATTGTCATTTATTAAATATTGACCGTCCGATGACGTGTACAGGCTGCTGCGGCTATTGTGTAAAATAAAAGTTTTCTAATTATTAAAACCGAGATATCTCACGAATAACTGACAGACTATTTTTGTAGAAAATTGTATGATCTACAACTTTTGTCTGACCTATTTTCACGATAAAACTTACCGTTTTCGAGAAAAATGGAAAAAACCTCAACTAAGTATGTAGTAGGTATCGATGGGTATTTTGACATTTTATTTATAATGATGTTTTTAACATCTCTGCGCCAATTTTCAGCTCTATGCGAAATATGCCTAAGTTGACTTATTTTTTAGCGACTTCCAAAAGGAGGAGGTACTGTATTCGGCTGTAGGTATGTATTTTTATATTATGTTCACCGAAGACTCCGCCGTTTGTGGACCGATTTTCAAAATTCTTTTTTTGTTCGTATGCTTATACTCCCGAGGTGGTCCCATTGTCACCAAATCAGGATGTGATTATGGGATCCTAGGGAAATCGAGGGTAACTCACAAATTTTATAGGCACACACATTGATTTTCTTATACTTTCTGAAGCATAAGAGATATTTATGCATAGTAATCATCATCTCATGTTGCTGAGCTGATGATGGAAGGTACTGCGACGGTTAGGAGTTGAGAGCAAATTCTTTCAATAAATGTTTTTTTTGTTCGAAATCTTACATTCCTGAGGTGGTCCAACTGTCACCAAGTCAAAGTCCGATGATGGGATCCCAGAGAAATCGAAGGGAACATTCAAATTTTATAGTACAACAAATTATTTTTATATTTTTACTAAAGATCTATCTAACAAACTATCTGATGATGTGATAAAATCATAAATCATAAATCATTTATTTGGTCATGAAATCATTAATACAATTTACATTATACATAATATTATTTCTATTTCTATTACTTTAAGATGTCAAAAGATTTTAATTACATTAATTATTATAATGATTTTAATGTCAAAAGGTGTCATTGAGGTATTCGTCATAATGATAATAACATTTTGATATCAATAGTTTGTTTGATCGCTTTATGAAATATGTGGTCTTTACTTAATTTTTTTATGTCATTAACTCATTAGGCAGTTTATTATACAATTTGACGGCCATGCAGTATGTACCTTTACTTAGCATATTTAATTTTTTGCCATGTGGGTAGACTAAATTGTTGTTCCGACGAGCATTGCTATTTAATTCGAAAAATTGTTGTTGTTTTTGTACAAACATAAGCATTTCTAATATGTATATAAATGCCTGGTACTGTCAACACTTTTAGCTTTTTAAACCATGGACGGCAGCTATCCATTGTTTTTATACCGGCCATGGCGCGCATAGGTACATTTTTTCAGACAAATTAATATGTCTGTGATATTCGTAGCTGTTCCCCAAATAACAATTCCATATTTTATCCAGGAATATGCATACGCATAATATGCGCATAGTGCTACGTTTATATTTGTACTTTTTTAATTTCCCTTAGGCCATAAGTAAATTTGTTTAATTTAAGGTTTTAAAATGTCTAGGTGATTATTCCATTTTAAATTTGAATCTATGTTTTTTCCTAACAAATTAAAATTGTCTACTAATTCTATATCATAAATTATTATACTGAAATTTTATGTCTATGGATTTTTTTGGTACGGGTAATATTGCATTATTTTTGTTGTTGTTGTTACTACTAGGGAAATCGAGGGAAAACTGAAACTTAATAGGCACACACATTTTTTAAGTCATATTTTGTAACATAATACAAATATTTATGCCCGGTAATTATCGCCTGATGTTTCTAAGCTCATGATTGAAGGTACAACTCCTCAACGGTTAGGAGCTGAGAGCAAATTCTTTCAATAATTTATACGTTCAGGTGGACTGATAGTAGTATTCTTTCAAGCTATTAGATGGCTATTAGATTAACATGAACGGTAAATCTTTTTTACCGACTTCCAAAAGAAGGAGGTACTGTATTCGGCTGTATGTATTTTTTTTTATATATGTTCACCGATTACTCCGCCGTTTATGGACCGATTTTCAAAATTCTTTTTTTGTTCGTTAGCTTATACTCCCGAGGTGGTCAAATTGTCACCAAATCAGGATCTGATGATGGGATCCCAGGGAAATCGAGGGGAACTCTCAAATTTTATAGGCAAACACATTGATTTTCTTATAGTTTCTGAAGCATAAGAAATATTTACGCATAGAAATCATCATCTCATGTTGCTGAGCTGATGATGGAAGGTACTGCTACAGTGAGGAGTTGAGAGCAAATTCTTTCAATAAATAGTTTTTTATTCGAAATCTTACGTTCCCAAGGTGGTCCAACTGTCACCAAGTCAAAGTCTGATGAGGGGATCCCAGAGAAATCGAAGGGAACATTCAAATTTTATAGTACAACAAATGTTTTTCATATTTTTACAAAAGCAAAACAGACATTTGTGTATAATTATCGTCATATCATGTTGCTGAACTGATGATGGAAGGTACTACGACGGTTAGGAGTTGAGAGCAAATTCTTTCAATAAAGGTTTTTTTGTTCGAAATCTTACATTCCTGAGGTGGTCCAACTGTCACCATGTCAAAATCTGATGATGTGATATTAGGGAAATCGAGGGAAACACTGAAACTTAATAGGCACACACATTCTTTTAGTCATATTTTTAACATAATTCAAATATTTATGTCTAGTAATTAAAACCTGCTGTTGCTTAGCTGATGATTGAAGGTACAACTCCTCAACGGTTAGGAGCCGAGAGCAAATTCTTTCTTTAATTTATACGTTCAGGTGGACTGATAGTAGTATTCTTTCAGGCTATTAGATAAACATGATTATAAAAGGTAAATCTGTTTAAAGTTTAGAAGTTAAGTCAAAATTTTTCCAATTATGCTAATACATACAGAATTATCAAAATTACTAAAAAGAGTGAAATAAATTAAGTTTTTAACAAAAAAATAGAACCGACTTGAAACGGTAAAAAATAAAATTGTTCAGTACCTACTTCTTCTTGCTTATGGTAATGACTCTTAAAACGATTTTTGAAGTCGGGCCCTTAGTGAAATGTCCTGTCTTAGTAAATATAGTGTACCTTTCGTTCTGAATGGGCACCGACTCCAATATAGTTTTAACATTCATTACCATAAGCAAGAAGAAGTAGGTACTGTCCCACTGTCTGTACTGTCGATGTCGGTGCCAATTTAGAACGAATAGTACGACATTTGCTAAGGGCCCGACTCCAGAAATAGTTTTAAGAGTCATTACCATAAGCAAGAAGAAGTAGGTACTGAACAATTTTATTTTTTACCGTTTGAAGTCGGTTCTATTTTTGTGTTAAAAACTTAATTATGTCTATTTTGACTGAATTAGTAGTGCCTTAAGATATAATATTTCATGGGATTATGTAAAAAGTAGATCTTTAGTGCAAACCAAAGTATCATACTTTGAACTAATGACTTAAACCAACTTTAGCTGACCACATTCTAATAAAATATTTGCAGTGAAAATTACGAATGTGTAATAAATTACATTTTTTCCGCCCCGATATTTGTAGTCACTACTACATAATATTGAAAGAAATAAGCACCTACTTATGTACCGAAGAATGTATGAATCTGGAAATGTAAGATACATAGGCATTGCATAGAGTCTCAGCTGTTATTTTCCTAAGAACTAGTTATTTTCTTTGAAATCTTTGTATAATCGTATGCCATGTACCTACTAAGGAGCGCATTTAGACTGGATGCTAACCTGTGGCTGACCTAGGCCTTGATTCAATGGCCGCACTTTTTGCTTTATAAGGGAGTGATATGATGAGAAATATTATTTTTCAAATATAGTTATTTATCCATTTAATTTTTAATTTAAATAAAAAATAATAAGAAAAGAAAATTTCGATGGTATAGTCTACATTTTATTCAAATACCAAATGGAAAGTTTCACACTTTTTTTATTATTTAGATTTATTAATAGGTTTTTTTTACCCCAATTCAGGCATCAGTTAATTAGACTTAATTAGTAAGCCAAGTCCCTGAAAACTAAAGTTGTAAACTAAATCTATCTTTAACCTTCCCAAATTTTATTCCAAAACTTATCAGTGATGCTTAGGTACACCTGGTGATGCTTAGCACAACCTCTATACGTTATTATTATTAGTAAAATGAATTAAATGAACCAAAGCGTTTGACGTTTCCTAGTCTAACCACAGGTAATATGCGGAAAAAGATATGGGAATGGTCAGCATTTCCGCCATATTTAATTTCAACGTTTAATTATGTACCTACCTATTCGACGAAATTTACGTCAAAGAATGGGTTTATACGAGTACCTATGATAATACTCAAAAGAGAAACAAATAAACTTGATATTTTTATTTTGGCCTTGATTTCTTTTAAATCGCTCCATTCCTTTTAGCTGTTCCTACGTACATAATATATTTATTATAGGTACTTGTAAATCTTACTTATATTATAAAACTATGTATTTTTAGGTATATTATAAAAATGCCAAAGTTTGGATGTTTGGATGGATGTTTGTTGCTCAATCACACAAGAATGGTTGAACGGATCGGGATGAAATTTGTGACAGAGATAAGAATCTGGAATAACACACAGGCTACTTTTAATTACGAAAAAATGTACTGTTTCCGTGGGATAGTTTAGTATAACAATAACCATAATTATAAACTCAAATCACACAATCGAAGCCGGGTCGCATCACTAGTTTGACTACAAATAGTAGGATAAACAGATTGGAAATAAATCCAATTTAATGACATGAAAT
Source organism: Pyrgus malvae (assembly GCA_911387765.1). Lineage (NCBI taxonomy): Eukaryota > Metazoa > Arthropoda > Insecta > Lepidoptera > Hesperiidae > Pyrgus > Pyrgus malvae. The sequence goes on along the minus strand of OU426951.1, from coordinate 19,191,628 downwards.
ATAATATTAAGGTAGGATATGCCCATATAAAATTAAAAATCATTTCATGTATCATTTCTGTAGTTTGTACTATTACAAAAGGAATACGTAGTTTACCTACGTAGGTTTTTCTGAACGATAATTTTTCCTATGACGAACTATTTGCGTTTGCCGATTGATAAATGGAAAGATAAACTGCTATTCAACTATGTAAGGAATTGTAAGTTTTTTGTTACGTCCGGTTTTATTGTTGAATTGCACATCTTACTATCTACAATAAAATTGATTACTGCCCCGGTAAATACAAAAATTAAAAAACGTAAATCTTTGTACGTTTAAGACCTATTATGTATATTAATTATGAATTAAATATTGCACCATCTAGATTAGTTTTAAGCAAAAAAAGATATAGCATTGGCTTTTAAACAAAACCTAATGAATAAATTGCATACCCGATGAGGTTTTTTGTTGATCGATGGCGATGGCGATGGCCGAGTGGTAAAGATCGCGGTCTCCGACGCGGTAGATCCTTCAAAATTCAAATCGTCGTCGCGCACCTCTATCAAAAGAAATTTGTAATGTGCGCATTTCATCGCTGCTCCACGGTGATGGAAATATTGTGATATTTATTTGATTACGATGTCGCACCAGGCCCGCAAGTGAATCTGAAAATGAAAATTTGGCATTAAATGTCTTTTAAAGTAACCTAAATCTCGCATTATAATTCTTGACGCAAGCTAAAAAAGTGGCTAATGTATTAGATTATTACTGAAATGATCAGTTATATTGTGCAATGAAACTTAAGGAAATACCGTAATTTAACTGCAAAATCTCATTTGTCAAATTAGGTAAATAAGCGAAATCGACAAAATTGGCTCGTCTAGCACAGCAGTGCATAAATATCCGCATTGCTCGATTTACCCTAACACTGACCGAGGATCGCCTTGGCTGCTGCAAGGTGATCGCAATGGTCTGACCTCCCGCGCCCTGCTATTACCTACAGGCTAATTGCTGAACTGAATGCCATGTCGTGTCAACGTCCTCAATGGCGACATTGTACTTTGCACATACCGGAATATCGGCTATTTTAAAACTTATGATTAAACAATTATTTCTGCCGATGAATAATGTGCTTATTTTTTATTGTCTTTGACTTCTAATTATTGTCGACTCGCGTGACGCAATGGTTACTTTACTATGCCGGACTGCCAATCGAAGCTCCCGGGTACGATTCCCAGCGAAGCAGGAATTTAAATTATGAGTTTAAATTATGTGTTTCTGTTTCTGTGTGTACCTTCGTGTATCCGTATGGTACCTACGACACAAGGTATATCTACCCCACTGTGGGGCTATGAATGTGAAACGTTATTATTTATTTTATTTTATTATGGACAGGTGAACATGCTATAAAGGAAATTGGTAGGGCTTTTTGTAACTAATAAATTTTGAATTTTATACTAGGTAGGTGTTTATTGTAATCGAGTGTTATCGGGGAATTACAAAGTGTCTTCTCGTCCAGAATACCTCATTGCTTGAAGTCGAAAGTTTTCGGGCAATGTGTGTTGCCAGTGACGATCTACGGCGCTGAGACGTGGTCTTTTACAGTTGGCCTTTTCCATAGGCTTAAGGTCGCTCAGCGCGCAATGGAGAGGGCTATGCTTGGTATTTCTCTACGCGATAGAATTCGTAACGATGAAATCCGTATACGAACGAAAGTTACCGACATAGCTCTTCAAATTTGCAAGCTGAAGTGGCAATGGGCAGGCCATATAGTCAGAAGAACCGACAACCGATGGGGAAGAAAGGTTCTCGAATGGCGACCACGTCTCGACAAAAGCAGTGCAGGCCGCCCTCCAACCAAGTGGACTGATGACCTGAAGAAGACAGCGGGCAGTCGTTGGATTCAGAAGGCCCAGGACCGGGAGTAGTGGCGAACGTTAGGTGAGGCCTATGTCCAGCAGTGGACTTTAAAAGGCTGATGGATGGATGGATGGAGGTGTTTATTGTTAACACTATTACGCAACAGCAAAGAAAGGGTTAAGTTTTCACGCCTGCCTTTGTGTTCAATAAGTATTTTCATTACATCCAATCTACGAAATTATTGGAGAAATTTCTATAATGAAGCAGTCCCAGAAGTCCAAGTGTGGGTAACTAAGATAGTGAGACCGAGAAGATACATATCTATATTGATGTGATTTTTATAATAATGATACGTACCTATCTACAGTTTTACAAGAATATAAGTTTGTACATTCACAGCTTCCCGTCTTTATACGATGTGCTCCGACTGTATCATAGAGTAGGTACCTACTTGACTGTAGGTATGCTATAATTTTCTTGCAGAAATACATTATTAGAATCTGGTTGGCTTGTGTTATATTTGTATCTATTTGGTCTTGCCGCAGTCGGGTTTTTTACCGACTTCCAAAAGAAGGAGGTACTGTATTCGGCTGTATGTATTTTTTTTTTTTTTATATATGTTCACCGATTACTCCGCCGTTTGTGGACCGATTTTCAAAATTCTTTTTTTGTTCGTATGCTTATACTCCCGAGGTGGTCCCATTGTCACCAAATCAGGATCTGATGATGGGATCCCAGGGAAATCGAGGGGAACTCTCAAATTTTATGGGCACACACATTGATTTTCTTATAGTTTCTGAAGCATAAGAGATATTTACGCATAGAAATCATCATCTCATGTTGCTGAGCTGATGATGGAAGGTACTGCGACAGTGAGGAGTTGAGAGCAAATTCTTTCAATAAATAGTTTTTTATTCGAAATCTTACATTCCCGAGATGGTCCAACTGTCACCAAGTCAAAGTCTGATGAGGGGATCCCAGAGAAATCGAAGGGAACATTCAAATTTTATAGCACAACAAATGATTTTCATATTTTTACAAAGCAAAACAAACATTTGTGTATAATTATCGTCATATCATGTTGCTGAATTGATGATGGAAGGTACTACGACGGTTAGGAGTTGAGAGCAAATTCTTTCAATAAATGGTTTTTTGTTCGAAATCTTACATTCCTGAGGTGGTCCAACTGTCACCATGTCAAAATCTGATGATGTGATATTAGGGAAATCGAGGGAAACCCTAAAACTTAATAGGCACACACATGCTTTTAGTCATATTTTTAACGTAATACAAATATTTATGTCTGGTAATTATCACCTGCTGTTGCTTAACTGATGATTGAAGGTACAACTCCTCAACGTTTAGGAGCTGAGAGCAAATTCTTTCTTTAATTTAAACGTTCAGGTGGACTGATAGTATGTCTTTCAGACTTTTAGATGGCTATTAGATAAACATGATTATAAAAGGTAAATCTGTTTAAAGTTTAGAAGTTGTGAAAAAATTTCCAATTAGGCTAATACATACAGAATTATTAAAATTACTAAAAAGAGTGAAATAAATTAAGTTTTTAACAAAAAAATAGAACCGACTTCAAACGGTAAAAAATAAAATTGTTCAGTACCTACTTCTTCTTGCTTATGGTAATGACTCTTAAAACTATTTTTGAAGTCGGGCCCTTAGTGAAATGTCCTGTCTTAGTAAATATAGTGTACCTTTCGTTCTGAATGGGCACCGACTCCAATATAGTTTTAACAGTCATTACCATAAGCAAGAAGAAGTAGGTACTGTCCCACTGTCTGTACTGTCGGTGCCAATTTAGAACGAATGGTACGACATTTACTAAGGGCCCGACTCCAGAAATAGTTTTAAGAGTCATTACCATAAGCAAGAAGAAGTAGGTACTGAACAATTTTATTTTTTACCGTTTGAAGTCGGTTCTATTTTTTTGTTAAAAACTTAATTTTGTTATTATTAATTGTATACCATAATTTTTATACTTAAGTATTACTTAAAACGTACTTTATATTTTAAGGCCAGTTCGCCCGGAACTACCTACCACTAACTTCCCTTGGTTTTACCAATTGTTCAATTAATTTGATTATGTATTACTCCTGTAAAGCCCGGAATAAAATTGACTACATCCCTATAAAGAAAATTATTGAGAGAAAATTTATAGTAGCTATAAAAATAGATTTGAAACTTAAATAATGCTAATGATGCTCAAATCGTCATGTTATTTATCTAACCATCTCTCAGGTAAATTCAAGCAAACAAATCTATCATTATAGCACACATGCATGGATATTGGCGTCAGCGTCCGACCACTTAGTCCATGCAAATAGTGTTAGGTATATTTACAAATTATTTCTACGTCGCAATGAATTGTACTTATGAACGTTACTCGCTATTGTTGACAATATAATAAAAAATGTAAAGTACTAAAAACACATTAACGAATCCCACCATTTTAAGGTCAATACGAACACTTTACCTAAATACTTACATTAACTTCGAAACAGAACAAACAATATGTTCTGTTTTGCAACCATCATACCCTGAGCTTTTCGACATACCATCACATCAGAGATTTTTGAAGTGAAAACTTCATAAGCGGCGTTGTGCACATTTTTTGGGATGGGTAAAAAATGTAAACTCGCGTTAGGTGCACGTGGCCTGATCACAAATTCCTAAGACGGGGTGACAGCTGATGACGGCTCGACTGTTGTAGTGTTATGAATACACTACATGTGAATACTTACATCATTCATGTCCATTATAATTTTTTATAACTTATATCCTTTTGTTCTATTGTTATATCTTAACTTTTCCTTGCGTATTTCTTTATTACTTTGATACAATGTTTGTTTACCTATTTTGGTTTGAAACATCTTTCAAAATTGTCTCGTCTGTCTTTTTTGTTTCTTATTTCATTTCATAGATCATAACATTTTTGTCTTTGGCTAATTCATGTTCTTATATTATAATTCTAAATTGTTATTTTTAAATAACAATTGTAATGTTCCTCTAATTTAGTTAACTATTAGTATCGTATGAAATTAATTTACGACACACGCTAAAATTATGGATCATGGAAACTCTTTGGATAACCTGCTGGTCGAATGCAAGAGTGCATAAAGGAAATCTGAAGAAGTCTTAGAGCATCAAGGTATGACAGTTGACATATTTAGAAATGTATGCGTCTGTAGCGATGAAAGAATATTTGTGAATGTGTGACAAAATTAAAATGTGTGCGTTCTACCCCCGCACCAGATTTGGCACAAAAATTATTTATATATCGAAGCGAGGCACTATGCCGTCTCTACTGAAGGGTGAGTCAGTAACTTTGATGCTCTAAGGAAGAAGTCAATTCTTTGAATGAAATTCATATATAAGGGCCGGACGGCCGAACACGAGTTTCTTTCTTGTTCTCTTGGTTCTCTTGATTCTTCGGAATAAAAATCTACAACTACATCTACTGGAAGTTTTTACAAGTGAATCTTATCCAAACCTAACCAAACTCTATTATACTAATTTGAGCGAATTTTTTTGTGATATAATGCCTGGATTTGTGGAATGTGGATTTCTTAACAACTCTATCTAAAGAGCTGAAGATTCTGGACTTGCAGAGATCCGACCGTTCATGAAAGGAGGTAAGACTAATAATTATTCTATCGTTTCGCATGTGTCATAGGGACTTTAAGTGTGCTAGTTTCTAATTTAGTTCTACGCTTAGTATAGTCCATTTCTGTAACCACTAGGTTATAAAATAAACCCAGTTAAACCCTAAACACCTTTTATTCCACTACACTGTCTATACTTGTAAAATTCGTTAATATCAAGTATTTAAAATATGGACATTGAACAAAGTGCATCTATTAATGAAAAACGTGACGAAAAAATAGTGAAAGAAAATGAGAGAGTACTTTATAAAAATACTAGATGCAAACCTACTGAAAATACTAGATGAAAAATAATACTGATAATAAAAGCAATTCGTGCGATATTATTCCCTAACCATTCCAAAATATCAAAATTAATGCACAACGTTAATGTTCAAGTTTTCAGTTCTGCCGGCACTACCGGAGTGCAACCCGTTGTTTTTTTTATTGGGAGCTATTTCAGATGGCGTTGTTAAGTAACACTAAGTAAATGAGTGTTTCGTTTGAAATTAAACCAAGAAAATAAATTGTTTTTATCCGAGAAACGTTCGGTTGTCCAGGTACTTATTATAAACGAAGGCAGCTTTATAGCCTTTAATTTTTTATTCGTGTAGCTACGATTCTCCAACCTGAAGAAATAGTTTTTTTATAAAATTGAGACGCATGACAACACAACTACGAGCTGCATACCTGCATTGGAGCAGCGTGGTGGTTATGCTCCAGACCTCTCCAAAAAGGAGAGAAACCCGTGCCCAGCAGTGGGACGCAAAAAGAGTTGCAGCCAAATAATCCTTCGATCCTTCAAAGCAACAAGAATGGAAGTGAGTTACACGAAGTTGGGAGGGCACAAATTTCCAAGGAAAATCCGAATAGCACGCTGCGCAATTAGCGCAAGTAGAGTTATTATATCAGGCAACAAGGTGATTGTGTTGCGGTCACATCATTTTCACATCGGTTTTACATTTATGCGATGATATGCGATAAAGATAGACTAACAGGCAGGTACATATCAAGGTAGCTTAATGGTATAAGATGTTATTTGATCCATAGTTTATCAGTCATCATTATTTTTGCAAATTTACATATTACCGCACTCTGTTTCTTCTACATGCCGTCATTCCGTCAGAGACGGACATTATAAAAAAGCAGCTAAGTGCGAGTCGGACTCGCCCATGAAGGGCTCAGTAGCAGCAAGTAACATAAAGTTGTTTGAATGAAAGGTACCTAAATTGCGGTTTACGATTTATGACGTATTAAAACAACTAAGTACTATATTTCGTACAAACCAATTTTCGGTGAAATTTTGCATGGTATTTTGAATGTACATCATATTTCTTTAGTTTTATTATTCTCTTATTTTAGAAGTTCCAGGGGGGGGGGGCACATGTTACCAATTTTTAATGCAGTTCACAAAATACATTTTCGGGACATACGGACGGACAGACAGACAAACAGGACGAGGGTTCATAAGTGTTCCGTTTTTGCCATTTGGCTTCGGAACCCTAAAAACTGGCCTTGCTTGGTGTTGGTTTTGTGTCCGTCTCCCTGCTGACGACACGAATAAATAATAAACTCGTTTGTTTCTTTTGACGTTGGGCACTTACATCTAACGCGTGTTATTTTATGTGAATGATGTAAAACCATGATTAAGTGACACCTGTATGCGCGTTCATTTGCAAAACTGGTTTTCAGTTGACAAGTTATGTTAAGATAATGAGAGCTTAACTAGTTCCTTTTGTATAAATTGGCAATGCATATCAGAGGGACGGGCGATAGATTAGCATCGTTTAGTCCTGCAGATCATTGCTCTAATCGTGACGTAATTTTATGAACTTGTCCTATTCATTAGCTCCTAGATAAGTAAATAGTTATAGATATGTATTTCGCAAGTCATATGAAGAAATAATACGCTAGTTTTTATTTTTATTTTTTAGCGAATAAAAATAAGAATAATAAGAAATTATAATATAAAATAAGGAAGATATCTGTCAGTGAATAATTACGTTAAGTAATTACCTTAATAAATATAATGTATTTTCGGTGTGACTAATAAATTATTGCCTTTTATACATTACTTACATATAATAAAAATGTTTAAAACGTCCCAAGACATTAAATAGTGGTAGCTTTTAGGTACTTATCGAATTCCTATTTGCGTCCCGCGGCTTTGCTTGGGTGAACGGTGGGCCTGGAGCTTACTCCACCTCATTGCTCTAATGCGCGTTGATAGAGATGCGTGTTAGTGGGCAGCCCGCTGTCGGATGTTCTTGACCCGCCTTAAGGCCTCCAACAAGGTTTAACGACGTCTATCTGTCCATAGCTACCGGGGCCGCGTGCGCTCCGAAGCACGAAAACCCGAAACGCACGGAAACAGGAAACGCCCATGAAATTTTGCCACTAGCGGTCGGCGGTAGCAGATAACTTGCGTTCTACGCCAGTCGCCCGCGCCGGGTCATGCGCGCTTCTATATAGGTATACGTACTGTATTAATGAATACCTGCGTTATCTTTTCACCATTACGCTTTTGAAAATTTTGAAATTCGCCTGGCACCACTTGGACTCGTGGCGGTCCGTCAGAGTATGTTTTGCGAAGTGTAAAGTTTAGGAAAACTTCCCTGCTAAGGTATTTTTAATGGTTTATTTTATGAGATTCCACAAAAAAGATGTAATATAACTCTTCTTAAAAGTCGGCACGCAAAGCTGACTCCTGGCGCTTGCCTGTATCCAAAGGCGATGGTAACAACGCAAACACTCTAAATTTACTGACCTTTGTAACGTCGGCAAATAGTCGTCAACGAATAGATACAAATACAAATATTTTATATTATACACAGACTATACAATACAATTTACACAGTATACAAAAGCGACCTTAACGCTGATAGCGATCTCTTCCAGACTGCCTTAGGATAGAGAATTGGTAAAAGACTGTAAGAGTACCTAAGAGAATCTGTATCGATACCTGATGCACCGATGTGCACAAAATTATGTATAAAAATAAATTAAATGAAATTTCGAGCAAAATATATACTTACATACGTAATATATTAATACATAAGAATATATGAAATGAAATAAGTATTCTTTTTCACTGTACGGTTCCTTTACAAACTTTTAGTGAACGTCATTTTTTTTGGTCTGTTTGCTCCTGGGTTCGCTTAGGCAATGCTGAGCTGAGCCCTAGGGTCCCCTGGTAAAACCGAATTGATTTTTATGGATAAGTCTATTAATTGTAAAGTGTTTTAGAAGTTGTTCTAGAATTATTTTCTCAGAGAATTTACGAATAGAGGACAGAATTGAAATACGATTAGGTCTAAAGTTGAAGGGATCTAAAGTACCTACTGCCCGACTTTAATAAAGGTACCACTTTACTGTTTCATTAGATCAGGAAAGTCACCACTCTTAATACAGTTTTTGAATATTATAGCTAGTTATTAAGTCAATTATTGAACTAATATTTTTACAAAGATACCCCAAAGATCAGTAGTGTTATTAATTTATAAAGTCTTAAAAATCTTTAAAATGTGTTTAGCGTCTACATGTCTAAACTTACATTTGCATTCGCTTACATTTTTCTTAAGCTATAATTCGTCGGCTTCAGGGGAAGATATAATAAACATAACCTAAACTATGCATATAATATAATATATTATATAATATAAATTTATAATATAGCACTGAAGTAACGAACGTCTTCGTCTCGCACTTGGCCACTTAGTTGTTATTAGGGCACAAAGTAATGTTATTAGGGGAACGACAAATATAGAGCAAGAGACGTATTCGCTTTCGCTGGGTGCGAAGTACCTACAAAATAGGTGGGACAGTCACGAAACGATCTCAGAGCGCACGGTGACTAAAAAAGGAACTTTCGGCGGACGAAATGCCACTACTGCTAGTTATAAATAGAGAAATTTACGTAACCGAACATTTTAATTAAAAATAGATAAACATGCGTCAGGAAACCTGCTGCGTAGTCAACTCAACTGCAGGAACAATGGTAAAATAGTTTTTTTAAGTGGAAAGATAGGGAAGATAGGGATTGTAGTGGCAGCTTTTCTAAGGAATAATAACGAATTTTCTGGACATAAGACACACGGTACTTACTTAGTATCTTTCTGGTCAGGATTCATAAGGATATTGCAACGGCCGAGACTCCTTAAAATAGTATAAAACTAAATTTCTTAAAACTAAACTTGGTTTGCTATATTGATGTTTTTTGCATGTTCACTGTGTATTAGTTTTGCAGTCCAAAATAGTGCTTTATTATAAATAATAAGTACCAATAAGTACCACACGAAACACTCATTTGCTTAGTGTTACTTAACAACGCCCCATTTGAAATCGCTCCCAATAAAAATATATTAACAAAAAAATATAAAATAAACGCAATATGGTTTTGATTGAGGTTTCAAACCGGGTCTCTAGTTCCGCGGTCAGCCCACGTTACCATTCGCCCAAGGAAGCTTTAATTCTATGAAATTTTTATAGAGGTCTTTCAAATCGACATTGTCATTTCTTTGAACCTCGGATTGGCGGATGGCGTTTGACGGCGTTTTACGTCACAATATTATAAATACTCTCCAATAGATGTCAGGAAGAGTCGTATTTCAAAAATATTTTTTAATAATTTAAAATATCTAAAAATAAAACCTAACTGGATCGATTTATCACCCCCGAAACCATACCCTAAATTTAATCAAAATCGTTGGAGCCGTTCCCGAGTTTAAAAAATATATTTAGGTATAAGTATACAATAATTGCTCATTTAAAGGTATTAGATTGTACAATTATCCTTAATCAACACTAATTAATAATTAGTTTCATGAATTACACGAGTATAATATTTACGACTACACTCATATGATTTCCTATATCACATTTGATTTTCACTCCATCTCACACATGTTAAGAAAAAACTAATTGTTTACCTTTCATGGTTGCTTGTGATTAGTCGGAATCTAGTTTATATTTATTTGGCCACGTTTAACTGAAATTTGAAGTACATTGGACCAAGGTATCACGATGTCTCTTACAAAATTTGCCACCGTTTTGTCAACCGCTTAGGGGTGGAATTTCGAAAAATCCTTTCTTATCGGATGCCTACGTCATACAAAGATCAGACGCGTTTTAAAACTCTACGATCAGCGGTTTGGCCTGTGGCTTGATCCATCAGTCAGTCATTCAGGACAAAGCATTTTATATGTATAGATTATTATTTTATTTTTCGCTTTAATTACAGGTTCGGTCGCGTAGCAATACATTAGCGATCCTGTCTAAAGGCGCAAAATACCAACTACTTATTATTACCGACTTCCAAAAGGAGGAGGTACTGTATTCGGCTGTATGTATTTTTTTTTATATATGTTCACCGATTACTCCGCCGTTTGTGGACCGATTTTAAAAATTCTTTTTTTGTTCGTATGCTTATACTCCCGAGGTGGTCCCATTGTCACCAAATCAGGATCTGATGATCGGATCCCAGGGAAATCGAGGGGAAATCTCAAATTTTATAGGCACACACATTGATTTTCTTATAGTTTCTGAAGCATAAGAGATATTTACGCATAGAAATCATCATCTCATGTTGCTGAGCTGATGATGGAAGGTACTGCGACAGTGAGGAGTTGAGAGCAAATTCTTTCTATATAGTTTTTTATTCGAAATCTTACATTCCCGAGGTGGTCCAACTGTCACCAAGTCAAATTCTGATGAGGGGATTCCAGAGAAATCGAAGGGAACATTCAAATTTTATAGCACAACAAATGATTTTCATATTTTTACAAAGCAAAACAGACATTTATTTGTGTATAATTATCGTCATATCATGTTGCTGAACTGATGATGGAAGGTACTACGACGGTTAGGAGTTGAGAGCAAATTCTTTCAATAAACGGTTTTTTGGTGGAAATCTTACATTTCTGAGGTGGTCCAACTGTCACCATGGCAAAATCTGATGATTTGATACTAGGGAAATCGAGGGAAACACTGAAACTTAATAGGCACACACATTCTTTGTCATATTTTTTAACATAATACAAATATTTGTGTCCGGTAATTATCACCTCATGTTGCTTAGCTGATGATTGAAGGTACAACTCCTCAACGGTTAGGAGCTGAGAGCAAATTCTTTCATTAATTTATACTTTCAGGTGGACTGATAGTAGTATTCTTTCAGACTTTTAGATGGCTATTAGATAAACATGATTATAAAAGGTAAATCTGTTTAAAGTTTAGAAGTTAAGTGAATTTTTTTCCAATTATGCTAATACATACAGAATTATTAAAATTACTAAAAAGAGTGAAATAAATTAAGTTTTTAACAAAAAAATAGAACCGACTTCAAACGGTAAAAAATAAAATTGTTCAGTACCTACTTCTTCTTGCTTATGGTAATGACTCTTAAAACTATTTTTGAAGTCGGGCCCTTAGTGAAATGTCCTGTCTTAGTAAATTTAGTGTACCTTTCGTTCTGAATGGGCACCGACTCCAATATAGCTTTAACAGTCATTACCATAAGCAAGAAGAAGTAGGTACTGTCCCACTGTCTGTACTGTCGGTGCCAATTTAGAACGAATGGTACGACATTTACTAAGGGCCCGACTCCAGAAATAGTTTTAAGAGTCATTACCATAAGCAAGAAGAAGTAGGTACTGAACAATTTTATTTTTTACCGTTTGAAGTCGGTTCTATTTTTTTTTATCGTACTACTATAGGTACGTGTTCTTTGAGTTACCATATCTATCTATATCTATACATATAATAAAACTGTAAGCAGGGTCAATTCTGTACATTGCATATAAATAAAAAAATACTTCTAGAGGTCTTTTTATAAGTAACAGAAGCTAAAAATATAAGTTTTGAAATTTTTGTCTGTCTGTCTGTCTGTTGTTAGTTTTTCACGCAAAAACTATTAGACGGATTTTGATGAAACTTTTTTGTTTTATATATATTGGGCCTCGCTAACATTTAGGCTATAGAAAATTTTAAAAATCACCCTTTAAGGGTGATTCTGAGGGATGAGGGATGAAAATTTGTATGGAAAACTTGGTTTTTTCAATAGATTTTCTTGAATTTTGGTATGAATATTTTGTAACCAAAATAAAAGAATACGTGTTTCAGCATTTTCCGAAATTCATCCTTTAAATGTCAATTTTCTTTGAAACTCTTTGAAAATTGAGTGTCGAGAATTGATGTACAGAATGTTTTTGTGCAGAGTATTTTACTTATAATTTTGTATTTGTAATCTTTACTAACATAGTGAGAAACATAATATTTAAGCTTTTTTCAAAACTACCCCTCAATAGCAAATAATATGGATTCGAAAGTTTTTATCTCAAGCGTAGAATAATTAACCTTAACTTAATATTTCATTTTCAAATTCGTTTCCCTTCTTTGACTGATGTGTTTACAGATATATTGTTGAATGAATTTCCGTAACATTAGTGTGTATTTCATATCAATCGGGTCATAAACAAAAAAAAGTATACGGAACATAAACTTAAAAGGCACTAAAAAGAATTTAGATGAAAGTTTCGTTAACAGCCCTTTCAAAACCATAAATGAAAGTTTAAATTTAAGTAAAATTAGATTAATAAATATACTTTGATTAGTTTACTGCATTTTCTTTCGTTGGCCGAGTATGGCTAGACTATAGGTACCTAAAACGCGCATCGCGAGCCTCACCGCCGCCGAACTTTACATCACAGGGATCCATTGAGTTAGTTGCTCAGCTTATTAGTCTTCTTTTGGGGTGAAAGATTATGAACAGGCTGCAGATGAAACGACTGTTAACGCTACGTTATATCAGGCTACAACCTCTAAAGAGTTGCACTGCTGGGCATGGAGCTCTCCCAATATTGAGGAGGCCTCAAGCTCCAACGAACCGAAATCCAAATCTTACAACCTCAATACATCCAGCATTAAGGGATCTAAACCTTCATACAGAATGTACAAAGCCTTAACAAAACGAGACTACTGCAGACATCTAGGTGACGAATAGTTAAACTTTTAGTGAACCATGCCAACTGTTAATCTCATTATCTCTACCTATTTGGTAATTTTGACATTCGATTTATCAACCACAAAGTTTACATGCCATACGGTAGATGGCGTTATTGAGGAATATTCATTTCTTCTACAAAGTAAATCGATGGAGATAATTTCAAATAAAAGTCTAAAGTCTAATAAAAGTAAGTAGGTACATAGTGTAAAAAAAATAAAGTTTCACACTTATAGCCTCACAGTAGGGTAGATATACCCTGTGTCGTGGGTGCCATGAACACACACAGAGACAGAAACACAACCACCCAGACCGAGAACAGAAATTTAAACTCATCATTGAAATTTCTGTTTCGCCGGGGTTCGAACCCGGGACCCTTCGATTTGCAGTTCGGCATGGTAAACATTGCGCCACGCGGGTTGTCCCGTCGTTAGCAGTCCTTTGGTTTGAAGGATTTAGAAACAATAAATTATATGTATAGATGTATAGATTTCACTATATGTAAGAATAATCTACCTACTACTAATTCAATGCAAATAAATAATCTTTTATCTTTAATCAATCCCTTTTATGCAAGTCTTTATTGACGCGGACGACGTCGCGGGCACAGCTAGTAATTAAATACAATAATAATAAATAATAATAATAAAAATAAATCATTTATTTTCAGGCAACAAGGCCCATATAATGATTCAAATAATATTAAGTAAAGTAAGATTTGAAAATGTGATTCATATAATCGTATAAACAACTATACAGAAAGGTACCAGTTTATGGTTGTTGAGTCCACACGTGTTGTATTTACATTTTTTTTCAATTTTATAGCTTACACCGAGGATATAATTTCTGCTGCGGAAAACCCCATATAACTGAAACCGGATTTGATTTGACGCACCCAGACCCGATGTTCATTCCATAAATCGTTTGCACTTTTTGTACTTTGGACGTCACAGATGGTCATTATACGCTCAGGCTTTGTGGAGTTTTTGTAATACATAAATAGCATTTTTTGTATAATACGGCTATTTCTGAGGTACGTTTCTTAATATATTCGACGTTTTACAGGATCAGTTAAACAAAAATACAGCTAAGTACTGTTTTATATGTGCAGGATACCCGTTTTACGATAAAAACTCTGGAATGTGGCACTGTGGCAACATTTTAGTTCCTTTGTGGATAAAAGACATCAACGGGAGCGCAGCTGCGAAACAGTTATATGAAACCATCCACTAATATTAAATGTTGAATCAATAGCAAAATCATTAGTAGGTTATTATTTTAAATAATTTTATACAATCTTAATAGAAAAAGATAAGGTGAAAATAATGAGAAAAGTACCTAGTGAAAACGTTCTACAAAAACTAGTTATCTGCATTTAAAAACGAAGTTCTTTATCAAGTTTCAACGGAAACAGCGTAAGCTCTTTGGTGTCTTCTACTTTAATAAATATTTTGAAGTTTTTCTCCTGCGCTCCTATTACATATTAATTATTTATATAATAATATAAATCTCGCCGTATCAATCATTGGACTTTGAAATAATTTGACTAGGTATATAAATGTAGTAAGGAGCCACCAAATGGCAACGTTGACTGTTATTACAAGTGAACAACAAAATTTCCTTCTTTGTTGTATGCTCCACACTTGCAGCTGCCCCTAGTATCACCACCTAAATAACCTACCTTTTTTTGGTATCGGGGGGGAAACCTTCAATAGGTATCGTAAGAGGCGACAAAAAGGGGTCTTCCGGGGTTGTGGGCGGTGTGAGTGAGAGCTCGATCCGCTTAGCCAGCAGCCCTGGAAAGGACGGCTGTGTGTGCGAGGCCGAATGGCCGAATGCCACCGTAAGCATCGGAAGGTGCAGGAGGGCACATCTCTCGACGATGACAGCGGTGCGTTCCACTGGAGATCCCGGAGTCCTTCCTAAGCGCAGACTGCCTCTGCGGGGGGGGGGGGGGGGAAGAGTAGAGGGGTTTTTAGTGCGGTAAAAATCCCACATAAAAATCCTAAGGTGCCGGGTACCTTTTGAAAGTTTCTCCCCCGATACCAAAAAAGGTACCTGCATGACTTCACAAATTATTATTATTTTTTGCTCATTCTAAATTAAATTATTGATCTTCCAGATCTTCCTAGTAAATAATAAAACGATTTCATTCTGGTGCTGCAAGTTTATTAAAACATTTAATTATGGTGTTAAGTAGCAAAGGCCAAATGCCACTCTTGCATAATAAAAATAACAAGTAGACTTAAACTGCGCTATATAATAATAATTTACGTTGTTTATTACTACGTAATATATAATCCAAGGTCTCAACAAGATTATATTGTATAATTATTAATACAATTAAATATAATGAACTACTAGTGCCGTGTGGTGTCCGGCGTTAGAATAGCGCCACTCCGATTCGACCTAAGAAGCGACCAAGGGACATATTCCAGGAGATGGGCACCAGCGTTTTCCTGAGTAAAATAACATCTACTGCGGTCACTAAACCGCAGTACCAAGCGTGGTGACTATGGCAAAAACCCCCAATGGCAGCTACAACTAAACCCCCGCCCCCAGTCTCCGGCGGCCCCGCTATTCCTGGTATTGACGGCGGCCATGGTAACGGCGGGACAGGGGGTGCTAAGAATCTCCGGCAGAGATTCTACTGTCACAAGGGTAAACGACCTCTGTACCTGGTAACATATAACACCAGGACAATGAGAACCGACGAGAAGGTCATGAGCTGGAAGCAGAGATAGATAAGTTACGCTGGAGTGCCATAGGATTGTCCGAAGTCCGAAGAGAGGGGGAGGATATGGATCACCTTAAATCTGGTAACTTTGGTTCTATCTGTCCCAAGGTGGTGTCGAGTTTCTCGTCCGCAGGTCCCTCGTCAACAACGTGACGAAAGTGTCAGCATTGGTGGCGTACCTTATACTCAGAATTTCAAAACGGTATTCGCTGAAGGTATATGCGCCGACCGCGACACACCCAGACGATGAGGTTGAGACTATGTATGAGGACGTCGGTAGAGCCAGCCATACATGCTTCTAAGACTCATTTCATGGTGGTGAAGGGGGATTTCAATGCAAGACTGTGCACGCGAGACGGCGACGAGCAGAGAGTAGGACCCTTTGGGTTTAGACAACGGAACCACCGAGGATACTTGCTTGCTAACTTCTTGGAGAAGGAGAGCCTCTTCATGATGAACTCCTTGATGTTGAAATGAAATACAGGCAGCTAAATAAACAGATCTCTTGCAGCAGACGACGCGATCTGCGTACTCATAACACAAAGCGCAACAGAAACACTATAGAGCGGAACCAAGGCACTAAAGTGTTCACAAGGGATCTGAGTATTAGGCAAAGCCAGTTGATAAGATTAAAGACTGTATCTGGCGCGCTATAGTTTAGCGCGCGTCTAGTTAGTTTCGTCTACGCCTCAAATTCAGAGAGAAATTGAGAGGTTCTACGAACGGTTGAACAACTCCTCAAAAGCTCCCGTTACCAATGTGGTGAACGATAAGAGAGCCAAATTGACACGACACTATACCGAAGATATCCCGGACGTCAGCCTGTACGAAATTAGAAGGGCCCTTAATCACCTTACAAACAACAAAGCACCGAGAGTTGACGGTATTACATCAGAGCTGCTGAAAGCTGGAGGGAAACCCCACCTAGTGGCGCTCCAAAAACTGTTCGATACCGTCATCAGTAGTGGAACTGTCCCGGAGGCGTGGAGCAGAAGCGTGGTGGTTTTGTTCTTCAAAAAGGGTGACAGAGCACTATTGAAGAACTATAGACCCATCGCGCTTCTGTTTATTAGCACAGTGAAAAGTGCTATTTTTTTTGTTTAAAATTGTATTTTCACAAGTTTTTGATATCAATTTAATGTTTAATTAATATCTTTAGAAAATTTAATAACTCTTTAGGCTAAAAACAACGAGTATTTTTATTTGCGGTGTTTAATATCGAAAATACAGTTAAATAAAATTTTATTCTCACTAAAAGACCGACTATACTGGGTCTTACCCTACCTAATCAAAGGAAAAAACGCCAGTGCAGGTACCTACTATAGATAATACTATAGAAGATAATAGAAGCACTTACCTATGTACCCACCTATCCTATCGACCTCACTTCAATATATATATGTATGATGCATATTGTATAATGACTTCTTTGGATGTGGTTTACTGACTTGGAATGTTGTACGAATTGGTTAGTAATTTTCGTAGAAATTAGTAATTGTTAATTATGTTTGTTATTATTAGTAATAATTTTAAGAATTGTAAGGTTCACCTCAGTGAACCGCTGAGCCTAGCCTATCATCAACATAATAATCGAGTTGACCGGTTGTCCAAGGACAAGATCTGGTGTGCGGCCACACCACATTTACGTATTTCCCAATGTCAATTTGCAATAATGTTAGATAGGAATGCTTGTTTGCTAGTGGGTAGATCGGGCAGTCAATAAGCTGAGGCCGTAGCAGAAATTAGCATACCGTTTATGCCTTGTGGCATGGTCAATGGTACTTAATGCAAATGTTACGTTACGTCCGTTTCATTTAATCGAAAATGCTGCATTAGGTATCATCAAATACTTTTTGTATGATTAAGTAGTTTTTATTAGCTAGGTATGATTTGCGGTTTCACCAAAAAGGATAATTACCTATTGTTCAACTTCATATTTTAGGCACATACCTACATATTTTTATGTACTTATCTACCCGACAGGATTCTCAGGACTCGCCTAATTTATAGCGCAAGGCTAATTTTAATATTACGTATATTAAAATTAGACTTGTGCTATAAACTAATATTTCGCATAAGGATTAAGATAGATATGTTTTGTTTTGTTCATCAATTGCAGTTCAGCCCTCGTTCAGTGTTGTGGATTATGACCACGTCTCATTAGAGGTAGCCTGTGCCCAAAAATGCCTTAAAAAGTTTGCTGTTTATTTTACATTCTGCAACCCCTTTTTACGTTCCACTGCTGGGCACGGGTTTCTCCACATTATTGGGGAGGCCTGGAGCTTACTCCACTACGCTGCTCCAATGAGGGTTGGTGGAGAAATGTGATTTTACATTAGGCTCAACAAAGTGATGTAAGTTTTGAATAGAGTTTTGGCGGGAAGTCTGAAAGGACATGTTGTGCTCTTGTTTTATTTTATTTTCTTCTTATAATAAAAAATCTTACTTTATGCGAAAGTAAGATTTTTTATTAGTTTTAAGGTATTATAGTGATATTTAGGAAATATTATTTAGATGCAACTTTTAAATTACACAGTTCAACTCTTTTTTTTTTGAGATATAAATAATAGAATTGAGGCGTTCCGTCTATAAAATATAATTTATGCCCATAATAAAGCTACAGATAGATTTATTTTTATGTGAGCAATGAAGAGATATTGTTTCCTTCGGCATGGCATGGTTTCGGCATAGTAATTTGAGCTGAGCCTGTGATGAATGAGTATGGTAAAAAAAGGATAGGCAAAGTAAATATTTTTATTTATTTATGCTTCAATTGTTTACCTAAAACTAGGCTAACAATGGGCGGACTTAATGCCTAGTGGCATTCTCTCCCAGTCAACCCATGGCGATGGTGAGAATTTGTTGGTAGGTGGAATGACTAGTGAGAAAGAGAAGAGGATTAAACATTATATTATACATAAAATAAGTTTTATAGTGTATAATAATATATATATACATATAATACATTTAAAATGCATATATTGAAGCCTTAATGGTCGTAGCCATAAATTATCAAATTTTATTTTTATACTTATAATTAAATTGGTGTGACCCATAGACTTAGGATATACTAAAAAATAGGTATGTATATCCTAAGTGTATGGTATGGCTATAGATGAAAATCCATGAATCTTTCCATGCTTCTGGCCTGTGTCCGTAGATAGGAGTCTGTTAGCGGGATGACCTCCTGTTAATCCAACTTTATCAACTGGCATTGGAGCAGGGTGGTGAATCCATAGATATTTTATTTTGACTACGTCAAGATAGATTGGCAATACAAAAGAGAAAGAACGTAATTACGCGTGCGTTAGAGCGAGATATGATATGTCATTCACGTAAGTAATT
Source organism: Pyrgus malvae (assembly GCA_911387765.1). Taxonomy (NCBI): domain Eukaryota; kingdom Metazoa; phylum Arthropoda; class Insecta; order Lepidoptera; family Hesperiidae; genus Pyrgus; species Pyrgus malvae. Next base: position 19,172,049 of record OU426951.1, on the reverse strand, counting down.
TCCAAAATCATAAATAAAAATAAATTTAAATTAAATTAAAATTTCACTTAATAATTTAATATTTAATTTAAATTTTTAAATTATTTATTTAAAACTAAAAAAAATATGTTTATTTTTGTATAACCAATACCATATACTTAGTATTATATTGTCCAAACGTAATTCGTGAACGAAATAAATTCATATTATTCTACTAAAATATAAAGATTTAAAGTTTGAAGTGGTGTTTATTTGGACATAAACAATTATGGTTAAGAAAACGCAAATAATTATACATTTCACATGTAAGTACGAATGAAATGTTTAGCAGTCTACATGCAATGTTTTGGATCTGATATAAAAATGTTCTATATGAACAGATGGGAAAAAGTATGCCATTTTATTATATTAATGCTTTAAATGCATACTAAAAAATAAATATTTAAGATAATTATAAATACCTACGTGAATACCTCATGTTTTGTAACCATAATTTTGTAGAGATTGACTGACATCCGACATCATCGATAAGCTTATCGAAATGTCTCTTACCGTCCAAGATATATTATTTTTACAAATTAACCTCTTCATTTTCAAAAAAATAAATATTTAATTTAATTTTGAAATGCCATAACCAAACACCACTATAATAAATATCCTTGAAAATAATTTACACTTGACATTGTTTCAGATTTTCACAAAATATTAATGATGGCTATGAATGATAAATAGAGAAAAATGGATTCCTAAAAAATATTCGACTAAAGATTATTTTATGCGCTTGCTGCATCGACGAAAATTGTTTTTTCTAATAGAGGAGCACAGTGATAAACTGCGTTCTGGTTAATAATTTATATTATTTTCTTAAATAAATTAATTAGTTTTGGAGGAAAATAAAAATTGTTTTGTGTGTTTAGTTTTATTTTACTAACTTTACTCGTAGATCTGTGTTTTATCATGACAGATACAACTATCGATAAGCTTTAATGTACCTATATCGACAACTAAACTCGAAATAATCACGCGCAACACTGAGGTATTCTGTTTTTGGTCTCGCCTAGTTCCGCTTCTGCCAATCTTCTATACGTAGGATAGATAAAAAAGTGGCCAAGTGCGAGTCGGACTCACCCATGAAGGGTTCCGTAGTAGAAAGCATTATTATTTTTCGTCAGCAAAAATAACTTTGTTTTTCATATTGTTTGTATGAACGACAAAGTAATAGTTGCGGCTTTTAAAAATTTACTATATCTCAAACACTGCGTACTATATCTCGTTCGAACCAATTTTCGTTGAAAGTTTTTATTGAGATCTACAACATATATTTTTGATACATTTTTCACTTTCTTACTTTAAAAGTTACACACACACACACACACACATTTTACCGCTTTGGAAGTGTCTATCTTTTAAACGATTTACTTTGAGAAAAAATGATTTTAGGAACCTCAATGTCATTTTATAAGACCTGTCTATAGACACCCTACACGAATAGGTTTGATGAAAAAACATTTTTTGAGTTCCATGTATGGAGAGCCCCCCTTATTTTTATTTTTGTATAAAAATCGTAAAGCGGTTCAGAGATTACATCTACCTACCAAGTTTCAACTTTGAAGTCCTAATAGTTTTGGAATGAAGTGGCTGTGACACGGGCGGACAGACATGTCGAATCTATAAGGGTTCCGTTTTTTTGCAATTTTGGCTACGGAACCCTAAAAATCTACGGTTTTAGGAGATAGAAATTTAACATGCCCGGGTTTTTTTTCTCCTAGAGATAGAAATCAACCTTAAAGCATCAAGGTATGACACCAGTCAGTGAGTCAGTAACTTTGATGCTCTAAGAAGTCAACTTGTTAAATTTTACAAAATGTAACCAATGAAGAATTAGAGATTTTCAGTAGCTATCATATCTACAACTTCAAAATAAGAGCAACGAATTCGAGGAGTGGGACGTCGACTAAAGGCAGGGAAATAGTGAATAAATAAATAATGACACATTCTTTGTAAAATACTTTATTAAAATAATAAATAAGTTGCAAAATAGTGAGTACGCAGCAAATATTTGAGCAGATCTGTCATGTAGCGCGCATGTGCGCTGCAAGCGTCCTGATGTCTGCCGTTCAATCGCACAACACTTAAAGCTCCAATACACCAAAATGTGACAACATAATTTTTAGTATAGAGCGATCAAAGTAAGAATATGTATTAATGTCTTGCATTACATTGTGCATTAATAAGGGCTTATTTAAAAACTAACATTAAAATTAATTAACGTTACCTTTCCGATAAAACCTAGAGCTTGGATTAATGCGTAAAAAATACATACGATTTAAAACGAAAGCAATTGTTGAATTTATTTTGCTCTTTGATCTTTTTGCAGCTCGTTTCCTTTTAACGTACATAATAAAACGATGATAATTCCTTATTGAAATGAAAGAGGTCGAGGTCACCGACGTTCGTATTCTCAGTTTGATCTCACAGTAACCCTTAACGCTCGGCGCCATCAAACACTGTGCACACCCACTTGACTAACTCTATGTTTGTTCATACTATTATTTTCTATCATCGTTTAATTAAATACTCTATGATAATATGGAAATTCCATCGCTTTTAACATTTTACTACTAAGGAAGAAATTCATTTACAGCTTATGTACAGTTCTGCACTCTAACTGAAAGCCAGTCACTATAGTTAACACAACTCTTTAATTTAAGTGAACATTTATAACTTACAAGTACTCAACAGAGGTATTACAGCTAGCACTTAATTACAATCTATCAGTGTGCACAGTTTTAAAGGATTGTAACATTATTTTTATACCTTGAATGAAGTAATAATTTTCAAAATTTTCCTTTTATCATGAGGTTTTCCGACCTAATGCTCGGAAAAGATAAGATTGTTTTTATTGGATTCTATTGCTACAATAAGATTTTGTAACACTTAAGTATGAAAATATGAAAATATAACATTACTCATAATTAGTAAATGACACTGGATTCAAAGTACGGACTAAGACTTCATGGTAACATCTTCGTTAACGTCTATTGATTTATTATCTTTTCGTAAAATTATATTTACAAAACCAGACTACATATTATAAATTATTATAGGTGCGTACATATTTATAATAGCGTTCATAGTGTATATACAAGAAATAAAATGCCCATCTCACTTTTTCCTACCAATAAATCATAGTAACTTACTTAAATTATATCTGCACGACTAACCACCACACCAACTAATTTGATTCACCAACAATATTTTCCCGATGTATTGTTCGTTTCCAAAACCATACAGTACAGAGGTACTATAGTACATTTCGATAGTTTTACAGAAAGAAATTTAATACTTCGTACTTAAAAAATACGAGGCATCGGCTTTCAGATCCAATAACACGTGGGACTTTGTGCATCAATAAACTTTAACGCATCGTAGATTGTAGTAGAGTAGCAAACAATTTTGTTCCGATATCTTTTATATTTATTTTATTAGTTTACTAAGGTCCCGACTATGCGAATATGATAGATTTTTAAGTAAGCCTGATGGCGGCACAGCCAGTCAGAGAGGTAGACTTTACAAAAAACAATACTAGTTTTATGTCTCGAAACTTTTGTGCCATATTAGATACTGTAGCTGCCATCTTAAAACAATTTCGTAGCATTCTTATAAACATACATTTTCATTATTTCAGAAGAGGATCAAATATTTTGTAAACCGCGACCTACATATCGTGTGGAATTCACAGTGAAATGCAGCGAAGTAAGTCACAATACTCAGAGGGCGCTTGGCGCCTAGTGGGCGGGACGAACGCAAAATTTCGTGAATACGCGTACCAAGTGTGGGGACGCCGCTTGGACTTATACGTCTGCGGCATCTCCTGCACGCCTGCGAGGCGGCGATAGCGCGGCATCACTTACAGCCGCGTGCCACTGTTACATTAACTTATTTTCAAACCAACCGGGTTAGCCCGGGATACTTGGGTACCAATGGACGCCTGTTCGGCTAGTAGTTTGCCAATGTTCTAGTATACTGCTATGTCCATCAAGAATATTGATAAAATATTAAGTTAGGTGGGTACATAAATTTTTAAACAGTGCCGTGCCCAGGTTGTTCAGTCAGTGGCACGCGCAAAAATAGTTCGCCATCACCGCCCCATGTCCCTGCGGTGCAGCGGTGCGGCGTGCGGCCGTGGGGCGGGGCGCGTCCCCGCACAAAGTGAGGCGGAACGCGTGCGGCGCGGCTCCCGGCTGCGGCTCTCCCGTGCGGCCTTATGGCAGCGGCCGCCGCCGGACGAATGCGTCGGCCGCGGACGACGCGTACGAGTTAGGCACCTTTGCGTCCTCTTCTTGTTTGTAGTGCTTGCCGTTCAATGAACTCGCTCCGTCTTCCATAACCGTCTGAAAGCATATCGAGGCAGTTAGACTTCCATATATTATAATTATATAATTATCTTCATATAATTCATGTAAGTACCGTAAATAAGACCGACCACACCTCATACAATACTTCCAATTCTGTTTTCATGACTGATATAAGTACTAAAACAATTTTAAACGAAGTCCAAACGTGCTACCCCAATTCTCAAACAGTTTCAAACGAAACACTCATTACGCCATCTGAAATAGCTCTAATATAATTATAATATATAATAAAAAAAGTTATTTGCATTAAAATAAAAAATAGACACAATATGGTTTTGATTGAGGTTTGAACCCGGGTCTCTATTTCCGCAGTCAGCTCACGCAACCACTCAGCCAAGAAAGCTTTAATTCTATAAACGAAAATTTCACAGAGCTCTTTCTAATCGACATTGTCATTTCTTTGAACGTCGGGTTGACGGGTGGTAGTAGGGATGGTAGTAGCCCAAGAGGGGAATTTTGGATTTACTCGAGCGCGTCAGATTAAGATATGGGGTACACCTTGCTTCCTGTTGAGTACTGCCACGATTAAAAAAGACCTTCTATGTAGGTACAGTATTTTTTATCAAGAATACCCCGTTACTGTTGAACTATGAATTTTAAATAATAAAAATTCGAACTCTTGTGAGTTTGCCAAAATGCAGTTTTTTTATTTTGCTGTTTTGTATACATTCAAACTAAAATCATCAGATTACTGATATATGACTTACCATGCATTTAAATTACTGAAATATGACTTAGCATGCATTTAATTTATACTATTTTACCTGTACCTTTCGTATAATTTTTTTAAAACCTATAGGTGCTCTCTCCACCGGTTAAACGCAAAACGTCATAAAATATAATCTTTTATGCTTCCTACCACCCAACCTATAAAATTCACAAGGTCCTGATGACGCTTGAGGAAATCCACAATGAGCCTCGTGGGCTCCCCCGTTTGACAGCTTTTACGTCACAATATTATTAATACTCTCCAATAGATGTCAGGAAGAGTCGTATTTTTCAGTTTATATTTATATATTGTTTATATTTATATATTTAAATTGATTATCACTGAAAATATTTTTATACAGTTAAAAATTTCTAACAAAAAAAATTTGCTTGATCTATTTATCAACCCCGAAACCAGGGTACTAAATTTTATCAAAATATTCTAAGCCGTTTCCGAGATTCGAAATATATATTTTGATATATACAAGAATTGCTCGTTTAAAGGTATTAGATTAGATGAAACATTTGATGTACTTAACAAGGACAGTTAGGGTTGCCAACTCTCGAAAGGACCAACCCGGGAGAATTGTATGTTTAAGAAATTTATTTGGGGAGAATGAAAGAAAATCTTTAATTAATGTTTAAATTTATATTTATTTTGTTTTCGAGCAGCATCTAATATTTGTCATCTTATATTTGTAAATAGAGCGGCGCCATGAACGTAGAAAAAAAGCGGCGCGCAGCGGCCGTAGCGAGTGAATAGCGACGAGCGAGCGACGGATGCATATAATTTTTAGAAAAACCGGAGAAATTATTGCTCTCCGGGAGGTCGGGAACCCTAAGGACAGTTGATATTGGATGGATATCCTTTAAAATGTCCAAAACTTGTCTACTACTATGCCACGATTAGTGACTCTGATTTATTTATACTTTACGTTTCTGTTCAAATTAAATCAATACAGTAAGGTTAATTAATGAACTAATTAGTAACTCCAAATACTTAATGACATTGTTAACAGGCAATTTCAATGACATACCTCATTGTACATGCAAATGAATTGTCGCCAAATCAAAATACTGATTAAACAAACATTACATTACGTTGACGCTTTACATAATTTTAAATATATAAATAGTATATTGACTGTATAGATTTATTTTGTAAACTTTTAAATCAAAAGAAAATAAAAATTTAAATCAAATTCAACAAGACTTGTAAATAACATGCCGAACAGCCAAAGATAATTTATTTGAAATATTTGGAAACATGGCCGATGAAATCATCACATTGCAAAGCAGTAGTATTTGGATTCAAATTCAAATCAAATCAAAAATATTTATTTCATATTAGGAATACAAAATATTCGCTCAATGAATGTCATTTTTTCCCGGTCATGGCCTTTAGGTGCCCGTTTGGGCTAGATGTTGATATTTTATCAATACACGTAATTTTTAGATATTCAGGGATTTTTTTTACTAGCTTACAAAAAGGCGTGTGTTCCAATTGCTTACGGACACGGAAAATCGCGGATTTGTAAGAGATGTTATCAAGAAGCTCCTTTAGTCCATTGGAAGTTGCTAGAACTTGTGTACTCGACCGGGGGAGTGCCACCGCTGCACCCATTTCTGCATTGAAGAAATTCCGTAGTGTCACCTTGAAGGGTGCGCTTGCCGGCATTGCTTGAAATGACCATCGGCCTTCGAAATAGCAACGCAACAGCATAAGATCCACGGACTCCAGATTGCCACCAGCACACTCGCCTGATACGTCACTAAAATAAAGACCTGGAAATGCTCAAGATGGCTTACCATGCAAAGGCCGTTGGTGATCTTAGATTTCCTGCCGGCCTTATTGTAGCGCGCCTTGTAGAAGTCGCTGAAGAGGAAGAGGAAGAGGAAGCCGTGCATAGCGATCCAGTACACGAACACGCGCGGGTACTGGCACGACGGCCGGAACAGCACCTGCAGCTGGTGGCTGAAGATCAGCACGAACTGCACCTGATCGGGAATATTGTTCGTTTTAGTAATAGCATCGAGTAGCGATGGCCGAGAGCTAAAGACCGCGGTCTCCGCCACGGAAATAGAGAGTTCAAACTCCGGCGCGACCCCTGACAAAGAAATTTGTTAAGTGCGTATTTATCGCTGTTCCACGGTGAGGGAAGACATTGTGATGTTTGATTACGATGTTTTCCATCACCGTGCATATCTGAGAGTCAGTTATAATTCCTCGAAGGCATGATGTTCACCGATCCGCATTTAGTCAGCGTGGTGGACTATGTCCTACATCCCTCTCACTTCCAAAAGGAGACCTGTGCCCAGCAGTGGGACACAAAAAGAGTTGAAAAAAATCGTTTCTGTGCGTACATATTGTCAATGTCAAGTAAACATTTTTATCCAGTTTTTGCCTGTTTTATTGAAACCGGACGATATAATAATAGTCAAAGTCAATTCAGTCGTCATAGACCAGTGTCGATCATGTTGAAAATGGTAAAAAGTGAAAAAAAAATTATAGTAGAATGAAACCTGTTGGAAAAGGTAGAGAATATAACAAAAATAAAAGGAAAAATAAATTAGAGGCGATCAGAGGTCGGGGAGGGGGAGGAGGGTGCTTTAAGGGGTAAAAACGGTTTATCTCGATTTCCGGCAAAACTACAGGTCTTATGTAAAAAAGTTAAATGGCAAAGATGTAGTTAATAAAAAGATCTACAACTTTTAAATTTACACTTTTTTCGCATAACCTCAAAATTTAAGTGAAATATTCAAATAACCATGTTTTTGGTTTTTTATTTTTATCTTATACAAATAAAATTATTTTTTCTCACAAAATTTGGTGAAAACTTACCTTTTTAAGTCCCAGATATACAGTATTTTTTTCGGTTTAAAATATTTATTTTTTTCACCTCATTTTGACTCAATATCGAAAAAGCAGCCTAGCTTTAAAGGGTAAAAACGGTTTATCTCGATTTCCGGCAAAAGTACAGGTCCTATGAAAAAAAGTTAAATGGCAAAGATGTAGTTAATAAAAAGATCTACAACTTTTAAATTTACACTTTTTTCACATAACCTCTAAATTTAAGTGAAATATTCAAATAACCATGTTTATGGTTTTTTATTTTTATCATATACAAATAAAATTATTTTTTCACAAAATTTGGTGAAAACTTACCTTTTTATGTCCCAGATATACAGTATTTTTTTCGGTTTAAAATATTTATTTTTTTCACCTCATTTTGACTTTATATCGAAAAAGCAGCCTAGTTTTCAATCGAAAATTCTCACGTCAAAATATCTGATTTTTTTAAAAGTCGGTATGCTTTTTGTACGTTGAAATCTCTTGTTTCTGATGGTATAAAAAAAATATACCTTACTTTTGTAAGTGTGCTCAGAAAATGCAAATAATGAAAACTCGAATTTCTATACGTAACAGTAGTAATTTATGTTAATGAAATGTGTCAATAAATAATTAAAAAAAAATCTTTGAAGCTATAGGCAAGTACCAAGTAGCCGAGAAAAGAAAACCCATTGGAAATGTTATCTTAATTGAAATATTTCTTTTATAATCACATACACCATTATCCACCACCATTCGTTGTTTCTCAAACTATCCCAGGTCGACTGGTAGAGAATGCTTATAGCATTAAGTCCGCCTTGTACATAATTTGTATTATGGTACATGAAGTTTAAATAAATGAATAAATACATCTTTTATTGCACACATAAAACTCATTCAGATTTCATATCGTATATAATTTAAAAATTATGTTAACCATGTTAATTCAAGAAAATTAACTGACTTGAAATACCTGTCAACTGAAAAGAAAGGAAATACAACTTATTTACTGAACAGATTTTAATATAAGTGGTCGTGGTCGACTGGTTGAATATAGCTGTTTTGTAAGAGGGACAATAAGGTAACTTAAAAATAAATTAAATTAGGTAGTTGACACTATGTATAGAGAAAATCAAAATGTAAATCTCAAAAAGAATGCATTTAATTATGCTCGGAAACCAGGATATTGGTTAATTAACTTTTGTTAATGATTTTTATTTCAACTCAATTTAATAACAATTAATTCAATTGCCTGTCCCACCTTGTGACGTCATAAATATTTATCTCATACAAAATGTAGTCTAAATGGATCATCATATTCAAACATCATCAAAGTCTCAATACATACTGGTCAACTGGAACCTCCAATAAAATCTTCCTTGGAAGTCGGATAAATTAGTAAATGACTTCGAAAAGATGGAAATTTAATTTAACAACACAAACAATACAAACAGCAGGCAAAGGCGACTGCCTAGTTTGGATCGTCGATAATTGTAACTATAAGAAAATCTATGTAACAGCAACAAACTTACCATCTGGAAGGCGGTGAGGTACTTTTTCCACCAGATGTATTTCTGGTACTTGGGGCCCATTGCTGACACCATGTAGTAGAAGTACATGACTATGTGCACGAAAGTGTTCAGTAGCGCGAAAAACGTGCTGTGACCACCTAAGAAAACAAAGAAAACTTATTTTATTATAAAAAGGAAAAAACTTTGTAGGACAGAAATTAATACGGGAAAAGTAAAAAAAAAATATTTTGTAAATCAAAGTAATAAAACAGCTCGAAGTTGATCTTTTGCTGGAGGGACATTTTTATTTAATGAAATTATTATTTATGAAATTGTAACAATTTAGTTAATTGTTATTAAGAATCCTCTTTATTTTTGCACAAATCAACGGGTGGAGCTCTTCAAAATGAGACATGAACATGGCCATCCACCTGGAGTACCTACTGAATTTAGTAAATGGTCATCTTTATTTATACAAGAGCTTACAGTTTTTACTAGTCATCCCTGGTCATCGATAAATGACGTTAAAATAGTACCTACTGTGACACTGTGACAATATTGATGTTATATTGGTTTGTAAGTATATAGTGTGTTAGATTTACGTTCTTGTTAACAAGTAGGGTACTTCATGTATTTGAATAATGTGTTTATTTTCTAAGAAAATATAATGAAATCATTTAGATGCCGTCTTGTTGACCATGAAATGCAAATTTTACGAGCATGTTAATTGAGTTTCATGTTCAAAGCTCTTTATAAGTTTTTGCAAAATATGGTTTAATTTTTTTAAATCTATGATTATATTTTTATTCTCATAAAATAATAATTCTTTATATTGTAATTGAAGATCAGATATAAAGATTCGAATTCTTACAGTTTTATCTATTTTATATAAAAAGCGTCATCCATTTAAATCAATTATTATGCATTTCAAGTCGTTGAAAGATTTGAAAGGAATACAATATTTCGAAGCTGTACGATATTTGTCCTGGCTTTGTGTTAATAGATAAAGTTTTATTGTTGCTTCTAACACATCCTAAAGTTTAAATGTACTAATTTCAATAAATTCTTGTTTAAATTTAGGTAGTATACGGAAACTTTCAAATACCTATTTGTGTATTGTGCAGTATTTAAACATTGAACAAATTACATTAAGGTAATGAAAATCATGCAATTATATACTGAAGCTGAAATGGCTATAGCGTGATATTATGTAAATCTTATTATTCCTGCACATAAAAAAATATCGCTTCACGTTCATAGTCTCATGGTCCCATGGACACACAAAGGTACAAACAACCACCACGAGAAAAGACATCGAAACTGAACATTTATAATGTACTAGCTGTACCCTGCCACGCTTCGCGGTGGCACATTGTAATTGACTGCTTTTTCGCGGTCGCGGATTTGTGACTGATGCAAAAAATAGATAAAAACAATCCTTTATGCGGGTTATATATCATGCTAAAATTTCAGCTCAATCGGTATAGAACTTTGTCAGTTTTTGAAGTGTACACAAACATAACATTTTTATAATATATAGATATCTCCCTCGCTGGGAATCAAACGACACAGCGCGGCTATGGTGACCGCGCGAGTCGTGGCCGCGTGGTAAGGATGTTCAATATACTTTTAATATTTAAATCTTTGTTCAGAATATGAATGAGCATTATACATATACATTACTTAGAAATCAAAAAAAGTTACAATAAATACAATGCAACTACAGTGTCAGTTGCATTGTATCTACAGTGAGTGCGTTATGAATTATGATATTGTGTATTTATTATACGTTAGAATTCATAATTATTTAGTTTCAATTTCGAAATACTATTTAAGGTTTATAATAATTTCAATGTAATTTATATTAATTAATAAAATGGAGGCCACTTACGAACTGTAACATTCGTAATTCCCAACCTTCGACTTGCATGCTCTGATTTTATTTCTTTTATTTCTTGTATTTTACCTTCATACCTAGTTCTGATTAATAAATTTTTAAATTAATTTTAGCTGCGAGTACATGTTTGATCATAGAAGTTGACATCGAAAGTATAAGTAGGAAGTAACTTACTTCCTACCTATCATATACGATACTTCGTACCGAACCGTGTGATAATTAGGAATCTTTACAAAAAAAGTCAATTAGGTTCAAGATCGAGTATCTTATTATAACATATAAAATATAGAAACGTATAAAAATAAAATGAAACCGTCACAATAATCCTACGGCACTTGTTGGAATCTGGGGCGAATTGCTAGTTGTATAATCGGAGCCGAGAGAACTAAATATGCAAAATACATGACATGTTTTAGAGTAATCGTAGCGTAGATTTCGTGAGCTTCCATTTTAAAATATACAATCTATACTAATAAATATTATATATAATAATATAATATATAAATCTGAAGAGTTTGTTTGAACGCGCTAATATCAGGAATTACTGGTTTGAATTGAAAAATTATTTTTTTGTTGGATAGTTCATTTATCGAGGAATGTCTTAAGCTTTATGGTCTAAGATACGAACTAGAAACGATCTTCACCCATCTTTTTAATGGATGAACGATCTTCACCCATCTGTTTAATGGATGAAAAGTATTTTATATCAAACTTAATGTCACGCATAAAATGTTCACTTTTATGCCCTTTTATACACACTTATGCCAGGAAAAAAATAGACAACCCAACGTTTGTATATTTTGCAGGCTTTATAATTTCGATTGGTATTAAATTTATTCGTTAAACACATGAGTGCAATTTTTAATAAAAATCATTTTTAAATTTTTCTTGTCAGGAATTTTTTAGACAACCCACTCGAGATATATTTTCTTATATATTAAATTTGATATAAAATACTTTTCATCCATTAAACAAATGGGTAAAGGTCGTTTCTAGTTCGTATCCGCTACTAATAACATCACGCTATGACTAATACCAAAGTCCACGCAGACGAAGTCGTGGGCGGTCGCTAGTCATTAAATAATTTTTACCAAATATATTCTAGATAGGAGATTGAAATGACGATTGCCTTGTATCAGGCATTAAGAATCTACGACCTTTAGCGGCCTTTGAATCCCGTTCAAGTTGCCGGTAATACAATTAGAATAATTATGTCAAATCTACAATGTGATCTATCAATACAAATAATTAATAAGACATTAATTGATTATAAATTGACATAGCGATAAACAAATACGTAGTAAAGAACTATTACATGGATTATTTCATTAGAAATTGTTTTCCTTATCGTAGATTGGTTAATCACCCGATTCAGATTGTATATTATATAGGTAAGTACTATCAGGTATTTCTTTATATTTTGCACGTTGAATCTTTTATTTTTAGACACGTTTAAAAACTGCTTGTACTAAATAGAATTCTATTCTAATTGAAGCTGTTTTAAGGAAAATTAATATAAATAAACAATAATAAACATAAATAAATGTTACACACTCATAGCCCCACAGTAGGAAATTAATACCCTGTGTCGTGGGTACCATGGACACATACAAAGACAGGAACACAAACACCCAGACCGAGAGCAGAAATTTAAACTCATCATTCATATATCTGTTTCGCCGGGCAACCGAACCCGGGACCCTTCGATTGGCAGTCCGGCATGATAGCCATTGCGCCACGCGGGTCGCTGATATATATAAATTTAATAATTTTCCTGAATACAAGTAGGAAATTCTACTGCATTAGCATATTTTCGCCATAAACTCCGATGACATACTTGTTACGTAGTACACATTGTACTATCGTTGCCAATCATTCCTTCGTTAATATACTTCCGTTACTATTTATTCTTGCTTTGTTTCTTCATTCTTTTAAAATTGCAAATGTTTAAGTCAAATGCTAAGACTTTGTCGTCTGTTATTTGCACTGAGACGAGTATGTAGGGTCTCTTGTAAAGGGTCAAAATGTAACGGTCAGGGTAAAAACGCATTCCAGAGACTAATACCAGTAAATGTTGTTCTACTTAAAAAATATTGCGTCGGATATTTCATCAAAATTTTTGTTTTTGAAACTCAACTTTTTGTAAATATTAGTTTTTATTTCCCGGTTCTGTCGCATTTTTTCTTGTATTCGACTCGGATTTTTAGCTGTATGTATGTATGTAGCAAGTAGCGGAAAGGTTTCTGTAGTAGCCAAAACACGACATCATGACCGCCTTTAAGAGTTATATGAGGGTTGTTGCAGTGCATGAACCTGTACACTCAGTATCCAGAAAATCTGGTATACTGGTGGTATGCAATTGCGCTACTGACGAATGGAAGCTGACGGTCATTTCACGTAACTACGACGGCACCTTTCTAACAAAATACAATTGCTCCATACATTGAATTGCCACAGCGACAACGGTTGCAGTGCAGTGGCAATTCAATGATTCTGTGAGCTGTTTCCTTTAGCGCAACGTATATAAGCATCTTAATTTATTTATTATTTGTAGCATCTTAAGGGTACAGGGTAAAACTTAATGCCTAATGGCATTTTCTGCCAGTCAACCCTGGGTGACGGTGTTAACTTAAGGTAAAAGCAGGAAAATATCTCCTATCTACTAGAAAGTTAATAAGTACCTAAAATAAAAGTATCTAATAATATTATTAGTTATTCATATGTTTACACCAATACATATACATTAATACATACTACATACATACATATGCTACGCAGAAGCCAAACAAAGTCGTTTGTTGCACTTAACCACTAGCGGATCCAGGGGGGCAGAGCCAGAGGCTCAAGCCCTAGCTCCCCCCTCCAAAACCATTCGGGTTCACCCTTGACAAACCACTAATTCCTCCAAACTAAAATAAAGCAATCAAGCCCCCCCCCCCCTAAACTGAAAACCTAGAAACAAAGATCTGTTGTGACAACTTTACATAGATGAAATACATACCAGGCGCAAACTTAAGGCCGAACCAGACGGACATGGGCATGATGCCGTGATGTATGACGTGCAGCGTTGACACGTGCTCGTTCTTCTTGCGCAGCACGAAGAACAGCGTGTCGAAGAACTCCGTGAACTTGCTGAAGTAGTACCACCAGCACGTGTTCGCCATCTGACGGAGCAAGGACACTCATTACAATTGCTACATGTGACATAACTTACGTAATAAAATCATTGCTATTATCCTCGATCATCTATTCCAAATCCCCAAAGACATATTATTATCAATATTATCAGACCAGCCTAAAATATTACGTATCTGGCTGGAGGTGTCGCAGGTTCGGGTGTATTCAAAGGCGTGTTGATCGGTCAAAAAGTTTATTATTACTAACTAACATTACAAATCTAAGGCTTATATTAAAGGATTCTTAACTACGTAGTCTGCACACCACAAGTAAACATAACAGATGAAAGCAACTACTAAACCTAATAATAATAAACTTGTCTACGATAATAATCAAATAATTTAGTATTCATCAAAATAAAAAAAACTAAACGCGTCTTATAAACGCTATCTATCACATTTTACCAAAAGGAAAATAATGAGGTCGATATAATTTATTAAAAACTAGAAATGATTTCCATGTTACGACCGCACTCGACCGACCAGTTCTAACCATAGATTAATTAAATAACGTAAATCAATTTACAATAACCGCGTCACGATACAACTTTAGAAAAACAACCATTAATAGGTATCGCCATTTTACTTAACATTCGAAGGTAAATTACTTGTTCAATAAAGGAAGCGTGGATTTGGCATATTCAAAGAAATAAACATTACGTGACATTCAATAGTACTACATGTACATACCTACTGATTTAAATTTTAAAAGCATTGGTTAGCGTAATTTAAAGATCAAACAACATTTACCTATACTACGAGTCTACGATATTATTATCAACTCAATGACACTATGACACAGTCAGGAGTGATGAAGCAAAATCTGTCATGTCCATGGCTAACTGCAATTTGTGTACTTGTGGTGCCATTATTGGCGATTACTCACTCACCCCTCCCATAGTGCACACTGCTAAAGATCGAGTTTGGCAAACGCGTGGTTACCAAACCGCTGAATGGCCACTGACAAGCCTTTACAGTTATGAGTGATATTCAAACATGGAAAATTCTAACTCCCGACCGTCCCTAATTTGCTTAGTTTTGCAGATCCCTTACGCTTTACGCTAGATTTAGGTTTTTGTGCGCTACATGTGTCATCAAATTAAATTTTACCAATAAAAATTTCCTTATCTGTGAATAATTTTGTTGTAGTTCCGGTATCTAAAGTGATAACCATTTGCAGAATTACCGAGAAAACGGTCAAGTCGATATAGCAAAAAAGTTAATACGAGTATATTATGTTCAAATTACCGAAATACTGGTTTTGTGAAGATCTGGTCAATGTTAGAATTAAACCACATTAACGATACATCAAAGTGAGTAAAATATTTATAAGACCAGCATAAAAATTTCGTCAAATAAGGTTAGTCTAGTAAAGACTGCTTTCTATAAAGATTCTGTTATGTCACAAAATTTCGAACATCTTCGGTAGAAGCTTATTCAAGTATGTATTTGAAAGACGGGTTCAGAAATGTAATATAAAATACAGTGTTTTCGACCTCCTACCATATATATTTAATGTGAATTTTAAAAATTACAGACTCAAATATATTTTCAATGTAAAATTCTACTTACTCTCATGGCTTTAGGACTCCGTGAGTAATCGACTAGTTGACATCTAAAGTCGTAATGACCCCACCAACCACTTGCCAGGTACTGGAAACAATAAAAACAAGTTAGTAAACAATGTTTTTGAATGAGTTTTGTGTTGAACTTGCCGCCATAACATTACCAAAAGTATGAATAAGTACTTTTTTTCCGTGGGAAAATCTATCATGGATACTCCTCTGTTACGAAGGCAATAGATAACTTCTCTGTTATGCCGGACTCCAACCATCTAAAACAACACGGTGATCCTCAGCTCACTTTTTGTGAGGCTTACGGGTACGCTCCCGCATTCTTCCGTGACCTCATCAGCGTAATTCTCTTAAGACCCCTCAATCTTGTGGAATTGTGCCATCTGTCAACTTTTAAGGGAGTACGAATGGAAAGCTCATCTCCAAGGCTTCATGCGAGACCATGGACGTTCCCACGTCCACCACCCTTACCTAAATCATGATGACTAAATATGCGTAGGGCATTAAATAACCTAATTTTATATTACCGCATGTTTCCGTCTTCGAGATTGACTTCTTACTTTTGTAATTTTGCTGCAGTCTTCAATCATTTTCAGACCGGGACGAGATTACGTAAAATTAGGTCAGGTGTTAGTTGAACTAGACTGATCCGATTGATGTTATTACTTCGCCTTAGATAATAACTAGATATATCTAAGCTAAAGCAAACTTCGTCTGATTTGAGTTGTATATAAATAGCAAAGTTTGAAAATGCATGTTTAAATTAAAGACAATTTCCACGATGTTCTTAAAAATATAAATGAACGAAAAGAATTTTAATTCATGAATTATGTAAATCATTCTTAAACTTATATTTAAAATAAATCTTATGTTTAATATTTTATTCAGATGTAAAAAAATATAATTCCACGTTACTTTTACTACTAATTATTATATAACAAAGTTAAATCTTGATGCCTTTATTATTTTTATATTGATCTACTGCCTAATAGGAAGCTGGTACTGTAGAGTGGTAGAGAGAGGTAGGAATATGCATAAACGGAGTTTAGCGCTAGAGCGTTATCTGTGATTTTATATAATTTAATAAAATTATTATTATTAAGATTATAATATGAATAGACAATTTTTAATCTGAAATTAAGTTCCAATATCCTAACTTATATTTATCAAGGACGAACAATACTCAATTTGTCACATGGGTGAATATGAACATTCGTGTCATCACAAGTCACAAGTCGTGGGTAACAAATTAATAATATACATTATTAACTCATTTCATTTAAAAAATCGTATTCTAAATTAAACTTAACCTTGCAATATTTTTACGGACTGTGCTGATTAAACAGAAGTGTCAAAGTGCAGCACCTTGTTGTTCAATAAAATTTGTTTGTTTAAAAGGTTAAATAGATTTAAATTTATTGAAATTTGATTTACATTCGGTACGGAACGGTAATAAATATGTAAAATACTAATTAATTATTGTGTTGTGGTCTGTTTTGTTATTGTTGATCATGATCAAAAGACATTTTAAATTAACCAAAGAGTTTTTACTTTCCTATTCCCTACTACACTTACTTGTCTTTCATCATCGGACCATGTATCAAAGCCCATAAACTCATACGTGACAAGGTAAAATTTAGTGATGAAATTAGGTTTTAGAGTTAGGATTCTTTGCGGCTTAAGAATGTTTTTCAGTTTTGAAAGGAGGCAAAACACGTTTTTGGTCATTTATCTAAGTAATCGGGATATGAGCTGCGGTATCCTCTGCCTGATTGTGACAGGCGACTGAACTGACTGAACTGACTTACTAATAATATTTGCAATAAAAATTCCGCACTCTCCGGTATCTTCCGAGAACCTTGTTAAGGTTAACCTCTTATAACAATCAAATGTAGGTGATTCATTTACCTCGTAGAATATCCATGCGCTAAATATAGTTTGTGCCAGATTGTAAACAACGAGTACATTGCGAAGTTCGAAGGGCTTGCGATTGGCCATCAGAGCGGGTCCAATCTTTCGCGCACATATCGCGTAACACACACACGCGGCCAGCGTGGGCCAAGGGGACGACATCATCGGCCAATCCTTCACCCTGGGATCTGTAACAAGGGAGCATCTATAAATTATAATAATTGGGATATTGACTAAAGATTATTAATTTATTCTAGCGAAGTATTTTATTTCCTATACCTATCTACATTTCAACTTTACCATTAGACTTCGAGAGCAATAATACAAATATAGTGACGTCACTGTACTGTATTGCCGTACAAAATATTATCAAAAACCATTGCTATAAAGGGAAGGACAAAAATCATAAAATATTAATAACTATATAACATCAATTTTTGTTATACATGTAGTAGGTATTTTATTCATAACCATTAAATCACTCGCTGCCATCAGTCACTGCCCTATTAGCAAATAAATATAACGAAGATGGTTTCGGAAAATCCACTCAAGATAAATACAAATGTTGCAAACACGAATCCAAGAAACACTGCAATAACATACATAACATTGGATTCAACACACATCTTATATAATTGTGGTTGAAGACGGATTAATTTCCTGTTTGAAAAGATATTGCTAGAATCATAAAAACAATATGGACACAGAGCATAAGTGATAAAATGGCGCTGACTGATTGTCAATATTGGCAGAGCTATGTAAGCATCTTCCGTAAGTACCGGACTACCTTTTTATAAGATTTGCACAAATAATAAGATATATACTTATTCAACATTAACGTCACATGAAGTATGTCAACAATGAACGATTTGAAGAGTTTTTTTAGTGCGTCACAACATTAAGGTTGCTTGCTAATCCAGCGATGCAGTTCACATACCTTCGCTCGGAGGGTTAGTGTACGGATGAGACACGTATCATAGGTGCGATATTACTCATATCATTTTCTTATGCTTTTATAAAATCATTAAATGATCGTAATTTTATTAGTAGCTTTGATATCTTAATTCTTGATATTGGTATCAACTACATATAAATATCATAATTCTAATGAAGGACTTTTTATGTATGCTGGTCAAAACGATCACGTTTGTCATGTTTAAAAATGCAGGTACATAACGTACATATATAAGGTTAAGTATACCTACACAAATCCATCCATGGCCGGCATACAATGAACTTCGTGAACTCATAACATAAACGGCCGCAACTAAATATTATTTTATAAAACCTAAACACATAAAGGTACATAAGAGGTCAACGGCTACGTGCTTCGACAGATTTTATTGATAGCGTATATGAAACAAGTTGAATCAACCCTGTAAAGTGGGGCCTTACTCCAATAGCCTTTTTTTAAATTGATTTGGATTCGATTTTTTTTGTTAGAATTCGATTCTAAATGTAGAACTAAATAGAATCAAAGTTTAAAAACACCGTAGGTTATAGCGCCGTTATGAGTTTCCATAAGCTCCTTCATTAGGCAAGCAAAAGAAGCCTTTATTAAAAACTTATTCGCCAAATATTTTATGCAAAAAATGGGTGGGTGTACTAGTGTACGCGCGTGAGATGTTATACTTCTTTGGCATCATTAAAAATAGTTTTAAAAAAAAGCATTCAAGCAATTTTTTTCACGAATATTTACGAATAGTAAATAATATAAATCAAAATATTCTATTTAAATCAATTCATTACTGTATATAATTTATTAGCACATACACGAGTACATACACACATCAAATAAAGTTTGAGATCACTTTGAAAATACGAAATCTTTTTTATTACGTTAAAACAATAGTATATTTCATTACAAGTGCGGAAAGGCTGTCATTGCAAGGAGTTCCGACAAATGTCTACCCGAGCCGAGGCGCAGCCGAAGGTGAGGGTTGACAGTCGGATCTCCTTCCAATGACGGTTCCGCACGTGTACTGAACAACTATTTTTAATACAGTTGCGAAAAAATGAAGCAATTTAATTAAATAATAAAAAGTCGCAAAGAACATTTTTGAAAAATGGCGCCAACCGTAAAATAATACCTATATGCAGAGATTTTTTTTATCAATCACTTTCTTTATTCTTGTGGCCGCCTTTATATTTTTCTGCACTTCCTGAAGGTTAGCTGGTAGAAAATGCCATTTGGCATTAAGCTCGCCTTTTGTTCAAATTTTATAATTTGGTCAATAAAGAATAAATAAATAAAAAAATTTTTTTTTTGTTTTCTTCACCCATTCTGGGTAGGCAAAGGGAATGCCCATTCAGCCAAGTCTTCAGTAGATATTTTTTTTTATATGAAATGAACATGTTAATGAGATGAAATGAAATGAAACCTAACCTAACTCATTGAATCAAATCATTAAATTTGATATTGAAACAAATTATTAGCTTCTTTTTAGAAATATTTGCATGAATTATAAAAACTTCTAAAACTTCGTGGTTGGTTTTTTTTCTTTTTAATAGACATTATTTTGTCAGTTGGGAAAGAGAACGCACGAGTGCGGAAAAGATAAAGAAAAAGCACGAGTGTGTAATAGCCCACTTCCCGCACGCTAAACGTCCCTGCAATACGTCACTTTTTGAGCAACTGTATTAAAAAATATTTTTTCTTTTTCTTCTAAGATTCTTCATTTAAAATTAAATCTTTTAATAACAAAAGAATTAAAAATATCCATTGTTTATCGGTATAAAAAAAAGAGATTAAATCCTTGTTTACGCTCATTCAGAAATCTGACCAACTTGATTCAAGAGTTTTTTCTGAATTCGAAGAAAAAGTTCATTCAAAAAGATTGTTACTTTAGGGGAAGAAGGATATTCTACGAGAGAAATAGCACCCATATATAATAGTACCCATATATGGCTGTAGCCCAAACCTGTGTCGTGAACACGTTACGGAGGTATCGCGGCGTGGCTAACTTTGCTGATCAACCTCGCAGTGGTCGGCCAACTATTCTTACTGCTGCTCAGAAGCTTTATATCAGATTTCTGACTGCCCGAGATCCAACAATCAATGCCACTACAATAAGAATTGAGTTGTGGGTGCTAATGGACTAGAAATTAGCACATAGACCATCAGGAATTGCTTACACCAGGTTGGATTACGAGCGAGGAGATACTGGCGAGCACCCCTGAACTTACAGCAACGACAGCGATGCAGATTGCAGTGAAGAAGACGACGAGGAAAACATTTGGCGGAATTGTCTCTTCGTTGATGAGTCCAGAATTAGCACTCATCCGGCCAACCGACGTCTCCGTGTCTGGAGAAGACATGGGAACGCTGAAAGACAAAGAACTGCCACCGGAACCGTTCAACAAGGCGGGAAATCAGTATCCTTTTGGGGCGGTATAATGATTGATGCTAGAACGCCGTTGATCCCGTATCGTGGCTAGATGCTGCAGCTTTGTACCAAACCATTGCTATTGATGGAATTAAATACAGGTCATTTAGAATAAACCATGGCCTTCGTATTGGTTGACGATAATGCACCCGCACATCGAGCTCAACGAATCAACGCTGCTCTGCATGAATACGACATTACTAGGTTAGACTGGCCTGCCGGTGCGCCTGACTTAAACCCGATAGAACACGCGTGGGATGCTGTCAAGCGAGCTGTTTGGAACCGTCAGACACCTGGACAGTGCCAGAGATCAGGGAAAGCCGTTATTCAAGAATGGAACAGGTTACCGTAAGAAATGCTGGATAACTTAATTCTCAGCATGCCAAGGATTGCCGCATGTGTTCGAGCCAGAGGCGGAGTTATCTAATACTAAATAAAAACAATTTAATAATAAATATTGATAATATTTATTTAAATCCTCTTTTTCTTTTTTCTTTCAATTATGTATTAGTCAAAATTGCACGAGGCCCTTTAAATTCAATTTTAGTTAATTAAAAAAAAATGTAACAAGTGTATCTTTTTATAAAAAGATGTTACGTAAGAAACATTCTTTTAAATAAGCAAATTAAAAAAAAAACATCTTTTGCTTGTGATCTCAAACTTTATTTGATGTGTGTATAATTCACACTCGTAAGAAACTAAAACAAGTTGTTGTGAATGTAGAAACTAGAAATATGTGGATAAATATTATAAATAAATATGAAAATAGTGATCAGAGGCGACGAACATGCTCGACTAATAGTTTTTTTTTGTTGGTAGCTTTTGCGGGCAACTTCAACCTGTTACTTTTGTGTTACGGTGATGCGTAAACATCTTAAAATTTTCAACCAAACCAAACATATAACGAGAGAACCGAGTTCGCGGGGTCAGCTAGTACGAGTATATTAATAACTAGCTGCGAAACCCGGCGTTGCTCGGGTTAAAATACGTCGCATGTTTAATCTAAACTTTAAAGAGATTTACCTTTTATAATCATGTTTTCTAATAGCCATCTTATAGCCTGAAAGAATACTACTGTCAGTCCACCTGAACGTATAAATTAATGAAAGAATTTGCTCTCAGCTCCTAACCTTTGAGGAGTTGTACCTTCAATCATCAGCTCAGCAACATGATATCTAATACCTTTAAACGAGCAATTCTTGTATGTATCTAAATATATTTTTTGAATCTCGGAAACGGCTCCAAAGATATTGATGAAATTTAGTACCCTGGTTTCGGCGATGATAAATTGATCCACAAATTTTTTATTGATGGAAATTTTTAGCTGTATAAAAATATTTTCAATGAAAATCAATTTAAATATAAACTGAAAAATACGACTCTTCCTGACATCTATTGGAGAGTATTAATAATATTGTGGCGTAAACGCTGTCAAACTGGGGAGCCCACAAGGCTCATTGTGGATTTCCTCAAGCGTCATCAGGTGCTTTTTATAGGTTGGGTGGTAGTAAGATTAAAATATTATATTATTTAATATTATTATACTTCATGACGTTTTGCGTTTAACTGGTGGAGAGAGCGCCTATAGGTTTTCAAAAATTTTATACGAAAGGTCCAGGTAAAATAGTAGAATAAATTAAATGCATGCTAAGTCATATTTCAGTAACTTAAATGCATGGTAAGTCATATTTCAGTAATCTGAAGATTTAAGTATGAATGTATACAAAACAGCGAAATAAAAAAACGGCATTTTGGCAAACTCTGAAGAGTTCGAATTTTTATTATTTAAAATTCATGGCTCAACGGTAACGGGGTTTTCTAATCTGACCATTTTGACATCCAGAAGTAAGAAAAAAAACTGTACCTACATAGAAGGTCTTTTTTAATCGTGGCAGCACTGCACAGCACGGAGTTCGATGCAAGGTGCACCCCATATCTTAATCTGACGCGCTCTAGTAAATCCGTAAATCCCCTCTTGGGCTCCCCTATTACCATACGCCAATACGACGTTCAAAGAAATGACAATATCAATTTGAAAGAGCTCTATGAAAATTTCGTCCATTGAATTAAAGCTTTCGTGGTCGAATGGTTGCGTGAGTTGACTGCGGAACTAGAGACCCGGGTTCAAACCTCAATCAAAACCATATAGTGTATTTTTTATTTTTATGAAAATAACTATTTTTATTAGGAGCTATTTCAGATGGCGTTGTTAAGTAACTCTCAGTGTTTCGTTTGAAACTAAACCTAGAAAATAAATTGTTTTTATCCGAGCAACGCTCGGTCGTCCAGGTACTGATGATATTTATACACAAATGCCTGTTTTGCTTTAGTAAAAATATGAAAATAAATTATTGTGCTATAAAATTTGTATGTTCCCTTCGATTTCTCTGGGATCCCATCATCAGACTTTGACTTAATAAATAAATTTAAATAAATAAAAAGTAAAGGGTTTTCTTTGTACGTAAAGACACGGTTTTCTCTATTATCATTAACTCCAATCAACTTCCCGTTGGGGTTGTAAATACCCCTTAGTACGTAGATGATAGTAAGGGAGTTTGATCGCGGTGGGTGAAAGTGGGTGGAAAAATCTGAAAAAAATATATCTGTACTTTTCTAACCAATAGGGACTTCTGGGTGGATCTCAAAATTTCTGGGATTATCTAGCAAACTATTTTAATTTTATTGAGAATGTTCGAGAAAGTTCCAGAAACTTCTCGAATGATCGGAAGATTTTTTAAATAATTGCAAACTGTTTTAATTAATTGAGAATGTTCGAGAAAGTTCCAGTTTCTCAAATGATATATAGCTTATACATCAGAATAACACATAGGCTACAATTTGTAAAGATATTGTGTGAATTGTCTAAAATATGACGATAAGTGTCAAGTTAGTAGGAAAAAATCTACCATCTGCGAACTATTCTGGCGTACGCTGCCAAAACCGCTAGAGTTACACATTCGTAATGTATCATGGAAATGTTTGTTTTAAATACTCCTACAAAAAAGCCGGTCCACGGCACTTCAGAAGGGACTTCACTTTATGCGAATGATCCTCTCTAACGCGGGTGAAACCGCGGGGCACAGCTAGTATATCTATAATTTTGTCGAATAATTAATTGTTAGCTTACCTCCTCTATTATCCATAAGGTCCTTGTACCAGGCGTACACGCTCTCCATCTTTGGGTATATTTCTAGCAACTAATTAAATCTGAAACAAAAATAAAAGTTTTATAAAAAAACAAGAAATAATAAATCGCATGAACCACGTTAAATAGATATGTATAAGGGATTTTAAGGTATGGTAAGCCAGTTGAAACATATTCGCATCTATTTAGAAGATTTTTATTCAGCGCCTAATTTCACTTTGTTTTAGAATTAACAGGAAATACTCTTTACAGAGAACATCTTTGGTAGATAGGTTTTTCTAGCAAAAAGCATTGCAAATGAAAGTCAATACCTTCAACCAATATAACAAAAATAAAAAATTAACATATTTTTACGTTTTAATCGGCCAATGAATCGATTGATACCGTATCCTGATTAGTGAGACAATTTTCAATCACATGTCGCGTACATTAGTTTCACCGCTTTCACGTCAGCACGGCGACGCGATTATATTCAATCGCGTGACTGTTTCCAACTACCAGCGGCCGTTCGTAAAATATTTTAGGGCTGCACCCATCACTGACGTTAATTACTTACTTGACAAACTAATATTAAAACGGTAATTGGCCCCATATTATAATAATTTGTGGAGTAGCGCACGCCTATTTCGAGGGCGTTTGTTACGTCAAAATAGGAAGTTGCTGTTAAGGATTATGTGAAAAAAAAAACTTGATAAGGGTATGAAAAATTATTCATTTCAAATTCTTGTTACCCTAAATTAGGACTAGTCCTAACCTAAACATTTATAAATAAGGACTAGTCCTAATTTATAAATGTTTTAATATCTTAAAAATTATGGACATCAACAAAGCAAATTAATGAAATCTGCAACACAAAACAAATGTTTCTTGTCTAAAGTTAATATTTCCTTACATAGGTATGTATAAAACATTACCGAGATACTTTAAAATGAGGTTTGGGAACGTGACCTAGTTAACATGCATTGTTCCACCGCGGATGGCTGAATTTATAGGCTTTATAATTCACAAGTAACATGAGAGTATGGAATATAAACGAGTTAAGAATTTCAAAGAATTGATTAATTTTAGAATAAGTACCTGGACGGCCGAGCGTTGCTCGGATATAAACAATTAAAAACAAAACCAAGAAAATTGGTTTAATTTCAAACGAAATACTCATTTGCTTAATGAATGAATGAAATAGCTCCCAATAAAAAAAAATTGACAAAAAATAAACTCAATATGGTTTTGATTAAGGTTTGATGGTCCGATTGGCAGATGGTAGTAGGGAAGCCCACGAGGGGATTTACTCGAGTGCGTCATATTAAGATATGGGGTACACCTTGCATTCTGTTGAGTACTGCCACGATTAAAAAAGAAATTCTATATAGGTACAGTATTTTTTTATCTTACTTCCGGATGTCAAAATGGTCAGATTAGAATACCCCGTTACCGTTGAACCATGAATTTTAAATAATTAAAAATGCCGTTTTCTTTATTTCGCTGTTTTGTATACATTCATACAAAAATCATCAGATTACTGATATATGACTTACCATGCATTTAAATTACTGAAATATAACTTAGCATGCATTTAATTTATACTATTTTACCCGAGAAACGTCAATATTTGACATTTTCCGCTGCAAAAATTACGCGCGAGTAAGCTCGTTTGCCGAAACACTAGATTGAAACCGCTCTAAATAAGAATGTGTGAATGAGCTATTTATTTATAAAATCTTTAGTGACGCTTGGGGTCACTTTATTCGTACTATTTTAATGTAGTTATCGAGTTTTTCACTACTTACACTACGATGTTCCGTTTGTATGAAACATTTGCCTTCAAAATGTTTGCCGAAGATAGTGGAGTTCCGTGTACTGGTTTTAGAATCCACATCAATTTTCCACGCAACCCTGGATTAGGTTCTAGGAAACTCTATGGCTTTCTCTTCTTCGTCTTTTCAAAAGTAAAGTAATCATCTATAGAAATTAATCAACTAACAAATAAATTTAACTATTATTTATTTTTCATTTTCAGTTGGATTTTTTATTGTACTGTTCAAAATAAAAGCGTGTTAAAATGGACTTATTTTCCCTTACACTTTTTTACTCATGCATGACTAGACTTATTAAATGACTAACCTTACGCCAGCGGCTTCGCCCGCGTGGACACATTAAGAGGCCGTATACGAAATTTTGCCGATTTCGCTTATTTAGCTCATTTCATACAGGAGATTTTGCAGTTGAAATACAGTATTTCCATAAGTTTTATTGCACAATATGACTGATCATTTCAAAAATAAACTAATAAATGAGCCACTTTTTAATTTTTATTTCGTTATTTTGCTTAATAGACCTGAAGCCGGTGATAGTTTTGTAAATATTACTGTAATAGGTATAGAATATCAGATATTTCTGAATCATTTTAAAGTCTAAACAGATCGAAAAAAATGCCATGTATTGCTGTAAAAATCACATACAAAATGTATGAGCCACTTTTTGCCACTCTCATACAAAATATATTAGTAAAAAAACATTGAACTTAGTCAATTTTGAGAGAAAATGGGCCAGAAATTGCATTTGATTTCGGCAAAATGGAATAATCTTTCGTAAAATTTATTTGACATAAATACTCTTCAGCTTATAATCAATCCGTTTCCTGAAAAAAAATCTTATTAATAATGATGATTCGGCATTAAACATCTTTTAAAGTAACCTAAATCTCGCATTACAATTCTTGACGCAAGCTATAAAAGTGTCTAATGTATTAGATTATTAATGAAATGAAAAGTTTTATTGTGCAATGATACTTGTAGGAGTACTGTAATTTATCTGCAAAATCTCATGTGTTAAATCGGGTAAATAAGCAAAATCGGCAAAATTTCGTATACGGCCCCTTAAAGGTTCCCGTAGTATAAAAACCATCCTATGTCCTTTTCCAAGGTCCACTCTATCTGTGTTCCAAATTTTATTAAAATTGGTTCAGTAGTTCTAGCGGGAAAGCGTAGCAGACAGACAGACAGACAGAGTTACATTCGCTTTTATAATATTAGTATGGATAGTATTCGATTGACGATCACTAGTGCGATACGGTACAATCAAACGTTCGTGATGATGAAATGTCTTGTATTTACCATTCGATTGACCATCACTAGTGCGATAGGGCTCAACCAAACGTTTTCGTGATGATCAAATGTCTTTTATTCACCATTCGATTTACGATCACTTGTGCCACAAGGAGCTCTTTGTATTGTTCTAGCGCGATATGGCTGAATCAAATGTTTTCGTGATGATGACATGTATTTTTTTCAGCATTTGATTGACAATAACTAGTGCGATACGGTCAACTAAATGTTCTCGTCATAATTTAATGACTTTGATTTACCACTCGATTGACAATAACGTTCAATCAAAAGGGAACATAAGTTTACTTTTGAAGTCATAGGTAACCTTTACGTAGATTTTTGAGACAAATTTTGTACATTAATAATTAAAAATTCCATGTTACGTCACTCTTTTATAGCCTTGAAGAAAAAAATGGATAGCTACGTCCAATAACGAACAGTTCTATATACACATATAATTAACAGGACACCGGCATATGTTTACTCAAGAAATACCTTGGAGAAGCTCACGCGGCCATGTGGATGGCGGAGCGGAAGCGTCATCACCACCACATATTGCGGCACTGTCCTTAAAAACCACCAGTTCGTAGATTTCGCATACGGAATGAGCGTTTAACAGAATTTCCGGCAGTTACGTAATAAAAAAACATCGCAGCCTCATAGAAAGAATGGTTTTGATTAGCCGACTTGCTCACCCAAATACCTACATTGTGATGTACTGGAGCAGAGATAAGCGTAGCTTGACGTTTCTCATAGTTTCATCTTTTGTTTTAAATGTTTATTATTAGTTCACATTTTTTTCAATCCCCAGATAAAGTTATTAGTCAGTTAATATTATCGTTATCTTTTTCATGTCATAATATTTATTTATTTATCCGGGGATCGAAACATCGACCCTTACTAAACAAAGTCATGCTTTTAAGACATTTTTTTAATATACCTATTTAATTCATAGATTTTTGTTGTTATGTTATGTTAAATAGGTATTCTCTGAAAGTGTAAAATTGAGCTATTATACCATGATGAAAAAGTTCCACAAATAATTGCTTAGCGTTGTTTAAAGTATCAATAATTACACAAAAAATATTAAATCGGTTGATTAATTTCTATAGATGATGTTTAAGATCATACTGCGATGCTGACATATACGAAGATCGTTTTATTTATTTCTATGTTTATAACAGGCATCGTCAAAATATAAATGCAATATACCTAGGCAGTTTAAGCTCTTAAGGAAGATATAACGTAGTTATAAGTATTTGACACCATTGTACATCGCTGTATTCAATCAATGTCTCTATACAGGATGATTTGCAATAGATGTAATTCCTTTCAAGGGGCGAAAGTATGGACCATTTGCTGTAGAATGTAAGTCATGTAGTTTTTCAATAGTTTCAGAGATATTTAATGATTTGTGCTTTTTCTGAAGATACCCCAATTTCAAGGGAAAATAATAAACCACACAGAATATACTGCAAACACAAAACATTTATTTATTGTTTATGTTTTCTCAAAAGACAATTCATAAATGGGAAATAAATAAAATTAATAGACTTTTGTTAAACTTTTGTATGAGTTCTTATAATTCAATTATTTAATGCTGAAAAAACGGAGAATTAATTTACGTTATTTAAAAAATAATTTAAAGAAGAGTTTTCTAAATTATTGATCGGTTTACTCAGTTATTCGTTCCGGAGTAATTAATTGTCTATTTAGAAAACATAAACTATGAAAAAACATTCACAAAAGTACTTAGTAATTACGTACTCAAACGGGGTAAAGCATCGTTTGGGGTTACCGGAGAATTCATTTGCGTTGTTTGCAAAATAACTTCGTGGTAAAAAAAATTAAGCAAAAAATTATGAAAATTTAGATTTCGTTTAGAATCGAGGTATTTTAAGTAAAAGTAAAAATCATCAAATGTCTCTGAAAATACTGAAAATCGGACATTGTGTTAAGTAAATGGTCCACTTTTATCCCTTAAGAGGATTTACACCTATTAGAAATCATCCTGTATATTTCTAATCACATTATTATAGTTTAAAGACAATGATAGTATAGCACGTTTGTTTATGGAGTTTGATAGAACGATTTCAGCTATTGTCACGTTCTCTGAATATTATCGCATAACACGAATGCTTGCTTTGAAACATTAGATGTTGATGTAGGCGTGAATTGCCAATCAAGGCATGACCGGTGTCATGCAATTTTCCCGAGTGTACACTGTACACGCAAATGTTTACACGACGTTACTATGCAACGAAGTAAACTGCAAAATGCGCCAGCGCTAATGTACATCGCATTCATCATAATCGAGGAGGACATGGCATAAGGCAAGGCTAGGTGATGGTCATAAGGGCCATTATGCACTACGGAATAAACAAATTAAGTTCCTTACTACGCGCACTTGTATACTTAACCTGTTCGATGCGAGAGTGAGCAAAAAATACAGGATGAGACAGCGTCGGCATCGAGCCCGATCGGGGTAGCATGTTGCATGCGCTTGCACATCTTACACAACACAACTCACTATTACACGCGACCTTGACTTGCTCGCGGTAAAATTCGCTACCACTTACGCTCGAAAGTAATTTACTGTCTAATCGTATTGCATGGTCGTAATTTAGGATTACACGTTTCAAAATTTGTATGTCTTTGGAAACCGCACTTTGAGGTTTGCCAGACGATTTCTAATTTGTTAAATTATGAAAAATTGATTCCTTTTACTCGTACTGGTGGACGGTCGCGCTTGCGCGGCGCATTTTTTCGCGATTGTGCAAATGTGACTAGGCCAAGATCAGGTCGGGTTTTAATGAGTGTCGTGGAAACCAGTGGATAAGGTGACAGTAGTTAGCGTTGGGCCCCGAGAAGCCGCAACTTTCACCGCGCTAGTGCGGCGGCCGGCGGGCGTGTGCGCGCTTTACGTAAGGACGTTGCGCCAGAGCCGAGCCGCCTGCGCTCGCGCCCTGCGGAACCACTGACCCACTGCCACAGACGCGCACCCCACTACCCGACATCCATCCCATAGAACGTTCTCAAACATTGCGTTACACATGTTACGTTATGTGCCGTTGCCGGCGCACGCTGCTACGGAGCGTCATTTACGTAGGCTCTTTCGCTTCACTTTCGTTTTAAATCATTTCAACTAGAGCGTATAAAGGAATTCGGATTATCAAAAAACAAATTTCATGTGAATTTTAAAATCGTATAAGAAATTAGGAATACGAAAGCAAAAAAAAAAAAAAAAAAAAAGAAAAAAAGAAAAGAAATTAAAACCTTTTAATTTTCCTTGTTTTAATTTTTTTTCGTTTTTAATTTTACTTTAATAAGTAACATGCCGCAGAATGTTCTCAAGCATTGATTAATCGTCAATCAAGTTACATAATAGATTGCACACCTTTGGCGTTAGTGTAAAAAATCCAGATATTTTTTAATTTGTAAAGTAAATGTTTTTGTGGTCGAACTATTATGGTTCGCCCGGGGAAGTACCACCGCTGCGCCCACTTCTGCTGTGAAGCAAATCTATTGTGTTTCTGTGGAAAGGTGCAGTTACCGGTCACACTTACATGAGGCGACCACCAGCCTCCGGAGTAGCAGCGGAACTGCATACGACTTCAGACAAGACTTGCCTATGCTTGCTTGATGTTGTGTGTAGATAGATGTCCAGGGGCTGCAGCGACCACTTAACAACACGTGGCCTGCATGCTGGTCTAGCAGACCTCCTCAATTCAAATAAATAAAAAAATAAAAAACGTAATTGCGGCACGAACATAAGAAATTTGTTAAGAACCGACCTGGTTCGAATTTAGTTTTACTACTAGATAGAGGCATTCGGAATTCGGATTCCGGATCCGGATGCATGGCGGCGCGGCGTAGCAACAGGTATGATGCTACATTTGCTACGAAAGTAACCGGCGGGCGGGCGCAAGTAATTCGTATTGGTTTTTCCTCCTTTTAAAAAAAATAAGTACATTTATTTTATATTAGTTATAGAAATTCTAAGAAAAATCATTTAATAATCGTTATAGGTTTATTAGTATAAATATTGGGAGTTAGAGAGTAACTAAGAGAAGAAGGCTAAGAAGGGATACGGGGTATCCATATAATAGTCTTAATTTAGCTGAGCCTGGTACGAATCTAATACCTTTAAACGAGCAATTCTTGTATGTATCTAAATATATTTTTTGAATCTCGGAAACGGCTCCAACGATTTTGATGAAATTTAGTACACTGGTTGCGGGGATGATAAATCGATCCACAAATTTTTATTGATAGAATTTGTCGTTTTTTTTAATGTTTATGCAGTTAAATATAAAATTACTCTTACCGACATCTATTGGAAAATATTAATAATATATTGTGGCGTAGAAAGCCGTCAAATGGTCAACTTTTGACAATCCACCCTTCAAACAAATGACAATGTCGATAATTATGAAAGACTTCTATAAAAATTTCGTCAAGGGAATTAAAGCTTTCTTGGTCGAATGGTTACGAAAGCCGACTACGGAGCTAGAGACCCGGGTTCAAATCTCAAGTAGGCACGTTGCGTTTTTTATTTTTTTGTGACAATTTTTTTTAAATTGGGAAATAGGTATTTCAAAAGGATTTGTAAAGTAACACTAAGTCAATGAATGCTTTTCTTAAAAATAAACCAAGTAAATAAATTATTTTTATCCGAGCAACGCTCGGGCGTCCAGGTACTTATACTAAATTGTAAACTGCACAGTAGACATGCGCAACAGTTACCTTACCTTACCTTACCTTAAAATATTTAATTAACAATGAGATACAAAGAAATTTCATATTTTTGATATAAATCTACCTTAAGCTTTAAAGGGGAAGGCTCATTGAATGCAATGTTTTTAAATAAGTACATAAATTAAGGTAAGACCTGAGTGCATTGCGCAGTGCGCATACGGGTACCGTGAAACAAAAGAAAATTACCCAAGTACATCTTAAAGAATATTAGGTATCTAAGTACATCAATTATATTCTGTTCAGAAAGGAATATAATAGACACGGCTACTACGTAAAGCAAGTAAACCAATGAAGTTTCCGTAAGAAACATCAAACAGCACCCTAATTACATGTTAATATGCTTTCTGAACAGCAAGTAAAGATTTTTTGTCTGCCGTAAAGCTTGCCGTGAAACATAAACATGACTGATATCTAATACCTATAAACAAGCAATTCTTGTATAATATACAAACGCCATCCGTCAATCCGAAGTTCAAAGAGATGACAATGTCGATTAGAAAGAGTTCTATAAAAAATTCGTTCATTGAGTTAAAGCTTCCTTGGCCGAATGGTTACGTAGGCTGACTGCGGGACTAGAGGACCGGGTTCAAACCTCAATCAAAAGTATCAAAACCATTTTGCGTTTATTTTTTTTTATTTTTTGTGATTTTTTATTGGGACCTATTTCAGATGGCGTTATTCAGTAACACTGAGCAAATGAGTGTTTCGTTTGAAATTAAACCAAGAAAATAAATTGTTTTTATCCGAGCAACGTGTTGTGTTGTGACCAGTTATCGAAAACGAAAAACCTCGAGGGAGGTCAGGCTGCCATTTATACTTAATTTAAAGTTTATTCACATCAAAAAGAGTCGCAAGGTAGGCAAGATACTTAAAGAAGGTAAAAAAGGGATTGGTGAAAATTAATAATTGACTTCATTATTAGTTCCGTTGTGATATTTTATATGGTTAAAATCATTGGCGAGTATATGCGATTTTACCACGATGTATGTAGTTCATTAAACTATAAGTAGCCTTAAACATAGTTGAACGCCTATGCGACACACATCATGTCGACGACCTGTATTTAGCGGTCGCCAGCAACTGCATGGCCATCAGTTAGTAGTTGTAATTCCAGAAAACAATAAATGTGTCCATACCAAATAACGTTATATTAATTCACAAGAACATTCTAATTGCAAGCTTACGATATGGGGTTATCAACTACGCGGCTAGTAAAATTTACTTTTTTGACGATGTTTCATAGAGTTACGTGGGCCTAGACAAGTGTCATTACGATAGTTTCGTAATGCTTGTAGAATAGAATGAAAAATGTATGTGATTGAAGTTAGCTAACGAAATGTCTCGTGATCTCCTTATGTCAATGCCATACATTT
The DNA here is from genome assembly GCA_911387765.1 of Pyrgus malvae. Taxonomy (NCBI): domain Eukaryota; kingdom Metazoa; phylum Arthropoda; class Insecta; order Lepidoptera; family Hesperiidae; genus Pyrgus; species Pyrgus malvae. Next base: position 19,138,279 of record OU426951.1, on the reverse strand, counting down.
TTCATTGCGTTACGGTAGTTAAATGACACCTATCCTAGGCCCATTCATTAGAATTAGCCAGAGTTTTAGTCACACATAGTTCATCATAACGACAATTGCACACACTGTTTAGGAACGCGGCGTTCGGCTTACTTTTTAGTCTTCGGGTGACTTGATTGATACCAAGTTGAAGTGTGATTAATCAGTCTCTTAAAAATAATTCGAATAACCGTAATGTTTGTAAAAGCACAAATAATATTTCACAAAAAATATATTGTACCTAACTAAGCATTTGAAAGTTTTAAAGGTTTTTTTCAATCATAATTTTTGAAATACATTTATTTTGTGTTCGTGCTTATTAAGACTATAGATTACTTCACTGAGTGAATTACAAAAATGAAACCTCAAATATAAATGAGATACAAATGGGTAACATCAAAAACAGAATGTGTAAGGCCATCTGCCATTGTTCGAGCAATTAATACAAATCTGATATAGGATGAGGAGTCCTCTCTTACTGAAATTGAGATGATGTAAATTGAATATACTTTATATAGGTAAGAAACAGCCATGGTACAACGGCTTCCTTGCAAGTCATTTTAGTATAGTAGAAGTAGCAAAACAATATACGTAACATACATAAGTCGAACATCACATACGATGGTGAAAAAATACAAGAGAAAAGTGTTTACGTTTGCAAGGCGTCTAATGAAACTTAGGAACCAAAACAAGTATAACATGAGTTTTCTATTACTTTTTTATTGATTTGAAATTATTAAAAATTATGAAATTTTATTGATTGATTGCGTTTAGTTATTCCATTTTTTTAAACTTTCCATTCCCGAGAGGATATTTTTATCATCCCCTTGTAGATTGCAAATTTTAATTACTGACTGTATTATGTTATGGCTACAAATTGTGAAGTTTTCATGACTCTCCAAAGTGAGAATACAAATAAATAAATAAAAGCAAACATGAGCGCTTACAAAATAATGGTATTCGTTCCTGTACGTGTTTTCCATATTTACAAACGTGAGGTTTGCTAATATTTCATACAAAGAAAATAAAAAATAAACCGAAAGTACTCTTAATTTTATCAAACAGTATACATAGTACATTAAAAATGTTTAGAACCTAATTATGAGTACAGAAAAAAAGCGGGCGAAGTCTTAAATCCTGTTGTAAAATAAAACTATAAATGGTAAAATTGTTGACATTTTTCTTTTCCATACAACATACCTATATTTTAAAAAATATTTTTTAATCACACACACAGAAAATATCTTTTGACCTTGCATTATTACGAAAAAATAATAGTTTAAAAAAACTAAAAAACACGCTTTTTATAGAAAACCGAACTAAAAAATAGAAAATAAATTTTAATGAATTTAAATTAAGAAAATAGTGTTAAAAATTTCAATGAATATAAGTTAATAATAGTGTGAATAAAAAAAAAATTATTTTAAAAAAAAGCGTGGGGTGCATGGTGTCAATAGTTATAAATATTTTATTGACAGATATGAGTAGAGTGATTATCATTTCGATAATATTTTAAAAAGCACCCCACGCTTTTTTTTAAATAAATTTTTTTTTTATTCACACTATTATTAACTTATATTCATTGAAATTTTTAACACAATTTTCTTAATTTAAATTCATTAAAATTTATTTTCTATTTTTTAGTTCCGTTTTCTATAAAAAGCGTGTTTTTTTAGTTTTTTTAAACTATTATTTATTTTCTACTTTTTAGTTTGGATTATTTATTCTTTCCATGTTTCCACGAGCAATGGACTGGTTACTGAGAACCTTCTTCTTTCTTTCAAAAATATCTTTATCTATCATTAGGCTTGTTACATAACAAGGTTACATATTTTTTTAATTTTTACGTTTTCATAAAATTTCACCTGTCTTACGACTTAACAAATTATTTATATTCTTTATATATCTCATACACGTTTTCGGTTACTGAGCACCAATAGTCTACTCCCCTACATAAATATGAGCAACCCAAGCAGCAAAATAGTCGAATAGTAATTAGATTACTCAGCCTTTAATCGTATAAGAGCCGAGTAACCGTTCTTAAAACACCCATTTATCGTGTAATAGCGGTTATCTCGACTATTTGGCAATATTTGCTAATGTGTGCTTTAAGGACGTCGAATAAACGTTTACAGCACTATGTTTTAGCACTTTTACTCCACCTTTTAGCAGATGCTGAATTAAAGTGGCTAAAATACTCGTTATTAGATCGTTTGATCTATAACAGTCGTATAATAGCTGTAGCTCTATAAACGCAATCGAACAAAAATCATATTTTGCAAATTGAAAAATGGAATAATTTTATCAAATTAGTGTATTGTCATCGGTCCTCAATAAATCTACAAAGTTTGAACGAAATCTGGCCGTTTAAAGTGGGTCAAAATCGCGCCCAAAGAAGTCGGTTACAAACATACAAACATACAGGTGAAGCTAATAAAAAGCGTGTAAAAAGTTAGGAATTTTGTGCTTATCGTAAATTTTCTAAAAGTCTCGATAGTTTTCTGCTTGTATGTTATGAAACTTGACCGGAAATAATAGTGAACATTATGTACAATTTTTAAAATATTTTCTATCAATCTGGGGGCTACAACAGATAAGAATGACTGCCATAACACTCTTAAAATTATCTGTATCAATTGTGTAACGTCATCGATATGCAGCGATCAATTCGGACGCCGCGAAACCTTCAACGACCTTACGTAATAGAGATGAACAAATCAATATCACGCATGCTTTTCATTTTATGTGCTGTATACTGTTATTAGATGCCATTATATTTAAATATCCTATCGATCCCAATTCGATAATAAATAAGTAGATAAAATTTCTTAAAAACAAACGCGAATAAATAAAAATATGAGACGTTTTACTCATTAATTTTGGTTATTTTCGGTTAATTGCTCTTCCGGGATACTTATATCTATGATAAAAACACAGTTTTTTGTTGTATGGCGCAAAATACCGCTATGTTACAAAATGCTATAATATTAAGCAGTGCTTTTCGCGTCCCAAAGCTAGGCACTGGTCTCTCCCTATTATTGGGAAGGCTAGGAATTGCTCACTTTCTTACTAAAGGAGTGCTGGCTATTGTGTAAACCAGTTATGAAGATCTGTAACAGCTCATAAGAAGTGTTTGTGATGGTTAAAATAACGTGTGCTTTTATGTTAGTGAACTCTGACTTCTGCCTGAGTTGTGAATATTTTGCTAAAAACCTGATAGCTGATTGGTTTCACTTTTATCAATATTTACATTTTAAAACGAGAGTAGTAAATAGCATGTAATACTCATTTTAAACCCATACTCGAAAAAGTCCTCTATAGTCTCTAATTTCTCGGCACAGCCGGATTACGAATAAGTTCTTGAAAGAGAATAAATCACAAAAACAGAGGGGAGTTTGCAGCATTTAACCTATTGATTATTTTATCTTAATTTTTAATAACATGAAATGCCGATTAGCCTCCACACTTAAAAAAAGAAAAAAACTATACTAAAAATCCGAAAGGTCATGTACGAATACATAAGTATAATATACGAAATAATAATTATTTTTAATACTAGTCGTATATAGGCATCGATATAATATAAGCTGTTATGCTTGTTTTAAATTTCCTCGGCATATAATATTCTATAGACGCTAACTAACAAAATTGAAACTATAATGGTGATATTATAAAGGTAAAACTTAAACTATAAATACATAAAAAAACTGCTACACTTATTAGTCTTATAATTGGACGACGACAACTATCAGGAAGTACCTATGTACTCGTAACTACAGACCTGCATCCTAGCTAGACAAGATGCGCATTTTGAAATGTAGATACAGACGATACAGTACATGTATCTACATCAGATACGTTTACGCAAGCAACTTCGACGTATTCGAGGAATACGTCGAAGTTGCTATTAATTATTCTTATTATTCCCTTTTTAATGCAAACGGGCAAACCACATTGTATTGTAATAGTTCCATACAAGTTTGATCGTTCGACGATTTAAAAGTCAACTCTTTTCTTTCTCTCTCTCTTTTTTGTGGCGATGCAATATGTAATATACAAAGCCCTAGTCTTAAGATTTATTTGTGTTGCATTAAGGATTGCCTAAATCTTTTAATGACTTAAATTTGTTCACAGCTCCAGGGAGATTTTGTAGGCCTTGCGTATTGCGTTCATTTAGTGTGATAGACATACGGTTACAGAAAGGTGAACAACGAAGGGACATTGCAAACATGCTACTTTTAGTATCAGCGATCGGCGATTTAGTCGCTTTAGAACTGCCGAACGTCGAAAACAGCGACCAGACTGCTAAAACCTAAAACGCGTAAAATTGATACTTCGATGGATCGGAGAGCCGCCAAAACGAAGTCGCATCGATACAGTCGCTAAAAGTAGTATAGTATGTATAAAGTATATTTTTAATGGGTTTCTTTTTTCCGGTTACAGTAGACCCTGAGCAAAATTTTATATCTTGTATAACCCATTCTTATGAATCATTTTAATTTCCTTAAAGCGGAATAATTGCTAATTACAGGTGAGCATTAATAGTTATCATAATTTATTGATAGTTAAAATACTAGTATCATAATTATATCATTCGTAAATACAAGAGCGTATAGGTACTAACAGACCCTGTTATCAACTCGGAAATTAAATAGCTAACTGTCGTAGTTTACTTATTACCAGGATTACTAAGCAGATCCAAAAAAAAAAACAGTTGCTGACGTAGCTTTTATCTACGGTCGACTGATTAACTAAAATGTTATTTATTTATTATTCAACAATTTTTGTACACAGAAACTTAATACAGAAAAATACATTAAATTGTACCATATTACGAAGATACTGCTTGTTTTTACAGAATTTTCTTCCAACAGACCTGTAAATGGAGAGTCTTGGACACAATGACAGAAAAAAACAAAATGCATGATACCTTAAAAATAGAAAAAACCAGCCAAGTGCGAGTCGGACTCACGCACGAAGGGTTCCGTACCATTATCTATAAAAAAAACAAGTTTATTGTATGGGAGCCCCTTAAATATTTATTTTATTCTATTTTTTGTATTTGTATAACAAAAGCGGCAACAGAAATACATCATTGCCTTTGATTATCCATAGAAATCATTGCATTAAGATTGAATGAAAGGTAAATTGTGGTTTACGATTTATGACGTACGAGTATTAATAAAAAACTACTTACTAGATCTCGTTCAATCCAATTTTCGGTGGAAGTTTGTATCGTAATGTATATCATATATATTTTTTAGTTTTATCATTCTCTTATTTTAGAAATTACAGGAGGGGGACACACATTTTACCAATTTGGAAAGTGTCTCTCGCGCAAACTATTCAGTTTAGAAAAAACTTATATTAAAAACCTCAATATCATTTTTGAAGACCTATCCATAGATTGGTATGGGTACACGTATGGGTTTGATGAAAAAAAAAATTTTGAGTATCAGTTCTAAGTATGGGGAACCCTCAAAATTTATTGCTTTTTTCTATTTTTGTGTGAAAATCTTAATGTGGTTCACAAAATATATCTACGTACCGAGTTTCAACAGTATAGTTCTTATAGTTTTGGAAAAAACTGGCTGTGACATACGGACGGACGGACAGACAGACAGACATCACGAATCTAGAAGTCCGTTTTTTTGCCATTTGGCTACGGAACCCTAAAAAGGGGACACTAAACCACGCTTGGAATGCTGGATAATTATTTGTTGCGGCCTCTGATCAATATAGTATATTTCATTACAAGTGCGGAAAGGCTGTCAATGCAAGGAGTTCCGACAAATGTCTACCCGAGCCGAGGCGCAGCCGAAGGTGAGGGTTGACAGTCGGAACTTCTTCCAAGGACGCTTCCGTACGTGTACTGAACAACTATTTTTAATACAGTTGCGAAAAAATTAAGCAATTTAATAAAATAATAAAAACTCGCAAATAAACATTTTTGAAAAATGGCGCCAACCGTAAAAGAATGCAGATATTTTTTTTTTGTTTTACTTCACCCATTCTGGGTAGGCAAAGGGAACTATGCCCATACAGCCAAGTCTTCAGTTTTTTTTTATTGATATGAAATGAAAATGTTAATGAAACTCATTGAATCAAATCATTAAATCTGACATTGAAACAAATTAGTAGCTTCTTTTTAGAAATATTTGCATGAATCATAATAACTTCTAACACTTCGTGGTTGGTTTTTTCCTTTTTAATAGACATTATTTTAACAGTTGGGAAAGAGAACACACGAGTGCGGAAAAGGTAAAGAAAAAGCACGAGTATGTAATAGCCCACCTCCCGCACGCTATACGTCCCTGTAATACGTCACTTTTTGAGCAACTGTATTAAAAAATACTTTTTCAACTTTAATTTTAATCTTCTTGTTTGCATTTCTTCTGTGTTTGTCATCTCATATCTTCTCCACTCGACTCCAAAAATAGTTTTAAGAGTAATTACCATAAGCAAGAAGAAGTAGGTACTGAACAATTTTATTTTTTACCGTTTGAAGTCGGTTCTATTTTTTTGTTAAAAACTTAATTTATTATACATGATTTTATTACTTTGTCATTCAGTAAAAGTTTAGTCAATAAACTATAAAACGAGTAGTGACGTCATAAATCATTTTCTCATATAAAATGTATGAAGACGTCATGTTTTAACAGCTCATTAAAAGTATCTCAAATGATTTGGTAGTCGAAGACCAGAATGCAATGTTACGAGTATTTGCGATTTTCAGTACGAGGTTGCAAAAAGTGTATAATTACATTAATTACATCCCTAATTCTAATGTCCTTTACATTTAATGTTCCAACTGACACAAGGAAAATGTTCATAAAATTCTAAAATATTTAAAATCTGTAGTACTGTACACGTTAATTAGTATACAAAGTGGTATTTAAGTTGTTTATCTTCATTAAAAACATTTTTGAATAATGTATCGCCCAACCAATTGAAATATAACTGAACATTGAAAGATTAAAAGATGAATTCACTTTATGGAATTAAAAAACGAGGATATGGGTTTTTTGCGACCTTCGCACACAAAAAGAGAACATGTAAACAAGCATTAGTAGGGAGTGGGAAGTTTCCATATTGTAATTATATTTAAATAAATAAAAAACGTTTCACACTCATAGTCTCACAGTAGGGTAGATATACCCTGTGTCGTGGGTACCATGGACACAACAAAGATAGAAACACAAACACCCAGACTGAGAACAGAAATTTAAACTCATCATTCAAATCTCTGTTTCGCCGGGAATCTAACCCGGGACCCTCCGATTGGCAGTCCGGCATGGTAACCATTGCGCCACGCAGGTCGTCATATTTAAACTTATAATACCTGTGAAAAATAGAAAAAAATACAATGCCAAAATGTTCGACAGAGGTCGTCGAAGGTACCGGGCGAGCGATCACCAGGCTAGTTTGCACGCAATCGTAGACTGCAATATGAACTACTTAAATGCGTTTTTTCCACGATCTCTGGGAATTTTTTAAAAAAGGAAGTTAATCTATACCAGTTTTGAGAGTGGACGCTGTACTATATTATTAACGTCAGCAAAGAATCACGCAAAAACCGGATTATGTGTGCTTGTTTATAATTATAACATATAATAGACGAGTTCATTTTATTATAGGTATCTACCGATTCTGTATATCTTTGAACAATGCCTTACACTTATCCAGGAAAAGGTATCTTAAGTTAATTAATATGCTGATTAGTTCATACATTAGTACCAACAAAACATAGTTAAGCATACTTTTCCACGTGGAAGTTTTTGTAGCCTTGTAAAGTTTGACCGCGAAAGAATTGCCGCCGCAGAGCAGTGAAGCAATTGTTTCATGTTTCTGTGGAAAGGTGTGCTTGCCGGCTAGGCTGCGCTTGCATGAGGTAACCATGATTGTCAGCTGATACGCTACTTCATACGACCTTAGACAAAACTTGAGTTTGCGAGCATGTGTAATGGGTGCTTAAGTGGTCTTACTTAAAAGATCATGAAGCCTACATCCTCATTATTAGGTACTCATTTTCATACAAAAATAAATTACGAAATATGTATACGAAATAGCCTTATACGAAATAGTTAGATGTTCTAGATACGCTTGGTTCAAACACGCTCATTAAAGTTTAGTAATAACCACAACTTTTACGTTAAGCAAAAGTTTTGCAATTTTTTTAATTTACACAACAATTGTAAAAATTTTGTCACTAAGTAGTTTAGTACGGTTTATTATAAATAGGAATTAATGTATTTCAGTAAGATTTTTTTAAATAGATACCTATTTCAATTCAAGTGTGATGTTTCAACCCAGTGTTTGTATTTTAGCTAAAGTAGGTACGACAATAAATAACAATTATTTTGATGTACCCAATAGTTTTGATATTTCCCTGTGGCTTATTGCTGGTATAATGCTACGTCTCACTATTGATAATATACTTAACCCTATATATACTACCTATACTATACCATAAAAATAGTTATTATTTATTATTATGCCTACATAATATATTCTCCACGTAATCATGCATATTTGTTAAACCGAATTATAGATTTCACTACCGAAAAATAAAATACTGCTTGTAATCACAAAGAATCCTGTAATAATCGCTGTAATGCCCAAACCTATAAGTATGCTATTTTGTGTTATTCATTTAATTATTTATGTATCTAATTGTTGGTAGGTATATACATCTTATATATAAAATTCTCGTGTCACAATGTTCGTTCCCGTACTCCTCCGAAACGGCTCGACCGATTCTCATGAAATTTTGTGTGCATATCAGGATTATCAGGTAGGTCTGAGAATCGGCTACTATCTATTTTTTATCCCCCTGAGTGATAAGGGTGGCCCACCCCAAACACTTACTTAAACGCGGTACGGAGTTCGCGGGGTCAGCTAGTACATTATATATTATAATACATAGGTAAACATAACAGGATTTAAGATAAAAGGAAAATGAGTAGTTTCCTCATTTCCTAAAGAAGTCTAAAGTACTACTTTTACAATTTGACGATAAGCTAAAATACTGTTACCTGTTGATGTAACATTATATGAAGGTAAATAAACAATTAGCATGAACTTGAATCGGGAAATAAATTTATTAAGCTAGAATAGTCCTATTATGGCTAAGAATTTTATCCTTATACTTATCTCGATCACGTCTTGATAGTATCTTATATTTTACTTTAGATTTATTTATACAGTGAAATAAATATTTGAAAAATCAGTTAAACAGTATTACTCACATATAATTTGAGGCTGTCCAAGGTGCGCGTACGAAAGGATGAATTGGTCCTTTCTAAAGAGGAGCGTTTCGGGCACCGATTGAATACAAATAATAAAAAAGGCGTGCGTATCGTAACTTTCGCGTTTGTGGAGTGTTCGCGCGGTAAGGCGCAGGTGTTAGCGTCCACCGACGGCGCGTCGGACAGTGAGTAAGTGAGTAGTAAACGGAGACAAGCGCACGCAGTGTTGCCAACTGCTATGTAAGAAATGCGCTAAACCATCCTGGAAAATGCACTAGAATTGTGCTAAGTTTGATAAAAGAGCACCAAACAAATAAAATTAATCAAAATATTAAAAAAAGAACTCCACTCTCCACGAAAACAGCTATATTCGTTACGCTAAATAGATATTTAATTAGAGGTGCGTTCTGAAAATCGGCAATTGTTGCCTGACAGCAGAATTTTATTAACAAATCAAGGTACGAATAATGAGACGATTACATTGGCCAACATGCAGAGCCCGATTTATCATACATTGCTGGTTTTCTGAGTACATTGTAATAAAATACTCAAGATAACCGGCAATGTATTCCAAATTAGTCCCTGGATGTTGGCCAATGTAATCGCCCCTTAAGATATGCTACTTTCAGGTAATAATTAACTGTGTTTTAGAACGCGCCACTGATTGGTTTTTACCAACGTGATAAATTGCAGACTTTTAAAAATGCACTAGTTAGGGCACTAGGCACTGTTATGGAATTTTGAGCGCTAAAACATCAAGAAATGCACTAGATCTAGTGCTGAAGGCACTAAGTTGGCAACATTGAGCGCACGCGCAGCCCGACCAGCGACCAGCGCCTGCGTCACCCCGACGTCACCACGCCACCGCCGAAGCCTTGATCGCACAGGGCCGAAACATCCATCTTCTACATGCAAAGCAGACCCCTTTTGTAGGGTTCCGTAACCATATAGCCAAATACGGAAACTTTATAGTAGATTTAACGAATCTCGTTTAATCTACAATTTTTTTTCAACCCTTTTCATGTCCCACTGCTGGGCACAGGCTTCGAAAGTGAGAAGAATGTTGTACATAGTCCGCCCAGCTGGCCAAGAGCGGAAAGGTGAAGATCATGCATTCGAAAAATTATGAGCCTAATTCTAGGCGTACACGGATATGAAAACATCTTAAGTAAAATTATACATAATTAGTTAAGATGTTTCGATTCGATCGATACATTATAAACTACAAGTTATGTGCATTAACACATTTCTTTGTTAGTGGTGTGGGCCGGAGTTTGAATTCGGTATCTCCGTGTCGGAGACCGAAGTCTTTACCGCTCGGCCATCGCTACTCAATCTACGATACAGGATAATTAAAAACACGACTGCCTCTGTTAAATTTGCATCATTATTTATTAGTTGGGTTGGGTGTCCGGTCTGGGAATTTTTAAAAAGTGATTTTTCAGCAGCTTTTTAAATTATAGGGCTTAACATCGATATAAGTAGGGGGCTTAAGAATAATTTTTTTTCGTTTATATTACTCCTTACAGCTTACATTACCTATGTTTATCATTTAGTCATGATATAAATTGAACATGCTCGTGATCGTTAGTAGCACGACCTATGAGCACGACCAAATAGTATTGTTTGGTATGGTAAGTATTTCCGTTGCCACTCTATTGAACACTGATAACATTAATATGTAGGTAGTTACGAGTAGGTTCACTCGTATTGGATTGTACAAAACATTGTACCGTACCTACTTAAGTACATATTTAAAAGTTGAAAGAATATCTAGGGTACTAATAAACAATCACTGACTGATACATTTTTTTAACCGACTTCAATCAAAAAATAATGTAGTTTAAAAACCTAAAAAACACGCTTTTGTGAAAATACGAACTAAAAAGTAAAAAACAAGAAGAAAATGTATTTTACTGTAAAAAAGCGTGGGACATAAGAATATTATTCTTATGCGTGGGGTGCATGGTGTCAATCGTATCTCAAAAAGTTTTTTAAATTTTTAATTTCTTAGTTGGATTTTTTTTCATATTATTGCATTGTCATCGGCCCTTGACCCCTGTGCAAATTTTCAAGTTAATCAGACGCTAAGAAGTAGGTGAAAATGGAGTTAAAATATTCCGATACATACATCATCATATCTATAAAAGAGAAAGTGTGTATGTATTATTATAGACTCCGAAACGGCTGGACCGATTTCAATGAAATTCTCGGAGAATCTTCAGATTGGTCCAACGAGTAATCCTGTAAAGTTTGGTTCACTTCTCTTTCTAACGCGGGTGAAACCGCGGGGCACAGCTAGTATTACATACAACAGGTCAAGCTAATAGGTATAAGCTTGTTAAAAAGGAGGAGTACGTACCTATATCAATTCGACTGTATGTTTTTTTAAAGTTTGTTATTATTACCTCAGATCTTTCGACTGGGTGAACAGATTTTGATGATTCTTTTTATTTGAAAGCAGAGGGGCCACTCTGTACACATCCGTCCGTAAATTCAACATTTTCGGAATCCTTTTTTGGCATATTCGGATTGTTTTTTTTTTAAGAATCAATAAGATAAGCGTTATCATTGATGACGTGAAGCTACTGAATGAATAATATTGCTAGAATTTCTTTAGTCTTATCCAAAAATTAGGCCCGAAAATTCACTTAGTTTCGGATACGGACTTACAGAGTGGGCCCTCTGATGCTTCCCGATTTCAATTTAGTCCAGTTCTGATAATGACATCTATGAAAAAAACATGTAAGTCTTTAAAGTAGCTGCGCGACAAATGGACGAATAACTCAATATCACGCCAACCGATTTCGATAATTCTTTTTTTATTGGAAAGGATGTACTTCAAGGCCAGTTGGATAAGAGTTTGGTTAGGTTCAGATTATGGGATTCATGACAAAATAAGGGAAATCTTCAATTGTTAGGAGCAAATTAACGATACGATAACAAATTCAAATTTTGTCATGTTTTATGTTCAATAAAAAATCTTTGAATCTTTGAAATCTTTGAACCTACTCGACCGAATCTTTTATAGGCTATCCAGATATTTGAGTCGCCTACCGTATCGTCGCGTTATGGCCAAGTAATTGTCGTAGTTGAATATGATGATTATTAACATAAGCAAGAAGAAGTAGATACTGAACAATTTATTTTTTACCGTTTGAAGTCGGTTCTATTTTTTGTTAAAAACTTAATTATTATAGTTAAGTATGTGAAGCTGACAATGTCTGCCGGCTCCACTATCGTAAAAACCGTTTGAAATATTTAAAAAGGTAAAAATTGGCAGAGTAGTAGTTCATAATTTAGTGACAGTGCCGAATTAAGAAGGTCTCATAGTATAATTGTCCATAATTTTTTGTGCTACTTCCAAACTTGAAAATTGGCAGAAAAGTAGAGCAAAGCGAGTAATAGCTCCTGTTTTAGAAAGAGATCACCTGTTAGACCTGAGGGTGTATTAAGAAATAACATTTTGAGTTTCAGTTGGGACCAATTAAACACACTGAGAATATTTAGAAACTTCATGCTAATGATCCTTTCTAACGCTGGGGAAACCGCGGGGCACAGCTAGTTTGTTTATATTACTATGATGGCTATAATTAAATTTTCTATTATCGTCTTAGGCTTTAAAGATTTTTGTGTTATATCGTCTTCTTTATGATTATATCTGTGCGACAGTGAAGAGATAAGAGCTTATCCTATGTCTATGTCACACTTCTATCTATCGACTCTCTACTTATAGAAATACGAACTTTTTACGTTGGGAAATGCATTTACGCACACCTCTAGGAATCTTGCACTAGATTTGCATACACATATAAAAATATTTATATCTACTACAAACATGCCTTAGAATCTAATTAATGGCATGATTGGATTCCTTCCACCAGCCCCTTTTATTTTCTTCCGCTCAGTCGAACCTTGTTGACACAGTTTTTCGTAACGTAGCGAGTGATCTTTGCATTTCAAATCTAATCTCACATTTTGAGTTCGTGTTCTCTTTTACACTCGTTTGAAGATTTATAAGAAATAACTTTGTATATTCTTCACTTCCCTTGTGAATTATAAAATAAATTTTATTTATGATAAGATCCTAAGAGCAAGTAAGACACTTTTCACACACACACACACACACACTTCGATTCGTAATTGCATCTGGTTATATGAATCGATCTTCTGATATCAATTAATAAATCCTTGTAAACACAAGGGGATAAGATGTATCAGACAAGTCTTTAGAGACATCGAGTAACGTGTGAGTTCGCCCGACTTACAAGACATTATTGACAAAACAGAAGTCGACAGTGGCCACGGCGCGCGACCTCTCTAGAGACATGAGATTCGTCTCATTTATTATGCCCTTTGCTCACCAGCCTTAAACATACTTACACTTTACACACTGCTATTAGCAGTGATGCATTTGAGATGCAGCATCACCTTTGCGCGCCACTTAATTATCGATACAGTGGCGATGCTGTCGCGATACAGTCAGTATATAGATTAAATGATATTCCTTTACCAGATCGCACTAAAGAATTACACTTGCATACAAAATAAGGATTCAGGACGTGCGTAAATTTCCCAATCGTAATGTGTGTGTCGCAATTGACGGTAAACACATAAGGTCTGCATCGATGCAGATGCTTATTATATTAGTATCGATACAGACGTGCGACTGTATCGATGAAAATGTCTGTTCATTGCTTGTATTGCGATGATGCAGTCGCGCGTTTCAAAGTAGCGCGACTGCTTCGATGCTAAAAGGCGCAGTGTGTAAAGGCCTTTAAATGTACTTTTTTGACCTTATGGTCAATTACATGATTTTAAGCAAAAAAAAAAACCGGCCAAGTGCGAGTCGGACTCTTTGTCTCTCTGATTGTCTATAATAAATCACGTTTATTGTATGAGAGCCCCCTTAAATATTTATTTTATTCTATTTTAGTATTTGTATAACAATAGCGGCAACAGAAATACATCATTATTAGTTTTATCATTATCTAATTTTAGAAGTTACAGGGGGTACAGTTCTGGATATTCTTCCTGAATAGATTGATAAAACCTTCAAAGCTCCTGTAACCGCCATTAAGAGCGGAGATTTGCAAATACGCCATAAGGCTGAAAATGCCATCAATCGACGATGCTGAATGACATATTGATTTTTATCCACCCCGTACCTATTGCGTATTTTTATTTAGCAGTTATGCAATTTATTTATACTTTTTAACGGTACTCTTTCTAAATGAAAATGTTTTATTCATTGTTTTTACAAAAGCAAAATTTATATAGATACACACACGACAGATAACAAAGTTTTCCTTATTAAATACCTAAAACAAAAAGCATTATTTTGCAGCAAAAACTTTTAATAGGATATAAAATAATTACTACTTGCAATTTCGTATTATCAGAAAGAAAAGATAAAGAATGCGCGAATAAAACGGAGGGCTGAGGCTAATCTAAGCGCGATCGTCAAAAGTTTCGTGTAGTTAATAACTTTCATATTCGCGTAATCAGCTCCGAAACAATCTATTAGAAAAGTTCAAAAATGATTCCTAAATAAAAATATGCGAAACCTTTTTACCTACTTTTTTATAGTTTCGTCTCTAGCTTTATCTGTGGGGGACACCCTACCTAGTGCCACCGCCAAAACGAGCAAGCGAAGTGTAACGAAAGAACTAAACAACAACAAAAAAAAATTTACTAAGTTTTGTAAAGTTAGGGCGTGTAGAGCTAAAATTTTATATATTAGCGGCAGCCCGCAACTTTGTCCGCGTGGACTTTAGTTTTATTGCCTCTATAGCCTTCCTGAATAAATGGAATATCCAACACAAAAATAATTTTTCAATTCGAACAAGTAGAACCTCAGATTAGCGCGTTTAAACAAACAAATAAACTCTTCAGCTTTGTGTTATTATAGATGAAAATAATTTTGGTGGGATTAAGCCTTTTGGCTGCAACCCTTTTTGTGTCCCACTGCTGGGCAGGGGTCTCTCCCCAATATTGGGGAGGCCTGGAGCTTACGCCTTAGCTTAAGCCTTTTAATTGCTTCTAAATATAGCCACGCCTCACTGCTTTATGAGCACAATCTATAATGTACAATTTGAATATCAATGTTTCTGATTTTATGTATTTATCTATAGTTCCCTCTTCAAAGTCCTTTTATCCCTACTAATATTATAAATTCGAAAGTTACTCTGTCTGTCTGTCTGCTACGCTTTCCCGCTTAAACTACTGAACCAATTTTAATGAAATTTGGAACACAGATAGAGTGGACCTTGGGAAAGGACATAGGATTGTTTTTATCCTATGGGAACCTACAAAACGGGTACACGCGGGCGAAGCCGCTGGCGAAAGGCTAGTTGGTAATAAATGAAAAAGCGCCAAATTGCACCAACAACAAGTCTCAGTTTCATATTAAATAAATAATAATTATAAATAATGGATAAAAAAATTATACTCAGGCCATATTCTTTGTGAAATTTTAAATTTAGTGCAAGATTGAATAAAAATATCGAATAATAAAAATTTATAATATAATGGTTACTTGCATCACTGAGCGAAACAGTCAACCTTGAAGCCTTCTATAGTTTTGCATTGACTAAAGCACTACACTGTTACTGCACTTAGTAAATAAAATAAAGTAAAGAATATCTTAATATACATAATATGTATATTATAGATTGAACGGATTATGATGAATTTTTTTGGGTGTGTTCAAGGGGATTTGAGAAAGGTTTACATTCACAACTTGATCAACTGGAAAATGTTTTTTTAATTATTTTATTTATTTATAAGTAGTTTTTCCATATAAATTGTTCCTACCTGTCAAACGTATGTATTTCGTGCCGTGTCGTTCTAAACTTTGACACAGTCAGAATAACAGGACAGTTAGTATGTCATTACTGTCATTATTTGTTTTATATTTTTGATTGACTAACATGACAGGATACATCTACCTTAGTGTGGGGCTATGAGTGTGAAACGTTATTTATTTATTTATAACATGAAATATCTTTAAGACTTAGTTTTAAGATAACAAAAAAAACGGCAAATTGTTTGTAAAGTAGGTTTACGATCGAGATGTTTACGTGATAACGTCCGCACGAGAAAATCTCCATTAGTTTGTATGCCGCTAGAGTGAGAGAGACGGAAGATCGGTCCACTCACTCGAACGCTATGCCAGCCTCCGCTCGTGAGGATTCCGCGTGACAAGTTTCACGGAATGACTGGCAGCGCTCGAGATGAGACGGGAGATCGGTCCGTCTCTCTCTCGTTATACCTGCGATCGCGCTCGTGAGGTTTTGGTGTGACACAAGTTTCTGAACAAAACAAATCCTCTTTCAATACTTTTAAGATAGGACAACGTCTGCATCCGGTAGGAGCTGGCCAAGACCACCAGTATTATACTAAAAATAATAGATACCTATGTAATAAAGATTTTTTAGTAAATCTCATAGATCTTTTAGTAATGGACACACAATTCTGTGTGGACCCTTTTTACCCGTCTGTGCCAGAAAGAGTGTTATGTTTTTCGGGAGTATGTATGTATGTATAATTATTGAGCACGCTCTGCAGCCTGAACCATAAGAATAAATAATACTACGTAGAACGGAAACTCCCGCTCAAAACGGGCTCAAGGTCACGATATTAGCCTACACTTTAATTTCGGCTAAACCGACTACTGAAGACGGGCTGTCTCGGACGGGCGCGTCAATTACAATAACGGCGCCAAGTTAATGTGGTGTGTTTGGTTGTACAAACAATTCTAAAACAATGCCAAACTTAAGTTTTTTTAGTTTGCCCAAAGATGATGCGAGATAAGTAATATTTTTTAAATATTATTCCTTTTCCGTACTTAATTTATCAAAAGGATGTGACCAGTTCTTTTTGTGTAGCCAATTGTTTCACTTTCACTCAATTATAAAAAAAAATGTTAGATAACTACAGCATTTTAACATGTCGCCAAAATATTTTTTAATAGCCCCCGCCATCGGTCATTGAACCTTTCTCGATTGTTTTGCCTCGCGATTGCGGCGCCGCGGCACTGGCGCACGCACGATGTAATTCGTTTATTTTAAACCTACACTACGTAAGTACTTACACCTATGTAGGTAAGTAATACTTACTTAAATGGCTTCATTTGGTATGGTACTCATAATAATTTATTATTCATGAGCAGGTATTTATAGTGTAGGTAAGTATTTATAATTCTCATACTTTGTAATACTAAACTAAAATAATGATTTTTAAGTAAAGGAAAACTTATATTTTAGCTACCTATATTATCTATAAAAAAGCAGTATTAACAGTTGACAACCCTGTCAACACGCCTGGGCGACAGAGGGGCGTAACGAGGTGAAGGGGGAAGTAGGTATAAAAATAGCGGCGTTTTTCACCCGGTCAAAGGAGATTCCGTTCTATGTAATTATTATTTATTCTTATGCCTGAACGGCATGATGTATTTTAGTTTGAGAGTGACACTGGGTGTATCAAAAAATGGCAGATATTTGGCGCCAAATTCAATTATATTGCACGCTCTGCGACCTGAACGGCTCGATGGGGTTTAGCTTGAGAGGTGTCGTTAGATTTGTATTTACGGTGAAGGTGACACTGGGTATATCAAAATAAAAAGCGGTAATTTAAAAAACTAAAAAAAACCCGACTGCGCTTATGTGTCATTTGGAAATGTAAAAACCCTAAAACAAGAAAGTCGTCATACCCGCACTTAACTTAAAAATCGACTAATAGGGGTAGGTAAATTATACTAGAACAGGAGCTCAGGAGAAAAATTGTAGCAGTCGGGACCTAGAATGGAAAGTCAGCTGTCTAAATCTGCAATGTAATATAGGTATTTCTAGACAGGGTCCCGATTAATACAGTTTTTCTTGTATTTAAAAATATTGTTAAATATATAGGTAACGAGCTCCTGTTCCATAATTCTCCTACCCCTTTTTTGTATTACGGTGAGCCGTACGCAAGCTACGAGTGGTTTGGTATGCAGACATATAAAAATGAAATTCTGATGTAACTTACCAAGTAATAGATAGATTAGTATCACAGCGACAACTGTCTACGAGCTCGCTCAAAAGGAATATCTGCAAAAGAAAAAAACCTGTTAGTGCATACTCTTAATGGTAGCGTATGCAAGATTTTAATCAGCTGCCCGCTTACAAAAACCAACAAGTCTGAAGCCATGTGCAACATATTGTACTTGTATTTAAACATAAAACTTTTTGTAAAGAACAATGGGGTCTACGTTTTAATTATGTGGCCAGGATTACTTTGCATTATTTGCAGTTATGTATGTTAAACATACGAATAAATAAATGCCTAAGCTCTTTGCGACAAGTAGTCATGTCTTGGCACTGTTAAACATATGTAAAAGAAGTAGGTTGGGTGGCTCTAACACTTTATACCAGGATTGACTCATTAGTCTCATTACACACATTTACGCTTTTAAATATTATACTTTCAACTCTCACAATACTTTTACATATTTGGGCATAATAACGTATTAGCTCACCCAAAGAACAGCCTAGCATTAGGGTTCTGCGATTCTTTTATACTAAACGTCCTAGGTTTCAAACCGACGTTACAGTCATTAGAACATGTATTTATTTAATATTCTCAATGATCGTAGGTACATACCTATATTAATTATACGTGTGTGCCTATTATATTTGTTGTTGAATTATAAATTCACTTATATTTATTTACATTATAAAATAGTATATTGATATTTATGATAAGAATACATTTTATGTTAAGATGTGTTATGAATTATGTTTATAATTACGTTGTCTGTCCTATGGTATGTAAATAATATTTATCTACGTATTTGTAACGTCTACTTATTCTTTCTGAAAGTTTTTGAAAATACATAAAGTATGACACTTTGTTATTCGTAGTACTTTACCTGCTTTTTTTAGTTTTCCTGTTTATTATTCGTTTAAGAAGCGCGCATGGCCCGGCGGTAAGCGTAGAACGCAAACGATCTATGCAACTAAGCCAAACGGGCGCGGTCGTGTGTGAGATGGGCGACCGCTAGTGGCAACAAAAATCATGTCCCGGTTGTTGTCGATTGTTAACAGTCGTTAAACCTTGTCGGAGGCCTTATGGGCGGTTTGAAAACATCCGACGTATTAAAGGCGAGACGTATTAAAGAGGTACATCCGACCACTTAAAAAGATTTGAAAAAGCTGACAAAGTTTAAATCGAAACTTTAAATGTTACTTAATATAACGGAGCTCTAATATGCGAAGTGTAATAAAACCCATTAAAATTATTTAACTACCTAAATGAGTTTCCAATTGGAAACATCATTACTCATTCATTAATTACAAATTAGTGTTCAAAATATTTTTATTTATTTACACAATAATATCATAGTAGTCAACTCGATTTACCATTTTATAAGTAGATACCAACAGCAATAAACTACAAAATGTGGTTTCAATGAGTGTGTGAATAATTTACGGTTATCTAAATATCTACATATATAGAATTGAATCCTTATTTTCCTTGATCACGGCATCACGCATGAAAGGTTCTTATAAAAAAAATATAAGAGAGAAAAATTAAGAATACCTAACCACCGACCAGTTCAGACAGGGCAACGTCTGCCGGGTCAGCTAATCTCTATAAGTATATATATATATATATATATATATATATATATATATATATATATATAAGCTATATACATATTTTATACGTATCTTATTAATATATATAATAATATATATAATTCTTCTGTGAGTGTGTATGTCACTGAACTCCTCCTTAACGGCTGGACAGATTTTAATGAATTTTTTTGTGTATATTCAAATGGATTCAAGGATGGTTTAGATTCACAATTTGGGCCACTGGAAATGTTTTTTAACTATTTTTTTTATAAGTAGTTTTCCCATATAAATTGTTCCTATCTGTCAAACGTTTGTATTTCGTGCCGTGCCGTTCTAAACTTTGACACATTCAGAATAACAGGACAGTTCGTATGTCATTATTTGTTTTATATTTTTGTTTGATAGTAACATGAAGTCTCTTTAAGATAATAAGAAAACAAATCCTCTTTTATTACTTTTAAGGCAGGACAACGTCTGCGGGGTCCACTAGTATTATATATAAATGAACTGCTGTTCGTTAGTCTTGCTAAAACTCAAGAACGGCTGAACAGATATAACAAATTTTGGTCTTGAAGTATTAGCAGAAGTCCAGGGAAGGTTTCAATAATAATAATTGCGAAATTGATAGTAAAACAAGTTATTTTATCTTTCTATATAAACTGTTAGTAACTGTCAAATATTGGTTCTTTGCGCCATCGTCCAGAAGTTTGACATAACTGTTCATCTGTCACAATTTGTTTTAATTGTTTTAGTTGACAGTAAAATAAAAGCTCTGAGATGATAAAGATACTACTCCTCTTTCAATATTTTCAAGGCAGAAGAAAGTTTGCGGGGTCTATTAGTAATCAATAAACAAAGTGATACCAATAAAATTATTATAAAATGTTTTTAATCATTTCATTATGTTACATAATTTACGTACCTAATTCTTTATTCCTGAGTTTTATCAATAAGTAGTTCTTTTACGACGTTATTGGTTTATTTAATTACGGAACTACCTCACTAAGAACATGAAAACAATGTGATAAGGATAACATACCGTATTGAGACGCGTAGAGAGACAGGGTTCGTTTACTCGCCAAGCCGAGTGTCTAATAGCGTGCTTGTTGCCAGACTGCCTGAGAAGGGGGCCCGGCTTACCACGGATTGCTGCGGGTCTCGGGGATGATGAGGCGACCAAGAGGGATATTAGCATCCATTCAAAAAGTTATGTACATATATTGCAATTATGAGTCTATTAAAATTCCTAATTTTAGTCCTAGTGTCCTAGTTTTAGTCTATAAGTAACTGATATGTACAAGAATATTAATAAGAAATTTTCTTAGCATACTTGTCTGCCCTGCGTTCGTAATTGAAATCGACTGCTTTACTGTATATTTTACTAGTCCATACTGGGAATCCTCAGAGCCCCCTGCTGAATATACAGTTATAAAGACTGTAATTAGTGTAATATTGAATTATATATTTTTTAATAACACGCTTTTATTAACTTGACCTGTATGCATGTATGTATGTATGTAACGGAATCTTTTAACTTCATTTTCACTTACTTCTAGGTGTCTGATTAACTTGAAAATTTGCACAGGGGTCAAGGGCCGATGACAATACAATAATCTCATAACTTTATGTCAAAGTCCTAACTAGGATCATCAGGATAAAATAATATACAATGGGCGGCTGATAAGTTCGTGGCCTAAGATACTTAATGAAACAAATATAAAGTTTTATATTTTTAACACGTCTAAGCGTCTGATTAACTTGAAAATTTGCACAGGGGTCAAGGGCCGATGACAATGCAATATTATGAGAATAAAAATCCAACTAAAAAATTAAAAAAGCGCTTTTGTGAAAATACGAGCTAAAAAGTAAAAAAAATAAGAAGAAAATGTATTTTACTGTAAAAAAAGCGTGGGGTGGTTTTTAAGATACTATTGACACCATGCACCCCACGCTTTTTTATATTTTAAATTAGGTATATATTTTTAAATGTCAAATTCCTGAGTAACCTAAGTATCCTGGATGAAATGTTATTTTATTATTTTTATTTGTTGAATAAGGTGGAGTTTAAAAAGAAATCATGTCAAACTTTAACTTAAACAATGATATTTATGACATTTTTACCAAATATTTATGTCAGTTGTAACAATTATAATTAAAAGCTACAATTTACAATTAAAATTATTGGGCCAATAACACAATACAAAGAGCGCCATTTTAGACAGTAGCGTAACTTAGCCCGATTTTTGAAATTTGAACAACTGACTGCGCGGAGCCCTTCGCTTCGCGCAGTCATTTGGCGCCTACAAAAAGATGGATTACATATTATTTTTATACAATGCACCCAATACCTATATCAATGAAAGCGACTAACTGATAATAGCAGAATAGCAAAAGTATTAAAGTTTTTCAGTTATCAAGCGGACAGACATATTATGGATAAATAAATAAATACATATTTATTATATATATAACAACTAAGAAGTGAAAAAATCATAGGGTGCCCTGTGCCATATTTTTTCATAAATTGAGATTTTTTTTCAAGTTCCCAGAATTAGTAGCTTACTTATTGTATTTTCACCAATCTGTCTTTTTATAGTGGTTCAAAATAAAGGAGTTGGTTACATAAATACAAACATACAAGTAAAGCTTATAAAAGTGTGTTAAAAATAGTAAAAAATAAGTAGCAAGTTTAATTTTTTACATTATTGTTCAGTTCAGTTGTTTCAGTTCTATCAGTTTACATATGTTATTTTATTATAACAGTATATTATGAAATGAATAAGTAGTTAGTTAAATAAAATAAGGGACCTTAAGAAAAGTTAAAAAGCCTATTGCAGTATTATTTTATTTTAAAAGCTTTTATTTAACTCGCAATGTATGCTTGTTTGAGTGGAAATTGCTACTCAATTTCGAAGCAGATATCTTCAACTGATTGAGCTGCAATTTTGTATACACATTAAGTTTGGATGACAATACATGATAGCTGTGTGTCTCATTCTAAATCCAATATGTCAGACCATCCAAGATAAAGGTATAGTTTTTTATGCATTTCTACAATATGGGCATCACATGTCACCAGCGACTTCGTCCACGTGGACTTTGGTAATACTCATAGCATGATGTTATCCTACTAATATTATAAATGCAAAAGTAAGTTTGTTTGTTACTCTTTTACGTGAAAAGTACTCAACTGATCATCATGAAACTTCTTACATAATATTCTTGGAGTTATCAGAAGTAAAATAGGATACTTTAAAAAAAATGCGGTTGAAACTGCGAGGCACAGCTAGTAACCTATAAATATAAATAGCCTTCGCCAATAAATGGACTATTCAACACAAAAATAATTTTTCAATTCATACCAGTAGTTCCTGAGATTAGTGCATTCAAACAAACTATCAAACTCTCAGCTTTATATATTAGTATAGATCTGCTGCTGGTTCAACTTGTGCAAAGATTAAGCAAGATTAAAAACTTCTCTCATTGTGAATATTTAATGCAAAATGTACATTTCTCAAGATATTTTTATTTTTATTTTTTTTATTAAATTTATGTACACACAAATGGTCACAAGGAGATTGAACAAATAACGTTTGTACAAGGGCACTACTTATTCCACACTGAAATATCTTCCAGTAGGAAGGTCCCAGGATAATAGATTTGGTAAAGCGAACTTAGTGCGTACCAATAATTAATATATTATTAATAAAAGTGATACAGAAATCAGATACATATAGATATAAATACAGTAATAATAATATATAAGAATAACTAATCAGAAACCATTACATATAAAATTATAAATAAATAGCTTAAGTACATGTAGCTAAATAGTGCTCAAAAATACGTTTTTTAAATATGGAGATAGTTTCAGACTCTCTTATTTTAGGCGGGAGTGGATTCCATAGCCTAACAGTGTGAACAGAGGAGTTGGATTAAAAATTTGTTTTGTGGGAAGGAAAATCAAGAAGGAATTTAACGTCTGATCTACAAGGGATATCAAGGGGGCGAGAGAAGGAAAACCGTTTTTTTTAGAAAAGCAGGGTATACAGGGTTATGGAGTATATTAAAAAGAGTGCATAATATCCGAGTATTCCTGCGAAGCTGGATTGGGAGCAACTTGAGATCCTTACGAAACTGAGATACTCTGTCATATTTCTTAAGACGAAGATAAAACGAATCAACAAATTCTGTAAGCGCTCAAGCTTATAAAACTGCTTCTCTGTAGCATCCAGATAGCACACATCAGCATAGTCTAAAATAGGTGTGATTAAATGGTGTTAGCAAGCGAGATTTTGGTTTTTAAAGGTAATGCATTCTGTAAGGATTTCAAGGTGTGCAGTGAGCAATGGACTTTCCGGCTGACTTAGTTAATATGAGCTGTCCATGATAAATTTTGATCAAATATGACGCCCAGATTTTTAGCGGAGTCACTATAATTAATGGGGATACCATAAAATAAATAAATATTTTTGGACAATTCACACAACACCATCTGATTCCAAACTAAGCAGAGCTTGTGCTATGGTAATCAGGATGCTGATAAACATACTTATATAATTCTAAATACATATTTAAATAGATAATTAACACCCAGACACAGAACAAATAGTCATGTTCATCACACAGATATTTGTCCTGGGTGGGAATCGAACCATTAAAACAGTTTAGGTAGGGTTAAGATGTTCAACTGATTGCAAAAGTGTTTATTGCCTGTAATTATTGCTTGTGACTTTGAAGGATTCACCAAAAGACCAAAAGCAGCAGACTACTGACTTATACAGGACAAATCAATGTTCATAGAGTCAAGCGCTGTAACAGTGTCTTCCAAGGCAAAGTGACGATGCAACTGCAAGTCATCTGCGTAGAGATGGAAGTTAGAAGAGATAACACTCGTAACAGAGTTTATGAATATGGAAAAAAGCAAAGGGGAAAGTACGCCACCTTGAGGTACGCCCGCAGAGAGGTCAGAGCAATCAGAGACGGAATCTCCAAGGCAGACCCTCTGCGTTCAATCTCGAAGATAAGACTTAAGCCACGCAATACAAGATGGAGAGAAATTAATGGATTCCAGGACCTGGAGAAGAATATCGAAATCTACTGAGGTAAATGCGCTGCTGAATTCCAATAATACTAAAAGTGTCAGTGATTTTGTCCATGGCATTGCTAATATCATCTGAAACTTTAAGTAGTGCAGTTGTAGTACTGTGGCCTGGATGAAATCCCGATTGAAAAGGAGATAATAGAGAGTTAGAGAAGACAAAGGAAGATAGCTGTTTATGAATAATATGCTCTAGAACTTTTGAAAGGAAAGGAAGTATAGAAATTCGACGATAATGAGATGGTGAAGAGGGATTAGAATTTTTAGGCAAAGGAATAATTTGGGCTTGTTTCCAAGAAGAGGGATAGGTTGAGGTGGATATGGAATAATTAAGAATGTGAGTGATTACTGGGAGCAGAAATGGTAGAATGGGTATAATCATTCTCGAACACAGTCCATCATTTTATTATTTCCGATAGTCTTCAGTCTGTTACAGTCTGTTATTACTTTATAGTTAAGAATACACTACTTTTAAGACTTAATTTTCTTCAAAGGTTCAAATACCTAGCCTAAGTTATGGTTTTTTTTAAAACTGTATACCTATTATATTATGTAGTCATACTCGAGAGATAAGACACACAGTTTGAGTAATTAATTCAAAATAAGAGAAAGAAGATCACGCGATACTTAAACGACTGTGTGAAAGTTAACGATTGGAAACAATTTTTTCACACCTCTTCTTGATTTGAATTATTTTCAGATGTAAATAGAACATTAAATTGGTATTAAAATCCTGATATCATTATATGGTAATGGGCTTAGCTTTACAATTTCCGTAGCAATATAATCGAGAATGTTTTGGTAACGAATGTACTCACCAACAAAAATTTCTGGGTCCTGATAGTTTCTATGGTATCACCACCCAAGGGCATCACAGCAAGATAACTTTGGTACCTGTGTGGTACGGGTAGCACTGAGATTTTAATACAACTACAAATTTAAAACTAATGCAATTCCAGACTACGTTTGTCACCTCTTCATTTATCTTCAGCTCGATGACTAATTTAGGTTATAAAAATAGCTGCCTTAATAATCCTTAATTATTTTTTTATTAAATAGTTATAGGCATTAACAAATTCATAATATTAAACAGAGATATCTAATTATTAACAACAAAACCTAGTAGAAATAATTGAAATATACAGATTCCCTAGGTAACCATCTAACAAATCAAATCAAAGAATACTATACTCCACGGAATCAAATCCACTGAAAATCCACCTACTCTACTCACTCGGTCGGACTGACTTCCCTTCATGGGTGATGCCGAGCGATATTATCGCGTATCGATACAATGCTATGCGATATATCGATATTTTGAATCGAAACAACGCCATACGATACACAGCGATACGTATCGTATCCTTCTCCTTAGAGCATTAGGTATTGACAGGTATGGTATGAGGGGTGAGTCAGTTCATTTGATGCTCTAAGATCGTATCCTATCATAATCAGCAATTGTTGTTGGTTTCTTCTTCCCCTACTGCATTGTAAGGCAACAATTTTGTTGCAGCTTATGTCCTGCAGAATGGCAGTTGTAATGTTTATTTTTTAACTATAATACCCATACTTGCTTGCATATCTTCCTTCTTATTTTGAATAATTACCTATTATACATATTTGTAAACTATTACCTAAATAATTTTTCATTCGCTTTATATAAATTAACGAATGTTGTAAGTCAAACGGCGATTTTAAATGCACACAATGCTTATGTTGGTGCAACTCTAAGATACGGAATAATATTCTGGGTTAACGCGACGGGAATTCAAACTACATTTAATTTTAAAACCAAAAAAGTGCATCCGCGCAATATGTCAATAACAACAACCAAACTGTAGGACGCACTTTCAAAATTTAAAAATAATGTCGTTTACTTCTTTAAATATACGATCTCTTTAATTGTCAAAACTGAAATCACTAAATATGAAACTCTTAAATCGAAATGACATAACAATAAACTTTTCATATCACATGCATTGAAACAACGAGTTTTGATCTCTGTTTTGCCAGTCGAAATAAGACAATTTCAAACCAATGCGAATGTGTCAGTCAGAAACAACGTTGTTTCTGCCCTAGGGGAGAAACAACGTTGTTTCTACCCGGCACCTTCATTTATTTAATATTTCCGTCTTTATTTTCAAGTCTGTCAGAATCGCATTGACAACTGTCATCAAATCGTTGTCAAAAGATATTACTGCGCTATTTGTCTGTAGTCTTAATAGTCTTACTTCGACTGGCTACAGAAATCAAAACTCGTTATATACTATTGTTCAATAGCTTCTAAAACAAAACAATATCATAACTATGTCTTTTGCATGGCACTAAAAGTATACAATAACCTACCAGAATTTCACAAAATAAAAGCGGGCAATGAGTTTAAGAAGGAAGTTAAAAAGGTATTTACTGGAAAAGGCGTATTATTTTGGTCACCGATTAATTAAACGATAAACCGGTTTAACGGAATTCCATAAAAACCTGGGAAGTTTTTTCCGCTGGCTTTTTTTCCTCTCAGTATATCGAGTGACGATCGGATCCGGTCCGAAAAATAAAAATAAATAAAATTAATTAATTAAAAGGCGCAAAAATTTGTACCCATATTAAATAAATAAATAAAACTATTTCATTGTACATATTTGTAAGTAGTCAAATTTTAAATTATTGTAATATTTGCATTCCTCATGAAGGTAAATATGGCGAAACAAATGTACAAAAACACCTTTTGTAAACACCCTATGTTTGTGCAAAAAAGATTTGTCTTTGAAAAATTGCAAATATCGTATCGTGTATCGATACAAGACGATATATCGTTGAATCGATGTGTCATGATGTGATTCGTATCTATACGGTGTACGGAAATATGGATTCAAATAGAATTTTAGGGCTGATTACATTGACCAACTTGCAGGGTCCGATTTGGCATAAATTGCTGGTTATCTTGAGTATTTTATTATAATGTACTCAGATAACCAGCAATGTATCCCGGGTCGGCCCCTGCAGGTTGGTCAATGTAATCAGACCTTTTTGCCCATCTCTACTCCCCACCCATCTTCCCTCCCATGCCAATCCTCATTTCATTCCGATCCGAATTGCCAGTACCTAACTTCACTATACGTTTTTGCATGACATAAACTGGTAGAAAATAAGCAAATGAAATGGTAGATAATGTTTTAGAGAAACATAAATAAGAATAAGAATTAATGGGCTAATATGATTAAAAGCCTGTTGGTTGAGTTTACTGAAAATATTATAAAATTGCATTAATAAAAACTGGCAACCCAAGAATTTATTATGTTTTAAAAACAACAGTTTTTTAAACATATGTATTTATAAATAAATTAATATGCATATTTTTGATAAACACAGAAAATATAAAATATTTTAGTTCTGACCAAAATTAATTAGCATGTCATTAATTATTACATTTTATAAAAATTGCTAGCGCGCATGGCCCGGCGGTTAGCGTAGAACGCAAACGATCTATGTAACTAAGCCAAACGGGCGCGGTCGGGTGTGAGATGGGTGACCGCTAGTGGCAAAAAAATTTCATGCGCGTTTCCGTGCTTCGGAGGGCACGTTAAGCCGTCGGTCCCGGTTGTTGTCGATAGATAACAGTCGTTAAACCTTGTCGGAGGCCTTATGGGCGGTTTGAAAACATCCGACAGCGGGTTGGCCACTAACCCGCATCTCCACCAACCCGCATTGGAGCAGCGTGGTGGAGTAAGCTCCAGGCCTTCCCAATAATGGGGAGAGACCCGTGCCCAGCAGTGGGACGCAAAAAGGGTTGCGGCCATAAAAATTGCTAGAAGCGCGCCATCTTTTGGGCAATAGCTAAAATATTTTGTGTAACGACTAACATCTATTCATTCATCTACTCCTCGCTAGATGGCAGGCTGTTTCTAATCTTAGGTACTAAAAATAATTGGAAAATAGATAAGTCTTTTTTCTTTGTATGTACTAAGTATTGTACCATAAACCTTTGTGAACTCTAACAACGAACCTGAAATTTGTTTAATGTTATGTTAATGACATTAGACAAATTATCTTAGTCAGATGTGCGGCGTTTGGAACTGGGCTCCCGGCGTAAAAGTCAAGTGTCTTAACCAATCGGTTATGCATTCCTGCAATTTTCAGCATAATCTAGAATTCTATAGGTAGGTATCTCATAATTTGTGTATCACGAATTAATACTTTATCATAACCACAAAGCTTAAAGTGCTGAATCCACAATAGCGTTTCTTGAAAAGCACCCCAAGCTAAATGTACCTATTATGTATATGCGTTGGGGTAAGATCGTGAATGGGGTAAGAACGTATATAAGTTAAATATTATGTATATCTACCGAATCTGTGGTTACTTTTTTATACCTACTGGCAACATAGTGCAAGACGCCATTTTGTTTTGCTACTCCCTTCAGTTAAAAAATATTCGTAAAAATGTACCTACTGTTCCTGTTATGTTTTTAACAAATTAAATTATTCAAGAAGTATGTTGTAGCAAGTATATGATCGGATATTTTCTTTTTAGAAACCTTATGTTCTTAGCCACTTGGGTGATTTAAGAAGGTAGTCCGGTCTTTCCCCTACATCGTGCGATCTTTACTAATTTTCCCATGTGTTTTTAAATGTATGTCCGTACTTTAAACTTGCATAACTTAGCAGTCATTGAGTCTGTGCAAACGAAATAGTATATAGGGGTGAAACAAGACCCAAAGTGAAAAAATAGCAAAAACACCTTTTTTTCAAGGATTTCTCAGACGTAAATTGTCGTAACTTACGAATGCGAACGGACTAAAAGTAAGTAAAACGTTGTATAGTCCTGCGCAACAGTTTACATGGGGCGCGAGGCGGAGCAAATCGCGCGCTCGCATGTTGTATCTTGTTGGAAATTGGACAAGCCGCAGGCGAGAAGGCTTAGTTTATTAAGTAGAAAAATTAATTAGAATGATAAGTAAAGGCACAAGAGGTCGTAAACTTAATGACTTAGCGATGGCTGATTCAAGCTTTTCAAATATACATTAACAATATACTTGACTTGTATAGTTTTATTAGAATCAGTTTCAATAATGTAAAAAAAAACGTTTTATCGTTTATACGACGCTGGTGACTGTGGCGTACAACATCCACTATATATGTATTTATTATGTATATAGAAAAAGTGAAAATATAATAAAATTATAGGATAATGTTACTTTTTCGTGATATCGACCTAAAATGTCGTACAGATTACTTACAACCGTAAACGTGGTAGAGCGTGCATTAAAAAATGTTGTACCTATATAACACATAAAACACTAAGCCGTCGGACGCGCATCAAAAAATGATTTATGTGACACATACTACATGTTACACTGACATTTAATAAAGTACAAATGTTGTATGTAGTAAATACAATATTTTACTTCGGAATTTGATAATTTTGACAATAAATTTTAGCAAATAAATTTTGGTAAAAACTACTTTGCAACAATCCGCAGTCAGAACGTATGATGGTTTTTTACGTTGTATGTGCATGTATTGAAAAAGTATACACAAACTTTAAAACAATGGAACTTTGCAAAGTATCGCCTGCTTCTATGACATGTATCGAATCGATTGTTGTAAAAAAAAAACGATAGGGCGTGGCATATTTTAATTCAAGTTCTGTAGTGTTGATTGGCGGGCAAAACAAACCTTCTTCAACAAACAAACAGCCATTAAGCTAAAGGTTTTCAAAACTTTTGCTGACGCACATACTAGTAAGGACCTCAAAATATCTTAGCTTCACAACACAACGCTGGGCTCAAGCCGCCGAGAACAACCGTGAGTCTCTGGCAGTCAGCCTAGATATAGCAAAAGCTCTTGACTAGGACTGTATCTGGGCCCTTCTCGCGAAGCTTATCTGGCAAGCTTTCCGTATGAGAAGCTGATTAAGGGTGACGTTGACGGCTGTTTCTAAGATATGACGGCGATATTATAAGCAGATAAATTGCTACTGAAGATTATAGTACTGGACTTTACACTTGTCGAGCCAATGCCTTTGTTTACAAGTGAAGAAAAGCAAAAACTTTTTTTTGAAGTTGAGAACTCTCCGTATCAGATCGCGGGCGCGCAAGCAGAGTTAACCGTTAAAAAAATTGCTACAACACCCAAGTACCAGGGCACCGCACTCACCACTAGGGAAAGTGTCGGAATCTTGGGAGCTGACATTAAGAGCAGTATCACAGTACAAACAATATCTTAGAATACAAAGCCAATTTAGCACACAAAAAACTTGGTATCCTCAACATAGTGAGGTTGTACTTCACTGCGGGGCAGCTTTTTACGTTTTCTAAGGCCCAGGTCATATTCACATGTAGTATTACTTCCTCATCTGCTCAGGAACATCAAAATACCAGCTTCTCCCATTTAAATCCGTTGAAAAGAGCGCAGTCCGCATTTACGAGTTCAGTCAACGACCTAAGATTAGCTGACAGGCCAGAACAGCTTAGCTTATGAAGAGCGATAAACTCTGTCTGCGTGTACTACCGATTTTACCACGGTACTTTACCATTTCACCACTATTCCACTACAATGCTCATAAAAAATGAAAGATCATGTTATTACGACTATGGTTATGTTGTTACTATTAAAATAAAGAAATTTGGCTTTATTTATATTACTTTTTTATTTAGTAACCTAAAAATTTTCCAAAAGCAAAAAAGAACACACTTCAATTCATAATAATTGTCACATACAACGGAATATAGCTTACGATTTCCAGTGTATATTGTTGTAACTATCCCATACTACAACAAAAGTAATCTAAACTCCGCAGTGTAATGTCGTATATATTAGATACAACGGTTGGCGTCGCTTGTATTCCAAAGTAAAGTGTCGTAAGCAACATATCTCAGAAAATACATTATTCTCTTTCATCAAAGTCAAGAATACTAAAAAATATATTTACATACCAAATTTCAGAAAGATAAAAAGATAAATGTAAGTTTTATACCAGTTTGAATCTTTAAAACGCTCTCTTGTAAAGTTGCTGTTTTGAAGATACGACAACTTACGTAGGAGGTGTCGATTTCTTTTTAAATTAAGGTGAGTAGGTACCTTCTGCGCCAAACGCTAAGAAATCCTGCTGACTGACAAAAAAAAATCTATACTCCACCCTCCACCAAATTCACAAAATATAAAATATAAAACATTGTTTTTTGAAAAAAAATTGTACTTTGTGGTCGCTTACCTCTAGGAATAGCTCTCGGAATTATAACGTTAAAACGAGATCTGTCATTATTTTATTTTCGTCCATGACAGTTTATTGGACAGGAACCTAAAAACTTTTAATACTCTTCATTACGTTTGTTGTAGGTTTAGTGTAGTTAGTTTCTTCTTCTGGCTAGCTCGGGAGTGGTCTCCGTAGGTAGAAGTTATGAAGTCCCTGTAGCATCGGGATTAAGAATAGAGCTACGGTATCCCCTGCCTGATCGTAAGAGGCGACTTAAAGGGGGCTTTCGGGGATGCGGACGGTGAGAGTGGGAGCTTGACCCGTCCAGCCAGCAGCCCCGGGAGGGACGGCGGTGTATGAGTGACCGCATGCCGCTGTGAACACCTGAAGGTGCAGGAGAGCACATCTGCTCTCCCGAAGATGGGCCCGTTCTGGGGCGCCGTGCGTGGAGGACACCGGTGTGTTCCAATGGAGATCCCGGAGTCCTCACAAACACAGAGGCAGGCCACCGAGGGGGTTTTAGTGCGGTCAAATCCCACATAACCGGGTATCCTCTCCCAAGGTGTCGGCCTTTGAAGGTTTCCCCCCCGATACAAAAAAAAGGTAGAAGTTATGAATATGAGCTAAAACTGCCTAATCGTAAGAAGCAAGTAAAAGTAAACTCTGGAGTTGTGAGCGGCGGTTTGGAGCACCGCGCATGGAGGTCATCAACACTAGTGGTGTTCCGGATATCCGTATCCGTATCCGCGGATATCCGCGGAAGAAATAAAGTCCGTGTCCGTATCCGTATACGTCACTTTTCTCGAGTGTCACACTATATAAAGATTGGTATATAGGGCTTGACTTTCTGATTTTTAAGCTTAAAAATATGTATGATTGATCACAACCTTTATACTTAATTCGCCGGATTAAAGAAAAGGGGGCTGTTTTTAGGTTTTACGGTCAGCTTTATGTGGCTTGCTGGCAGGTTAGTGCACCAAACAACTTGGCACCGGCTTCAAAACGTAGTAGGTATTGTAGTAAATTGTCACCTATCGTTTACGACAATACTTCGTAGACGCAGAACAGATACGCATGTCACACTTATAACGGGGATTAATTAAAACACATGCCCTGATAACTAAATTACACGCGGATGAAGTCGCGGGCAAAAGCTAGTGAGATGATAATTACCGGGCACAAATATAAGATTAGTGTTAGAAAGAATTAGAAAAACAATGTGTGTATACGTGGGATGCTGGGGAAATCGAAGGAAACACACGAACTTTTTGAGTGTTTCCCATTCCATCCCATCTAGATTTGACATGGTGATGGTGACAATTGGACAACTTCGGGAGTGTAAGTTTTCGAACGTAAAAAAACATTTATTGATTCCATCATTAGGTCAGCAACATGAGAGGATGATTAGATAGTAGGTATTTATAATGATAATAATAATAATTTTATTCTCAGGTTTGCATCCAAAATATGTTAGTAGAGCTTAAAAACCATGTTAGTATAATAATAATAAAAATAAAAATCATCTTAATTAATCATTTTATCATTACACAGACGTAGGTTTTGTTGGTGCTACCCCGTATTCTGAGCACCAGTGAGGCAACGCAAAACTCAACAAATTTACAAACAATTATTTTACTTCAGAAAGTATGAGAAAAGCAATGAGTTTTCCAAAGTTTAGGTATGTACCTATATTCGGTAGAAATGAATTTTTTTACGCCTTACATTTATAGGTACATCTCATTTCGTGATACATCTTTGACTTATAAGTCATTGTTTTAAAAAGTTTTCTAACTTACCTCTAGTGACTCTTCGTTGCTGGATTTAGAATTTTTTTCACTACTCAAATGTGGTCTGTGGTCTCAAACACGCAAAAACTGTAAAATGACGTCAAATGGGCTTTGTTCCTGCAAAACGTGTCTTGTTGGCCAGAGCGTGGCAATCACTATACTCGTATTACATTATTAATTTAAAGAAAAGGTAAGTAGGATTTTTGGCAATGTTCATTTTAAGCAATCATCCTTGTCTTTTAATTTTTTACACGTATGTGTGCGTCAATTAAAGAGCAGGAAGAAGAAGGTGAAAGGAAATTAAAAAAAGAAACGATCAAAATAAACTATGATGCAATATTTAAGCGGCCTACAGACTACGCTATAATCCATACTATAATATTATAAATTTGAAAGTAACTCTGTCTGTCTGCTACTCTTTCACGCTTTAACCACTGAACCGATTTTGATGAAATTTGGTGTAAACATAGAAACCCTTCGTGCGTGAGTCCGACTCGCACTTGGCCGGTTTTTTTAGAGTCATAATTTAGCGCCGCGGGTTATAGACGTCATTTGGAGCGTGGGCAACGCTAGCCAGGGCTGGGTTTAGAGGTGTGGAGGTCTCCGGGCAACAAAGTAGTGGAGGTCCCTTGGCCCCAAATAATTTTCCAAATAAAATGGACCATTCTTTTCAGTCGAGTTTTCCAATAAAAATATTTCAAGAATTCAGAGAAGGTAAAATGTATCTTATTCTTATCATTTTTTAAACCCAAACATATTTAAGCTACTGTAAATTACGTTGCTATACCGCGACAAAGGGTAAGTAGACTAAAAAACCTTATGTACGCACACAGAGTGTTGAGATTGTTTTGCCCGCCGCACGACTCGACAACGAATGTTGTGGAAAAAAATTGTTGATCAAATATTTGGTAAGTAATTAATTGAATCAGGCGTAACTTTGCGGAAATTCATTTCAAGCTACGAATTTTAAGAACAAAAATAAAGAATCGAGAGTCCTGTCGAGACACAGAATCGAACACCCAACCTCCGAGGCTGCGGGTGAGTACCACCCCACTCAGCCATTGAGATCGAGAGATTGCCTCAAGGTGGGGAGTAAATTGGAAGTGCTTATCAGGACCATTTGAGATTTTGATTGGAGTGAGCAAATATACATCGATGATTTCTGTTAATATTTAATGTAATCATGTTCGTACAAAAGTATTGTAAAACACGAAAAAATATGAAAGGAAAAGTTGTTTACTAGTAGTCTGAATTTAATTTTTTCCCGAAGTTTTATTGTGGGGGCCCCTCTTTTGTGGAGGCCCAGGGCTATAGCCCCAGTTGACCTCCCCTAAATCCGGCCCTGACGCTAGCCGTGGTAGCACCGTGCATTTTTCCGTCGTGGTACGGGTGCTTTTCTTATAGTATTCCTGATCGGTCCGAGTGCGGTTTCATATTATTGCATAAGGAGTGTACGCGCCTTCACGGGAATGTTTTGGTAGCGTTATTCTCGGAAATGTGGTTTGGTGTAGTATCGTCGACGTTTACAACCTGCTGACCATTACGGGCAAGGGTGCACCGACCACGCGGAGTGTGAGTGAGGCCAGGTTCCCTCGACTAGACACTTAGGACAATTAGGAAAGTAACTCTATCCTATCTGTCTGTCTGCTACGCTTTCCCGCTTAAACTACTGAACCAATTTTAATGAAATTTAAAACACAGATAGAGTGGACCTTGGGAAAGGACATAGGATGGTTATAATCCTACGAGAACCTATAAAACAGGTCCACGCGGGCGAAGCCGCTGGTGGAAGACTAGTAGTATATATGTAATTTCGATTTTGTTATTTTTGTTCCCTACATCATTGTCGATAATCCAACCTCCTTTAACGCGTTCGCTGCGTGCGGCACAAATTTTTGCATACTTTCCGTTCCTGCGGCACGAGGTGTTATCGGCCCGCACCGTGACCAGACGTTGAGGCGACACGCGATCTATTAGACCTCACCTCCCTTAACAGACTAAAATCCATTTTCTGGCACGAAATCTAAGACAAATGAGAATTTTGGTCTTTATTAATATAGACAGTGAATTTATGAACCCTAATCTACCATAGTTTAACTTTTTTTGAACACACTAAAATATGGCAATTTTTCGCTGAGATTAGTGATGGGAAAAATAATATCGACGTGTTTAATTTAAACTGTTTATTGAAGATAATTATGTACTAAATGCCACTCATATCTCCTCAAGGACTTGACCGATTTCGATCAATTATATCTCATTAGATTCGTTTTGAGGATAAAACACAAAGCTATCAAAGGATACATAATTTTATAAAAATAATCAAAATTGCGTTTCAAATGGTCAAGATTTACTTGATTAAAAATATTAATAAAATATGTAAAAAGGAAACGAGTAGAATAGAAATCATCCAATATTTAAAAATATTTTGAACTTATTTAATTTCTCGCCTTATTTAATTTCTGTTCGTATACTGCAAATGGGTCGTGTATGCTGCAAAAAAATAAAGCAAATATTCAACTTAAGGTTTTTAACATTTTGTAGGCATGCTTTCTATTTAATTTGTTTCCTTCTTTAATATCCAAGTAAGCAACAAAATGTGCCACAAACAAACAAACACACACAGCGTACGATAATCTAAAATCTTATAACACTTAGAACTTAAATTAACATAAAATAATCAGTCTATATTTTGTACCTACTTATTTACGTGTGTTTTTCATTGAAACAGGGCAGACAATAAGATTTTTTGCACTGATTGCACTGAGTCAAAATCTTTAATAATAAACAATAAAATTAAAAAAGTCTAAATAGGTAATCTCTTATCGATGCGACGCACAACACTGGTCGCGGGGAGCTCGCGTAGGGTATGAGGTATGGTACGAGGTCAAGCGGTTATGGGACGTTTTTAGCCCCGTTTCGCACTGCATTAAAATTATATTAATTCAGTGTGGCACGAGGCCTAAGACATCCGGTACCAAGGTAGGTATACCGCCGAGTCTGGGACCATTAGCACATCTCAAATATATATTTATCTCTTTCCTACACTGGACCCGGTTTGGTCCAGTTATACCCGTCGCACTACAGAGAAGTTCACGTTTTTCCTTGCCGCACCACGGGAAAGTTGCATGAGGGATGATTTAGGCCTCGTTACGCACTTAACCTGTTAACGTATACCTTCGGACTGACTGGTGACCGCTTTACTTCGCCAGTACTCTGCTTTCCTCGGTAAGTAAGCTTGTGTCTATCTGTATCGGTGTTCTTTTTCAGCTTGTGGCGTCTATTCTTTAAGATAAAAAAAAATAGAAGATTAATTAAATCGCGGGAGCATTCAACAGGGTCCAAGGTACGCCTACCCTATATGTAAATCTGACGCGCTCGAGTGACTTCAAAAATCCCAACTTGTGCTCCTCTACTATTATCTATGAGTAAAAATAGAATGTTATTCTACTCTGTTCCAAAGTGACTGCAGGTTTTTCTGTTATGGAACCCGTAACCAAAGTAACCACTTAATGGATGACGTCACTATTAGTATTTAGTCCCTTCCTAAGAGCAATAGTGCGAAGCGTTTATAAGCGTTTATGTCACCTACTTAGGACATATGTAGGAAACTAACGTCTTTGACCTGTGTCGATAGACATTAATAGGTATAATATATTATCATGATTAACTATGTTATTAGTTTATTTATTTAAGGCTCACCAACGCAGAAAACATAATAACATTTCATAATGGTGCATACAATAATA
Organism: Pyrgus malvae; assembly: GCA_911387765.1. Lineage (NCBI taxonomy): Eukaryota > Metazoa > Arthropoda > Insecta > Lepidoptera > Hesperiidae > Pyrgus > Pyrgus malvae. The sequence goes on along the minus strand of OU426951.1, from coordinate 19,100,566 downwards.
CTCGTAAAGTATAGGTCGTGTCGCCACAATTATAGATGAGCACGGCATACATAATACTTATACCTATGTTTATATATAATACTTATATACTTACTTATACACTTATGAGTAGCGATGGCCGAGTGGTAAAAAAAACCGCGGTCTTCGACGCGACCGATCCCAGTTTCAAATCCTCGGCTCGCACCTCTGACAAAGAAATTTGTAATGTGCGATTTTATCGCTGCTCCACGGTGATGGAAAATATCGTGATATTTCCTTGATTACGATGTTCTCCATTGCCGTGCATGCCTGAGAGAAATTCATAATTTCTCGAAAGCATGACGTCCACCAATCCGCACTTGGCCAGCGTGGTGGACTATGGCCTAAATCCCTCTCAATTGTGTGAGAAGGAGACCTGTGCCCAGCAGTGGGACTTCAAAAAAAAGGTTGAAAAAAAAACTTATATACTTATACATAATAATTTTTGAATACAACAAAAAATAATTAATTAGCAAGGTCCATTAGTACTTACTTTTAAGGTACACTACCTACCTACTTACGACGAAAATATAAAGTAAATCTGTAAGTCGTAAGTCTAGTAGTAAAGTAGTAAGTGTTACTAGTTTACCCTGAGATAATTTTAATAGTGCTAATTTTATTAGCTACTAGCTGTGCCCGCGACGTCGTCCGCGTGTATAAAGACTTTTATAAAATGGATTGATTAAAAATTAAAGATTATTTATTTGCATTGAATAAGTAGTAGGTAGATTATTCTTACATATAGTGAAATCACTTATAATACAATGTTCATATGTTCAGAAGAAACTTAATGTATTTTTTCTAAATCCTTCAAACCTAAAACAGTGAGGAATGCTTACTGTACTGATCTTACTATCCACTTTTCTCACGTTTCGCTTGTCTCGCGCAATCAGATTCTCTTTACAAATATGTACCTCGTTTATTAAAGTTAAGAGATACTGCTGTGCCCGAGGCTTCATCTATGTTAAAAATAGTATCTTTAGTAAATTGGGTGAATTTATACTGCAAAGAATGTATAGACTCATTCTATATACATAGCTTTAACCTACTGCAGAAAAGAGGTGCACTATACAACTACTTGTTTTATTTTTTACCGTTTGAAGTCGGTTCTATTTTTTTGTTAAAAACTTAATTTATTTCACTCTTTTTAGTAATTTTAATAATTCTGTATGTATTAGCATAATTGGAAAAATTTTCACTTAACTTCTAAACTTTAAACAGATTTACCTTTTATAATCATGTTTATCTAATAGCCATCTAAAAGTCTGAAAGACATACTATCAGTCCACCTGAACGTATAAATTAAAGAAAGAATTTGCTCTCAGCTCCTAAACGTTGAGGAGTTGTACCTTCAATCATCAGTTAAGCAACAGCAGGTGATAATTACCAGACATAAATATTTGTATTATGTTAAAAATATGACTTAAAGCATGTGTGTGCCTATTAAGTTTCAGTGTTTCCCTCGATTTCCCTAATATCACATCATCAGATTTTGACATGGTGACAGTTGGACCACCTCAGGAATGTAAGATTTCGAACAAAAAACCATTTATTGAAAGAATTTGCTCTCAACTCCTAACCGTCGTAGTACCTTCCATCATCAGTTCAGCAACATGCTATGACGATAATTATACACAAATGTCTGTTTTGCTTTGTAAAAATATGAAAATCATTTGTTGTGCTATAAAATTTGAATGTTCCCTTCGATTTCTCTGGGATCCCCTCATCAGACTTTGACTTGGTGACAGTTGGACCATCTCGGGAATGTAAGATTTCGAATAAAAAACTATTTATTGAAAGAATTTGCTCTCAACTCCTCACTGTCGCAGTACCTTCCATCATCAGCTCAGCAACATTAGATGATGATTTCTATGCGTAAATATCTCTTATGCTTCAGAAACTATAAGAAAATCAATGTGTGTGCCTATAAAATTTGAGAGTTCCCCTCGATTTCCCTGGGATCCCATCATCAGATCCTGATTTGGTGACAATGGGACCACCTCGGGAGTATAAGCATACGAACAAAAAAAGAATTTTGAAAATCGGTCCACAAACGGCGGAGTAATCGGTGAACATATATAAAAAAAAAAATACATACAGCCGAATACAGTACCTCCTTCTTTTGGAAGTCGGTAAAAAATTAAAGATTATTTATTTGCATTGAATAAGTAGTAGGTAGATTATTCTTACATATAGTGAAATCACTTATAATACAATGTTCATATGTTCAGAAGTAACTTAATGTATTTTTTCTAAATCCTTCAAACCTAAAACAGTGAGGAATGCTTACTGTACTGATCTTACTATCCACTTTTCTCACGTTTCGCTTGTCTCGCGCAATCAGATTCTCTTTACAAATATGTACCTCGTTTATTAAAGTTAAGAGATACTGCTGTGCCCGAGGCTTCATCTATGTTAAAAATAGTATCTTTAGTAAATTGGGTGAATTTATACTGCAAAGAATGTATAGACTCATTCTATATACATAGCTTTAACCTACTGCAGAAAAGAGGTGCACTATACAACTACTTGTAGTTGGGAGATAAAATTTCTAAACATACACGTGCTTAGGATTAAACAATCGGAAAAATAATTGTAAGGTCAATTAATAAACTATAGGTTTAAAACTTGCGGACAGCAATTTGGTCATAAGTCATAACTCATATAACATTGTGAAAACTAAAGCAGAAGGCAGGGTCTCTACACAGTGTGCTATCTGTATTTGGAAATAAAGAATATTTTTATAAAGAATCTTTAAAGAATCCTTAATATCTCCATCAATCAACGTGTGTGGATGAGCCCTCAGCCCGTACGCAATAAAGAGACGCAAAAAATGAGTTAAGTTATCATTGGTCCAATTAACAATGTTCAGCATCATACGTATACCTACCCAACGATGGGACAACCCGCGTGGCGCAATGTTTACCATGCCGGACTGCTAATCGAACTGTCCCGGGTTAGAATCCGGGCGAAGCAGAAATTTCAATGATGAGTTTAAACTGTTCTCGGTCTGGGTGGTTGTGTTTCTGTCTCTTTGTGTGTTCATGGCACCCGCGACACAGGGTATATCTACCCTAATGTGAGGCTATACGTGTGAAATGTTATTTTTTGTTTTTTTTACACTATGTACTTACTTTTATTAGACTTAAGGCTTTTATTTGAAATTATCTCCATCGATTCACTTTGGAGAAGAAATGAATATTGCTCAATAACGCCATCTACCGTATGACATGTAAACTTTGTGGTTGATAAATCGAATGTCAAATTACCAAATAGGTAGATATTGAGATTAACAGTTGGTTCACTAAAAGTTTAACTATTCGTCACCTAGATGTCTGCAGTAGTCTTGTTTTGTTAAGGCTTTGTACATTCTGTATGAAGGTTTAGATTCCGTATCTTATAACCTTAATGCTGGATTCATTGAGATTGTAAGATTTGGATTTCGTTTCATCGGAGCTTGAGGCCTCCTCAATATTGGGAGAGCTCTATGCTCAGCAGTGGAATGCTAAAAAGGTTGCAGCTTGATATAATGTAGCGATAATAATCGTTTCAGCTGCAGCCTGTTAATAATCTTCCACCCCAAAAGAAGACTAATAAGCTGAGCAACTAACTCAATGGAGCCTGTGATGTAAGGTTCGGCGGCGGTAAGGCTCGCGATGCGCTTATTAGGTAGCCATACTCGGCCAACGAAAGAAAATACAGTAAGCTGATCTAAGTATATTTAATATAGTCGACAATATTAGTGAGAGTTCAAAATAATTTTACTTAAATTTAAACTTTTGTTTATGGTTTTGAATGGGCTGTTACCGAAACTTTCATACAAATTCCCCAAAGTGCCTTTTAAGTTTATGTCGCGTATTATGTAAGTGAACATAACTTTTTTGTTTATCACCCGATTGATATGAAATACACACTAATGTTACGGAAATTCATTCAACAATAAATCAGTAAACACATCATTCAAAGAAGGGAAAAGAATTTGAGAATGAAATATTAAGTTAAGGTTAATTATTGTACGCTTGAGATACCAACTTTCGAATCCACTTTATTTGCTATTGAGGGGTAGTTTTGAAAAAAGCTTAAATAGAATTTTTACTATGTTAGTAAAGATTACAAATACAAAATTATAAGTACATTACTCTGCACAAAAATATTCTGTACATCAAGTTTCGACACTCAATTTTCAAAGAGTTTCAAAGAAAATTGACATTTAAAGGGTGAATTTCGGGAAATGCTGAAACACGTATTCTTTTATTTTGGTTAGAAAATATTTATACCAAATTTAAACAAAATCTATTATAAAATCCAAGTTTTCCATACAAATTTTCATCGCTCATTTCACACCCTTAAAGGGTGATTTTTAAAATTATCTATAGCCTAAATGTTAGCGAGGACCAATATATATAAAACAAAAAAGTTTCATCAAAATCCGTCCAGTAGTTTTTGCGTGAAAAGCTAACAACAGACAGACAGACAGACAGACAGACAATAATTTCAAAACTTATATTTTTAGCTTCTGTTACTTATAAAAATACCCCTAGAAGTATTTTTTTAAATTTATATGCAATGTACAGAATTGACCCTGCTTACAGTTTTATTATATGTATAGATTTTAATATTCATAACAATTCATAACAATCAAAGAATTATATATTCTAGGATTATTGTTGTTTTTAATGTTATGATCATATTATGTTACTGGGTATTCAGTATTTCTAAAGAGAGTCGCTGATTTGTACAAATTAGATAAGACACGTTTCTCAAAACGTATTATATCAGTTATGATATAATCGGAATCCCTATCACCACGTTTCTAACACGGATTCAATCTGATATGTTAAATCTAAAAAACAACCCTAAATGTTGTAATTGAAAATTGTATGTGTACGTATGTTGCGTATTTCCAAATTAGAATAAGAATAGAATAGAATAACGCTTCACACTGATAGCCCCACAGTAGTCTATATTTACCCTGTGTCGTGGGTACCATGGACAGAAATTTAAACCTCAAAAAATCACTCTTTCTCTTTCGCCGGGAATGGGACCCGGGACCCCTCGATTGGCCGTCCGACATGGTAACTATTACGCCACGCGGGTCGTCGTCGCGGGAGGATATTTCTACGAATAATTTATGATATATTTGTCTGGGTATTCACTCTTTTTTAAATTAAAGAATGCCTGCTGTACTGAATTGAAATTTTAAAATTTCATTTGAATTCAATTGATTCTGAATTAATGTTTATTTGATGACTAAGACCCATTACTGTCTTTCTGCCCCAGTATCAACCATAAAATAGTAGGTATTTGCAAAAATAGGTGGTCGATAAACTTCACTTATTTAATTCATTTTTATTTTATTATAATGAAATTACGCTGTAGGATGTTTTTAAACCGCCCATAAGGCCTCCGACTAGGTTTAACGACTGCTATCTATCGATAAAAACCGGGACCGACGGCTTAACGTGCCCTCCTAAGAACGGAAACGCGCCCAACCGCGCCCGTTTGGCTTGGCAGCATAGGTCGCTTGCGTTCTACGCTCGCTGCCGGGCCATGCGCGCTTCGTGGCGAATTATAAAACCAAATTAGTCATTAAAAACTTCATTTACTTTGGCTTGCCTTGGCTGCAACCCTTTTGCGTCCCACTGCTGGGCACGGGTCTCTCCCCCTTATTGGGGAGGCCTGGAGCTCCACCACGTTGCTCCAATGCGGGTTGGTGGAGATGCGGGTTAGTAGCCAACCCGCTGTCGGATGTTTTCAAACCGCACATGAGGCCCGAGAATCTGTCCAGTTGAGAATCCAGAATCCAGAAGAGAAGGACCGGGTGGTCCCCGTTTGGTCTTCTTCTATTTTTTAATGGGCCTTCTATTCTTCTTTTGCAGGTCTGACCTGGGCGTTCTTCATGGAGGTGTGCGCGGCCGTACGTACGTGCTTATAACGAAGCACGGAAGGGTGCAAGGCGTGTACTCGTAAAATCGATAGTCGATATATCGTGAATTTACTAACAAATTTTTTACCCTGTTCTAACCATTCTTTTTGTGGCATACATAACTCTATAGTAACTTGAGAATATGGTGCTATTAAAAGTGTAATACCCTTTATAATTTGTCAAGATTTTACAAAATATCACTCGAAAATACACATAATTCTTTGGATGAACGCGCTTAGAGTTCGATTGCGTAGTAAATAGAGTCCCAGGAGAGCAACATCGCTCGGCCAATATTGGCCTGTTTTGGTGCGCCGCTAGGAGGACACCGGAGATCCCGGAGTGTTTCCCAAGCACTGAGGCAGGCCAACAAGGGGGTTTTAGTACTGTATGAATCAGATGCGTATTTTAAAATTCAGAGCCCCGGGCCAATAATGTTTGCCGCCCCAAAACTTAATAGAAAAAAGTGGCTAAGTAAGAAGCAAACCAAATACCACCATCATTTTTAGTCACCAAAAGATTGCATTGTTTTTCATAGTGTTTGCACAACCGCCAAAGTTGTATGCCTTTTTTTAAATAAATTAAAATGTATATTTCTTAAGGGATAAACATTATTTTTTAAATATAATTTTCAGTTAAGACTTCTCTCGACTAATCTGAAAAATAAAGGGTCCACTGAACTAATAAAGTACCTACTGGATGCGGCGAACATTGCTATGTGAAATGTGCATGTCATAGATTTTTTATATATGTCACAGGAAATGTATGAATTTTAGGAATTTTATACAACTCCTAGGAAATGTATACAATTCCAAAGCTATTTAGGAAATGTATAAAATATTGGTTCAGAGATTATTTAATACGCACATATCCTAGGAAATGTATACATTTCATTGTATAGAATTCTAATATCGTATTAGGAAAGGTGTAAAACGAACCCTATGTGTCAATAAATTAATTAAATTAAAAAATATATATATATTTATTAAGGGTCTCATTGAGTCATCGTTATCATAATAATATGGTATTGCCAGCGTCAAGTATGTTGCAAAAACATATTGAGTGACGCGGAATTAATGCCAAAAAAGTTTTTGTGTTTTTATAGAGTAGGGGAAGGTGGGTTTAGGCGATGCCCCCCGAATGGGAGGTGGGAGCGAAGCCACCCGCCAAAAAATACAATAGTACTCGTCATTTTAAATGAATGGGATCGGTTTAGGTTAAGTTGGACTTTTTTTAATTAACACAAAAAAAGGAACCCCGTTCAGCGGGGTTCCCTCGAATGGTACTATTAACTTTCTTTCACTCGGGCGGCACGTATTTTTAAATATAATACATTTCCGATTGCTGCTTAGGAAATGTATAAATTTCCTAGTGTCCCTAGTAGTTTGGCCCTAGCGTAAACACGCCCCTGGCTTGAATCCCAAATTCTGAAGCCTACAATGGACCTTTGGTAGGATGGACGGAAGAACTACAACTTAGTCAATCCCACATCAAAAATACTATAAATAAAATTTAAATAAAAATAAACTTTTTAAAAATAACCGTTTATTGCTTTGTAATTAATAAAAAAAGTATGTAATGTGAGTTTGTGAGCTTTTGTAACTCTCCTTTGGACTCGATGTTGACCCTCTTTCAATGGACAGATTTAATTCAAACTTTGGACACCTATGAATAGGTGGCGATCTTAGAGCATCAAAGTTACTGACTCACCCTGACGGGTGTCATACCTGTCATACCTTGATGCTTTAAGGTGGCAATACAATAATTTGATGAGTTTATCCATAGATATTTTATTTTGACTACGTCAATATAGATAAAAGATATTTTTTAACAATAAACCGAACTAAAAAATTAAAAATAAATATAGTTTAAAAAACTAAAAAACACTTTTGAAGCACATCAAACAAAAAAAGTGGAAAATAATCCTTAATATAAGCAGAAAATAAAAAAAAAGCGTAGGGCGCTCTGTGCCATATTATTATATCGAGCACCATTCATAACCGTTACTGAAAATAGTACCTAACGACGAAATACCGAAGAGGTTCTCAAGTCAAGATTGTTTAGTCGCAGATTTTTATTATTGTTTTATAATTATAATTAAATTAATTGACTTTCAACAAAAAACTGAAACTGGCTTCAAAGTGTAAATAATGTACTTAGTTTAAAAAACTAAAAACACGCTTTTGTAAAAATACGAACTAAAAAGTAAAAAATAAGAAGAAAATGTATTTTACTGTAAAAAAGCGTGGGGTGCATGGTGTCAATAGTATCTTAAAAACCACCCCACGCTTTTTTGTATTTTTACAAAAGCGTGTTTTTTAGTTTTTTAAACTACATTATTTATTTTTAACTTTTTAGTAGGATTTTTATTCTCATATTATTGCATTGTCATCGGCCCTTGACCCCTGTATAAATTTTCAAGTTAATCAGATGCTTACACGTGTTAAAAATATAAAACTTCATAGGTATTTGTTTCATTAAGTACCTTAGGCCACGAATTTAACAGCCGCCCGTTGTATTTTTTTTTATCCTGATAATCCTAGTTACGACTTTAATATAAAGTTATGAGATTATTGTATTGTCATCGATCCTTGACCCCTGTGCAAATTTTCAAGTTAATCAGACTCCTAGAAGTGAAAATGAAGTTCAAAGATTCCATTATATACACACATACATACACACATAGATACATACTACATACAGGTCAAGTTAATAAAAACGTTTTAAAAATAATTAAAATTTCTTTGATAACAACAACCAAAAATTAATCAAAGATGAAAACTCATCTCTTGAAACAAAAAAAATGTTTTAGTACGACGTTTCGTCATATTTCGAACTTAAGTTGTAAGTACAGTCTGTTTGAAACATGATTCTATCGATCGTGATCGAATATACTTCATTTAGACGTAACGGTCAAAGTTCATTACTTACTTAGTAATCGTTGATTTCATTATTACCTACGAAATGACCACGGTGGGCCATAAAACTGTGATTAGTAATCACTAATTACTATTACAGTCGACTTAAAGTTTCTTTCTTAATCTGTGATTATGTTCAGAATTAAATGAGTTGTAATTTTTCATAACTTTAGTAGAGTCTGGAGTCTGTACATGGAACTTAGGACCCAGTAGTGTGATCTTTCTTTTAGTTTCATTTTTTGTTCCTTTATATAATTTCTAAATTTATATAATTTCAGGAATAGAGTTCTCCTTTTCTATCAGTAATGATATGGCACGATCTGTCTAGTATCAAGTATTCAATTGGATTGGAACTTTAAGTTCTTTGCTGAAAATATGCTATTTATCTGCGTGTTCTTAATACAAAAGCATACTACTCGGTTTCTGAATTTCTTACGGGATTACGGAACTAAACACCTGGCAGGTTTTTTTCCGCCCGCCGGCTTTTTTCCTTTCAGTGTATTAAAACCCAGTGAATTCGGTGCCCACAGAAGCGGGTAAAAATACTGTATAAATAATTATTTAAATCACAAAATAAAAACAAAAACGCAAAATATGGCATCAATAAAAATTAATAATAATATGGATCGTAAATTTAATAATTAAATAAAATGATTAGTTACATTTAGACACTAATTTTATTTCTATTTACAATATTTGCACACCTTACACAACTTTTGTAATATTTATTTACGCAAATAAATCATTTTTCTTTATTTTTTTAATCCACTTTAACTAGACTGTTTCACATTGTTGCTAAATACATAAATAAATAAAGACATACGTAATAAAGATAATCCGGTATTGGACTAGTGAGAATCATCTCAATGGATCTTATAATACTTAGGACGGTAGTATCCTAAGTCTATGATTGAGATACTTTTAATGGGTTTTCAAAACGTGACGTCCTCATACATTTAGTATGAGAAAATGATTTGTACAAACATATCATTAATTTTTTTATTGTTTTTAATAATAAATTTACAAACTATTCTGCTTTTCAAGCGTGGTTTTGTGCATTCTGAATTATTTGTGCATAGTAATATAGCCCTATTTTAGGGTCTCACTCAAGTCCTCGGGACTTTAAGCAGACATTTTTAGGGTTCCATAGCCAAAATGGCAAAAAAACGGAACCCTTATAGATTTGGCATGTCTGTCTGTCTGTCTGTCCGTCCGTATGTCACAGCCACTTCATTCCAAAACTATTAGGACTTGAAAGTTGAAACTTGGCAGGTAGATGTAATCTCTGAACCGCTTTACGATTTTTATACAAAAAAAAAATTAATAAAGTGGGGCTCTTCATACATGGAACTCTAAAAAAAAATTTTTTTTTTCATCAAACCTATTCGTGTAGGGTGTCTATAGATAGGTCTATTAAAATGACATTGAGGTTCCTAAAATCATTTTTTCTCAAAGTTAATCGTTTGAAAGGTAGACACTTCCAAAGTGGTAAAATGTTGGTCCCCCTAACCTCCTACCTAACCTCTAACTTTTAAAGTAAGAAAGTGATAAATCTATCAAAAATATATGTTGTAGATCTCAATAAAAAATTTCAAGGAAAATTGGTTCGAACGAGATATAGTACGCAGTTTTTGAAATATAGTAATTTTTTAAAAACCGCAAATATAACTTTGTCGTTCATACAAACACTATGAAAAACAAAGTTATTTTTGCTGACAAAAAATAATAATGCTTGCTACTACGGAACCCTTCATGGGCGAGTCCGACTCGCACTTGGCCACTTTTTTTCATGTCTGTTTAAAGTCGGAAGAAAACATCATTACTTATTATTATAATATAAAACTTACGCATTTAAAAGACTTTAGGGGAGACCTATGTCTATATCTTTATATTATTAAGTGTCAATAAATAAGTAAATAAAATAAATAAATGTCCAGCAGTGGACTTCTAAAGAATGGATGGATGGAAAGTTATTCATAAATAAATAAATATATTACCAATTTAGTTGATAGCAATTTGTTAACAATGCTACAAAGTCAGGAACTACCTACCTAGGTATATTGACCTCAAATATCAGATTGCTAATGAATTTTGTCACACGTAAATACCTTTTAAGGGTTTTCTATTTGGCTTTTCCTGCATTCCTTAATAAAAATACGTAGTAGGAAGTAATTATATAGATATTTTTAAATAAATTCAAAGATCTCGGTTCTTATCCTTGAAAGGTAGATCTATAAAATATTCTCAAAACGAATCATTTTTACGGTTCTTTATGAAACAATATTTTGCAGAAATATTTATGTACATTTAATAGAATCATGTTTAGATCTTTCATATAACATAAGACTTACAATTGTATTTGTTACTTCTTAACGGACTTTTAATACGAGTTTTTCAAAAGGAGGTTTTCAAGTAAAGTTTCCAAATAAATTTCAGTCAATTTTCACCTTCCTATGCTTGCTTGAGGTTGTTAATAGATGTTCATGGGCTGCAGCGACCAATTAACCCATTCTTGGCCACTGTACTCAAACGTTAAAAAAACATATTTGAAACTGAGGTGAGTTAGTCATAAACCTTATATTTAACTAAATAGAAGGTAAAATTTATTATATTTTGTGTAATTCAATATGAGGGTATTTCAAAAAATTGTGTCATTTAGAGCCATTGGAGCTCATTGTATTGGATAAACGTGCAAGTGAGTAGTTTTTTTTTTATCTTTTATTGATATTTTTCCAATAAATATTATTTGTTATATAATAAATATTATTCCGGTAAATGTTATTTTTAGTTGTATTTGTGATAGAATATAGTGTAATTTATGATATGAATTAGAAGTTTGCTTAAGGTATTCTGAATTGCTAGCATTAGACGGAGTTTCAGCCTACTGTACTCAATTGAGTACACTGGCCACTTTAGTGCATAAAAATATAAATTTGTTTCAGGTTTTGAACAATGAAGCGAAAGATATTCTCCAAATATCTAACTTCAGAGGAATCGAGGAAGCAGTTGAAGCAATCATAGAAAATGATGATGGTGATTGTGACTTGGCGATAATATCACCTGTTCCCAGTGTCATAACCGATGAAGAAGAAGGCGCTGAAGAAGACATGGTGACACAATCATTGCCTAGAGATGTGCGTTTTGGTTATAAAACTGGGTGGCTGCAAGTTCCACTGGATACTGCTACACATTTGATTTTTACTGCGGAAAATCCCTTGATGCATCTAAAGACCCTTTGGGAACCAGAGTTGTGAAATCTCTATTATCAAAGTTAGATACAGATCCAAGAAATCACAAAATGTTTTTGATAACTTTTTTACCTGCTGTGATCTTTTGATTGATTTGCGAAATTTGGGGTACTGCGCTACTGGAACTATTCGTGAAAATCGCACAAAAAAGTGCCCATTGATAGCTTCTAAGGAGATGAAGACGAAAGACAGAGCTACATTTGATTACAGGTTCGACAAAACTAATGAAATATTGTTGGTCAGATGGAAAGACAATAGTGTTTGCACTATGGCAACCAACTACGACGACTTTGAACCAATCGGCACGGTAAAACGATGGTGCACAGTGAAAAAAGAGAAAACTGTTGAACTGATGAAAACTGATTTCACTTTTATTTCAAAATTACAATAAAGGTATGGGTGGAGTTCATGAGCTGGATCAGTCTATATCACTGTATCGGATCGCGATTCATGGCAAGAAGTGGTGGTGGGTTTTGTTTACGTACTTGTTGGATATGGCCATATCAAACGCCTAGCGTTTTATATGTTATAAGCAAGAATGACCCTATGGATCAACTTTTATTCCGCCGTAGTCTGGCCAGACACTATTTGAGACAAGGAACCCAAAAACGAGCCCGACCATCTTCTTCTATTGTCGTAGGACTGCCTCAGGATGGGTCAGGCCACTATCCCCAGAAGCTAGGAAAACAGTTGCGGTGCGTTATTTGCCACGCTAGGGTTGGGAATGCAAAAAGTGTTTGATAACACTTTGTGTTGAAAAGCCATGCTTTGAAAATTTTCACTCGTAAAAGTGGCCGCTGTACTCAAACAAGTACACCCCTAAAAAGTATAAAAAATTATAATAATAAAAAAATGTTTCGCTTTATATTAAGATGTTCATATAAAGATTAAGAATATAAATATTTCACATTTATATTGTCTCATTTAATTTTGGCCATTAATGGGTTAACGCCACGTCCACCAGCAGCTGCACGCTTGTCTACTTCTCCATTCAAATAGATAAATAAAGTCTGAGTCCCCAGGAATGTGTACAATGTAACGATGATTCCTAATTTTTTTACCTGTAGTATTTAGTCCAAGTTGGCAAAGTGCGGATTGGTGGACATAATGAGAAATTATGAGTTCTTTACAGGCACGGTTATAGAATGCATCGTAATTATTTAAATATCGCAATATTAGTTTCAACGTGGAGGAGAGAACTTGGCATCTCCTAATTGGAAACCGGTATTTACCGCTGGACCATTTTTTTTCAACCTATTTTATGTCCCACTGCTGGGCACAGGTTTCCATTCACAAGTGAGAGGGATTTAGGGCATAGCCTACCTAGCCTACTAGTTCATCAATACACACTGGTCAAGTGCGGATTGATGAACGTCTTGCTTTCGAGAAATTATGAATTTCTCTCAGACATGCACGGCGATGGAGAATATTGTAATCAATTAAATATTTTCGCGATATCGCGATTATCGCTGCTCGGCCATTGCTGCTCCATAATATATAAATTGATTCCGAAAATAAGAGAAACTATTAATATGTCGCAATCGGATCGTATAATTCGCCATATTACATTAAGGCTATCCGTTTCGTAAAATAGGGCCGTTCTGAATTGAGGAGGTTGCTTAAAGGCCACCTATTTTTGACCGCACTCGATATTACTTAGCTAACATGTAGCATAGCTAATACATGTGGTGCAGTCATAAGAAGGATGGGTGTCAAAAAGCTAAGCAATGTCAAGTGCGGTAAAAAGTAGGATGGGTGACCATTAAGAAACATCTAGTGTGGTCATAGGAAGGATGGGTGTCAAAAAAGCTAAACCGTGTCGAGTTCGGTCAAAAGTAGGATTGGTAACCATTTAGAAACATCCACTGTGGTCAAAAGTAGGATGGGTGACCATTAAAAAACATCTAGTGTGGTCATAAGAAGGATGGGTGTCAACGATGCTAAGCAATGTCGAGTGCGGTAAAAAGTAGGATGGGTGGCCATAAATCAACATATAGTTCAGTCATGAGAAGGATGGGTGTCAATCACAGAACATATTAAAAGAAGTTAGAATGGAAATGTGGGCGGGGCAGACGCGCCAAGGAATTTTGAGCAAATGCTCAAAATTCCAAAATCTCTACCGAAACACGCGATCGTGCTACGATATACGTGCTTGTGTGCGTGCTTGGGTTTGATTTGTTCATTTGAAATCGCGTGATTCTGCGGCGCTAAGATTGGCTAGATTTGAAATTGCAAATATGTGCGTAAGCTTCGTATTTATTGAAGTACAGATGTAATGGAGGTGAAAGGCGGGGCTTGATCGGCGACACCAGTCTTCATACGAACGGCGCATTATTGCCGTTCTACCTCTCTTAATAATGTTCTGTGGTGTCAATAAAACTAAGCAATGCTGACTACGGTCAAAAGTAGGATTAGTGGCCATTAACCAACATCTAATCTTAATCTTGATATTATATACATATAAAATAAAGGGTTTTCTTTGTACGTAAAGACACGGTTTTCTCTATTATCATTAACTCCAATCAACTTCCCGTTGGGGTGGTAAATACCCCTTAGTACGTAGATGATAGTAAGGGAGTTTGATCGCGGTGGGTGGAAGTGGGTGGAAAAATCTGAAAAAAAATCTGTACTTTTCTAACCAATAGGGTCTTCTGGGTGGATCTCAAAATTTCTGGGATGATCTAGCAAATTATTTTAATTTCAATTTTATTGAGAATGTTCGAGAAAGTTCCAGAAACTTCTTGAATCATTTGGATTTTTTTAAATAATTTTAATTAATTGAGAATATTCAAGAAAGCTTCTCAATTAATGATCTGGAGGTTTTTAAAATAATTGCAATTTTTCTTAATTCATTTGAAAATATTCGAGAAAGTTCCAGAAACTTCTCGAATGATCTGAAGATGTTTTAATTAATTGAGAATGTTCGAGAAAGTTCCAGAAATTTCTCAAATGATCTGGAAAATCCTACTAATAATATAAACGCAAAAGTTTGTAACTATGGATGTTTGTTACTCTTTCACGTAAAAACTACTGAATGTATTTAAATGAAACTTTACAGTAATATAGCTTATACATCAGAATAACACATAGGCTACAATTTATAAAGATATTGTGTGAATTGTCCAAAATATGACGATAAGTGTCAAGTAAGTAGGAAAAATCTACCATCTGCGAGCTATTCTGGCGTACGCTGCCAAAACCTCTAGAGTTACACATTCGTAATGTATGATGGAAATGTTTATCTTAAATAGTCTTACAAAAAAGCCGGTGCGGTGCGGCACTTCAGAAGGGACTTCACTTTATGCTAATGATCGTCTCTAACGCGGGTGAAACCGCGGGCCACAGCTAGTACGGTCATAAGAAGGATGGGTGTCATTGAGCTAAGCTATCCCTGAGACACATTACACATCACATACATACTTCCAAAGCGGCTTATCGACGATGCACCCGTTTGTACTCGTATATGCAATTGGGCGGCACGTTATTATACAACTTTGTCGAACGCGAAGTGCTCATACAATACGGCGTTCGCTAATTTAGCTGAATTTGCAATCCGGTTGAACGAGAGTGCGCCGTATTACAATACAGCCCTGTTTTAGGAAATGGATAGCCGAGATGAAATACAACGGAATGTAGAATTTGACTGCGACAAATATATAAAGTAAACAGGAAGGAGAACATAAAGTGTACAGGGTCCTTTCGGTGGTCGAGTTTTTCATTTTATTAAAATTTTATTTAAAACTCTTGCCTACTCAATTGATGATGATAATTGCTTTCGTAGATTAAGATCTAACAAATTAGCTTTCCGCCAGCGGCTCCGTCCATGTGGTCTAAACTTTTATCAGAAATGAGATATTTTCCCAGGAAAAAAGTAGCCTATGTAACTTTCTATACAAAAAAAATAGGTTAATCCGTAGCATCGTTCTGACGTGAAAGAAGGACAATTAAACTAACAAATAAACAGACTTGCACATAAATATAATATTGAGTATGGATTATTTTTTACAGCAACAGATAATATAATTAATTAAAGCTCGCAAAAAAATTAGACAGGGCCCACTTACATATGTTTTTTTTTTTCAATGACTTTTTGTTAACCAGTCGAGAATTATGTCTGTATGGGAGTGCGCTGATTAGGATTACGTGATATACGCACGGTGACAAATCATCATAGCACTCTAATGGGTAACAAAAAGCCACAATGATAAAAATCACAATCAGCGCCGGGCCTTTACGTTATTTGCTATTTATTGGTAGAGTTACGTTGAATCCGTGTTTGTTTATCGATTTCTGTGGCTGCAACCCATTTTTGCGTCCCACTGCTGGGCATGGGGGCATTGTCTCTCTTTTCATCATTGGGGAGGCCTGGCTTCTTCCACCACGTTGCCCCAGTGCGGGTTAGTGGTGATGCGGGTTGGTGGCTAACCCGCTGTTGTAGGATGTTTTTACCGCTCATAAGGCCTCCGACAATGTTTAACTATTGTTATCTATAAATAATAACCGGCACCGACGTTATGCTGTCGTGCCCTTGAAGTACGCAATTGTGCGTAAATTTTTTACCACTACCCGACACCTATCTCACACTTGATAGTGCCCGTTTGGCTTAGCTGTGTAAATCTGCCCGCCGGCCTGGCTTTATTCTAGTGGCATCCGGTTTTTGTTTTATTGCCTGGGGCGGCGGCAAACAAAAAACGGGCGCCAGAAAATCAGCAGCTTGAGATAAGTATAATAATGTAAAATCGCTACATATGTATTATCTGCAAATAAGTACTTGTGTACCTATATAAATTGTGTATAAACGGGGCGATGTTTGACGTTTCGCACAGTTTATAATGTACTAGCCTATCGCTAGCGGCTTCGCCCGCGTGGTCTCGTAAGGTTCCCATAGGATAAAAACCATCCTATCTCCTTTCCCAAGGTCTACTCTATCTGTGTTCCAAATTTCATTAAAATTGGTTCAGTAGTTTAAGCGGGAAAGCGTAGCAGACAGACAGACAGAGTTACTTTCGAATTTATAATATGAGTATGGATTATAATTATTTATTAAAATGTGTATATATAATAAAAACTACAGATTTTTTTCTCCTACAAACAAAAGCCATATCTTTTGCGACATTAAGAATGCACCACGGGTAAGAGTCCCTAAAATATAAAAGATTTTAAATAATTCAGTAGCGATATATTTAAAGATCCTAACTAACTTCTAGATACAGGTATTTACCTAATGTATTTTGAAAATGTTTTACACGCATTAGCAAATCAAATTACATTTTAGTGGTTAAACTAGTCAGTAATTAATAAATAATTTCATTAGGCAAGTTTAAAAGCATGTTAATTATTTTACATTAATTATTACAAAAAATGTTAAGTTAGTCAATAGTAGCCAAACATTGAAATGTACTATTTCGCTATAAAATTACTAAGTACTAATTACTTTGTGTTTAACTTTGAATAATAGTTCACATGTGGATGGTAAGGCAGAGAAATCATAAGGCTTAGCGTTTTATTAATAGGTAGTTTAAATTCGTGCTTTAATGAGAGAAGATTTGCAATGCATCATTAAAAAAGATTTTGATGGTGACCTTGGTAACAAAGCCAAGCAGGGAGAGAATCGATGTGCCATCACTGTAGCTGTGTAGGTGTAGGTATGATTTGCTTCTGCGAACAGATTATGCATAGTAGTATGCGAGTATGCATAGTAGCCAATAGACGTTGTAGTAATTTGATCAAATAGTTTGATCAAACTGTTTGAACCAGTTAGTTTTATAAAATTACTTGAACGTATATGGCTGCCAGAAAGCTGCGGAAATGAAGAAGGGTATGATTATAACCACTGCCATTATATTTATTGTAAGGAAATCGTTAGTGTAAACTAACATTGTTGGTGCATATGGATCCGGCTCATCTCATGTCTTTGTTTTCAGGGTTGTCCGAATAGTTCTGATTGAGGAAGTTCTTCATCATCGCATTGCAGCGCGGCGGGAGCAGGGCCGGATTATTTTACTTACCAGTCAAATCCTACCAAGGAGCTCCGTAAAATTTTCCAATATAGGTCATAATTACATATGTAGGTCCCAGCTGTATTCTGTACAAGAATTTGTGTTTTCCTTACGGGTGTTTGTACCTACTGATTATCAAACAATTTCATTCATGTAGGTTCTCAAAATTATTATACAGCATTCTAAACACTAATAACATTCTAGTTTTTATATCATTTTATCGCAGTTACGTTTATTTAGACGTTTACTTAGGATTCAATCACATTATTATTAAGATTATAAGTCTACTAGATTTCCACCCACGGCACCGCTTGGACAACACGTTTTTTCCCACAGGAATGCTGAGCAGGAATGATATATTTTTTCTGCAAAAAAGTAATCTAACTATGTAGTGACATATTACCATTTTGTACTGAGTATTCAGGGGGCTGAAGAGTGTTCCTGCCTCCTGACTATCTCTGTACAAAAAAAGACAAAAGTGAATGTATAATAAGGACAAACAATCAAACAAAGACACACACGTTTATATTATTAGAACAGTTAGTGTTTTTAATGACATTTGTAAAAGAATTGAAGATGAAACGCATCGATTGATGTAAGAATCATCAAAATTTGCCTATACGTTTAATTGGTGTCTACAACCACCTACAACGCTACAAATAAACAAACATACATACTACATAGACCGATAAAACAATACATTAGCCTTCTTTAGATAGCGCATTCGAGTAAAAGCAATGTCTTATCTAAATCTTATGAAAATAATATGTATTATGTAATGTACATACATACATACATCCTCTCTTTGTGTAATTAGATAATGTACTGGATGTGTGAGAGGGTGTAAATAGGGGTAGGTAGATTAGAGGTGTCAACTTGTTTAAAACTTGTGTCTTTATTCATACCAGTACGGGTACTTATTGATCCATCCCATAAACTTAGGATATATGCAAGTCTATTGATCCACCCACATACTATTATGATCATGTTTGTATGATGTCAGAACATAAAGGACTTACTGTATGTACAAAGTGTCATTAAAATCCCGTCAATATCCTGGTCCTGGTCTGGACACACAGTTATGATATGTTTTCTTTTGCAATACACTATACACGTTAGTTGTTCTTAAGTATGATCGGTAAATCAGTTATATCTGTGTGATCGATCCGTGTGTACCACACAGCTAAGTATTATCGACTGTAAGCACTTAGGTATAATAAACCATTTGGTAACATTATTTTTCTTTTAAAATCTATTTTTTTATTGCAAATCTTAGAAGTAGAAAATATTATTTTAAAAACTGAAAATAATTCTTAAAACATTCATCTTATGGATAGCAACGAAACGAAAGATAAAATTACTACTATTTACTACTGTGTATGAACTGTTTTGTTTTGACTATGAACAATGTGCATTTTATGAAGAAATCATAGATTTATGATATATACAAAAATATATTATTCTTCGAAGCATTAGTAAAACATACTCCTTATTCGTTTTTATATATTTTATAGTTTTATCTTGTGAGAACAAAAGCTTATGAATCAATTTCGTTTTCGATATGTGGAACATACATTATTCTGGTTTCCCTATTATATTAAACTAGCTGTGCCCCGCGGTTTCACCCGCGTTAGTGAGGATCATTAGCATAAAGTGAAGTGCCGTGGACCGGCTTTTTGTAGGACTATTTAAGATAAACATTTCCATCATACATTATGATTATGAATGTGTAACTCTAGCGGTTTTGGCAGCGCACGCCAGAATAGCTCGCAGATGGTAGATTTTTTCCTACTTACTTGACACTTATCGTCATATTTTGGACAATTCACACAATATCTTTATAAATTTTAGCCTACGTGTTATTCTGATGTATAAGCTATATTATTGTAAAGCTTCATTTAAATCCATTCAGTAGTTTTTACGTGAAAGAGTAACAAACATCCATACTTACAAATTTTTGCGTTTATAATATTAGTTGGATATTCCAGAGCATTTGAGAAGATTCTGAAACTTTCTCGAACATTCTCAATTAATTAAAACAGTTTGCAACTATTTAAAAATTCTTCAGATCATTCGAGAAGTTTCTAGAACTTTCTCGAATATTTTCAATTAATTAAAAAAGTTTGCAATTATTTTAGAAATCTCCAGATTATTCGAAAAAAGATTACAATTATTTAAAAAAAATCAGATCATTTGAGAAGCTTTCTCGAATATTCTTATTTAAAAAATTATTTAAAAAAATCCAAATGATTCGAGAAGTTTTTTGAACGTTCTCGAACATTCTCAATAAAATTAAAAATAAATAGTTTTCTAGATCATCCCAGAAATTTTGAGATCCACCCAGAAGTCCCTATTGGTTAAATTTACCACTTATAAATTTACCATTTATAAATTGATTGGAGTTAATGAAAATAGAGAAAAACGTGTCTTTACGTACAAAAAATCCCTTTACTTTTTATATTATATATATATACATATATATATATTAAGATTAAGATTAAGATTTGGGATATTTGAGTATGTTTTAGGAGATACTATCAAATACATTAGGTACGCGGAATCTGCGAAACATTTTAATCTCCATGTTATCCAAGCAGTCTTGCCTAGTAAGCAGAAAATAATAAAATATAATGTCACATAAGTCATCTATCAAGCGATATTTTTTCATGTCATTTTTACGCTAATATCGAGCACCATCTTATCTCTAAGTAGAGATTTTTCATCCTTTTGTTTTGTGAAAGTTAGGTAGTTTACAGTGTATATTTTAATATAGAATTTCGACAAGCGCCTGTATATTCTTTTTGGCAATGTCTTAAAAACATAGATAGCGCACGATCCGGAGGCTTGATGCTGCGTAGGAGTTATCATACCGTGACGTCACGAATGATAAGGATA
Source organism: Pyrgus malvae (assembly GCA_911387765.1). Taxonomy (NCBI): domain Eukaryota; kingdom Metazoa; phylum Arthropoda; class Insecta; order Lepidoptera; family Hesperiidae; genus Pyrgus; species Pyrgus malvae. The sequence goes on along the minus strand of OU426951.1, from coordinate 19,079,565 downwards.
TATAGAAGGTTGACAATGGCGCGCGCGCACATTGAAAAGTTTACCCGTGAGTGACCCGCGCAATCGCCGCCACCTCGCAGTTCACGCCGAAGATTATTCTGTCGTGGACGTGAGTGACCACTTACCTTCGAAACGACACTATTTTGTCCTGGTCTCCTGGTTGTATGGACTGGTGGTGCAAACGGACAGTGACTCCAAGTGTAATCAACTCAAACCGGTAAGTTCAGATTAAGTATCCACATCAGAAAAATACACGATGAATCCTTAAGTTTACATAAAAGTGGAGATAAATCTTAATTAGTGGAATATTTTAGCAAGGTCAATATTTACAACAACGTGCACTTTAGTGTTTAAAATAAAAAAGGTTTCATAATAAAGATAAATTCACTTAACATTTTAAAAGAAACCATTTAATCAATAGTTGAATCAATAATAAATTATATCTTAATATAAGTATGAGTTAAATCTATACACGCTAAAATATTTACGCACCGTTTTATATATAAAATCAAAAACAAAACATAAATACACAGATTTTTTACTGAATTTTAACAGTCCATAACGGTATTGTACGAAAGTTATAGGAAATTTAAATTAACTAAAAAACTTATATGTATGTGGCCAATATTTATACATTAAGCACAGCTAAAGCAAAAGTTATTATGGACCGATCACAAAATTAAGAATTTCTATAATATGTATAATGTTAAATAAATTGAAAAATTATTTAATTAGCATGCTCTAATAAAAAAAACTTTAATATTTTGGAACATAATAAAGTAATATTTAAAATTTTCTCTATATTATACTGATAGATAAGTTTAATTTTATAGTTCGTTCTTGAAGCCATAAAGTATGCGTTACGATGCGTTTTTTTGGTTATAAGTAATTTGTAATATACATATTCGAATATACGTGTACTTATAGTTATCGTTACATTGCTAAAACACTCATATCAATAATAACTTTTTTTGTGTAAACTGTAAAGCAAATCTTTTAAGGTTTACTTTGTAAGTATTAGGATTAGGATAAACATCATCATTTATTTCGGGTACAGAACATGCAAACATCACAAAGTATCTTGTGTAACTTTTGTCAAAGTAACTTTTCGTAAGATACATTCTCGAAATTTTTGTTTAGTTATATACCTAAGTATAATTGATAGATTATAGAATTAAAACTGGTTTATCCATAGAAATCAAAAGACAGGGGTTTATCACTTGTGTTTTACATTTATAATGCCTTAAATAGCAAATTAATATGAATTCATTCATGTGCTTATATCACCACACCCGGATCTGGATATAATTTAATTGTACCATAGATATGATAAGTTCTTATATATCTATCTTAACATTTCAGTAAATAGTTTTGTATTTATAACGGAACCATTAAAGAATCTATGAGAAAACCGTGCATAAACTTGACGTTCGTTCCTGTGAAAGACTGAAGCACGTAAACCAGATAATAGGTACGAATGAATTATTTTGTTATATATGCTACTTAGATAATACTCGTAGTTACATCCTGAAAGAGTTTTGGCTATCTGTAACCTTTTTTGCGTTCCACTGGCTGGGCATGGATTTCTGCTCATTATTGAGAGTAGGTAATTTTTTGGAATAATTTTAAAGTCTTGTTAATTACATGGTTATTTCATTTAGACAGTGAATGTAATAAATAAGGCTGAAGAAGAATTAATCCAATGACTTTGTCGAAGTATTGTGTTCGTGCGGACTTCCGACTTGAACTGGATACGCACTGCAAGCCACGTGCAAGTTTCGAGTTTATGCTAAAACAATATATAAGTACCCTTGAACGCATTTATTGACGATAAGGTCATACAGCAGATCAAAATATGTATTTTGATCTCTATAATTGTTTATCCCGAAACGTTAAATTGATTATAGTAATATGGATGATATTAAATGAAGCTTTGTTATTCGCATATTAGTACATATAGCTAACTAATCAATGTTCAATTAAGAAAGTTTCTAAGGACGCTATCTTAGAGGTTGGCAACACATTAGTGAATCCTCTGGTGTTGCAAATGTGCATACTGACATGGTCGGCATGGCTGAATGCTTACGGAATGTTGCTAATTAAGGATGATAGCTTAAATTTACTTTACTTTACGTCTTGCAAAACAGTCCGCCCTTAATGAAGTACATGCTTAATATGTTTTTGTACTGGGCAACTACCAATTGAGAAATATGTACATAATTTCCATATCAATAAATTGGTAGTTTGCCTACAAAGGATCACCAGTTTAGTCCTGTTGCTAGTAGTGCGTTATCCTTCGATGTTTCTTAACTACTTTTGTCACGTTGATCGAATTTTAATTTAATATAATTTTAATTTATCTTTGATATACCCTATCGAATACTTCGTTATTAGTACGTGGATTTATGATAGCAGAATTTGAATACATGTGCAATTAATTATGTTTACAAGTTTTATATACCCGCTCGTAAAAAAGCGTTTAAAAGGTTCGGTTGGTATGTTTCATTCAAAAAGTAAAGGGATTTTCTCTTATCTAGCTACTACATATATGGCTTACATCCATTCATCATTCAAAGCAGATAAGCCAATATTTATTTTGAAATCACCAGCCACAATCTTCTTCGTCGTATTAACAAGGGCAACTCAATTTGAATGTCATAGGGAGAAGAGTTTGTCAGTAAAAATACATAAAACGTGAACTATCGCAAGGATCTTACTTACCAGCGCGATTAATCTCAAGAAGCTTGTTTTACTTGAAAGGAATGTGCCTTTCATAAATTCGTTTTTAGGAGGCCGTTTTATAAAAAAAGGGAATGTATATTTCCGGGATACATTTTTTTAGTTACAACATTCGAAAATAACTTTTAAGGACACCTTGTTTTCAATTGTTTCTCTTAAATTACTTTAGTCGTCCACATAACTTGATATAGGGAAGTACTTCCATTATTATGAAGTTAAGACAATAATGTATACTTTGTTTTCTTTTGCGCATAACTCGAATAAAAGAGTATACTAATACAGGCTACTGAATAGAATTTGAAAATAGTGCCATAGAAAACAGAGTCTGCTCAGTTTCCTTTGTGAAAGCAATAGGAATGAGGCGTATCTAATATAAGTTGTTATGATTTTCTTGAATTACAAACAGCGATTTCCCGTAAACCACAGATGCAGATTGTGGTCAGTAAGTTTATAACCTACTCGTACTAGTCGTACTTGACTTATAATGGACGAAATAACATGACACCTGAGCGCCTAAAGGATACTGTTACAATCCTAAAGAGCCCAAAAATAATTGTATTTTTATTTTAATTACGTTTGCAGTAAATCAGACTGTTACTTTCTTGGGTTAGTTAGATATTTTTGCTTATTTTAAAGAAGTGTTTTAGTCTCTATTAGGTATGTTTGTTAGTTGTTAAATAAGTTGTTTTTATTCAAAAACGCGATCATAAAAATATTAATATTTCTAGGTTATTAATATTATTTAATACCAACTTATTTGCAGTGCGATACGATACCGTTAGTTGAATTTAAATGATTGCTTTTCGATTTCATGCAACAGACACCCACGGACAATATTTTTTACTGTGTTGCTATTGAAACAACGACGGTTGCGTCCAAACGATATTATGATCGCGTCGACCTCTCTCTAGTAAGAGTAATAGTGCCCTTCACTAACTTTGTATTTACTTTACACAGTATCATCGTATTAGCTTGAACAATACTAAATGCTCGCCGCGGCTTCACATCGCCCGAATATAAGACGAACACGTACAGTAGGTATCTGAAATATTGCTTTCGTATCCGTAACATGTAATCTATACATACAAATAAATAAAATTAGTGTTTCTAATTTAAAATTGCCGATTTTTACCATAGTAAAAATGTCCTGTCTTAGTAAATATAGTGTACCTTTCGTTCTGAATGGGCACCGACTCCAATATAGTTTTAACAGTCATTACCATAAGCAAGAAGAAGTAGGTACTGTCCCACTGTCTGTACTGTCGGTGCCCATTTAGAACGAATGGTACGACATTTTAGTAAGGGCCCGACTCCAAAAATAGTTTTAAGAGTCATTACCATAAGCAAGAAGAAGTAGGTACTGAACAATTTTATTTTTTACCGTTTGAAGTCGGTTCTATTTTTTTGTTAAAAACTTAATTTATATATTAACTTGCATACCACCTATATTGATTAAATAAACATTTTTACTGATAAAATAATGCTTAAAATTTATGCATGTTTTATAGGTTCTACATTGTTTTCGCAATCACGACGGGTTTAATGCTCTGATACTTTTACTAAAGTCATTGACCAAATTGCATATTTATAATATCATATATACTTAATCCTCACACGCATATTAAGCTCAAGGTTTTTATAACCTATAAAATATAAAATAACATAAATGAGTACAGAGTGGTGGTGAATGATGAGAATCTAGGATAATGTTTAGAAATAACTAAACAAACATTAACCATATTTCTAAATGTTATCCATTAATTATTTTTATTCTTTGTGCCTAATTTCATTCGAATATATTTTCGGTTACTAACTGATTGAAATTTCTCAGGGAAATGTACATAATAGAGTTTTGGCGGGAAGTTGTAAAAGACATAATATGCTCTTGTTTTATTTTCATTTTCTTGATGTATTTTTTAGTGTTATTGGATAAAGTTGATAGCATTTTGTTTGATATACGTTAATTACAGTGAAAGAGAGTCATGAAATTGAATAACAATGCTAAAATACGTTTTTCTGCTTGCCTCCATAATTTCATCGGACACGTTCTGGTAAAGTAGCCATCGGTTTACTTGAATATCTGACTGACTTGACTGGTTACTAACTACTTACTGGCTTTAAATAATAAATAACATTTCATATTCATAGCCCCACAGCCCACAGTAGGGTAGATATACCTTGTGTCGTAGGTACCATGGACACACACAAAGATAGAAATACAAACACCTAGACTGAGAACAGAAATTGAAACTCATCATTAAAATTTCTGTTTCACCGGGAATCAAACCAGGGACCCTTCGACTGGCAGTCCGGCATGGTAACCATTACGCCACGTAGGTCGTCTATTAGCTATCACTTCGTCCAGTTTCATTGAATCTAGCAAAAAAATTATATATTAAAAATTATACTTGACGCTGGCAATAGGCACAGAGTTTGCGATGCCATTTGGAAAAAAATCTCGCCTGTCGGCAAATACAGAGAGAAATATGTAGGTCAAAACTTATTAGATCTATGCATCTAAATATAAATTATATTATTATTGTAATCATCAGTCAATGAAAGGTGTATAATAGTGTATACCTACGCTTTTTAACCCTTACATGTAAATACCGAAAATAAAAATTGACTTCATATTCGTATAATACCATCCTATGGAAGCTACCTTAAATTTATTAATTTGCCTTTTCACAACCATTTTATATAATCGCACTATCTTATGTAAAAGTAGTATCTAGTCTACTGCCAAGAGGGCGTCCAAAGTTGGACGCTGTTCAGGACTCATTTTAAACTGTCAAGACACCTCATCTGCGTTGTCTTTTTACCAGCTTACGAGTATGTAAACAGTGACTTCATCTGGACAATTGCTCTCAACCCTCAATTTAGAGTTGCTAGTCATCAATATGAACCCAGCTTAATCATTCCAGCAACAACTATTTGAGGTTCTTTCTAAAACGTAATAAGATAAATAATACAACAATTTATGATCACAACAGGTCATATTGTTTATCTTATTAAAAACGTTAATGGTCAACATTGACCAGTATGTATGAAATTTACGTAAATAAATAAATAAATAAATAAATAAATATCTTTGGACAATTTACACAACACCATCTGATTCCAAACTAAGCAGAGCTTGTGCTATGGTAATCAGAAAGCTGATAAACATACATATATAATTCTAAATACATACTTAAATAGATAAAATAACACCCAGGCACAGAACAAATAGTCATGTTCATCACACAAATATTTGCCTGGGTGGAAATCGAACCCACGACCTCACGCTTCGCAGTCGGCTCATCACCCACTACGCCACGGAGGCTGTCGTCAATCTAGTCAGTCTTAATATATGTCATCTAATCTATCCATCTATCTTAACTTTACTTAATAACTTTAAACCAGTAATTCTTGTGTAATATGTAATCTGAATCTCGGAAATGGTTGAAATGATTTTCATGAAATTTATTTTGCAGCTATAGTTTCGGGGGCCATAAATCAATCTAGTTAGGTTTCATTTTTAGAAAATGTCGTTTTATCCGTGTTTTGTTTGGTTTGAGGCTAGACCACGAAAATCAATCGTTTTGATCCGATGGAAGCTCTGTCGTCCACGTACTATGACATAGGTACCTAATGTCTGCTGTAAATTAATCTTATCGATTATTCGTGTTAGTGAGATTTTCATTCAAATTTATGCCTCGCTTGGGATCAAACCCAGGACCTTCCTCATCTTATATTAAAATAAATAAATATATAAATGTAAATATTTTTTTACATATATAATGCCGCGTGGTGTTAAACGATCACCGTCGCCTATGGACACGGGAAACCCCAGGGGAGCCACCCGAGCATTGCCAAATTTGGAGAAGAGCCGTTTTTACAGCTTTCTTGAAGAACCCCATGCCATAGTCTATTGGATATGCTTCAGCTAGAAGGTTGTCCCATAACTTACACGTCGGTGGTAAAAATGAGAGTGCAAAGCGGACTGTGGAGGACCACCACGAGTCCAAATGGTGTCAGTGGAACTAACTTTCGTCTGATGGTATATTCATGAAATGGTGACGTAGGCATCATTTTGAAAAGTTCCTCGGAGCACTCACCATAGTAAAGTAGTATACATGCGAAAGTTTGGCTGGAAGCACATTAATGTTGCTCAATTTAAAATCAACAAAATTTGGCACAAAGATATGTATATTGTAGTATGGAATAGCAAATGGACGGGAAAAATGTATTGTTCACGTGGGATAGATTAATATAAATTAAACTCAATCATCCAAGCGAGGCCGGGCCGGAACACTAGTTTGATATAAGTTTTTTAGGAATAAGAAGACTCTCTATTAAGAACATCATTATTCTCGATGTTAATACTCTTAAGTTTTAAAGTGTTTAAATTCACTTATTAAGTTCTAGTCACAGTCGCACAGTGCAGTTCCCTCAAGTTATTATGATTTTACATAAATATTGAAGTTCACAAATAAAGATGACCAATCCGTAGATATTTTCTATTTGAGAACTTAATGCATTAGTGTGAATCACTTAGTGTTTATTAAGAAAATTGTGTTTATTGCTACTACAATTATTTAAAGGGCATAATTTTATTTAGGTACATAATTCTTTTGGTAATTTCCAAAAGGTTTTCCATCTAGCTTTCCGCCCGCTACACTACACGTTTTTTCCATAGAAATGAATTAAACGAAGCAAGAATGAACCAAACAGACAGACATATAGACAAATATACAAACAGACACACTTTCACATTTGTAATTATAAGTAATATTATGTCCTTACATATGAAATTGCCGTTCAGTATCAAAAAAGTGGAACAAGTTTTTTTTGCACCGTTGTTATTAATACACTTCCGCCATTTTATAGGCAGATCAATTATTTATTTATTTAAACTTACAGTATTACCATAATACAAAGAGTGCCTTTTGTGGTATTACGAACTTAAACAACTAAGGAATAACAAAATAACAAATAAGGAACACAAGGGCGCGCTTAATGCCTAATGGCATTCTCTACCAGCCAACCCTGGGTGACGAGTAGAGCTTGTGGTAGGTGCTTACTAAGTCTAAAAATAAAAATAAAAGAGAACTCATTGTGAGTAATACAAAATAAATACACATTTCATACTTAAATAATTAAATAATACGTAGATGCATATGAAAATACTTATTGCATACTTAATAATACATGAATGCATATTATAATATATATCCTACATTATAGGTACATTCATAAATATTTATTTATTTATATTTATATGAGTTTAAATGATGCATAAATGAGATCATGGCGAGAGAAGCCAGGAGCCGGAAACTGTCCATGTGTGTAAATACGCTCGGGAGCATTCGTTAAAATTACGTCTTACCATGTAGAATCAGTATCAATATTGAGATACGTTGCTACTAAAGTTAAAATGTTTACTCGTACATTACCTGAATCTACGATTGATCGCAATTTAAGCGCTCTGTGAGAATCTTTAAAAAGATCAGTATTGAGATCCCCCATGATCAGGTAATGTGCATAATCCGAGCCTAACGTGCCGAATACACGTTATAATTCAATAAAATATTCGATAGTAGAAGGAGGACAATATACCGCACCTAGTAACACCCTAACACCCTTCATGGCAAGTTCAACGAACAGGATCATTGATGCTTTTGAAAAAAAAAACCTGGGAGCGAGAGTCTATGAACTGTTTGATTGAAGGCGGTTTTGACTACCTCATCAGATTTTTTTCCTTGCAAAACGTTATCCAAATTTTGAAAAAAGTTGTAGGTAATCGGTGGAGGCAAGATCTAGAGAACATGGTGGGTGACGCAGAAGTTCCAGTCGCACCTCCTCTAACTTGGCGACCGTTTGATGTGCAATGTGTGGCAGGTGTAGTGGGTGTGCGGCTAGGGTAATTCATCAGTCTTGGTTGTTTAATGGCGAGTTTTTCCATCATTGTTTGCAATTCTTGGAAATACAAGTCTGCAGTAATCGTCTAGCCTGATCTCAAGAACCTGTAGAGGATAACACCAGCACTGGTCCACCAAACACAGACCAGAATATTATTTTTGGTCAGTTTTTGCTTAGGACAAAGTTTTCCGGTTCTGCAGAGTTAAATCATTGTGATGATTTGTGGGACACCTATTCCCCCAAATTTCTTAGTAACTCTTGTGACCACTCAAAATTGAAGGCTACGACCGCGCTTGGGTGAGTCCACAAAAAAGATAATTTTTAAAGAAAATAATGAAACTCGATGGCTAATTTCCGTGTACGAAATAAAATGTAAATAAATAGGAAATGTAAAAGATATTCATGTAAGTGTAGTACATTTACATACCATTAAGGAATATTATAATACAATGTGTCATGGAATGCAATGTAAGTAAATAAACAACGTAACATACATATGAGTGAATCTCACATTGTCGTTCATAACGTATCTGAGATCTATATCAGCAATATGTTGTATTTATTACTTGTCATGATAGAATCTTAAGCGTTCATTGTTATCTTAATATGAGTAATTTTATTATTGGGCTCTCTGTAGCTTCGAGATTAAGAAGCTAGGATCTGATCGTAAGAGGCGACTAAAAGGGGGCTTCCGGCGTTGTGGGCGGTGAGAGTGGGAGCTGGATCCGTCCAGCCATCAGCCCCTGGAAGGACGGCAATGTGTGCGTGGTCGCATGTCGTCATAAGCATCGTAAGGTGTAGGAGAGCACATCTGCTCTCCGAGGATGGGCCCGTTCTGGGACGCCGCGCGTGGAGGACACCGGTGCGTTCCACTGGAGATCTCGGAGTCCTCTCCAAGCGCAGAGGCAGACCACCAAGGGGGTTTTAGTGCGGTACAAATCCCACATAACCTGGTATCCTCTCCCAAGGTGCCGGGTACCTTTTGAAGTTTCCCCCCCCGACTCCAAAAAGGTACTACAATTATGAAATGAAAATATTATACACATGAATGCCCTGCAAAATTTTAAATAAGCAATAACTTGAAAAAACAACGTGTGAGGAGAGGAGTAATTAAGTACTTGACTTAAATTGATATTACAGTCGTATGACCCCAGAAATTTTCCACTGACTGGGCTCTGCACTGCAATCACATGTTTGAAATTATATTTTCCGTTTTAATTATTTTAAGGTTTTACATCAGAATCTAAAAATCTCCACATTTTTTTTAAGAAGCTCCAGACATATAATGGGGAGATCCCCGAGCCCAGCAGTAGTAGTAGCACTTAAAAGAGCTGCAATAGCTATAAATGTTATATACAATCTTTCGAATTTATTATTTTAACGGGAAATAAATATAATCTTAAGGATTTTTATTCACACAGTTCGATTAGGATGATTCATGATCAATTATATCTACGAGTATAAATGATGCAATCAAGAAGTAAAATAAATAATTAGTAGCTACATCAATATACCTGCAACAGGTAATTGTTTCCTGCTAATTATTTTGGAAATTGTTATTTTACAAAAATCAATTAACTACTCGTACTTGCCGAATGTAGTATAAGCCAGTTTGTCATTATAATTACGATATTATTAATACAACATTTTTGGTAAATTCCTGCATAAATTCCTTTTTATTGCATATAGAAATCTGAATAAAGTGACAAGTACGCTAATTGTCTGTTAAAGTCACCCGTCACTTCAATTTCAATTTCACGATGTTCGAATAGCAATAAACGTATGATAAACTGACCCGTACTCATAGCTTTTACTTGTCAATTAACTTTACTTGGGACGTAACTTATCAAAACTTTACTTGGAGATGGTGAACGAGGCCCTTAGCTCATCTCAAAGAGTTTGTTTACATTCTCAAAGAGTGTTACTGTCAAATAAAAAATATAAAACAAATAGTGACAGTTGAATTGTGATAGACTAGGCTAGGCTAGAACCGCTTAGCTTGCGAAGAGACATAGGCTCGCTCTGCGTGTTCTACCGAGTTTACTATGGTGAGTGCTCCGAGGAACTCTTCAAATTGATGCCTACATCACCATTCCATGATTATACCACCAGACGAAGGTTAAAGTTCCACCGGCACCATCTGGACTCGTGGCGGTCCTCCACAGTCCGCTTTGCACGCTCCTTTTTACCACGGACGTGTAGGTTATGGAACAACCTTCCAGCTGAGGCATTCCCAGTGGACTATAACATGGGGTTCTTCAAGAAAGCTGTAAAAAAAGCTCTCCTCCAAAGCCGGCAATGCTCGGGCGGCTCCCCTAGGGTTGCCCGTGTACATAGGCGACGGTGATCGCTTAACATCACGCGGCCCGTCTGCCTTATTGTTAGGTTTATTTATAAAAAAAAGACTATGTGAAACTTCTGAACGATGGCGTGAAGAACCACTGACAGTTACTAACAGTTTATAAAGGAAAATAAAATAAGTTGTTTTAATATTAATTTCACAATTTATCTATATTTACCACCGTTTAAACCTTCCCTGGACTTCTACTAATATTTCAAGACCAAAATTAGTCACATTGGTTCAGCCGTTTTTGAGTTTTAGCGAGACTAACGAACAGCAATTCATTTTTATATATGGAGATAATTAATAATATGAATTTACCGATATCATTTTATGTAACCAGCGTAAGCTTGCGTGCTCCACATGCCATGTGGTGGGCACGGCTACGGTTAACGTGACATTGAACTTCCGTTTAAGCCTTTCCGAATTCGCTCGGAATGCTACAGGCTACGACGGGCGGTGTCGCAAGCTTACCACCGGGCCTTAACCGCTTATTAGTCGGTGTTGCAACTAAAAATTCTCACCATCATCTCCAGTAAGGCCAAATTCGTTTCGCTAAATTGTGTCGATGCGAAAATTACATGTAGTTTCCAATATAATCTCTACATTTCCTCTCTATCATCTTGAATTTATATAGTACTGTTCACTTTTCATCTATCTTTGAAATTCTACAAGATATGACGCTACGCTACGTTTCTCTTTTATTATGTTTTCATTACTACTTACTTAAAAGTACATATTATTATCTCTGTTTTATAAAAGTATTAAGACAACTGCAGATAATTATCTAGATAGACTTATCTTAATTGCGATGAAACAGCTTTGACATAAGGTTTTGGTTAGAAAGGAGACCGCCAGAGTCTCATACATCGTTGGACCCAATACATAAATATGCGTTACAGCAATGATTTTGGTGTTAATAGTTCGAGAAATATATTATATTTTATTAGATCAAAGATTTTTAAAAATATATGGGAGTAAGGAGAAAATTTTGCGCCACCCAGTATATACCATAATGTAGAATATAACCTAAACTATGTCATTCAAATATGCATTCGAATGCATATTTGAATGACATCGAATGCATATTTGAATGACATAGTTTAGGTTATATTCTACATTATGGTATATACAATGCATATTTGAATGACATAGTTTAGGTTATATTCTACATTATGGTATATACTGGGTGGCGCAAAAGTAAAGACTCTATTTGGTTCAGCTATAACATTTTTTCTAAATTAGAAAACTAGATTTAGGTTTTTTTAAATGTATATTTGTGCCATTAAATTTCGTACCATTAGGATTTAAAGATGATGTCTTTTAAATGGTGACCTCCAGAGTTGATACACATTTGAGCCCTATTTATGACATTTTGCATAACTTGCCGTAACACTTCCTGCGATATGTTCGTTATTTCTTGACGAATGTTTTCTTTTAGAGCTGCGAGAGTCTGTGGCTTGTTCACATACACCCGAGATTTCAAAAAACCCCAAAGAAAGAAGTCTGGACTGGTCAGATCGGGTGATCTTGCAGGCCAGGCAAATCTGGCGATTTGATACCTCGGCCTGAACGAAACGAGAGATAACTCGGCCTGGAAAAGCGTCCCTCACTAAGTCCATAGTGTCGCGCGCTGTGTGTGCCGTAGCGCCGTCTTGTTGAAACCAGATGTGCTCCAGCCCCAATTCGTCCAAACTGGGTATCAAAAACTCACGTAACATGGTTCTGTAGCGTTCTCCAGTGACAGTTATCGCATTGCCTCCAGCGTCTTCGAAAAAATAGGGTCCGATCACTCTGTCAACACAGATGCCACACCATACAGTAACTTTTAGTGGGTGTAGAGGTGTTTCTTGAATAATGCGCGGATTATCAGTGCCCCAGAACCGAGTATTCTGCTTATTGACATGCCCTGAGAGATGGAAATGCGCTTCGTCACTCATAACCAATTTTGAAGGAAAATCATCCTCTTCAAGGTTGAGGTTTATGACGCGCTGGCAGTAATCTAGACGAGCTCGGTGGTCAGCAGGCAGCAGCTGATGAGTCATTTGAGTTTTATACGGGAACATCTTTAAGTCTTTCACCAAAATACGCTGCAGGGTCCGTCTGGAAATGCCCAATTGCGTGGCACGTCGCCTCGTTGATGTTTCTGGACACTCTTCCACATCTTCGCGCACAGCATCGATATTTTCAGCTGAACGGCCTGTTCTTGGTCTCCCAGCCTTAGGTCTATCCAATGTTGAGCCAGTTGCTTCAAGGCGTGTGGCAAAGCGTCGAATTGTGCGACCAATCGGTGCCGGACGGTGGGGAAATCGTCGACGAAATTCACGTTGTGTTCTTATCAGTGATGAATTATTCCGTAAGAACATTGACACAATTATTCCACGTTCTTGGGGAGTAAAACGGTCCATGTTTATTTTCAGTGTATTTTACATTTGTTCACTACACAATTTTCAACAACAAAATGACAGAAAATGTCATATAAAAAAAATAAAAGTATTTTCTTTAGTGCCAGTACTTTTGCGCCACCCAGTATAATTGCCTTGGTTTTTGTATTATGTAATGGATATTAAAATAATATTACTTTAGGTTCTAGAGCAGGGATTCGTAAAAAAAAGTATCATTATTTCAAAATGTTCAGTTATTTTTTACTGTATGGCTGGTTTGCTGAAGTGTATAATAGATTAATGCCATGAAAGTCCATAGTTATCCAAGTCTCCGAAACAAAGCCAATGTCGCCAAAACTGCAGTAAAAAGCAAGAGAGAACATCCGTAAGCGTACAAGTCATCGATTACATCGATGTTTTTGTACAAGTACAAAAACGAATGAGTCGACTTGCTACTTGTCAAATAACTTGACATTTGTGACTGACAGTTTGGAAGTAGCTTCACTCATTAGCATCAAAAGAATAATCGAGTAGTACGGTTGGTTGTTAATCGATTATAATAAATTAATAATAACTGTAATGTTATTTGCTTCATTAAATATTTATTATGAAAATATTATTTTTATATATTGCTGAACGATTCTTTACAATATATTATTTGTTATTAAAGCAAACATATAAGCAACACCTTTTAGATAAAATTACAATATCGCTTTCTTGTTGTTTTAAAAAAATAGTTTTTAAGCACATCCCATAGAAACATAGAAATATTATAGGTGTTATTTAATCAGTAAAAAATATAGTAGTTTTTGAGATAAGTATGGTTTCTGTAACGAAACTTCATATTGGGCCTAATTTTGGCGATATCCTTACCGTAATTTTAGTTAATTTTATAATTCTACAAGTCCAACGATAGAATGATTTGTATGGAACTATTTATTATTTTAATTAATTTTTAGTACACATTTTTAGTACACATTATAATAGAGATTTTATGTAGTGTTTATATTCACAATGTTTTTCTTTACAGTTAGAGCGTGGTGTTGAATAAAACACTACGAGCCTTGAATAAAGTATAATTATTTTAATGATATTTCTTCAGCCTAGTCTCTCGCAATCATAAGATAGGTTCGCCGTGAGATTAAGATAGAAATAAGGATTTTCCATCGCGTTGTAGGTGGAATGTCACTTGCCCGGAACTCGATCGAACTGCGCACGTACATTTTAATAAAACACATATGTACATAGTGCTTGGCCGATAGTCAATAACTATTGTCCTTGCTATGAGTCGACGGAAATTATCGTGTAGTTCCCGTATGTAACACGCATGTAAAATTGCTCGTAATGTATTGCAGTATAACCGGATGTTCCGAGTAAGGTAAATAATATTCGTCTCAAAATCTGTGATGAAGGCATAGACCGCTTTGGACCTTTGCGAGATTGAAAACAAACTCTAAATAATTTGCAATATGTAAGCACAGAAAACTAATAATTACTAAATTACCTTGAGTGTAACAAATACTAGATTTTAAGTTTATCACAAATTAGATTTTTTAAGTAAAAAAAATCATTTATTTCGTTTCAAAAAGGTAGTAACAAACAAGTGGCAAGGGTCCCTTGCCTGTACTTTGTTGGTAAAACCTGTCATTAAACTATAAGTGAGCAAAAAGCTTATTTAAAATATAAACTGTATGCATTCAAGTTTTCGAACTTGTTTCTGTGGCTTGGAATAGAATACGAGCAATGACATCCTACCTACTTATAATAGATGTACAGGATGACTTAAAGGGATATAACTCGAACCGTCTAGCCAGCCACGAATCAAAGGTGCCTTGCGTGTGTAGCTTCCACGCGAGTCTTTTCACACTGGACTGGATATTTAATTGCTATTTAATTTTACTTATTTTACTTTATTATTATTTCCATTTACACAAATTGTACGTATATATTTATATTTATATGTATGTACGTATGTATGTACGTATGTATGTATGTATGTATGTATGTAGGTATGTATGTATGTATGTATGTATGTATGTATGTATGTAGGTATGTATGTATGTATGTATGCATGTTTGTATGTATTTATGTATGTATGTATGTTTGTATGTATTATTATTGTTTTTTTTCTTATGTACGGTTATATTTAATTATTATTCTTTCTATTGTACACGCTAAATTTGTCTTTTTTTCACATCTATCCATTCCTGGTGCTGCTGGAAGAAATTTCTTTTACAAATAAGCAGTACCCTGTACATATTTCTCTTCTATTGTCGTTTCTAACAATTTTTTTGTGTACTGAATAAATAAATAATAATAAAAGAATATAGTTTTCCTTTTATTACATATTCAAATCAAAATCAATATTGTTCGAAAAACAGCAGAGTTATATTTATTTTAGAGATTATTATTGTATACCCTTATTGTATACCCTTTCTACTAATAGCTTCCTTTTGCTTGCAAATATAAGTATAGTTTGTACTGTAATACTGGCAAGTGACGTCACGTTTTTTTTAAGTTATCCGTAATTTGATTTCTGTTTTCTTATTCTCTAACACAAATGCTATTAAATAAAACTACTTAAAATAAAATTAAGTCATTAAAATTATCAATTACTTAAAATAAAAAGTATAAGGTAATAACGGAGATTTAAATACATATTTTGTAAAACCAGCGTTGTTCTGATTAAAATGGTTTGACACTAAGGACAATGACAATATCCTATATGGGTTTTTAACCTATAAGGTACGGAACATTTAAAACAACTTTACATGCAAAAGTACCTTCATGATGCATATAACTATTTTTATGTTTATCTGATATTCTGGTTCCGATTTTATATTTTTTATATCAAGCGCGGTTTTCCCCCGGATCAAACTGGTTACTGGCCGTAACACCGTATGTATGTAATTGAAAAAATAAAACGTTAAAGGGCAAACACTTTACGACTCCCTTTTTTATTGAAATAAGTATTTATGATCACGTTTATATAAGTAACATAACTGTTATAGTTTAAGAAGTTGCCAAACATGAGTAGGCTTATTTGATTCTTTTACTTTGATAGAAAAACGTTTATGAAATTTAATCAATTGACTATTTCACAAAAAAATACAATAGATTTTTAAGAACTTAAAGGTCACATTGATAAAAAACTTTCAGTTAGTTTTATTAACGTGATCATATAAGACCTTTTAGGCCGCAATCCTTTTTAGTCTCACTGCTGTGCACGAGTCTCTCCCCTTTATTGCGGAGGACTAGAACTTGCATTTTGCATTTGTATTTTGTATTTCCTCCATCCAATACGGATTGGTGTAGTACGGGCTGATGAACTGTTGGACATTTTCTTGGGCCTCCGACAAAGTTTAACGACTGTTATCTATCTGTAACAACTGAGACCGGTGGCTTAACGCGCCCTCCGCAGCACGGAAATTTGCCACTAACCCATGTCACACCCGACCGCGCCCGTTTGCGCGCTTCAAGTTCCCTCTTTGTTTGAAATCAAGAAAAACTTTATTGTTAAAGTTATCTATAGGTATATAGTCATCTTAATTCTTCAATTTATTAATTCTATCTCACATACACAGGTAGTTCATTAATTCCATAAAACAACAAGATTAGACACAAATTTTATTACAGATCACAACACATTAAAGGCATTTTGTATTCTGCACAGCACCGCGTAACTATTTGTCAACAGTTACACGGAAGATGTAAATATGCTTTATTGTCTATGACTCTGTGGGCGGCACACACTTCTTGTCGATTGTACTTTATTATTCCTTTTCTTGTAAGTCACATTTTTTCTTAAGAGTAAGTCTCGCAAATAATTCACCACATAAATTAGCTAGCTCAGTCTGGCACTGAGCGTTTTAATGGCCCCTGTGGAGGAGGAGGTCAAGAACCTCGGATGTTCGATTCTGTCTTACTCGAAAGTTCGGATGGTGTTGATTGAAATGAATTGTTTATTTTTTTCGTTATATTTCATCCTAATTTATTAAAGTTTATGTTTTCTTTTTAAGTAATGAACGTCAAAAGTTGCCTCTATCGTAAAAAAATTGTTTACAAAACAAATTTATTTATACCGCAGAAAAACTGAAAGCAAAAAATAATAAACCTTTTTCAACTTAACTGAATAATAAATCCGTTTTCAAACGATAAAAAATAAACTTGTTAAGTACTTGGCAAATGATCCTTTTTGACTTTAGTATTTTTGAGGCTGGCCCTTAGAAAATTGGCGTACCTTTCGGGCCGATTTTTAATCCCGTATAAAAGTATTCTACGAATAAATATAGCGCTATCAATGTTACAATTACGACATGTAAAGGATAGCAATATTTTGAACTGATTAATTACATAAATAATAGAATCAGGCGTTACTTTGTTTAACTGAATTGATTAATTACTTTATTTCGGAATTGAAATCGGATCTTAGTACCACATTTTTTTACGTGCAAGCATTTTTATTTTTATTAGGAAGTCTTGTTAGCCTTTAATATTTCATTCATAAGTACAATAGTAACGAAATCCTATAATCGAGCTAAATGCCTCTTGCGGATTTTCCCTTACGTAATGTTATGGCGACTATGTTATTAGGATTATAACGATAATCAACAGATCCAATAGTACAATTTTTGTGATCACAAAAATAGTATTGATTTTAAACTGGCAAATACTAAGAAGCTGGTGAGCCCATCCAAGGTTTTATAGCACCATAGTCACATCTTTTTCTGCAAGGTTTAATCTTCAAGGTTTAATTTAAATCTTTTACTTTAATGTTTGTATAGAGCAAAAACGTAAAAATTGTTTGGGGAACCTTCAGAATACTCGCTATTTCAAGGAAGATTGCAAGGATTCAAGTACTGGAACTTTCATATCACTTTTTGCTTCCATGATCCTTCATTGGCCATTTAAAAGAATCCGTATTACCTAGTAATCTATACTAATATATAAAGCTGAACAGTTTGTTTGTTTGTTTGAACGCGCTAATCTCAGGAACAACCGGTTCGAATTGAAAAATTATTTTTGTTTTGGATAGTCCATTTATCGAGGAAGGCTTTAGGCTATATAGGTAACATTACGGTGCAACTAATAGGAGCGAAGCATCAGTGAAAATGTTGCGAAAACGGGGAAAATCTATAAAGCTTGTTTGTTTGAACGCGCTAATCTCAGGAACTTCAGGTCCGAATTGAAAAATTCTTTTCCATTTATTGGGGAAGGCTATTGACTATATAACATCATACTATAACACGGACGAAGTCGCGGCCGGCCGCTTGTACACCTAGTAATACGTATTGTTTGTTTCTTGCATATTTTTTACGTGTTTTAAATTCTTAATAAAGTACATATAGATTACTTTGATTATTAATATTTGGATTTTGAAGCGCTGAGATGTTGAATTTGTTTTGTAATGATTGCGGGTTTCGTCCTTCCAAAACGTCTTCATGTAGGTTTCTATCTGTAGTGTTTATTTTTAAATAGGGCCTTAGGTCATAACTACTGAAGAATAATAAAGAAGGCAAGGAATGTCTTTGCCAAGACATAATTAAAAATAATGTATTAATAATTTGTAACTTAAAAGCGTGTAAGAAAGTTGATGTGGTAGAATTTCATAGAAAACTGCAATGTAATATTTTAAATTTATAATGATTTACTTATCTGTTAAATTATTTTCGTTTGGTTCATTTTCGTAGCTCAACACAAAATAATTGATTTTATCAACACAATAAACTACTTTTAAATTTTAATTTAACATGAAATTAATTGCGATACCTCTGCGTGGGTAAAACCGGATCATCAATCTAGGCACTATAAAATTAATTAAGTTTTTAACAAAAAAAATGGAACCGACTTCAAACGGATAAAATAAAATTGTTCAGTGCCTACTTCTTCTTACTTATGGTAATGACTCTTAAAACTATTTTTGGAGTCGGGCCCTTACTAAAATGTCGTACCATTCGTACTAAATGGGCACCGACAGTACAGACAGTGGGACAGTATCTACTTCTTCTTCCTTATGGTAGTGACTCTTAAAACTATATTGGAGTCGGTGCTCATTCAGAACGAAAGGTACACTATATTTACTAAGACAGGACATTTTACTAAGGGCCTGACTCCAAAAATAGTTTTAAGAGTCATTACCATAAGCAAGAAGAAGTAGGTACTGAACAATTTAATTTTTTACCGTTTGAAGTCGGTTCTATTTTTTTTGTTAAATCTTAATTAATATCACTCTTTTTAGTAATTTTAATAATTCTGTACATATATGTATAAGCATAATTGTAAATAATTTCACTTAACTTCTAAACTTTAAAGAGATTTACCTTTTATAATCATGTTTATCTTATAACCATCTTATAGCCTGAAAGAATACTACTGTCAGTCCACCTGAACGTATAAATTAATGAAAGAATTTGCTCTCAGCTCCTAACCGTTGAGGAGTTGTACCTTCAATCATCAGCTTAGCAACATCAGGTTATAATTACCGGACATAAATATTTGTATTATGTTAAAAAATATGACTAAAAGAATGTGTGTGCCTATTAAGTTTCAGTGTTTCCCTCGATTTCCCTAGTATCACATCATCAGATTTTGACATGGTGACGGTTGGACCACCTAAGGAATGTAAGATTTCGAACAAAAAACCATTTATTGAAAGAATTTGCTCTCAACTCCTAACCGTGGTAGTACCTTCCATCATCAGCTCAGCAACATCACATGATGATAACTAAACACAAATGTCTTTTTTTGCTTTAGTAAGAATACTAAGAATATAAAAATCAATTGATGTGCTATAAAATTTAAATGTTCCCTTCGATTTCTCTGGGATGCCATCATCAGGCTTTGACTTGGTGGCAGTTGGACCACCTCGGGAGCATAAGTTTTTGAACAAAAAAACATTTATTGAAAGAATTTTCTCTCAACTCCTAACCATTGTAGTACCTTCCATCATCAGCTCAGCAACATGATATGATGATATTTATACACAAGTGCCTGTTTTGCTTTTGTAAAAATATGAAAACAATAATAATTGTTGTGCTATAAAATTTGTATGTTCCCCTCGATTTCTCTGGGATCCCATCATCAGACTTTGACTTGGTGACATCTGGACCACCTCTGGAATGTAAGATTTCGAACAAAAACCCATTTCTTAAAAGAATTTGCTCTCAACTCCTAACCGTCGCAGTACCTTCCATCATCAGCTCAGCAACATGAGATGATGATTACTGTGCACACATATCTCTTATGCTTCAGAAAGTATAAGAAAATCAATGTGTGTGCCTATAAAATTTGAGAGTTCCCATCGATTTCCCTGGGATCCCATCATCAGATCCTGATTTAGTGACAATGGGACCACCTCGGGAGTATAAGCATACGAACAAAAAGAATTTTGAAAATCAGTCCACAAACGGCGGAGTAATCGGTGAACATATATAAAAAAAAAAACATACAGCCGAATACAGTTCCTCCTTTTGGAAGTCGGTAATTACAACGTGTGGTTTATTATTGAACATGTTTTTATTGTTCAATTAAAATTTGCTTGATGGTACAGTAATTTAAAAGCTTTTATAATAACTCTTGACGTAAGATATTGAAAAAAACGTAAGGTCAATATTTGAAGATTTTCGACCGTAATGATAAAAAATTAACGAAGTAAGCACGCTTTTTTAAAGGTTTATTACTCAGTACCGAAATAATATTGTCTTATATATTTCAAAATATTGTAAATAACAGATAGCTATGTGTAGTAATCGCTACTTCCTATACGGCAATGTTTATCAAGTGTTTGATACTTATGCAAAACTCTCCTGTAATTGAAGATCAATTATCCACACGTCACCTAATACTCTTTATGACCGGAAACAGCTAAAGGTTTCTTTGTTGATTCATGGAAAATAACGCAAGTTTACTGTTATAATAAATATTATGCTTTGTTTCGCGTTGATCTCTCTGGTTTTGTCACGCAACTACAAGAGTGAGAACTGTGTGTATACTAGTTTGCTCAATACGTAGTAACAAACAAAGAGTTGAACGTAAATAATAAAAATCCCGCGGTACTGATTGTTCATGATCAGTCTTCCTTTTGTCGGAGAAAAAAATTAATAGACAGTTATCGAGACAATTGATTAGACCTTAGTGAGTACTGTCAGGGCCTCCTAATAAGAGCAGTGAGTAGTGAGGAGTGCCGCTGGTTGCAGGGCCACGCTCAGGGCCGGACGATTCAATGAGTCGTGTGTATGCTGCGGCCGCACCGCCCGCTCAATGCGCAATAAAATTTCTGCGCGAACAATACATACGCAAACCTCTTTTGACAAATACACTGCTCTACAAAACACTCAACATACCAATTTGAATATACAAACAAAACACCTCTTTGCTTTACTGGATGATCCGTTTGAATTTCATTGCATGGGTACATACCTAATACCTACTCTACAAGTTTCTATACTTCCACAAGATTCTACAAGATCCTGCAACATTCTGCGTACCTTACTGTAGCGTCTACGAATTATGTATAGATATAATGTATTATTTAAAAAAATGTATAAAATATAATCTTTATAATATAAAAATGAATCGCAAAATGTGTTGGTAAGCGCATAACTGAACAACGCCTAGACCAATTTGGCCAATCGTTTTTTTTAAATGTTCGTTGAAGTTCAAGGATGGTTTTACGGCGAGAAAAATTCGAATAATTGCCGGAAAAACCATAAAAACAGCCCTTTTCTTTTTCCCATACAAATGTTTTCTAACTAAAACGTAGTCAATTTGAGCTTTATTGCTATTGTATAAAGTTCATATTAAATTACAAGCACTCACTGTTGTCTAAGCAATGTAGGTGTGTTCCTAACGTCAAAGATCATAATATCTATCAAAACAGTGTGCGTGTGTGCGTTGGAGCACAGAATACATCGTTGGAGGAGTCTTATAGCCTTCCCTAATAACTGGACTATTCAACACAAAAATATTTTTTCAGTAGTTCCTGAGATTAGCGTGTTCAAACAATCAAACATCCACGCGGACGAAGTCGCGGGCGGCCGCTATCCCTACTAATATTATAAATTCGAAAGTAACTCTGTCTGTCTGTTACGCTTTCTCGCTTAAACTAATGAACCAATTTTAATGAAATTTGGAACACAGATAGAGTGGACCTTGGGAAAGGACATAGGATGGTTTTTATCCTACGGGAACCTATTAAACGGGTCCACGCGGGCGAAGCCGCTGGCGGAAGGCTAGTTTTATTTATATAATTTTATTTATACGGTTATTTTATACGTCGAACTGCAACCCTTTTCGCGCCCCACTGCTAGGCACGGATTCACCCCATAATTTAGGAGACCTGTAGCTTAATTAAATAAATAACAGAAAGAATTAAAATGTACTTAGTACAATCTCTACATTTTCCATATTATACGTAGGTATCCCTACTAGTGTATATAGGTAATATACACTAGTAGGGATTTATAAGTTGTTAGTTGAATGGAAGTACAAAAAATGCTTTGTCTTGTTTCCATATAGGTTGCAGTTTGCGAAAATGGAGAATTACCTATGTACAATAAAATTTGATAAATTAGGTGCGATAAGAGGTTTAGGTACAAGGACAACAAATTCGCAGTGGTACAATATTTTATTGGTATACATGGTTATTATTACTTACCGTGAATTGTTGCCGCATGCGAAAATGATAAAACTTCAACACTTTTGATCCAAAATATTTTTATAAAGTTTGTAGGTATTTGTGCGTATGACAGTCTCACTCTCTAGACAATGGGGATATCCACAAAATAATTTTCCAAAAAGAGTTTGTTTGAAAGCGCTAATCTCAAGAACTACTGAGCCCTTAGAGTAAGTTTGTAAACGCGCAAACGTTACTACTGCGTCAGAGTTAAAATTGGACAGATAGATCTTAACCTGAAAGTAATAAGGTCGATAATTACATTCTTAAGGCAAACGCTTTAGTAACGTATTTGCGTGTGCAGACACTAAGGCTCTGGTTGGAAATAAACATTATACACTCATAGCCCCACAGTAAGGTAATTAATACCCTGTGTCGTGGGTACCATGGACACATATAAAGGCAGGAACACAAACACCCAGACCAAGAACAGAAATTCAAATTTCTCATTCAAATTTCTATTTCGCGGCGAATCGATCCGGGACCCCTCGATTGGCCGTACGGCATAGTAACCATTGCGCAGCGCGGGTCGTCAAATTCAAATAATATTTTTGTGTTAGTGTAGTACATTTTTCGAAGAAGGATAGGCTTATTGATTTACCAATCTCTATCCACACGGACGATATCGCGGGCACAGCTAGTGTATATCTCGGGTAGATATATATGTAAGTAGGTAAATACTTAAACAATGAAGACATTCCTTACTTTACATTGCTTTGCAGTGCAGTGCATTGCATGTCACATGTTCACAACATTGCAACATTGAAAAACCTCTACCTCTATTATGATTATAATTATGATAGTAAGGGTAACATACGAGTAAAATTGTATAATATAACGTCATATTATCCTCATGGTCATAAAACATGAAAACCTTAATGTCCGGAAACGGAATATGACAATGTGGTTCCTCATAAAAATGGTTGGTTCCTAAACTTAATGGTTGACTCATAAACTTGCTTGGTTCGCAAATTGAAAGATTATTTCCTTTGTTATGACCTTAGTTTGGCCTACGCTCTTTGCTTAGATAAAACTAGTTTGGATTTATCTTCTTTTATACATTGATTTGATTGAATTTGATAGCCTAGAAGAATTTAATAATTGGACAACATTTCAACATTGCTCATGTATTGACCATTTTCGAAATGCTATTAAAATAATCTTAGTCTTTACCCGTTAATTTATTGGTACTTGCCTACCTTGCTAGAATGCCAAATGGCGCACCTAAAAAGCTCCAAAAGACTAGATAATACTTGGCTGTTCACGGGCTCTCTTAAAACCAGATGACCTAGTGGGTAAATAAATTTAATTTCCTTTGATGTGTATGATAAATTGATAACATATACGAATGTAGTACAATTTTATTCTTGTTTTGTGTTGCAATTAATAATCATAGAACAGAGCACGTGTTTCATTCGTCTCATTTGTTGTTATTAAGTAACGTTACCGGACCCTGGCACCAATACTGAAGTTCAATGGTGATCATGCAATAAAAACCAATGCCGTGAATCCTAATAATAATTCTCGCTTTTCATTTCATAAAGTGCTGTAGAAAGTAGATACTAATGGCAAAGTGACAATTGAATGTAGTCAAAGTGATAACGAAATTTTACATTTATTTCATTTTATAAGCTAAGTTGCGTCTAGATTCTTAGTTGCTTGATAAATTTAAATAATCTTGCTTAATAGTTTACCTCAACAGAGACAAATTACCAAGGTCTATCACGTGTGAACGCAATAGTAAAATAACATTGTTGTTTTGCTATAAATATGAAAATGTATATTTCAACGACATCATAAAATTGTTAATAGTTGATGATTACTGCATGTTAAAGTAATGTAAGTCTAGCGTAGAACGCAATTAATCTATGCAGATAAGGCAAACGGACGCGGTCGAGAATGGAATGGGTGACCGTTAATGGCAAAAATTTCATGCGCGTTTCCGTGCTACGGAGAGCACGATAAGCCGTCGGTCCCGGTTGTTATCCATAGATAACAGTCGTTAAACCTTACCCTAATTTACGTTAAGCCTGGTCGGATGCCCTATGCGCGGTTTGAAAACATACGACAGCGAGTTGGCCACCAACCCGCATCTCCATCAATCCACATTGGAGCAGAATGGTGGAGTAAGCTCCAGGCCCCCCGATATTGGAGAGATGCTCGTGCCCAGCAGTGGGACGCAATAGGGGTTGCAGCCAGGACCTATATTTTGTTAGTCCGTCAGTCTGTATATTAAGTTGACCAAGATATTAGAAATTATTAGAATAATATATTTATTATGGAATGTTTTAAAGCATAAGTGAAGAGAGAAATAATTTTAAAGAGTGTAAATTAAAAAGCCGCGACTTTATACCGCTATACCCATAAAAATGAACGGTGTAATAGGTGGATATATTTTTCTCACTCTGAGGCGCGCAAAAAATTCTTTCACCATTAGAATGCTACATTCTTACTGAGTAACATTGGCTATATTATTATATATCATGACGGTCAATAGGAGCGGAGCATATTATAATATTTGCTTGTTTCTCTGTGAATTATTATACGTTTCATTAAGGTATGGTCTGTAGAAGCTCGCAGAACTATGTCTTCAGCGACAAACCTTTGAGGCTCTTTTTGAAGAAAATTTTGATCTTTCGGAAGGATCGTGTTTCAAGCCTAAATATATCAGTGAATAGACTTTCAAGATAATTATGTTCACCCCATGAGCCAACTCTCTCAGACTCATTCGACGATTTTCGAGCACGAGCTTCTGGATTCTCTCTATTTTTTTATTCGTACCGACGGCTACGTGCTAGATCGAGGCAAGTCCACTACTTCTCGGTTTTGTCTAAATCCCTTATACCATTCATATGCCTCAAAACCATTCAAAACCTATTTCAAATGGTGCTGTCAAAATACAGATTTTGACAGCACCATTTTAAGTAGGTTTTAGCAACTCTGCACTTGAAATTTCATTCGAAACACAAAACTTAAAAATGAAAAAAGTAATAATTTAAAATTACTGATAAAACATGCAGTGTTAAACAAACTAAATGACAGATTTCTCAGATTTTACGCGCTAAACCAGTAAAGTGCTATCATTGCAACATTTAGTTAGAATGTAAAATACGCAAGTCTTTTTTACATATGTATTTATAGTAAAAAAATAATCAAGAGTAGAAGTTAAATTTTTACATTACATCTGCGTCCTTAAAATAGAGAAGGCTAAAACTTTGTGACATTTACGAAGAATACTTCAAATCAATTCTCACACCATCAAAAAAAACTTTGAGTAGGTACCCAATAATTAACATCAGGCTGGAGACTGATAATTAATCATTATTATAAAGAAAATGGATATAAAATATGTAGGATATAATATGTAGGTTTGATTGACTTTCAATTTAAAAAGGTCATTGATCTGCATATTATTATATCCGTGATCTTTTTACTACAGACCAATGACCTGGCTTCAATGAAATGATTTTTACTTAAATGAACTTATTAAAATTTTATATTTCTACTAGTACTTTGATACCGGGTGTTAAAAAATGAGACATGATGCTGGACGATGCAGCAAACAATGATAACACAACGGATTGGAAATTTTCCAAATAAATTTGGTGATAGTATTGGTGACTGTTATAGCCATAGATCCCATGATCATAATTGAATCAAATTAATAAAGGATCCGGATTTATAAATAAAAAACCGGCCAAGTGCGAGTCGGACTAGCGCACCGAGGGTTCCGTATTTTTTTACATATGATATAACTAAAAATTTATGGTTTTCGCAATTATTTCTTTATCTGTGCTATAAGACTTTGGTTCGTACCAAATATCAAGATTCTGAGTTCACGGGATGTACCCTGTAGGTTTTGATTCCCTTGCGAGTGTCGAAAATTTGCGGAAATTTGCGGCATAAACTCTTGTGTCTTTTGATTGCGCTGACTTGGAAGTTTGATATTTTCACAGCTTCAAGGGATAGTAGACCTAAGTACCTATTTGATATAAGTTCCTGAGAAAAAGGGTCTGGACAAATAGACGGACAGACAACAAAGTGATCCTATAAGGGTTTCGTTTTTTCCTTTCGAGGTATGGAACCCTAAAAAATTCCACCAACACGCGATGTTATCTTTTGATTATTTTTTTTTAATATATTACAAATCTTCAGATTAGTTTGATTTGTTCACCTCTAAAGTACATTCTCATTCTATCTAAATTTTTACTCTTCAAGGTCTTTAGTAGTCATGAGAAATTATTTCATTAAATATATGAACTTCCGATTTAGAACTGGTTTCTGATCTTGGTCCTTGTGCTAATTTGATAATATGCAAATAAATTAATATTACAAGCGTCGGGTTTCCCAATCTCCATGATAATGGCATAATAGCAATCCGCATTGAATGTTTGCAATTTCGCAAAAACATGTCTATAATGAAATACATTTTGTGAATTAGTATGTAGATATATAAAAAATATTAATACTTTCATCCTATGGCTGGCTGCAACCTTTTTTGCGTCCCACTGCTGGGCACGGGTCTCTCCCACTTATTGGGGAGGCCGGGAGCTTACTCCACCACGCTGCTCTAATGCGGCTTGGTGGAGGCTTTCATCATATACTAGGATTAAAAAGTTGTCGGTAAAAATTAAAACTTGTCGGTAAACTCTAATTCCTGCCATTATTGCGTTTATAAAGATGATTCTTGGATAACTTTATCGCAAGTTGCACGCGTTTACTTTAAGAAGTGCGAATAACTACTTACAAATGTTTAAATTGCTTCAGAACAGGGAATTTTTATTGTATTATTAAGTACAGGTATAACACAAGCATATACCGTAATGGCGCCCAGTAATCGACACTTTTAGTAGATCATATTGTGTTTGTTTCAAAAGAAAAAAATATGTTTTGTCACATTTAAAATTAAATTGACTTTCGTTACGGCAAAATATGTTCTTGAGATATGAATCAGCTATATTACTACTTTTAAATATTATGTGAACTAGTATAAAATCCAAAAAAAAAGTAATAACCTCCTGTCTTCGACACTACAACTCCAGTGACCAACACCCAATTATCGACAGTCAAAAACTACTGACTATATTATTATCTTGATCAAACAAATTTCCATTAGAAGTGTGTATGGAGATCTATAGAACTTATTATTTTCACATTTTTACACTCTACACTCACACTCACTCACTTACTTTACACTCACTTGTCTTTGGCTACGGAACTCTTTCTGCTTCAAATCTGCAAAGAATAGAGGCCCATATTCCTTTGTTTAGTAAAACATTATAAAAACTGACCTTTGTCGATAATTGGAAAAAGTTAATTTATGAGAACCAGTAATCGACAACAAGAATTAAAAACAAACTAGAAACCCCCTAAACTTTTGCTATCGCAAAAATGTATCTTTCATTTATTATAACAGGCCATAAGCCACAAGATTTCGCTAAGAAAGGCCGCTGTTTTAGGAGGAACGCTAGCCGGGCTGAGTTGTCACTCGGCCATTTTAAATTACATTAGCGAGTTTTTTCAAATGTTACTGTATTACAGTGGGAAGCATACTATGTATAGTACAGTATTCAAGAATTAAGAAATCGTAATTTTATTTTTATTTTCTTCAGTTACAAAACGTGTCGATCACTGGTTCTTGTCGGTCACTGGCGCCGTTTTGCTACCTTATCACTAGTGATACTATGATAATATGCGCAATATTGCAAGTTTTTTCGTATTGATACACACTTTCAGCGTCAATTTATACCTGTATACTCATTTGTGATCGTTGTCCGCGACCGGTCCACCCTGACATTCGATAAACTTGATGCTTGTTGGTAAATGGTATCCAAATTCGAGGCGCAGCGAACGTTTATGTTGTTGTAGAGCGCGGATACGGTAAATTTCAAAAACATTCAAATAATTTAGTTTACCGATCTAAAATACTTGTTTAATTATTTGTCATAAATATTGACTTCCATAACCTATTGAAAATATTAACGGAGACTTTTGTTATTGTTACAGTGAAAATGGAGGTGCTAAATAGGCTAGTGGCGGGATACCACGATTTGATGGACAATAAAAGTGATCAAAGGGTCAAAGATTGGTTCCTGATGTCTTCACCTCTGCCCACACTTGCGATATGTCTCACATACGTATTTTGCGTTAAGGCAAGTAATACAAATTGTATAATTAAATCCTGGAAACATCGTAAATCGTAAATATCTATATAATATATTCCATTGAAAATTGCCATGTTTAATTACCAGTTATAATTGAAGTATCTAATTGGATATGGTGTTTAACTCTACCTACGTCATTGCGTTCCATATTATTAAACGTCATAAATGTTGCGTGATTTTTAAAACATTTTTTTTGAAACAGGTGTTGGGGCCAAAACTTATGGAGAACAGAAAACCTTTCGAACTTAAAACAGTTCTTATATGGTATAATTTGTTTCAAGTTATATTTAGCTGTTGGCTGTTTTATGAGGTACGTTGAAAAGGCTTTTCAGTTTTCTTTGTGTCTACAAATAAAATAAATATATTATATATTATGTATGTACCTTTTTACGACAATTTTATTATTACAAATATTAGTAAAACTCATTTTATGCAGTATTTTTTTTTATTTGAATGGAGTAGCAGACGAGCGTGAAGGCCACGTGGTGTTAAGCGGTCGCTGCAGCCCATGGACATCTACATACAACCTCAAGCAAGCATAGGTGAGTCTTGTCTGAGGTCGTATGCAGTTGCGCTGCTACTCCGTAGGCTGGTGGTCGCCTCATGTAAGTGTGGCCGGCAACTGCACCTTTCCACTGAAACACAACAGAATTGGTTCACGACAGAAGTGAGTGCAGCGGTGGTATTACCTCGGGCGAACCATCATAGTTCTACCACCTACCAAATATAAAAAACGAATATAGAACAAAGATTTAAAGCAATAATTAGTATATGTAATAATAATAATAAATAATAAAGCCCGTTTTATTTCCAATCTTCAATTGTTTTTACATGCTCATTTTTTTGTTTGTTTTTTAAATATATATTACAAATATAGCTTGTAGAGATTAGTTTTAAACATAATTTTAAATGTATAAATTTTGTTTTCTCTTTCTTCTACTCGCTATCATTGCTTTCTTCAGTACCATTGATTGGAACCCCTTCTCGGGTAAAGGCCTCCTCCAGCTTCTTCCAGACCTCCCTATCCCTAGCTTTCTCTCTCCATTCACTTCCCGCTTTCCTTTCTATATCATCTATCCACCTCTTTCGAGGGCGCCCTCTTTTCCTTTTTCCTTTCGGTCCTTTCCATATAGTTGTCTCCAGTGTCCATCTTTTGTCTGTGTATCGTGCTATATGTCCTGCCCATTCCCACGTTTGTTTTAGGGCATATTGTAAGACGTCCATAACTTTCGTTTTTCGTCTTATTTTTACTTTTGGTATTCTTCTTAATTTCAGTACACTTCTCTCCATTGCTTTTTGGCACACTACTTAGTTTAATTTTTATTTTAGTGCTGTATGTCCACGCTTGGCATCCATATGTAAGAGTAGGTAAGATGCAGGTGTCCAAGACAGTTTTCTTTAGGTGGAGAGCAATTTCCCTTTTAGGATTAGTATATGTAGAAAGGTTACGATACATTTTGTAGTCTCTGTAACCGAACATATTAGTCTATTAAAAAAAACTATTTTGTAGTGTCATTGTAATCGACCAAATTGGTTTATTTTCAGAGCATTGTGAGTGGATGGTTCACGACATATAGTTTCCGCTGTCAACCGGTAGACTACTCTACATCGCCAGCGGCCATGCGGGTGAGAAGTTCAAATTCAAATTCAAATCATTTATTTGTGGAATAAGGTGAACAGTTGGATGGACAGTAGTTATTTTATACATAGTGCGCTTATTCTGCCACATCGGGCGTACAAATATTTATATACATTGTTAAATTAAAATTTAAGTATAAATTTAGAATTACATGCCACTTTTATTATTAGAGATAATCATTTACATTCAGCACCAGTAAATATATTTAAAACAAGATTGATTATAATGATTAAATTAATGTACCTTCGGAGTGATATTTTCTTGCACGCAGTGTTCACTTCGAGAAGGACTGAACACCTAATTGTTTTTTTTTAATGTATATTTTTACAATATTTGTACATGCTTGGAAATGTGTTAAGTCCAGTTTAGTAAACCTAATAAAAAAATTGTAATCATACATGTCACGTTTTAACAAATTAGGTACAATTTATGTTGTAAACAAATCAGACCCATACCGTATATCCCAGCGATAAAATTTGTCTAGGACTTGTCACAAAGGAAGTCTTTATTTAGAACTTCGTGAAATAAGTGTTGTACGTCATTGTACTTATTTAACAAGTGAATCGAATGGGTATAATTAAAACAACCGAAGAAAGTTTACATAATCTGAAAAATTTTTTTTTTTACATACCTTAAAAGTTAGAGCAGGCAACAACATGTGATTGCTATCGACGCGTGCGAGTTGCTTGCGACTCATACTAAAAACACGCAATAAAGTGCCGCTTTTTTACTTTACTTCCCATTAAGGCTCAAGTTCATGATTGTACATATCAATCATTTGCAACTTCCAAAAGTCTTGTAGACCAGGTATTTATTATTCCATCATCATAATCACATCAGAGCCAACATAACTTTTAATGTTGAAATTTTAAAATCCTTTTTCATGCTTTTATAACAATATAAAGAATATGCACTCAAAAACATAAACTTCAGTTCATACGAAATTAAATATCTCTATACTTATAACGTAAACATACGTAACATATCATAAGTATAATTAAATACTATGCAAATATCAAACAATTCCATAACGCGTTTCAGGATTTCAAAACGTATTTACATTATATTTTGTAAATCGATGTTGTTTTGCGCTTTAGAAATCATTTTATCAATACTGAAAATTTTAAATTATATACCTAAACAACGCGTAAAATATTCCACTACTTTTTTTTGAGTAAAATCAGTTTAATAGAATTTGATTATCTCATGTACATCAATGACATTTTATAAGTCTACGTACGATAATATGTACGTATGATAAAAAAAATAGATTAATGTCTCTCGAATGTAAAATATGATTATGGCAGGTACTGTCAGCGAGAGCACTGACAAGTCTATAAGGCAAAATTTGCCATTTGTCAGATTTTTATGGGACATTTTCTGAGCTATTATAATATATCTGTAATATCTATCTTTTAAATGTTATTGATATGAAATATTACGCCGGCATTCTCCAGCACGTTTGTGGCTTGCTTACCTTCAAGTTCATTCGCATCGTTACGTGCAATAATATCTTAATAGTTGTCTGATGCAACGTCATTTATCTCTATATTATTCAATATTGTAACACTACGAAACTAATTAATGCTTATCAATGAAATCAGATATGTATTTTCTTTTCTTAAAGTATACGTAATGAGCGCATACTTAAGGGCTAAAATATTTATTTTTTTCGAAAAATATCCATTAGTAAGCGTACAATGTTATGTCT
The DNA here is from genome assembly GCA_911387765.1 of Pyrgus malvae. Classification (NCBI taxonomy): domain Eukaryota; kingdom Metazoa; phylum Arthropoda; class Insecta; order Lepidoptera; family Hesperiidae; genus Pyrgus; species Pyrgus malvae. The sequence continues at coordinate 19,047,010 of OU426951.1, read as the reverse complement.
AGTCTTATATACATTTAAGTTTAGATATAAAAAAGGTGAACCAAATAAAACGCAAATTTAAAAGATAGCGGAATTCATAATAATCAACTAGGTATATCATAAAATCTCTACCTTAGTCGGGAATCAAACATACAAAATAGTTTCAAAAACATCTGTTGACCCATCTCGGTTTATAACTTGCTACTTATTTATTTTCCGAAATAAATTTTAATCTTATTTTGGCAACTTTTTTTGTATACAGAATATATTTAAATGTATAAATATATTTTTGATTTGTTTAAAGTTAAACATTCATCTTGTAAACTTGTGATATACGAATACATATGTTAGCGGTAAAGTATGTAATTGAGGCAATTTATGCATGCCCTTGATACGAGTATTTCCTGAAAAAAAATGGATTTGTTTAAGCAGTTTATAAAATACTTTTATATATATTTCTACTTCTCGCTGAACACATAATTCAAATAATATAATAAAAAAAGGTAATAATAATTATAACGTTCCACACTCGTCGCCTTACAGTAGGGTAGATATACCCTGTGTCGTGGGTACCATGGACACACACACACACACACACACACACACAGATAGAAACACAAATACCCAGACGGAGAACAGAAATTTAAACTCATAATTTAAATTTCTACTTCGCCGGGAATCGAACCCGGGACCCTTCGATTGGCAGTCCGGCATAGTAACAATTGCGCCACGCGGGTCGTCGCAATTTAAAAGTGGAATTACTGTATTAAGTTTTATAACGTTATGTTGCTATCTATTGATCAGAAGGTAGTTGCTAACTACACACGTCCCTGCAAAAGTAGTGTTGAAATTAAGTACTAATTTTGCTATATACATAGGTACATAATAAGCCTTCAAATTTTGACATTATACTTCAATTATTATCTGTATAGGATTATACAGATTGCCGATGATATATACAAGATACACACATACACAAGGTTATTAAAATAACGTGTGTTGCTTATTATGCTCCGTTACAGTACATTAATTTTAAATTATTTAAAATGTTGTTTGCAATATAACACTGCCGCAAAAATGTCCAAACTCAGTAAGCAATTGAATTTATTTTCAATCTTGGCCTGAAAAGTTTTTCATTTTCGTATATTTCGTAGGCATTATGTAGAATAGCAGATTACACAGTTTCCTGATGATATATACATGTACAAGACACGAGATATATTAGGCTATTAAAATAACGTGTTTTTGTTATTATGTTCCATTACATTATAGTTCATTTTTGAAGCATTTAAAATGTTGTTTACAGTGTCAATTGGGACTTCCTGTTATAAAGAATTTTAGATTTATTTCTAGTTTCAACTGTATAATTACACTGATATTATTTGGTAGATGTATTTCACTTCAGACTGTACACTTGTGACAATGTAAAGTTCTTATTTTGGTATAGTTTATATTAAGCTTGTAATTTAATCTCATACCATATTCATTTTAATTTAATTATGCAATCCAATATTTTCTTTTATATTTTTAGACGGTTCGAGGATGCTGGTGGTACTACTTTTCTAAATTTACAGAATTCTTCGACACAGTAAGTATTTATATTATACTATTGATAAGTTCACACTTAATAACTTCAATATTATGCCAGTAATTACATGCGTTGCGTTTAGTGTATTAACTACTTTTAATAAGCATACTTAATTCTACAGGCGCATAAAAAAGATTTACTCTAAAGATGACATAAGCAATTTATATGTTCATAGTCATGATGTGTGGAGAGCTCTTCATTATTTTTCTTCGAACTCTATTTATTCTTAATTTATTCTATATACGGATGTGAGGACCAAACATAGTGTCTCACCAATATCTATGTTGCTACGTCTGAAGATAGTAGGTACACCTTGTGCTAAAGTAATGACCTATTGTTAGTGGTTACCGCACCTAAAATTAATATTGGCCTCGCTGTGAATACAAATAGTTAAATTTCTAAGAACCGTTGCCTTTGCAGATCAGAAGGTAGTTTTGACAGAGAAGACTTTGGGATGATAGCTGTTACTGTCATGACATTCGTTAATAATAGGTAGATGATAATTATTAACTTCAAAGCCTGATTGCCATAGAATTACCTCTGTGCATTTTCCTGTATTTCCTTAGATAGAACGCAATCTGATATTGTGACACTCCATTCTTGTTTGTAAAGTAAACCCATAATATGCGTGAACATACATGTAAATCATTTCAAATATTTAGGTATCGTAACTCAGAGCGAAGGATGTGCATAAACTTCCGACATGTAAGTTGAACGTACAAGTTCATTGAGATATTATTGTTTATGTACATTGCCAATAAGAAACACGCTACGGTCAGTACGTGGGTATACAAAATTGGGTACATAATTGGTCGTCACTTGTTAAATTATATTTTACGTGTAATTGGAAAAGAACTAAGTCATTAAAACTGAATTGTTGCCTAAAACCTAATCCGCAGATAGATATTCGCATTACAACCAATTACGTTAGATTATACAGTTTACTATGAACTACAACTATATGTTTATAGCGCGAGCGGGTGAAATAAATATAGCGTAGGTACTATACTGTACAAAGTCCAGGGACTTTTTTGATTCAAAAGTATAAATGATACATAACGGGTAATATGCATAAAAACTATATATTATAACATTGTATAAATCTATTAAGAGTCGGAACAGCCTTCATTTATTTATTCCCTCATCAAGGCAATCACAATCCACAGCCTGTTTTTATTAACTAAAATGGTCACGTCTATTGTCATTTGCATATATTTATGTATGTAGTCTAATACTGGAAGGTTTATTGAATTTGTCCTATTTAAGACCAGAACATTAATAATTAATCATTCCTTGTGTAGAATTCGCTAGTATCTATCATCATAATATATTGTGATTCTGGGCTTTTATGATTATACTTATTAATTCTTCAATAATATAGAAGTCTAAATAATTATTTATCATGTTTAATAATTGTAGCCACGTAATGGTTTGAGTTACACATCCAATGATACGTATTTTTATTTAAAGCAATGACTTTTATTATACTTAAGAGAATTCCGTGACGAAACTTGCCTAAGTGTCAGCAAGCATTTGGTAGACTATAACCTAAACGGAATACTTTCCATAATATTTTAGGAGTAACTACTATGATATAATGAGGACTAGTAAATTTATTATAAGGTGTTTATACGTATTAAGTTTTTTTTTCACTTCCAGATCTTCTTTGTTATGCGCAAAAAATTTGACCATGTATCGAAGCTTCATGTTATCCACCATGGAATCATGCCTATGTCCGTCTGGTTTGGAGTTAAGTTTACGCCAGGTGAGAAATTCAATACCATTATAAGTATTTTCTACAGCTTGTAATTGCATGTGATTTTGTACACAGATCAGAAAAATCGTGATTTCTTATTAATTAGTTTATGTTTTATTTTGTCGATATTTAACTGAAACTATAAGACATAAATGGTTAACCTACCTATAAAACATTTTAACTCTATGTGTCCCATCGAATTCCTGTCCTGCATAAATAAGTAACTATACCTAGCTAATGATAAACTAATTCCCCTTTTTACTATTTAACAAAAGATAAAAACAATATATAAATTACTCAAAAACTGTGGTAAAAATGGAACTACATATAATATTCATCAATTAGTCAAGATTTTTTAGAACATAAGGTTTAATCTCTTTTATACTTATACTAACCTTCCGCCAGCGGCTTCGCTCGCGTGGACCCGTTTAATGGGTCCCCGTAAGATAAATAAATAATAGTTTAAAAAAACTAAAAAACACGCTTTTTATAGAAAACCGAACTAAAAAATAGAAAATAAATTTTAATGAATTTAAATTAAGAAAATAGTGTTAAAAATTTCAATGAATATAAGTTAATAATAGTGTGAATAAAAAAAATATTTTATTTTAAAAAAAGCGTGGGGTGCATGGTGTCAATAGTTATAAATATTTTATTGACAGATATGAGTAGAGTGATTATCATTTCGATAATATTTTAAAAAGCACCCCACGCTTTTTTTTAAATAAAATATTTTTTTTTATTCACACTATTATTAACTTATATTCATTGAAATTTTTAACACTATTTTCTTAATTTAAATTCATTAAAATTTATTTTCTATTTTTTAGTTCGGTTTTCTATAAAAAGCGTGTTTTTTAGTTTTTTTAAACTATTATTTATTTTCTACTTTTTAGTTTGGATTATTTATTCTTTCCATGATGTTTCCACGAGCAATGGACTGGTTACTGAGAACCTTCTTCTTTCTTTCAAAAATATCTTTATCTATCATTAGGCTTGTTACATAACAAGGTTACATATTTTTTTAATTTTTACGTTTTCATAAAATTTCACCTGTCTTACGACTTAACAAATTATTTATATTCTTTATATATCTCATACACGTTTTCGGTTACTGAGCACCAATAGTCTACTCCCCTACATAAATATGAGCAACCCAAGCAGCAAAATAGTCGAATAGTAATTAGATTACTCAGCCTTTAATCGTATAAGAGCCGAGTAACCGTTCTTAAAACACCCATTTATCGTGTAATAGCGGTTATCTCGACTATTTGGCAATATTTGCTAATGTGTGCTTTAAGGACGTCGAATAAACGTTTACAGCACTATGTTTTAGCACTTTTACTCCACCTTTTAGCAGATGCTGAATTAAAGTGGCTAAAATACTCGTTATTAGATCGTTTGATCTATAACAGTCGTATAATAGCTGTAGCTCTATAAACGCAATCGAACAAAAATCATATTTTGCAAATTGAAAAATGGAATAATTTTATCAAATTAGTGTATTGTCATCGGTCCTCAATAAATCTACAAAGTTTGAACGAAATCTGGCCGTTTAAAGTGGGTCAAAATCGCGCCCAAAGAAGTCGGTTACAAACATACAAACATACAAACATACAAACATACAAAAATACAAACATACAGGTGAAGCTAATAAAAAGCGTGTAAAAATAGCCTATGTGCTATTTTAGGCTTCATTGCTATATTAAAATCATAGGCGTTTAGCCAGTTGCTTCAACCGCGTTGACCCTATTACTCGTTTTCACGTAGGAATGAGCATTTTTTTCGCGGTAAAAAGTAGCCTATGTTACTCAGGGTGAATGTATCTTTCTAATGGTGAAAGAATTTTTGAAATCGGAATAATAGTTTTTGAGTTTATTCATTACAAACATACAAAAATATAAAAATACAAAAATACAAATCTTTCCTCTTTATAAAATTAGTATAGATATATACTTGTTAACAAGCCAGACTCATCATGACTCATGACTCACAAATAAAATAATTAATGTTTGAATGTTAATGGCCATATTTATTGATTTATTTAGTGGCAATATTTTCGAATTAATTAAATTCATCCGGCACTAGCAGATTAATTATTCTCGAATTTATAAAATCATATAGTATACTTACGTCTTCCAGATATCGTTTAGGACTTTGATGGATATAATGATATATTGTATTACCTCTAACAGGTATGTTTATTTTGTTTCATAACTTTTATATTAGCCTTACGGTTAGCTCGTACATAATATTTGCTTTTTAACACACTTTTATTAGCTTGGTATGTATGTATGTATGTATATGTAACGGAAACTGTGAACGTGAATTTTGACATACTTTGAAACTTCGGAAGCAATAATATGAATACAAGGTCCAGCTAAAAATAATCAATAAACAGGATATTTAAGAAGTTTTAAAAAACTAATAAAACACGCTTTTAGTAAAAAATAGTAGCCGCCCGCGACTTCGTCCGCGTGGACTTCGGTATTCGTCATAGCATGATTTTATATAGCCTACATTTTATATAGCCTACAGCCCTCGGGTGGCTCCCCTGGGGTTGCTCGTGTCCATAGTCGACTTGATCGCTTAACACCACGCGGCCCGTCTGCCTTTAAAAAAACCTTCCCGATAAACGGACTATCTAACACAAAAAGATTTTTTCAATTGGAATTGGAACCATTCGTTCCTGAGATTAGTGCGTTCAAACAAACATACACACGAACGAACGAACAAACTCTTCAGCTTTATTTATAGATTAAAATATTGATTAATTATTATTTTCGACGTGTGGGAACTGTACGAAAAAGCGTGAACACTATTTCGTACAGTTTACCATATTATTGCCAACTCACAAAAAACAACAACTGTTGTTTTTTTTTCTATGTACTATCTATTTTTCTTTTCATTTACAAGTTTCATGTTGTCATTTAAAGGACTGTACATAATAAAACTTCAATACATTAACTGAAGTTTTCGATAAATCGACAACGATACTTCCAAACACTGATCGATAAATTCTTGAAATGGACGTAACTTTTTTTATTTGTGAACCGATTTAAATAAAACGAACACTAAATGTTAATCCAAAAAAATACCAATACCAGTGAAAACCGCATCCTTCTATGTTAAGCCGTTCCTGAGATTGACGCGCACAAACGAACAGACAAACAGGCAATAATTCTAAAACTAATTCTAATACGCTAATAAATAGGCCCTAGTGACAGTTTTTCTCAAATATCTTCAATGTACAGACACCGACTTGTTACAAATTTATTATATGTATAGAAGTAGCTAAAATGTAAAAAAAGACATTTTTTACCTAATTTCAATTAAGAAATATAAATAATAAAAAAACAAGTATTGTAATGGATAAAAAACATAGGGTGCATGGTGTCAATAATAAATATTTTATTGACAGATATGAGTAGAAGGATTTTCATTTTGATATCTCAAAATGTACTTTTTTCTACTTTGTTTGTTTTGATTTTTTTAAATATTTGTTTTTCTTCTTTACATTTACTTAATTCAAATAAAAAATAACTTTATACTTCGTTTTTTTTAACAAAAGCGTTCTTTTTTTACTACAGCTTATCTTTTAACATAATAATATTATAATAGGCCTTATACGTCCGCAAACATCTATTAATATCTTAATTACCACTTAATTTTTTGATTGCATGGTTATTGCCATAAAGCAAGATTATTCTTTATAACTACTTTGACTCACTTCCACAACTGAATTAATAATAGATTATTTAAAATTAATTATAAATCGGTAAAAAAGCGGTTCCACCCGCGTAAGAAAGGATCATTATGAAGTGTTAAACATCATGAAGTGACTACTGAAATGAATTCTCCTTCGATTTTATTGTTCCAATTGTAACCCTTACTTTTATTACTTATTTATCTTTGCCTGCGCAGATAATTTTTCCGTCGACGTTGTAATTATGACCCTACATACCAATTTTCATACTGCTAAGTCCAGAAATGAGAAAATTTCCATACAATATCTACACCTCCATTTAACCCCTTTAGGGGTAGCATTTCTAAAAATCCTTTCTCAGCGCTCACTTACATCATGAAGGTAACCCCTGTACCAAATTTCAAGTTGCTAGGTATAGTAGTTTCGGTTTTGAGTTGATATATAAATCATTGAGTTTTTCCTGATATAATTTTCTTTTTTATGGCACTACTGGCAGTACAACCATATATATAATTATAATTAAACTACAATTAAATGCGAGTTATTGGTAAGTACATACACATGCCTACTCATTAAACAGCATACACTACAAGCACAACGAGATGTTTGCATGATGCCTTAAGCAAACTAATCCGGTGGTACTCGTATATAAAGTATTTGACCGCCACGGCCATGTAAACAAGATCCTTTTGTGCGAGTTTTCTAGAAAAAACACATGTAGGTGTTAGGTATGCACATTACTGAGATTATGTTTTTTCCGCTAGCACATTACAAACCGGTGCACCAATTAACTTATGTCTGTTTACGAAAATAATAAAATCTAAATTAAATTCTAATTTCGAAATATAAATTAAGAAAGGATTTTTTTCTAACATTTAAATGGATACGAAACGAACATCTCGAACAACTCGCGTGGCACAATGGTCACCATGCGGGACGGGACTGCCAATCGAATGGTCCCGGGTTCCATTGCCGGCGAAGCAGAGTTTTCATTGATGAGTTTAAATTTCTGTTCTCGGTTTGAGTTGGTGTTTTTGGTGTTTCTGTCTCTGTGTGTGTCCATGGAACCTAGGACACACGGTATATCTACCCTACAGTGTGAAACATTATTAACATTCGCAAGAAAAATCATTTGCGAATTAACTATTATTATTAACTATATTATTTATTATTCTCTACCCTACAGTGTGAAACATTATTAACATTCGCAAGAAAAATCATTTGCGAATTAACTATTATTATTAACTATATTATTTATTATTCTTTCTATAAAAACTGGAACCTAATTAGAGTTATTTAAAGAAACCGCTAGTAATCGAATAGCAATTTGTTTTCTTTTTTTATGTAGCTTAACCGAAGCTCGTGATTTAATCAAGAACTATTCTCGATGTTTCGAGTAATTATGCTATACTTACAACGTGAATAAATATTCCATTCGTCTCATTAATTCAAACTTCACAGTTGGAAAATACCATCATTGGATTGTAAAGGCAAAAATTACATCAATCAAGCTCGATACTTTGTTTTATAAGAAGGCGGCAGTGGTGTAGTCAAATTTATTGTAATGTCCGGATATCTACTACACATGTATACAAATTAAAAAACATTTTGTAGAGTTGAATATTGCTATTGCGTTTTTATTTTTTCTTCAGGTACCTAATGCAATTACAATTTATCTAATATTATATTGCAATTGTTTACTTAATTATATAATAAAATTATAAATATACATATAATCTAACTTATTTTATTGAATGACGTAAAACAAGTCACAAAAAATACTATGTACATCTAGATACAAAAAACAATAAATATTAATGTAGTACTTAGGTATAACGTCGAAGTATTAATTATTCAATGGAATATTTTGGACCTTAATTGTATGTATTTTCAAAGGATTTTCCGTTATGTTCATTCACAATTTTCTTGAGTTATTTATTTTTGTGTTGTTTGTTTCTTAAATTGGTAACATAATCTTTTTAATACCTACAGTCGTGTTGTAAAATTGAAGCTTCCTGTTTATTTGATCTATGTATGTTGCCAAAAAACAGTTATTGATAAAACGAGTCTTAAGCGTCATTTGACCAGATGACCGTATTTTGAACTTGAAATATAACCACGTATGTATACGATTCAATACCTTTATTTATCAATCGTAACGGTTTTGTGATGTGACTAATTTATTACTCATTAATTAATTCTCAAACATATACATTATTAGATTTAATTGAATACGGTGGTTTATAATTAAATAAATAATAACGGATCACACTTATAGCCCCACAGTAGGATAGATATGCCCTGTGTCGTGAGTACCATGGACACATACAAAGACAGAAACACAAACACTGCTTACTGTTTTATCATAAGATAGATATTGAATAGGTAATTATATCGGCTTAACAATTACCTATACTACTTACACATGATTTTTTTTCGATTTCGTATACGGCTTATTTATTTATTTATTTATTTACCCTTTATTGTATTTTTACAATAGGCGGACTTAATGCCTGATGGCATTCTCTACCAGTCTTCTTAAAACATAAAGTTTACGTGATTATAAGTAAGTAATGAAAAAAACATAAAGTAATTTTCAAGCAATCTTGGAACAGCTGTAGGTAAATGTTCGTAAGCCCATTGCGTAAATTACGTTTTTATGCATTTTAGTATGTCCCTGTAAACAATATTAACGCTCATGTTTTTTTTTCCAGGCGGTCATTCAACTTTCTTCGGAATGCTGAACACCTTTGTCCACATCGTGATGTACTCTTACTATCTGCTGGCTGCTTTGGGACCTAAGGTTCAGAAGTACCTGTGGTGGAAGAAATATCTTACAGCTCTGCAAATGGTAATTTCATAAATATTTCTCAGTTTTCTTTACAAAGAAACGACTACCAAATACGAGACAATTCTCCTGAATTTCATGATTTGTCATGGTAGGTACTTATAAATTTTAATATTGACGATAAAAATATTCCTTTTTTAATCTATACTAATACTAATAATATTATAATGAGGAAAATTTTGATTATTTGTTTATTTGCATTGAATAGGCTCCGAAACATTTGGACCGATTCGTAAAATTCTTTTACCATTTGGATCCTACATTATCCTTGATGAACATAGGAAATAAAATATTTTCATAAAAGTAAGGGATCCGTTTGAAAACTTCGATAATGTAAATCAACGTGTATAAAACTACAAAAATATCATAAATATGAAATAGAACAAAGCGAGTTACTACAGATTTATAGAGGACATCAAAATCTACACTGAAATCCGCGATGCCATACTACTAACTATTACAGTTATGTCACAATAATTGCTTTTGAAGCGCGCATGGCTCGGCGGTTAGCGTAGAACACAAGCGATCTATGCGACTAAGCTAAACGGGCGCGGTCGGATGTGAGATGGGTGACCGCTAGTGGCAAAAAAAATCATGCGCGTTTCCGTGCTTCGGAGGGCACGTTAAGCTGTCGGTCCCGGTTGTTGTTGATTGATAACAGTTGTTAAACCTTGTCGGAGGCCTTATGGGTGGTTTGGTGAAACCGCGGGGAATAGTTAGCTATGAGGTAAGTCTCGCATTAACAATATGTAAAGAGCGGAAGATGGTCGAGTGTTAAGAAACCTCGGTCTTCAGCGCGAACGATCCCGGGTTCAAATCCTCGGCGCGCCCCTCTGACAAAGAAATTTGTAATGTGCGCATTTATCGCTGTTCCATGATGATGGAAAATATCGTGATATTTAATTGATTAAGATGTTCTCCATCGCCGTACATGACTGAGAGAAATTTATAATATCTCGAAGGCATGAAGTCCACCAATCCGCATTTGACCAGCGTTGTGGACTATGGCCTAAATTCCTCTCACTTGTGATGTGACAGGAGATCTGTGGTAGCAGAGGGACATAAAATAGGTTGAAAAAATACAATATTTCATCTAATCTTTCAACTATCATTTAGAAATCACTACGATCATATGATTCAACAATCAAATCGGAAATTGGGTTTTATACTCAGAACTTGTAAGCCTTTTAAAACCGCAGTTACTTATAAAACATTATGCTTTTCGTTGGTGCTATACTGGATTTTGGTTCTGTGGTCTGAAATCCTTATCATGCATGCCACATTAATAGAATTGAAAGGATCCAAAAGACGTTTCTAATGATTTTGGAGTACAGAGTTGGGTAGAGTGTCCGTCGTACAGAGATTCATTAAAAAAGCATAAAATTTTACCCCTGAATCTGCGACGGCAACATCATGATTACATGTTTTTATTCAAAATTTTAAATAATTTCATAGATTCCCATGACCTTTTAGAAAAAATTATGCTAAAAGTCTCTAAAATTATCTCTTAGAAGTATTCGCATGCGCAATCATTTGTTTGCTGTTCCTAAGTCTAGAACAAAATTTACTTCGAACTCGTTTTTCAATCGTTGTTTGGCTGCTTACAACAAGGAGGTTGGCCATGTCGACCCCTTTTGCACAACAATTTCTAAATTTAAAAAGCAAATATTCGAAATATTATTTAAAACAATCTGACACACTATTATAAATATAAAAATACTATTTTATAACATTATGATAGTCCTTTCTTTCTCTTCACATTTTTTCAATGCACTTTGTATTACAACGTACGTATTAGCTAAGCTGTCCTTCTGTATAGTCCGGCCAACGAGAAGAGATAAAGAATGTAAACAAACGGACCGTTACCAAGTTACTATTGCGAGAGCGAGCAATAATTATCTCTGTCCTTATCACACGTATGCAGTAATGGCGTCAGTTAGTCAACGACAGCTTTTGTTGCCTGTTTCGTGGTACAGGAAAGCAGTCAGTACCACAGTTGTCAACATTTGGTCGCGTTTTGACGGGAAGTCGAAAAAGACATTATGTTGTGCTCTTGTTTTATTTTCATGTTATTGGTATAATTTTGAGTAATATCTAATAAATTTAATGGCATTTGGTTCGATATAGGTTAATTACAGTGCATGAGTGTTGTGAAATAAAATAACAGTGCGAAAATATGTTTATACAGCTTGCCTCCAAAATTCCATTGGTCACGTTCTGGTAAAAAAGCCATCGCTTTACTTGAATTTATGACTGACTTGACTGACTGATTACTGACGACTTACTGACTTTACCTATTATTACTCGTCCAGTTATAACGAAACTGGCAAAAGCGTGATGTAAATATTGTTACGCCCTATGGGTAATAAAATACCGTTTGCAACGTAGAAGTTGTTTATTGTCTCCTTATACAAAAATCCACTCAACAGAATCCAAATCACCAAGCACAATCACTATGGTCAAATATCTTCGCTGTAGTCGTCGAAATAATTCTTCCTTGTTGCTTGGAGTGATCGCTTTGATTTCACTTCCGGAACTAAACTGTGTCCTGTCGCGGCCCGGTGCGTGCCTTACATTCTTACATACGGCTACCCACGCGGCCACGGTTCTCTAGAATTTTCCCGAACTACCTAATTCAATAGGCCCGTCCCGAACCTTCCTTTATGTTACTAACGCAATTATAGTTATGTACAGTCATAAATAATAGCCGCGGCCCGCGATGTACACAACCTATACATGTACGCATGTATTAATCCTTATCTAAATAAAAACGTTAATTAGCTTCGTCAATTCAGATTAAAATTGTACAAAATGTAATCAAATAAATACTTTAGAAGATGATATTTTGTTTTACCATAAATCATAACATCACCCGGCGCGCAATCTCATCGCTCATCAATTTTTTGCCTTTAGTACTTAGTAAAATAAATTTTAATGTATATCACTTAATCGCTCGAGCGAAGCTGGGCCGGGTCGCTAGTATATGCTATGTATATAATTGATTCAAATAAAAATGTTTTGAACCCCTGAAACTTTGTTTACATTTTTTATCACGTCTCGTTGGCCGGACTATAGATGTATTATTGTACATGCATAAATATTCAAATTCAAATTCAAAAATATTTATTTCATATTAGGAATACAAATTATTCGCTTAATGAATGTCATTTTTCCCCGGTCATCGCCTTTAGGTGCCCGTTTGGGCTAGATGTTGAGCTGAGAGAAAAAAAGGTGGCGGAAAAAAACTCCTATCTATCGTGAGTCCTATCCCTCAAATAAGATGACAGGAGTTTGAGCGTTATTTTAATGGCAATCAAAGTCTATAACACAAATGTATATGTTATCATAGATTTAATTGTATTAAATGACTGTCTGTGTCCAGAATAAAATAAAATATTTCCAACTTCTAACGTGATAAAATTCCAGGTCCAGTTCGTATTGGTGTTCATCCACGCCTTCCAGCTGTTGTTCATCGAATGCGACTACCCCCGCGCGTTCGTCTGGTGGATCGGCATGCACGCTGTTCTATTCTACTACCTATTCTCTGACTTCTACAAGCAAGCCTACATTAAGAAAGCCAAGGTACACTTATATTTTCCTTTACAACGCATTTTGTTACTATTTATTATAACAGCTATAGGCCGACTACAAAAAGTCGTGCAACATATATACGAGGGTTTAGTATGAGGTCGCCATGTCTTTGCGACATTCTGGGGATGTGGGCGACCAGAGTTGGAGCTCCAATCCCGAGAACAATCCCGTGAATACGTCATCGATAGAGCTATTTAAGCTCCGGGAGTACTGAAAGATATTTGCTCTACTAGATTTGGCTTGCCTTGTTTTCTCTATACAAAATAAATGTTTATATTATCATTACGCTCATTACAAAAGTTCTAGGACCTCTGTTTCTATAAAAACCTACCTAGTTCCTAAATAAATATTTTGTTGCAGGCTGCTAAAGCAAAGGCAAAGAGTGAAGCAGAAGCTGAGTCTACGAAGATGGAAACAAAAGACAGGGTACTTCCTCTCCTTAACAGCTTCAGCAACGGGTCCGGTCTGGGCGACGTCCGGCAACGGATGGCCGGAGCGATGGCTTCGCAGTGATCACAAACGAAGGCTTTGTGTGTGTAAATACTTGGACTTTATTAGACTTATACGTATCAATTTACGGAGATATTCTTCACGTCCGATCGGTTACTATGCAATCGAATTGTGACGGAAGGCGAATCTCATACATCACCACGAGCAACGATTTGCCTTTTGAGTGAGCTCAATTTGTCGCAGGCTAGCTATTAGTTTTAATAGGTTTAATTTATTAAAACATGATTAATAAATAAGTAGGTTCGACACGGGTTACCTGGGCCAGTGTCTTGTGGTGTGGTGGAATTTGAGTGAGAGTAGGTATAAAGGTAATAAAGTGCGTAGTTACTGATTCTTTTCTAAGTAACTTTTTATTGAAATACTTTTTATGTACCTATCTAATAAATTAATTCATTACATTTAAAAAAATAAGATTTGACCTAATTTCGAAGTGTGACTTGCCACATTAGCAAATTTATTTAAATCTACGATAAGATATCGCGATTGAAATCTTATAAACATAAAATGGGCGGTTTATTTTACTCGACAATAGACTTTTTAAAGATATTATCTTAATTGAAAAATTACGGTTTATGTCATACTTAACCGTATTAGGTATTATTTTTATTATAAAATAGCCAAAAAGATTAAGGGCCGAATTTTCCATTGCCAGATAAAATTATTCGTCAAATAAATATTAGCACTGTCATTATTATTCTTATAGCATATGAAAGAATAGCGATATCAACTGATAAATTACTTTATCTGGGGATTCAAAAATCGGCCCTAAATATGTTATATTGGTTAATAATATCATTTGAAAATAGTCTGGTTTATAATAAAAAAATGGCTATTTCGTTTAAAATCTAAATACTGTTATTTATTATTTATATTATATTTGTCATTTGACATTTTGTCACCAGTCAGTTGACGAATTTGGCCAAGGTCGGACCTTTATAACGACAGTGTAAACTATCAGGGCTTACATACACTGGGATGGCCCATAATTAAATTAGAACATCAGATACGAGGTATCCTGCTGCACCTAAGCGGCTAGTATGCGCTGACTGGAGGAAAAGTCACTTGCCATCACGTCTCGATGCGGATTATAGTTAACACTCTACAAAATTACACTTCAATAAAGCTCGGGGAATAGGGAATGGCTTCTTATTTGTTACAAAACCATCAGAGACTGTCTGCTATACTTTAATGCTTAAGATAAAAGGTGCATTTAAAACATACTAAAAAATTAGTATGTTATTAGTATGTTTTTGAATACAGCTCTCTGTTTGTATATCGCAAACATTTTTAAGCATATTTTCTTGTAGGTTGTAGTCATAGTATATGTTATAGTTGGACGTCAAAGCTGAAACATGTTGCAGGTAATCACATTTTGAACTCCGACAAGCAATCTTTCAATAAGCTATTGGCCTTTGGCCTCTGGCTTATAAGCAATTTTATGCGTAATCTATTCCACCTTTATTTGACATAACATCAAAAGTATTAATTTATTACATAAGCTTACAAAGATTAAAGTGCCTTTTTATTCAGAAGAATTTTGAGATTACGCCAATTTCTATCTACCGAATAAATTAATGTATCATCAATTCCTTTTTTTCATGTAAGAAACGAATGTAAGTACCTAATTTAATCAAAGTTGATAATAATATAGCAGTCGTATATGCTTACTGAAATACTTAATTTTATTTCGCTTTCGATCTTTGACTATAACATAATCTTTAAATGATTTTTGTAATGTATGAAGACTAGTATGTACTAAAATAGGGATTGCCATGATAAAATCCTGTACAATATTAGGTTATACAATACGATAGGAAATTTAATGGTAATGGAAATATAAATTGATGTTGCTTGTAACATATTACTATTCACAAACGAAATTTAATATTGAAAATCAAGAATAAAATAGTCTTTTCTTAATGAACGGAGTTTTTTTTGTTTCATTGCCCGTGGCACTACTGCTTTTTTGCTGCGTTATTCTTAGTGTTGTGTCTGGATTTAATTATTAGACATTGACATACTAAAAATTATTTTAATTTATGAAACTATCGCTGTCGCTAAATGATTCTAAAACCGAACTCACAAATAACGCACTACACTTAAACGCAAGTGACAAAAATATAATAAGGTCAGCTGGGGAGAGCTATGGGCGAAGCCATAGTAGTAGGTACAGTATCTTCATAATATCCGAATTGTGAATTGTGAAGTACTTACGCACTTCTGTCTCCCCTTTTAGATGCTCTTTTGAGCGCCTTGTAGGTTTGCCCACCTTGCATCATAGCGTGTATGCAACATGCGTCAGATAAACCAAAAAACTTTAGTCATTATTTTCATGAATTTTAAAATAAAACCTTATTACTTACATCCTCAACATCATACATTATAAGTAAATAGGTAATATTAGCTGATAGACGACTAATAAGATACCCATTTTGCAACTTTATTTGTTTCTGTTGAAAACAACAATACATACCTATATGGACTGTGTTTTATATAGCATGTGTGAATAGAAGAGTGTCACCCTTTTTTTACTGCAGCAAGCTAGTGACGAGTTAATTATAAGGACTATAAGGATGTTTATGAATATGGAAGGAATGATTTACATATGTTGTTATTTACACTTGTGAGAAAGAGATAGTAATAGCATTATACTTATTTTTAAGGTACGAATATTTTGTAAAATGCACTTAAGTTGCATTCGTCAAAATTTATAAGAAGCAGTGTACTTTGACGTCACTTTAATATTAAATTGTGATACCTACCTATTTAATAAAAAAAATATTATGATGAATTCTGTTTTTTATTCTTGAATAAATAATTTATGGACACGAAAATTGTAGGGACCTTTTAACTGTATTAAAGCTATGAAGTTTCTCCGTCGTAGGTTGGAAATATGTTTATTCTTAACTTCGTTCCTACTTTGCATTTTTTAATATTTTGATTTGAACTACTGCATATCTAATAATATTTTGCGTTTCAAAATTCGCACAGTAATAAAAATGAAACAGGCTTATATAAAAAATGTAATCTGCCAACATTATTTTGTTTACTCTACATTATCCTTGCACGCAGTCCTTAGTTAAACAATTATGAAATATTTCCTTTAATTCTTTTATTATTACTAGTTGACCTACAAACACTGTATGCATCCATAATACGGCCTTAGTGGTACAAAATACCTTTATTGTTTGCGCTCATAACAGACTGTCTATACGAGTAGATTGAGATCGCTTATTTTATGACACCTATTTAAGGAACATCTTCAGATTTTTTTTTTCAACCTATTTATTTTTTATTTTTATGTTCCACTGCTGGGCACAGGTCTCCTTCTCACAAGTGAGAGGGATTTAGGCCATAGTCCACCACGCTGGCCAAGTGCGGATTGGTGGACAATCTTCAGAATACTTTAAGGATATAGTTAGATATTTATTGGTAAAATTATTATATAACTAAACGATTCGTAAATGAAATAAAATAAATATATAGGTAAGATCAGCGCTACCAGTCTTTTATATGGGGTCCTCAGTTCCCCAGCGTGCACCTCATACATACAGACAGACTGACAAATAGACAGTCCAGAAATATACTACGCGCTTATTTATCAGTGGTTATTTTTCCTCACCGTGGAGAAAAAATAATGTAATATTTTATTATGATGTTTTTCATTCCTGTGCATACCTTAGAATTACTTATAATTTCTCAAAGAAAGAATTAAATAAATTAAATTGAATTGATTTAAATTAAAGTGCAATTCTATAGAATGTATATATAATAGCTACTTTTTCAACTAACTATGGATCATGGCGCAATCGGGTTTTTTGGATGGCATATACATTAACATTTTGTAAAATATGTATACCATTTTTTCCTTTTTTTATATAGCAATTCTTGTATATATCTGAAGTAAATAATATTGACCATTTTGTAACTATTGAGAGAACTACCACAGTAGTCGATCAACTAATGGTATCGACTCTTTAAATTCGTACATAAAGGCTATGTCATTTTTTAAATTTTAATTCAAATTAGTTAATTGTATTTTCTTGAACACAAATTATATTCGTTTACTGTCAGCCTTTTCCACAGGTTCTATATCACTCAGCGAGTGATAGAAAGAGCCATAATTTCTCAACACAACAGATATTATGAAATCTGTAGACGAATGAAGGTTACGGGACATCAGAGCCGGATTTAGGGGAGGGCAACCGGGGCTAAAGCCCCGGGGCCTCCACAAAAGAGGGGCCCCCACAATAGACACTTTGAAAAAAAATCTAATTCAGACTAGTAAAAAACTTTTCCTTTCATATTTTATTCGCGTTTTACAGTACTTTGTACAAACATGATGATCTACATTAAATATTAACAGAAATCATCGATCTATATTTGTTCACTCCAAACAGGCAATCAGTAATTTAATATCAAATTCCAATGGGCTCTGATAAGCACTTGCAATTTACTCCCCATCATGAGGAATATCCCAATGACTCAAAGGCTAAGTGGGTACTCGCCCGCAGCCTCGGAGGTTGGGTATTCGATTCTGTGTCTCGGCTCTTTATTTTTGTTCTATCAATTATATATATGTAATTTACATTAGCTTGAAATGGATTTTGGCAAAGTAACGCCTGATTCAATTAATTACCAATTATATTTGATCAACGAATAAAAAATAATTGTTTTTTTCACAACATTCGTTTCATTACCAAAATTATCATTTTATTTTAAAAATAATTTGGGGCCAAGAAGCTCCACTCCTTTGCTGTCCCGAGGCCTCCAGACCTCTAAATCCCGCCCTTGGGACATAGCTCCCAAAATCTTCATCCTGAATTGAAAATAGGTAGACCAGTAGTAGTTAGGAGGACTGACCGATGGGGAAGAACGGCGACCAGGTCTCGGCAAAACAAGCACAGGCCGCCCTCGTACCGGGTGGACTGATGACCTAAAAAGGACAGCGGGAAGCGGCTGGCTTCAAAGGGCGCTGGACCGGATGGAATGGCGAACGTTGGAACGTGGGCTATGAAAGGCTGACGAATCGATGATTGATTTATTACCAATAAGTTTGATATAACACTTTTCGATACCGGAATGCCGATAGGAGGGTCCCGGGTTCGATTCCCGGCGAATCAGAAATTTGAATGATAAGTTTAAATTTATGTTCTCGCTCTGGGTGTTTGTGTTTCTGTCTCCGTGTGTGTCCATGGCACCCACGACACGGTGTTTATCTACCTTACTGTGGGGCTTGAGTGTGAAACGTTATTCAAAATTTATTCATTTTCCGTTACTTTGCATTTACTTGTTTTTTTCTATCTAAAATGATATCATGGTTCTCTATCGTAAATAATCGTAAACTTACTATACAGGGTCAGTACGAGTAGGTAGTTGTTGACTTAACTCTATAAGTAGTTCCGTGGGTTTAAATCCTCTCATCGAATAATAATAATAATATTCACGTTCCTACATTATTGGCTATCGTGTTATAAACCTCTAACCATTAATAATATTTGAATTCCATCTCTTAATTGGTTTCCACTTTTTGTCTTGTGATGTTGTAACGGCAACTAAATCGTCGGCGTACAGTGTAAACTTGTTGCCTTAAGCTAATTTACAACAGGTATAAAAACGTTCCTTATATTAATATAAATCAAAAAATCCGACCACTTAAATTGTTTTTAATCTATTAGGGTCCCCTGGACATATTAGATACGTTTTACATAGTTTTGGTGGGGAGTTGAAAAGGGCATGTTTTAAATAAATAAATAAATAACGTTTCACAAACATAGCCCCACAATAGGGTAGTTATACCCTGTGTCGTGGGTGCCATGAACACACAAAAAGACAGAAAATACAAACACCCAGACCGAGAACAGAAATTTAAACTCATCATTCAAATGTCTACTTAAATTGGCCGGGTATCGAACCCGGGACCCTCCGATCGGCAGTCTGGCATGGTAACCATTACGCCACGCGGGTCGTCATTTTCATTTTCTTTGTGTATTTTTGATATCGGATAAACATGATGGCATCTTTTAGTTACAGTGACACAATATTGTAGTGAAATGAAATAACAGTTGTTAAAACATGTTTATTTGGGCTTGCTGCGAAAACTTTATCGAACACGCTCTGGTAAAGTAGCCATCGCTTTACTGAGATATCGGATTGACTTGATTACTGACGACTGATTTGACTTCGATCATTATTTGTAAAGAATAATAACCTTAAAAAGGGAATATTTTGGATTATTTTAAACACGAAACAAAAAATCAGAATTTAAATATTGTCTTGTTCCAGAAAAGTAAATCAAAAACCAAAAATTTATGAATAAAATTTGTTTTAAGAAAAATATATTGAGATGTATTTTTTGCATATATGATTGTTTTTTATGTACTTATTGTTATATAATTTTAACTAATTAAAATTCTATAAAGCATCTAGTGTGGTGAAAAAATGGGATTGACTGGTTTGTATATTTCCGGTGTTCTTTGGATTTATGAACAAGTCTGTGTACCTCAAGTTGCAGTAGGTACTAATCTATACTCAAGAATTAAGAATTTTCTTAATTCTTAATGTACTCCGATTGCAGTTTAGATTGAAAGGAATAGCGGATTATTTTTCCACGTCCCTACCAAAATATTATTCTCATAACCGACTAGAGGGTTGTAATTTACTTGATTATATTATTTGTTTTCTGTAGTCTTCATTACATAATTTTACACTTCTGTATGATTTTATGTCATTTGGAATCAAAGGTCTAAGTATTAAGAATAATGTGCGCACGCGTTCATCCAAACATCCGCAATAAATGTACACGGAAAAATATTTTCGAAAACATTAAATTGTACTGGCTGAATTACTTAACCAAAACAAGAATTTAAATAAATTAGTATGTATCATACAAAAACACAGCATTCAACGGTCAAGTGATTAGGCACGTGCTTGATGTACCTACCTAGAATATTTTACGTTTTAAGGCATTGGATAAAATCCTTGCAGCCATTAAATATTTTCGTTTCATTATTCAATAAAGGCATCGCAAACTCTGTGCATATTGCAAGCTTTAAGTATAATTTTTGCATCATTTAGTAATCATAGAAAAAATCAGTAAGTCGTCAGTTATCAGTCAGTCTAGACAGTCAGATGCTCAAGTAAAGCGATGACCAGACAGTGCCCGATAGAGTATTGGAGACAAGACCAAAAAACATGTTTTTGCACTGTTGCTTTATTTAACAACACTCATTGCATGGACCGTCATTAACCTATATCGAACAAAATGCCGTCATATTTAATTTATCCGATATTGCTAAATATTACAGTAAGAAATGAAAACAAAACAAGAGCAGAACATGTCCTTTGAAACTCTGCAACATTTGTGAACAGAAAAAGATGATCCTTTTTCAAACCAACAATAAAAAAAATCACACGAACGAAATTATAGAACATTTCGGGCTAACACGGATCACTTATAGTAAAGAAATATGCTTGTATCGTACGGATGGCAAAAAGACAAGTGTGAATTAAATTTCTTGGTGGACATTAGAGAAAAAACGCCCCAGTCGGCCCCAGTTGCCACTATTATTCGTAACTAGAAATAATGGTGGCGTGACGTAGCGGATGAATAAATCCTATCTTCTCATAATCATCCTATCTTTTAGGCGTAAAATTCTTTTAACATTTTAAATTGTAAAACATTATATTACAAAACTGAAAATGGATTCGGTAATTTAATGAATTTTTAAAATGTTTTTTGCCTTGTAGTGACATCTAGCGTTGAGTAGCGAATCAGTTACAAAAACCGCAAAAGAAGAGCTGCATGGAGCTGCATCTGCTAGTGAGCATCTACTTGACAATAGATGGCAGTAGATTAATTTACAGCGAAAGAGTTCTATTTTTTCGTTGCTAGAAAGATAATAATAATATAATTAATTATAACTTTTTTATTTACTCGCAATCATTTATTATAAAATAAATCGTTTTATATTAGTAATTAATTACACAATCGATTTTTCATCAACCTCAGCTAACTATGGTTTGGTATGGTTTGACTTTACGTACTTACCATTTTTGGACTCTACGCAAAATTGATTATTTAATTTTATAATCATTTTTTTAATTTTATATGTATTCAGAGCGCAATTACTGTCTATATACTTTAAAATAACGACAAAATGCATTCTTGTTTGCTTTGCATTCTAGACTCTAAAATAGAGTTGGTACCTGTGTATGGATATTATTAGCATCCTCTACTGCACTACTGATAACTAATATCTTTAACTGTATTTATATAATAGGTGTATAGGCCACCATATACTAGGTTTAACATTAGCAATATTAGAGTCTTATGTTGTATAATAAATCAGTGACACTATCTTTTTCCGCCTACTTCTGTATGTTCAGTATTCATTAAGGTGTGTATAATGATAATGCATTAGCATAAGCAATTGTTCACTATGTATTTCTCACGCGCTTAGGAGACTTAGAAGGGATAGGAATGAGAAGTCTTGCACAAGCCATTGTTTTTACAAAAACTTTATTTACAAAGAAATATTTTACAATATGTTGTTACTCATTACGATGTTATTGTACTTAATGAGATAAGAAATAAGTCTACAACTTAAGAATACATTGCAGGATTCCTTTTCGATACTGGCGGATTCATTATTTTAAGTACAACCGTTATATAACTTATCTTATCAAACATATTCGTATTAATATCACAAAATAATTTAGGGTAACTTTACTAACTGGTAAGGCCTCTTTAGATACTAATAAAGTAGAAATCGCCATTAGTGAAATTCGATATAGTTAACTATGAACTATGATAAATATGGCAAATCCAACTTAGGTGAGCAATTGTTTGTTGCACATACCTAGCGACTTGTTACACCGTTTCTAGGTTTCTGTTGATTTAAGTACCTGTATACCGATAAATAAAAATTCTGTGTAACTACAATGAAAATCTTAATATTTATACAGGGTAAATAACATAATTTTTTTCTAAATGCGAGCATTTTTCTCAGACGAGCATGCTGGAGCAAGTCTTTTGCTGTTGGAACGCATTACTGCTTCCCAATTTACCAACACTGTTGGTAAATTCAATTTGAAAGTAGAATATCGAAAATGTATTGTTGAAGATCCTCGAAGATCGATTATAAAATCTACCATAGAAAGCTTATCTAAAGAGGCGACTAATATAATGGCAGTGATTAATGTAATTATTAAGTTTATACTCTAGATTTAGTCCTGCCAAACTCTTCTATATGATCGTACTCTGAGAATCCTGGATCAGTATCGTAGTATGCATAGTCGTAACTTGCGTCTTCTTTTTTGTTAGCAGGATGTGCATAATGAGGTGGTCGAGAGGGCGGCCGCGGCGGAGGGGTTGAAGCGGTCGTTGGTGGTAAAGTTTCTCGACTTGGGACGCGTTGCTCGATATTTCTAGGTTGAAGTGTAGTCGTTATCCTAACTGCAGAATTACTCACTTGCGGGTAGTTTGTTGTTGTAGGTCCTGATGGCGGCTCGTACGGTCTTGATGTAGTTGTGTAAGTTTGGAAGTAATCAAATGTGCGTTGCGTGCTTGAAGCCTCCGTTTGTGGCCTAAATGTTGTTGTGTAAATCTCGGGAGGGGTTTGTGTTGATGGCAAGAATGGTGTAGGAGCTGGTCTGAATGGCCTTGGTGCGGCTGCTGATTTGGAATTAGATTTTTGTGAAAATTGTTTTAATTGTTTTTGTTCTTCGGGCAATCTGTTACCACTAGCAGCAATATTGAGAGAGTGAGCACCCGAGAGAAGTTCCCTATCTCTTTCGTACAGTTCTGGTCTGTATTGACCGTCATCTTCTCCCTGAGGTGGACGGTATTGCCCATCATCTTCGTCACTTTCTGCATAATTTGAAGATTGTGTATTGAAAGCAAGATTAGTATTGTATGCTATTGTGTTGAAATGCGAAGAAGGATTAGCTGGTGTAGTTGCGTAAGTTGTAGTAGTTGGAGTTGTAGAAGGGGAATTGTTATTATTATAATAGCTCTGTTTCGCTCCTGAGAATTGAGCAAAATTATTCTTCTCTGGCTCGTATGACACGCTATTAAAGTTTCTGTAGACTGGAGTGCTTGTAATAAATCCACGAGAAGAATTGTAATCAACTGTAGTTGAAGGAGTACCTCGTGCGTTGTTGTAGTTTGAATTTACATTTTTGGTTCTTACGAAATCTTCTCTAGGTTCTCCTGATACCTCCGGCACTACGTTAAAACTGTTGCGTACTTTAAATGGACGATTCTCATTTTGTGCTTGGAAACCGGGAGTCGACTGAGCCTCGTAGTTATAAATTTCTAACAATCCTTCTTTTTTGGTTGCCGTCGGAGCCGGAGTTGAATAAGAAAATGGTGTCGGCGACGCGCTGTTTGGGAAGAACCTGTTTTGTTTTGGTGTAACTCTACTTACTTCTACGTATTCATCTCTATACTGTGGTGGAACATTTGCGGGGGTAGGGCTGGTAGGATTAAATTGATTCCTATTTTGGAACTGGTTTCGTCTCTGTTGCGGTGGAATGGTGTACGTTTGATCAGGGGTTGTGTTAGGTGAATATGTTGTTGGTGCGAGTGACGTCGATGTATAAATTGGACGCTTTCTGATGAGCTTTCTTTTGTTTATGTCGTACTGAGGTGGATTAGAGGGTTGAGGTGAAGGGGGAGAAGGAGTGGTAGGATATTGAGTTGTTGGTGGGATCGAACGCGGTGTCGTTACTCGTCTAAAAGATTGGCGAGAGGAGGAGGAGGGTGAGGACGGAGCCTGCGGTGCGGGGTCGTCACGGCCGCGATCACGTTGGCCGCTGAAAAAGTCCGAAGAATGTGCAGCTCTGAGGTCCGAGGCGCCACTGTTTGACTGGGCATTGTTTTGCGAGAGACGGCGATCACCAGTTTCAGCTCGTTGGAGGGAAAATTCGGCTTCGTCTTCCCGAGGTCCAGGTTGCGACAACTTTTTGGTGTCAAATCCTGCAGTTACATAAAATTGAAATAAAATTAAAATTGAACATTAATAACTTTATGCAAAATCTTTACTTAAACTGAAGCACGAAAACGTGCATGAAATTTTTGGTACTAGCGGTCACCTCGGCCGCGCCCGCACCCATATGGCTTAGCTGCATAGATTGCTTGCGTTCTACTCTTGCCGTTGGGCTATGCACGCTTCAAATGCTTAGGATAAACCTAACTAACAAAACATATAAATAAGGAGGGGTCGTTAGTATTCTGCTAAAATTGAATATTAAAACCAATAATAGAGCAAGGAATAACAATTGGTGCTGAATGGTGCCAGCAAAATTGTGATATGATGTTTTTTTAGCTCCATGGAGGTCATTCAATATCTTATACATAGTTTGACCAACTATAGAAGTAACAACTATGTAAGGCACCAACAAGGAAGCCATACTGTCAATCAATGGTAACCGAAATGGTTACAAAGTATGGTTATTGGTTGCTGAGGCTCGTCATTATATTAGTCCTCAAGTATCCTGAGAATTTTTTACATTAAATCCATAGGTTGCTTACTAAATTATTGAGTGACCACTTAAGAGGCCGTATACGAAATTTTGCCAATTTTGCCAATTTTGCTGATTTAGCAGATTTTACACATGAAATTTTGCAGTCAAAATACAGTATTTTCATAAGTTTTATTGTACAATATAACTGATCATTTCAATAATAAACTATTAAATGAGCCACTTTTCGATTTTTATTACGTTGTTTTGCTTAATAGACCTGAAGATGGTGATAATTTTGTGTATTTTACTGTAATAGCTATAGAATTTTACATAATATTTCCGGATCGTTTTAAAATCTAAACAGATCGAAAAAATGCCATGTATTGCTGTAAAAATCACATACATAGTAAATGATCCACTGTTTGTCAGTCTCATACAAAAAATATTAGTAAAAAAAACATTGAACTTAGTCAATTTTTAGAGAAAATGGGCCAGAAAATGCATTTCATTTCGGCAAATTGGAGTATTCTTTCATGAACTTTATTTGACATAAATACACTTCAGTTCATAATCAATCCGTTTCCTGAAAAAAAATATCAAATTAACAATGATTTGGCATTAAAATATTTTAAAGTAACCTAAATCTCGCATTATAATTCTTGACGCAAACTAAAAAAGTGGCTAATGTATTATTTTATTACTGAAATGATCAGTTATATTGTGCAATGAAACTTATGGAAATACCGTAATTTAACTGCAAAATTTCATATGTTAAATCAGGTAAATAAGCGAAATCGAAAAAATTTCGTATACGGCCCCTTAACACACAGTGGCTTGTTCGGTCCCTTTATTCAAAAGTATATTTTATTTGCAGATATTATGCTATGAAATAATTAATTATTTTAAGCGCAAATATGATTTTAAATTCCTAATTAAAAGCTCAGCTTTGGTAATATTGTTACAATTGCGTTTCTAATTAATAGCACTAAAAGATGTTACCGCTATGGTCATTCATTATTCTCACGCTACAACTTTCATTACGCTGAAGCTCAATACAAATTATTGTTTCTGCAATAAGCCCTTGAACATCGTAAGTCCAACTGATCCTTAGTAAAAACCACGGCAAAATATTTTGTGATGGTATGCAAATAAGCCAAAGCTTTAAGTTGCCTATTTACTATTGCTACATACAAGAATTTTTATATTTAATCAAAAGATTCGTAATTTAAAAATTTTTTCTTCGTCTGGACAACCTCTGAAGTTGAATTTAATTAACTACGTTGAAATAAACAAAACGTGTGCATTGATGTAAAATTACAAATTTTAAAGATCCTGAAACGTCTCAATGTCACATGACTACCTACATACGAGTATTATATAATGTTACGTGTTCAACAACTTGACCTAATTTAAGCATAGGAGCAATCCATAAATTACATCACACTTAAAGGAGAAAGGTAGAGAAGGAAAAATAACCTTCTTTCTTGAAGTCGGTTAGATAATAAGTATCTAAGTCAGTGGCGTAGCTATCATAGGGCCAGAAGGTGCAGTGCACCAGGGCCCCGGAGTTCAGGGGGCCCTCTAGCCTCAGCTTTGAAAATAATAATAATAAAATAAAATTTAAAAAATTAAAAAATAAATATTATTAGACTCGAGGCTCGAGCCTGCTCACAAGATTTTCTTTTTTTTCAATTCTACCGTAGCCTATATGTACCGTAGAACTCATTTAAGCAAAAAAAAAATTGCGATTTGCGTCGTTGTTTATTTATTCCCTTTTTCTTCTATTAAACACACGGAGATTCTAATAGAGACGACGTATGGATTTAGCCTACTAGGGATAATTCAACTCACTGTTTCCTATTCTTATTCCTATCAATAATTTTAAAGGCCAATATAAGTTCAAACTACGGGAAAAGAGGGGAGGAGGGCCCGATTCTCTCCCTATGCACCAGGGCCCTTGTCCCCCTAGCTACGCCACTGATCTAAGTTCACAAAGTTTTAATTAATCCAAACAGGATTGAATCTGAGTTCATTTGTTTGAAATTTTGAATTATAGGATCTTCGCATCGCAATTTCAAAATTTTATTGTGACTGTGTATATTGTTATCAAAAAAATCTATAATCTACAGTTAAACAAATGCAATAAACTTAATTTGTTAGGATTCGCTGACTAGATGGAAAATAAATAATTAATTAGTTAAATAAATTAACTATCACAACTAATTTAGTTGAACTAAAGCTGACGAAGTAGGTATTATTTGATAAACTGTGGTTTCACGAAAATTATTTTCTGTTCGTTTTTTCTTTGAGTAGCTGAATTGAGTAGCCAATACAATTTTCCTAGACAAGATTGGCTTAAAATACGTGACGTATTTTTTTAATAACGATTACTACTTTTAATTTTATTTTTCATTTTCTTAGCTCTTAGTATATTCTGATTTAATTTCTACAACGGTGCAGTACTTAAATCGTGTCCTTTGTTACTATATTGTATATCTATTCTACGTGTCGCAACTAGATTTAAGCTAACACTAGCGTGGTTAGTAGCGAAGCGCTCACCGGATCCAATCTTGTAGAGATCGAACTGACCGTCGTAGATGTCAGCGGGGCAGGCCAGGGGATCATCGTCCCCCCAGTCGGTGCAGGTCTGCGCCTCCTGGTGGAACAGCGTGCCTGGGGGACAGAAGAACCTGAAGTCCCGGATACCGCCCCCAGCCACCCTTACGCACACGTGAAAAGCCTTGCATCCGGACTTTGCGTCTGCGTAGTATGCCCCGAGGATTCTTCCACGGCAGTTGAACCGTTCTGCTCCGCCTACAGAAAAAAATAAGTTTGAAGGCAAATAATTAAGTTTATGTATAGTGTAACACGTAAAAGTCGATTTACTGTTTTATTAGCAGTTGGTATCACTTTTATATAAAGATTCCGCGGTTGAAATCAGTGTATGCTTCTTTGCATTGAAGTGCATGAATCACTTTACTTGAACATTTGACTGACTGGACCAACTGATACCTGACGACTTGCTGATTTATTCTATGACTACTAAGTGATGCAAAAATTATACTTGACGCTGGCAATATTCACAGAGTTTGCGATGCCATTATTAAAAATGAAATGAAAGTAAAGTTTTAAGTGATGGCTACTTTATCAGAACGTGTCCGATGGAGTTTTGGAGGCAAGCCGAAAAAACATGTTTTTGCTCTGTTATTTTATTATTTTACAACACTCGTGCACTGTCATTAACCTACATCGAACAAAATGCCATCAAATTTATCCAATATAACTCAAAAATACACCAAGAAAATGAAAAAAAAGAGCCCAAATTGTCCCTTCAGTCTTCCCCATGTTGTGCTCGTATTATATTTTCATAATCTTTGTGTTTTATAACTTACCAGCTAGTCAAAGGGAATTAACAATGAGTTTATAAAACTCATAAAATATTCCTTAAAAATAATAATTATTTTAAGCCAAAACAATAACACTCGACAAAACTAATTCAAGAAGCGAACCAAAACCAAAATCAAATCATATGTCTTATTCCTTTTTTTATTCCTTCCTTCCTTCCTTATTATTCCTTCTTTTAAACCAAAACAAAAAATTATCCAGCGCGAATTCAAAATTCGGTTTAATTTAGTTGCCTATGACTTATTTAATTTACACGTATCATTTGTTAGCGTGATTCAGAACTTGCATATGAATTTTAATAACGCCATCTATAACAACATCCAGAATGAAATATCTAGCAAATAACAAAACATCCATCTTCCCATGGGGATGTTTTACCGCGGTAAAAAGTAGCCTACGTTACTCTCCACCCTCCTCACTATCGCCACACACAAAAACCATACCATATAAAAGCTTCGTTGCGACGTAAAAGACGGACAAACAAACAAACACACTTTCACATTTATAATATTAGTATGGATATGGAAGTAAGGATGTCCGATAAATTTGACGGCATTTTGTTTGATATAGGTAAGTTATTAAAATGCGCGAGTGCTGTGTAATAAAATAATTGTGCGAAAGCATGTATTTATCGGTTGCCTTTAAAACTCCCTTGGACACGTTCTAGTAAAGTAGCCACCGCTTTACTTGGGCATCTGACTGACTGATTTACCAATTTCTACTTCGTCCAGTTTCCACGAAAATGGCAAAGTAATGCAAAAAATACCACACGCTGGCAATACGCACAGAGTTTGCGATGCCATAATTGAAAGAAAAAAGTCTATGATGATATGGTAATACACATGCTGCCCTATACGTAGTAAAACCCATAGACTTAGGATATATGTACTACCGTAGGAAAACCGCATTCGTGAGATAATAGAAGAGATTTATCCAAGAGAATATTTGGTTATGTGACTGAACCTCAGTTTACAACGAATGTTATGTGTTACTTTCTAGGTTACGAAGCGTAATAATTTTATCATCGAAATTCGGGTCAATTACACGATTGAGACGAGTTTATTTTTGCCCAACATGGCTTACTAAATGACCAGCACTTAATTGAAAAAACACTTGATCCACTCTTAATTCAATTGGACCCGCGGTTGAACACATTTAATGCTTTCGTAAATTTTATTGTAATAAACAGTAAAAGTAATGTCCGGATTTCTGACTGCATGAGTGTATATATACCTACAATATATACAACAGTGTTTTTATTTATTTACATTATTTATTTTTAATTTTTTAGTTGGATTTTTATTCTCATATTATTGCACGAACTTATCAGCCGCCCCTCGTATATTTTATTTTATACTAATGATTCTAGTTACGACATAAATATAAAGTTATGAGATTATTGTACTGTCATCGGCCCTTAAGCCCTGTGCAAATTTTCAAGTGAATCAGACTCCTAGAAGTAAGTGAAAATGAAGTTAAAAGATTCCGTTACATACATACATACATACTTACATACATACAGGTCAAGTTAATAAAAGCGTGTTAAAAAGGATTTGGAATTTTCATAGGTCTATAATCTACAAACCCCTATTTTAGCCATGGCGTGGCTTTTTTGTTACTAACAAAACGTCGATTAAATAGGAAAGTGACATATTTCAAAAAATTTCAAAAATGATATTTTTAATGTGATGAAATAGTGATTATTGGATACCGTATTTTATATATAGAAAAACGACAGTTCAGAAAACTATACGTTAGTCACTTTAATTCACAAAGTGTCATTTCTCTACTCAATGGTTTTCAGCCATGTTTGTTATTGAAAGATGTCACTCTGCCATTTGGAACCCAAACGCAAAAGCGAGCACGTGCAAGTTTTAACAGTGTAGTGACATCTCTCATAAAAGTGCATAGAATCGACAACGAAAGGTAAATATAAATATAATATATATGGTAAAATGAACTTTTCCGAGAAATGACGTTTTATTTATATAAAATATATTTATTTTGTGTCTTAATATTCATAGACAAACGTATTTTTTGTGAAATGACATATTATTCGTAAAATTAACCGAAAAGTACTTGACTGATTTGTAAATCGGACATTTTTTACATAAATTGTGTATTTTATATAGCGTATACAACTATTAATTTTGAGACTCCGGAAATTAATGTAAGATCTGTGTACAGTCCTCTACTACATTAAATAGCAATATTAGGGACAATGATTTTTTGGATGCATAAATGAGCGTTCCAGACGTACAGAACGGTCTTAGGTTTATCATTCTGTACAGTCTGTCTGTTGCCGAACAAAACTACATATATACGCACGTGATTCCGAAGAAAGTACTTATGCAGTACAGACTGACCATGGAAATTCGTATTGTAATAAAATCGTATCGTAATAATATTATACTACTTCACAAGATGATTCTGAGAGTTCCTTCTCTGGATACAGTGATAGCCAAAAATACTTCTGATCTGACGACGTAGATAATGATCCCGACTACTTTCTGCGTGAAGACCTGGCTCTAACGTCTACCTCTTCAGAAGACGAAATAGACAAATCCCATAAAAAAAACAAATGTTGTTGAAGAAGAAAAGCCAAAAAAGGGAAGAAAAAGGAAATCCGTACCCCAAGACTAGAGAAAAAATTAAGCAAAATATCTGATAAACTCTGGTAGCGTATAAATCCACTTCACGTCACAAAAAAATAGATAGATGAAAGACAAATAAAAACACTATGTACTAAACAATTAAATGTTATATTATAATAAAATTAGCGACCAGTAAGCGTTAAATTATTTTAATAAATTTTGAATTTTATGAAGTTTTTATGAAAGTTTGTAGCTGACTAAGTAATATTCTTTTGACTTGTTGATTTTGAATGTTGTTTAGGTTAAAAAAATCCATGTTCAATATCTATAATATTGAGTATTTTTTAAAGATTTAACTTAATTTTAATTTTGTAGAAATTCATTTGTATTATTAAAAATATTTGTCATAAAAAGTCATTTGTAAGACAATATTAATTAGCATAGTTCTTTACTAAATTTATTGAAGTAATTACTTGATTTATGTTAGTAATTAATTTTCATTTTATAATAGATTTTTGGTTTTGTATTCTTTATTTAATAATAATTGTCAATTTTAATTAAGACTAATAATTGATCTCAGTATTGTTGCCATTGATTATCTGATAAGTAGATTATTTTCAGATAGAAGGTTTATAAATGAATGTTGGCTGCAACCCTTTTTGCGTCCCACTGCTGGGCATCGATCTCTCCCCATTATTAGGGAGGCCTGGAGCTTATTCCACCACGCTGCTCTAATGCGGGTTGGTGGAGATGCGGGTTAGTGGCTAACCCGCTGTTGGATGTTTTCAAAGCGCCCATAAGGCCTCCGACAAGGTTTAATGACTGTTATCTATCGGCAACAACCGGGACCGACGGCTTAACGTGCCCTCCGAAGCACAGAAACGCGCATGACTTTTTTTTGCCACTAGCCATCTCACACCCGACCACGACCGTTAGGCTTAGTTGCATAGATCGTTTGCGTTCTACGCTAACCGCTTGTCCATGCGCGCTTCAAATATGAATTAATGTTAAATTATATTTTTCAGGCCGAATAAGAATAACTGTCACTTTAGTAGATTTCTTTTTCCTTATCTTGGTTCTTATTTGTAAAAAAATACATACTGATGTGTTAAAAATATTTATGTAGAAAAATGACTCTTATCTTATAGCTACCAATGATTTAATTTTTATTTTATTTTTATGCTATGTGTATTTCCTTAACAAGCATATAATTACCTTTAAAATGATATATAATACCTGTATATTATTATTATGCTTTAGGCGCAAAATGAATTTTAATAAACCTGAAATCTTTAAATCCTCCTGCCGTAAAATTTGTTCTTTTTTAGTTATGCACTTTTCTATTTAACCGACGAAAAATTAACGAACGCCTTCGTGACAGTAGCGAAACGGTTAAGCTTCTTACGTAAATATTTTGACTGAGATGTCAAATAGGATTGGTGAAGGTAAGCTGGTAGGCTTACTACCAGCCCTACAATCAGGAGCTTGCTATATGTGATCTAATATTTTCTTCACAGAGTTAGCCATATGAACTCGTCTTGGCAACATTTTCCATGTTTTTACCGACTTCCAAAAGGAGGAGGTACTGTATTCGGCTGTATGTATTTTTTATGTATCTTCACCGATTACTCCGCTGTTTGTCGACCGATTTTCAAAATTTTTTTTTGTTCGTATGCTTATTCTCCCGAGGTGGTTTCATTGTCAACAAGTCAGGATCTCATAATGGGATCCCAAAGAAATTGAGGGGAACTCTCAAATTTTATAGGCAGACACATTAAGCATAAACAAATTTGTGCATAGTAATCATCATCACATGCTACTGAGCTGATGATTGAAGGTACAACTCCTCAACGGTTAGTTGAAAGCAAATTCTTTCAATAATTTATACATTCAGATGGACCGACACTAGTATTTTCTTAGGCTATTAGATGGCTATTAGGTTAACTTAATAAAATTTTAATTATAAAAGGTAAATCTCTTTAACTTTTAGAATTTCGGTGGAAATTTTTCCAATTTTTGTTTATATACCCATATTTAGAATTATTAAATTAATATTACTAAAAAGAGTGAAATTAATTAATTTTCAACAAAAAATAGAACCTTTCTATTTTAATTATAATAATAATAATTCCTCCTCAGGAATAATAATAAGGCCTCCCCAATAAGGGGGAGAGACCCGTGCCCAGCAGTGGGACGCAAAAAGGGTTGCAGCCAATAATAATTCATTTATTACCTTAAAAATCTTAGTACTAAAAGGGGCAAAAGAAGACGGCTCTGCTTTTGCTTACGCGGGGTGTTAACTTCGCGCAGCGCTGTTTTTCAGCCGCTTTCTGGTCCCAGGTTTAGTCGGATATTGTGTACTAATTGACCGCAGATAAGATATTTAAAATCAATATAATCCCAATTAATAATAAAACTTTATTATTATTTAAAATCAGGATTATATTGATTTTAAATACCAATATGTAATATATCTACCTACTATTAACTGATACTTCACACAATAAAATACGCGTCCAAGCGAGAAAAGCATGAATGGTCCGATCATGCACAACAACTTGCACTCACATATTGTAAATTCACTTTCGTTATCACTAAGATCAACGGTCAACGGTGCAACGAGTATAGCAAAGCGGAGTCAAATGGTTCTCTGTAAGTAACTTAATTGTATTTTAAACCAGAAAACTATATGTAGCCCAAGATTTATTAGTCTGTGTCGTTTAAGAAATTAGAGCTATTGCCAGTTGCAGGCAACGCTCTGACCACCACACCATTCACCCATCCAGCTCCTGTCCTTTCGCGATATTACATAGCTACGTTCATTTACACCAGCAGCCGAACAAATCACACTAAGCTTTCTTTTAGAATTGGCAGTTTATGGTGATCATCCATCCATCCCTCCATCAGCCTTTTAGAGTCCACTGCTGGACATAGGCCTCCCCTAATGTTCGCCACTCCGTCCGGTCCTGCGACCTCTGAATCCAGCGGTTTCCCGCTATCTTCTTCAGGTCGTCAGTCTATCTGGTTGGAGGGCGGCCTGTGCTCCTTTCACCGAGACGTGGTCGCCATTCGAGGACCTTTCTTCCCCACCGGTTGTTAGTCCTCCTAACTATGTGGCCTGCCCATTGCCACTTCTGCTTGCAGATTTTGAGAGCTATGTCGGTAACCTTCGTTCGTCTACGGATTTCATCGTTACGGATTCTGTCGCGTAGAGAAATACCAAGCATAGCCCTCTCCATCGCTTATGGTGATACAATAAATTAATTAACCGTGTATTTTTTGAATTTGCTAAGATAGTAGAGAGCTCCTACTAAGACATATAGCTTGGTGAAATAGATATAGATTAAAAATATATATATTCAAAAGAATCCAACCAAGCGACCATTCAAATACTGTTTAAAGTGCGCTCAAGAAAAAAAATAGAAAAATTATGTGTCAGAGCAAAACATTGAGATATCCCTGATGGCTACCAGCCGACAGCCGCAGTGTACAACACCTTGTAACCGCTAAACCGCAGGTTGATACTATGTGGTAGGCGTATACAGACTTCCACACATTCCCACACAACGGGTTCCCAAGCGACTTACGTGCTTAAACAATTCGTGCCAAGTTGCGTTTAGTGCCATTTGCAGATGACGAAAGCTTAATATATGTATAGAAATTTGCGGTAAAACTTTATTTGATACGGTTACTTCGTAAATTATGGGGGGTATCAAAAATTGTATTCATGTAACATCTATCAGTGTAACATATGGAGATATTAAAACCTAATAAATCTGTTGCGTGATACAAGCTTCTGAACTTAATTACTTGGTGTAATAAAATAGTAAGAAAATGTTCTGAAGATTTGCTGTATAGCTTAGATTTGTTTCCTTCTGGCTGTGTTTTTTAGTAAAGAATATGTTTCGACTGTATGAAATGTAAATAACATAAAAGCGAGAGGAATCATCATTATCTACGAAATTTCTAAAAGCGCTTGACATTTATTTACCGAGGAAATTTCGCATACCTAGATATTTTATAAAGTTAGTACACGCGACGCCTGCGAAGAACCGGTTTTTTGATAGAGCCGGATTTAAAATATAAGTTGGATGTAGTCCTTGTTCTTTTATACGAAGTAAATTTTCCTGGAGGATCCATCAGAACTCAGAAGATAGCAATTATCTTTTAACTAATTATTTTAAAAATTAAAAATAAAATTGAACATACGGTTATACTACATAACCATATACATATATCTATTAAGGTTCGTCTTTTGAATAAGTACGGTCCTCATCTTAAATACGTATGAGTGGAGTTTAGAGCCAGATATACCTAGTTGGTGACAATATATATTCGTTATTTAAATTCATAGAGTTTTTAATATAAATGAGCTTGCAGCAGACCATGGACACAATCTAACGCAAAACATTACCTCAGGTCGTATACAGTTGCATTGCTATTCCGACGGCTGCTGGAGTCTCATGTAAGTTTGGCCGGTACCT
The DNA here is from genome assembly GCA_911387765.1 of Pyrgus malvae. Classification (NCBI taxonomy): domain Eukaryota; kingdom Metazoa; phylum Arthropoda; class Insecta; order Lepidoptera; family Hesperiidae; genus Pyrgus; species Pyrgus malvae. Next base: position 19,011,080 of record OU426951.1, on the reverse strand, counting down.
CCACCTTCCCACCGTAACACAACTCCACGGCAAAAATATTTGCAGCGGTGATACTTCTCGTGATCGAACGATAAAAGTCCTACCTATTAATTATTGCTTATCAAATCAGTAATTTTAACGTTTCTGATACCATTCATCATAATATTTGAAGTAAAATTAGAAAATGTACTGAGAAGGTGTTAGACACGTTTCCTTGTTATTTGCCTAACATTCTTTGTTTGTGAGGCGTCGAAAGCGAAGTTGATGGCATTACAAACAAATTACATGTGTAATAAAATGTAATGTTGTAAAAAGAGTGGGTCGTGATTGAGTCGGCTAGGCTTCGTTGCGTCACGAGTGGTAACGGTGAACGTTGGTGCGAGAGGTGAGACAGTCCGGCGGAGGTTAAACGGAGAGGTTCCCATGCGTTCATAGCTATGGCATAGCTGCACACTAGGGCTGCTATAGCCTAATAAGGCAAAATTAAAAATTTTGAACAAACCTACGAACTATGTTTTATAGGGTTAACTTTTTTAGGTATGCTTAAGGAATTGTAGCCGATCGTAGTTTCTTTACCGATTGCGGCAATGTATACCCTTTCTAAAATATATTGGTAACCCCCGACAAACCCCAAAATATTTGTCAAGGCTGCTTTTCTTTACCAAAGATTGAATTCAATAAAAATTAATTGAACCTACGTTAATTAGTTACAGTAAAGCATGACAATGGCAATAAGTAGCTACTCATTGCCATTGTCATGCTTTAGGTCAAGCCGTTTTTGAAAAAAAAAAACATCATCTCATTGCTATAATATCGGGTTTGTCATGGAAAATAAATGAAAACTAGAATACGCCTGCGATATCATCCTCGTAAATGTATTTCAAGTATAAACATAATATCATTTTGATTTAAAAATGTATTTTTTTAAGGTCCAAAAAACTATTTTCATGTTAATTTATTAGCTTTAATAATATACTCTCCATGAATACTTAAAAATGCCTTAAAGGCAATATACCTTTCGGACACTAAGTCAATCAGTTACCTTCCTCTTCTATATAAAAATACAAATATAAATACAGGAGTATCGTATAACCACGATTACCATGTAAAATTGTATGGGCCTCGTGAGAAAAAACTTTTCATTTACGCAATGACGAATATGCAAATTGTTTTAACTCTCTTATCATCTTTCATTCATACCTACTTATCTCATTTTACAGATTTACAAATCACGAATAGTTTTATTATTTAAAGCAATGTCTTATTCACTGTAAAAGAGTTTGTGGTCGAAAAGTTATAATTTCAACCGCAAAACTATGCACTCCGCTGCATTATATGTTGCACAAATATTATACCAGTACAGACTGTAGCCCTAAGTCCACGGTTGGATAGATACCATCGGTTGCGCAAAGTCGCGCGCCCGCTCGCAAGCTCCGTAAGTACCTCGTAGCCGTAGCATCCTCGCGGAAAGGTCATCGGGCCTTATGCTAATATTTACGAGAGCGATAAACCATATACCCACTGTCGGCGCACTTTGTGGACATTCCAAATACTCGCGAATCCATATTACTCAATCATTACGATGTATCAGTTCCATTTTGAGTAGATCAGATATTTTCTGACCTGACCAATAGTCATCAAACGACTCTTATGGAATTAATTATGTTTATGTAATAGGCGGATGATGCACACCAGTTTGATTAAGATGAGATTAGAAGTTAAAAGCAGATTGCTAAAAAGATTCCTAAATAAATACAATATATGGAATATTGTATTAGAAAAGTATACCTAGTAATTAGAAAAGTATAAATAAACTAGCTGACCCCGCGAACTCCGTACCGCGTTGAAATGTTTGGTGTGGGCCACCATTATCACTTAGGGGGATGAAAAATAGATAACAAAATATTCTCAGAACTACCAAGTGTGAATATAAAATTTCATCAAAATCGGTTCAGCCGTTTCAGCGGAGTATGGTAACAAACAGTGTGACACGAAATGTTTATATTTCTGTTTTCGAATAATTTATCGATCAAAAAAGTTGATTAAGTGTTAAGGCTAATTTATAGAAACAATATATAAAATATATTGTTACAATCCATTACACATAGACAATTACTGCTCGTTCCATCATAATATTTGTAGAGTCGTAGCGCAGTAGCAGCCAGGCGTAAGTACTTGAGCAGTCATTAAACATCAATTATTAACTGAACGAAATTGGCCTAAGCATCCTCGGTAATACGAGCAGAAGACGCGGAAGAAATAAATTAGAAATGTATGTATTGGATGTACAATTATTCACATATTTCTGTACACTGAGTATGTTTAGTAAAAATAAATATAAGCCAGGTTTTGTTACGTTTTTCAATAACTGTATAACATATTTACATGAACAGTGAATAGTTGTCTCAAATTTCAAGGAGGATCCGCTACTCTATGTCAACTGGCAACTGAAGCGTAAGCGTACTTTGACATCGAATACTCACAACGGTAATGTGATCAATTAACATTGAAACAATAACATTGTACAGGACCTTGCTCAATATAATATTGTTAAGTTAATTAAAACGCAATTATATCAAAATGACCTATTTGTAATCTTATCTGTCATCCAATATGTATCTTGATATTTCTGATTGATTAATGTGTAAGGATTGCGGAAACCTTGTCCACGCTGACTTTACCGCTACGCATGATTTGTCCGACGTCATCACTACGGAATTGCGACTACGTAGTCATTCACGTAACTTATTGTTATGATTAGTCAGCGAACTATCATTCAATGTCTTCAAACAACATGACATCAGTCAACCTTTATCAAATAGGTCAAACTACGGTCTATCTAGGAACCATCAATGAAACTTTCTTTTTCAAATTACGTAACTACGAGTACATAGGTATTTTTCTCACGCTCGAATGACCACGTAAGTATTGTTTTCTAGACTTTTTTGGTTATGTATGATTATTGTAAATACCAGTGAGGTTTTGATGGTACGATGGTGATGAGAAAATGTTATGTATAAAAATAAATCACGGTATGAGGGGTATGACCTTTTGTTTTGTCATAAAATTTTACGTACTATAATATTGTGACCTTGAAACTCGAACATTTACAAAAATATTTCATAATTTGGAAAAACGTGTTACTGGGAATGCCTTCAACAAAAGGGACAGGTATAGTACATCGGAGCCTTGAGAGCATCCGTTCTCCGGCCGTCACGCCGCCCTAGTTGCTCTGGAGAGCGGTTCGTGAGAAAATCACTTATGTAAATCTGGGGAATCGATTATCGTCGCGATGTGCGATCAGTTGCGCGGCGCGAGCGCAGGCCGAATGGAAAGTGCATCGGTCGAGTTGCGCAAAGCCACGGACTGCACCTCTCACATAGCCGCTCGTAGAGATGCGCTATGTATGGCAGCTTCCCTATGCCTATTCATCAATGAAAACCTAATACCGGCTTTGTTACACGTAGTTAAAAATCACAATCGGCTGCGCGAGATTAATGTGGCAGTGCATCCAACTAGATTAGTTTACGCTAGCGATGTAATCTCACGACTGGAAATCAAATTCAGATTAACTGCGTTGTTGCCTAAGATTTAATAAATGGGTCTATACCTTCCGTAATTAGATTCAGATAGACAAATTTATATTTATTCATTGGCATATTTTAGCTGCATAACAATATCGGTTAATATTACCTCTTCGTAATATAACATTTAACATTTTATAAGCATTGAAACTCCTGCTTATAATTTTTTTACTTTGAATTGCTTTTATATCTTATCCGAACATGAACGAGGTTATCTTGCACTTTGCATATTTTATTTCATATTATTACAATAGGTTACGGTTTAAGAATACATTGTGTGAATAAAATAATTATTTCCTAATTCCTGTAGTCGTAATTAACGCTAATTCCCACGCGCCCGGACGTCCTGCACTATCACTATCACGCATCTTCGCACACGCACGCAGTGTTACACTAACACTATTACCTATTTCCTCACATGCCATTTTAACACTGGTTGTTGTATTGGGTACCTAAGCACATGTAAAAAAAGAAAATTGCGAGAAAATGCAACACGGTTACAGTCCTGCGGGCACTTCCGGGTGTTCACTGCGGGTCGGAGGTTGATTCCGATCGTCACTTTCTCGTGGGTGCGGGTCCCGGCGGGGATGGACTTACCGATGATGGGGAGCAATGCGAGCACGAGCCACACGGGAGACATGATGCCGCGAGGTGCGTCGCGAAGGGACTGGTGGCCGGTGGTGGCAGCCGCTGCGCGTGCGCCGCCCGCCCGCTCTTGGCGGGGAGGACTGAAAGCTCGCGCCGAGTCGCGCCCGCCCGATCTACGATTTTCGCTACACACTCGTACAGTAATTTAATTACGTACAGCGTGCGTTTAGAGCAAATTGTTTGTAAATGACTTATATTCTTAATCTCATTATCATTATAAAATTTAGTTGCGGTATCGATATTTTTCTATATCGATATTATCGATATAGTATGGGTGCTTATATAAGTTTTTAGTTAGCTGTCAAACTTTGATACTAATTTTTCAATAGTCTAATAAGCTAAGACGTAGTGTTTAATGGTGTTATTTTTTTTTCCTTTTGTGATACAATATTTATTTAAAAAACTTTATTATTAAAATCACACTTCATACATATTTACGAATTTATGTTATACTGTGTTGAATGAACTTCATTCAACACAGCATAACATAAATTGTATTTAGCTAAAAACTTGTAGTTAATTATTTATTATGTAAAAAATATTATGTAAATAGGTACCTAAATCGATCGTTGGTCTTATCTCATATGTTTTTGAAAATTTAACTTCTTCGCACCCTGAAATGACACGATGGCTAAAAATTTACATTTTCATTAAGAAATTGTTAATTTCATCTTCATTAATTTCAGTTACTGTGTAATTTTATTTTGAACCCTTGTGTTGTCCACTCAAAGAAAATAATATATAATAATAATATCAAGAACAGTCTCACTGAAAACATTTTTTGTAAAATATTGCCATGTCAAGTGCACATGGTTACTCTGAAAAGATATCAAATCTCATATAGAGCCAAGCTCCTGAATCTACACGACCTCATGCTACCAGCTCTAACTTCATCAATATAAATTACTACTTATACAATAAACTGTCATACTCTTAAATTAATTTTTATCCATTCTTAAATAAACATACGATGATGTTCTCCTAATCATATTAAGACATAAACTGTTAGCAAGCACTACATATATGGTGGGTGTTACAGTGTATTTGATTTATCCGACACGATTGACTGTCTCGACGTCCCATTGTCTTCACTCATTAGTCATTCATTTTTGGTGTTAGAGGTGTTACGTCACGTACCGCCTGTTTAATCTGACGCCCTTTAGCATTCACTAGGCATTTAAATTACGTAAGGAAATTAATTGACAGGATCTACCTCTATAAAATTAGGTATATTTCGCGAGACGAGCGACCGGTATAGGCAAGCTGTTTTTTTTTTAATTACGTGACAATAGTAAAGTAGATAAATTTAATAGTCTTCTAATCACTTGGATTCCTTTAGGAATTGACAGATTATTTTGTACTAGCAGCCGCCCGCGACTTCGTCCGCGTGGACATTGGTATTAGTCATAACATGATGTTATATAGCCTAAAGCCTTCCTCGATAAATGGACTATCCAACACAAAAATATATTTTTCAATTCAAACCAGTAGTTCCTGTGAGTAGGGCGTTCAAACAAAAAAAAAACATACAAACTCTTCAGCTTTATATATTAGTATAGATGATATAAATTAGCTTCCAAATCTGCTACCCACTAAAATTAGCAGGCACTACATAAATCATAATGCTTCATGTAATGATCGTAAAACTTATTTTAAATTGACATTATGATCAAAAATATATTTTAAGTAGAAAATCCACCCGTCATTTATTTTATAAAATTCGATTTTTAAAATTATTGATATTTTAATCACACGGCTTTCGGAATATCATTTTCAGATTGCTACTTCCTAATGAATAATGCAAACATAACAAAAATTTCAAAATTTTTGTGATAAAAAAGTTAGGTTAAGTTATACCTACATTCAAAGCACGTAACTTAAGACTGGAACTTATGGAAGATTGACAAACTGGTATACAGATTTTAAGTACTTAGATAACCCGTAATTGCTTGTTAGAGTCGTTAGGTCACAGCGTGGTCCATCGTGTTTGTATTGAATGCATCGTTACGTCACGTCCTGCAGGCACGGAGAGGCTCGTTTGACAATTTAGATAACCCAAACAGCACAATAATAAACTGGTTGTTAGTTACGTAGAAACCTCATAATTCCGTATTAGTGAGTCTTCTAAGTGACAAAATAAATAATTTAAGGAAGAAATATCTTATTAGAATGGTACTAATACCAGACATTTTTAATTTTATACATTATATATTATCTACTCCTATTATACACACATAATGTAAAAAACAATGAAATCCTTTTTTATTTAGTTATTAATAAAATCAACTAGTTGCAAAATTAATTTGTCCTTCCTAGCTCTGTACCTATTGTTTACTGAAATTGAGATATCCAGTAAGTTGAAGGAAAAATTGAGGAATTTACCTCAGTTTATTTACTCATTCTTCTTTTTCAAATTTTGAAATAACGGTCAAAATATTTTTCGTAGATTTGTGTCTTATGATTTTTTTCCAGAAGTAACACTCATTAAGGAAGTATTTATTAAGCAGCAGTTTAAAGCTCAATACATTACAACAATAGGCATGATCAAATAAAATCGATAAAGCTATTTGATTAATTGTTTGTAATCAGGCACTGCGTGGGACTGAAATACTTATTGTAGGTACCCACGCATGGGCGTACCCAGGTTCTTGGCCAGGGGGGGGCAAAGTCTTGGCCAGGGGGGAGGGCAAAGATTTGGCCAGTGGAGGCAAAGTCTTGGCCAGGAGGGGGCAAAATTTTGGTCGGGGGGGGGTTAGGATCTTGGTCAGGGGGGGGGGGGGGGGGGTGGGATTTTTTTTTAACCTAAGCTAAGGTGCCGCGCGTGTTTTTGCCTTTCACGTTATAGACCAGTGTCGATAATTTTTGAGACCAAAAAAAATTATAAATAAGTAGTAGAATAAAACCCATTGACAAAGGTAAGAGAATAGGTATGTATGTATAACATAAATGAAAGGAAATTTTTTTACGCGCTATCTGAGATCGGGAAGGAGGAGGGGGTGAGTTTTTAAAGGTAAATAACAGCTTATTTCGATTTTCGGAAAAACTACAAGCTCTATAAAAAAATGGCAAAGTTGTAGGTAATAAAAAGATCTACAACTTTCGTATTTACAGTTTTTTCAAATAACTTCAAAATTTATGTGAAATATTCAAATAACTAAGTTTTTGATTTTTTTTATCTTTTGCTAAAAAAATATTTTTTCACAAAATTTGTTGATAACCTACCTTTTTATGAACCAAACACACAGTATTTTTCACCTAATTTTGAAAGATCACCCTAGTTTTCAATGGAAAATTCTCACGTCAAATTATCTGCTTTTTAACACGCTTTTATTAGCTTGACCTGTATGTATGTAACGGAATCTTTTAACTCCATTTTCACTTACTTCTAGGAGTCTGATTAACTTGAAAATTTGCACAGGGTTCAAGGGCAGATGACAATACAATAATCTCATAACTTTTTGTAAAAGTCCTAACTAGGATCATCAGGATAAAAAAAATATACGATGGGCGGCTGATAAGTTCGCGGCCTAAGGTACTTAATGAAACATATATAAAGTTTTATATTTTTAAGACGCTTATATTAGCTTGACCTGTATATATTTATATGTATGTAACGGAATCTTTTAACTTCATTTTCACCTACTTCTAAACATCTGATTAACTTGAAAATTTGCATTTGCATGACAATGCAATAATATGTAAAAATAATCCAACTAAAAAATTAAAAATAAATAATGTACTTTAAAAAACTAAAAAACACGTTTTTGTGAAAATACGAATAATATATTTTTATACCATCAGAAAGTAGAGATATGAACGAACTAAACTCACACCGACTTTTTAAATTAAAAAAAACAAAAAACACACGTAAAAAATAAGAAGAAAATGTATTTTACTGTAAAAAAACCGTGGGGTGGTTTTTAATATATGCTACTGACACCATGCATCCCACGATTTTTTTACAGTATAATATATTTTCTTCTTATTTTTTACTTTTTAGTTCGTATTTTCAAAAAGCGTGTTTTTTAGTTTTTTTAATTTAAAAAGTCGGTGTGAGTTTTGTTCGTTCATATCTCTACTTTCTGATGGTATAAAAATATAATAAGTATACAATACTACAGTAAATGTTAATAATGAAAACTCGAATCCGAATTTATTTTGAATCATTATGTACAATTTTGAGCTATTTATTAAAATGTATACTTAAATTACTCGAAAAACATAAGATTTTATGTTATATTATATATTATGTGTTTCGTAATTTTTTTCCTTTCTTTTTTGTTATATTCTCTACCTTTTCCAATGGGTTTCATCTTACCATAAAAAAACTTCACTTTTTACCATTTTCAAAATTATCGACCCTGGTCTATTACACGTAAAAATATTAAATATACAAAGGAAACAGCAGGAGGTAGCATATTATCTAGCGTACTCTTTATTGGTTTCATTTTTTCAAACATCAAGTGTATTATTATTACCCAGGATGTTAATAAACTATTTCATTTCAAAAAAAACTATTTCATTTCATTTCATTTTCGTTTAGGAGATCTTTTGGGATTTTGTGAAATCCTGAATCTGGACCTTGATCCAGGGGGGGGCAGCTGCCCCCCCCTGCCCCCCCCCCCCCCCTGGGTACGCCCATGTACCCACGTATATAATCGCCTACTGTAATAAAATTTTCCAAATACATCTAACTAATAGTATCAATACTTGAAAATGAATAGGTACTCAAAAAAACCATTTTATGATTGGTTTCAATATTGAGTTTTGCTGATAAAAAAAATTACTCTTTTATTTATGAAAAAAAAAAACACTTGGTAGATCTTTATATGGCGTGCAACACACATTTTCTACTACACATCATGTAGAGTCGGAAAAACGTAATATCCAAAAACTTTTATTCGTGACCTACTTATTTTATTTGAGCCTGAAGAAATCGGAACCTTATTATTATTACCTTTCAAATTAAAAAGACTTTTATGTATGTATACCGGATATTTTTATTTTTCATTATATTAGTCATTTCATTGTGTTATAACTTAAAAAGGTTCAACCTGGGGCTGCTAATGTATCATTGTATGTAATAATTCGCGACTCAGCTTAATCGAAAATATGCATCCATTGTTGTAGAAAGATGAGTAATCAAGATATACCTTCGCATTAAATATGAGCCTTCTTGCATATTTTATTGCTTATTATGCAAGTGTTATGTTTACAGTAGTTATGTAATTACGTTGTACAGATGAAATAAACTTTGTATCGGCTTAGGAAATTTCTCAACGTAGACACGACAATCGATTAATCGTCAATCAATTTATTTTAACTAGCTTTATGCCTGCCTGGACGTGTCCACGTACACGATTTCCTTACACCTATTGGTTTACATTCTGTAATTTTTGTCCCTAATCTTTTGAAAATAAGTAGCTTTCTATTGGTGACAGAATTTTGAAAACGTTGGTTGGCGTTTGGTGCTCACACTTTAGTTTAAAATTATACAAGTGTACGAAGAAACAGTCTTGCGTGAAATGTGTGAAATATGTTTAACGTGGCGTGAGAAGTCGTGTCGAATCCGCTTTGTATGCAATCTTTACTTTAAACTTTACACCCTAAATAAATATGTAAGAATATAATATTAAGTGTAGATCGTATATGTTTAATTATTTTTAAAAAGTACGTACAAATTAAACCTGTGGGTATTGGTTCGAAATCCTTGTAGTTTAGGGATAAAAATAGGGCTACAGTATCCCCAAGCTGATCGTAAGAGGCAAATATCGTAAAAGGGGTTGCGGACGAATAGAGTCAAACCTCAGTGGTCCCAGGAAGTACGGCGGTGTGTCCATGCGTTGCTACGATACATGCTATCGCGAGCACTGAAAGATGCAGGAGAGCACGATCGCTCTCCGGATGAAAATAACTCTCGATACAAAAATAAAGTCTCTCTCTCTAAAGGATCTCAATCCCATTGTCTCTCTGTTTGAGTCTGACAGGATGCGCTTATGGGACGATTGGTCATCCCTTCGCACTCTTCTTGAGGTGTAGAAATAAAAATGGGTTTTTTCTATCAGACTGGGAGTGTAGTAAAAAATATAACAATGCAAATACAAGTCTAATTACTACAACAGTTTAGAGGGCAATTCGGACAAGCTAGATTTTTTCCAGATGGGGACACAGGATATATACTAATAAATTTCAATGTAGCTGCAACCTTTTTATGTGTTCCACTATTGCACATGCCTCTCCCCACTATTGGGGAGGCCTGAAGCTTATGTGATAGAGATGCGGGTCAGTGATCAATATGATGTCCGATGTTTTCAAACTGAATGCCTTCGAAAAGGTTGAACGACTGCCGTCTGTCGAAAACAACCGGGCCGGACAGCATAATGTGCCCTCCGAAATGCGTAAACACGCATGAAACTTGCCACTAGCGATCACTGATCTCACACCCGACCGCGTCCGTTGCTGTAAATTATTTATATCGCTTTATTTTAATGTGCGCTGTACACTATCGTCCTTAATTTGCAGACAGTGTCATCACGTGTTACAGCTAAATCGTGTAAGGTCCTCATGCGCGTTTCACAATGTCTACAGTTCCGCGTACACGATCACTGCACGCCAAGAAAACACCGATGCATCGTGATAAATTGTCACAACTCGTTACCTGCATTTGGTAAAGATTATCAACCTAACCTGCTAGCAATGCTCAGTTTCCTAACTTTGATTCGGAATTCTAGTGGGGATTCTACACTCGCTGTAACTTTTTAAAATTAGCAGAAAAGGAGAACCATTCATGGATCTTGTTTCAGACGCAGTCTTGTATTTAAAATTGAGTTTTTCTAGGATTTTGTACGTATGCCTCATGGAGTAACAGTGAAATAAAAATTAATTATTGTTGTTGGTTTTTATTTATTTTTATACAGCCTCCGTAGCGTAGTGGGTGATGAGCTGACTGCGAAGCGTGAGGTCGTGGATTCGATTCCCACCCAGGAACAACTATTTGTGTGATGAACATGACTATTTGTTCTGTGTCTGGGTGTTAATTTATCTATTTAAGTATGTATTTAGAATTATATAAGTACGTTTATCAGCTTTCTGATTACCATAGTACAAGTTCTGCTTAGTTTGGAATCAGATGGCGTTGTGTAAATTGTCCAAATATATATATATATAATTATTTTATTCAGCTCACATCGTAATCAATGAGAATGTAGCACTCTCAAATCAGATGCATAAAATATGCGCATACGCGTTTGACAATAAAAAATACAAAATTATTTTAATACTACACTTCCGCATGTTCCTGTTCATAATTGTATTTACTGGCATTTCTACTATTCAAAGTTATTCTGTCAAAATCAGAAAATAACTGAAGTTAACTCTGTAACTTTCTTAGGTGTACAACTGGACGATGCATGTACGTGGAAAGAACACGTGGAAAAATTAAGCCGCCTTACCCACCCTCTATGGCGGCTACCAAAAATAAGCGATAGAGCAACGGCATTAAAAGCTTATCATGGATATGTGTCGTCAAATCTAAGATATGGAATTCTGCTGTGGGGAAATTCGGTGCATACTAATTAGTAATAAAGCATTTTTAGCATAAAAGAAATGTGTGCGCGCTATATGCGATGTACAGCCAGACTCGAGTTGCAAACCCCTTTTTAAAACGCTGAGAATATTAACATTAACGTAATTTGCATGCCAAATGACGGCTAATGTGAGAAACCAATATTGTAAAAAAGACCTATAATGTAACCACATTTTAGCAAATAAAGTTTATTATTATTCTTATTCTGACACGATCTAACATCGTATTTTTTATAAAATAAAGTAACATACGAGTATGCGAACCACGTGGCGATTAACCATCGCTACAGGCAGCACATTAACAGTTCCACGCAGTCTCTCAAAATCCGAGTCTTGTCGCACACAGTTGTCCGTCCGTTGTACTCCAGAAAATGGTAGCCGCCTCAGCAGAATTGCTTCAGGAAATGAATGACTGTACCGGTGATACCTACTTACCCGATTGAAATATGCAAGTTCCACATTTCTCGTGTTACTTTCACCGGCAAAAGGGTAGAATTAGATTGACAAGACTATGTTTCGTGGATCGCGATCTTTAAATATATGTACCTAACAATCTTTTTTAACACGCTTTTATTAGCTTCACCTACATGTTTGTGAAACTAAAAAACACGCATTTGAAGTACATCAAACTAAAGTGTATGTTGCTCGATATACGAAAATCTATCATAAAATATATATGGCAGAGAGCACCCCACGCTTTATTTTTACAAAAAAAAATATTTTTGGTTCATCATTATTTTCTGCTTATATTAAGGCTTTTTTGTCACCATTGTAATTTACTTTGTACACATGATAGAAAATGATCCAACCATTCTAAACTATATTAGTATCAAGTATTTTATTAGGCTTTACCTGTACTGTATCTATCTACGAGGATCTTTGGTCAGCTTTCAAGTCCATAGCTTTGTCAAAGGGTCATTTGTCACCACAATTACTTTTGTTGTTCGTCCATTGATGGTGACGAGTTGACGCACTATTCATCACACGTAATGGACTTTAAGTCACGGCTACAAGAATTTCACACACGTCAACGGTTTGCCCAACAGATACGCACATTGTCGCGTTAATAACACTACCGATTGTTTAAGCGTTTCACAGTACATACTTCAATTAAATTTTCTTTGACAAAGCCGTGGGATATTTACTATCACTGATTTTGTCAGCGTTAATTCATAATTTCCTTTCAAAGTACCTTGACTTCGGCAAATTTAAAGAGAAATACCTGCAGGAACTGACTTTTAATACCACTTAATGATAGGACTATAAAAAAGATACACAAAACTTACACTTTTGAAAAATATTTGTGTAGGTAATGTAATACATATTATACACTAGCGAACCCCAAGACGTAGTACTGCTTAAAGTATCAGAAATAAATTAATATTGCAACTCTAAATTGAGATGTAAGCTCGGTGAAGTAGTTTAAGAGTCCATCGCGGACAAACAACGTGACACGTAATTTATATACATATATTAAGATATTAATTAAAAAATAAATTTATATTTTATTTTATTAAAACCGAAATGAGAGGGATGTAGGCCATAGTCCACCACGCTGGCCAAGTGGATTGGTGGCTGAGTTTACTTACATAGTTTTATTTGTACTAAATATACGTACAGTCATTTCCCTTACACGCTCGATTGTTGCTTACATTTCAATTAGATTGTTATCTATTCAGTGAGAGATCAACGCCTCTTCTATCAAGATGAATTAAAACACAATTATAAATTGAGCAACATATCTAATGAGAGCCGTTAATGATATACAACTACAACGTAACAGCAAAGGTAACCGTCATCCGCTGTCACAGGTTTGCGCTTCACGGATTCCTAGGAGTAAGTTTTGCTTACTTTAGAGCCAGTTCTACACAAAGGAAAGGTAATGGTAATCGGATATCAAAAACAAAAATCTATGTAAATTGTAATAAAACTTTGTAAAAGCTCAATTCAAGGATGGAACTTATAAGAAACATGCGTGGATATTTAAACAAGTAACAAAAATTGTTAATTTAGAGTAATTTTAAATGTTATTTTATTTTTAAATTAATTGGTTGAATAATTTTATAATGTTTTGAATTTCTTTATGAATATCTGACTTTTAAGACCTTTTTTTATTATTGACTTATTTTAATATGTGACATACCTATAAAATAGTAATGATGCTGATTATAGAAATAATAAATATAATATAATAGAATTTTAATTGTTTGATTTTTTCTATAATTAATACTGTTTGACATTATTTTCATGCAATCATGCTTTATGTGACTATTATTATGACTGATTAAACAATTGCGACCTGCGCAAGCGAATACCTCACGACCTCTTGTGCAACAGCGACACAACTATACTATGATACACATTTTTTCATTTTTTTTGTTTAGTATTTATTTTAAGTTACAAAGTACTATTTAATTTACCTTTATAACTATTATTTAATCAATTCCATTGCTAGCGTGGGCTCTATAATTTACTTATGTGTCCTCTATGGTAGACTGCGACCTGCGCAAGCGGATACCTCACGACCTCTTGTGCAACAGCGACACAACTTGTATCTGGGTATGATACGCAAAATTTATTTTGGTACTTAGTGTAATTCTATTTTATTTATATTCCAATACATGGAACATGAAATTTAAAATAAAGCCGTCTTTGTAAAATGTATTTATTTGACATTGAAAGCAAATACTTTTGTAACAATTTTTTTATTGAATAACACAAAAACCATACAAGTGAAAGTAAGTAAAAATACATTAACATAATAAAATGTTGGTCATCTCAATTATTTAATTAGCTAGTACTTAAAAAGATAAACTTGTAATACCAGATAATAATCACATTCAAGATCGAACAAGAAAATAAAAACCAATGAATAATACAACCTTGTTAAAATATTGTCGTATGTAAATATGTAAAACATTTAAAAATTAATGACCTATGATTCATTTTTGGATTTTCAAAAAAGCAATAGATATACGGGTACAAATCATATTTCGCAGACTGTACCGGTTTAGCAAATTGCCCATCGGCTCTCGTTTCACTTGCAACTGACCGCAACTATATATTATTAAGCTTCCGCTTCATATTGTTACCCTAGCTACGAATTACTTAAATGAAACCAACATTTGCCATGGTAGCTAAGGTAACGCGATTACTGACACTATTTGTTTTTCACCACTGTATGAAATAGATATAACTATCTATCCTTAATATAATATACAAAAATTCCGCGTCCCAGTCGTTGTATATTTGTTACATATTATGAGTTTATAAAGCATTCCTGTTTTGTGTCTAGAAGTTTAGGATATTTTTTTTATATTCACTTCATGTCTTATTACTATGATTTGAATATAAATCCTCTCTAACCTAAGCTAATCCGCGGGGCACAGCTATTTTTTTTTAAATAAGATTAAGCATAATATTTTACCGTAAATGAAAGGTGTAGGTTGTACGTGGTAGAACTATTAGCATCCGCCCGGAGAAGTACCACCGCTGCACCCACTTCTGCCGTGAACCAATTCTATTGTGTTTCGGTTGAAAGGTGCAGTTGCCGGCCACACTTACATGAGACAACAACCAGCCTCCGGAGTAGCAGTGCAACTGTATACGACCTCAGACAAGACTTACCTATGCTTGCTTGAGGTTGTATATAGATGTCAATGGGCTGCAGCCCATGGACATCGCTGCAGCGATTACTTAACACCACGTGGCCTGCATGCTCGTCTGCTACTCCATTCAAATAAAAAAAAATAGATACTAAAAATACAAAAAATATATGAACATTTACCGATACAGAGAAAGAGTGTCTCTTCCGCAGTCCTCGTGTTTAATTCGTTACTTAATTAATTAGTATTGGAAATGATACCTAATTAATAATAACCTTACCAATGTAGCTCTTCTTCGCAAGTAAGTGATTGTTCAAGTTAACCATCGTATATAAAATAACCTTTATTTAAAAAAATCTTTAGTAAAAAGTATTTGTAGCGCCATTGACAATGAAACAATAATGAATTGCTAACGAATATGGACATAGAGTGCGACAAGAATATTTATACTAGGTTTTCTAGTCAGACTTCTTATCTTCTTTACATATAAGTAAAATAATGACAGCTAAAAATAAACACAATTATTATTATTCATAAAGGCCGGCAATTGTATTCTTTTGAGCGGCAGAGCGTTGATGTCTTTTGTATGCAATCTCCTAGAAATATTATATTAAAATGGATACCACTGCTTGCGGGATATAATTATGACTTATAAAGGATGGAAATATGTATGCAATAATATTCTTTCCTAACTAATTTAGACTGAGTCTAATATTACGGACATCCTTTATTTAAAAAGAAAACAAAATACTTAGAACCCGGACAAATAAGTTATAAGTTATTCGTATAGTACTCGTATAAGTAGTCACATTGACTTTTTTTTATCATCAATCACCAATCAATAATTTATTAATAAAGTTATTGAATGATGTTTTACATTTATAGCCGTAAAAGCTTTCCGCCAGCGGCATCGGCCGCGTGGACCCGTTTTATAGGTTCCCGTTGGATAAAAACCATCCTATGTCCTTTCCCAAGGTCCACTCTATCTGTGTTCCAAATTTCATTAAAATTGGTTCAGTAGTTTATACGGGAAAAGGTTGCAGACAGACAGACAGAGTTACTTTCGAATTTATAATATTAGTAGGGATTCGCTATGTCATGTGACTATTTCATAGACACATCTAAATTGAGAATATAAAAAAGTAATACGTTCTAACCTCGCTGGGCATAATTCTGAGTCCGATTTGAACGTCAGTATTTAATAATTTCTTTCCCAACCGACTTTTTGTTACGAGTATTTTTTTTAAACAATATCGAAAGAAAGAAAGAAGAAAATTTATTTCGTCACTCAAATTACAACAAGAAAGAAACACAAATAGAAATATTATCATAATAAACAATTGTATGACGAAACGGGTCCACGCTCAGCCTATGCCGCAGTGAGCCACGGCCACTGATTTTCAGCGTGAACCACATTTTCGTGCAGTTCGGATGGATGACGTACAGTTTGCCTTAAGGTTAAATATTGTAAGGAAAAATTATAGGTCCTTAAATAAGATTGCAAAAATTAACAAAGAACTAAACAAAGACACTACATACATTCATATTATATCAGTTACTACACATTACTACACTGATATACCAAAAAAAATAATACAATGCATAAAGGAGAGACAGCATTCATATATATCGCTTTCAATTAAAATCTGTTTGCATGTTTCACCTTAAAAGCGTGACTATTTACTACCGGAAACAAAGTATAACCACAAGGCAGGAGTGGTTACTTCTTACGGAAGAGAAGCGAAGGTTGCGTATCCGTCTTTAGTAGAATTATCAAGTCGAACTAAATAAAATAATGTATCTAATAATTTATGTGGTCATGGTTCCAAAGTTATACAAATCTAGACCAGTAGCAGGCTATATCAAGCCGTTGGAGAGTCTACGCGGGGACTTCGTAACCTAAGGACGCTTTTTGTTTTACTAGAACCGAACGATGCGTGTTTGTGGAGTGTTTACTGGTTTTTGACATCAACGAACTTGAATAATGCTTCACATT
This sequence comes from Pyrgus malvae, assembly GCA_911387765.1. Classification (NCBI taxonomy): domain Eukaryota; kingdom Metazoa; phylum Arthropoda; class Insecta; order Lepidoptera; family Hesperiidae; genus Pyrgus; species Pyrgus malvae. Next base: position 18,993,684 of record OU426951.1, on the reverse strand, counting down.
CATAGCCCCACATTAGGATATATGTATATTGTATACCCTGTATCGTGGCCACCATTGACACATAAAAAGACAGGAATGCAAACACCCAGACCGCGAACAGAAATTTAAACTCATCATTCAAATTTCTGTTTCACCGGGAATCGAACCCGGGACCCCACGATTTTCTCGGCGGCGGGTCTCCATTCAAATTAGATTGTAAGCAAACATTGTAGACATAGTAGATGAATATGCAGGCTACGTGGTGCTAATTGGTTGCAGCAGCCCATGAACACACAACCTTAAGCGAGCCTGAGTTTTACGGAGATCTAATGTAGTTGTGCTGCTAAGCAGAAGGCTCCAGCGCCGACTGTAAATCAACCGTACCATCTCACCGATATACAATAGAATTGCTTCACGGCGGGGAAACCTTCAACAGGTATCCAGCACCTTAGGAGAGGACACCGAATTATGTGGAATTTTGTATCGCACGAGAACCCCCTCGGTCGTCGGCCTGTCTGTGCGCTTGGGGAGGACTCCGGGATCTCCAGTGGAACGCTCCGGTGTCCTCCACGCGCGGCGCCCCAGAACGGGCCCATCTTCGGGAGAGTGGATGTGCTCTCCTGCACCACAGTGGCATGCGGCCCCGCACACACCGCCGTCCTTCCCGGGGCTGCTGGCTGGACGGGTCGAGCTCCCACTCTCACCGTCCGCAACCCCGGAAGCCCACTTTTAGTCACGTCTTACGATCTTGCGATCAGGCCGGGATATACCACTTCGTAAAATTTTAAAAGTAATGTTCAATTGGGTACTTAATGGTGTCTTGGCAACCTCTGGATCATTTATCTGTGGGAATATTGGTTTTACACTTTTTCACCTCAATAGAAATGCCTATCATAATTAAATTCATTAAAATTTGTGAATGTTTTATTAAAGATGTCATGGCGAATTACTACACAGTATCAATTTGCAAACTTAATTTCAAACTTGCTTATGTTTTTAGGCGGAGTAGTAAACGTTGCAAAACAAATTCTCGTATGACTAACAAAAATAGGCATGTCTTTTGAAGGGAAATTATGATAGGCCGTAATTCTGTTTAGGATGTTCAAAACGGGGGACTATTACGTTAATCGCGATGTTTCGAAATGTGCGTAGAATGCGACTCGGCCAATTAATTTGCTTGCTTGCGATGAGCGACTGCTTGCTATGGGCTTGCAGCACTCTTATTGATGTAAAAGGAATTTTATACAAGTACCAGCCTATATAAGCAATTGAGTGCAGGTTTTGTAACTCATTGATGGATCCGCAGAAGACCTGTGCTAGGCTTGCATAATACAAATATAAATAAATGCATGTGCATTTATTTATATTTGTTTTATGGAGGCATTTATGACGTATAGGTGAAAGTAAACATTGAGACGATACAAGTACCTAACAGAGTAACATAGTTTTTGTAAGTCCCACTGCTATGCTGTGCACAGTATCTTGCTGGATTTAGGGATTTAAGCCATAGCGCACCACGTTGATCAAGTACGAATTAGTAGACATTATATTTTTTTGAGAGTTGTTGGATATATCTCTCGTGTATGCACGATTATGGCATCCTTTACCATGAAACAGCGATAAACATCTACACACATAACAAATTTCTTAGAAAGTGATTGCTGAGCGTTTGTACCGGGATCCCTCGCTTGTCAGACAGGTCCACCACGCCATTGGTGAATTTTAACGTAAATATGATAGTGATAATAATTAAATAAAATATAAAACGCTATTAATTCTTATAATGCAGTCCCAGTTTGTTAAATTTCTTTTGAAACAATCTATTTTTCAATCGCAGTAACTAATGGTATCTATTACAAAACGATTCATCAAAAAAACTTGATGATTAAAAGAAAGTGATTTAATTCAATGCACATACCGTGCGATAAAATATCAGACGGCTGATAGCATGCTATCATATTGCGCAGTTGTACTGTCTATGGCAATCTCAACTACATATTATATGCGAAGAGCGAAAATACGAATTTATGTTACAACTACATTACATACAACTAGGTAGTACCGTATAAAATAAACCGGGTTTCAACCGGGTTTCGGGTACAAACAGACAATACAAATTAATAAAATTGGATTGTCTGTTTGTAATATAAAAATAACCGCTTTTTACTACATGCATATGAATGTATATAAGGTACCATACCAAAATAACATTTTTTACAATTTTTGTCTGTCTGTCTGTTTATTCCGGCTAATCTATGAAACGGCTGGACCGATTTTGACGGATATTTCACTGGCTGGTAGCTGATGTAATAAGGAGTATCTAATAATATAAGTATTTATTATATTTTTACCGACTCTCGCCCGACTCCAAAAATAGTTTTAAGAGTCATTACCATAAGCAAGAAGAAGTAGGTACTGAACAATTTTATTTTTTACTTTTTGAAGTCGGTTCTATTTTTTTGTTAAAAAGTTAATTAATTACTACATGAAATTAAATAATTATCTAATAATTGCTTGCACGGATATGAATAAAACAAAATAATACGATTTTATGTTGATAAATATTACGGCCATTATTATGATAATGAATTCCTGGAATCTTTGTATTTGCACACTTCGAATAACAAGAACTTCGAAGTGGACTGTGTTGGAATATAAAGTAGAAAAACGAGCAAAACCTATTGTCTTACAGTCTTTCATTCGTACCTCACGTATCAATCTAGGGTACGTACATAGGTACCTGCATTTGTTGCATTCCAAATACTCCAACTACAAACAAATTGATAACAATGGATTTTTCCCCCTGTGTGAATTATTTATCAAAGCGTAGACTAGTGAGCTCAAACCATATTCATACCAGTCATAAAGTCGTTTCTCCGTTTCGAGTTGATACTCAATCTACTCATAGTAACAATCTAACCTTTAAACGAGCAATTCTTGTATCGGCTCCAAAGATTTTGATGAAATTTAGTACCCTCGTTTCGGGGGTAATAAATCGATCCAGCGTGGTTTTATTTTTAGAAATTGTTAATTAAAAAAAAATATTTTCAGCGATAATGAACTTAAATATAAACTTAAAAATACGACTCTCCCTGACATCTATTTGAGAGTATTAAAAATATTGTGGCGTAGAACGCCGTCAAACGCCATCCGTCAATCCGATGTTCAAAGAGATGACAATGTCGATTTGAAAGAGCTCTATAAAAATTAAAACGTGGGCTGTCTGCGGAACTAGAGACTCTGGTTCGAACCTCAATCAAAACCGTATTGCGTTTATTTTTTATTTTTTGTGTTCCTTTTTTATTGGGAGTTCTTTCAGGCGGCGTTGGCAAATGAGTGTTTCGTTTGAAATTAAACCAAGAAAATAAATTGTTTGTATCCGAGCAACGCTTGGTCGTCCAGGTACTAAATTAATAAAGTCAACAAGCCAAGTTAATTTTATATGAAATGAAATCTTAATTATTTCAAATAGATAAATAATAATAAACGTTACACACTCATAGCCCCACAGTAAGGTAATCTATAAAAAAATATATAATAATATCTATAAATAATCTATACCCTGTGTTGTGTGTACCATGGACAATTACAAAGAAAGGAACACAAATACCCAGACCCAGAACAGACATTTAAACTCATCATGCAAATTTCTGTTTCGCCGGGAATCAAACCCGGGACCCCTCAAAATAGATACGTATAGTTACCATAACAGTTTTATACAGTTGATGTACAATTGAACAGTATTATATAAAATTGTTGTTGCAAGAAAAGGTATGAAATACAGAATTCATACTAAGAAGAGCAACTATCCTTTAAAAACCATTATTACATTCAAACCGTTCACGCGAACAATAACCCTCTGCAGTTTACCTTCTAGCTAATTGCAGTATTACAATTGTGTGTTTTATACACCTAACTGCCTTCAAGTATCTTCGTTTTAACCTCGTAGCGACCTTTAGCGTGGAGGATGCTCACATTCCAAACGGGTTAACATTTCCCAAGATTTTTTAAATGTTTACCATGTAATAACAAATTAATCAAAAGTTAGAAAACTATAATTTTGTTTTTCTAACGTACATTTATTGTATCTGTTGCAGTTAAGAGCATATACAGAAGAAGTCATTTGTAATTTATGTTCCCATGTTATTCACGTTATATTTAATCTTTATCTTCAGTCCCAGTGTAAAGCAGTTTAGAGGCCAAGCAGTGCAATGTTTTCGTGTAATACACGCTCCGCTCTGATACAAATTAGTAATTGTTCAGTTCCCACAGTCACGTAAGTAATTTAGTATAGTAATTGAACATATCATTAATCATTCTGTGTAAAATTAATCGTAACATCCGCTCAATTGAAGAGATCTCCATGCAAGGTTCGGCGCGTCATCGGCCGCTCTCTGCCATTGTTTTTTAGCAGTGAAGGATGACACCAACTATTATAATTAACACTACGCGACGTAAGCAATACTTTTATGTTAAGTTATCAGTCGAAGCTTGATACTTGTATGTACCTATAAACAACATGTCTAAAGAAGTGTGTTGCTGTAAGAAAGTATGTGTATGTATGGATTTAATTTCTATACAACTCAGCACTATTCACGATCACGTACAATTCTGATTACTTCGAATCTGATGCATAATGTATTCGTAGATTTAGATAGATGCAAAAAGGAAAATTTCAAGAAGTCTTAAAAACAAACTGCCACATTTAATTGTCAAAGATGTTGTCATCATACATACATATATTTATATATGTATACAAATATATCCGTTATACATATATACATAGGTCCGTTAGTGGACCGATTTTCAAAATTATTTTTTTGTTCGTAAGCTTACACTCCCGAGGTGGTCCCATTGTCACCAAGCCAAGATCTTATGATGGGATTTTAGATAAATCGAGGCGATCTATCAAATTTTATGCTACACATATTGATTTTCTTATACTGCCTAAAGAAAAAGCTAAATACCTTATGCATAGTAATCATCATTTCATGCTGCTGAGCTTATGATGGAAGGTAGTACGGCGGTGAGGACTTGAGAGTTTTAATAAATGTTTTATTGTTCGAAAACTTATACTCCCGAGGTGGTCCAACTGTCACAAAGTCAAAATCTGATGATGAGATCTCCGAGAAATCGAGGGGATCTCTCAAAATTTATAGGCACTCAGATTAATTTTCTTATGCTTACTACAGCAAAACACATATTTGTGTACAGTTATCATCATCTCATTTTGCTGAGCTGATCATGGAAGGTAATCGGACGGTTAGGAGTTGAGAGAAAATTCTTTCACTAAATCTTTTTTTGTTCATAAACTTACACTCCCGAGGTGACAATGAGACCACCATTGTCACCACGTCAAAATCTGATGATGAAATCGAAATCGAGGTATACACTCATACTTTATAGGCACACACATTGTTTTTGTAATACTTAGTAACACAATACAGATATTCGTGCCCGGTAATTATTATCTCATGTTGCTGTGCTGATGATTGAAGGTACAACTCCTCAACAGTTGAGAGCAAATTCAATAATTTATACGTTCAGATGGACCAATAGTAATTTTCTATCTGTGAAATTAACAAGATTATAAAAGACTCAATAACTTTCAGAGGTTATGTGGAAATATCGCAATTATGCTTAAACAATACAGAGTTATAACGTACATCAACAAACAAAAGTACTAAAAAGAGTGAAATTATATAAGTTTTCAACAAAAAAATAAAACCAAACGGTAAAAATAAAATTGTTCAGTACTTGGCATATGATATTTTTTCTTGCTATTAGTAGTGACTCTTAAGCCGAGGAGAGGGAGCACAGGTACCGGTAGTACAGGAGCGCGACTATGGCTCTTCAGGCAGCTATCGCTGACAGCAAAGCTGGCAAATGGCGGGAATTGTTGGAGGGCCTCGACAGAGACCCCTGGGGACGGCCTTACAAGATGGTGTTAGGGAAACTGCGTCCATGGGTGCCCCCACTAACGGAGACCCTTGACCCCGTCTTCGTGGACACAGTGGTGGGTACGCTGTTCCCCGGGGTCCTGGAAGATCCCGGCGTCCCTACACGGCCGCCGACACAGGCTGTCTGGACGGATGATTTGGCCGTCACCGAGGCAGAGTTGGAGTGCGCAGTAAAGCGCCTGGCCGAGCGCAATACCGCCCCGGGACCTGATGGAATCCCCGGACGGGCCTTCGTGCTGGCGTTGACGGTCCTGGGTGCGAGACTGCAGCGCCTGTTCACAGACTGCCTCCATGTCGGCCGGTTCCCCGCAACGTGGAAGTCCGCAAAACTAGTCCTCCTGCACAAAGCGTGTCGGCCAGAGGACTCGCCAGGGGCATACAGGCCTATATGTCTGTTGAACGAGGCGGGCAAGCTCTTCGAGCGTATTTTGGCCACTCGTCTCAACAGACACCTGGCGAATAGCGGCCCGGACTTGTCCGATAGCCAGTTCGGATTTAGACGGCAGCGCTCGACCCTGGACGCTAGCCTTCGGGTCAGAGCGCTCACAGAGCAGGCCGTCTCCCAGGGCAGAGTTGTCTTGGCTGTTAGTCTTGACATTGTCAACGCCTTCAACTCTCTGCCCTGGGAAACGATAAGGGGGGCATTCGAATACCACCGGGTGCCCGCCTATTTACAAACTGTACTGGCGAACTACCTGTCGGACAGGAGCATTTGCTACCCGGGCCGCTACGGGAGTGTTATGGAGAGAGAAGTGGTGTGCGGGGTTCCTCAGGGGTCAGTCTTAGGGCCGCTCCTGTGGAACATCGCATACGACGCGGTGTTGCGGACGGCGCTTCCACCAGGTGTGAGCGTCGTCTGCTATGCTGACGACACCCTCATCCTAACTGAAGGAGAGTCCTTCCAGACAACCGGCAGACTTGCCGAATTAGGGGTGGCACAATTAGTGGCAAGGATTCACGAGCTAGGGCTTAGGATAGCGCCTCAAAAGACGGAGGCGCTATGGTTCCACGGCCTCAAAAGGTGGAAGGAACCCCCTAGGCTGTCAGTACGAGTAGGGGACGCTGAGATACAGCCGGGCCGGTACATGAAATACCTTGGGCTGGTGCTCGACAGCCGCTGGAGCTTCGACGAGCACTTCGATCCTCTGGCCCCCCGGATTCATAAGGTGGCGGGTGCTTTGCACAGACTGCTGCCGAATCTCGGGGGACCAAGGGAAGAAGTCCGCCGCCTCTACGCAGGGGTCGTGCGTTCTATCGCGCTCTACGGCGCACCCGTTTGGTCGCAAAGGCTATCGGGCAGCCGGCGTCGCGAGGCGAAACTCCACGCTGCGCAGCTGTGCAGCGCCTGGATGATGAGTAAAGGTCGCGTCACCTACCGACTGACTCAGATGCTCAAAGGACATGGCAGCAGGAGATCACATCTGCTCTCCCAAAGATGGGCCCTTTCCAGGGCGTCGAGTATGGAGGACACCGGTGCGTTCCATGGGAGATCCCGGAGTCCTCCCCAAACGCAGAGGAGGCCACCGAGGGGGTTTTAGTGAGGTTCAAATCCCACATAACCCGGTGTCCTCTCTCAAGGTGCTGGGTACCTTTTGAAGGTTTCCCCCCCGATACCAAAAAAAAAAAAAAAGTAGTGACTCTTAAAACTGAACGCAGTAGAACTACACTCTGGTTTAGCATACCATCATTAACATTTATGTTAAGCCTATTCAAATGTTTTCTGAGAATTTCTCTGTTCTCAATATATCACCGGGAACAATATGATTATATAAATACGCCTTTTAATAAAGGTAGGTCGTAGAGCATTGACCACACTTACCTATATCGTGATCATTATGGCTCCGGATTCTCCGGAAGTCATTATTTTTACATTATCGTTAGTTATATTCGTTAGACAATAGAAAAATATACAGATTAACATATTATATTTTTTTTTAAGTTGACCTCGTCAATATTATATATCTTTTTTTTTCATTTTCACAATATAATATATCTTTGTTTAAAAACTCGTATGCTCTGTATCTTTTTCGGGACATAAGCATTGGCAAACACTTTCAAAAGTTTGTTATGAGACCCAAAAGTAGTAAAACAATTTCATGAGTTTTCTAGGAACAGGGACAGTTTAATTTTAAATTAATAAATTGCCTGTGGAAGCTTCGATTTGGAAAGTACGTTGAATTGAAGCCATGTTGGACTAGTGTTCGGACGTGCAATGTTAAGTCTTAACATTGCACGTCTTAACTTAACTTAACAGTTAAGAGCCATTACTCTTCTCTTACCACTCACATGCCTGCAACCCTTTTAGCGTCCGACTGCTGGGCACGGGTCTCTCCCCATTATTGGGAAAGGCTGGAGATTACTCCACCACGCTGCTCAAATGCGGGTTGGTGGAGATCTCATCTCCATCCGCCTTCATCGTTAGTGGCCAACCCGCCGTCAGATGGTTTCAATCAGCGGATAAGGCCTTCGACAAGGTTTAACAACTGTTATCTATCGACAACAACAGGGACCGACGGCTTTACGTGCCCTTCGAAGCATGAAAACACGCAGGTATTTTTTGCTACTAAAGGTCACGCATTTTACACCCGACAACCCATTCGTTTTACAAAATGTGAATTGAGTAGGTACATAATTATGTACAAAGATATTACGGTATCATTTTATGTAATAACGTACGTATGATTGAAAATTGATTGAATTTCACGTCATAGATCGACGAAGAACATAGGGAAGAGGCTCATATAAAACAGATCTAAGGCTTTTCTAATATCCTGCAATATATTTTAGTGTTTTTTTAAATATCACGTAGGTATTATAATTAAGATAACGAATATACGGTAATGAAGCGCGCGTGGCCCGGCGGTTAGCGTAGACCGCAAACGATCTATGCAACTAAGCTAAACGGGCGCGGAGATGGGTGACCGCTAGTGGCAAAAAATTTCATGCGCGTTTCCGTGCTTCGGAGGGCACGCTAAGCCGTCGGTCCCGGTTGTTGTCGATAGATAACAGTCGTTAAACCTTGTCGGAGGCCTTATGGGCGGTTTGAAAACATCCGACAGCGGGTTGGCCACTAACCCGCATCTCCACCAACCCGCATTGGAGCAGCATGGTGGAGTAAGCTCCAGGCCTCCCCAATAATGGGGAGAGATCCATGCCCAGCAGTGGGACGCATAATGGGTTGCAGCCATATATGGTAACGTTTTTTTATTATTTTTAATATCACGTAGGTATTTTAATTAAGAATATAGCTACGGTATCCCCTGCCTGATCGTAAAAGGTGACTAAAAGGGGGCTTCCGGGGCTGTGGGCGATGAAAGTGGGAGCTTGATCCATCCAGCCAGCAGCCCTGGGTAGGACGGTGGTGTGTGCGTGGCTGCATGTCGCCGTAAGCATTGAAAGATGCAGGAGAGCACATCTGCTCTCCCAAAGATGGGCCCGTTCTGGGGCACCGCGCGTGGTGTGCGCGTCCTCCCCAAGCGCAGAGGCAGTCCACCGAGGGGGTTTTAGTGCGGTGAAACCCCACATAACCCGGTATCCCGGTATGCCGGGTACCTTTTGAAGGTACCGGTACCAAAAAACAGGTATTATCAAATAGCACTGTAAAATAAGACCATGCGACCAATGATATTAAGATGTTGTCGTTGTGTCCCTGGACCTCGAACTATGTAGATATTTTGGAAGTAGGATGTGACAAATATAAAAACTAAAACTTTAAACAAAAACATGATGAGTGTTCATATTGATTGTTGAATTATGCCAATTAAATCTATCAATGAATTATGAATAAATTTTTTTTCTTTCAATTTCAGGGCATCGGGGAGATTCATGCCAAGAACTGTGCACGCATTTTTTTTAAATATTTTTTATATTGTCTGTTTGAGACAAAGACTTGTGAACGTGTGAAGTCTAATTCGATATTATCTAGAAGGAAACGTGAATTGCCCCTTCATACGTAACGTTAGGCAGGTGCGTTGAGTACTTGATGCGGTGTGTTTGATACACGCTGTGATGTACTCTATGTATGTGGCCGTGAACCAAATGTTCTTCACGGTGTGTGATCAATCGTGATCCGGTCGGGCCAGACAGAACAAACTCCTTTACCGGACACTCCACGAACAAACTGAGGCAATCTATTGAGGAATGTTTGATGATCTATTATTGTTTTTTCATCAGTGTGGTAATCCCTATCCCCTGTAACCTATATGTTTCTTAATGTGATTTATTTCTCTTTTTCAAATTTATTACTGTGTGTTACCGATCTTAGAGAAGTGTGTTGATGTTAAAATTACTGATGTGTAGAGTATAAATACGTTTCACACTCACACCTCACAGTAAGTTAGATAAACACCGTGTCGTGTGTGCCATGGACACACACAGAGACAGAAACACAAACCGGACCGAGAATAGAAATTTAAACTCATTAAAATATCTGCTTCGCCGGGAATCAAACTCGGACCCTTCGATCGGCAGTCCGGCATGGTAACCATTGCACCACACGGGTCGTCAAATATGCCGCTTGCAGTCGTGTTACTGATGTTCGCAGTTCCCACATTTTTTGCCTGTACTTAGGTCTTTTCTTAGTTGGTTTTTGTAAACAATGTTACGTTAATGATTATCGGTATTTTTAAATAAAAATAAGTTAGAAACAAATAAAGCGAAATTTGGGTTCTTCTAATGTCTTTTTCTAATGTTCATTAATGCGGTCATAACTCTGTTCTTCACAATAACGTAACAGTAGCGATTATGCAGCCAAGCTTTAGTTTCCTAATAATGATTTAGATTAAAACATCAGGTAATGATTGTGTTTCAAAAAGTTTCTCATAGTATGCATTGTTCAAATGAATATGTACTGCATTTGTGTAAAAAGCTATTTGCACTGTTGCAATGTGTCACTGAGCCAGTGCAGAGACTAACGCGCAAACGAATAAACGTTGTTTTTTAATAGTTACGTGATACATATTTTTAAAACTAGATTTCTTGTGTCCATTCCGCATGTTAATAGGTCTCTGAAAAATTTGTCAAATGAAGCGATCGAAATCTGCACAATTTACAGTTTGAGTGTCTAATTGCGGATTAACATATTTTTTTTTAAATTTGACGAATATGTAAGTATAAAGCAGAGATATATTCGAGATATATAATAACGGGTAAAACATATTTATCAGATCTCACCAGCGCTCCGCCCGCGTGTGCTACATGTTTTTCCCCATAGAATAGAAATGAGATATTTTCCCCCGTTAAAGGTAGAGTGCAACATAACATAATATCTCCACCTAACCTAATATCTAGTATTTCATAATATCTATATCGAAATCTATAAAGCTCCATGGCGACGTGAAAAAATGACAAGCAAACATAACCATAGATATATATGAAAGACTAGATATTAGCTTTAAGGATGGTTCACGCTACACCGTGTCGCGACCGGGCCGTGCCCCGGCCGGGGCACGGTCAAACATTATTGGTATACTTTTTGTATGAAGTGATTCATGCCTGACCGAGGCTCGGCCGTGCCCCGGCCGGAACTCGGCTGGGGCACGGCGTTGAAATGTCGGTTCTATTTCGGACGAAATAGAACAATCTAGTAAGTAGGTAGTAGGTAACTTTTATTTCTACTTACATTTATAATAGTTATTCAAGTGTCACTAATTACTTTACTGTGATACGTGGGATTATCGGTATTTGTTAGGTATTTTAGAATATGATAGGTAATTATAAGAAGTATATTATAGTGCAAGTAGGTATTTATGCCTGATCTGTTGCCCTATAAAATTACTTCCCGCTGTTGACGGTAAATTGCAATTAAGTAGCTGCTAATTCAAATTGTGAAAATTGCATAATATTTACTTTAGCGTCAAGTCTATCGAGTCTATCGACAGATGAAATCACTAGCTGACAAAAACCACATTACATAGATATAGTCGTGCAAATATTACACCCAAACAGCCCGGTGTAACATGAATGACTGGCCCGGCCGGCGCACGTTAGGCCCCGACCGGCGCGGCGGCGCACGGCCCGGTCGCGACCCGGTGTAGCGTGAATCATCCTTTAGCCGTCTTAGTAATTTTCGGGTAACAAATTTGATGAATGAAGTAAAAGTACCTATCAATATACAACATGGACAGAATTATGTTCTTTAATACACAGTTAATTCAACAAATCATTTCTTTACGTAATGCATCCGGTCAAGAAACTGACAAATACAACTATTGAGTCGCTATGACAAATATAAATTGTTCGTGTGATTTTGTTAAATGAAACTTATGATCGTATCACTTATCATAGAGCATCTGACGAATCGTGTACATTGATAAGTCACGTTTAGAAATTTTTAAATTACTTTAAATTCTATAGTCTCGTACATAAAGCTGAAGATGGAAGAAGAAAACAACTTTTAGATGATGTAAATTCTTCACGTTTTACACGCCTTAGAGGCGAGTCATCGTCTGCAGGGTGCCCCCGTGTGATACACCGAAACTATTGTCGATACCTACTTATGAAACAGTGGGTGCCAACATTCACGATTTATCTTAAACCAATAATATACGGAGTACCCACGCTGTCAATCACGTACTTGAACTTTAAGATGACTGGCAACTTAGGGCTACTTTAGTAACCAATAGTTATTTCTAGTAACCAACCTTAGTTTATAAATGCATGTGATATAAAAATAGATTTATTAAAACAAATTATTTTAGTGGAAGTCGCAACGTCTTCTTGATAATGGAGCAAGGTATGTATGTACCTAGAAGCCTACAACAACGAACTTAAAAAAACCGGCCGCGAGTCGGACTCACGGACGAAGGGTTTAGTATCATTATGATCGTGACTATGAAAAAATCACGTTTATTGTATGCCCCACTTTAATATTTATTTTATTCTATTTGTTATAGCGACAACAGAAATACATTATCTGTGGAAATTTGTAATATCTAGCCATCACGGTTCATGAGATACAGCCTGATGACAGACACACAGACGGGCAGCGGAGGCTTAGTAATAGGATCTCGCTGGCAGCCTTCGGGTACGGATCCCTCAAAATTGTAAGTAATTTTATTAAGCCTTCGTAACTTTGCCATTCACGACTTTAAGTAATTGAAATACCAACGTTACGATCCATCACAAAAGGAAGGCTAAAATAAAATGATGATTTGACGATAAGATGCGCCAATTACTTCGCATAGTCCAGTCGACACGGAACTGACTCATAGATGTTATCGAAATTTAGTATATCTAAGCTACTTTTTTGTATTTGAAACACTACCTATGTAACTGGGTAATATTTAATATTTTTGGCCTTCTTGTTGTCCGTTTATAAAACATGTTTACTATATGTTGTCTTATCCAATTAGATTATATAAAGATATAATATTATCTTATCTAAAGATTTGACTTTGATCTATCTTGCATTTTAACAGTATGGTAGAGTAATCGCTAGGCCTCTCCAATTATGAGTACGGTCCATGTTGAGTAGCATAAGCAACCCTCTGGTAACGTTTATTTATGTCATGTTGTGTCATTTCCCAATTAGGAGCAGTTAATTACTTGTAGAATTATGGGTAGTCTTTATAGCCGGCGTCGGACTATTAATTTTAAACGGCATCAGAGCGTTTCCCATTTTTTAAGAAGTACTAGGCCATGTTGAAAGCCAGCCAACAGGTTGTAGGTAGTATTATTCATATCGACAACTAAGTACGATAGATAAATATAATAGGTAAAAAAAGACTTACGGGGTCGTGATGTTTCGGCGGCAAGTCGGAAAAGACATAGTATGCTCTTGTTTTATTTTCATTTTCTTGATGTATTTTTGAGTCATATCGGATAAAGTTGATGACATTTTGTTCGATATAGGTAAATTATAGCGCACTCGTGCACTATAATTTAAAAAACAGTGCGAAAATATGTTTTGCCAGCTTGCCTCCAATATTCTATAGTTCACGTTTTGGTAAAGTAGCCATCGCTTTACTTACTTAAATATCTGACTGACTTTACTAACTTATTAATCCGATTAATGATGACATACTGATTTTATCTATTATTACTTTGATTCGGCTAGGTTCATCGGAACTGGCAAAAATATTAATTCAAAAATTATACGTGACGCTAGCAATGTTTACTGAGAATGCGATGCCATTAAAGAGAGAAAAAAAAGTGGTCGTGGTGATGTGCATTACAAACGACCACTTGAAGAACTTTCTCTGCAGGAATATAACGACTTTTTTTTTAAAACTGTCGGAATGAAAAACGGTGGGATTTGTAAAACAAATAATCGAAATACAGAGTTTTATGATGGCCTCGTAATTTTTATTACATTATATTATGTAGGACGTCAAATTTCTGTAAAACGAATAATTTAATAATTAGTCTAAACATTTCTCTGCTGTAGGTATATAGTAAATAACTGCCATTGCCAACCTGAAATTTAAAAGTCTAAAAAGAAGTAAAAAATCAACAGAAAAGTCGTTAACCTCTAATTTAATCTCCAATAAATTTATTACGCGTGTTTAATACTAAAATGAATCTTTGTTTTACTGTACAAAATGAAATCAATGAATATGCTGTAAAGAAATCAATGAAATTAAAAGCAATTATTAAAATAAAATTCAGGGACAAGCTATGAAGATAAATAATTTTCTAAGTCAGCACCTGACATATTCTATGAGGTTAATAAGATGCAGCTAGTTGCAATGATCCAGTAATCAGCTGAAACCATTTCTCAGCCGGGGACAGACAGCGATCTAACTTTCGTTCCGGGGCCATTCTTATAGCTTTCACACAATTATCGTGCTTTGATTAGCGGAGATAATGCCATATCTTGATGTAGTAACATGAGGTAAATATACTTGTTAACGTGTTTAATAGATTACGTTATTTGTTCAATGTGGGTCAGAAATTAAAGGAAATGTCCAAGTATTTCAGTATTTTTCTTGAATTTGCATAGAAAACATAAAGTTTTAGTAAGTATAAGTTTTGCATAACATGCTGGTACCTGGTTTTATTTTGAAATATTTGGCATTTCACTTTCTACTTGACCCATGGGCTAAGATGTCATTTTATTGACGTAAATAAGACATGTACTAAATGCATTTAGATGGTCAAAATTTGGAGGAAGCAAGCTAGTATTATTATACAATTTGCGAATAGTCCGCGCACGCGATCATGCGAAAATATGATTGTTGTCGTCATGTTGTTGCAACATTGCTTAGTTGTTGTCGATTATTTAAAAGGAGACAATGTGAAGTCGCACGCAGACTCGCCGATGCTTCTCACGGCTGCCGAAGGTCGCAGATAACTCTGGTCTTACAACACGTTTTAAATAATTTGATTTCATAACATACAAACACCCCGAAGCGTGCCTAACTAGTGTGGTAAACGCTCACAAAACAATGTAACTGCGTTGGTAAGGTGCCCATTTCTTGGAAATGAATTAATAAATGCAACATTTTTAAGGGCCTCAGAGTGCAATTTCAATACTCAATACTTTAGCGTTTTGCAGACTTTACATTCTAAGTCATAGGCTGATTTTAGTAATATTTAATGAGATATCAACACGGATCTCTTCCCAATATGAATGACAAAAAAACTCCAAAACATTTAGACAGACATGCCCAAATTTCGTGAGCGTGTACTGATGTCATCAAAGATTATTTTAAATACTCCAACACAGCTGCCAAAAGAACTTAGAAATTTTTCAACGGCAAAACAGAAACACAACGAGTAAAGAAATAGGTTATCATTTAGCTACAACAATAATATGGCAAGGTAAGTGCCACATACCTTTAAAACACTGATGAAATATACTAAGAGGTAAATTGTTTTTTATCATCATTAAGTACGGTAAGTACGTTTTTACAATATGAACTATGACTCTACAAACAAGACCCTATTTTAGCTAATTATAATTGGAAACCATTGCTTCAAAGGTAATTATAATGATAGGTTACCAGAGGGACCTCACATATCGTAATGAAGTAGTCGTAGCTTGCATAATCTGCTCCATAATGACTAATTGATCTGCTAACGTACGTTGCTCTTGCTAACACGTCCTCTTACATACATGTGCAACATTCTATACGATCAGTACAATTTCTAACGTTTCAAAATATGAGATAAACTCGATTTTAAAGTGCAATAGTATCCTTATAATCTATCATTAAATCATTTCATACACTATAAGGGTGTGCTACCACTGATGCCATAAATGTAAACGATTTATTTAGTTAGGTCTTTGCCCAGCCTGGCCAATGCTGGAATGGTCGATGAACGTGATGATTTAAGGGTAAGCAGATTTCGTAATGACACTTTCCATTTTTCTTCCTCATACGATCATAATTACTTTTACGAACGAACCTTACACATCTAAATTATACCCGAATATTTTAAAAAAACCACCTATTTGTACTTACGAGAATGTCATAAAAGGCCCAAGAATTATAAAACTTGTTGAAAGCTATGAAAAACATGTAATAGGTACCTAATTGTCCTACTATTTCGTAGTATTGTATACGTTGTAATTTAGTTGGTTTTAATATGCTATACTATGCTATGAATATATATTTACTGTTATATACTTACATACTCACCTAAGTAAAGATATGGTTACTTCTGGGGAAGTTATAAAGTTCTTCATACGGTTAAAGTTCAAAGCATCCGTAAGATACTAAGCACCACATTGACACGGCCATATGACATTTCCAGTTTCCCAGCGCCCCAGACAAGGGCGGGTTAGATAAGAACGAGCTTTCACCCGCGGTATATCACGCGCGGCAGCTTCCGCAAGCGCATCGCGCGACCTGCGAACTGACGACTGTGGGACTAGCCTAAGGTGCATAGGGCCTACTACAATGTACGAATCCGTCATTAAGTTCTAAAATTTTCGGAATCATTTTTGACATTCCCAGACCGTTTTTTATTTTAATTTATCAAAATCATTCAAAATACGATCATTGATGATATAAAGTTATTGAATTAAGAATATTGTATTGTAGAAGAATTATGGCTGAGTGGTAAAAAACCGCGAAGACCGCTGTTTTCGCGGAAACCGCGACCGATCCCGGGTTCAAATCCTCGGCGCGCACCTCTAACAAAGAAATTTGTAATTGCGTATTTATCGCTGCTCCACGGTGACGGAAAGTATCATGATATTTAATTGATTACGGTATTCCCCATCGCCGTACATGCCTGAGAGATATTCATAATTTCTCGAAAGCATGACGTCCACCAATCCGCACTTGGCCAGCGTGCTGGACTATGGCCTAAATCCCTCTCACTTGTGAGAAGGAGACCTGTGCCCAGTAGTGGCACATAAAAAAGGTTGAAAAATTGTTAGAATTTCTTCAGTCTTCTCTGAAAATAAGACCCAGGTTACAGAATAGGCCCTCAATTCGCCAAAACATAAAATTTGCATGACTGACTATTCTAGGCTATATCTCTAACTTTCTTCCATCCATTTGAAATACGACGTAAGACAATATTAAAATCATAGGCTGTTGCTTCAACCGCGTTGAACCTGTTGCCCGTTTTCACATAGGAATGAAGCATTTTTCCGCCGTAAAAAGTAGCTTGTGTTACTCAAGGTGAATATAGCTTTCTAATGGTGAAAGAATTTTTGAAATCGGAACAGTAGTTTTTGAGTATATTCATTACAAACATACACACAAACATACATACAAATCTTTCCTCTTTATAATATTAGTATAGATAGGCCCCATACGTTAGGATTTCTGTCCCAAGGATAGCAACATCCAGCTCGATCGAAGCAAGCTTGCTTTAGGTTATTTGAGGTTGTGTGAGATGTTCATGGACTGAAACAACCACTCCGCATGCTCAATATAATTATAAACGCCTGCATGGTGTATTATAGTAAAGGACAAAATAACAATAAAACATTTTTCAGCACCTAAGAAATTAAATCATTAGCGAGTAATCTTATGAACGCATTACGAAAATCTATTTATTAGAAGATATTTACAACCCATCTAGCCATCTACTTATTCGTAGGGGTAATGATTTAGTAACTTTAGTACCTCAAAAACCTCATTTTGATAATTACGTACTTATATTAATTTAAATAGAGTAACGTTAAGAACGTTAGGGGAGGCCTATGTCCAGCAGTGGACTATAAAAAGCTGATGGATGGATGCATGGATGGAAATAGAGTTACAGCTCATCTGTAACTATACTATACTAGCGAACCCGACAGACGTTATCCTGCCTTTAAGTATCAGAAATAAAACTGTAAATTGAGATGTATCTTTCAAGTTGGATCAAACTGCACACGGTGTGCAAATTTTATTAAAATCGGTTTAGTAGTTTAGGAGTCCATCGCGGACAAACACGTGACACGTAATTTATATATATTAACATATGTAGTATATTTCTTGTAAATAGCATAATGTAAGTTCAGTTAGACTTGAAGTTTATTTTTGTTTTCATTATTGTTTAATAAATGTTTAAAAATATTAATGATCCCCATATATTAAGATAATATAAAGGATGTTGTACCTTATACACCTGAGATCGTGTGCAGTTGCGCTGCTACTCCGGAGACTGATGGTCATGTAAGTTTGGTTCGCCACCACACCTTTCCACCGAAAGACAATAGAATTGGTTTACGGCAGAAATGGATGCAGTGGTCGAATTTCTTCGTTACCATATAAAATCTACCACGATCGAACCATATAAAATTTGCAAATTAAAAAGATTAAAAATAAGATATAGGTACCTTAAAGAGTTTCTGTGCGTTCATTGTTGATCTGCAATAAAACAGAAGAATTATGTATGGAGAATTCAACATACCGTCGTTGAAATATCGGGGTCAATAGGTAAAAGATGATATCGTCTTCCAAATGTCAAATAACTAGGTACGGAGCAAAATTAATGCCAGCAATTTAAAGAATGTCGAAATCGTCATAGCTCGTTCGCGTACGACAATTGAGGTCATTATTTTTATTGGTGCAACGCTAAGTACCTACTATCAGAGAACATACAAAACGATGCGAGCGTGTGATATGCTTAACATTATGTTCATTGACGTAACAACAATTTAGGTGCATTATGATTTGTACTCTACAGACTTATTTTCGTTAATGAAACGACCTTTACTCCTGTTACTCTTTTTTGTTACGTATTTTAGTGAGTGAATGCCTGAGTCACTGACAATAAAGTTCCATGACCTCACACTGCACACATACATATATTATGTTCAATATGAAGTCAGGTTATATTCTTTAAAAAGTTTATATACAACCCAGTAAAGGCGCGCCCTTGCCTGTGGTACCATCGTATTGTACCACCGGTGGTACGGTCCTTTTACACGCGCAAAAATTGATTTAAGGACTGTTACAATAAAACACCTGTCATCGTGCGGTATGCAATGGGAAGCACCTTGCCATAACCACGTAGTGTCTCTGCTATTCTATTATCTTAGACACAAGAACATTCCGTTCACGTAATCTTAAATTTTAGCATAATAATATGCTGTAGAGAAACATAAAATATTATATTTACGTTATAATTAAATTTACGCAGTGCTATTTAAATAGTAATCTTGGAGTCAGAAATTGAAAACTATATATAATTATATTATGTTTATATATATGTATGTATATACATTCGGTATCAAAAATAAATCTAAATATTACAATTAAAACTAAGTAATGTATATTAAAGGCATCTAGATTACATGAAGAGGATATTGTATTGCTTCATCCAATCCACAGAGTAGGAAGTTGATATTAATTATTCTTGGTTGGAAGATTTATGTCATAGAATATGCTTTATCAATATTCACAAGTAAGATTGCTCTTGGTTTCCTAGTTAAACAAAAAGTGATTTCTTCGTTTATTGCAGCGTTCGTTTTACTTCCATTGTCGTAATGACACGCACACCACTCAGTCTTTAGTGCTACTTCCCTGTTCGCATATATCAATAGTGATATATCCATCATATTATGTAATATACCTCTAATTAGAGTAAATACTGAAACATTGTTACTAATGTGGCTGCCAACAATATATGGACTGGACATACTTGAATTTCCTAACTTTATTCCTTTGAATGACTAGTAACAGAAAATGACCATAACCTTCTAGTTACAAGTACCTAACGTAAATTAAACAATAACAACTCTAAATTGTTTCGGTAAATCACGAGTCAAAAGTGTCTGCCTCCAAATTATGGTTTCGTGTTAAGATTTTATGCCGGAAGAAGGAATCTATTTATCCTCGTATTTGTGCAGGATGTACCTATGTATTGCCTCATCCACATAATCAGCCTTTGGCAGGTACCGTTGGCGAGTAAGCAAATCATTCAAATATCATTTGATGATAAATTTCAGATCCAAGGATTTTATATTTATTTGATAATTATGTGTGAAAATCTACACATGGAACGCTCTATAGATACATGATATTAATGTAAGATTGTATCATTGGGAGTGCAGAATTAGTATTTTCAAGGACTAATGTCATACTTATATAGTCCGCTACAATGAAACTTGGCTAGCGGATTGAAATTGGAATAACTCACAGATTTACACGGAAAACATTGAAATAAGATATTACAAAAAGTACACAATTAATATTAACAACGATGGAGCAAATAATAGATGTGCTCATAACAAATTTCATTAATTACAGCCTTACTGATGCGCGTCGCGTTTTAAACCATAATAGTCACCATCAACAGTACTTTTGAATGAAATTTTTAAGTCTCATCTGTGAGCAATAATGATCATCTTGAACTGTGATGCAATCTCATGCTTTCCTCGTGACCTTGGGAAAATTTGGGTCACCCTAATCTAAAGCAAGTTGTATCTTTCATCTTCACATTACCAATTTATCTGAGACAGACAGAGCGCGCAGGAATTTTTAACGCAAGTTTTAGGCGTGGACCAAAATTAAATCTTAATCAACAAGTTGTCTTTGCTCAGTGGCAAGCATAGGTGACAAGAGTTAGTTATTCACATATTTTTTTATTAGATAATTAAATAGACATACAGTGCGGACCTGCATATATTCGTACTCCTTCAGTGTAAATTAGTATTAGGTAAGTAGTATTTACATGAAATTTTTCTTTAATTGACCTACATTTATAGCGCAGACGGAACGTACGGAGAT
The DNA here is from genome assembly GCA_911387765.1 of Pyrgus malvae. Classification (NCBI taxonomy): domain Eukaryota; kingdom Metazoa; phylum Arthropoda; class Insecta; order Lepidoptera; family Hesperiidae; genus Pyrgus; species Pyrgus malvae. The sequence continues at coordinate 18,972,626 of OU426951.1, read as the reverse complement.
GACTGAACGATAAATTATAAGTTATTTAAATGTGCCGATAATCAATGGTTTAGTTCGAGGGCAATAGGTTAAACCAAACACGAATTATTATTAGCAATCCGTATCCATGCGAACACGACCCATTGTGTAACACTTTGGTATCAGACTATCAGTAATGTATATTAATGATTTTACTCTAAATACAACAACTATAGGTTGATCCTAAAACTATTTTGGAGTCGGTGTCGGTACCCATTAAGAATAAAATGTACTACAATTTGCTAAGGGCACGATTCGATACCAAATAAAGAATCAAGGGAATCGAAAATTATAGGTACCTTTTATTTTTTGTAGGTTTTCATTTTTGTTTCAGTTATTTGAATGTCGGTAACAAAAGACTGAATCTTGTTGAACGTTGAACGTACGCGAGGCGCCTATCTTGTTTTTTACCAATTTACCTCACTATTATTGGTAATTTTCATCAAAATCGTCTTTGATTGTAAAATAATGACTATTAGCTAGGTTCTACGTTTATTTACTCTGTTGTCGTCCCTTCAAATACGTGACACTTGCATGAACGGATAAAGATGCACAGCACGACCGTCTCATGAACTCGTGCACACGTGACAAGATGCTCGGGACCATAGTTTTCTTTCGTCACTAACTTGCAAAATCGTTTGCACTTAGTGCCAACTAACAGATTCTTGAAGGCAATTTATAAGTTCGTCTAGCTCCTGCAATCATCTAGCACCTATGTGTAAGTGTGTGACTTATTTAATTATTCAATAATTATAAAAAGATAATGAAGCGCGTAAGTATGGCCCGGCGGTTAGCTTAGAACGCAAGCGATCTATGCAACTAAGCCAAACGGGCGCGGTTTGGATTGTGATGGGTGATCAATAGTGCCAAAAAATTTCATGCGCGTTTCCGTGCTTCGGAGAGCACGTTAAGCCGTCGGTCCCGGTTGATGTCGATAGATAACTGTCGTTAAACGAAGGCCTTATGGGTGGTTTGAAAACATCCGACGGCGGGTTGGCCTCTAATCCGCATTTCCACTAACCCGCATTGGAGCAGCTTGGTGGAGTAAGCTCCAGGCCTCCCCAATAATGGGGAAATACCCGTGCCCAGCTCATGATATCTTAGAGCATTAAACCAAAAACCTTTAGTGGTAAATGGTATATATTTATATAAATGTTATTAGAATTAAAAGACTGTTTGAATTTTGAGCTTAAACCTATTTAGTCCAAACTGCCTACACTAAAACTAAACGCTCGTACGAGTGCCTAAAGATTAGAATATACGGTCGATTTAGGTACCTAAGTAAACTAAACATTCTGTCCGGCGTTGGTACCCTAAAAGATATTAATCACTTTCAAGGTTTTCACAAGGTTTTTCTCGAGGTTTTGCTTTTTCTAGTGATAAATCAAACGCTTCAGTGTTATAGGTACTTTTTTCAGGGCATACAAATTTAGCCAAACTGCAGTTGGTATCACAGAGTGGTCCATAAATAGCAATAAAACATAGAGTGTGTTGATATTTTAACAACTCTCAGGATGTTTTAACATAAGTATACAACAGAGTTTAACCGTCTATTTTACTGAAATAATATAAGATTGCGTAAAAGTAAGAGTTAGTGTAACGAATCTTTAAAAGTAACTATTACCTAAACATCTCTCGACAGGTTTCTACTCCTACTATCAAATGCCAATCTTCAGAAGTGTTGAAGGCGGCATGAACAATGAACTTAAAATATATGTTGAGTTACCGTTGCGTCGTTCGCAAATCAAGCTGCCTCACAATAGAATTGCTTTTGGCGCTTTCTACGGTGCTTTGACACCAGCCTATTGGAGATATCATTCTGAGGAATTAAAAAAAAGTAGCCAAGTGCGAGTCGGACTCGCCCATGAAGGGTAGTAACAAGTATTATTATTTTTTGTCAGCAAAAATAACTTTGTTTTTCATAGTGTTTGTATGAACGACAAAGTTATATTTGCGGTTTTTAAAAATTTGCTATATGTCAGAAACTGCGTACTATATTTCGTTCGAACCAATTTTCGTTGAAATTTTTTATTGAGATCTACAACATATAATTTTGATAGATTTTTCACTTTCTTACTTTAAAAGTTAGAGGGAGGAGGGGGACCAACATTTTACCACTTTGGAAGTGTCTATCTTTCAAACGATTTACTTTGAGAAAAAATGTAAGTATGTATGTAAGTATGTAAAAATGTAAGTAAGTATGTATGTAAGACGTAATAAGCATTAGTACATAGAGTTTTCCATACATTGACATTTTGCACATAACAAGTATTGACGTATAGTTAAGGTCCGATTTGCATACGACTCGTGTCATTTGAGAGGATAATTCAAATTCCTATAAATACCAGAGTTTACCAGACCTCGAGAAGGCACCAATTGCGCAGTCGTTTGCGCGACAACTTAACGAGTTTTATGTTCACGAAACCTTAATAGAAATATATAACTTTGTCCTATGAATCAAATAAAAATGACTAGGTCTTACGTTCACGGGCCTAGATAAGCTTGTTCTTATAATAATATAAAGAACCGGATACCCTATGCCTGACATTTACTTGAACTTTGTAAAACAATGTTAACTTTTGCACTAAGTAAATAAATATCATCACCATTAATCAACAGGATCTCACAAGATTATAATTTTTCATGCCTACTTCAGGGACAGTCACAAATTTGTATCCGTTTTAGACTCATAATAATATGGTCTACTACTGATACATACAAATATGTAGCCCGGAGTCAAATTATATGTATTTACAAAGACTTCCTAGAACCTACAGACTATACCCACTAGCCTAGCACTATACTAGCCCACCAGTTGTACCTAAATGCGTGTCACCAGTCCGTTCAAAGAAATCTTTTAAACAGGTAAAATGTATTACATAGGTACATAACTATAAAGAAAGGTAATGAATTAATGATAGTAATACAAAACCGTGGAGAGTTTAAAGCGAAATCTGAAAAAGTATGACGTTGATTGAGTATTGACAGCCTCCGTGACGTAGTGGGTGATGAGCCGACTGCGAAGCGTGAGGTCGTGGGTTCGATTCCCACCCAGGACAAATATTTTTGTGATGAGCATGACTATTTGTTCTGTGTCTGGGTGTTAATTTATCTATTTAGGTATGTATTTAGAATTATATAAGTATGTTTATCAGCTTTCTGATTACCATAGTACAAGCATGCTTTGCTTAGTTTGGAATCAGCTGGCGTTGTGTGAATTGTCCAAAGATATTAAAAAAAAAGAAAAAAGGATCTAAAGCCTTTTGAATATTTCCCCGGCAAAAAGAAAGCGATGCTTTAGCTAAGAGTTGAGAGCAAAGCGATTCTGATGTTTATTTCGTCTATTTATTTGTTATACAAAATAACAAATAAATAAACAAAACTGTAACTCTATTAGACTTAATTTTGAGTTTGGATGTGAATATGGCCGCGGTGACATCGAATTTTCTGCAACTATCAGAATCGAAATACTTTTAAGGAGTTAACAAATAGTTGTTTAACAAGTTGCATAAATAACTATATCTACAGGTATCTATGCAAGACTATTAAGACTTGTGTTACGGACGGCGACAACTTAGCAATAAGTCGATAGTATATAAGTTATTATTTTAACATATTAGATTAAGTTTATAGGTAAAATGTAAATAAAAGTTCCCTACTTTACTGTAGAATAGGATAAAAACATAGGTTAGAGCAGTGTCGCAATAGAAAGAGACAAACCTATATGATAGAAAGAGATAGGTATAGAAAGAGATAGACCTATAAGTTAGAACGAGATAGGTAGAGAGAGACAGACCTATAGGTAAGAACGAGATAGACATAGTGCCACGCGATTGGTCGGCAACTCATTGAACCCCTTGCTATTGTGACACCTCAAAATAGTACTTAAGGTGATTAGGATTTTGATTTTTTGTCAATCAAAAACATTCCCGCTTTGGCGTCCGGTCCGAGCAGCCCTGCCTGCTCGCCGCGCTATCTCCGTCCTGTTGTGCATAGTGCCCAGTGTCTGTGCGTGATCAGTGCGTTCTGTTCAACCGTTTTACGTTGAACCCGCTAGTTTTCGTTGCTTAATTTCTGCCAACCTTTGGGATTAATTAAGTTTCGGACGGCGTTGGGTTGGTGGATACCTCAACGGTGCCAACGAAGCCAACCAGCGTTGACCCGGTGCGCTCTCAGATCTCCTGGTCTGAGGAAACCGGCAGACCCGATCCCATTGCACTTGGTCGTATCCAAGGGTGACGGTACGCAGTTACGACCCATAGGGATAACTGCTTTGCAATCATTCCCGTCCCGCTGCCTATCCATGGCGGGGACTTCCCCGTCCCCCGCGGCAAGCCTAGCCTCACTAGGCTTGTCGAGTAAAGAGTTGTTCCAGTACTTTCTCGAGTACTTCCCTCCACAAGCCATACAAGAATTCATAACCTTCACTCTGACTGGCGTCAAGCCAGAAGCGATTCCAGGGTCTCCTCGCGCTTCAGTGAAACCTAGCCCTCCCGCGAAGTCTGATTCGCCCGCATCCTGTGATGCTACTCCCCCTTCCGAAGAGATGGAGTTTTCCGACTCCTCTTCTACCAAATCTTCCAGGAAGCGTCCTGCCGAGTCCTCCTCAGCCTCCTCTTCCGAGGAATCCTACTCGCTGGCCACTTCGGACAGCACCCTCACCGGACATACCACCTCCACCGATGAGGAATTCAAGCCTGTGCAAAGCCGCAAAGGCAAAGGCAAAAACAAAAACAAGGCCCACAAACGCGTCGCCAAGGACGACGACGTACGCCCCTCCTCCTCGGCCTCTGAGGCCCGACCCAGTACCCCGATAGAGCCCACACCGCCTATGCCTATAGACGTAAGCCCTCCCGAGGGTTCTGACCCTCCAAACCAAGAGCCAAGTCAGCCAGCCCCGAGCTGCCCCCCCAAAGAAAAGCCTCCACCAGTTTTCCTTAGAGATAAAACTCTATGGAACGACTTATCCAGTCTTTGCACCGAAAATAAGGTGCATTACACCCAGGCCTCCAACTCAGGAGAATCCATTAAAATCACCGTCCCATCAATGGACGACTTCCGCGCCCTCAGGCGCCTCATGGGTATCCATAAGATACCGTTTCACACCTTCGCCCTCCCAGAAGAGCGCAAGGTTCGCGCCGTCTTACGCGGCCTTCCTTACGAATTTCCCAACGAGGAAATTAAAAAAGACTTAGTAAGTCAAGGCTTCCCCGTCGAGGGTGTACATAAAATGCACAGTCGTACCGGCATAAAATTCCCGTTAGCTCTGGTCATAATGTCCAATACCCCAGTCGCTCGCGACCTCTTCAAATCCGTCCACACTGTGTGCGGGCTATCAAACATCCGTGTTGAAGCCCCCAACAGGCGTGGCTACCCCGGCCAGTGCCACCGCTGCCAGCTGTATGGCCACGCAGCGGCCAACTGTTCCGCCACCCCTAGGTGTGTAAAATGCCTAGAGTCTCACAGCACCCAAGAGTGCAAACGTCCCCACGCCGCTGAGACACCTCCAGCGTGCGTGTTATGTAAACAGGTCGGCCACACGGCCAACTACCGGGGTTGCCCTCGAGCCCCCCGTCCTTCCCAGCCCAAGGTATCCACCCCTTGGCGACGCCCCACAGCTGGTAGAACTGGTCCTCCACCAGTCACCAACGCAAACTTCCCGCCTCTTAAGCCGGTCGAACCTCTCTCGTGGAGACGAACCGCACCCGCCCCGCAGGACATTCCGGCGCAAAAGCCCCAGCCAACCCCACCCGTCTATACAGCCCCGCCTGCAAGCGGGCGCAAACCCGACCCCCCTGGCCCCAAGCCCCAGCCAAATGTGAATTCCACATTGGCTGATGACATTCAGACCGTTATGGACGCTTTACGTAACGTCAACCTGTCAGAGCTATCGATCTTCGCATCGAAGCTCCGACAGGCAAAGAGTGGCAGCGAGAAACTTCTTGTGCTCGCTGAACACTACGACTTAGTTATCGCACTTCAGTGAGTACAGCGCCTAGGGCGCCCCCTCCCTCCGATCTCTCTCTCCGAGTCATAGTCCCAGTCAATATCACATTCAGTGTTTAATTCCCAGCGGATGGTCCCTCGGGAATCCACCGCTAGCGCCTACATCACCCTGTTGATGAGGTCGCATCCGATGAAGGCTTAAAGGCCCTCGGGCTAAAGCCAGTAGGGTGGTGTTTAGTGGGTAAGGCACGTAGGTTATAGTGAGTCCCACATATCCAACACAGCCGGCTGCGTTGGAATGCATGAGCATTCACCACCCCCCTCCCACGTATGTCCGGAGGGTCGCCCTTTTCCATCTTCTGGGCCCAAAAAAAAAAAATGATTTTTTGTATTCGGATTCGGAAGAAAATAAAAATAAGGAAGAAAAGTAAGGAAGAAAATTAAGAAGAAATAAACGGGAAGAAACCAAAAAGGAGTTTTCTTCACACACCCCCAATAGTTTGGTCCTTCGTCGTCGGATGGTGGAGAATCCAGGAAGAAGAAGCGCTACGAGGAATTCACAGGCGAATCTACGCTACGGGGATTCTGAAAGGAATCTGCGCTCCGGTAGATTCAGAAGCGAATCTACGCTACGAATTCACAGGCGAATCTGCGCTACGGCGGATTCAGAAGTAAATCTGCGCTCCGGGGATTCAGAAGCGAATCTGCGCTCCGGTGGATTCAGAAGCGGATCCACGCTACGGCAGGTTCAGAAGAGAATCTGCAATAAATCAATCGTCATGAATACCAGAAGCCGTCTTCGTTCCGAGTCGGGGTTCAGCGAGGCAGAAGCATCCCACATTACTAAGGGTGTATCGGGGCCGCTACTGCATCACATATACGAAGACCCACCGCAATCGCCATCGACCGCTGCAGGAGAAATACCCCAAGGGAGAAGGTTGCATCGCTCACCTCCACGGCCAGTGAGAGAAACCGCAACAGAGGCATCAACGGGGATGTCTACCATGGGGCCACCTGCACAACCGGCCATTACACCGGCAAGACGTGAAGCTACATCACCTATACGAAGACCTACGTCACCGGCGCTTACCGCTCGCACTAACACGTCAAGAAGAAGCACCGACGCGCGGTTAAAGATGGCTCAATACGAAGCGGAAAAAGAACTCGCGGAACTGGAAGAACAACGATTGAAATTGAAAGCGAAGCTAGTTAAGTCGCGACTAGCCGCCGAGATGTCAGCGATCGAAGCCGAATCCGAATACGCAGCCAGCGCGTGTCAAGAAAGGGTACAAGACTGGGTCGATAGAAGCATCGCAGAACAACGGCCGTCAACCTCCAAATACCGAGAAGAGCCACAAGAGGACCGCCCTCCCACTAGTAAACAACAAGGGGAGAGCTCCAAGTACCAAGGCATTCAACGACTAGCGGATACTTTGGAGAAGATGCTTACGTCACGACCACCGCCGCGCCAAACAGCAGAGCTTCCTGTCTTCACGGGTACTATCGCCGAGTGGCTTCCATTCAAAGCCGCCATGGAAGACTCTACAAGAATCTTCAAGTTTTCGCCGACGGAAAACCTTCTACGCTTGAGAAACAGCCTCAAAGGTGAAGCAAGGGAAACAGTACTCTCACAGCTGTTCACAGCATCCAACCCAGATGTCATCATGCGCACGCTGGAATTAAAATATGGACGTCCAGATTATATCGTCGACCGGGCTATGGAAGATCTCAAGAAACTGCCGAAAATAGGAAATGCAAGTACCGACTTGTACGATTTCGCAGTCAAGGTGCAGAATATAGTCTACACAATCAAGAGCGTAGACATAAGGGGCTATCTGCAGAATCCACTATTGGTCCGCGACGTAACTGAGAAGTTGACTCCTCACCTCATCACCAAGTGGGCAGAGTTCGCTGCTGCTAACGAACACCGCATCGTCGAAGAAAGCGAAATGATCGTCCTATCAGAATTTTTACTGGCTGAAGCGGATCTAATGCTGCGATACACTCACACAATGAGACGAAGCGCTCCGGTACCCGTCAAGAAGGAAGTAGCTCCAAAGAGGGTGGCTACTAGAGGCGTGTACACCGCAGAAGAAAGCGCACAGGAAGAAAGAAGATGCTTCATGTGTCAGTCAGGAGGACACTACACTCCAGATTGCTCGAAGCTCAAAGCACTCGACATCGACGACCGTTGGAAGTGGGCTAAAGAAAACAAGATGTGCTTCAAATGTATGAAGCGGAAGCACAGCCGATTCAGCTGCAAAGCTAAGGCTTGTGGAGTCCGCGGGTGCACATATCGACATCATGCGATACTTCACAAAGAAAGGGCAGCAGAGACTACGACTACGGTGAGTACTCCAGACGACTGCAAAGAGGACGAAGCAGAGGCAGCGGTAATGAACGTCATAACGAAGAAGACACCTACTTCAGTGCTGCTCAAGACCTGCAAAGTGAAACTCAGCGGTCCACGGGGGGAGGTAATCACCCACGCTCTTCTGGACGAAGGATCCACGGTGACGCTAATAGATGAAGAATTAGCGAACCAACTCACCGACGGCGGATCAACACAGCCTTTGAACATAAGAGGCATCAATGATCAAAGAAGAATCGACAGCAAGACAGTCAAGATTCAAATCAAGGGTCTACGCGAACACGAAGCATACGACGTGACTGCTCGTACGATAAAGGGACTACAGCTGCATCAACAACGCGTGCCACGTGACTTAGGACGGTATGCACACTTACGAGGCGTACAGGCGAAGATCTGCGCGGGAGAAACGAAACCTCGCATACTCATAGGAGCTGACAACTGGCATCTGATAATATCAAGGCAACTACGCGCCGGCAGAAGAAACGAGCCAGCCGCATCGTGGACGAAGCTAGGATGGGTGCTACATGGATCAGTCCCAAGAAAAATGATCGTACAAGACGAAGCAGCCGTACTTCACATATGCACAAGCGACATTCAACTTCAAAAACTCGTCGAGTCACATTTCAACGTGGATTCGCTTGGCGTATCGACCAAAGAGAAGGTCAACAAGTATGAAAAGAGAGCCAACGATATTTTCGAAGCAACCGTCAAGAGGAAGAACGGATATTTCGAAGTGGGTCTACCATGGAAGACGGACTACCTAGTTTTCCCTGAGAGCTACGAATCTGCCCTGAAGAGACTACACACACTGGAGAAGAGGATGAACAAGGAGCCCGCATTCAAGAAAGAATACACAGCGCAAGTCGATAACCTGTTAGAAAAAGGCTACGCGACGCCGTGCGATGGAAGCGAGAAGAACAGCAGGATCGACAGTCAGGACCGATGGTTCACCGGACCTCCCTTCCTTCAGGCGCCGGAAGATCACTGGCCTAAGGAGAGTGAAGAGAGCGTCGAGACAGATGAAATCACTTGCTACGCCATCGAGAGAAATGACTCAGACTTGGACGAAGTACTACCCGACATCGAGAGGTTCTCCAGCTTTAAGAAATTAATAAGAACTACGGCACTAGTCCAGCTCTTCGTCGAGAAGCTGAAATCAAAGGACAAGGCTCTACATTTGGAAGTCTCACATTTAGAAGCAGCTGAGCGACGGTGGCTCCAACGATCGCAACGAGACTCCTTCGAAGAAGATTTAACGCGTCTGAAACGGAACCAACCACTGTCACGTTACAGCAAACTGAAGAAGCTCGACGTGGTCTTAGAAGACGGACTAATGAAAGCCAGAGGCAGAATAGGTGCGCTTAACTCCACGACGCATTCAAACGAGCCAGTAATACTCGACGGGCGACATCCTTTCACTCGTCTGCTTATCGAGAGCTATCATCGTCAAGCAGGACACGCGAACAACGAACGAGTCGTCAACGAACTTCGCCAACGATACATAATACTGCACCTAAGACCGGCGGTTAAGAAGATAGCAAGAAACTGTCAATATTGTCGAGTATACAAGGCGACGCCGAGGACACCACCGAAAGGAGACCTGCCAAAAGAAAGACTGGACCCAGGACATCGTGCCTTCACTTACTGTGGCATAGACTATTTTGGACCTCTGACAGTTACAATCGGAAGAAGACACGAAAAAAGATGGTGCGCGTTATTCACCTGTCTCACGACGAGAGCGATTCACTTGGAAATCGTTCAGTCGCTCTCAACGGATTCGGCGATAATGGCGTTAAGAAGAATGGCTGCCAGAAGAGGATGGCCACGTGTCATATACTCCGACAACGCAACGAACTTCAGAGGAGCGGACGTCGAGCTCAGAAACACTTACAAGAACTGGATTCCTGAGCTACGGAAATACAGCCTGCAGTACAACACGGACTGGCGTTTTATACCACCAGGGGCGCCGCATATGGGAGGAGCTTGGGAGCGTCTAGTGCGGTCGGTAAAAGCGGCACTAAGCACAACGCTCAAGGAAAAGTCACCGAAAGAGGAAGTGCTGCAGACACTAATCGCCGAGGCAGAATACAGCGTGAACGCACGACCACTTACGCACGTCTCCGTGGATCCCGACGATCAAGAAGCTTTGACACCCAATCATTTTCTCATCGGTTCATCGACAGGACTACCACGAACTGGAGCATGCGAAGAGGCGGACCGTCATATCTGGAAGAAATCGCAAGCGCTAGCGGACCAGTTTTGGCAACGATGGATAAAGGAATACTTACCCACGCTCATTCCACGGGGACAAGTAAACGCCGAGGCTGCCCGACTACGAGAAGGCGATCTAGTAATAGTGGTCGACGACACGCTGCCCCGTAACACCTGGCCAAGAGGAATCATCGAGCGAGTGCATCCGGGACCGGACGGCGTCATCAGATCAGCAGATGTTCGCACTAAAGGAGGCGTGTTCCGGAGGCCTACGACAAAACTCGCCGTCCTTCAAGTAGAAGAGGCTTCGAGGAGTCTACGCCGGGGGGAGAATGTTACGGACGGCGACAACTTAGCAATAAGTCGATAGTATATAAGTTATTATTTTAACATATTAGATTAAGTTTATAGGTAAAATGTAAATAAAAGTTCCCTACTTTACTGTAGAATAGGATAAAAACATAGGTTAGAGCAGTGTCGCAATAGAAAGAGACAAACCTATATGATAGAAAGAGATAGGTATAGAAAGAGATAGACCTATAAGTTAGAACGAGATAGGTAGAGAGAGACAGACCTATAGGTAAGAACGAGATAGACATAGTGCCACGCGATTGGTCGGCAACTCATTGAACCCCTTGCTATTGTGACACTTCAAAATAGTACTTAAGGTGATTAGGATTTTGATTTTTTGTATTCGGATTCGGAAGAAAATAAAAATAAGGAAGAAAATTAAGAAGAAATAAACGGGAAGAAACCAAAAAGGAGTTTTCTTCACACACCCCCAATAACTTGACTGTAAGTCTACCCACATATCTCTGATTCAGTTATAAAATAAGTCATTCCAAATACACCTACTTCGTTTTTTAATACATTTCAGTTCATTTTAGATATAATCTGAGTATGGATGTTAATATTAGGTACTGCATTGGTAAGTGAGAAGCGAGAGATGAAGGATCTCTAAATAAGAAGCGCAATGGATGATCAGCCAATACGTATTGTTAGTGCCTATTTCTGATCTTCCATCACCGTATAAAGTAATATACAATCCCACCAAACACATTTTCATATAAAATGATGCCAAGACGGGTGAATGGCTCACTCTGTGAAAAAGATATCAGATCGCACTCAGAGGCGAGCTTCTGAATCAACAAGCCCTTAGTCTGCCAGCCCTAACTTCACCAACTCTACATTTCAAAATGTGTAGCTTTACGTAATAATGTGTACTTCTGTGCCTTCTTGATGGTACAGTGATTATAACGATTTGTTATTTTAAATTAATTTAATGGGTAGGTAGTAGACGAGCACGCAAGCCACCTGGTGTTAAGTGATCGGTACAGCCCATGGACTCACATCCTCTATCAAGCTAAAGTTTTGCTTGGGGTCGTATTCCGGGAGCTGATAGTCGACTCATGTAAGTCTGGCCGCCAACTGCACCTTTCCACCTAAACACAATAGAATTATTTAACTGCAGTAGTGGGTGCAGCGATGGTACTTCCCTTCCCTGGTCCAATCGTTAAACTGTTGACAGCAAAGCTTACCTATAGATCACCTTATATCTTTTAGATCTTCAGCGTTATAAAGTTTTAATAAAGCATTATTCTATCTGTTTACGTAGATTCGTTCAATAAGGTAAACTGCTAAGGTTGGGACCCTTACTTGTCCATAGATGGAATGCTAATAAACATAATCAAAAATCATTTATAAATTATTCAAACAGACTTAATGTAGGCAAGTACCTCTCACCTACCTCAAGAATATGCATTTAATGAAAACGTAAATGCCGATATAATAAAAAATATTTATAGCGTACTTACATACAACGTACGAATTAGGTAAGTACCTAAAACTTAAACGGACTAGGTTTTACATCAGAAGGTCCTACTTAGTGTTTGTGTACACACTTAGGTATTGCGCCAAGGACTAAAGTGACTAACCGTCATCCTCGGTGCGTCCTTTCCTTTCACGACCTAAAGATGATTACATGCAAGAGTAGATTACCTTGCCGTGTGTAAAGTTGGCGAAATACTAGTTATTAATTCAAAAAGATTAAATTATTAAAAGCAATAATCTACAGGCAAGGTACCTACTCAAGCCTCAGCCTAAGGACTGCATACGACCTCAGACAGGACTCGAGTATTATTGAGGTTGACTGCATAGGTCCGTGTATACCCAGTATCCGGCACCGTAATGAATCTCATCATAATAAATCTACTCCTATTCCGATGCGGCTCCAATTAGGATTATAGGAATTATCTACTGGTATTATAGGATTTACTACTTAAAAATTATGTGGCAAAAAAATATTACAGATTTTAGGCAGATTAAGAATAGCCGTTATTTTTTGGGTAGGTACTCGTACCTATTAATGAAAAACGCATATATAAACAAACGATTGAATGAGTTAAGTAGAGCGTTCATAAATGTCAAACCACCTCACTTCAATCAATTTTAATTTTGAAAATAGTAGGTATTGTTACACAGGATTTATTTAAATCCTTACTAGTATCCTTACTAATAATATTATAGATCGGAAAGTGAGTTTGTTTGTTTGTTCCGCTTTCACGCCGTAACTACTGAACCGATTGCTTTGAAATTTTGCAGACGTAAAGTTAGAAGTCCGGATTAAATAATAGGGTACTTTTTATCCCGGAAAATTTTGATATTCCCGAGGGAACACAAAAATATTGTTAGCTTCATACCAGTTCGATGATAGACGACGCTGTGTGTCGTTTAAAACAAGGTAATACATTGCAAACGAATATGCACATGTAAACTTGAAGCTAAATGATACGATAATTAATCCCAGAAAATGAGGAATTCCCGAGGGATAACATACAATTTGGTTTATCGTCTGAACTGGTTTTTTACATCTACTTATCCTGTGTACCTACTTAGTATTTTTTTTACTGCAGCTAAGCAAAAACTTCTGTACTTATTTACCTACCCTTTACCCTGGTATAATAGACTGTTCCAGAGGGTTAACAAAAGTTATGAATAATTAAAAATGAAATGAAATATGAATAATGAAAATATTTTGATGAAGTTATGGGAGAAACTACTGAATATTTATCTGTAGACACAGTGATAGAAACAGAATATAGTACCTCATATCCTGTAGAGTTCTTAAATTCTTTGGAATTATCTGGGGTGCCTTCTCATAAAGTAAAATTAAAAGTACGGGTTCCGGTGATGCTCATGCTTAATCTCGATACCCCTAGACTGTGTAATGGTACCAGGCTGCGTGTCACTCAGCTTGGGCGGAATATTATAACAGCAACTATTTTAACTGGCCGGCCGTGTTCTGGGGCTGCGGCGAGCCGCACCGGTTGAATGATGCGGCGCGCCGCATCCCCTCCACTCACTCGACGTGGTTAGCCGCAAACGCCGCGTCCCTCCTCAGTCGTCGCTAGATATTTTACGCAGTCTGCAAAATGCGCAAATCTGTGTTTATTTTTTCGATGATATTTTCTGCGATAATATAAATATATAACTACCGCAACTTCTTCGACGTCCACCATGTTCAAATTTCTCGAAGCACTGACGATTGCGGTAGACCGCAATAGCAACAAGACGATACAATTAGCCGGAATACGGCGTGCGTCGTTATCATGCGGTTTTATATAAAAATCGATGTGCGACCTGCTGAATCGGCACGCCGCACATCGATTTTTATATCGTCTGTCTGTTGTTCTTTATTTTATTTATTATAGTTAGTTCTGTTGTTGTTGTTTTCTCGCTTAAACGGCTGAGCGGATTTTGATGAAATTTGGTATGGAGGTAGTTTGAGTCCTGGAAAGCAATGTTTTATAGCGGGAGAACTTCTCATTCCCACGGGAAAATCTAAAAAGCGCGATATAAGCGAGTTCCACGGGGGCGAAGCCGCGGGCGGAAAGCTAGTGATTAAATAAATTAGGTAACGTTTTAAACTCATAACCTCATAGTAGGGTGGATTATAACCTTTGTCGTGGGTACTATGGAGCACTATGGACGCACAAAAATTCATGAACACAAACACCCAGCCCGAGCACAGAACCTTAAACTCCTCAGTTTAATTTCGGCCTCGCCGAGAATCGAATCCGGAACTCCCGATTGGCAGTTAAATGAAATGAAATAGGAGATGAGCTTGTGTGGCCCGTATCCACATGGTGTTTAGTGATCGTTTGTAGCCCATAGACTTCTATACACAACCGCAAGCTTTAGTCTGGTTTGAGGTTGTAAGAGTTGCTTCGGAGGACTTGCTCTATGTAAGGGCAAATAGAACCGACGTTTAAGTTCTTCCAAACCAATTGTGATAAACTTATACCAGGTCCCCTTACCTTGAACTTTGAATGACTGACAATGAGTGAAACGGTAATAGGCCAGCATCGACAACCCTTCACTTCACGTAATGCGATGACACCATTCCATCCAAGTGTTCCAGCGCATCCGTTACGACGCGATTGCGAACAACTTTGCTATTTGATCCTAATTATAAATGTAATAAACCATATATTAGGTACCTATTATCTGTGCCCCGCGGTTTTACCCGCGTTGGAAGGAATCAGTGGCGTGAATTGAATATTTTCAATAGGTTTACTTAGTTTACTAACGCATACTATTGCATATTTTATGAAAAAGTAATTATTGTGACTCAGTGTAATAGCACAGAATACATAATATGGTATTATATGGTAATAGTTACAACATATCGCGCACTTTTTGTAGGTATTGATGTCGTCTTTAAAACTGTAGGTCATCGTAGTACCTACCTACATCACTTTGCTCTCTTACCAACAATTTTCGCAGTATTTTTTCACTCGTTCATACATTATTTAAGTTTTCATACGGATCCCAAACGTTTTTAAAATATTCTATAGGTATTATAATTAGGTACATTCATCACGGATAATGCAGAATTTTTCAAATCGGTCCAGTAGTTCCGGAGCCTATTCAATGCAAACAAACAAAAAATCAAACATTTCCTCTTTATAAATTATTACAGATATAGAATAGATGAATGCTTTCAACTGCATACGATCTCAGATGAGACTTGCTTAAAATTCGAAATGAATATTTGTGAAATTATGTAAATTGACAAGTGTAAGAATCGATGTAGGGATCGAATTTAGTAGGACTACCTATAGAGTAGGTAGTTGGTCCATCGGAAAAAAATCCTCGTGGTCCAACTAAGGTGTGTGGACCAATAAAGGCCACTCTAACGAGTAAACACTTTTTATTCGTTTATTTAGTTACTGGATAAATTAAAAAGAAGAAAGAATAAAAATAAAACAAATTATTAAGTAATACATTGTTTTATTGTGCTCCATATAGGTAGGTACCTACACAACTTTTTTTACCTAACTTTAAATCACTATTGTGTAAACTTATTTAAGTTTTATTAAGCTCTTCCAAATGGACTTGCAAAAAACACGGCTCCAAACAAGGCCAATATTATACGTGAGTCGTTAAACTTAAAAATAGAGTTGTAACAACAACAACCAACGGTTGGACGTTGGACGGGACCGCGCGATCCTGAAGGAACAGCGGGCTTGAACATTCACCAAGGTTGTTTAGTGGCGAGCTTTTCCATAATTGTTTGCAATTGTTGGCAATAAAAATCTGCAGTAATCGTCTGGATTTGGCGCAAATAGATAAGTAACGTTTTATAACTTACGCCGAAGGCTGCTACTACGAGTAATTCAGGAGTGGTTTGAGATGGATCTGTTTCCACTATTGCCTTCAATTCTTCGTTATGTACTTGAGTATCAGATCGTTTTATTCTTATTATTATTTCCAGAACGGAAACGTTGAAACCAAAAAACGTCGTTTCAGCAACACTGGAGCCAACGGTGGAACTCGTATTCGTAGGTAAATACTGCGAATTTTCAATTAGTCTATAGTTATTGCAATGTTGAATGAAACTCATACAAATGATGTGAAAACAAATAAAATACATACGAATTTTAAAACAACATTTTTCTGGCAAAATAAATTTAAATTTCGAATACCTAATTAAACGCAAGGTATTTGATTTTACAGTTGCCATATTTTTTTAAGTTCATAATTAAAACGGGGGTTCCGTTATAATTATGACATGGGTATCTGTGTGTATACCTATCGAAGTACTACCGTAAACGATAGGTTACAGATTTACTAGGCACAGTAGGTACTTAGTTTTGAAGCTGATGCAGAGAATAATATATATATAGAATAAACAACTTATTTAGTAGTAAGTACACCAACCCACGAGTAAGCCAGATAAAATTGACCGTGCGAAAAACCGCCCTCTTCTATTCAATTTACTCCGGTGAATTATTTATTTATTTAATCACACAAAATTAAGTAAACCTTACAGACTAACTAGCCTAATACGTTTTCTTAGTTCTATTTTGTACATATAAACCAACTGTTTTACGGAATTCTGCAGGTGACGAATAAAAAACGTCCAAATTTGGATTCGAAGATAATGTCACCGCCCGAACTAGTGGTGACTGTCGCATCAATACTAATCTGCAGCACGGGACTGAAAATAGTTCGCGTCGCCTCGCACGAATGTACCTATCAGGAACGCTCAAAAGATATATTTATATCGAATTAAAAAGATATATTTATATAGAATTATATATAGAATTATAAAGATTACACTACCTACATTACATATTATATTGGACAGCAGTCCAATAGCCTATGTTAGCACTGTTAGTTGGGTGGTCTTTGACGGTCACTTGTCATGGAGTGCCCATGTGAATGATGTCTGCCGTAAGGTTCACTAACTGTCTCCAAAATGCTCTATCCTTAAAAACTAAAATCACACTTGCCGAAACGCTAATCCATCCTATCATCAAATATACTGACGTCTGCTATTTGGATGCCACCGAGGAGCAACTAAACAAGCTTGAGCGCTTGCAAAATTTGTTTCGCTTTGTTTTCGGACTGAAAAGTATGATCGTGTATCTGCAATGAATTCCGCAAGAATCTCAAGTGGCTCCCAATCCGACTTCGGCGATACACTCGAATATTATGTCTCCTTTATAATATTCTCCATAATCATACTTCTCCTTCTTACTTACGCAGTCGTTTCTCCTTTGCCCGTGACACTGACGCCCCTTTTTTTCTATCAGAGGGAAACCTTCAAAACGTACCTTGGGGAGGACTCCGGGATCTCCGGCGGAACGCACCGGTGTCCTCCACGCGACCCGTGGATTATGAAAGCATTATTGTAAAATATGTTCATTTTTTATATTTAACATTCAAAAAACGTGCCAAGAATTTTATTCTTATTTAAAATCATCACCAGCTGTATTGAAACAAATTTGTTCATCTGAAAGATATAAAAATAAAACTGAGAATTTGTTTAATTACATTTTTAATTTGCAATAAATACTTACCTACGATTTCAATAAATAAAATAAAACTTAATTAGAAATTAGTCTTTTTTTCACTGTCGACTTTCTAACTGATGTACAAACCGTAGTCCCATTTTGAGTAAAAAAATTGTTTGTAAAGTAGGTTTACGATCGTGATGTTTACGTGATAACGTCCGCATGACAAGTTTCACGGAATGACTGGCAGCGCTCGAGATGAGACGGGAGATCGGTCCGTCTCTCTCTCGTTATACCTGCGATCGCGCTCGTGAGGTTTTGGTGTGACACAAGTTTCTGAACATGTCACCCGACTAAAACGATTTTAAAGACGTTATCACGTCAAAAATAAATGGTCACGTTATGTATGAGCCACTTTTTGCCACTCTCATACAAAAAATATTAGTAAAAAAACATTGAACTTAGTCAATTTTGAGAGAAAATGGGCCAGAAATTGCATTTGATTTCGGCAAAATGGAATAATCTTTCGTAAAATTTATTTGACATAAATACTCTTCAGTTTATAATCAATCCGTTTCCTGAGAAGGAAATCTTATTAATAATGATGATTCGGCTTTTAGATCTTTTAAAGTGGTAACCAAAATCTCGCATAATAATTCTTGACGCAAGCTATAAAAGTGTCTAATGTATTAGATTATTAATGAAATGAAAAGTTATATTGGGCAATGATAGTTGTAGAAGTACTGTAATTTATTTGCTGTGTTCAAACGGGTAAATAAGCAAATACGGCCCCTTAATCCCGAAGCTACAGGGACTGACACAGGCGCGGTCCCGGGGGGAGGGGTCACAGGGGACATGACCCCCCCCCCCAAATCCATCAGTCATGCATAGACGGAAGGGAAAACAAGCCAATTTGGGACACCTCTTCCCCCAAATTTTTTAATGACCTCCCCCAAAATTGAAGGCTGCGACCGCTCCTGGACACTGACGCCCCTAGCAGGTCGCTTGTAAAAACTCTCCTTAGCTTTCCCTCGTGTACGTCCAGTGTTTATTCTCACTCATATACTGTACATGCGGTGAGACTGATGTGCAGTGAGTGTGAAACGTTATTTATTATTTATATTTATTTTCATGTAGCGAGTTTTCATATAAAAAAAAACATTCACAAATGTCGCCGTTCCTTAAATATTTTCATGACTTATAGTTACCTAACACTTAAGTATTTTTTTAATACCGTGCAATATTTATTATAGATTTCAAACATTAAGCAATTTAGCTGACATGACGAAATTTCAAAAAGTATTAGAAAGTGGTTGCAATTTTAGGTTGCTCCTCTCTGAATTTTTTTTCATGTACGAGTACCTATGTCAAATTTTTGAACGACACGGCAAGACGTTTAACAAATAAGAAAGTTTATTTTATATGGGATCAAAAGCACCAAGGAGTTACCCCCAAAAATAACTTTCTACCCTTTTTTAACCCCGCTAGATGAGTTTCAATAATATACGAAATACATCTTCCGTCAGTCGTGTTAAAGAATGTTTATGCAAAATTTGAAGTAGATTGGACCAAGGAATCACGAAGTCCCATAGAAAAGATTATTGCCGCAGTTTTTCAACGCCTTAGGGGTGGAATTTCGAAAAATCTGTTCTTATCGGACGCCTACGTCATACAAAGATCAGACTCAGACAGACAAGTTTCAGGTCTCTACGATCAACAATTTGGGCTGTGGCTTGATCCATCAGTCAGTCATTCAGGACAAAGTATTTTATATGTAATAATAGAAGATACGTTGTCATATTGAAGCCTATAAAAATTGAGCTCAAACTTTCTATGACAGGTTATTAAAAGGACTATACCGAATAAAACTCATGCCATGATAATTTTCACATTTTATTTACAATAATATATTAATATTCTCTTTATTTATTCCGTGTACACTTTGCTCATAGTCAGGTCAGGCACTGCGCACTCACGACTATTAACAACTGATCATTATAACTACAGATCGAACCTCACTTTTTTACAAAATAAAAATACAGAAGCATCCATATAACTAAAAGTTTCGCCTAAAGCGTCTCATACAAATTGAGATCATTTGAGCAATAATCTCAGCTTAATATAACATAACTTCATAAAATCAAACTTATATTAATTAGCATCTTGTTTTTAATTATTGCACAACAATATGATTAAATTAAAAATAGTCCTTTGAGAGTAAGGTATATAAGATCTTTTATGCCTTAGATGTGATACTCAAATTTTAGTCAAATCAATTTTTACGCATATTGCGGACTGAACCTTGTTTATTGTCATTTCCCTTGGATGTTAAACATTACGTAAATATACACAAGTATATACTTATATAAACAACATTTATTCACATCGATTACTACACAATACACAGTGACTTGTAATAGGTGTAATTCCTTTAAAAGGGTGAAATCGGGGCTAGTTAAGAAAAACTATAAATAAATAACGCTACATACTCATAGCCCCACACTAGGATTCCCTGTGTCGTGGGTACCATGGACGCTCACAAAGACAGAAACACAAACACCCAGGCCAAGTACAGAAATTAAAACTCATCATTTCAATTTCTGCCTCGCCGGGAATCGAACCCGGAACCCTCCGATCCGTCCGGCATGGTAACTATTGCGTGACACGGGTCGTCACTATAGTATTATCAACTGCATATAAGAGACTACTGATTTTCGGACCTGGTACATAAATGATGTTACAGAAAATGGAGGTGCACCATACTCACCTATTACAAGTAATCATTTACATAGCATAACTTCAGAGATTTCAAAAATTTTTTCATCAAAATTGTCAAGGATAGTCACAATCATATTAATGGACTTAACAATGGAATATCTTTTCCATGGTTCACTACACAAGTAATAATGTATCTTATCAATATTTTTTAATCATTACAATTTCTTTGCCTTATAAACCTTTGTTTCGAAATTGCGCGATATTTACTATAATTATTACAGAGATTTTTTTTAAAGTATCATGGACGTCACCTAAAAGCCATTGTTAAGTCAATGAACTAGTGCTATTGGCACCTTTTTGAAACACAAAGCGTTTATCCCGCGCCTTTTTACACCATTTTCATTTCATTCAAAACATTTTCTGATTAGAAGCAATGGGTCCTATTCAACAAGTTCATCTTCTGTTATATAAAGAAGCATATTTTATTTTATTTGTTTTAATGGGCCACAAAATTTGTAATTAATAATCTTGTTCAATATAACTATATTAAAATTATCTTTAAATCAATTTTAATAATAGGTATGGTAAATTACTGTATAAATGTCGCAGCCATCTGGTTAAATCAGCCAATCAATTTACAGGCTAGCCCGGTATTTAAACGCCGGCATTAAATTGAATGCCTGTAGCTTCGGGATTAAGAATAGAGCTACGGTATTCCCCGACTGGTTGTAAGAGGCTAACTAAAAGGGGGCTTCCGGGGTTGCCGAAGGTGAGAGCGGGAGCTGGACCCGTCAGCCACCGAGGGGGTTTTAGTGCTGATAAAATCCTATATAACCCGGTATCCTCTCCTTAGTTGCTGGATAACTTTTGAAGGTCTGCCCCCCCCCCACCCTCCCCCTCATATTAAAAAAAGGCCAAGAGTTTATTGAACTAACACTACTCAATGTTGAACTAGTCGGCTTATTGTAAGCTAGCCCTTTGAAGATGGCAGACGTAAAGTCAGTGCAGGTGATTAAAATTTAGTTAATTTTTTTCACTGCCGCGCTAGTAGTCACCAAAACAATTTCGCAAAGCAAGCAATGTTTTTGTGTTTCTTGAATTTAAAGTATGATTATTGGTAAAAATGTGTGACACCATGCATGTGCCTATTATTACGCTTCCGGCTACAGTAGTTAAAAAGTTTTAATTTAATGTTTAATAAAAGTTTTTTGTTTGTTTTATAATAAAATTTGTTCTGATTGTTTTGTTTTATTAAATAAATCGAAGATATCTTACATAATTACTTTCCTTTTTAATGTCAAGTAATCATTTAAGATGTGCACTAATGTAAGCCAAACATTACAATTCCATTCCATTTAACAAAGCGCCAAGTGACGTTCAGCCAAGATTCTGTTCGTTACATTCAGCGACTTGGCTAGTTTTCGTTCAGCCGCTTTATTAAATGCCGGTGTTTAATTACCGGGCTAGCCTGTCAATAGAGTGGTTGATTTAATCAGATGGCTGCGAAATTAATATTAACCTACTTCAATATTATGTTTTAGTATAAAAGTGAGGTCCAGACACTTTAGTCAGGAAAATCAGCCATTAAAATAAGGCAAATTTATAGACAAAAAAGTTAAAGAGAATAACTACACAACGAAATTATTGTTTGAACATAAATATCTGGACAGATAGTTCCGTTTAACATTAATTTTAAGAATCACGTTAAATTGTACTTTATTATATCCATCTATGAAACAATCTCCACCATTGAAAAATATCAATTAAAACTCGTTTTAAAATGGCAGACACAATCACACACTGAATATTGTCAAATAGAACATTAATATGAGAATAATATTAGTTATCTACTGCTCGGATCTAAGTTTCATTAAGGTTATTTGCCTACGAGAAATATAATTTGGCAAGCTTTATAATTATAAATTGTCTACCAACAGATATTGTAAAAACATTCCATATTGAAATACTATTGAGAAATTGAGATCCTCTTATAAGCCACACCCAATATACCCAGAAAATACACTACTAAAATACTGTTTTCCAATGACTACTAAATACCAAGTTAGAATAAGTTTGGTAGACACTACGAATTGAATTTAGGAATATCACAAATT
This sequence comes from Pyrgus malvae, assembly GCA_911387765.1. Taxonomy (NCBI): domain Eukaryota; kingdom Metazoa; phylum Arthropoda; class Insecta; order Lepidoptera; family Hesperiidae; genus Pyrgus; species Pyrgus malvae. The sequence goes on along the minus strand of OU426951.1, from coordinate 18,949,947 downwards.
CATAGCACAATTATTCACACTGACATTAATTTACGACATCAAAAACTCTGTAACACAGAGACTCATAAAACTTTTAAACGTTTTATGCTTTTGTGTTTTATTTAAACGTTTACGCTTTTGTGTTTAACGCACTTTGTTACAAAGTCCTGGTTTTAGACATTTCAAGGTGATTTGAAATTACATTTCCTCTTTACGTCCCAATATTATCTTATGTTTGGAAATAGATTCTTTAATATTTAGATAACTAGACGCATAGTACATGCGTCCCTCTTCTCGTTTCCTTCCAGTGTGGACATAGGTAATGTGACACTCGATTTTTCACGTTTGCATTCTATTAGGTAATGTCGAATTTCAATATTATTTCTACGATACAAAAATCGAGGATCCGATCCAATTATTTAATATACAAAATAGACGGGACAGGTGCATTGCAGAAAAGAGATTCTAATGGAACAAAAAATATCCTATCTTTATCGGTGGGATTTTAAATTGATTTGAGGAAAATAATTTTTAATTGTTAAGTATATGTCAAATACAAAATGTGCCAAATGAACCTTGAATGGCAAAAGATAATGAGTAAAAAAATTAAAACTGATTTCTGCATTTCACCTCCCAAATAACCCCTTCCGTATATTTTATATGATTTATTTAATTACATATAATTATAAAACTACCCAAATTATTTTATACAACAAGAACATATAACTTATAAGAAAAAACTGGTACAGGTTTAAGTCTTGTAAAAAGAGCCATCAAAGTTTACACTGGTTTCTAATTAATGTAATAATTGAACGCAGTTCAATATAGTTATTAGCAGTTGTCCTACAGTCCTAATATGAACGTTAAACATGAACATACTTGCAGTAGTTTTACGACTAAATCGGTTGACGTGAGTAAAATGATCTATTATAAATATTATAACAGATCATGGCAGTCATGGAGTTTCGTATGAAGTAAAACAAATGCGTTAATCAGTCCAGTTTAAACATTAATAAAGTAATAAAGTGCGTCCTGCGCATTTTAATGTTCGTCATTAGACTATTCGACTATACACACACCATCACTGTCATTACCGTCAACCACGCTTTTTTATTTAAATGGACTTTCTGTCAGGTGATATCATAAATTGCCATAAAAATTATTATTATGCGTAATTAATGTCACAAGGCACTTATTTGGTTATTTTATAACTATTTTCTATTAAAATCGAACAATAGACCAATAGAAATATATTTTATGACATCCCCCTTTTTATTTTAGATCATGTTTAATGTTTTGAAACCACATTGTATTACAATAATCATATCAAAGCCTATTGCAAGCCAACTGCTATTAGCCAGATTAACTGTTCAAGTCTACCAAGGACAATTTACAACAAAAAACATAAAAAAGACAAGTTAGATTAGTTCTTGACAGTAACTTTTATTTATTAATGTACGAAGTATAATGTTATATATGAAGTCGAACTCAAATCTGTTTCATCTATACCGCTGTTGTAAATTGTATTACATATTATGTATTTTTCTTATATGCGCTCTTAGTTTCACATTCGTTAATACAAACTATTAGTATGACGTTAGTGTCGGACTCCACTAGCTTTTTTATTATTCTTTTTTCGTTTGTCTAGATAAGGTCAGTTATACGATTACACAGAAACATTATAAAATGAACGGTTAATTCGTACATTGTGGTCATTGCGGTCAGGACATCTACAAATTTGCTAACTCATAGTCAGTTTTAGAGTTGTGCTAGGGTCAGAGGGCTCTGTACGCCCGTATCCGAAACTTAGTGAAATTTTGGGCCCCATTTTTGGATAAGACTGAAGAAATTTTAGCAATATTATTCATTCAATAGCTTAATGTAAACAAGGACAATGCTTATCTTGTTAATTCGTGAAAAATAAAACGATCTGAGTATGCCAAAAATGATTTCTGAATAACACCACCACACCATTACAGCAGGAATTTATCTTGCACGCATGCAATAAATAGCATCATGCAAAGATCGATAACCACCCTGGTCCAGTTGAAATTAGACCGGTGACAGACGTACTGACAGTTTTATTTACGAGCAAAACCTGCGTTTTCAGAACGGTTTCAGACCAGCGTATATTACGCTCGTAAAATTTGTTTTTGGAAGCGCGTGTACGCGCGAATTAGCAACTTAGATATGAAAACGCGCGCGTGTAAACGCGTTTTCGACCGTATCGAAAAATACGCTAATTTGAAACCGCTCTTAAGTATTTGACATTGTTCGACGTCGGTGACACATGGACAGACAGACAGTACGTCGCGGAACAGTATAAGTACTATTCCGCGACATACAACAGAGATATACTGTTATTTAGGAGTTATATTACATTGTGTCATTAAAAAGAACAAGACGACTTGTAAGCCTGCCAGATGCTAAAGCCATTGGGCTATAACGGGCATCGCAGCAGAATTTTCGTGGCTTTTTTAAATATGCCTTAATTGTTAGGTGTTTAATTTTGCTTTAATGTAAATGTTGGTTTTCTCTTAAAAAATATGTTGAAATCCTTTGTATTTTAAAAATAAATAAATGCCAATAGTACAGAGGGACCTTCGTCTTATTTTGAAGAAATTTAACATTATATGCATCCAATTTGGATCTATCTTGGTCAAATTAACTGGCCATACGTTGGCCAAACTAAATGTATTTAGGTAACTAGCAAAACTAGTGTTCATTCCGCCAGTAATAACTTTTCAGTTTTTTTGTAAATTTGTTATTTTTTGCGTAATGGTTTTATGTTAACCTATTATTTATTTTGGGTCCTTCAATTTTTTTTAAATATTTTTATCAGGCTCCATACTTTTTTGGATTGCATCTGCACGATCGACCAGCTCGCGTTCAACCTAAAAACCGACATTACTAGGGATCGGTGGGCACGACGATTAGGACGCGCGTAATGTTGCCACGCCAATGGTTTCTGCTTTCTTTCTGCCTTTTTTTCTTGTCAACGGGTGTGGCAGAGCAATTGAAGACTCCCGTTTCACGAAATGTTGCTAGTGAGGGACGGTCGGGTGACAACGAGGAGCATGACGAGTGGCATAACCCATTATATTGCCACACTAGAGATCCGTGCTTCCTTTCCTCGCTTCTTCCCATGCGACTCGACAGTAGAAGAACCTCGTACGCCTGTCAACCGCTGATGAAGTGTTTCCAGTGTGGACAGAGGGGCGATTGGGGCGAGTGGGGTGGGTGGGGCGAGGGGCGAGGGGCGAGGGGTGAGGCGGTCAGGTGAGGCGGCAGGCGGGCAGGCGGCCGCACGCGGAGTGCCAGCGCCGCTTGCACTGGCTCGACTCCGCGTCCGACAACTCCGCCGTCGACATCGTGCGCGACCCGCCTTCTCCCATCTCTGCAATGTTAACAGGAATGTCTTCATTTTATTGTGAGGCTGACCTAACAAGACAATAATCTGGTGTGATGTCAACTAAATATTCCATTTTCCAAAAGGCCATATGCGATTTTGTTAAATTTATTATTTTTTCCAATACGGCGTTCACAAGATAATATGTTATCTTATAATATACTAGCCTTCCGCATGCGGCTTTGCCCGCGTGGACCCGTTTTAAAATTCCCGTAGGATAAAAACCATCCTATATCCTTTCCCAAGGTCCACTCTATCTGTGTTCTAAATTTCATTAAAATCGGTTCAGTAGTTTAAGCAGGAAAGCGTAGCAGACAGACAGACAGAGTTACTTTCGAATTTATAATGTTAAGTATCGATTATAAAGTATTTTAATCGTAATGTTTGGGGTATACTTAGGTATAAAGAGGTCAAAAAGACTTTGTTAGACATAAATCTACAATGAGAGACATCGGCACTGTAAAACAGAAAACATTAAAGTTCAAAACTCAAATTTTAGTGAAAAAACACAAGTCAAAGTAACGAAGTTAAATTCTATTGATGTAAGCAGATTATAACTTGTCTTAAAATAAATAAATTTACGCAATATCCCATTAGCAGTACATCAGTAGTTTACTTGAAAGCGGTTGCATAGTTTGAATACAAAATTAGTATTGCAGATTCAAATGGACATGTTAGCTACTAACAATAAGAAATCACCTACTGATAAAAGAAATAATTGATCACACATCGTTTCTCACAGCTCTCTCACAATGATAGCTGTAGTTAGCTATTAATACTACTAATAATAATAACAAATATTTTTTTCTAACCATCTTATGAATTTACTTACTTTAATAATATATTTAACAAAATTACAATTTTCTATACCTATTACAGATTATTTGGAAATCACAAAACACAGACAATGTTAAATCGATTTCGTACAAAACATTTTAGTTTTTCAGATTAAATTAAAGTTTGTTAGTAAATATTTTAAGTTTTTCTTTAAATCGTAAACTTGTGTAGTAACGAAGTTGTTTCATTAGCCAAGTGCGTTCAAAGTAACGTAATCATAGCGCATTTATTAAAGTCAACGAGTCGATTATCACATGTTAGCGGACGCACAGTAATGTGGGGTCTTGCGTTTCTACAGGACAATAAATAGTTCTAGCGTATTAGCGTCTTGGAAATGGAAATAGCGGCCTACTATCTTTAACCCTTATTAGGTGTGCGGCTTCATAATGTGGTTATCAAAAATGTTATAAAATTATTTAATATTTTTAGTTTTTTATAAAAATGACATCAATCACAGCACCCCATCAACACAACTTTAAGTAAGGTATTTTTTGTATGTATTCTTATGCAGTTATGCTGATTGTTGCCTTGAATTGAATTGTAGCAGAAATGGGTGCAGCGATGACACTGGCCCAGTCGAATCATGTATGTATTACAAATATATATACAAAATATATTACAAATATGAGCTGCAAAATTCATTGTGTACTTGTATAATTTATGTTAAAAATGTTTGAAAAAGTAGAAAAAAATGATAAAGGTAAATTGTTGGATTACTTTTATTGTAAAAACAATAATCTATAATCTATTACATATACCATTATGTTATTCGATAATATTTTAGTGAGCAGATATTACATAATTTATAAAATAAAACTTCGGAAAATCAATCATTATAAGTATCCTATAAAATTCATATAAAACGAAATAAATCGTCGCTAGCACAAATTGTAAGAAAAGGGTTAAAAGGTTTGTAAACACGTTTAATGAAAAGTGAGTCAAATAATGGAAATAACTCAATATCACACTCATGCTACGAACCTAACATATGGAACAAATGCGAGCTCGCACTTGGCCGGGTGCATGAGTTTCGTCGGTCTCTGCAAACGAGGTTCAACTCAGATAAATATTATGTAGGTACAATGTTTCATATATATTTTTTTGTAACCAATTTTTAATAATTAATTTTTTTTATATCTCTATCTTCATCATCTCAAAATTGAATTGCTCACAGATACTTTTTAGAAGTTTTGAAATGAGGATAATCACCACGAATATTAAAAAGTTAAAACATATTTTATTTTGTGTGAAAATGCAGCAGTTATAAAATTAGAAAATATGTATAATGTACAAGTCAAAACTAGTATGTATACTAATAGATATAACTAGTATGTATACTAGTTTTGACTTTCAGTTACAGTATGTATACTAGTTTTGACTTTCGCAAAAAATATGGGGTCACTTATATAATAGAAATCAGAAAAGATTACTTATTAAGGCGGGTCCAGATATAGTATCATTTGCCCGATCCGATCACCATATCCGTATCAACATGTTACGTATCAAGCCCCGTATCAAGTTGTGGACGCCTTGATTTGCTCCGTATCTTCGTATCCGACTATCTTCACAATAGTCATGATCGTGTATCAAATTTTCCAGTTCTGTTTCAACTCTCGATCAAACATGTCGTTGCCGTTGGTTGAAGTGTACGAGAATTTAGCAATTTCATGTGCCTGTTTTATTGTCATTCACAATATTCTTAAAAAAAGGTCAAAATCAAAACAGAGACGGTGGTGGCAAACGGAATTATTTGAATCGAATGACGCGTCCAGACTGACCGACGCCCGTATCTGTATCACCTTTGATGATCTGACAAAAACCGACAGGACAAGGGACGGGCCGTATCATAACGGCGTACCGAGATCGCGTATAAATATATGCGTATCATCACCCGTCCACATATGCGATCATGATACGATTCGGTGATACGGATACGGTGATCGGTTTGGGCAAATGATACATATCTGGACTATTATAACCGTATTTTTATTTTCATGCTGACAATAATCTTAATAATTATGAATAAAAAAAAGATATTTATATGTTTTATTGTGAGAAAATATTGTACTTTAAGATACTGTTTCTTTAGAATGCAATAGCTTTTCAGCTATTTTAGCTCAGTATAAAAATAAATTAAAGATAATGTGCTTATCTTTAATTTATTTTTATATTGAAATTTTATATGGAAAAGTTTTTAATGATAATAAATTAACCTTTTGTTAAAACACACTTTACACAATAATTACAAATACAAAATATATTTTAAAATAATATTACATGTATGTACATATTATTTACATTTCCGTGCCTGTATTATCGAATAATAGCGGTCGTAAAAACTTTTTGGAAGATCTTATGGGTGGTTTGAAAATATCCGACAGTTTGGCAACTAACCCATATTTCCACTAACCCCCATTGGAGCAGCGTGTAGAAGTAAGCTTTAGCCCCTCCCCAAAAAAAAGTGCGTTCAGAATCATGACCAGAAGAGGGACGCAAAAAGAGTTGCAACCATTGCTATCTGCATTAATATAATATACTAGCTGTGCCCCGCGGTTTCACCCGCGTTAGAAAGAATCATTAGCATGAAGTGAACCAAACTTTACAGGATTACTCGTTGGACCAATCTGAAGATTCTCCGAGAATTTCATTGAAATCGGTCCAGCCGTTTCGGAGTCTATAAGGAACATACATACACACTTTCTCTTTTATAGATATAGAATAAAATTATCGTGTCACAGTTTTAGTTACAATACTCCTACGAAATTTTGATGAAATTTTATATGTAGTCTAGTAGTGTTCATTTTCAGTAGGTCTGTGAGAATATGTATATTATCATTAATATCTATCTTTACATCCCTAAGTAAAAGTGATAAAAAAAAATTCATGGCCGGCATATTTATTATGGTGGCATTAAAATACGAATAACCCTAAATTTTCACCGTTCTATCATCAACCCCTATTTTTCAATGGTCTCATGAAAAGGCGGTACGGAGATCGCTGAGTGCTGACTAGTATGTTTATAAAGAGATGAATCATAGATAAAGGGATACCGTTTCTCAAGTCCCTCTCGGTGAAGTACTCCTGGGCAGAGGCGTAATGGCGCTCGACGAGGTACGGGATGACGGTGGAGTTGTGAAGCTCGTCGGAGCGCCGCGACCGCGGGGTCACCAGCCGCTCGCCCGGCTCCAGCGGAGGCGTTGCTCGCACCCACCTGGGAACGATACAAAGAGATATTATGCTTTTTTATAAAGTTAATTCTATTTAATTATTAATTCGATTATAGGCTTCAAATATAACATTGTCAATTTTTTATAACATTTAAATTGTACAATTCTAATTTGCGCTGAAATTAAAAACACATTGGATAACTCTTATAATATAAATATTCTTACTCTGAGGTGCAGTGACTCAATTCATGTAAACAAATGCACTGATATTGATCTTCATTTCGATTGTTCCGCTTAAAAATACAAATTATAAAATGAAAATTTCGAAATGGATTGTAAAATTAATTTTGTTTTAAGTACTAAAACTAACATAATATTCGGACTGCCTAAGCTATCTCAATTGTATATTTTTAAGTATTTACCCATGTAGAATAAAATTCTCTCTAATAATGCTCTACAACTATTATATATATGCTGACCACATTGAGTGAAGTGGTCGCTGCAGCCCAAAGGCATCTACCCACAACCCCAAGCAAGCAAGAGTCTTGCCTAAGGTCGTCTGCAGTGGCACCATACTGCCGAAGGCCGCCTCAGTCTTGTTTAGCTGCCAAATGTTCCTTTCCGACACAGGAGAATTGCGGCACTGGTTTAAATATTGCTTCTTTATAATTTTATAGTTTTTCCATTTAAAGAAATGGCAACGATGTGCTAAGTATAAATTTAAAACGTTTGTGAATGGAGATCGTTTAAAAATGTAATCATAAAATCATGTTCCCAATATTCACACAATCACATGTAAACACGTTGCAACCTGAGGTTGCAACTCCTGAATATCAGGAAGATTATTTATGAGAACTGAGAGCAGATGATTACAATACATCTGCTCTCCCGTGGATGGGCCCGTTATGAGGCGCAGCGCGTGGAGGACACCGGTGCGTTCAACTGGAGATCCCGGAGTCCTCTTCAAGCGCAGAGGCAGGCCACTGAGGAGGTTTTAGTGCGGTACAAATCCCACATAACCTGGTATCCTCTCTCAAGGTGCCGGATACCTTTTCAAGGTACCTCCCCCCCCCCCTCCCATACAAAAAAAAGGTAGCTGATGTAAAAAGGAGTATAACTTAGGCTACTATTATAAAGTCCACGCGGACGGAGTCGCGGGCGGCCGCTAGTTTGTAATAAAGTATAATTCGATAAAGTTATTTAACCACCAATATGATTGCAATGTTCCTTAAAAAATACTTTTATGAGCTTCTTCTCAAGCCTGGGGCATTTAGTGGACCATTAATGTTAATCTTGTATGACCACTTGGTTATTCATGCCCAGCTGTCTGGGGGTTAAGCTCACAAAGGTGTCGAGTGCTAAAATGTCATATTGCTTCAACAACTTCCTTTTTATTAGGGTTCCGTACCCGAAGGGTGCCAACAGGTGGGACCCTATTACCTACTAAGCCTCCGCTGACCGTCCGTCTGTCTGTCATCAGGATCATGAACCGAGAGGGCTACACATTAGAAATTTTCACAGCTGATGTATTTCTGTTGCCGCTACGGCATTTAAGGGGGCTCCCATACAATAAACGTAATTTTTTATAGATAATGGTACAGAACCCTTCGTGCGTGAGTCCGACTCGAACTTGGCCGGTTTTTAAGCCTTACTTTCTCCCACAGAAAATGTCACGCATAGTGTAAATGCCACAAGAACGCAACATGTTAATGAGCAATATGTTACCACTGCATTATAAGTACAACTTTAACTGCAAAGTCTGCAAAGTAAACAATATACCTAATATGTGTGATAATAACGCGTACGCGTATTGTTCACGATACACTGATAGTAGGCACATAAACATTATAATGAAATGTATGCCATTGTCCTCATGACCACGAGACTGCAACATATTTCCAGCGTTTCTATCGATAAAGTTGAAGGTTAGCGTAGAGGGTAAAATTACTTAAGAAATATGGAACGGAGATTGAAATGTTAAATAAATAATTAATATGAAAATTATCAACAAACATGGGACACGGAAGGTATGGAAATAGCATAAAAAGATTTTTGGAGGTATGTTCATCATTTAAGTGCTATTGTTTCGAACATAAAAGTGACAATATTTTGTGTCTAGTCAATTTGCAAGATATATTAGGTACTAGTGATTCGCCCGCGGCTTCGCTCGCAGGTCTCCTCTTACACGTGAGAGAGATTTGGGCAATAGTCCACCACACTGGCCAAGTGCGGATTGGTTGACGTTATGTTTTCGAGAAATTATGAATTTCTCAAGGCATGCACGGCGATGGAGAACATCGTGATAAATTAAATGTCACGATATTTTCTATAACCGTGGAGCAGCGAAATTTTTATATATGTATTAAACTTTCTTCGAGTTGGAAACATTTTATTTGTTCATTCAGCAGTGTAATACAATCGTTGTTATTGTGTTTACTGCTCAAGCACTGATGATGCTCCGTTTTGGGGCGAAACACGCGTTGGTGATGGTGCATATGTTGGTGTATATTTTTTATTGTTGCATGTGCATGTATCCTATGTGGGAGGCAGGGAGGTGCTATTGAATGAAAAAACTGTACACCAGCATATGTTCTGATTGCGGATTGTTGCAAAGTATTTTTTACCTAATTTTATAACAAAGTTTTATGTTTTTATATTCGAGGATGACAACACTTTTTACAAAATTTCGCCTATATTTCAGCATATTTTTTACCGACTTCCAAAATAAAGAGGTAATTTTTTTAATATGTTCGACGATTACTCCGCCGTTTGTAGACCGATTTACAAAATTTTTTTTCGTTCGAAAAATTCAAGGTCTGATGATGGAATCCAAGGGAAATGGAGGGGAACTCTCAAATATAAGCACATACATTACATCATCTCAAGTTACTGAGCTGATTATGGAAGGTACTACGACGGTTGAGAGAAAATTCTGTCAGTAAATGTTTTTTATGTTCGAAGACTTTTACTCCCGAGGTGGTCCAATTGTCGTCGTGTCAAAATCTGATGATGGGATGCCAAGGAAATAGAGGGAAACTCTAAAATTTAATAGGCACACACATTGATTTTCATATGTAATACAATGTACTTACTAATGCGAAAAAGATATTTGTGTATAGTTATCATCATCACCTCATAATGCTGAGCTGATGATTAATTTACAACTCCTCAACGGTTATGATTTGAGAGCAAAACCTTTTAATAAATTCATACGCTTTTATGCACTGATGGTAGTATTCTCTAAAACTGTCAGGTTAAGATGATTATAAAATTTAAAATAATGTAAATATCAAAGGTCTCATCAACGTTTAAAAGTAAGGGGGAAATCGCTATTAATGCATTGATAAATCATAATAATTAAATTAAAAGTACTAAAAAAGTGAAATATTATGTTTTTAACAAAAAATATAACTGACTTCAGTCAGGTTAAGATGATTATAAAATTTAAAATAATGTAAATATCAAAGGTCTCATCAACGTTTAAAAGTAAGGGGGAAATCGCTATTAATGCATTGATAAATCATAATAATTAAATTAAAAGTACTAAAAAAGTGAAATATTATGTTTTTAACAAAAAATATAACTGACTTCAAACGGTAAATAATAATATTGTAGTTGTGTGTTGAATATGATATATGATTTCCTGCTAATTGTAATGACTTTTATCTTGCAGTCGGGCCCTTAATAAAATGGATTACATTTCGATATGAATGGGAACCGACTCCAAGATAGTTTTAAAAGTCATTAGCAAGAAAAAGTATCATAACCAAGTACTGAACAATTTTATTTGTTTGAAGTCGGTATTTTGTTAATTTGCAATTAAAACTATATAGCATTTATTAAGGTCCACTTTATCTGTGTACCAAATTTCATCAAAATTGGTTCAGTAGTTGACCTCAACTCAGCTGAAAACTTAATGGACACACACATACACAAAAACACGCGCGCGCGTGCGTACAAGAAACACACAGGGTACTTTCGCGTTTATAATATTAGTTCGGTTTACAGAGAGTTTATAATTTAGTTCGGATTACAGAGAGTACTTACTTCCGCATTAATAATATTAGTTTGGACTACAACTACGATCTATGCCCACACGCATACCAGTTTAAAGGCTATTTAAAAAGTCTATATTGAAATGAGTATACAAACAGGATAATGTTAAGGCAAGTGGCTTATAAAGTTTGACCAGAATAAACACATGAAACAGTAAACATTGCATGCAGCTAATAGCGAACAATAATATTTGTATACGAATATAAACGACCTCGTATTTAGTTGGGCGTCATAGATTTCTAGTGCATTGTTAATATCGAACTGAATCACTGATCAGGTGAAAAGGTTTGCGCAATCAAAAAATCGGTTGAGTAAAACCAGGAAGAGAGCTGCACGAGGAATTCCATTATAACCTGGGAGATTTCTTTTGCGCCGAATAGTTTTGCTCTCGGTGTACAAAACCACAGTACGATCAGATCCGATCCAAAAATAAATAAGTGAAAAAAAAAATAGAAATGCCGCAATGTGAGAACAAATAACAACAATACCCCGCAGGGCGGCTTGTAGCGAGCCGTTGCGTTGGTGAGTAACGATACCACCGGATCTGAGTTCTCCCGGCGAAGGTACCCTGTTCCTCGTCGCCGGTAGGCGGAGTGATAACCGGGGAGGAACGGGTCTCCACCTCTGGCTTGCCTTAACTGGGCGTCCAGAGTGGAGTTGTTAGAGGTATATGCTCGAGGGTGGAAGTGTAATGTAAGTAATTGGCGTAATAGCGAGGAAACCCACTCCGGGTTGGCTTTATCCCCCCGAAAGGGTTAAATCGGTGCTGCTCCTCTAGACAGACTAGCTGCTCATGCCAATGTTGCTTCCAGGCATTTTCGCAAATTATGGGGGCCCATTCAGTGAGTGGCGGGTCACCACCTGCTTCACCTTAGATGATGTCATTATGATCTAAACGGCAGGCGTCCCATAGTTCTTCATAGCTCAACTACCAGTCCCTCGTTCGTTCATCCCCATAGACCCGATATTAGTTTTCCCTTTTGTAGCAATAGTTCCTGTACACCTGGTGGGGACCATCTTCGGGTTATATAACTTTTTATATGATACGGCCGAGGATGTATTCGCCACGTGTAACCACACAACAAGATTAAAGTGTCTCAAAGGGACCGGGTCAAGTAACATTTTTGACCCGTGACCTTTAAGGAGAGATACATAATAACAATAAAAAAATTATATGTAAATAGGTACCTATACATTTTAAATAATTTCTTAGCTTTTCCTTTATTTCTCATAAACAAAGCCTACTTACACATTTTCACTTTCACCCAGGGTCGACTGGAAGAAAATGCCAAAAAGCATTAGGTTACCCTTTGTAACCCCTAGTTTAGAGTGTTCGCAAAAATAAATATATAAATAAAAAATATTTGTACAAATAAAAGTATTGATAGGTAGGTATTTATCTAAATTTTTTATTCAATTGAGATACTTAAGTTCATGAAACCTTGTTCTAGCGTCTAAACGACTGTAAAATTTATTCTATTCAAAGAAATAGTTATTTTCAGCATTTCCTTCCTAAATGGCTAGTTAAAAATTCTTATGGCCTTGTGAAGAGGCAATGACTACTATTCATTGCCTCGCAACGCACGTTTTCTTTTTAACAAGCTTTTATTAACTTGACCTGTATGAATGTATGTATGTATGTAATGGAATCTTTTAACTTCATTTTCACTTGCTTTTAGGAGTCCGATTAACTTGAAAATTTGCACAGGGGTCAAGGGCCGATGACAATACAATAATCTCATAACTTTATATTAAAGTCCTAACTAGGATCATCAGGATAAAAAAAATATACGAATGGCGGCTAATAAGTTCGTGGCCTAAAGTGCTTAATGAAGCAAATATAAAGTTTTATATTTTTAACACGTTTAAGCATCTGATTAACTTGAGAATTTGCGCAGGGGTCAAAACTAAAAATTTAAAATAAATAATGTAGTTTAAAAAACTAAAAAACACGCCTTTGTAAAATACGAACTAAAAAGTAAAAAAATAAGAAGAAAATGTATTTTACTGTAAAAAAAAGCGTGGGGTGGTTTTTAGGATACTATTGATACCATGCACCCCACGCTTTTTTTTACAGTAAAATACATTTACTTCTTATTTTTACCCGGGTTCAAAACTCAGTAAAAATGTAATGTATGTATGTAATTAAACTGGACCGCAGCGACCAATAATTCGCATAGAACCGGAGTTCTATGCGATTAAGAAACCGTCACGACTGCGATTATCACCCGCAAACTTGGCGGGCGATAATAGCTTCGTGAGTTCTTAGCCTCTATAACTTGACTTTAAATGATATTGAACTCACGCATGCCTCCTTATCTCTTGCACGGAAGGCCGGAGCGCCGGGTCTCGTTTCAGCATGTGTGTGAGGAGGGACTCCAGTGCCGGCCCAAGCGACGGCGGCGGAGGCGCCGGCTCACCGCGCCCGATCGCCTCCAGGAGCCGGTACACGTTGTCGCCCTCGAACGGGTACCGCCCAGTCGTCATATTGTATCTAGTCATATGAAAAGGCCTTACAAATGATTTTATTAAAAAATAATAAGTAGGTATTGATTAAAAAACATTACTTAGAACAAGCTTTTATATAAATGCGCTAAAACCATTATTTTCATAGTACATCGTATTCTACAAGTTGATCCCTTTTATTTGATAGCACTATCAAATAAAAGGGTGTTGTTCTAAAATAACCATTTTTTTAAACGCTTTTATTTAACTCGCAATGTACCTATGTATATTTGTTCGGGTGGAATCTTCTGAAGCAGATATCTTCAACCGATTGAGCTGAAATTTTGTATATACGTTTAGTTTGGATGACAATCTATACTAATATTATAAAGCTGCAGTGTTTGTTTGTTTGTTTGTTTGAACGCGCCAATCTCTGGAACTACTGGTCCGATTTGAATGATTCTTTCAGTGTTGGGTAGTCCATTTATCGAGGAAGGCTATAGGCTTTGTTTTTTTTTTCAAAATTAGGGATCCGTAATAAAATTGCTATTTTGTAACACAAGGTGTAAAATCGAAAACCTATTTTTGCGTGCGCTGCAAAAACTATTGACAATAGAACAAAATGATGTACTACGGGTTTGTAGATCCCATTAAGAACTACAAAAAAGTCCGCGAGAACATATATCTAGCTATCATGGTTTAATCACAATAACCGATTTTGTGTTCAAAATAATTATTAAATCGTCTGAAGAAAAAAAAACTACGTTAAATATGTATCGTAATATTAATCTTTATCGAAATTAAGCATTATGTTATCAAGAGTATTTATGTAGAAGTAAAATACTTTTTGTTTGATCTCAATCGGATATTTCGTTTAAAAGTTATCACGTGTGTAAGATGTTAAGAGTTGGTACCTATTAATGAGTTATGGGCCATAGAGTTTTTTATCAACATAAAATCGTGTAATAATCTTTTTCGAAATATATTTGTTGATGATTGTAAGTATAAGATCTCTGAAGAGTATAATAAACTAGCCTCCCGCCAGCGGCTTCGCCCGCGTGGACCCGTTTTATAGGTTCCCGTAGGATAAAAACCATCCTATGTCCTTTCCCAAGGTCAACTCTATCTGTGTTCCAAATTTCATTAAAATTGGTTCAGTAGTTTAAGCGGGAAAGCGTAGGAGACAGAGTTACTTTCGAATTTATAATATTAGTAAGGATAGTAAGGATTGTGTGAATTGTCCAAAATATGACTATAAGTGTCAAGTAAGAAGGAAAAAATCTACCATCTGCGAGCTATTCTGGCGTACGCTGCCAAAACCGCTAGTTACACATTCGTTATGTATGATGGAAATGTTTATCTTAAATAGTCCTACAAAAAAGCCGGTCCACGGCACTTCAGAAGGGACTTCACTTTATGCTAATGATCCTCTCTAACGCGGGTGAAACCGCGGGGAACAGCTAGTATACGATAATCTGTGTGACGTATTCTAAATCCAATACGGCGGACCATCCAAAATGGCGGTATAGTTATTTTTAATGCATTTCTACAATATGGGTATCAAATGAAAGGGCTTGTTGAGAGTTACTCTAAAAATAATGTGACGTCATTCTAAATCCAATATGGCGGAACATTCAAGATGGCAGAATAGTAATGTTTATGCAATTCTGCAATATGGGTATCAAATGAAAGGGAAAAAGAATAATTGGAATAACTAAAAAGTAAAAAATATAATTTATTAATATTTATTTAAGGGTTTATTGTTTCCCTACATGCAGCGGCGGGCATTTTAGGTTTACAAAAATTCTTAGTTTATATAATTGCATCCAGACTGAACGTGTACAAAAAAAATTTGCCCAATCTGGCTAATATAAAACCTATAAAATAGAAAAACAACTTTGTTTCAAAATAAAATTAAACATTTTTTGTAATAAGGAGCAT
Organism: Pyrgus malvae; assembly: GCA_911387765.1. Classification (NCBI taxonomy): domain Eukaryota; kingdom Metazoa; phylum Arthropoda; class Insecta; order Lepidoptera; family Hesperiidae; genus Pyrgus; species Pyrgus malvae. The sequence goes on along the minus strand of OU426951.1, from coordinate 18,934,113 downwards.
GGACTACTGTGGCAGACTGGAAAGAAAAAAAAACAGCAGGAGTGTCTTTTAGAGTCAGCCCAAATAGTTGATGGATAGCTTATTTTTTACCATTTTCTACGCAAACAACTTACAAGCTAATTTGGAGTCTAATCTGAAGTGGTATGCAATTGGGTTAATACTCCAGACCAAAGCCTAATAGTCTCCTGTCAGTATGGCTGGCGACCACAACTTTCCGCCGAAACACAATAGAATTGCAACAAGGCAAGAAATTGATGCAGCGGAGATTGGTATTTCCTTGGCCGAGCTGTGCAAGTTCTGCCATCTACATGAATGAATTAAAGTTAATTCTAAATGTATGTAGGTATGTACTACAAGTGTAGTACACCATTCAAGGATGCCGATTGCTAGAATTAAGTATAGTCATTTTATAATCGCATTATGTCAACTACCTCGTAAAACCTAGGTGCACCTAATTCGTAGAAGCTATCTGTAACTGCTAGGTTTATTTACGTTTATTTCGGAGAACGTATATATGAGTAGGTATGATTTGGACAATGGATTATATTTATTCGTAGATCTCTACCTTAAAATCTCATCTTAAATATCTACCTGCTTCTACTTTTTCTTCTTCTAAGGAGATAGTTTAAATTCCTGCGTGACAAAGTTATCTAAAATAGAAGTTTCGATCATATAAAATCACAATTCACGCTGAAATACTCTGCATATTTAGTTTGCTACTGAGTCATTTTTAAATGTCATATTCTTACGATGTCTACTTTTAACCTTCAGAATAATTCTGGAACAAACCTATTGAAATGTAAATGCCTTATGTTTCTTACCAGATAGAATATAAATTCGCGTATGGTTGTTTGAGAAGTTCGACTAAGTTGATATCACAGCTATTTTAGTCACACACGGTCCAACTATAAGTAATCACACTGCTGCGTATCACTTCAAGGGTGTATGCATACAAGGACAAAACCCGCTCTAATAATACTTCTTGCTATTGAGATGAGTTTGAGGAATGGTGAGGAATTTTAACTCATAAATCCTCTTGTTATAGCTACCACATAATTGGTGTAGTTACATAATATAATGTTGCTTGTTAAGGGAAAAATGGGTTTTAGTTAGATTTAACTTTTTTGGAATCGGATTCCGTACAAAATGTCATATAAGTATTAGAATTTTTCGACCTGTTTTCACATTATCGTTTCGAATCAAAGGTATAAAAAGAAAAACTGAAGAGTACAAAGTCATTTTTTACCGACTTCTAAAAGGAGGAGGTACTGTATTCGGCTGTATGTATTTTTTTTTATATATGTTCACCGATTACTCCGCTGTTTGTGGACCGATTTTCAAAATTCTTTTTTTGTTCGTATGCTTACACTCCCGAGGTGGTCCCATTGTCACCAAATCAGGATCTGATGATGGGATCCCAGGGAAATCGAGGAAAACTCTCAAATTTTATAGGCACACACAATGATTTTCTTATACTTTTTGAAGCATAAGACATATTTGTGCATAGTAATCATCATCTCATGTTGCTGAGCTGATGATGGAAGGTACTGCAACAGTGAGGAGTTGAAAGCAAATTCTTTCAATAAATAGTTTTTTATTCCAAATCTTACATTCCTGAGGTGTTCCAACTGTCACCAAGTCAAAGTCTGATGAGGGGATCCCAGAGAAATCGAAGGGAACATTCAAATTTTATAGCACAACAAATGATTTTCATATTTTTACTAAAGCAAAACAGGCATTTTTGTATAATTATCATCATAGCATGTTGCTGAGCTGATGATGGAAGGTACTATGACGGTTAGGAGTTGAGAGCAAATTCTTTCAATAAATGGTTTTTTGTTGGAAATCTTACATTTCTGAGGTGGTCCAACTGTCACCATGGCAAAATCTGATGATGTGATACTAGGGAAGTCGAGGGAAACACTGAAACTTAATAGGCACACACATTCTTTTAGTCATATTTTTTACAAATATTTGTGTCCGGTAATTATCACCTCATGTTGCTAAGCTGATGATTGAAGGTACAACTCCTCAACGGTTAGGAGCTGAGAGCAAATTCTTTCAATAAATGGTTTTTTGTTGGAAATCTTACATTTCTGAGGTGGTCCAACTGTCACCATGGCAAAATCTGATGATGTGATACTAGGGAAATCGAGGGAAACACTGAAACTTAATAGGCACACACATTCTTTTAGTCACAATTTTTACAAATATTTGTGTCCGGTAATTATCACCTCATGTTGCTAAGCTGATGATTGAAGGTACAACTCCTCAACGGTTAGGAGCTGAGAGCAAATTCTTTCATTAATTTATACGTTCAGGTGGACTTATAGTAGTATTCTTTCAGGGTATAAGATGGCTATTCGATAAACATGATTATAAAAGGTATCTCTTTAACGTTTAGAAATTAACTGAAAAAAAAATCCAATTATGCTTATACATATGTACAGAAAAAGATTGAAATAAATTAAGTTTTTAACAGAAAAATAGAACCGACTTCAAACGGTAAAAAATAAAATTGTTCAGTACCTACTTCTTCTTGCTTATGGTAATGACTCTTGAAACTATTTTTGAAGTCGGGCCCTTAGTAAAATGTCCTGTCTTAGTAAATATAGTGTACCTTTCGTTCTGAATGGGCACCGACTCCAATATAGTTTTAACAGTCATTACCATAAGCAAAAAGAAGTAGGTACTGTCCCTCTGTCTGTACTGTCGGTGCCCATTTAGAACGAATGGTACGACATTTTAGTAAGGGCCCGACTCCAAAAATAGTTTTAAGAGTCATTACCATAAGCAAGAAGAAGTAGGTACTGAACAATTTTATTTTTTACCGTTTGAAGTCGGTTCTATTTTTCTGTTAAAAACTTAATTTATCTATACCTATCTTCTGTCTTGTCCAACATAATATTGCAACTACTATAGCAAATATCGTAATATATCACTATCGCATAAAAGTTACCTTTAGGATTATGTTCCTAATAGATGCAACATTCCTATCGTTTTTGAATTGCTTCTCTAACAGACAGTTTTCACATCTGGAGAGATACAGCCGCTTCTGAGCCTAAGTGGAGCCTCATTAGGACAAGACATATACAACAAAACACCTAGGGCCTCTGCCACCACAACAATAAAATAAATCTATCCACTACAATAAAAATCAAACTCTCAAAATTTTTTTAAAGTGATCCTTTTTTAGATGACTATAATTTTTAAACGGTTTTATTTAGCTCACCCCGTTTGTTTTATTTATTATTCTTGGGTCAAATTTAGTAATTCAAATTTCACCCTCTTCCTGTCAACCGATTAATCTGAAATTTTGTAAACACTTTGGATTTTGGTGACAATACAATTATGTTTATTCATTATCATTATAAATTCAAGATGGCCGCCGCTACAAAATGGCGGATAATTTATGTTTTATTAATCCCATCAATATGGGTATCAAATGAAAGGGCTCAACAAGCAGAATACAATATACTATAAAAAATTGAAATCCAAGATGGCGGCCGCTACAAAATGGCGGATAACGTAGGTTTTATCAATCCCATCAATATGGGTATCAAATGAAAGGGCTCAACAAGCAGAATACTATATACTATAAAAAATTGAAATACAAGATGACGGCCGCTACAAAATGGCGGATAACGTAGGTTTTATCGATCCCATCAATATGGGTATCAAATGAAAGTGCTCAACCAGTATAATACAATGTACTTTATAAAATTAAAATCCAAGATGGCGGCCTCTACAAAATGGCGGATAACTTAGGTTTTATCAATCCCATCACCATGGGTATCAAATGAAAGGTCTCAACAAGTAGAATACAATTTACTATGCAAAATTGAAATCTAAGATGGCCGCCGCTACCAAATGGCTGATAACAATTTTTTATCAATCCCACCAATATGGGTATCAAATAAAAGGGCTTGACAAGAAGAATACAGTGCACTATACAACCTCAATATTTAAGATGGGCGCAGCCACCAAATGGCGTATAATAATAAGATTTAAATTTAGAAATTGAATCTGTAATTTAGGTATCTGATTAATCCAGCCTGAATCCACCACCCAAGTCAAGATTTTGTATCGTGTTGAGGACTGTGTGGCGTTAGGGTGGCTAAAAATGATACGTCGTTAGCGGTACACCACCCAAGTTAAGGTGAAAGGTTAAAACGCGCCGAGAACTGTATGGCATTAGGGTGGATAAAAATGATATGTCGTTAGCGTTTTCCCCTCAAGACTCAGGCGCATCTTGTTGTACATAGCCTTGCCCCTTTATTGGACCTCTGGGGGGGTCGACCGTTTAAATGTCCATTACTCGTGGGAACAAAATGGTAAAAAAATATATATAAAAAACTAAAAACTAGAAAATAAAAAAACGGCAAATTGTTTGTAAAGTAGGTTTACGATCGAGATGTTTACGTGATAACGTCCGCACGAGAAAATCTCCATTCGTTTGTATGCCGCTAGAGTGAGAGAGACGGAAGATCGGTCCACTCACCCGAACGCTATGCCAGCCTCCGCTCGTGAGGATTCCGCGTGACAAGTTTCACGGAATGACTGGCAGCGCTCGAATTGAGACGGGAGATCGGTCCGTTTCTCTCTCGTTATACCTGCGATCGCGCTCGTGAGGTTTTGGTGTGACACAAGTTTCTGAACATGTCACCCGACTAAAACGATTTTAAAGACGTTATCACGTCAAAAATAGGTAAAAAAACTTTTTAAGTTAAACGGTTTTATGTTAAACATACATTGCAATGTTTAAGATAAATGTACTAAAAACCAAAAAATAATAAAATAGATACAGTCGTGGGAATTATAAACATATGCATAGACTAGACTAAAATAAAACCGTGGGGCACGTCAATTGTCTACAAATTATCGACTTAATGTGCGATAGAAGAATCGTTTAATTCGTCGTTAAAATAGGCAGTTGGCCCGCAGACGGTGAGGAAATTACTTACTATTTTCTTGCTCATGGAAATTCCAAAAGTTATACACTCCATGTAAATAAAAGAGATGTTTCAACTAGTTTATCGTTGGACATTCACACTGCTGGCTGGCGAGGAATCGTTTCACTGCTCGTAGTTTGTCTTTAATCGACAAAACATATGATAAAAGTACTACTCGCTCACCACTATGAAACCCTAAAACTCGCTTATAATCGAGCTTGCTAGCTTGTTTCCACATTCTAGCCCTACTTATCACACGTCCATCGTTGTCGGTTGAACAACTGCCTAATTATAGTATAACATTACAAAACAAACATTTTAATCAACGATTGTAGACAATTGACGTGCCCCACGGTTTTATTTTAGTCTAGTCTATGCATATGTTTATAATTCCCACGACTGTATCTATTTTATTATTTTTTGGTTTTTAGTACATTTATCTTAAACATTGCAATGTATGTTTAACATAAAACCGTTTAACTTAAAAAGTTTTTATTACCTATTTTTTTGACTATTTGACGCAAATCGCATTACACTCTGCTGTAGGATGGGCCAAGGCCAATATGGCTGCACCATTTTGATTGGCAGTCCAACATAGAATCCATCCCCCCAAAAGGATAATCGCAAAAAGAAAATATTTTGTTTATTGAGCTTGACAGTGGCATGTTAATTAATGACTCAAATAAACCAAAAAAACAAGGAAAAAATATCAATAATTTATATGGCAAATATATATTTAAGGCATATGCATAGGCAAAGGACATAAAAAAATAAAAAGTTTCTTTTGCATTGGGGTTTCATGTAACACAATTTTTTTCTGTGGGTTTGTTCTGAATGCGTACCTATTGCGAGAATTGAAATTGTAGAAACACAAATATCCGGAGCAGAAATAACTATTTTCCCTTGACAGTGACTCAAATACCTTAAAATGTTAATATACAAGAATAATGTGTGAGCTAAATGAGTATACTTAACCTGATTTAGTAAACTCCGATGACAAACCAACAATTGTTTTCTTTTCCCCAAGTGTGAGTCAGAAGCGTTAATACATTATTAACATTTAATACCTTTTGAATAACAACCAAGAAATATTCCAACTGAACTTTATAATCTTTTGAAAGAAGCCTGAATAATTCATTTAGTTCTTTGTTTTCCTACCTTGACATTGTTATTTGAAATGGTAAAGTTTAAAGTTTATTGATACTTACAGTGTAACTCCACTACTCCAAATGTCTACTTTTATTCCAGAAAATTGTTCAGCTCCATTGGCAATCTCTGGGGGTTGGAATGCAGGGGAACCTTGTCCGGTGTAACATGTATCTTCTGGTGAAAACATATCTAAAGCCTGGAAAGATAAATAGTTATTATAGAAAATTGATTATTATCTTGTCTATCTATCTATTAGTGTTTATTGTAAATAATTAGTTTATAATTTAAATTTAATTTTAACCTCTTAGCAAAATAAAATTAGTACAGCCTATGAAGCGCGCATGGCCGGGCGGTTAGCGTAGAACGCAAACGATCTATGCAACTAAGCAAAACGGGCGCGGTCGGGTGTGAGATGGGTGACCGCTAGTGGCAAAAAAAATCATGCGCGTTTCCGTGCTTCGGAGGGCACAATAAGCCATCGATACCGGTTGTTGTCGATAGATAACAGTCGTTAAACCTAGTCGGATGCCTTATGGGCGGTTTGAGAACATCCGACAGGTGTTTGGCCACTAAACCGCATCTCCACCAACCATTGGAGCAGTGTGGTGGAGTAAGCTCCAGGCTTCCCCAATAATGGGAAGAGACCCGTGCCCAGCAGTAGGACGAAAAAAGGGTTGCAGCCAAAGGCTAAATATGGCGATAAAAATATTTCTGTAAAACCTTTTTTACTACCCATATTTGTGCAAATAAAATATTTTCTGTTATTTTTTTCTAAAATATTTTTTGTTTATATAATTACTGATGATTCTTTGTCTACAAAATAAATAAAAACTGAAATACTATCAAGGTAGGATGGAATAGAATTGCATGCCTCAGCAGCATCTCTGTAACCTATTTTCAGTATTAAATTACAGTAATAAATGATGGGAGACAGAACTACAAAAACCAGGACTTTTTATTGGGTATTTTCTCTTCTTTAAGGAGCTGTAATTACCAAAAAGCAAAATGGCTTTTATTGGCTAGTTAATTTCCTTATAATGTGTATTTGCAATTTGTTGTGTGCTAGAAAATCCTTCTGATACATTTTTCTGGGCATGACTCCAGATTGAATAAGGTATGCTCATATTTTTCGAGTTTTTTTGCACTTAACTACTCTAAATATGCATAAACTTGTATGTATGCATCGGAAAGGTACAGGCTTGAGACTATAACTAATTACACACTCATAATTGCCATAAGGCAATTGCTTTTTAGTAGAACCTTGCCAGTCACACTTACAAATGAATTACTGAAAATAATCTCAAATGAATTTTATTTAGGATTGTACAATAATTTAGGATACAATGACATGTCTGGATAGCTAAACTTATTTTTTTTAGTTTGTTATTATTATATTATTATTATGTATCTCTCCTTATGGAACGCCGGTCAAAGATGTTATTTGACCCGGTCATTTGGAAGGCTTGCATGGGGACATAAGACATTACCTATTGATTATTAACTTCAGAAAATGATATAGTAAACAAGAGCTAAAAACTTATATTCTAAGACATAAGCAATTAAGAAAAAATTGGACTATACTCTCCCAAATGAGATGTCCAATGATTGGAGTAGGTAGAGCTGTTTTGTGTACTTGCCACATGTTAGAATAATATGGATATTTCCTGAATTGTATGTGCATTAGAAGTAGAAAAATAAAAAACTATTTATGCCTTACGGAGTAATATATGCAAACTTTCTCTCTGACGGGTAAGTATAAGAAGGATGAATTAATAGATAGTAGATAGAAACTTGATTCATTAAGTCACATATATTTTTTATGTAAAAATTTATTATATTTTTATAAACGAAAAAAAAAACACAAGATAAACGTAGAAATTTTTTTTTGTACGTTTGACCTTGAACATCAAATTTGCGGGTATTTTGGGTATGATATTTTTGATCAGCGCGTCAAAATACATAAGTGTACCAAATTTCAGATCAATTGGAGGTATGTTCTAAATGGAAGTACACCCTTTACCCTCACTCACCCCCTTCCCCCCTTCCCGATCTCAGATTGCGCGTAAAAATTTCTCTATTCTATTCTCTACCTTTTTCAATGGGTTTCTCAAAAATTATCAACACTGTTCTATAACGTGAAAGGCAAATATACGCGCGGTAACCAGCTTGAATCCCCCCCCCCCCCCCCCGAATTAAATTTTGCCCCGCCCTGGCCAAGACTTTGAATTAGGCTTCTGCACTACTGCAAAAAGAAAACGGTACTTACTTCTGCCACTCCAAAATCAGTAATTTTAAGAGTTTGGTCTAATGTTAAGAGTAAGTTTCCTGGTTTAATGTCTTTATGAATAACTCCTTGCCCATGTAAGTACTCTAAGCCATCTAGCAACTGTGTGAAGTAATTGTGTGCTTGTCGCAGAGGAAATTTCTTACCAGGGCTAGATTCTAACATGTCCTAAAACAAAGGATTAACAAAAAAAGTAATAAAGAAGTTATTTTTCTAAGTATTAAAATACTGAATAATTTACAAAGTTCATTAAATAATTTAAACAAACATCTAGCAGTGGATGCTGGATATAAACTTATCCCAAGTTGCACCACTAAGCTTGATTTTAAGTTTTCCTTATTGAGTTACCCCTATGAGCAATTTTACAATGAAGAGAAACCCAATTCTCTCACTATTTATCAAGGTAATATTCATAATATGTGGGCTGTTTACTTAATCTATGATAATGTACATATAAGTTTACAAAAACATATCTTACCTGTAATACACCAACACAAAATTCCATAACTAGATACATTTTTTGTTTTTCATCATTATACATTACATCGACTAGTTCTATCACATTTTTATGCCTAAGTATTCGCAGAAGTTGGATTTCTCTTTGTACATTTTGTTCTCCATTTGGTATTCTTCTTAATTTTCTTTTCTTTAAAATTTTAACAGCTCGTCTACATAAGGATTCAGAGTCCAGCATTTCTTTTACCTTGCCATAAGATCCTTCTCCAAGAACATCACCCATTACATACTTCCCTACCATTTTACATTTTTTCTTTTTATTCCTATAAATAATTTCTGCACTATCAACTCTATGAAAAAATAGGTTAGTTTGGTCTAAATTAAGATCTAATTCATCAATCTGGTCGTCGTCCAGCCAGGTCACCGAGTGTGGTTCTGGGCTGTCCTCCAATTGAAAATTATCATCACTCTCTTGCGGTGCAATGACGTTTGATACCTCAAACTCCACATTTTCATCTGGAAGACTTTCACTACTGCTGATTTTTCTACACATTCTTGGATCCATTATCTATCAAAACAACACATTTGGAAAACTGTCCATAAATCTATGCTTTCATACAACGCTTTCGCCGTGAGATAAAAGACAATTAAAAAAGTAATATACACATTTCTGAAAATATTTATCGTCCATTCATATTGGACAAAATATTTCTATAAAAATTGGCTTTAAATCTGCGATGAATGAAAGTAAATAAATTGTGAACCCGTGAAAACTGATTTTTTTTTTTTTTTTTTTTTAATTTCATTTTACGGCATTGGATAAAGATCCTTTCAGCCATTCAATATTTACTTTTCAATTTTAATAATGGCGTCGCAAACTCTGTGCATATTGCCAGCTTCAAGTAAAATTTTTGCATCACTGTAGTCGTAGAAAAAAGTCAGTTAGTCGTCAGGTATCAGTCAGTCTAGTCAGTCAAATGTTCAAGTAAAGTGATGGCTACTTTACCAGAACATGTCCGATGGAATTTTGGAGGCAAGCCGACGAACATGTTTTCGCACTGTTATTTTATTTCACAACACTCGTGCACTAACATTAACTTATATCGAGCAAAATGCCATCAACTTTATCCGATATAACTCAAAAATACACTAAGAAAATGAAAATAAAACAAGAGCACAACTTGTTCCTTCAGACTTCCCGCCAAAACTTCCCGTGAAAACTGAAACATCGCAATGAAATGAATGATTTTTTTTATTTCGATTTACGGCATTGGACAAAATCCTTTCAGCCATTCAACATTTACTTTTCAATATTAATAATGGCGTCGCAAACTCTGTGCATATTGCCAATTGCCAGCGTCAAGTAAAATTTTTGCATCACTTTGTAGTCATAGCAAAAAATCAGTTAGTCGTATGTCGTATCAGTTAGTCAGTCAAATGTTCAAGTAAAGTGATGGGCGATGGCTCTTTACCAGAACATGTCCGATGGAGTTTTGGAGGCAAGCCGAAAAAACATGTTTTCGCACTGTTATTTTATTTCACACATAGAGGTAGGAATAAAACATAGAGGGGCCCTATTCTACTATAGGAACAGCAGGTTATACAAACATCTGTTTAATCGACACAAACATGACAAATATCATGCTGTCTCTTTTTAACTAATGGATGGCTGCATAAGAAAATAAAGATAATAAAAGATTAGTGGTAACTAATTTTGGCAACAACGCCATGTTAAGGCACCATCGTGCCACGGCAGCCATTTTATGTTCCCAGTATTTACAAGTGTACTCTGTGTATGTGTGCGTTTGTTTTGTTGTGGTAGGTCTGCTGTCTAAGGATGTCCATTAAAAAATATATCCATATTTATATTCAATGTAAAATATCGGATCCCCATATCGATGTTTTTTCAGGTTTATGACTGAGTATTATGAGTGCGAAAATATCTTGTATTTGCTCCACAACACGGAACACAATACTGATCATCGTTTGATGGTAATTAAGTCAATTATTAAGATCTGCGATTCCGACAGCATTCAAAAAACTTAGTGAACAAATTTCTTATAGAAACTATTATAATAAACTAGTTTTTTTTCTGCAATGAACAAATAAAAATTGTTACTCAGAAACTTGTTTTATTCTCGTTCATTAATCAATAGCAAATAAATTTTAAATCTATTATACATACTTCTATTATAAATTCGAAAGTATGTGAGGATGTATGTATGCAGGTATTTATGATTGTTCTGTTCAGTATTATAATATCATGGGTTTGTCAGCTTCAGCATTTAATGCAGTTTAAAATTGACAAACTACTACTAAGATGTGAATTAAATAAAAAAAAATATGATTCATTAATTTTTTTGAAAAGTAGATTTATGATAGTACAAAATAAAATTTGTAGTATTCATATTTTCTTTGACACCAATTTAAAGCTTACACATGATTTTAAATTTTGTTTTTAAGTTTTTATAAAAAACCTAAATAAATGCATCCTTTAACAATACGAAACAAAAATATCGATATCAGCTACATGTGTTGTTCTGAAACGCACAACCCTATTAAGAAGCAGCCATTTTATGTTCCAACTTTAATTACCTACTTTAGGTAGTCAATAGCGGCAAATTTCGTAGGTTGGGCCGGTCCATAGGTTTATGTCCATATTTCACAACACTGGTGCACTGTCATTAACCTATATCGAGCAAACAAAATGCCATCAATTTTATCCGATACTCAAAAATACACTAAGAAATTGAAAATAAAACCGGAGCACAACTTGTCTTGTCCCTCAGTTTTCCCGCCAAAACTCCTGAAATGAATGAAATAAAACCATAGACATAAGGATAAATAATAATTACATAGGACGGAATCTTCTTTGACAGCCATTGAGACGCCGTTATTTATATACCTACTTCCCCTTTCACCTCGTTACGCCCCTCTGTCGCCCAGGCGTGTTGCCAGGGTTGTGAACTGTTAATAATTCTTATGTCTTATAAGTTATACTTATAAGTTTTAATATCGCTTAAATATAGGTTTTCCTTTTTTTTGCTTAAAAATCATTATTTTGGTTTAGTAGGTATTACAAAATATGAGAATTATGAACACTATAAATATTTATAAATAATAAGTTATCATAAGTATCATACCAAATGAAGCCATTAAAGTAAGTATTACTTACATAAAAATATGAAATAAAATACATACAGATTCACAGACGTAAAACTATTAAATAAGTTTATTTAGCGTTGGGTGAGCTTTTGAATTTTTTTTTCATAGTGTCAACTACCGAATCGGCTACACAAAAAGAACTGTTCATGTTCTTTTGATAAATTAGGTATGGCTTCATTTGGTATGATACTTATGATAACTTATTATTTATAAGTATTTATAGTGTTAATAATTCTCATATTTTGTAATACAATACCTACTAAACCAAAATAATGATTTTTAAGTAAAAAAAAGGAAAACCTATATTTAAGCGATATTATAACTTATAAGAAATAAGAATTATTTACAGTTCACAACCCTGGCAACACGCCTGGGCGACAGAGGGGCGTAACGAGGTGAAAGGGGAAGTAGGTATATAAATAGCGGCGTCTCAATGGCTGTCAAAGAAGATTCCGTTCTATGTAATTATTTATTCTTATGCCACGGTATGCATCATAGAGCAGAGTTTCTCTATCTACGCCAGCCATAGAGTAATATCGTATCAAAGTATTTATTCAGAGAAATATACCACTGAGAAAAATATAAATTACCCGTTTGGCGCAATAGCTCGGGTTCGATACCCGGCGAGACAGAAATTTGAATTATGTGTTTAAATTTCTGTTCTCGGTCTGGGTGCTTATGTTTTTGTCTTTGGGTGTGTCCATGATACCCGCGACACAGGGTACCCACATCCTAGTGTGGGGCTATGAGTGTGAAGCGTATATTTATTTATAATGATTTTACTAACTTTGAATCCATATTTTCAGTTTTTTATTTTTATTCTATTTTTAAAAGGTCATCGGCTTTTGATGCCTTGTATTTATTCATAATTATTATGCCTTGGGTAGGCATCAAAAGTCACTGGGCCTGGGTCAAAAAGAAAAAAAGCTGGGCAGAAAAAAGTTTCAGGCATTGTTGATGTTGTGAGTAGTTGTGTTTTACGCGGAGGCTCCCTAAAACATTCTTTGCACGATTTAGGATGTTTTGTCTTCAAAAATTCGTTTACACTACATACTTCAAAACTGTAGACACAAAAAGATAAATATATTTTAAAAATCATTATTTGCAATTTTATATACTTAAAGCTAAAACAAAATTAATAAATCAGCATTGTAAAACATCAGCAAAGTAAAATAAAATATAAATTTTAATAATTCATATATTCTTTAGATAAGATTTATTTTAGATTATACATATTAATAAGATTTATTTAGTTGGCTTTATTTCTAGACAATAAATAAATAACGCTTCACACTCATAGCCCCACAGAAGGGTATAATATATACCCTGTGTCGTGGGTACAATGGACACATACAAAGATAGAAACACAAACACCCAGACCGAGAATAGAAATTTAAACTCATCATTCAAATTTCTGTTTCGCTGGGAATCGAACCCAGGACCCCTCGATTGGCAGTCCGGCATGGTACCTATTGCGACACGCAAGTCGTCAATTATGACGTCTTTACGTCGTTCGAATTTAACCTGCCTAGACTGAATGGTTACATAAGCTGACTGCGAAGCTAAAGTCTCGGGTTCAATCTAAAATTTTATTTATTTGGAGCTATTTTAGGTGGCATTCGTTTTTAAGTAACACTTTGCAAATGAGCGTTTAGTTTGCAATTAAACCAAGAAAACGAATTGTTTTTATCCGAGCAACGCTTAGTCATCTGTGTACTTAATATTATGTTAAAAAAGTTTTTCAGAGGCTTGCTATTTCTTTTACTATTTTATTTAGGATTAGTTATTTTGGGATTTCGGGAACCTCATACCATAATAATTTAATAAATAATGATGACATTTAATAAAAATAACCGAGTAAAAAACAAACAAAATGCCATCAACTTTATCCGATATAACTCAAAAATGCACCAAGAAAATGAAAATAAAACAAGAGCACAATAATGTATTTTTCGACTTCCCGCCAAAACTCCTCTTCAGTGTTGTCATACCTGTCCTGTCATACCTTGATGCTCTATGATTAAGAGTCATGGGGCGATTACATTGGCCAACATGCAGGGGTCGATTTATTATACATTGCTGGTTATCTGAGTACATTGTAATAAAATACTCAAGATAACCTGCAATGTATGCATAATCGGATCCTGCATGTTGGCATATGTAATCGGCCTTTTAGTGAGAGATGCTTTAAAAAACCATAGACGTTTAGTATACATAGACCAATAATCCTCAAGACGGCGGGGCGGCATAAGAATAAATAATACTACATAGAACGGAATCTTCTTTGACCGCCACTGAACCGCCGTCATTTATGTACCTACCCTACAACCCTCTTCACCCCGTTACGCCCCTCTGTCGCCCAGGCGTGTTGCCAGGGTTGTGAACTGTTAATAATTCTTATTTCTTATAAGTTATATTATCGCTTAAATATAGATTTTCCTTTTTTTTAACTTAAAAATCATTATTTTGGTTTAGTAGGTATTTCAAAATATGAGAATTGTTAATAATTCTGTATAAATACTTATAAATAATAAGTTATCATAAGTATCATACCAAATGAAGCCATTAAAGTAAGTATTACTTACCTAAAAATATGAAATAAAATACATACAGATTCACGTAAAACTATTAAATAAGTTTCTTTAGCGTTGGGTGAGCTTTAGAATTTTCCTATTCATAGTGTCAACTACCGAATCGGCTATACAAAAAGAACTGTTCATGTTCTTTTGATAAATTAGGTACGGAAACGGAATAATATTTAAAATATATTACTTACCTCGGATCATCTTGGGGCAAACTAAAAAATAATAACGGGTTGCACTATGGGAGTGCCGGCAGAAGTGAAAACATTAACGTTGTGCATTTTTGATGTTGTTTGATGGAATCTTTAGGGAATAATTCCGCACGAATTGCTTGAATTATCAGTATTAAGTATTTATTTACGAATTGCTTGAATTATCAGTATTAAGTACAGTATTCTAGTATTTTTATAAAGTACTCACTCATTTTCTATCACTATTTCTTCGTCACTTTTTTCATTAATAGATGCACTTTGTTCAATGTCCATATTTTAAATACTTCATATAAACGAATTTTACAAGTATAGACAGTCGAGCCGTCATCAGTTGTCACCCGTCTTACGAATTTTCGATCAGGCCTCGTGTAGTTACGCGAGTTAAACATTTTTTACCCATCCCAAAAAAGTGCACAACGCCGCTAAAGAAGTTTTCACTTCAAAAAACTTAAGTGTGGTATTGTTTTTGCATTGTTTGTACAACCAAACACACCACAATAACTATCCTTATCCTGTCCAAATTTCCGATCCTTTTAGGAATTTAGAGTTGAATAATGATTTCCCCAGCTTGTCATTGGCAAAGTGGTCAAAAGACCGAGACGCCATTAAGGAAAAGAAAAACTTGACGCCATTATTGTAATTGACGCGCCGGCCGAGACAGCCCGACTTATTACTATGTTTAACATGTAGGCTAACCTTGACCTTGAGCCCGTCCGGAGCGGGAGTTTCCGTTCTACGTAGTATTATTTATTCTTATGGGGGCGGCGTAACCATAAACACGTTTAAAGTTCTATGGCACAAATGGCGGGAAAAATAAAACAGCACGGGCGCTGGTTGTTGAATTTTAATATTAATAATGTTATTGTGAGTTTATTACATAATCAGCAAAAAAAATTGCTTTGAAAATTCGTATATTTCCTACCTATCATGAAACATAAAAATAAATTCGTAGATATGCCAGTAAACATAAATTATTATGCAGGTATGTAGATTTAAACCTATACCAGTAAATCGTCAAATCTCTAGTATTCTCCGTTTTTAGAGTGAAAACTTTGGCAAGCAATCCTAAGGTAGGTACTAATAATATGTGAACCTTAGTAAGAAGTACATATATATTTATTGTAGTTCTATATTTATTTTCTCAATGCCTACTTTCTATTTTGTTACAATCTTGTTCTTTTTTTTCATTTACCGATTATTTATTTATTTACAACATATATGTTATATATTCAATACAAAACAACTTAATACTATTCTTAATTAACTATATACATAACTTAAAATAAAAATAAAAACATATAAAACAGACATGAATTTCTTCATGTCAGAAGACCATGGTCCCATAGTCTCTACCACTAGCGCCGCAAATAGATAATTATCCGACAAATTACTGTATTTGCGGCGCTTGAGAGACTGTGCATGGTCGGCCGCGGACCCCACCCTCTCTGCAGTATCGCTTATGTGCGATGGGGGTAAGGTATCCGCACATGTCACGTCCCATACCAGTGGCCGTCCTAGACTCCACGGCACCAGAGTAACGCCATCAGGCCTCTTGCCATCGCTTCTAGATAATCCAGATGGTTCCAATGTTGCTGGAATAGAAGCGGTGGCAAGAGCCCGGTGAACCAAGTCGTTTAAGGTATCGTGGCGGAAAAGTCTACCGGCACTCCTGATACAGGACAGGCCATGTCGACCAAAGCTGTCCACCCTTTGCCCACACGGACAAACATGAGGCTCGCACACCCTCACACCGAGCCGGAGACCTACTGCAATACGCAGAGCTACAGGATCCAGCACGGTGCCAATGTTTTTAGATGGGAGAGCGTGCAACCAATGCCCCGACTCACTTTGGGCAACTGCCAATAATCGAGCCCTATCTGTGCTGTCAGAGCATTGCTAAATACGTATAGTAAATATATGCCCTTTGTCAAGTAATATAATAAAACCGTTTTGCATTCCAACAAAACGGTTATTATGTGTGTGAAAAAACACACAGCATTTGTTGAAGAAGCGTCTAAAGATTTATCCTATAAAGCCAGAAAATATTGTACTTTACCTCATTATTCCTTGGTCTGTATGTACCTGTCTCTTTCACACAGCAGCGCGCGGCCATTTTCCAAGATGCCAAGCCTGACATTTGTCAATGTCAAATCATAGTCGGTTCACCAGCAAGCTCCTTGCTCAAATGCTGTGTGTTTTTTCACACACATAATAACCGTTTTGTTGGAATGCAAAACGGTTTTATTATATGTGTTTCCAAAACACACAGCATTTGTTGAAGACCTGTTTGTGATCTGCTGGGGGAAGTATACAATTAAATGCTATGTTGAAAAATAATCATTAAATAATATGATATAATTAAATCTTGTATCATTGGTATCTTGTTTCATACATTTTGAAATATTTAGAGTAATAAAATTAATGAACATATTACTATGTTAACAAAAAGCTGACAAACTAAAGAACAACAATAACAACTTTCTGCCAATAATCTGAATTCAACAGAAAATATCTTTATAAAGCTTCTGCCTTTTAATAGTATTTTTAGGAAAAGGATTGCAAATAATAATGAAAACACTAAAAGTGAGATCAATTGATTTGATTTGAGTGAATTGATCACACTACAATATTAAGGCTCTGAGCCTTAAAGGCATTAAGTTTTTGGACATTAATTAAGTGTAGTGTACTGTAGCATATATTTACTTTTACGTGTAGCACCTGCTACTCCACTACAACCTATTTTTAAGAGTTTCAGAACTCCTCCAATTATTCTCCTCAGAATCTCATCAGTTAGTCTATTTTCTAAGCAACTCCTATACACAATAGCAGACATACTGTACACTACCAGGAACTGCATTTATGCCAGCTGCTTTTAAAAATGTTTCTGATCCAACCAGCTATCATAATGGGAATAGCTGTTCTTTTATTAAAATAAACAGACTAATTAGATCAGGTTTACTGAACCAAAACTTTGCTTCAGCAACCATCCTGACTGTCAACTGTTAGTATTATCTGTTTTAGATACAAACTTGTCAATGCATGATCTGATTATTGCTTAGCTTTCTTTTTATTTACCTTCTGATAATTTTAATAGGTTAAAATCATGAATTCTACAACTAGATCTTATAAAATATTACCTTATAGCTATATCAAATAGCCACCTTGAGACCACTTAAGCCAATTAAAGATCAGCTGTGTTTCAAGTTTGCATCATTCTATCCTCAGATAGGAGCTAAAAAGCTTTACTAGATACAGCTTTCAAAACTTAGTACACTTTTTTTTTTTTTTTTTATTGCTGTGCTTGATGCTGTAGATCTACGTTAAATGTAGAAGTATTTTTCTATAAGTAAACTTGTCTTCCTAAATATAGTAATTGTAACCAAAAACTAGTTATCTCAATGCTCCCTGGCATTCATTCTAGGCAACATTATTGTGCACACAATACTCAATATCTGATTGAGCTTAATACAAGTAAAAATTAAATAAAATGAATAAAAAGATGTTGAATCTCACCAACTCTTCTTTGGAAAATCCATCTCTGCTGAGGTCTAGTGAGCTATCTGATCAGCCCACCCCAACTCTCCATGCTGGAATATACAGCTTTTCCACCTCCCAGTAATGAGGTTTATCAGGTTCTTGTTCAAATTTATTATTGGATATAGCTCTTCTAGAGCTCTCGTCTTTGAATCTGTTAGAACCTCGGAATCAGATTTGGTGGTGGGTTTTACCTACCCAAGCTTGTAGTTCCAATAACGACTGAATGCGTCGTAAAAAATTGGCTGACCCATCTCTGCAGTCCAGCGTTACATAGTGGTGTATGACCACGCTTGCCCAATCGTAAAAAATTGGCTGACCTATCTCTGGAGTCCAGCGTTACATAGCGGTCTATGACCGCGCTTGCCCAACAAGCTTAATAATCAACTTCAGGGACGCCCCAACTTTTGCAAACGGCCTCCGAGGCCGGGGGCAATATATGCCATTCCGGCATATGTAGGTCTGTTTCGAGATTGGCGGTCGGCTATGCCGTTGTATCTCCCCGAGAGGTACGCCGCCCAGAGCATGATATTCAAACGCTCTGTCAATTCCAATAGCTTCCATGTCAGGTTAAGCAGGGCTCGTGTGATCGGGCAAATCCCTGTACATTCAGAAAGATAATTCCAAATATCAGCTAAGAGTGTCCTGTTGTCTTACTGCACTATTACATGTAAGTTCTCCAGGAACCTTTACTGACGACTTATGGCACCATAATAAATATTGTGAACAACTCTTTGAGGTTCATGTACCAGGTGCCCTGCCCCTGTGGTGTACTAACCATGTGCCTGACATGTATTTGCTATTCATGTGAGCACTCCAGCTCGCATCCGATGCGTCTGTAGTGAGTGGCTCACTTCTTGTGCAGAACCACCGAGCTGTGGTATATGGCGTTCCGCCACCAAGATAATCTATCTTGCTGCACTAAAAGAGGAATCTTCCTCTTTACTGGAATTGATTAAGGCCTCTTAGAAGCTCTGCATATGTATTCGCCATTCATGTGAGCACTCCAGCTCGCATCCGATGCGTCTGTAGTGAGTGGCTCAGTTCTTGTGCAGAACCACCGAGCTGTGGTATATGGCGTTCCGCCACCAAGATAATCTATCTTGCTGCACTAAAAGAGGAATCCTCCTTACTGGAATTGATTAAGTCCTCTTAGAAGCTCTGTATATGGCAACAATGCAGTCACTCTTTTGGTGTGGTTAAACTTGCAAAATCAAGTAACCCTAGTAAGTACATCAATGTACTTCAAACTATTAAAATAGTTGATATTTTCAACTTTATAAAGCCATGGTACAACCTCCAGCATTCTATACCAGGACATGGGTTGGGGTTAATACTGACATCTGCTAGTTAGCATTCCAGTAACTCTTAACTAAGGTCCCCGAGGCCTGGTAACTCAATTTTGTCTGATATTTGTCTACCAGGATGTAACAGTCTTACATAGACCATAAGTCTTATGCCACTTCTGCATAAAGTCTCACGAGACCCATCTGGACAGTGGCAAGGATTATGCGGGCAAGAAATTACAATATTGTAATAAATTTGCAGAAATCTATGGAATAGTTCTGCGATTGGCAGGTAAATATGCCTGTTGTACTGTTGGAGTAAGTTCCAGGCTACCCCAATACTTAAGGAGAGAACCACACCCAGCAATGCAATGGGATGCAAAAAAGGGGTCGCAGCCAGGATACATCCAATTGAGATCTTAGATGAAAATCTTAGATTCTTATCAGAATCTTACTTAGATCCCCTCAGTTTGAGTATGGGATGCATGTCTCCATTTTGCTTTTCTTATATAGAAAGCCTATGTTTACAACTGGTGACATTTTTAATATAAGAACTCTTGACATACATTGGGACTAGTTTTGCATTGGGATTCTCATTTTAAATTGTATTTGGCCATGTGTTTCTAATAAACATGTACATACATTCTTGGATTTCTCAAAATTGGTCATGTTTATAATATTAAGGTAATGATTACAAAAAATAAATAAATAAACACCTAGGTATTTAAAATAAGTTGTGTTGCCACCAATCCCGTCATTCCTATGTGTGTTATTTATGCAGCCCCCCTTGAAAACATGTAATACCAAATTTACATGTTACATTACATGCACAGTGTAAAGTTATTTGTATTGATTAAAAAATATCTATAGGGAAATTTCTGAAAGATAGGATTATTTCCAAATGCCTGATTGTTACTTGATTGAATTTTGTGATCAAATTATCACTCTTTTTATAACTAGTAACAGTCTGATGAAATATATGATTTGTAACCAAAGGACTATTCAGGATAATATTCAGGTTGGTTAAGGTACTCTGTGCCACCACATGACTGTATAACAAGCTACAAAGCCTGAAAATTGAAAATATACTTAGCACTTGGGAGGTTTTCTCTTAACAATAGGGCTTAAGATAGTACTCCTAACAATAAGGAGTCTAACAATAAGGTTATTAATTTCTTTTATAATACCTTTTTCTGACCTTCCACAAATCATCTGAACACTTTTAAGTAGGTGTGTTCCAGGCCCAAATAGTTCTGTCACCTTATTAAATAAGGAGGTAGACTTAAGTTCACCTGACTTTCTACCTGCCCAGTTATGTAGCTCCTGCAGACCCTGTTTTAACAACTACTGGTGTAATTCTACATAGGTCAATATGGCTAAGGTCAGAAGGTCTTTGGTTTTGTTGAATTAATATAACTTCTCATTAATTTTAGGGGCCACAAAGCCATAAGTGGTTTCATTTCTTTGTTTATGACTAATAATGGGTATATTATATTAAATATAATATAGAATTCGTCTATATACCAAAATTTTATAATTTGGCTAAAGTGAAATTGTCACTACTATTACGAGGATTCACTAATCTCCAAGACAAAGCTACTAGGTAGACTGAGAGTGCATATCTCCTTAGAATGATCTTTTTGATTGATTTAGTGTTGTATGTGTTTATTTCTCTGCTGTAGCTAGCGATATAACAGGGAATCAATTCGCGGGTCACTAGACCCGTACTTGTTTACCTACGCCTTTTATTGGGATTCGGCGAGGCTTAACCCTCCACAGGCTCCACATCTTCCGAAGATGAGGAAACATCTGCGTATCGACCTTGAGGTCGGGGTCGAGATGGCCGTTCTCCATCCGAAGCAACGGCAATTTGCTAACACTATCATCACTAATCTTACCTTGTTCAGAATAAGCACTCAACACAAAAAACTGCGACACATTGCTAACACTCATCGTTAGTCTTACCTTGTGCAGATTTCGCACTTATCTTAGAACAAAACTGTAACAAATCACTAAACTTTTTGAAAAGTGAACTTTATAACAAAAAATAACTCTGATAAATATCAGTTTCACTTAGAAACAAACAATATTTGCTGTTTTTTGTTTGATGGAAAAAATTTACCGGCTTACACGAGGAAATCTTTAAATGCTATGATTTGACATTGACAAATGTCAGGCTTGGCATCTTGGAAAATGGCCGCGCGCTGCTGTGTGAAAGAGACAGGTACATACAGACCAAGGAATAATGAGGTAAAGTACAATATTTTCTGGCTTTATAGGATAAATCTTTAGACGCTTCTTCAACAAATGCTGTGTGTTTTGGAAACACATATAATAAGAAATAATAAATGTCTAAACTTGGTGCATCAAAATATCCAAGGTCTGCTATCCAAAGAACTAGAATTAGAATTATTTTTAAAGGAATACAATATTAATATTATGTGTATTACAGAACATTGGTTGAAAGATTACCAACTTGTTTTTAACTTTGATAAGCACCAAGTCGCAAGTTCGTTCAGTAGGCAGACAGCCTTACGTGGTGGCTCGTTAATTTTTGTAAGTAAGGACCTAAAGTTTAAGGTTCGTCAAGACATCGTGAGCTTTTCTATTGAACGAACTATAGAAATAGCCTGTGTGGAGTTATTAAATGGTATTATTGTTTGTATTTATAGACCTCCAAACTCTTTGTATGATACTTTTGAGTCAGTTTTAGAACAATTATTGGATTTAAATTGTGCAATAATACTAATAAATTAAGTTTTTAACAAAAAAATAGAACCGACTTCAAACGGTAAAAAATAAAATTGTTCAGTACCTACTTCTTCTTGCTTATGGTAATGACTCTTAAAACTATTTCTGGAGTCGGGCCCTTATCAATCCACCTGAACGTATAAATTAAAGAAAGAATTTGCTCTCAGCTCCTAAACGTTGAGGAGTTGTACCTTCAATCATCAGTTAAGCAACAGCAGGTGATAATTACCAGACATAAATATTTGTATTATGTTAAAAATATGACTAAAAGCATGTGTGTACCTATTAAGTTTCAGTGTTTCCCTCGATTTCCCTAATATCACATCATCAGATTTTGACATGGTGACAGTTGGACCACCTCAGGAATGTAAGATTTCGAACAAAAAACCATTTATTGAAAGAATTTGCTCTCAACTCCTAACCGTCGTAGTACCTTCCATCATCAGATCAGCAACATGATATGACGATAATTATACACAAATGTCCGTTTTGCTTTGTAAAAATATGAAAATCATTTGTTGTGCTATAAAATTTGAATGTTCCCTTCGATTTCTCTGGGATCCCCTCACCAGACTTTGACTTGGTGACAGTTGGACCATCTCGGGAATGTAAGATTTCGAATAAAAAACTATTTATTGAAAGAATTTGCTCTCAACTCCTCACTGTCGCAGTACCTTCCATCATCAGCTCAGCAACATGAGATGATGATTTCTATGCGTAAATATCTCTTATGCTTCAGAAACTGTAAGAAAATCAATGTGTGTGCCTATAAAATTTGAGAGTTCCCCTCGATTTCCCTGGGATCCCATCATCAGATCCTGATTTGGTGACAATGGGACCACCTCGGGAGTATAAGCATACGAACAAAAAGAACTTTAAAAATCGGTCCACAAACGGCGGAGTAATCGGTGAACATATATATAAAAAAAAATACATACAGCCGAATACAGTACCTCCTTCTTTTGGAAGTCGGTAAAAAGAAGAAGGACAAAGTTGTAGGTGGTGATTTTAATATAAATATATTGGAGGATTCAGCCATAAGCAAAAAGTTTTTGTCTGTCTTAAAATGCTGTAATCTTACTAACGTGTTTTCACAACCAACTAGGATAACACAATCCACAGCAACTTGTATAGATAATATTTTTACAGATGGGTCACCAGCGCAATCTATGATAATAAACAACTTAGGCTCTGATCATTGTGGCCAATTAGTTTGCTTTAATTACAGGATGGACAGACAGGTTAGTAAGAGCAAGGTGGTCGTTCCAGTGACTAAAAAACGCATGGAGAGATTTAGATGTGCTATTGAAAATGGGTTTCGTATTGCAGCCCATAAAAATGTAAATAAACATTAGGAGATATTATGTTCTCATATACACAAAATATATAATACTGTTTTTACATCAAAAACAATCTATCCTAAACACTGTAAATCATTCAGTGATTGGGCGACTTTAGGGATACATAAAAGTAGACAAAAGTTATATGATCTCTATGAAGAGAGATCGTATAATCGAGACGAGTCCTTTTCTGCACAGTGCACACGTTAGAAATTATTCAAAATTGTTTAAGCAAGTATGTATCGCGGCCAAGTCATTGTATATTGGTAACCAAATTAAATCTAGTAAGAATAAAATTAAAACGACTTGGAACATTATTAACGCCGAGACTGGAAGAGTCAATGACCGTTATCGTGTCTATAAACTTATTAAGGACGGTACCGTCATTGAATCAGACGAACTTGTAGCAAAAACATTTGAAAAATACTTTGTAATAGTCTCGACGACTAAATCGCTTAGGTCTTCTTCTCCTGAAGCCGCCGAATCATTGCTTAAGAAAAATGTAAGCGAATGCAAATGTAAGTTTACATTAAGGCCCGTAGACGCTAAACACATTGTAAAAATATTTAAGACTTTAGAAATTAAGAACACTACTGATCTTTGGGGTATCTCTGTAAAAATTCTTAGTTCAATAATTGACTTAATAGCACCCCACTTAGCTATAATATTCAATAACTGTACCTCCAAAGGACCGGTGACATCAATAGATGTCGTCAAAAAAATTAATCCAACGACCGGGGACATCTATTGATGTCCTCTCGACCTCGCGCTGTTTAAATCTGTATTGCTTTAAAAATAAGTCTCAATTTAGTCTGGTGTATTTTTAAATTCATAGAGGAATAAATTCTCCGTTCATTCGGTCATTTAATATCTGTAGGTTGGTAGTGAAATAAAAAGAAATCTCTGTTGCAAAATCGACACTCCTTCAGTCGTCAAATTTGCTTGGTAATACTCAGTGACAGTTTGTGCTAGTGCCGGTTTTTTCCTGATTTATGTGGATTTTTCTACTGAAAACGTAAGTAAAGTGTTATAATTATTTCATTTATAGTGTTTTTAGTAATAACAAATATCCAGAAGTTTGATGCGCGTCATAATTTTTGGTAAAATAGGTTTTCAAAATGAAGTGGAATTGCGCGGCGCCACAACAATGGCGCTGTTTTGGTTTTAGCTTAATTATTACACAATTTAGTGGTTAAAAACCATTACTGTCATACATATGTAGAAAGGTTATTTTATAAGGAATCCGTTTCTGTATCTTTTGCTATATTTTATCATTGTTATACAAATGAATCAAGATCAATTCTGTGTGTGAATTTTGCGCATTGAAGTTATATTTTTTTCTGCTATTATTACGTTACAAAACCATGACAATCACTAATAGTATAAAGATAATTTATCAGGGAATCTATATTATATTTATATTATTCGATTAGTAATTAGTTTTCTTTATAATTTGAATATAAAATCAAACGAATACAGACTTTACCGTGCATCCGTCGACGCCTTATGGAGTACGCAATAAGGTTCATTTTACAATAAGTAATGCGCACTGACAAACTCTGTTGCTTGCGTGTTTGCTTGCGTGATTTGAAAAGTAATGAAAAAAAATTTCATTACTTTTCTTGGCATTTTTACGTCTATTTGTGTATGAAAAGTGTCAATGAAAATTATATTGCAGGTAAGGCAATTTCTTATTCTTTATGACTGTGCCCCCTGATTTTAATTAGATTAATTATAAAATTCGTTAAATGAATTTTAACGTGACCTCGAATTTTTTTCCTATTTTTTCCGACTTTTCGTTTTTTATCTTCTACGAAGTATGTTTTTCTTTCAATGAACCTGAAAAAAATATACAACGTTTCGAGATACTTTACCTAAAGAATAAAGGAATAACTAAATGAATACGACTAATACTATCATTGCAATTAAATTTTCAATACACCGTCATGTGCGGCGCGCGAAAAAAACATTACGTAACTTCAACCTCAAATTTGTTAATTTTTTTGTATGAACACATACTTGTATTATACTTTATTAGAAAGGTCTTTTCATGTAGATTCTGAATATATAAATAATGTGCCACATTTTTTCTTTGATTATATGTTACATTCGTTTTATACCAAGCGGAACAACAATCTAAACATGCGGACTCTTTGTTTGGCTTTGAACGATGATTATAAAAACAAACACATCGTAGAAATACTTAATAGCTATAAGGTGTAAGCTTGTTTCATTCCCTTCCGAGAAATGTAACTGGAGTCGTTGTAAGTGTAAACATCTGGTCGCAGGAACATAAATAACACTCGTAGTGCGTATCGCGGCAAAAAATCTCTAGACCCCCGGTCGAAAGAGTGTTTTGGCGCGTAAGCGGCCCGGTTGGCTGCAGGGGCATTAAGTAGCGATCACACTACGCAATTTCTAGGGCCCTAAAAATTGGCGTACTACCAATTGGAGTTAGGGCGTTCTGTTCACACTGCCCTAATTAGGGTGCCAAGCCAATTTCATTTGGCAGTTGGCTTTGGAAGCGATCGGTCCGCAATCATGGCACCGTCTAGCATGAAAAACTAGATTTTGAGTGGTGACTTTCCTGATCTAATGAAACATAGTAAAGACTAAAGTGATACCTTTATTTAAGTCGGGCAGTACTTCAGATCCCTCCAACTTTAGACCAATTTCAATTCTGCCCTGCATTAGTAAAATCTTTGAGAAAATAATTTTAGAACAACTTCTAAAACACTTTACAAATAATAGACTTATCCATAAAAATCAATTCGGTTTTACGAGGGGTCGCTCAACCACTGATGCCGGAGTAGAGCTTTTTAAGACCATAGTGGATTCTTGGGAGAAGTCACGGGATGCATTAGGTGTCTTTTGTGACCTATCTAAGGCATTTGAATGTGTGCACCATGAAACATTAATCAGGAAACTCAATCACTATGGCATCAAAGAAACCGCGCGCAGGCTTCTGGAGTCTTATTTGAGTGATAGGATCCAGAGGGTTGAAGTGAACGGTAAAATGTCAAACGGGTCTGTAGTTCATTTGGGGGTCCCACAGGGCTTAATCCTTGGCCCGTTCTTATTTTTAATATATATTAACGATCTGCCATATATGGTGGAGAATAATCACGAGATAGTATTGTTTGCAGATGATACTTCCTTAATTTTCAAAACTAATAGACAAACTGATAATTATAACGATGTGAACAATGCTCTCTCTGAGGTGGTAAATTGGTTTAATGTAAATAACTTACTACTGAATAACAAAAATACCAATTGTATTAAGTTTTCACCACCTAATGTTAAAGAAAATATTGTAAATCCACAATTGAATGGCGATTCTTGATTGTTGATTCTAGGCTTCAATGGGGACCCCATATCTCTCGGTTAGCGAATAGACTAAGTTCTGCCGTCTTTGCAATTAAAAAAATAAGATCACTTACAGATGGTCGATACAGCCAGACTGGTCTATTTTAGTTATTTCCATAGCATAATGTCGTATGGTAATTTATTGTGGGGAAATGCTGCTAATATCGACACAATATTTATTTTGCAGAAGAGAGCTATTCGCGCAATCTATAAATTAAATTCTAGAGAATCTCTGAGAGAAAAATTTAAGGAGACTAATATACTAACATTTGCATCGCAATATATTTATGAAAATACTAGCTGTGCCCGCGACGTCGTCCGCGTGTATAAAGACTTTTATAAAATGGACTGATTAAAAATTAAAGATTATTTATTTGCATTGAATAAGTAGTAGGTAGATTATTCTTACATTATAGTGAAATCACTTATAATACAATGTTCATATGTTCAGAAGAAACCTAATGTATTTTTTCTAAATCCTTCAAACCTAAAACAGTAAGGAATGCTTACTGTACTGATCTTACTATCCACTTTTCTCACGTTTCGCTTTTCTCGCGCAATCAGATTCTCTTTACAAATATGTACCTCGTTTATTAAAGTTAAGAGATATTGCTGTGCCCGTGGCTTCATCTATGTTAAAAATAGTATCTTTAGTAAATTGGGTGAATTTATACTGCAAAGAATGTATAGACTCATTCTATATACATAGCTTTAACCTACTGCAGAAAAGAGGTGCACTATACAACTACTTGTAGTTGGGAGATAAAATTTCTAAACATACACGTGCTTAGAATTAAACAATCGGAAAAATAATTGTAAGGTCAATTAATAAACTATAGGTTTAAAACTTGCGGACAGCAGTTTGGTCATAAGTCATAACTCATATAACACAGTGAAAACTAAAGCAGAAGGCAGGGTCTACACAGTGTGCTGTCTGTATTTGGAAATAAAGAATATTTTTATAGAGAATCTTTAAAGAATCCTTAATATCTCCATCAATCAACGTGTGTAGATGAGCCTTCAGCCCGTACGCAATAAAGAGACGCAAAAAATGAGATAAGTTATCATTGGTACAATTAACAATGTTCAGCATCATACGTATACCTACCCAACGATGGGACAACCTGCGTGGCGCAATGTTTACCATGCCGGACTGCTAATCGAACTGTCCCGGGTTAGAATCCGGGCGAAGCAGAAATTTCAATGATGAGTTTAAACTGTTCTCGGTCTGGGTGGTTGTGTTTCTGTCTCTATGTGTGTTCATGGCACCCACGACACAGGGTATACCTACCCTAATGTGAGGCTATACGTGTGAAAAGTTATTTTTTATTTTTTTTACACTATGTACTTACTTTTATTAGACTTAAGGCTTTTATTTGAAATTATCTCCATCGAATCACTTTGGAGAAGAAATGAATATTGCTCAATAACGCCATCTACCGTATGACATGTAAACTTTGTGGTTGATAAATCGAATGTCAAATTACCAAATAGGTAGATATTGAGATTAACAGTTGGTTCACTAAAAGTTTAACTATTCGTCACCTAGATGTCTGCAGTAGTCTCGTTTTGTTAAGGCTTTGTACATTCTGTATGAAGGTTTAGATTCCGTATCTTACAACCTTAATGCTGGATACATTGAGATTGTAAGATTTGGATTTCGGTTCATCGGAGCTAGAGGCCTCCTCAATATTGGGAGAGCTCCATGCTCAGCAGTGGAATGCTAAAAAGGTTGCAGCTTGATATAATGTAGCGATAATAATCGTTTCAGCTGCAGCCTGTTCATAATCATAAATAAAAAGAAGACTAATAAGCTGAGCAACTAACTCAATGGAGCCTGTGATGTAAGGTTCGGCGGCGGTAAGGCTCGCGATGCACTTAGTAGGTACCTATAGTCTAGCCATTCTCGGCCAACGAAAGAAAATACAGTAAGCTGATCTAAGTATATTTAATATAGTCGACAATATTAGTGAGAGTTCAAAATAATTTTAGGTACTTAAATTTAAACTTTTATTTATGGTTTTGAATGGGCTGTTACCGAAACTTTCATACAAATTCCACAAAGTGCCTTTTAAGTTTATGTCGCGTATTATGTAAATGAACATAACTTTTTTGTTTATCACCCGATTGATATGAAATACACACTAATGTTACGGAAATTCATTCAACAATATATCAGTAAACATATCATTCAAAGAAGGGAAAAGAATTTGAGAATGAAATATTAAGTTAAGGTTTTATTGTACGCTTGAGATACCAACTTTCGAATCCATTTTATTTGCTATTGAGGGGTAGTTTTGAAAAAAGCTTAAATATAATTCTTACTATGTTAGTAAAGATTACAAATATAAAA
The DNA here is from genome assembly GCA_911387765.1 of Pyrgus malvae. Taxonomy (NCBI): domain Eukaryota; kingdom Metazoa; phylum Arthropoda; class Insecta; order Lepidoptera; family Hesperiidae; genus Pyrgus; species Pyrgus malvae. The sequence continues at coordinate 18,904,683 of OU426951.1, read as the reverse complement.
TTATAAGTATATTACTCTGCACAAAAATATTCTGTACATCAAGTTTCGACACTAAATTTTCAAAGAGTTTCAAAGAAAATTGACATTTAAAGGGTGAATTTCGGGAAATGCTGAAACACGTATTCTTTAATTTTGGTTAGAAAATATTTATACCAAATTTCAAGAAAATCTATTGAAAAAATCCAAGTTTTCCATACAAATTTTCATCGCTCATTTCACACCCTTAAAGGGTGAATTTTAAAATTATCTATAACCTAAATGTTAGCGAGGACCAATATATATAAAACAAAAAAAGTTTCATCAAAATCTGTCCAGTAGTTTTTGCGTGAAAAGCTAACAACAGACAGACAGACAGACAGACAGACAGACAATAATTTCAAAACTTATATTTTTAGCTTCTGTTACTTATAAAAAGACCCCTAGAAGTATTTTTTTAAATTTATATGCAATGTACAGAATTGACCCTGCTTACAGTTTTATTATATGTAATAGATAATGTATGTTCGTAAAAACAAACACGAATTTATGACCTTTTTGGATCTACATAGTTCGAACTGTGTTTCGACAAGGAATGGCCACAAACTTGCATTCCCCAAGTGTAGGCTCCGCAAAAAGAGCCACTCTTTTATCGGGATGTCGATCAGAATATACAATAGAATCCCGGAAAATGTTCAATCCCTTTCTTTTCACAGATTTAAAAAAAAAGTCAAACAAGTCCTGTGCCGCAAGGCATATTACGATCTTAAGGACTATTTAATTGATAAAAAAGCTTGGGATTGAGCTGTAGTCCCACAAGGCTTTTTCTATAACTGATGTAATAGACTTAAATGAATTAAACTGCCTATGTTAGCAGATGGCTGTGGGACGACATTGACACATGCGGTAGCTGTCACGTATGTTCCTTATCGGCCCATAGCTACTCTGTGAGAAAGCTAGCTATTGTATACCCCATATTTTAAAACAAGGCTGAAGTTTTTCTCCGTCTGCTCTTTTCTTCGGCTAAGCATTGCCTAAGCGCACCCAGAGCAGGCAGGACAAAAAAATAACGGTCACTAAGAGTTTGTTAAGGAACCGTACAGTGAATAAAGAATATTTCATTTCATTTCATAAGTGTTGACCATCAGTTATAAAAATATTTAAGGAATGATGACAGTTGTGAATGAATTTTTTATATGAAAACTCATAAACTTCCAACATGTTAGTGCTACTTTTTACCGACTTCCAAAAGGAGGAGGTACTGTATTCGGCTGTATGTATTTTTTTAATATATATGTTCACCGATTACTCCGCCGTTTGTGGACCGATTTTCAAAATTCTTTTTTTGTTCGTATGCTTATACTCCCGAGGTGGTCCCATTGTCACCAAATCAGGATCTGATGATGGGATCCCAGGGAAATCGAGGGGAACTCTCAAATTTTATAGGCACACACATTGATTTTCTTATACTTTCTGAAGCATAAGAGATATTTGTGCATAGTAATCATCATTTCATGTTGCTGAGCTGATGATGGAAGGTACTGCAACAGTGAGGAGTTGAAAGCAAATACTTCCAATAAATAGTTTTTTATTCCAAGTTTTACATTCCTGAGGTGGTCCAACTGTCACCAAGTCAAAATCTGATGAGGGGATCCCAGAGAAATCGAAGGGAACATTCAAATTTTATAGCGCAACAAATGATTTTCAAATTTTGACTAAAGCAAAACAGGCATTTTTGTATCATTATCATCATATTATGTTGCTGAGCTGACACTCACTTAGGCTGGTCAACATTTCCTGAAGTTCCTGCAGCGATTCTGCTATAACGACGATGCCATCAGCAAAGTGCAGATGCGAGATGTGTTTACCATCTATCTTTATGCCTCGCCCTTTCCAATCCAATAGCTTAAAGGCATCCTCCAATGCACAAGTAAACAGTTTTGGCGATATGACGTCACCTTGTTTGACGGCTCTGTGTAGTTGGATCTTGTTTGGATGTTCTGGATTTGTACGGACATATTGCCTGAGTTGTACAGCATTTTCAACACTTCCATATAACGACAATCGACCTGGCACCGCCATATATAAAGCATACCGTATGCCTCACGTACTTTGCAACCTAAAAACCCCACTACAACTGATTCCAGAGCCACATTGAGCCACTACACTGACGAACTTCCCGAAGCCAACCTCCAAGAGGTTCGTATTGGCCTTCAAACAACTTAAAAAACGGAAAGTCGAAATGTCGAGAATCGAATGGCGAAGACAGGTGTTAGACAACACGTTATATTAGTCTTCTTAACTTTTTCTCTCAGAGATTCTCTAGAATTTAATTTATAAATTGCGCGAAGAATAGCTATTTGCATGAATAATTCTTTCATGGAATGTCTTGGAATAAAATGGTTTAGATTTAGTAGAATAAAAATACAAATCACGTTATGAATATATATTGTGGGGTTTATTGGTTCATACATTATTATTATTCTGTATAACCATTTGGTGATATATTTTACTTCTTGTACTTTGCATTCATTTCCTTCTTGAGCAGTGAGAGACGTGTAAGACAGGCGTCTCTCCAGGCGCGCCTCTCAGGCAGTCGATCCAGTGGAACCATTTTGTTCAGCTGCTCACAGATCGAATCAGCACTAGGGCTTTGTGTCATACGAGGTATCTCACCCATCGTTGTACTAACTTTGTAGATTGTGTCGCCGTAACTGAAACAAGGGGATTAGATAACATTGATTTAACGATAAATATTTTAGTTCTAAAAATATCGATGAGTTATCTTTAGTTAGATGAAATATTATTTTGGTCGGGCTGCTAATCGGGGTCCTAAGTTTGATTCACGGTGAAGCAAAGATTGCAATGATTCATTGATTGAAATTTAGATTTTAAATAATTATATCTGTATAATAACGTTTCACACTCATAGCCCCGAGAAGAGTCTGTTGCCTCCACGGGCGGCACCCTGAACGGGCCCATCTTCAAGAGAGCAGATGTGCTCTCCTGCACCTTCCGATGCTTGCAGAGGCATGCGGGCACGCACACACCGCCGTCTTTCCCGGGGCTACTGCCTGGCTGGACGGATCGAGCTACCACTCTTACCGCACACAACCCCGGAAGCCCCCTTTTAGTCATCTCTTACGATCAGGCAGGGGATACCGTAGCTCTATTCTTAGTCACTGTAGGTACCTAAGCTCATAGTTATATAGCACGACTTTCAACGTCAATTCAATTTCTTTTTTGATTGAGTTGATTGACACATGGTTTGTGTTCCTGTTCTATAATGTGTGTGCATGGTACTCACACACTATACAGGGTTTACCTACCGTACTATGGGGAAACAGAAAGCTACTAACGCTTGTATAAAATTAATTAGAAACTTTCCATACCGTTCGAGATAGCTTTTCATTCCTTCTGCATTCAAATGCGCGGTCTCCAACGATCCTAAAAAGGCATAGCGCATGCCAAGACCTTCTGATATGACTTTGTCGATGTCTTCAACGTTGACCACTTTGTCTGCGACTAAGCGCCAAACTTCGTCCAGAATAGCGTATCTGAAAAATAATAAGATGAGACTTTTATTAATAGGACCCTTTTCCTCGTTTAAAAAATTTGCAGCCTTACGGTTGGTCCACGGGGAACTCGCGTTAATTTGTAGGTATTTAAATTTTGCAGCAAACTAAGATCAAGGCTGTATTAATAAGCCTGCGTCGACCTTTTATCCCAGTGGCAAGTCCTCCAGTCGGGTAACTTAATTACATACAAATGTTTTATTTTATAGTAAGTAGGTACCCGGACGACCAAGCGTTGCTCGAATAAAATTAATTTTATTATCTTGGTTTAATTTCAAACGAAACACTCATTTGCTTAGTTTTACTTAATAACGCCATTTGAAAAGGCACCCAATAAAAGAAATCTCAAAAAATTAAAAATAAACACAATATGGTTTTGATTGAGGTTTGAACCCGGGTCTCTATGTCCGCAGACAGCCCATGTACCTAACCATTCGGCCAAGGAAGCTTTAGTTCAATGAACAAAATTTTTAAAGAGCTCTTTCTAATCGACATTGTAATCTCTTTGAACGTCGGATTAACGGATGGTGTTTGACGGCGTTCTACGCCACAATATTATTAATACTCGCCAATAGATGTCAGGAAGAGTCGTATTTTCAGTTTGTATTTAAGTTGATTATCGCTGAAAATATTTTTTTTATAAAAATTTCTAAAAATAAAACCTAGGTGGATCGATTTATCACCCCCGAAACCAGGGTACTAAATTTCATCAAAATCGTTGAAGCTGTTTCCGAGATTCAAAAAATATATTTAGGTATATACAAGAATTGCTCGGTTAAAGGTATTAGATACGCCCGTTGCAAACATACGAGTAGGTACTGTTTCATTCAAATCCTGTTAAAAAGATACAAAACTATGTATATGAGATATTATATAGCATCCAAACTCACTGGATACGGTTCAGTACGAAGCCATCGATTTCGCGCGACAACGACACTGGTTCTTGCCCGATCTCTATCATGATTTCCCTTGTTTTTTTAGCAACTTCTGGCTTTGTCCATGGCGCCGGCACTATTTCTACTAAAGGCACGTAATAAGGCGGGTTAACTGGGTGGGACACGATCACCTAAATATAAATAAAAAAATGTGTGTTAGTATTAACAAATACATATATGTAATCGGGAAAATATTTTGATAAGATTATTGTTTACCTGTGATTTATGTTTCAAGCCTTCTGAAAACAATGAAGGTAAAGTAGTACTAGTTGAACTAGATAAAATTGTTACATTATCCACAACTTTGTCTAAATCTTGGAACACTTTTTTCTTTAGGTCAAGGTCTTCAGGAACGCATTCTTGTACGAAAATAGCTCCCTTGACTGCTGTTGCCAAGTCCGATGATCCTTTAATAATAAAATAAAATATTTTAGATAATGTCATAACGAGCGCACATACGTACTGTACTTACATATTCTACCTATATAAGAGAAACAGACGTGCATGGCCTACATTAATCAATACAAACAAATGAAAGTCAATTCAGTTGTATTTTATGTAGTTGTAGTTCAAAAGTAGCTCATGCCTTCGTTTATTTGTCATTACATAAATATATTTTAGGGCCTTAATTGGAACGTTTTGTTATATGTATAGGTATACTCGTACATAGTACCAACAGTGAACCTGTTCAGAAAAGCAATGGGCGTGGAAGCGAGGGTGTTGTTTGATTCTTTTATTGCGATATCCATCAGAATTTATTACAAAATCCCAATAAAGATTCAATTTTCAATATTTCAATTTAAAACCTTTTAAGGAGGCAGTCAAACAAGTCCTCTGCCGCAAGGCTTAGGTACTACTTATAACACTTAGGACTAAGTATCTTAATAATGAAGGAGCGTGGAAATGAATCTCGCTCACCCAAGGCTATTTCTTCATAGCCTGTTTAGTTTTAGTAATTACTCGCATCTGTGAGCAGGTGGAAGTGGGTTGATAGTGTCTCACACGATCAGCTGTCACGTGTGCCCATTATCGACCCATAGCCATGCTGTAATCTCAAATATATAAATCTACTTTTTTAAAAGAGTACTGCTGAGAGTTTTTTCTGCTGCCTTTTTTTTCTCAGCGCAACATCTAGCCCAAAAAGGCACCTAAAGGCGATGACCGAGAAAAATGACATTCGTTAAGCGAATATTTTGTATTCCATAGATTAAATAAATACTTTTTCTTTCTTTCTTTCTTTATTGATATTTCCCATAGCTTCGTATTTAGTTTTATATAGGGATATTTTATTAATTAATTCACAAGATACATAGTAAAACTATTCTTCACCTATTCTTTCGAACTTACTCCTCATTACATAACTGAGTTTAAAATAACTGTTCCGACTGTAGCACTTACGAATATTATCTTGTTATTGTTATCGCAGTAAATGCTCAATGATAAGAATCTATAGAACAATCATTTAATGAGTAGGTAATGATACCTACTACCATGGGCGTACCCAGGGGGGATCAAGGTCCAGATTCAGTGATTCAAAAATCCCAAAAGATCGCCGAAACGACAAGAGAAACCTATAAAGAATAAGCTAGATATGCTACCTCTGTCTGTGCGTGTCTTCGTGTAACGTGGAAGGCAAATGTACGCGCGGTACCTACCCAGTTTCAAAAATTCCCCCCCCCCCCTCTCCCGCCATCACAGAACCTAAAAATTTGCCCCCTCCCTGCCCCGGTCAAGAACTTGCCCCCCCCCCTTACCTAGTACTTGCCCCCCCTGACCAAAAACCTGGGTACGCCCATGCCTACTACTACTATCTAGAGTGATTCTACTAATGTAATTCTATCTACTTCTATCCTTCCATCTACTATAACTGAAGTAATGATAGTTCAGTTATAGTAGACACCTTATCACCCTAGTTATCCCAGATATCAACGTTAAATTGGTATTTAACGAAAAATTATTAAAAAGTACTTATTCTTACCATAGAGTTAATAAAGCGGAAAGGAAATTAAAAAAATAAACAATTCATAGGAATCTGCATTATATACCAGATGAGAAAGAATACAATTATTAAAAGAAAACTAATTCGTCATAATACTCGTACCGGTACAATAGGTAGGTAGGTAATTATTTTGTTAACATATTTATACACGTATTTGGGCTCAGAACTCGTTCTTATTATGGATGTGATAATAAATGATATCGAAATACATACATTAATGTTTATTTTATCTCTTGCTTGTCTAAATTTTTAATGTTATCGTGACCGTTTCTTCGTTGCTACTGTTTGACACAGAAAAGATACTAAATTAACTAACATATAAATAATGCAGTTACTTTTTTAATACGTACTATAATAATATGTAAGTTAGATGTAGTTGTGTAGACCTTAAGCCCTTTATTTTATCATTTGTTATACCTAATATAAAATGTAGCATAAGAAAAGCAAAACTAAATGCATTAAAAACCCAGGGCAGTTTTTACGCACTCTACCATAAAATTAATATTACTGATTGAAGCTACGTTAATAACGTGCATACGCAAATAATTACCTTTCTGCAGAAGTAAAGGCACAGGCAGCTCCAACGATATTCTTGGGGTTGTCAGGGAAAATTCAATAAATTTTATTTAACTAATACTTTTTTAATGTTATGATATGAGGCATCAGTAGTGGGTTTTTTCAAAATTATTAATTTGCCTTTTTAATTTTTTATATTTTATCCAATTAAAATAAAATATAACTGAAAAACAGTTCTTGTGTTTTTACAAGGGCGAGCTCAAATGTGATGGCGCTGTATTACTTCTTACCAATTTATTATTATAAACTTTTATTGCTCTAAATTTTGAGTTTGTTTGTTTCAACGGGCTAATCTCAGAAACTACTGGTTCGAATTGAAAAAATCTTTTTGTGTTGGATAGTCCATTTATCAGGGAAGGTATGACTAATACCAAAGTCCACTAAGACGAAGTCTCGGGCGGCCGCTAGTGCTATATAATATGAGCACATCATCATCAGTAACATTGTTTTGAAGACAAATGATATTAAAAATATTAAATATTAAATATCTTTGGACAATTCACACAACACCATTTGATTCCAAACTAAGCAGAGCTTGTACTATGGTAATCAGACAGCCGATAAACATACTTATATAATTCTAAATATATACTTAAATAGATAAATTAACACCCAGACACAGAACAAATACTCATGTTCATCACACAAATATTTATCCTGGGTGAGAATCCCTCCACGACCTCACGGTTCGCAGTCGGCTCATCACCCACTACGCCACGGAGGCTGTCTATTGTAGTTACTATTAACTTTCAACGTAGATTGCAGCGCACAAAATCTATCTAAGAACCACTGAGTGTTGATACACCAATAATCTTTAACAATAAAACAACATCTAATTGGTTGGACGGTTTTGGAAAAAAATGCTAAGTTTGAAATGTGCACAAATACCATTTTCTAAACTCTAAACGCATAAATATTCTCGCTTTCGTCATGGGTAAAATACAATTGTAGCCACATTAAATTAGACGAGTCTCGGGTAAAAAGGTAGAGGTACTTACTTCTATTCTGGAGGCTGATTGTGGGCTCATGTAAGTGTGGCTGTTTTGTTGCGATCATAGATTTATTATATGTATATTATTGACCTAGTTTAAAATAAATCTATGGCTATGATTGCAACTGAGCACATAAACTCAGACTAATCCATGATAGTTCTATCAAAGATAACACAACCTACTGCCTTAAAGGATTTCTCAAACATACCGTTGATGCATTGAAACTGTTCATCGGCGTTGAGAGTCCCTCTCAGGAGGCCGTCCTTCTCCAATGTCTTCAGTTGTTCTTTAATGTCTGCTAAGGCATCCGATACCTGCTTCGGAATGATGTCAAAAATCGTCACTTGGTATCCCACAGACGCGAATAACATTGCCCAAGAACGGCCTATTAGACCACTGGAATCAAAATTATGTACATAAAATTACTTACTTAATATCAAAAAATAAAAACGTCTTGAAAAGGTAAAGTATAAAGTTGTTTATTTGGCACATGGTTTCTTGATAATGGTAATGACTTTTGCGTGCCTTACGTTCTGAATGGGCCCCGACTCCAAGATAAGTAGTTTTAAAAGTAAGCAAGCCATTAGTAAAAAAGTGTCATTGAGGTCGGTTTTTACTGTTCAGGCGCGGTCACAGCCTTAAATTTGGTGGGGGCGGGGGTCGCTAAGAAATTTTGGGGAGGGTTCACTAAGAAATTTGGGGAAAGAGGTGTCCCAAATTGGCTTGTTTCGTCTTCCGTTTACGCATGACTGATGGATTTTGGGGGGGAGAGGGTCATGTCCCCTGTGAAGAATATCCCGCATTGCCCAGTATTTGTCACAATCTGACGGGTACCTTTTGAGTGTCTTAGGATAACAATGTGTACTACGCGGCTAAGTGGGAGCTCAATTCAAACCAACGACCACGGGTAAAACGATGGCGTGTGCAGTCACAATTAAAAGCAAAAAAAAAACATTTAAGAAAATCTTTTAATTAAATGCAGAAATTTTACTATCAACTTATATTATCTATTTTTACTTTTACTTTTAAAAGTAAAGGGTTTTCTTTGTACGTAAAGACACGGTTTTCTCTATTATCACTCACTCCAATCAACTTCCCGTTGGGGTGGTAAATACCCCTTAGTACGTAGATGATAGTAAGGGAGTTTGATCGCGGTGGGTGGAGTGGGGAGCTGATGATGGAAGGTAACGGTTAGTAGTTGAGAGCAAATTCTTTCAATAAATGGGGTTTTGTTCGAAATCTTACATTCCTGAGATGGTCCAGCTGTCACCAAGTCAAAGTCTGAAGATGGGATCCCAGAGAAATCGAAGGGAACATACAAATTTTATAGCACAATAATTGATTTTCATATTTTTACTAAAGCAAAACAGGCATTTGTGTATAAATATCATCATATTATCATGTTGCTGAGCTGAACTGATGATTGAAGGTACAACTCCTCAACGGTTAGGAGCTGAGATCAAATTCTTTCATTAATTTATACGTTCAGGTGGACTGACAGTAGTATTCTTTCAGGCTATGAGATGGCTATTAGAAAACATGATTATAAAAGGTAAATCTTTTTAAAGTTTAGATTAAACATGCGACGTATTTTAACCCGAGCAACGCCGGGTTTCGCAGCTAGTATATATTATGCGCCGATTAAATAAATTATATTCACATTGTATATGTTGTTATGATATTAGAAACATCAATAACCTTTTTAAAGACCTATTCATAGATACCCCACACGTGTGGGTTTGATAAAAAAAAATTGAGTTTCAGTTCTAAGTAAGGGGAACCCTCAAAATTTCTTGCTTTTTTCTATTTTTGTATAAAAATCTTAATATGGTTAACAGAATACATCTACGTACCTACCGAGTTTCAACAGTATAGTTCTTAGAGTTTCGGAAAAAAGTGGCTGTGACATACGGACGGACAGACAGACAGACATCACGAATCCATAAGGGCGGAACCCTTATGGATTCTTTGCCATTTGGCAACGGAACCCTAAAAAGGTCAGGGATTTTTTTTGGCCAGCTTGTATTCTCCAAATGGGTCCCCGAACACGCCCGCTTGGTTTGCCGGACCCTCTACCAAACACCCTGTATATTAAACAAATTGTGTAGGACTTCGTTCCTACAAGTCCTATACTTATAGTCATAAAATTAAAATAAGTATTTAACATTTTGTGGTATTGATAATTAAGTTCAATAAACAAAAATATATGCTCGGAAAGTTATTATCACGTTATTATGTATGTTTATAAAAATCGTGTGATACCGGCTTATATCAGTTAACCTTTGACGGCTACGTCCGCGTGCGTGCTAAAACCGAGATCGTTGCGTCTTAAGATGTATTAAGTAACTACAACTATCTATCGTATGTAGGCGTAGGCAATATCTAGCCTATACCTATTTACATTATATAATAGGTATAGACCCACTTAAGTTTTTATTCGCTTACAACTACCAATACAATATATTATTATAAAGAAATCGAAGTACCTAACTACATTTCGAAAGTTTTTAAATAACGTTTCGTTATTATTGTTATCGTCGAGGTATGTAATATTTGTTTTTAAAGTACCTTTGCCACCTGCGGCTTTGATCAGCGAATTATAGATATTTCTATACTAGTGGATCCCGCAGACGTTGTCCTGCCTTAAAATTTTTGTAAGAGGATTAGTTTCTTTATCATCTCAAAGGGTTTTTATGTTACTGTCAAATAAAAAATTAAAAACGAATAGTGACAGATGAACTGATAATCAGACTATGTCAAACTTTTGGACGATGGCGCGAAGAACCAATGTTTGACAGTTACTGTTACTAACTGTTTATATAGGAAAATAAAATAAGTTATTTTACTATTAATTTCACAATGCTTCCAAATTTTCTCACAGTTTAAACCTTCCCTGGACTTCTACTAATATTTCAAGACCAAAATTAGCCACATCGGTTCAGACGTTCTTGAGTTTTAGCGAGACTAACGAACAGCAATTCTTTTATATAAATATTTAAAGATTTGAAAAACATTATATTCATTTATTATTTAAAAATAACAATTTATAATAATTATAATATAAAAAACATAAATAAGCCAAAGACAATACTATACTTTATTAATCTATGAAATGAAATAAGAAACATAAAAATTTTCTTTTCATTTAATATTGAATGGCTAAAAGGATTTTTATACAGTGCCGTAAAATGAATTAAAAAAATAAGTACCATAAAAGTCAGACATGACAATTTTGATAGCGCGTCAAAATATAAATAAACAAACACCGAAATTAAATAATTTTGTAAAGGAAAAGTAAAGTATAAGAATAAAACAACAGAATATAAGTTATAAAATATGATAATGGACGTGAATGAAGTAAGTAATAACATGTAGTGTATTTGTAACGGTAGGTACACGGCGCATTTCATTCATTCCATTTGCTTCCCGTGGGAATGAGATATTTTCACGCGGCAAAAAGTAGCCTATGTTCTTTCTCAACGTCCTTTCTATGTTTATGCCAAATTTCATCAAAATCGGTTCAGTGGTTTAAGCGTGAAAGAGTAGCAGACAGACAGACAGACAGAATTACTTTCGAATTTATAATATTAAGTATGGATTTGCAATAAAGGTTTTAAATACCTATTTTTTATAAAGATACAGTCTGTCATACCTACTCGTAAAAGTAGCGTTATTTTATGTAGTCTAAGATTGATTTATTATAAATTGTCAATAAAAATTAAGGCAATTTAATTCGAAGAAGGTACAACGTAACATCAAAATTTGGTCTTGTGCAGTGAACCCAATAAGATGAGTATGTTAATGTTTAAAATTTTAATTTAATTTTTTTTAGTTGGTAAATTTATACTGATTACTGGTATACAATACTTGCAGATTGTTAATTTCATACACTGTCATCATACAAAGACTGCAAAGTAGCAAGTGAAAGTCGAAAGTCAGTAACCTAATTTACATTATTTATTAACAATAACATTTATTTGGTGAACACAGTAAACCGTTGTTTTGATTTTAACTAACTGAACTATACCAAAAATAGGTATTGACGTGTAAACAAGTCTGTTAAACAATGTATTATGTAGGGATTTATAATTTTATTCTTACCTTCCAACGATGCCGACTTTTTCTGTCTTGAATTTTGGTGCCATGATGGAGCTAGCAAAAACTGTGTACAGAGCTCCCAAGTGACTGAAAGAGAATGGTGCTCGCACCGTGAGTGCTATGTTATAAATTATAAAACAGACGCGAAACAAGCTATCAATATCACTAAAGGCACTCGTCGTAATATTCCTATTACCCCTATTACGATTGATATCTGTTGTAAGTATAACATAAAGTAGGTACTTACCTACAAAACCTATACATGTAGTATTTGTAACTAAGTATTTGACAAAAGATGATGTGTATGTATTCCACCAAAAATATAAATGTGAAAATGACAGCCAAGATCAATCTATATCTATATACATATCTATATCTATATCTATACATATAATAAATCTGTAACAAGTCGGTTTCTGTACATTGAAGATATTTGAGAAAAACTGTCACTAGGGCTATTTATTAGCTTAATAGAACCCAAAACAATGATTTTTAGAATTATTGTCTGTTTGTCTGTTTGTCTGTTTGTCTGTTTGTCTGTTTGTCTGTTTGTCTGTTTATCTGTTCGTTTGTGCGCGCTAATCTCAGGAACGGCTTAACGTAGAAGGATGCGGTTTTCACTGGTGTATTGGTATTTTTTTGGATTAACATTTAGGGTTTGTTTTATTTAAATCGGTTCACAAACAAAAAAGTTACGTCAATTTCAAGAATGATGAAATGGCGTGCGAATGCAGGCGTTCGCAAGTTTCGATAATTACTACATCTCTTAATATTCTAATAGCAAATTTTCGATCATTTATGCTAGATTTCATCTCGAAATATTAAAAAAAGAACCATACATATCACCACATATTCAAAGAAATCCTCAATACAAAATGTACAAAACCTTAACAAAACGAGGCTACTGCCGACATCTATGTGGCGAATAGTTCATATTCAGAACTATTTGGTGATCTGTTGCAAATTTGGTATATCGACGATTTAATTTACACGCTATACGGTAGATGGCGTTGTTACTGAATAACGCTATTATAGAGTGGATTGGTGGAGATAATTTCAAATAATTAATTACGAGTATATTTACATAGTAAAATATCGAATAAAAAATTAACAACTTAGAGAGCTTTGGAACTGGCGCTGATATTTTACTCATTGTGGTAGAGCATTATGGAGGCGCGGCGCAGTGGTTACGTCCAGATATTATTGGTATTTGGTATCGATTTTATTTAATAGGTGACGCTATAGATGGCGTTGTTGCTCACTATTCCAATGCAGATCCCATACCACCATATCATGATTACACCACCAGTCGAAGGTCAAAGTTCCACAAGCCGCTTTGCACGCTCCTTTTGATGTTTGAACGGATGTGTAAGTTATGGGACAACCTTCCAGCTGAGGCATTTCCAGTGGACTTTGACATGGGTTTCTTCAAGAAAGCTGTAAAGAAAGCTCTTCTTGAAAGCCAGTGCTCGGGTGGCTCCGCTGGGGTTTTGTATTGAAATTAACTATAAAATCGTTTTCAGTGGTTAATTTAATAAGAGCTATTACATACACACGCAGTACTGGCACTGGTGTTACACTAATATGCTAAAGCGTCACGGCAGCAGCTCTGCATTGTGGTCACGCCCAAAATAATTAGTAATCGATATATGTATAGAGGACTTACTTTATTTCTGATGCTGTAGGAAGGGTTGTTAATAGGACCAATTGACAACTAAACTCAAATGTAACGTCCAGATTTTATTGGTATCAATCTTATTTAATAGGCGACGTGCCTCTTAATCGCGTAGGGGCTGATCCTCTCACGCTGCTCCAATTCAGGTTGATGACATCTTCATTGTTAGTGGTCTAACTGCTGTCGCAAGTTTTATATCGCTCAAAAGACCTCCATTAAGTATGAACGACGGTATGTTAACGACAATTGCAACCAACGTGCAAGCAACCAAGAATTTGACTCCCAACTACTAACCACGCCTGACGTAGCGTAGTTGTATAGTTCACCACCTTTCTGGAATAGATTTAAGTTACCTAATAATAATTAATCTATGAATTATTTGCAGCACAAATTATTTCATTATAATGATACTTTCCGCGAGCACAGCAGTACTATCTAAACACTTTAAAAACAGGCTATTGTAATACGTTTAATTTGTAAAAATAAATTGATGATAACGACTGAATTGTCGATATTATAAGAGGAGTACAGTAAGAACTGTAAGGACTCAGGAAGAATATATCTACTCAACATAATAATATGAACTTTTGTATCATAAGTAATTTCATAAAAGGTAACAATAATCGAAGGGACAGTGGAGGGCAAGCGGTCACGCGAGCGCTCACCTACACGTTAGACAGACATTATCAAAGCTGCAACACAGACCTCCATAGTCTAGAGTTTTCAAGATGCTACAAACCGCAGCAAATGGTGACGCATCGCGAGAGCATCATTATCCAACGAAATTGCAACCTCATCAGCCACGACCACTCTGTCAAGAGATGGTCAAGAGTGAACGACTAAGGAGGAGGAGGAGAACAAATAATCCGTCTTTTGTACAAGTCTTTATCTACGCGGACGACGTCGCGGGCACAGCTAGTTAATAAATATGTAACAAGTCGGTGTCTGTACATCATTATATATAATAAAACTAAGTTGATAAAATGTGCGTGCCCATAAAACTTAGAAAGGAGTCCCGGCACGCTAAAGGGACTTATATAGTATGATAGCCCTTTATCCCCCCTCGAACAAGAAAGTTCCCGTTTTAACCTAAAGGGCGTGTTTTAAAGATATAAGGGCTTTTCCAACCCTTCAACTTGGAAATTAAGTGTAGTGGCGCCATCTGTTGTCGAGTATTTGAACTTCATTCAGAACAACGATTATTTGGGTTGCATTTCGAAAGGCGCTGCGAGCAATTGCAGCATTGTCGAGAACATTCTAGAAGGTGTGAGAATTTAGTTTTACAATTAACAAAGCGCAAGGGCAAACTTTAAAATATTGTGGCATCAACCTCAAAGAATCCTTCTTCTCTCACGGTCTGCTATAATAGTATGTAGCTTGCTCAAGAGTAGGAAATTCGAAAAATTTATATATATATAAACCCTGGACAATAAAATGAAAAATGTTTATAAACAAGTAGTGTAAATAAAGAGAATATGTTTTCTACTTATATTTTTTTTTTTACTTTTTACTTCATAGTTTATTTTTTATTTCAACTACCACGTGATCTCATATCAACTCCCGAGCGAAGCCGGGTATCATAGCTAGTTGAAAATATTTAAGAAAAACTGTCACTAGGTCTATTTATTAGCGTAATAGAACCCAAAACAATGTTTTTTAGAATTATTATGTTTGTCTGTTCGTTTGTGCGCGCTGATCTCAGGAACGGCTTAACGTAGAAGGATGCGGTTTTCACTGATGTATTGGTATTTTTTATTATTAGCATTTAGTGTTTGTTTTATTTAAAAACAAATAAAAAAGTTACGTCCATTTCAAGAATTTATCGATCAGTGTTTGGAAGTATCGTTGTTGATTTCGAAAACTTCAGTTAATGTATTGAAGTTTTATAATTTACAGTCCCTTAAATGATAACATGAAACTTATAAATGAAAAAAAAATAGATAATACATAGAAAAAAAAAAACAACATAAGATGAGCTGGCATGGCAATAATATGGTAAACAGTACGAAATAGGGTTCAAACTTTTTCATACAGTTCCCATATGTCGACAATAATTAATCAATATTTTAATCTATACATAAAGCTGAAGAGTTTGTTCGTTCGTTCGTTCGTTCGTTTGTATGTTTGTTTGAACGCACTAATCTCAGGAACGAATGGTTTCAATTGACATAATCTTTTTGTGTTGGATAGTCCATTTATCGGGGAAGGCTTTTTTTTATAAATAAACAGAACAAAAAGGCAGACGGGCCGCGTGGTGTTAAGCGATCACAGACGCTTATGGACACGGGCAACCCCAGAGGAGCCACCCTAGGGCTTTAGGCTATATAACATCATGCTATGACTAATACCGAAGTCCACGCGGACGAAGTCGCGGGCGGCCACTATAATAATAAGAATATGTTTGATTGTGGACTCGGTGAAAAAAGTATTGAAATCTGAATGTGCGCCAAGTTCTACAGAAAATCCTGAAAAATATGTAAGAAAACAAAATAATCATTAGGTATACATAAGCAAGTATGCAACTCCATTTCTTGTTTTATCATTATCAACTACAACAATGCTCATTAAAAATATGACATTTTGAATTGAATGTAGAATAATTTACATGTACTAATTAGATATAACTTACACTTACAATATTATAAAGGAAAAAAAATTCTGAACTATTTCAGCTATAACTTTAATAACTTACTCTAATACCTTTAATTAACACTTCTCTAGTTACAGGTCTGCTGGAAGAGATTCCTAAAGGAATAAGCTGTACCTTTGTACAATATCTATTGTTACCGTTTGTTAATTTAAGTGCTTGGGTACATAAATAAATAAATAAACTTTAGTCGAACGACACAGCATAAAACGTAATTTCCACTAGACAACCATAACGTAAGGTGGTAGAAGTAGGCATAACGACGTCGCTCTGACTGACTGACTGACTGAGGGTCTTCGTACGCAGGGTTCTAGTGGCTCAAATGCTATAAGGATTAGGAGACACGAGGGGCACCTCTTTGCCCGGGCAGACTCTTGAGGTCGACGGCTTCAAGGTGATGAGTATATTCTCCGCCGTTGGGCGGACCAAACGGGCTTGACTTCGGTCGTCATCCGCCGACCGCGGAGGACTTCGCTAACCGTACGAGCTCCCTTGGGAGCAGTCTCCCTTCGGGAGGACGAGCATGAACCGACGCGATCCCATGGAGATGGGAGTGCGGTCCGTTGTCCGCGCGATCGAACATGCGACGCGCTGACAACGCGGCAACGCCGCAAACCGCTCCAAGGTATCAACCTTAAGATCGCGCCTCAACACGTAACGACGGACGCCGCTCGCGGGACTTGCCGCGAATGCCGCGGCTAGAGCATACTTCAATTTGGTGTCTTTGGTACGTTCGCGTTTTAAGTCGTACCGCGGCCGCGTTTCGCATTTCTCGCACGGGCGCGCGGGCTCGCGCATTTTCTTTTAATGTTTTAAGTATTATGTGAGCAAAAAAAGTGTTTATTCAATCATTCGATCGTACTTCGTACGTACTTCACTTTTTATATTTAGACTTCGAGGTCGAGCTAGGGTTGTTAACTTTGGTTATTTTTTTGGGCACGAAAATTTTTTAGGTATGGTAATAATGTCTCTCATTATTACCATACCTTTATCCTTGTGAAAAAAGCAGGTAGAACATAAATATAAACCAATAAATAACTAAATCGATACTCGGTAAGCGGTGCCTATCTTAAGCGTTGCTCGAGCGTGATTTGTATGTAGATTGACTTCTGTACCATGTGTATTGTGACAACGCGTGCGCGCCGCCGCGCCGCGCCGCCGCACTCCGTTTATGGTGTATTACAAGTTTTTGATATGTGGACACCCTTTGTTTTTTTTGACTTAATTTTATTTTTATACTTCTTTTATATAGCAAATGTAACAATACATATTTTGGCAAGTTTCAAATATCGACTTATAACGGTTCAGACGCTACAATAAAAAAAAAATTTGTATGGGAGCCCGTCTATTTCTAAAAATTCTTGTGTTCCGATTTTTTCACACGCTCCCACAAATTACCTTGCTAGATGCCAAATTTGAACTGCCTACATAGAGAAATTAAACACTATGCCTAGGTCATCTGGAAGTGGGTTAGGTTTTTGATATATATATATATATGCCAGTCAGTCAGTGCAAAATTTTACTTTTAGACCTTCATATTATTATCTTTGTAATCGTTTGAGCTACTTTAATTAAATTTGAGGTTCTAGTTGTCCTTATAAATATAAATAAATATACGTAATTTGATGTGTTCCTGTTGAATAGATTTTGAGTAATGGAGGGGTCAAAAGTCGTTCGAAATGGTACGAACCATATACAATATAAAATATATACACGGCGCTGAGTCGCCAGTTCTTTTGCTTGAACTTGGCTTGACACGCTGCCGCGTGTTTAGATGTAGTATAGACTATAAGTATTTGGAAAAACAGCCGATACGTGGAACCTATCTAGTGTAGGTACTTTTCTACAAGTACTTACTTGTTCTTAGTATAAGTATTTGTCATTTCTTACCTAATAACTACTGAAGGAATTTCTACTTACGTAGTTTTGTAATCATACAGTCCACGTTCGACTGAACGTGAACTGAACGAAACTACAGACTTGTAGTTCATTTAATTTATTTAAATACCAAAGTTATCAGTTTCCATAGGAATAGAATACGATGAGCTCTATTACTATTGTACAACTATTTACTATATGTATTCATTTATAACGATGGCAAGAACAAGTATAATTAAGGTTAATTATTAATGCTTAGAATTTTTTTAGAACGAAATAAAACAAAAAAAAAACACTTTTAAAAGTCTTTATTTATAGATAATTATTACAAAAGTGTTAATTAATCCTTATGCTAACCTACAAAGTTATATATCCTTTGTAGACAATTGCATCTTGCAGAAAACATTCAAATTGAGCTACGCTCCATATAGATGTTTGTACTTATTATCGTAGCAATCAAATACATAATAATATACAAGTCAAACATCATAAACTCATTGTGAATAAGATTTCTACGATGATAACTAATATTTTTAACTAATAATTAGATACAATGAGGCAAATAAACGGATTCAGGATACACATATTTTGTATTAGATACACGTTATCTAAATACCTAAAACAATGCATTCATTCATCTAATACTAATCTTTAACCGTCTGAAATGGATTAAAAGATATAAAACAGCATATATAGTGAAACATGCCATTTTGTGTAATACATAGATTCCTACATTGTAAGCAAGTTAAATAGAAACATTTATAAATATGTTATAATGAAATACATAAGTAGTAAAATGTATGACAAACAAACGAATAATCGTGTTTTTAAATTAAGAAAATAGCACGATCATAATATGGTACCTAACTTAAATGATAAATCTTAAACTTCGGCGTATTTTGTTTTTTTTTCTCTAGCGTTCGTTTTTAAATTCCATCATCATAAATATTCTGTCGTGAATGATTTTTGTTGGCAGCAAAATAAAAAGTATGATACTGAAATTAAAATCTCTAAGTTTCTCACATATTAAAATCGTTAGTTTAACTTTGGCAAGGGCAAGTGAACTATTTTCCTAATGAAGATTTTTCCTTACGACTTTTGTTATGCAGCATTGCTTTGTGAAGCTGTAATACTTATCTTAGGTACCTACTACTCAACTAATTGTTGTTATTTATATCTGACTATAATATTTGTTCTCTGCAACTATTACATTAAATTCATTTTTCTGTGATCTGCTTGTAACTTTATAATTATGGAGAAAATAAATAAATAATGTAATATTCGAGTAAAATTACATACATAAACTACCTACATTTGATGTCATCCATGTATTTGTACCGATTTTATAAACATTTAAGACTACATACTCAAATTGGTATTTTGTTTTTCCTATGCTACTTATGCTACGTACTACGTAACATTTTACAATTTAGACAAGATATGCTACGATAATTTTATTGTAGCCTATCTGATTCTATAAAAAAATTGAAGTTTGTATCGGAGTAAAAAATATTTTGTGCAGTTTGTAACCTGAGTTGAGAACCTGTTAAGTAAATCTACAAGCGTTATTGCAGCTTATAGTAGAATTACGATAAATATGATACGTTTTGTATAAGTGAAAACGCCAAATACCTCTGTCTGTATTGTCTGTGCCTAACATATCAGTTAATGACATCAAAATGAACACGTGATTTTTCTACTGAAAATTAGAATAAAAAGAAAGTATGTAGTTTACACAAAATTTCGTGAAAAAAATTTTTTTCTTGTAAAAGATAAGAATAATAAACGAAAAACCTGTTTTTCATTTAATTTTTCACATAAATTTTGAGGATATGTGAAAAAGGTGTAAATACAAAAGTTGCAGATCTTTTTATTACATACGGGATGAAAATAAGACGATTTCTGACGAGGGCGAGAGTTGACAGCCCGAGCGAAGCGAGCGAACGTCTTGTTTCACCCCTTGCCACACAATATACTATTTTCTCACTTTTTTGTTATTTTCTTTTACTTTTCCAATAGGTTTCATTCTACTATAATTTTTTCCACTTTTCACCTTTTTCAAAGGCTTCGGCACTGGTCTTTAATTTATATATATGTTATAACATCTTTTACATAGAGAATACAATATTTCTTATAGACATTTCAAGTAAGTTCGGTTCTTTCTGTAATTTCAGTCATATTATGTCACCAGTTTTCTCAAACTGACAATTTCATAAATACAATATTACTGGCAAGTAGTTCCAGCAATCGCATCGGCAGTGCTTATGCTGAATATCCTGTAGTTGACTTCATTAGGGTCGATGGATTTATACATAAACTTCGGCAACCTGTCACTGAGCATCCATAATGTGCCTTCGCTGTCCACCTACAAAGACACAATAATATAATTAATTACTTAATTAATGAACTTATTATTTTCTTCTATACAATTTTTGATGTTTGATATGGTATGGCTACTTTATGTTCTCCTTAGTCTTAGTATGTTATGAATTATTTACTACAGACTACACTTAGAATAAAATTATAATTAGCGTTCGGATTTTTAAATCATATAATTCTCGCTAATGTCTCGGAGTTTTGCTTATTATTTAAGCACTAAAGTCTAACTTGCATACTCTCTAATAGCAAAATCATGTCATGTAGCATTACATATAATATAACATATACTACATAATATATAACATATATTACATAAATATAAGGGTATAACTTTTTGTACATGTGATGATGATTATGCAGTTTCGTTTTGCATTCTGATTTTTTTAACTTATTCAATTTTAAATTTTAGTATCCATTAAATGAAACATCAACCTCTCCCCAGTATAACGTCTTTAGCGCCTTTCAAAATGTATGAACACATATACGGTTTCACAGTGTTGTGCATCGTAAAAACCATATAGATATGTTGTGGTGGCAGGCGCTGGGTATGCAATTATTTACCAAGATGTACGTATTAACTGTATTTACCTGTACTGTGACACTTGAATAGCAATTAACAAATAAATAAGTAAATAAAATAAAATAATAAATTTTAATATTGTTACGACTTTGAGTACCTATATCTCGAGAACAAAGCGTCGTACAGCAAAACCCCAAAAACGCATAAACAGGTATTAGGTCTACTATCGAACAGTGAAGAAAGTTCTCGAAAAATCGGTCATAAGAAAAACATCGATTTCTACCAGTAAACAAATTCGGGGTCCGCGGCGAGTACGTACCTATATATAGCGTACATGTATAGGTTGTTTACATCGCGGGTCGCGGCTATTGTTTATGACTACATAAGCTGTACATAGGTGCGTAATAATATAAAGGAAGGTTCGGGACGGGTCTATTGTATTTGGTGATTCGGGAAATTTCTAGAGAACCATGGGTGGCCGTATATAAGGCACGCGCCGAGCCGCGACTGGGCAGTTTATTTCCGGAAGTGAAACCGAAGCGATCTCTACCAAGCGACAAGGAAGGATTATTTCGACGACTCAAGCGAAGATATTGGACTATAGTGATTGTGCATTGTGACTCTGTGAAGTGGATTTTTTTGTGGAAGCTGACAATAAACGCCTTCTACGTTACCAACGGCATTTTCATTACCCATAGCGCGTAACAATTGGTGTCAGAAGCGGAATGCCGTTAGTACAACGAGACGAAGAGGGGCGCACTTCGAGGACCAGGAGACAGGTCGGTATGGATGCTGCGCGACAACTTGCGGCTGAAGGGGAGGACGAGACCGCTGCGCCGGGGTCGTCGTCAGGGGCAACCGCAGCACCGGCTCCGACAATGGATATGGCAGCGCTACTGTCTGCCATACAGGGGATGCAGGCCGATCTAGAGGCTCGACTAGAAGCTAGCCGCCGCGAACAGGAATTCAGCCGCCGCGAAATCCAGGAACAGATCCAGGCCAGTCAAGAAGCCAGCCGTCGGGAAATCCAGGAGCAGATCCAGGCCAGCCGCGTAACTGTCATCGACAAAATTAATAGTGGGCTGACTGGACTTGGGGCAAAGCTCAAAGAGGTGCAGCAGGAAGTAAAGGAAATTACGCTGAGGACGGATCATTTGGAGGAGCTAGTCGAAGGCCATGACAACCGCCTACAACAGCTTACCAACGAGGTCGTTAAACTAAAGACTCGCGAGCCCGTAGTTGTTCCGTCATCATCATCGGCGAGGCTCGACCTTCCACGTTTTGATGGAAGCTCTTCCTGGTCGGCGTTCCGATACCAGTTCGAAACGCTCGCAAAAGCAAATGCCTGGGGGATGATTACTCTTTTACTGCTCTAACACTGGCCTTAAGAGGAGACGCCTTGATGACTATAGATAACCTACCGAAGGAAGGCCGGACACTGGAAGCTCTAATGGAAGCGCTAGAAACTCGCTATGGCGAGAAACATTTAGAATATGTGTACCGAGCCCAGCTTCGAGAGAGGACCCAGAAGCCCAACGAGAACCTCCAGCAGTGGGCAACGGAGGTTGAAAGGCTTGTAAGGCGTGCTTACTCTTCGACACCAGGGAATATCGAAGTGTACTTACTGCAGGCATTTGTCGACGGGATACGAGATTTGGAGGTCAGGGCTGCTGTGCGTCTGGGCCATCATCAGTCTCTAAAGAATGCTTTGGCACATGCGCTGGAAGTCGAAGCCGTGAGACAGGATGCAAGGTACCACAAAGTAAGAGAAGTGGTCACGGAGCAAAAGAAGCCACGTTTTATCCCCACCTGCTATGGTTGCGGCGAAAAGGGGCATATTCGCTTAGAGTGCACCAAGAAGAAAAGAAGATGGGTTTCTGACTCGGAAACCCAAGTGGACGAGTTGCCGTTAAACTAGATGTCGCCAGGGCCGCGGGGCGGGCGCTGGTTGGTCAAATTAATGCCCCCTGTATTACAATTAACCAAGTTTGTAACGGAAACAGCTTAACCGGACTTGCCAATTTACTGTGGATACTGGAGCCTCTTGTTCAATTGTGAAGCCTGAGCTTCTTCCGCGAACCATTCAGTGGACCAAGCGATCGCCAGCATACCGTCTTCAAACAGCAACCGGCCAACCAGTTACCGTGCTCGGCAATATAGACGTTGATTTGAAGATTGGTGACCGTGTATATCGACATCCAGTATTAATTGCCAGTATCACCGATGATTGCATATTAGGACTGGACTTCTTAAGGAAAGAACAGTGCGTTGTTGACGTACGGAAAGGGGTTTTGAGGTTCCCTGATCAAGAAGTATGTCTTAATGGATCTGAACCATGCAATCTTTACTGCTTGAAGGACACTGTACTAGCACCCAGATCGGAGTCTCTAGTGAAAGTGAAATTCCCCTGGAAGGTTAAAGCAAGAAGATGCGTGATTGTTGAGGACACCGGAAGCAACCATAACTTGATTACTGCAAAAACTCTTCTCATGTCCAAAGGAGTATCTACGGTTCGGGTTCTCAATATGAGTAACGAGGAAGTTCATTTAAAGAAGAACAGCTTAATGGGAAGATGCGAGGAACTGAAACTTCTTAGACAGCTGGGAAATATCAAAGCAGTACAGCCAGAGAAACAAATTAGCGCCGATATTGTCTGTCAACTTCTCGAAGCTTCTAAGGAGAATTTATGTACTTCCGAGCGACAGCAGGCATGGGAACTCCTATCAAAATTTAAAGACATTTTTGCAAAGGACTGTGATTTCGGACGAACGGGACTCGTCAAGCACCAAATCGACACCGGCGACGCTAGGCCCATTAAACAAAGACCTCGAAGGATACCATGGGCAAAAGAAAAAGAAGTCACTGAACTCGTCAAAGACATGGCTTGTAACGGAATTATCGAACCTTCTACAAGTCCGTGGTCTTCACCAGTTGTCTTAGTAAAGAAAAAGGACGGCAGCACAAGGTTCTGTGTAGATTACCGGATGTTGAATAACGTTACCAAAAAGGATAGTTATCCCCTGCCTCGAATAGATGACACGCTGGACATGCTCAGTGGTATGAAGTGGTTCTCTACCATTGATCTGAAGAGTGGATATTGGCAGGTGGAGATAGATCCGAAAGATAAGGAAAAGACAGCATTCAGTACAGGAATAGGTAACGGTCTATGGCAATTTAAAGTTATGCCATTCGGCTTATGTAATGCACCGGCAACCTTCGAACGTCTAATGGAAAGGGTAATGGTCGGCCTTCTTGGAGACGTATGTTTGGTCTACCTTGATGACATCATCATCATGGGGCGTACTTTTAAGGAACACCTGCAGAATATGGAGAAAGTTTTTACACGGCTTCGGAACGCCAACCTTAAGCTAAGCCCGAAGAAATGTGCCCTCTTCAAGAAAGAAGTGAGCTACCTTGGGCACATTATTTCCCCGGAAGGAGTTAAAACCGACCCAGAGAAGATTAAGGCTGTGCAAGACTGGCCTACTCCGAGGAATAAATCTGAAGTACGTTCATTTCTGGGTCTGTGTACGTATTACAGACGTTTTGTAAAGAAATTTTCAGATATAGCCAGGCCATTACATCGTCTTACGGAAGAAAAACGAGATTTTGTTTGGGATTCGACTTGTGAAGATGCATTCAGAGAGCTAAAACGTTGCTTGTGTGAAACGCCTATATTAGGATATCCAAGTCGCGATGGGAGGTTCATCGTGGATACGGACGCGAGTAATACTGGAATCGGCGGCGTTTTATCACAGATACAAGGCGAGCACACGGTAGTGATAGCATACTTCAGCAAATCACTCTCGAAACCAGAAAGAAATTACTGCGTTACTCGTAGAGAGTTACTTGCCGTGGTCAAGGTCTTGCAACATTTCTCGAAGTACCTTATTGGTCGCCAGTTTACACTACGCACAGATCACGCAGCGTTACAATGGCTCCTGCAGTTTAAAAATCCTGAAGGTCAAGTGGCACGATGGCTCGAGCAACTGCAAGAGTTTCATTTTGTTACGGAACACCGGAGTGGAAAAGGACACAGCAACGCCGATGCCTTATCACGAAGACCTTGTCCTGAAGATTGCGACTATTTCACCAAGTGGCCTGAAGTATTTGCCACTCCCAATCAAGAAGCACACACCGTGGCTAAAAAGCTCGTGCAAGAAGTAGTCTGCCGATATGGTGTACCTATAGAAATCCATTCGGACCAAGGACGTAATTTCGAGTCGGGGCTTTTCCAAGAAATGTGTAGTTTGCTGGGCATGCATAAGACGCGCACGACTCCTGCTCATCCACAGTCAGACGGTATGGTCGAGAGATTCAACCAAACGTTGGAAAATCACTTGGCTAAGGTAGTGGATGAACATCAAAAAGATTGGGACCAATACATACCTCTGTTCCTTATGTCGTATCGTTCGGCAATCCACGACAGTACAGGATTTACGCCAGCAAAGGTAAACTTTGGAAGAGAAATGAGGCTTCCGATAGACGCCATTACTGGAACTCCACCGGAAGGTCCCAAGATTGTGACGGAGTACGTAAGTGATCTTCAATACCAGCTAAATGATGTACACAAGATGGTTCGGGAGAACAGCTTGAAAACCAGTACAAGCATGAAAACCCGATACGACAGGAAAGCCAATTCCAAGGGATTTGAAGAAGGAGCTCTAGTGTGGTTTCACAATCCGCAGAGGAAAAAGGGGAAGTCCCCGAAATTACAACCTCGCTGGGAAGGACCTTACACTGTTGTCACAAAGATTAACGACATCACGTACCGGATTAAGAAGGGTCCCCGCGGCAAGCTAAAAGTAGTACATGTAGACCGACTAGCAAAATACCACGGAAAGAATCATGCTCGGGACGAGCATGACTAAGGAGGGGGTAATGTTACGACTTTGAGTACCTATATCTCGAGAACAAAGCGTCGTACAGCAAAACCCCAAAAACGCATAAACAGGTATTAGGTCTACTATCGAACAGTGAAGAAAGTTCTCGAAAAATCGGTCATAAGAAAAACATCGATTTCTACCAGTAAACAAATTCGGGGTCCGCGGCGAGTACGTACCTATATATAGCGTACATGTATAGGTTGTTTACATCGCGGGTCGCGGCTATTGTTTATGACTACATAAGCTGTACATAGGTGCGTAATAATATAAAGGAAGGTTCGGGACGGGTCTATTGTATTTGGTGATTCGGGAAATTTCTAGAGAACCATGGGTGGCCGTATATAAGGCACGCGCCGAGCCGCGACTGGGCAGTTTATTTCCGGAAGTGAAACCGAAGCGATCTCTACCAAGCGACAAGGAAGGATTATTTCGACGACTCAAGCGAAGATATTGGACTATAGTGATTGTGCATTGTGATTCGGACTCTGTGAAGTGGATTTTTGTGGAAGCTGACAATAAACGCCTTCTACGTTACCAACGGCATTTTCATTACCCATAGCGCGTAACAATATTATTGCGATTGTTACTGATAAATTTCTTATATTCTATTCCTATCTGTGCTAATCAGCTAAAAATATAGATCTATACTTATATGGAATAGCCTAGGGATCACAGTGGTGTTAACGATAGTGTTAACAGTGTGGCAAAAGATTCGACGTTTAATGTTTAGTGGCAAAAGATTCCACGTTTACATACAGAACCATAAAAAGAGATAAAGTAGCGTTAAAAACTTTCTAAATCTTACATTGGGAACTCGTTAATTTATTTTTTATTTAAAAAAAATACTGCATCTTGATGTTTCTGCCTCCAGCTATTGAAGCTCCCATAGTAATTATGTACTATGAGTGTGAAACGTTATTAGGATGGTATGTAACAAAACGCCTGTTATCTCCAGGTATTACTGAAAGGTCAATAGTTTGTTGACAAAACTAAAAAAATATAAAATTCTGTTTTATCATATGAACCATTTTGAACCTACTCAACATCTTTATATATTCCTAATTTACATAATAATATAGGGGAATGACATCGTTCAAAATCGTCCATAAATTAGAATATATTTAATTCATTATATAATACAATTAAAATAAATCAGCGCTACAACTGTCTACGGGTAATTTCCGAATTTGTTAAAAAGTACCATCTTACCTTTAAATCATTAGGAAACTCGAACAAAACAGGGTCGCTGATAATAAGAGGGTTATTTTCAGGCGTGTATGGCTTGTTAGAGTTCCAGCAGCCAATACCATCACGATTGACCTACAAAGAACATGTACCAATCGTTACCAACTTACTTAGCTTACCCATTCATGAGACGAAATTATAAAATATTTTTAGACTTTCGATGGGTGGAGCGAGTCATTTTTACTCATATCAAGTCTTACCCTTGGAAAAGGACATCTGAGCCCTTAGTGTGAGTTTGTAAACGCGCGAACGTTACTACTGCGTCAGAGTTAAAATTGGACAGATAGATCTTAACCTGCAAGGAATAAGGTCGATAATTAAATTCTTAACGCAAATGCGATAGTAACGTTTTCGCGTATGCAGACTCACACTAAGGCCTCAGATCTCATGCTACGCTCCGGAATTTACACGCCCTTACTCTACCAGCGCTAACTTTACCAACTCTACATCTCAGTCAAAATGTGTAGCTTGAGCTTTTCATTGCTCCAAAAACTAGACTATTTTTATAACTTAGACGTTGAATTTCTATGCCGGACCGGCAGATTTACCAGCGCGGTAAAATCACAATAAAATGAAAATTTCTAAGAAATTGTTCACATTACGCCGCGGATTGTATAAAAATGTCTTGAAGCTATTATTACTACATAACGCTGCTGGTAGAACCCTGACCAGAGTAATGAATACGACTTTGGGCCGGTATGTGGGAGAGATATACTCCAATGTGAGATCTGATGTCTTTTTCAAAAATATTGTACTTACCCTACCCGGAAGCCGAATATATGCACAATATTTTTGTGGGATCAATTATTATGAGGTAGGTATTTTCTAGTGAAAAGATTGTAAAAATTTGGTCTCGTGTATAAGTAAAATCAAAATATTAATTTAAAGGAAGCAATGATCATCTATTGTTTTTTATGACCGCGTGGTAAAAATAAAATCAACTCAAAAATATATAGGTAAATAATTTTTACATTCTTGTTTGTTACAAGTACAATACAACAACTTTTTATGTTACGTGTGAAAGAGAGAAACTAAACCGTCATGGTATCACGTCAAAATTAGAGTAACCACAGAGAGAAAAAAAATGTTCTTTCGTGAGAGTAATGAGTGAGCGAGGGAACTTACTTGTGTGTAGAAGAGAACATGGGTTTTTGTATCATAGTAACTGGCCGACGCCTGTGTCCGTTCACCTCTGTCTCCCAACAACTAGAATGAAAAAATAATATAGATTTATAAAGTTTCAAATGACCAAGATGAGTTCCCAAGATAATTAGCATAGCAAGCATATTGCCAATTTACAGTCAAATACGCAATTTGTATTCAGTTTTTGCCGGTTTCGTTGAAATTAGTCATCAGTCAATCAAGTCCATCGGATATGCAAGTAGCCATCGCTTGGCTACTTTACCAGAACTTATTCGGAGGAGTTTTGGAGGATAGCGGAAAAGACATGTTTTCGCGCTGTTATTTCATTGCACAACACTCGTGCTCTGCAATTAACCTGTATCGAACAAACCGTGTTGATCTTTATCCAATATAACTGAAAAATAAGAAAATGAAAATAAAACAAGAGTACGACATGCCTTATTAACTTTACACCATAACTAATAATGCTCTCCATTTATATTTTATCGCCGCTCCACGATGATGGAAAATATTGTGATATTTAATTGATTACGATGTTCTCCATGGCCGTGCATGCCTGACAGAAATTCATAATTTCTCAAAAAGCATGACATCCACCAATCCGCACTTGGCCAGCGTGGTGGACTATTGCCTGAATCCCTCTCACTTGTGAGTGGAGTCTTGTGCCCAGCAGTTAAACATAAAAAAGGTTGTAAAAAAATAAAATAATAATAATGTAAGTAGTAGAATGTTAAGTAAAGATTCCGCCCTTGTGCAATCCAGTAGTTGCATGTGTAAAACTAAGGTCGAATTGTAGCAATTAGAAGTAGATACATATGCAAGTAAGTAATTAATTGAGAATTCCTGGAAGTTTCTTAAGCTCAACTTAGTGCTCGTTTTGTGGCTTATGTAAGTTAAATATTGGTATTCGAACCTTGAAGTCGTTGAATGCTTCTTGCTTGTTGATATGTGTGTAATTGCGTAGCAATTCGGTGGAGACACAAAACTCCTTCGTGCTGGAGAACGCATGGAAGAACATAGTCCGGTATCTATAAAAGATAAATTACGATAAAGTACGAGAAAGTATCTGAAGCCTGGTGAAGTTACTGAGAATCACTCGCGACCTCGGTCTTGATCAAGCGATTTATTTTCCAGGTCATTGTCGAAGTAACCAGTTTTGATAATGCTTACATAAGGTTCTTGACCATCTCTTTGGCTACAGTTTATGTAACTCATAGTAGATACAGTACATACTAATTTAAAGTTTTTTCTAAGGACAAAAAATGTATCTGGCGAATATAACATGAGCACGTGCGTTTAAATTAAATAGTCACTAACGCGTTTAATCAAGGTCTAACGTTCTTATAAACTACGTGACCCACTCACCCGTTCTCTCTGGGCTCGGACAAAGCTAGGCCGAACACTCCATCGGTCCACTGGAACTGCACGCCGCCTACGTTGTACGTGCCTGCTAGGGGCTCGAAGTGGAAGTAGTGATGAGACACACGCCATGAGTCGTCCTGCTTCAGGCTGTACACCACCACACCATAGCCCCCGAGATCAGGAACGTAAGCAAATGCATTATCGCAGGTGTTCTCGTCTACGTCAACCACCTGAAAAATAAGAAGAGTAGCATAATAATATTGTAATTTATATTATTGTAATAATTACTACACCAACCACTTACTCTTGCATAAATTATTTCGATATACAATAACACTGCAACTACAATATACTTAAGTTTTTTTACCTCACATACCTACATAATGTTTGCAAGGAGGTGTCTCTGCATAGTGGTACACACTTTGATGAAGACCATATTACGAGTAAGCCTTGCACCATTTTAAAAATTCCCAACCCAATGGAACTTGCTGATTTGACTGTTATTCAGTTATTGAAGTGTATTTGTCCAGTTATAGTACACTGCAGGATTGGATACCTTAGTGACATAATAACAACTATAACCTTACTTTAGTTCCTTATAAGTTTCTATGGAAACAGACAAAGTACATGAAATGACGTTATGCATGTTAACCCATCAAAAGGCAGTTCCTGCGTGGATTGATAACGATCTTTAATTTTCTGTTAGAAACAATAGCTTGATAGGTAATAATAATTGTGATACTTACAACATTAGCCAAGAAGGTATCTTCCTTCATATCAGATACTTTGAAGTAATACCTATGCAGAAGTTGGTCTGTTTTCAAGTCAAAAATAGCCAGAGAAGGACCAACAATTTGGTTTGGACTTCCTGATGAAAGAAAAAAATCAAATGAATAGAGAAAAAAACTATCTATCAAATACTTAGATATTTGTATAAGTAAAAAAATGGTTGTCAGTAAAGTAGGTTTACGGACGATAATTTAACGTGACGACGTCATAACAATGAAATCTACATTAACTTTTCACTTCACTTTATACAGTCACTAACGACGCAAGCCGAACGCTCAAGCCTCAACGTAACGTTACAATGAGCGTAACGTTACAATGACCGTAACTTTACAATGAGCGTAACGTTAAAATAACGTTACAATTACAATCCAGTTTCGAGCGTGCAGCCGTCGTTCATCGATTTATTAGAACGTTGCACATCAAAAAATAGTTGCTAAAAATTCTAAACATTTTCCATAGCCAGACAGTGATATTAATTACTGATTTTAAGTAAATTATAAGGATTTTAACAAATGGGTATACAATGTTCATCTGAAATTTCTGCACTACAGTGCAAAGTGCAAGTGATACTCAAATACCGGCGTAACTTAGAAAGTTAATGTAAACCATAATAATTGTAGGTATTTATCAATATGTTGTTCATTATGTTATTTATTTACTGATAAACTGTTTTAAACAATTTCGTGAAGTGTTTTGAACTGTTTTGTTATGAATTTTTACTTGATCTGTTGCTAAGAAAAATAATATCTCTTATTTGTTGTAAACAGTTAGAAACAAAATTCCACATAATAAATCTAAGTAGGCTGGTATTGAAGGAACGGAGAAAGCAGCTTCGTTAGAAATGTGTTTGTACAGTTACAAAACAAATCTAAACAAGCTATGAGGAAAAGGTGCTTTAGCGCTTTTATATTTTACCAATGTATTTTTGGTTTTATTTTAGGGCAAGATTTAATTTAGTATTTTTTTATAACTGCAGAGATTTAAACTTTAGCATTATTTATTACTCAGATAATCTGTTATATATTGCAAAGTATTTGTACATATAGTATATACTTTCAGCTTAAAAATATATATAGATTCTATTTGTAGATCTTTGAAATTAAAACAGCGCAAATGATTTTTTTTATCATTGTTAAATTATATATTTTAAAATTAAATTGTATGTTGTTAATTGTTTATCGTTAAATTGTAAATTGAACAAAAATATTTATGATGTCCGAAAATGCTTATCTTTTACTCTATGTACATATACCCAGCTGTAGATACAGCGAATCTTAAGATGGATAAATTGGTAATGAGATTGGGCTTTGAGATTATCCAGCAACCCAGATGGAAAGAAAAGTAAGTACTACAATGTAATATTAAAGAAGTAATATAGTACCTTAACATTCTTCCTACATCCTACATACCAAAACGTAGCAAAGCTTTCTCCTCTAAGTGATGCACTACATAAATAATTTAGTAGAATGCTTTGTTTTGATTACTCACTTTTTAACTTAAATAAATTTATCTATTCCTTATATTAGAAAATGTGATTTTGACTATCATAAAATATTTACCTAAAATATCGGCCAATCCTGAGTCTATCACCCAAAGTCGATCACAGACATCGACGAAAACACGAAAAACGGAAACAATAGAGCTATTGGATGGCAATGCATTTGCAGTATCAGCAACAAGGTTATCTTGTAGGGACGGATAAGGCTTCAAAGGTTGATCTTGCGGACCATCTACATCAATATAATTTAGAGATGAAGCGACTCCGTTTTTCCATCTTGGAACAGTTACAAATAGTTTGTTCTTCCATCTCGCGAGACCTATAGGTACATTATGCGCCGGTACGTATATGCCATCGCTTATTGCCTTTTCACGTTGCGCTGGTGAATCCCAAACGAATTCCACCTGTTTCCATGCAAATCTTAGTTGGGGAGTCGCAGCTTCAGCAGCGATCACTACAGCGAGTGTAATAAATACACTACTCGCCCACATTTTCAAGAGTTGATTCTGAAAAGATACAAGGCACATTGCTAATAATTGAAACCAGGATAAAATAAACAAACTTCTAACATGATAGTACCTTCTTAACTAACACGAAAATAATTTATAAGTGTTATAATTCTTGATATTTTGCTCATTAAAATAGTAGCATGTGAAAATAAGATAAAAATAATGGACACTTTTGTAATTTTATCTCATAAATTAACTGATAACAATGGATCAAAGTTGCAGCTCATTTGGTATTGAGGTCTGAATGTGTGAATTCTTTTTTATTGTTGTGTAAAGATAAAACATATAAATCATATAAAAATACTACAGTGGATATTGTTGGTACTTTTTAACTTAGTTGCTATTTCTTAACCGACCGGCATTGGAGCAGCGTGGTGAAGTAAGCTTTAGGGCTCTCCAAGCATGGAATTCTCCTTAATCCTACATAAACTGAAACTGTGTTTATGTAAATGTGTTTGTTCTCGTGTATGTTGTTATTTATTGATTGTATTGAATTAATTTACATTCATAGATATAATTCTAATAGGTACCTACAGCTACTTTTGTTTAGTCTTATTATTACACGCTTTTTATTAGCTTCACCTGTATGTTTGTATGTTTGTTTGTAACCGACTTCTTTGGGCGCGATTTTGACCCACTTTAAACGGCCAGATTTCGTTCAAACTTTGTAGATTTATTGAGGACCGATGACAATACACTAATTTGATAAAATTATTCCATTTTTCAATTTGCAAAATATGATTTTTGTTAATTTATATAATTTTCTGGTTAACTTGAAAATTTGCATAGGGGTCAAGGGCCGATGACAATGCAATAATATGAGAATAAAAATCCAACTAAAAAATTAAAAATAAATAATGTAGTTTAAAAAACTAAAAAACACGCTTTTGAGAAAATACGAACTAAAAACTAAAAAAATAAGAAGAAAATGTATATTACTGTAAATAAAGCGTGGGGTGCATGGTGTCAATAGTATCTTAAAAACCACCCCACGCTTTATTTACAGTAATATACATTTTCTTCTTATTTTTTTAATTTTTAGTTCGTATTTTCTCAAAAGCGTGTTTTTTTAGTTTTTTAAACTACATTATTTATTTTTAAGTTATATACTAACAATCTGTTTAAAGATTTAGGTAATCTTAGTTAGGAAATTTCAATGAAAAATGGTTCGTATGTGTGCATGGCCGCATGCCGCCGTAAGCATCGGAAGGTAAAGGAGAGTACATCTGCTCTCCCAAAGATGGCCCCGTTCCAGGGCGCCGCGCGTGGAGGACACCGTTGCGTTCCACTGGAGATCCCGGAGGATCCTCCCCAAGCGCAGAGGCAGGCCACCGAGGGTTTTTTTTTCAACTTTTTTATGTCTAACAACTGAGAGGGATTCAGGCCTCCCGTTCAGATACAAAAAATGGGTATGCATCTTACCAATTACTTACTTGCCTTGATCTTCTCACAACTCAGGTGTGTTACTTACAATGTTTTGACAATTTCTTATTTATTGAATGTCTAAGTACCTAAGGTTAATCTTTTACAGCACGAATCTAACTAAGAGTATTTACAAATTACCGTGTCCTCGCTCCGTGATGTTGTAACTCAGTAATCACAGTATAGTGACGAGAGAAGTGCTCGCTAACTAGGTACTATGTAACAGAGCTTCCTCACGTTTTTATGGATGATCTTATTATTGAGTGAAGACGAGTTAGGTAAATCAACAATTCTTCCTTATCTTCCGAAGATCTGCCTTACGCCTTGTTATGTATTCGGATAGCATGAGAACTGTGACGATAGACGTTGCACAACCCAGCAGCTGTAGGTCGCAATAAGGTGATGCCGACGCCATACTAAATCGGTAACAATAATAACCATTGTATTGTATGTAGGAACGTATGTGGTGCAATGTAATAGTCATTATAGCGCTAATACAAGATTATTAATTGTGAATCATCAGAAACATTAGTCTTACCGAATGATTGATAGAAGAGAACGTCAGCGTGCTGTGTTTGCCGTTCGTCAAGGCCTTCAAGAGTTATGCTTAAAAGTAGGAAATTTAAACGGAGAGCAATTTAAGCATGCTTTTTATATGGTTCCTTTTATAGCAAATTTGAGGAGGTAATTAGGATAAAAAC
This sequence comes from Pyrgus malvae, assembly GCA_911387765.1. Taxonomy (NCBI): domain Eukaryota; kingdom Metazoa; phylum Arthropoda; class Insecta; order Lepidoptera; family Hesperiidae; genus Pyrgus; species Pyrgus malvae. The sequence goes on along the minus strand of OU426951.1, from coordinate 18,869,878 downwards.
TTAACAAGTTCTCCGAACAAGACGACAAACAGGTGACTTTGGTAAGGCCAATCCTTATAAATAGCAACTATTTGATGTAGGTATATAGATAGTAGTACGGTAGATAGATCTGAAAATAATTCTAGTTCAATTTCATAACGTAAGTACCTACTTAGCATGCGTAGCTCGTATAGATATTTAAAATACTGGTTAGGCTATTAACCTATATTTCTTCTTAAGATGCAGTGAACCTGAAGATATTAAAGAGAGAGATTTAGAGCTGTTTGAAAGCAGGCCACTAATACGTTTGCCCCTCAACTCACTTTCGAGAAGAAATGTGAACTAAGTTCCAGGCATTCGCAATTATTAGGAAAGCCCCATGCCTAGAAGAAGCAACGGAAAATGAAACACAGCATGAACCTAACATGTGATTAAACATCCTTCAAAACATCCTAACTATCCAATTATGAATCTAATCGTATTAACGGAAAGTTCTCTACAGGTTTTGATTTCGTTGTGTATTGTAAGAACTAAGCAGCATAAACTTAATATTAATGTAAATTAAAATTTGATTTTCATTTATATCACCTCTATTTTCTCACAAAAGACGCTATACGTACTAACATATAAAAAGAAAGACGGAGATCAAAGGGATCATTTCCTTTATTTTTACGTCTTTACGATTATACTATTTTAAGCAACTTTGAAACCCATATCAATTTTGGTTTAAACTTCAAAAGAGTTAAGTATTTTATAAATGTATGTATTAATTTTTGGAACTTTGGGTTAAAGCAGAAAATATGCGAAAATTTAAATAATAAAAATTGTTATCACGTAATATAATATGGAAATGCAAAGCAATACATAGTACCTACTCGTACATAAAAATACGTAGTCATTGCATTACCGTGATATCCCATTATTATTTACACAATAATAATATTATAATTAGAGGAAATATTTGTTTGTTTGTTTGTCTTGAATAGGCTCCGAAACTACAGAACTGATTTGAAAAGTTATTTTATCATTAGGAGCCGACATTATCCCTGATGAAAATAGGCTACTTTTTACCGCGGGAAATGCTTCATTCCTACAGGAAAACGGGTAATAGGGTCAACACGGTTGAAGCAACTGGCGGAACGCCTACAATTTTAATAGCAATATATCATCTTATGTCGTATTTCAAATGAATGGAAGAAAGTTAGAGATATAGCCTAGAATAGCACATAGACTATTTTTATCCTACGGGGACCCTAAAACGGGTCCAAGCGAGTGAAGCCGCTGTCGAAAGGCTAGTAAGAAATAATAGGGGAATTACTGAGGTATGTGACTCGATGATGCGCATGCCGATAACGAAAATGGGATAAGGTGATGTTATTTTATTAGAACTAGACTATGTACTCCTAACTTCTGTGGGCCAGAAGAATCCCCACACACTTAGGAATCCAACTGATATAAGATGTCTATAATAAAAAAAGTGTAATTTTTAAACGCTTGGTTCTCGATATACCTATGGCCGTCCGCAAAAAACAAAATTCATACATAATACTGTATAGAAAATTTTATATTGGTAGTAGAGAGGACAGCACTTGAATATGATACGTCTTGATGGCCCAGAGCGTACTGTGCACTAGAACAACAGTGCCTAAAAACTCTATAGGAAACTACGGAACCCTAAAAATCAGTGTAAGTCATAGGTTGTCTTTGTGCACGACCCCTGTGATAGATTGTAATATAAAATAAGTACGGAGTTTGAAATTCTTAGCTTGGATACTTGCTAAAATCTTGTTATTAGTTCCGATGAAAGCCGAACGTCTTAGATACCTACCTTTGTTTTTTTTTTCCACCAAAAACGTTCATTGTATCACAATCCTCATATTGGATCCGCTTGAGAAAGACGAAGCCACAAACTGCATGACAAACTTAGCCTCCACGAAACGTAGGAAGAAAAAAAAAGCTGTTACATTTTAAATCTGTACTTAATTGAAAACTTTTTTATAATTATGTATCCCCTCCATTTCTGAAGTCAGTTTCAATAAGCCGTCATTTACGGAAACCTTCATAATCTTTGTTTAATTTTGTTTTTAGGTTGTCTTTTTACCCACTGAGCTAAATAATAACAGAATAAAGACAATGAATTGCTAGAATTGTATGTTTTATTTTTAAAAAAGTACTTAAAGTGTAGAATACCCACGATAAGTTCGCGTAGTAGGTGCCTTGTTTACTATATTGAGAAAGATTTATGTTTTGAACTGAGAAAGAAAATATACCTACTGTTAAAATTGTTAAATTACAAGATTCATCAAAAAATTTACGAAATAAGTAATCGAATGAACGAACTCGGTACAGCTGTAATGTTGTGTACATAAAGTAAGTACATAGGTATAGGTATATTTATTTTGTCATGGCCTATGTGACAAAAAAATTAATTTCCTGTACTTTAATTGAATGTTACTTTATTGAGACGTGTAAGTAGTTTTAGCAATGTCACGATTGTGATCCGACTTTTTAATAATACGGAGTCATAAATAAAACATTTTGAAGGAAAATCTTGAATTTTATATTAATATTCAGATTGGAATCATTGCCTGATAGGTATTTATTTTCGTTCTGTATACCTAACTAGCTGAGCTCGCGAACTCCGCACTGCCTACTAATATGGCTATTAAAAAATAGGGGTTGATGGCAGAAAGGTGAAAATTTAGGACTGTATGTATTGTTTAATGCCACACCATAAAAAAATACCAAAGAAAATTTGTCCAAAAAATGAAATATTTTTTTAAGGAGTAGCCACCCTTAACACACAGGAGTATAAAAATATTTTTAAACATATTCTCATACCTACTGAATATAAATATTAAATTTCATCAAAATCGGTCAAGCCGTTTGGGAGGAGTATAAACACTAAAACTGTGACAGAACAATTTTATATAAAATTTTATATAAAAAGCTGATGATCCGTTAAGAATATTCTTAGCGGATCTTAAAATAAAACTATTTGACTACTTAGCTATTTAATTTTAATTAGTAATATAATATTGTATGCCAGAGCATGGTAGACTGTTTAAATTCTTATAATAATTTTAAACATCTAACTGTATGTATGTAAACAGTCAACAATAAAGTATTTTCATTTCATTTCATTATATATTAGATGTATGTATAATTCCTATTTATAAGTTGATGACATACCCGTTATAAATCACAATTTCTGACATCGTGTTATCCTTTCTACTGGAATTCTAACCTTGGCAAAAGTAACGGACGACAAATAAAACAGTTCTACGAAAATCTATAGGGGCTAACCGGAATCGGAACAAACAAAGTGCTCAAAAGTATGACTACTGTCACAAATACGAAACTATTTCGTATAAACGAATCTTTTATTATGATCTATGAATAGATAGAAAATCAATTTAGACAAAAAGGCGTTTTTATTCCATTATTTAATTGATATCTACTTTTTATTATAAGTAATTTGATTAATGCTTAAGCTTTCTAAGTTGCTAGCAAGAAAATTCCGATAAGAAACTCGTTTGATAACAGTATTTAACTTAAAAGCTCATATCAGAGACATAAAAGTTGTAATAAGAACAAAATACATTAGTTCCCTTATCGTACATAATCGATAAATAAATATGTAGCTAGGACCCAATCCAATGATCTGCTTCTAATTAGAAATATCACGTAGGTAAACATAATAAAACGAAGAGTGGCGTTTGCTCGTTAAGTTAAATTAAGTTGTTTTGAACACACATTTGCATTGCCGTATAAACTAACGGAATTCCAGGTGACGTCATATCACTAGAGATATTGCTTTAATGACAGTTTTGAGTTTGTGCGATAGTAAACTTACGTTTTGGTGGACTGATGGTGGTGATAGGACGTATGACGTGAGGTCAGCTGGCGACCGGTTCAACGAGACCGCGAAGACAGACTAAACAGTTCGAGGTCTCTCGTTGCTTTATATTCACGACAACTTTTCAATACAATTTATATTGTATGTTTATTTTAAATCAACTATTTCTAGGAATTTAAATGTGCACTAGACTCAATCGAAGTTTATAGACAAAAAGCTTCATTTTCTGTAGAAAAACTAAGCAATTGAAATAACTAAGTAAAGTACCGTACCGTAGTATAAAACGTGGAAAAAGTTATTTGATTTCAATTATGTTTTGACTATAACAACTGTAAACTGCATACTATCAACACGACTGTGTCCCGTGCAAAAGGAGCATAGGGAGAAATATGAATTAATGTCTTATGGCCTGGATGTTTTTTGGGTCTCCAATACTCCATTTACCCACCTACTATATATGGAATTCTGTTATGGTTTCATGAGCCTACTTATAAGATCTACGTTTATGTTAAATCCCTGCATAATTATCATCCTAATAAGACCCAGCACAAATCTAACGAAATCATGCTTCAGATTTAACTTTCTCTGTTATATTATAAATTTATTTTTTACCTAATTTTCTTGTGTTTTTATCTGTTATAACTTATAATTATAACTGTTCTATTCTTAACTATCATTCCTATAATAACTGTGTCTTCTGTTTATTTTTTTTATCATTTCTTTTTGCGGCCTTTTTCTAATTAATTATACATATTAATTAATTAGAATCCTTACTAATATTATAAATCGGAAAGTGAGTTTGTTTGTTTGTTCCGCTTTCACGCCGTAACTACTGAACCGCTTGCTTTGAAATTTTGCAGACGTAAAGTTAGAAGTCCGGATTAAATAAAAGGGTACTTTTTATCCCGGAAAAAATGATATTCCCGAGGGAAAACAAAAATATTGTTAGCTTCATACCAGTCCGGTGATAGATGGCGCTGTGTGTCGTTTAAAACAAGGTAATATATTGCAAACGAATATGCACATGTAAACTTAGAAGATTAAGTATCGTATCATTTACGATAATTAATCCCCGAAAATGAGGAATTCCCGAGGGATGACGTACAATTTGGTTTATCGTCTAAACTGGTTTTTTACATCTACTTATCCTGTGTACTTAGTATTTTTTTTACTGCAGCTAAGCAAAAACTTCTGTACTTATTTACCTACCCTTTATCCTGGTATAATAGACTGTTCTAGAGGGTTAACAAAAGTTATGAATAAGCAAGCAAGCAACAATTTTAACTGGCGCAGCAAAGGGTGAAAGTGTACTCATTCCTCGGATTTCGATTATTCCAACAGACCTCCCATTCCAATTAAAAAGACTTCAATTTCCTATAAGGGTTTCATTTGCAATGACCATTAATAAAGCACAAGGCCAAACTCTAAGGGTTGCTGGAGTACACTTGGAAAAACATTGTATTTCGCATGGTCAGCTCTATGTAGCGTGTTCCCGGGTATCCAGTGCCCAAAATCTGCATGTTTTTGCTCCGCAAGGTAAAACATATAAATATATAGTTTACCATTCAATTTTGGTTTAACAACTCATCGTATCCAGCGTTACATCGCGCTTCTTAGATTTTCCCGTGGCAATGAGAAGTTTTCTTATAGTTGTGCTTTATTAATGGTATGTATGGTATTTATGGTAATGCGAAAGTAACTCCGTCTGTCTGTTGTTCTTTCACGCCTAAACGGCTGAACGGATTTTGATGAAATTTGGTATGTAGGTAGTTTGAGTTCTGGAAAAGCAATGTTTTACCGCGGGAGAACTTCTCATGTCCACGGAAAAGTCTAAAAAGCGCGATATAACCGAATTCGACGCGGGCGAAGCCGCGGGCGGAAAGCTTGTTGGGTAGTTAATAATACATTATTAATTCACTAAAAGTTCTTTCACAAAGCAACTACTCGTTAGTCTTTTGTGACTTCTTTTATTTTCTAGTTTTAATATTCACTTCCTAAAATTAATATTGCCAAGGGGGGTTTTTTATTTACCCCAGAGGTAGATTGTTTAAAAATTAAACGTAATCACCCCAACCACCTCACTGAGCTACCTACCTAGTTAGTTGTAGATATTAAGGGCAGACTTAATGCCGAGATGCATTTCCTACCAGGTAGGTAAGATTTTCGGTGTGGTTTTGGTTCGTATATTCATCTGACACAATAAGATCATTTCAGCCGCAAGCTAAGCGCGTCCTGATTCCTCGGATGATGTCGGCTATTTAATCGTAGAAGAGGCAAGGAAATGTGGAATATGGCTGATAAAGTGGCAATAACATGAGATCTGTTACTTGAGACTGAGACAAGGATAATATAAATATAATATAGTAAATAAAACTATTTTTACCGACTTCCAAAAGGAGGAGGTACTGTATTCGGCTGTATGTATTTTTTTTTATATATGTTCACCGATTACTCCGCCGTTTGTGGACCGATTTTCAAAATTCTTTTTTTGTTCGTATGCTTATACTCCCGAGGTGGTCCCATTGTCACCAAATCAGGATCTGATGAGGGGATCCCAGGGAAATCGAGGGGAACTCTCAAATTTTATAGGCACACACATTGATTTTCTTATACTTTCTGAAGCATAAGAGATATTTGTGCATAGTAATCATCATCTCATGTTGCTGAGCTGATGATGGAAGGTACTGCAACAGTGAGGAGTTGAAAGCAAATTCTTTCAATAAATAGTTTGTTATTCCAAATATTACATTCCTGAGGTGGTCCAACTGTCACCAAGTCAAAGTTTGATGAGGGTATCCCGGAGAAATCGAAGGGAACATTCAAATTTTACAGCACAACAAATGATTTTCATATTTTTACTAAAGCAAAACAGGCATTTTTGTATAATTATTATCATATCATGTTGCTGAGCTGATGATGGAAGGTACTACGAAGGTTAGGAGTTGAGAGCAAATTCTTTCAATAAATGTTTTTTTGTTGGAAATCTTACATTCCTGTGGTGGTCCGACTGTCACCAAGTCAAAGTCTGATGATGGTATCCCAAAGAAATCGAAGGGAACATTCAAATTTTATAGCACAACAAATGATTTTCATATTTTTATTAAAGCAAAATAGGTTTTTGTGTATAATTGTCATCATATCATGTTGCTGAGCTGATGATGAAAGGTACTATGACGGTTAGGAGTTGAGAGCAAATTCTTTCAATAAATGGTTTTTTGTTGGAAATCTTACATTCCTGAGGTGGTCCAACTGTCACCATGGCAAAATTTGATGATGTGATACTAGGGAAATCGAAGGAAACACTGAAACTTAATAGGCACACACATTCTTTTAGTCATATTTTTAACATAATACAAATATTTATGTCCGGTAATTATCACCTCATGTTGCTAAGCTGATGATTGAAGGTACAACTCCTCAACGGTTAGGAGCTGAGAGCAAATTCTTTCATTAATTTATACGTTCAGGTGGACTGATAGTAGTATTCTTTCAGGCTATAAGATGGCTATTAGATAAACATGATTATAAAAGGTATCTCTTTAACGTTTAGAAGTTAAGTGAAAAAAATTCCAATTGTACTTATACATAATGTGAAGAATTATTAAAATTACTAAAAAGGGTGAAATAAATTAAGTTTTTAACAAAAAAATAGAACCGACTTCAAACGGTAAAAAATAAAATTGTTCAGTACCTACTTCTTCTTGCTTATGGTAATGACTCTTAAAACTATTTTTGGAGTCGGGCCCTTAGTAAAATGTCCTGTCTTTGTAAATATAGTGTACCTTTCGTTCTGAATGGACACCAACTCCAATATAGTTTTAACAGTCATAACCATAAGCAAAAACAAGTAGGTACCGTCCCACTGTCTGTACTGTCGGTGCCCATTTAGAAGGAATGGTACGACATTTTAGTAGGGGCCCGACTCCAAAAATAGTTTTAAGAGTCATTACCATAAGCAAGAAGAAGTAGGTACTGAACAATTTTATTTTTTACCGTTTGAAGTCGGTTCTATTTTTTTGTTAAAAACTTAATTTATAATGTACATTTTTATAAGTATTTGTCATTAGTTAACTTTTTAATTAATTATTGTAATACATATTTGATTTTATACTCTTCTATATGATATTCTATGTTTATGTAATAATTTAATTTGATAATATAATATTGAATGCCAATTGTATTTCTAATTCTAAATTCTTAATTGTAATTCTAAAATCTATTTTTTTTTCTTTAGAACTATGTGAATGGAATTTCTCAATTGTAAATCGGCGGCGAATACTTGTTTACTCCCGCTTATCATCTAAGGGACAAGGGTGTGACTGAAAAACAGCGCTGAGCGGGATCTCGGTCCTGTGTCAGCAAAGGCTGAGTCACATCCTTTTGCCTTACCACTCATTTTATTCATTGTTTATGTTGTTTATATTGTTTTTCTAAGGCAATAAATGATATTTATTATTATTATTATTATTATTATTTGTATACCTCATGAAGGTAAATATGGCGAACCAAATGTATAAAATCACCTTTATTAAACACCCATATTTTTGCAAAAAAAGTCTGTGTCTTTGTCTTTTGTAAAGATGTTCTAGTAAAAATGATTATATTTGATTCTTCTTCTTTAAGTCTTTCCTTAATACGATTTTTTAAAAGCTAAAGAATCTGAATAGTAGTTTTAACGATCATCTTTATTTTGAATGTTAATGAGTCATTTACATACAAAAACAGAAATTTGATTGATGAGTTTAAATTTCTGTTCTCGGTCGTTCGTGTTCATGGTATCCACGACACAGCGTATACTCTACTGTGGGGCTATCTAGGAGTGTGAACCGTTATTTTTTTATTTTTTTTTATTATTTATCTTTTTATTTTCTAAAGTGAACAAAACTAAACTGATTTTGTTGGAAATCTTGAAATGTAATTTAATTATAACTATGTTGTTAGGATATGTTGTTGTTGCCTAGTAACAGCTACATAGATACGCCTAGATCCCCCTCTGGTGTATTGAAAGTTATTAACATCCTGCCCATTAATTATCTAACCAGAAGTTAATGCTGGGATTTATAATATAAGCAACTTGAGATCTAAAGCAGTTGAGTCGGAAGGTAATATGTATATCTAGTAAATCTTACGTCGTCTAGACTTTCTTTAAATATTCTGTAGGTAACATAACTTTGTCAAGTTAAATATTTAACTTACACATCATATTTCAGAACGTACGTAGATGGACAAAATATGGATCTTAAAATAAGCAAACATACCTACTTCTACAAACATTTGTAGATGAAGATCACGAGGCGAATAAGAGAATTTTTAAATGAGGAAACGTAATAAAAAGTAGAACTAGAAATTATAGGTACCTATTCATAAACAATAAAGTTTATAAGTAAATTCATTTCATGGAACATGAACCTATTTAAAATATAATAAATAGGCAGATTATATTGCCTAGTTTCATACTTACCTACCTACTGAAAATAAAACTCGCACAGCGTAAGTTTTTTTTTTTGTTCAATTATGGCATCGCAAACTCTGTGCATACTGCCAGCGTCAAGTATAACTTTTGCATCAATTTTTTGCCAGTTTCAATGAAACTGGACGAAGTAATAACAAAGTCAGTAAGTAAGTCATCAGTAATCAGTCAGTCTAGTCAGTCCAACATTCAAGTAAAGCGATGGCTACTTTACTAGAACGTGTCCGATGGAATTTTGGAGGCAAGCAGAAAAAACATATTTTAGCACTGTTATCATAAGAATAAATAATACTACGTAGAACGGAAACTCCCGCTCAAAACGGGCTCAAGGTCACGATATTAGCCTACACTTTAATTTCGGCTAAACCGACTACTGAAGACGGGTTGTCTCGGACGGGCGCGTCAATTACAATAACGGCGCCAAGTTAATGTGGTGTGTTTGGTTGTACAAACAATTCTAAAACAATGCCAAACTTAAGTTTTTTTAGTTTGCCCAAAGATGATGCGAGATAAGTAATATTTTTTAAATATTATTCCTTTTCCGTACCTAATTTATCAAAAGGATGTGACCAGTTCTTTTTGTGTAGCCAATTGTTTCACTTTCGCTCAATTATAAAAAAAATGTTAGATAACTACAGCATTTTAACATGTCGCCAAAATATTTTTTAATAGCCCCCGCCATCGGTTATTGAACCTTTCTCGATTGTTTTGCCTCGCGATTGCGGCGCCCCGGCACTGGCGCACGCACGTTATACTTAATATGTAATTCGTTTATTTTAAACCTACACTACGTAAGTACTTACACCTATGTAGGTAAGTAATATTTACTTAAATGGCTTCATTTGGTATGGTACTTATGACTTATTAAGTAATATTATTTATAAGTATTTATAGAGTAGGTAAGTATTTATCATTCTCATATTTTGTAATACTAAACTAAAATAATGATTTTTAAGTAAAGAAAAACTTATATTTTTGCGATATTATCTTTAGACATAAGCATTACTAACAGTTCACAGCCCTGGCAGCACGCCTGGGCGACAGAGGGGCGTAACGGGGTGAAGAGGGAAGTAGGTATATAAATTGCGGCATATCGATGGCGGTCAAAGGAGATTCCGTTCTATGTAGTATTATTTATTCTTATGCTGTTATTCTATTTCACAAACACTCGTGCACTGTAATTAACCTATATCAAACAAAATGCCATCAACTTTATCCGATATAACTCAAAAATACACCAAGAAAATGAAAATAAAACAAGAGCACAATATGTCTTTTTCGACTTCCCGCCAAAAAAAAAACCCAGCGTAAGATTGCAAGTAAATGTTATTTCTACGATGTACATCAACCCGCATTGGAAGAGCACAGTAAGCTCCAGCTTCAGGACTTGTCAATAATGAAAAGACCGTGCCTAAAATAGCAATGGGACGCAAAAAGTATTGTAGCCCATACTTCATATTGTAAGATAATCACACCGTATGAATTACAGATTGGTACAGACCAATCTAATACCTTTAAACAAGCAATTCTTGTATATATGTACGTAAATATATTTTTTTTAATCTCTGAAACGGCTCCAACGATTTTGATAAAATTTAGTAACCTGGTTTGGAGGGTGATAAATCGTTTTAGCTAGAATTTATTTTTAGAAATTTAAATTATAAATATTCAGCGATAATCAACTTAAATATAAACTGAAAAATACGACTCTTCCTGACATCTATTGGAGAGTATTAATCATATTGTGACGAAGAACGCCGTCACAAGCCATCCGTCAATCCGACGTTCAAAGAAATAACTACGTCGATTTGAAAGAGCCCTATAAAAATTTCGTTCATTGAATTAAAGCTTCCTTGGTCGAATGATTACGTGTGCTGACTGCGAAACTAGAGACCCAGGTTCAAACCCCAATCAAAACCATATTGCGTTTATTATTTATTTTTTGTGACTTTTTTTAAATTGGGAGCTAACAACTATTTCAGATGGCGTTGTTAAGTAATACTAAGCAAATGAATGTTTCATTTGAAATTAAACCAAGAAAATAAATAGTTTTTATCCGAGCAACGCTCGGTCGTCCAGGTACTAAAATTGTAATGTTACATACATTGGTTGTTCTGTTAACATGCTAATTTTTAGATTCCCTTAAAGTGTACAAAAGTTAGTAATTAAATAAAAAGATTTGATTGGGAAGACATGAACTAACCACAGTCATAAGACAATTAAAAGCGGTCTATGTAGCTAAGCAAAACGGGCGCGGTTGGGTGTGAGATGATGAGTGACCGCTAGTGGCAAAATATTTCATGCGCGTTTCCATTCGAGGGCACGTTAAACCGTCTTTCCCGGATGTTGTCGATAGATAACAGTCGTTAAACCTTGTCGGTTTGAAAACATCTGACAGCGGGTTGGCCACTAATCCGCATCTCCACCAACCCACATTGCAACCGCATTGGAGCAGCGTGGTGGAGTAAGCTTCAGCTCTTATGAATAGTTTCGTTTTGAAGGAGAAAAAAACGAGAAGTAGACATCGAATTTGGACTAAGTCATTTAGTTGGCTGCAACCCTTTTTGCGTCCCACTGCTGGGCACGGGTCTCTCCCCCTTATTGGGGAGGCCTGGAGCTTACTCCACCACGCTGCTCCAATGCAGGTTGGTGGAGATGCGGGTTAGTGGCCAACCCGCTGTCGGATGTTTTCAAACCGCCCATGAGGCCCCCGACAAGGTTTAACGACTGTTATCTATCGACAACAACCGGGACCGACGGCTTAACGTGGCCTCTGAAGCATGGAAACGCGCATGAAATATTTTGCCACTAGCGGTCACCCATCTCACACCCGACCGCGCTCGTTTGGCTTAGCTGCATAGACCGCTTGCGTTCTACGCTAGCCGCCGAGCCATGCGCGCTTCATTATGATTTATTAATATTTAATTTATAATTATTATGATGTAATATTTTGTCTTAATTAAAAAAGTCCAACCTAACCTAACCGATCCCATTCAATTTAAATGACGAATTCTTTTTATTGGCGGGGGGCTTCACCCCCCCCCCCTCGGCACCCCGAAACCCACCTTCCTCTACTCTATAACAACACAAAAACTTTTTTTGGAATAAATTCCGCGTCACTCAATATGTTTTTGCAACATACTTGACGCCTCGCGCGCTTTAATCTCCGCCCCTTTTAACGAAAGTTTACCTCTCTTTTCAATCAAAGTGACGTTCGGATGCTACCGCTCACTCTGAATTGGCAAACTTATTTTCGAACTGCCCATTCCAACCGTTTTACTGCTCATTAATTTATTAAACTACTTGAGTAATTTTTGCACTGACATTGAAAGATGAAATAGGCTGCAACCCTTTTTGCGTCCCACTGCTGGGCACGAGTCTCTCCCCATTATTGGGGAGGCCTGGAGCTTACTCCACCACGCTGCTCCAATGCGGGTTGGAATCATCATTCCAAATATTGGTCTGTTATTTCATCAAATAACAGACCAATATTTTTATTACTTACTGCTTATGTTTTACTGACTCACTAATTTACTAACCGCCTAAAAATTAAATGACTGCCCATTAAATTTTCCATCTAATCATGATAACTTCTGTATTGTTTAAATAACAGTTGTAAAAATTTATTCCCTTTCTTATACCCCTAAATGATCCACCCCTAAATTTAATTATTTATCTTTTGGATTTTTTTATTTTATATGGTTCAGCATTAAAAATATACAAAATCTTAAAATTTCTAAATTCTACAGATATTTCATAAAACCAACTATGGAACTATCCGTATCATACCGTAGTTTAAAACATCGTAATTATTACATTGGCTCTCTTTTTAATTCGAGTACCTAGTTACAGTTCAAATACGGCGTATTTTTTTGTCTATACATATAAAATGCTTTGTCCTGAATGACTGATGGATCAGGCTACAGCCCAAACCTCTGAGAGACCTGAAACTTGGAGGTTGTATTCTTTGTATGAACGATAAGTGAGGATTTTCCGAAATTCCACCCCTAAGCGGATGAATCTAACTCTATCTTCGCTGACTCGCAAGTCATCGTGCATTCAACTTTACGCTATCGACATTCGAATTAGCCGATTGCGAGAGCACTGTTGTGAATTCGATTCAGATGATTCAAGGCCCACATGAGGACCGCGCGTCCGTTGCCCATTCATACGGCCGAATTGTGTGTCCATCACGTGCTATTTTCACGTTATTAAGCGAATAAAATTTGTTTGTGTTATATGTTATAGTGTGTTATTTATTGTCATTTTACAATTCTAAGCTGAATGTGTATGTTTCTATAATTCAACTTCGTCATAATGCTTAGTGCGTATTTGTGACATTTACGTTCACATAAATTCGCTCGATATACTCGTATTAATTGTCCCATACTTCTACTAATTACTAGCCAGCATCTGCAGCGGAAATGGAGTTGAACTACAGCTGCAGCGAGATATATATGGACACTCACTGGACACAATGTTTTACGTTTTGGCATTGCTGTTCATTTGAATTCGCACGAAAGCCTTAGGTTTAGGCTATAAAAATCGAATTAGCCGATTTAAAAAAAATATGCCGACTGTCTGACTGCTGCAGGGCTCGATTTCCAGCAGGGCCAAAATTTTAATGATTAGTAGGTATACAAAATTGTTATTGGTTTAGGTGTTTGTGTGATCGTGTGCTTGTCTTGGTGTGTGTCCAAGGTATCCACGACACAAGCAATGCTAGTGTGGAGCTATGAGTGTAAATTGTTATTGTTATTTAGAAAAAATGTCGTATTCCTTATAATCTAACTGCGTCGAGACATAATTCTGTTCATTTATACGACCATTTGCGTGTTGGTGATATATGATAATGATATATGTATATATGGTGACGGTGATATATATGATATAGTTGGTGATAGAGATATGTTTACGTAAATTCTCGTATTAATTGTCCCATAAAGCATTCTTCTACTTATAGCTTCACTACTAGAAATGGTGATGTACTGCGTACAGATTTTTATGGTAATTGTATACGCATAGTCCACGCGAATTTGCACGAAGGCCTCAGCTTTACGTTATCAAGATAGGTAGGCCAATTGCGAAATGTTGTGAATTCGATTCGGTTATTTTAAGGCTCGCTGAGCCTCGCTGTCCGCCGTCCCTTGCCCATTCATACGGACAAATTATGTGTCTATCATTCAAGTGGTAATTTAACATTGTTATGAGAAAAGTTCTCGGCATATCTTAATATAATATAATTCTTGTGTGAGTGTGTATGTCAGTGAACTCCTCCTTAACGGCTAGACAGATTTTAATGAATTTTTTGTGTGTATTCAAATGGATTCGAGGATGGTTTAGATTCACAATTTGGGCCACTGGAAATGTTTTTTAATTACTTTTTTACTTATTTAGTTTTCCCATATAAATTGTTCCTGACTGTCAAACGTTTTGTATAACGTAGTGTTTAATTTCTCTATGGCCGTGTCGTTCTAAACTTTGACACAGTCAGAATAACTGGACAGTTCGTATGTCATTATTTGTTTTATATTTTTGTTTGATAGTAACATGAAGTCTCTTTAAGATAATAAGAAAACAAATCCTCTTTTATTACTTTTAAGGGATGACAACGTCTGCGGGGTCCACTAGTTATATTGTATAGTTACTTCATTGTTAAGTCAAACTACGAGTAAGTTTGTGTGCTCCCAAAAAATTTACTTCATCAACCTGCTAGTCAATATGCTTTCATAAATAAGCCAGTCAGTGTACTGATAGTTTACTTAAACGTTATTGTTATGGTAGTGTTCCTTGCTTATAGAGGCAACACAACCAGAGGAAATGATTATGAACTACAAGCAACTGACTCATGTCAAAAGCACGGAGTTCCAAATAACGCGCGTGGTCAAAAGCATTTGTGTATAATTTACGAAATTTTATTTTATGGCATTAGTTCAAATCAACAGATTGCAGTAGAATCGTTGCGAATTCGATTCAGGTGATTGAAGGTTCAGCTCGTCCGCTTCTATTCAAAATTTCAAACTGCTAAATTGTGTGTCCAATTATGTACTCGTAGCAATACCACAGGAAACATTTGCTTTTCGAGTTGTGTTGAATGCCTACTGGAAGTGACATGTGCATTCTATCAAAAACATTTTCATGTAAAATGTTGCCTAGCCCTCGGCATGCCTGGTAGGGTCTGTCAGACCCACAGCGGCATGTAAATCATTGTTGTTCACTTAAATTTGAATTTTGCATGCTACCGCTCTCAGTAGCTGTCCGCAGCGAGCTTTCCACGTAGAAGGACGACTTTAAAGTGCGGGCGGGTCTTTCAGACCCCACCAGGCATACGGTGTGACTTTATTATGTAAGTATTATTTTATTTATTTTGTTGCTATTATTGATATTTCTGTTCTAAAACATACTTATTGATGTATAAATATTACAAAATACTTTGTCACATTAGTATTATATTATTTTCTTTCTTATAATTATTGATGTGTGTGTACTACATTTTTTTAATTTTTTTTAGATTCATCAAGGAAAAGCTACTGCACGTCAAGGAAACAGCTTATGTTGTGCTAGAAAAGAATAATGAGGATGATATGATATTTAATTCTAGTGGAGAGAATTCTAATCATATCTTTCAAGATATCGAAGATGCTGATTATAAGGAATTAGGGGACATTTTCATTTTCTCAAATGATAGACATTGAAGTTCATTGGATCCTAACATGGATGTACCTTTATCCATACTATCGTCATCACATTGACTATCAACATAACTATATGTTTTGGAAATGCAAACAGGTCTAATATGTTCGAATCAAGAAAAAGTAATTCTCTCCGCAAACGGACAATATTGGTGAAAGAAATGGCCCAACGTTGAAAAAATCCACTCCTAGAATTAATTGCAGATGCCGCAATTGTCCAGTCAAAAAAAATCGCATAACGCAGTACATTTGTGAGACATGCAAAAGCAACATTAAATTTGTCTAGAATCTAGATCATGAATTTTTTCAATGCGCAAAATGCGATGAAACTAAACACCAAGAAAATCTTGATGCAAGTGAAGAAGACTGATTATTTTATAATAATGTAAAAGCGTATATTTATGTCTTACGTGCCATAATATCTGATTTAAGATTTCTTACCTTTTGGTACAAATTACATGTTATCAAAGTTTTAGTAACTATTTTGTTGTTGAAAAATGAGTATAGTTTAATTAAGAATATTTTAATAAAAATGATTCGATGAATATCTCTTTTTATATTTTTTTTCTATTATTTATCCCCTTCCGAGTCAATGTAAAGCAAAATTAGTAAAAACATATAGAAGAAAGTAAAAAATATGCCCAATTGAAAATTTCGGTCTGAAGGACCCACCAGGCATAGCTCGTAACTTTTTACCACCAGGCATGTAATGTTGCCTAGTACAAATATCTAGTTTCTGGTGTAAACAAACGGCTAAAAGCCACACGTTTTGACTGAGATGTAGAGACGGTGAAGTTAGATTTCAAATATTTTCTACTAATTTAACGCTTAAGTCACTCAATGTCTCAGATTTCCGTAGTTTTAAATTTTCTTACCAGTGTTTATATTGTTTATATCCCAGACACATTAGGCCATCCTGCCTTCAATACCAATGTCACGATGTAATTAACAAGTACCTGGACGACCGAGCGTTGCTCGGATAAAAACAATTTACTTTCTTGGTTTCGTTTCAAACGAAACACTCATTTGCTTAGTGTTACTTAACAACACCATCTGAAATAGCTCCTAATAAAAAAACACAAAAATATAAAATAAACGCAATATGGTTTTGACTGAGATTTGAACCCGGGTCTCTAGTTCCGCAGTCAGCTCGAAATTTTTATAGAGCTCTTTCAAATCGACATTGTCATTTCTTTGAATTTCGTATTGTCGGATGGCGTTTGATGGCGTTCTACGCCACAACATTATTAATACTCTCCAATAGATGTCAGGAAGAGTCGTATTTTTTAGTTTAGATTATCGCTAAAAATAATTTTTAATAATTTAAAATAAAACCTAACTGGATCGATTTATCACCCCCGAAACCAGGGTAAGTACTAAACTTCATCAAAACCGTTGGAGCCGTTTCCGAGATACAAAAAAAAAAATATTTAAATATATACAAGAATTGCTCGTTTGAAGGTGTAAGATAGATGAACTAGTAAGAGTTATCAGTAAAAACACTCAACATTATGTAATGTTTTGATTCATTCATAAGGTCAATGTTATCATTCTTGTCATGCATTTTTGCTGCTGCATAATGTTACATAAAATTGGAGAATATTATTCAGCGCATATTATATCTATGTTAAGAGCAGTTATCACTTAGTTTACTCACACAGTAACTAGCATCTGTAGTTGCAAGCCTTTGAAGTGTTAATCTATCGACCTTGAAAGTGTTATGATGGTAATCTCAGCGCTTGCGAGATCGCAAAGATGGCATCAAAATGTATTTGGTTTATTATAAAATTAAAATGAAGCTTTAATAAAAACTGGCTGGCACGCTGTTTTTGCTAAAGAAATAAAAAATAAAAAAAATATTTTTGATTTTCTATCAGTTCCGGCAGTGATCTATTTCTTTATAAAAACACTGTATTTTAAGAGTTGTATTACTTACGCATAATACTGTAGATATAAATACTAAAGTAGTTTTAACTACAAAAGAGTGAAAGCACAAAAATAAACATTTCAAAAAATCTAGTAAGTACCTATAATAAAATAATAAGTGTGCTTTCCTTCTTAGTGCAATGCTGTTTGCACAAAGCAGTGTATTTTAAGGTGAAAAAATTTACTTTTACGTAATTAATTTTATATTGCAGAATTGAATATAAATTGTAAAAAGTATCAGTAATGTAATGAAGGTAAAGTTAAATTAGTCTTTTAATAAATCAACTTAGGTACTTCAAATTACTTTATGACTGTCAACTTGTCTTGTGATACCGCGATCACGCAATAATACAGTACAATTTTATTTTACTGTACTGTTGCCAAACAAACCATTTCATAATTACACCAGTATTAAAATACAATTCCTAAAAATATAATTTTATTTTAATTTTAAAGATATGTATGCCAATTCAATTAATTAAGCAAATTACGTATTAAAATATTCACTTCATCAATATCAATCTTTATTGGGCTCTACATGTCCTTATGGGCGATGGTTGATCACTTAGCCAGCGTGCTAAATCCCTCTCACATCCGAGAGGAGACCTGTTCTCAGCAGTGAGACATAAAAAGGTTGGAAAAAAAACATATTAATCAATAATGCGAAAATATGTATGTATGTTACGCTTGCATCTGCTTTTTACTGTGGGAATAAATTCCATTGTCATGGTAAAAACACTTAAAGCGAGGAGTTTAGGTTGCATTGGGACCCATGAATTCTAATGATAACACTTATTCGTGCTAATGATCCTTACTAACGCGCGTCAAACCATGGGGCACAATATAAAAAGTATATAAGTGCAATCCTAGTTACTTAGCCTAATCCTAGCAAGTTACCTACCCTAAAAATAAAAGCGTGGTAAAATTTAATTTCAATATAAAATAGCTAGTCTTCCGCCAGCGGCTTGGCCCGCGTGGACCCGTTTTATAGGTTCCCGTAGGATAAAAAACCATCCTATGTCATTTCCCAAGGTCCACTCTATCTGTGTTCCAAATTTCATTATCATTAAATTGGTTCAGTAGTTTAAGCGGGAAAGCGTAGCAGACAGACTGACAGACAGACAGAGTTACTTTCCAATTTATAATATTAGTAGGGATATTATCTAGATGGTAAACTCTACCGTTTAGCTAACTTGCAACTCTATCTATACGTTTAGCTGAGAGGACTCGAAAAAATCTCAACATGATTGAACAATGATTTTTGTCTTCTGTAATTAATCAATTAAATATCGCGACAATTCATACCATTAACAGCAATGACTTTGCAAGAGTGACTTTTTACCATGTAGGTACCCAACATTGCAAAGTCCTTGCTTTTTATAAATTTAGATAGTTTAGGGTATAGGTACAATGTTCGATTATAGTTTAAATGTGCATGATAAATTAACGAGATAGGGTTAGAAATAACTGGGTTACATTTATTAGTACGTATTAGAATGTTATTTTTTACATTGAACTGGTTAAGTAGACAAAAGTAGGTAACTGCCAATAGGTAAAGGACTTTTGTCTAATGTCTAATAATTGAAATAAAGGTGACTACCGAAAGACTACGAGTATCTTATACTACCACCCATGTGACGTAATTTTAAAAAATCTGCATACGAAATGGTGATCGCTCCGACCGAGACCGAGAAAAGAAATTAAAAACTTGTCGCTCGAATTTCTTGGCAAAAGCAGAA
The DNA here is from genome assembly GCA_911387765.1 of Pyrgus malvae. Taxonomy (NCBI): domain Eukaryota; kingdom Metazoa; phylum Arthropoda; class Insecta; order Lepidoptera; family Hesperiidae; genus Pyrgus; species Pyrgus malvae. The sequence continues at coordinate 18,850,213 of OU426951.1, read as the reverse complement.
CAGGCTGCCCTCCAACCAGGTGGACTGACGACCTCAAGAAGACAGCGGGAAGGCGCTGGTTTCAAAAGGTGCACAATCGGATGGAGAGGGAATCTTTAAGGGAGGTCTATGTCCAGCTGTGGACTAAGAAAAGTCAATGGATGGATGGATGTCTCTTATTGCTTCGCCGGGATTCAAACCCGGGACCCTTGTTTGGCAGTCCGGCATGTCATCAATCCTGATACGTTTAACCCTAGACTTACAACCATATCTGAGAGTAACATTATTCAAAAACATTCGTCCCACAGACGACTAATAATATATTAACGTGACCGGTTTATTTGGTATTTGTAAATAAATAAATATATAAAATTTTGACTTTTTCAAAGGTTTATTTAGGTCACAAAAAATTAGAAAAAATTATCAATATTAAGCTTTATAAGCACGTTATATTCTGTTCACCTTGACTTTAGGCGTGGGCATTTTGTGAACTAATTTGATTTTATATGGCAATCACTGCCTAACATGGTGACAAACTTCAATTTGTATGTGAAACTTTACATTTCGAATATCATATTTATTTGCGAAGTTTTGATAGATAAGAAAGCTAAAGCAAGGCAAATCGTTTACAAGTACGTGTAAACTACACAATATATTAAATGTTTAGAAGTGTTGCGAGAAAAAATAAATAAAGGAAGCCTTATTATTGAGCAAAAACGGGCGGAGCGAGTTGCCACTTTTACAGGTATTTTCTTACTTTGTTATGGTTCACTGCAAGTTAAATGTCTCCAATGTTTTTAGTGTCTTTTATGATAATTTCTTCTAATATGTATGTTTTTTATACATAAAATGATGATTATGTGTAATATTTTCTTTCGTTTACGATTTGCGTTACGAGGTTTGAGAAGGTTTGGTACTTTCCATGCACATTGTTTTTATTTGCAGACATGAATACGGTTGCAAAAGTTAAGAAAGAAGGGTTCAAAAATATGGTATGGGGTATTCACCCGAAAAAGGAAAAAGAAGCTCTCAAAAATGTATTGGATGATTTTGATAAGTGCGCGATTAGAAATAAAATTTGTTAATTTTCCTCGTACATAGTGAATAAAGAAGATAGGTACCTTTTTTTGTGTTGATTAAAAAAAGTCAAACCTAACCTAACCGATCCCATTCATTTGAAATGTCGAGTCCTTTTTGTATATTTTTTGGCGGGCGCCAAGCCCCCGAAACCCTAATCTACCTATATAAAACAAAAAAACTTTTTTGGCTGATTTTTTTTTCTCAAAAAAGATCATGCGCCGACCTAAAATGACATGACATGAGCACGTCATGACGAAGTCATAAAAAAAATTTGCCTCAAAATCGCTGGTGGCGCGGTACGGAATAATTACCGAATGAACAATTATGTTTTACATGTAATAAATAAGTACCTACTTTAAAACTATCTAAATATTAACCTTTCTACCAATATTTCTAAACATTTTGGTTTGGTTATTTAATTTAATACTTTTGACCTTTTGGTTAGTAATTTAAGCCTGGTTGTCTTGTGAACAATAAGATAACTTCCGAGTGTTCTATCTCCCATCCTGACCGTATGCGACCCATTAGGTCGCGCTAGAAATTTCATACAAATGTTGTTAGCATTACAAAACCTGTAATTTTGACAGAACAGCGCCCTTAAATCCACGCCTTAAGTTAAGGTGAACATACTATACACACAGATAAGGCTGCGATTGTCCATACACATAAATATTTTACATTGCTTGCGTTAGCACATTGTCATTCAACGTTTTTTTAGTCCTACTTGAACCAGTCGTACCTATGATAGGCGTTTCATCTAAATATTATGCAATTTTTATTCTTAGGTAACTCTTCAAATTTGGCTTTTCACGTAACCACATAACACTTATCCTTACGTTAATTGATTATGATGATGTGTGTTATTCCTATTTAAATGAGGGTCTCTTGAACAAACTAGAACGACTTATTAATTACTCCATTAGCTTCATCTTCTGTCTGCGTAAATTCTACCACATATCTTGCTATCGTCCCCAACTTAGATGGTACCCGCACCCGTTGAACAATGGTCAACGCAGACAGGTTAGACTACTTTATACACTTCACCATTATTTTTGATTCTCCTTCTCCAGAGTACTTGAAGTGTAAATTTCAGTACCTCTGTGACTCTCACAAACGTCATCTTCGTTCCTTCGATTCTCTTCTTCTATCAATTTCTCTTCACCGCTCCGTTTTTATTTCTAATTCTTTTTACTTCGGTTCGGCTTTGGAACGCTCTCTCTGCCTGCTGATATCAGAAAATCACACTCAAAACTTTCCTTTAAAAAAGGCTCACTTTGTCATGGAATATTTTAGTAAATTTACTTCGTTTGTTACAATTTCATTTATATGTGTGTAACGGATATGTGTTTAAGGTTATGCAATATATTTTCTTTACTTCCTTGTCTATTTCGTTTATCTACATACTTTTGACATACTATGTTATCTTTTATATTATATTTATTTCTCTTCCCTTGTCTCTTCCTTAACCGCCTTCAAATTTCTCTGCACTTCCTTAGGTAAGCTGGTAGATAATGCCGCATATTTGTGGTAAGCTCGCCTATTGTACCACATTTTATGGGTTCAATAAAGTTTTAATAAATAAATAAAAAATGAATAACCACGGCTCTGTTAATTTTAGTGAAGCATCGTTCACGAAACGTCGTCTGCTTATAGATTTACACTTTTATATACCTTAATAACGAATGCGATTGCTATTTCCTTGTGAAAGTAGAATTTGCCACCTTTGTTTTCGTCTGCTATACTTCTGTAAATTTGGTAGAAACGTTCGAAAAGTACTAGACTGGGTCCCGACTACTACAATTTTTCTTGTACTTTAAAATATTGTTAATTATACAATGGCCTCCTTTTCTATAATTTACCTACCTTTAATTAGTCGATTTTTAAGTTAAGTGCAATCGGGTATGGTAACTTTCTTGTTTTAGGCTTTTTACATTTCCAAATTACACATAAACGCAGTCGGTTTTTTTAGTTTTTTATAGGCGTTTAGATTCTAACGTACTTTGCCAGTCATAGTCAACTCATTACCAATCATATGGATTAATCTAGGGCTAAAAGCCTATAGCAACATCAAAAAAGCGAAAGTTTCGATGTATGTTTGGACAAATGTTTGTAGCACAATCACGTAAGAACGTGTTAACGGATCGGAATGAAATTTGGCAAAAAGATAGATAGATTCTTTTTATCCCGGATAAATATACTGCTCTCGTGGGATACTTTAGTAAAAAACACAAATCACCCGAACGAAGCCGGGCCAGATCACTACTATAAAATATATGGGTTTAACACTTTAAAGTCAAGGTGAAGGCCGTTACGACGCGTCGACGGTCTATCACTTAATACCTTCTGGCTTCAAATAGTTGATTGGAACAAATTGTTATGTGAACGAAACAACCGACCAAAAAGAAAACAGACCTTCTAAAGCAAAGATACTAATTCGTATTAGGTAGTATATTTTAACTTTTGCTTTCTATAATATTTTTAAATGCATATTTGTAATTAATTTTAATAGGTAGCCAGGTTACATATATTTCACTAATTGATACGCAATAAAACTAGATCTTTACCAGCCATTGTTGTTTAGGTTACATGAGATTTATCCAGATCATTGTTTAGAGTTTGCGCTGTGAATGCAACTCAACCTTGCGTTTTGTGAGAAAGGTTGACAGCTACCCTGCAAACAGTTGCAACTTCGTGACTCTCGACCACTGACCCTGACTGGAGCAATTAATGTCATTAAAATATTCACTTAAATAAGCATCCAAAAGCACATTAACACCTCCTACCCTTTTTTAGATGAATCAATTATTTTACAGAATTTTTTTTGGGTACCCCATAATACAATTTAATTTAACATTATAAAATTAATAGAAACCAATCTAATATTGGTTAAAACCTTTTCGTGGTAATGGTTAATGGTTCGTGAGGTGGTGGACCTTTAGTCTCTGTAGTTCCGGAGTAAGAATCTACCTACACAGCCTACCTACATATTATGTGATAGGTGCCATTACATACATAGGTAATATTCAAGCAAGTATTTTCACGTTAACCAGTCGCCGCGTCGGTCCAAGTTTTATTCGGTAGATAACAGTCATTAAATCTTGTTGGAGGCCTTATGGGCGGTTTGAAAGCGGGTTGGCCACTAGCCCATATCTTCAGCCCCTGTAGCTTCGGGATTAAGAATAGAGCTACGGTACGGTGCCTAATCGTAAGAGGCGACTAAAAGGGGGCTTCCGGGGCTGCGGGCGGTGAGAGTGGGAGCTCGACCCGTCCAGCCAGCAGCCCCGGGAAGGACGGCGGTGTGTGTGGCCGCATGCCGCCGTAAGCATCGGAAGGTGCAGGAGATCACATCTGCTCTCCCAAAGATGGGCACTTTCCAGGGCGTCGCGTATGGAGGACACCGGTGCGTTCCATGGGAGATCCCGGAGTCCTCCCCAAACGCAGAGGAGGCCACCGAGGGGGTTTTAGTGAGGTTTAAATCCCACATAACCCGGTGTCCTCTCCCAAGGTGCTGGGTACCTTTAGAAGGTTTCCCCCGAAACCAAAAACTAGATAAGATAGACAGAAAACAGCTTGATGAACTAATCACCAAGGCCTCCAAGAATGAAGGCGCGAGGAGTAAGTAATAGAGCCGCGCCTTGCAGTGTGAAGCAAAAAAGGGTTTCAGACATTTGACATGGAGCTTGGAATGGTTTTTGATACTTATCGATACTTGCACTAAAGTGACAACTCTACCTTCTACTTATTGGATAATCTTCTTTTTTAAACAGGGCCATGGAATGTAATAAAAAACTGCGATCAAAAATACTTAACGTATGTCGCGGAATAAGTATCACGCATTGCTAAGCAGAGCGTTGGGAAAAGCGCGCATCCATGCGCATCCGCGGATCTCCCGCGCGTGTTCGTGAACACTCAACTCCAGTAGCAAACATATCATTTAACATTGTTTGTTTATATCAATTACTCATATTTCGAACTGTTTGACATGACAACTTATTTCTACCTTTTTATTTACTTTACACTCTAATTTCTTAAGCTGTACTGTAAAGTCGAAGCTGGGTAAAAATTAAGATTATAAATGTTTACTTAAAACATGAGTTTTACAAAGAAAACTTACTTTAATATTTTTTTATAAATTTATTTACAACAAATAAATAAAAACGTTATTTTGTATGTATAACAATTCTGTTTTTATATTTAAGTAATTATACACAATAACATTGAAAGTAAAGAAAACATATAACTATCAACAACAACAAACTTAGAATATATAAAGACTGGCACATTGAAGTAAAAAATACTGAGCGTTGAAAATTGAAGTCTATTTTATACCTAACACTACAATCGAGATTAATTCTTAAAGTCAACGGTAAAATGCATTTTGCGTGAACTGGCGGAGTCGTTCCCGCGACTTATAATTTACTTAACACATTTAAATAAATCTATTTTTAAAACCAATAGGAATATCTTATTCCCATTTTATAAAAGGAAGCAGACGAGCTTGTGTGACCACTTGCGCTTGGGGTGTTAGGTTCACTGAAGGTCACGGACATCTAACTACTAAATCCAACCTTAAGCCAGTTCGAGTCTAATTTGAGGCCGTATGCACGCTACTCTGGCTGATGATCGCCTCCGGTAAGTGTGACCGGTAACTTCACCTTCCAACGAATGTGAAGCAATGCGTGTGCTTCACGAAAGAAATCTGCAGTGGTACTGGCCCAGTTGAACCATACCAGTCATAACACCTACATATAAAACTTTATCACTGATTTAACAATTGCCAGTTTTCTTGCAGTAGGCTGTGTAATCGCTGTCTTCATTGTCGAAATCTTCGAACTCTCTATCGCGATGTCTGTAACGTGGATAGGGAGATTCCTTAGACGAGGATGATGGTCGTCTGGAGTGCCTCCTGTCTTTGGTCTCCAACTGATGCTGTGGCCACCTTCGTCTGCTCCGTTCAGGGTACGCCGTTCTTGAGGGTCTTCGTTGACGATTTCGTGTACTGTAATAACAAAAAAAATCTTCATATATTTTTTATAGGTACGCAAGGGTTTAAGACATTTACTTATTGGGCCCTAGACTGCAACGTTTACAACTTCTTTTATTTATGCAAAAAACTATTAACATAACTAACTTAAATTAGGCGATGAGGGAATGGACTGAAGGACCAGGGCACAGCCACTCCAAAGCCATACGAGGATATGATCGGAGTTATGCTGAAGAGCTATTAAAGGTAAACAGAACAAATATCCGCACGGTAACCAGAGTCCTTACTGGACACTGTAAGCTCAGAAGACATATGTCGCTTTTAGCACTAAGTCCAACCGACACGTGCAGATATTGTGGGGAGGAGAGCGAGACACCACGCCACCTCCTTTTAAATTGTGGTGCGCTAAACCACTGCAACTTAAATTAAATGGTAAACTATGTTGCATTCACAAAAAATAAAGTCGAAATTTATAGGTTTAATAGAGGTATTTATTTATGAGGATAAATAAGTAGGCTTATTATAAAAACCTGGCGCATTCACAGTTCCCTTTTGCACGGTTGGTTTTTCGTACGCAATTGTGCATATGCAAGGGGTGCTCATTGTGAGCTTTATAGACACTACTAGTGCGCACACGTGAATGTGTTTCATACGTTAGCTCTAAGTAATTACACCTTAAGTAACCTTTAATTAAATATATTTTCAATTTTGTGCATAAATAATAAAAGATGAAAGTAAAATAGTAGGTACACGTATGTTATAACAAGCAATTATAAGAATTTTATTTGACACATTTGCGTGTCCGTATGATGTTTATACTCGTGGGTAAGAAAATGCTTGTTTGTATAAAAATAGTGTAAACGACCGTTCAAAAAACTTGACGACCAGATCCAAGGCCAAGGAAGCAAAAAAATCATTTGGAATTCAAAACTTTCCACTTGCGTGCAAACAATATAGGTATGCACAGTCGACATCGGCAGTTATGTCATACCAATTACTATTATAGACAAGCGTGCATTGCGTCTCAAGACTTAGTGATTCTTTAAGGAAGTGTTTAAACGTAATCCCTGACATAGGTATCCCTGATATTGCAATTGACAACACGCAAAGCAGATATTTCTTTTTACACGACTTAATAAAAAAGAAGTGCACTGTAACATCCACAGACGAACTCTACATTGAGTCTATCTATATATTAGGTATGTATGTTTATATCTAAGTTCTTATCTATGTTTTTTACTGTAACTTTTTGATCCCAGACACGAATTATTTAGATTCTTTAGACATCGTAAGTATACCTACGATACAATTAGAATCTAATTACATAACTCGGGTTTGTGGAAATATAAAGTTGGTATATTATAAAAAAACCGTTCATATAGCTATTTTTACACATGTATTTTTGTGTGTCAAATTAAATCCCTTGATAAGTACCTGTATACATTCTGAGAACTTGTATGTGTTGTTACACTGTACGAAAATGTGTGTTCTCAAAAACCTTGCGATGTCTATGTAGCAAGAAAGGGCGAATTCTATTGACTTATATTCTATTGACTAATATTCAATTAAATAAATCATAGGACAGCATATCTAACATTTCTTCTGTATTCTTATTTTATATGCGATGTAATTATACTCGTAGCAAAGCAAGTGGTAGAGAGGAGTAGAGACGTAATTTTAGTATTTATTTATTTATTTGAATAAAGGGGCTCGGGCTGTATCAGCCCAGAGTACTTCAACCTATAAAGATTGTTTGTACCCGTAGCCAGATTACAGATCACCGTTCAACCCGATAGCCTTGATAAAGGCTAGGATTTTATGGACGGTGATTTGTTTGGCTTCATCTGGCAGCAGCACCCACAGCAACCCAAATTTGTAATGAATTTATGTTAAGTTAGTTATTAGTGAAAAAACTATATTTAAAGTCAGTAAAAGCTCACCTCTTCGGTCTCTTGGCGTAGGGCACCCTTTTGCTGCTTTCAGGTCGAGGCGCATACTCTGAATCTTCATCGTGCTCCAAATTATTATATTCATCGTGATGCTTCGAATGGTGGAACACGGGCCTTATTTGAGGGACAGGTACAGGGTAAGGTTTCTCCACGGGAACTGGCACCTTCAAAGGATTAATTTACATGAAATTGAAGTTAAGTTACAATTTATTTCATAGAACATTTATAACTAATTTACGAATTACATTACATCTTACACTACATGTTAATAAAATATGCATTATGCGGGTGTTGTAGTTACATTATACATATACACGAGTTAGCATGATACATAATCGTTATGATGATATTTATAGAATGTACATTATAATATCAAGTAATTACTTACCTCTATGTAGACTATTTGTAGAGCTCATATTAAAATTATTAAACAATATAATGTAAATGTGAATCTACTAATGAAATTAAGATATTACAAACCTTTATAAATGATATCCTCAACGACTTACCACTTGTTCTGAGACTAAAATAATATAAATAAATCGTGTTAATTATTGTAGAATAAAGTTAGGCGTTTACTACCTGCTTCTCAACAGGCACAGGCACAAGCTTCTCTATAGGATATGGAACCTTTTTGACGACGGGGTAGGGTACCGGCTTCTCGATAGGTACCATCAGCTCCTGGACAACCGGCACGGCCACCGGCCGCGGGACCGGCACTCGCACGGGATACGGCTGCGGCACCGGGACTATCACCGGGTGAGGCACTTCTATCTGGAAATCAATGTATCCGTCGAAGTGTGCGAGTGAAAGTGCCAACCCCCGTGAGAGTCATGCAAGGAAGCCCACCACACAAAAGGAAAGTATAATGCATATGCATACCTCTCAAACGACTTTAGGAAACTATTAGACACCAAAACTCAGTTTATCCGCATCACGTTACATGCAAAGTGAATGCGTTTGATGCGTGCATAATTAATGCATTATGTTCACACGTTCATCATATTATTTCAACTATTTTAAACACGCTTACCAAGAATGCAAACTTAGAAAATTGATCTCACAAGTATTCATTCATATATTTTTATTTATGTCATCAAACATAAGCAAAATTACAAATATCTATAGTGTATAGTAAGTTTACAATGTTCACAGTTTAGGCTTAGTAATAGTTACTATACTGTGGTTTAGTCGTGAATATTATGTAATTATATAGACGATAGACGTCTTATCGACAAGAATTACTGTCAATTTAAATAATACTTGATGTACAATCAAAATTCAATTCAATTATGCAAACTAATTCAATAATCTTTTGTTCCTGGAATGTTTTCACTGGGGACGATGATCCCATCTAATAAACCGTGAAATTGTTATTGGTCTTCGATCTCATTATTACCTCACAACAGACCCTAAGTTATTATTTTAAGTACGATAAATTTCTCTTTCTCCACAGCTATCAAGTTGATAGCTTGATAGTATCAACCCAACAGCTATTATGGTTGGCTGTATCTTAGAATTTAACTGCGGGTATAGAAAATTTTAAAAGTAAATTAGGGGCAGAAAGACACAGCAAGAAAATTTACGCTGATCCTATAAAAGGTAAACTTTCCAAGAGTCTTTCATTTCCAGTAGCAGTGATAGCTACTGCTCATTGAAATATAACACTATTTTATAATGAGAAATGGTACTAAAATGTAATATTATATGATTTCACCCTACAAACCGCAAAGGCGTGAGTAAGGCGTGCGCGTTCATCTTACAAACCAATAGGCGAAGAAATTAGTGCGCGACGTGCGCTGTTACTTCGATCCGCATTCCATCATCAATTTTTTGCTGACTAATTACATAAATGCTACCATTTCTAATAATTTGCAGGTAAATTTACTATAGCAAATATTTATAAACTTACCGGATACGGTTTCGAAAGAGGCACGTGGACGGGTTTGTTGTCGGATGCATAAGATTCGTAGTCATGATATGCCTCTTTTTGCTTCGATCTTAAGTAATCAATTCTCCACTTATCGATAAGTCTTTTATAATTATTTTCATCTGGAACTTCATTTGGGGCAGAACCGTAGGTAGGCAGAGTTGATGGGCGAAGGGTATCCCGAGTTCGAAGGCCTAAAAGATCTTCTTCAGACTTAAACCGTGTACTGGTTATTTCTTTATTCCAGTCGTATTGCGGTCTTTGAGGTTTGTACGGCCGGTAATTATTATAATATGGAAATTCACTGGGCGTGTCTCTTGGGAAGTCATATTTCCCATACTTTTGAGGCTGTGGTCTTTTTGGTATATGAACTATTTCATCGTTAATGTTTTCGTCACCATACTGAGGTTTCCTTTTGTGACTTTTATTAAATGAGTATTCAGTCGATTTAAATATATTGCCCCAGTTCGATGTAGACGTTGGTGTTGTGGTATACAAGTTTTTAAATTTATTTAAGTAGTCTTCAGATGGTTTATACTGGTTTAAGGTGTTAAAAGATAAATCTGACTCTTCTTCGTGGGGTGATTTTAAAATTAGTTTATTAAAACTGTTAAAATCTGTACTGGGATAGTCTAATAAATCTACATTGCTACTAGCTGGGACAAGCTCATCAACATTATTGTTAAATTGTTTTTTGGGTTCATCAAAATCATACTTAAAGCTAGTACTGCTGTGGTTAGTTGAATACTGATACCCTTTCATAGAATTTTTACCAGATGGAGAATCTTCATGGCTGCTAATAAATTTACTGCTAGAAACTGGTATATCGTTATTAGTGGTCGTTAAGTCATTATCATTCGTTTTCCATGGTTTTGCTTTAAAGTTGTCTTTATATTCAATATTTGATACTGTGCCTTTATACTTATTTGATGACTGGTTAGAAAAGTCGTCTTCGTTAGCATTCACATTGTATTTTTTCACTCTTTTATCTTCTTCATTATGTTCAAAGCTGTCTTTAATACTACTAGGAGATACTTTAAAAAAATTATCCCCGTGATTATTATAATTATTTGATTCATAACCACTGTTAGAAACTGGGTTAGGAATTTTAAGAGGTTTTGTGCTTTGTATTTGTGGGTAGTTAAGTTGGAAATCATTATGAAAATATTGCTTATTGGTATTTGTGAAATCTACAACTCTAGGAAAATTAAGCAAATTTGATGTATTATTAAAAGTTGTTTTCATATAAGGTTCTATACCTACGCTTGGGTAATTGGGAAAGCTATTGTTTACCTTATTATGAGTGGTCGGTTCAGTCGTAGTTTGTTTATTGTTATAAGAATGATATCGCTTTTTTGTTTTATAATACCTTTCATTATTTTTCTCGTTGGTAGACGTTGTGGGCGGATCGGTAGTAAATGCTTTTAAATTTGATTCGTTAAAATCTTCGTATGGTTTTGTTTTATCCTTCATATTTATTTTCGCACCGTAAACGGGCATTTTAGATCTTTCGATATTTTGTTCATAAGATGAATCAGACCCAGTTAATTTGTGTTCATTTGCAGAATCGATGTTTATAAAACTAAAGGAGTTCATCGCATTCGGTTCAAGGTGGAACAACCCTAGTTGTTGTCCGTCATTGCCTGTGTTGAATGATGCACCCTCGCCAAATCCAACGCTGAAGCCTGACGAATCCATAGCCGTAGGAAAGGCGGGACCATACAGCCTCGTGGTAGATTCCTCCTTGGATCCGCTTCCACTAAGAAATGTAGCGTAATCCGGGGAAGTCGGGATGAAGCCATCGTAAGAGCCGACGTCGTTGAAGCCAAAATTTGAATAGGTGAGGACGTTGGGCTGTGGGAACGCGGGCTCCTCCTCGGCCTTCGGGCGCTTCCTTCTCACTTTTTTCCCATCGACGAAGTCGTGGCAAACCAACAGAACCGATAAAGCGACAAATATAACTATGTTACTGGACATGATGATCACTAAATATTTATTTATCACTATTTACATTGTTTGATAGCGTGGACAGCAGTCGATGTCCGAGAGGCGACTGCGGCTGGCCGGCCGGGGGTGGCGGCTCTCCTACGATCCTACGAAAACGAAAGCGTTCACGCTTCGCGCACCCGACAATTTTCCACCGATCATTATCGCTACTTACTAGCGGCGAGTTCATTGTATCCCGATAATTCATGTCATAGTAAGCAAATGCCTACTTTTTCTTCATATGCGCTTCTGGTTCCGTCATTGGCTCTCGTTAATTTATGCACATTACTGTAATTGGCATGTTCCTATTTTTACAGAGACGTTTCAAGCAATTGACGCTAATAGTGTTAACTAAACTAATTGCTTTGAAAGGACATTGACAAGCAGTAAAAATGAAACAAATGAAATTGCTAAAACACTTTTATTGGTCTATGCAAATTATCAATCTTTAATACAATTTCATGGTCAACTTTATTATGAAGAATAATAAATCACTTAAAGCTAGTATTTAGTTACATAATATCAAACTTAAATGGCCACGATACCGACAGCTTCGCAAGCTAACTAAGCCTAGCGCCTCATGTCATGACGACGCCACTTTGTACTAAATATCTACAGTATACAACATAAAATACGAAAATTGAAACAAACAAAGCAATTTAAATAAGTGAAAGAATAACAAGTGGAATGATCTTATGAAATTTGGTTCTTACTGAGAATCATCATCCTAGACATATATAAATTTTACGATCCCTAATAACTAAGTATGAAAGTTATTAACAAATTTTTGTCGAGAGGCACAATGGAGAAAATAAAATATTATTTAGAAAATTAGTACCTATCTAACTACAATGTAAACATAAGAATATTTTGTTTATTTGTGACTGTGTTGTTGTTAAGGAATGACAATCATGATAGGCCATTTTAGTTTTTACATCTAAAAGTAGTGGAAAGACTAGATAGAGAAAATAGAGGTTATGTAAAAATGGTTCTTAAGACGATCCCGTTGAACAGCCAGGTTAGAAAATTCAATAGGTTTTATGTCGTTATTATAAATAGTTACGTGTAAAGAAATTTATAAGAGATATGAGATTCTATTTCTATATAAAATACCTTATGTTATTGAAAACGTTGCTAAGGCGATGTTCTAGACATCAGTTACACAAAAATGTGTGAAACTGCAATCTGTTATTATACAATTATGAACTATCCCTTTTATAGCGCTGTTAGATAAATATTTTTTTCGCATAAATTATTCTGATGATTTTAAAAAGAATAAGAATTTTTTAAATCCATAAACATACATATAACGTCAACTACTCAAAAACTTTCGTTTAAACCAAAGATCGTAAGAAAAATTTCATGGATACTATTTTATGACAGTTATTCAGTAGTTATATACTTACTCGTTTTTATCTGATTTAATTTATACCTTAAGGTTATAATAGCGTCAGAGTAATATATTAAATAATCATTTACTTCTAATGTTTATAAGACCGTTCAAAGACAATATTATAGGTTCTCTATAGGTTCCAAATATAGGTAAATATAAAAATATGTTTTCTATCACTTTCATGAACACTTCGATCAATCATCACCTACTGGTCAACTATTTTTGGTATTTGGGAGAATAAGAGCAATTCACGCTAAATATTTTTATGTAAATAGGTACTGTGGGAATATTTGTGTTATTAAAATCTAACATTCATAAGATTTCTACACTCTTTATAAAATATAAACAAATGGTTCCCTACATATAGCAGGCCATATGTTTTATAATATTCAACATCGAGCTAGTCGCTATAGTTATATTAAAGATGTTCAATATCTACTACATAATTACATCAATTTATTAACTCCTATAGTAAATCTACAAGATAAGTAGTACAAGAAGTAACAATAGTAAATACAGGCATGCGTCAGGTGCTTACATTTCAAAACAACTGTACTGATAAAGAGGTTATTGTATTTTTTTCTCGTGTTGTTTCTCGATTCTCAATATTTAACTGAGAAAATATACCAGTATAATATGCCAGTATAATGTGTTTTAAGAAATAACTCTCAAGGCAACCTGACGTAAGCCTACATACAAGTGCATACAAGTGAACTCTACCACGAAACATTCAGTTTTAAGACGTCAAAAAGTTTAAAAAAATAGTTCTCTTGTTGAAGTCGACATTTACCCTTATCATTATAGCTCAAGCAGTCGATTCCTCAGTCCGTGATCGTTTGATAAAGTAACTAATCACAATTATAAATGATAAATTGTAACAAAAAACCATTTTATTTGAAACTGAAAACTCATAATCATACATACTCTGAAACTTAAATCTACGAACGTGTTAAAATAATGTATCTTCTTAAAACAACAATATTCATACTAACATAATAGTAACATTACTTATGACTTAAAACTCGATATTTGTGACACTTTTAGTGACTTAGTTCGATGATAAAGTAAAGAGTAAACCGGCTCATATCCACACTTTGCTGTCAAATCAATCATTCGATTCGACAGTTTATTATATAAACTACTACCTATTAATAAACACAATACAACTTTACCACAAAATCATGTTTTTAAATTGATATAATTTGTGATTTAAATGCGTAATAGAGGATACAGAAGTATCTATTGAGATGGAACAGTGAGGCGAACACTAAAAATATAAAAGACAGTGGAACTATAAACTCTAAAAATATAATAAAATCGAAATATGGCTAAGAAACCAATATACATATCAATTTTATGCAAAAATCTCATACATTAAACGGGAATAACCTCTACAAATAAAAAAAATCGTTATTATTTGCAAACAGTAATGTTTGCGTTTTTGCGTGGAAAAGCTAAAACAAATTTTAATGTCTCTTATAATTTTAAAGTTATACTCACTGCCCCATCTTAGTATATCCACCTGTAATATTACTCAAGTCTACTCAACACTATTTATTTTCTCAACAATTATAAAAAGGTTTTCTACATCGATTTCTATTTAAGTTTTGATCACTTGGGTAACAATAACGCATTTACACACATTTAATATCTCATGATGATATTTTGCAGAACTGAGTTCGAGAAATTAGCAATGTGTCTTCTTCAATCTTTACAAAATATTAAATTGGACAAAAAATAACTGCTTTTGGCTAAGTAACCGAAACTTTGAAATAAATCGTAATAGTAATATTAAATTAGGCAAAATGACAAAAATTATAATCTTTATTTTATGTTCTCAATTCCCTTTAGTCCTCAGACCCGTCAAACAAAATCTATAACATTATTTTTAAAGGAAGTAACGAATGGTAATTCCCACATCTTTAAAAAAAATAACCCGAACACCGAAAAAGCCTTATGCGATTCCTTAGTATTGTTCTCAAATGTTTCTTACAAATAGATATAGTCCATCTGCGGTGCTCGTTGATATACCACTCTGGTATCATTTGTAGTCGACGGCTACACATTATTCAATTGTCACTTTCATAATTTATGTGATGTTCAAAGCCAGGAAGTATCAGGATGACTATAATTAATATTAAGTAAAGTTTCAGCCAGTGATCCCATACTACGAACGTGTGGATGGTTAGTTATATATAGATGGTATTGATAAATTAAAACCAATAGTGTTGGATTCTAGAATCCTCGCATATGCGTTTGAAGTTAACATTATAAAACAAACTAAAAAAAAAACGGCAAATTGTTTGTAAAGTAGGTTTACGATCGAGATGTTTACGTGATAACGTCCGCACGAGAAAATCTCCATTCGTTTGTATGCCGCTAGAGTGAGAGAGACGGAAGATCGGTCCACTCACTCGAACGCTATGCCAGCCTCCGCTCGTGAGGATTGACAAGTTTCACGGAATGACTATCAGCGCTCGAGATGAGACGGGAGATCGGTCCGTCTCTCTCTCGTTATACCTGCGATCGCGCTCGTGAGGTTTTGGTGTGACACAAGTTTCTGAACATGTCACCCGACTAAAACGATTTTAAAGACGTTATCACGTCAAAATAGTGCCCGTCAATATAAGACGACCATATACTGTCCATATACATCCGTTGCGATTATTTGGAGTGACGTTTTGTTACTGTCATCCATTGTTATCAATAAGGTAGCCGTTGTAAGAGTGCCATTGGGCGACTAAATAAGCAAATACTTAAATGAAATGCAGGAGATCCTTAAAAGTTACCGTAAGCCCATTTACATGGTATTGACGGCTACACGTAAAATCGGCTCTCATAAAATACCTTCATAGCACTTAACTTGGGAGCACAACCACAATCGGCGTCGCGATATAAACGATAATTAAAATTGATCATAGCGTACCATCTGTAACGTTGATAAGCGAAAAATAAGTCGGATTGTGTGGTGGCGCTGTAGCCGTGGCTGTAGGCCCCCTTTAATTTTAATCTTAATTCTTTATAAATAGTCGCCCATATTTTATTCCCTGTACTTCAGAACATAACTCAATTGGCAAGTAGTATTTTGCACATCCTCTTTCAAAACAATAAAGCAACCTCGATTAAAAGGCCTAAATTGGGCTTTTTTCTCTTCGGTCATAACATAAATCTAATACATTTTTATAGAGTTATTTGCGATGCCACATTGTATGAAATGTTCAACGTTAAGGAAGTAATCTACTGTAGCTAGACGGTGATTTTTAATCTAATTTTAAATCTAATCTAGTAGAGGAGCTACGACTGGAACCTCTGAGTCACCATACTCTCCAGTTCTTTCCCCAACCGATTACCACTTTTTTCAAAATTTCAATAACTTTATGCAAGGAAAAAAAAATCAAATCTGATGAGGCAGTCAAAACTGTCTACAAACAGTTCATAGACTCTAGCTCCCTATATTTTTTTCCAAAGGGATCAATGATCTGCCTTTAAAATGGCGGAAGTGTATTTATAAGAACGGCGCATACTTCGATTGATTAAATAATAATTTCATTAAAAAAACTTGTTTCACTTTTTTGAGACTGAACGGCAATTTCATACCTAATACTACTCCATCCACGCGTTCACAAAAATGGATAACAGTGCCCCTAGCGTTGAACTCTAGAAACCTCACTGCAATCGGAGCAATGCATCAACGAGTCTGCAGTTCACACAGAAGTTGAAGCGCCATCTGTGGCGGGTTGAAAGGGGAGAACTAAATGGTGCAGTACTTGAGGCGCTAGTGTGCGGAGGCGGCGGCAGAGGGCGCGGCGTGGCGCAGGCGCGCGCGCACCTCCCGCAGCGTGGGGTGCGTGGCGGGGTCGCTGCTCTCCTCCGCGCGGGCCTCCGCTGCTTCCAGCCGCCGCGCGCGCTCCGCTATGGCTCGTTCTAACTCTGCAACCAACGACCATCTCCTTTAGTTTAGTCATCATCGATCAGCTGATCAGCCCGTCGCGTCGCTAGATTCTCTTCTAAGAGCCTAGCCGATGTGTCTTTCTATTTGAACTGTGTATGCGCGGACCTTAACGTGTTTTGGTTGACATACTAAACACAAACAAAGATTTCAAAGAGCTCGGAATGCAAAGAAATATAGTTTTTGCCTGCATAATACGAATGTGTATAAGTAATACGAGTATGTATAAGCCATTGCAGCACAACCTTCTGTCTATCCATCCATCAGACCTTAAAACTCCACTACTGGACACAGGCCTCCCACTAATATTCGTTACTCCGTTCGGTTCTGCGCCCACTGAATCCAGCGGCATCCTTTTGCCGAAACTTGATCGCATTCAAAAACCTTTCTTTACCAACGGTTGTCGTCCTTTTACTCGTAACTAACTATATAAGATCTGAGACGCTCCGGGGACGTCTCACTATCATTAATTCATTAGGTGAATGACTAGTCGGTTTATTTTTCCAGTTTAAGACTATTGTCTTAAACATGAATAATGTCGCTTACAGTAAAAAACTGTAAAATAACAATTCCCACCAAGTAAAATTATTTTGAAATTCAATCCAGTAAGGTATAAAGCGTATTGTACATAAGAACACGTCATAAAGATTACATTTTGATGAGATTAATGTAGATTTAAGTTATGATAAAATGTTTATTCATAAACATTGCGCATACAGAATTCCGCTGTCCGTGAAATACTTAATATGAATTTAAATTATTAATTTGATTTGCAACTTAACGAGAGATCCATATCACTTATTTGATGAATTGCGTAAAGTTAAGAAACTGCGTTATATACGAGTACTATAGTGGATTGGAAGTGGTGTAAACTGTGAGTTTTATCTGTATTTATACGATCAAAACATTTATGAATGTTTTCATTCTTAATATTCAGGCAATGGTCTGTTATCGAAAATGTTATTTTATCTTTAACCGAGAGATAGTAAAATTATAAATTCTTAAATACAAGTGCTTTCTGTCCGGTGGATGCCTCAATTTCGATTTAAATCATTTATAAATAAAAAACAGAACATCGCTTATAGCTCTTGCTCTTACACATATTTTTAATTATTTTTCTGTGTCAGAAACCTGGAGATATCATCTAGAAAAATATGATAAACGTTCATGTTCTTGTGTAACCTGTTGTTGTATTTTTTGTACGTAAACTCAATATAAATCAAGAATTTTATATTTTTTTATATTTACTCAGAAATTACTGCATATACATATTACTATTAATGTTTCATTTGCACTGAACTGGTATACGCTGATAGTAATAACTGCAAGATTACCTACTCAGGTTAACATTAATTCGTGTTGTAAAAATACTATTTTTGTTAATCTATTCAGATTCAACGAATATTGTTAAACAATTTCTATTTTTACATTTCTACGTTTACTGTGGTAATTTTATACAACGATTGGATAATCGGACAGGCAGGAAACTATAGTGTGGAGTTTCACTTTCATCCAACCTTGGTCATTGACGCTGACGACGAGAGGGAATAAAGAAATGCCGATGTAACGACATGAATAATACAAAATGTTATAAATTTAATAAATTCTAAGGGCTGATCTTCAATAACTAACAGTTAACTAACAGCTTTAACATTTATTGGGCGAATAGGTAGTTTACCCGGTGATGGAATAAGTAACCGGCCCTACTTATGACTTTATGACATTGGCATACACTAATTCTTATTAGAATTTTATTTAGGTAAACACTTGTATACAAAATGAGTCTTTAATTCTGACGTTCTTATTACATAATAAGATTTTACAACGTTAATAAATCTATTTAGCAGAAACACATAAATATATTTTAAAGGTTAACATAAAGTACTTAATGAACATGACTAAAGATAACATAGTTGTTTAAAAAAAGGTTTTTTTTTACTTCGTTTGATCCAATTGTATAGCGTTAAAATTTTTGAGGTGAAGGTTAACAGCCTAACAGGTTAACAGGTTAATAACCTAATGTTTATCTATACAGTAGGGCAGATGGATCGAAAGCGAGAACGTTGAGACTTTAATAGAGCAGAATATGTAAACAAAGAAATGATGCTAGCGGTAGAACTACTACGTATGAGAAGGTACCCACTTACGTCATTCTGAAAATCTAATAATATATAAAAGTCTCGTGTCACGGTGTTTGTATTTAAACTCCTTCGAAATGGCTCGACCGATTTTCGAGAAATTTTGTGTGCGGTTAGGTCTGCGAATCGGAAAACATCTATTTTTCATCCCCCTAAATGTTAAGGGTGGTCCACCCCAAACATTTAAACGCGGTACGGAGTTCGCGGTGTCAGCTATATAAGTACATACATATAAAATTCTCGTGTAGCAGTGTTTGTTGCCAAACTTCTCCGAAATGGCACGACCGATTCTCATGGAATTTTGTGTGCATATCGGGTAGCTCTGAGAATCGGTCAGCATCTATTTTTCAAATCCTTAAGTCATAAGGCCACCCCAAAAATTTAACGGCGGTACGGAGTTCGCGGGGTTAGCTAGTGACATATCAAAGTATGTCCTGACTTACTTTTTCTGCGCTGATATCGCAGAACATACACTACTGCAGATAGAAACATTTAGATTTAGTGCTCGTTTCTTTTTATCCCTAAGTGCGTTAAATAGTGGTTTAAGTAAAGTTTGTTTCAAACTTAACAAATTCCGTGATAAACCTAAAAAATATACGAACATATTGTTCTTATAAAATTTTCGACCTTTAATATACGCGTGGACAAAATTTAACAGTTAAAATTGTTATTAAATCATAAAGTTGCATATATTGGCCAATAATAAATAAATTTGTTACTTTAAAAGAACTTTATTCCTCATTCAAAAATTTTAGAGCAGCCGCAGAGATGAGCAAGCTAAGAAAGATATTTAGTAATAAACAAGAATTTGTTGATAAAAAAAGTATGTAACTCAATTTGTGGTTGGTGAGGTGAACGGCCGACGAGAGCACCTGCAACTGAACCGGATAAGATTCCCGTCCAAATATGCGAGGAAAAAACCAAAACCCTCTAGACCCGCTATTAAATGCTTAGATATTCCCCAGTAATGTCGGAGAAAAAATCCACTCACTGGACAGATAAATTGTAAACAATAAGAACGACCTTTATAGATAGATATTAAAGATAAAACAGCTTAAGAATATCCCACCAAAAACATAAATGTAAAAAAAAGGAGAGCCAAGTTCGATACAAAAAACACAAGCAGATATTTGAAACTATCCCAATATGACTATACTTTTCTTTACAAAAAGTTATGATATCCCACCAAAAACATAAATGTAAAAAAGGAGAGCCAATTTTAATACAAAAATTATACTTGGCTGTGGGCTTCGACGCAAAAAGAATAGAGATCTAAATGAATGCCAAGTTCTATATGCAAAATCCAAATATTTATAGGAACAAAATAACAATATGAACAAGTATTAAACTCTATTTTTTGCTTTATTGGAACTGGCTATAACAATTGATGTTATTTAAAAATGTGAGATCTTAAAGTAGGTTAGATTAGACTTGGCCTTAGAATTATTATTTTTTTTTGTATGGGGACTTCCCCTATTTTTTAACTTTTTTTTATTTTTAGATTTTTTCCCACGCTTACACATAATTACCGAGCTGGATTCCAAATTTCCTCCTTCTAGGTCATCTGGAAGTAGGTTAGGTTTATGTACTATATGTCAGTCAGTCAGTGCTAAAATTTACGACTTTTTGACCTTCATATGTGTATAACCGTTGGAGTTAGCTTCATAAAATTTGGGCTTCTAGATGTCCTTATGGATTTAATTAAACACGCGTAGTTTTATGTGTTTACGTTAAAGAGGTTTCGAGTTATAGAAGGGTCAAAAATGGCACCAAGTGTCGTGTAATATTTATTACACTCGGCCCTCGCCGCTCGCTAGCCAGTTACTTTGCTTGAACCTCAGATAAATAAAAAATTCATCATTCAAATTTCTGCTTGGCATCGAACCCGGGACCCTCCGATTGGTAGTCCGTAATGGTAACCATTGCGCCACGCGGGTCATCTTCGATAAATAAAAGTAATTAGGTATAAGTAAATGTACCATGTAACTTTTTATTTATTTATTTGAATGGAGTAGCAGACGAGTATGCAGGCCACGTGGTGTTAAGTGGTCACTGCAGCCCCCATGGGGTTGTATGTAGATGTCCATACATCTACACACAACCTTAAGCAAGCATAGGTAAGTCTTGTCTGAGGTCGTATGCAGTTGCGCTTGGCCGGCAACTGCACCTTTCCACCGAAACACAATAGAATTGCTCACGGCAGAAGTGGGTGCAGCGGTGGTACTTCCCCGGGCGAACCATAATAGTTCTACCACCTACAAAATTTTAATAACTTTAGTAACTTTAATTTAACTTTTTTCTACATTACTAGTTTCTTTGTATATTATCTAAAAACCAATACAACTACGAAACAAGTTTCTTACCGTCCTTGCGAGGTTATTAGCTGCTCTTGTCCTTCAAGCAAGGTTACAGAACTATATTGCGCGCTACCGTAATTAAGTGGATACTTAATTTTCAGTTAACAATGAAATACGATATCTGCCTTTACCCTGTTTTACACTATCAACGAAGGTTAGAAGTTTATTTCACGTTAAATTTCTAGTAAGTGGCATTCGAAAAACTACATTTTTAAACCAAAAGTACCTATTGTAGATTTATAGAGTCATTATTACTCAACAATTTCTTTGCCGTAGCTAGTCGCAGTTTGGAGTACGTCATTAATACAAAAAATCGAGTTATATAAAGTAACTCGTATGCATGTAGGCATTTTATAACTAGTTTTAAAATAAAAATCCAAAACAAATGGTATCACTTTCAATTTGATTTTAATCATGGCAGAGATTTTATCGACTGTAACGTTAATTAAACAAGTAAATGCATTAACAAAATATGAAAGAAAATTACGTACGTATTAAATATATTATTGTCATAGATGTAAATATGTACCAGTTACTTACTACTTTACTAGTAGTCGCATCATGTAGGAAATATTAGTAAATCATAGTGCACCGGACGTAGTGCATGTCGAGTGCGACCATTCAGTTGGCGGCTCCATTGGAAACATATTGTATCGAATACGGAACGCGCGACTCGATGACTTTTTGTGCCATATTGAGCACAAAACACTTAGGTCTAGCGACACAGCTATCTAGGGGATCTACCTAAACACTACACTATGGAACGCGCTACAATAGAACGGAACTCTATATTATAGAGATTTAAAGTACCTATATCCGTTTGAAAGTTGCGTCTCATTCAAATGTACAATTCTATATCAAGATTATTTACTCGTACTATTCAAGAACCTCTATAAGCCAAGAAAGAAGGATCTAAAGAAAATCTTTTGTAGGAATAAATATCGAGATTGGAAAATTGGGCGAAACATAAAGGCTACTTTGTCTCGGCGCTACCCAAACCAAATTGCGTCACTGTTTGCATATGTTATGTTGTACAGATGTCATAAATTCATCGTATTCGTGTTATTAGACATACCAAGCAGTTACGAAAACGTGTCAAAGGTTGTGGTTACGTTTTGGACGACGTTACAACATTTGCATCTTTGGTTTATCAATTCTGCGTGTCTTATTGTTGTTACGTTAAAATATTAAGTCTCACTTGATTAGCCGTAGAGGATCATATCTAGTATCTATTGCGTATTCAGGTCACCATGGAATATATAGTTCTATCATAATAATTACTGATCATTATTATGAACACTAATTACATACAATTTGTCATAAATATTCCTAAATTACAATAAGCGATCACTTGTTTTTATGTTTTTGATTATAAAAATTATATTAGCTACGATAATTTTGAAATTACAAATACCTATTTAAATTTACAAAAACTGTCTAAGAGTGCTTGCTTACTTATTAGGGAAACTTACTTCCCTTTTATTCTTTACTAAACTTTCACTTTTTAACTTTAACTGATAAAATGTATCAAAATAAATAAAGCCGCTATTTTGTCGAACTCTATCACTGGCATCCTTACATAAAGATAACAGTGTATTGAACTCAAATTTACCAATATGTAAAATTCTACAATCTTTAAATAAATGTTCAATTAGATACCTGGGGTCTCCCTGTGTTCTTTTATTTGGTTCATCAGCTGCTTTTCTTTGTGTTTCGAAAGTGCTTTTTGCAGTTCACTCTTCTGATTTAGGACATTCTTCCCTCTGAAACACAGGAAATATAATTTATTACACCTTGGAACGAAATTTACATTGGAAAGCATATTGATTGATTAAAAATGCTATCCTACTTCCTACTAATATTATAAACGCGAAAGTTTGTAAGTATGGATGTTTGATACTCTTTCACGTAAAAAACTACTAATAGATTTTAATGAAACTTTACATTAATATAGCTTACACATCAGAATAACACATAGGCTACAATTATACAGATATTGTGTGAATTGTCTAAAATATGACGATAAGTGTCAAGTAAGTAGGAAAAAATCTACCATCTGCGAGCTATTATGGTATGCGCTGCTAAAACCGCTAGAGTTACACCTGTGTAATGTAAGATGGAAATGTTTATCTTCAATAAAAAAATCTGTGTTTTTTACAAAATAAACGCTTATTATTATATTATTATAATAGTCCCACAAAAAAGCCGGTCCAGCGGCACTTCTGAAGGGACTTAACTTTATGCTAATGATCCTTTCTAACGTGGGTGAAACCGCGGGGCACAGCTAGTACTTTATATTTGATTAAAATACTTTGTATAAGTATCGCATGAACCTGTGGCATGAACTTATTACTAAGGTGACTTGTACAATTAGATAACACTCCTACACATACAATCTTATCACAAAATTCGCGCTACCATATAAGGTAATGTCTGAAATTTTACTGATAAAATTACTATGCGAATTGCTTTGCTATCTTTAAAATGTTTGATAATTTTTTCATCGGATTAACGTAATTTTGTTTTTGTTCAAATAGATAAATGAGGCTTAGTTAGTTTAATAGAAATTAAAGACAGATAAAACCTTCATACACATGTAATTCAATAATAATGTTTTATGACAGATTTTCACAGTGATACGTTGGTAATCTAATGTATTTTCAAAGAATGTTAATGATAAAGTTTTATCTATGATATGCGAAATTAGTATTAGGTACTTCTGGTTTACATATACTTTACATATTTAAATAACTAACTAACCAATACTTAACAGCAAAAGCGGCAAAGATAATTTATGACTTAATTTATTAACGTAGGTACCTATATAAGATTCTAAAATAATGCTTACATTAAATTCATTTATAAGTAGGTATACGTTTTTATATAGGTATCGACGAATTGAAGATCATGTTATATTAAAGAGTATTTAAAGAGCGCCGATGGAAAATTAAATAATATGTATCTGGAAGGCCTGTTGCGACTGTGAATAACCATTGTAAAGTTTTGAGCACATTTTCTGCGACAATTTTTTTTTATCACACGTTTGAGTGCAGATTGTTGAAAAGTAGTTTTAGGTGAACTTTACATATATGTTTTTTTTTCAAACCTTTTTTATGTCCCACTTCTGGGCACAGGTCTCCACTTACAAGTAAGAGGGATTAAGGCCCTAGTCCACCACGCTGGCCAAGTGTAGGCTGGTGGATGTCATGTTTTCGAAAAATTATGAATTTCTCTCAGGAGAACATCGTAATCAATAAAATATCACGATTTTTCCATCACCGTGGAGCAGCGATGCGATACGAATGCGCACATAACAAATTACTTTGTCAGAGGTGCGTGCCGAGGATTTGAACTCTGGATCGGTCGCGTCAAAGACCGCAGTTTTATAAGGTTTTAATATATAGTATTAATGTTAACCTAATTACATATTTAATAATTCGACAAAATGAGTGTAAATATGAAATTTTAGTAAATTAAGGATTGTTAACTGATCAAGATCAATTTATTGGTCTTTCTCACGCATAGTAAGTACTACTTCACGTGTGGGTTATTTGTCGTTGACGTCAGATGCCCAGGCTTGTTTTATTGTGCAGCTGCCATTAACATCCGAAACATATTTCAGGCCTATTATACTATTGTTATGAAAAAAACACTACAATATAGATATAGTGGATACAAATCATACGTATTTTGTTTCACTATTACGCCTTACGCGTCACATTTTGATGGAACATCTGGAGTTTAATATAAATAGCAACATTGAAGAACGGCTGAATCACATGCATTTTCGGATAAAAAAATATTTGGAACGTGTGAGTAACTATATTACCGTCCTGGAGATTACTATAAAAGTCAATGCCAAATTGTGGCCAGCGTATAGATTTATTTATAGAAATCTTAAGTAAACTTGCTGTGCTACGGGCGTGCCACGTATCGATTTCTGTGAGCCAAATCATGCATGTAATGTAATCGTATCCCTTTAATTTCCCTTTACAAACATGAGCATACATTTCTGCGTTAGGGACGGATTATTTTATAGATTAAATTATTAAATAGAGCTTGCAGGCCTCACGATGTTAAGTGATTATTGGAGGAGCACATATCGAGTTTTGGGGTTGAACGCGCAGTTGCGCTGATAAATCTATAAGGTGATCAATGCCTGAAAGACCTAAATGCAGGTACCTATGCAAGTTCACCACTTACAAAATGCAATGATGTAGGAGCCAATACAGTCAGAATGTTGCCATAATTTCATCAACCGACTTTAATTTCAACTAATTACTGCCGACTTCACGGCGCATTGCCACCCATATAACCGTTTCGAATACAGCTCAGATGTTGCTCCATTTTCATACTCGATATAGGTTGCAACATAGAGAACCCATTCGGAAATAAATTTCAATTAACAAATTCGTCGAATCGTTTACGAGCATATTTTTGAGATTATTCACATATTCAGGTCGCTTACATATCAGGAAATCTCAATCGTTCACCTAGTTGGCTCTTGCAATATTGAAATCGATATCACAATTTCCACTACATTGATTGTAGACCAGATAAGTGGTTGCGCGATATAAACCTATCGATTTTAGGCAAGATGGATAACCCGACTCATCCCTCGTAAAAATAAATAGGTTGTACCTATATCTTAAGTTATCGATATTGTCACCTCTAGAATATATCTGGAAATAATTATTTCATAAGTTTCATACCAGCCTTAATAAATACATTATTTCATGCTCGTTTTTGTACTTTGAGGACACGATAAGCTATAGGTCGCGATTGTTATTAACCGAGAACAGTTGTTGCTTAGCCGGAGGTTTTATGACAGTTTGATAATAGTTGAAGGTGGGATATTTAGCAGCGTGATGGAGGACTATAGGTACTTCACGTTTCTCCGACTATAAGGGGAAACCCGTGCTCAACAGTAATATGCCCGTAATTACTAGGTATATTATTTATTGACATAATGGTAATCAATCATACTTACAAATTAATACTCAGTTCGTATTACAATTCTAACCTAAAGTCGGCAGTAGACCGATGTCTGTAGGTATAGACATCGTATTTTGTAAAAACAGTGGTTTATTATACGAAAGTATGCCTTAAATCACATTTGTGAAAGATTCTGGATGTTTGGAATTGAATTCCCGATCACGCCCTGGGAATTGCTTCCTTCCGTCGGCAGCCGAGGCGGGCGCGGAAATGAGGGCCCAGGAGGCACCATAGGCGCAAATGACAGGGAAATGGACTGAATCAACAGGTCAACGCGTTTCCACGAAAATTATTTACCCGCCGGGGACGAAATATAAATATGTATTTCGGATTTACATTGGGATACGTACGCCAGTTTCAACTTTTTAGGGTTCCAAGCCTTAAAAGGAAACGAGGATCCCTTACAGGATCACTTCTCATTCTATCTGTCTGCGTCTCTGTCCGTCAGACAAAGGTTTTTTTCTTAAAAATAATCAAGTTAATGGGTACTTATCAAAAATTTTTGACAGACAGACAGTGCAATAATAGATTAAGTATTTGACGACCCCGTGGCGCAATGGTTACCATGCCGGACTGCCAATCGAGGGATCCCGGGTTCGATTCCCGGCGAAACAGAAATTTAAATGATGAGTTTAAATTTCTGTTCTCGGTCTGGTTGTTTGTGTTCCTGTCTTTATATGTATCCATGGTACCTCACGTCACAGGGTATTAATTACCTTAGTGTAAAGCTATGAGTGTGTAACGTTTATTTATTATGTACATCGTCTTCGGCTTATTTTTGTTTTTGTTTTTGTTACCATTATTCGTAACTGTTTATGTATTTATTTCACTTATTTTTGTAATATTCCGAACCCATTAGTGTACAACATCAACTCGCATGTGACCATCTTTTTGCGAAGCCGTACCCAATATGCGTGAAGCGCGTTTGACTGCATTCAAAGTTGAATATTTTAAGCAAGAATGTGGCTGCAGAATGTGCAGCATCGACAAGTATCACAAGCACACACAAGTGCGGATGGGCGACAGATGTTCAATAATTACAGCGGGTTCATAGGACCGGCAGGATGTCGCGCACCTGTGCGGTAAGAATTCACGCCAAACGTAGACTTGCTCAAAGTTAAACATTTGTATCAATATTGTAAAAACGCATTGTGTAATACAGTAAGTAAAGATGCAAATGAAAGAAACCAAGTACATTGGACATACCTACATATGTATATTGTATGTGTTTTATTTAAACAAGTATGAGTAAAAAGAGGTTTTACACAAATACATATTTAGATCGGAATTTTTATCTCGTACAATGTACATATTTAAATTAAATAAATACCTATATTACCTATTAAGTATTTCACAAATACATATTTAGATCGGAATTTTTACCTCGTACAATGTACATATTTAAATTAAATAAATACCTATATTACCTATTAAGTATTTCAGCGGACGTTAACTCGTGCGGTGACCACGATTTATTTTTCTTTTTCAACCTTTTTCATGTCCCACTGCTGGGCACAAATCTCCTATCACAAGAGGGATTAAGGCGAATGTCCAAATTCCTGGCCCAGTGCGGATTGGTGGACATCATGCCTTCAAGAAATTATTAGTTGTGTTCTTAGTTGTGGGGAAAAATCAGTGCTCGGCAGTAGAACACTAGAAGGCAAAAAGAGTTGCAGCTAAGGTATTTTCCAAGAGGCTCTACGCAGAGATTGAAATCGTAAGATGCGACCTGTCCTATGAAAACTGACTTATTTAAACTATACTATATACTACTGAATATAAATCTTAAACGAAATGTAGTATCCGTTTCTCTCGTGTTGTGAAATTCTGGAAATAAGACGTTAGATGTAATCTAGATAATGCAATTTAAAATATCGTAGACATCGTGTTCCGGATTTTGTTATCTTGACGAATAGACTTTGAGTATCAAAGCTTAACGTAATACTTACGTTGATAAGTTAGAGCTGTAATTAATTACATTTCTATCTACATTTATTTCACTTTAAATTGAGTGAGTTTTTTTTCTAAAAGGAATGTAATGCAGGAAATATTTATTTATAAATAATTAATGAATGTTATAGGTGACGCAATTTTCTTGCACTGTATAGTTTACGCCATGTGGCCTGCATGCTTATCAATTCTAATATTCCATGAAAAATGAAATATCCTTTAGAAACATTTTTCTTATTGTGGTCATAGAAATAAAAAAACTGATATTTTACTCATGTTTTAGTCCTAAAATTTACATTAATTCCATGCCTTGAAGTATAACTCGGTCAAGTTAACATGACACCTGGGAGGCTACTCTGTACGCCTGTATCCGAAACTTCGTGAATTTGCGGGTCTCAGTTTTGAGTAAGACTGATGAAATTCTAGCAATATTATTCATTCAGTGGCTTAATATTATCAATGACAACGTAAATCTTTTAAATTCATGAAAAAAGAAAGTGTCTAAATATACCAAAAATTATTCCGAAAATGTTAGAACTTATGGACGGATGCATACAGAATAGCCTCCCAGGTGTCATGTTAACTCGACCGAGTAGTAAGAGGCATTACTTCATAAATTCTTTTGTAATCTTTATAACACGGCCGCATAGTATAAAGAGGCCGGCCGCAAGAAATACTGACACATCGTTGAGAATGTCACGAAGCTTATCGGAAGAGCTTTTTGTAAGGACAAAGTGCTTTACAAGGGCTCTTCTTATTCTTAACAAAGGATAAAACACCTGCGCCGGACGGAATACTTAAAATAGGAACTCAAAAATGAAATTTTAAAAAGTAGGCCACGGATACACTTTTAAAATGTTCCATTGTTTACTCACAGCTCACGGCAGTGTTATGCTGTAGAGCCAAAGTTTACGAGTAATGTTCATAGAATACCATTCCGCTCTCGAGACACGTAACTTGGTAATAAAAACGTTTTCACACTTCTTGTTTGTATGTGACATAATAAGATTATATCGGTGTGACAGATACTGGGAAGTACAAACGAAACCGCTGTTAAACAAACAACATTCTAACATTTAATAATAAAGGCATTTACATTTATTCTTTTTACTAAGTTGAAATACAGGAATGTATGTAAATATGGTAAATGTTATAGATAACTTAATAAGCAAAAAAACTTACTTAAATTTACTTAAATATAAAATAGGTTTAAAAGTAGTGTCCGCCTTTGTGGTATGATATTATAACATGAATTAAGATTTTCTAGCAACTCGAAGTAAGGGACCTACGAGTTAAATTGAAATTAACATTTTGACTATGCCATGGGTACTGAAAGAAATATTTTTGTTTTATGCGATCAATAAATAAAAATATTAGAGTTCAAGTTTTATTTTATTTAAATGGAGTAGCAAACGAGCATGTAGGGTCGCTGCAGCCCATGGACATGGACACAATCTCAAGCAAGCATAGGTAAGTCTTGTCTGAGGTCGTATGCAGTTGAGCTGCTACTGCGAAGGCTGGTGGTCGCCTCATTTAGATCTGGCTGGCTACTGCACCACTCCACTGGAACACAATAGATTTGATTCATGGCAGAAGTGGGTGCAGCGGTGGTACTTCCCCGGGCGAACCATAAAAGCTCTACCACCTACTAAAGTGAACATTGAACAGAAAATTAAGTAAGGTAAACGTCCGAATTATCGTCAGCTTTTGTCAGTGTCGTAGTACTAGTAGAGTACTCGTTATTTATAGAAAAAAGTATATCTTTTGGCCCTTTTTCTATGGAATGAAAAAAGTAATGACTGACTGACGACATTATGGACGTTAACCTTACCTAATACCTTTTCATAATTCATGACATAGTTTTTTCGAGTAAGCGACGTGGCAATTATACACCATGACGATAAATTGTAAGTATTATAGAACATGTACCGATAATTCTTCTAAACATCGCAGGTTATTATCAGTATTATTATTATGTATTAGAAAACCGTTATCAAAGTCACTTCAATTATTCACATCCTCGTAAATTAATAATATCCTCATTCACATTACGATAATTTAGGTAAGTATTTTTACCAGGAAGGAGGAAAAAAGTTTAAACAACTCTTATAGGTATTAATTTGTGCTATGTTAGTTACTCTATTGAAGAATTTAATTATTACTCTATAAGTATTGGTATCTAGTACTATATACACCACTCCGTTGTTATAAATTTATAGTAAAATGTAGAGTCGTTTTTTTCTCAATTACCCAGCTATATTATAAAGAATGATCTTATGAAATTTATTAATTTAATTTCAACGGTACTCAAATTACTGATTGCGATTTCAACTTATATAAAATTAAATATCTTTAAATAAAGCTAGGCACCGCAGCGGTCACAGCCAACGATTTATGGAGAGTCATAATATCCTTGGTGCTCATAGTAAAATACTTTAATAATTTTATTTATTACTATTATTGTAGATACAACAAATTAAAAATTTAAATTAAAAGAAAAAACGATTTTTCTGGAAATCCGTTGACACACGAATAGGTTTTTAAGAAAAAAGTATCCTAAACATGGTTACAAGTTAATTAAATTTAAAAATTTAAAAACCCCCCGACCAAAAAAATAGACTAAAAACTAACAAATAATATTTTAAACCTATTATAATTATCATGGTCACATATATTATGTGAGTTCAAGTATTTTTATTTTCTATGCGGCGTCGCGTCGGGGGACCGCTAAGTGAGAAAAACAGGTGTAGGTCACAGATTGCAACAAAAGAATTTACTCCGAAAAATTCGCAAAATCGACTCAACCTGCCCTCACGTTTAGCGGTCCCCCAACGCGACGACGCTTGGAAAATAAAAATACTTGAACTCACATAATATATGTGACGATGATAATTATAATAAGTTTAAAATATTATTTGTAAGTTTTTAGAGTTTATTTTTTGGTCGGGGGGTTTTTAATTTTTTAAATTTAATTTTTATTTCAAGCTTTTTAACTGAACTGATCTACTGTACATAAGTTACAAGGAACCACAGTTGAAAAGGCTGTAGTATATTTGGGCAAAAAAACTTTTGCAACAGGCCAAGCCTACGTGGCTTTAAGCCGCGTAAAAAGTTTAGATGTGGTCGCTATATGCGATCGCGACCAAAGGAAGCTGTTTAACAATACTCATGACAGCTCTGGGAGAATTGCACAGATTGAGAAACAATAAAGATTAAACTTTGGTCCTTCTAGATTTTCAGCAAAAATATAAATCGGTTTATCCGTTTCATTCCGGCATTCCAGGGTTTCATCCGCCACATCTCATTTCCAGCATCAGGTCCTCGTCAATTAAAAACATGAAGAGAACTAGTCAAGGCAAATTCAACGAGCCCAAACTCGATGGGTTTACTAAAAGGTAGACCAGGGTTACGTCTCCTACCTTCGAGCCCTATCATCAGACCAGCTCAGAGATTCCAGATTTCCAGCATCAGGTCCTCGTCAATTAGAAACATAAAGAGAACTAGTTAAGACAAATCCAACGAGCCCAAACTCGATGGGTTTACTAAAAGGCAGTCCAGGGTTACGTCTCCTATCTTCGAGCCCTAAAAGCAGACCAGCTCAGTGGTTCCAGAATACATTAGTGTCTCAAATATTAGATCCCACATATGCTTGCAAGTAAACTGAGCGTGTAAAATTCCTATCACACCTAACAAACGACCTGATGACCTTGAAGACCTGAACCGATTTCCACCAAACATTGCTAAGAACACTCTCGACTGATATACCTTTCAATAAAAAAAACCGCATTAAAATCGGATCATCCGTTTGGGAGCTACGATGCCACAAACAAACACGGACACATACACATTTACATACACACACAGACACGTCAAACTTATAACACCCCGTCGTTTTTGCGTCGGGGGTTAATTAGTTATGTTCCAAGCCAAAGTAACTCACATCCTCTGATTGAAGAGCAATTCTCTGTGCAAATCCATTCGCTGGGGATTCTCGAGGCAGGGGTTGGGGATGCGTCGGGGGGCGATGAGGCCGTCCCCCGGGCCGGGCTCGCCTTCCTGCACCATGTCGCCCAGCTGCGGCTCCGACACCAGCGTGGCCAGGCTCTCGCCGCCCGCCGCGGTCAACGTACCCGTTGACAACACTGCTGACAATAAAACAAATATATTTTTATGTGAAACATCTGAAGCGGCAGTTTACACCGATTTTTGACGTGACGACTTGTTAAACTACTTTTATAGCCTACGCATAGCGTTCGTTAGCGTGATTAAGAAAACGGTAGTGGGCCTATCGATCGAGATCACTTGAGATTTCGTTAGCTATCGTCAATCCCATATTCTACAAGCGTTACAATAGTCGAATACAGCTTATAGGCTTATAGGCCAGCTTATAGGCCGCCCACACCACCATATAAAGTGACTTATTCAAAACAATAGAAGGTAGATCGTGTACCAGATCTTAGCGTAGCAGGTAGCGGCTTCTACCAAGCTTATGTTATTAAAGAGACCACGCGTACAAGGAAAGAAAGGCAAGACGTATCTATCTACTTTTTTCGTTTAACACTTTCTTTAATTTATGTCAAAATTGTCTTCTTTCAAATACTATAATTTTTATGCACATTATCAGCAAGATTATGTTATAAAAGAGACCACGTGTACAAGGAAAGAAAGACAAGACGTATCTATCTACTTTTTTCGTTTTAACACTTTAAAAAACTATAATTTATATGCACATTACTAGTGCAAAATAATTTAATATCTCAGATGTGAGGCAATAAATTATTTTGCTAACAGGTGTCCCGCATTTTTTTTAAATAAATCAGCAGACGAGCACACAGGCCACGTGACTGCCATCCATGAAAATAAACACTCAACTTATCTGACATTGAGTTTGCTTGAGGCCGTAAGCAGTCGCACTACTCCAAAAGCTTATAGAACATTTTTTGTATTGCATTTGCATTTTTCACCTGAATTCAACATTATAGTATTTATTTTGTATTTATATTATTTTCTTTACTTTTAAACTATATTATTTTAATAATATCTGCGTATAATAGGAGTGCTTAGGAATACTATAAACCTATTTTGATAAATCACTTAACATTTAGAAAAATGACATGAATTGTGAAATACTCGTAAATGTTAATCGCACCTCCTCGTTTAATTCAGCTAAATTTTAATTTATCATTGAACATTGCATTTTTTTGTTGCTATTGTTATGGTTGTTGTTTCACAACCGCAGCTTTACCTTTGGTTTTAATCCATGGCAAAAATTTAACGGTAAATTACAGAGTTGCTAAAGATTGCCCAAATTATTTTCGACATGGTCGCCCCGTATACGTAACAATCGGTTACTTGAGGAATCAATGAATCAGTGGTGGATATTGCGTGACGCGCATCACAATTTTTTTTGTATACAATGCAAAACATTTACGTATTTAAGAGTATTAATTATGCAATATCAAAATTCTTGTATACACAGCTCTTTTTTCTAATAAATAGCGATGATAATTCACCAATAAACATTCGTGACGAAATGAAGGCTTTAAGTGTGAAAAAAACAAGTATTGTTTTATTATAATAATCTCGTAAAGCATACAAACGAAAACGAAATGATGACTAACTCACCTACTAGGCACTCGGTACTCCTAAACATGTTTGATTTGCATGAATAAGCAAACTGAACTGACTACCAGTTCGTAATAGATTTTACAATTAGAGAATTGAATTAAATATATTTTAAAACTCAGTGAGATTTTCCGGAACACATGTTACATTCCTATTATAAATAGTATACATAAATATCTCTACATAAGTTAGGCGGCTAACCGACCGTTACTCCGTAAATTGCATGTGCATAAATAGTTTCTTCCAATATCAGTCTCGTTCGCAGGCATTCATTATAAATAGTAGGGTTTTGTTTATAAGGTATTGTTTCTGCTGCGACCCCATTTCTTCAGAGTGCTGCGAGATTGTGAAGTACCGATCTCAGGTTAATTATTGCAACGAGACGCCGTTTTCTTTCCTTTTCCCAGGACAATAACCGTTACGTAATGAAATGTCCCTGTATTAATTTTCAACAAAAAAACCGACTTCACAAAGTGAAATACAAAACTTTTTTCGCATAAGATAGATATAAACTACATTTCTTACTAGTTACCAAAACATTAATTTGAAGTCGTGCCCATCTTCAGGGCTTAGATGTAATTTTTTTTTTGTTTATAATTTATACATTTTTTTAATTTTAATGGTTTAAAGTACATAACAAATTTAGCTGAAAAGTCTTCTGGAGGTTATTGAATATTGTGCATTTATTTTACTGTACTCTGAGAAACAATTCTGTTCATCATTCCGAAAACCCTGGTCCAATCCTCACCTAAATTTTATGGGACCACCTCGGGACTTTCACTTATTAGATAAAATAAGAATCGGTCAAGGCGTCTTCGATTAATCCCTGAACAAACAAATAAAAAATACGCGACAAATAGGTACTCTATTCGTCCTCATCCTTCCTCCTTTTTGGTAGTGATTAAAAAATCCAACTTATCCAACTGAACTCGTGCCATATTCCACCACCCGCTCCGACTCGTTATCGCACGCCACGACCTCGTTTCCACCACTCAGGACAAACGGAAACGACAGAATTATGAACTTTTGAAATACTAATTTCACTTGCTAATATACTGAAGCGTGAAAATGCAAAAATATTACTTGCCCATTTTTGAAGCACTAGTAAAACGCTTGGTAGGTATATACTTAAAAAAGAATATATTGTGACAAAGCCTTGCAAGGTAAAATAATATTCGTAATACGATATGCGTGTATGAATCATGGTGTTGCGTAAATGTAGATTATTGACTATGAAGAATAACACGATACCGGCTTTTCTTATAAAAACAATTCTATATAATTTACAATTTAGCATATTCCTATGTTAGTGATTTTCTGTTTTAAAGTAAATTGAACATAAATCTGTAAAAAAGGTAAAAAGTACGAAGTTTTCCTTATCAATACTTAAGTTTTAAGGTGTGCTTATCAAAACATTGAAAATAAGAGTGGCAATGACAATATTTAAGGGCCCACAATAATAGATAAGCAAACAAATATCGAGTCAAGTGCACCTATTGCCAGTATTTACTGCCATTACACTGAATTTTGAACATTGTTGATTGCGCAAGATACTGATAAAGTTAATGTCATGGAGATAAAACTGTTGATACAGGTTAGAATCAGCACTCCAGATTTTATGAACATAAGGATTTGTGTGGCACAGTGTATGGACGATAAGACTTTCTGACTCGTAAGAGTAAAATATGATAAGTACTTCATTTAGTCACCTTGAATATAATAAAATTAGGAAAAACGTACAATACGAGACGTATATTGCAAGCACGCAGGCTTGTAATCGCATTAATCACATTCAAATGCGGATAAACACTTTAATAATACATACGATTCTTAAAACTGCAGCAAATAATCACAATAACCACATTATATCCAGTGTGTGCCATATCTCTGTGCCAAATTCAAAAAGTCACGAGTCCCCTTTTGAGGCATACCTATCATACGTAGAAAGTAGAAACATTGACTCAAATGCATACTGCGTCGCACTAAGAAGTTGCAAAGGAGAAATTGATATATACCTAATGAATAATTGGAGTCATATAAACATAAAAAATATTTTTTTCGATGAAACAAGGTGAGGCAAAGACAATAATGACATTGTGATGATATGCCAATAGATGATGGATGAAATTGAAACGATGTGTTCTTTCCATCAATTTTAATTAACGGTTATACACGGTTATCTTCAGTAAAGTTATTCGTAATTGTGGGTCAGTAAACGAACGTTTAACCATACTACTAGTCACGCCGATTTCGATAGAGACCGTGTCACGATTGATTTTGAAATTGTACAATGCCCACGAATTACATAGAAATAGATATGTACGTGTAAAGATATATAAATAAACCTTCACATACAATATAACAATCTAGGATTATTTTTTACTTGAAGGCTCCTTCTGAAAGATTTTATGAACTCCTCTTAGTGCCATTAAATTATACCTCAATAAAATGACTTAGCTCTTAGGATTTTTATTTATTTATTTATTTATTCTTTATTGTTACAACTTTAAAGTGTTGTACAAAGGGCGGACTTAATGCCTAGAGGCATTCTCTACCAGTCAACCCTGGCTGATGGTGAGAATTTTTAAGTAGGTGACAACAATAGAATTACATAAACAAGAAAACAAGGAAAATCTTTCTAAAGGTTTGCTTGTATCTAAATAACTAACTGTAGTAAGTGTAGGATCATAAGTCATAAAACATTATACCTACATAATAAACTAGACAATCAATGGTGTTGTTCGACGAGAGTTATTTTATAAAGGCATGCAAAATTCGTAAAATCTAAATGAAATTTATATTGCTGATGAACTTATTTAAATTTATACCTAATTAAAAACATAAATTAAAATTATGTAAATTACACATTAAAAATAAGTTAATTGTCGCTCGTATCCGGAATCAAGAACATAATAAAACCCATAAAAAAGCTTTTATTTCTTTCTAAGAATATTTCTTACATTTAAATATGTACATATATAGATTCATTATTGAGAAGTAGTTTACTGTTACGCAAAAGAATAATGATCACGTTAAGTAAATCAATATTTAAAAAAATAAGTGATTTTTTCAAATTATTAAAATCGATTTATGTATCTTTTAACCCTTTTTTTAAGTTATATAGAATTACACACATAAAATGCTATAATGATAATTTATAGATGATGTAATATCAAAACTTGCTGGACAATAAGCCCCATTTTAAATTTTTAATATTCCAAATCGCAAAATATTTTCTGAGAGCCCTCGAGCCCCTGGGCTAACTAGGATAAAGTTTGGAACAGGATAAAGGAATAGTTAGCAGTTTAACGCACTGCAATTTATCGAAGTCCTAGTTGTACAGCACTAGTTAATAATTTTATTTGAGGTTAATCCGTTACTGTTAACAGTTCGGTTGCTATAAACTGGCTACATTAAAATTGTAACGAAACATTGGACAACTAGGTATTGTATTTGTATCTTAAACATTGTTTTAGAATTCAACTCTTTAAAGAGGCTTGGTTGTCTCGACCACGATAATAAAAGTTTTAATGCTCTGAACTAGCCACTCAATCCAAATAAATATCAAAGAAAACATATTTTTCCAGAGCAAGAAAGTAAAAATAGACTAAAGGAAAACTAAAACACAGGATCGATAGCGGATACAATTTGTGGTTTGGTTTAAGCGGTTTCTCTACATCTTTGAAGTTGAAATAAATAGCGCGTGGTCAATGCTGACTTTGGAGTCCAGATAGTATCTGACAAACCTCTTTATTTAATAAAAGTACCAAGTAATTAAATTAATCAATTTTAATCCCACTCAATGTTAATTTCCAATTATCTGTCTAAGAATACTTGTTTTTGTCCAGTTAACGATTAACGACATCATCAATACGGAACTATGGCCCGGTGGTTATCAAACGATCTATGCAAAAACGGGCGTGGTCGGGTGTGAGATGGGTGACCGCTAGTGGCAAAAAAATTCATGCGCATTTCCGTGCTTCGGAGGGCACGTTAAGCCGTCGGTCCCGGTTGTTGTCGATAGATAACAGTCGTTAAACCTTTTCGGAGACCTTATGGGCGGTTTGAAAACATCCGACAGCGGGGTGACATTAACCCGCATCTCCACCAACCCGCATTGGAGCAGCGTGGTGGAATAAGCTCCAGGCCTCCCCGATAATGGGGAGAGACTCGTGCCCAGCAGTGGGACGCAAAAAGGGTTGCAGCCAATACGGAACTGGATTAACAGATCAATTGAAATACTTATAAAGAGCTTTCAAAACATGACTCATACATTTTGTATAAGAAAATCCTTTGTGACGTCCGGGCGTCCCCAAATTGCTTAGTCAATTGATTATACAATTTGACATTATGATTGATTTAAAATGTAATTAAATTATAAATAAAAAGGAATTAACAGTTATCCTGCTTTCCAAGCGTGGTTTAATGCATTTTCCATTTATCGGGGAAGCCTTTTTTTTAAAGGCACACGGGCCGCTTGGTGTTAAGCATCACCGTCGCCTATGGACACGGGCA
Source organism: Pyrgus malvae (assembly GCA_911387765.1). Classification (NCBI taxonomy): domain Eukaryota; kingdom Metazoa; phylum Arthropoda; class Insecta; order Lepidoptera; family Hesperiidae; genus Pyrgus; species Pyrgus malvae. Next base: position 18,811,383 of record OU426951.1, on the reverse strand, counting down.
ACCCCAGGGGAGCCACCAGAGAGCTTTAGGCTATTTAACATCATGCTATGACTAATACCAAAGTCCACGCGGACGAAGTCGCGGGCGGCCACTAGTTATTTTTTACCGACTTCCAAAAGAAGGAGGTACTGTATTCGGCTGTATGTATTTTTTTTTATATATGTTCACCGATTACTCCGCCGTTTGTGGACCGATTTTCAAAATTATTTTTTTGTTCGTTTGGTAATACTCCCGAGGTGGTCCCATTGTCACCAAATCAGGATCTGATGATGGGATCCCAGGGAAATCGAGGGGAACTCTCAAATTTTATAGGCACATACATTGATTTTCTTATAGTTTCTGAAGCATAAGAGATATTTACGCATAGAAATCATCATCTCATGTTGCTGAGCTGATGATGGAAGGTACTGCGACAGTGAGGAGTTGAGAGCAAATTCTTTCAATAAATAGTTTTTTATTCGAAATCTTACATTCCCGAGATGGTCCAACTGTCACCAAGTCAAAGTCTGATGAGGGGATCCCAGAGAAATCGAAGGGAACATTCAAATTTTATAGCACAACAAATGATTTTCATATTTTTACAAAGCAAAACAAACATTTGTGTATAATTATCGTCATATCTTGTTGCTGAACTGATGATGGAAGGTACTACGACGGTTAGGAGTTGAGAGCAAATTCTTTCAATAAATGGTTTTTTGTTCGAAATCTTACATTCCTGAGGTGGTCCAACTGTCACCATGTCAAAATCTGATGATGTGATATTAGGGAAATCGAGGTAAACACTGAAACTTAATAGGCACACACATGCTTTTACTCATATTTTTAACATAATACAAATATTTATGTCTGGTAATTATCACCTGCTGTTGCTTAACTGATGATTGAAGGTACAACTCCTCAACGTGTAGGAGCTGAGAGCAAATTCTTTCTTTAATTTAAACATTCAGGTGGACTGATACTATGTCTTTCAGACTTTTAGATGGCTAGTGAATTTTTTTCCAATTATGGTAATACATACAGAATTATTAAAATTACTAAAAAGAGTGAAATAAATTAAGTTTTTAACAAAAAAATAGAACCGACTTCAAACGGTAAAAAATATAAATTAAGTTTTTAACAAAAAAATAGAACCGACTTCAAACGGTAAAAAATAAAATTGTTCAGTACTTACTTCTTCTTGCTTATGGTAATGACTTTTAAAACTATTCCTGGAGTCGGGCCCTTAGCAAATGTCGTACTATTCGTTCTAAATTGGCACCGACATCGACAGTACAGACAGTGGGACAGTACCTACTTCTTCTTGCTTATGGTAATGACTGTTAAAACTATATTGGAGTCGGTGCTCATTCAGAACGAAAGGTACACTATATTTACTAAGACAGGACATTTCACTAAGGGCCCGACTTCAAAAATAGTTTTAAGAGTCATTACCATAAGCAAGAAGAAGTAGGTACTGAACAATTTTATTTTTTACCGTTTGAAGTCGGTTCTATTTTTTTGTTAAAAACTTAATTTATTTCACTCTTTTTAGTAATTTTGATAATTCTGTATGTATTAACATAATTGGAAAAATTTTCACTTAACTTCTAAACTTTAAGCAGATTTACCTTTTATAATCATGTTTATCTAATAGCCTGAAAGAATACTACTATCAGTCCACCTGAACGTATAAATTAAAGAAAGAATTTGCTCTCGGCTCCTAACCGTTGAGGAGTTGTACCTTCAATCATCAGCTAAGCAACAGCAGGTTTTAATTACTAGACATAAATATTTGTATTATGTTTAAAATATGACTAAAAGAATGTGTGTGCTTATTAAGTTTCAGTGTTTCCCTCGATTTCCCTAATATCACATCATCAGATTTTGACATGGTGACAGTTGGACCACCTCAGGAATGTAAGATTTCGAACAAAAAAACCTTTATTGAAAAAATTTGCTCTCAACTCCTAACCCTCGTAGTACCTTCCATCATCAGTTCAGCAACATGATATGACGATAATTATACACAAATGTCTGTTTTGCTTTTGTAAAAATATGAAAAACATTTGTTGTACTATAAAATTTGAATGTTCCCTTCGATTTCTCTGGGATCCCCTCATCAGACTTTGACTTGGTGACAGTTGGACCACCTCTGGAACGTAAGATTTCGAATAAAAAACTATTTATTGAAAGAATTTGCTCTCAACTCCTCACTGTCGCAGTACCTTCCATCATCAGCTCAGCAACATGAGATGATGATTTCTATGCGTAAATATTTCTTATGCTTCAGAAACTATAAGAAAATCAATGTGTGTGCCTATAAAATTTGAGAGTTCCCCTCGATTTCCCTGGGATCCCATCATCAGATCCTGATTTGGTGACAATGGGACCACCTCGGGAGTATAAGCTAACGAACAAAAAAAGAATTTTGAAAATCGGTCCACAAACGGCGGAGTAATCGGTGAACATATATAAAAAAAAAATACATACAGCCGAATACAGTACCTCCTTCTTTTGGAAGTCGGTAAAAATTGTTCAGTACCTACTTCTTCTTGCTTATGGTAATGACTCTTAAAACTATTTTTGAAGTCGGGCCCTTAGTGAAATGTCCTGTCTTAGTAAATATAGTGTACCTTTCGTTCTGAATGGGCACCGACTCCAATATAGTTTTAACAGTCATTACCATAAGCAAGAAGAAGTAGGTACTGTCCCACTGTCTGTACTGTTGGTGCCAATTTAGAACGAATGGTACGACATTTACTAAGGGCCCGACTCCAGAAATAGTTTTAAGAGTCATTACCATAAGCAAGAAGAAGTAGGTACTGAACAATTTTATTTTTTACCGTTTGAAGTCGGTTCTATTTTTTTGTTAAAAACTTAATTTATTTTTATATATGTTCACCGATTACTCCGCCGTTTGTGGACCGATTTTCAAAATTCTTTTTTTATTCGTATGCTTATACTCCCGAGGTGGTCCCATTGTCACCAAATCAGGATCTGATGATGGGATCCCAGGGAAATCGAGGGTAACTCTCAAATTTAATAGGCACACACATTGATTTTCTTATACTTTCTGAAGCATAAGAGATATTTGTGCATGGTAATCATCATTTCATGTTGCTGAGCTGATGATGGAGAGTAGGTACTGCGAGGGTGAGGAGTTGAGAGCAAATTCTTTCAATAAATGGTCTTTTGTTCGAAATTTTACATTCCTGAGGTGGTCCAACTGTCACCAAGTCAAAGTCTGATGATGGGATCCCAGAGAAATCGAAGGGAACATTAAAATTTTATAGTACAACAAATGATTTTTATATTTTTACTACAGCAAAACAGGCATTTGTGCATAATTATCATCATATCATGTTGCTGAGCTGATGATGGAAGGTACTACGACGGTTAGGAGTTGAGAAACTTAATAGGCACACATATTTTTTAAGTCATATTTTTTAACATAATACAAATATTTATGCCGGTAATTATCACCTGATGTTGCTAAGCTCATGATTGAAAGTACAACTCCTCAACGGTTAGGAGCTGAGAGCAAATTCTTTCAATAATTTATACGTTCAGGTGGACTGATAGTAGTATTCTTTCAGGCTATTAGATTAACATGAACGGTAAATCTTTTTAACGTTTAGAAGCTAAGTGAAAAAAAACCAATTACCTATGCTTTTACATATATAAAGAATTATTAAAATTACTAAAAAGAGTGAAATAAATTAAGTTTTTAACAAAAAAAAACCGACTTCAAAGGGAAAAAATAAATTGTTCAGTACCTACTTCTTCTTGCTTATGGTAATGACTCTTAAAACAATTTTTTTTTATTTTTTTGTTAAAAACTTAATTTATATTATTCTATGTTATAAGTTCGCCTGACGCTTGACGAGGTTTGAAACGGATACATACTGCTGTTATTTGGTAGACTTTTTTACTCGTAACATAAATCTGTCAGAATTCAAGATATATAACTACAATACATTGAATGCTGACATTGGTAGCACAATCTGATGAAATGAGAGCGAATGCGATTTGATATTTGGTTTTATCAATTTTATTGCATATCAAAAGCCATCTGTAAATAGTGATACATAAGCATCATAACATATAGAGAGCGTATGAGCAGAACCTTCACTTTTATCTGGAAGCAAACAGTCGCAAGGAGTGCCCTTGAAGTGATATGTACTCGTATTATGTAGAGCTGTTCAAACTTGGGGGCGCGATTATTGAACCATGCCAGACTTCGAAGGTCGGGAATGTTAGCAGGTGCTGAATTTATGAACCCTAAAATATCAAGGACAATAATATTACTTACAAGAAAATAATAACTTTAATAGTTTAACGAGCTTGTTATGAGCTATTATTATCGAGTCATTAAAGACAACAATGGAACATTATATATTTTTTTTTGCAAATGAAGCCAAATTGGGGCCGCTAAATATTGTAATGAGTTTTTCAAAGACAAAGTTTGAAGCAATTTTTAATAGTAGCTTTATGAATTTAAATATCTTTGTTAAACACAAGTGTAAAAATTAAAATGCAATAAAGAAAAGGAACATTCTTGTAAATATACCGACCGACCCAATAGCGATCGTAAAAAGCAATGTCATCACACATTGCAAACCGTTCCAATATCTCACGCCAATATCCATAATGGCAGTTCAACGTCAATAGATGTTCTACCATTTACTGACCCCTGACCTACAGGTTACATGTATTTTTAGAACCCCATCCAGCCAGCTTCAGCAAGGCCGTTCCAGTGCTCATTTGCTGAAACAATTGACGTCACAGCGAGTCTGAAGGCCAGATCGTTAATCTTGTAAACAACGGCGCTAGGTAACAACGGGCACGGCTGGGGGAGAATTATAGGATACCTACAATAAAATCTTATGAAATATTACGTAGCTGCTATTACGAAGTTACTTAGTATTTTTTCCTTATGAATCATGAAATATTTTGTTGTATAAACCGACATGAGTGGACCTCCATTATTAAAGTATTATTTATACTCAGCTATTTGCCTTAAGATTTTCTGAGTTATGATTTGTTTAAAAAAAACTACTACATTACATTACAACTTCTACATTAAAAGGGCTTGTGGATTATGGATAATAATCATGACAAGGGAGAAATTTAGATTTCTTTTTGGTCTATGTGTTTTTATAGTTTTGCCGTCGTTTTTATTATTTATAATCTTTATAAAACCTATTCTAAGCATACATAATGATTCAATAATTTCGATGAAAGATATTGTTGAACTACATTTTATATGTATATTCTGTAGCAAAGAAACAAAATAGTTATAATGCAGAGCAGTTCTTTATGCACATTTTGTATGCTACCTTATGCTTTTAGCCAGCTTATTTTATGCCAAATCTCTTTTGCTGGCATTTGAAATGCTTATTTTCATAGACACAATAATTAATTTTGGCTGTGTTTATATTAGATAGATAGATAAACTCTTTATTGTTTGTAATGCACAACAATCATTATGACATAAAATAATAAATTAAGTTTTTAACAAAAAAATAGAACCGACTTCAAACGGTAAAAAATAAAATTGTTCAGTACCTACTTCTTCTTGCTTATGGTAATGACTCTTAAAACTATTTCTGGAGTCAGGCCCTTAGTAAATGTCGTACCATTCGTTCTAAATTGGCACCGACAGTGCAGACAGTGGGACAGTACCTACTTCTTCTTGCTTATAGTAATGACTGTTAAAACTATATTGGAGTCGGTGCCCATTCAGAACGAAAGGTACTATATTTACTAAGACAGGGCATTTCACTAAGGGCCCGACTTCAAAAATTGTTTTAAGAGTCATTACCATAAGCAAGAAGAAGTAGGTACTGAACAATTTTATTTTTTACCGTTTGAAGTCGGTTCTATTTTTTTGTTAAAAACTTAATTTATTTCACTTTTTTTAGTAATTTTAATAATTATGTATGTATTAGCATAATTGGAAAAATTTTCACTTGACTTCTAAATTTTAAACAGATTTACCTTTTATAATCATGTTTATCTAGTAGCCTGAAAGAATACTACTATCAGTCCACCTGAACGTATAAATTAAAAAAAGAATTTGCTTTTAGCTCCTAACCGTTGAGGAGTTGTACCTTCAATCATCAGTCAAGCAACAGCAGGTGCTAATTACCAGACATAAATATTTGTATTATGTTAAAAATATGACTAAAAGAATGTGTGTGCCTATTAAGGTTCAATGTTTCCCTCGATTTCCCTAATATCACATCATTAGATTTTGACATGGTGACAGTTGGACCACCTCAGGAATCTAAGATTTCGAACAAAAAACCATTTATTGAAAGAATTTGCTCTCAACTCCTAACCGTCGTTGTACCTTCCATCATCAGTTCAGCAACATGATATGACGATAATTATACACAAATGTCTGTTTTGCTTTTGTAAAAATATGAAAATCATTTGTTGTACTATAAAATTTGAATGTTCCCTTCGATTTCTCTGGGATACCATCATCAGACTTTGACTTGGTGACAGTTGGACCACCTCAGGAATGTAAGATTTCGAATAAAAAAACTATTTATTGAAAGAATTTGCTCTCAACTCCTCACTGTCGCAGTACCTTCCATCATCAGCTCAGCAACATGAGGTGATGATTTCTATGCGTAAATATCTCTTATGCTTCAGAAACTATAAGAAAATCAATGTGTGTGCCTATAAAATTTGAGAGTTCCCCTCGATTTCCCTGGGATCCCATCATCAGATCCTGATTTGGTGACAATGGGACCACCTCGGGAGTATAAGCATACGAAAAAAATAATAATTTTGTAAATCGGTCCACAAACGGCGGAGTAATCGGTGAACATATATAAAAAAAAAAACATACAGCCGAATACAGTACCTCCTCCTTTTGGAAGTCGGTAAAAACACAAAATAATATTTAAACAAACAATGGGCGGCCTTATCGCTTAAAAGCGATTTCTTCCAGGCAACCCTAAAAAGCAAAAGGACAATGTATTAAAAACATACAGGTAATGCAACATTACAAGTAACATTAAAATAAAATACAATAATTATTATAATAACTTGAATACACACACCTGCAATTTTATGATAGTATTCACAGAGTAGCAAGGCAATGCTCCTTAACCAAGTTTTTAAAGGAAGCGAGATTTGGTGCTTTTCGTACCGTCACTGGTAAGGAGTTCCACAAGCGGATAGCTGATATGGTAAAAGATTTATCGAAAAAGGATGTAAAATGTACTGGAACATGTAAGATCATGTTGTTAGATGAGCGAAGCAAACGGCTGTGAGACTGATCAAGAAATTCAGATTTGTTCCGAAGATAAAATGGAGTGTTTGGGTTAAACAGAATGTTGTACAGAGCGGAGAGTATATGAGTATTCCGGCGAAGTCGGATAGGGAGCCACTTGAGCTTTGCACGAAATTCGGAAACGTGGTCATACTTGCGAAGGCCAAATATGAACCTGATACAGAGATTTTGAAGACGCTCAAACTTATTAAGTTGCTCCTCACTAAGATCAGAATAACAGATATCTGCGTAGTCAAGAATGGGTAAGAGTAAGGAATTGGCAAGCGCAATTTTAGTGGACACCGGAAGGAAGTTCTTAAGCCTACGAAGACTTCCAGTTGTGGAGAATAGCCTTCTGCTGACCTCGTTAACCTGAGGAGACCACGACATCGTGGAGTCCATCAGGATACCTAAATTTTTGACAACTTGGGAATAAGGAATATGAACACCATCAAAAATTACCGAAGGAAGCTGGGGCCAATCAACTTTAGAAACCAGCCTCGAATTGCCAATTATAATAACTTGACTTTTGATTGGGTTCACTCTAAGTCCAAATGAGCGGCTCCAGGTAGAGATTCGAGTTAGGTCCTTGTTAATTGTGTCGATAGCGTCAGAAAGCGAGTTCAGTGAGGCCTGACTATAAATTTGTAGATCGTCAGCATATAGGTGGTAGGAAGAAGAGATTTGGGAACAAATTGAGTTAATGAAAATTGTAAACAGGAGCGGGGACAACACGCCACCTTGCGGAACGCCGGCCCCCACTGCGGCCCAGTTCGAGAAACTACCCTGAACCTGGACGCGTTGCCGACGCCCATGCAAGTAATTGTGAAACCAATCAACAGCGGCCGGAGATATGTTGAGAGAGCGTAATACCGCAATCAGTAAATCAAAATCAACACAGTTGAAGGCATTACTAAAATCTAGCAATGCCAACACTGTAAGTCGCTGGTGGTCCATACCGAGACGAATGTCGTCAGTTACTTTTAAGAGAGCAGTTGTCGTGCTATGACCACGCCGAAAACCAGACTGTAAAGGATTAAGGAGGTTGTTCGTTTGTAGGAAAGAAGTAACTTGTAATTGAGCTAACCGTTCAAGGATTTTGGATAGAAAAGGGAGAATAGAAATAGGTCGATAGTCGGACAAAGAAGAAGGCTTGGACTTTTTAGGTAAAGGAATAATTTATTAATTAATATTATTAATTCCTTCAGAGCATTCATTTCTTTCAAATTTCTGTTTAAATTAAATAAGGACCTACTATGTATACATATTTAAAATATTCATAGATGGCGACGAAAAACTAATACATAGTTTTAAATATGTTCATAGAACATCATTCAAACTTTACTTCATGTTGCAACTAATTTGTATGTGTGGACACCGGTCGATATCAGTGCCATGTCACAAAAGGGGACTTTTAATCTAGTCATTCAGTACCAGCGGTCGTTATAAAGATTGGATCTCGGGCATCTTTTTGACCAAAGGGGATTAACAATAACGAACATTTGTATCCCTTTATGGTCAAACAGTTACATTTTTGGTATTTCAATCTGTATTTTTATTTTATAGTACTTAGTAGGCCAGTATTTAACGGTATTCGCTCATTAACCGTCTCTATTCATATCTTCTCGTATCCGAATCAGCAAGTGCTAAAATATTATTCTGTAATATTTATCAACTTCTTAAAATTTATCAACCTTTTATCAACTTCTACGAAAAACAAAGAGTCACTGTCAATTCATAAAATTTTATTGTAAAAACCTTAATAACCGTCGTGTGAACATTTTTATTCTCATGAACCAAATCGCTGGTAAAGCTCGAACATAATATTGTGCTCAGATTTCTTGATAATTTAAGTAACACGCAGTAAACACTCTTTACATTAGCCTATATCCATCAGGTATCCAATAGCAAGTGATGAATAATGACGGTGGAAATTGATGCTTCATAGTTTTAGTCGATAAATGAGATTACTGTCCTCGATGACACCGCTTGACTGGCTAGTGGAACTTAACGATATTAGGCAATTTGTGAGCTTCTGATCAAAGTTACGCCTAGCTTGAGCGAAGTAATCTGCCTTCGATCTGAAGAAAATACAGCACTATGATTAAAGCTTAGTAATGAAATACTTAGCGCACTAATTAATAAATAACGAAATATTTTATATCGAACGGAACGGAACGGACGGAATTTTACATGAAACTTTATTCTTAAACATGGTTAAGACACAACACATAATAATGTTATTTACACCCAATAAAAAATATACTAATTATTAAATAATCCATGCGGACAAAGTCATGGGTACTGGCTTTTCATGTATCAAATATTGTTGTTTTATTTTGTATGACGAACAGTATTAGGTACTTAAACATTCTTATCTGTATTAATCCTCAAAACAACAATCAACATATCAACTTTAAGACCAAATGACGTCATAACACGTTGTTCAATTTACAATATAGAACAGATATAGACGGCAAATGGCGGTCAAACAACGAAACTACATTTACTGATTCTACCTGTGAGGCAGAGCTCTATGAAAAGCTCAGAAAAATTGTTTTTGTTGCGGACATAAAAAGCTGTTGCAATTTTATTGCATTGTTTAACGCTTAGTCTATTGTTAGATTATTTTAGACTGCTATTATAACAAGGGCATAGGTAGTTGTTGGCTATAATGCCTGCTACGATCATAAGAGAGACTACCAATTTCGTTACAAAACGTAAGGTTTTCTTCAGACGATTCTACTCACGTCTTAGTTTGTTCGTGTGGCATATGAATCTATGAACCAATATTGTCCTAGAATAATATTACATTACGGATTACGGACGTTATTTGTATTTGGATATTTACTCTGCTTTTTTTGGGTTGCTTTATTTTACGGTATGAGTTCTGGATTCAAATCTTACTTCAAAAATATTCAATACAAAAAGCTCTCCAATTTTGGGCCTGCGTAAATTTATCAGACCGAACAAACAAAATAATATGACTATTTTTAATACAGAGAAGAGCCAATTAAGTTAAGGCAAATAATATATTAGGCAACAATAAAGTACGTAATGCAAGATAAGACTTCTTATACACTTATTATTACATAACAGCGACTTATGATAATATGTTTCTTTGACATGTTCTCGTTTCATTAACCCACTTACAACCTGTAAGACAGCAGTTTATCTATCTATAACTTCAACTAACTTCTAACAACGTGGGTAGATTAGGATTATGTAAGTTATACATTTAAGTAAATACACTATAATTTATCCATAATAATATTCACTTATATGTTAACTTACTACTAATAAATAATTGTTATTTTTCAGAGATAAATTAGTTATTTTTCATCATGCGCGGTGATCTTAAAATTGCTAGTAGATACCTACACGTGCTTTAAAACCGCAAGTATTTTTCGTAAAACCAATGCCATTGCATCACTATACCAAGATAATATACTCGTTTACAATTTCCCTGAAAGCCCCAAATCACTATTCTAGAATAGATTCAAATCAGGTCAATTCCTATATTATGTTTGAATCAGGTCGAATCCGCTTTGTTTCGTCATGCTAATGGGAATTCCTATACTACTCGTAAGTTTACGATTCATGTAAGTAATCATGAAGCAGGCATGACTGTGAAAAGATATCCAATCGTTTTATAGTTGGCCAAAATGAAACGAGAGGAAATATTGCTATAGTAATAGAATTCCCTAGACACGTGCGGCAGTGGAATGGAGTTTACAGCCCATAAATTTTAAATGGATAGGGAGAATAAAGACTAGGCACTTAACGGAACGCTGTATCCTATTACATACATTGCCACGGGATATTCTCGCATGTCTGTTTGTAATAAATCGGTGTACGTGAAGCAACAAACGTTAAATTACAAATAAAGTCTTAAGCAATGTTATAGCATTAGAAAGATTCAAATATTTCTTCATACTTACAAAATAACTGCAAATTATTAACAAAAAGCAACCATATTAACAAAAAAAAGCATTTGATTGAAGAATCTATAAGAACTTATGAAACAAATCATTGAAAGATAAAGTATCCGTATAGCTAAACTAAAACCTACTAGGAAAGAATAACTGAGCAGGTGATGATGGGACACAATCTGAGTTTAAACGAATCCCTCGTTTATACGTCACTCAATCAATAAGCCACTTCCGTATGCGGGCGAGCACGATTCACTTATTAGACTTGATGACAGTTATGGCTTCGATACAATATTTTCCCGTGGGCTTCAATGGGAGAGGTCAACTAATCCGACCAAAGAGATGCAAGCGCACTTGTGATACTTAATGAAACCAATCTAACTAATAGAACTTCATTGGTTTAAATTATTACTCGTATGTTTTTTCGTAGACAACCTAAATTCTTTTATGGGTGCAATACAAACGGCTGACTTTGAGAACGATTTACGGCTGTCTGAAGTTTAAATTTTGATAGAAATGAAGTTATTGCGTTCTACCTACAGACTAGATTAGTGCTACTTCTTGAATACTAGAATTGAATGTAAAAAGACCTTACAATTACATACTCGCATTGTAGTGAAATAAAATTATACAAAGCTTTTTAACTATCCGTGGCCAGGATCAATAATAAGGTGTTTCAATTGCGATGACGCTGTTGACAGGATATCCCCCAAATATATTTGTCCTTAAATTATATATTATTAAATTAACTCTTTATATTAATCGTTTTATCTAATCATTCACACATGCACCGTTATTTGCACTATCAACCCTTTCTTGTCCCGTAAATGTGAAATAATGCAACAACAAAGCAACGATTTCAAAAACAGAGGAAAATATTTAGCGTGACAGTCATTCATAGCCCCAGATAGTTGTCAGGTTGAAGTAAGTGGGGTGTGAATAGAAAGGGTTGTTTGTAAGCGATTTGGGGTACGTCCCCGCATTTAACATGCATGCTGCTATTAGTTAGTGTGCCTGATAAGCTACTCGCCCCTTTCGGCCAGATAAAGTTTTTAGAGAGCTGGACACTTGTACTATATTATATAGTAAAATGAAAATATTTGGACATCGTGTAAATCGTTTCATTTTTTAATATTATGTTGAATTTTCAATGCAATTTTTTGTTCAAAATTGTATGTAGATATCCTAGTGATAAGTGTGAATTACATCTTATGAAAGTTGCTATGTTATTAGTGTATTACCTAAGATTAAATACGCACAGATCATAACCTGCTTTTAAAGCTTATGAGAAGTATTTTGTTATTAAATGCAATAGGTACCTACCTTTTATAAAATAATATAATCACCTAAAATTTATTTTGAATAAGACTTCGTTTTGATTATTTTAGATAAAATAATAATAATGCAGTACCGATACGTAGCAGCAAAGGCGTATTTTGATACGCATTGCGTGCACTTCGGAAATACTCTTTTCGTTTAATCGGATTTCGAGGTATTTAACAAGTAAGTAGGTATGTTTTCTTTGTATTTTGTTTGAGTGCAAAAATGTAAGACTGTTTAAGTTTAATGATTCAAGTAGCGGTATACATTGTATTCAACTACGAGTGGTATATTTTCAGAACCAAGGCCTACAAAGTGCTAAACAAGTAGTAAGTAGGTGTTGAAATGCAACGGAGTTCAAAACAATTCTTTATAGGTATACAAATACGAGCTCGTGTACTACAAATCTATGGTGAACAATCATCAATTTAGTCGCTTATGTTAATAAATTAACACAATATATGTACAAAGATAAAATATTAATTTAAAAAATTATAAACAGTATGTATTATGACTTATGACGTTATTTAATAGTTATCTAGTAGTAGCAGCTTACGTAACCTACGACTAAATACATTTTGAACTGGTCTAACTTTGAAGAAATATATCCGCCCTAGTTTATTTCAGCGGCATTTCCCGCAATTGCTGTATTTTTTTAAGCCTGCATTTTAATATCTTTATATATCAAAAACACGGGGCAAAGATTTTGTTTACCTTTTCGCGACAAGAGGCACCTCTATTCCAGGTCATCTATGAACCAAAATTCTCGACAAATCCACAAAGTTATGATTCAATGGTGAACGTCAAACAGATACCCAAACATAAAATCTTATTTGTTGTGCTCGCCATTATAATGAAGCAACAAAATGTTGCCCTAATGATATTTTGCAGTCATTTTATAATTTAACTAATTACTTCAATTTGTGTAAGACTTGGAATTTAATTTATATCTCTAGTCAAGAATAGGTGCAGTGACTATAGGTCCGTATAGTATGGTTGACCTTGTGAATGCATTTCGGAATGCACAAAACCAAACAGTGGGCGTCAGTCATCGATTTACTACATTATTATGAATGGTATGAATTGCTGATATCTCTGGTATTTTCGTAATGACGTCCATTGTAGAGCGGCTGGACTGATTTAGGGCGAAAAGAAAAATAATGCTACATAATAAAATTGTTTAATCAAGAAACATAAGTAAGTTCTAAGTAGTATGGCAACGGAATGAGCTTTCTATATGCTACATAGGTTTTATAATACCAGGTAGTTATTTACATTTCTAAAATTTGTAATGTAGGTAATTAATGAAAATATGAATGAATATATTATATTTTATTTGCGGGTAAAGAGTAATGGACTTTGTTATTATTGTTTTCTTGAAGAACATATTATTAAAAGCTTCCTAAAAGCACGAAGGCAAAGCTACCCTGTGTCGTGGGTACACACAAAGACAGAAACACAAACACCCAGACCGAGAACAAAAATTTAAACTCATCATTCAAATTTCTGTTTCGCCGGGAATCGAACCCGGGACCCTTCGATTGGCAGTCCGGCATGGTAACCATTGCGCCACGCAGGTTGTCAATTAGCAATGATTTACTATGATGTGCTAAATGATTTAAATGGCTACTAGTTTGAGTTACCATAGGGAGTAATAATAATTGTAGTTGGCCTCAATAGTCCAAACATAGCCCGAACGAGTTAATAAAACCCTATCAATACCGAGAGTTCTAGTGCCATAAATGTATCGGCAGTGGTCTTAGAAAAGGAAATAATAGTTTTTGATTTGAAAATGCTAACACAAACTGTAATTTCTTTAATATTTGCACTCTCGAGCAATTAAAATAACAGCTGTGTTACCGTTTTTTATTCAACTAATATAACAACCGGAACTAACGCGAATAGACAAGAGTTTTTATTTTCACTTCTACTACTAGAACACATTTATTAATGTTCGCAGTTATCCGCTCCGTTAAACGATGAAGCTTGCAATTAAAATATAATAAAGCAAAGCATTTTCCATTTGCAAATTAGCGCTGCTCATTTCAAGGTTCGCTCCAGTCAGCAAATTAAATAACTTCGGTTTCGTTACGAAGTAGTCGATAAAATGTAAAAAATAATGTCACCTTCAATGCAATGCGACTCAGTGCGTCATAAAAATGTGCATTTTAATATTGTAGTTCGCATCTCCCGTATGAAATTGTATTCTTTCGTTTCTACTTTGTGCGCCCACATCAGTTTCGCAGAATGAACAAGTTTTTTCCGCTTTGTGACATACTGACGAAGCAAAATAGAACGTTCTAATAAATATGGAATATATTATAATGAATGCTATCGTTTATAGTTATTTTCCTTACATTAGCTGATACTACACGCTTGCTTTGAATAAAAATAAATTTGAAAGATGACAAACTGTAAAACCGAAATCATACCGTAATCCATCTTTGCTTTGTGACGTAATGGCATCAAAGTATAAAATTTAATTTCGATGTCATTTTTAATAAGGTGATAATAATATGTACCTAATGTAAACTCGTAATTTCAATTAGGTTATGTAGTTGCAAGATTGATCCATACGATATATGAAACAAGATAAAATCTGGCACTGCGTTATAAAGTATGGTGCTAATGAGTGAATTTCCTTAACCGAAAACGTATTTTTAATTGTATTGAGTAACAACAAACACATTACCTAATATGACACAATTTCCGCTCGATTGAATAGAGCCGTCCACCCTTTATTTTGGCAATGGCATACGACATCGATAGCACGTGGTCGCATCCCTCGGCGTTCACGGGCAGGGCTTGGGAGCGATGACCCCTCGCGGCAGACGGAGCTTTTCGCGTCTCGCCCTACTTGCCGCCCGCCCAACGCATAAATATACGTAATTTCCCATCCTAGCACCATCATATGAAGAAACGCGACAAATTCCATGAATATGAAAAGATTATAATATATGTATTATAAAGTCTAATGCTATCAATTCTTGTACCCCTTAGAAGACTACGGCAAACTAAAATAAATATACTCCTACGGATATTTCAGCTCTAGTGCATAACGTTATAAAACTTATAAAGTACATTTTTAAGGTAGAGGGCAAGTGAATCCTAATTGGCTGAAAGTTGCCAAAGAAATGGCGTTCAATTTTTTAAAATAATGAATACATCTATATCAAGATTTTGGAATATTAGGCACATATTAATAAATAGCCTTTATTAGTATTTGTATGAAAACAAATACCTATTAAACTACTGTGAATAAATCATTTTTACTTAAAACATCAAGTGTTCTTATGTCCCCCATCCTTAATGAAAAGATGCGTCGGCATTAAAAAAATTGCAGCTACTAATTGTATCACTTCTGCGAGCTGCCAAAAAATCGTGCTCAAGGACTTCCTCACGGCGGAACACACCCTTGTTATGAAGAGACGCTCGCGCTAAGCACCTTATTCTTTTTATCTGACAGCACGTAAAACGTAGAATTTTTTCACAGAAGGTGCTTTTGTTCTGAGACGTCGTCGTAAGCCGGTCCTTTAGTAAAACATGCTTTGTGTTGTACAAATGACTCGGTGGCATATATTACTTTCTTAAACTTTATGCACCTACATTAACTAACGCGAATTTAGGAATTTAATATATTTTACTTACTTTTACGTTTTTAATCTATTTATTTGAATCACTTGCCGTCTTAAAATAAAGATAGATCCTGACTTTACTCATAGAATCTGATTCGCAAATTTGGAATGTACTGAATTCTACTTACAATATTTTTAAATTGTAAGTAGAATTCAGTACATTCAACAATATGTAATCGCATGAAAACAATGAAGATCCTTGATTCGGTGTAATTCCACTCGTGGCCTGAAAATATTTGTGTGACTAATGTCGTATTAGTAGGTATCAAGATTTCACAGCTTAACATTGTTTATGTTTATTAGAGAAAAGCGTTGTTGCAGTGTTAGGTATCGTGGAAACGTAATCATATTTATACAAAGTAGCACCGAACCAGGAAGTGCTTAGGTATTCTGAAACCATGCCACGCCTCGCTACGGGGAGCGCTAAACTGAAATGGAAGTGCAGTTGAATTGCATTTGGACCAATTTATTTCAATTTCACGTCACAGTATTTCATGACCGATAAACGGGAATGGAATGGTTATATTCTCATTTCCTGAATACCGTACGTGGAATGGCTAACAACTAACAAAAATCACGCCGCGTCTGATCAACACGCTGGACGTTACCGATTACACTTAGGGTTGAAATTTTTCGATTCTTATCCTTATTTTATTTTCGTTATTATATTTTTATTTGTACATGTACGTATTTTCATAATTATTATTAAATATGCATACTTTTTTTTGTTATTATAAAAGATGAGATATTATAGTACTAGTAAACTTAGTTTGCTAATAAACTTATTACTGAAGAATGCGTCCACTGACACAGCACTTAACACAAGCACAAGATTTATATACATACTAGCTGTGCCCCGCGGTTTCACCCGCGTTAGAGAGGATCATTAGCATAAAGTGAAGTCCCTTCTGAAGTACCGTGGACCGGCTTTTTTGTAGGACTATATAAGATAAACATTAACATCATACATTACATAGGTGTACCTCTAGCGGTTTTGGCGGCGCATGCCAGAATAGCTCGCATATGGTAGATTTTTTCCTACTTACTTGACACTTATCGTCATATTTTGGACAATTCACACAATATCTTTATAAATTGTAGCCTATATGTTATTCTGATGTATAAGCTATATTGTGGTAAAGTTTCATTCAAATCCATTCAGTAGTTTTTACGTGAAAGAGTAACAAACATCCATACTTACAAACTTTCGCCTTTATAATAGTAGTAGGATATAGTTCTAGTGGCATCATTGTCACTAAATAAATTTTAGGCACTTTTCTCTATCATTTCACTAATAATCAATTCAAGAGGTTTTGTCCGTTTGAGTCATCTCACTAAGTCTGCGGTTTCGAGTAGCTGG
Organism: Pyrgus malvae; assembly: GCA_911387765.1. Taxonomy (NCBI): domain Eukaryota; kingdom Metazoa; phylum Arthropoda; class Insecta; order Lepidoptera; family Hesperiidae; genus Pyrgus; species Pyrgus malvae. The sequence goes on along the minus strand of OU426951.1, from coordinate 18,793,869 downwards.
ATTGCCTCATCATTCACGTACCTAATCATGAAGACTTTGTTAATGAACTTCTAACTACATATTTTTTAATTACATTTTTGACGAAGTCTACTTTTAAGTCCCGATGTAGATCTTTTTTTCGTAGTACCAATGAAAAAATAATCTAGACTCCATTCGAAAAGACTATAAAAGTTCGAAAACTAACAAAAAAATCATGCAAAAAAGTCACTTAAAATAATAAATATCCAGCAGCCCCTCCAGTTCTATGCTAATTTCATATTTATAGTACCGTTCGTACAGACTCTATATAAGAATAAAATAATCTTGGAAAAGAAGATAAATTTATTTTTTACATCTGACGACCCGCGTGGCGCAATGGTTATCATGCCGGACTGCCAATCGAGGGGTCCCGGGTTCGATTCCCGGCGAAACAGAATTTTGAATGATGAGTTTAAATTTCTGTTTTCGGTCTGGGTGTTTGTGTTCCTGTCTTAGTATGTGTCCATGGTACCCACTACACAGGGTATTAATTACCTTACTGTGGGGCTATGAGTGTGTAGCGTTTATTTTATTTTTATTTCATTTTACAACAAGCGAAGCAAAAATCTATCATGACATTCACATTGCATTTGAGTCTGTATATTTTTCCATGTGACATAAAATGCAAAGTTCCGAATTCCCCAAAGGACGCTAGAAGCAGCCCTAGAGTGTGTATGGGTAATCGCGCATTTGATTGCACTTTCGCTTTCGTCGCATCGCCCACAACGTCCGCACTCCCGCGGTCTTGTCGCGGTTTGTGTACGATGTACGAAGAAGGATCTATATACTCAGTTACTTACTTGTGAAATTATATTAATAGAGCGACAGACGCACATACGATAAATGAGGCAGTTATGAAATAGTTTTTCCGTTGTTAGATAGATGGGCTCGAATAGAGCAGTCTTATTTTTCGGAGGCCTTTTTTAAATATATTCTTGATTCAAATTCCATTCAAAATTGACACTCTCAATGTAACTGTAATTTGGAAAATGTAAAATGTAATATGGAATGTAACTATTGTTGTTATTCGCTTACAACTTACAAAATCCTGTTTACTCTTGACGCGTGTTCTCAAGAGTAACCAGGATCTTAGTAAATAGTTAAAATACCTAGGAACATGAAAAACCTTCAAAAGGTAGTACCGTAGCGTATCAAATACTATTTCTTATCCGTCCTGATCCACCTTCAAACCACGATAACTAGGAGTCTCATAAAGGCTTTTTAATTTTTTTAATGATAAAAACTTACATATTTACTGAACTCCCGTAGCGTTGTTTTTATTTGCCGACAATGTATGCATGGAGTAATATTAAAGATTAAGTACGTAGGTATATAATACTTATTACTCGTTGGGATTTAAACTTTGCTCCCTATAATTTTCGTAAATACTTATTCAAATCACTAACGTAGGTATACCTAATATTGCTATATACTTGCTACTTGATGTTAGTTGTATTTACTAAAAGCAAGCCATAAGCGTGTCATTCACAGAATATCTAAGCATTACGTACGCTTACGAGTGGAAAACATTATCTTCTCAAATAAGCAATAACTCAGACGCCAATAAAATGTTGCCATTCAAAACAACAAAAGTGACAGTTGCGATTTATCAACAAAATAAGAAGCGGTTTGAGCCAGTAACAGTAACGCGATTATCTCGATAGCTGGTTTGCTGCGCTCTCGTAAGGAATTACGACAAATGCGTAATGACCGTGGCGTAAGACGACAATCCACCACTTTCTTGCCAAGTTGCCGTTGATGGATATTGTCTAATGGTAGGTTCACACGCGCGCGTTCAACTCTACATTCAACGTGCACATTCACATTCACGAACGTGTAAACGGTTCGCCCGAGCCCGTGAACGCGCCTGTGAACGTAAATGCCGCGAATCGGGCAAGTGTCGGTTTTTTGGCTAAGTTCAATGGATGAATGTGCGGGCGCCCGGTGACTGTTTACACGCGCGCGGACAGTCAGTCTCTCCCGCGCTTTCGCGACGACTGGATCTTCATTCAACGTTGCTAAGAAAGTCGCTACGATCGGAGATTACAACATTTCTCAGTCTTTTTCTCCGTCGTTCATAATTTTGTTTCTTTTTCCAATAAAAATAATTTAAGCCAAAGGATATGGCAGCAACAACATCGAGATCCTCGCTGCTCGCCAGTCTGGCACTGACTGACACGACGGCGTGCGTATGAACAGCTTGAATGTCCGCCGGCCCGGGACGAGCTGCATGCCGCGCAGCCCGCCAGGCAGCCCGCCGGGCTGCACGGCGCGCGTGTGACCGTAGCATAACACGGACAACTTTCGAACGTTTCCAGTATAGAACATATGCAATTAAAATTTTAAATGTACAGAATCATACTGCACTTCCCTGATTACTACCTATTTATATATTATAACAAATGATATGCTTATCTAAACATCATCATTACTAAGAAGGCCATTGGAAAAATCATATTAACCAAGTGAGTGGACTATACATGCCCTTGAAAAACATTTATCGTCTCTAAGGGAACATCACGATATTATAATGATACCTCGTACCTAAGTATAAATACGCGTGTAACATTTTTTTAAGCACAGGTGTGTTAATAGAATTTAAACCGGCTATCTGGGGCCGTCAAGGGCCCCAGATCTGAGTCTTGAAAGATTTAAGACCCTAACCATTCGTTAATATTTCAAAAGAATGATAAATTATTTACGTCTCGAATCCCTTTTATATCCAACTGGTAGGTACTGTAGAAAAACGACCCGTTTCCTGAATGGACGTGTATTTGATCACACTTCATCACATTACTTCCGATAACCAATACATCTCACATAACCATTGCGTAAATTATATTTTCATCTTATTTTTAACAGTATCCTATTATTTCATATTTCATATATATTTTATTGCTTCATATTTATTGCAATCAGTAAGTTTTAATTCTTAATTTATTATGATGCCAGCCTTCCGCCCGCGTGGACCAGTTTTATAGGTTTTCATAGGATAAAAACCATCCTATGTCCTTTCTCAAGGTTCACTCTAGCTGTGTTCCAAATTTCATTAGAATTGGTTCAGTAGTTTAAGCAAGAAAGCGTAACACAGACAGACAGAGTTACTTTCGAATTTATAATATTAAATATATTTATATAGTATGGATTGACTTGAGGTACATATTTTATTCATGAAAGTATTTTTTATATCTTATTAAATAAATAAATAACGTTTCACACTCATAACCCCGCAGTAAGGTAGATATACCCTGTGTCGTGGGTGCCATTGACACACTCAAAGACAGTAACACAAACACCCAGACCGAGAACAGAAATTTCGCCGAGAAGTGAACCCGGGACCCTTCGATTGACAGTCCGGCATGGTAACCATTGCGCCACACGGGTCGTCGTTATTCTAGTATTATATCCGTGTTTTCCAATCTTATGCACTAGCAACAAAAACATAACTTTTAACACGATCGCTATAAAGATATTAGGACATAATATGACAAGTAGGGAGGTATGGTACACAAAGTATTTCTCGTAACTCATTCAAATTTAAATCACGTTTACTATCTCCAATTAAAGGGGTTAAAAAATTGCATGCGTGTTATGTGGCAGTGCATATTGATGAGTCGACATCAGTATACAGATGAAAGAGATGCGTAGATACGGTGGTTACACCATAAAAGGAACATAACCTCCAGGGCTGCCAAATCGTATAATTTTGTACAAGTTTTTATAATTGGGTCATCTTCACTGAGTTATTATTACTACGTATAGAGTGGACGTCTCTACTAGATTTCTTGTTCCACGTGTTAGAGCCAATCAGCATCAACGCGCTCAGTCAGTGTCGGACGTCTGAGGCTGTTCAACGCATTGGAATGTAAAGTGTAACGTCAAATATGCCTTCTTGCGTATTGTACCTTATTACCAATTGACAGAGGTATTTATTGGTTGGCACATTTGTCTGGTTATTTGGTTCATTACACATTTCGCAATGCATGATGAGCGCACTGATTTTGTTCAGAATGTCGTCTCTATACGTAGTAATATAACTCAATGGTCATCTTGTATCTTTTTTAAGGCACGTTTCGGCTGCTTGTATTATTAGATTAGACACAAAAATGAGACTTAAAAACCTTTTATATTTTAGTTTATAAAAATTAATAATAAAGTTATAATAAGGTATGTTATGGTACTTAAAAGGGTGTCCCAACCCGAAAAACTATGTTGATCAAAATTTTTCAATATTTTATCTATTTTTATTTTACTAAAGAGCTCTTACCTTCAATATTTACCTACTAGCTGTGACCCGCGGTTTCACCCGCGTTAGAGGATCATTAGCATAAAGTGAAGTCCCTTCTGAAGTGCCGTGGACCGGCTTTTTTGTAGGACTATTTAAGATAAACATTTCCATCATATTACGAATGTGTAACTCTAGCGGTTTTGGCAGCGCATGCCAGAATAGCTCGCAGATGGTAGATTTTACTTACTTACTTGACACTTATCGTCATATTTTGAACAATTCACAAATAACTTTATAAATTGTAGCCTATATGTTATTCTGATGTATAAGCTATATTATTGTAAAGTTTCATTTAAATCCATGCAGTAGTTTTTACGTGAAAGAGTAACAAACATACATACTTCCAAATTATTGCATTTATAATATTAGTAGGATTTTCCAGATCATTTGAGAAATATCTGGAACTTTCTCGAACATTCTCAATTAATTAAAACAGTTTGCAATTATTTTAAAAGTCTCCAGATCATTCGAAAAAAGACTACAATTATTTTAAAAAATCCAGATCATTTGAGAAGCTTTCTCGAATATTCTCAATTAATTAAAATTATTTAAAAATATCCAAATGATTCGAGAAGTTTCTAGAACTTTCTCCAACATTCTCAATAAAATTAAAATTAAAATAGTTTGCTAGACCATCCCAGAAATTTTGAGATCCACCCAGAAGTCCCTATTGGTTAGAAAAGTACAGATATTATTTTTTTCTGATTTTTCCACCCACCGCGATCAACGGGAAGTTGATTGGATTTAATGATAATAGAGAAAACCGTGTCTGTACAGACAAAAAAAACCCTTTACTCTTTATATATATATATATATATATATATATATATATATATATATATATAAGATTAAGTTTTACAGATACGTCATGATGAGTCTGATAGTTTATTTATTTATTTTACGATGAGTCTAAATGTTTTTTTTTGTAATGAGCTGAAATGGTTTGAATTAGAATGTACTGGCTAGTCTGTTACATTATTAATTAAACGCATTGAAATATCTGTGTAATCTGTATTATTATCTTTTTAATTTGAGTTTTGCATTTTTTGTCAAATCTTTTATAAAAAGCTACGACAGATTTAGATACTCGCATTAACAATAACAGATCTAAAATATACAAAAACGTTCAAAGTTACAAAAATTTGCGTAGTTTGAATTGTACAATTGTTCTACTGGCAGCCCTAATGCCCTTTGGCAAGTCCACTGCCGCCAGTGCCACCCAAGGCGCTGGCAGCTATCCTGCGCTCCCTTTGTCCTGCCGTGCCAAGTGCATCCATAACACTTTGGCACAGTCACGAATGCTCAGTAGTTGCGTTAGGTACAATTACTGTTAAATAACACAGTTGTTAATCTGTCTATAGGGAGAAAAACATTATTTTTTGTGTAATATTGTGTAATTTTTACTAACTTTAAGCTATACTAGCTGTGCCCGCGACGTCGTCCGCGTGTATAAAGACTTTTATAAAATGGATTGATTAAAAAATAAAGATTATTTATTTGCATTGAATAAGTAGCAGGTAGATTATTCTTACATATAGTGAAATCACTTATAATACAATGTTCATATGTTCAGAAGAAACCTAATGTATTTTTTCTAAATCCTTCAAACCTAAAACAGTAAGGAATGCTTACTGTACTGATCTTACTATCCACTTTTCTCACGTTTCGCTTTTCTCGCGCAATCAGATTCTCTTTACAAATATGTACCTCGTTTATTAAAGTTAAGAGATACTGCTGTGCCCGTGGCTTCATCTATGTTAAAAATAGTATCTTTAGTAAATTGGGTGAATTTATACTGCAAAGAATGTATAGACTCATTCTATATACATAGCTTTAACCTACTGCAGAAAAGAGGTGCACTATACAACTACTTGTACTTGGGAGATAAAATTTCTAAACATACACGTGCTTAGGATTAAACAATCGGAAAAATAATTGTAAGGTCAATTAATAAACAATAGGTTTAAAACTTGCGGACAGCAGTTTGGTCATAAGTCATAACTCATATAACATTGTGAAAACTAAAGCAGAAGGCAGGGTCTCTACACAGTGTGCTATCTGTATTTGGAAATAAAGAATATTTTTATAAAGAATCCTTAATATCTCCATCAATCAACGTGTGTGGATGGGCCCTCAGCCCGTACGCAATAAAGAGACGCAAAAAATGAGTTAAGTTAATGTTCAGCATCATACGTATACCTTCCCAACGATGGGACAACCCGCGTGGCGCAATGTTTACCATGGCGGACTGCTAATCGAACTGTCCCGGGTTAGAATCCGGCAGCGAATCCGGCTGAAATTTCAATGATGAGTTTAAACTGTTCTCGGTCTGGGTGGTTGTGTTTCTGTCTCTATGTGTGTTCATGGCACCCACGACACAGGGTATATCTACCCTAATGTGAGGCTATACGTGTGAAATGTTATTTTTTATTTTTTTTTACACTATGTACTTACTTTTATTAGACTTAAGGCTTTTATTTGAAATTATCTCCATTGATTCACTTTGGAGAAGAAATGAATATTGCTCAATAACGCCATCTACCGTATGGCATGTAAACTTTGTGGTTGATAAATCGAATGTCAAATTATGAGATTAACAGTTGGTTCACTAAAAGTTTAACTATTCGTCACCTAGATGTCTGCAGTAGTCTCGTTTTGTTAAGGCTTTGTACATTCTGTATGAAGGTTTAGATTCCGTATCTTACAACCTTAATGCTGGATGCATTGAGAATGTAAGATTTGGATTTCGGTTCATCGGAGCTTGAGGCCTCCTCAATATTGAGAGAACTATGGAGTTCTCTCAATATTGAGGAGGCCAATAATCAGGAGGAGCATGGGCTCAGCAGTGGAATGATAAAAAGGTTGCAGCTTGATATAATGTAGCGATAATAATCGTTTCAGCTGCAGCCTGTTCATAATCTTCCACCCCAAAAAAAAACTCATAAGCTGAGCAACTAACTCAATGGAGCCTGTGATGTAAGGTTTGGCGGCGGTAAGGCTCGCGATGCGCTTATTAGGTACCTATAGTCTAGCCATACTCGGCCAACGAAAGAAAATACAGTCAGCTAATCTAAGTATATTTAATATAGTCGACAATATTAGTGAGAGTTCAAAATAATTTTACTTAAATTTAAACTTTTATTTATGGTTTTGAATGGGCTGTTACCGAAACTTTCATACAAATTCCCCAAAGTGCCTTTTAAGTTTATGTAGCGTATTGTGTAAATGAACATAACTTTTTTGTTTATCACCCGATTGATATGAAATATACACTAATGTTACGGAAATTCATTCAAGAATATATCAGTAAACACATCATTCTAAGAAGGGAAAAGAATTTAAGAATGAAATATTAAGTTAAGGTTAATTATTGTACGCTTGAGATACCAACTTTCGAATCCATTTTACTTGCTATTGAGGGGTAGTTTTGAAAAAAGCTTAAATAGAATTTTTACTATGTTAGTAAAGATTACAAATACAAAATTATAAGTATATTACTCTGCACAAAAATATTCTGTACATCAAGTTTCGACACTCAATTTTCAAAGAGTTTCAAAGGAAATTGACATTTAAAGGTTGAATTTCGGGAAATGCTGAAACACGTATTCTTTTATTTTGGTTAGAAAATATTTATACCAAATTTCAAGAAAATATATTGAAAAAATCCAAGTTTTCCATACAAATTTTCATCGCTCATTTCACACCCTTAAAGGGTGATTTTTAAAATTATCTATAGCCTAAATGTTAGCGAGGACCAATATATATAAAACAAAAAAGTTTCATCAAATTCCATTTAGTAGTTTTTGCGTGAAAAGCTAACAACAGACAGACAGACAGACAGACAGACAGACAGACAGACAATAATTTCAAAACTTATATTTTTAGCTTCTGTTACTTATAAAAAGATCCCTAGAAGTATTTTTTTAAATTTATATGCAATGTACAGAATTGACCCTGCTTACAGTTTTATTATATGTATAGATTATCTCTCCACCAACCCGCATTGGAGCAGCGTGGGGAGTAAGTTCCAGGCCTCCCCAATAAGGGGGTGAGACCCGTGCCCAGCAGTGAGACGCAAAAAGGGTTGCAGCCAAGCTATATTATCTGCAAGGAACACGATTTTTTAAATTAGAGATCTTCGCTAAAATAAAATATCTAAATTTTCTTATTTCTTTTTCTTTATTAAACAAAGCTTGTTTTTGTATTTAACACTTATTCAATAATGTTGATAGGTATTCTATCATGGAGTAAATGCGGAACTAGGATTATTTAAACTTTTAAAGTTTTCCTTAAAAAACCACCTAGTCCTTAGAGCATCAAAGATACTATGTCATACCTGTCATCTTTTTTCTGTATCAATTTTGATGCCTTACCAACACTGAATCGAAAAGTTCTATTTGAACGACTGTAAACTATTGTTAATCTGTATAGTCTTTTACTCTTTTTTCATTCGAAGCACGAAGTATTTCTGTTTTACCGCATACTAAACAAACTCGTAATACCTTGAGGTCAGTTTCGTAAATGTTACAGAATCTGTATACGTGTGTATTGTATGCACACATTGATACATAAGTAAAATCTAGCTCGAAATTAACAATGCCTTGTAACTTTAATTGTTTCAAATTTCAAAATCAAGATTATTATTTACATCCTTCTTTAGACGTGAGCTACGAGCAATGAAATTATTACAGCGTGGAAATGTTGGGTAAACAGGCGTCCGCATTATTAGACAATCGGTAATTAATTAATCTACAAGAAAATAAAAGTCAGTTAGATTTAAAAAAAACTTTTAACTCACCATTTATGAAGTGGCACCTTTTATGAGATTCTTAATTCTTAAACCAATGATTATTTTCAATGTACGGTTAAAATCCCTACTATATTAATAATATAAATTCGAAAGTAACTCTGTCTGCCTGTCTGTCTGTCTGTCTGCTACGCTTTCCGCTTAAACCACTGAACCAATTTTAATGAAATTTAAAACACAGATAAAGTGGACCTTGAAAAAGGACATAGGATGGTTTTTATTCTACGGGAACCTATAAAACGGGTCCAGGCGGGCGTAGTCGCTGGCTGAAGGCTAGTAAACTAATAAAGTAAAGACGCAGACTCAGTCTTATCATAAGTACATAGTTAATTCTACTGTTATGCAAAACTGAAACTGACAATACATATTTATACAACAGTATTTATGCACACACTATGCTAGTACTACGCTGTTTTATTTCATGTTTAAGCTTTTATTTTGAAATAATATCTAGTTAAAAGCAAAAATACACTTTTCAACTACTCGTAGCTTTCAAAACGTACTTTATAGCGTATTTCATTAATAGACTGCAATAAAACATTTTTATTACAGTCTTCTCTCATCATCATCATCATCATCATCATCGTTATCTCAAATATATTATTATGTACTTTTTTTTTAAAAGAGTGCTGGGAGTTTTATTCCGCCGCCTTTTTTCTCTCAGCTTAACATCTAGCCCAAACGGGCACTTAAAGGCGATGACCGAAAAAAATGACATTCATTAAGCGAATATTTTGTATTCCTAATATGAAATAAAAAAAAATTCTTTCTTTCTAGTCATAGCGTAATCAATCACAGTCTTGTTAAGAAGGCTTAGTTTAGCTGTCATCTTAAGAACAAACTACGTCTTAAGTATTGGTAACAATTGGCCTGACTGATGAAACTGATGTTAGTGATGTTTCAGTCATTAAGATGCGAACGAGAGAACAACACATCATTATGGTCTGCGATAACAGCAAAGCTAATTAGACGGTGCTGACATTCATACTATGCTATAGTCATACGTATCTCTGGTAGTGCTGTAGCAATAATTCGTGTTTAGATTCGTATTTACGAATTATCGCCATTTTCTGACATTCGCAAATATAATTTCTTAGTTTCTCTCTATTCAAGCTGGAACATGGTGTCAATCACATTCTTATTGGCAAAGCTTAGCCATAAGCGTATAGGTATACCCAGGTTCTTGGGCAGGGGGCAGGGCAATTTTTTCTCAAGCTGGATACTGCGCGTAAATTTGCCTTCCACGTTACACGAAGACATGCATACAAAATACGAGTATTACATATAAAAACAAAACAGCAAGAGGTACTTGTAGCATATCTAGCTTATTCTAGATAGGCTTCTTTTTTCGTTCTCCATGCCATGCCATCCAGGGGGCAACTGCCCCCCATAACCCCTTCCCCTCGGTACGCCCTTGAGCTTACCATTTAAGTGTCATCTGAAGAATAAACTACGTCTTAAGTGTTGGCAACAATTCGTCTTACTAATGAAACTGAAGTTGCAGTTATTAAAATGAGAACGTGAGTACAACACATACATCACTATGGCCTGCCATAACAGAAAAGCTAATGACACGTTGTTGACTAGCTGACATTCATACTCTCATTCAGTTATTCATTCGTTTTTCTGCTAGTGAAGTAACGAATAGTCGTATTCAAATTCGTATTTGCGAATATCCGCCAATTTCTGATATTCAAGAATAATTTATTCGTTTCTGTAAACATAGCGTAAGATCAACGTAATATTTAACTTAGCAAAGTTTCGTCTTTAGTTGTCGATCTAGAGAACAAACCACATGTTAGGTAATTGAAAAACTGAAATTGCAATCATTGCGGTGCGGACGTAGAACAACAGATCGTTATGGCCTGCGATAACAGCAGCTAATAAGACAATGCTGGCAACCTGGCATTCATACTATCCCTTAGATATTTTTATCTCTGGTAGTGCTGTAGCAAAAATCCGTACTAAATATTCAGATTCGTAACTAGGAATTATCGCCATTTTCTGATATTCGCAAGTATAATTTCTTAGTTTCTACTCATTCAATTCGTTCGTTTTAGTTTTGGTGACAATTGGTCTGACTAATGAAACTGAAGTTCCAGTCACTAAAATGTGGAAATGAGAACAACACATCATTATGCCCTGCGATAACAGCAAAGCTAATGAGACGTTGTTGATATTCATACTATAATTCAGTCATTCATATGATGTTAGGAGTATTCGTATTCGTGTTTGAAAATAATCACGATTTTCTGATATTCTTATGAAGTTACAGTGTATCTACGTGTAATTTAATTTATTTGTTAACGTCTCCATTGGAGTTGTTATAACTGACAGATTGTAAATTGTTATGTTTTCTAGCAAAGTGAAATGTAAATTACGTTGAGAAAATTAATTCTTAAACTTTTCGTATTGTTTTACAGGTTTTCGGTTTTGCCCGTGTTAAAATTCGTTTAACTCGTTTATTCGAAGTAGAATAAAACTACTGAGATTCACAAATCATCTCACAAATTTTACAATTTTCAAAAGAATATCATGCCCGCATTTGTATTCGCTCACGTATCCTCATGGAAATTTGTATTCGTGAATGTTTAAAAATTGGTTTACGATACACTAATAATCTCTATATAACGAGTTTTTGAGAAACGGTACTTCATTTTCTTTGCTATCAACCTAACGTTTCGAGGGCAGTACCACGAAACAAAGAATCGATAACGTTAATGTACGTACCAGTCTTGATATAACAGGCTTAAATATTTACGACGCCTACAGTCTGCTAAATTCAGATTTCAGAAACGTAATGAAATTATGATACCTACCGGAGTGGTAGATAATGGAAGGTTCCCGTTACTTAATATTTTTAGGATACCTCAAAAGGAAAAAAACCGAAACCCTTATAATTGTATAAGGGTTTCGGTTTTTCCCTTCTTTTTCCGTCAATCTGCTTGTCTGTCTGGTATGTCCTCTTTTTTAGAAACGTGGAAAGGAAAAATCAAAAATTAATATCAAAAAATAAGGTATTCAGATCCTGTGTTTAAATTGTGTCTAAATCAAACCAAGTTACTCTCGGCTGTGTTGCATGATTATTTTGAACTAAAATAATAAAATTTGACATAAATCTTATACTGTTTGTCTGTTTGTCTGTCTGGTATGTCCTCTTTTTCAGAAACGTGGGGAGGTAAAAAGCAGAAATTACAATCAAAAAATAAGGTAGTCAGATCCTGTGTTTAAATCAAACCAAGATACGTTCGGCTGTGTTGCATAATTCTTTTGAACTAAAATAATAAAATTTGAAATAAATCTTATACCACAAGAACAAGCATTTATAAGTCTTGATTATAGTATTACAAAAAAATGCATTTTGAAATGAAAACTTCTTTAGTGGTATTGTGCACTTTTTTTGGAATGGGTAAAAAATGTTAAACTCGCGTCAGGACACGTGGCCTGATCGAATATTCGTAAGACGGAGGGGTGACAGCTTGACTGTCTATACTTGTAAAATTCGTTTATATCAAGTATTTAAAATATGGACATTGACAAAAGTGCATCTATTGTTTATACATAGTGACGAAGAAATAGTGAAAGAAAATGAGTGAGTACTTTATAAAAATACTAACTAGATGAAAACCTACTGAAAATGCTAGGTGAAAAATAATACTGATAATAAAAGTAATTCGTGCGAAATTATTCCCTAACTATTCCAAAATATCAAAAATGCACAACGTTATAATGTTCAAGTTTTCATTTCTGCCGGCACTACCTACCGGAGTGCAACCCGTTGTTTTTTTTAACATTTCTAGATTTTATGTTGTATTTAATATTCAAAGTTGTTATGTAATACTTAACGTAGATGATGACCCGGAATAGCAAAATCTTGATCAGTCAATTAACCATAAATTACTCTTTTAACTGCGGAGCGCCGATATTTAACACCGTATCGTCATAAAATGTTACAATTATGTAAAATTAGAATTTTATAACTAGGTTAATAATTTTTAAATACCAATAATAGCAAGAGAAATTAATATATGCAGCCTGGAATTTAAAAGTAATATGTTGAAATGCGTCAAAACAAAGATAATATCTGTTGTAAGAGCTCTACTTAGACTTAGATATATTGCAAAACAATGAAAGCGGGTGGATGGATCCCGCTGCGAAAAGGACAGACACAACAAAGGATATCAGGTAACGCTGGACAGTGCACTGTGTCAAAGCGATCGGATATCGCAATCACGGACCGTGAAAGCACCTGGACGTACTCGCTTTTGTTTAACCGCATTAGCACGTGTGCCAAATGACAACTACCTATAGTGAAAACACGTACGGACGAACACACACACCATATTTATACAAATAGGCTACGTCCACTACACTTTCAATCGTAAACTGCGTTAGCTTATTAGGGAAACTGTATAATGTAACGTCGGTGCGTCAGGAAAGACAACGTTAATCAAAATCTACCGCTGAAGATAATAACAGCACAATTCTTGAAGTCGTTAGACTGTGCACTGGTCAAATTGATTAACATTCTCTTTCATCGGCAGCAATAGTTAACGAGTACCGCCTTCATAGATGGCCAGTTTTTCAAGTATGGCAGGTGCAGGTTTACGATATCTTGAGTCGCACATCGCGAGTGCGGATGCGTGCCGAACTACACTGAATAAGTGCTTACACAGAAGCCGGGCATCGTGTCACGGCCATCTAACAGGATTACCTGTTCTACTGCGCAGGTAGATTGCCACACATATGGGCCACGACGCCACTTGCCGGCTTATAATATAGTCAGGATTATGAACCAATACGAGCATCACCCCGGTTCGACCTTTAAAGAGGATTAGAATCGAATTACGAAATCACGAGTCAGTCCTTCCGAAAGAAATGAAAATACATAGAAGATATATCAGCATGAACAAACAGTTAGTAAGGGTGGTGGTACTCAATAATCCGTTTCGGATTACTATCAAATTATGTGATGCAGTTCTCAAAGTATTACACTTTCTGCTAATTATTCCAGCCATACTCGCAATAGGATAGTGTAATAATAGAGTAATTAAAGTTTAACCGTGGAAGAACAGCTGTTGCGACCATTTCTGATGTAAAATTATAGTTTACTGCCAAGTGAAACCAGCAACATACATGAGGTGACCATAGCAATGCAGCATATGACAATACACCCCGCTTGCTGCTGCTGCTACATGTTATAGAAATAAGACAATAATGAAAAAAAATTTTTGCATTCTTAAGTACGATTCAAATGACCTCAAATGACAGATAACTCGTGGCGAATACAGATTTTCTACTTCCTTTGGGATGCACCAAAAGAAAAGTTCGCTCTGTTATACCGTACGTCATCATTATCCTAAAGCCGCTCTCGGCATGGAAAGAAAGAAACGCAGCGGCTATGAGTTTATCTTGCAGCATAATTGCGCTCAACTAACGTTTGTCGCTGTCACAAAATTTCATGCAAAGCCTTAAGTACTCAACACTCCTGAGTCACGTCACAGAGCGGAAGTGTCTTTGACAACAAACCTTACCTGTTCGACAAGCATTGATTCACGTCTATATCATTGTCGAACATTTTTGTTTATAATTGTACAGGTGATCCAAAATTGCAGATTAATTAAGTTGAAGACATAAATTTTTTCTTACAGTTGTATGTCTTTTAACAACTAAGTACGTTAGAGTGGCCATTTTTAAAAGTATGTAGGAGTTATGGTTCGAAGTGTGCTATCAAATAGGTCCATCGATAAATTTTTCTTCCATGTTTTCGTAGGTAATACTTAACTGAAAATTAATCTTAAACATAAAATTATTGCTTAGCAACTTCAAAAAAATCAAAAATAAAATCGTTAATTGAAATAGGTATATACTTTTTCTCGATAATGGTAATAACACTTACAACGGAATAAAAACGGGAGTTTGGCTGTTGCAACAATTCAATCTTTTTGGGCACGCGATATAAGTATCGCGTGTGCCACTATGAGGAAGGAATCACTATTATTCCATGCGTCATTTTTGTATTCCAAATATTTGATGACAAATAAAAGAAGGTGTTTAAATATTTGCGAATGTTTATAATGGCAAGCGTCCAAATGTATACAATAAACAATGAAGCAAGAATGCAAATAATACGATTATGAAACAAGCATAAAAAGGTAATATTAATTTTAAATATTTTTCATACTTTCTGCTGTTGATAGCACTTGCTGTTTTATTACTTTTTGTTTTAATACATACATAATTTAATTACTCTATTATTTCACATTAAAAAGATTTCAAAAATCGTTAATGATTTACTCACAAGTAAGTAGGTATAAATTAATAACGTAATTATACAGACCTTATTTGACAGGAACTCAATTAGGTACTCAATGTTTTGCAAGCATAAATATATGGCCTACAGGTTTGATTTTGAGCACATTGAGGGATTTATCATAAGTAGACCACAGAGCTATTTACACTTCGCTTTACAGACAACGTAAAACATTTAATGAAAAGACGGAACCACATCAAAGAGTAAATACCAACAAGAGTCATATTCTTACGTAATATATGATCGAAGTGTGTAATATTTCTCAGAGTAGTAAAATGGAAGATACCTGCTACTGCATCTTATGGAACAGGTAATAAAATATACGAAATTGCGAAACATAAAGATCAAAACCATCAGTTAGTAAATTTCTTGGTTTAACCAACAAACTTATTCTGCCGTTTAGGAATTTCGTGGTATTTCGGTGAAACGGTAGGCAGGTACCTACCTACTAGCCGCACTTAAATAATCAGCTATCAACATCCACTATACCAAAGTACTCATAATTTCATACAACCTTTGACAACATTAAAGTCTTGTTCATCTGATACCTACTTCATTTTATAATGAAGAGGAAAAAATATGAGCGTAATGAAAACGTATTCAAGTGACGTCAATTAGGCATTAACTTTATAAAAATGGTCACTACGCTGCAATAAGTAAGTACCTATTAAAGCCATTTTAATTGCATCATAGTCCCTTATTAATTAAACATTACACAAAAACATTACCTTTACAACATAGGATTTGTTTTTTGTTTAAGTATAACTAATTATTGTTTATAATGTAGGAAGACGCACTTTACAATTGAATTAGAGTCTATGGGTGTATGTAATAGATGATCTACTAACAACAGTGATCTCTACATTTTCTCTCTACGTTTCGAGCAAAATTTTCTACGTCATATTATTTACTATTTTATTTACGAATTAGTGCGCAAACAACCAATAAATTGATAACTTCTTATTTCATTAGATAACACCTACAAAATTGAATTAAAAAAAATATTTGTTGGACTTCCACCTATGCAATGGAAATACTGAAGCCTGGCTTTTATAACGAAAGACAAAAACAATTAATGTGAGAATATGCTAGAGTTACTCAAATAGATTCATAATTTATTCTTAAGTAACTCGAGATGCACAAAAAGTAAACAACCTTGACGCGCTGTTATGATAGATATCTGGTAAATGATGGTATTCTCTCGCAACTGGAATTTACATAAAAACGTTAATTACATTAAGACATATACCTAATGCAACTTAAATGCCGATTTAAAAATTATCTGTTTTAGTCCACATTAACTATAATAAAAGTTAGTATGGACGTTAATGCTAAATTATTGAGCATTCGGGCCTTTCTTAACTAAAACCATTTATGATCATTCTACCACATTCTTCCAATGCTGATAGTTTAGATGTGTGAATCGGCATTTTGTCTATGTAATTTGACCTGAAGATCATAAACTCTTTTGAATTTAGGGAAGTGAAGGAAAAATTTAATAACGTAAGTTGTGCTATGACTTCTTATCCATCTACCTAACAGGTTATTTTTCTTTTAGTCGGCTCTTTTCAATCATTCACGGTTCATAAAAAAGCAAAGCCTACCTCTATTTTTTATCCTTTAATCCCGGAGGATTATCCATGCCTGTCAACCTGCGCATTCCATTTTCCACAGAGAGTTTTCGAACCGACACTAATGTTCCAGGATGTCGTTAGGATCGGATGATTTTAGTGCCTACTAATGATCTTTTAATTTTTATTCGGAAGTTATTAAAATCTTGAGAATATTTTGGGACGACAACGACGGAAGATTTGTATTAAGTAGGTATATTGTAGACCTCCTCCACAGCGCCTCACAAAGGGTGGGTTTTAAGATGAACATGGACAAGACGAAGATCATGTCTAACGTCCATGTCACACCTATACCGGTCGCTATTGATGGCGCTACTCTCGAAGTTGTCGACGAGTACATCTACCTGGGACAAGCTATCCGTATGGGTAAGTCCAGCTTCGAGAGAGAGGTAACTCGTAGAATACAACTCGGTTGGGCAGCGTTCGGGAAATTACAAAGTGTCTTCTCGTCCAGAATACCTCAGTGCCTGAAGTCGAAAGTTTTCGAGCAGTGTGTGTTGCCAGTGATGACTTACGGCACCGAGACATGGTCCTTTACAGTTAGCCTTTTCCATAAGCTCAGGGTCGCTCAGCGACCGATTGAAAGGGCTATGCTTGGTATTTCTCTACGCGACAGAATTCGTAACGATGAAATCCGTAAAAGAACGAAGGTTACCGACATAGCTCTCAAAATCTGCAAGCTGAAGTGGCAATGGGCAGGCCATATAGTAAGGAGGACCGACAACCGATGGGGACGAAAGGTCCTCGAATGGCGACCGCGTACCACGACCAAGGCAAAAAGGAGTACAGGCCGCCCTCCAACCAGGTGGATTGATAACCTGAAGAAGACAGCGGGTAGTCGCTGGATTGAGAAGGCTCAGGACCGGGAGGAGTGGCGAACGTTAGGGGAGGCCTATGTCCAGCAGTGGACTATAAAAGGCTAATGGATAGATGGATGAATTGATTGTAGACAGATTTCTTTCTATTATGACTATATTCCATATTACTCATTAGTTACTACAATAGGTAATTAATATTATAAATTCGAAAGCAACTCTGTCTGTCTGTGACGCTTGCCCGCTTAAACTACTCGATCAATTTTAATGAAATTTGGAATGCATATAAAGTGGATCATGGGAAAGGACATAGGATGGTTTTTATTCTTCGGGAACATATAAAACGGGGCCACGCGGGCGAAGCCTCCGGCGGAAGACTAGTTTATAATTAAAGGATAAATTACATTATTCGATTCCTGCTTTAATTTTTTGGATCATTAAAAAGAAATTCCATGGACGACGGAGTTATCTATAACATAAGTAGCTCTGTTTTTATACATGTATAAAATCTTATAAGTTTATTAATATTTATTTAATACGTCCAAAAACAAGTAAAGTTGTGTTTACTTCGAAGTTCAACCGGTCCATGTCCTTATAATAGACTATACCTTTTTTTTGCCTCAATTTTTTGTATGTCCCACTGCTGTTCACAGGTCTCAGTGAAATGGATTTAGGCCATAGTCCACAACGCTGGCCAAGCGCGGATAGGCAAGGATATCTCTATTTCTTATTATTAATAACCCTTTGAAACGGATACTAGGTGCGGTTAAGTTAGTTAATGGCACCTAAAAATTAATGCACTGACAATAAATATATTTAGCAATTTGCATATGATATGAGCTTATTGTTGCTCATATGTACATGTACATACGTATGTATAAGTAGATTTTTGTATGTAAATTCAACCGTTATTGAAAGATAGTAAAACTATTAATTTCGGCTAATTATTTTATTTCAGAATTTAGGTAGATGTTGTACTTATTAGTCGTTATTAAAAACACTCTAAATGTAACTAATTTGTTCCTACTTAATAATTACTGGCTACGCTTCGACGAAAAGATCTTAAAATGTAAAACGTATAAATGTAAATAAACATTTACATTCCTATGTAGCCTAATAATTTGTAAGTATGTAAACTATATTAATGCATATCTTTTAAAAATTCTTCAATTTATTTCTGGTCAACTTCCCTGTCGTAGTTATTGATTCTGATAAGATAACAACAAACTGACATAAATTGCCTTTTAGCCTCTAGACTAGTGTTAAGTACGCATGTTTTTGTTTATTTAAATGGCTAGTTATTTACATGACTTTAATAATAATTATGTTATTAACTGAATATGTGTTTGTCTAAAATGTAAAATACCTTCCTACGTTGCTAGGTACCGGTACGTATGGACATACATAATAAATTTACATATCATTAGTTAACAATATTTTAATAATGTCCGCAGAGTGATAGATAAAACATTTGAAATAAAAAAATTGACTTACCGATGAATTTTAAAAATACAGTCTCACAGAAAATATTCGATGGGTAGATTAAACACAGATTGCTTTCAATCCACGTGAAAACCAATGTATAAAAATATTTCTTCACATCGACTCACGCAAATAAGCGCACAATCGGTTACGCCTACTACTGCCGCGATATTCCGCGCTACTCCGCTTCACTTGATTGATAAACAAAACTTCCGTTTTTAGAAGCGCGCGCAATTGTGTGTTGCCTACCTTTAAACTTTTAAAGTGTTACCATCAATTATTCTTAGTCTAAGGTTACCATAAAAATATTGCATGCATTTCATAGACTTAGCAACCCCCCGTAATGAATTTTATCTATTATATTAAAATGAGATTTGAGTTTTTTAATCAATTGTCCCTGATACTTTCATGATTACGAAGGGATGATTGCGACGGTAAAAAGGAAAGAAACTAAAAAGTTTGGAGTGGACTTCCAGAGTAGGTATTTCTAAATTAATTAAATGTGTGCCTATAAAAGATACATTCTTATTCTACTTAAAAATCCCGCCTTTTTCTTGATAAAGTTTATAAATACTCTAGCGCTCAGGCAGTGCGGATTATGTGATTGATAGAAAAATATTTTAAATAAAAATTGTATAATTATTATTTATTCTTATGTAGTCAATCTTACAAAATCTATGTACCTACCGTTCCAGTAGAACATAGACTTCGGATAGAGTCTATTATTTAGGACGCGATGGATTCTGCTTGACTATTAATGATTAGACTTAGGAATTCATTGCAAGGAAACATTGTAAAAGTCAAATTAGTCTATGGAAAAAAAATTGACATTTGTCACTTTTGACTTTTGACGTTTGTTCTTTTGACGATCGCCAGGGTTCCGGACATTTTATTACAATAATCCAAAATCAATAGAAAAATACACAAATCAAATATGGGCTATAAGTTTTTAAAACTTGCCTCTTCATCTTTTAAGGTAAGTAATAATCTTTAGTTTTCCCATTTCAAAAAATTTGATGATAAATCTGTCGACCTAAAACGTTATGCAACGAGGGCATAGACTGAATTGATTTGTTAATTTAGTCATAAAAACATTCAATGGTATTACAAAAATATGGTACAATTTCATAAAGAAAAATATATAATTGTATTTGAATTGCTTACGAAGCTTATTCGACATCGGTGCTTGTGAACCTTGTGTGTGATTGTGATGTGACCTTCACTCATGTGACCGCCTGTCAAAGTGGCTCTTATCTTGATTGAAAACTCAACCAATATTCAAATTAAAAAGTTAAATGGATGTGTATTAACTTAATCTTAAGTTTATTTAATTGTAAAATCAGAAGTATACTTGGAAGTGCAGATAATTTTACAGCGAAGAAGTTTCTAGTTATTAAATGCATAAAGATTATTTCTATTGATTTCTTGAAGGAAGTTGTGTTTTGAGAATATTGTTACTATAACATTAAAGATAGTGATTACTCTAACTCACTTTGTGATACATATAATACCTGGATACCACATTTAGTCCAATCTGTTTGCATTCAGCTTTTCAAGATTTCTCCTGCCAAAGTATTGAATATAGCAATTGGTGAACAGAAAACATCTATACTATTATTCCAAGCCCCTAACCCATTGAGCAAAGTCAGTCATATTGTCTATTATGACAAGATGAGGTGTCATAGAAGTTATTTCAATGTTTAAAACACAAGATTTTTTTAGAGTGGCAGCTTGAGGATTGGAATCAGGCAGTATTCCACAACACATGATGCTGATATTGTTGTAATTGGTTCGGGCCCTGGTGGTTATGTTGCAGCCATCAAAGCTGCACAAATGGGTATGAAGGTAGGTAAATTTACCTGATACATACATAGTAGTACACTTTGTGGCTAGTTAGTTAACTATCAATGTAATACAGATAAGTATTAATTTTATGTATTGTATGTGTCAGACACAAAAAATAACAATACAAAGTGAAATGAATATCTATTCATTACCAGAGTAGAAAACTCTTCCATATTCAACTTTATTCTGTATAAAAGATTCTGATGAAAATTCAAACGGTGCTACTTAAATATTGCTAGATCATAGAAAATTCCTTAAAAAATGTATAAAAAAATTGTCCCATCCACAACTGAAAGAGAATTAAACACCACAAATAATAAGTTTATAAGTACTATTTCCAACATTAGTATTAGTAGATATTACTGTAAAATGGGAAATAAGGATAGAGATTGACTAACTCATAGAAAATTGACTAAGTCATCTAAATAATTATCACCTGCATTATGTTTAATAATAATACTACTGTTCAAATTTACGCTCATTAAATTATTGTTTTATTTTTCAGACAATTTCAGTGGAGAAAGACCCAACCCTCGGAGGGACATGTTTAAACGTTGGATGCATCCCATCAAAGGCCCTCCTTCACAATTCTCACTTGTATCACATGGCCAAACATGATTTCAAAAATAGAGGCATTGAGGTTGGCAATGTCAACTTCAATTTTGATGCCATGATGTCATACAAATCAAATGCTGTGAAAGCCCTTACTGGGGGTATTGCTATGCTCTTCCAAAAGAACAAGGTAGGTACTAAAATAAATCAGTTGCTTAACTTCAAGAGTAGGTGGTTTAAAACACATTGGTTCTCTACTTTAATTTGTATTTGTGAATTAAAGTCAATATGTATTTTCATACAGAAGACTGTTTCTCTCTATGATATACATTTCATTTTGTCCTAGATTTGTGCTGTGGATTTACCTGCGTGTGTATGTAATGTCCACAATATAATTTTATTTTCATTTTCAAGTATCAGCAGAAACATTTCTAATGAAGTTTTTTTATATCAGAAAAGTCTGAAGAAGTAGTTCACTGATGCTGTGGATGTGAAATTGATTTAGCTCAGTCTACATTAATGTTGCTAGTCAATTTCACATCTTCATAGCAAATTATACCAACTTGATATTCTGCATGGAAATCCACACAAATATTATTAATGTGAAAGTTTGTTGGTTTGTTTGTTTGCCCTTCGTTCATATTGCAGCAGTACTACAGATTGACCAGATTTTTGTATGGACGTAGTTTGGGATTGGAGAGTGAAAAGGTCTACCTGGAAAACCTGACCTTAATTTTTACAGCAATAATTTTCTTACATAAACACAGGTACAACTAGTCCGTGGTGTGGGATCAATTGCTGCACCCAACAGAGTCGAAGTCCAGGGTGAGAAGGGTTTGGAAGCTATTAACACCAAGAACATTCTTATTGCTACTGGCTCAGAAGTCACACCATTCCCTGGTGTCACAGTAAGTATAGCATTTGAGTAAGTATAGAACTTTGAACAAATAAATTAAAATTGCTTTACATTCAATTCTTTTTTTGTTTAATCAATAATATTCAGTCTACGTAGGCTAGCAATTTTAATTTTAAATTGTTGGATGTTTACACTCATGTATAATATAAAATTGTTGATAAAATGTGGTAGTTGAGTGCTAAATCAATTGAGATACTTTTCACGAGCTGTCAAAACGCTACATCCTCATACATTTTGTATGAGAATAATATTTATGCATCACAAGGTGGTATAGTCAATTCACTTAATTATTATTGATTTAAAATGAAACAAAAGTCATTAACAAACATTAATTAACAATTATCCTGGTTTCCAACTGTAACTTAGTGCAACCTTTTTGAGGTAATGCATTTTGAATTTTTCGGTACATACATAGTGTCTATCACTCAATTATTGTCAAAAATATGGAACCTAATTCCAGGTAACCTTCTTCCACAAAAGTATCAAAAGCACCACAAATAACATCTAAAAATGAATTACTGTTCCTTAGTCTTGCTAAAATTCAAGAGTGGATAATTGAACCGATGTGGCTAATTTTAGTCTTGAAATATTAGTAGAAGTCCAGGGTAGGTTTAAACTGTGAGAAAATATCGAAAATTGCGAAATTGCGAATTAACAGTATAAAATAAAGAAATAAAAAATATCTTACAAAACTTTTTTTTTTCAGTTTGATGAGCAGCAAATCATTTCATCTACTGGAGCACTGTCTCTCCCAAAAGTGCCCAAGAAGATGTTAGTCATTGGAGCTGGTGTCATTGGTCTGGAACTGGGCTCTGTCTACCAGAGGCTGGGTGCTGATGTCACCGCTATTGAGTTCCTTGAATCTATCGGAGGTATGATGATAAGTTAATTTTTTTTCAACCTTTTTTATATCCCACTGTTGGGCACAGGTCTCCTCAAATGAGAGGGATTTAGGCCATAGTGCATCACGCTGGCCAATTGCGGATTGGTGGACATCATGCTTTCGTGAAATTATGAATGTCTCTCAGGCATGCTCGGGGATGGAGAACATCGTAATCAATTAAATATCACGATATTTTTTATCACTGTGGAGCAGCAATAAAAAACTAAAGTCAATAGCAAGAGGTAAGATAGTTAAGTTAATAGCGAGAGGTATATGAGTTATCTCTTCTTGTTGTTTTTGTTTTGTTAAAATCTTTGTGTAAATAATGGTATAATAAAGCCTCATTGGTAATTTTATGGAAAGTTAAATTTACACTAATGTCAATTCATAGCTACAGTTAGCTTACAAGGCTAAAATTTAAGTGTTTAGATAGCTATTCTTAGTAAGTGTTCTGTTCATGGATAATGAGACGTTACTACTTATATTTTGCACAAATCTTGTCTGTTTAGTTCTGCTAGAAATATATACCCTTAAACTTAAGTAAGTCAATGTTTCTTTATTTTTGTTTACATTCATTCTCATTTTCATATTATAAGTTGTGGCAGTTCAGAAATCTCAGATAGATAAAGTGATAGTATTGGCTTAAAATAAACCCAGTTGTAAACTGCTTGGGATTATAGTAAAGATATATGTAATGGCATAAACATTGTGTTTTTTTTTTTGCTGTTAACAATACTCTTATCTTCATATTATCTTGACCTGCCTTTATTTAAAATAACAGATCACTATTATAACAAACTTGAAATAGTAAATAAAGTTAAACTTTAAGAATGTTCAAACTATATAAAACAAGTTGTCTGATTAATTATAAATTTGTTGTTATTTTCTATCCATAGGTATTGGTATTGATGGAGAAGTGTCAAAGACACTGCAAAAGATTCTTGCCAAGCAAGGCATGAAATTCAAACTAGGAACGAAAGTATTGGGTATGAAGAAAGAAGGTGGCATAGTTAAAGTAGATGTTGAAGCGGCCAAGGGTGGCAACAAGGAGACGGTAATTATTTTACTTATAAGTATCACATATGGATAAAAATGTATATGAAAAAAATGTATATTTAAAGAGGAAGGTCTGAAATTTTAAAAAACAGTGTCTTGTGTAAACCATACGATGCCATAAGACTAAGTATGTGTCTGGTAGTAGCATTATTATGATAGGTAAATAAAATTGGCCGGGTATTGTAGTCTGGCTCTAGAGTAATGTCTGGCTTGAGAGGAAGAAACAGTCTCAAAGGAAATTCAAAATATATTTTACAAATCAAATGGAAAAGACCTTTATACTAGGCATTTATAGACAGCAGGCTAAAAGGCTTATTATAATAAATCTTTTGGCTAAAGACAAACAAATTAAAGAAATTATTGTAAAAATAATAGCTCCAAGTCTCATAAACCAGGGAATTAAACAGACGAGAGTGATATGAAGAAAATATCACTCGCATTTGATCTTAAGGTGTAATGATAAAATTATATTGATATTGTACTTAGCTACGCTTATCAAAGCATTAACAAATTTGTGATAGTGATAAAACTTGACTTATAGCCAAAATTATTCTATAAACCATCTTTATAATGTATTTGTTATATTAGTGATGATAATATCATTATGCAATTATTTTTTCACACATCTCCAACTGATTATTTATACTTATTTTGTGTTCATAAGAGGCAGTAACTACGAAAATCGTAGGATATTATTAGCACAATGAATCTAATGAACATCTGAATGTGAATGTTAATTATTTTTAATTACATAATAATTTATATTTAATAGTGTCAGGCATTACTTTGTGGAACTCCATTGTTATATAGTGAAGAAAAACAATTTTGCAACATTCCACAATCAGAACCTATGATGGTGTATACTTTTTCATGCAATAGCACCTCCCTCCCTCCCAGATAGGATACATGCACATGCAACAATAAAAAATATACACCAAGATACATACCACCACCAACACGTATTTCGTATTTTCACCCCAAAACAGAGCATCATCAGGGTTATTGACTCTATGACGGTTACTCGCAACTTTTGCTGGTGGTGGTATGTATATGTTGGTGTATATATTTATTGTTGCATGTGCGTGTATCCTATGTGAGAGGGAGGGAGGTCATATTGCATGAAAAAAGTATACACCATCATACATTCTGATTGAGGCTTTTTGGAAAGTAGTTTTTACTGAACTTTATAATTACATAATTGTTTTTATTTTCATAAATATAAACCAATTAAATTAAAATCTTCCAAGTATTCTGCTACAGGCTATCACAGCAAAAATTGCTCTCTATGTTGTGAACTGAATTTTATTAATCATATAATTAGTTGATTTGACTCTAAAATACATTCCTATGAAGTCAATTTCAAGTAATTTTAATCCCAAATGAAGCCATTATGCTTGAATAATAAAATTTTGTATCGTCAGATGGACTGCGACGTAGTTCTAATATCAATCGGACGGCGTCCCTACACCAAGGGCCTGGGGCTGGAGAAGGTGGGCATCGCGCTGGACGACCGCGGACGCGTGCCCGTCAACAACAAGTTCCAGACCACCGTCCCTGGGTAACTTTATTTTATTAAATCAAGTAGCAAACGAGTATGTTGTTTACAGACACACACACAGCCCAATGACATCACACACAACCTTAAGCAAGCCCCAGTGTTGCTGTTAAGGACGGAAAAGGGTTTAGGTTTAGTTGTTGATTTGTTCATGTCAACAGGCATGCGAAGGGTGCGCGAAGAACGCGTGGTAATTTTAGAATATGACACTTTAGAAAAGTAAAAGGGTTGTTTTGTCAGTGTGAACGTTTGGTAGAAAAAATTTTCCGCACGCCCTTCCCATGTGCTAATTTTCAGTGTTTTTGTGTAATTTATTCCAACAATTCATTAGTATGTATGTCGTATTGTATGTCGTTTACATTTGCCTACTCCAGAGGGTGATGGTAGCCTCTTGTAAGTGCCAGACTTACAAGATCTTTCTACTGAATCATATTGAATTACTTCAATGAAGTAATGGATGTGGCAATGGAACTTATCATTTTTGTTTAAGTTTTACTTAGTAATGAGGCAATATATCCCTGGTTGGTAATAAGATCCTTAGTGGTACTTCACATCTTTTTGTGTTCTGGAAATTTTTATTCCTGTCTTTGTATGTGTCCATGGTACCCACGACACAGGGTATTAATTACTGTGAGTGTGTAACGTTTATTATTATTATTGTTAATATTTATTATAATCACTAACCTCTAACTTGGTTGTCTGCCAGATTTACAGAATATTCAGAATAGTGCATTTTGAAATATATTTATTTGCAGAATTTACGCTATTGGTGATGTCATTCACGGACCCATGTTGGCGCACAAGGCTGAAGATGAAGGCATTGTCTGCGTTGAAGGTATCAAGGTTAGACAATTTATAATACAATCGGAATCAAACTGCCCGTAGATATTTGGTATTATCTTTGAATTCATAAATTATAATCTTAATCATAATCTCTATTTACATTAGCCATCATGTTCAATAGAAATTTTGGAAAACAGTATTCAATTGACACTTGATAAAATTATGTAATGTTTATGAGTATGAATTATGTTTCAGGGTATGCCAGTTCACTTCAACTACGATGCGATCCCATCTGTGATTTACACATCCCCTGAAGTTGGCTGGGTGGGCAAATCAGAGGAAGATCTCAAGAAAGAGGTATGTACTCTTAAATACTATTTCGGCAATCCAGATAGTTCATTTGATTTTAATTGCATCACCATTTAAATTTGTTCTGCTTTTGAAGTATCTTTTGTATACTCAGTTTATTACAAATATCATAACGAATCAATAAACACGAAAAGCACAACTTTTCTCAACACATTTTATGCCGCTTTCGAAATACGTGTTTAGATTTCTTTTAACTGTTATATTTTAAGCAGTAAGTTCTTCTCATACAACTAATATAAATATTCACAAAAATTACCTGTTTAACATGGCTGACTGAGCATATTTACTTTGGACATCATATTTGGATATCATATTTTTATTGCAAAAACTACTAGTAGAATAAATTGTATCAAAGAGAAAGTGACAGTTTAGTATGTGGAGAATTTTATTGATTAAAACTATTTGATTTTTATAATAGAGAGTTTTATTTCTCATTTTATAGGGCAGAGCGTACAAAGTGGGCAAGTTCCCGTTCCTGGCGAACTCCAGAGCGAAAACGAACGGCGAGCCCGACGGCTTCGTCAAGGTGCTGGCTGACAAGGCCACCGATGTCATCCTCGGCACACACATTATTGGCCCCGTAAGTATTGGCAATTATTTGTTAATTAAAGAAATAGCTGGTAATAAAACATGCATGCATTTTTGCAGAAAGTTCATTCGACCATGACCCAGCCTTAAAAATATTTAATTGCTAAAGGTACCATAAACGTACGCTTGTACGATAAACCAACCCAATTTTAAGAAAATGTATTTATAATATTTTTAAGTATAGTGTGTTTAATAAGAAATAACAATTTTTCTTTTTTGATGTTTAAAAAAAAAATTGACAAGCATATTAACACTGGTCTCTATCTTTTAATCTTTATTTACTTTAAAATTTGTGATTTGATAATAATGCTGATAATTAAAAATATTCCTGTTGAGTTATCGATATTACGTACTTCGCTATCGTATATGTCAAGTAGGTAAATTTAGTATGAAGGTAGTGTGAAGTTGACAATGTCGTTGAATGGTTAGGGCGGCGGCGAGCTGATCAACGAGGCGGTGCTGGCGCAGGAGTACGGCGCCGCGGCCGAGGACGTGGCGCGCGTCTGCCACGCCCACCCCGTGAGTACACGATCTTTTATCAATCTTATCTCCTCAGCCACCGTGGCGTAGTGGGTGATGAGCCGACTGCGAAGCGTGAGGTCGTGGGTTCGATTCCCACCCAGGACAAATATTTGTGTGATGAACATGACTATTTGTTCTGTGTCTGGGTGTTAATTTATCTATTTAAGTGTGCATTTAGAATTATATGAGTATGTTTATCAGCTTTCTGATTACCATAGTACAAGCTCTGCTTAGTTTGGAATCAGATGGTGTTGTGCGAATTGTCCAAAGATATTTAAAATATCTTTAATCTTGACTTTTTTATATATAAATGAACCGAACAAAAAGGCAGACGGGCCGCGTGTGTTAAGCGATCACCATCGCTTCTGCTACGGGCAACCCCAGGGGAGCCACTGAGCAACTTGACTGCCCGTGTAGCATATTTGTTACCATGCCAGACTGCTGGTAGGAGTGTTCCGGGTTCGATTCCCGTCGAAACAAAAAATTGAATAATGAGTTTAATATTTCTGCTGTTGGTCTGGGTGTTTGTGTTTCTGTATTTGTATGCCTCCATGGTATCCACGACACAGGGTATATCTACCCTACTGCGTGGCTATGAGTTTGAAACGTTATATTTATTACTTATCAATCTTTAGGGCCACCACATACACTCGAAATTCCGTTTCGGAACACAGTAGTTGACTGCCAAATCAATTGGGATACTTTAATGAGCTGTAAAAACGCGACATCATAAATTTCGTATGAGAAAAATATTTATAACGTCACAGGGTGGTATAGTCAATTCACTTATTTATTATTGATTTAAAACCTTATAAAAATCATGTACAGAATAATTCAAAACGCATACTTTAAAAAGGTGGCACTGAATCAACCTTGGAAAGCATGATAATTGTTCATTTATTTTTATACATGATTTTTTGTTGCCTTTTAAATCATTATAAATTTAGTCAGATACACTATAAAGAGTGAGTTATAATTATTATGAGTTGTGTCATCGCAAATCATTTTCTTGTATAAAATGTATGGGGATGCCACGTTTTGACAGCTCAATCTAAATTGATTTGTTTGTTAGTCCAAGACCGGCCAAGCGTAATTTAGTGCAACCTTTTTGAAATATGCATTTTGAATTTTTAGGTACATAACCCAATTATGATTCCAAATATCGATTCTGGATATTGACCGCAGGAAATTTTCTCTGATAATATAATATAATAGTAATTCGGCCTTTTTATATGACATTGGCTCATTAGCATTCTTTGGGTAAATCGCAATTTTAAATTGTCATTCATGTTTTCTGAAAAAATGTATGAAGTTAATGACCAGCAATATTCAACAGCGCCTTGATATTCCGAATAGATATAAACGTATGTGTGTGTTAGATTTAATGAATTCCGAATTGAAATTCCGAGTGTATTTGGCCGGCCTTACTCGGTTTGTTGCTCTTGGTACAACTGTGTGGTCCAATGGTAGGACCTTGAGGTAATAGTTGTTAACAATTTTTTACCTTTGGTCCTAACAGTTAAACTAAAAGCGTCCGTAACAAAAAGTGTATCATCGTCCAACTGATGCAGGCAAAAAAAGTGAAAGCAATCAGATATCTGCGATGTTATGTTTCGCTGTGGATGGCAATAGCACCTTTTTATACAAAAAATTTGTGGTAGAAATGAGTCTAGTGATGGGTGGTATCCCATTCCCCTTTCCCATTTCCCCTTGTGTGAACACCAGTCTATATCCTGGCAGTGTTTTATATTTTATACCAAGAAGAGCATGTATCTATCACTGAAGAAGAGTTTAAAGGAGATGTTCAAAAATGTATGGAGGGTGGTATTTAGATTTTTAGAAGTAACAACCAAAGTAACTGTTATATGAGATGAAAGAAAAAAATATTTTGATATGAATAAGCTAATTAAAGTTTAAAAAAACGCCACCATTTTTTTTTAAATGAGTTTAAAGTTGATCGCGCTTGCCATACGGTTTTTAGTTCTGGCAACTCTGATCAATCCTCATTACTCTTGACATGACTGACTTTACATGACAGTGACGTTGACATCAAGACGAGTTCCGACTTCGTTTCGCGTTGTTTGATTGTTTGTAACTTCGTTCGTCGTGCTTTTGAGTATTTTTCGCTGCTTGGATGATCCTTTTTATGACCTTTGCATTCCTACCGGACCCAGATTGATCCTGCTTTTGTGAAAACCTTGCTCTCGTTAATTGGACTGACTACTTAAGTCGAAGATAACCCATCTTTGTACCATCTTCAATTTTTGGGGAAAAAGGTATGTTTCAGATCTATCTTTTTAATGTTTTACACGTTATTTATTCAATTTTCATTTTAAAATGGTTGGTCTGTGATATTAAGATTAATATTTATTTAACACGAGTAATGACTGCGTTTATTTGAGCAAGCGATTCATCCATCCATCAAACATTTAAAACGTCAGTAGTAACTCATGAAATAAATGTACTTGTGTAATGTAATGACATTTTCCTTTTTTAGATACCATGGCTGTATGTATTAACTGCCACATTCTTCTTCGAGCTGACCAACAGCCACATGTATATCATGCTGTAGATTTTGGAGAAGATTTTGTCTTGATAATTGAAGAATGGTGGGGGCGTGAGGTATTATTGTTATGTTTCCTATGTTCTATTTCCTATGTTATGCCACAATGTCAAAAATATTTGAAGTTTTATTCAATTATAAAATTAATCTTATCTTTTTTACGTAACATGCCTAGGCTTGGATGTAGAGGTCTATCAGCTGCAGTGAACATGCTAGTGGCCTGAATGCTAGTCTGATACATTTTTTAAAAAGTTTACTTTTGTTTATAGAAACTGCTAACTTCCATAACACTCAACAAACTTCCATAACAACTCACACAACCAACAAGGCTATTTTAAGTTATTCTTCAATAAGTATGTCCTCTATAAGTAGCCTGTAACTAAACTTCTAATACATTATTGCAGATTGCTGATAATGATCGCTTGTGCCAAGAATGTGTTCAGCTGATTTTTCAAGAATCCAGTAATCGAACTGAAAATCCTGGTTATTATTTTGAATAGACAATTAGGACATATTTGTGTATGCATATCATGTGGCATTTCATTGTCAAGATGCAGTGGAAGACGTAAACGCAGGTTAGGAGAGAATTCAGCTGAGAGAGACTATATAGCCAATGCCATATTTCCTCGACAGGTACTGTATTTCTAAAGTATAGTTTTTTTATTATAACTATTAATTTTCAATCCTTAAACTTCATGTTTTATTGATTGCCAGTGATTTAATGTATATTTTATAACTTGCTTCAATTACAGATTCCAATCGAAGCTTGGGCTTGTAATGCTTGTTGGATAAGAGCTCATCAAAATGCACCCCAAATTCAACCATTGGAGTTCATAATAGACTCAGAACCTGCCAATTTTGCAGTGCCAGCAGTTGGTTATGTGCATCCAGAACCAACACTCCCTTCAAGTTCAATAACTTTGCCAAGTTCTAAAGCTAGTTCTTGGGCTGATGAACTGCCTAACCATCAACCTCCATCTAGGACAAGGGACACAATTGAACTCCGCAGTTATACTCGAACTCCTGATACAACTTCGCACTGTTTTGTACCAGACTATGTGAACACAGAACGCCTGAGGGTTCCACGGTACATAAGGAGGTCAATACTATCTCAGTATAAAATATATGTAACAAATAGTGCAAGAGTTTGTCAAGAACATTCTGTGTTATTTAACTGGGATATTTTAACTCAACTTGAGTTTATTTCTAATTTCACTGCTGATCATCTATCTATATCTATACATATAATAAATCTGTAACAAGTCGGTGTTTGTGCGCGCTAATCTCAGGAACGGCTTAACGTAGAAGGATGCGGTTTTCACTGATGTAATGGTATTTTTGTGGATTAACATTTAGTGTTTGTTTTATTTAAATCGGTTCACAAATAAAAAAGTTACGTCCATTTCAAGAATTTATCGATCAGTGTTTGGAGAATTTGGAAGTATCGTTGTTGATTTATCGAAAACTTCAGTTAATGTATTGAAGTTTTATAATTTACAGTCTCTTAAATGATAACATGAAACTTATAAATGAAAAGAAAAATAGATAATACATAATAAAAAAACCAACATAAGATGAGCTGGCAATATGGTGAACTGTACGAAATAGGGTTCACGCTTTTTCGTACAGTTCCCACACGTCGACAATAATAATAAATATTTTAATTAATCTATACATAAAGCTGAAGAGTTTGTTCGTTCATTCGTTTGTATGTTTGTTTGAACGCACTAATCTCAGGAACTACTGGTTCTAATTGAAGAAATCTTTTTGTGTTGGATAGTCCATTTATCGGGGAAGGCTTTTTTTTATAAATAAACCGAACAAAAAAGCAGAGGGGCCGCGTGGTGTTAAGCGATCACCGTCGCCTATGGACACGGGCAACCCCAGGGGAGCCACCCGAGGGCTTTAGGCTATATAACATCATACTATGACTAAAACCGAAGTCCACGCGAACGAAGTCGTGGGCAGCCACTAGTTTAGAAAATATGTTGCATTTATTACATTCAGGTCCAGCTCGAAGTGTGTTGAATTTTGAAAAGGTAGAAAATGTATCTGATGGCTTATGTCATTATTGGACTGGCTTAACAGTACCAAAGTTTTTAACACTTTTTAATAGCGTTCCTCAGCTGGGGGCAATGTGTACTGCGGACAGGAGAGTCATTTGGACGTATGGCTTCTCTGTTTCTCATGTCAAAGGGCACTATTTCTAATTATTTAAAAAAAGTAAGAATATGCCTTACAGATTTTTATGTGCCGCTTTACTTAGGAATTAATCATATAACTAGGGAGCAACATAGTGCTCGCAATTTATTAATTCCGCAAGGACTATTTGGAACAGAAGAAAATAACCCTATAGTGATCTGCGATGGTACCTACATACATCTACAAAAATCCTCTAATTATCTCTTTCAAAAAAAGAGTTACAGTTTACATAAGTGTAGGAACCTGGTTAAACCATTTTTACTTGTTGCCTGTGATGGACATATCATTGATGCTTATGGTCCTTATGCAGCAACTAAATCCGATGCTGAAATAATAAAGGATTTATTTCAAAATGAAAATTCTTTAATAAGATGTTACTTTAGACAAAATGATATTTTTATTTTAGATCGGGGTTTCCGTGATGCTATAGGGTTATTAACTTCTTTAGGTTTTCAGGTTTTTAAACCTGAACATTTAGATGCAGGTGAAAGACAGTTGTCTACCATCAAAGCAAATAAATCTAGATGGGTAACATTATGTCGCTGGGTGGTAGAAGTTGTTAATGGTCGGTTTAAGAGGGATTTTAAAATATTCCGAGGAGATTACTTTAATATAGGATCTAAACAGCTAATGACTGATTTTAGAATTGCTGCAGCTTTACTCAACTGTTTTCATCCCACTATAATCGACCATCTTGATGCTCAGTCTATTCTTACTAGAGCACTAGAAAGATTTAATGTACCAAACAATTTAGCAGGTTATGTTACCGAAAATAATATGAATAGACAACGAGCTGATTATGTTTCTATTAATGCCAGCTCCCTGAATTGGATGTGTTCCCTGCGATGCAAATGAGAGACCTTATATTATTTTCGCTTGGAATATATCAAATAAAACAAGCCCGTTCTTATTATGGGGAACACAGCAGGTATAATGGTACATTTAAAATTGAAATTGACAGCAGTTTACACAGATATTCGCATAATTCATTATTATTGAGAGGAAGAATTAAATCACGCCATCAAAATAGAAAAATATATTTACACATATATATTATCAAACTTAGATGCTGCTAGTGATGATTGGAATAACAGAATATCTGAATATTACTGTAACTGTATAATAGGAAAGCGTACTGTTGGGAGCTGTGCACATGTTATGACAATAGTTTGGTATTTAGGGTGGGCTCGGCATCAAGACAGCAAAAGCTTGCTCGTGGTAATAACCACGAGCAAGCTTTTTAGATGGTATTTTAATAAGAGATGATGTGGAAAACGAAGAAGAATAAAAGGTGATAATTCAAAAGCATGTATTTTATTTTGCCTTTTCTACAGTAAAATAGATAATTGTGTGGTTATTCACCTAATAGGGCCTAGAACCTTTAGAAGAACGCACAGCATCCATAAGACCTTTCCCAAGCTTTGTTAGGCTTAGGAATTTGAAACCTCTGCTGTGTCCTCAGTTAAGACCTCTATAGTATTCGCCAACTCAATAAATCGTTAACAGTTCAACTATTGAGAAGAGCCCTATCTACCTACTTCATGTGGAAAAATCTAAATCTAGGCAGGGTGACTATCTTCTATATCCAGTTTGCATTGCGATGCTATCATTAGTTTACGCTGATCAACTCAGCTGATCAAATGGATTTTAAGCATATGAAGGTACTATTAACAGTTGGACCAAAATATGATAATGCTTTTTGAATATTATTATCCATGTCCATATAGCGATTAACATAAATAAAACGTATGATTCACAACGTTCATCGATATAATATTGATCGATGATTGTATTGTTCTCTAAATTGACAACGGACAACCTGACACTGACATTAACAAGATTGTCAATGTCTTAACTTTTTTTTTAATATCTGTCTACGGTTGTTTTCATTCTTCAGTCCATATCCATATATTTTATTTTAATAATAATGATTAAAATATTTACGACAAGCTAGAATTACATATAAAAACCTTAATAATACATGTTTTCGATATGTGGTTAGTGCAAATATTCCTTCATATATGAAAATAAGTACTATTTATATTGACCTTTCATCAATAAACAAACTTCAATAAAAAAAAATGGGGGGCATTATAAAATATACTTTCATTGCCATTCAATGACCCAATAAATAAGCTTTAAAATAAGGTACATAACACAGCTGTTGGAATTTCTCCGAAGTGAAATACCATATTTGAACATCTCCTTTCTCAATATTGTCTTTCAATAGGTAGCAAGGCAAGACAAGCCAACGACAGCTTGTTTTGGTTTTGGAGCCCCAGATAATTAGTAATTTGTAACGAGAAACACTTTATTAATATCTTCTCCTAAATCTTATTTTCAGACATGCGCGGAAGCTCTGCGAGAAGCGAACATGGCTGCGTACATCGGCAAACCCATCAACTTCTAAGCCTATATTTAATTTAATTGTGTAAATTTTGCGAATCCAATGCAACAGGTCGGTAGTTATAGGCTATGTCGCATATACGCGGATATAGGAATCTTGTATGAATCTAATGTGATCGACTTGGGTAATAAAAGTAATTATATGTTGTGTTATTGCTGTCTTTGTAAATCTTCAACTCATCTATTCAATATTATTTTGTATTTAAGTGTTTCACTGCTGCATATAATGCACTTTGTATCTATTATTTTTATTCATTCCGCATTCCGGACTACCAGTAATGATTGTCTCTAGGCATTTACTGCTTGTAAATGTGTTATTGTATATTGGTGTAATTTTTCTTTTGTAAATAGTTTTACCAAAATACAGTTCTGTACAAATTATTTTTTGTTTTGTTCATTATGAAATTCAGAAATACAAAAGTATGAAAGAATTTTGATATAATTATTGTATTTTCTTTTATTATCACAACCAAACCAATATAAATGTAAAAATTATCGCCTATCATTAACAAATATTCGAAATGAATGCCCTAATATTCGCAATAGCATGGCAAAGCATAATACTATAATAAATAAAACCAATAAGTAAGTTATTCATTATTCATTTCATATACATTTTGATGGTTAATATCGAAAATAATACTCCCTGGCTTGTATATTATAAAGATAGATATACTGATGCCCGTAAACTCAACGTTAGGTACACCCTGGGTAGAACTAGTTTTGTACAGATTACATATCTAATAATGCTGGAAATGGTCGCCTAAGAGCGGTTTCAGAGAACGTATTTTACGCTGGTAAAATTAGTTTTTTAAGGGAGTGTTGGCGCGAAACAGCCAGATTTGACATTTTACGGTGCATAAAGTAGCGATCGTGTAGCGCGTTTTCCAAAACGACTATATACGCGCCGAAAAATATACTAGTTTGA
Organism: Pyrgus malvae; assembly: GCA_911387765.1. Taxonomy (NCBI): domain Eukaryota; kingdom Metazoa; phylum Arthropoda; class Insecta; order Lepidoptera; family Hesperiidae; genus Pyrgus; species Pyrgus malvae. The sequence goes on along the minus strand of OU426951.1, from coordinate 18,757,347 downwards.
AACCGCTCTAAGCGTAGTATAAATACTGCTACAGATACGCGCGGCCTACTGCGGACCGTAGCTTTGGCCGCTACAAACACACACTACAGCGCTCGCAGCTATAGCTTGCAGGCAGTAGCAAGCGCTATTCGCTTCCCAAATGCTTCATCATGTACAAACGTCAAAGTGACTTGGAAAAGGAAGCTTAGCTTTGTGCAAAGAACAAAAAAATGAGTAACAATAAAAATATACCTATTTTTTATTTTCAGGCGAAGAGAAATAATCGTTCGTAAATATTATTATTTATCATATAACACTGGATAATTCCGCACAGTATCTATTAAAATTTCAGTTACATCTAAGGAAACGACGCCATTTTGTTCAAAAACTACCATTGGCCGCGCGGCATGTTGTAAAAAATTGCAACTGCCCGCGTCTTGGCCTCGCTGCCGCTACGCGAGCGCACACAGCGACGCGGTGGGAAGAGGGCGGCGCATGCGGCCGCGCTCTGACCGCGTGAGTTTGTATAGTTCCTAGACTTAAGATACTACAAAACAAGTCGCCGCCGCCGCGGCCGCCACCTCAGGCCGCGCGTATCTGTTGCAGGCTTAAGAATACAACGCTTTGGAAATATCACACTCGTGTAACTTCATTTTATACAAGTGTGTGAAGCGTCTAGTAGGATTACATTTTAAACTAAATGATTGAAAGTTTAAACAAATAACCCTCCTTCTGGCGCAGTCGGGTAAAAAACAATGAGCTAACACTTTTACTCACTAACAAGTAAAAAAATAGTAATACCGGTCAGTTTCCAATTTACAATTTTTTATCGTTATTGATAACGTACAATAGCGACCATGAGTCTCATCATTCATATAATATTAGCAGAAATTGCTAATATTACCTAAAAATTTAGGCTAATTTGATATTATTTAAATTTTTAAAACACTTCAAATCAGAGAATGCCATATTAATGGCAAGACTTATAATTATATTATAAATTAAAATAAGAAACAAAATAACCCTATTAACCTGAAACATAAAATTAACTATGTTAACTAAGTAATAAGTGCCTATTAAAAAACATCAAACTACTGCGAAAGTATCAAAACAACTTGATTTAATAATATAGATACAAGAAATTCGATGTTTACATTGTTAAGTTCGCCTACAAGTAATAATGACTAGAATCAATTAAAAGTTATGTGAGCATAACAGTATTTACCTAAATATATAAATAATTCGAAGAAAGGAACTTTCATTGCGCAAACAGAAAACCATAGGTAATATATTCAAGTAAATATTGTCATGTGGGACAAACAATATCTATATAAAATATTAATAAAAACCTACAAGTGTATAAAAACCGTTGAAAGCAGTGATAAAATATTGCAATAAAATACAATTCAAAACAATAATTAATAAGAAAAACAATAAGGACGCAACTATGTTTTGACTAAATACATTAACAGTATATCAACAAACAAACAAAATAAGTAGCATTTACTAATAGTAGCAACCGGGAGAAAATGTATGTATTTAATTGTTCTTAAATTAGTCTTCATTATTGATAATACTAAAGAGGCACAACTTGAATAACTTTGCCTGAAAGTTTGGAAAATTCATTGAATTGTACCACACGCTCGCAACTAGTACGAAATATTTTTCACCCAAAAAGAAATTCTCAATGGTATTCAACCCCACGTATCTAAAATTTCGCTACATACATTAAGATAGAATTTGGGAGAAAGAATTTCAATATATTCAGCGCAGTCATTGGAGTACATTATGGCCGCTGCCATGGTGCTTGCGTTAGACTCCATGTATTTGGTCAATACTGCTTCTAACTTCTCAATAGGCAAGTTGTTCTCCAAATAAAAGTTTTTGGAGAGTCTGAAGCACGTCTCCCACAAGTTAGAATCAATTGGAAAGCTACTGATGCATTTGTCTATTATTTTGGCAGCTTTGACAGCCAAACTTTTTTCTTCGTCTACATAACTATCTTGTGTAGAAGGCTCTCGTCTTAAATATTTCTTTTCAACACAGCAGCAAGGTAGTGTCTGATAAATATTCGGATCGATTACTGGAAACGGTGTTTCGTTTAGAATCGATAGAGAAATGTCCTTGATACGTTTAGACATTATGTTTGCGATAATGATTTTACGTTCATTTTGTTTCCGCGAACGATTTTCTTCGTCGTCATCATCGTGATGTGTTAAGTACTGTTGATCTTCTTGAGGTTCGCATTTGAGGCTTTGCAAAAGATATTCCAGACAGTTGGCGTACATTTCTTTATGAAAGGCTAACTTGGCAGCCATATTGAGGTTTCCCGATAATGTTTCTCCGTTTATCCAAGGTTTAAGGAGGATTATTATGTCATCGGCCCAAGATTTCTTGTCGAAGTCATCAATAGAGATCAGCGGGTTCAAGCTAGGTTCGATAGGTTTCCTTTGCAGGTCATCTATATCAAAGGGAAACATGATATCAATTCTATCAATCGGTTGAAAGAAGAATTTATTGCCGCTGCGACTGGCCGGTATTTTTATTACGCGTTTAGTTGTTTTCATCATTATAACTCGGTTCTGAGTCTTCTCCTTCTCGTTATTTATCTGGAAAAATATTAAAATTAAAAGTGGAACGTAAGTAAGTAAATTAAAATTTAAAAAAATCAAACTACGACAATCTTTAGTGAAGTGAAGAAAACTGAACGCTATTGAAGAGTCAAACTATTCAGTCAACACGTTATGTAATGAAGGTAACACTGATCAGTTATATTTAAATAATATAAAATGTAAAAATTAGTATCCTTTATTTATGTATTTTACATTATATGGGTAAAATTATCACAGAACTATACGCTACTACTACAGAATACTGTCGTAACAGCATAGTAAGAGTCTCTTCTAAAGTAAAAACAATTTAGGTTTCATCACAACATTTATGTTTTTATAATATCCGCCCGCGGATCCGCCCGCTTGGGATACACATTTTCCCCGTAGGAATAAAATATTTTCCTCAGATAAAAATACTATGTCACCCCACAGATGCTACCCCTAAATTATCTCCATTGTCCATACAAAAAAAATCAGAAAAATCCATGACACCTTGGTAACGTAAAGAAGGACAAATAAACAAACATAAGTACCTACTTTCACATTCAATTTTATAATATTACTAGCCTTCCGCCAGCGGCTTCACCCGCGTGGACCCGTTTTATAGGTTCCCGTAGGATAAAAACCATCCTATGTCCTTTCCCAAGGTTCACTCTCTGTGTTCCAAATTTCATTAAAATTGGTTCATTAGTTTAAGCGAGAAAGCGTAACAGACAGACAGAGTTACTTTCGAATTTATAATATTAGTTGGGATAGCGGCCGCCCGCGACTTCGTCCGCATGGATGTTTGATTGTTTGAACACTCTAATCTCAGGAACCACAGAAAAATTATTTTTGTGTTGAATAGTCCAGTTATTAGGGAAGGCTATAAGCTATATAACATCATGCTATGCGACATTAAACTCTCCAACGATGTATTCTGTGCTCCAACGCACACACGCACACTGTTTTGATAGATATGATCTTTGACGTTAGGAACACACCTACAGCTTAAACAGTGAGTGCTTCTAATTTAATATGAACTTTATACAATAGCAATAAAGCTCAAATTGACTACGTTTTAGTTAGAAAACATTTGTATGGGAAAAAGAAAAGGGCTGTTTTATGGTTTTTCCGGCAATTATTCGATTTTTTCTCGCCGTAAAAACCATCCTTGAACTTCAAAGAACATTTAAAAAAAACAATTGGCCAAATTGGTCTAGGCGTTGTTGAGTTATGCGCTTACCAACACATTTTGCGATTCATTTTTATATTATAGAAGTAGATATGGATAAATTATCAAACAATGGATTACTATTATTCAGGGCCGAATTTCAATCCAAGAGAGATAAAGTTATTAACCAACTATTCATTTCCATGTCAAAGCGAAATGACGACAGCACTAACATTCATTAGACGAAAAGCCGGGAAAAAATCGACCTAGTATAAAAATTATACTAACTTGGAGGTGCATATTTCCAGAAGCGAAGATCTTTCCATCATCGTTGACATAAATAGTGAAGTCTCCGCCGCAAGCCACGAGCGCTTTGGTCTTCGTCTCCGGTTCCTCTGCTGAGGTGGCTGTCCCCTTCTTGCTGTCTTTGACTGTATCGATTTGTTGATCCTGGGTGAACTTCACTTCAGTTGGGATGTGCACCTGCTTTCTATCCCCACTCCCTACAAACACAAAAAGACATTGCAGAAATCTGCAAAAATAATTGTAATGACGCCTGCATAAAAGGAAAAATAAAAGAGAAAATATATTTTGATGCCAAATAATACACTGTGTAAGGAAAAATTATTAAAGACAAGCGTCTTTAATAATATTCACAAAATCATGGCAGGTACATAAATAGCAGCATGAAATAAAATAAATTTCATGTATAAAATATTAAAGTTTTTGGTGAAATATTTGATTAATAATAAAACTTACCAAGTTGCCCATCAAAGTTAAGACCCCAAGTGTAGATATTTCCGGTGTTCGTTAGTATACATGAGTGATGCCAACCAGCTGCTAACTAAAAAGACAAAAAAACACCTATAAATATAACAAATGGCCATGATGACAGATTTTTAAATACCTTTCCTTATTGTAGGTACACGTCTCCTAGTTTCGAAAAAAAGGTTTATTTCAGCAATAAACTCAATTTTTAACGTAAATTAATGTATTTTCTGCTATGTAATTTGAATTAAGCGCGAAAACGCTCGTAGGTGTCATGGCGTCGGCTTGCTCGTCAAACTTCAAGCAACACGATGACATTAACTGAGACTTGACGTCATTCCTTTTGATTGGCGTTTCAGATAACATGGCCGATTGCTGTATTTAATACTTTTATTTTATTGAAAATCTTATTAATCTTAATGTTTATATTAAAACGGGATCATATTTTAGAACTTTTTTAGCATATATTTTTCTGTAAAACCGTTTATTCTCTGATTCTTTAATAGTGTCATCATGCCAATGGTTCCTTTAATGTTTTTGAGATTGACAGGTAGAGTAACGAGATGTGACTTTTCTGCATGGTGGGACAACGGATTTTTCTTTTTTTAATAATGTTGAATTAGCAGACTATGCAAATCTACTCATGACCTCAAATCCGATTTTTGCCTGAAGTCGTATGCAGTTGTCTTTCCAATCCGGAATATGATGGTAGTCTCGTCTGGCCGGCAACTGCACCTTACCAAGAAAACTTAAAAAATTGCTTTACGGTAAAAATGGGTGCAATGGTGGTTCATCACGCATGGAACCATATAAGTTTTATTTCTGGTAACGTTGGTGTAGTAGCCGAGGCTGACATCTTACTGACTTGAGATCAGACGCGAATTTAACTGTTACCTGCATATATATGTGGGAAGTGCTTTAAGATATGGCGTCATGTTCTGAGGAAATGCTACTATGCTAATGAAATTGCGAGAATGGGTTCCAGTGCTGCGTCCAAGTGCCAAAACGTGATGCAGCATTGTGGCACACGCAAACTGCCGATCGCTGATGCTGAGTGTGCCCCACGGAACATTATTAAGAAAGGTAGACGGCAATAATACGCAGTTTGTATGAAGACTGGTGTCGCCGATTAAGCCCCGCCTTTCACCTCCATTACATCTGTACTTAAATAAATACGAAGCTTACGCACATATTTGCAATTTCTAGCCAATCTTAGCGCCGCACAATCACGCGATTTCAAATGAACGAATCACACCCAAGCACGCACACACGCACGCCTATTCTAGCACGATCGCGTGTTTCTGTAGAGATTTTGGAATTTTGAGCGTTTGCTCAAAATTCCTTGGCGACGTCTGCCCCGCCCACATTTCCATTCAACTTCTGTTAATAATGTTCTGTGGTGTGCCCTATAGCTAATAGTATTAATGTAATTGATGTGGCTCTAAATCAGACTCTACTTACAGGCAGCGGGATGAGATGCAGATCCCACGGGGGTTGTGGCGCGCTGCTAACCGCGGGGGTCACTGCCACCGGGGCCGTAGGGGAGGTGGGCGTGTCCGGCGCGGGGGAGGGGGCGAGGTCGGCGTTGCGTCGTTCATGAGCTGCTCGTGCCTGATGTGGACTGGCGCCCCAACACCACAGCTGCCCTTTCGATGTTAGGTTGGGTTAAATCGGACTCTACTTACATGTATAATGGTTCCCTTCACGTTCTTGAGGTTGACAGGCAACGGGATGAGATGCGGGTCCCAGGGCGGCTGCGGCGCTCTGCTTTCCGCGGAGGTGACTGCCCCCGGGGTTGTGGGGGTGGTGGGCGTGGTCTGCGCGGGGGGAGGGGCGGGGGTTGCGGGGGAGGGGGCGGTTTCGGCCGTGCGTCGTGCGTGCGCCGCTCGCACCTGCTGCGGACTGGCGCCCCAACACCACAGCTGCCCTTTCGATGTTAGCACCAGCTGGGAAACGCAATACACATATTAAAATAGTAAATAATCACAATTTATTCTACAAACACTTGTAGGAATTAATTAAAGAATACTTATATTCGCTGTTTGCGTCGTCTTGCATAGTCAGCATTTCATGTGAAGCGCGCGGTCATGTTACTGTCGGTATCGCCCTGTATTTTCTATTTTGTATTGTGTCACAACTACATGTGATGGCTTACTCGCACGTCTATCACCCCTTTAAACAGTTATAAGATTATGACACTTCTTTAGGTGTATCGAATTCATTTCTCCTTGTAAAATACTGTGTGTGTTAATTTTAAAGTTTATTGAAGAGGTCCTTGTGGTATGAGAAGTTGTTGTAACTGTTCATTGTAGCTATTTAGGGACTCAAATTATAGAAATAATCAACTGTAATTAACTCCTCAGTAATATGTAGTGCAGCCATCCACGACCTACATAATAAGTATATTCTGCCACTACCTATACGGAATCGCTTAAGGCTCTGACTGCAGCCAGCGACCTTGAGCAATGGACACTCCATACATAATGTTCTATAAAACAGCGCTGTGTTTGCAGCTTTTATTTACAATTTTAATTTAATTATATTTACAAAAAGTAATATTTATATATAATTCTTTATTTATAAAATTCGTCTGTACAAACTGATTACCTTTGCAACTTATTACACAATCAGCGGGACAAAAATTACCCAGGCACAATTCATAATTTATTTGTCAAAATCGGGTTAGCACGCGAGTCGAGCGACACAGGTCCACCTAGCAGCGCGCCTCAGCGATCACTACCGATGTCCGTAGGAGTGAGCGAGAATTGTTGCACTTGGAATAGAAGGGCCTAAGTGCCAAACCAGAAAATTCGTTATTTAAGTAAAAATTGCAGATTTATTGAATATCTAATTCAATCAATTTCTTTACTACCATTTATCACATAATTAATATAATAAATATATAATAATAATAATATCTTTGGACAATTCACACAACGCCATCTGATTCCAAACTAAGCAGAGCTTGTACTATGGTAATCAGAAAGCTGATAAACATATAAATACATACTTAAATAGATAAATTAACACCCAGACACATGGGTGGGAATCGAACCAATGACCTCACGTTTCGCAGTCGGCTCATCCACCCACTACGCCACGGAGGCTGTCAATTGTACTAAATTTCATTAACATTGAACTGAGAAAAAGGTCATTTAAGTATTTTCAGAGGCTACTTTGATATTTTTTTCTATCGAGTCAAGTTTTTGAAATTGTGTTTTGGAAATAATCACTAGGTCAGATGTTCAATTATAACTACTGTAACGAACGTGTCTGCCAGATAGCCAATCGGAGCCATGCCGCCATGACGTCTTCCTTAAGCCAAGTCAAGCTCTAGCCAATAAAAAGGGAGTCGTCTCTATATAAGCCATTGCCAGCCATTATTCTGTGTCATTCTGCTTGTCAATAAAAAAATGCAGAAGCTCTGTCCGTTTCTATATAGAAGGTCTTGTATACTCACGTTGTGAAAATAACCGACAGCTAGCAGTTTAGCGGGATCGGGAAGAGCGACATACATCGCTTGGGACGACTTTTGTCTCCCGCCCCTACCAAGCTGACCGAACACGCCCGCACCACCTACGTACACTTGTCCATTTCGAGTGAGAACTGCTGTATGACAGGCGCCACAACCTACGCTCTGAAACTAAACAACATAAATTGTTGTATTTTTTCATATTCTTCAATATTTTGAAATTAATCTTTAATTATTAATCGCATATATTCCACAAGAAATAAGGCAAACAGTGGTGATCAACCAGCACTAAATCAGTAATTTTCTATATATATTTTGTTTTGGACCAAATTGTTGATGTTCCGTAGAACATTGGGGACAAACGCTTAAAGAGTTGTTCAGACGTACCAAAAAAACGCCAAGCAGATTAGCTTTCTACATGAATATTTTTTTAATGGGTTGTGTACCTTAATGCCTTGAAGTCGAAAGCCTGCCTGCATTGCATGTTGAGGAGTCGAATGATCATCAATCGTGCCTAAAAGAAGTTGTCCATGTACACCCCATCTGTAAACGAAAATTAAATTAATTTTATTGTGTGGTTCATTTGTGTTCGTAAGTATAATTTGTCACTGGGTCTGTGTTAGATCGGTCGATACTACAACAGCTTTACAGAAATTAGACGCGCGCGAGCGGCGGACCTTTGTCACTGGACAGGGTCGCCATGTACGGCTCTGATCGGGATCTTTAGTAAAACGACCAGATTCGTTGAAGAGTAGTTTATTACTGACTTAACATAAAAAAACATACATTATATTACTTAGGATTAACACACACTACAATTATTGACGACGACGTAATTGACGTGGGGTAAGCTCCAGGTTTCCCCCAACCCGCATTGGAGCAGCGTGGTGGAGTAAGCTCCCAAGGGGGAGAGACCCGTGCCCAGCAGTAGTACGCAAAAAGAATTGCAGCCAAGTTCCTGGTTTCTCCAATAATAGGGTGACATTCATGCCCAGTGGGGTGCAACATGAGTTGCATCCATTTTGAAGCTGGTCCGAATGAGTCAGTGTGAAATCGCCCATTTAGTAAAGGACAAAGTAAATTGTGTGGTAAACTACTATTTCATTGTTTGGTCTTACAATATCTTACGTATTCGTAGGATATTCAAAGTTTTAGGGCGCGGTAACACATCCCAGGTGTGGAAGCTGCCTGTAACTGTCAGAACTGATAGTGTTCCGGCGGCGATGGACAAGATCTCGAGAGTTCAATACGACTCACCCCCAGGTGTAGAGACGGCCGTCCATGTCGATGGCGGCGGAGTGGTAGTGGCCGGCGGCGATGGGCAAGATCTCGAGAGTTCAATACGACTCACCCCCAGGTGTAGAGACGGCCGTCCATGTCGATGGCGGCGGAGTGGTAGTGGCCGGCGGCGATGGGCAAGATCTCGAGAGTTCAATACGACTCACCCCAGGTGTAGAGACGGCCGTCCATGTCGATGGCGGCGGAGTGGTAGTGGCCGGCGGCGATGGGCAAGATCTCGAGAGTTCAATACGACTCACCCCCAGGTGTAGAGACGGCCGTCCATGTCGATGGCGGCGGAGTGGTAGTGGCCGGCGGCGATGGGCAAGATCTCGAGAGTTCAATACGACTCACCCCCAGGTGTAGAGACGGCCGTCCATGTCGATGGCGGCGGAGTGGTAGTGGCCGGCGGCGATGGGCAAGATCTCGAGAGTTCAATACGACTCACCCCCAGGTGTAGAGACGGCCGTCCACGTCGATGGCGGCGGAGTGGTAGTGGCCGGCGGCGATGGGCAAGATCTCGAGAGTTCAATACGACTCACCCCCAGGTGTAGAGACGGCCGTCCATGTCGATGGCGGCGGAGTGGTAGTGGCCGGCGGCGATGGGCAAGATCTCGAGAGTTCAATACGACTCACCCCAGGTGTAGAGACGGCCGTCCATGTCGATGGCGGCGGAGTGGTAGTGTCCGGCGGCGATGGGCAAGATCTCGAGAGTTCAATACGACTCACCCCCAGGTGTAGAGACGGCCGTCCATGTCGATGGCGGCGGAGTGGTAGTGGCCGGCGGCGATGGGCAAGATCTCGAGAGTTCAATACGACTCACCCCCAGGTGTAGAGACGGCCGTCCATGTCGATGGCGGCGGAGTGGTAGTGGCCGGCGGCGATGGGCAAGATCTCGAGAGTTCAATACGACTCACCCCCAGGTGTAGAGACGGCCGTCCATGTCGATGGCGGCGGAGTGGTAGTGGCCGGCGGCGATGGGCAAGATCTCGAGAGTTCAATACGACTCACCCCCAGGTGTAGAGACGGCCGTCCACGTCGATGGCGGCGGAGTGGTAGTGGCCGGCGGCGATGGCGGCGACGGGCGCGGGCCAGCGGCGCCGCACCAGCAGCAGCGCGCCCGCGGCCGACGCCGCCTCGCCCTCCGCGCCCGCCCACGCACTGCCCACGCCGAGTTGTCCGTAGCGGTTGTCGCCCGATGCGTACATCTGATTGGTGGGAATGGGTAGATTACGAGTAGTGACGTATTACGCTGCGCATCGACGTCACGCGGCAAATCATCGAACACTGTCTAACGCGGCTCGCATAGCAGTCGCGCAAAATCGATACCCAATTTTACTTCAACAGAAATATGTGTTATAGATGTTCGATTCGATATAAAGTTTAATGAGTAAACTGTACGATTAAAGTTTGTACGGTGTAAAGTCTAATTTTGATACCTTCTAACCTTTTTTCTTCTTCAATACTGTCCTATTATAATGGTAAAGTCCACGCCAAACTTTATTGCGGATCTAAAGTGAGCTACGAGTGCTTGTTTGCGCCGGTACAGTCACTTTACGTTCCGATGACACCTGAAACTAGCTAATGCGACGTGTCTTATTACTAACTTCAGATCCGCAATAAAGTTTGGCTCGGCTTTTAAATGGTTAGTTCCGATGAAACCTAAAACTAGCTAATGCGACGTGTCTTATTACTAACTTCAGCTCCGCAATAAAGTTTGGCTCGGCTTTTAAATGGTTAACAAATCTTCTTTCCTTTGACTCGATATTATCTTCAAAAAACTTTTAAAATAATTTTAACAGAATTGAACTTAAATGCTAGCGAATAGCAAAACAAAAACCCGTTAGCAAAAAAAAAAGAGATACTCACGCCATTCTCAGTTAAAATAAGCGTGTGGTGTCTTCCACAAGCCACATCGATAACTCTTCCTATCAGCTCCGTATTGACCGGAGTGTGCGTCATCATGACCTTAGCGTTGCCGTCATCCACCACGGCCCAGTGCGCTAGACCACAGGAAATGGCCCGTTTGGGCGTGAACTGGCTCTTCCAGGTCTCCGGCTCCTGGGTCACTTGCAGGTTTATGTCTGGACAGGGGTGTCGGCTTTCAATCACGCTTGCGACTTGCACGAACGTAGATATTAGTTGAAGCATTCTTGTTGCCTGAATAAATATAACCCCTTTCATTCTACTTTGTATTTTGTTACCAGACATTAAGGACTGAGACTTTGAGAGTTTTGGCCGAAAGTCGGAAAGGACGTATTGTGCTCTTGTTTTCTTTTCATGGTGTCTTTTTGAGTTATATCGGACAAAGTTGATGGCATTTTATTCGATATAGGTTATTTACAGTGCGAGAATATGTTTTTCCAGTTGCCTCCAAAAATTTCAACGGTCACGTAATGGTAAAGTAGTCATAGCTTTACTTGAATGTCTGACTGACTTGACTGATTGACTGATTACTGACGACTTACTGATTTTACCTATAAAATTACTTGTCCAGTTTCAAAGGAATTGGCAAAACGAGATGCAAAAATTATACTTGACGCTGGCAATATGCACAGTTTGTGATGCCATAATTGAAAAAAAAAGGACTAACTTTACCAAACTGTTATTCTTAGGATAATTGTATGATTTTTCCGTTCACATTTTTATCCTTGGAATTATTTTACTTATATCATTGAACTCATTGTTTTTTTTTACTGTTACAATAGTAAAAAAAAAGAAAGTTGGAATATGTATAAATTCTAAAAAGTACTTACATAAATTGAAGTAATTCCTTGTTTAAGATCTCGCATTATAGGACGTAACTGATCTTGCATTGGATTTAACCATAAACATAAGCACTGTAAGGAAAAAAAACAATAATTAATATTCTTACAACCATCTGAAATATTATTTATTATTTTATCATCATTCTTATCATTTCTGAACACAAAAGTGTAATAATATTTTAAACAGAAAAGACCATCGCGGATCACCTGACAGATGTTCTAAATTAAAGTATTCTAAATTATTTTACAAGTTATATTATGCATATAAATTCACCTTTCAAACAAAAAAAAACACAATCAAAATATATCACCACCACCACCTTTACGCGACGTTTACGCGTCGGGAGTTAAAAAGTAAATAAAGGAATAAGTAGATACATGATGGTGTAAATTAATATCTTTTTTATCCCTTGTTCGCGTGTCCTATTAATTAACATTACCTTTTTTTTATTTGAATGGAGTAGCAGACGAGCATGCAGACCAAGTGGTGTTAAGTGATCACTGCAGCCCATGGACATCTACATACAACCTCAAGCAAGCATAGGTAAGTCTTGTCTGAGGTCGTATGCAGTTGCGCTGCTACTCCAGAGACTGGTAAGTAAGAGAGTAAGTGTGGCCGGCAACTACACCTTTCCATCGAAAAACAATAGAATTGGTTCATGGCAGAAGTGGGTGCAGTGGTGGTATTTCCCCGGGCGAACCATAATAGTTCTACCACCTACAACATATATATAGAGTATACAGATAAATACAGTATCAGTTTAAATACGCAGGATATATATATAGATATATACAGTACCAGTTTCTAACGTAAACGTAACAATGTTATTTAGTCTGCGTTACCCTATAAATAGGTAAACCTGATACTAACTAATGTAAAAAAACTAACCTTTAACATTACAGTATCAAACTTATTGCATTTCTCCATTATAAAATCAAAGAGCCACTGTCCATTTTCCTCAAGCAATATAGGCACCAAACAACTTTGTCGCAGGAGACACACTAAGGCCCCACGACAAATTTCACTCCTTGCTTTGATGGCTGACAGCATTAGATTGGGATGTCCGTGGTGTATGCTGAACACCGGCACCAGGTCCCATAGACCTATAGCTGCGGCGATAGATGTCAGCTCCAGTAGCTCAACTGGTGTTAGGTTTTGCAATTTAACTTCCCTAAAACATACAATAGGTTAAAAGATCTTAAAATGTGCATAGCTGGGCGCAACACTTTTTTGCGTCCCACTGGTAGGCACTCTCCCTAGGTCTCTCCCCATTATTGCAACACACTGTTCCAATGAGGATGGGTGGCAATGCGGGTTTGTGGTCACCCCGCTATGGGATGTTTCTGGAACCACCTCCGCCTCAAATAAGGCCTCTGAGGTTTAACAACTGTTATCTATAACAACCTGGACCGACTGCTTAACGGGCCCTCTGAAGCACGGAAACGGGCATGAAATTTTTGACACTTTGGCTTAGCTGCGTAGATTCGCTTGCGTTTTACACTCGCCGCTGGGCCATGTGCTCTCGTTTGTGCAAACTGTGCCTACTATAATACTTCCCAATCTTCAATTTTGGCTGATAATGTGCAGAAAATGAATAACCAATTTAATACCACTTGATTTGTTTTATAACAAACTGCTGTGAAAATGACATCAAAATAAGGCACTCTAACTCTGCTTTTATGAAGAAATTCACGCATATTTAAACTTGAATTTAAAACTACTTCTTGTATGCTAAGTGCACAACATTATCTTCATCAGTAACTACAATATTTTTTGTTTAATCAAATGGACTTTACATGAGTTTTTTGCTATTTGCTATTGCTACTATGACTATTATATATTTGGAGTAGAACGAAAAGAGAACCTATATTTTAGAGTATTTATCTTTAGCCTTATCCAAAGCTTATAAAACATATATGTACATTTGTACGGTGACGTAAATTGCTTACTGTTACTGTTTTTACTAATATTTCAGTGTGCATAACAATCGCCGCGCGAGACGGTCGCGTCCTGGCAATAAACTTCTTCACAACTTAACTTCGACTTTCTTTGCGCACTCAACCAACTCTATGAGTACGGTTCTAACTGGAACTGTACAACATTTCTATGTTTACTTACTTATCAAATTTCTCTTCCTTGTTACTACCAACTTTTAACAAAGATGCCAATAACTTGACTGTAAGTGCCGCGTTGCCGAGGTTGCCTAAGCTGCCATTTTGTTTGTACATCGATAGTTCGTGCAACCGTCCAAATACGCCCAGTCTTGCTATCCAACCATCTGGCTGGCTCTGAAAAAACGATAAACTTGTACTAGGTACAAAAAAGCTAAAAATATTGACATGGATTCATAGCTTTTTACTGAAAACTGCTGCTACGCATCGGCGTGCCTCGCACGTATTAGAGGACAAAGTGTAACCTATGTATGTATATACTTAAAATTGGTATCAGAAACTGTAACAGAACAGTCAATTACATACAGCTTACACTAATATTATTACAATCAAGCGTATTGAAGCTGACAGATGTTTAGTATTCTTTATTAAGAACCCTATACAACAGTCAGATTAATTGCCTCTAATAACTGGGGTTTGATTTTAAAGAAAAAAATGAGAAATATTGGTTACTAAAAAAGCTTACAGTTTCTGCTACCATAGATTGCCTGCAAGAGCGAAAAAGCGAGAAGAGGTGGTGTGCGGTGCGACTGCCACTTTCTTCACATTGTTATGAAGGAAGACATCGTTCTAAATGGTGCCCGTTCAGATCCCGTGCCACATCACACATTTTTTAGCAATCTTAACAGTCCCCGTATATGTACCATATATATGTATGTACTTACCTGCGAGAGAGAAAACATATAGGTGCGCGGGTGCCAGCTTGCCGCGGTATAGCAGCATCTCAGCGGCTGTTCGTAGTAAGGAAGGCATGGCGGCTCCGAACATGGCCGCCGCATTTTCAGCACCACGCATTATTACTCCTACGAGCCACAGTATAGTTACTTACCTGTGAGAGAGAAAACAAATAGTGCGCAGGTGCCAGTTTGCCGCGGGATAGCAGCATGTCAGCGGCGGCTCGTAGTAACGAAGGCACAGCAGCTCCCAACGCGGCCGCCGCTTGTTCTGCTCCCGCCCCGCCTCGCATTATTACTCCTACGAGCCACTCACATGGCTCACATCTATGGAATAAAAAGATATAGAATTTTCTTTTATCTATACTAATAATATAATTATTATTACATGAAATTCTACAACCTACAAAAAATAAGCATAATTATATTTCTGGTTCCCCATGTTATAAGTAATCTAAGAATACAAGTGTAATAATAAATATCAGATGGCGAAAAAAAGGTTCCTCAAATATGTAACAAAGAAGCATTATTCGTAAATTACAACACATATAAATGTTACAGGTGCATAACAGCTTCACAAGGCATGGCTCTACTTTAAAGTTTTACTCTATAGGGGACTTATACCATATTATGAAATAATATAATTTGAATATGAAAGCATTTAGAATTGTCAAAAAAATTCATTGAACATACACTGTGTTCAGTATGTAGGCGCCACAATTGGTGACCACAAGGCAGGGCTCCAGATGGAAGCGAGGCAGCTGCAAATCACACATAAAGGTAGGTTCGTGCCAACCGGGCGCTGCGGCCGGGGGCTCCTTGCCGGTCATCAAATACGCCGCGTGGACATCCCCAATCAATTCACATGACCACAGCTCGGAGAACTCTGACTGAAAAGGATATATTGTGCAGGTTAATTGTTGAAATCTAGCAGAAATTGACATTTACAAGCGTAGATATATTTTCTGTGAAACAGAGATTACACAACACATGTGTGAGAGTCGGTTCGAAAATCATCTTTTTATGTTTATAGAGGATTAGTTTAATGTTCCAAAAATTCAATTAAACATAGATCTGTTAGTATAAAAAAACGTTTTGCACTCATAGCCCCACAGTAGGGTTTAGAGTATAATAAACACATTCAAAATTTATTATTGTTTCTTTATCTTGATAATTTAAATTTATCAAGGTTGCTCTAGACCTAGAAACTTGAAATTTCGTACAGGGGTTTCTTACATTTTATTTTTATTTTTTATTTGCATGTAATAACAGACGAGCATGCAGGCCACGTCGTGTTAAGTGGTCGCTGCAGCCCATGGACATCTACACACAACCTCAAGCAAGCATAGGTAAGTCTTGTCTTGTCTGAGGTTGTATGCAGTCCTATTACAAATAAAAATGATCTGGTTAGGCAAAGATAATAAGAAATAAATGTATGGGTTTCAATTTGGACACATGAAATCTGCAAAGTATATTCACTT
Source organism: Pyrgus malvae (assembly GCA_911387765.1). Lineage (NCBI taxonomy): Eukaryota > Metazoa > Arthropoda > Insecta > Lepidoptera > Hesperiidae > Pyrgus > Pyrgus malvae. Next base: position 18,740,990 of record OU426951.1, on the reverse strand, counting down.
CACTAATGATCTGCTCTAATGTGGCACAATTAGTCAATATATAAATAACATGCAGGGAATTAATGTCATGTAAGTAACTGGATTTGTGGAGCCGAAGATCGTTCTCAGTGGCACGCCTTGGGCCTACCTCCAGGCAGCAGTAGAATGATATGGGATGATGATTTGTATGTCATGGATAGATAACTTAATATAATACATAGTATGATTTACCTGAACCACAGAGAAATTTGCACTGTGAATTTCTAGTTCATTTTTCCGTAGCAAGTACAATAATTTCTGAGACCAGAGACCTTGTATGTAAAGTCCATCTTTTTTTATTACAGGCCTAAGTGTCCTAGATGGTGTAACTTCTTCAGGGCTTTCAAGCTGAAACATAATTACAATAAAAGTAAGGCTCAAAGTTGGCAAAATTACATAAAATATATAAAAGGTAAGGGGGTCATCTATAAATTGCGTCACACGAAAACCAAGATTTTTTGACCCCTCCCCTGTCCTTGTCACAGCTGGCCACAATTAAGGTACTCCCCCCTGCAAAGTGTCATGTCAAACATAAAAAATAATTAAAAATTGCAAAAGTAATATACAAAGTCTATGGACTTTTAATACTTTAATACCTAGTAGATATTTTAAATTTTGAAAGGTGATGTGATGTCACACGTTAAGTAGTTTATTTCAGAGTATAGACCCCTCCCCACCCGTTAACACACAATGTCACATTTGGTCGATACCTTTCCCCCCTGTAACGTGTGACGTAATTTATGAATAACCCATAACAAATATCCAAAACCTACAATCATGGTTCCTTCGTTCAGTTCAAAAGCTGTAAGGAAATGTCTACCATTCACATACTGCGCAGTCAGAGCCCATTTGTTTGAACCTTTACGGAATACTGGCAAGTATTCAGCTGGCTTTAGTACATATTCAACAGTTTGAGATTTGTTATCATCTGTAAATAAATATGAAATTTTGAATACATCAAATTAAATTGTACACAAGAGTAAAGCATTCATAGTTACCATAAATTATAACTTTATTTTATTCAACAGTTTTATGAATTGATCATTGATCACTTTGGCTTATAAAAAAGCTGTTGACATGCAGCAATGAATTTGGCTATCCTCATTATTGGGAAGATCTGGATGGACCATAGTTGAGTTTCAGCAATGAATATAAAACATTCATATGACAAAAAATGTTACATAAACAGACTGACTCACAAGAAACCTTTATATATTAGCTAGATTATACCTTTCCGTGCTTCGGAGGGCACGTTAAGCCGTCGGTCCCGGTTGTTGTCGATAGATAACAGTCGTCAAACCTTGTCGGAGGCCTTATGGGCGGTTTGAAAACATCCGACAGCGGGTTGGCCACTAACCCGCATCTCCACCAACCCGCATTGGAGCAGCGTGGTGGAGTAAGCTCCAGGCTTCCCCAATAAGTGGGAGAGACCCGTGCCCAGCAGTGGGACGCAAAAAGGGTTGCAGCCATACCTTTGGATCCACCCTGTATAAAAAAGGTAATTTTGTCTTTGGATAGCTGCCTGATATAGGACATGAAGCCATCCTTCTTCTCTTTATCAGTTTGTGACCTTATCTGTTGGAGCCAATTGTAGCCAAATGACCTGTGCTCTAACACCAACTTCCACTGTTGAGACTGTCCTTTTGATATCTAAGGTATAAGGCAAAAATACAAATGAAAACCATGGTACATGAATAACTTTATGGACAAAATTTCCAAAGCACATTATAAATTATAAACTATATTATACTACTACTATATTACAAAGACCAAAACACAAAAAACCAGAATAAGAATAATATTAAAACTCATTATTCAAATTTCTATAAAACTGTACCCTATATTGGCAGTTTGTCATTATAAATATTGTGCCATAGGGAGATTATAGATTCATTGTTACTAAACTTGAAAATCCAAAAAATATCACACTGTAATATTAGCTTTTGTAATATTGTTAACTATCTATTACTCACCAAAAGAGCCAGTAAATCCAAAGAGTCATCAAAGCATATTTGTAAATCTGTTATTTCTCCAGTAACTTTTGTTTCTCCAACAATACATTGTAATTCCATTGAGTAGAATGTTATACCTCCAGTCTATAAATATAAAAATGTTCCATTCAAAAACCCCCAGTAATTCATTGAAAATATAACAACTGAAGATTCATTCAATCAAGGTTGGGAAAAAGGGTGATACCTGAAGTTTTTATTACTGATGAAAGCTAGCAATCATCAATCAGCAAGTGTACAGAATGTGTCCCACTCCAGAGAGACCTTGGTGAAATTTAAATGAATATTATGTGTGTTCAATAAATTAGCAACTCACCTTAGACCCTATAATTATTATGTTTTCAGACTCCTTTGTCAACCACCATACCACTGAGGTTGGGTGTGGTATTTCACCGAGCGGGAGGACGGTCACACTCGTTAGCGACCATTTGTGATCAAAGGTGTTTTGAGGAATGAACAGAGGAAGAAATGGAACGAGCAATACTTTTTGGTCACTCACAATTAGTGCCCAAGTTCCACTCGGCTCAAAGCACATACAATACACGGGATTATCAACAAAATCCCAATCGTAGACATGATCGAATCGTTCCGATTGTGGATTGATGTACAAAAATACTAATTCTTTGTCACTTGATAATGCCAAAAATTTCTTTAGCCCTACTTCGTAGAAACTGTGATTTACTATATCGAGATGTATTAGGACATCTAATTTAAATAATCCCGAAAAATCCAAGGTTTCATTTTGTTGAGCCATAATCTATTTAAATTTCCCAATTTTTTTTAAATGACTATATTTCATTCATTAGCACTGACATGACATGACAAAGAAATATATTTTTTTTTTTTTTTTTTTTTTTAAATGGCAACGTGCCTGTGGCACATCATGCCAACGACAAAACGGAGAAACATTCGGGATAAGGATTTAACGCAGCGGATGGAATTTAGAAAAAATCAATCAGGAGAGTAAGGAAATGATGGAAAGAATACACTATACATATTATATAATACTAATATCAAATAATTTATTTTGTTAGCTGATAGACAAAAGAAGGTAGGTACATATTTCATTAGTTATACTACTTATCAAATTAATATTTTGTTAGAAAGAATAAATGAGGATAATACTTTATATATTTTAACATTATTATTAATTAGCAAACAAGGAGTTGAAGATGGGAAAGGAACTCTTAAGGACAAAAGTGATTCAAAAAAGGAGGTACGATCATGGAGGGGACAGGAAAATAAGATATGATTCAAGTCTCCCACCTCAGCGCCACAAACACATTTTGAACTATCTACTAAGCCAAGCTTTGCAAGATGGTTTGGAGAACACGTATGACCCAGACGCATTCTTATAAGAATGCTTGTAGTTTTCTTGTTTAAAATTACTTTGGAAAACCAAGGTTTTATTGGAATAACGGGTTGAATCTCATAATAATATTTGCCTTTATATTTACTGCTAAGATTCCATATATCAGTCCAAGACTTTTTTAAATATGATAAAGGCAAAGGTTTTAGGTCGGGGCAGAAGATTTTGTACGGAACTTTGTCTCCTTCTACAACAGCTTCCTTTGCTAAGTTGTCGGCTTTTTGGTTGCCACATATACCACTATGGCTAGGTATCAAAGTGAAGAAGATAGAATAGTTTCTTAAGGAACAAAGACGAACTAGATGCTTTATTTGGAAAATAATTGGATGAAACGGACGGCTATAAAAAGAAAATTTACCAAGAGCTTGGAGGGCACTTAAGGAATCTGTAAGAATGATTGTTTTATTTAGTTTCATTAATAAAATATACTCAACTGCTTTGAGAATCCCTAAGCACTCTCCTGTAAATATTGATGATTCCGGTGGAAGTTTAACTTTTTGAACGATATTGTATTGTAAATGAAAAATACCTATTCCTACACAAACGTTATGGTGACGATCATGCTTTGAAGCATCAGTATAAATTTGATGAAAATGAGACCAGTTTCGATCCATGACATAATTAAACTTAGCATTTGCAATGGGGTCAGATTTTTGAATACCTAGATCATAAATTATATTTAGAGGCGTAGTGATTGATTCATAACTATATTCAAATAATGGGAGTGTCGTAGATCTATGCAAAGGGGATGAAAGAGATAAATATTTCTGATAACTAATAACTAGACATGGCGGAGATTTATGAGACCAATATGAAGAGCTGTTTACTAATTCAAATAGAGATTTAAGCTTAGGCAGTAGTGGATGATTCGAGAATTGTAATGCTCGAAATAAATATCTATCAGACAACATTTGTAGTCTTAGATAAAGAGGAGGTTCGCCACATTCTACTTGTAAAGCATTTATGGGGCTAGATTTCATTGCACCTGTAACTATTCGTAGCGACTTTGATTGAATGCTATCAAGTTTTTTAAGACCAAGTTTATTACATGGTTCTAACAAAAAACTTGCGTAATCCAAAACGCTCCTGATAATTGAATTATATAAAAGTTTTAATGAAAGCGGATGCGAACCCCACCAAACGCCTGTGAGGCATCTGAGAATATTTAGTAATTTTTCACATTTATTTGAAATATGTTCACAGTACATTTCGCCCGCCAATTTAGAATCTAAAATAATTCCTAAAAATTTAACATTAGTTCGTGGTGGGATTAAGGTTCTATCAAAGAATAAATAAATCGGAGGAGGAGATCGCATTCGAGAAAATAAAACAACAGAACTTTTTGGGATAGATAATTGTAAACCATTTTCGTCTAACCATTTTTTTAATAATACTAAGGCAGTTGATAATGAGGCACACGCATTATCAATATTTTGGTTTATAGAGTACAATAGCAAGTCATCTGCATATTGGAGAACATTTACCGTATTATTTAATGAAGACTTCAAATCACAGGTATAAATATTATAAAGTAACGGACTTAAAACTGAACCTTGAGGCAAACCCTTCCAAACTGTTCTTGATATTTTTTCAGAGTTAACGGATAAAACAATAAACCTCTCAGATATCAATTTTATTATAAAAGATATAAATTTAACTGGAATATGTAATTTCTTAAGTTTTTCAGCTAATACTATTGGGAGAACATTATCGTATGCTCCATTTATGTCTAAGAAAGCTGCAACTACAGATTCGTTTTTCGAAAATGCTAACCTGATATCAGTTGTAAAAATACTTATGCTATCTATAGTACTTTTCCCTTTTCTAAAACCAAATTGACTTTCGCACAGCAGACCGTTAGATTCCAAGTACCATTCTAACCGATTTTTGATCAAGTGTTCTACAAGTTTTACGATAACAGAAGATAGTGCTATAGGACGATACGAACAGGGGTCTGATGGGTTTTTGGAAGGCTTCAATATAGGAATGATCTCATGGGTTTTCCAAGATTGCGGGATATTTCCTGTATCCAAGATAGAATTAATAATATCAAGAAAACCGATAAGAGTTGTATCAGATAAATGAGACACAAATGAATAAACAACGCCATCTAATCCTGGACAAGAATCTTTAACATTTTTTAAAATACCTTTCAATTCTAGAAGAGAAAATGGAGAGGCAAGAGAATTATTATTTACATTCAATGGCATTGTAAAATCTACGTTTATATTCTGAGGAGCGTTGGCTGGAGCCAAGTTATCCATAAATTGATTTGCTAGGGGAGTAGAAATAGAGTTTGACGTTGTTGGAATAAAACCTGATCTGAATCGCCTGATATTTTGCCAGACCATGGACGGGGATGAATCTGGAGATAAAGAAGAACAGAATTTTGTCCAACTATCCCTTTTTTTCTTTTTAAATAATGATTTAGAATAATTTATGGCAGTTATTAATAAAACAAAATTTTTCTCGTTTATGTTCTCATTATATGTTTTTTCCGCTAATTTTCTATCCTCTATTGCTTTTTTGCATTCTGTATCCCACCAAGGAGGGGATGGAATATTGACTCTATGTTTATGTTTTAGAGGAAAAACTGTATCTGCTACATTTATAATAATTTTAGCTAACATTTCTGCCCTGTAGGTTAAATTTAAAAAGTTTTGGTCTGAAATTTGTAAATATTGAAAATTCTCTTCAACAAGTTTGCGAAATAGATCCCATTTGTCATTGGTAGCTTGCGAAATGTTGTGTTTGAAACGACAAGGTTTTTTGGAAGTAGTTTTATCTTTTGTAGGAAAAGTTATTAAAATAGGAAAATGATCACTTCCAAAAGTAGAAGGTAGTACAGACCAAATTAAAGAAGAAGCTAACGAAGCTGAGCATATAGATAAATCAATTACACTTCTACCTTCATATGGACCAGTGCGTCGAGTAGGAGAACCATTATTTAAAATACAGAAATTATTTAAATCTATAATGTCCAATAAATGTTCACCCCAAGAATTAGTAATCGAACTACCCCAAATTTGATTTTGGCAATTGAAGTCCCCCATAATTAGGAGAGGTTGAGCGATATTTTTAAAGAAACTATTTATCTCATTTAATATTAGGGAATTAGGCCGAGGAATATAAAGAGACACATAACAAATATTATTTATACATACTCCTACAATAGAAAAATTATCATTATGAGGAGGAAATGAAATAGTCGAGAAATGGTAATTATTTTTTATTAAAATGGCAACACCACCATACCCGTCAGGGCGATCTTCGCGAACTATGTTGTATCATGTAACTTTTAATTTAAATTGAAACCTGGCTTGAGCCAGGTTTCAGATAGAGAAACTAAAAAGGGTTTGTAAGAGTTTAATAAGAAACATAATTCATGTTTCTTATTGATCAAACTGCGACAGTTCCACTGGAGAACCTTGGACAGTTGGTCCTGATCCATTATTGATGATATTCAAAATTTGAGTAATTACATTTAAAGCAGCGTTGGACGGTAAATGAATATTAAATTGTGACATAGTGCTGATTAAGGCACTTGTCACATCAGAGATTAATAAGGGTTGTAAACGATCTTGAGAAGAAGATTGAGATTTTGAAATTGTACCATTCAGTTCAGAAAACTTGGGAGTTTTTATTATTTCGTTGTGGGCTTGACGATCATAACTTTTATCTAATTTTACTCGTTCTCTAGGCTTAATGGATATTTTCTTTTTATATGATAAACTTTGAGGTAATCCTCTGTGAGGCGCACTGGGTCCCCCGTTTGAATTTTCAGAAGATGACCTATTAGGAGTGGAAATTAAAACATTTGCATAAGATTTTGACACAGGAGGATGTAGTTTTATTGCTTCCAAGTATGAAATATTTTGGTGGGACATTGTGTGTTTAATTTCTCTCTGTCTATTAAATTCGGGACATGACTTGTCTGTAGCAAAATGGTTACCTTCACACATAAGGCATGTTGCATTTTCTGGATCCATTGAACATGTATCACCTGTATGCTCATTGCCACATCTAAAGCATCTAGGTTTTGATCTACACTGGGTTTTATTGTGACCATATCTGCAGCAATTGTAACACTGAATGGTTGGATAAATGTATATTTCTACTGGTAAAGAACTATAATAAATAAAAACTCTCTTGGGTAACGTCTGTCCATCAAAGGTAAATATGACTGATTGTGTGGGTTTCCATACAGGTGATCCATGTTCAATGACTTTATAATTGACACGCCTTAGTTTTAATATTGGACCACATCCTAAGGGTAACTTGACATTATCTAAGATCTCTTCTGGAGACCATTCTGCTGGGATTCCTCTGACAATTCCTAATCTTGTAACATTGAACGATGGTATAAAAGCTTTGAAATTATGAGTTTGCAGAGATTCATTGTTAATAAAAGCATTAGCATTGTAATAGGTAGCAAAGGCAAGAGTAATGCGGTTTCGGCCAATACGCTTGAGGCTCCCGTCAATAATATTTGAAACATTATTATTTTTCAAAAATCTGCCAAATGCAAGAGGATGAAGAGTAGTAGAATCATCTATGGAGTTTTGTATTCTTTGTACATGTACAACATAAGGGAATGAATCGGATTCTATATATAGTTTCCGACTAATTTGTTGAGGCTGTACTGAATCAGAACTTGCCGAAATTGTGTTTGTGGACTGGGGTAAAGAAACATCTGCCATATTATGATCAGAAGTATCACCTAGTTTTGCCTCAGCACATTGGCAACCAATATCAGGTTGACTACCTAAATGCTTCCTTCTTTTCTTATCACATGTAATACAAATATTTTTTTTAATATTCCGCTTACGGGTGGTTTGAGTTCCATACTCATCTAACTGCATATCTACAGGAACAGGAGTCTCTTCATATTCTACAGTTATAAAAGTCGAAGCCTGGGGGATATCACCCCCAGGATCCGGCGGCTCGTTCATTATAAACTAAAATAACATTTAAAAACTCACCAGAACAGAAGATCTACACTAAAAATAAAAAATATATACAATAACTATACACAAAACTACTCAACTGATTGAATTACTATTAAAATTTTACAAATTAATTATGAGAAACCAGAAAACTTGACCGCCCTTTTTCACAGTTTCCCGCGTTTTTCGAAATATTTATTATTATTTACATAAATTGTTTGACAATTTAACATTTTTTTTTTATTCGTTTTACGGCATTGGTTAATAATCCTTTCAGCCATTCAATATTTTCATTTCATTTTTAATAATGGCATCGCAAAGGCAAACTCTTTGCATATTGCCAGCGTCAAGTATAATTTTTGCATCACTTAGTAGTAATACAAAATCAGTAAGTCCTCCGCTATCAGTCAGTCCAGTCAGTCAAAAATGTCAATATGATCATGTAAAGTGATGGCTACTTTACCAGCTACTAGTCCTCTTGGTAACCGAACGTGTCCGCTGGAGTTTTGGAGGCAAGCCGAAAAAACATGTTTTCACACTGTTATTTAATTTTACAACACTCGTACACTGTCATTAACATAGGAAAATAAAACAAGAGCACAATTGGCGGGAGGTCGAAACAGACATATTGTGCTCTTGTTTTATTTTTACTTTCTTGGTGTATTTTTGAGTTATGTCGGATAAATTTGATGGCATTTTGTTCGATATAGGTTTATTAAAGTGCACGAGTGTTGTGAAATAGAATTACAGTGCTAAAATATGTTTTTTCGGCTTGCCTCCAAAATTCCATTGGTCACGTTCATGTAAAGCAGCCATCGCTTTACTTGAATGTTGGACTGACTAGACTGACGACTTACTTACTGACTTTGTTACTAGTGTTATTACTTCGTCCAGTTTCATTGAAATGGCAAAAAATGGATGCAAAAATTATACTGGACGCTGGCAGTATGCACAGAGTTTGCGATGCCAATAGATGCCATAACTGAAAAAAAAATCTCTATGTTGGAGACATAGACATAAACCTATGCCAATGAGGAACGAATCCCCATGCTGTCTTATTCAGAGACGTTTTCTAAAACCGGCGTTAAAGCTCGGGTTAGCAAAACCTGGTTTTAAGCTTAGTCCTCAGATTATCAATTTTGCTATTCAGAGTGACACTTAAAATAGAGATTACACTAACTCGAGGAATAAGGAATTAAACGGCAACACTGATTTTAAAGATCGAATGAATTGGATAAAAAACTTTAGATTGCTGATGGTTTTGACCAAAGACCAATAATCCTAAAGACAGCGGGTCGGTGTAACCCAAGTGTAACCACTTTGTTGGCATCTCTTTTTCGCAGCCAGTGTTACCCACTTATCATATTTTCCCCCAAATTTGGTAATCTACGATATCAAGCAAGTAAACTATAAACATTGGCAGACCAAACTGTGAAAGGATTTATATGCTTGTGCATTATGGTTGGTCGTTGGTGAGTTTAGATTGGTTGACTGGCATAAAGTTAATTGGGTCAGCAAATTACAGGACATACATATAGGAGAAAATAAAAGACAAATACAAAGATTTTTAATGGCACCAATATGGGTGTTTACAAAAGCTGTTAATACATATTTAGTACGTCATATTTACCTTAATGAGGTATCGCAGATCTTAATAATTGACTTAATTACCATCAAACGATGATCAGTATTGTGTTCCGTGTTGTGGAGCAAATACAAGATATTTTCGCACTCATAATACTCAGTCATAAACCTGAAAAAACATCGATATGGGCATCCGATATTTTACATTGAATATAAATATGGATATTTTTTTTAATGGACACCCCTAGACAGCAGACCTACCACAACAAAACAAACGCACACATACACAGAGTACACTTGTAAATACTGGGAACATAAAATGGCTGCCGTGGCACGATGGTGCCTTAACATGACGTTGTTGCCAAAATTAGTTACCACTAATCTTTTATTACCTTTATTTTCTTATGCAGCCATCCATTAGTTAAAAAGAGACAGCATGATATTTGTCATGTTTGTGTCGATTAAACAGATATTTGTATACCTAACCTGCTGTTCCTCGCGGACAGTGTGACCATTTGTGGCAGATTTCTGCCATTTTGGCAGATTTCACTCCTAAATTTTTACTCTGGCTGATTATGGTGACGAATTATAAAAATGGCAGATTTTGGCAGATTTTGAAGATTTTAGGAATCACGATATTTTGAGACATAAAATCTCATAATTTAAATGTTTAATGAGTATCTTTTTTATAAATGTAACATTTGGTATAATATAACGTAGATCTAAAATGATTTCTCCGAACTGGCAACGTAATATTTAAAAGCCTTCTACACGGTCGGATCCAACCACCAACCATCGTGTCCTTGGTCGGGTTGATGTAAAAATGGACAGTGTAGAAATCGGTTGGTTGACCTTACCGATTTTGGTTGATCCCAACGGCCTTGGTCGCGAGCGCATCCCTCACGACAGGCTTCATCCGCAGTCGGACCTGACCGTTTGGAATGCTGTGAGCCGACGCGAGCCTCAGTGTGCTCTTGTCAGTTGATGTTGATTTCAATTAGTCATACATTAAAAGTGTCTTGATCCATTCTTAGGAAATTTCGAAAGTCTTCGTAATCAAGAATTCTAAAAATATTAAGGTGGCTCAAAGTAATCCACTCTTTGAGACACTTTTTTATACATTTTCTCATTTCTCTCTGTTTTTCTCCTTCACTCAAGCATAATAAAAGTTATTTCTAAACCAACCTTCTTTATTTTGAAAGGCAAAGAGCCATAGGGTTACGTTTTAACGCTTTGAATACCTGAAAAAACTGGCAAGTTCTGCCAACCACCAACCGTGTAGAACGTATCAAGGACCCGTTGGTCGGCGGTTGGTCCCGACCGTGTAGAAGGGCTTTTAAAACGCAAAAGCTTGGATGTTTTATTGCTCAATCGTGCAAAAACAGAAGGGTTGAGGTCTTGAGGAGCATGTCAGGGCTCGAAAAACTCAAGTGGCAGTGTATTTGGCAGAATTTGGCCCAGCCTGTGGCAGATTTGGCAGAATTTAGGCCCAGGCTGTGGCAGATTCGCCAATTTTGAGATGGTCACACTGCTCGCGGACCACCCCTTATTGTTTTATTCCTACCTCTATGGTTGGAGATGTCACCCGGATATTTGAATTATGTATTTCATTTCATAATAAAAAATAAAAATATTACAGTGCTTGGTATGGTAAGTATATATTTATGCATAGTAATTAAATTATACATATAAAATAAACATATAATTTATACATATAGTAATTATATTTTTACAGCCTTTATTTTTTGTTATCTTTTTGGTTATGCAATGTAAGTAATTGTAACCTGTATTAACACTTTTAATAAGTGTGTAACGTAAAACTAGGTATTTATATTGATTTAATAATAAACTATTTGTACTACTATTTGTAAACTTAAGGGCCAGATTCACCAGTTAGGCACTGATAAAGTTTTGTTTAGGATAGTAATGTACCACATGAAGTTATAGATATAGAACCACATATAGTTGACTGTTAACTTTTTTCAGTTTCACTATCTATCTGCCAGATAATTTAATCATAATTTATTAAAAGCATGGCTGTAACCCTTTTTTGCGTCCCACTGTGGACCTAAGCCCACAGTGGGAGGGCGCTGGCGCTGAGGAGGCAGGGCCCACAGTGTTAGGGCTCTCCCCATTATTGGGCAGGCCTGCAGCTTACTCCACCATGCTGCTCCAATGTGGGTTGATGGAGATGCAGGTTAGTGGTCAAGTTGCTATTGTTGCTTTCGACTTGGTTTGACGACTGTTATCTATTGACGACAACGGGGGACCAACGGCTAAACAGGCCCTCCAAACCCTAATAAGGAGATATATAAAAAGTGGTGGAAAATTCTCAAATTAATTGTCTTCTAAGAATTTAAATTAACTTGTAGCTATTATGACTGTGAGACTGATGACTGGCAGATAAGTTCCTGATAGACTATCTGAAACTTTATAACAGGTGAAACTGGCCCTAATAATTTCTCTTGTGTTGTGTCCTTAATGTGACAGTATCAAAAAAATAAATTAATAACATTGTTTTGCTTTTTTCAGTTAACATCATGTTAGCAATTAGATCTCTAAGGCTAACGCAAGTGATTATTCCACTTAAGAGTCATAAAAGGTCAAAGACATATTATCGAGGCGTTAAATTCTTTTTCAAGAAGAATCTTTTACTGATAAATATTATATCCTCAGGTGGGTTTATGGCTATTGGAGATTTAGTACAACAGGAATTTGAATATCAGTCAAATGTTTTACTATGCAGATATGATTGGGCAAGAACAGGTATGTTGATATAACAATTATTATAATAATTATGCTGTCCATTAGCTCTTGAACTGAATCAGAACTCTTACTGTATTTCTTAAAAAAATGGTCAATATAATAAACAAACAATGCTACAACATTGCAGGATTTCATGTGTCTGCAACTAAAATTTAAAGTTATCATTAAGTTTATTAAAATTTTACTGGGAATCCAACCCAGAATCCTCACTTAAGTGTTCTTCAGTATTAAATAATTCATAAAAATAACTGGATAACAGCATGAAGGTAGTGTAGCTAGCATTGAATGATCCCTGAAATGTATGGAACAGGTCAGGATTAAAATCATAAGAAGTTTGTAGCTGTTCATATAACCAATAATCACTATAATAATATTATTAATATAATACCCCATTTATTTTTCATGTTTCAGCTAGAATGCTTACAATTGGTATGGCCCTAGGGCCATTACACCATTGGTATTATGTGTATTTAGATAAATTACTGCCTCTGGCTGACATTAAAACGGTTATGAAAAAGATTTTGAATGATCAGCTGATTGCATCACCTGCAACAATAATCTGTTTCTTTTATGGAATGGGGTTCTTGGAAAGAAAAACAACACAGCAAAGTACAAAGGAGTTAAAAGAAAAATTCAAATATGTGTACCTAGTAAGTATCCAAATATTATTTGATCTCTATTTTCATTCTTTACCTGTTAATTACAAATATTAAAATTTGCTATTGTTACAGGGTGATTGCATATTCTGGCCACCAGTGCAGTTTTTAAACTTCTTCTATTTGCCTACACATTATAGAGTATTCTATATAAATTTTGCAACTATGATCTTCAATATATTTCTGTCTTATATGAAACACTATGATCAGCATAAAAAATGAAAATGCAGATCACATACTGTAAATAAATGTATAAAGTTTAGGTATTTATTAATTTAATTTATCTCATAATATTAAGTAATTTATTGTATTTATTACCTTTTACACAGGGTTACATAAGTTATTTAAAAAAAATACTTTATTTTTAAGCAATATTATAATTTCATCAATAGGATTATAATTTAACTTTCAATAGTAAATATGTTTTTTACATAAAATCCTTTTCTCTTATTCTTGTCCTATAGTGCCTAGAAAATCATAACTAGAATAAGTATTATTTTTATTTTCCCTTGTTTTAACAAGTACACCAAATAAGAGTGCTTCAATTTAAACAAGTTTATGGTAAGTAGTAACACATCTTGCATTCTTAATTGTTTTACTATTTGTGTTTGTAGTATGCTTTGCAGTAATCATGCATAGAGAAATTAAACACTACAACATGTAAAGGCATTTTATTTACTACTAACGGTCGCCCGCAACTTCGTCCGTGTGGACTTTGGTATTACTCATAGCATGACGTTATATAGCCTAAAGCCTTCCCCGATAAATGGACTATCCACCACAAAATAATTTTCAATTTGAACCAGTAGTTCCTGAGATTAGCGCATTCAAACAAACAAACAACTCTTCAGCTTCATATATTAATATAGGTTAAATCACCAATATTACCTGGGAGTTAGTCACAGGATAGTGTATAGAAACTACAAAATTAAAATTAAAGTTTTATTTGTAGCATCATGTAAAACTCAGTGCAATTTGGAAATACAAAAACTACTTCCTGGTACCAATATATTTGTCAATTTGACCTGTCTTCACCTATTAACCTAATTCAAAATCCAGATAAATAGGTTCTTAATTACACTACTATAAAAGCTACTTTTAATGTAGGTATGTGAAGTATTTATACACTACAATAAAATTCGCACTGATCTGTCTAATCAAAGTATATAAATGACATTTTATAAATGTTCTAGCTAATCATCAGTGCAAAGTATAAGTAGGTGATGAATTGTATTTTAATGTGATGAATAATCCATCCACAACTATTTAAACTGAATCACTAAACTTAATCAATACTGAAGAAATTACTGTATTCTTAGATGTTTATAAGATATATTTGAGCTTGAGATTTTCTTCTTGCTTTTAATTAGGTAATTGTTAACCCCAACACATGGTCCAATCATCTTTTCTTGTTTGCAGTTTCACAACTATCCTATATAAAGCAAGTGCAGGTCCAAGTGGGAGTCCTAAACCTCTAACAATGTCTGCTCTTCGTGCCATACTAAGTGCTTGACCATCAAATTCCTGAAATAAAAAATTATGAAATTGTTATTGCAAAGGTTATAGCCAAAATTATGTTGAAAGAGGGTGTTCTGAGCTTGAATGCTTCACTTTAGTGCTGAGTCATTATAAAGAGAAGAGAAGGCAGAATAATGAAATTCTGTATGTATTATGAACAACCAATCTAATACCTACTTGTAATTCATAATGAATTTTAAGAAGCAAAAAGCTCACCTGTTCTCTTAAAATAGGCGCAGCCTCAGGAAATTGTTCCTGGAAATACTGATATACATCATCTGTATTCCAATTTGTTATATCTGGTATACTTGGGTCTACTGGTACTTCATCAGAGAGCTTATTTTGTGATCTATCAAGCTCATGTGGTTTGAGGAAAGGGTCAACTGTAGAATTCTGGGACTGATATTCAACACTTGGAATTATTGCTGGTGATCCAGTGACTGTAGGACGAGATTCAAGACAATTATTGCATTCCCACTGATCCCAAGCTTTCAGTCTTTCTGGTATACGAGGAGAATGACACAAAGCATGATATGCATCTGAACAGATACTGCACACTGTTAATATACCCTGAAATGAAAATATTATATAACATACCATTAAAACTTATTTTAACCTTTGACATCCCATTTACACAGAATTACGCAAAATGTGATATGATATATATAATATATATCTGACCGGATATTGCGACTACAGATGTCAAAGGTTAATATTTTAAAATATCCCATTTTTAGGTATGTAGTTTTTGAATTCTATGACATTATGTAAAACTGTTTAAAATGCAAATTATATTAAGTCATAGCCATAGCTTTGAAGACCAATGTTTAAAGTATGGAAAAATTAGAAAAGCATGGTTTTGTAAGTTAATTCTTATTGTTTTAGACATAACTAAAGTGTATTACTTACAGCATCATTGGTTTCACAACAAATGACACATGTCTTACAGTGTGGACATTGCCAGGTGTTGTCAGGGCGAGGTTTGAGTATGCCTGAACCTGACTGAAGGCAACTTAAGTGAGCTTTATTATTGCAATCTCTACATTCAACAAGCCTGTCATTAGAGCCTCTTGGCTTTTGAATAAGGCACACTGAACACACTCCTCCTGAAGTCTCATGAGGTGCAGGTTCTTCAGTTTCTAAGTCATCACCACTTCCATCTAAAGATAGTTGCCCCTCTGATAAATTAGTTCCCTCCATGTCTTTCATCATTCTTCTTTTGATAGTGTTTTTATTAAGGGACCCAACTGGTCTACCTCTCTTTCTTTTACTTGGTACATTATTGTCAGAGGGATCAAAAACTTTTTTTGCCATTTTTCTTCTCTCTCCAACCCTTACTCCAGCATTCTGTGTAGCTTTACTACTTAGACTACTTTTGGACGATCCACCAGCATTCTTTTTTGGTCTTCCTCTAGTACGTTGTGGAGATGATCTGCAGGAAGAATTTGCTGAAGATGGTATCTGTAATAATAAATAATTTTAATAGGATTAGGAATTTAATGTTGTTCATATAAAATATTAATACACACTTAAATCTAGTTAGATTTCATTCATCTAATGTGATTTACTTACTCAATTTTGTTTTGGTTTTTTAGCACAAACATTACTATTAGCAAAGTCATTCTGAGAGGAAAACTATGAAACAAATAATACCTTAGGGTTGCTGTCTGCATATTCAAATCTAAAGCTATCTGAACTATCTGCATCATGATCAGCCGGGCCTAAGGCTAATGTTCCATTAGGCAATTTCACAAGACTTCCAGATGATAACTCTTTATTGATAATGTTTTCTAGTTGTTTTCTGGAATATCTGGCATCCTGTGATGCTGCTGCCCGGACAAGATCATTAAATGCTATACCATTCTCCAAGTAACTCTGATCTTGATAAATAAGAGTTGCAATTGCTGATGTTATTATTTTTCTTTCACTTGTTCCAATTGTTGTAGCCATTTCTAAAATAAAATGAATACAATGGCATCAAATTCACATTTGAATAAATTCTATAGAAGTGCCTTATTTATAAATTAAACTCGCACCTCTGCAAATTACCATCAAGCTCAAGAATAATCATGCAATACTTCTAATAAAGAAACTGGTCTCTGAAAAAAATTGTATTGTCATTATGCATGCATTATTATTACTTATCATTCGGAACTTTTAAAAATTATGACCAATTATGAACCCTTAATCTATATTAAAATTTTGTGGTCTAAAAAATAAAAATCATGATAAGTAGGTATTGTACATAAAATAGATTCATATTGCTGGAAAACTGGAAAGCCAAAAAGGAACAAAGCCCAAAAATTTTGAATAGTATTGAACTCAAAAAGCATCACTTACTGTTGTGGGAATGTTTTTTGCGAAATTTAGCTGCGTTTCTATAGCTTACATTATCTTTGTAGTCAACTTTTACTATACTTTTTTCTTTAAGACAACGCCTTAGATCGGCTTTCGTATCTTTAGGGGCTACTTTGTAACACTTCAGCATAAACTTGCAAATTCTGTTTACGTCAGGACGAGACTTACGAGCGCGCAAATGGTCTATAGCTGCGAGAATTTGATTTTTATACTTTATTTCTGACATTTCTGAAATAAAAGATCAGTTCAAAGTATCTGAAACAACAATATGATTTAGGCCCTTACACCTTAAAACAAAAATAAAGTTTTTAAGTACCTGAAGCAAATCATGCCGAAGAATTTAGGCTGGTAGGATCTTTGTTATGTCTTTCCTGAAATGTATAGGAAAATAAGGAAATTGTGCATTAAATATATGGCAAAAGATACCTTTATTTAATTAATAAATATAATATATAATAATACTTTTCACAAATTCACCAATATTTGGCAATTTCATTTAGTTAGGTATATTATTTCCTCCCGCCCGCTCTATTGTACACTCACTTCAGTTCAGACTAGGCTTGTTAAATAAATATCGATATATCGATATTTTTCATTCGATATATCGATTTTTTTGGGCGATATTATTTTATAACGATATATCGATATCAAATATCCAATATCGAAATTATATCAAAAACGATATTTTTTTTCTTTTTATTTAGTTTATTGCTTTTCTTATGTTGGTTTTTAAGTTGGCAACTCTGTGTCTTTATGTCAATGACAGTAAAACTCTATTTAAAAAATTTTTTGTAGTTTTGGCGGGAAGTCGAAAAAAACATAATGTGATCTTGTTTTATTTTCATTTTCTTGCCGTATTTTTGAGTTATATTGGATAAAGTTGATGGCATTTTGTTTGATATAGGTTAATTACAGTGCACGAGTGTTTGTGAAATAGAATAACAGTGCTAAAATATGTTTTATCTTCCAAAATTTTTAGCTTCCAAAATTCCATCGGTCACGTTCTAGTAAAGTAGCCATCGCTTTACTTGAATGTTGGACTGACTAGAATGACTGATTACTGACGACTTACTTACTGACTTTGTTATTACTTCGTCCAGTTTCACCGAAACTGGCAAAAACGTGATGCAAAAATTATACTTGACGCTGGCAATATGCAGAATTTGCGATGCCATAATTGAAGAAAAAAAAAGTCAGTGACACATGTGATATGTGTCAATTCACAGTTCAGTAATTTCATTCTTTTTTTCAATTATGGCATCGCAAACTCTGTGCATATTGCCAGCATCAAGTATAATTTTTGCATCAATTTTTTGCCAGTTTCAATGAAATTGGACGAAGTAATAACAAATAACAAAGTCAGTACCTAAGTCGTCAGTAATCAGTCAGTCTAGCCAGTCCAACATTCAAATAAAGCGATGCCAACTTTACTAGAACGTGTCCGATGGAATTTTGGAGGCAAGCAGAAAAAACATATTTTAGCACTGTTATTCTATTTCACAACACTCGTGCACTGTGATTAACCTATATCAAACAAAATGCCATCAACTTTTTCCGATATGACTCAAAAATACACCAAGAAAATAAAAATAAAACAATATGCACAGAGTTTGCGAATTTTGTGATGCCATAATTGAAGAAAAAAAAAGACCAATTTTTTCGTATCGTACCGATATATCGATATTTTTAAATAAAAATGTCGACATCGATATTGATATTTTCAAAAATATCGATATATATCGATATTTTATTTCATTTCGACATCCCTACTTCAGACTCCAAATCAGTGTTGCCGTGAGGTTGCGAAAATATGGTACGTACTATAAGTACATGTATGTATACATATACATTATTCTTAAGGCTGATTACATTGACAAACTTGCAGGGGCCGACACGGAATACATTGCTGGTTATCTTGAGTATTTTATTACAATGTACTCAGATAACCAGCAATGCATGCCGTGTCGGCCCCTGCAGGTTGGCCATTGTAATCAGACCTTTAGTCTAAGCGAAAATACGTAGAGCGTCAAAATTGACAGGTATGACACTATGTCAGTACCTTTGTTTCTGCGAAAATATAATAATAATATATACAAATTTATTTATTCAAGGTTGTTTTGTTCTGCCTCGGGAGTCCAATACCTGCAATGCTCTAAGGTGGGCATACTGCGGGCGGACGGACGAAGACAAACTGTCATTTTATTTTATTTTATTTATTTACAAAATCCACAGCTCTTAAAACTTAAAATCTAGAGTTTGCGAATTAGTGGCATTAGATGGCATTAGTGCCATTCTGCGATCACCTGCGATGCTTGTAAATTGTAAAGATGTTTAGTTGGCAATTTGGACTAGGAAACAAGACAGGGCAGTTTATTGTTATTTTTTGAGCCTCTTGAGCTTTTGATCCTAGCAAAGAGTATAATCTTTAGAATAAATATCTTTTGTGACGTTTATTGAATTATGCTATTTTTGTGCAAGAAAGGCGCTTTGCCTTTATAGGCTTATTCATTACAGTGCCCTGCCTGTAGTCAAGGTAAGGCAGGTACAGATACGGAGCTTTATTTCACTACAATAGAAATCGTACTGAATCGACTAACGAATCGTATCGAATCTACTGACTTATACCTTAGGACATCAAGATATTGACAGGTATGACACCCGTCAGAGGAGTGGCCTTACGGGCGAACCCCTCGTCCCAACGTCCGTGCAAAATGTGCCTTCTAGTAATACAACTAGTGTGTCTGAGTGTGTTAGTGCTGTCGGTGCATAGAAAATGACGTTGTTAATTGAAATTAAATGCATGCCACTGTAGCGATGAAAGAATGTTTGTGAATGTGTGACAAAATTAAAATGTGTGCGTTCTTTCCCCGCACCAGATTTGGCACAAAAATTATGTATCGAAGCGTGGCGCTATGCCGTCTCTACTGAAGGGTGAGTCAGTACCTTTGATGCTCTAAGACTTATACTGACCAGTGGCAATGACAACTTACTGTTTTTATTTATTACTTCGTCCAGTTTCGACGAAAATAGCAAAAAAGTGATCCAGATCATAGACTTATATTATAACACAGTATAAATCGTTGATAGTAAAGATTCACTTCATCTCCTAGGCGCTCCAATTTTTTTGGAATCTTTTGAATTATTTTCACAAATTCACATACATACATAAATTTCATGATGTTTCGGAGCGTCTTTTTAAAATTCATTCTCATATGGCTTTATTTATTATTCGACATTGTTTATTTGCCCCAAAATTTATGTATTTTTTGAGATGTAGGTAGTCATTTTTTTAAATTCCCAACCATACTTCATTCCTTTGATACCATGATACATAGATAGCACACTTTCATCAATCTTAAATAATATTCATATTTCGGAACGCGCTTGGAACCAAGCCCCCCTTCCAATTAGATTTATTTGGAGGTTTGGGTGTTCGCAAAATTTCAAGTGTTTCTCTTCCAGCTTATATATTTTCCTCTGCTCATGGAACGCAACCTTTAGTTACCAAAATTCTGTCAAAAACTGTAATACAAGCCGATGTTGCATACATGGGTGAGGCTGTATGCTGTATCAGCTTGGTGTTGAAAAACGAATGAATCACATCGCTGCATCTGCGGATCAGAGGCTGACCAATTCGGCCACCACGGCCTCTCCTGCACGCGTAGTGCCGGCAGGCCAATATTAATGACTTGATCCGAAGGGCCCTTGTCACCGTCAACGTGCCGGCTATAATTGAGCCGAATGGTATTGCACGTGACGATGGCAAGCGGCCTGACGATAGGAGTCTCATTCCCTGGAAACAGGGAAGGTCGTTGGTATGGGACGGCACTTGTGTGGATACCCTGGCTCCGTCCCGTGTCCAGGCGACCTCGACACGCGTTCGTGCGGCAGCAGAAACTGCTGAAAGAGCGAAACTTAGAAAATATGCGGCATTAGGTGATGGATGAATAAATATTCATCCATTTTGCCGTAGAGACGTTGGGGCCGTAGGGGCGGCATCAAGACAATTTTATAAAGAATTGTCTTCGCGTCTAGTGGTGGCCTCTGGGAGGTAATGCTGCCAGTATCTTGGGCACAATGCCGTAGTGCAGCGATTTGGATAATGTATTTTAATTGTAAGTTTATTTATTATTATTTTTCAAGATATATGTAATACATACATAGTATATTATATTATTATAAGTTATAAGTATATGATCGAGATCTTGACGCGCTTGATGCTGGCAATATGCGCATGGCTTGTGATGCCATTGTTGAAAGAAAGAAAAAAAGAGTGACAGTAGTTGACAGTGACAGTGATAGATAGAATTCATCGTCAAGAAGATATAAAATAGGAGTTTTGGCGGGATGTCGAAAAAGACATATTGTGCTCTTGTTTTATTTTCATTTTCTTTGTGTATTTTTGAGTTATATCGGATAAAGTTGATGGCATTTTGTTTGATATAGGTTAATTACAGTGCACGAGTGTTTGAAAATAGAATAACAGTGCTAAAATATGTTTTTTCTGCTTGCCTCCAAAATTCCATCGGACACGTTCTAGTAAAGTAGCCATCGCTTTACTTGAATGTTGGACTGACTAGACCGACTGATTACTGACGACTTACTTACTGACTTTATTACTTCGTCCAGTTTCATTGAAACTGGCAAAAAATTGATGCAAAAATTATACTTGATGCTGGCAGTATGCACAGGGTTTGCGATGCCATAATTGAAAAAAAAAAAAAAAAAAAGATATAAAAATAAAATAAATAAAATATAGGAGTTTTGGCGGGAAGTCTGAAGGAACAAGTTGTGCTCTTGTTTTATTTTCATTTTCTTAGTGTATTTTTGAGTTATATCGGATAAAGTTGATGGCATTTTGCTCGATATAGGTTAATGATAGTGCACGAGTGTTGTGAAATAAAATAACAGTGCGAAAACATGTTTTTTCGGCTTGCCTCCAAAATTCCATCGGACATGTTCTGGTAAAGTAGCCATCACTTTACTTGAACATTTGACTGACTAGACTGACTGATACCTGACGACTAACTGACTTTTTTCTACGACTACAGTGATGCAAAAATTTTACTTGAAGCTGGCAATATGCACAGAGTTTGCGACGCCATTATTAAAATTGAAAAGTAAATATTGAATGGCTGAAAGGATCTTTATCCAATGCCGTAAAATGAAATTAAAAAAAAAAAAAAAAAAAAAAAAAAAAAAAATATAGAATAAATGAAATGAAAAATATGATTATTTTGTGAAAAAATAATTATGGTTTTAGCAAAAATAGTTTAAAAAGTTTCTTTTACATATTCGTTGCATATCATATTTGAAAATATAAAATGTCAGTATTAATAAACAAGTCTTGGCGTGCGACTTCCATAAAAGCCTTTCAGTTTTTGTATTATTCATCATTGCCGCAACAAGAATGTAAGAAATATTCAGGAAAAGTTGTAAACGTCGCAATAATTGGTGCTCCGAATTCAGGGAAAAGTACTTTGATAAATAAAATTTTGGAAAGGAAGGTGAGAATTTATTGCTTAAAGGACATCATAATTTTATTCTAAATTATATGATCCCAAAATAAAAAAATCAATCTTATCGATCAATATAAAAATTATCAATTTCTAGTGTTGACAACAAAAAGGGTATTGATATATTCTTAAAAAAAACATTAACTAAGTTTCTGTATTCACTGTATTAAGTCTTTCACAGCACTTATTCCTCAATACTGAAGCAAAACTTAAACACTCAAGGTGATTGCAAATACAGAAATGAACTTCTCTTCATTGTTTTTGTAATAGACTCAACCTATTGCTAGGTATGTTATATGTTGCTAGTATCTTAGTGCTAATGTAGACCTTGTGTCGGATACAAGCTATCATTGAATATTTATTTTTTATACAACCAGTATGAAATTGTTATATAACACTTTGCATTATTACATTTTTTCTTGTTACTTCCACTAGTGTGTCAAATCACTTGCTGCTGATTAAGTGTGTGATCAGTGTTCTCTGTTGGTAACTGGAAACTAAAAGGTGTCAGGTGAAAAAGAGCAACAGTAAAAAATTCCCTTACAATTATTGTACTGAGCTGCAAAAACAATTTTTTTAATACATTTTTTGGTGTCCATAACATGCGTGCCACACTGATTTATGCTATTGGACAGTAACAATCTGGACATCTGGACAGCAAGTAAGGAGCAAGAGGACTGTGTCCATTTGTCACAGAAAGACACAACAACTATGGTTTTGTGTGAAAAAGTGTCTATGTTTGTGCATCAGTTTTAAATAAAAATAAAGGATCTTTAATTTTATTTTCAGATTTGTGCTGCTTCTAACAAAGTGCATACAACAACAAAATTGACTAGAGCCATTTGTTATGAAAATGAAACACAAATAATATTTTTAGACACACCAGGAGTAATTTCAGATAAGGAGCAAAAAAAGTGAGTTCTCATTCTTCATTCTTCATTTCCGGCTAGGCAGAGATTTGAACGATGAGTTTAAATTTCTTTTCTCAGTCTGGGTACTTGTGCTACTGTCTTAATGTGCATCCATGATATCTTCGACACAGGAAATCATAGTGTGTGCAGTGTTATTTATTTATAAAAGTGTTTTTGCTCATATTTTTACCTGTGTTTCAGATACAAATTGCCAGATGCTATGATAGGAGCTTGTGAAAAAAGCCTGAGATGTGCAAATGTTATAGGAGTTGTTCATGATGTCTCCAACCGATGGACTAATGACAGTTTGCACTCAACTGTGCTAGACATCTTACAAATTGCAAATAATATTCCGAGCTTCTTAATTTTAAATAAGGTAGACCTTTTCTGTTTCTTGGTACATTAGATAGTCTGTTAACATCGATTTTGTGGAGTCAATCCACAAAGTATTCGGGATTTAAGCTCTCTTACTGCATTCGTACATACATTATAAGTGCTTAAGTGCATTTTTTTGCTGTTTTTGGGGCCACCTCAAAATTGACATAAATTTATCAAACAAAGTGATAGGCTCTATCAATATCTGAGGATCTTAAATTTATTGGAACTATGTTCCTTATGGCGCGTTGCGAAAGGGGGCTAGACGGAAAAAAA
The DNA here is from genome assembly GCA_911387765.1 of Pyrgus malvae. Lineage (NCBI taxonomy): Eukaryota > Metazoa > Arthropoda > Insecta > Lepidoptera > Hesperiidae > Pyrgus > Pyrgus malvae. Next base: position 18,716,688 of record OU426951.1, on the reverse strand, counting down.
TCTTACGATAAGTTGTCACGACTTTATCTTACATATGTATAGTCTATGTATGATGGCTATACTGTGCCTAATGTATAGTCGACGTGATGACTTTTATTATTATTATATGTTTTTATAAATCATTGTAAATAAAATAAAGGTGCTATGATAACTTTGTAAAGCAGTTTATACTGTGTTGCTTAGTGGCCAGTATTGGCCACCCATCCAACTTTTGACCGCACTCAACATTGTTTAGTTTAGTTTTTTTTTATTTAATAAGGCTTTGTTAAGAAGCCGTGCGGCGTGCGCATGTTTCTCTGTCTCTCTCTATCTCTCTCTCTCATAGAAAGCAAGCCAGTTATTTTTGTTTCATCTTTCTATTTCGCATTGAACAGTGTGGTGTCGCGACGATTATTTTTGTTGAGTGTATACAGGTTTTTTGTACATAATAAATAATAAAAAATAATAACAATAATGAATAATATAATATAATAAAATTTTATTACAATTCCTTCACTAATTAATCGAAAGGAACATTGTTCCATCCAGGTGTCCCTTGACACCTCTCAAGTTTTTTTTTAGGTTGTATGTAGGTATGTCTTGTTCAAAGCAATTGTATTGACATTATGTTGGTGGCCTTAAAACCAAAAATAATAATCATCTAAATAAAATTTTGATGATTGTAGGTAATAAATTAATTTGGTATTCTAATTTTATGTTTGCAGATTGATAGATTGAAGACAAAGAAACAGCTACTTTCAATAATTAGAAACCTTACAAATGGAGTCATTGCTGGTAATCCAGTTCCAAATGCTGAGCGATCTGACTCCAAAAAGCTAACACAGGGTTACAGTTACTTCTCAGATGTGTTTCTGGTGTCTGCTCTAAATGGTGATGGAATAAAAGATGTAAAGGTAATAGTACCTATGTTATTTGCAACGCCTAGCACTTTTATATTTTTTATACCTTTAAAATTGCTACTGTTTAATTAATTCTGAGTGTCCATCTTAGACCAGTGTCGATAATGTTAGAAATGGTAAAAAGTGAAAAAAATTTATAGTAGAATGAAAAGTATTTGAAAAGGTAGAGAATATAACAAAAATAAAAGGAAAAATAAATTAGAGGCGATCTGAGGTCGGGAAGGGGGAGGGGGGCTTTAAAGGGTATAAAACGGTTTATCTCGATTTCCGGCAAAACTACGGGTCCTATGAAAAAAAGTTAAATGGCAAAGATGTAGTTAATAAAAAGATCTTTTATATTTACACTTTTTTCACATAACCTCAAAATTTAAGTGAAATATTCAAATAACCATGTTTTTGGTTTTTTATTTTTATCTTATACAAAAAAAAAAATTCACAAAATTTGGTGAAAACTTACCTTTTTATGTCCCAGATATACAGTATTTTTTTTGGTTTAAAATATTAATTTTTTTCACCTCATTTTGACTTAATATCGAAAAAGCAGCCTAGTTTTCAATCGAAAATTCTCACGTCAAAATAACTGCATTTTTTAAAAAGTCGGTATGCTTTTTGTACGTTGAAATCTCTTGTTTCTGATGGTATAAAAAATATACATTACTTTTGTAAATGTGCTCAGAAAATGCAAATAATGAAAACTCGAATCCCAATTTTTTTTTAATCATTATGTACAATTTTGAGCTATATATTAAAATTTACACTTAAATTACTAAAAAAAATTAAGATTTCAAGTAACATTGATATACATACCTTGTTATTCAAGTAATTAAAGTGTAATTTTTAGTAAAAAGCTCAAAATTGTACATAATTATTTAAAAAAAAATCGGATTTGAGTTTTTATAATTTGCATTTTCTGAGCACATTTACTATAGTAATGTATATTTTTTATACCATCAGAAAGAAGAGATTTCAACGTACTAAAAGCACACCAACTTTTTAAAAAAAGCAGTTATTTTGACGTGAGACTTTTCGATTGAAAACTAGGCTGCTTTTTCGATATTAAGTCAAAATGAGGTGAAAAAATTAATATTTTAAACCGAAAAAAATACTGTATATCTGGGACATAAAAAGGTAAGTTTTCACCAAATTTTGTGAAAATCTTAAAAAAATCTTAAAATGTAAACATTACAGATTTAAAATCTAAGGCGTTTACAATTTTTCAAGGTATCTCCCGGTCGTTTTGCGAAATACATCAGGTGCAGAAAAGAACAAATCGAGACTTTGGTCAAACTCTAGAACCCCATTAACCTTTGCAAGACCAGGCGCCGCTTACGCGCCAAAACGATTTCGACCAGGGGTCTAGAGATTTTTTGCCGCGATACGCACTACGAGTGTTATTTATGTTCGTGCGACCAGATGTTTACACTTACAACGACTCCAGTTACATTTCTCGGAATGGAATGAAACAAGCTTACACCTTATAGCTATTTAGTACTTCTACAGTGTGTTTTGTTTTTATAATCATCGTTCAAAGCCAAACAAAGAGTCCGCATGTTTAGATTGTTGTTCCGCTTGGTATAAAACGAATGTAACATATAATCAAAGAAAAAATGTGGCACATTATTTATATATTCAGAATCTACATGAAAAGACCTTTCTAATAAAGTATAATACAAGTATGTGTTCATACAAAAAATTTAACAAATTTGAGGTTGAAGTTACGTAATGTTTTTTTCGCGCGCCTTTATAAATTGCACATGACGGTGCATTGAAAATTTAATTGCAATGATAGTATAAGTCGTATTCATTTAGTTATTCCTTTATTCTTTAGGTAAAGTATCTCGAAACGTTGTATATTTTTTTCAGGTTCATTGAAAGAAAAACATAATTTGTAGAAGATGAAAAACGAAAAGTCGGAAAAAATAGGAAAAAAATTCGAGGTCACGTTAAAATTCATTTAACGAATTTTATAATTAATCTAATTAAAATCAAGGGGCACACTCATAAAGAATAAGAAATTGCCTTTCCTGCAATATAATTTTCATTGACACTTTTCATACACAAATAGACGTAAAAATGCCAAGAAAAGTAATTAAATTTTTTTTCATTACTTTTCAAATCACGCAAGGAAACACGCAAGCAACAGAGTTTGTCAGTGCGCACTTATCGTAAAATGAACCTTATTGCGAACTCCATAAGGCGTCGACGGATGCACGGTAAAGTCTGTATTCGTTTGATTTTATATTCAAATTATGAAGAAAACTAATTACTAATCGAATAATATAAATAAAATATAGATTCCCTGATAAATTATCTTTATACTATTAGTGATTGTCATGGTTTTGTAACGTAATAATAGCAGAAAAAAATATAACTTCAATGCGCAAAATTCACACACAGAATTGATCTTGATTCATTTGTATCACAATGATAAAATATAGCAAAAGATACAGAAACGGATTCCTTATAAAATAACCTTTCTACATATGTATGGCAGTAATGGTTTTTAACCACTAAATTGTGTAATAATTGATGAGCTAAAACCAAAACAGCGCCATTGTTGTGGCCCCGCGCAATTCCACTTCATTTTGAAAACCTTTTATACCAAAAAATATGACGCGCATCAAACTTCTGGATATTTGTTATTACTAAAAACACTATAAATGAAATAATTATAACACTTTACTTACGTTTTCAGTAGAAAAATCCACATAAATCAGGAAAAAACCGGCACTAGCACAAACTGTCACTGAGTATTACCAAGCAAATTTGACGACTGAAGGAGTGTCGCTTTTGCAACAGAGATTTCTTTTTATTTCACTACCAACCTACAGATGTTAAATGACCCAATGAACGGAGAATTTATTCCTCTATGAATTTAAAAATACGCCAGACTAAATAGAAACTTATTTTTAAAACTATAGAGCCGAAAACAGCGCGAGGTCGAGATGGCACAATATTGTGTCACTGGTCGTTGGCGGTCGTTTTATGACAGCACAAATTTGTGACACTGGTCTTTTAAAGGTTAAGAAGGGTCAGTGCACGTATGAGAGGTGACTCTCTCACCAATTGCATCCTGCAACCCGGAACTGCGAACAAATAATGTCGACGAACGTGGGCATACTTTGGGACGCTCAGTGATATCAGACTTAGCACTGATGGGTTACAAATTTTGCCTGTTATAATGTTATAGAAGTACTCCATTAGGGATATATTTCTTCTTTTTTCTAGGGAGTCATATCCTAACATCCCCTGTATAAATAAAGTAGGGTACACGTTAGGATAACCCACAAAATACCCATACCGCTTATGGTAAAGCCATCTTAAAAATTTCTTTTGGAGTTTCTCCAACACGAGTTTGTATTTCGCCTCGTATGGACTCCAGATAACTGCGTTGTTTTCTAAAATACTTCGTTTTATAAAATAATTTTATTTGTATAAAATAAAAATAAAAAACCAAAAACATGGTTTTTTGAATATTTCACTTAAATTTTGAGGTTATGTGAAAAAAGTGTAAATATAAAAGTTGTAGATCTTTTTATTAACTACATCTTTGCCATTTAACTTTTTTTCATAGGACCTGTAGTTTTGCCGGAAATCGAGATAAACCGTTTTTTACCCTTTAAAGCCCCCCCCCTCCCCCTTCCCGACCTCAGATCGCCTCTAATTTATTTTTCCTTTAATTTTTGTTATATTCTCTACCTTTTCCAATAGGTTTCATTCTACTATAATTTTTTTTGGTCTCAAAAATTATCGACACTGGTCTATCTTTACAAGTGAAAATTTGAAGAAATCCCTCATTTACAAGCTGCCTTTTTTAATTTTGAGTTTTTTAAAATTAAAGGATATAAGTTTTTGATTAGTAATTTTAAGATTTATTGATTAAATTGTTATTATTCTGTCTTCTATCTTTAGGATTACCTCATCAGCAACTCTAAACCAGCCAATCTCCAATATTCTCCTGAGGAATGGACAGATCAAAGTCCAGAAACATTAATAGAAGAAGCTGTGAGGGCAAAATTTTTAGATTTCCTTGCACAGGAAATTCCTTATAGTCTAAAAACACAATTAGAATATTATGAAGAAATACAGGAAGAAGATAAAATATTATGTTCAGTTTTTGTTGAGTGTCCTACAGAGAGAATTATGAGGCTCATAAGTGGCGCAGGTGGTGGAAGATTGCAGCAAATAAAGTCGCATGTTAGAAATGATCTTATGGATATGTTTAAGAAAACTGTAGTAATCGACTTAAAATTAAAAGTCAAAAGTAAGCCAGCAACTGATTGAAGTCAAAACAAATGTATACTTAGTAATGTTATAGGTTTTTTTATTGTAAATAAATAATTATAAACAAGAGAAGTTTTCATTTCGTATGCTGGTCAGCGCCAATGCCCAAATCCAATGGCAGTAAAACCACTCGGCGCACTTTTGTACTCAAATATCATTTGGTTCAAATAACGAAAAGCTGCCTTTTCAGTGTGCACTTTGCTGTCCAAGGTTATGTACATTGCATGCTGGCCCTTTCTAGCAAATATACAATTACGTACTACGTACCTAGTAGCCACCAGCGGCTCCGTTCGCATGAGCTACATAAAACCCACAAGAATGAGATATTTTCCCCCAGTAAAAAGTACCCTATTTCGAGTGACATCCAGCCCCCCACTATCTCCATACAAAAAAAAAACCAGGTCGTCACAGTCAGTTACAACCGCAGCACTGTTGCGATGTAAAAGAAGAAGGACCAACAAACAAACATTCACATTCACCGCTGCACCCACTTACACGACACGACACAGAGTATAACTACCCTAATTTGGGGCTATGTGTGTGAAACTTTATTTATTTATTTATTTTAACCGGTAGGACCACGGACAAAAAAAAATGCCCGTGGTACTGTCTGTTGGACCACGTGATTGTATGACGGAAAAAAACCACATATTTATTATAATTTGTTTTTCCTATCCTATCCGTCACTCTCTCAACGCGTAGGATCCGCTTTCGATTCTATGATAATAATATTTAAAGTTATAAACTTAACAAGTTACATGACATAAACTAAACTATTATCAAAACACGTCTCTAGCTAGAGCACGTCTCAGTATAAACAGAAACTAACAATCCGTGAGTCTTAAGGAAGTTTTGCGGTTAGTTGAACAACAGTCTAGTAGAGTTTGTCATTCCACTTGTACCTATTGTTTAACATGACTAAGTGGTGGGATAGAATTACTACATACATCGAACCAAGTTATCTTTGACATCTGGAAATAGTTTTATTATGACGATTAGAATATACAACCAACTACCTGATAAATTGAAAAGTTACGATTATTTTAGACTTAAACAATAATTGTTTCAAATAATATATTTTTAACCTTTTAAAACGACTTATCAAACAGCCCTCGTATATTTTGTCGGACATTATTATAATAATAAATAATAAACATTTCACACTCAAAGCCCCACAGAAAGACAGATTTACCCTGTGTCGTGGGTGCCATGGACACACACTCAGATACAAACACAATATGTGGCTAATGTACCACGCTATTTGACATCACAACCGAAATTAAGATTAACAGAGGTTGCCCGCAAGGTGGAGTCCTTTCGCCCCTACTGTGGTCAATCGTGGTCGACAATCTTATCCAGGAGCTCAACGACAATCGACTGGACACACAAGGCTATGCAGATGACTTGGTAATCAACATAGTTGGAAGCTACCAAAGCATCTTATCTAGCCTCATGCAGTCAGCACTTAAAATAGTCGAAAAATGGTGCATCAATAACGGTCTATCGGTGAATGCCAGCAAAACCGTCACTGTGCCCTTCACAAGAAGATATAAGTTGGACAAGCTTGAAACAATTAAGCTTTTTGGCACAGCCATACCACTCTCGAAAGAAGTTAAGTATTTAGGAATCACATTGGACCAAAGACTTAACTGGAATGCACACCTTGATAAGGTTGTCAAGAAAGCAAAGATTGCTCTGGGAACATGTTGTAGGCTAACAAGCCGGAAATGGGGGCTTAAACCAAAATACGTAGCGTGGATCTACGAAGCCATTGTTAGACCCATAATTACATACGGTTGCGTATGCTGGTACAGAAAAACAATGCAAACAACATGTATCAAGATACTAAACAGCGTCCAAGGATTCGCCTGTCGTATTATAACCGGGGCCTTTCCATCAACTCCAATTGCAGCAATGGAAGCAATACTAAACATTTACCCTCTACACATTCATGTGCAGAAAGAGGCCAAATGTGCTATTCTCCGTGCTGCTGAAAAAGGCAAGGCCAACTGGAAGTCACCTATCATGAGGGAACTCCACAGAAACCTCACTGAATGCAAAATTATGGCGATGCCGAGTGACGTCATTAACAAACAATATAGTTTCAACAAACTATACAAAGTACTTATACCGTCTAGAGAAATATGGGCGGATAAGGCATCAAAATCCCTCATAAATGGAGATATCATCTGGTTTACAGATGGATCGAAGAAGGGGGGACGCACAGGGGCAGGAGTATACGGTCGAAAACCTAGTTCTAAGTTCTGCACCAATCTAGGCACCTATACAACTGTCTTCCAGGCAGAGATGTATGCGATAATCCAATGCGTTTATGAAAGCCTGGACAGGAATTATACTAAAAAACGTATAACGATTCTATCGGACAGTCAGGCTGCTCTTCGGGCACTGCAGTCCCATGAAACTCAGTCAAAATTGACCTTAGAATGTATCCATGCACTCAAAACACTGGGCGCACACAATAGTGTAGCCCTCGGGTGGGTGCCGGGACATGTGGGTATTTGCGGTAATGAAGTCGCCGACAAGCTGGCCAAAAGAGGTGCTGCGATGCCCTTCATTGGCCCTGAGCCAACGCTGGGCATCTCAAAAACCGTTTCCCGAACCATGCTTCAAATCTGGTCTACGAACCAGGGCAAGGACCTTTGGGTGTCCGTACCAGGCATGACGCATGCAAGGGCGCTGGTGGCTGGCTACTCAAGCAAATACTCAAAGCAAGTGATCAATCTAGAACGCAATGAAATACGTCCACTTGTAAGAATTCTTACTGGTCACTGTAAACTAAACAGGCATATGTTCAAACTTAACTTAAGTTCAACTGCTATTTGCAGATTCTGCAATGGTGAAGAGGAATCGGGCATCCACATCCTCTGCGACTGTGTCGCACTCGCACATAGCAGAAGTCGGATACTGGGCGGCAGCCTAGTCACATCGGAAGATGTCAAACTTCTAGATCCCAAGCGCATCGTACGGTTCCTAACAACCGTCGGCCTTGGGAATCAGATATAAACGCGGGGCTAGGCTACAATAGATCATTTACTGGTCGCAGTGGCCTTAGGGTTGTACCCTTCCCCATCAACTCAAATAATAATAATAATGTGGCTAATGGGATCACTTTCAAATCAAAAAGACACTTAAGGATTCATAAGCAAACTATTTATTTGAACTTAAACATTTTAGAATTTACTTATTATTAAAACTATTTTTTTTATAAAATAGGAAAATTATGTCAGATAGCTATACATGTTTCTTATTCAAAAGATTGCCACGGAATCAACAAATATGACATAATTCATTCAAACATTATACATAAAACAAACATATCAAAAGAGTATGTATACTCTGAGATTACCACACACAACACCCAGACCGAGGACAGAAATTTTTAAACTCGTCATTCAAATTTCTGTTTCGCCGGGAATCGAACCCGGGACCCTCTGATCGGCAGTCTGGCATGATAACCATTGCGCCACAGATTCGTATTTTTATTATTCGTACTAGCTGTGCCCACGACGTCGTCCGCGTGTATAAAGACTTTTATAAAATGGATTGATTAAAAAATAAAGATTATTTGTTTGCATTGAATAAGTAGCAGGTAGATTATTCTTACATATAGTGAAATCACTTATAATACAATGTTCATATTTTCAGAAGAAACCTAATGTATTTTTTCTAAATCCTTCAAACCTAAAACAGTATATTACTGTACTGATCTTACTATCCACTTTTCTCACGTTTCGCTTTTCTCGCGCAATCAGATTCTCTTTACAAATATGTACCTCGTTTATTAAAGTTAAGAGATACTGCTGTGCCCGTGGCTTCATCTATGTTAAAAATAGTATCTTTAGTAAATTGGGTGAATTTATACTGCAAAAAATGTATAGACTCATTCTATATACATAGCTTTAACCTACTGCAGAAAAGAGGTGCACTATACAACTACTTGTACTTGGTAGATAAAATTTCTAAACATACACGTGCTTAGGATTAAACAATCGGAAAAATAATTGTAAGGTTTAATAAACTATAGGTTTAAAACTTGCGGACAGCAGTTTGGTCATAAGTCATAACTCATATAACATTGTGAAAACTAAAGCAGAAGGCAGGGTCTACACAGTGTGCTATCTGTATTTGGAAATAAAGAATATTTTTATAAAGAATCTTTAAAGAATCCTTAATATCTCCATCAATCAACGTGTGTGGATGAGCCCTCAGCCCGTACGCAATAAAGAGACGCAAAAAATGAGTTATCATTGGTCCAATTAACAATGTTCAGCATACCTTCCCAACGATGGGACAACCCGCGTAGCGCAATGTTTACCATGGCGGACTGCTAATCGAACTGTCCCGGGTTAGAATCCGGCAGCGAATCCGGCAGAAATTTCAATGATGAGTTTAAACTGTTCTCGGTCTGGGTGGTTGTGTTTCTGTCTCTATGTGTGTTCATGGCACCCACTACACAGGGTATATTTACCCTAATGTGAGGCTATACATGTGAAATGTTATTTTTTTACACTATGTACTTACTTTTATTAGACTTAAGGCTTTTATTTGAAATTATCTCCATCGATTCACTTTAGAGAAGAAATGAATATTGCTCAATAACGCCATCTACCGTATGGCATGTAAACGTCAAATTACCAAATAGGTAGATATTGAGATTAACAGTTGGTTCACTAAAAGTTTAACTATTCGTCACCTAGATGTCTGCAGTAGTCTCGTTTTGTTAAGGCTTTGTACATTCTGTATGAAGGTTTAGATTCCGTATCTTACAACCTTAATGCTGGATGCATTGAGATTGTAAGATTTGGATTTCGGTTCATCGGAGCTTGAGGCCTCCTCAGTATTGGGAGAGCTCCATGCTCAGCAGTGGAATGCTAAAAAGATTGCAGCTTGATATAATGTAGCGATAATAATCGTTTCAGCTGCAGCCTGTTCATAATCTTCCACCCCAAAAGAAGACTAATAAGCTGAGCAACTAACTCAATGGAGCCTGTGATGTAAGGTTCGGCGGCGGTAAGGCTCGCGATGCGCTTATTAGGTACCTATAGTCTAGCAATACTCGGCCAACGAAAGAAAATACAGTAAGCTAATCTAAGTATATTTAATATAGTCGACAATATTAGTGAGAGTTCAAAATAATTTTACTTAAATTTAAACTTTTATTTATGGTTTTGAATGGGCTGTTACCGAAACTTTCATACAAATTCCCCAAATGAAAAGTGTAAATGAACATAACTTTTTTGTTTATCACCCGATTGATATGAAATACACACTAATGTTACGGAAATTCATTCAACAATATATCAGTAAACACATCATTCAAAGAAGGGAAAAGAATTTGAGAATGAAATATTAAGTTAAGGTTAATTATTGTACGCTTGAGATACCAACTTTCGAATCCATTTTATTTGCTATTGAGGGGTAGTTTTGAAAAAAGCTTAAATAGAATTCTTACTATGTTAGTAAAGATTACAAATACAAAATTATAAGTTTATTACTCTGCACAAAAATATTCTGTATATCAAGTTTCGACACCCAATTTTCAAAGAGTTTCAAAGAAAATTGACATTTAAAGGGTGAATTTCGGGAAATGCTGAAACACGCATTCTTTTATTTTGGTTAGAAAATATTTGTACCAAATTTCAAGAAAATCTATTGAAAAAATCCAAGTTTTCCATACAAATTTTCATCGCTTATTTCACACTCTTAAAGGGTGATTTTTAAAATTATCTATAGCCTAAATGTTAGCGAGGACCAATATATATAAAACAAAAAAAGTTTCATCAAAATCCGTCCAGTAGTTTTTGCGTGAAAAGCTAACAACAGACAGACAGACAGACAGACAGACAGACAGACAGACAGACAGACAATAATTTCAAAACTTATATTTTTAGCTTCTGTTACTTATAAAAAGACCCCTAGAAGAATTTTTTTTAATTTATATGCAATGTACAGAATTGACCCTGCTTACAGTTTTATTATATGTATAGATTATGCATTAAGACCTGCAAATATTGTACTAAATGCCTCACACTAATGTTTAAATGAATAAATTAATAAGTAACGCAAGAGCGACTTCATAATTTTTCATCTTGATAACATGTTTATTGTGCGAACTTCTGCTGAAAACTGACGATCGAATCAGATATCGGTGACGTGTGGAGGCTCTCTGTTCAGAGAAAAATCGGCCGATCTCTGAACGATTTCTCGCAACCTGTAGGGCAGGTATAACAGTGTAATCCGGCGCGTTCGCGCGTCTTTTGATTATTTTTTGAAGCGCTACAATAGTAGCCGCGAAACATCAACAATTGACATTTTCCGGTGCAAATACAAGGCCGCGGGTAAGCGTGTTTTCCGAAACGACCGTATACGCGCCGAAAAATACGCTAGTTTGAAACCGCACTTAGCGCCGCTTTGCTGGGCAAATTCTTTTTTAAATTCAAATTCTCACATCGTGGTGATTTTTCTGCACGCTTCTCCTGTAGTCGCCAACCGAAACGTCGCCATGCTGAAATTAACGTAATACCATTACGTAAAACCACCAAACCACGTTACGAAATTAGTGGCATAAAATTATTGTCGTGACACTATGTAGCTCTTAGACTAAGAATAATGTACGATGTAGCTTCACGTGTAAACGTCAAATTTTACAATGCATGCAGTAATTGCGTATCACTCGCTTTGATAAAACTAATGTCATGCAACATGTGTGTGAAATGTGAGCGAGACGCGAAACTATAGTGTCAGGTGTCGGGTATAGGGCGCGGAGTGGCCTAAAGTATGCAAAAGCTTCGATGCCGAGGGAGCCATGATCATAGCTATAGTAAGGCCAACGAGACGTGATAAAGAATGTAAACAAACGGACCGTTACCAAGTTATTATTGCGAGAGCGAGCAATTATTATCTCTGTCCTTATCATTCATACGCAGTAATGGCGTCAGTTAGTCGATGACAGCTGTTGCTGCGTGTTTCGTGGTACAGGAAAGCAGGCAGTACCGCAGTTGTCAACATTTGGTCGAGTTTTGACGGGAAGTGGAAAAAGACAATATGTTGTGCTCTTGTTTTATTTTCATGTTCTTGGTATATCTTTGAGTAATTGTAATTGGGATTTAGAAGACGCAGTGGTATAAAGCCACGTACTCGTAAACATACAACTAATCAATTAATTCGAGCAGCCATTGTCGAGCGGTTAAGACCGCGGATTCCGACACGGAAATACCGAGTTCAAACCCACGGCGAGCACCTTTGGCAAAATAGTTTGTTATGTGCGTATTTTTCGCTGCTCCAAAAATATAATTTTTAGAATTGCGGTGTCACTTTCTCAAGTACGTATTTGGAAGAAGTGTTGTAATAAATCACTACATATTATTATAAAAAAAAATTCGCTTCTCACCGCTTTCCCGCGTCCCTATGTATGCTTAGATCTTTAAAACTACCCAATGGATTTTGTAGCGGTTCTTTTTTTAATAAATAAAGTAACTTCTGATGAAGGTTTAGGTGTATAATTGATTATGCTTTTATGTAACTAGACTAAAACTTAACGATTTTTGTCACAAATCTTGCCTACTGGGAGAGTTATATTCTCTTGCGCCGCGTTAACCAGCGGAGATACAGTAAAATGATGTTCTAGAGAATTGTTGATATATAAATTTGCTATGCAAAAGTTCGCATTAGTGCACTATCTCTTACGGTTGACTTACAATAACTACTTTTATTTACGTATAAAATGTTAATGAAAAATGTCACGTTATCTCGAACTCGAAGCTGTTTTATTCTGTTCAGTATTAATCCTAATCTAAATAAAAACGTTAATTAGCTTCGTCAATCAAGATTAAAATTGTACAAAATGTAATCAAATAACAACTTTAGAAGATGATATTTTGTACCAAAAATCATCACATCCCCCAGCGCGCATTCTTATCGCGCGTCTATTTTTTGCTTTTAGTACTTAAATGGGTTTTTGTAAAGTAGATTTTAATGTATATCACTTAATCGCTCGAGCGAAGCTGGGCCGGGTCGCTAGTATATGCTATGTGTATAATTTATTCAAATAAAAATGTTTGGAACTCCTGAAACTTTGTTTACATTTTGTATCTCGTCTCCTTGGCCTTACTATACACAATTTCACGATTCTATTGATTAACGAAACTAGTTTTCGTAATGTAAATTAGTCGTAAGTTAAAATCATCATCAAAACTCTAATAAACGATAAGTGTAACTTTTACTGCAAAATTTAACTATAAAGTTACGATACCGTCACTTTCTTTTCGATGACTTTTCTTATAACATATGTATATCTTGATTTACATTATAATTTTTTAAATTCATGTTACGAGTATGTGTATGCCTATGTAATCTCTTCTTTTTCTATACTAAGTATAGTAACGTAGTAAGGCTTATCTATCTATCTTCTTCTTCTTCTTCTATCTATCTATCTTCTATCTATCTATCTTTACTATAATAAATCTGTAACAAGTCGGTTTCTGTACATTGAAGATATTTGAGAAAAACTGTCACTAGGGCAGATAAACATAAAATTAATTATTGTGAGTCAACCATTGGAGCATTTTTATAGATCTACGGCAAGATTTGCAACTGAAATCGTTACATTTCAGCCAATTTACGTAAAAGCATAATCAATTATAAGTACCCTTCGAATCAAAATTGTATGGCAACAGACCATCAAATACATACCAAATCTCGGAACCACTGCTGTTTTCCACTACGCCTGCACTAACGTTTGCATATACTTAATACCTAATCTCCATCACCCGAGCGAAGCTGGGCCGGGTCAATAGTTAATTTATAAAGATATAAAACAAAATGTCTGTTTCTGCAGATTTCACGAAACAAGTTTATGCAAGCACTCAGTTAATAAGAAAACTTATTTATAAAACTTTTAGAACAGCTTTTAGTGAGATTAACTTTTTCTTTTTACTTTAAATGTTTTAAAAGTTTGGTTATGAAATATTTGCCTACATAATAATATATTTTTCGGTTGTGAAGTGTCTCAGAAACTTGCGTGTAAGTGCATTACGAGCATTTTAGTATCTTTCTACTTTTGAAATAATATTTTCATAAATTTTATTTTTATATTTTCATAATTTTATATTTGACTAAATCTACAGAACACAAAAAGCATGTAAACAGTCAAATTGGGGATCTACTCCCAGGCGCGGTCGCAGCCATCATTTCCCTGATATTGTTGTAGAATGTTAGCCTTTACCATACATTGGTGTTTGATGAGTAATGACTCATTACTCATTACTAATGAGTAATGATAGCCATTGGTTTCATTCACCCCTACGGCTGACGATTGATATCTTATTGCCAATTAATTACGTTCACAACTACCAACCACAGTGAACACACTCGTTTTGTCATCACAGTACGGCACCCTCGCGGTATATTAGGTATATAATGGCATGTCTCTACCTCTATTTATCAAAAGAGAAGGTATGAACTACCTTAATAACTTTACTGTTTTACGGGTAGGTCTATAAATAGATAGTTATTTTATTAAACAGTATTCTTATACACTGATAAAATAACATGATTAAATCTTATTTATGTGCATTAGGTATGAGCATTTATGGGGTACATTTTCAAATAAAAAGTTAATAACATTACAATTGTTGCAATAAAAATTATTATTATTGTTAAACCAATATCGTTGTTTCAGAAAATTCTGATAGATGTATTATATTATTCTGATAGACCTATTAGGTATATGAACATTAAAAAAATGGAATGACAATGGACAATGGAAGTAAACACAATTTAGGTTTAATTTCATCTAAGCACAAAATTCTGTCTCATGTATTTACCTTTTACCTTTCATTAAAAATATATTTGTGTACAATAACTATAGATAAAATTTATATTACGAAATGCTATGAAAATGTGTTAGGTACCTATGGGCTATTCCTTTAACTATCGTCATTTTTGTTGGGTTTCGCAATAAATCTCGTAGATAGGCGTTTTAATAGAAATTACAGCTCGGCGGAGCACGTTATGGGCATACGTGAAGTATCGTCATAACCTCCGAAGAACACTTTGCATAAACATAAACGGTCCAGAAAATACTGACTTTCATATACTTAAGTACAATTTTTCGCCTTTTTCGTCAATAAAATAATAAAACATAACTAATAAGAGTAATAAGGCACGAGACAGTAGTACTGTACTGTACAGTAACTGTGAACTCTAGACAAGGTTTTTTAAAAAGATTTTAATATATTATTACCACAATATTTTTTAAATCAGGTACGTAATGTAAATTAATAAAAGGTGTAAATAAGCTACATTTTTCCATTTACATAATGTTGTGTACCTGTGTCCCAGCAGCCCCTTCTGCTGCGTCCGTAACAGCTCAGTCCCTCAGGGAAACCCTCCCCTAGCTACGGACCTGCACAGACTTTCTCAATAATGAAAAAGGTCGTATACAAAATTTTAAGATACCTAAACGTTCTGTGCGTCGAAACAAAGGAAACCAACTCCCTCTTATAACGTAGATACGAGTAGGTACCTTACCTCGTTAGTGCACTAAATAATCTGAAAACAAAATTAACAGTAGAATATTTCTCAAAATAAAAAGAAATTGATCGAATGATTTTTTCGAAAGAGCTATTAGGTGCTGCATAGCTTCAGAGCAATTAAGACAGTCAGTCGAGGAATGAAATGGAATGAGTAGAAGCGAACTTTTGTTCTGAAATGCGATCATTAAAAGCAAAACAATAGGATAGTCCAAGAATATTATGCAGGTAAAACAGAAATAGGACAAATAGTTGAATAACAGAAAACATAGACTGACTAGGACTACAACTACTATTACAACGTCCTTTTGAAGAAATAAAGTTACGTTTTATTCCGAAGTTCGAGAAGTTATTGAGCATTAAAAACCAGAAAAACGAAGAACGGGAAAAGCCAATTTCTGTAGATGACAGCAAACCTTGTTAAATGTTTATAGCCAGTTAAACTCAGTTAAAGTATCAAAGCTTTTTAAATATTAGTCACGATCGTGGTTTTCTTGAGTGCAGTTTTAATAAAAAAAAGGGCCAAAAATACGTATTTAATCTATATACTTATAAGTGGGTTGTTAAATGAAGTATTTAAATATGACAATGAAATATAATGTTTAAGAAATTCACCTTTAAATCTCTATAGTATATACATACATATCTGTATAATTATTTACCTATTTCTAAATTTCAAATTGATTTACATGGCTGATGAGACCCAAACTTTAGTTGTGTATAACATTCGATACAATATCCTCTCCTACCAGTTAATTAAGGGTAATCGGTACCAATCAGTATTTGATTGGCTAACTGATTTGAACAGGACATCGTAACTTCATATCTTACTAGCACATTTTGGCGTTAATTAAATTAAACTTTGAAGATGGTTGCCCACATTGATCCATGATCTTAGAATAGTTTGCCCAAAGTGATACGATACGCTAAAATACATTATTGCTATTACTATCTTAGAATAACTTACTTTTTTTTGGGCTATTGATATTCTGTTCTTGATATTTCAATATCTTATTTACGGTAAGTTAAAAAGTATGATATCTTTTTTTCAATTAATTTTATATCAGGCCTTTGAGATGCATTTTATAGTCTGATACCGAAATCTGGTTTCCATAGCCATTACCATCCATCTTTTACCTCGTTTCATAATGCCCGATCGAAACACAAGTAACCAGTAGCGATTTCATTTGTAGCAATAAAAGTAGGTCAAATACCGCAGTATTTTGAACAGAATTTAAAATTCTTCGTTGTTCAGATGCCAGCGCAAAACTGCGGTGAAATCTGTTTTAGAAGTGGCTTCACTAGCAAGTTTAATTGATTTGAGCTGTTTATAAGTAAAATGATCGCTACGCCGAAAATAATATGCAGAAAACAATCGTTATAAATTGATTTTTACCGACTTCCAAAAGGAGGAGGTACGAGTACTGTATTCGGCTGTATGTGTTTTTTTTATATACGTTCAATCGGTGGAAGCGAAAGAGTGCTGTTGAAAGTTTTTGCGTGCGTGCGTGATTGCGTTTTCTTGTCTCTTTTCTCTCAGCTTACTCATCGTTCACAAGGGCACCTAGAGCAGATGACCGTGAAAAAATTGACGTTCATCTATCTTCTTCTTCTTCTATCTGTTCTATCTATCTATCTATCTTCTTCTTCTCTATACTATAATAAATCTGTAACAAGTAGGTTTCTGTACATTGAAGATATTTGAGAAAAACCGTCACTAGGGCTATTTATTATCATAATAGAACCCAAAACAATGATTTTTAGAATTATTGTCTGTTTGTCTGTTCGTTTGTGCGCGCTCATCTCAGGAACGGCTTAACGTAGGAGGTTGCGGTTTTCACTGATGTATTGGTATTCTTTTGGATTAACATTTACCATTTCAAGCATTTATCGATCAGTGTTTGGAAGTATCGTTGTTGATTTATCCAAAACTTCAGTTAATGTAAAGTTTTATAATTTACAGTCCCTTAAATGATAACATGAAACTTATAAAAGGTACTTATAGAGGCATAAAAATATTTGGGCTTCAAATTGCAAATCCGGCGCTTGACCGTCGTGTCTAGTGATAGCTTTTGCCCGCGACTTCGTCCACTTGTACTTTAGTTATCAGGCCATACGTTTTAAGTTAACCCCGTTATAATTGTGATATATAGGTATGTATATCTGTAGAAAGTATGAAACTACTTCTTATTTCTTTATACGCAGATAATTTTTATTCGTAATCAGGACATTGTATACCAATTTTCATACTTGTAAGTCCAAAAATGGGAAAATTCCATATAAACTTCACCTCCCTGTTTCACCCTCCTAGGGATTTTATATCTAAAAATCCTTTCTTTAGTCATGAAAGGAACTCCTGTACCAAATTTCAAGTTTCTAGGTACAGTAGTTTTAGCTGTGCGTTTATATTATAAGTCAGTGAGTCAGGTTTGCCTTTTATCTCGTAAGCATAGAAGGTAGGTAGGATAGGTAATACCGTCGACTACGCGCTATCATGAACCGTAGAAGCAAACGGTTCAAGAGCCGATCCCAATTCAATTACGTTCGCAATCCAGAGCTCGCTACAATAACCTGGAACAGTGACGCACAAGGTTAGCGTTGCGATTATGGACAAAGTGTTGAAATACTATTTGTTTACGGATCATATCTATAATTACCGGTTACTATTTTATCAACAAAACGTTAAAAAAGTGCAAGTGAAACTCTTTAGTCTAAGTTGTCTACTCATAGTAATGTTTTATTAATATTTAGAACCCTCACGAATCCTCGCGAAACGATGCTTTGCTAAGTGGTATCTAGCGACCTTCGCATATGTGTCGCACATTGTCTTTTAATTTACAATTCATCGCACATGTACTATATGGCTGGAACCCTTTTTGCGTCCCACTGCTGGGCACGGGTCTCTCCCACTTATTGGGGAAGCCTGGAGCTTACTTCACCACGCTGCTCCAATGCGGGTTGGTGGAGATGCGGGTTAGTGGCCAACCCGCTGTCGGATGTTTTCAAACCGCCCATTAGGCCTCCGACAAGGTTTGACGACTGTTATCTATCGACGACAACCGGGACCGACGGCTTAACGTGCCCTCCGAAGCACGGAAACGCGCATGAAATTTTTTGCCACTAGCGGTCACCCATCTCACACTCGACCACGCCCGTTTGGCTCAGCTGCATAGATCGCATGCGTTCTACGTTAGCCGCCAGGCCATGCGCGCTTCATATGTACTATATAATCCCTGCTAATATTATAAATATATATAGGTAATATACCTCATATTTTAAAACAGGGCTGAAGTTTTTCTCCGTCTCCAAAAAAATAACGTTCACTAAGAGTTTGTAAAGGAACCGTACAGTGAATAAAGAATATTTCATTTCATTTCATTTCGAAAGTAACTCTGTCTGTCTGTCTGTCTCCTACGCTTTCCTTAGGAAAGGAGTGGACCTTGGGAAAGGACATAGGATGGTTTTTATCCTACGGGAACCTATAAAACGGGTCCACGCGGGCGAAGCCGCTGGCGGAAGGCTAGTATTATTTTGCTCTCAGCTCCTAGCCTTTGAGGAATTGTACCTTCAATCATCAGCTTAGCAACATCAGGTGATAATTACCGGACATAAATATTTGTAGTATGTTAAAAAATATGACTAAAAGAATGTGTGAGCCTATTAAGTTTCAGTGTTTCCCTCGATTTCCCTAGTATCACATCATTAGATTTTGACATGGTGACAGTTGGACCACCTAAGGAGTATAAGGTTTTGAACAAAAAAATATATACTGAAAGAATTTGCTCTTAACTCCTAACCGTCGTAGGACCTTCCATCATCAGCTCAGCAACAATATATGATGATAATTATACACAAATGCCTGTTATGGTTCCATAAAAATTTGAAAATCATTTGTTGTGCTATAAAATTTGAATGTTCCCTTCGATTTCTCTGAGATCCCATCATCAGACTTTGACTTGGTGACAGTTGGACCACCTCAGGAATGTGAGATTTCGAATAAAATACTATTTATTGATAGAATTTGCTCTCAACTCCTCACTGTCGCAGTACCTTCCATCATCAGCTCAGCAACATGAGATGATCATTACTATGCACAGATATCTCTTATGCTTCAGAAAGTATAAGAAAATAAATGTAAAGTGAAAATCCCTGGGATCCCATCGTCAGATCCTGATTTGGTGACAATGGGACCACCTCGGGAGTATAAGCATACGAACAAAAAAATAATTTTGAAAATCAGTCCACAAACGGCGGAGTAATCGGTGAACATACCTATATATAAAAAAATACATACAGCCGAATACGTCTTATTACATTATTACGTCGTATTATAACATCAATCCTTTATGGAGCCAACCTCGTCGCTCTGAGGAAGAAGGATGGCGGTGTTCGTCCCATTGCCGTGGGATTTGAGACGTTGAGTTTGAACATTGAGACGTTTGGCTTCAAAGTTATGTTGTCGTGAATACCGTGAGCGGATAACGCAAACGCTTAAACCACGGCAGCTTGGCTTTGGAGTCAGAGGTGGATGTGAGGCTGCAGTTCATTCGGCTAGATCATTTCTGATGAAACAAAATTTTGACATCTTTGTTAAAATTGACGTAAAAAATGCTTTCAATTCGCTAGATAGGGGTGCTATTCTATCTGTAATTCAAAAAGAAATACCAGAAATTTTAGAATATATTCGGCAATGTTATGGCACCCCCTCTAAATTAATGTTTGGTAATAATATAATAGAGTCTTGCGTGGGATGTCAGCAAGGCGACCCTCTTGGCCCCGTTATTTTCAGTTTGGTGATTCAGCCAATAATAAATCAACTAAATTCTGAATTTAATGTGTGGTACCTTGATGATGGTTCCTTGGGAGGAACTGCATCAACTGTATTGGAGGACTTAGAAACTATTATTCGACGCTTTAATGAAATTGGGCTCTGTATAAATTTTAGTAAATGTGAACTGTTTTTTTCAGATAATTTAACAGATGAACAAATTGATACACTATTGCAGAAAATCAAAATTATAACTCCAGATATAAATATTTCAAAAAAAAAAATAATTTGTCTTTGCTAGGTGCTCCAATATTTGATGATGCTTTTGTTCCCATCATAAATTCTAAATTAGAAAAATTTAATACAATTTCAGATCGCTTATGTGATTTAAAACCACACATGGCTACCTACATATTACGCCTTTGCTTATTCGCGCCAAAATTTTTGTATTTACTTAGATGCTGTCCTTTTTGGAAGTTTCCTTTAATAACAAAGACTTTAGATTCAACATTACAAAATTGTGTATCCAAAATTCTAAATTTAAACCTCGATGATTGCGCATGGATGCAGGCAACCCTACCAATTAAGTTTGGTGGCTTGGGTATTCGCACGACGGAAAGTTTGGCTCTTCCTGCTTACCTGGCCTCCTGTCATAGTACGCTGATCCTCATCACAGAAATATTAAGCACTAATCTTGATGATGTTTGGGTAGCGTACTTGACAGAGGCTATGGGGGTCTGGAGTGCCACCTTTCCGTCTGAGGACATCCCAGGTGTATCAAAAGATAGACAGTCCACTTGGGATGTACCAGCCTTAAAAGCTATCTATGCTAGACTCCTCGAGCGTTGTCCTAACAGCACCGATAGGGCCCGATTATTGGCAGTAGCTCAAAGTGAGTCGGGACATTGGTTACACGCTCTGCCATCTAAAAACATTGGCACCGTGTTGGATCCTGTAGCTCTGCGTATTGCAGTAGGTCTCCGGCTCGGTGTAAAGGTGTGCGAGCCCCATGTTTGTCCGTGTGGACAAAAGGTGGACAGCTTTGGTCGACATGGCTTGTCCTGTATCAGGAGTGCCGGTAGACTTTTCCGCCACGGTACCTTAAACGACTTGGTTCGTCGTGCTCTTGCCACCGCTTCTATTCCAGCATCACTAGAACCATCTGGACTATCCAGAAGCGATGGCAAGAGGCCTGACGGAGTTACATTGGTGCCGTGGAGTCTAGGACGGCCACTGGTTTGGGACGTTACATGTGCGGATACCTTAGCCCCGTCGCATATAAGCGATACTGCAGATAGGGCGGGGTCCGCTGCCGACCATGCACAGTCTCTCAAGCGCCGCAAATATAGTAATTTGTCGGATAATTATATATTTGCGGCGCTAGCTGTAGAGACTATGGGACCATGGTCTTCTGACATGAAGAAATTCATGTCAGAAATGTCGAACAGACTTGTCCTTGCCTGTGGTGACCTGAGGGCTGGTGGCTATTTTGCCCAACGACTCAGTCTAGTCGTACAAAGGGGCAATGCCGCCAGTGTCTTGGGTACCATGCCTCACACGGACTTTTTAGATGAAGTATTTTATTTATAAGCCTTTTTATTTTATATGTTTATTTTTATTTTTACTATAAGTTGTGTATATATTGTTAAGGTTAGTTATTAAGATTAGTTCTAGGTTTTTGTACATATGGTAATTTAATCTTATGTTATTATAACTTTATACTTAAATATAATCCACTTTTGTGCAATAATATAGCTTATACATTAGAATAACACATAGGCTACAATTTATAAAGATATTGTGTGAATTGTCCAAAATATGACGATAAGTGTTAAGTAAGTAGGAAAAAATCTACCATCTGCGAGCTATTCTGGCGTGTGCTGCCAAAACTGCTAGAGTAAAGAGTTACACATTTGTAATGTATGATGAAAATGTTTATCTTAAATAGTCCTACAGAAAAGCCGGTCCACAGCACTTCAGAAGGGAATTCACTTTATGCTAATAATCCTCTCTGTGCGGAGTGAAACCGCGGGGCACAGCTAGTGCTAAGTAAAATATTAAACAATATTCAATCTTACCGAAGCAGATATTAAACTATGTCAAATATCAAAATGAAACTTTGAGATTCAAGAGAGAATCAAAGTTAGTCAGCCATTTTCGTTAACAAGATTATTGAATTATTCTGAAAGGTACTTTACGTGAGCTTATGAATTAACGAATAGGGTTATTGAAACTTTTTAGTATTCATTAGTGTTCATTGTAAAATAAATGTTCAGGGTAAGTACTTATTTTAGGTTTACCTTTACTGATATTACGGAGCGGTAAAGATCGCAGTCTGCAACATGGAGTTAGCAAGTTCAAACTGCTGGCGCGCACCTCTGATAAGGAAAATTTTCTAAGTGCCTAATTTTATCGCCGCTCATTGGGATATTTAATTATACGGTAGATATTTTCTTGTCGTTTATCTATGAGAGAAAGAGGAATTGAAAATTATAAGTGGTTGTTTAAGATGGTAACTCGATAAAAAGGGGATAAGCAGTTCTATCTTTTGATTGCAATAAT
Organism: Pyrgus malvae; assembly: GCA_911387765.1. Lineage (NCBI taxonomy): Eukaryota > Metazoa > Arthropoda > Insecta > Lepidoptera > Hesperiidae > Pyrgus > Pyrgus malvae. The sequence continues at coordinate 18,693,622 of OU426951.1, read as the reverse complement.
TAACAACATTGATTTTTTTTACACCTCTAAAATACTCACTAATTTTATTTATGATCTGCTGTACTCATATGCCAATCAGAAAACAGACGTAATAGAAACAAGGACAATGTTGAGAGATAAGGTTGAGGATTTCTCTTTTCATTTTCAAATACAAAACCTTAAAAAGATTAAAACAATATTAAATCCTAGCCTTGTTAAATAACATAAGTGGAGCAGCGCTCCGGGCGCACAACTTAACCGCAAAACGTTCTTAAGACTTACCAACGGATTGTTAGTTTCAGTTTATGTAGAGAAAGTTTGTTACGGTATGTTATGTGGGCTTTAATATTTTTGCTTTACAGTCTTGGTTTAGATTTATTTTAAAACTAGCTGTGCCCGCGACGTCGTCCGCGTAGATAAAGACTTGTACAAAAGACTTGGATTATTTGTTCCTCCTCCTCCTCCTCCTTAGTCGTTCACTCTTGACCATCTCTTGACAGAGTGGTCGTGGCTGATGAGGTTGCAATTTCGTTGGATAATGATGCTCTCGCGATGCGTCACCATTTGCTGCGGTTTGTAGCATCTTGAAAACTCTAGACTATGGAGGTCTGTGTTGCAGCTTTGATAATGTCTGTCTAACGTGTAGGTGAGCGCTCGCGTGACCGCTTGCACTCCACTGTCCCTTCGATTATTGTTACCTTTTATGAAATTACTTATGATACAAAAGTTCATATTATTATGTTGAGTAGATATATTTTTCCTGAGTCCTTACAGTTCTTACTGTACTCCTCTTATAATATCGACAATTCAGTCGTTATCATCAATTTATTTTTACAAATTAAACGTATTACAATAGCCTGTTTTTAAAGTGTTTAGATAGTACTGCTGTGCCCGCGGAAAGTATCGTTATAATTAATTATTTAATGTGCTGCAAATAATTCATAGATTAATTATTATTATGTAACTTAAATCTATTGCAGAAAGGTGGTGAACTATACAACTACGCTACGTCAGGCGTGGTTAGTAGTTGGGAGTCAAATTCTTGGTTGCTTGCACGTTGGTTGCAATTGTCGTTAACATACCGTCGTTCATACTTAATGGAGGTCTTTTGAGCGATATAAAACTTGCGACAGCAGTTAGGCCACTAACAATGAAGATGTCATCAACCTGAATTGGAGCAGCGTGAGAGGATCAGCCCCTACGCGATTAAGAGGCACGTCGCCTATTAAATAAGATTGATACCAATAAAATCTGGACGTTATATTTGAGTTTAGTTGTCAATTGGTCCTATTAACAACCCTTCCTACAGCATCAGAAATAAAGTAAGTCCTCTATACATATATCGATTACTAATATTATTTTGGGCGTGACCACCATGCAGAGCTGCTGCCGTGACGCTTTAGCATATAAATTAAGTTTTTAACAAAAAAAATAGAACCGACTTCAAACGGTAAAAAATAAAATTGTTCAGTAGGTACCTACTTCTTCTTGCTTATGGTAATGACTCTTAAAACTATTTTTGAAGTCGGGCCCTTACTAAAATGTCGTACCATTCCTTCTAAATAGGCACCGACAGTACAGACAGTGGGACAGCACCTTCTTCTTCTTGATTATGGTAATGACTCTTAAAACTATATTGGACTGAAGCGCGCATGGCCTGGCAGCTAGCGTAGAACGCAAGCGATCTATGCAGCTGAGCCAAACGGGCGCATTCGGGTGTGAGATGGGTGACCGCTAGTGGCAAAAAAAAAAATCATGCGCGTTTCCGTGCTTCGGAGGGCACATTAAGCCGTCGGTCCCGGTTGTTGTCGATAGATAACAGTCGTTAAACCTAGTCGGAGGCCTTATGTGCGGTTTGAAAACATCCGACAGCGGGTTGGCCACTAACCCGCGTCTCCACCAACCCGCATTGGAGCAGCGTGGTGGAGTAAGCTCCAGGCCTCCCCAATAATGGGGAGAGACCCGTGCCCAGCAGTGGGACGCGAAAAGGGTTGCAGCCAAAGAGATGTCTTTTATAATCATGTTTATCTAATAGCCATCTTATATTATATTAAAAGAATACTACTATAAGTCCACCTGAACGTATAAATTAATGAAAGAATTTGCTCTCAGCTCCTAACCGTTGAGGAGTTGTACCTTCAATCATCAGCTTAGCAACATGAGGTGATAATTACCGGACACAAATATTTGTATTACCTATGTTAAAAAATATGACTAAAAGAATGTGTGTGCCTATTAAGTTTCAGTGTTTCCCTCGATTTCCCTAGTATCACATCATCAGATTTTGCCATGGTGACAGTTGGACCACCTCAGAAATGTAAGATTTCCAACAAAAAACCATTTATTGAAAGAATTTGCTCTCAACTCCTAACCGTCATAGTACATTCCATCATCAGCTCAGCAACATAATATAATGATAATTATACACAAATACCTGTTTTGCTTTAGTAAAAATATGAAAATCATTTGTTGTGCTGTAAAATTTTAATGTTCCCTTCGATTTCTCTGGGATACCATCATCAGACTTTGACTTGGTGACAGTTGGACTACCTCAGAAATGTAAGATTTCGAACAAAAAAACATTTATTGAAAGAATTTGCTCTCAACTCCTAACCGTCGTAGTACCTTCCATCATCAGCTCAGCAACATGCTATGATGATAATTATACAAAAATGCCTGTTTTGCTTTAGTAAAAATATGAAAATCATTTGTTGTGCTATAAAATTTGAATGTTCCCTTCGATTTCTCTGGGATCCCCTCATCAGACTTTGACTTGGTGACAGTTGGAACACCTCAGGAATGTAAGATTTGGAATAAAAAACTATTTATTGAAAGAATTTGCTTTCAACTCCTCACTGTTGCAGTACCTTCCATCATCAGCTCAGCAACATGAGATGATGATTACTATGCACAAATATCTCTTATGCTTCAGAAAGTATAAGAAAATCAATGTGTGTGCCTATAAAATTTGAGAGTTCCCCTCGATTTCCCTGGGATCCCATCATCAGATCCTGATTTGGTGACAATGGGACCACCTCGGGAGTATAAGCATACGAACAAAAAAAGAATTTTGAAAATCGGTCTACAAACGGCGGAGTAATCGGTGAATATATATAAAAAAAATACATACAGCCGAATACAGTACCTCCTCCTTTTAGAAGTCGGTAATTAGTGTAACACCAGTGCCAGTACTGCGTGTGTATGTAATAGCTCTTATTAAATTAACCACTGAAAACGATTTTATAGTTAATTTCAATACAAAATTCCAGCGGAGCCACCCGAGCACTGGCTTTCAAGAAGAGCTTTCTTTACAGCTTTCTTGAAGAAACCCATGTCAAAGTCCACTGGAAATGCCTTAGCTGGAAGGTTGTCCCATAACTTACACATCCGTTCAAACATCAAAAGGAGCGTGCAAAGCGACTTGTGGAACTTTGACCTTCGACTGGTGGTGTAATCATGATATGGTGACGTAGGTACCATTTTGAAAAGATCACTCAGCATAGTAAAGTCGGTAGAACACTTTGATTTTTTTAACGTTTCACACTGATAGCCCCACAGTAGGGTAGACCCTGTGTAATGGGTACCATGAGACACACAGAGACAGAAACACAAACACTCAAACCGAGAACAGAAAATTAAATTCATCATTAAAATTTCTGCTTCGCCGGGAATCAAAGACCCTTCGCTTGGCAGTCCAGCATGGTAACCATTGCGCCACGCGAGTCGACAATTTATTGTTAAGTATCTCTGGATCTGCATTGGAATAGTGTTATTGAGCAACGACGCCATCTATAGCGTCACCTATTAAATAAAATCGATACCAAATACCAATAATATCTGGACGTAATCACTGCGCCGCGCCTCCATAATGCTCTACCACAATGAGTAAAATATCAGCGCCAGTTCCAAAGCTCTCTAAGTTGTTAATTTTTTTATTCGATATTTTACTATGTAAATATACTCGTAATTAATTATTTGAAATTATCTCCACCAATCCACTCTATAATAGCGTTATTCAGTAACAACGCCATCTACCGTATAGCATGTAAATTAAATCGTCGATATACCGATTTTGCAACAGATCCCTAATTAGTTCTGAATATGAATATAGATGTCGGCAGTAGCCTCGTTTTGTTAAGGTTTTGTACATTTTGTATTGAGGATTTCTTTGAATATGTGGTGATATGTATGGTTCTTTTTTTAATATTTCGAGATGAAATCTAGCATAAATGATCGAAAATTTGCTATTAGAATATTAAGAGATGTAGTAATTATCGAAACTTGCGAACGCCTGCATTCGCACGCCATTTCATCATTCTTGATATTGACGTAACTTTTTTGTTTGTGAACCGATTTAAATAAAATAAACCCTAAATGTTAATCCAAAAAAATACCAATACACCAGTGAAAACCGCATCCTTCTACGTTAAGCCGTTCCTGAGATTAGCGCGCACAAACGAACAGATAAACAGACAAACAGACAATAATTCTAAAAATCATTGTTTTGGGTTCTATTACGCTAATAAATAGCCCTAGTCACAGTTTTTCTCAAATATCTTCAATGTACAGAAACCGACTTGTTACAGATTTATTATATGTATAGATATACGGATTTTCTTAAAATGGAAATGAAGATAAGACTGGCAACTTTACTGAATTTTCAGGTGGCGATCGCCAGTAAGCTACGTAGCCTTTTTAGCCATCGCAATGGTTACCGTACCGAATTACCGATCGGAGGATCCCGGGTTCCATTCCCGGCGAAGTACAAATTTGAATGATGAGGACGTTTATTTTTTTATTAATTAGCCACTGCAGCCCATTATATCTCCCTAAAACGACTGTGTCACGACATTACGACACCTGAAGCAAACGATGACCTCGTGCATGCATGACACCTAGTTTTACTTATACTTTTGAAAACAAAATTGTACTTAGGCCATGCCTATATTTGCGTGATGTTTAGATAATGAATTAATAAATAAAATATACAAAATTTAACAATCTAAAAAATATTCCTAAATATTTGGTTTTAAAACAGGTTTTGGTGTCCGGTTAGTTATCGTAAAAATAGTCATCATTTAAGTTTTAAAACTTTTTTTAACACGCTTTTATTAGCTTGACCTGTATGTATGTATGTAAAGGAACCTTTTAACTTCATTTTCACTTACTTCTAGGAGTCTGATTAACTTGAAAATTTGCACAGGGGTCAAGGGCCGATGACAATACAATAATCTCATAACTTTATATTAAAGTCCTAATTAGGATCATCAGGATAAAAAAATATACAAGGGGCGGCTGATAAGTTTGCGGCCTAATAAAGGTACTTAATGAAACAAATATAAAGTCTTATATATTTAACACGTCTAAGCATCTGATTTACTTGAAAATTTGCATAGGGCATTGTTAAGGGCCGATGTCAATGCAATAATATGAGAATAAAAATCCAACTAAAAAATTAAAAATAAATAATGTAGTTTAAAAAACTAAAAAATACACTTTTGTTTTTAAGATACTATTGAGACCATGCACGCCACGCTTTTTTTACAGTAAAATACATTTTCTTCTAATTTTTGAAGTGAAAACTTCTTTAGCGGCGTTGAGCACTTTTTGTGGGATGGGTAAAAACTATGAAACTCGCGCGAGGTCACGTGTGCTGATCGCAAAATTTCGTAAGATAGTAGAGGAGACGAGGAAGATCGACCTTCACCGATCTGATAATTCGATGAGACATATTGTTTACCAAATATAATTTATAAACATATATGCCTATGATAACTTGACTATCGAAAAGTGTTCATAGCTATTTTTAATTTAAGTAATTTTAATCAATTTTCTTTCATATCACCTTCACTCTTGTATCAACCGAACGAGTGAATATCTTCACCGGCTCTTAGACCAAGACGGAGGGGTGACAGCTGATGACGGCTCATCTGACGGCTGTCTATACTTTTTTTCTTCAATTATGGCATCGCAAACTCTGCATATTGCCAGCGTCAAGTATAATTTTATCTTAAAATTCGTTTATATCAAGTATTTAAAATATGGACATTGAACAAAGTGCATCTATTAATGAAAAAAGTGACGAAGAAATAGTGAAAGAAAATGAGAGAGTACTTTGTAAAAATACTAGATAGAAATTAATAGGTACTGATAATTCAAGCAATTCGTGCGGAATTATGCCCTAACGATTCCAAGACATCAAAAATGCACAACGTTAATGTTTTCACTTCTGCCGGCACTCCCGGAGTGCAACCCATTGTTTTTTTAGTTTTTAGTTCGTATTTTCACAAAAGCATGCTTTTTAGTTTTTTTAACTACATTATTTATTTTATTTTAATCATGGGATGCTACGAATATTTTCGCCTCGTGGCATGCATTATTGTGTGCTACGCCATTAAAAATAAAAATAATGGGAAAATATAGTTAAAAAAAACTTAGAATTACGCTTTTGAAGCACATCGAACTAAAAATATAAAAAATAATGAACAAAAATATTAGTATTATTGTATATTTATTTTTCATTTTTAGTTCGATTTATTGTTAATTTTTATTTCAAGTTCTCAGAACTAGACAAACTCATAAAATTATTGTATTGCCACCGATTCTTGATAAGTGTCCAAAGTTTAAAATTAAATCTGTCCGTTGAAAGTGGGTCAAAAACAAGTCCAAACAAGCTCACAAACTCACAGTTACAAACAAACATACAGTGTACGTAAGAGAAGCTAATATAAGCGTGTTAAAAAAAGATTTATGTTATCGAGCTCAGATTATGGTTGTGGCTGCAACCGTTTTTACGTCCCACTGCTGGGTCTCTCCCAATTATTGGAGAAGCCTGGAGCTTACTCCACCACGCTGCTCCAATGCGGGTTGGTGGACAGATTATGGTTAGTAGCTATGAAGTATCCGGAACTTTGGATATGTTGAAATCGTTCAAAAGTAAAGCTTTTAAGCTCTTCACTAACAATTTATTTGCGCACTTCTTAAAGTTATACCAGTGCATTTGAGGTAATTTGGATAAAATTAAAGCCACGCGAACTATGGAAATGAAATGCAACTGTATGCAGATGCTGTTAAAAGTTGTATGATAATAGTTTTAATACATTTATATTTTACTAGTTGTACCCCGCGGTTTCATCCGCGTTATTTTTTTTTAATTATCCTATTTTACTTTATTTTTCATGATGATCGGTTGAGGTTAACGCGTTTTTACGAGGAACAAACAAATTTTCTTTCGCATTTATATTATAGTAGGATGCCTTAGGGCTTTTATCTTTCTGACATCGATCGAAATTTGGTACTTATATTGGCTATGCTTTTTTGACATATAATTTGCTTTCGAGTCTTGCTGCTAATACGAGTAGATACATATAATAACAGTCCGCGCTGGATAGTAGATACATACCTATTGATATTGAATGTTTTGGTTTTCTTTGTTTGAAACAAATTAGAGATGTGGTTATGGAATATCGCTTTGGCTGTCTAACGTAACTAGGCCGTTTATCATACCTATAAATACATAAATAGGTGTTCGAAATAAAATAACTGATATTTTTTTTGTCTTTTACCTTTGCTTGTAAATTAAACCAGTAAGATTTCATACGCCATTCTATGTAAAGGCAGGCTGCCTTTACATAGAATGGCGTATTTAAGGATTCATCTACTCATAATATGTATATGAGCTTAAACACTTTCCCAAGTACGGCCGGAGTTAACGGGCGTGCTTTCGCACATGTGCCTGAATTTGACTTAGTTGACTTGACACCCTGCACGTACCTACACTTAGTAACTCAAATCCCATATCGTTCTTACAGAGTTCATCCAGCTTATCAGTAGTACCAGGTAGTTAGCAATTTGAGTAAAAAAATATATCTTAGTTTAATAATAACATAAAAAATAAAAATAATTACACCTTAGCCTAAGTTGTACTAGTTGTATATTAATCGATGCTGCAAGTAACCAAAAAATACTTTAGACGACTTAACGTTTAGTGAGTATCGTATACCTTGAGAGTAGTGTGTGTGAGTATATTGTCGTATATACCTTACGCATATATCATCCTTCTAGTGATCTCAGTAAGCCGATGGATGAGTTATCCAGCTTCCTGTGGAAATAAAAAAAATTGTTTAACGGGTACAGTTATTAAAATAAAAAAATATATTTGGTTTCATAATATTCTCTTATTACCTGCTAAGTTACTACTTAAATCCCATATCATTTACCTATTTTGTTACGGTCTCCATACAGCGTATCAGGCATTGGTCTATTGAGAACGAAAACAAATTCGGAATCTCCTATTTTAAGAACAAAATTATTTCTTTAATTTATATAACATACGAGTACCTAATAACGCGATACTGTGAGCAAGAGAAAACTTGGCTAGACCACGTAACGATTAGTGGTGATACCGACTGATACCCAAGGATCTATTAAACAAGCAACACAAAACATGAGTTTGCTTATCTGTAGTCTATCTGTAGGTATATCTCTTGCAAAAATTTTAATCTTAAGGTCTAACTAAGTCGATGTTTAAGCACTCTTAAACACTGAAATAAAAAAGGATTTCGGTAAAAAAATCACCATTCATATTTACATGTAAAATAATTATTGTGTTAGTACGAGATAATTATTGAACAATTAGCTTTACTTTGGGAAAACCTCTTTGTATCTTCGCAAGCTCACGAGGAATGACCTCGCTACGGTTCAACTATTCCTGTAAAATAAGGCGAAAGGAAAGTCGGTTATTTGAAAACCATGTTGACGTATCCGTGCGTTTTATTGTAAAATTCATGCGAATTAGGAAATTATCTGTTAAATGAAAGATTTATCAGCAGTTCGTCTTAGACTGATTTCAGTAAAGCGATTTGCTAATAAGAGATATGATTATTGATTATACGAGGCGTATATTGCCATAATCATAGTAAATGCTTGATTATAGTAATCCGGCTCATCCTTTCTGTGTTTGGCAGGCATCTTATTAGTAATATATACTTAATATTAAGTCCGTCAATGAAACAAAGATAATGTATGCTTAGAACAGCTTACACAAGGACAGTATTTTATTTCATCAGTTTCCTATAAAACTAGTAAGTAAATTAATTAACCAGCGTGATGTACAAGATGTGCCTTTAAAATAAAAGGAAAAGTAATAAAACTTAAAAATGAATCACAAACGTTTTATAATTAGAATTCTTTGCACACATTTATATTTTCATTGCGATTTCTATGAAGCTATGGCTATGAAGGCGTACAATGCAGAAAAAAAAATACAAATAAAACTAAACGCACCAATAAGGATTCCTTCGTAAACAATGTCGAATCAACATGGTGAGTTTATCTGCAGAAAAATCTCCTCGAAAAGACAAACACGTCTCGCAAGACTACTGAGGGGTGAGTGACTCACTGGGTTAGAAAATGTTAGTTGATTTTTGAATTTCACACTTCATCGCCATCTAAAACATGAGAGCACTCAATTGTGTAAGCATGTATCATAAGAGATACTCGCTCTAAAAGGGGTTATTGCCTTCAGAGAATCTTGTTTAAAATAAGATTTCTGTATACTTTTAATGTTAATATACGAAGTCGTATAAAGAAAACCAGTGTCACTCTACCTCCGAGGCGGTTAGAAACGCGGTAAGTAATGCCGGCCTGGTGAGTAATTAGATGGATGGACGGTAATTGGATGGGAGGCTGCTAGTGAAAAATCTGCCTGAGAACTGTGTTTGTTTACGACATCTAATCTGTCCCTTAAAATATAAATCAAATTATAAATGAAATGTTTTATAAACAGCCCTCCTATGAACAGTTTGTCTATTTTGTAAATCGAACACGAGTACGTTTTCTAACAACTCAATTAAGAGCTTAACTAGTCATGAGTTAAGCATACAAAGGATTAGCTTTCTGTATTCTAGACCTACAACGTAAATAACGTCACTTCGTGATTAATGTTTACGTTGACCACCGCTCAAATCAAGAGGAGCTACATACAATAATATTCCGCTCACTAACTTGACCGCTGCCAAATAAGCCAAAGATTGAGGCAGGAAAGCCTAAATTGAAGTGAAGTTTTCTCATTAATTTGATTACGTCGATCCCAGGCCGACCCGTGTCACAAGTTGCTTCATTAGTTACGCAACTTGCTGAAAGTAATCTTCGGGAATTGCGCTTTGCACGACAACAATTACTAAAATTATTGTGACGTTTTCACTTTTTTGTTTTAATTTTTATAGACTTTGCTATAATTTTTTTTAGTTAGTATTTCCTTTTATTTAATCGGCTTATCTTTTATAGGTAAAAATAGAAAAAAAAACAAAGTTCTTCACTATTCAGTACACGGTAATAATACAGCGTGAGATATTTTATAAGCTTTAACCTAATTGCTTTAGTTGAACTTAATTGTTTTAAATAAAACAAGATTTTTCAAAATTTCTCTAGATTCTGTTCAGTTCTGTTATACGGGAATATTAGTAAGCATTTTGTTAATAATGATTAAATAATAATGTATGTATTTCTACCTACCTACCTATTTAAAAGAAATAACTTAATTAAGAAAAAACTATGGCATTCTTGACGTCCTTTTTTGTTTTTGAACAAAACATTACTACGTAAAATGCAACAGATGACAAAAATAAATTTCGAGTTTATTTAGGTGAAAAATGAAATACAATCTCCTGTAACACGGTAACCCAGTATCCTAGCGCTGGTTAATATAGTGGTTGTGATATGCAAACAAGATGAATCATAAAATTTGAATTCAAAATCAAAGCAGCCGGTTTGGGGGTGTTTTTGTGCCAGCTCGGGACGGGACAGCGCATAAGTAACGTAGAATATTTATTATACGTATTATAACTCGTATTTACCGACATCTTGTTTGCCAAACTCTTAATTTTCATGTTGCATAATTTTTTTTAAATATCCTTTTAATTTTAATAGAGTTTATTTAGGACTTTTGTAGAATTTAAGCGTGGCTGGCTGCAACCCTTTTTACGTCCCACTGCTGGGCACGGGTCTCTCCCCATTATTGGGGAGGCCTGGAGCTTACTCCACCACGCTGCTCCATTGCGGGTTATTGGAGATGCGGGTTAGTGGCCAACCCGCTGTCGGATGTTCTCAAACCGCCCATAAGGCCTCCTACAAGGTTTAACGACTGTTATCGATCGATAACAACCGGGACCGACGGCTTAACGTGCCCTCCGAAGCACGGAAACGCGCATGAAATTTTTTGCCACTAGCGGTCACCCATCTCACACCCGACCGCACCCGTTTCGCTTAGTTGCATAGATAGCTTTCGTTCTACGCTAACCGCCGGGCCTTGCGCGCTTCGCGCGCGCGAATTTAAGCGTAGTTTGATTAAATTACAGCTAACTCTAAGGAAATAAAGCCTTACCTACATTATTTAAATATCAATGTTTTTTCCGAAAAAATGACATAATCCCGTCTGAAAATTTTATAGTTGTTGAATCTGCACAAAAAAACTTTCTTCTAATCTATTCCAACATTATTTTACTGAGGCATTCCTAACTTAAAGCTTTTTAAACAAATATATTACTAAAGACAATAAAAAATGATATAAACAAAAAACGTAAAATAAGCACGCTTTCGAATTTACTTACCCGGAATACGAAAGAATATCCTGTAACACGATCACTCAGTATCCAAGCGCCGGTTAATATAGTGGTTGTGATAAGCAAACAAGATGAATAATAAAAATAAAATTTAAAATCAAAGCAAACGGTTTCAGGAGTGTTTTTGTTACGGCTCGGGACGAGTCAGCGCATAAGTAACGTCGAATATTTATGTCGCTGCCGCAAACAGGCCCGAACTTATATCTACCGACATTTTGTTTGCCAAACTTTCAATTTGCATGTTGCATACATTTTTGAGAATTTGCTTACAATTGCTAAATAAACCGTCATTAAAAACGGCTAATTTAGCAGTTTGTAGATCTTAATGGATTTACCTAGTTAAGCTACGATAAACGTGCTCAGTTTACAGTTGAGTCAAAAGGAACATAGCTCATTATAAATATCGTAATAAATAATGTTTTCACCAAAAAGAAAAATTACAGGGAATGAAATGGTGGTAAATATAGTGGTTGTGATATGCAAACAAAATGAATCATAAAATTAGAATTTAAAATCAAAGCAGCCGGTTTGGGGGTGTTTTTGCGTCGGCTCGGGACGGGACAGCGCATAAGTAACGACGAATATTTATGTCGGTGCCGCAAACACGCCCGCGATTTTGCCCAAATTTCAATTTGCATGTTGCATACTTTTTTGATGCTTCAGTTGATTTTATGTTTAAAACTCACAATATTTAGCAATCTGCAACACTTTCACACTTAGCCTATTGCATCCAATTGCAAGTCACTTAAGTGTTTTATGTATTGTCGTAATATACTAAATAATTAGCACTATTTTATAACATGAAGCATGACGTAAGCTTTAAAGTACTGTTATGAAAAATTAAATAGGGAATTTTGCCTGGCCTGATATTTTATTTTTCAGGAAACTTTTCTATGTCCTTGCTTATATACGTTTATTTTGGATCGATATTTACATGGAAATTAGGTTCTGACAAGCTGAGCACAGATGTATTCAGGTTCAAGATTTAGTTATTCAGATATAGGTAAGTACGAAATTGTGGGAATTCTCTAGAAACTGATTCATTGGATTTAACCTTGAAATAAATTTAATTAAGTGATGTAGGTATTAAGAAAAGTACTGAGAAATTAGGACAGTTTCTTGTATAAGAGTATTTGATAAAAAATACAGGAAACAATTTTTTTTAAAGTTTGGGTTTTAATGGAATTTATTGTCTTATTTAAACTTTCTTTTAGTTCATTTAAACATTCAGTGTGTTTAATTTAGCTTAGGAAAATGGATTCTTCATTAATAAATTCGAAATGATTGTATTCGGTATGATAATATGTGATGATACCTAATTAACGATTGGTAGTTGGAAAATATTAGGGTTTGCAATAAGCCGATTTATTATGTGCCGAAATGGAGTGACCAAAAACTTCGGTGTAGTAAACAAATAACTGGACGTGAGTCAGCTGGATTCTTCAGATAGCTGATTTCCATATTAAAAAATATTGGACTAAAGAAAATTGTCACTCGCATCTCGGCCTAGTACATTTATTTATTTATTTATTTATTTATTTATTTCATAAAATTATCGCTAACATTACAGTATAACACTAATGCGTTAGCGTAGTCATAATATTTTTAACAAAATTTGTACCTGTAATTCTCTAATACTAACCAAGCACATATACGAAATAAAAATAAAAAAGATGATCTATATTTATAATAATATTAATAACTTGTAACTTAAGTAATTTAATTAACTGAATTCAAAAATAGATTCATGTCAAATTTTAAATGTCAAAAGTAGAATAAAATATAACGGATAATAAAATAAAATTATAAGTATAGTCATGTCATAGAAAAATAATTAATTAAATTACATAATATGTCAAAAAAAAAAATATGCCAAGTCAATAAAAATAAAATTAAAATAATTATGTACATTGAAAAATAAAATTACGATTAAGTTATATTGAACAATTCAAATATTTATTATCATTCAATATATATATATTATATATATATATATATATATATAATTATCATTCAATATTATGAAATTTAATGAAATGAATAAATGTAACTGTGTTATATAATTTTAACGCAAAATAGGCGTTGTATCGTATAAAGTATCGGCGGCTATAATCAGAGACTTCTCCGTATTTCTAGTTTTAGCTGTCATTTTGCAGCGACGCTCGATGAATTTAAAATTTTCTCGTGCGCTTCATCGGAGATAATCAAACAGCTGGTGGTGAAATCGTGTTTTGAATAATAATGGCCTCATAGTAGTATAGATTTAAATCTAATTAATATTGCTGCATCAAAGACAATACTTTTAGGTTGATTATTGGCAAGGGTTGACTGAATTACCACGTGTGATACAAAAAAGCCTATTTTATGGCACCTTATTGACAAACTTAATGATACTGTCAGTTATAATAACGTGTTTGTTCACATTTTTTTTTAAATATGTTTAAATTTATGATTCCTAAAATTATCTTGTTGTTTGCCTGCTGTGTCTCATAGCTATTATCACAAGACGTAATTATCATTACACCTTAAAGAAACATATAAAGGTAACAAAAAGGTGGAAAGGCTAATAGCTTAATAGACGTTTTTATTCAAATTTAGATATTAGAATAATATAGTCATTGAGAATTCAGTATGTAATAATAAAGTAATGAACATATTTTCCGTTTAAAGCGGTGCGAAAATTTGGTCGCATTAACTTATACTGCGGCACGTACCGGACCGGGTTTTCGTCGTTGCCGTATCGCCGATGTCATACAATTCGATAAAATGCCGGACTACCTATATTACCCGTATCTACATCGGTGCAGTTACGTTGTCGAAAAAGATTGAAATGTAAATATAATATGGCACGATTAAAATTTAATTTTGGTCGTAGTACTTTGTAGTCGTAGTACCAATGGGGAAGAAAAGTTCTCGAATGGCGACTATGACTTAGCTAATAGTACACGGGCCACCCTTCAATCAGGTAATCTGGAGTAAAAAGCAGAAAACCGTTAGATTCTGGACGATCCCACAGTAGTAGCAAACATTAGGAGAGATTTGATCCGGATCCTGGGACGAGTAGCTGCGTAAGTACTGTAAAAATTGCACGTGGTACAATGTGGTAGTACCATGGGCACTGAAATTAAAACTACTAATAACTGCATTCTCGTCAACTACTCTACTTTTCTTCCTGAAATTGACCCACTTCGTTTGTATTCCAACATTGCGGATGCCTTTGTGATTCAATTGAAATGAGTAAAAAATGAAAAGGATTTTAATCCTAACTTGCATTTAAAAAAAGTATAGTGTGTGTAAATTTAAATAAAACCTTTTTTTGGTAAGGGGGGGAGATGGATCTTTTAAAATGTACCAGGCATCTTGGGAGAGGTGTTACCGGGTTATGTGGGATTTATTACCGCACTAAAACCCCCTCGGTGGCTTACCTCTGCGCTTGGGAAGGACTTCGGGATCTCCAGTGGAACGCACCGATGTCCTCCACGCGCGGCGCCCCAGAACGAGCCCATCCTCTGAAGAGCAGATGTGCTCTCCTGCACCCTCTGATGCTTATGGCAACATGCGGCCATGCACACACCGCCGTCCTTCCCGGGGCCGCTGGCTGAACGGATCGGATCATGATGCAGATATAACAATAATAATAATATCAAATAACAAAATAACTATTTACATGTGGCTACAATAATAATTATTTGGCTAAAACCTAAAACTTTCAAAGCAATGAAGAATAATATGGTAGAGATATTGTTTTTCAAAGCAAAGAAGAATAATATTTATGTAGACATTACACGTCAAGTGTAAATGCAAATTTTCGGTTTCCTTTATTTTAAATTATAGAAAATCTATAAATTTTCAGTACATTACATTGTCAAAGCATGAATAATATACAGACATAATTATATATGGCCATGATAGAACGCTGTAATTTTCTTGTGTTAGAACTTATGCTACGGAAACGCTACGAAGGCACGTAGTCTTGCTACGCTTTTATCGTTGTGGGAAATGCGACTTCTATTTTGTTTCTTCAATATTGCTCTGCCATGTCATGACGCATGCTAGGAATGCGACTACCTCAATTGGCGAGACACCCAGTTGTTTGTTTATGTTGAATATATATACACTGTAGGTAGATTGGATTTATTACCTATTAATATCCCAGGTCCTAGGATTTAGGCAGCAGGAATTTCACCAGTTTTTATAATTTGCTGTACTTTGAAGATATACTTCGTAATGTTTTATTACGATGTTATCCTTCAATGCAGCGGCCGGCAACCCGCGGCCCGCAAGCCGCTTTCTGTCCGCCGACGACTTACTTGCGGCCCGTCAATGTTTTGTAAATAAGTTATATCAAAATAAATGTTTGAACGAACCGCGATTGACCATATAAAATACAGCGTATAGTGGGCATCCAATCTTAAAAATGCGCTCTCTGCCCGCGAATGAACAAATGAGCGAAGCAAACCTTTTTTCGTGTAATATTGAGGAAGTACCGACTCACTCTCTAAAAGCTCTTTCAATGAAATCATTGATCTTGTTAAATTTTATGGCAGCTTGCATGTATAACAATTTTTGGTAACACTTATTTATGCGAACAAACTTTTTCAATTGTCAATTACAGAAAAAAATGCTTCTCGTCTCACAGAATATGATCATTTGAGAACTATTCTACGAACCCACAAGTATGTACATATGTCAGCTAGCATACAAGAAATAAGGTCCCAAATTTAATGCAACCTTAGACATCACACTGAAATTAGTATACAATCAGTAGTTACTTTGAAGTTTTCGTTTCTATTTTTGATATTTTAATAGTTTTAATTTTTTTTATGGTATATGACCAATTATACATAGGTTTATTGGACTTCTATGGATAATATCACAGTTGCCTTTACTTAATTTTGCCGCCTTGTAGCCCTTGCCTGTAAAAGGTTGCCGACCGCTGCTTCAATGCGCTGGCTTTGGATTCTAGACTTTTACCAGGATTATAGTCTAATATGACCCAAATTCTTTACAGACTCGTGTCTTGTACTGAAGTGTTCAAAGAGGGGTAGATGACCAATAGCTCGGAATATATTCGAAGTTACATATAATGTATACAATTATCTAGCATGTGTAAGCTTCATGAAACGTGAATGAATCAAGATGGCGCAGCATGCGTCTTCTTTCTGACGTGCCTCGGACAATGACGTATGGTATTCCTATCGTGCTTCCACGCTTTGCTTATAAATTACAAGTATATGCTGCTGAAAGATATTTTCCTGCAGACATTGTCGATTCGGATTTTATCCTCAGTGACAAATTGCGCTCAATATTGCAACCATACTTCTATGCAAGTTTGTTATTTGTAATAATGTAAAAAAAGTTTTCCATGTTAAAAAAATAAACTGTACGATACTTTTTAATATATCAAAAAAAGGAATTGATGTATGAACTAGCAATATCACTGTTGTGTCTGAGTTCATTACTTTTGGGTAATTTTATACTGCATTTCTGAACGAAGTTTTGTTGACAAAACCGCACCTGACTGTCATGGTGGACTATCGCTTATTCTTTTTTTCTAATTTCTGACACTATATTTTTATATCCAGCCGCGGAGTATAAGATGATGTTGATAAACCAGAATGTTTTGAAGTAGCATTACTACTACAAGTATATTTATCACGTACGTGTAAGCTACATGGAACGTGATTCAATCAAGATGGCGCACCGAGCGTCTACTTCCTGACGTGCCCCGGACAATGACGTATGGAATTTCTATCGTACTTCCACGCTTTGCTTATAAATTACATGCTGCTGAAAGATATTTTCCTGCGAATTTTCTATGTAAAGTGTCCACCGTGACAAATTGCGCTCAATATGGCAGCAATTTTTATTTTGCATACACGTTTATGGTTGTGATTTTCTTAAAGCGCTATGTTTATATTCAAGTGATAAAAATACGAGGGTTTAAATTATTCTACGCATGAAAGAATTCTGTTCTAAAATAAAAATAAAATATTTAACATAAAAACATGAAAAATAACTTGAATTGACTGATGGATCAAGCCACTGTCCACTTTGTCAGAAATTTAACAATATTACTTATTATATATGTAAATTAATTTAATAAAATATTTAACATAAAAATATGAAACAACCTGAACTGACTGATGGATCAAGCCACTGTTCTACACTAAACTTTGTCAGAAATTTAACAATATTACTTGAAATGAAATGAAATGATTACTCCCCTAAAAACGTTGAAAAACGGGAGCAAAATTTGTATGGGACAACATGATTCCTTGGTCCAATTTACTTAAAATTTTGCATAAACATTCATTAACATAATTGATGGAAAACGTATTTCCTATTTTATTGAAACTCATCTTTAAACGGGGTAAAATGGGGTAGAAAGCTATTTTAGGAGTGATTTGCATCAATACTCCAGTGCTTCTGATCCCATATAAAAATAAATGTTCTAATGTGTCAAACGTTGATGCGCCTTGCCGTGTTGTTCAAAATTAAGACACACATGAAATATTCAGAGAGGTATGCAACCAAAACATGCAACAATTTTTTAATAGTTTTTAAATACGTCACATCAGCTAAATTTCTTAGTGTTTGAAATCTATCTATCTAATAATAATCTGTTGCTTGGTGATAAAAAAATAAGTGTTTCCACCATCAGTTACGGAAATATATAAGGAATGGTGACATTTGTGAATGAGGTTTTATATGAAAATTTTAAATCTTACAAGGTGACTTCATGTCTTCTTGTTGGTGAGATCTTGACTGAAGACTATAAAACTTATCTGTGATTGAGTTACTGCTTGCTTATTAAAAATATTTCTATACTCCGGATTAAGAAGGTCTAAGGGCTCTCGCAAGTTTGTATAATAGTCTTTAATTTTTTGTGCTAGTTCTAAACTTTAAAAATTGGCGGAATTGGCAGAAAAGTAGAGCAAAGTGAATAAAATTTCCTGTTTTAGAAAGAGAAACCCTGTTAGACTTGGATATATTAAGAAACTAGCTGTGCCCGCGACGTCGTCCGCGTAGATAAAAAGGCTTGATTAGAGTTGGATTATTTGTCTATTGTGTAATAGTTGTGTCTATAATTGTGTTATTTGTTTTTCCTCCTCCTTAGTCGTTCACTCTTGTCAGAGTGGTCGTTGCTGATGAGGTTGCAATTTCGTTCGTGACCGCTTGCCCTCCACTGTCCCTTGGATTATTGTTACCTTTTATGAAATTACTTATGATACAAAAGTTCATATTATTATGTTGAGTAGATACATTCTTCCTGAGTCCTTACAATCTTACTGTACTCCTCTTATAATCGACTTTTCAGTCGTTATCATCAGTTTCTCTTTACAAATTAAACGTTCTATAATAGCCTGTTTATAAAGTGTTTAGAAAGTACTGCTGTGCCCGCGGAAAGGATCATTATAATTAAATAATTTGTGCTGCAAATAATGCATAGATTCATTATCATCATGTAACTTAAATATATTGCAGAAAGGTGGTGAAATGTCTACGCTATGTCAGGCGTGGTTAGTAGTTGGTTAGTCAAAATCTTGGTTGCTTACACGTTGGTTGCAATTGTCGTTAACATACTGTCGTTCATACTTAATGGAGGTCTTTTGAGCGATTTAAAACTTGCGACAGCAGTTAGGCCACTAACAATGAAGACGTCATCAACCTGAATTGGAACAGCGTGAGAGGATCAGGCCCTACGCGATTAAGAGTCAATTGGTCCTATTAACAACCCTTCACACAGCATCAGAAATAAATATATCGATTACTAATATTATTCTGGGCGTGACCACCATGCCGAGCTGCTGCCGTGATGCTTTAGCATATTAGTATAACACCAGTGCCAGTACTGCGTATGTATGTAATAGCTCTTATTAAATTAACCACTGAAAACGTCTGCTCATTTCTATAACATTTTTTTATTAGACCCTCGGCAATTGCTTATTCGTTTATTCGAAATCACTTTTTTTATAAATAAACCGACCAAAGAGGCAGAAAGGCCGCGTGGTTAAGCGATCACTGTCGCCTATGGAAACGGGCAACCCCAGCGGAGCCACCCGAGCACTGCCGGTTTTCAAGAAGAGCTTTCTTTACAGCTTTCTTGAAGAACCCTATGTCAAAGTCCACTGGAAATGCCTCAGCTGGAAGGTTGTCCCATAACTTACACATCCGTTCAAATATCAAAAGGAGCGAAGCGGCCTGTGGAACTTTAACCTTCGACTGGTGGTGTAATCATGATATGGAGACGTAGCTATCATTTTTAAAAGAACACTCAGCATAGTAAAGTCGGTAGAACACTTTGATTTTTTTACGTTCCACACTGATAGCGCCAGAGTAGGGGAAAATATACACTGTGTAATGGGTACCATGCGACACACAGAGACAGAAATACAAACACTTAAACCGAGAACAGAAAATTAAACTCATCATTCAAATTTCTGCTTCGCCGGGAATCAAACTCGAGACCCTTCGATTGGCAATCCGGCATGGTAACCATTGCGCCACGCGAGTCCAGGCGCGGTCGCAGCCTTCAATTTAGGGGGGGGGGGGGTCGCCAAGAAATTTTGGTGGGTGGTCACTAAGAAATTTGGGGGTTGAGGTGTCTCAAATTGGCTTGATTCGCCTTCCATCTACGCATGAGTGAGGGATTTGGGGGGGGGGGGGGTCATGTCCCCTGTCCCTGGGACAAACACTTAAACCGAGAACAGAAAATTAAACTCATCATTCAAATTTCTGCTTCGCCGGGAATCAAACTCGAGACCCTTCGATTGGCAATCCGGCATGGTAACCATTGCGCCACGCGAGTCCAGGCGCGGTCGCAGCCTTCAATTTAGGGGGGGGGGGGTCGCCAAGAAATTTTTGTGGGTGGTCACTAAGAAATTTGGGGGTTGAGGTGTCTCAAATTGGCTTGTGTCCCCTGTCCCTGGGACCGCACCTGCGCGAGTCGATAATTATTATTGTCTATTAAATAAGGTCGATACCAATAATATGTGGATGTAACCACCGCGCCGCGCCTCCATAATGCTCTACCATATATATATATACCATATATCAGCGCCAGTTCCAAAGCTCTATGTTGTTAATTTTTTATTAGATACTTTATTAAGTAAATATACTCGTAATTAATTATTTGAAATAATCTCCACCTATCCACTTTGTAATAGCGTTATTGGGTAAAATAATGATTATGTAACACCACCTGTAAATCTACCTGTAAAAAGCAATTAAATATGAATAAATGAATAACAACGACATCTATCGTATAGCATGTAAACTAAATTGTCGATATAGCGAATTTGCAACAGATCACTAAATAGTTCTGAATGTGAACATAGATGTCGGCAGTAGCCTCGTTTTGTTAAGGTTTTGTACATTTTGTATTGAGGATTTCTTTGAAAATGTGGTGATATATGTATGGTTTTTTAAATATTTAGAGATGAAATCTAGCATAAGTGTTTGATCAGAATATTAAGAGATGTTAGTAGTTATCGAAACTTGTGGTGTGACCGCTCGCATTAACTTTATTATAGCGTGCAGGTGTTCATCCATTTCATCATTCTTGAAATTGACGTAACTTTTTTGTTTGTGAACCGATTTAAATAAAACAAACCCTAAATGTTAATCCAAAAAAATACCAATACTTTAGTGAAAACCGCATCCTTCTACGTTAAGCCGTTCCTGAGATTAGCGCGCACAAACGAACAGATAAACAGACAAACAGACAAACAGACAAACAGACAATAATTCTAAAAATCATTGTTTTGGGTTCTATTACGCTAATAAATAGCCCTAGTGACAGTTTTTTTCAAATATCTTCAATGTACAGAAACGGACTTGTTACAGATTTATTATATGTATAGATAACATTTTGAGTTTCAAGTGGGACCAATTAAATTTATAGTTATACATGTTATTGTCATGTTAACGATCCTTTCTAACGCGAGTGAAACCGCAGGGCAAACCTAGTTTAACATAAAGATAATAAATAATGAAATACTAATTCACATAAAAGGCATCATCCAGATAGTTGTCTTTTGGATGGGTGCTTAGAATGCTAGCAGCATTACTCCGCTGAATAGCTAAAGCTTTTCTTTGATCGAGGTAAGTGCCATTCTGGTCACTTGCTACCTGAATCAATCGATCGAATAAATGCTTAAAAATAATCTAGCGTGTGCACCCGATGGCCCCATTGTTTCCACGCCAAAGTACAGAAATATGTGGTCTTGAGTTAGACCACCATATGTCCTACACCTTGCGTATCTCAGAGTCGTACGCAACCAAGCCAGCCACCCTTGATGACATAATATGAAGATAAGAAGGTACCAAGGTGTCGACGCAAGTTGCGCCCAACACCGGGCACCTTCCATTCACCCAGGGAATCAACTTCAAACCATCGGGTCTTTTGCCATTGTCACGTTGAATAAAGTTATGTTAAATAAATTAATGTCATTATTAAATTTAGGTATTTTAGCTTCAATTTAATTATCCAGGGCAAAAGAAGAACGTTCATAAGCAAATTATACTACAAAAATACGGGATTGTTTACGTTAACATTATTAAAAAACAAAAAGGATATCCCTAAAAGAAATAAAAAACACATTTTTACGTTTTCCCATTAGTAAAAAGCAGAAGCATCATACATTACTGTAGAATGGATCATGAATCAGGATACAAAGTTAGGATTCGACAATGCAGGAGGGTTCGTAAGACCAGGCTGTACGTAATGGGTTTGTTATTTCCCTTACTCTGCCACTTTTCGAAATTTTGCAAGAAATTCTAGCGAAAAGGATTTACTATAAGTTTAGATTCTCTTCTCGCTTACTGCGATCATAATATTCTTCGTCAATCTTCTGCTCGTATAAGCTTGGAAATATTCCAATGTTATTGTTTGTTACCGTTCACAAGCTTCAATCTAAGTAGAATATATGTATTTTTCATATTTATTTGGAATATTATTGTGATATAACAGTAGGTGTTATTTTCAGTTTAAACGAACGATTATGTTGATTGGTCAAAATTACTATGCTCAAACTTTAATTTAGTATAAAAAACAACTGAACTGTTTCTAGAACAATAATACAATGATAAAAAAGTTCATAACTTCATAATTCTTAAGTTGATTGAATAATAGCTGCTCAGCCTGTATACAAGAAAACAAAAAAAAACTTCAAAGACAAAGACATAGACATTTATTTGTACAAATATGGGTGTTAACAAAAGTTGTTTATATTTATTTAGATAAATTCAATATTTCACAATACAACTGTTGAAAAATAGTGCAGCGTGATTATTTTGTTTTATATGGGTTGTTTTATACGGGTTTCAATAATTTAAAATCTTGTTATGGATATATTATATGGATTTTAAATTATTAAAACCCATATAAAACAAAAGATGAAAAAACAACACCATCAACTGCCATTCATATTATAAATGTGATTTTTTTAAAACTAAACCACTGACATAATAGACAAAGAAACTCTTTGTATTGTGCCATAATTTTTTTCCCCCACTAATTCTTAACAATATAATTGACAGCTCTTTTGCCAGACATTTTATAGCAATAAAAGCTCACGAGCATAAGAATAAATAATCATCACGGGTCCTTATAGTTCCATAGATGAATGGAATGGACGTAACAGCGTCGACAGTCGCGTCACGTCGCGGTAAAAAGCCACCCACTGGCGCTATCCTTCGCTCGCTGACAGTGACACATTGTCGCTTTTTTTGACATTAGCGTAATAGATTTTATTTTATGTGCCTGAAGTTGTAGCATATTTTTTACACAAAACATACTTTTCCGGATCAGAATTTTCATTGTTTAATTTAATTTACCCAATTAGCCGCTCGTGTATCTGCATGTTATGTTACATCATCTATGTACTTACATATGTTACATTATCTTTCCTTGGCACAGAATGTCATATTATTTAAGTATTTATTATTTATATATATTGTATATATTGTTTATAGATATTTGTATATTATGTTTATATATATATATATATATTATATGTGTCTGATATGTATGTATATTTTATATTATCTTTGCGTACACACACTGAACCATTCAGATCCAGGTATCCAGTCACAGGTCTGCTGGAAGAAATTTCTATTAGGAATAAGCAGTACCTTTGTACCATCTTTCTTCTAATGTACATTATTTTAATATGTTGTTGTGTACATAAATTGTTAAATGAAAATAAATAAATAGGAAGTGGGGAATGTATATAAAAGCTCTTCAAATTGTAAATTTACGTAGCTTGTGAAATTTACTGCCGCTTTTTGAATGTGTACCTATTGATGGTCTGTTTGGAAATAAAATGCACGTGGCCATTTTTAAAAGTAATAAAAATACATATAAAAGAAATCAAAATGTCTAGTCTGCTCATACGAAAAAAAGCACAAGAATGGTGCTAATGGTAAAAATCTAAAACTAAAGTACACGCACTCAAGGCTCGGGCGGCCGATAGTGATTAAATAAGTAACGTGTACTAATAGTTCCAAATTAGCATGCAGAGGACGATCCAGCAACAGCAGTCGTTAGACGTCACGGCATCCCGCCGCACTGGAATCACTTCATGGCGCTTTTTTCACTGACAGCAATGTCGCTCTTTTTTAAAATTAGCGTAATTGATTTGAAAATTTTGAAATACAATGCACGTGGCCATTTTGGAGAGAATAAGTGTATATAAAACAAATAAAAAACAACGATTAACATTGAAAAGCACCACCATTTTTTAATCTGAGCAGACTCTACATTTTTTTTAACGAGGCAACCGACACAGCAACTCGAATTTGACCGCTATTATGCTGGTGATTTATGGCAATAAAAAAGGGATGAGTCCTAATAGTTCTAAATATGGATGCAGTGGACGCGCGGATCGGCAGTCGCGGCACGTTGCGACATTCCGCCGCTGAAATCACTTCCCGGCGCTCCCCTTCGCTGACAGTGACGCATTGTGACTCTTCTTTAACATTCACGTCAGGGATTCTATTTAATGTTCCTAAAGTAATATTATATCATGTTTCATAAAAATAAAATATGATGTCCGAATTTACATACTTTTACTGAAATATAAATATGAGCATAGCTTATTTACGAAAATTTTATAATAATTTGTATTTAATCTAATAGGTTGGGGAAATAGTATATTTCATTACAAGTGCGGAAAGACTGTTATTGCAATGAGTTCCGACAAATGTCTACCTGAGCCGAGGCGTAGCCGAAGGTGAGGGTTGACAGTCGGAACTCTTAAATAAATAGGAAAGAAAAGTTAACTACTTGCTTCCTAAAATCTAGGGAATTATATAAAATAATTATATTTCTTACATAGATATTGGCTGTAACCCTTTTTGCGTCCCACTGCTGGGCAAGGGTCTCTCCCCATTATTGGGGAGGCCTGGAGCTTACTCCACCACGCTGCAATCCAATCCAATGCGGGTTGGTGGAGATGCAGGTTAGTGGCCAACCCCTGTCGGATGTTTTCAAACCGCCCATGGCCCCCGATAAGGTTTCAAAGACTGTTATCTATTGACAAAAACCGGGACTGACGGTTTAACGTGCCCTCCGAAGCACGGAAAAGCGCATGAAATTTTTGCCACTAGCGGTCACCCATCTCACACCTGACCGCGCCCATTTGGCTTATTTGCATACATCGTTTGTGTTCTATGCTAACCGCCGGGCCATGCGCGCTTCAATAGATTATATTACTTTATTTGAAGTAAAAAATTATTTCTATTCGACTCTTAACTTGAATTAACTTGAGATGACCACGGGACGTCTCAACCGTCCGTAGCGATTGGGTGCCAATACTTTATTGGCACAAACACTGAATACGTATTTGTTACTTGATCTACATAAATGCGTTTTAAGTCTTTTATTTTCAGTTCAAGCTAAAGTCAAACCAACGTTTCTGACTTTGGCAACGAAATATACTTACATGGTGTTCAATTGTACACATGCCTTTATCGTATTACTAAGCAGCATTACAATGTCGAGTGTGGACAGAAGTCGACTACGACTAGTGAAAATATTACATGCTAGCGGCCGCCCGTGACTGTCGCTATGACTATGACTAAGTATATATATACTTTCATAAAAAGAGGTTATTTGTATACAACAAACAGACACACCAATTTTATTTATTAGTATAAGAAATTAATTAATATTAAAACGAATTTAATCAGAGGTCCTTGAGCCTCCAGCTAAAAGCGAATTCGCTCATCGCTTTAATATCTATAAACGACTTAGCAATTTTCATTCAGGCTAGCTGGCAGCACAATTTTGAAATTTTTGATAAACCTGTGCGGTGGGTAACACCAATCTGAAGGCCGATTGCTTTGATAAACTATGCTACAATAGAATTGTTTCACGGATGTAAAGGATGCAAGCAGTGCTATTTTTCGGGCCGAACCATGCCATGATTACCACATAATCCACCTATATAAGAACGTAAATTGGGAGTTCACTTCTTAGAAACTGTATCTTATTTACAACAGCACAGAACAAAATACGGTACAACCTCAGCTATTCCGAGAAAACCACCATTGTAGACCTAGAATCGCTTCGTTATATCAGTTTCATAATCTATTTGTAGGCATTCACTCATGCGTCCTACTCTGTAGACCTTAATCAAATTACATGTAGGATTTGTATGATTGCTTCGTACTCAGGATAATACACAATTACCCTAGTTATGTTAGACTATGTCGAAGGGTAAAGTAGGTACTGTATGCTCTAAGAAATTGAAGCAATACTTACATCATTAACATTATATTTTTAGACAATATGATAGATATTATAGTGGAGCGCCGTAAGATTTATACCTCTGAATCCAGGGCCAGTCAATGAATCTTTAAAAATGCTAAAAAAATATTTTGTGCGATCTCAACTTTTTAATTATTATTATAGATAATTATTATTTCTTCGGAGTTTTCCTTTATTTATATTAGTTTAAAGATAAAATTTAATAAGGAGAACAAACTTGATCTTGGGTCTCAAGGGACTGCAGGTATAAAAATGAGGGGTGGGGAGGAGACCAGAGGGGACAACAGCAGCTGTTGGGTGTTGTTAACGCGGGTCCTAACAGAACTTGGCAACTTGCTAGGCTCAATACGCATGCATCATCTTCCTTACGGATGATATCAGATGCTTACGGCAGCAATGCGCACACACCGCCTTCCCGGGGCTGCTGGCTACGGATCGAGCTCCCACTCTCTCCGCCCACAATTACACATTTACACAATTTAAAATTTACCAAAGACTGTTTAGTTAAACTTTCAACAACCACGTGTTTGTTAAACTTAATACAACTTGAGCAAGAAATTAAAATCATATTACCTCAAACACAGTATTGTTATACGATGAAAGCTATGCAGACCGCAAGTTAGTATAGCAAAAACTTTACACTCACTGCCAATTTAGTTGGTGGGAGCTAAATTACACTTCTTGAACGTGTGTACAAATTGTGCGGAGATGAAATGAGAGGTAAATCCGTTTTAAACCGCAAGCTCCGAGTAGGACGCGTAACCTGAGGGCCACTAAACTGACGCTCTGCTATAAGCGTTTTATTCCTTGCAAAAGTAATTATATCAAGTATTCAAAATTAAAGCGTTTGGCCGCATCGTGTTGATTTGAGGAAAGGAGAAACGCAATTTCAAATTGTATAGGTTTTCCTAAAAGAAATAAAAAAATAATTAACCCATCGCGAGACATCATTTAGCCACATTATATGCATAAAATAATCTAGACTTACATATATAATATTATAAATTCGAAAGTTGCTTTGTATGTCTATTACGCTTTCCTGGTTAAACTACTGCCCAAATTTTAATGAAATTTGGAACACGCTATCAGTGAACCTAAGGAAATGACATACGATAGTTGTTATCCTACGGGAACCTATAAAACGTGTCCACGCGGGCGAAGCCGCTGACGGAAGGATAGTACTATTTTATTATGAAATTAAATAAATGTGGATCAATCGAAATTAAATGTTAAAAAAAATTGTGGATACATTATTCTTGTATGTGTTGCTGTGAAAACCGGGTACCGGGTACTAGATCTTTTTTATATATATTAAACTATTTAATTTGAATAAGTCAAGGTTAGTCTAGTGAAGCTGTACCTTGTACGGTGATGAATCTAGGTATGTTACTGTGTAGGTTATGTTTTACATCAATTGACACACAGAGTTGCAAATAACCCGCACCCCCCCAGATATACGGATACATTTGTTTGCAACTATAACAACTTACAACGTAGAACAATTTTTTTTGAAGTGTGGCTTGTGGCTATCCTGATGCATTTGTTTTCAACGCAGGACGCCAACGCAGTGAATACGCTTTGAGCGTGTGGCTCGTGGCCTCCTGGTAAGCTCTCGATCCGTCACGCGTCGCGCAAACTTAATCCCTCATCAAATCCAGATTAATTAAACTGGGCCCGACCGCCACCAGCCCGTACGTACGTACTCGTGTAGTTTTAGCCCCTAACAAACTTCTTATGTGTCACTGCGGCCGCCTAATCCGGATGAAAATGAATTTTTTAGTAAAGAACTGTAACATTAACCGGTTAGTTTCTCATGGTAAGTAAATGTTTTACATTTTAATTGGTTGTGACATTATTATTTATGTAAAATTTGCACAAATTTGAGTAGAAATAAGGTTTAACAAAAGTAATTTGATCACCATATTCGTCCTGTGGTATGTATAAATAATTAAGATATTAAGTATTATAAGTTGTTAAGGTAATAATTTTAATAGAGATCAATTAGCTGAATTGAATTCTAAAAGCAGTAGGTAATATTCAAGATTATTATTTCCGACTTTATATAAAAAATACGGTTATCGCAAGTTTTATTAAGAAAAACAAAGCAGGAGTACAATGGTTTCAAAAGCGTTTCACGTTGAGTGAAGTAGGTATCAGTTGTCATCGTATTTATGAAAGGAATGAATGAATGAATCTCGTACGTAATTCATTGTCATTTGGTCAACAAACAAAGTTTATATTGTTCGACAGCATGTGGGATTGGCCAAAGTTTCATAGATTAAATTGAGCATGCAACCAGCTGAAACCGCACAGCAAAAAACAAATAATTGAATTACTTTGAATATATAAATAAAAACAAGTTTTGTTACTGATTTCATTTTGTAAACTTTATTACACCGATTGTTGGCAGAATAATATGAAAGGTTGAAAAATTAAGAGAAATTTAAACCGTGGTGCAAGTAATACAATCAAAACTTTTGATGAATTTCTTCAAAACTGCCTTTGTTTTCCTCCACGACGTTTGTTAAATAATAAAATCTTAGACTTCATTTCAAAACTCAGTGTTAGCAAAACGGCTCTATGTTTCAGAAACTTTTATATAATTCGGCTCGGAGAAACTAATGACATCCTCCCTAGCGGAGTCTCTACAAAGCTTTAGCTGGCGTTATATAACAACGCAGATCTGGAGTATTGTAATAGTTCGCACCACGTATTCTGACGAAAAGAGGTTTATTAAACCCCTTGAGAGTTTAAAATGCAGTCGCAAAATGGTCTTAATGAAATATTATAATGATTGAACCTCATCTTTGGAACATAAATACGCAAATAACAAGTTGCTTAGTGGTACGTGCCCGGCCAGGAACATGGGCTCCTAATATGGACATTAGTCCCTTGATCCCTTGGCCATTGCTCCTCTGTTTACAGCGCGTTAGGCCATCTTTAACAATAAACCTTTTGTTTCTTAATGTAGGTAACTCAAGTACGCCAGAATATCATCCATCTTTGAAGGTATTCGCAACAATAATAACCTTGGTCTTGATTAATATGAGCAAACTGTACTTACATAAGCAGTACAAAGACGAGCGATGGGGCTACATAACTGAGTTCTGGGTATTCCATTAATTGGCTGTAGAGAGTGATTTATGATATAGCAGTGAGCAGTGCAGCGGTAGCGGTCGGTACAATGAATCTCGGATCTTTCTCGAATGCCACGTACTGAACCCTCTATTTTCATACGTCGCAAGGGTTCATCCGAGGATCAGCGTGAAGAATTTATTGAGACTGTTTACTCGCGAGCGGGAAAATATACCGTAAAAATTTTATGTAACAACGCGCATTGTAATACCAAAGTATTATATTTGTGAATCCGTTTCATGAATTCGTTCCCCGAGTTCCTTTTGATGTAAGTTAAATGGTTGGAATAAGACATGTAAAAATAAATCTACAGTTCTTTAGTGAGATAAGGTACGTATGACTACCTAATCTCACTAAAGAACTGTAGATTGGATCAATTTCAGAAACTTTGCCATTTATTATTTTATCTCAGAAATGTTACTGTTTTCTCTTATCAACAGAACCTCTTACTATGTTATTTTATTGAAAATATATAAATAACAAGCAGTGATAGATGAACCCACAAAGTTTTTTATCTTGTTTTTCAAAGTACTTTTTTCTTTGTAGATAAAAATAACCCCTTAACCTTTAAGTGTAGGTACGTGGACGTACTCTCTCTATCGGTACTGGCGGAAGATGCCTCGTAATATTTTATGACCACATTAAGGTTGGGGATTAAATTCAAGGGAACCTATCGTTACAAAAAGTATTTGTAATTCATATCTAAGGGTAAATACATAATATTTGTACGTAAAATAATAAAAAAATACAAGAAATATAAACATTGATATATTTTCTCATTAATTTATCACGTCACGTATTTCGTGTACATGGAGGACATCCTGGATGAAGAAATTAAAACAGTATATCGTATAAGTGATGGAGTAAGCTCCAGGCATATCCAAGAAAAAGGAGCTGTGCCCAGTAGTAGGACTCAAAAAGGATGGCAGCCATTTAGGATGAAACCTAAATTCGAAACCTAACCTAACCTAACTGAAACCACTCGCAGTAACCAATATTTTTGTCTAGCTAGTCTTGTCAAATAGATTTGCGAGGTCTGTCAGAATATTTCGGTCGGGAAGTTTCTTCGTGAGTATTGTTTTGATTTTTGCCTTTTGGCACGCGTTGATTATATATTTTTGTATTGTTTGAAATATTTTCCCAGACTCTTATGGGCTGATCAAAATAAGACCAGACAAGAAAATAAAAAGTTTTATTACTTTTAGGTTACAGTTTATGATGAAAAGGTAAGTCATAAAATTGACTGTACGTAAAATACTAATTTGGCATAAATTAATTAAACGCCTATATTTCATTTAAGTTTTCATTTAAGTCATTACTTTCTCTATATACTATTCTATTCACGATATTTCTCGTAGAAGTAAAGATACAGTTATTAGTTTAACACGTAAATTATCGAGGGGATCACGCCTGATTTTTGTTAAAATTGTTCTTTAGTTCATTATAACAATTTATCATAATATTGCCACCTGGATCCGCAACCAAAACAGAATTGATATCTACAAAAAAAGTACGTACATGATTGATACTTTCCGGTCGAATTATACAAGTCCTACAAGCAATAATGTATCCCACCAAAACATTCTGTAAAAAACTAGCCAAGTCTCGATGGAGCTGCTTGTTTATCTCTAAAAAGTAATGAAATCTAGAGAAAGTCGTGCCAAGTCTAAGGTTCCTTACTGCGATTTCTTTATTATTATAGTTAACGTTGTGTGACTTGGCCGTTGAACATTCTTTTTGTTTACACGTAATGTTATATCTGTTTTAACTACCTATGTTCATGTACGTACCATGTATGTACCATGTTAAGCGAGATAATAGCCCATACTGGTATTGGTAATTGGACGCTAGTGTCTCATTTTAGGCTGTTGTTGATTGTGCAACACATGTATTCAGCATTGAGAATGCTGACTTCTGCTCACTTCTATTTGGAGCGTCAAATCGACCATCGATCTAACATAAAATAACACTTGTGTATCCTTCAACGGCCAAGTCACACAACATTAACTATAATAATAAAGAAATCGCAGTAAGGAACCTTAGACTTGGCACGACTTTCTCTAGATTTCATTACTTTTTAGAGATAAACAAGCAGCTCCATCGAGACTTGGCTAGTTTTTTACAGAATGTTTTGGTGGGATTTCACTTTTTTTTGTAAAAACGTGGGCATATTGATTTATTTTATTAGATTTTCTTATTTGACACAGTTTTTTTCTTTTTATTCGAAGTACTGCCTAAATGTAAATTAAACCTAGAAAACTAAGAGTACTAAATAAGTAACAATTAAATAAAGCATTCAATTAAAACTTCTTTCAAATCTAATAATTAAGTAATAATCAGTAATACGTCACTAATCAGAATATTCCTAACATAGATACCTATTCAAATCTTAGAATTGTTATAATAACAACCTGCTAATTAAGGGCATGCATAAAAAAGGAGTAGGTATTGTAATTGAATATGTTTCATTTTGTAGAAACGACTGGAGAATAGATTTTACATAATCTGAATTTTCTTTATATTTACTAAATTTTTATGCAACAGAAAACACGATGCCATAAAATTTTCTCGATAGAATTATTTTTCAAAATTAGGACAATATTTTCAATTTTTATCATTTTATGTCAAAACGAGTTTGAATGTAAGTATTTATCATTATTTTTTTAACAACAAGCTAATATTATTATAAAGCTTTCTATGCAAACAGTTTTCTATGTTTTGTTTTAGTTATTTAACGAAATTTTTTTTTGATTTGGCGCTTACGACATTCAAAATAAGATGATGCTTTCTTTTCCTCGCGAGAGCTGAAGTAACGCATGCCATCACTCTCTTCTCTTCGCCACTCCCATCCCATCCCACCATGATACCACCCGTGACCACTGTCAACGATGGACGCGTACTTTTATGCCCGTATCGCCCGCTAAATACGAAAATTTCAAATTTTATTTCATTTTGTTTAGTTTTTGAAAATATATTTTGTTTCTTAGTAAGTAAGTATTAGGTATAAGTTATTATTTTTAGTAAGAATTAGGTAATTTTAAAGTTTAGAAAATGGGAAATAAAAGTAAAAATAAATTATCAAAACGGAAATATTTACAATTCAAACGACAGCAAATAGCTTATATGAACGAAGAAAAAAGGTAAGTAGAAAGAAACAATACCCGATATATCGATAATCTATTTACAATAATTTTTTTCGTAATATATTTTATTTTAGGCTAGCTATCTATTTATGTGCAAAGAATATTTAGGTTACTCGGTAGTCACACTTGGTCCTTATTTCACGATTTGGAAAGTAGCGTCTGTAGTCCAGTTTTTGAAGTCTTGTTTTACTCACGTTTGCAATACGACTCGGGTTCGATCCCCAGCCTAGCATATGTTTTTTATATTATATAAATTTGTTTTTTTTACTATTTTAAAATTACAAATAATTTTTACAATAAAAAAGCTTATAAAAAGACAGACTGAAAACATAAATATTTGAAATTCTTACAGCCGAAAGAAGTCTACATGAACAAAAGAAAAGTACGTAAGTAACCTAGGTACAAAGCTATGATTCATTATATACTTTAGGTGTTTATTTTTTTACACCGTAATCAATTTTGTTTCATAAATAAAAACCTACAATTACACTGCCCCTATCTATATCGACTGAGTCGATAGACTGACAACGAGAAATCCTTACGTAGGTAATGTGTAGCCATACTGATCCTTTATTTCACTCTTAGTGAAGTAGTGAGCGTAGCTCGTAATAAAATCTCGTGCATTTCGTAGGAGTGTTCTGGGTTCGATTCCCACTTATACAGTTTTTGTAAAATTAGGACTAATTTTTTTAAATATAACCACAAATATTTTTTTTACAGTGAAAACGTTTTTCCGTTTTTGATTCATTAAAAAAGTGAACAAAATTGTGAATTTATTTTAAGTATCGATTTTTTTACTTTATTTATAATTTTACATATGAGCTGCGGCCCACTGTATACAATCGTAGAACAGTCGAAGCTGTACATTCGTATTTTTTGTAATGTTTAAGTACTGTACGTTGCTGATATATTATACGTATTTGTTCAAAATTTTGTTACTAAATGACATTGTTGCAAGACAGTTATTTGAGCTTCTTCGTTGTATAAGAGCTTCTTCGTTGTTCCGCTAGGTGACGCTGGCTCGTAATTTAGAAATCAACTTATTTTTACTTAAAGTCACCGATAGCTGGCGAATCCCCGCAAGGGGAACATCAACCCGCCGCAGGGTAGAGGCGTAGCTTGTGATTAGGTATTTCGCATTGATGCATGCCCTAAACTAAGGTTTAAGGCAAACCTCACGAAATAATAAGCGAAATCAACAAAATGCAAATAATCCCTCCTAATCCATAGCAAACGTTTTCAAGCGCAGTAGAAGAATGTCGTAAACGAGTCGACGGTAACGCGGCCGCAAGCGCGTTTTAAAATACAGTCAGCGCCATCTAGCGACCTCACTATCACCGCCACTCTTAGTCCAATGCATTATATTTTGACCAAATGAGCGAAATTAATATTTTAGTGTAATTTGTTTATTTAATTTACCAATGTAATGTTCGAGTAGAATAAAGTTAATCGTTCGACTGTTTCTTCTTGTATACTTGTAAGTATAAGTATAAAAGCCAATCTTGTCTTATCCAGAGTTTTCCTTTAATTTTATTTATATGCGTATTAAAAGCAGAAGGGGAGGCATTCGCCCAGCATTGGAACGTAATAGGCTTCTAGGCGTAATTAAATTAGATCTTAATAAAAAAAAACTCAAAGGAAATAATACTGAACCTACTCAATCTATACAAACTATAAACATAACGTTAACTCTTTATCTTTATTATTAGACAGGTGTTAATATAATTAATATTTACATATTAAAATCAATGAACTTTCTACCAAAGGAACGTTAACTCTTTATCTTTATTATTAGACAGGTGTTAATATAATTAATATTTACATAATAAAATCAATGAACTTTCTACCAAAGGAATTACCTACTGTCCTGCCTCCTGGAGGACTCGAGGAGAGGGGGTTGAGGTTCGAAAAAACTTCGGGTCACTTATTCTCGGAGTCGAAGTAAGGATGTGACTTCAAGCCCGATTTATTTGCGATTGCTTTAAAAATTTTCATACATTGGGTCTTTTAAACAATTTACCCAGAACAGCGTGATTCAGAGTGTACATTACTAACGCCATCTAGCCCGATATTGCAGAACTATTATTACAACTTACAATTTTAATTGCGCTCCGCTAAAGCACGGTCGGACACCTACCTAGTACTGAAATACAGCTAAATTAATGATATTTTTAAACGTAACGAAGTAATATCTAACTAAATAAACGAAATGTAGAATACTAGAAAAGTACTTATAAATACGAACGCGATTCGAAGTACTGCCTAACTGTAAATGAAACCTGGAAAACTAAGAGTACCTACTAAATAATCCTAGTTATCCTAGTTTTTATAGTTTTCCCTTTATGTGGCCATTAAACCCTAACTCTGTACCAAATTTCAGCTCTCTGGGTTTATGGGAAGTACTAGTTCTATTTTGATTTTATGAGTGAGGTGAGTCTCGTAAAAGCGACGTAAATGCGAAACTTTGCTTTCGCTTAACTTCGGAACTAAATGACCTACAGACTTGAAATTTTGGATTTTAAGTATGTGATTATAGCTTACTGGATGATGAAAATTTCAGCGCTCTGGTCTTATCCAGAGGTTCTCAAATAGGGGCCTGAAAATGCGGCGAAATGGTTCCAGTAAAGGATGGACTAAGAGTACTAAATAATCCTAGTTATCCTAGTTTTTATAGTTTTCCCTTTATGTAGCCATTAAACTCTAACTCTGTACCAAATTTCAGCTCTCTAAGTTTATGGGAAGTACTAGTTCTATTTTGATTTTATGAGTGAGGTGAGTGTCGTAAATGCGACGAAAAATGCGAAACTTTGCTTTCCCTTAACTTCGGTACTAAATGACTTACAGACTTGAAATTTTGGATTTTAAGTATGTGATTATAGCTTACTGGATGATGAAAATTTCAGCGCTCTGGTCTTATCCAAAGGTTCTCTAATAGGGGCCTGAAAATGCAGCGAAATGGTTCCAGTAAAGGATGGACCAAGAGTACTAAATAATCCTAGTTATCCTAGTTTTTATAGTTTTCCCTTTATGTGGCCATTAAACCCTAACTCTGTACCAAATTTCAGCTCTCTGAGTTTATGGGAAGTACTAGTTCTATTTTGATGATCCATGAGTGAGTGAGTGTCGTAAATGCGAAACTTTGCTTTCGCTTAACTTCGGAACTAAATGACCTACAGACTTGAAATTTTGGATTTTAAGTATGTGATTATAGCTTACTGGATGATGAAAATTTCAGCGCTCTGGTCTTATCCAGAGGTTCTCAAATAGGGGCCTGAAAATGCGGCGAAATGGTTCCAGTAAAGGATGGACTAAGAGTACTAAATAATCCTAGTTATCCTAGTTTTTATAGTTTTCCCTTTATGTAGCCATTAAACTCTAACTCTGTACCAAATTTCAGCTCTCTAAGTTTATGGGAAGTACTAGTTCTATTTTGATTTTATGAGTGAGGTGAGTGTCGTAAATGCGACGAAAAATGCGAAACTTTGCTTTCCCTTAACTTCGGTACTAAATGACTTACAGACTTGAAATTTTGGATTTTAAGTATGTGATTATAGCTTACTGGATGATGAAAATTTCAGCGCTCTGGTCTTATCCAAAGGTTCTCTAATAGGGGCCTGAAAATGCAGCGAAATGGTTCCAGTAAAGGATGGACCAAGAGTACTAAATAATCCTAGTTATCCTAGTTTTTATAGTTTTCCCTTTATGTGGCCATTAAACCCTAACTCTGTACCAAATTTCAGCTCTCTGAGTTTATGGGAAGTACTAGTTCTATTTTGATGATCCATGAGTGAGTGAGTGTCGTAAATGCGAAACTTTGCTTTCGCTTAACTTCGGAACTAAATGACCTACAGACTTGAAATTTTGGATTTTAAGTATGTGATTATACCTTACTGGATAATGAAAATTTCAGCGCTCTGGTCTTATCCAGAGGTTCTCAAATAGGGGCCTGAAAATGCGGCGAAATGGTTCCAGTAAAGGATGGTACGGCAGTGCTGCTTTGCGCTCGACTTGTCGGGGGCACTCCGTGCCCCCAGATTGCGGAAAATTTAGTCGAGGTCTATTACGTCATTATAATGTTAGGGGAAGTTCGCGTTTGAGTTTCAGTACACGTTTTGCTGAAATGAAATAACTATGAAATGGCAAATCGGTAATGCAGACCGGGTTTAACACATCGCAATATTTCATAGAAACGATTCCATGGAAGTGAAATAGAATGGGTGCGTTTATATAGATTAAAAGCTGGTGCAGTTGCTGAATTTAAAACTTGGTGCTTATTCATTTTATAATTCAAAATAAGAGTTAATAAGAAAATAAGAATAGCAAAAACATATGTTATGCGGGAAACCATTGAATGATCAATGCAATTAAAATATCATTGTAATTTAGTCAAAATTTTGTTGATGTATCAGAATACACAATGTGCAGTTAGGATCGAGTTCAAAGTTTATGCTGATGTCGGTTAATAATGTTTATATTATTATTTTTATTAAGGAAAAAAACTATTGTGGCACTCGGGAATTGCCGCGATAAAGCTATTGCATAGCATTTTTTATCAACTTATGCAAATTTTTTTTTCTTTGATAAGTCGCGGGCTCGAACTCACTCGTGGACGCGGCCAAAAAGTACGCTGTCTCACCTAGCAAGTTGTATAAAAGAGATAGAATCAGTTATGAGCAATTAGCAGCTAGTCTACACGCATATGTCTAGTCGCACGCACACAAACACCGTACCGAAGTCTGCCGAACTGAAACGACGTTAGACGATGCACGGCTTTCAACGCTACGCGCCGCGCCGCTGTGCCGGTCGCCGGTTGTTAGGTTTTATTTTCATGACGGAATTTCTTGATTCAGTCGCCGCGCTCAAAGCCCGCGCTAAAAGCTATGCAATAGCTTAAAAATCGAATTAAATCGGTACCTAGGTAGCTGCATATAACAAAAACGGGTTGATAACGGATAATACAACCGGACATCGTTTCTGTCAATCCAAGCGATGACAGCTTAAAATTGAGATAATATTAATTAAATTTCCGGTATGAATGGTTCACAGAAATCGGCTATATCGGTTGAGCGGTGAGGGTAAAGGGAGTCTTTCTTAACTGAGCAAATTAAACTCCATTCAGACGTCCCTCGGCTAAAGATAGAAGGGACTGGTGGAATCAGATTGTCGTCTCAGGGGTATATTGTTCAGCGGCGGAAATGATTGCCAAAGGGCCGTGGTCAGCCTCTGTGAGTAATCAATGTGAAATTATATATCTGGTTTAGTAAGCGGTAAGTAAAGCGGTTATTAATGAGACGGCTCATTTTGGGCAGGGATACTTTTGCAACATGTAGGCGTACGGTATGTGTACCTACATCATTTTGTACTCGCTTACCAATGCGCGTATTTAAGTATTTGTTCATACAAAATTCCTATGATACCTAGTCTTCAAAATACTAATAATTTTATCGGCCCTATTTTCTTATTGATCAAAAGTAAATATCTAAACTACGAATAACTAACGAACTTAATTACAAATAGTTTGGGAAGTATGTAGCCCTAAAGAGTAATTAATAATAAATCTGAATACCTAGTACTTATCTAACTGTTTAATTATAATTTAAATACCCTTTCGTTTGTTTTTCATACTTTGACGACCTATTGTTGAATTGTTGTTATTGTTAAATACTGAAATAATAGTCACAATTTTCTAAAATAATAAAAAGATCGATAATACCTAGTGATTTCTAGAAACTCTTTTATGTATCGAGAAAACATCACAATTAAATTTCTTTGTTTATCATTCCAAGAAGTTACTTAGGTTACCAATATTACAGAATACTAATGCTAATAATTTTTAAGTTGTATTTTAGTCAACAGTACTTTTAATTATTTACAATATTTGCAAACCTTACTGAGGTAAATATGACGGACTAATAAATGTATAAAACAACTTTTGTAAGACCCATATTTCCGCAAATAAATCATTTGGTTTGGTTACTGTCTTCAATATGTTGTTTATTTAAATAACTCATAAGCAGCAAACATATGACTCTTTTCTAAATTATTTTGCTTAATATTTGCTTCCTTCTTCCACT
Organism: Pyrgus malvae; assembly: GCA_911387765.1. NCBI lineage: Eukaryota > Metazoa > Arthropoda > Insecta > Lepidoptera > Hesperiidae > Pyrgus > Pyrgus malvae. Next base: position 18,654,894 of record OU426951.1, on the reverse strand, counting down.
TTTGAGATAAATAAATGGATTTAACTACAAGTTGCGTCAAAGGATAGCTAATGCCATAATATAAGTATTAGTAGAACGGTGAGAATTGAGTTAGCTTGTAGATTCCCGCCACGTCTGTTCGCCTTCACTCACGCGACTCTAACGGCGCAGATAATGGTGACTTACTGCACGTTTTACTTCGCTATACATAAAGAAATAACTCTTCCCGAGTAGTTTTCACAAGAGAAGTAAACTGCACTACTAAATATAGAACCGGCAGCAATTTTTTCATATTTAAGTGCCATGGCTTGGCTGGCTTGGCTGCAACCCTTTTTACGTCCCACTGCTGGGCACGGGTCTCTCCCCCTTAGTGGGGAGGCCTGGAGCTTACTCCACCACGCTGCTCCAATGCAGGTTGGTGGAGATGCGGGTTAGTGGCCAACCCGCTGTCGGATGTTCTCAAACCGCCCATAAGGCCTCCGACAAGGTTTAACGACTGTTATCTATCGACAACAACCGGGACCGACGGCTTAACGTGCCCTCCGAAGCACGGAAATGCCCATGAATTTTTTTTGCCACTAGCGGTCACCCATCTCACACCCGACCGCACTCGTTTGGCTTAGCTGCATAGACCGCTTGCGTTCTACGCTAGCCGCCGAGCTATGCGCGCTTCAAGTTAAGTGCCATAATTGTTAGAAAACTGAAATTATTATCGTCACACGATGCACCATCGATAATGGTATTGTAAAATATTCATGTGTTAATATAAAAATTTTCAATGATGTTATTCATACCTTGCTAATATGGTAATAGTTACTGCCCTGAGATTTTAAGAGCAAAGTTGACAGAAATGAGAAGCGTTTAGCTTCTTGAGAGATATTTTACTGTTGATGATTTTTAGAGAAAGCTTAACAGTGTAATTTGCTGTACATATATTGTCATAATATAGGTATTAGTAGAACGATGAGAATTGAGTTAGCTTGTAGATTCCCGCCACGTCCCTCCGCTTTCATTTGCGCAACTCTAACGGCGCTGATAATGGAGACTTACTGGACACTTTACTCCACCAAACCAAAAGCGATAACTCTTTCTGCGAAGTTTTCACAAGAAAAGTAAACTGCACTACAATACAAAGAACAAAAAGTAAAGTACACTATAGTACAAAGAAAAACCTATCTTTTTTGTAATGTGTTAAAATAATTCTTATATTAATTTAATTCTTATCACTACACCATGTTTCGGCAATGTTATTGTAGAGTGGACATGTACTAATTACAAAATATTGGAGGTGTTAACCGCCCTAAGGCATTGTAAGAGCTTATCTGACGAGGATGAGGGATATATGACTTTTGGACAGAAGATTGATGATGTGAACAAAGAAAGGTTAATTGTGTAATTTTCTGTACAAATCTATTTACATAGCTTACAAAAACCCCAGTCGTTTTTACTGAGGTTTTCTTCGTCCTTTTTACTTCATAAAGGAGATTAACAAATGGAAGTAACTACAAGTTGCCACAAAGAATATCTAAAGCAGTAATATAAGTATTAGTACAGCGGTAAGAATTGAGTAAGCTTGTTGATTCCCGCCACGTCCGTTCGCCTTCACTCCCGCGACTCTAACGGCGCAGATAATGGGGACTTACTGCGCGCTTTACTCCGCCATACCTAAAGCAATAATTCTTCCTGAGTAGTTTTCACAACAAAACACTATAATACAAAGAACTGTCGTCAATTTATAGTTTCTTTTTTAACCTTTTTTATGTCCCATTGCTGGAAACAGGTCTATTATCTGAAGTAAGAGGAATGTAGGCCATATTCCACAACGCTTGCTTAGTGCGGATTGGTGGACGTCACGCCTTTAAGAAATTGTGTGTTTCTCTTAGGCATGGACGGTGATAGAAAACATCATAATTAATTAAATATAATAATATCTTTCCCTCGCCGTGGATCAGCGATAAATAGGTGCGGGCCGGGGGTTTCAACTCGGTATCTTCTTGTCTTAAATAGGGAGTTTTACTTTACCGCTCGGCTATCGCTTCTTTATAGATAAGGTGAGAAAAAATACTATCACTATACTATACTATTCTATGTGCCGCGTGGAAATAATATTGCAAAATATTAACGTACCAATGTACCGTAACTTTGAAGGATTTCATTTATTTGATGGTAAGGAAAAAAATTAATATATCTAATAAGTATATTTACTTATGGCAAAGTTAAGTACGCTAGGCGATAAAATACATCGGTCTCTTACGCGGAGGTCTTTATATTTATCTCTGATCTATGGTGAGGGAAAAGAATGTAATATTACGTAGATTTCTTTGTCTGACTGTTACAAATAATTTTCTAAGGCATGACAACTATGTCCACCAACCCGCATTTGATCAGTGTGATGAAAAAAAAAAAACAAATAAACATAATTGCTAGTAATTAAGCGAAAAATCATTTGCCAGCAGAGCTAACTACATGCTAAATTTTAATATCCGATCATTTTTGCAGCATGATGGGCAATATCAATAGGCAAACGTTTTTGTTAGAGGGAGCAAATGCAGGAATAATTATGCGGACGTCGGAGTCATTTGGGTTGAGTCTGGAATCCATCAACAAAACCACCCGCTTCAGATTGGGCTGTCAATTACGTCACAGCTATCCGGCCCTTAATCTGTCATCTAGACACCAATTAAGGGGAACCTGTCACAGCGAGAAGTTGCCATAATTTGTCTTGTAAAAAGTAACTACCTGCTGAAAAAAACGTGTTTCGATTTAACTAGGTCATAATTTATTAAGGTGAACGTGGAAAAACTTTTTAATTTTCCTTTTGAACGCTGCAATATTATTCTTTCGCCGCGTAATAAGTTACATGAAGGACGACCAATTCTTACGTAATTAGTTTTCTCTTCATTGCAATATGAATCGCGAGAATGGGTCATGTATGTGTGAATGGAACATTTGTTACTGTCACAGTAAATATAACGTAAATAAAGAGATATGTTACCTTTCCTTCGTAGTTGGGATTAAGCCAAGTTGAGTCCGTCGACAAAGACACGTTTATTGTCACGCGAGGCAATTCGAATTCATGGAGCGGTATAGATATCTATTGATATGTATAGGAGCGTGAAATTCTAGGATTCAGTGTACCGGCGACGTGACGTCGCAACTACCTGGGGCTACACACACGGCAGGTATATTTATAGGTGGTAGAACTATTATGGTTCGCCCTAGACCTAGACTAATCGTTTCAATAATAAACTATTAAATTGGCCACTTATTAATTTTTGCTTAATAGACCTGAAGACGGTGACAGTTTTTTGAATTTTACTGTAATAGATGTAGAATATTACATATTTCCGGATCATTTTAAGTCCTAAGCGATTAAAAAAATGCTATGTATTACTGTAAAAACCGCATAGGTACACAGTAAATTAGTTACTTTTTGCCACTCTCATACAAAAAATATTAGAAAAAACATTGAACTGATGAATGAGAAAATGGATCAGAAATTGCATTTGATTTCGGCAAATTGGAATAGATTTTCATAAAACTTATTAGACATTAATACACATCAGTCCATAATCAATCCGTTGTTTGATGACAAAATCAAATTATCAATGAAAATTTGGCATTAAAAATCTTTAAAAATCACCTAAAACTCGCATTATAATTCTTGACGCAAGCTAAAATAGTGGCTTATGTATTAGATTACTATTGAATTGATCAGTTATATTGTGCAATGAAATTAATGGAAATACTGTAAGTACTTCAACTGCAAAATCTCATGTGTTAAATCAAGTAAATCAGCGAAATCGGCAAAATTTCATATATGGCCTCTTAAGGCAGTTAGTTGAGACGATTATTTCGGCTGATTCGTAAGTAAGTAGCTTTTTTATACCGTTGTATGGGTTAATATTAATATACGGTATAAATAACGGTATAAATAACTGTATAAATAACGGTGTATATATATGGTTATATTAAGGTTGCTACGGATGAGAGTTATAACTAAAGAGGATTCAATATACAGGTTGATTTATAAATATAGAGACGTCTTACTGACTGTTTTACAAGTTACAAAGAACTAGAGATCAAACTTAAGATTATCAAAAGTCATCTATAACTCAGATTTTTTTTCATATTATAGCTTCTTAGAAATATTTTTAATTGTATCATTTTTTTCATATTATAGCTTCTTAGAAATGTTTTTTATAACAAATCCATCACAAGGTAACTAATTAAAAGAACAATCAAAATGTAATAATGAATTTCCAGTTAAGAGTTATAATGAGATATATCTGAGAATTTGAACGTGAAAGCTAGACATATAAATGCATACATTTAGATTATGACGAGCACAGTATGAGTTATTGGATTTGACGAAGCTTAAACGTATTTACGCAGTTATCTAAACATTGAGAATGCATACACACAATATAATGGTCAGATATGTATCAAAAATTAAAAAAATATGTATCTTAGTAACATTTATATGTAGCAATAAATTAATTCAGGTAAAACCTATGGAGTATTGTCATACTCCAAAAACTTGCTGTTTATTTCAATTGATATCAAGACTTTTAGAGCAAGTCTTGGAGAGCTATGTAATTTTTTTACACCTCTGTGCTTTCATCGGCCAGCGGGTACACCGTCCTTCAACGGGGTCATCTTCACGGCGGTTTTCCGATCCCGAGACCATTGGCTGGATAATTTGAGTTTCCTGTCTTGGTGTCCCCCAGAGTGGTGTACTCCAGAAGTCCCCTTTTAGACGCTAATTATGATAAGGCCCCTGCCTGTACCGTAGCTAAAATTCTTAATCCCCGGGATTAAATTCCGACCTAAAGGCGCTCCCTTACCGGGAACATTCGCGTGTAATGTAACGTTACAGAGTCGAGCACAGAGGAGAAGAACCGAGCATTACAATGCGCACCTTGTAACATCAATGCACTTTTTTTTGTTACGGCTTTAATTAATTATTTTATATACATTACATTACAATAAAGTATTGTAACTTGACTTTGAGCATTACATTACAATAAAGTATTGTAATGTAATGCTCAAAGTCGAATCTATAATATTACATTACACGAGAATGCTCTCGGCGAGGGAGCGCCTTTAGGGGACGGGTCTAAAGCCTAGGCCATATTGTTATTTTTTATTTGAATGGAGTAGCATGCAGGCCACGTGGTGTTAAGTGGTCGCTGCAGCCCATGGACATCTACATACAACCTCAAGCAAGCATAGGTAAGTCTTGTCTGAGGTCGTATGCAGTTGCACTGCTACTCCGGAGGCTGTTGGTCGCAACAGCACCTTTTCACCGAAACACAACAGAATTGCTTCACGGCAGAAGTGGGTGCAGCGGTGGTACTTCCCCGGGCGAACCTTAATATTTCTACCACCTACAAGATGTGTATGCTATTGTATTGTAATGCCAAGTAGTATTTTTTTGTTATATTACATTGATACTTTGCCTAGTTTTCCTTATTTTTTTCTATTTACCATATAAGGGTACGGACGAGAACAATTATTTTGCTATTTTTAATATTATATAATCGATTAGTGTTAAGTACAAAAGCATATTAATATGTGGCGATTTTAATTTTAATTCTAGCAATGTAAATGTAAATTCCGCCTTTGAATATGTTTTAGCGTTTTGTGGTTTGCAGCAGATAAATAAAATATGTAATTATAATGGGAATACCTTAGATCTCGTCTTGATCAGTGCATCGTTGGGCAATGTCACGATTCAACAGTCGGCTGATGTCCTATTAGTGCCAGATATTTACCATCCGCCTTTGGATATACTCGTTCGTAGAAAACAGTGTGACAGCAGAAGTGGTACTCCGTTAATTAATAGTAACTACGAATGGGATTTCAAAAGGGCTGATTACCACCTATTATATTATAATATTAAGAATATTAATTGGAAGCCATTGTTTAGCAATAATGATCCGGATAGTGTTGTAAGCGAATTTTATGTATTATTAAATAAGTGCATAGATAACTGTGTTCCAAAAAAACCGCGTATTGCAGTACAACCTAGGTACTCTTACCCTGTGTGGTACTCGCAGTTGACAAGACGCTACATAAGGTTGAAATCGCATTTTCATCGCTTATATAAGAGAACTTTTCTTATTAAGCATCGGATAAAATTTTCGTATTACAGAGCACAAGTTAAGTTAAACGTAAAAGCTGATTTCCGTCGATACAGCGCTATGATGGAGAACGATATAAAGCGTGACCCTTCTACGTTTTGGGGATATATAGCGTGCAAACGCAATAAAGGCAAAGAGAAAAAAAATATTATGAGCGAAAGTAGGTCAGTTACAGATGCAGATATTCCACCGCTTTTTGCTAAATACTTTCGTTCTGTGTATCTAAGTGAACAGCCTGTACTCAATGTAGATGACGCTGTCAAGTTTACCGATTGTTCAAATAAACATATTAGCATTGGTTCATTTAATATCACAGACATAGAACGCGCTTTGAACAATCTCAAACCAAAAAGATCTGCTGGTCCTGACGGTATTCCACCGTATATAGTCAAAGATTGTCGACAGGTATTTGCATTGCCTTTACTCTATATCTTTAACTTATGTATAGAGAAATGCGAGTATCCGAACGTATGGAAAACGTCTAGAGTTGTACCTGTACCTAAGAGTAATCTCAGTTCAGAGGTAAGCGATTTTAGCGACCGGCAGCAGTATTATCGGTATTTGGTAAATTGTTTGAATGTGTTTTACATAATACGTTAAAAGTTCAACTTGAAAGTCAATTGTCAGACGCTCAGCACGGTTTTAGAGCCGGGCGTTCCACAGCCACTAATTTACTTTCGTTTTATACGTATACTGCTGCAGCGATAGACCGTGGATTTCAAGTTGATACTGCGTATTTTGATATTCGAAAAGCTTTCGATACAGTAGATAATGACATACTTCTCCGTAAGTTTGCTGCTGCCGGATTCTCTCCCGCATTACTTAAATTTTTCTCCTGCTACCTCCGTGACCGGAGGCAGTATGTGCAGTATAATGGATATATCTCAGAGCCATATAATACATATTCAGGGATAAGTCAGGGGTCAAATCTGGGACCTTTGATATTCGCTATTTTTATCAATGATTTGCCGGATACCGTTAATACAGCTCGTTGTCTATTGTTTGCAGATGACCTGAAATTATTTTTGGCGATTCAAAATACTTCTGATGCTCACTTACTTCAGAAAGACATAAACAGTGTATATGAATGGAGTAAGCGGAATAGGCTAAGGTTTAACGAAACGAAGTGTTCTGTGATATCGTTTGCACTAGCACGCAACCTTTTAGATTATAAATATAAGCTGGGTGATGTTGTTCTAGAAAAAAATCGTCAGTCAAGGACTTAGGCGTCATAATGTGTAATAACCTAAGTTTTGCTGAACACATTTCTACAATGGCAACAAAAGCCTATAGATCGCTAGGTTTTGTTTTAAGACAGTCAAAAGATCTTAATAGTATAGCTGCTATTAAATCTTTGTACAATAGTTTTGTAAGAAGTTCAATAGAATGTAACGCAGTTATCTGGAGTCCACATGAAGAGAAATACAAACTCATGTTGGAGAAACTCCAAAATAAATTTTTAAGATGGCTTTAAGCAATACGGATATTTCGTAGGATATCCACATGTATATCCAAGTTTATTTTTAATGGGAATGTTAGGTTATGAATCTTTGGAAGTGAGACGCAAAATTTTTCTTTTAGATTATTTTTTTAAATTATTACGAGGGATTGTATGGAATCCGACGGTACTGGCAATGATATGTCTAAATGTTCCCGACAAGTACATTCGTGCACGGCGACATGATTTATTTGCAGATTGGTGTTAGTGCGCGAATCTCCACTGGTTAGAGCGTTGACATTGCTCAATGGGGTACTCAAGTCGAATCCCAATTTGGATATTTTCAATTCGTCATCTGCTGAATTCCGCAGAGCAACGTCTATTTATGTACAGTCTATAACACGTCTATAACTAAGGAAATGCATTAGACATAAGTTTCTGTAATGTTTCCTTAGATTTGTTACAAAAATAAATAAATAAATAAATAAATAATAACTTTAAATAAGTACCTATATATAAGTAAATACAAAAACGTTCTGATCGGTATTCCATTTGTATTTCTTAATACTGATCTGATTAATTTTATTTTATTAATGATTAATTTTATTTAGTGCATTGTTTTGTACGATCCATTGTTTGTAAATGCGTAAAGTACAAATAAAAACAATAATGTCATGTCGATGAGATTGCAGTGTATTTAACCATACTTGCTTATATCAATACAAAATTGAGACAATAATGTTCATATCAAGTTATTGCTGCCAAAGACTATGGTTTAGGCTCATTAGATAGGTTCATTACAGTAATCAACACCCATACCACAACAATGTAACTATAAATACCTGTGTTGCACCAGTGACGTATATCGTAGATCATATTATAGTATAGAACATAACCATGTCACCAAATACACACAGTAACACAAAATGTACGCTACAATTATTGTTACTTGGTTTCGATAATGCAATACTACGGTAGTACATAGTACATAGCACACATACTCATATAATTTTATTATACATTACAATGTTTGAGATTTGATTGAGGAGGAAGATTGAGATAATATAACGGCGATATAAAAATACTTTATATAAAAGCTGTTCCGATAAGAAATTTGTTTATTCTGATAATTGAAATCGGCAACAGAATCCGTAGAAGATGAAATAAATAGACAAAATAGATGGATGAATGGAATTTGCAAAAATAATAAATAACGCTTTACATTCATAGCCACACATTAAACGCTGAAACTATAGTTAGCACAAAAGTGTCAACGAGATATTAAGATTTAAAATCGATATTAACTTAATTTAAATTTAAGTCAAAAGTTTATTGCAATTTTGTCGACCTGCGTGGAGCAATGGTTACCATGCCGGACTGCCAATCGAAGGGTTCGACTCCCGGCGAAGTAGAAATTTGAATGATGAATTAAAATTGTCAGGCAGTTTGGCAGTCCGGCATGGTAACCATTGCTCCACGCAGGTCGACAAAATTGCAATAAACTTTAGACTTTTTAAATTAAGTTAATATCGATTTTAAATTTTAATATATCGTTGACACTTTTGTGCTAACTATAGTTTCAGCGTTTATTATTCCAAGAATCTTTAAGAGCGGTTTCAGACCAGCGTATTTTACTCTCGTAAATTTTGTTTTTTTTGCGGTATAAAATATAGCGAGCATGTAAGCGCGTTTTCCGAAACGATCGTATACGCACCGAAACATGCTTACGCGAATTTGATACCGCTCTAAGGTAATTTTTTTTCAAAAAATCCATTGTTCAAATGTTTGTATGTTTTAAAAAACACTGTATCCTAACAGAAATATAATTGTTTACCCATGTTAGCTTTGATATTTATAGTGTTTTACACCAAATTGAGCTTTTTGCCCATTTCGCAATTACTTGCTGATTCACGGAGTTAGTCGAGATATGCCACATGAAAACATATTTCATATCTCGGACGGTAATATTAATTCTGTGTTACTGTACGGTCGTCCATCAACGCCAAGGTAGCGCTGCGGTATGTTTTAAGATCTGTGACTAATGTAGCGGTACTTCAACTAGGTTTTAATACGCGCTATTCGTCATTTTTAACTTATGAGTGATGGGTTGTGTAGGCCATCGTGATTGAAAGGTAAAGATGGATAAAGGAAGATTAAAGAGATGGCGATGTGTTAGATTTTTCGGTCACTGTAGATAAACGGTAGAGCTTTAACCTTTCTACTTACACGAGACGTTCATCAGCGTCTACAGTGCTAGCGCAACTGCATACGACATCAGGCAAAGTTTTCTTGAAGTTGTCTATATCGATAAAAGAACGAACATCAACGAATCATTGCTTAGTCAATAAACTAATTTAAATCACTTCTCTAAGGAGAGTTTCTCTGTTATAATGGATCAGAACTGTACGAAAGCCAATTTGGAGTTGCAAATATCTCAGTCAAAAGACGAATACGAAGATGAGGCAGACTAGGTAGGAAGCTCTCCACCAACTCGACTAGAGCAGCGTGGTGGAGTAAGATCGAGACCTCCCCAATAATGGGGAGGGACCCGTGTCCAGCAGTTAAATGCAAATAAATAATGTAGTTTAAAAAACTAAAAAACACGCTTTTGTGAAAATACGAACTTAAAAGTAAAAGTATATTTTTAATTCTTTAGTTGGATTTTTATTTTCATATTATTGCCCTTGACCCAAATTTTCAAGTTAATTAGACGCTTAGACGTCAAATAAAATCAATTTATTGTGGAATATGGGTACATTACAGTTTTTTAAGTTAAAATAATTGTTCATGCCAAATTCCTGATTCCTCCATTCATATACTTAGTAAATAATACTTGTATTTATCATTCAATTAAGCTATTAATAACATATTGTGTTAATTACTTACGTGTTAAAAATATAAAACTTTATATTTGTTTCATTAAGTACCATAGGCCGCGAACTTATCAGCCGCCCCTCGTATATTTTTTTTATCCTGATGAACCTTATTTTTGGTATTGGGGGGAGGGGGGGGGACCTTCAAAAGGTACCCGACACCTTGGGAGAGGATACCGGGTTATGTGGGATTTGAACTTCACTAAAACTCCCTCGGTGACCTGCCTCTGCGCTTGGGGTGCACCGGTGTCCTCCATACGGAACGGGCCCATCTTTGGGAGAGCAGATGTGCTCTCCTGCACCTTCCGATGCTTACGGCAGCATGCGGCCACGCACACACCGCCGTCCTTCCCGGGGCTGCTGGCTGGACGCGTCGAGCTCACACTCTCACCGCCCGCAGCCCCGGAAGCCCCCTTTTAGTCGCCTCTTACGATCATGCAGGGGATACCGTAGCTCTATTGTTAATCCCGAAGCTACTGGGACTATTCTGATGAACCTAGTTAGGACTTTAATATAAAGTTATGAGATTATTGTATTATCATCGACCCTTGACCCCTGTGAAAATTTTCAAGTTAATCAGACTCCTAGATGTAAGTGAAAATGAAGTTAAAAGATTCCGTTACATACATATGTATGTACATATGTAAGTACATACAGGCGAAGCTAATGGTGTCAATAGTATCTTAAAAACCACCCCACGCTTTTTTACAGTACCTACATTTTCTTCTTATTTTTTACTTTTTAGTTCGTATTTTCACAAAAGCGTGTTTTTTTAATTTTTTAGTTGGATTTTTATTCTCATATTATTACATTGTCATCGGCCCTTGATCTCTGTGTAAATTTTCAAGTTAATCAGACGCTTAGACGTATTAAAAATATAAAACTTTATATTTGTTTCATTAAGTACCTTCCACGGTGATGGAAATTATCGTGATATTTCATTGATTACGATGTTCTCCATCGCCGTGCATGCCTGAGAGAAATTCATAATTTCTCGAAAGCATGACGTCCACCAATCCGCACTTGGCCAGCGTGGTGGACTATGGCCTAAATCCCTCTCACTTGTGAGAAGGAGACCTGTGCCCAACAGTGGGACATAAAAAAGGTTGAAAAAAAAAGTACCTTAGGCCGCGAACTTATCAGCCGCCCCTCGTATATATTTTTTATCCTGATGATCCTAGTTAGGACTTCAATATAAAGTTATGAGATTATTGTATTGTCATTGGCCGCTGACTCCTGTGCAAATTTTCAAGTTAATCAGACTCCTAAAAGTAAGTGAAAATGAAGTTAAAAGTTACATACATACATACAGGTCAAGCTAATAAAATCGTCTTAAAAAGGGTTGCAGCCAGCCAGATAGAAGGCATAAGGTAGATATGAATCCATCCATCCGTCCATCCATCAGCCTTTTAAGTACCTAAGTAATAAGTAACTAATAAGTTCATTTAGATATGAATAACTTCCTCAAAAAATGTCAAATCCAGTTTGGTAGAGCTTTAAAAGCTACAGATTTAAATACTATGTATCAGAGAATTTTGTTTAAAGAGTTTTCTCCTAAACGTGTTAAACCTCTGCCTGCGACAACACTCGACGCAGGTGAAACGTTCAAAAACAGTATAAAGGTACGAAGTGAATAAAAACGTGGATGGAAAAAAATCGAGAGAACTTTTTCATTTAGTTTTGAATGCTCAACAATGTGGAGAACGTGGTGCCCGTGGATGTGCCACTACTGTAAAAATATATGGGTCGCTTGTTTCAAAAAAGCTCTGAACACTACCTGTGGCAAGTTACGAAAGTGCTGTGAATGGTCCAATGCGGGACAAAGTTGCGTATTTTATTCTGATTGCTTTCAAACTTGATTCGCTTGTTAGCGACACACGCGGCGAAGCAACTTTGCAATAATTATAATAGTTTAAAATATTTTCATCCCTTTCCCGGAAGTTGAAAATAAACAAGCTGCGAGTACAACTCAATTTGATTTTAGTTTTATGTTGCTTTTCAAATACATTTTTTTAATTTTTTACTTAAATTTAAGTAGATTATTATCTATTTATAATGGTTCATAAGTGATAAATACATAACTTTGCAACAGTATTGTACCATTTTTTTATTTATTTATTTATACTTTATTGTTACAACAAAAAAGGTTGTACAAAGGGCAGACTTAATGCCTGGAGGCATTCTGTACCAGCCATCCATCCATCAGCCTTTTATTGTCCACTGCTGGACATAGGCTTCCCCTAACGTTCGCCACTCCTTCCGGTCCTGGGCCTTCTGAATTCAGCGACTACCCGCTATCTTCTACAGGTCATCAGTCCACCTGGTTGGAGGGCGGCCTGTACTCCTTTTGCCGAGACGTGGTCGCCATTCAAGGACCTTTCTTTCCCATCGGTTGTTGGTCCTCCTAACTATATGGTGTGTAAGATTAGTAAGAACCCTTGAAAACATGTTATAGAAGTGGCTCAAAAGTGCAAGGGCTCTGTCAACCTTTTTGAAGAACAATACCACCACGCTTCTGCTCCACGCCTTCGGGACAGTATTGTATACCTACTCCATTGATACAGTATTGTACACCCCATTGATATTAAAACCCATACAAATATTAAATTGCTGGATGGAAAAATGGATACTTTGGTCTTATTACTTTGATTTAAATGTCATATTTTAGTGAAGTACCTAAAGATAAATAATAAACATTATAAATGGCTTAGATTCTTTCTACGCTTGATGCATTCAAAAATAGGCGATGCATCCATACTAATGTTATAAATATCAAAGTGGTTTTGGTTTATTGGCCTTCTTCTTTCTTTCTTATTTGACCCGATTTTTTTCTAGACCACGTAATAATTTTAACTTTATTAATGAAATTTGTGAGCGGATAGAATTCCTACAAAGAAATGTTTTTTGTTCGAAAACTCAAGTGGTCAAACTGTCACCTAATCAAAATCTGATGATGGGAACCCAGAGAAATTAGGGGATATGTTTATAAAGTTTACTTACTTACCTCGCGGATTACTTCGGGGGCGCCCGACATGTTTCGGACCGTACCGAGGTCGCTAGATGGCCTCGGCGAAGACAGTCTTCGCGACTTCATCTAGCGACCGCACGCGATTGCTCATGATGAAGGACCTCGGTACGGTCCGAAACATGTCGGGCCCTCGAAGTAATCCGCGAGGTAAGCCGGGACTTTATAAACAGATTTACCTATCCTCACGAGACGTTTTATAGTAAAATCAGGGGATCTCTTAAAATTGCATATACAGCAGGCATTAATATTCATATGATAACTACAGCAAAACAAATATTTGTGTGTAGCTATCATCTCATGTTGCTGAGTTGATAATTGAAATTGCAGCTCCTCAACAGGATTTGAGAGCAAAATCTTTTAATAATTCATACGTTCAGATAGACTGATAGTAGTACTCTATCAGGCAATGAGATTAACATGATTATAAAAAGTAAATCACATTGACATTCAGTGGTCAGGTAAAAATATCTATCTTTTAATATGTAGTAAATTTTGTGTGAGATAGTGTATTTATCGAGGAAGGTTTAAGGATACGATATTAGTATACAATAATCATGCTACAACGCGCGTAAATCCGCGAGGCACAGCTAGTAAGTATATAAAACACCTTGACGTTTTGAAATTGTGCTCGGTGCCAACGCTCCACTGTATTGTTCGGGATAACTAGCTACTCAATTACTGCGCGACTTTTCTGATCAATAATAAGGCACGCACACCTTCAATGACTTTTTGTCTCCAATGACTTTGCCCTTTGTAGTGGCTTTCGTCGTTTACTTTGAACATGTCACCTTTATAAGCATTTCAGATTATACCTTTTATGTTTTCAGACTTTTTGTATCAAAAGGAATCTGGAATTTTGATTCACTTCAAAATTACAACGCAATATTTTAAATTAATCAGTATCTTCCCGTACAAAAAATTGTTGAGATCAGATTTCTAGGAGCTTATTCATCATTTCTTTTTATAGAACCTATTGAAGTAATAATATATTTTTGCCTTCACAAATTTTGGTCACAATAACTCCGTAACCTATGAATAAATCATGGATTCTTAAGGGCTATCGTATATTTGATACCTGTAACCTACAGTATATTTACAGATACAACGTAATCATAACATAACTTGGCTTCTTTTTTAGAGGTTAATAAAACTCGGACAACATTTACGAAGACAATGCTATAAAAATTGGCATAAAATCTCGGCGCCGAAAATTTTACGACGTAGCGTTCATAAAGCGTGAAAGGAACATGAAATGATTGGATAAAATGCCTGCTAAGCAAATCGTTTTATTTATCTTACCAACACTTTTTATTCCAATAATTGTGTCAGTGATAGTGGCCAAACAGTAACATCGTTCAAAACAATTAATTTACATAGTTTGAATTATTTTATTCTAATAATATTCACGAAATAGCAGTAGATAATTTGTAGATACTAGACAGTTCTTCAAGTCCTTTCAGTCCTTTCAAACCGTAAACGTTGTAGAAATATAGCGTACATAATATTTTATTTTTAAAACCTAATTTGTATTGCAAGGATACGAGAGGATTGGATACTGAAATCCATTACAGGGGTAAAAGTCGAAAGGTTTTTTTATAAGATGGAAGATACACTCGTAATTGTGTAACCTGCTCCAAACACGCAGAGGTAGAATCCGAATTTTGTCGATGTCGTTTGAATCGACGAATATATCCGTAAATCACATGTTTATTTGTACTTGAAAGGCGGTACCTGGCAAAACCGCGACCGGATGGCCGTATTGAAAAGTGGGGACAATTCTGGGGCACAAAGACCTTAATTTATTCTTGAATCGGATTTATTCTCTGTTGGAAGTTGATGACAGAGGGCTCTTAAGGTTAATGTAGGTCTTGTCGTCGGAAATTGAAGCGGCCGCACGGTACGATTTGTCATGTGGAAATGAAAGCTTGAGTAGCTTGTATGTACCTTAGCATCGTGGATAATTCACTCACTCTGACGTCTATCGGGGAACATGAACGATATAAGATAGTTAGTAAACCTATATGAATGTACATAAAGGTTTTATTACTATCCATGTATGATCACGTGAACTTTGTTTGCGTAAGTGTACGAGTACGTGCGACCACTGCATTCATGTAACTATTATACGTTGAGTAAGAAGAGTCTCTAATATCTGCTTCATAATTCAGAAATCACTTTGGCTGAATTACGGAATGGAATGTGACACTTTGTCTTAAACGAGTTCTTTGTTACGATGACTTCCAGAACAATTTTCATTTCCTCCGCATAAATCCTTTCCTGAACTTAACTTCTCTGCATGCCAATGACATTCCGAATCTGGAAAGCTCTTCCTTCTGGATTTTGTATAAAACTCCAGATGCTTTATTTGAATCATTTATTTAGCTTGACTAGTATTAAAGCTACGAGCTTAGACTTCAGCTCGGAACGAAATATCGCAACAAGCGTACAAAATAGGAAAATAATTCATCGTTCACGAGCACGACAAAAACATTACATTCGTCAACGGTCGCCTTTCGAAAAACACTCAGGGTGGGCGAGTTCACTAGCGATATAACAACGTCCATTTGTAACAAAAAGTCCATTCATCAAATGAGATAACAATGTCACAGCGTTATCAAAACATGAGCCGTGAAACGATCACAATGTTTTGCCACGCGCATTCCCCGGCAAAAAGTTAGCACAATGAAAAAGTTCGCCTTCCGGAATATATCGGTCCATTTGTTACAATCCGTATGAACTCCTAATGTGTTAGTAGTTCATGTTTGGGTATTTGTTTTCAGCTGTTAATACCAAAGTTGCTCCTGTTTGGGTTGAAGTTTGCGTGAATAAAATTATTGTTATTACGTGTATCTAAAGCATTTCATGCTTCTAATGGGATTATCAAAGAACCTTTTGAAACGGATTTACTCTTCCAATAAAATTACGTGATCATCGTGATTGCCCCTATTTACTTTATTCTTATAGGTTCTCTATTAAAAAAAGCTGACGTAATTAAAACATGACAGCAGTAATTGGTCATTGTCATCATTATAGTCCTACGTAAGTATATCCTAAGTCTATGTTATAATTCTATTTATTACCTACATGTCTTCTTAAGAAGAAAATGGATTTTCATTAAGATCTTTTGGATAAAAAGATAAAACAGTTAGTAAGAAAAGTAACGATGCACATTTGTAAATATTTCGTTGCAAATGCATTAACGCTTTTGCTGTTTAAAACAAAAAGTTTGAAAGTTATGTTGGTCCGTATTCGCCACAGCTAAAGTGCCAATTACTTCGTGCTACTTTAGCGTGATTTAGAGAACCTTTTTCGGGAAAAGTTACTATTTGTTACTTATTTGGCGCCGCGCCGAGTGCACGCTGCAATTAGCCAAAATTATGCTCAAAACAAGTTCAGAAGCAATTAGCAGATGTAGACAGTTACTGTTACAGGCCGCGCTAAGCCACACTAAGTCTGACGATGTATAAGCTGTGGTGCAAATTCGGATAATTCTTATTTACTTTTGAATGGAGTCGTTTACTCGCAAAACATCGGTATTTTTTATAAAAAAATATTCTACAGCTAATGAGCCAAACATACTATGTAGCAAATCTTACCTTCAACCGAGCAATTCTTGTATGTACCTAAATTCTCGGAAACGGCTTCAACGATTTTGATGAAATTTAGAACCCTAGTTTCGGGGGTAATAAATCGATCCAGCTAGGTTTTATTTTTAGAAATATTAAATTATTAAAAATTATTTTCAGCGATAATCGATTTAAATAAAACTGAAAAATACGACTCTTCCTGACATATATTTGAGAGTATTAATAATATTATGGCATAGAACGCCGTCAAACGCCATCCGCCGATCGGACAATCAAAGAAATAAATAAAATATAAATAAATAAACGTTACACACTCATAGCCCAACAGTAAGGTAATAAATACCCTGTTTCGTGGGTACCATGGACACATACAAAGACAGGAATACAAACACCCAGACCGAGAACAGAAATTTACACTCATCATTCAAATTTCTGTTTCGCCGGGAATCGAACCCGGGGCCCCTCGATTGGCAGTCCGGCATGGTAACCATTGTGCCACGCGGGTCGTCTCATCAAGAAATGACAATATCGATTTGAAAGAGCTCTATAAAAATTTCGTTCATTGAATTAAAGCATCTTTGGCTAAATGATTACGTAGGCTGAATGTTGAACTAGAGATCCGGGTTCAAACCTCAATCAAAACCATGTTGCGTTTATTTTTTATTTTTTGTGAAAATATTTTTTATTGGAAGCTATTTCAGATGGCGTTGTTAAGTAACACTAAGCAAATGAATGTTTCGTTTGAAATTAAACCAAGAAAATACTTTTTTTAGCAACGCTCGGTCGTCCAGGTATTATTCGTCCTTGTATTTTTTTTAAATTTAAATTAAAATTTAAAATCCGGCCAACCGTTATATGTGGCTCATGGACGGCTATTTTTATCTTCGGCAAAGAAATACATAACAAATGCGTTCGTACGGTAGTATATCCTAAGTCTACGGTAATAACAGATTTATGGTTTTTGAACTTTTTTGCTTGTGATAAGGCAGTACGAATACTTTCTGCCATATTTCAGGTTTTTGAATCGATGGAAAGATTCAAATAGGTTTTATTTCTTGAATTAAACAGTCTTAAAGATATCTGATATCAATCGATATGCTCCAAGACAGAAAATTTATCATATAGATTCCTTTTTTTCGTTTGTGGTATAGGATCCAAAAATAATGCCAATGGAATAAAAGTAAAAAGGCAAAATATAAGTTAAAAATTAAGTTTTAACAAAAAAATAGAACCGACTTCAAACGGTAAAAAATAAATTGTTCAGTACTACTTCTTCTTGCTTATGGTAATGACCCTTAAAACTATTTTTGGAGTCGGGCCCTAACTAAAATGTCGTACTATTCGTTCTAAATGGGCACCGACAGTACAGACAGTGGGACAGTACCTACTTCTTCTTGCTTATGGTAATGATTGTTAAAACTTTTTTGGTCCACAAACGGCGGAGTAATCGGTGAACATAATTAAAAAAATACATACAGCCGAATACAGTACCTCCTCCTTTCGGAAGTCGGTAAAAAAGACATTAACGGAGTTTGCGCTAGATCGGCGTCGATTTGGGATCATTTCAAAGTAAGGATTGTTAATAACAAATAAACCTTAAAGCCTTATCCTTTACTTCTCAAGAAATTTAATCAGTATATTGAGACTTAGATGATTCATATCATATTACAAACTAATAAATCCTCAAAGTCTAAACTATTACTGTTGTGTGACCTATATACTTAAACCATAAACATGAAAACTAAGTTTGATCGAAATCTGTTTAGAGCGGCGGAAGTTTGGCCACGATCTACAAGATATACCTACGTAAGTTTAACACATAAACCAACATTTGCCAAATTTCAATACTTGGGGTTGCTAAAACTAGGACTTTGAATATGAGATTTTGCCGCTTAATATTCATGTATAAAGTAATCGTTTTCTATTCCTTGTACAACTGATTTAACTATTTTGAAATCGGAACAAAAGTATCTTAGTGTAGTCGATAAAGGTAAATCATGGTTTCAAGTAATGCGTAAGTTTCGATCTAAAGGTATTGTGTAGTACTTACTAACCTTGAACATTCTACTTCAATTATGATGAACGTGATGTGGAAGTATATTTTATGAGTTATTCTTAATAATACTGTGCAATATCTTCAAATTTCTGTATTTTTGACCTATTCATGGGGTTAACTGTTTTTTATGAATTGATATTAATGACTGGCAATGTTTAAAGTTACGAATAAAAAATAATGTAGTTTAAAAAACTAAAAAAACACGCTTTTGAGAAAATACGAACTAAAAACTAAAAAAATAAGAAGAAAATGTATATTACTGTAAATAAAGCGTGGGGTGCATGGTGTCAATAGTATCTTAAAAACCACCCCACGCTTTATTTACAGTAATATACATTTTCTTCTTATTTTTTTAGTTTTTAGTTCGTATTTTCTCAAAAGCGTGTTTTTTTAGTTTTTTAAACTACATTATTTATTTTTAATTTTTTAGTTGGATTTTTATTCTCATATTATTGCATTGTCATCGGCTCTTGACCCCTATGCAAATTTTCAAGTTAACCAGAAAATTATATAAATTAACAAAAATCATATTTTGCAAATTGAAAAATGGAATAATTTTATCAAATTAGTGTATTGTCATCGGTCCTCAATAAATCTACAAAGTTTGAACGAAATCTGGCCGTTTAAAGTGGGTCAAAATCGCGCCCAAAGAAGTCGGTTACAAACATACAAACATACAGGTGAAGCTAATAAAAAGCGTGTAAAAATTTAACAGAATTGTGTATTTGAACTTAATATAAATACTATTCAAAGTATAAAAAATTCTTTGCCTATGAACCACTTTCAAAGATTTTTTTTTGTATTGGTTGTAGTACAGTTTTAAGGCGATAACGTTTAAAACGATAAAGACCAAGAAGTTTAATTCTGTTGATTTTATGTATGAACAATTCAGTTTTATCCTGGTATGTTTATGGTTTCCTATAAACGTAAAAGAGAGCAACTGTGTAAGCACCTACTCATTATCTCATCAGGGTGTATTCGTGCGAAATAAACCATCGGGGCCTCCAGTGTTTATAGCAGATAAAACAAATTAATCACGGCTAGGCAAGCGTGTCTTGAAGAGGCTCAATGTGAGGTAAGCGTAGTACTCCGGGACATATCGAGTACGGAGCTACCTATAAAATTTTATGAGCTTGCCGTACGAACATTAGGTACGCCTTCTTGTCAATGTTGGTTACTTTGACGTAGTTTAATAGGTCAATAAAATTGCGCATTTATGCAAATGCTTCTTGATGTTCTATAGTCAATTTAGTGGCATATAAGTGGAATACAGTAGATGTATGTATTTAAGTTTCTGAATAAAATCATATGTAAATCTTTTAACTTGTATAGAAAGACTTTGAGTTTTAAAAGTTATGGGGCATTTTTAACATCAAATAAAATTTTTGGGCTACCCTATTTTTAGAACACATAAAAAACTGTCTCATAATTATTATGAATAAAAGCATGAGCAACACCAATTGATTTTCTGTTTACGCTTTGTTCGTGTGAAGTAAATCGTCAAAGTTACGGCGTTTACCGGTATAACAAATAAAAAAAAATTAATCACGGTTCGGCAAGTACGTCCCGAGGATACTCATTACGAGGTGATTGCCACTCTCCAGGACACATCGTGTGGAGCTGCCCATAAAATTTTATGAGCTTGCCGTATGAGCATTACGAGTATGTCTACTTGTCGATGTCGGGTACTTTGGCGTAGTTTGTTCCATGAAGGAAATTCCGCACATATTCAAAAGTTTCAAAATGTTCTTTTATGATTTTACGGGTAAGGTCACGGCATGTAAGTGGCATAAGTAAAGCTGTATTTGGATTTATGTTTGGATTTAATTAAATTAAACATGTACTTATTTGATATGCCACATACAGACAGGTAGACAAAACTGTCAATCTTAGAGAACAGGCGATATCTCTGCGAAGGCGTCTTAAATGATAAAATGTGTAACGATATAAATTAAGTATATAGTTTACGGTGTCTTCGTGCTATTCCTGCGATAAAATCGTTGTCCCTTGCGGTGTTTATAGCAAATAAAACAAACTAATCACGTTTAGGTGAGCGCGTCTCGAAGGAGATTCAATATGAGACGATCATCACCCTCTGGGGCACATCCTGTACGGAGCTGCCTATAAAATTTTACGAGCTTGCCGAACGAGCATTAAGTACTCTCCTTGTCGATGTCGGGTGCTTTGACGTAATTTGTTATGAGACGAAGTCTGAGGATTTATGTAAAAAGCTGCTTTGTACTACAGTTAACATCCTAATGGCAATATGGAGTTTTGGTAATTTTAAACGTAATTTTGCTAACATTTTATTTTAATTTAATTATATAGTTATATATTAAAAAGGCGGCAAACATTATTTATAACAGACTAGCGGCCGCCAGCGACTTCGTCCGCATGGCATGATGATATATTCTACAGCTTTTCTCAATAAATGGACTATTCAACATCAATTTTTTTTTCAATTCGAACCAGAATTTCTTAAGATTAGCGCGTTCAAACAAACTCTTCAGCTTCAAGTATAGATAAATGATTGTATGCAAGAAGATCGCATGGCCATGCGGTTAGCTTAGATCACAATCGATCTATGCAGCTAAGCAAAACGGGCGCGTTCGGTTATGAGATGGGTGACCGCTAGTGTCGACGCTAGTAGTCGGTCCCGGTTGTTATCGATAGATAACAGTCGTTAAACCTTGTTGGAGGCCTTATGGGCGGTTTGAAGACATCTGACAGCGTGTGCCACTGATCGGCATCTCCACTAACCTGGAGCAGCGTGGTGGAATAAGCTCCAGGCCTCCCCAACATTAAGGAGAGACCCAAGCCCACTCACCACCCCAAGGTGGGACTCAAAAAGGGGGGCAGACAAATTATTGTGCACATTTCTAAAGAATTAACAAACAAGTAATAACTCTAAACTTAAGAACACATAAATTCACTAACAAAATTTTAGATTTCCAATTATTCTTGCAACTTAGTTTACTCAGCAAAATAAACACTAAAGTAAAAGTGCAGTCTCTACAAACTGGCTGAAATGGCGTTCATTGGCAATTAAAACTTTCGCACTCATCACCAGAAAATTTCCCAGTTCTAATTTAGGGTTTGGTATCTCAAAACGAAAAGGAAAACCTCAGAGAATCTCCAGGTTTTCTGTATATTTGTTTTGTTAAGAAACGCAAAGATTTTAATTTGGAATTATTTGGAACTGCAAAATTAACCAAATGTGTAAGACAACATAATAAGAAGATATGACCATTTATATGACAAATTACGTATATTTTACAAGTAATCAAAATTATATTATTTCATTTTGACATCTTTTTTCTGTGTGTGATGTAAAACACCATATAGGCACTTTATGTTAATTACAATCTAGTCTATCTATATAACTAATAAGCAATTTTACTTAGATATATTAATATTACACACTGCACTTCTTAGTTCTAAGACATAAAGGTTCAGCACACTGTTCATGTTTTCTTGAAGTCAGTGTTTTAGCTTTGTCATATGTAGATGATCATGAAATTTGGTAAATAGGAGAAATCTTGTAGCACAGGTAAATAAAACAAAATCAATAATAAAAATCAATTGATTTTCTTGCTTTACTTTCAAACAAAACACTCATTAGCTTAGTGTTACTTAATAACGCCATCGAAAATAGCTCCCAATAAAAAAAAGTAAAAAAAACGGAACATGTTTTAATTGAGGTTTGAACCCGGGTTTGTAGCTTCGCAGTCAGCCTACTTAAACATTCGGCCAAGGAAATTAATTCGATCAACGAAATTCTTATAGAGCTCTATCAAATCGACATTGTCATTTGTTTGAACGACGGATTGGCGGAAGACGTTTGATGGCTTTCTATGCCACAATATTATTATTAATACTCTCCAATAGATGTCAGGAAGAGTCAATTTTTTTTAGTTTATATTAAATTGATTATGGCTGAAAATACAGATAAAAGGGCTAGGCTAGATTCTAAAAATGAAACCTAATTGGATCCGTTTTACACGCCCTAAACCCCCTGGATACTAAATTTCATGAAAATCGTTAGAGCCGTTTCCGAGATAAAAAAAATATAGGTATATACAAGAATTGCTCGTTTAAAGGTATTAGATAAATCCGAAACAGTAATTTTAAGTATCGTTCCGGAAAAGCAAACCGATTTCCTAGACCAACTAAAGTTTCCCATTCAAATTTGTACAGAATCATTATAGAGAGAATCAGTTTCGATCTTGCATACTTTTTACAGCATCTTGAGGGGTAAACTACAAAATAAAGTAACGTAGATAGAAATATTTTTAATTTCTGCTAGCAAGCATTGATGCACTGTAATTAAAAGCGGTCTAAGAAGTAGATGCCACAGGCTTGGATATTTCATATTTCGCTGGCAGCTCATAATTAGAATATCATAAGACGTTTAAAAAGGCTCATGGTATTTTTTATTTTTTCAGTGGTGTAGTGTACGAAGAGAAGCTTGTCGTCTCTTGCGTACACGCCGTTGCTCTATGACACAGCGGTGAGGGTTGCTCTATGACAGTTAACTGGTTGGTATTACACAAGACGAGACGCGAGTGCAGTGTGTACAGCAGGAGCCGATATAAGTGATACACCTAGGTACTAGTGCCATTCAAGTAAAAGTAAATACGAACGGTACATAATTTGGCGACGAGGATGGGATACTACAATGTAAATGACAAAACAATGGTATTTGCGGACGCTAGCCCCGTGGCTTTAGGAGCTGTTCTGATACAGAAAGATAACTCAGAACCACGGGTGATCGCCTACGGAAATAAGACGCTCACAGACTGTGAACGTCGGTACTGCCAGACTGAAAAAGAAGCATTAGCTCTTGTCTGGGCAGTGGAACACTTCCACATGTTTTTATATGGGAAACAGTTTGATTTAGTTACAGATCACAAACCACTAGAAGTAATATTCAGCCCAAAGTCAAAACCATGCGCGAGGATTGAAAGATGGATGCTTCGATTACAATCTTATAAATACAAAGTGATATACCGGCCAGGAAAGAACAACATTGCTGATCCTTTTTCCAGATTATGCAAACTTTCATCGGAAAATGTTGCAAATGTTGACTATGTTAAGAATTTAATAGAGTACACAAGACCAACAGCTGTATCATTAAATGAGATAGTTCAAAACTCAAACGAAGACCCAGAGATACAAAAAGTTAAAAAAGGTGTTCATGAACGTAGTTGGGATGAAACAGTCAAGAGATACAAATTAATAGAAAATGAACTCTGTTTTCATGAAGGCATTCTTTTGAGGGGAACCAAAATTGTCATATCTAAAGCATTAAGGAACAAAATACTAACAGCGGCACATGAAGGACATCCAGGAATTGTAGCCATGAAAGCAAGGCTTAGGACAAAAGTTTGGTGGCCAAATTACGATCAAGATGCGGAAAAGATAGTTAAATCTTGTAAAGGGTGTACACTTGTATCAGCACCAAACCCACCCCACCCCTTGAAAAGAAGAGAATTACCATCACACCCATGGGTGGATATTGCAATCGATCTTCTAGGACCTTTGCCAACCAATGACTACCTCCTTGTGGTTATTGATTACTACTCTAGATATCAAGAGATAAAGGCCTGTCGAGATATATCCAGTCAAGAAATGACCAAAATACTTAGAGAAATTTTCAGCAGATTAGGTTTCCCTGTTTCCATGATTGCAGATAATGGGAAACAATTTGCTAGCCAACATTTTAAATCCTTTTGTGATGAAAATAATATAAAACTGTACCATTCTGTTCCATACTGGCCTCAACAAAATGGGGAAGTAGAGCGTCAAAACAGAAGTATACTTAAAAGACTGAGAATATGCCAAGCTGAAAAGAAGGTTCATTGGAAGGAAGCATTAGTTGACTATTTAACAATGTATAATAACACTCCTCATACAGTAACAGGTAAAACACCAGCAGAATTATTTTTTCAGAGGAAAATAAGAGATAAACTACCTATGATGGAAGATGTAGAGAACAGAACCGATGACATGGATATTCGAGACAAGGATAGAGAGAAGAAAGATAAAGGAAAAGAATATGCAGACAAAAGAAGAAAAGCTCAAGACATTGATTTAGCCCCTGGAGAAAAAGTCTATGTGAAGGATATGAACCGGAAAAATAAACTCAGTACTAACTTTGAACCTATTGAATACACAGTTAAATCGCGAGTAGGTGGGGATGTAGAATTAGAAAAGGATACAGGAGAATGTCTAAGGCGGAACATTGTTCACCTAAAAAAGGTAGAAGGGCAGTGGAAAGTCGTAAATGAAGAGGAATCTGAAGCAGACAAAAGAAAAGAGGACTAAAGGAATAACACCAAGAAAAAAAAAAAACATATAGCTAGCAATAATTCAAACAAGCCCTTAGGGCTTGCTAATATCATGGAAGATTTATAGTATATAGAAAATAGCAGTAAAGTTCAGTTTTATGTTACATTATTAAGATGTTTTGATTCATGTAAATGTAAATTAGAAGTAAATTTTGAGTTTTATGTAAAATTACTAAGAGGTTAGTAAACTATAAGATTCTACTAATCTTTTAGATGATATTAAACAGTTGATTTACAGTTGAAAAAGTTACAATTGTAAAAGGAAGAGAGATTGAGAAGTTGATTTACAGTTGAAAAAGTTACAATCGGAAAAGGAAGAGAGATTGAAAAGTTGATTTACAGTTGAAAAGTTACAATTGTAAAAGGAAGAGAGATTGAGAAGTTGATTAACAGTTGAAAAAGTTACAATTGTAAAAGGAAGAGAGGGACGATGAGGTGAAAGTAAGAAACAAAATTAGTATATTTTGTTGGTGAATATTAAAATGATTGATATTGCAGTTGACTCATCTACTAATTCGTAATTGATACTTATACAAGATATCATTTATGTCGTTAAAGACTGTTAATATTGAAGTAATTTGATTGTGGTGGATTGAAGCTATTATTGTAAATTGTTATTTGGAAGAAGTAAAAGTATCCTATACTAGATATCATTGATATCTTTGAAAACTGATAAATATTGATGTAATTTGATTATGGTTGATTGGAGCTATTATTTTAAATTGTTTTTGGAAGAAGTAAAATATTTCTATATAAGAAATCATTGATGTCTTAAAGACTCATAAATATTGATGTCATTTGATTATGGTTGATTCAAGTTATTATTGTAAATTGTTATTTGGAAGAAGTAAAAGATTCCTTTAAATTCAATATTGTTTTATTAAAATAAGGAAGAGATGTAGTGTATCTGAACGAAGAGAAGCTTGTCGTCTCTTGCGTACACGCCGTTGCTCTATGACACAGCGGTGAGGGTTGCTCTATGACAGTTAACTGGTTGGTATTACACAAGACGAGACGCGAGTGCAGTGTGTACAGCAGGAGCCGATATAAGTGATACACCTAGGTACTAGTGCCATTCAAGTAAAAGTAAATACGAACGGTACAAGTGGCAAAAGAAATTCCTCGAATAACTTAATAAGACTAACTGGTGGAATGCGAATTTATCTCCCGCTCCTCTGCGCACGCTTCGCGTTCGTCTTAGTAGGTACCGTTTGCAGCATAGACACGCAATCACACTCCAAATCTTCGCAAGTGTTATGCTTACGCTAATATTTTTTTTGTTTTTGTTGGTTTCAAGGTTTGTTTCTATCGGAGGGTCCCGGGTTCGATACCCGGTGAAGCAGAAACTTGAATGATGAGTTTAAAATTTCTGTTATCGGTCTGGGTGTTTGTGTTTCTGTCTTTGCGTGTGTCCATGGCACCTACGACACAGGGAATATCTACCCTACTGTGGGGCTATGAGTGTGAAGCGTTATTATATTTTATTACTAGTGGTCCCGCCCAGTTCCGCCCGGGTGCAGACGTTGTTCAAAGAGGATTTGTTTTTTATTATCTTAAAGAGACTTCATGTTACTATCAAACAAAAATATAAAACAAATAATGACATACGAACTGTCCTGTTATTCTGAATGTGTCAAAGTTTAGAACGGCACGGCACGAAATACAAACGTTTGACAGATAGGAACAATTTATATGGGAAAACTACTTATAAATAAAAAAAATAATTAAAAAACATTTCCAGTGGCCCAAATTGTGAATCTAAACCATCCTCGAATCCATTTGAATACACACAAAAAAATTCATTTAAATCTGTCCAGCCGTTAAGGAGGAGTTCAGTGACATACACACTCACAGAAGAATTATATATATTAAGATATAAACGGAATAGAAAAATATTACGTTGCAACTAGCGAACAATATTATTTAGATTACTGCATTTTTACTTCACGTTTATTTATAATGGACCGCGTAGGACGTCAAAGTAGACAAAGCTTATTAATTTAGTATAAAAATAATTAAAAAAATTGTTTTATTGTTTGACATTCATCTAATTATCATGGTCAGTCAGTTAGTTGAGTCATTTGAGAGATGAGACAATGAGAGGATCTACATGTATAGACACGATTTTAGAGTTAAAAACCGTATTCAACGATTTAAGGAAAAATGTACCTTAGAACCTCTTTCATCACCTTCAAGTAAAGTGACAAGTACGCTAATTATCGGTTAAAGTCACCCGTAATTTCAATTTCAATTTCACGATGTTCGAGTAGCACTAAGTATATGATAAACTGACCCGTATATATACATCATAGCTTTTACTTGCCAATTAACTTTACTTGGGACGTAACTAATCAACACTTTACTCGAAGATGGTGAATGAGGCCCTTAGTCTGGAATAGAACCTGTGTTTAAAAAAATATACCAATTAAGGTTGTTTTGGGGTTTCACTTTTTATTCATCATCTCAATAAATCTGTATATCTTAAAGTAAATTCTACATATTATAGTATTACAATTTCGACAACGCGCTATACAGTAGCTACAGCAAAATAAGAAATGCATAATACTTATATCTAATACCTTTAAACGAGCAATTCCTATAAATACCTATTTCAATATTATATTATGATATGTAATTTGAATCTCGGAAACGGCTCCAACGATTTTCATGAAATTTAGTGCCCAGGGTTCGGGGGTGATAGATTATTCCAGCTAGGTTTTATTTTCAGAATTTGAAATTTTCAGGTTTTATTCGAATTTTCAGCGATAATCAATTTATACTATAAGTAAACTGAGAAATATTACTATTCTATTGGAGAGTAATAGGTAATAATATTGTGGCGTGGAACGCCATCAAACGCCATCCGCCCATCCGCCGTTCAAAGAAATGACAATGTTGATTTGAAAGACCTCTATAAAAATTTCGTTCATTGGATTAAAGCTTCCTTGGCCTTCCTTGCTTGGTTAGGTAGGCTGATTGCAGAACAAGAGACCGGGGTTCAAACCTCAATCGAAACCATATTGCATTATTTTATTTTTTGTGAATTTTTTTTAAATTTGGGAGCTATTTCAGATGGCGTTGTTAAGTAACACTAAGCAAATGAGTGTTTCGTTTGAAATTAAACTAAGAAAATAAATAGTTTTTATCCGAGAAACGCTCGGTCGTCCAGGTACTACATCCAACATTGACGTGAGAAAGCGCTGACTTTCTTACCCATAAAGTTATGTCTAACCATATCTTTATTCTAATCATATCTTTTATAATTATTGTGAGAAAATGAACCGTTAAAATTAATTTTACAAAGATAAAATTTAAATTTAATGAAATGAAATGAAATTTACGAATTAAACTAAACAATTATAAACTCAAACCTTTAATGTTATGTCTCTGTAATTTTAGCTCTTATAGCTCTAAAATTTTACTTACATTCCTTTATCAAAGCGTGTAACCCTGAAAATTCGTTGGCATGGCAACATCCATCCATCAAAGTCAGGTCTGGATTCAACAAATCTGATTTGGCAAAACCGCCAACATGTTACCTGCATGAATCAAAATTTGTCTTACGTTAAATGTTACATTATTTTAGATTAATTTTGTATTATTTGTATTCTATTTTAGTTCATACTTTTTTTCCTGAAAATCTTTAAGATAAATCATCTACAGTATTTCCACAATAAAGTTTCTGCTTACGCCAAGCAACTCAATACGTCAATAAAGACCTTTTAAATATTTCTTCATTCTAGAACTTTCCTTTCAAAAATATAGCGACTATAATATAGGGTTGCTTGATATACGAAAAATATGGCACAGAATAATTAAGGATTATTTTTACTTTTTTAGTTTGATGTGCTTCAAAAGCGTGTGTTTTAGTTTTTTAAAACTATATTTTATTAGTTCGATTTATTGTTAATTTTTTTTCAAGTTCTCGGAATTAGATAAACTAAGTAATGACATTAAAATGAGTCACAATCGAGTCCAAAGGAGAGTTACAAACAAGGTTACAGTTACAAAAAAAAAACAGAGGTGAACCTAATAATAATGTAAGTGTTTTGAAAAAACTCTCTGTCTTCTGTCACAATGCCACCAACAATTTTATAGCCTACCATATTTGCATGAGGTAGCTATTGGTCCGTAGTTAATACTCCGGGAGCTGATGTTCCGGAGAAATAGTACGAGTACGATATACCGAACGACTCACAGACTGTGGAATGACCTGACTCGAGCCGCCCCGTAAAAGTGATTTTCGAAAACAAATCCAGGGGATACAAAATGGTTTTAATCACATGCTAGGTACTGAATCTCTAGAAAGTATGAAAAAATCATGTAGTGATAAGTGTCGGTATTTCGGGAGCTGCAGTAAAACTTTACGAGCTCTGTGTTACAGCGTAATGACATGTCGGCTTTAGTGTTTGATAAGTGTTGTATTTATTACAGTGAATTTAAAATTGTAAATTGTAAATGTTGTATTTATTACTATTTTAGATCTTGAAGTTTAGTACATTAATAAAATTTTCGAAAATTATTCAATACTGCTTATACGAGTAACAATATAACATTGCAATCAGTATTTATATATATTTTATTATTTATAACAAAATACAAATGCAAGCTCACGACAGAGGAAAGCAAACGATAGTTTGTTCTAAATAAAAATATAATACGATTGTTACAGAATTTAGTTTATGTTAATGTTTGGAAAACTTGGCTGAATTTTTGGGCTTAGATGTTTAATGATGCCGTCATTAAGAATGAAATAAATATTGTATCCTAATCAGACATTGATCATTTCTAATAGAAATGATCATTTATACCAATTAAACCACCAATTTTTGCTTCTTAAGATTCAAATAGAAATTCCGATTAAATGTCAGTAAGTATGTATTCAACAATTTTCTAAGACCTGGAACACTTTATGACAACATATTGAGACGCAGATGGCAAATAGATCTTTAGAGTAAGTATAATAACAGACAGGTTTGGTAAGATAATAGTTGTAGATGTTTTATGTCGCCAAGTCACACAGTTTTATTATGTACTCAATATCGAGTAACGTCAGCATCACTAGCGGATCCAGGGAAGAGGGGGAGGGCTAGGGGGCCCAAGCCCCCCCCAAAACCATTCAGGTTCACCCTTAACAACCCTCAAATAAATACAAACCAGGCGCGGTCCGAGTACCTACATGTGATGTGTCACTACAAACCCCTCCCCCCGTCATCAAATTCTACTCGCACCTGCCCCATACTAAAATCAAGCCTCCCCCAAACTGAAATCGTAGCATCAGCATCAAAAGTTTATGCACACAAGCGCGTTTGTCAGTACACATCTCTAATACAACCGGAGCCAATCAGACTTCGTGAAATGTAATGAATATCTTATAATAATATACTTGTGACTGTCTTGTGATAACTATATCTCATAGACAAAGACAAAGACTTTGCACATTTGCACAAAGATGGGTATTCACAAAATATGTTTTTATATATTTGGTTCGCCATATTTACCTTCATGAGGTATGCAAATATTACAATAATTATGGTCATTGAAACAGATTTCTTTATTATATTATACTTGTATAATTATTATCATTATTTGTACCCATATTGCGCCTTTTTATTGATTAATTTTTATTTATTAATTTTTTTTTTCGGATCCGATCCGTTCGTCGGCTTTGGACACCCATATTGCAGGGTTTTTGTACACTGAGAGGAAAAAAAGCCGGCGGAAAAAAAACATCCCAGGTTTTTATGGAATTCCTTTGCCGCTTTATCGTTTAAAAATCAGTCACCGAGTAATATGCCTTTTCTAGTAAATACTCTACGTTCGAAGCGCGTGATAGATAAATAAAATATATTGATATTTTATTTGTCTTCTACATGTAATAAAACTTGTAATTATCAGTTTATATTAAATAAGTTTTCAAAACCAATATTAACAGATGAAATATACAGAGTAAACACAGATAACAAAATACAGATAAAATAGTGTAGGTAGTCAATGGACAAGTGAGATGTGTAATATTCTGTTAATATAATTAATTAAAATGCACATGATTTCAGTAAGCGTTAAGCTAGTTTAGATTATATTTTATGTTTCTTATAAATGATTATTTCAAAATGTCTGCACATTGTCACTTGTCTCATTGTCTTTGCCTGAGGATAGGATATAAAAAGGCGGTAGGAGCCAGTCTCTCTCTCATTCGTCTGGAAAGATTCAAGAAAGATTTGTAATGTAATTAAAGTGTTACTCTGTTAGTCTGAGACGAAACTACTAAGGAAAGAACCTAGAATGTGAATAATCTGAGAAGGAAAGCCGTTGATAATTAAGGTACGATCATATCCTTATTATTTGTACTAAGTATAACCTATTATTGTAATATTGTGTGGTTTGGATATTATGCTGATATTGATGGGTCATATATTTTAAAACTTATTACTTTATACTTTACATGTTAAGTTATTACGCCTCGCAGAGCAAACGATCATTAGGTAATCATTAAAAACAACTAAAATCATTAAAATACAAATAAATGAGTTTAAAATATCATGTGACCCTTTTATTTTACCTTTCCATTTCATATTAGCTATATTTTAGGACATTAGTTCTGAATTATCTTACAATTACATTGACAATTAATATTTCAGTAATAATTTATACAATAGTTAAAATTCAATACATTATATTTGGTAGGTCATTAGCTAACAGTCAGTACACCCACTCTAGTTTACATTGTATTTAACATCAGAAGTGGGATCGGCCCTGACGAATACTAATACCAATTGTTTCGAGTTTCAGAATGGATCCTGCCACTTTAGAAGGTCTGGTCGCAATCTGCGAGTATGCAACAACCTTGCGGATTGCTGCTGGAACAGCTGAAAAAAAGAATTTACGGAGGACGTTGAGACACTGACATTATTCGAGCCAGCAACCGTTACGATATTTGAAAAATTTGAAAAAGTCGGTGAGGCCGAGGCTATTCTTTTTAGTTGGACTGACACTTTATTGTTTAAATTTTACGATTTTACTTATTTCAATTGGCATAGTTTTAAGTACCTATATAATTATAGTTTGAAGAGATGTCCATTTGGAATATGCTCAAGGTGAAAATTGGGTACCAGTAACACAATTCACAACTACCTGAAAAGTAAAAAAAGAATCTACCCTCGTTTCAACTAATTATAATTTTTTTATGCATAATATGGTCAAGGGTAAGTTGACAATTTTATGTAAAAAGAAAATGCGAACTAAAACGTAATCGTGAATATTGTAATGAATACGGTCTTGGACTGCTAAATCAATTGAGATACTTTAATGAACTGTCAAAACGTAACATACTCATAAATTTTGTGTGATAAAATGATTCGTGACATCGCAAAGGGTCTATGGATTTAATTAAAGGCGATAATTAACAGTTATCCTAATTCCCAAGCGTAGTTTTGTGCAACCTTTTTTAAGCTATAAATATCTTGTTTGTTTTTTTCTTTCTATTTTTTTTCTCAAATATTCATTTACTTTTATCCCTATCCATATAAATAGTAAAATACAAAATTGTGTCCAATATTACGACTTTATAAATATCAATACACACTTCGCTAATAGATGTACGTGATATTTTCTTAATTTATATTTTAGTTTAAACAGGGATAAAACTTTATGATTTATGGCTTCCGAAATCATACTTACTAAATTTCATAGGGATCGTCGGAGGCGTTTTCGAGATTCAAATTCTATATATCGTATATATCTATTATACAAGAATTGCTCGTTTATTACATGTTATAATCTTAAAAACTTCTGCTTTTTCGGTTAGTATTTATTTGAAATTCCAAAATTCAAATTTATTACTTGATGACATAAAACCTAATTGTTATATTTTTAAGGTTGCATAACTACGATTTCAAACCATTAATTTATTTATCGACTTTTCCAATGGCCCCTGTTCAGTTACCCTGCTTGAACCTATTGCATATTTATACAATTATTTGACTAATACTATGACATATTTGTGTTGTATTTGCTGAAAATTCTATTGTCAGATTGGCCGAACGTTATGAAATGGTAGATGTCATGTGTAGTATACATGTGTATTTAATAAATTATTATTTTGATAATTTGAAACGGTGATAACATATTATTATATATTAATATTTCTTTTTATATTAAAAGTTACAAAGGGTCAAACCTCATGCTTAGAGGCATTGTCTTGCTGTCAACCCTGGGTGACGATGAAAATGTGTGATAGGCTTTGTAATTAAAAAAATAATAAGAAATAAAAGCAATTAAATTGTTTATAGTAAATAAAAAGAGGTGAAATTCAAAACAAGAACAGTGTTAGTTCGTATTATACGATAATTAAACTTCAGTCAGAATTGTTTTGCTAAAATAATCGCGATTAGTATTAAATTAAACAGTGCCTGAGGGTTTTTTTTCCCCGGCTTTTTTCTCTCTCATTGACCCAGCGGTGGGTAGGCATCAAAAGCCGAAGATCCTTTAAGACCGCTCTTATCGGATTTTAAAAACTTAAAATATTAAAATTGAAATTATTGCATAAAATAAATAAATAACACTAAAAAAATATAAAAGTATAAAATTATTCATCGATCGATTGGTTTTATAATGATGGTTTCGTTCTGCTCTGCTTGGCTTAGGGTAGTTATGGCGTATTAAGAGAAAATGAAAGTTGAGGTGTTGACTCAGTGAATTATTCGATGAAAATTACTGATATTGTGATGTTGAATTATATTTATACACTAATTTGTCCTTGACAAGCTTTGATGATTATAATATATTATTGAATTTGCTAGTGAAATAAATAATAATTATAATATAAAATATTTACTTATGTCAAATGATTGACTTATGTCAAATAATTGACGTATGATCGTGTGAAATAAGAATAAAAAAATAATAATAAAGAAAATTAAGTAAAGTTAATATTTAAGAAAAACATTGTGTGAAATGAGAAATTACAGAAAAGTTGGCTTAGAAAATATATTACGATGGTATGAAAACAAAATTCAGTTGTGTCCGCTGGTCATTAAGGAACAATGGCAGATCGTCAAACCTAAAATTATCTGTAATTAAATTGAAGCATCGCGTCATGAAAAAATATGCATAAGGCTACAGGCTAGTTTATTTTTATTCCATAAAAAGTCCAGATCGAGTAAAAATAAATAGAAAACCGAATACATGCCCAAAACATAACCGAAAGGTTTTGTATTCGGCATTTTGCATAAATTACTGTCAAGTTTCAAGTCAATCTGTCACTGCGGTCGATAAAAGTAGAATTGCGGCGTAAGACTAGTTTAATTTTAAAATCGATACAACATTGAAACGATGCTTATCATAGCATTTTATTTTATTGAATTGAATTTATTAAATTTTATTGAATGTAAATTTTGTATCACTTCACAGATATAGCTAATTGATATCAGTATCAGTTCAACACAACCAATGTCTAATTATATCGATCATTCATTTCATATAATTTCATAATCGATACAAATAAATGACATTCATACAGAGTTTGTCCTGTCACATCACTGTTAACAATTCTAGTTTATTGTACTAATTCTAAATTGGTTGATATGCTTTTTACATCATAAATAAACTCCGGCTTTTAAGAAAGAAGTTGAAAATTTCAAAATCGTACAAAATAATTCAACTTGTTTAGTTTTTGTGATACTCGTATCTACGGCTAACATAAACCCAGTCAAAATTCTGCCTTTGTTCTTTGAGTGAACGGTGCAGGTTTAAGCCACGCCAGCGGGTGGATCGAACTTGGCATAAATAATGTACACTGTATATTATGAAGTCTCTTAAATGCTTTAGTTATAATTGTTTAACACTGTTAGACTCGACATTTACAGAAATAAACACCACATCATCCTAAATGCTTGACTATCCATGCCAAATTATATATGTATTTCTTACATACTTATCACAACCTTTCTATTATTCTTTGATTCTCTCGTCAATTTTATTTCTTGATATACTCTTTTGTTATATTCTTTTATTTTGCCTTCACTACCCATTTTCAAAGATTTATTCCTTTATTTAATAAAACTTACAGCTAACATTACAGTTTGCGTTAGCGCGTCAAAATAATTTCGGTCTAGAAAAAAAACTTGGGGTTTTGATCACATTTGCTAATTGGCACATACCTTACTTCGTTAGATAAATTAAAAATATTGATTCATGTCAAATTTAAATTTAAATACAATGGGAAAGGAACATGAAAGTAATTTCAAAATTGTTAAATTATAACGTATCATACTGATGGCCCCACAAGTAGGGTAGTTATAGGTATGTGTCGTGGGTACCACGGACACACTCAGAGACAAACACAAAAACCCAGACCGAGAACAGAAATTTAAACTCTTCATTCAAATTTCTGCTTCGCCGGGAATCTAACCCGGGACCCTTCGATTAGCGGTCCGGCGTGGTAACCATTACGCCACGCGGGTCGTCCTCATAGGTCAAAACGAAAACACATTTTATTTTACTATTAATTAAATTTGTATGTCAAAAAATTACGAATGTCATGTCAATAAAATAATAAAATAAAAATATTAAATGAAAATAATTTTAATTAATTGTTTTTAAATAATTTAATTTAAACACTATTTTGGATGGCCAGTGAAGTCGAATTGTTGTTGATTATCTCTTTTTGATCATGTAATATATATAAGAGATTTCCACCCATATATTGACTCATCACGATATCTCTGGAACTATAAGACCTACCGACTTCAAATTTGGTAGGAATATTCCTTTCGCCGAGTAGAGGTCAGCTAAGAACGGATTTTACGAAATTCCACCCGGAAGGGGGGGAGATTTCCACCCATATATTGACTCATCACGATATCTCTGGAACTATAAGACCTACCGACTTCAAATTTGGTAGGAATATTCCTTTCGCCGAGTAGAGGTCAGCTAAGAACGGATTTTACGAAATTTCACCCGGAAGGGGGGGTTGCGGGGGTGTTAAGTAATGTTTGTATATATGACATCGCAAAACTCGGAAACTATTCGACCGATTATTATGAAAATTGGTATGTACATGTATTTTTTCACGGAGAAGGTTTATATGCTATCCATTATTATTATTATTTAATATTTAAACGCGATACGGAGTTCGCGGGGTCAGCTAGTGTAATATATAGCCAATTTATTCTCATCTTAACAATATTGTGTGAAAAATAAAATATAGTTATTGTTATATGTGCCGCTGCGTGACCATTTCCTAGGTGCAGGTCTATGTCACCGGCAGCGGGTGGACCGGGCCTAGCATGACTAGCACTTGGTAAATAAAATACATGATGTAAAACGAAATATTTACAAGTTATAGCTTATTTATAATGTAGTAAATTTTGCCTTTTTTTAGATAAAATAATAAATAAATTGTTTTATGTACTTCGAGAACGCAGTACTTGTCAGTATGGCCGTGATAGATAAATAAAATATATTGATATTTTATTTGTCTTCTACATGTAATAAAACTTGTAAATATCAGTTTATATTAAATAAGTTTTCAAAACCAATATTAACAGATGAAATATACAGAGTAAACACAGATAACAAAATACAGATAAAATAGTTAGTCAATGGACAAGTGAGATGTGTAATATTCTGTTAATATAATTAATTAAAATGCACATGATTTCAGTAAGCGTTAAGCTAGTTTAGATTATATTTTATGTTTCCTATAAATGATTATTTCAAAATGTCTGCACATTGTCACTTGTCTCATTGTCTTTGCCTGAGGATAGGATATAAAAAGGCGGTAGGAGCCAGTCTCTCTCTCATTCGTCTGGAAAGATTCAAGAAAGATTTGTAATGTAATTAAAGTGTTACTCTGTTAGTCTGAGGCGAAACTACTAAGGAAAGAACCTAGAATGTGAATAATCTGAGAAGGAAAGCCGTTGATAATTAAGGTACGATCATATCCTTATTATTTGTACTAAGTATAACCTATTATTGTAATATTGTGTGGTTTGGATATTATGCTGATATTGATGGGTCGTATATTTTAAAACTTATTACTTTATACTTTACATGTTAAGTTATTACGCCTCGCAGAGCAAACGATCATTAGGTAATCATTAAAAACAACTAAAATCATTAAAATACAAATAAATGAGTTTAAAACATCATGTGACCCTTTTATTTTACCTTTCCATTTCATATTAGCTATATTTTAGGACATTAGTTCTGAATTATCTTACAATTACATTGACAATTAATATTTCAGTAATAATTTATACAATAGTTAAAATTCAATACATTATATTTGGTAGGTCATTAGCTAACAGTCAGTACACCCACTCTAGTTTACATTATATTTAACACGCGTATGGTTCGGCGGCTAGCGTAGAACGCAAACGATCTACGCAGTTAAGCCAAAACGGGCGCGGTCAGGTGTGAGATGGGTGACCGCTAGTGGCAAAAATTTCATGCGCGTTTCCGTGCTTCAGAGGGCACGTTAAGCCGTCGGTCCCGGTTGTTGTCGATAGATAACAGTCGTTAAACCTTGTCGGAGGCCTTTTGGGCGGTTTGAAAACATCCGACAGCGGTTTGGCCACTAACCCGCATCTCCACCAACCCGCATTGGAGCAGCGTGGTGGAGTAATCTCCAGGCCTTCCCAATAATGGGGAGAGACCCGTGCCCAGCAGTGGGTCGCAAAAAAGGGTTGCGGCCAACTCTTTAAGTTCAACTCGTTGCCCACTTTTCATTTGGACCTTTTCAACACCTTTTTTTACAAATTAATTAAGTTGATGTAACTTCGTCTCTAGAAGGCATGATATGACCAATGTCTTTCAGGATGCTCTACCAAGCTGCCTATAAAGGTTTACGAGCTCTGTAAGAGCGTTGTGACATGACAACTAGTTATGGTAAATACTGCCAAAACGACTTTACCCATCGGTAAGCTGGGTTTTTCCTACAATAATTAAAAAACATTGTTTGCAACCCATTTTGCATCCCACTTTCGGGCACGGGCCCAATATTGGAAGGCCTGGGGCTTTCTCAATTAGGGATTGGTGAAGATGCTGGTTTATGGTTAACCTGCGGACGGATGTTTTCAAACCGCCCATAAAGCCTTTTATGTGAGCTATAACGACTGCTTTCTATCGATAATCCGGTTGAACTAGCAACTAGTGGTCTTCCCATCTTCGCTGACCCGCGCTCATTTTGCTTAGCTACGTAGATCGCTTGAATTCTTCGCCAGCCACAGGGACATGAGCGCTTCATGAAAGCTTAAAAATACTCAAATACCATTTTATAACCGTGCCATTTATTCAGACGTTGATGTCACACAGCCTGTAATCAACAGAGCCTCCATCTTTACTTCGTGGAAACGAATCACCAATTTTATTAAAAATAATTTATAGTCTACGTAAGTTCGTGATAAATTAGCTTTCTATTTTTTTTATTTGGACAATTCACACAACGCAATCTGATTCCAAACTAAGCAAAGCTTGTGCTATGGTAATCAGAAAGCTGATAAACATACTTATACAATTCGAAATACAAACTTAAATAGGTAAATTAACACCCAGACACAGAACAAATAATCATGTTCATCACATAAATATTTATCCTGGGTGGGAATCGAACCCACGACCTCACGCTTCGCAGTCGGCATATCACCCACTACGCCACGGGGCCTGTCACTATTGATGAATAAACAACAAATTCGTTCCTGAATTTTCTAAGCATATTCAGTTCCTACCATCCATCAAATCCAAACTAATATTATAAATTGCGAAAGTATGTTTGATTGTTTCTATGTTTATCCTAATTTCATGTCACGATGGAGCGTTCTTACTTAATTTAATTATTTACAAGACAACAAATATCTTTAGGCAATCTAGTCTATAATGTATCATGCGAGGCTGAGCGGCGACCTTTCAGGATACTCTACTGAGCTGCCTATAAAACTTTACGAGCCTTGTGTATGAGCGCTATGACAAGTCGACGTCACTATCTTACAGGGACATTATTATATCTTGGATACTCAGTTAGGCACTTGAATAAAGTATGAGCAATCATGTATTTTCTAGGTAGATTGTCATTCTTTTTAAACAAATATAAACGAAGTTATTATTTATGAAAGGCAACTTTTTATATAGTATTTAATTTTCATGTGATTGTGTTTGAATTGAATTTTTATTTGATTTGGGACTAGCTACTATTGAATAATAATTGACTTCATCCATTTTTAAATTCAGTTGTGGACTTGGGTGTCCCTCCTATGTCCCTCTAAATAAGAAGTCCTAGAAATTTCCCTGCCACGCTGTTCTAAAGTAAAAAAGTCTAAGAACTCTGAAGAAAGTTTATTTAAGATTTTAAGGTAAGTAATTAAGAGTAAACAAAGAAAGTATGTTTTTTTCAGGCTTTTTTCTTCAACAAATTGTATCACTTTTATTTTTAAACGAATTATAAATTAAATGTCCGTGTGTCTGTATATGTGTCAAAAACGGATTTTAAAGGTACATGGATAGGTAAAAAGAAGTAATGGATGGCATTTAACAAAATTCAGTGCAAGTAAAACCGAAGATAAAAGGTGGAGAAAGCTCCAAGATTCTGTAGATATTTATAGTTCCAGTGTTCGCGGCAGCACGCGTGCGCCTCGGGGTATTATCGGATGGAGCTAACGAACGCCATATGTGAATGGAATATTGTTATCGTATGGTTTACTAAAAGTACAATATTGTTTTATCCTTTCATTTAGTGTACATAGGTAATCGTCTTATCTTCACCACCACCCGCATTGGAGCAGCGTGGTGGAGTAAGCTCCAGCCCTCCCCAATAATGGGAGGAGACCCGTGACCAGCAGTGGGACATAAAAAGGGTTGTAGCCAATCGTCTTATGTTATTGTTGACTGGTGTAGAACGAAAGCCGTCTAAACTGCCAAGCGAAACAGATGCGGTAGGGAATGAGTTGTGACGAGTTTCCAATCAATGAGGTATGAAATTGAATTTAAAAAGAATTGGGACACATAATAGAAAATACTTTGCGTATGTAATATCGCGACCTGTAATATTAAAAGCATAAAGTTATGCAACATTGTAGCATTTGAAGCAGCGATGGCCAAGTGGTAAAGACCGCGGTCTCTGATGTGGACATACCGGGGTCAAATCCTCGGCGCGCACCTCTGACAAAGAAAATTTGAAATTTATCGCTGGTCGACGGCGATGGAAATTATCGTCATATTTAAATGATCACGATGTTTTCCATCGCCATTCCATTATCATAAGTGAATACACTATCACTTCAAATTGGCCAATCAGCATTGAAATTTTTGTTGCAATGCTTAATTCATTAAATTGTCCAACTCCTCCAAAATTGAAACTCTCCACACTGCAATTAGTGATGTTAACCGCAATCTCGATCTCATTAAAATGTGGTCAGATTCACATGGTATAAGCGTTAATCCCAGAAAATGCCAGGGTATACTGATTGGCAGTTCTAAATTACTGTCTAAAGTTGATATCCCGAGTCTTCCAGCAGTACGATATGACAATGTCGTTATACCCTTTAATAATACTGTAAGGAACCTTGGCCTGCAATTAGACAGTGGGATGAACTGGCAAGCTCAGGTTAATGAGATAAGCAGAAGGGTCAACGGTTGCTTACAGTCCCTTTACCGCCTCAAGAACTTTCTGCCATACAAAACAAAGTTAATGCTTATGCACAGCCTTGTACTCCCCATCATTGATTATGGTGATGTGTCATATCCAGACCTAAATGAAAAACTTCTGGATAAACTAGATCGCCTCCTTAATAATTGTATCCGATTTGTTTTCAATCTTCGTAAATACGATCATATTTCTAGTTAACGAAGCCAGCTTAAATGGCTTACTATTCGACAGAGGCGTAACTCTAGAATTCTCTTGGTTCTGTATTCTATCTTACATGATCCAACTTCTCCTCAATACTTAAAGGAAAACTTTCACTACCTCCGTTCTGCTCATGACAGAGGTCTGCGTTCTTCCCATAATTTTAAGCTCGAAATTCCTTCGCACAAAAGTGACTTCTTCCGATATTCCTTTACAGTTCAGGCTATACTACTATGGAACACCCTACCTGAGTCCATTCGAAAAGCCAAAAGTAAAGGTGTGTTCAAGAGACTTGTTCGCAATCACCTTTTAAGTGGTTCTACTACAGACACCTGAATCTTTTGCAGATTTGATTTTGCTTAATTATAACAACTCTCGTTTTTGGCATACAGGTATATATACATAGATATATGTATATATATATATATATATATATATATATTATGTATAATATGTATTTATTTATTTATTAGGTATGTTATAATTATTTGTATATGTGAGTATCTATTTAGTATGAATGTGTATTCATTTATATAGAAATATTCAGTTCTCTATCAACTTAGTTTGCGCCTACCACAAGCTCTACTCGTCACCCAGGGTTGGCTGGTAGAGAATGCCATTAGGCATTAAGCACGCCCTTGTGTTCCTTTATTGTAAGGTAATACTTTAAGATTAAATAAATAAAAATTAAATTGTATCAAATTACAATAAATTCGTTGTCATTTATGAATTCTACACAGTAAACTAAGCATCCGACAGCAGCTTGACCGCATGGACCCGTTTTATAGGTGCCTGATGGATAAAAACCATCGCATGTTCTTTCGCAAGGTCCACTCTGTCTGTGTTCCAATTTCTTTCGGTAGTTTACTTTCGAATTATTAATACTCGTATTAGTATGGATACGTATAAACAATTTAACAGCTTGTTTTAGCAAGTTACAGAGAAAATGGCAATTCAAACTGGTGCAGAAATAAAAATTAAATATTGAAAGTAAACCCGCAGCTCACTGGAAATGCCGTTCAGTAGCAATTAAAACTTTAGTACTGATCAAACTTTAACGGTCACAATTTTACTAGAACTAAGAATACTTTTTCTAAGAGACTCACTTACTAAAGGAATAAAATATGCCGCAAATAAACATTTTGTAAACAAGTGACTTAATTTTAAACTAACGGCTAGTTTAGGTTAGTAATTTATTTTCAGGACTGAATTTTAATTGGCAAAAGAGGGTATGATTAGAAGCTGCAAAGATTATAAAACATACAAGTATAATAATGTGTTCCATCTAATGACTAGTTTGTTTAATCCTACTATATTTTAATCTTGAAATTTAATTAAAAAAACCTCTTTAGGATTTAAGAAAACTTGGCATAATATTGATTTTGTTTGATTATAGAGTTTGATTATATTGAGAAATAATGAAAATGTGGTCATAATATTTAGTTTCATAATTAAATTATCACAATTGTTCCCATACAACGCAAGCCCGTTTCGTTGCCACTGGCATCATGAAAATTACATTAACGTACTCGTAATAGGGAAAACTACATCCCTCATACTATCTTAAATCCTAGTGGGATGTTAAAGTACATACGGGTAAATTGGGGAAAACCCTGCTCGGAATGATAAAAAGTGATTAATTGAGGTTGTTCTATCGGAAAATTCTCCAAAACATTCCACTTATACGGGCAGTAACTATGGCAATATTAAACCAAATATTTAGCGTATCACTAAGGGTGGATTGCACCGTAGGCCTGGTTATAGTTTCAGTTAAAACTAACTTTAACGGTAACTTTAACGACGACAATAGAATTTAACAATAGTATGTTTCACCATCACGTTTTTCTTGATTGTTAAAGTTAACAGGCGGTGAAGTTAATACTCAGACGATATGATATTTGACCATAACAATAATATTAACCGGCCAAAATCGAGCAGTTAATGTTACCGTTAAGTTATGACGTCATTGCAACCATAGCTTAAATGATGCAACGCAAATGTCGCTTAACCGAGGATTTGACGGCTAGTTTGGGTTTAGTTATCGTTTTAGTTACATGGTGCAACACACCCTAAGGGTTGGAGAATTGATTTATTAGCACCTCGTTAATCTACGGGTTAGTAAAGAAAAGGGGTTGTTTAATAAACATAACACAAATATTTGTCTTTGTAACTCGACTTATTGTTTGTAACTCGAATCGCGCCTAGTGGTTGGAATGTGCCCACAAATGGTAAAATTTATTGCACGATTTCGTGGTTTTGAAGATACGCAAAGCCGTTGGTTTTGGTTTTTGTAATGCTTAGAGAGATCGATAAATAACAGTCGTTAGGGTATGTAATATTTCACCAAAAGCTTCGACCCTTGACCATCTGCGTTGATACAATGAAGTTGAGTGTCCTCTCCTAAAAGTCATACGTAGTTGCGGGACTACGATTATAGTAAAGTTTAGATACGAGAAATAGTAAGTAACATGCATATACTCGTATTAAGCTTACTTTACACGAAATAATAAAATTTTGTAGCGCTCTACAAATTTTTCTATGTTAGCAATATTACATGGTCACGGCCTCAAATTCGATGCAGCGTAAAACGCGAGGGATTGCAGATGAAAAACAGGTACTTGGCTAGCTTAGAGTTTTGCCATAACCACTCTCGCAGTATAACTTGATATCCATCCCGGGAATGAAGTGCTTAACCCAAGTTTAGGTTAAATAACTGAGAGTGTTGGTTATAACTTAAATCAAAAGTAATAGAAATGTTTGTTTTAATATTATTCACACAGTAACATAACTTCTTGTGTTCACATTTCCAAATTACAGAACAATTTCAACCAAATTTTATAAATCTTTCACAAATATACGTGTGCACAGTGTAATGCATAATTGAGGAACGTAAACGAAAAATTATACCAAATTTTATATTTGCACGTCGATAAAAATTAAAGTTTTTGTTTTTTTTTTTGATTGATTTTAATTTTAAAATCTAGTAAAGTGTTCTTGTTTAGTTTATTTATGTACACAACAGGAAAATTAGCTGGCTCTTGTGATGAAGTCAGGATTTGTCAACAAATAATGAAGTCACAACCTCACACCCAAGCATAACTAAATTCGACGCAGCGTGAAATGCGGGGGATTACAAATGAAAATCCATTTAACACGTAGTTGGGCAGCTTAGAGATTTGCCGGAACCGCTCTCGCTGAATCCGACATGACGTCTGATGGATGCAGACTTGATGTCCGTTCCAGGAAAGCTTTGCTGGATACAATTTTAGGTTTATCAACAGAGAATGTCGGTTTAAATTTTCATCAAAATCAATACAATGTTTTAAAAATAACGCACGAGGTAACCATAACGATGTACAGCATAATGAGCAGCGATGGCTGAGCGGTGAGGACCGCGGTCTCCGACACGGACGCACGTACGTATTTATCGATGCTCAACAGTGATGAAAATATTATAATATTTAATTACAATGTTTT
Organism: Pyrgus malvae; assembly: GCA_911387765.1. Taxonomy (NCBI): domain Eukaryota; kingdom Metazoa; phylum Arthropoda; class Insecta; order Lepidoptera; family Hesperiidae; genus Pyrgus; species Pyrgus malvae. The sequence continues at coordinate 18,610,119 of OU426951.1, read as the reverse complement.
CGATTACCATGCATGCCTGAGAGTAACTCAATATTTCTCGAAGGCATGATGTCCACCAATCTGCACTTGGCCAGCGTGGTGGACGACGAGAGGAGACCTGTACCCAGCTATGGGACAAAGTGTTGAAAAAAAGTACAATATATTGTCATAGTGAAAAGTTTATTTATGTCTCAAGGAAAAAATACTCCCGTAAGGAAATTTTTTGTCTGAGTGTTTTCGTCGAACTTTACTTAATCCAGTACATACTTAGGCCTACGAAAAATATAAAGTTTTTATCGTACGAAAAGCCCGGAAGCCGTTTATATAGGTATATTATAAATACATATCTACTTTTCGTTTGTGTTTAAAGTAAAATCCAGTTCGCAAGCCCTTTGACAGTCATATCATGTAGTCACGATCACAACTCTTAACACCAACAAATTCGACGCAGCGTGAAATGCGGGAGATTACAAATGAAAATCCATTTAACACGTAGTTGGGCAGCTTAGAGATTGCCGAAACCGCTTACGCTGAATCCGACACGACGGCTGATGGATGAAGCCTTGATATCCGTTACGAATGTTTTACTGTACCCAATTTTAAGCAACTGGCTAAACCCCTATGATTTAAATATGGTAATGAAGCATGGAATAGCACATAGGCTATTTTTATCCTACGGGGACCCATTAAACGGGTCCATGCGGGCGAAGCCGCTGGCGGAAGGCTAGTATTAAATAAAGCAGAGAATAGGTATAATTAAATAAAACGTCCTCTTTGTACACAATTAGGTCATATAGTCAATTTAGATTTATGGTAGAACGAAATTTATATACAATGTGCTTCGATCAAATTCTATGCTCTTGGTGACAAGCCAACAGCATACATCTGGCGGGCTACCAACCCTAAAATAGAGTTTCTAACGAAAAGAAAGCTTTTTGTTTTGTGTCGCTCCGTATTTTGAGTGCAAAATTTTCAGTATAGTGCCGACAGCTTTTAGTTTGTTCGAAATCATATCTGCTGTGCACTGACCATGAGCCTCGTGAACTTTATATTACAGCAGATATTAGCGGTCTCTTGTTTAAAAAGAAACTTTTTAACATAACGTTTAAGTTCTCCCTAATCTACAATAATAATGCTATTTTAACGTAAACTACAAATGAATAATTTGTAATAACATATGTAAATTTTTATTTGAATAAAGTAGCAGACGAACAGAAAAGAACAAGAATGAATACAGTGGGAATCCGGATTGGGAATTGAATTCAAAGGGACTCCATGGAACTCCGTGGTCAGACCGGATGGATGGACGAAAGTTAGGGGAGGCGTATGTCCAGCAGTGGAATATGAAAAGCTAATGGATGGAGCAAACGAACATGTAGCCTACGTGGTACAAAACATCAAGCCTCAAGACCCCAGTCTCCCTTGAAGCCGCGTGTAGTTTGGCTGCAACCCTTTTTGCGTCCCACTGCTGGGCACGGGTCTCTCCCCATTATTAGGAAGGCCTGAAGCTTACTCCACCTCGCTGCTCCAATGCGAGTTGGTGGAGTGAGTATGCAGTTTACAGGGACTTAAAATAATGCGTGGATGTCATTCATTGTTGCTTGTTGTTGATTGTTGTTTTTTATTCTCTGTAGCTTTGAGATTACGAATAGGGTTACGGTATCTCCTGCCTGATTGTGGCACTAAAAGGGGGCTTTCAGGATTGCGCGCGATGAGAGTGGCAGCGGCTTCGGGGAGGATAGCGGCATGCGTGGTCGCAGGCCGCTGCATGCACTTGAAGTTGCAGGAGAGCACCATCGCTCCCCAGATAATGAGCCCGTTTTTGGGTTTCGCTCGTGGTGGGCATCGGCGCGTTCCTTTGGAGATCCCGGAGTCCTTGCCAAGTGCTGACACAGGCCATCGACGGGGTCCCAGTATAAAAAATCTTACCTAACACGGTACTCTATGTGTCGGGTTTCTTTTGAGAGTTTCCCCTCCAATAAAAAGGTAAGTAACATTGACATATGTATTTGTATTAAAATACCAAAAGTGTTATCACCATTTGTGAAGGATTTTACAATTGAAATTAAGTAAAATCATTAACATAATTATCACTTTTTGCGCTACTTGTAAACCTAGACGGCAAAGTGTTGTAAAAAAACTTTTAGCATCGCGGACACTCATGATTAATTATCATATTACACAATCAGGGAGTGGACGCAACATCACTCAAGTTGGATGTACCTAAGGGCGAATTCCTCGAGCTGTATAAGCCAACTACTTGTCAGTGTCTGTTATTACCTTGCATGGTATCTCAGATAAAATAAAAAAGCAAAACACTTACAATACATGACACGCATACACGTACAACGAAATTGCACCTTATTTTTCCTTTGTTTCAATGGAGCAATACATTATCTTAAAATATGTCAAAATTCACAAAAAATGTCGAGTAGTCTTGTGAAAGGGCGTAACGAACAATATTAATAAATAATAATAATGATAATGGGGTAATTTGAATTATTAACGCTTACGCATCCATTCTATATTCTATAATATTATAAATTCGAAAGTAACTCTGTCTGCTACGCTTTCCCGCTTAAACTACTAAACCAGTTTTAATAAACTTTGGAACACAGGTAGAGTAGACCTTGAGAAAGGACATAGGATGGTTTTTATCTTTCGGGAATCTATAAAATGGGTCCACGCGAGCGAAGCCGCTGGCTCAAGGCTAGTACATAATAACAAAACCTAATTGTCTTAGTCGCAGAATTACATAATGGCATTGTATCAAGAAAGCTTGTAACAAAATAACAAAAGCTATCTTTTATTATTATGCTGCAACGTCGTACATACTACGACGTACATGCTACGTAGCAGCGACGTAGCAGTTTTATTAAAAATCCAGCCAATGTTATTGTCTCTCGTCTTAAAGTTAATATTTAAATTATGATCATCAAACAATATCTCTTGAAATAAAATGTACTCAAACAACGTTGCAGTCCAGTTCATGATTTGTTGTTAATATTTAAAAAGCCAAAGAAGTTTACCCGAGACAATCAGTCAAGCGGGATGTAGTGAGCGGATCATGAAATCCGTATAAGCCCGGCGTCGTAAGATGACGTAGCTTCAGAATGTTCTTTAATCAAAGTCTATTATTATTCTATGTTTATATTTTAAGCAGTGGTTAGGTTTTGGGTAATACTATTACACTTTTTTATAAGTACTAATCTTATAATATGATTTTATCTGTTTGTACAAAATCTTCAAAGGTTGAGAGATGGATTATTACCATTTTCATCTATAGAATGGTCAATTAACAGAATGTTACGAAGATTTTAGATTTAATTTAAAATTTTCGAGATCCTTAAGTAAATTAAGATTGTATACTGAAACAACAAAACATTCACCTATAACATTAGCTCTCATTAAACTATTTAATATTGAAGAGCTGATAAAAGTGATGAAATTTCACCTTCAGTCTTATAATGATACTAGTGAACCAGCCTGGCTTCGATTGGGTGATTTGTGTTTATATGATTATCCCACGAGAACTATATATTCTTCTGGGATAAAAACAGTTCTATGTTCTGCCCCAAGGTCCACTCTATCTGCTATCTATATAATCTACCAAATTTTATTAAAATTGGTTCAGTACTTTAGATGTGAAAATAAAAATAAAATAAAAATAACGCTTCACACTCATAGAAACACACAGAGATAGAGTTACTTTCGTATTTATAATATTAAAATATGGATAATATACAGTCAAAACTACAGAACAGTGGTTGCAGGAAACAATCAGTCAACTGGGATGACGCAGGCGGCTCCTTAGATCCGAGTAAGTTCGCAGACAAATTACTTTAAGAGCCAACTCACATTTCATATACAACGAAATTATGTGAGAGCCATAGTACAAATCCAAATTCCTTATAAGGTTACTTGTTCTTTAGCTATTGCCTATTCATCGTCATATTGCAAAACTATAACTCGATAAATATTGTAAATTATGTTGTTTGAACTTTTATAGTGTTTATACTTTTATAGGGTAAACTTCCGTATTGTCAATTTTCATCATTCTTAGAAAACAGTATAATTTTTGGCCGTTTTTCTTTGGAATGACGAGTATACGTACGCTGACGACGTTATGAACGTTTACCTTGCTAGCTTTCCGACCGCGGCTCCATCCCGCTTAGACTACACTTTTTTAATAAGAATGATACATTTTGCCCACATAAAAAGTAGTCTATGTTACTACTTCAGCCCCCCGTGTATGTGCCATACAAAAAATAGGTAAATCCATACCACCATTGCGTTGTGAAAGAAGTATAAACAAACATAAACTTTCACATTTATTTAAGTAGAGATTCTTTAAGCAGATAATCGTCTTTTGTAATTGAGCATGACATTTTACTACAACAAAAATAATTGTTTTGTAATGAAAATATTAAAAACAGGGTATTTGCCTGATGGAAAGGAACAATATCTTCCATCTGCAGTATTGTTAGAATACTTTAGCCAACGCTACATAACCGTGGTTGACGGTAGTTGCAGAATACAATCAGTCAACTGGGATTGTTCATGACGGTGACGGTTCTGCAGATACGTGTAAGCCGGAAGTCTCGAAGCTCACATGTCAATGTCGCTCTGTTCTTATTTTAATACAAATTTTAAATTAAAATATGCGCTGTACTGACTGAAATATTTTAAATAAGTAATAGGTGAAGTAGAAAAAACTAAACAACGCTCAAGAAGCTTAATTTAACGAAAAACCTACACGCCTTTAAAACGACACAGTTAAAAGCAATCCATATATATTTTCATTCAACCATTTTATCGCCCTCCGAGACTTTTATTGGACATTGTTTTGTAAGCAGCAGTTCTTAAAATTAAATGATATTTACGATTGTGAAATATTTTCACGCGTCTCCAGTTATATGGATTGAAATAAATAGGTATTTAATGCAAATAAAAGTGTCTTGACATCGTTTCCGTCTCTCGCGTAGATGCATTCGACGCAATCTTGGTAAATACGTTTAATGCCATCAAGAGTACTTCCATCACAGATAACATAAACGTTGACTCTACATTGCTTGCTGATTCCTTAATCAATAATTTTTATCTGCTTTTCTAGGCTTATAATTCCATTTATATTTCATGTGCTTGCTACTAAACTGTTAAAAAATTCAATATATTATTATAATAATATTTTTAAATCAGTTTGAATCAAAGATTTTCATTTGTAAATTCATGTAAACTAAGAAAATACACTATAGCAATTTTTTGAAGTAATTCATTTACTTTATTTATCTAAACGGAGCAGCAGATGAGCATGCAGGCCACATAATGATAAATGGCCGCTGCACTGGGCTGCTTTCTACACAAAACCACAAACAAGTCTACAGTACCATTGACGTGGAATGCAGATGCACTACTCCCGAGGCTGCTGGTCGCCAGTCAGGCAGTCTAGTCAGCACCTGTACGTATCTACTGAACCACAATAGAATCGCTTCATGGCAGAAACAAGTGTGGCAATGGTATTTTCGCGATCGATCATGCAAGTTCTATCTACTACTTATATATATTTTTTGTAACAAAGAGAAACGTCAAATAGTGTCGTTAGTTGCACGTTTTCATTTTCCTAAATAGACTCTACTGAATTGCATGTCCATTTTACTTTACTAATAAGTAAATTAGTAATAATTAATTACTAATCATTAATTAGTAATTTACTTATTGCTGATTCATTCGTAATTAACTTATTAGTAAAGTAAAGCAAAACAGTTTACTTTGCGGTCATTTTCTGTCTTTCACGTTCATAACTGCCGGTTTTACATATACGGAAAGAAAAAAATTACAACGTAACTTTTGACAGTTTTCTGATTGTTATTCACGGCGTAATATCTGCGCATGACAAAATTCACTTTGAATGTTTAATTTGTCAAGATTAACTTTTTTGCTTCGAGGACTCTTTTCTTCTCGACATTTTACGACCGCTTTTACGTTTATGTGACAACAATTTTAATTTGAAGTTAATTACTTTAATTGCCACAAATTGTAGACAAAAGCTTTGGAGTCGAATAAATCTAAAACAAGAACCGTACTACATCCACATTCTTATTTTAACGTGAACGCGTTATAAATAGTAAGTGAAATCGATGATCGTTTACTGTAATTTGATAGCAAAGTTATAAGATATGAAGTTGTAAGCTAATTCATAACCTAAGTTATATGAAAGATATTTGTTATATGTAACACATTTTAAGAATAAAGGGGCAGAGAAGCTGAATATCAGAATGAATGATATTATGTAATATATAACGATATAGAATAAAGCTTTACATTATAAAGCTTTGAGCAAATACGAGTTGTAAACAATTGTCTTTTCTATCCTAAAATACGAGTATATTTCAACTGTGTATAAGAGTCGACTCTATCTCTTTGTCACATCAAGTGCGAATTACAAACAGAAAACGAGCCAAATTACTGCGCATAGAGGCGTAAGGTGTTGGTTATAGTAACCTTACCGAGGGTGACATTGTATGTTCTTTTTTCACTTACTATTTTTCCTGGTAAAGGTCCCCGGAGGCGATTACATAAACAGGATTCAACCACGACCTTAATGCGCCTAATAAAGTTTTACGAGGGACCCTTGGCAAAAACGTGAACGTTCCAAGGCGACAATGCTTTTATCTTTTCTGTTTTACTGATTGTTTTGGTCTTCGAGAATTAAGCCTGAAAATATTATGACTTTTCACAATGACCTAATGATTCTACAGGTTGTTAAGAAGTAAGCGAATAAGATGGATTACTTACAGATGGATTACAATCGAATCAAGAAGATTTTTTTTTATATCAGGTGTATACTCGTACTAACGTACGGCAAGGCATAAAGAAATTTATGTTTGTACTTATTTTATCTTTTCCTCTTTTTGTTTTCTTCTTCTCTTTGAATTCCTTAGTCTGTAATATAAGAGCGCAATAAACCGCTACACACATGGTGCGACTTCACTATTTTTACAGCCACCACAATCTCACTAAAGGCCATGAGTCGCACATAGTGTTTATTTTACAACTAGCTTCCGACTCAACTTTATTTAAATTTACAATAAAAAAGCGTATGTATCTATTACTTGAGAGATGATTTTTGTGCCGTACTTATATTATCTACTTTTAACATCAAATTTAGATAATATAGGCATATATATAAAAATACATTAACGAATATTAACAGAAGTAAACGAATAAAATGAAGATCCATAAAATTCAGTGACTATTTCACCGGTTGACCCCTGGTCCTAGGTTAAATTTCTAACACAAATTGAACACAATCATCGGATAGATACTCGTACTTAGATACGCAACGATCTATATCGTTTTCTTATGCTAAAGTCAAGATAACACGGAGGATAAATCTGTTTTCTCTGTGGTCAAATCTAATTAAAGACCCGATGTTCTTAAAATCTTTTCAAACATTCTGTTTATTTTATAACCTTTTCTGTTCCATCGGCTTAGGTCTTTGGTCCACCACGCTGACCAAGTGCGGATTGGTGGACATCATACATTCAATGTTACAATGTTATCGCTTACTGTGGAGTAGCGATAAATACGCACGTAACTTCCTGTGTCAGAGGTGCTCGCCGGGGTTTGAACTCGGTATCTCCGTGTCGGAGACCTTGGTCGTTCTCACTAGCTGAGTCACTACTTACTTTTCATCTAGAAATTTATTATTAAAATATCCGCAATGATAAAATGGTGATCTATCTTGTAGAGGCGTTCACACGTCGTCGCGGGATGCATCGGAAATCGGGTCGGCGTCAGCGCGCTGCGGCCCGACACTGATATATGGCGGTATTGCACTACATACTCATGTTACTATCATATCTTTAGTATTTTATTTCATAATGTACGCTTGTATTAAATAAATAAATAATTAAAAAGTTTGCGATAAAACAGCGGTGATATATTTTCTGGGTCCTCTCATCTGTTGTCGCGGAATGCTCTTGAATTCGGTAATATGGCGTCCCTAATCACAAATTAATGTTTATCTTATGGGCAAGCAGCTGACAAGTCTCAGAGGGATGCACTGGAAGCACTGAAAATGTTAGTTACGTTTCTTTTTGACTTACGTTACTTTATACACAGTATTGGTTACTGGTGTATGGCGGTATTGCACCCAGGTTGTGTTTATTAATTTTTTACTTATCGAAGTTTAAACTGTAAAAGAGCCACTGTTTTTGCCCTTTCAATATTCCAGTGCTGGGCACAGGTCTAATAATGAAACTGATATTTTTTTAGGCTTATAAATCCGTAGAGAGTGATTGTATTTGTCGAAGTATTGGTTCGTGGGTCCACTTGCGTCTGCTTTTTAGAGATTTTCATATTTCATTTTTCATATCCACAGTGCAGTAATTTGAGACTGGATACCCCGGTGTTTAAGCACGTAAATATGTCTTTCTATCTTGACTGTGGTGAAAATAAATATATAGTTTATTCTGATCGTTCATTTTTAGCGTGTCAAACCTATTTTTAATATCTTTTATTAAGCCTAAAATATACGAGTAATGCTGATGTTTTCTAATGTGATACTTAAGTAAATAGTGACAGGTATTAATAAAATATCTTAGAATTTCGACCTTTGTACTTCGAAAGTTATATAACTATCCATACGACTGACTAGAAGGAAATCTTCCCATTTTGAGGCCGTTCCGGTTGCGGCAGCCAACCAGATATATACTGAACGAGGTAGACTGCCAATAAGTTCTCTGAAAATAAGATCCCGTTGCTCACAAAAAGCTGAAATCACGTAATGCAATAAGTTACGGATAAAATCCGGGATATCTTCCGCGCTGGGTTGAACGAAAGTTGTTTATACACTTATATAAATTTTGTTACGTAATCGCACACAGTTGCAGGTTCAATCCCTCGAGCGTAAGACAAAGTTTAGAATGGATTACCCGATTATGGTGGAGCGGCTCGCATGGGTGCCTCCAACGCACGGGATATTTATTAAAACACTTGTTTAACGATTATGGCTTGGAACACAGGAATTAATGCCATAAATCAACGTCAGAGCATGTTTACGAGCTAACAGAGTTAATTCCATTGTGACATGACGGTTATATTCGTGAATAATTGTTGATTGCGCCGCAACTTGCCTTGCTTGAGCTGAGGTGGGGTTAAGAATTGTTTGAAACGAAAATTGTTATAAAATTGAATACAATTTCCGAGAAAATATTGTTCAATCTTTTCAATAACGTCAATTGGTAGGTATAAAATGTCCTATTTCTATCTGCAGGATCTAACTCTATCTGCAGGATTCAGACAAGATATAATACATGAAATATAAGACAGCATCCTTAAAGAGTAAGTAAAGAAACTAATTTTATTCCGTCCATTCCATAAACCGTAGAAATTATTAAAATAACTTAAATTTTACCCAAAACACTCGAATCTCGTTACCATGTATTTTTTAAAGTATTTTGAATGTTATATTTCTTCCTATAATGGTATTACTTACTCCTCTTTCACTAAAGATTTGATAAAGGAAAGTAGCCCACTGCTATTTGTGATTTTACTCCAGTGTCATACATCACCCACTTGGACCCTGTCGTACATTATAGGTACCGTACGTACTCAATACTGTGCAAGGTATACCTCTACTTCTTAGATTGACGCGCTCGAGAAAAACAAAAAAAACCCTCTTAGATTCCTACTATTTAGCCAGTGAAGGGTGTTTAAAGCATTTACAATTCAAATTTTGTTTACGGAAATAAAATTATAAAAAAATAATTGCCAATTGCTATAAGCGTTTCCAAGTTTTACGTAGGCAGAAAGTCCTGCAAGCGAACATTCTCCTCGCTTCAACAATTTTACGAGATTGTTTATCATAATTATATCGACAATTTCTCTACCCAGAGTATTTTAAGCTTCTTTGAATTGTGCTCCCTTTAACTTTAAGTGAAAATTGATTAAGTTAAAGGTTTTGTGGTCCGTGTAACTTGAAATGTTCCATAAACTTTGTCTTCAAAATAAGAGACGATTTATTCATTTCAAGGTTCACAGTTTAAGGTTAAAAGGTTTTAGCTGGAGATGAATTTTCATCTGGTCTTTATTATCTAAAATTGGTAGGGGTAGAACTTTCATCATTTAATCGGGAAGTAAAACAGCTGCCCCTTTTTGTGCCATGAAGCAAATTTTTGAGTGTCGATGGAAAAGTTGTCGGCTAGTTTTACCGACATAAACAACGCTGTTGCAGACAAAATCAGGAAAAGTGAGCTAGCAGTTATCGGGAGGCCTTAAAACATGAATACAATTATGGGCAGAGAGCTCGTCGTTGAGATGGAAAAACTGCCGCAGTGGGTTGTTAACAAAGGTGTTTAACTTATTAACACAACACATAGCGTTTTTATTTTCAATACTAGGCTTCCGTCAGCGGCTTCGCCCGCGTGGACCCGTTTTATAGGTTCCCGTACGATAAAAACCTGGTTAAAATTGGATCAGTAGTTTAAGCGGGAAAGCGTAGCAGACAGACAGACTTTCGAATTTATAATATTATAAGTAGGAATCTAGCGCGCATGCTCCACCAACTCGCATTGGAGCAGCGTGGTGGAGTAAGTTCCAGGCCTCCCCAATAAGGGGAAGAGACCCGTGCCCAGCAGTGGGACGCTAAAAGAGTTGCAGAGAGTGCGCATGGGCCGGCGGCGAGCGTAGAACGATCGTAGATCGCTTGCTACGCAGCTAAGCCAAACTGGCGCGTTCGGGTTTGCGATGGGTGACCGCTAGTGGCAAAAATTTCATGAGCGTTTTCGTGCTTCGGAGGGCACATTAAGCCTTCGGTCCCGGTTGTTGTCGATAGATAACAGTCGTTTAACCATGTCGGAGGCCTCATAGGCGGTTTGAAAACATCCGACATCGGCTTGGCCACTAACCCGCATCTCCACCAACCCGCATTGGAGCAGCGTGGTGGAGTAAGCTCCAGGCCTCCCTATAGTAGGAAAAGGGTTGCAGCCATAAGTAGGGATCTTACGGATCCATGTTTACGTTAATGACTTTATTAAAATATCAACTGGATTCTTAATGATTGAAAAGAACGTGTGATATCGATAAAGTTAAAATTGAAACATATAAATATTTTATGGACGGTAGAATGCAAGAAGTGCTTTCAAACTTCGTGTTTTACGAGAGCATAACTCGTTGAGTACATGACATCTTGAATTATTATTATTAAGTAACTTTCAGGTGAGCAAAACAGATCGATATCAACAATCTAATAAAATGATATACTCTTATTTTGTAAAGAACTACTTAAAAATACTGAATGGAAAATATATTAGCTGTACAATATATTTAATGGTAATATTTACATTTGCATTATTTAAAGTTAAATAAGTAACAAATTATAATCAAAACATCCGTTTAATAATTATTTTTTTTGATATCCAATCTAAAACAGGCTCGAAGTTTCCTTCGACGGTCAGCGCAGCTGTTTGGACCAATTTCATTTTTTTTTACTTTTATAAGGTTGCACTTTAGCTACTCATATTTAGTACTGATTGTTACTTCAATAAGCCAAATTTTACATCCATTCCTGGGAAAAAGGATCTTGATAGACAGACATATCTACGTACGGATAGACCAAGAATGAGGAAATTATTTTTTATAAATTTGGAATAGCAGACAGACACGCTGGTCACGTGCGGTTAATTGGTCCGTGGACGACTAGCAACTAGCGGTCACCCATCCCACACCTGACCGGGTCCGCTCGGCTTAGCTGCGTATATCGTTTGTTATCTATGCTAGCCGCCGGGCAATGTGCGCTCATACGAGAGATAGAAATTTAAAAATAATTTTAAAATACCATTAAATTGTTATGAAAGAGAAAACATTTTGTAAAATGCACGTTATTTTTGTAGATTTACCTTCTCCCTATGCTTTCTTCATAGCTCGTATGTTCATGCAGAAAACTGGGAAAGCCTGATATCCATCTAAAACTTTTATTGTCTGTTGAAGCACTATGTTTTACTCAAAAAAGTATTTCACTTCAAGCTCAAAACTTCGATGGTGCAGTATCCAAGCATTTTCTCAATTTCAGTTTGCAACAAAATCAGTTTATTTTCCATCTGACAAATTGCATTGAAATAACAAAGCGCAATTTTATCCGGAATATAACTTGAGTGAGTTTAAGTAGCACAAAGAAGATAGGATATTCACCTTATTTGCGGGTTTCTTTATACCTAATCTATATCTATACATATAATAAATCTGTAACAAGTCGGTTTCTGTACATTGAAGATATTTGAAAAAAACTGTCACTACACTAGGGCTATTTATTAGCGTAATAGAACCCAAAACAATGATTTTTAGAATTATGGTCTGTTTGTCTGTTTATCTGTTTGTCTGTTTATCTGTTCGTTTGTGCGCGTTCTAAATATTTTGTAAAACCTTTTTCACCCATATTTGTGCAAATAAAATATTTTCATTTCATTTAATTTTCATTTCATTTCAATTTCAAGAATGATGAAATGGATGAACGCCTGCACGCTGACTCTGCGCAATGAATCAGCACTCCGGTGCTAATGCATTCGTACAGGAGCTCTCCCCTTCCCCTCTCGAAGTCTTCCATCTTGCGTGAAGTGTGTGTCATAATATAGAATCTCTTAATAAACTGTTACTTAGTTATACTGGCCTTTGTATCATTTCATCAGGTTATGGGCCCAACACTCTTCCACTGCGCCACTCTGCTATGTTATAATTATAGATAAAGTACTTACAATGAAACTGTAAGCATAAAATACAGGGTCAATTCTGTACATTGCAAATAAATTTAAAAAAATACTTCTAGGGGCCATTTGTAAGTAACGGAATCCAAAAAAATATGTTTTGAAATGTTTGTCTGTCTGTCTGTCTGTTGTTAGACTTTCTCTAATGAAACTTTTTTCGTTGTATATACATTGGTCCTCGCTAACATATAGGCTATAGAAAATAAACAAAAGACATAATGATAATGAATCTATGCATTATTAGCAGCATAAATTATTTAATTATAATGATACTTTCCGCGGGCACAGCAGTACTATCTAAACACTTTAAAAACAGGCTATTATAATACGTTTAATTTGTAAAGAGAAACTGATGATAACGACTGAAAAGTCGATATTATAAGAGGAGTACAGTAAGAATTGTAAGGACTCAGGAAGAATGTATCTACTCAACATAATAATAATGAACTTTTGTATCATAAGTAATTTCATAAAAGGTAACAATTATCCAAGGGACAGTGGAGAGCAAGCGGTCACGAACGAAATTGTAACCTCATCAGACACGACCACTATGTCAAGAGTGAACGACTAAGGAGGAGGAGGAACAAATAATCCAAGCCTAATAAAGCCTATTGTACAAGTCTTTATCTACACGCACGACGTCGCGGGCACAGCTAGTAGATAAATATGTTACGAGCTACCTAGCTTGTTGCCATGAAAAAATCATATTAATGACTTTTTCAGAAATTTCGGTCATCATTAATTCCGATTCGATAGTCAGAATTGCACTGGCTTTCGTCATGATACCCATTGCGTAGTCAAGGTCGTCTTGTTACTCAATTTTATGGATTCCTACATTACGAGTGTTACAGGTACCATGATTACAGACACACACATAGATAGAAACAAGTAAAAACTCCAAATCGAACACCTAATTCATCTATATTTCCACCGCTGTGAATTGAACATAGGACTTTGCTCATAATAATGGCGTTGTAATCGCTGTAGTCGAAGCGCACATGGCCGTGCGGTTAGCGTAGAACGCAATCGATCTATGCGACTAAGCCAAGCGGGTGCGGTCGGGTGTGAGATGGGTGACCGCTAGTGGCAAAAAAATTCATGTGCGTTTCCGTGCTTCGGAAGGCACGTTCAGCCGTCGGTCCCGGTTGTTATCGATAGATAACAGTCGTTAAACTATATTGGCGGTCTTATGGGCGGTTTGAAAACATCCGACAGCGGGTTGGCCACTAACCCGCATCTCCACCAACCCGTATTTTAGCAGCGTGGTGGAGTAAGCTCCAAGTCTCCCCAATAATGGGGAGAGACTCGTGCCCAGCAGTAGGATGTAAAAAAATTGATGCTGCCAATCACTGTAGTACTTTTATATCATGAACAAACAGTAATTGACTTACATATCCGTAGGTTAAATTATCTACCTACCTGATTTTTATGAATTTGATGAATTTTCACAGTACCCACTGAAAGTATATGTTTAAAATTATTTTACTTTTAATTACTATTTCCCGTCCATACACAGAGGTAAATATTCGTGCTGTAATATAGTTGTGTCGGCCGGCGGTATGTTTCAATTACGGAGGCAGCTCGCCGGACGTCATTATTTCCTGTCCATGGCGGACTGTGCCGTCCTGCAATCATTTAGCTTCGTTTCCTAATTTCCCTTTAGCAACTGCTGCCCGAACCTTCAAAGACTCAAGTCTCAAAGTACCAGATGAAAACAAACATGTGTACGTATTTATTGAAGTGAAAACTTTCTTTAGCGGTGTTGTGCACTTTTTTTGGGATGGGTAAAAAATGTTAAACTCGCGTCAGGACACGTGGTCTGATCGAATATTCGTAAGACGGAGGGGTGACAGCTGATGACGGCTCGACTGTCTATACTTGTAAAATTCGTTTACCTATAAGAAAGAAAGAAAGAAAAAATATTTATTTCATATTAGGAATACAAAATATTCGCTTAATGAATGTCATTTTTTCCCGGTCATCGCCTTTAAGTGCCCGTTTGGGCTAGGTGTTGAGCTGAGAGAAAAAAGGCGGCGGAAAAAAACTCCCAGCACTCTTTTAAAAAAAACAGTACATAATAATATATTTGAGATAACAGAATGGCTATGGGTCGATAATGGTCACACGTGACAGCTGATCGTGTGAGACACCATCAACCCACTTCCACCTGCTCACAGATGCGAGTAATTACTAAAACTAATAAATACAATCTATGAAGAAATAGCCTTGTGTGAGCGAGATTCATTCCCACGCTCCTTTATCATTAAGATAGTCCTTAGTGTTATAATAAGCCTTACGGCACAGGACTTGTTTGACTGCCTTCTTAAAAGGTTTTAAAGGCAGGGATTGAATCTTTATTGGGATTTTATTATATATCCTGATGGACATCCCAATAAAAGAATTACTTTTTTTATGAAGCCGGCATTTCGGAAATGCCAGCTTGTGGCCGTTCCTAGTTGAAACACAATTAGGACTTTGCAAGTCCAATATAGTAGTGAATTTTTCTTTGTTTTTACGTACATATATGATGTTTTCGTAAATATATTGCGAAGCAAATGTTAGAATATCTATCTCTTTGAATTTTTCTCTGAGAGATTCTCTAGCACCTATGTTATAAATTGCGCGAATAGCCCTTTTCTGCAAAATAAAGATTGAATCAATATCAGCCGCATTACCCCACAGTAAAATGCCATATGACATTAAACTATGGAAATAACTGAAATAAACTAATCTGGCTGTTGCAATGTCTGTGAGGGAACGAATTTTCTTTATTGCAAAAACTGCAGAACTAAGTCTATTCGCTAACTGAGAGATGTGGGGTCTCCACTGTAATTTGGAGTCTATTGTGATTCCAAGAAATGAAGCTTCTTCAACAATGGCAAGATCCTCACCATTTAATTGAGGATTTACATTTTCTTTCTTTACATTTGGGGGTGAAAATCTTATACAATTAGTTTTTTTATTATTTAATAGTAAATTGTTTACATTAAACCACTGGACAACCTTAGAGAGAGCATTGTTCACGTCGTCAAGATTTGATATTCGTCTATTAATTTTAAATAAAAGAGAAGTATCATCTGCGAACAATACAATCTCATGACTGTTTTCTACCATGAATGGAAGATCATTTATATATAATAAAAACAGAAATGGTCCTAAAATTGAACCCTGTGGGACTCCCATCTCTACAGGTGACCCAGATGACCTTTTACCATTCACCTCAACTCTCTGAGTCCTATCCCTCAAATAGGATGACAGGAGTTTAAGCGCGGTACCTTTAATGCCATAGTGGTTGAGTTTCCTTAGAAGGGTTTCGTGCTGAACGCAGTCAAAAGCTTTAGATAGGTCGCAAAACACACCTAAGGCATCCTGCGATCTCTCCCAAGCTTCTATAATAACTGAAAAAAGCTCAACACCTGCATCGGTTGTAGAACGACCTTTAGTGAAACCAAATTGATTTTTATGTAAAAGTTTGTTATTTGTAAAATAGGACAATAACTGGTTGAGAAGAATTTTCTCGAATATTTTACTGCACGTGGGGAGAACAGAAATAGGTCTATAATTCATAGGGTCAGTAGTACTGCCCGATTTGTATAAAGGAATCACTTTACTATGTTTCATTAGGTCAGGAAATTCACCACTTTTTATACAATTATTAAATATTAGGGCTAAGTTTGGTGCAATTAAATCTATTATTGAATTAAGGATCTTTACAGAAATACCCCAAAGATCGGTAGTGTTCTTAACATCTAATGTCCTAAATATTTTTACAATGTGTTTGGCGTCTATGGGTCTAAATTTAAAATGACATTTGCATTCGCTCACATTTTCTTTCAGCAACGATTCAGCAACGTTGGGGGAAGAGTTAAGAGATTTAGTTGTCGAAACTGGAATGTCACTAAAAAGTTTCTCAAATAAATTAGCCACATTCTCATCTTGTTCAACCAGAGTATTATTATCCGCAATTAGTTTAAAATCAAGGTTGCGGTCCTTACCTCTTCCAGTTTCGGCATTAATGATTTTCCAAGTCGTCTTTATTTTATTGTTACTAAATTTTATCTGATTTCTGATATGTATGGACTTGGCCGCGATACACACTTTCTTAAAAACTTTTGAATAATTTTTAACATGGTCACAAAAGGATTCACTATGATTATAGGACCTCTCATAATAAAGGTCATATAATTTTTGCCTACTTCGGTGTAGTCCCAATGTTGCCCAATCATTGAATGATTTGCATGTTTTCGGAGAGATTGTCTTTGGGGTAAATACAAAATTATATGCTTTATTGATTTGATCAGAAAGTATCTCATACTGTTTATTTACATTACCATGCAACGGAACAGGCAATCCATTTACAAGCTTATTTCTAAATCTCTCCATTCGTTTATTACTCACCGGAACGACCACTTTACTCTTATCAACCCGTTTATCAATATCATATTTAAAACATGCGAGTTGACCACAGTGATCCGAACTTAGATTATTAATTATCATTGAATGAACTGGTGTGCCATCTGTAAAGATATTGTCAATGCAAGTTGCTGTGGAATCAGTGATTCTAGTGGGTTCCGAAAACAGGTTACTAAGATTACAACATTTCATACTCGATAAAAACTTTTTACTGACTGAAGATTCCTCCAAGATATTAATATTAAAGTCACCACAAATAATAATGTCCTTCTTCTTCTTGCTACATAATTTAAGAAATAATTCATCAAGAACTGACTCGAATTTATCAAACAATGCATTTGGAGGTTTATAAATACAAACAATTAAACAATAAGGTAGCTCCACACAGGCTATTTCCACAGTCCGTTCAATAGAAAGGCTCACTATATCTTTACGGTCCTTAAATTTTAGGCCTTTTTTTAAAATAATTAACGAGCCACCACGAATAGCTGTCGTTCTACTGAACGAACTGGCGACTTGGTGCTTATCAAAGTTAAACACAATTTGGCAATCTTTCAGCCAATGTTCAGTAATGCAAATGACGTCTATATTGTAGTGCTTCAAAAACAAGTCTAATTCTAGCTCTTTATTTAATAGGCCTTGCATATTTTGATGCACCAAGTTTAAACATTTATTGTTCCTTAAAAAACTACTCGACAACTGGCTCTCAATAATCATGTTCATATTTTTATTGCTAGAGACGTGAGCCTCTGTTGTCTGATAACTTAATTTAAAGTGTTTGGGGCAACATCCAAACAAGTCGATGTAGTACTACAACAAGTATTACTACTAAATATAACATCGGTCTGCTCAATAAAAGCAGTTGTCTTTGAAGATAAAGTATGACATACTTTATCTGTCAAGTAATAAGATAGCAAATATGCTATCTGTTTGTATATATAATTGGATAGAATAATTCTATCCTTCGTAATATTAATTATTTGGATCATTACAATCAGATCCAGTTGTTAACACATTGTTACTGTTGCCAATTGAATTATACAAAAGTATATTTAATTGTTGACGCAATTTATTTTCATTGAAGTCATCCTTAACATAAGGAATTGTACACATTATTATTTTATTATCGTTTAAATCTTGTAATTTTTGGATATATGTAAGCAACAATTTTTGTTTCATATTTCCCCGTCTACCACAAAGCAAGATTAGCGTAGAACTGGGGTCATAAGTGCCACTAATTACCTTATTCATTATTTGCGCCATTGTAGCCCCAGGCATACTAAAATTACAGATGACTTTGTCAGTAAGATTTAACAGTTTCGTACCCATGTTTTTACCTAACTCGTCACTAAATATTAAAATTTGATTTCTTAAGGGTATTGGGGTTATGGAACTGACATTTTGACTCGTTTTTAAAGGAATGTGTTGAGACGGAGGCCCTGAACATAATGATTCGGAGCATTGACAGTTATTGACCAGAGATTGAAATCGCTCTTCATTATATTTTGATAATTTTATCACTTCGTCCATGACGATTACGTGCTCTCCTATTTCCTTCTGGGCGGCATCATATTTTAAAGTTATCTCCTGTAAAGATTGGTGCAATACAGTGATTTTATTGTTTAAATCAGAAATGTCAGTCTCATAACGCTTAGACAAAATGTTAAACTCTATCGAAGATGTTTTATATTCTTCAAGAAGTGATTTATATTTCTTTGATAAAATTTTATGATTTTTTACAACCATGTTTTTGTTAATTAATTTGTTAGTCTTAATAATGTGTCTATTTAACTTAGCCAATTTCTTAATTTTTTTCCCGCTGCCACGACCGACCCGGCTTGACGCATTAATTAACGTGTCTTCACCGGTCAAGTCGATGATGACAGCGGGGGAGGGAGAGTAGGCGGGAATATAGGAAGCACTGGCCAGCTCTTCAAACAAGCTTTTAGTGCTGCCCTGAGAGTTAAGTTTAGTACACTTTTCTTCGAGCTGATCAATGCGCTCCCGGGCACTCGCGAGTTCGGACCGCAGCTGGGTAATTATTGTTAAGTTGCTATCGTATTCATCGTAGCAACGGTCAAAGTCCTTAGATTGCCTTTTAAGACGGTCACGTTCCTCACGAGTCTCCAGGTACTGAGCGTGCAACTCCGCCATTTCCGCCTTAACATTATTATACCTTTTAATAACTTCTAAGGTTTCAATTTCATTGTCCTCTCTCTCCCTCAGTAATTGTTCACACTGCTTTTTTGTCTCGCAGAGTTGTTGGCGCGCGAGCTGGAGTTGGCTTTCCAGCTGGCGGGCTGTAACACTACGAGTATTCATAATTACACTTACTTAAACGTATCTAAATTGAACAAGTAACAGAGCAGCAGTGCAAACGCGACTATTTATACTAATAACACTAATAACGTAAAAAACTATTAGGGCCAAATGGCGAAATAACGTATAAGGTACCTATAAATCTAAAAAAGCAACAAACAAATTGTGTATTAAAATGATTAAATAAACGCTTATCTAATTTGAATTTTAAAATGAGATGATTAATAATGTCATAAAAAAAATTAATTCTTAATAATGTCAGAGAATGAAATTTATGATAATGTCAAAATTTAAGATTTATTAATGTCAAGATATAATTTTTTTAATGATGTCAAATAATCTAATTTTTAATAATATTTAATAATAATTATGTAAGAGTTAAAACAGTCCTCCTTGTTCTCCTAACAAAACAAAAAACAAAAAAAAAAACAAAAAAAAATAATATATATATACCTATATATTTTTAAAGAAATATTTATTGCAAAAAGGTAAAAATAATGAAAATAATAAATAAATAAAAATAAAAATCAAAAAAGCAAAAAAAAATTGTATTAGAAGTCAGGGATCGAACTCCCGCTCTTTAGGTACTAGGCCGTATGTTACGCTGAATGGACTATGCAGTGTTATCCATTAAGTGCGAAAATAACCAGTAGGTGATGTAATATGTGTAAAGTGACTTTCATACCCGTTTTTAAATTAATAATTTGTTTCACTAACACCCGAAACGTAAACAATGAACCTATTAGACAAATACTTAAATCAATTAATCAGTGTCACTTATTTACGATTATTACGTACTTTATAGTATTTCACTATAGTTTATAAGATGGTTATCGCACAAAAGTTATTATTTAACTTAAATAACACCTTCGAAATAAACTGTTAGAAATGAAAGTAACTACATACACTAGATAGTTTTACACTAATAACACCTAAAAACCGGATTGATTCCTCTGGATAACACTGTCACAGTTGGATAATACACTTATTTATACTTTTACAACTAGTTTAGCAAGAATTACTATCAAAAATAATTTATTTTCAATATTTTAAGGAGAACCGTTTTAACTCGTTTGACAGCTGACAGCTATCCTCAAATCATTATCAAGTATTTAAAATAAGGACATTGAACAAAGTGCATCTATTAATGAAAAAAGTGACGAAGATATAGTGAAAGAAAATGAGTGAGTATTTTATAAAAAAACTAGATGAAAACCTACTGAAAATACTAGATGAAAAATAATACTGTATATAAAAGCAATTCGTGCGAAATTATTCCCTAACCATTCCAAAATATCAAAAATGCACAACTTTAATGTTCAAGTTTTCACTTCTGCCGGCACTACCGGAGTGCAACCCGTTTTTTATATTATGTATAAACACGTGTGTTGACGACCCGTGTGGCGGAATGGTTACCATGCCGGACTGCCGATCGGAGGGTCCCAGGCTCGATTCAATTTGAATGACGAGTTTAAATTTCTGTTCTCGGTCTCGATGTTTCTGTATTTGTGTGTGTCCATGGTACCCACGACACAGGGTATATCTACTCTACCGTAGGGCTATGAGTGTGAATAGTTATTTATTTTTATTTTTATTTTATTTTTTTATTTATTCATGTATTAATCGCTTGCGACGATACGTTTGGTGCGAGATCTTGCAATTCTACATGATAAATCATTGTATGGGATTTGTTATTTAATTGAATAGATAAATGTAGTTCAATAATTAAATGAACTAGTTAATAAGTAACCCAGAGGCATAAGGGGTCTTAAATAAATGCGGTACCATCAAAGTACAAAAGACATATTTTCTCGAATAAACTGGTTCTAACGCTATTTCTACGGTAGAACCATGCAAGTTTACCGTATACCTTTTAAAGTAAGTTTAATTACGCCTACATACTCCTTTTATATAGTAAAGTAAAAAAGTAAAGTAAAAAGCAGTTTAGAGCTTTCGAGGGTTGTTGCTTTAAAATTACAATGTAAACGAAATATCCCGTGTGTACACCGTAGTAGATATTCGTTTCCGTGTTGTAATTTAGTTGTGTCGCCCGGTATGTTTCAATTACGGGGCAGCTCGTCGGACGTCATTGTTTCCAGAACATGGCGGACTGCTCCGTCCAGCAATCATGTAGCTTCGTTTCCTTGCTAATTTCCCTGCTTTCAAAGCTGCCATTGCTAGGGCTTTTAGCTAATGATTTTATGAAAGTTACCACGATACAAATATGATATATTAAAAAAACTGTTTTTTAAGCTTTATAATTTACACTAGAAATTTCAAAGGTACATTTGAAAATGAGGAAAACCTTATAGTTCCTTTCAATGTTACGAACGATACGTTATGCTTTGCTAAGGATTACTCGTTCATCTGAAATTTGGATTTGAAGTAATACTCATTAGAAATCTAATACAGCAAGACCCATATTTACCTGGCTGGCGGTCCCGAAACATACGAAAATAACGTCATACCAATTCGCCGTTGTGCCGGTCTGTTCCAAGTACAGACCGGCACTTATTATTTCCGCCGTCACGGATGCTTCCATCACATTTCTCCCAAACTCAACTATGTCGACATTATGGATTAAGCTTATGTTCCTTCAAAACCTTCTTATCTATTATAAATATATAAAATTGGAGTGTCTGTTAGTAATGTTAAAATGACCGCTTTTTACTACATGCATATGAATGTATATACGGTATATACACCAATTTAAAAAAAATGTCTGTTTGTTTGTTCCGACTAATCTCTGAAACGGCTGGACCGATTTTGACGGGCATTTCACTGGCAGATAGCTAAAGTATTTAAGGAGTAACTAAGGCTACTTTTATTTTAGAAAAATTCTAAAACGAAAGTCGCTAATAAAATCTACCTAACCGTGTAACATGAGAGTGAGAGAACAGAAATTTAAACTCATCATTCAAATCTCTGCTTCGCCCGGGAATCGAAACGAGGAGGTAGAGTCCCTTATTGGCAGACCGGCATGGTAACAATTGAACCACATAGGTCCACGACAATAGAGAATAACCAATACTTACGATATATACGATACGGGCGATCGACCGTTTTTAACACAATGGGTTAACGTAAGTGACCTGTATTGTATGATATGCATAGGTTTCACTCATTAGACGTTGTTACCGCAAAATCTTCATAATGAAGGCGTCTCAGAAAACAAAAGAGTCACAATGTGCACTCACATACCCCATTGTTCCACCTTTTATTCAATTCGATGCTCATTAAAAACTGTATGGCATATAAGGTGATTATTTAACGTCCATTTACTTCTCAATTGTGCAATAAAAAATTACTATGGGATGAATTTTTATTAAAGTAGTAGTCATTTTTATGTTTCTAACAAATATTTTGAAATCCTGATTTCACAATCAGCAGAGAAAAAACGTGCTAGAGTTTATCTTTTGTACTAGTTGTTGTGGAGAGTAATTTTATCATGTTTTTGATTGTGGTTTTACTGATATACAAAGAAAACCTGCTTTTAGCATATTTTCTTTAGTAGAACAATATTATAATCGAATGGACAGAATAAAATGAACTTGTCAATTGGAAGAAAAACATTTTTAAAATTACTGAATATAAATAATAAAAAAAAAACAACTTAAATAAAACCTAAGGAGCTTTAATTATATTAATACAAGTATTGCAGATAAATCTCGATAAATAAAGTTATACCTGTTTTCCCAAAAATATCTGTATTACTATTACCTCTTCTGATTTATATGCTCGGTAGCATTTCCGCATAGAAGGTCAAACACCCAAACATGTTGATACTAGTACCACGTAAGCACGGTCGAAGCTTTAGCCTAAGGTAGTTTGTTAGTACGGTAGCGAGAACTAAACTCTGTACTTTAGACCCAACAGTGTAGCAAGTTCTTCGAAAGCTTGGAAATTATATACGTATACACTTATACTCATGCTCATGCCCATGCTTATGCTCATGCTCATGCGTATGCGCATGCTCATGCTCATGCTCATGCTCATGATTATGCTTATGCATATAAGCATATTTCGTATATCTCTATGCAAAAGTCTCGGAAAATTTCATGAAAAGAGTAATGGCCTGTCATCGGAGCCGTGAGGGTCATTTGCCAGATATTTTATTCCATACTTAATCGGAACTTGTCTTATTTACAATACAATAAAAATAGCACAACTCTGTCATAAAATACTTGTTTTTATTTTAAAATGAAAAAGTGCACTTTTACTGAGACACCCATTGTGAATTATAAAGATCAACCAAATTATTTTAACCAGTTCGGCTTAACTCAATCAAGAATTAATCGATTGACAAGGTTTGCAAATTGTATAATTAAATAAGGCTATTTGAAATACAGAAGCATTATACTACTCTGTCAAGAAAGTACCGAAGAAACTATCAATAATACACAAAATGTTTGTTATTTACCAAATTTATTTTATCACCTTCAAAGTATGCTCCTTCAGAAACGATACATTTACTCGTACGCCAACGAATAATCCAATCATCAAAACATTTTTTTAGTGCTGTTTCCGGAATTCAGTTCAGTTCTCCTTTACTCGTATATCTTCTTCCGCTTGAAAACGGGTGCCACGAAGTGGTAATTTGTGTTTAAGAAAAAGAAAGAAGTCGGCTGGAGTCATATCTGGTGGTTACTCGATGGTATTTGTTGAGAGTTTGGTCAAAAATTCGTTCACAATGAGGGCCTTGTGCGAAGGCGCATTATCGTGGTACAAAATCCAAGAATTTTCTTTCCACAAATCTGGCCTTATTCGTCAGATTTGCTGTCTTCAATGCCGCATAACGCTCAAATAATATTCTGTGTTTACCATTTGATCTTCCGGTAAAAATTTCGAGTGCATAACACCGCGATTGTCAAAGAAAACAGTCAACATGACTTTGACTTTTGATCGACTTTGGCGTGGTTTTTTTCAGTTTCGGTTCAGTTGGAAGGCGCCACACCCACGTCTCGTCACCAGTAACAATGCGTTTCATGAATGTTGGATCGGAATTAACTCGTTCTAGCATGTCCTCGGCGACTCTCATGCGGTTGAGTTTTTGGAGAAAATTCAGGTCTTTTCGGATTAGCCAAGCGGTAACATATTTCATACCCAAATGGTTAGTTAAAATAATACGGAGCGACTCGTGAGATACAGAAAGTTTGGCGGCTATCTCTTTCAAAGTTGAGTGAGGATTTTCACTCACTTTTTTCTTCACTTTTGCGATGTTAACTTAGGTTGCAGACGTTGAAGTCCTACCAGAGCGATTCAAATCTTCCATCACATCTCGACCGCTTTTGAAAGCTTTGTACCACTCATAAGCACGTGTTTTTGATAAAAACGTTTCACCGTAAGCCTTCTGTAACATTTTCAGAGACTCCGAACACGAAATTCCATTGGCATCTTTGTTCGATGTTTTTGTCCATTATGAACCCGATAATATACACCTCAAAAATTTAATTGATTTAACGATATGAGAGACGACTAAGAAACTAAAATAAAATCTCATCTTTTCAAAATGTACAAACGTATTTTAGTACTTAGAGTATTAAAATTTAAAATGACGTATATACATATTAAAGAAATACTAAAATTTTAACGTAATGATAATTCAGTTAATTTTATCGTTGCTGCTGCACTAAAATACTATTAATCCATATATAGTTTACTTACATACATAGTTTACTCATAAAAATGTATGAAGATGGCACAATGAAAATGTAATCTATACTAATACATATTTAAAAGCTATAGAGTTTGTGAATGACTGGTTTAAAAAGTATTATTGTTGGATGGTCCATTTATTGAGAAAGATTTTAGGCTATATATTACGCCGTAACGCAGATAAAGCCGCGGGGCACATCTAATTAATCGATATAATTAGAATCTCCATAGAATAGTTTCTTAGTTACACGTAGAGATAACTATTCAGTAGGTGCGGTGAGTATTTAGGGCTCAGTGCGGTCGCTACGTGATGCCAAAATACTTTTTAGTTTTCTCTTGAATGTTACATTTCAGACATACCTAATTGGAATTATTTTTTATGCCTCTTTCCTCTGAATACTTTACGGGCATTAGGTTCATTATTTTTAAACAGTAATGTTGGTAAATACGATATTATGCATTTATAACGGAAGGAACCCTTTTTGCGTCCCAATGCTGGACGCGGGTCTCTCCCCATTATTGGGAAGGCCTGGAGCTTACTCCAACACGCTGCTCCAATGCGGGTTGGTGCCAGTTGGTTGGTTGGTGCCATGGAAGGATTAAGAAACATTTATTCAATTACTTCTAGAAGGTCGCCGTAGGTACTATTATATTCGATGTTGATTTATTTTTTCTCAAAAGTAATCAATAATATTTGTGAATATGCTTATACTTATACTCGTATTTGACGATATTAAGATGAAGATATTAAAGGTCACGCTGTTAATGAAGTGAAACTTCATAAAAGGGAGTATATTCAGCTTCAAGCTTTCGGTCAGAGTCATGTGACTCCAAATACGGCCTTTGTTTTTGCACCGCGCTCATTAAATATTTTGACATCAACACCGTTCTGAAAAGTCTACCATGTAAAAGGCTTTTCATAATTACACTGGTGTAATTCATTAATACAGCCTAATGACGCCTGATGTTTTACACGGAAGATTTGCAA
The DNA here is from genome assembly GCA_911387765.1 of Pyrgus malvae. NCBI lineage: Eukaryota > Metazoa > Arthropoda > Insecta > Lepidoptera > Hesperiidae > Pyrgus > Pyrgus malvae. The sequence continues at coordinate 18,584,004 of OU426951.1, read as the reverse complement.
TTCATACAACTTTTGTGTATGTAAAAAGGGCTCACGAAATAAAGCGATAGTTTTAATAACATTAAAATTTTCAAATCTACACTTTTCTATTTAAAATCCGAGAACAGGTCTAGTCAGGCATTCAGAATTTTTCGAGTCGCACAATTCTGAATAAGATAGGAATGGTTGATTAAGATTATTGTTGTAACTTTATTCTTCCTTTGTCCTTTAATCTTACTCAGTTGAATTGCAGACGTTGTGGATTTCTGTTTTTGCCCACATGATAGTTTTTTATTCTAGTCAGGATGATAGTAATATTTGCTGATGTAACGAATAATAATTAGTACCTCGACGACTGAGCATTGCTCGGATAAAAACAATTGATTTTCTTGGTTTGATTTTAAACAAAACACTCATTGGTTTAGGTAGTTATTTACTCAACAAAGCCATATAAAATAGCTCCATAAAAAAAAACGCAACATGATTGCTTGAGGATTGATACCGTACCGTAGAACTCTTTCAAATTGACACTGACATTTGTTTGAACGGCGGATTGGCGGATGACGTTTGACTACGCTACGCTACAATATTATTAATATTCTCCAATAGATGTCAGTAAGAGTCATGTTTCTCAGTTAATATTTAAGTTGGATATTGTTGAAAATACAAATAAAACGACAAATTCTAAAAATAAAACCTAGCTGGATCAATCTATCACCCCCGAAACCCTGGGAACTAAATGTCATGAAAACAGTTGGAACCATTTCCGAGATTTAAATTATATATATATAATGGAATGTATATATATGTATGTAATGTATATATATATATATATATAAATGAATAATGGAATACTATAGATAAATATAATTTAGGTCTTATACAGTTGCGCCGACACTATGGAAACTACGCACTATGCATTATAAAAGTGTGACCGTCAATCTTACCCTCCCTGGCATCCGATACTGCTTCACAGCAGAAATGTATGCAGTGGTGGGGAATACTACCGCCGGGAAATCCCGTAACTACTACTTACTAAAGGGGTGCTTAAGATCGTATCTTAATCAGATGTGCTCGAGTAAATCCAAAAAATCCCTCTTGGGTCCTCATGCTTAAGCGTAGTAGCGTGCACAACCGGCCGTTACCCGCGGTTCTCCGTAGATTATCTTTTTCATCTCGGCGGCATTTCGTTACCCTTAATGAAATCCAGTCAAAGGAAAGAAAGAATTTAATTTAAGACGGATCAAAAAATATTCAGTTGCCGCTCGCTAGTTATAAATCATTTGAATGCTAATAAATTCGACTAGTCCCCAGGCTTCAGGTGGAAACAGCTTTCCCTACATTCGCTCTTTGTTTTTACGAAAAAAATGAATATTATTCGCTTTCTTATTAAATTCTTTCATAAAGCCGTGGTAGCTTCGCATTTTTGTTTTAAATCATAATGGAATTTCATAAATCTGACGGCTCAATGGTTACGGGCAGGTACTTTTTTATTGACTCTAATTATCTGAACAAAACGATTACGGAATATACAGTGTAATATTTTATGGTTTTTAAAAACATCGGTGTGGACAACCAAGGTAAAGAAATAATAGTAATAATACTAATAATACTTACGATAATAAGTTAAAAAATAATATAGCATTACAAGGGTATCATGGACCGCTTGCATCCCGGCGGCGGTGGATTGAGCTATGCAGCGTCGTCGGGCGCTCAGTCACCCTCGGGATCCCAACGTGTAAGCTCGTAGCAACGCCGCTACGGTGCTACGGCGTAGCGCACCTACGAATATTAAGCGGCAAGTGTATCTCGTGAATGACTTTTCAACAAAAGTGATTTCAAAGTGAGCCATTCTGAACAAAGATAATATTATTGGATCAAAGGTGAAGATCGAATCTGAAGGTGAGATTCTCGTTACAGTTTATTGGAGAGTAAAGTTTTAATTAAATAATTACAGAGTTTAAAGGTTGTGAATACTTTGATTACTCTAAATTGAATAATATATACACCAGATCGTGAAAAGGTCTCCATTATGAGACATTTTTAATTTGTTTTTTCAAAATAAGTAATATTTTGATGTGGCTAACAATAATCACTTTCATGAGGATATAAATACCTTCCATATAAGCTTGTGATATATATAAAATTGAATATAATATAGAACGTGTTATAATCAATTTTATCTTTAATTTTTATTATTGAAATGTAAAAAATTATATAAATATCTATTAACACATATTTTATATGTTGATTCTCCCAAAAAAACACCTTGATATATAAAAATAAAGCACGCTAGAAAATGGCGTTAATAATTACTAATTAAATTCTACAATACTTCTTCTTTCAAGCACGAAACGCGAGCTATTTTATAGATCTGGCAGTAGGTGCTTAAAATGTAACTTAAGTCTCTTTGTTTAACTCGAACTCAAATAACATTGGGTAATTTAAGCAGTAATGGGAAATTACATGATGAAACTTAATTACGTTTCCATAGCTATCTTATATGCTCGATTTTTCCTTTGCATGTTTGCTAAAAATAGGATTCTATTATATTATATTAAAATATTTTTTTGGCTGCAACCCCTTCTACGTCCCACTGCTGGGCACAAGACATTATTATTGGGTAAGCCTGGAGCTTACTCCACCATGCTGCTCCAATGCGAGTTGGTGGAGCCATTCGGGCTAGTGGCTTGGTGTAATAGTTTTAAAGTGAAAACTTCTTTAGCGGCGTTATTTACTTTTTTTGGGATGGGTAAAAAATGTTTAAACTCGTGTCAAGACACGTGGCCTGATCGAAAATTTGTAAGATAGTAGAGGAGACGTGAAAGATCGACCTTCACCGATCTGATAACTCGATGAGACATATTTTTTATCAAATATAATTTATAAACATGCCTATGATAACTTGCCTATCGAAAAGTGTTCATAGCTGTTTTTAAATTAATTAATTTTAATCAATTTTCTTTCATATCACCTTTACTCTTGTGATAACCGAATGAGTTTTATCTCAATTGATAGTTTCTAACACACAGAATTTGCTAAGGCTTGCCTACTTATTTCCGTGCAAGTCAATATAGGTACCTAGGCATACAACATAAAACTCATTCGGTTATGACAAGAGTGAGCTGAGGAAAGAAAATTAATTAAAATTAATTATATTAAAAATAGCTATGAACACACTTTTTGATAGGCAAGTTATCATAAGCATTAATGTTTATAAATTATATTTGTTAAAAAATATATCCTATTAAGTTATCAGATCGGTGAAGGTCGATCTTCACCAGCTCTTAGACCAAGATGGAGGGGTGACAGCTGCTAACGGCTCGACTGTCTATACTTGTTAAATTCGTTTATATCAAGCATTTAAAATATGGACATTGAACAGAGTGCATCTATGAATGAAAAAAGTGACGAAGAAATAGTGAAAGAAAACCAGTGAGTACTTTATAAAAATACTAGATGAAAACCAACTGAAAATACTAGATGAAAAATAATACTGATAATAAAAGCAATTTGTGCGAAATTATTCCCTAACCATTCCAAAATATCAAAAATGCACAACGTTAATGTTAAAGTTTTCACTTCTACCGGCACTACCGGAGTACAACCCGTTGTTTTTTTATCTTTGAGTGTTTTTTGTCAACGACATTTAACAACAATTTTCAAGAATTAGGCAATAAATACCATGTTTACTATACCTTTTAAACAATTTCAATTCATAAGTAAAGTACGAGCAAACCAATACAAAAATATGGCTTCGTTCGACTTGCCCCATAAAATTTCTTACGTTTTGTTAGGTACTACATATTGGCTTAAAGTTTTTTGGTTCGACTATACTGATAGAAAGAAAGGGTCCAACAAATAAACTAAAAAAATGAAACTCGTCAAACTGAGTCGGGGCAAACAAGACTAGTCCATTAATCCACCGAAAGTTTCTCACCCTAATTCAAAACCGTCGTACTTGCGCTCTCAACTAAATTATATTACATAGCCCACAGACATGCGTAATCGTTGTACAATGGTAGTAAATTTTGTATGTCTGTTTTGGAATCGTTGTGATCATAGACATGTTGTGGAACATGTGTAATTTCGGGATAATAGTTTTACTTTATTTGAATGGAGACGGGTATGTAAGACACGTGGTTTTAACTGGTCGCTTCAGCCCATGGATTTGTACGCAATGTCAAGCAAGCTTGAGGGATGCTTGTATGGTTCACAGTTCTATTCACGCACAACTGTCATGTAAGTCTGGCCGGTACCCGTGCCTTTCCATTGAAACACACAAAAAATTGCTACACGCCAGGCATGGATGCTGTAGTCGTACTTCACTAGTCGAGCCAAAAAAAGTTTGAACCATTTTGAAGGTTCTTTCATTAGCTAAAGGTTGAAATTGCTCAAACACATTTTGAAATACGAGGGATTGGTAGTAATAAACAAATGAAATTGGTATTCCAGTACTGAAATTTTAAAGGTACCTGTTGAAGATTTTGTAATCGTCAGTTCATAAATAAACACTTTCACGAGTAGAAATAAAAATGTCATAAGAAAAATACACAAGAAAAGTATCACAGTCCAAATTTAAATTGAAGATTACTATCATAATCAATCTCATTTTATAACTACAGGATAAAATCGTAATAATGAAGAAAAAAAATTTAAATCCGACATTGCATGAATAATGAATGCTTGTAAAGGCATTATTAAGTTGACGACAGACTTTATAATGCTTTCATAATTACATCTTATGGTTATTAAAAATATTTTTACATCTTTTTATTTCAATCCTGGAATGTTCCTCATACCATTATTCATTGTTGTAGTAAACAATAATAGTCATGTATAAAGTAAAAAACCCTTTTTCTGTTACGAAGTGCACGGTGACGATGTGTCGCTTGATCTCGCTTTTGTCAATTTATGTAAATTTCAATTGATAGATAACTGTCAGTAATGTTGAATAAATAAAACAAATAAATACATAAATGTTAATAACCTATAAAAAATCATACGCTCCTTATCGTACGTATCTTATTCTTCATTGTTATATTTTCTTGAAAAACCATTAAGCAAACGTAATTTTGTCGTATACGATACTGAGCTTATACTTACCTAATCAAATTAAGATTTTTTTATTTAATTGGAGAAGCTGAAGACAAGAATGAGGTCGCTACAGTCCACAACATACATCCTGCACGCTACCATGCTGGAAAAATTCGGGTTGGTGCACAGTATAATAAACTAAGTTTATTTCTTTGGGTGTACTTCCGTTTAGAACATACCTCCGATCGATCTGAAATTTGGTACACTTATGTATTTTGACGCGCTGATCAAGAATATCATACTCAAAATACCCTCAAATTTGATGTTCAAGGTCAAACGGACAAAAAATCGATTTTTTCGACGTTTTTCGCATGTATTGCGGTAAATATAGATTTTAGATACAAATGTTTCAAACAAAAGTTATAGGGCATAAGAAAAATGCCATTTTTTGTTCTATACATTTTTTGTTTAGGACCAGTGGCGTGGATCCCACTATTTCCATTGCAACAAAAACGCGGCGACAAAAAAACGCTGCATCACTTTCTACTTTCTACGATGGTTTGCACATAGAAACATTGAAATTATGTTGGCGCATGACCTTTTTTGAAAAAAAAAACCTTCGATCACTCTGCATTGGTTTTTTTTTTTTGGTTGACAGCCTCCGTGGCGTAGTGGGTGATGAGCCGACTGCGAAACGTGAGGTCGTGGGTTCGATTCCCACCCAGGACAAATATTTGTGTGATGAACATGACTATTTGTTCTGTGTCTGGGTGTTAATTTATCTATTTAAGTATGTATTTAGAATTATAATATAAGTATGTTTATCAGCTTTCTGATTACCATAGTACAAGCTCTGCTTAGTTTGGAATCAGATGGTGTTGTGTGAATTGTCCAAAGATATTTATTATTATTATTATGGAATTGTTTGTGTTTTCATAGATTAGGGGAAAGTGGGGTTTCGGGGGCCTTGCCCCCCGAATAGGCCAAAAAATATACAAAAAAGACTCGTCATTTAAAATGATTGGGATCGGTTAGGTTAGGTTTAACTTTTTTTAATCAAGACAAAAAAAGGAACCCTGCCCAGCGGGGTTTCGTCGACGTGGTACCATTAATTTTCTTTCGCCGGAACCGCCCCCTTTTTGTTGGGTGTTTGTGTGTGTGTATGTTGGTGGCTTTTTTTAAATCATGCTCCGCCCGAGCGAAAGAAAATGGAAATAATGGGAATTAATTTTTAAAAAACGTTAGTTCCAAATAGTCTATTCAAGGTATAGTAGGTAATGATATCTTCGAACGCTGCGAAAGGAGAATAAAGAAAAGAAACATTATTTTCTTTGTACATTTTCGATAAGAGAGATATTTCCATTCGATGACAAGTTGTCGAATTTTCCCGCGGTAACATGTCCAACATGTCTGAAAGTTGCGCCGGGACGTGTCAAGAAAGTCAAGATACGAACGAGTTGCGTGAACTTGTAATAAAATAAAGTTGCCGTTGACGGGCTTACTCGTGTGTGAACATATTCTTACTCGAATAACTTCCTACCTGTCATTAAACCTCTCATTGATACCGATGCCTTATATAGGAAAATACGTAGACGTTTTACAAGTGTCAATATCGCGATGCTTATTTTATTTGTTAAAAAATATTAACTAATTTATTTTAGTATCTAACCTATGGCTTGAGTATCTCTATGAAGCCTTGAGACTAATAGATTTATTTAGTAATCAACCCGTGGTTTTTGAATGCCTAAGCCTTCACGCGCAGATTCCTGCCGTACTATCTATTGTTTACTGCTGGTACTTCAAGCGATGTCGAAACATAACTAACTTGCTATACTGATTACTATGTGATTTGTACCGTGACATAGTCCTTAGGTGGTTCTAAGATAACGTTAAGTTTAACCGTTGCCTGGGCTTGTTCAGAAATACTTTTCAAAATGTTTTGGAAGTTCTACTTCTTATAATAGCTTGTTGCCACACGTATGCCACAAGCTATTGTAATATATCGTCCCTAACTGGATGGATGTTACGTGCTCCCGCTCTAAACTCCTTTTAATGGGCTTTTCTGACACACGGAGGATAACGTTTCTCCTTTTCTAGTCAAGAGTTTTTGTTTGTTTCTTTCTTTTTAATTTTCCACAGCAGGACATGGTATTCCTTTCATATTTGAGAAGAATTTAAGCTATAGTCCACCTTTTCAGTAACTAAGTGCGGGTTGACATCATCTCTTCGAGAAATTTTGTTAACCTCAAGCATGCACAATAATGCTAAAAAGGTAAGCATGTACAATAATGCTAAAAATCGTAATGAAATATTACAATATTTACGGGAAGCAGTGATAAATAGATATGTACGTCAGATTAACTAATCGAACATCAAAACAAACTCTCTAGTTAGAAGTTTGAACTCGGAATGATTTTCTCACTCGGCCATCATTTCCAAGATTATATCTGTACAATTTCTGATTTTAATGGCCAGTAATTTTTATATCATCAGAATCTGAACAAATAAGGGTCCAATTAAAGGTTTACCAAACCCTTTTTTCTTATTGTATTAATTTTAACCGTGTGCAAAATTTTTTTTTCAACCTTTTTATGTCTCACTGCTGGGCACAGGTCTCTCTCTTCTCTCAAGTGAGAGGGATTTAGGCCATAGTCCACCACTCTGGCCAAGTGCGGATTGGTGGACGTCATGCTGTCGAGAAATTATGTATTTCTCTCAGGATGCACGGCGATGGAGAACATCGTAATCAATTAAATATTACGATATTTTCCATCACCGTGGAGCAGCGATAAATGCGCACATTACAAATTTCTTTGTCAGAGGTGCGCGTCGAAGATTTGAACCCGGTATCGGTCGCGTCGAAGGCCGCGGTTTTTACCACTCGGCCATCGCTGCTGTGTGCTAAATAGCTAGGTATAGTATTTCGAGCAAACATTTGAAATTCTCTGATTTTTTAGAGTAAAATTGAAAAGCAATTTGAGTCAGGATTATAAAGAGGCAGTGAACCTAATTTTGCCGGCACAAAGGCATTCCGAGTTGTCGGTGTGAAAATGCAATTGAAATCAGCGATCAAACGGAATAGCTTCCTGTTTATGGTTGAGTAGGCCCTTTGTCATTAGGTGTTCAGGAGCTGTAACAGCTATGTACTGCACCTACTGATCAACCATTCAAGAACTACTGACATACTCATTATTTTAAATCTCCTAGGTAATTTTGTATTTTTTTTTTATTTAATTTTAGTAAGGTGATACAAATTTAATTTTTTGTTTAGTTTATTATATAAGAAAGAACACATAAACAAGAATTATCGTTTTTTAAATTTAGTTCTACAAAGTGGGACTTCACAAATAGGCTGGTTTCTGTGTTTAAGTGGTTGATTGTTACTGGTATATGGAAGGTTACGGTGTGCTCTCATAATGCAGATTATAAGTATTATCCTTACTAATATTATAATTCGGATAGTGAGTTTGTTTGTTTGTTCCACATTCACGCCGTAACTACTGAACCGATTGCTTTGAAATTTTGCAGACATAAAGTTAGAAGTCCGGATTAAATAATAGGGTACTTTTTATCCCGGAAAAATTGATATTTCCGAGGGAAAACAAAAATATTGTTAGCTTCATATCAGTTCGGTGATAGATGGCGCTGTGTGTCATTCAAAACAAGTTAATATATTGCAAACGAATATGCACATGTAAACTTAGAAGCTAAATGATACGATAATTAAAATCCCCCCTAAAATCCGGTAAATTTTCTTTAAATACATCTTCAATTCTACTTATACCATACATAGATATGTAAAAGGACTTGTTTTTGACGTGATAACGTCTTTAAAATCGTTTTAGTCTTGTGACATGTTCAGAAACTTGTGTCACACCAAAACCTCACGAGCGCGATCGCAGGTATAACGACAGAGAGACGGACCGATCTCCCGTCTCATCTCGAGCGCTGCCAGTCATTCCGTGAAACTTGTCACGCGGAATCCTCACGAGCGGAGGCTGGCATAGCGTTCGAGTGAGTGGACCGATCTTCCGTCTCTCTCACTCTAGCGGCATACAAACGAATGGAGATTTTCTCGTGCGGACGTTATCACGTAAACATCTGATCGTAAACCTACTTTACAAACAATTTGCCGTTTTTTAAAGAATTTTATACCCGTAAATTCTTGTGTATTTCGTAGCTTCGTTACAAAAAGTTTCCTCGTATCTTTTTAAATGGGAAAGTAACAGTAGTTTATTTATTTATTTATTTGGCAATCCAACAGCGTTACAATGTTACAAAATATAGATGATACAATTATAATTCTTATACTATGGCCAAAAATGGATTACACTATTTAACAACGCAAAATTTTATTTTAACTAATTATTATAAAATATAGGTATAGTTATGTACGGTTGGGCTGAGTTTTAATGTATGTTTTTAAGTGTGTGTGTGTGTGTGTGTGTGTGTGTGTGTGTGTGTGTGTGTGTGTGTGTGTGCGCGCGTGTGTTTGTTTATGTTGTGAGATGCAACTTTTTAATTGATTTTATTAGTGAGATTTTACTTACATTGAAGAGGTCTATATTTGAATACTCATTATATGTCTCGACAACACGGCGAAGAACTGAATTTTTTGCATAATTTGTTCTCGCTTGAGGAGTATTGAATAATGGCTTAATGTGTCTTGTACGCTTAGGTGGTATCTTAAATTCAATTTGTGACAAGAGTTTACTACAATCTATTTTTCCTGTTATGATGTCATATAACAGTACTATATCATACTGTTTACGACGATCTACTAAGGGGTCTATTTTGTAGTTTTTACAAGCATCATCATAAGATGTGAAAGATTTACAACTTTTAGAATTTAATGTTTTTATAAATTTCTTTTGGATTAATTCAATCCGATCAATGTGAACATTGTACTGTGGAGACCATATACTACAAGCATATTCTAATATGCTGCGGACAAAACAGAAATACAAAGCTTTGATGCAGTCTATATTCGTAAAAGAGTCACAAACACGTTTTATAAAACCTAGCTGTTTATATGCTTTGTTAGTTATTACATCGATGTGGCTTACAAATGACATTTTGGCATCCAGTGTTACACCTAGGTCACGAACAATGTTAACTTTGTTAATGAAAATGTTATTCATTTGGTAATTATAACTAACTAGCTGACCCGACAGACGTTTTTCTGTCTTAGCTATAAATATTGAAATCGAATTTGTAAAAAAATATTATGGTGGTTAAGTATTATTAAATTTTCTAGTTTTCTGCGCAATTTTCTTATTTTTTTCATTAATAAGAACCTTCTTCTGATAATAACAAACACTATAAAAAAGGATTATCGAAATCGGACTAATCGTTAACGCGTGATGCCGAGACGAAGGGAAATAGGTATTCAGTTTTATACATATAGAGATAGGTTTTGCCCGCGACTTCTTCCGCGTGTACTTTAATTATCAAGGCACAGTTTTAATTAATCCCCGTTATAATTGTGACATACCTACGTATCTGTTCTGCGTTTGCAAGTACTGCTATAAACTATAGGTAAGTAACAGTTTACTACAGTACCTACTTCGTTTTGAAGCTGGTGCTAGCAAGCCACCTAAACCTGATCGTGAGAAAAACGGCCCCCTTTTTAATTTAGTCCGACGAAGTATAAATATAATCATATTTTTAAGCCTACAAATAAGAATGTTAGGCACGATATACCAATGTTTATATTGCTAACTTAACCCTTCCCCCTACTCTACTTATACTTCCAAGTACAGAAATGAGAAAATTCCATGTAAAATTCGCCCCCCTATTTCATTTCACTCTCGTAAACTAACTCCTAGTTTATTTTTTAAGAATATTTAGAGTAAATCTAGTATCGTGTTGTATAGCTATCACCTGAATTAATAACTTTATTCAACAATTAATTATTTTCACTTAAATCTACCTTCTTTTGGTATCTGAGGCTACGCCCTAGTTACTGCGAGTTAATTATTTAACATTTCAACCACACTAAGACCCACTAAACAGGATTTTCAGCGAAACCTGCCAATGTCTTCCATACGCGGTGATGTACTCTGTGGCGCGGCGCCGCGGCGTTACAAATGGGCTCTTGAGTGAGCAATGTACATAGGTAAGCTCCGCCACGAGTCGTGCGGCCGAACACGCCGTCGTTTTTCCCGTGGCAGTTGGTCCGAGCTCCCACTATGGTGTGGCGTGTACACCCCCCAAAGCCTTCACTTAGTCGCCTTTTGTGATCATATTTCATATTGTTAATATGGAGGACATCATATTTCATATTGTTAATGCCGAGGTAACTTTTATGTTTTCGGGACGGAATCTTCGCAAGGTACGTGTCAGATTGAGGAGTGACACCGGGTTATGTGGGATTTATACCGCACTAAAACCTCCAGTGGCCTGCCTCAGCACTCAGAGGACTCCGATGTCTCCAGTAGAACGTGCTGATGTCCTCCATGCGCGGTGCTCCATACCACCACCCACTACTCCAGAAGTTCACATTTATTCTCTTATTGAACGAATCGTGAGTGTACACTAACATTGTAGTTATATATTACACGACTTTACTCACGTAAACTTACCTACAAAAAAGTGGATTATAACCCTACGGCGAGGGTGACATCTAAGCTCCTCAAACTGATGCAAGAGTGCCTCCCCGAAGACCTGGTAAACCGCCTGCGCCCTCACAACCCTACTCCACCAAGAATCTATGGTTTGCCAAAAACTCACAAACCGGACTGGCCCTTGAGACCCATCGTGAGTCAGATAGATTCACCTACTTATAAGCTCTCCAGACACCTGGCTACCGTGCTACATCCTTTCACGGGAAGAACATCTAGCCATGTGAGAGATTCGGGGCATTTCGTCGGCCTATTGGGAGATTTACAGCTGCTTGACAACGAAATAATGGTCAGTTTTGACGTAGTTTCACTGTTCACCAACACTCCGGTAGATGACACCATCCACATCATATCTACGTTGATAGAGAACACAGATGTACCTACCGGAACTAGTGAATTGGTGGAGCTATGTTTGAGGACTGGTTATTTCGTCTGGCGGCGTGAATACTTTCTTCAGGTAGACGGAGTGGCCATGGGGTCACCCATCGCTCCGGTTGTGGCAAACATTTTCATGGAGTGGTTTGAGGCCAGAGCGTTGGAATCGGCCACCACTAGACCGCGTTACTGGTGGAGGTACGTTGACGATGTCTTCGCGATAATAACCAAGGATGGGTTACCTGAGTTTCTGGAGCACCTAAACACTGTACATCCTAAAATCCAGTTTACAGTGGAAAAAGAGAAGGAAGGCAAACTACCATTCCTGGATGTACTAGTCTGCCGCGAGCCAAACGGAAAGGTGTCACACACCGTATACCGTAAACCGACGCACACCGACCGGTACTTGCAGGCAGATTCACACCACCATCCGGCCCACCTCTCTTCAGTGCCCAGAACTCTCATCGGTCGGGCTTTGAATCTATGCGACTTCCAGCACGTAAACTCGGAACTTAATCACGTGAGGCACGTACTGGAAAGTAACGGCTATTCATGGAGACAAAGCCTGCGGCTGATGGGAGGAACCTCGAAGCGACATTTGGTGAGCGTGGAACGTATACCAGCCTACTTACCGTATATAAAAGGAGTAACGGACAAAATTGGATACCTACTGCGGTCCAAATATAACATCAGGACCATATTCCGTTCTCCGACACAAATTAGGGAGTTCCTACGTTCACCAAAAGACAAGGACCCGCTCAATGTACCTGGCGTATACTTGATACCATGTGACTGTGGCAAGGGTTATATTGGTGAAACCCGCCGCAATATCACTACCAGAGTGTCTGAGCACATACGTAGCTTGAAGAATATGGACAGTAAGGGTTCGGCAGTCGCGGAACACGCCCACTCGCAGGACACGACCCATTTCATTCGCTTCGACAAAGTCGCGGTTTTGGCGAGAGAAAAGTATCTCGTACCACGAAAAGTTCGCGAAGCGATTGAGATAAGTCGTCGTCCAAACTTCAACCGTGATAGTGGTTGGACTGTTCCCCCTTCCTGGAGACCAATTCTTAATACTACGTCGCATTGTTGTGCAACGGACACCCTGGAGAGTGACACGGTCAGTATAGTATGCGCACCACCGAACCTGTGCGCGAGTGCCGATGATGACGACACGCAAGACAATAAGAAGACTGCCGCGTCTGAGAACAGCCTAAGCGTTCCCTCCACCACTCACGCTAGCGGCCGCACCAGCCGCGCCGCTCGAGCCGCAGCGCGCAGTCTCCGCCGCGATGCCACCGCGACCGGCGGGAGCTCCTGAAGAAGGTCCTCGGTCAGGACCGAAACATGTCGGCAATACCGATAAAAGTTCACATTTATTCGCCTCTTACGATTAAGCAGCTGATCTGTTCTTACTGTATCTAGTCTTATTGTAGCTCATATTCATAACTTCCACCTACGGAGAGCATTCCCGAGCTAGCCAGCTTAGTTTTTTTGAGAAACTACCTACATTGTACACATAAACCTACAACAAATGCATGAAGAGTATTTTTTAAGTATTTTATCTATGAAGTTTTTAGGTTACTGTCCAATTAACTGTCATGGAAGAAAATAAAATAATGACATATCTAGTTTTAACGTTTGATTCCGAGCTATTTCGAGAGGTAAGCGACAAAAAGTACAAAAATTTTCTAATAGCAATTTTTTTATATTCTGTCAAATTGCTGGAGTATAGAAATATTTTTTGTCAGTCAGCAGGTATTCTTAACGTTTGGCGCACAAGGTACTTACCTCAATTTAAAAAGAAATATTCACTGCAATAAATTTTCTAAAACCATAAAAAATAAGAAGCACGCAGTCAATTAATGATAAGTTTCACAGTGTTCAGTCGTGCAAAACTTGTAACTCGGTGTATCAAGTATGAAATTCGTTAAAAATAGTAACTAACATTTTGCAAGTTCAAGAAATTTCATATAAAAAAATTATTCACAACTTTCACCATTCCTTAAATATTTAAATAACTGATGATCAACGCTTATTTTTTAATACCGTACAACAGTTCATTATGGATTTCGAACACTAATAAATTTAGCTGATGTGACGTAATTAAAACTAAATATTAGAAAATGGTTGCAAGTTTTGATTGCTGAGCTCTCTGAATATTTCATGTGTGTCAAAATTTGAAGGACGTTGTCCTGTCTTAAATGTAAATATTACATTCGAATCGGTGTTTCTTTTTAAATTTCCTAATTTTTCATGCAATTTCCTTAATGTTTTCTTACATATGTACCTTCTTCTGCCAATAACAAACACAACAAAAGAAGAATCAGCGGAATCGGTCCAGCCGTTCACGCGTGATGTCGTGACCAAGGGAAAATGGGATTCATTTTTATATATAGAGATAGGATTCCGTTTGCGAGTGAATGTTATTTGACAGAATAGTGGGTGGTAATTCCAATAATTTCTTACATTTTTACGGCTTTTGTATTAACTAAGAAGGGATTCTCTTTATATTCCCTATTACATATATACATGTATAGACACCCACATCCAAAATGTAATTGAAAATCATAGGACTGGCAATAAACATCTACGCTTATCATACTTGGCTTACTTAATAAGAGTTATAATTTAATATATTATATTCAATCGAATTGATCAGCAATAAAAAAAAAGTTTCATACTCATAGCCCCGCAATAAGGTAGGTATACCCTGTGTCGTGGCTACCATGGACACATACAAAGACAGGAACGCAAACACCCAGACCGAGAACAGAAATTTAAACTCATCATTCAAATTTCTGTTTCGCCGGGAATCGAACCCGGGACCCCTCGAATGGCAGTCCGGCATGGTAACTATTGCGCCACGAGGGTCGTCAAATTAATTATGCACACACATTAATAGCAGTTCGTAATGGCTTTGCATAAAATTGGTACACAAAGTGCTTCAAAAGGGGTCTGTTATAAATAAGTTTGCTCGGAAAAAGTAGAAAATAATAGCGCGCCATCAATTTTCTAACACTCCGCTGACATGCAATTGGTTCGAATAAAATAATGTGTCAACTGGAACGAAGAGCGCGGTTGAGTGTCAGCGTGACGCATCGGTATTGAACGCGGGTGCGCGTGTCACCTATTTTCCGGACGTGCACAATTTTATAGTATAGTCATTGAGCTTTTGTACTATTTTGTCATTTTTTAATGAAAAATGAAGCCAACTAGCATGCAGGTTATGTTAAGAGAAGTCGCATGCAGTTGCCTGCTTTCACCGGTGGCTTGCCACGGATACCTTAATATGTCTCGCAGCTTTTCTAAGAAATTGCTTTATAGCACTAAAAATGTTTAGTGGTACTCGTAATACAGCCTAGTTCAGACCATGTAAACTACAACACCTTGAAAAGATACTGCTTAAACTCGCTTACGTTACTGTTTATATGGTGCATTTAAAAAAAATTAAATAAATGTTTTTCTTTTAAGTACTTTCAGAATTGTGTATTGAAAATTAGATGACTACCTGCCTTACAGTTTACGTGTAATAAAAAATGGGTAGCAATAAAACGAGTGACTGTAAATTACACTTTTAAGTGTCAAAATTAATCAATTTGGGTTATAGAATTATTAAGTGAGCGACTGACTGCGAGTGACGAGAAATCAACAGAACAGCAACTTACAAACATTAATTTGAGTTACTTAAAATACAAATGCTTCATAATATTTGAGCGACCTAATATTTGTTTGCGATTTTTCCCATCAAAAATGGAGGTGGGAAGAAGCTCTGGCTCCGTGACTTCTCCGGCGCTGCGGGAAAACCACTCCTTCCGCCCCAGCGTAAGAAAGCGCGGCACCTGCGCTCGCCTTCGCAGCTACGGCTCTCTTGGTGCCTGCGCTTTCCTACGGCGGGCGGGGAGTGTTCTCCCTCCGCGCCTCCGGCTTTTTATATACACTCTAGGGGTAGTACAGATAAGACCACGTGGATAGTGGGGTGCTTTTGGGTATTTTTCAGACACAGAAGCAAAGGGCTTCGGAGACGCCATGGTAGTCAAACGTTGTGTGTAAACTTACAGAATGCAGAGTGGTTTTTTTCCAGTCGCTCACTTAGTAATGTAGTCGCTCGGATAAAATTTTAATATCTGAAATGGATTAATCACAATCCACTTTTTGTAAGCTCGTTCTGGATTTTATTATTATCAATATTCGTCGTTAGTTTAGTAAATTTTTCGCTTAATCTAATTCATACCGCTCAAGTTATTAAAACTGTATGTCATCATCAGTCGCAAAGTTTTTTTTTTATTCGCTCGTTTTATAATTCCCCATAAAAAATTAACATTCAATCGGCATTACATTCATATTTGCGTCAATCATACATTAAGCATAGAAAGGTACTGCAAATACTGTTGAAGATTAAATTAGATTTAGATAAGATACATTTTAAACTTATAAATAAGTTTTGCGTCACCTTATTTTATTACTAAGATCGCTTGTCAACTGCATGTTTTTACCTGAGAGAGACATTTACGCCAAAATAAAAGCGTAGAAATAATTTTAGAAGTGAATTTTCTTTGAGCAAAGTAACAATAAGGTCGAGTCTGGAATAAGGCCCTTAAATGCTCTAAAAATACTTTCTGAAAGAACCTTTGTAAGAACTACACCATCCGGCGTGTACTCTTTCTTGACACACAGACTTACTATCAGTAGACATTTATGTAATTACTTACTGGCATTTGAAAGAGTGCTGGAAGTTTTTCCCCTCTCCGGCTCTTTCCTCACAACTCAACTAATTGGCTAAAAGGTCACCTAGAGTCGATAACCACAAAAATATTTGTATACAAAGCGAATATTTTATTTTGTATCTAATACCTTTAACCGAGCAATTCTAGTATATACATACCTAAATATATTTTTTAAATCTCCGAAACGGCTCCAACGACTTTGATGATATTTAGTACCTACCCTGGTTTCGGGGACGATAAATCGATCCAGCTAGGTTTTATTCTTAGAAATTTTAAATAATTAAAAATTATTCTAGCGATAATCAGCTTAAATATAAACTGAAAAATACGACTCTTCCTGACATCTGTTGGGGAGTATTATAAATATCGATGTCAAACGCCATTCGCTAATCCGACGTTCAAAGAAATGACAATGTCGATTTCAAAGAGCTCTATAACAAATTTCGTTCATTGAATTAAAGCTTCCTTGGCCGAATGGTTACGTGGGCTGACTGCGGAACTAGAGACCCGGGTTCAAACTTCAATCAAAACTATATTGCGTTTATTTTATATTTTTTTGTTTTTTTTTTTTTTTTTTTTTATTGGGAGCTATTTCAGGTGGCGTTGTTAAGTAACACTAACCAAATGAGTGTTTAGTTTGAAATTAAACCAAGAAAATATTATTTTTTTATCCGAACAACGCTCGGTCGTCCAGGTACTTTTGTTTAAACGAGCAGTTTTGTATAGGATCATTATATTATGAAACTCGGAAACGGCTTTAGCGATTTTTATGAAATTTTGTTTGAAGAGCGTTTAGGTGGCGATAAATCAATCTATAGTAAGGCCAAGGAGACGAGATGAAAAATGTAAACAAAGTTTCAGGAGTTCAAGACATTTTTATTTGAATAAATTTTATACATAGCATATACTAGCGACCCAGCCCAGCTTCGCTCGAGCCTAAAAAATCTACTTTAAAAAAACCCATTTAAGTACTAAAGGCAAAAAATAGACGCGCGATGAGAATGCGCGCCAGGGGATTTGATGATTTTTGATAAAACAAAATATCATCTTCTAAAGTATTTATTTGATTACATTTTGTACAATTTTAATCTTAATTGACGAAGCTAATTAACGTTTTTATTTAGATTAAGATTAATACTGAACAGAATAAAACAGCTTTGAGATAACGTGATATTTTTTATTAACATTTTACACATAAAATACTTATTGTAAATCAACCGTAAGAGATAGAGTACACTAATGCGGACTTTTGTATAACAAATTTATATATCTACAATTCTCTAGAACATCACTTTAATGTTTCTCCGCTGGTTAACGCGGCGCAAGAGAATATAACTCTCCCAGTAGGATCCAGTAGGCAAGATTTGTAACAAAAATCGTGATGTTTTAGTCTAGTTACATAAAAGCATAATCAATCATACACCTAAACCTTCCTCAGAAATTACTTTATCTATTTAAAAAAAACTCCTACAAAATCCGTTGGGTAGTTTTAAAGATACATTGCATTGCTTACATTGAGACGCGGGAAAGCGGTGGGAAGCGAATCTGTTTTAAAATATGTAGTGTTATTTATTACAACACTTCTTCCAAATACCTACTTGAGAAAGTGACACCGCAATTCTAAAAATCATATTTTTGGAGCAGCGGAAAATACGCATATAACAAACTATTTTGCCAAAGATGCTCGCCGAGGGTTTGAACTCGGTATTTCCGTGACGGAAACCGCGGTCTTAACCGCTCCACAATCACTGCTCGAATGAATTGATTAGTTGTATGTTTATGAGTACGTGGCTTTATACCAATGCGTCTTCTAAATCCCAATTACAATTACTCAAAGATATACCAAGAACATGAAAATAAAACAAGAGCACAACATATTGTCTTTTTCGACTTCCCGTCAAAACTCGATCAAATGTTGACAACTGCGGTACTGACTGCTTTCCTGTACCACGAAACAGCTGTCATCGACTAATTGACGCCATTACTGCGTATGAATGATAAGGACAGAGATAATAATTGCTCGCTCTCTCAATAGTAACTTGGTAACGGTCCGTTTGTTTACATTCTTTATCTCGTCTCGTTGGCCTGACATAGCTAGGTTTCATTTTTTAAAAGTGTAATTTTATCAGTGTTTTAAGGCAATGATAAACTGTATCTCGGTCTAGATCTATATGTACTGCTGATTCATACTTACATACAGTATTGTGATCTTGCAAGTTATAATGATGCAATCTTTTAGTTTTTAAACTTTGCTTTACTGTTAAACATGTTTACTACCTATATGTTTTTATAGACAAGTGATTGATATCAATACTATTACTATTCTGACTGACTGTGTAGCGTGTAGCAGACACGGCTCAAATTACTTCTTTTGTAACTGTATTGCGAAAGATTTCAGGGCGCGATACCGTATCAGCTAAACTCATAGCAATGGTGTCTAAGTGTCAGTTTGACGTATCGATATTGAAGTCCGTATCTCTTGCCAGATATTCTATTGTGGCTTTTGCACAGTATTTTCCTAGTATTTTGTTGCTGTTTTATTTGAAGTACAATCTAAAATGTATATATTTTTAAAGATTTTATTATCGTTAAAGATCTCATTTAAATAAAATTATTTTCAAAGTTTACGTCATAGTTGCACGAATTACTTTTTATCTTGTGAAGGATGTTGCCGCATTGTAAGCTTTTATGAACGAGTAGAATGATCACGAGTTAATCTCGTGTTCGTAACTCATACTACTTGTTATGCTTTACATTTTATTTTACATATATTATTTTTGATGTAGTAGGCAAGTCTTTGACCAGTGCGTCCTACCCGTGATGACGTACGGAGTCAAAATATGAACACTGACAGTGGGACTAGTCCAGAATCTCGAAGTCGCACAGCGAGTCATGCTCGATGTGTCCCTCAAGGATAGAATTTATAATGAATAGAATTAAGGGGATCCGCAAGAGGACCAAAGTAACCGATCTAGCCCTGAAGGCCAGCAAGCTGAAGTGGCAGTGGGCGGGTCACATCTGTTGAAAAGCCGACAATCGGTGGAGTAGTTAAGACCACATTTAAGTAAACGGGGAGTAGGACGGCCCTCCTGCGAGGTGGCGCTATGCTATCTACGCGCCGGGTGGTGGGAAACAATTGGATGCGTAGAGCCGAAAACCGAGCGCCTTGGGAGAGGCTTATGTCCAGCAGTGGACTGACAAAGGCTGAAGAGAGAGAGGCAAATAGATACTTTTTAAAGTGATGACTGCTTTGAGGTTCATATTTTTTTGTTGCCAAGATCATACGGGGTCGGTGATAGAATTACACGTCGTTTGCAGAATTTTCTATAATTTTTTTTTACTTACGAAAATATCACTTACGACAGAAATGATATACATAACATACTCGTAGTCATGTAAAAATACTGCTTTCAGAGATCAATTTTTCCATGAATAAGTAATTGCTTGCAATTTTCTGAATAATTGAAAAACTAAATAAGTTTATTATGAACTTAATATTGTATTTCATCAATGAATTCAAGGAAGCATATTTAACCTTTTCATAAATTCAATTGTTGGCTCAACAGCTAGAAAAGTAAATATTGCTGTCATCTTATCTCAATTGATACAACCTTGAATGTGAATATTCTACGTAATATGATAGTTCCTTGCCAAGATCATACGGGCGCGAGTATAGAACAGCTATCGTGAGCAGAATTTTTGTATTAGTTTTCATAAGTAGCATATTACTACATATATGTACTCCTACTTTTGTTTTAATTTCTTACTGTACGATATTTAGATGTAGTAGTAATACAAAAATGTAATTTAGAAAATGGTACAATATTGCAAAATAAGTTAGTACGAGTAGAATAAAGTATGTTGATTTTTAGTAACCAGTCTTAAATCTACATGTAGTTACTGAGAAAAAATAGTTATCAATAATTAAATAAATCTATTTATGGGTAATTTCTGAAACTTCCTTTTGACACAGTATCTTTGACGACAATATTTGCAATATTTGTAAGTTTCAATAATTTTGTTTTGAATATACAATTTATTGGATAAATTTTTTAGTCAGAGGATATAGCAATTACCGGTTCTGAGTAATACAAGCTTATCTATTTTTTGGATATGAGGCAATATCATGAATGAAGTATTGGCTTGTTCATTGAGGAAAGTTTAAATGAAAGAGAAACTTAAATATTGAATAAATTTATTCATATAATATTGAGTTGTCCATATACATTTATTAATATCTCATCAATGTAGCCGCTATGTTAATATAAGACGAAATAACTAAAATACGAAAATACGAAATAACTACAATACAAAATATTTACAGTTTTAAATTATCATTTTTTTTTAATTTTGACGTTGACAAACTATGCCTTAAAAAGATAAGATAAGAGAGAATAAGCTGACTCAGTATTAATATAACTTGGCGAAGCATACTCCAGGCCAGGCCTTCAAAATTATGGACTTAAATTCCTTGTACTGTAGTGGAACACAATAACAATTTCAGCTAGGTAATAGCCAAAGCGCTTCATAAGATTTTTTAGGTCCCGCATGTTAATCTTGCGATATATTTTCTTTTGTTTTTCATAATAATTGTGACAGCAAAAAATATCTTATATATATATATTTGCACAATATGTAGTAAGTGTACATTACTAAGCTCTAGTCATAGCCGTCACAAGCACTGAAAGATGCAGGATAGCATCATCGCTCTTAGGAAGATAGGCCCATTTTAAGGCTTTACTCATGGAGGACACCGATGCATTCCTGTGGAGATGAAGTTTTCGCCTAACGCTGAGGCAGGCCACCGAGTTGGCTTTAGTGCGGTAAAAATCTTACATAACCAAGGTGTAGGGTATCTTTTTCTTACCCCCGGTACAAAAAAGATATACATTGCTAAATAAATATCATAGTGCTACCTAAATATAGCTAAATAAATAAGTAAATTACATTTCGCCTTGTGTTTATAAATGAACGGTAGTAGAACGATAATTAGCTCAAAAGCTCGACAAACAACGGTGGTCCCTGAACAAGTGGCCGGCTACTTCATCTGATCACTTAAGGTTTGATTTTGATATAACTTGATATACCTTTGAGTACCTAAGTCCATCTTGGAATGGTAACCAATAGTAATAAATTGATCCATTGATTCCAGTAATTAATTAATTTGTACCTATTTATATTAAATTGTACTATTATCGTATTATTCGTATTATTTTCTATTCGTACCTATAATAAATTTGCTGCATGTGTACCTATTTATAACTAGCATTCCGCCATTGTCTTCTCTCGCGTAAAACGTGTAGACTACTACAAGTTTTTGCATCTAGGAATGTGATATTTTCCCCATGTAATAAGTACTTTATGTCACTCTCCAACCCCAATTAATAATATCTATACAAAAATGTCAGATCAATCCGAAGCACTGTTGCACCGTGAAAGAACAATATTTATCATTTGCTGTTATGAAAAAAATGCAAAAATTAGTAGTAATTACATAGAATTCAATTCGTAGCTATGTCAAATGGCTTCTGTTCGTGCCAAGACATATTATAGTATCTCGCCATGCAGAAATTGGATCTATTTGGATGACTTATGCTATTGAAAATTTAAATTAGCTTTCTTTTTTGGAAGTATTTATTACAGAGGACAATGAAGTAACATTCAAGGATGTAGGCCAACAATAATATTATCAAGTCAATTTTTTTTAAATAGAAGTTAAATTTCCTTTATTAAAACCATCATCAGATCCTTAGGCATATTAACGTGCCTAAAAAGTAACTGGAAAGAAAAATTGTATTTGGAAAAATAATTGGAAATTTTTGGGTAACCATAAATACAAGACTAGAAACATACTCGTAGCAATTATTCAGATTGGTCGGCAAGCAACGTCAGCATTTCAGGCTCTACTGGATGTTTGCCTGCAGCTAGCCACCCAAGGCTAAATCTAGGTATTAGATAGGGCTGCTACGTATTGTTACAGATAAACAATGCAGTATGCAACGTGTCTACAAAAAAAAAACCTTCAAAAATTACAGATGGCTGTGTTACGTGTAAGTGATAAGTGTTTTTTTGTATTGAAGAGTAAGAGGAACATATAGCATAAATATTACTAAAGGTAGTAGGTATAGTAAGAATTTACACAAAAAAAGGACAGATTAATACTAAACTTCATAATCACTTAACTTTGCTTAGGTTGCCATTTTACTAATATCAATGCTACAATCAACGACTACTTTTATTTAATTTAGAATTTAGCATTGTCTGTTGACCTAATTTTTATAAATAGCATTTTTTACTAAAATTTAGGTGTAATAAAAATAATTCAAATATTAAAAATGTCTTTCTGTATGAGTAGTGTGCTACCCCTATTTGCTCTCTACAGGTTACATTAAAACATTACTAAATCATTGTAAGCGCAGCCAGCTCTATAACTTTATGGAGACCCTGTGATATTTGAATACTTGGCTTTTATGATTCATATCTACCTTAAATCTTCACAACAGAATATATGAAGCTTAACGGTAGAAGAACTTGGTCGATACGATCGGGAAGTGTAAATCCGCGTAAGGTGTGACAATATTACAGTAATAAATTATCTTTAACACCCACCTTAAATATTCATAATAAAAATGTTTTTGTGAAGCATAAAGATGGTAGTACATTCATAGCATCAGGTAACTGCCGCATCCATTTCTATGATTGAAAAATAATATCCTTATCTGATCGTTTCGAATTATTTAAAATAGTATATAGCCTTATCATGTAGAGGGCTTAAATAATACATTATGTTACGGGTAATACCCGAAGTGCAGCTACACTCAGTTCTATCCGACTAAACCTAGGTGAACTAGGTATTCGGTGGTTAAAACTAGGTAACAGATTTGATTTGACGAGCTGAGCGGGGTTCTTTTTTATAATAATAAAAAAAAACCTTACCTAAACTAACCGATCCCATCATTTTAAACCAATCCCATTCGTTTTCAAATCTAGCACAAAGAAGGTTAGACCTAGTTTTAACCAAATAGAACCAGCTCCACTTAGTATTAGCCGTGAACAAATCTGTTACATCTAGGTTTCACCGCCGGCTACCGGCTTCACTTAGATTTAGGGTAGAAAAGAGTTTAGCCGCAATTCGGGTAATACCCGTAACAGATATATTATAAACAATATTCAACAATAACATGCAAGGTAGAAAGAAAGAAAGAAAGAAAGAAAAAATATTTATTTCATATTAGGAATACAAAATATTCGCTTAATGAATGTCATTTTTTCCCGGTCATCGCCTTTAAGTGCCCTTTTGAGCTGAGAGAAAAAAAATATACTCGTAGACAATCATATTAATCTTATGTGCTTAAGTAAATCAAAAAATCACCGCATAGACGCTGCTCAGAACGAGAATAGATAAGAAACTGTTTCGGCGGGAAGTTAAAAAAACAAATTGTGCTCTTGTTTTATTTTCATATCATATTTACAATATGTTTTTTCAGCTTGCCTCCAAAACTCTATCAAACACGTTCTGATAATGTAGCTATATGGTTTTACGATGCCGTTGCTGAAAAAATGATGTGAGCGCCGTATGATGTTTTCATTGTATTTCTTAATAATAATGTTTCACACTCATAACCCCACAGTAGGTTAGGTATATCCTATGTAAAAAGACAGAAACACAAAATATCATACCGAGAACAGCAATTTAAACTCATCATTCAAATTTCTTCCTCGCCTTGAATCGCACCCGGGACCCGCCGATTGGCATTCTGGCATGATAACCATTACGCCACACGGATCGACATTTTGTTTTTTGCTTTATACATGTATTTTTATTAGCTCATGAAATGGCCCAGCCCATAAATAAAATTATATTTTATCCTTCTGAACAGACTTTAGGCAATTTTTCTTAAAGACAGATCTGCGTTCTACGAAGGTTATAAAGATGGAGCGCGATTAAACTTTTAACACTTTAAACTTTTAAAGTTCAAAACATAAATCTGGAAAGCAATTTCGATTCAATTTACGAATTTAAATATTAGAAGTGGTTTCGAGACTGAGAATTGTGGCACCCCTATCAAAACCGTGCAGCTTATATTAAAAGTTCACTAAATCATCGTAAGCCTTGCATCTTACTTTATTGAGCTGCTGTGATAATCCGAATTAGATGTGGTTTCGGAATGTAGTCGTAATCGAATCGATTCATATATACATCGAATTCAATTCTATCGATTATTCAATCCCCGGATGAAATTTGGCCAAATAAATCTTAGCGCTGTCAACGTTACTCATATCGCATATGAATAGGATAGTGATATAACCTTATCTGGGGATTAAAAAACGGCAAATTGTTTGTAAAGTAGGTTTACGATCGAGATGTTTACGTGATAACGTCCGCACGAGAAAATCTCCATTCGTTTGTATGCCGCTAGAGTGAGAGAGACGGAAGATCGGTCCACTCACTCGAACGCTATGCCAGCCTCCGCTCGTGAGGATTCCGCGTGACAAGTTACACGGAATGACTGGCAGCGCTCGAGATGAGACGGGAGATCGGTCCGTCTCTCTCTCGTTATACCTGCGATCGCGCTCGTGAGGTTTTGGTGTGACACAAGTTTCTGAACATGTCACCCGACTAAAACGATTTTAAAGACGTCATCACATCAAAAATCGGTATCTTCAATATTCATAACAGAATTTTATGAATGTATTTATCTAATGCGTTTAAGTTAATCCGAATATTGTCTATTGGTATAATTTTCTTTAAGACTGAAATCAATATTAGACTCAGTTCAGAATGAGAACAGCCGTAGATTTTTTTTATACTAGGGTTAAGCCAATATACGAGTAAAACCAGAGGCGAAACTGTAAGACACATCAAACAGTGTGCCAGTACTATGTATCTGTCGGTCGACCTTTGTGAACATAATATACCTACACAGGTAAAAAAAGAGCGCCATTAAATTCTTCACTGTAGAGTTTTGGCGGGAAGTTGAAAAGGGGAAAATCGTACTTACGAACGTTATTATTGGTCAATATTGGTGCATTTTTGAGTTATTATTGGATAAAATTGTGTCTGTAAAGGTTAATTGGTTTTTTCCGCTTGTCTCCAAAACTCTTTTGAACACGTTCTGATAATTTGACTGACTTGACTGACTGTAAATGATTGCTGATGACTAATTCACTTTCACTTTTATTGTGATCACCCTGTCTTAATGAAATCAGCAAAAACTGGATTCTAATGTTTACTTGAAATTGGTAAAATAATCAGTGACTGAGATTCTATTTTTTATTAAGAAATTCTCAACAGTATAAATTAACTGTCAAAACTAAAATAAACATTCGATTTTTGAAGAACAATGTAAAGAATGATAATTTGAATAAGAAATGTGGCATCCCTATCGGAACCATGCAAGCTTATATTAAAACTTCACTAAATCAGCCGAAGCTCGGGAAGCTCTTACTTTATTGAGCTGCTATGTAAATCCACATTAGGCGTGGGTTTGCAATATTAGAATCCCGCTTAAATTATGATAAATTTAGCGTAAACTTTATGTTGCAAATTCAAAACAAAAATATGTGAAGTTAGAAAACTGATAAACTCGTAACTTCGAATAAAACTAATTATTACAAAAAACACAAAATACCGTTTAATTTTAATTATTAATTTAAACTACCTGTAGCGACCTTCCGCTACTCATCAAGAGATGGCGCCACGGGTATTCCTGAATCACGCTATCGAAGTTTTCGGAATATCCTACCATATATACAAGCTCCGAATTGAATCAGTTGGAGCGCGGCCGCTGAGCAGGGGGTGATGTAGCGACCTTCCGCTACTCATCAAGAGATGGCGCCACGGGTATTCCTGAATCACGCTATCGAAGTTTTCGGAATATCCTACCATATATACAAGCCCCGAATTGAGTCAGTTGGAGCGCGGCCGCTCCCCGGGCATGACCACCTCGCCCGGCGGGAGATCTCCCTTTGCCAAACTGGTGACCCCGGACAAGAATACGTCCCTTCTGAACTTCATCAGTCGCACCTTCACACCCTGGATGGACTGCAGCACCACTTCACCAGCTTGTCAGGTGCATCGCAGCGCACCATGTACACGCTTCCTGTTCCTGACACAGCTGTCTCCAAGGACTTCATGGACGGCTTGAGTAGCCATTACTCGCCTCCACATCCTACCCTCGCATCCCGACTCACCGTGGATAGAGGGCATCTCCACTCTTCGCTTCACCCTCACATCCCGACTCACCGAGGACGGAGGGCTACACAAGGTCTGCACCCTCACATCTCGACTCACCGCAGATAGAGGGCATTCAAGGCGCTTGTAAGCGAAGATTGCACTTGGATTACTGTAGTCATCGACCTCCGGTCTGAGCAGGGGGTGATGTAGCGACCTTCCGCTACTCATCAAGAGATGGCGCCACGGGTATTCCTGAATCACGCTATCGAAGTTTTCGGAATATCCTACCATATATACAAGCTCCGAATTGAGTCAGTTGGAGCGCGGCCGCTCCCCGGGCATGACCACCTCGCCCGGCGGGAGATCTCCCTTTGCCAAATACCTATAGAAATATATTTTTGTGATTTTCTTAATTTAATGTTAAGTAACTAATAAATATTGTAATAGTTACTTTAAGAATTTTAATTTAATTATATCCTTTAAACTTATTAATTATACAAAATAAAATTAGTATAAGCTTTTATTTTATTGTTAAGTTCCATGTCGATGAATACTATCATTGCACCACCTAGTTCAATGTCATTCATGAATTTTACTTTTAACTTTTAAAACATAAATCATAAAAGCTTTTATAAATGAAAAAAGAAATGTGGCCTCTCTCTCCGAGCCTACGTGGATTGCTTATATTGGAACATCACTACAACCTGCGTGTGCGTAGTTCTTACTTTGTAAATGCATGTAAACTTGTTGCCCCCACTGTAAAAACTGGAAAATCACGTTACTGGACACAGTTATCCCTTCGGAATTGAGAGGAATGTTGGTACAACAAGATGGTTAAGACGATTTCCCTTACCACAGACTGTGATAAATACATTTTACCAAGTCAGAGGTGCGCACCGGGATTTGAATCCAGGACATCAGACGTAGGGTGACGATAATAGCACAGCTATTGCTGTTTTGTTTTGTGCATTATTTCATTGCAAGCATTTATTTAACTTATACCTCGCTAGTATGCAAGTAACTTTTAGTCAAATCAAAACTCATCTAAAATGTACATATTATGTTTGATGTGGACGGCAATGTATGGTTAGCTAACTGAATTCGTTCTAAATTAAATACACAGAACACTAATACTCTGATTCAGTATAACAGATGATACAAAATGGCGGATCATGTTTTTATAGGCCCTCGTGATAATTTGTACCAAATGAATGGTTAACTTGAAATATTGAGTTATTGGTTGTTTGATGGTCCCAGTAGTAATAACATGTAATTTTATTACAGGAACTTAATATACAAAGAGACTTATTACGTAATGTGAATTTTTAATACTTTATTTTGTTGGATGGCAATGGTAGATCAATAATAAACTAATAATAACCTATTTGTACAAAGAACGATTTAATTGTTTTCGACTTAAATTGACTTTAAAACTCATAATTATTTGTGTTGTAGTGACGTACAAAATAGAGAAAGGAAAACAATCGGGAAAACAACGGTAAACGTATCGAATTCCAGTCACTGTGAACTGGCGCGCGGTAGACACAATACTATAATTCTGTTTACTCGTACGACGAAAGCTAGCCGTGCGTGTGAGTTGGTACAACGTTATACAAATAAACACAGCAACGGGTGAAGCGTGGCTTAATCGCGGTTTGCGAGTATAATATTAAATTCAATTGAAATAAAAAATAAGCTGAAAATTACGCTAATAATTTTGTGAAAAACAAACTAAAAAATAAAAATAAGAAAAAAATATTTTATTCAAAATTGGGGTGGGGTGCATGGCGATAATATTAACTGAGCCGTTGATGAGTAACGATAGCACGGACCCGATTGCTCCCGGGTATAACCCAGAGGAACAGGTCCCCACCTCTGTCTTGCCTTAATTGGCTGTCCAGAGTGGAGCTGTTAGAGCTATATGCTCGGGGATGGAAGTGTAACTAAGTAATTGGCGTAATAGTGAGGAAACCCTATCCGAGTTAGATTTATCCCCCCGTAATGGTGAAATCGGTGCCGATCCTCTCGACACCCCTACCTGATCACGCCAATGTTGCTCCCAGGCCTTTACGCCTATTATGAGGGCTCATTCAGTAAATAGCGAGTCACCACCTGCCTTATATTAGATTATTTAGTGGTCTTATGCAAAGTTTCAAATTAATCCAACTCATAATTTCTGTTACAAACAGAGATACGAGTACATACATACGATAGAATCTAATAAAAGTGTTAAAACATGGACGGATAGAATAATGGTTAGACGTTACATTCAATGACTCGGCTAGTTATCATTTAGCCATTTCATTGAATTCCGGCGTTTAATTAACGGGCTAGCCTCTCAATCGAGTGGCTGATTTAACCAGATAGCTGCGACATAAACACATAAGCGGATGAAGCGTGGCGGCAACGCGGTTTGCGAGTGAAAACTTAAATTCAATCGAAAAAACATGGGCGGATATACTCGTATTAGGCGAATTTGCGCGACAAGCGCAGGCGGGTCGACCGTTTATTGAAAGTCGGGGTCTAGCGCGTGAAGCCATTAGTTCTCTCGCTCGACTGAAAAAGTGTCGCTTTCACTGAAACATTGCGCTGGGGCGCGCTATTCAATTGGCGAATGTATTTTATTCGGAGCCAATCGATCTCTAGACAACAAAACGCACGCCCTGAATGGAGTGTCTCGCGAGGCGATAAATCACCGATGTCTGCGATATGCTTTAATGAAAAGATCCCTCAGCCCTCTCTGTTTTATTACAGCAGTATGCTCTTTGTTCAATATAAGTATATACACATCTCCGATGCGTGTTATTTATGACTCTATCTTAGTCATCTTAATTTCGTAGCGAAGACTTTATCTGGCATAAGCCGGAACTAAGTAAAAGATAACAGTTCCGTTTTGTTATATGAAATTTCCGTTCATTCTCTCCCTTTTTTCTGTATCCAAGTGATCTAAGTCAAATTATAGTTTGTTTTCCTCGTTTAAATTTATATTCATGAGTACAGAAAATACAAGTAAACAAAAAAAAAAAACGGTTTGCACTCCGGTAGTGCCGACAGAAGTGAAAACTAGAACATTAACGTTGTGCATTTTTGATATTTTGGAATGGTTAGGGAATAATTTCGCACGAATTGCTTTTAATAACAGTATTATTTTTCATCTAATATTTTCAGTAGGTTTTCATCTAGTATTTTTATAAAGTACTCACTCATTTTCTTTAACTATTTCTTTGTCACTTTTTTCATTAATAGATGCACTTTGTTCAATGTCCATATTTTGAATACTTGATATAAACGAATTTTACAAGTAGTACAAGTATGACAGTCGAAAGCGCTCTTTGTATTGTGGTCGAGCCGTCTTCAGCTGTGTACGTTCGCGTGATTCCTCCGTTGCTCAACAGATGGCGCTGACCAGTTGGCTGAATGACGCAAGCGTTTGTACTCTGTGGTTTCTATAAGAAGAAATTAATGTAATTTTTTCATTGAATTGGCAACTGTTGGCATTTGATGCTAGGGATGGCGATTCTTTCCGAAAAAGATCGATTTTTGAATCGATTCGAATCGTGCCAATCGTGGCCTAATGAATCGATTCACAAAAAAATCGAGGTCTAAAAGATCGATTTCCAAAAAATCGATCTTTTTTTAACCGACTTCAAAAAAGAAGGAAGGTCACTCAATTCGACCGTATATATGCTTTTTTTATCTTTGTTCGCGGATAACTTTGTCTTTTATGAACCGATTTTGATGATTCTTTTTTTTTCGAAAGCTTATACTTTCGAGGTGGTCCTATTGTCACCAAGTCAAGATCTGATGATGGGATTCCAAGGAAATCGAGGGGAACTCTCAAATTTTATAGCCCCACATAATAATGTGGAAATATCGCTAATTATGTTTAAACAATACAGAATTATTAAATTAAAAGTACTCAAAAGAGTGAATTTTTTTTTAATTTATAACAAAAACCAAACCGTCTTTAAACGGTAAAAAATAATATTATTCAGTACTTCGCATTTAATACAAGTAAAATATTGTAATTAAACGATGTCTTATTAGTAAAATCAGGGAATTCAAAAATAAAAATTATTTCTATTGCCATAACAGATCAGGTATAAAACAAGACATTTATTTTCTAAATGTATTGGTTACATTTAAAAGTTTATAAAATATAGCTTTTAGTTCCAAATGCTTAATATCTAAGCTAAAAACAATAGTCTGTTAAGTGTACTGGGATCCATGAGGTTCCGCTCATCACTTGTGATATTTCCGGCAATTGAAAAAAATCGCTCACAAGGAACAGATGTTCCTTCGATACTCATATATAAACGTAATGTTTTTTCTGTCAAAGAGAGTCTAAGGAAACTAAACACACAGCCATCTAGCGAGTTTTTGAGTAATTAACCCTTTAACAGGCAACACTCTTATAATACGGGTACATTCAACTAATTGTAAATAATTTTATGGTTTATACTAAAACAGAAAATATCGAATTTCGATTTTCAAGGGTGAAATATCGATTCACTGAATCGATTCAGTACTACATATCGATCTAAAAAATCGATCTTTTTGGACTGAAAAATCGATTCTTCGATTAATCGATCTCAGATCGCCATCCCTATTTGAGGCATTACATGTACTACGCACTATACCAGTGTTTTTTTGATGCGATATGCTTTAATGAAAAGATCCCTCAGCCCTCTCTGTTTTATTACAGCAGTATGCTCTTTGTTCAATATAAGTATATACACATCTCCGATGCGTGTTATTTATGACT
The DNA here is from genome assembly GCA_911387765.1 of Pyrgus malvae. Lineage (NCBI taxonomy): Eukaryota > Metazoa > Arthropoda > Insecta > Lepidoptera > Hesperiidae > Pyrgus > Pyrgus malvae. The sequence goes on along the minus strand of OU426951.1, from coordinate 18,552,318 downwards.
CTATCTTAGTCATCTTAATTTCGTAGCGAAGACTTTATCTGGCATAAGCCGGAACTAAGTAAAAGATAACAGTTCCGTTTTGTTATATGAAATTTCCGTTCATTCTCTCCCTTTTTTCTGTATCCAAGTGATCTAAGTCAATTTATAGTTTGTTTTCCTCGTTTAAATTTATATTCATGAGTACAGAAAATACAAGTAAACAAAAAAAAAACGGTTTGCACTCCGGTAGTGCCGACAGAAGTGAAAACTAGAACATTAACGTTGTGCATTTTTGATATTTTGGAATGGTTAGGGAATAATTTCGCACGAATTGCTTTTAATAACAGTATTATTTTTCATCTAATATTTTCAGTAGGTTTTCATCTAGTATTTTTATAAAGTACTCACTCATTTTCTTTAACTATTTCTTTGTCACTTTTTTCATTAATAGATGCACTTTGTTCAATGTCCATATTTTGAATACTTGATATAAACGAATTTTACAAGTAGTACAAGTATGACAGTCGAAAGCGCTCTTTGTATTGTGGTCGAGCCGTCTTCAGCTGTGTACGTTCGCGTGATTCCTCCGTTGCTCAACAGATGGCGCTGACCAGTTGGCTGAATGACGCAAGCGTTTGTACTCTGTGGTTTCTATAAGAAGAAATTAATGTAATTTTTTCATTGAATTGGCAACTGTTGGCATTTGATGCATTACATGTACTACGCACTATACCAGTGTTTTTTTGATGAAGTGACCCCCCGCTTGGAGCTACCGTAGGGGTGTTCATGGTCCTTCGTTGTCGGATTCAGTAGATCCGACTAAGTCTTGTGAGCCGTCCTAGGTTCTGTGTTCTAGAGGCTGGTAGCGAAGCAGGAGATTCCTAAGGTCAAAGTTCCACGGTGCGGAATTTGAAGGAGGAGTCTGGAGGAGTCCTGGGGCTGTGGCAAGGATCCAGAAGGTAGGAGCAGGCAAACGGCTAAGTCTAGCCGCTTCAATCTCAAGCTAAAAAACTATTTTTTTTAATTAATCGAATCCCTTACAATCGATTAAAAAATAAACAATCGATTTCGATGTTACAACACTACTCTCCAACCGTCTTACGGTTTTTCGATCAGCACACGTGACCTCGCGCGAGTTTCACAGTTTTTACCCATCCCACAAAAGTTCTCAACGCCGCTAAAGAAGTTTTCACTTCAAAAATGGGTTTGTTATTATGCATGCAGAGGCTCCATTTACCAAATAAATATTGCTTTTGTACATTTAGCAAGAATAAACAAATATTTTCTATGAGATTATTCAGATATGCTTAATAAATTTAAACTCAAGGGTGGCAGAATGACCCTTAAAGTACATGCTCCATGCTTACTCAGATCAGTTTAAAAATAACTTAGGGGTATATTCAGAAAAGCAAAGGTAACGCTTTCACCAAGATGTGATAAAATTTTAACAAAGCTATTAAGGACAATATAATGAAAACAAGATGGGTGACTACTACGACTAATACGAGAAAGTCCCTGCTTACACAGAAGAAAAACCAAAACCATTCATTTTTAATGCTTCCTTGTGCTTTTTCTGTTTGAACACTAATATTTATTGTCCTTGGTAAATAAAAATAACTAACATATAAATTAAAGTTTTTTTGCTTTTGTATACTACTGAAACATAAAAAATAGAGATTTACTTAAATTTTGAAATTTCTTTCTGGCAACTACAAAAGCAAACTTTATTACATTAAAGTTTTTTCTATCATTATTTTACACATAATAATTAATCAAAATCAGGCATACAGAACCCAGAATCAAAAACCGTGGATGGGCGGGCGCGCAATTATGACCCAAGCCCACTGTTGGGATAGTGGAACACTCCCATTAGGTACCACTGTAACCAGCACAATATAATCAAAAGATTACTCACGGAATTCTTGAATCGAAGCCACCTCTCCTATATCCAATCACAGGATCCTGGACGTTCTTCCAGACTGCAGTCTGCCGCTTCAAGGTTCCGCTTGTAGTTTTTGATGGGTTTTAGATTAGTACTTAAGAATATTGTCGAACATAACCAAAGAACGCTAGTCGACGTGAGTACCGTTCGTATGCTACCGCCGCCATACTGGCAGGCGTAGATAATATTCTATTTTTATTTTTTTCTAATCATAGACAAAGATTATGGCCTATGATACTGTTCTCCTTCATCCAATATGAAAGGAGTTCGGTAAACAGCGAATCAGAAACCGATAAGCACTCCTGAAATCATTATGCTGGCAAGCTAGCAATAATTGAGAGTGTTTTATATAGATATTAAACCTATGAAAAATGAAAGTAACATTATAATAACAAATCGCCTAACCAAACCGTGTTTACTTGTAAAATTAATCAACCAATTGAATGTAGCTAATGGCGTTTGCTATTACTATAATATTTAACAATATTTTAATAATTTTGTTTCAGATCACTTTCCATGGTCACTTAAAGAAGATCGAACAATGTAAAATTGTCGTGTCATCGTGTAGTGGATAAAATAAACACAAAGATGGAAAACAATGAAAAATCACTTTCAAAATGAAGGAAGATGTAGATCATAGGTGCTGGCGCGAGGCGCTCGCGACGTGAGGCTTGCCCTGTTCCTCTACAGACACAGCATGGCTTCCAGATTCGCCGCCATTTTACTATGGCTCGGTGGAAGTGAGTATGGCTATATAGATGTAGAGAATTACATTAAGGATAGCTTATTTTATTCAATAAAATGGCATAAATGGTAACTTGTGATATATGATCACTATGAAAATGTGCTATTCAGTCATAGATGTTTTGCTTGAGTCTAATACCCACGTTTAGACGATAACCACAAAGTAAGAGTTATATTACAAATATAATCTTTGGGTAGCTGCTCATTGCAAAGCAGAAGGTAGTCGATTCAGTGGTAAATATGATGGTACATGATCAATGATGCACCACCGCTTGTGCCAACAGTGATATATATGCCGTTAGGATTAACAATAATTTAGATCTTTTAATCGGAGTAAAAGAATTGCAGACCCTTAACACGTTGTATTATATAAATACAGCTAGTTTACTATTTAACGAACTAATAAAATAAAACCGTTTTGCATTCCAACAAAACGGTTATTATGTGTGTGAAAAAACACACAGCATTTGTTGAAGAAGCGTCTAAAGATTTATCCTATAAAGCCAGAAAATATTGTACTTTACCTCATTATTCCTTGGTCTGTATGTACCTGTCTCTTTCACACAGCAGCGCGCGGCCATTTTCCAAGATGCCAAGCCTGACATTTGTCAATGTCAAATCATAGTCGGTTCACCAGCAAGCTCCTTGCTCAAATGCTGTGTGTTTTTTCACACACATAATAACCGTTTTGTTGGAATGCAAAACGGTTTTATTATATGTGTTTCCAAAACACACAGCATTTGTTGAAGACCTGTTTGTGATCTGCTGGGGGAAGTATACAATTAAATGCTATGTTGAATAATAATCATTAAATATTATGATATAATTAAATCTTGTTTCATACATTTTGAAATATTTAAAGTAATAAAATTAATGAACATATTACTATGTTAACAAAAAGCTGACAATCTAAAGAACAACAATAACAACTTTCTGCCAATAATCTGAATTCAACAGAAAATAACTTTATAAAGCTTCTGCCTTTTAATAGTATTGATAGGAAAAGGATTACAAATAATAATGAAAACACTAAAAGTGAGAACAATTGATTTGATTTGAGTGAATTGATCACACTACAATATTAAGGCTCTGTGCCTTAAAGGCATTAAGTTTTTGGACATTAATTAAGTGTACTGTACTGTAGCATATATTTACTTTTATGTGTAGCACCTGCTACTCCGCTACAACCTATTTTTAAGAGTTTCAGAACTCCTCCAATTATTCTCCTCAGAATCTCATCAGTTGGTCTATTTTCTAAGCAACTCCTATACACAATAGCAGACATACTGTACACTACCAGGACCTGCATTTATGCCAGCTGCTTTAAAAAATGTTTCTGATCCAACCAGCTATCATAATGGGAATAGCTGTTCTTTTATTAAAATAAACAGACTAATTAGATCAGGTTTACTGAACCAAAACTTTGCTTCAGCAACCATCCTGACGGTCAACTGTTAGTATTATCTGTTTTAGATACAAACTTGCCAATGCATGATCTGATTATTGCTTAGCTTTCTTTTTATTTACCTTCTGATAATTTTAATAAGTTAAAATCATGAATTCTACAACTAGATCTTATAAAATATTACCTTATAGCTAATCAAATAGCCACCTTGAGACCACTTAAGCCAATTAAAGATCAGCTGTGTTTCAAGTTTGCATCATTCTATCCTCAGATAGGAGCTAAAAAGCTTTACTAGATACAGCTTTTAAAACTTAGTACACATTTTTTATTTATTTATTGCTGTGCTTGATGCTGTAGATCTACGTTAAATGTAGAAGTATTATTCTATAAGTAAACTTGTCTTCCTAAATATAGTAATTGTAACCAAAAAACTAGTTATTTCAATGCTCCCTGGCATTCATTCTATGCAACATTATTGTGCACACAATACCCAATATCTGATTGAGCTTAATACAAGTAAAAATTAAATAAAATGAATAAAAAGATGTTGAATCTCACCAACTCTTCTTTGGAAAATCCATCTCTGCTGAGGTCTAGTGAGCTATCTGATCTGCCCACCCCAACTCTCCATGCTGGAATGTACAGCTTTTCCACCTGAGGTGGGGGCCTCCCAGTAATGAGGTTTATCAGGTTCTTGTTCAAATTTATTATTGGATATAGCTCTTCTAGAGCTCTCGTCTTTGAATCTGTTAGAACCTCGGAATCAGATTTGGTGGTGGGTTTTACCTACCCAAGCTTGTAGTTCCAATAACGACTGAATGCGTCGTAAAAAATTGGCTGACCCATCTCTGCAGTCCAGCGTTACATAGTGGTGTATGACCACGCTTGCCCAATCGTAAAAAATTGGCTGACCCATCTCTGCAGTCCAGCGTTACATAGTGGTGTATGACCACGCTTGCCCAATCGTAAAAAATTGGCTGACCTATCTCTGGAGTCCAGCGTTACATAGCGGTCTATGACCGCGCTTGCCCGACAAGCTTGATAATCAACTTCAGGTACGCCCCAACTTTTGCAAACGGCCTCCGAGGCCGGGGGCAATATATGCCATTCCGGCATATGTAGGTCTGTTTCGAGATTGGCGGTCGGCTATAGTTGTATCTCCCCGAGAGGTACGCCGCCCAGAGCATGATATTCAAACGCTCTGTCAATTCCAATAGCTTCCATGTCAGGTTAAGCAGGGCTCGTGTGATCGGGCAAATCCCTGTACATTCAGAAAGATAATTCCAAATATCAACTAAGAGTGTCCTGTTGTCTTACTGCACTATTACATGTAAGTTCTCCAGGAACCTCTACTGACGACTTATGGATGACTTATGGCACCATAATAAAATATTGTGAACAACTCTTTGAGGTTCATGTACCAGGTGCCCTGCCCCTGTGGTGTACTAACCATGTGCCTGACATGTATTTGCTATTCATGTGAGCACTCCAGCCCGCATCCGATGCGTCTGTAGTGAGTGGCTCACTTTTTGTGCAGAACCACCGAGCTGTGGTATATGGCGTTCCGCCACCAAGATAATCTATCTTGCTGCACTAAAAGAGGAATCTTCCTTTTTACTGGAATTGATTAAGGCCTCTTAGAAGCTCTGCATATGTATTCACCATTCATGTGAGCACTCCAGCTCGCATCCGATGCGTCTGTAGTGAGTGGCTCACTTCTTGTGCAGAACCACCGAGCTGTGGTATATGGCGTTCCGCCACCAAGATAATCTATCTTGCTGCACTAAAAGAGGAATCCTCTTTACTGGAATTGATTAAGTCCTCTTAGAAGCTCTGTATATGGCAACAATGCAGTCACTCTTTTGGTGTGGTTAAACTTGCAAAATCAAGTAACCCTAGTAAGTACATCAATGTACTTCAAACTATTAAAATAGTTGATATTTTCAACTTTATAAAGCCATGGTACAACCTCCAGCATTCTATACCAGGATATGGGTTGGGGTTAATACTGACATCTGCTAGTTAGCATTCCAGTAACTCTTAACTAAGGTCCCCGAGGCCTGGTAACTCAATTTTGTCTGATATTTGTTTACCAGGATGTAACAGTCTTACATAGACCATAAGTCTTATGCCACTTATGCATAAAGTCTCACGAGACCCATCTGGACAGTGGCAAGGATTATGCGGGCAAGAAATTACAATATTGTAATCAATTTGCAGAAATCTATGGAATAGTTCTGCGATTGGCAGGTAAATATGCCTGTTGCACTGTTGGAGTAAGTTCCAGGCTACCACAATACTTAAGGAGAGAACCACACCCAGCAATGCAATGGGATGCAAAAAGGGTCGCAGCCAGGATACATCCAATTGAGATCTTAGATGAAAATCTTAGATTCTTATCAGAATCTTACTTAGATCCCCTCAGTTTGAGTATGGGATGCATGTATCCATTTTGCTTTTCTTATAGAGAAAGCCTATGTTTACAACTGGTGACATTTTTAATATAAGAACTCTTGACTCCTTGTTTGGGAATTTTTTCAATACATTGGGACTAGTTTTGCATTGGGATTCTCATTTTAAATGGTATTTGGCCATGTGTTTCTAATAAACATGTACATACATTTTTGGATTACTCACAATTGGTCATGTTTATAATATTAAGGTAATGAATACAAAAAATAAATAAATAAACACCTAGGTATTTAAAATAAGTTGTGTTGCCACCAATCCCGTCATTCCTATGTGTGTTATTTATGCAGCCCCCCTTGAAAACATGTAAATTTGGTAGCACAGTGTAAAGTTATTTGTATTGATTAAAAATATATATATAGGGAAATTTCTGAAAGTTAGGATTATTTCCAAATGCCTGATTGTTACTTGATTGAATTTTGTGATCAAATTAATCAGTCTTTTTATAAATAGTAACAGTCTGATGAAATATATGATTTGTAACCAAAGGACTATTCAGGATTATATTCAGGTTGGTTAAGGCACTCTGTGCCACCACATGACTGCATAACAAGCTACAAAGCCTGAAAACTGAAAATATACTTTGCAGTTGGGAGGATGTCTCTTAACAATAGGGCTTAAGATAGTACTCCTAACAATAAGGAGTCTAACAATAAGGTTATTAATTTATTTTATAATACCTTTTTCTGACCTTCCACAAATCATCTGAACACTTTTAAGTAGGTGTGTTCCAGGCCCAAATAGTTCTGTCACCTTACTAAATAAGGAGGTAGACTTAAATTCACCTGAATTTCTACCTGCCCAGTTATGTAGCTCCTGCAGACCCTGTTTTAACAACTACTGGTTTAATTCTACATAGGTCAGAAGGTCTTTGGTTTTGTTGAAGTAATATAACTTCTCATTAATTTTAGGGGCCACAAAGCCATAAGTGGTTTCATTTCTTTGTTTATGACTAATAATGGGTATATTATAATAAATATAATACAGAATTCGTCTATATACCAAAATTTTATAATTTGGCTAAAGTGAAATTGTCACTACTATTAAGAGGATTCACTAATCTCCAAGACAAAGCTTGGCGACAAAGGTAGACTGAGAGTGCATATCTGATTAGAATCATCTTTTTGATTTGATTTAGTGTTGTATGTGTTTATTTCTCTGTTGTAGCTAGCGATATAACAGGGAATCAATTCGCGGGTCACTAGACCCGTACTTGTTTACCTACGCCTTTTATTGGGATTCGGCGAGGCTTAACCCTCCACAGGCTCCACATCTTCCGAAGATGAGGAAACATCTGCGTATCGACCTTGAGGTCGGGGTCGAGATGGCCGTTCTCCATCCGAAGCAACGGCAATTTGCTAACACTATCATCACTAATCTTACCTTGATCAGAATAAGCACTCAACACAAAAAAACTGCGACACATTGCTAACACTCATCGTTAGTCTTACCTTGTGCAGATTTCGCACTTATCTTAGAACAAAACTGTAACAAATCACTAAACTTTTTGAAAAGTGAACTTTATAACAAATAATAACTCTGATAAATATCAGTTTAACTTAGAAACAAACAAAATTTGCTGTTTTTTTGTTCGATGGAAAAAATTTACCGGCTTACACGAGGAAATCTTTAAATGCTATGTTTTGACATTGACAAATGTCAGGCTTGGCATCTTGGAAAATGGCCGCGCGCTGCTGTGTGAAAGAGACAGGTACATACAGACCAAGGAATAATGAGGTAAAGTACAATATTTTCTGGCTTTATAGGATAAATCTTTAGACGCTTCTTCAACAAATGCTGTGTGTTTTGGAAACACATATAATGATACTAATATTAATAGTGAATCCATTTTTATTTTTAAATTAGACAGGACATAATTACAAAAAAAACCCTTGATGGTGGGATAAGATAAGAGTGCTATATTATGTGTAACAACTGCAATGTATAACATACCTTATCTAGCAAATAAATAAAATTGAATTGAATTGAATTGATTTTATAGGTAGTCATAAAATGTGATTCTAACAGTTTCAACTCGGAATATGTATGCACAAAACATTATCTGTTCAGGTATCTGGCAGTATAATTTTAATTAATAAGCACCTATATATGTAATTTTATTTGCTGTATTTATTTTAAAATTTGAATGTGAATGAATTTATTTTAAAGGAAATGAATTTAAATCTGACATACCTTTCTATTTTTGAATTAAGGTAATTAAATTAAGTTAAGAAAATGTGACTAACCCTGAACTTTTATTTAGGACTAGTGGACCCCGCAGACGTTGTCCTGCCTTAAAAGTATTGAAAGAGCATTCGTTTCTTTAACATCTCAAATAATAATAATTTGTTTATTTCTCACCCACAATATAGAAATAAAAAAAATATTATTATTATAATCGTTTTTATGTTACCGTCAAATACAAAATATAAAACAAATAGTGACAGATTTTTTGTATTGTTGTTCAGACTAAGTCAAACTTCTGGACGATGGCGCCACAGGCGTGAAGAAACAATGTTTCAGTTACTAACAGTTTATATAGGAAAATAAAATAAGTTGTTTTAATATTAATTTCGCAATTTTTCTATACCGTTCTCACCGTTTAAACCTTGCCTGGACTTCTACTAATATATCAAGACCAAAATTAGCCACATCAGTTCAGCCGTTCTTGAGATTTAGCGAGACTAACGAACAGCAATTCATTTTTATATATAGATTTATTATTATTATTTTAACTTTGTATGTGCTAAGTATTACAAATATACATTTTGTTAAAAAAAGGATTATGGACTTCGCTAACGAATTGGTGTTACTGTAATGTTAGTGGTAAGCTTATTAATTAAATAAATATTAAATAAATAAATAAACATTACGCTGCGACTAATAGGAGCGAAGCATCAGTGAGAAATGTTGCAAAACTGGGGAAAATCTTTTAGACAAACTCTATGCGTTTGTTTTGTAGCGGCGCGATACCTACATCAACATGACCCGCGCCTCACATGTAATGCTGACCATGCAAGACGACGCAAGCAGTGAACATTGTAAACAATTGAATACCTACGTCATACCACGTCATACTGAACTGGCCAATCAAAAGACGTATCCTGAATCACGCTATCGAAGTTTCTTAGATTCTCAGTATATATATAAATGATCCGAAGTTAGCATTTGGACCGCGGAGGTATATTCATACTAATCTATGGACTAAAGATGGAAAACAATGAAAAATCACTTTCAAAATGAAGGAAGATGTAGATCATAGGTGCTGGCGCGAGGCGCTCGCGACGTGAGGCTTGCCCTGTTCCTCTACAGACACAGCATGGCTTCCAGATTCGCCGCCATTTTAATATGGCTCGGTGGAAGTGAGTATGGCTATATAGATGTAGAGAATTACATTAAGGATAGCTTATTTTATTCAATAAATGGCATAAATGGTAACTTGTGATATATGATCACTATGAAAATGTGCTATTCAGTCATAGATGTTTTGCTTGAGTCTAATACCCACGTTTAGACGATAACCACAAAGTAAGAGTTATATTACTTTATTATTAATAAACATTACGCTGCGACTAATAGGAGCGAAGCATCAGTGAGAAATGTTGCAAAACTGGGGAAAATCTTTTAGACAAACTCTATGCGTTTGTTTTGTAGCGGCGCGATACCTACATCAACATCACCCGCGCCTCACATGTAATGCTGACCATGCAAGACGACGCAAGCAGTGAACATTGTAAACAATTGAATACCTACGTCATACCACGTCATACTGAACTGGCCAATCAAAAGACGTATCCTGAATCACGCTATCGAAGTTTCTTAGATTCTCAGTATATATACAAATGATCCGAAGTTAGCATTTGGACTGCGGAGGTATATTCATACTAATCTATGGACTGTGGTCCCCAGGCAGTGACATCGCCTGGCGGGAGATCTCCCCTTTTCTTCCACAGTTTGTTTGAACGCGCTAATCGTAGGAACTACTGGCTCGAATTGAAAAATTATTTTTGTGTTGAATAGTCCAATTATTGGGAAGGCTATATAGGCTATACAACATCATGCTATGACTAATACCAAAGTCCATGCGGACGAAGTCGCGGGCGGCCGCTAGTAGCTTATACTAGAGAGATGTCAAATCAGGAGGGGTTTATTGGCTTATGGCATTGGTTAGAAAGTTACCTTTAAGCTAGTTATTCAAGTTGGTATTGATTAAAGTTCCGGCTAGACCGAGATCTAGCACAGTTTTGAGTGGGATTTGAGTGGGTAGTGGGATTGCAGAAACTAGTGGGTAACTCCAAATTCGAGTTGAACGTTCGTTACCGCACTATAACAGTGTGAATTAATTTTGTTAAATGAATTGGCCAAAAAATTACTTTTAAATCTATCTTAAACACTCGTTACCGCACTAACACAATTCACTACCTAACTATACATTAAAACACCTATAACTTTTGTCGTCGAACCCCTAAAATGATACTTTCACTGATCATTATGCTATAGGCACAGAATACTAGCTATGATTATCGTACAAAAGGTCTGAAATATGATATACGGGCTTTCTATTACATACAAAAAATATACATGTTAAGATTTTTTACCAAATCACTTTCTTACCCCTTAAAAAGGTGAAAGTTTGTATAGTGATTCTCCGGTTAGCTGTCCTATCTTAACTATGAATACTGAATTCGAATTGGATGATGGTTATTTATTTTTTAGACCAATTTTTTCTTTCAAAAGAACAAACACAACAAAAAAGAACTAGCGAAATCGATCTAGCCGTGATGCCTTGACCAAGGAAAATAGGGATTCATTTTTATACACATATATGTAGATACATATATAAAATACTAGTGAACCAGGCAGACGTTGTCCTGCCTTAAATATATTGCAAGAGGATAGTTTCTTTATCATCTCAAAGAGTTTTTATGTTACTGCCAAATAAAAAATATAAAACAAATAGTGACAGATGTATTGTTATTCAGACAATGTCAAACTTCTGGACGATGGCGCAAAATCAATGTTTGACAGTTACTAACAGAGCGAATCTGGCAGACGTTGTTCTGCCTTAAAATATCAGAAATAAAATAATATTGCGACTATTAATTGAGATGTAAGCTATCCTATCTCTCAAGTTGGATCGAACTGCACATGGTGTGCGAATTTTATTATAATCGGTTAAGTGGTTTAGGAGTCCATTGAGGACAAACATTGTGACATTAACATATAAGTAAATATTTCAAATATATAAACGTTTTCAAACACTGCTATAAGAAACTTACGAAAACGAATAAAATCCCACCAAAACATTTTCATGTACCTAAGTCATTGCCAAGACGAGTACGTAATGTGGCTCATGTTTGCCTGCTACACATTTTGACTAAAATGTACAGTCGGCGAAGTTAGGTTAGGTAAGGGCTTAGATGAACTTAGGGTTGTAGATTCAGTAGCTTGTCTCTACATGAGATCTGATATCTTTGTTTCAGAGTAAGCCAAATGCACTCGGCTTGGTAATGTTGGATGAAAATGTTTTGACGGGAGTTCCACGCTAAATTAAAGTCGCTTGAACTATATCTCTTCTGCTTGTAAGTCGATTTTCTACACTTAAATTGTTAGCATGTTCGAAGAATAATATTCTGTTTTTAACGTATTCCATTATAATCCAATATTTTCTTATTAATTTATATTTCTTAGTTCATTTTGGCTACTTCAACAGCATGTACTAATAAAATAAAATTATTCAGATCTGTATCAAAGTAAAATAGTTTTTTTTCAACCTTTTTATTTCCACTGCTGGGCACTGGTCTCCTCTCACAAGTGAGAGGGATTTAGGCCATAGTCCAGCACGCTGGCCAAGTGCAGATTGGTGGACGTCATGCTTTCGAGAAATTATGAATTTCTCTCAGGCATGCACGGCGATCATAATCAATTAAATATCACAATATTTTCCATCACCGTGGAGCAGCGATAAATGCGCACATTACAAATTTTTTTGTCAGAGGTGCGCGCCGAAGATTTGAACCCGGGATCGGTCGCGTCTTTTTACCACTCGGCCATCGCTGCTCTCAAAATAGTTTACAAGATTTATTATTATCACTAATAACTTTTTCCGTGCTTCGGAGGGCACGATAAGCCGTCGGTCCCGGTTATTGTCGATAGATAACAGTCGTTAAACGTTGTCGGAGGCCTTATGGGCGGTTTGAAAACATCCGACAGCGGGTTGGCCACTAACCCGCATCTCCACCAACCCGCATTGGAGCAGCGTGGTGGAGTAAGCTCCAGGCCTCTCCATTAATGGGGAGAGACCCGTGCCCAGCAGTGGGACGCAAAAAGGGTTGCAGCCACTAATAACTTATTTATTTTTAATTTGTGCCATTGTTTGAGTTACCTTAGAGTTGGTATTTAAAGTTGTACAGATTAAAATATGGGTTAGTCTGAACTAAAATTCTATTAAATAATCCTATGTGAATTTGGTGAGCATGTTACTTAAACTAAAGTTAGGGTTAATTAATGTGAAATCAGTTGAAAAATGATAGAATGAAATCAGTTGGACTGGATACAGGACTTATAGCGGCCATACCTTAGAGTTAGTTATTTAAGTTAGTACTGATTATACTTCAGATTAGACAGAGATCTAACATAGTTTATCGAGTGAAATTGTACCATATAAACTTACATGTGACTACGAATCACTTAAACTATCGTTACCGCACGAGGACGATGTATATTAGGAATACTCATAATACATAATGTTCTACAATGAGATACTTATTGTACGATGAAATATTTATTCTATTTTTGGCAGGCTAAAATTAAGCATTACTTAGTAAAGAGAAAGAAACATTGAAAAAAAATCAAACAATATGCTATTTGTAAATTCATAATTCAATAGTACAATTAAAAATAATTTCTATGCACTTTTTTCTTTGGTTGAATTAGAACACATACGGACATACAATAATATGTCCATTAGTAAAAATAATCTATACATATAAAAGAGGATGTTTGTATATATGACATCGCAAAACTCAGAAACTATTAGACCGATTATTATGAAAATTGGTATGTATATGTATTTTTTCACGGAGAAGGTTTATATGCTATCCATTATTATTATTATTATTTAATATTTAAACGTGATACGGAGTTCGCGGGGTCAGCTAATAATAATATGTATAAAAGTAAGCTAAAACTGGTATATCATCTGTACACATACGTAAATACTTTATATTAAAATTTCCCCTAACGTGAATTTTTGTGAGCATGTGACCAATATTGGAGAGGAATATGTAATCAGGTCGATTAGATTATTTGCTTGTGGCATTGGTTGGAATCTAACCTAAGAGTTAACTTAGTACAATATTTATTCGAAATCGGCATCGGGGGGAAAACCTTCATAAGGTACCCGGCATCCTGGGAGGGGATACCAGGTTATGTGGGATTTGTATCACACTAAAACCCTCTCGGCGGGCGGGTCTCAAGACTCCGGGATCTGTCATGCACCTTCCGATGCTTACGGCGGCATTCTGCTAAGTACACACCGACGTACTTCTCAGGGCTGCTGACTGGACGGATCAAGCTCCCACTCTCCCCGCCCGTAACCCCAAAGGCCCCCTTTTAGTTGCCTCTTACGATCAGGCAGGGGATACGGTACCTCTATTCATATTCCCGAAGCTACAGGGACTGGCACCGGTGGATGTTTTCTACGCCCGCCCTTGGGCGGCTCCTTCGCCGAGCGGGATCCGCACGCTCCCGAGCTCGCTCGGCTTCGTCTCTTGCGCACATGACAGTGTCGCAGAAGGAGGTCACCAAGTCCCACGTGTCTCTGGAGCACACCATCGCTTCAACGGCGGCCTCCGGAACAAGTCATGTCCAATTGTTTGGGCCGGACTCCCAAGTTAGGCTGTGTTCAAGCGTGTGCTGCGCGGAAACCTAGCGTGTCCGCAGGGGTGACATCTGGCAGGCACCTCACGTCCGACGCGGTTCAGTTACGCACCGAAGTAGCCATGTTCGGTGAGTAACTGAGTCAGTCGGTAGGTGACGCGACGTGCCCTCGTCAGCCAGGCCCAGATGCTGGGCAGAATGGCACCGACGGCTCGATCACGCGCGTTCTGCGGCTCTCGCAGTATGTCGCGCCAGCGCGTTAGAGCCCATAAGGAAGGAGAAAACCAAGAGAACATAGTTATTTTTACGGACTCTAAGAGCGCGCTCCAGCATTTGGCTCGATGTAACTTGGGTCTCCGAGGCACACCGATAGCATACTCTATTCTAGAGAGTATATGTGGGTTGACAGCTAGCTCCAAATATATTAAATTGCAATGGACCGTCACACTGTGGTATCGAAGGTAATGAGAAAGTAGATTGTTTAGCCCGGCAAGCTGCTTCTGATGGCATAATACTTAACTTCTACCCATTCTTTTCTAATTATATGTATTTGATTAGTAAACAGTGCCATAAATTGTGGAAAGAGTATTTGATTTGCGTTCGAAAGAGAAAGGAATTTGGTACAAATCTGTCCAATCACAACCTCCTAAAATTCCATGGTTCGATGAAAGCAGACTATCCAGACGTGAAGCTGTTATGATAATGAGGCTTCGTTCCGGAAACAGTCCAATTCAATTCAAGAAGTTTGCATATCTCATGGGAAAACTCCCATCACCGAACTGTCATTTCTGCAAGTCTTAATGCATGTCTTAATGGAGTGTGCCCGTAACGCTGCATAGCGTAATGTTGAGTGCCGACATAATATATTGAGAAATTTTGCAGATCTTAATATTATTTTATACATGCCTCAATCAAAAATGCTAAATTTCTTGTTAATATTTATAGTAAAATTCTCTCGGATCAGTCTTTATAATTTCACTAAGACGTATTATGTGTAATATTTCATGTATGTTAAAATATATTTTGTATAGTTTTTATAGAGCGACATAAGAATCACTCAGAGATTAAGCTCTTAAATAAATGAAAAAAAACAGTGTGAATTTGTACTTAAATTTTATATTGGAGAGAATAAATTAATAAGAAATCAAGTAGACATAATTATTGCCTTATGTCGTTAATTAGAGAGTTACCGTAGTCATTCAAGTTAGTAATGATTAAACTTCGGACTAGACAGATATCCAGCACAGATGAAAATATCGTTTTTAAATTTTAATTAATTCGTTGTATTTCAAACATCATGTGATACATTTATATTTTTTGGTTGGTTGGTTGAATTTGGAGTAGTATGCGGAATTCAAAATAATAACGATTAAGCCAAAAAACGCAAAAGAAATATGTAGGTGCATTACTTAGATGCAATACTTTAATTCTAGATGCAATACTTAAATTCTATTCTACTTGTATTTTAGTGACCATATAACCAGTAACTAATATTGGATCCTCTCCATGATGAAATGTTGTAAGAAATTCCATTTTACTGATAAAATATTATACGCTGAATTAAAATCGCTTTTGAGAAACTTGATAGACTATAGCGTAAAAGATGTCTACCTTGTTTAAAAAACAAGGTTTAAAAGCATTTCTTTGTTTGTCAACCGTTTAATTATATTATTTTCAGCTATAATAAAGCATTATTGTAATCAAGAAATAATTGGAGGAAGCTGTGACTTTGAAATTTAGAATGGGAAATCTGACAAGATTATTGGCTTATAGCATTATTTAGTAAGTTACCTGGAATTAGTTCTTCAAGATAGTATTGATTGTATTTGGGACTAAAACGACATCTAACATAGTTCCACTTATGGACTGGTACTGAAGAAACTAATATTTAGCTCACTATAAAAATGTTCTATGAGTATACATGTTACATACCAATTTTAAACATACTTTCCATCTCAATCTCGCTATAGGTATAATTACAATTAGCCTGATCCTAACATTATGATGAGTCTAATAAAGGCACTCTCTAAGTCATAGTATAATAACTTGTCATATTTACTTTCAACAAAGACTAGCTGACTTTATAACTAGTTTAGTTGTTTGAATAACTAACTACTTCAGTTTCAGTACTTTGATTTAATTAGTTAAAATAACTCAATAATAAAGGTAAGCAGAATTCTTTATACTTATGTGAAATACCTGTTTTGAAATAAAAACCGCCAAAGTTAGATTGGTTTTTAATAATAGAACCAATACTTGCAATACTTTGCTACCTACTCATTTGTGTTTCCACTGTACCCATAACCCTTTTATGAAATTGCAAATTAATTTTAGATTAATATCAATCCCCATTGAAAAGTGGGACGAGCTATTCACGATGATTAGTTGTCGTCATTATTAATTACGGACCCACTTCGATCTAAGTCATTAACCATTCTGATAGCTTAGTATAGACTTTGTAAAGATTTTCAAAATCAATTTACTAAGTCTACTGTGCTACAATTTAATTGGAAAGCATCAATCAAAATGTATATTTTTAACGCTAATAGATAGATACCTAATATTCATTTTTATGAAGGTTTTCTTTATTGATAAAGAAAAGAACAAAAAGAGATTTACGCGACCCTAAATGCATTGCTGGTCACGCGTTTTTTTTCTATATTGGTGCAAAAGGCACGTCTCATGAGTATTTTTTATTTGGTACTCTAAACTTGTAGGTTCCTTTCCGTTGACCTTCCTAGTCCTGTTTTAAAAAAAAATATGTTTTCATACATAAATACAGGAGAAAATAAAAAACCGGTGAAATTGTAAAAGTACACAAGTAACCAATTAATAGTACCTTTATGATTGTACGGAACTCTCGACATGTAAAAGTGACTTGCACTTATGCGTTTTGATTTTGTAAGGATAGAAATATATATATAGAAAGTGAAAACTTGAAGGTTGCGTACACCGTTGATGCAAACCTCAGTAAATAAAATTTATTTTGAGTGCTTCACGCCATACGTACTCGTATGACCGCTCGTCAGTCATTAAACCCTCATACAAGTCGTTATTTATTTATAACGTGTGCTATAAGGGTAGCTTCCCTTGTCACCGTTCATGATAGCTTTGGAATTTGCTATAGTCATTTCATATAATATAGATATAGATATTATCTAAATACATTAATATTTTAAAATTACGTTTACGGTATTAATTCTGTATTAAACAGCTTTCATTCAATTAATAGTACCTTAACGTGCAATATTTGCTTTATTACAATTGAGATTTTTGGAACTGGTCAAATAAAAAGTGTGGTATTTAAAAGGTTTTGATTGTCTATTTACGCCTGGAAGTTTTTTACGCCAACGTGACTAAATCCCAGAGATCATTCACAGATCATAGATTACAAATAGCTATTAAATTTAAAAAAGTAGGGCGGTTATGTAACATATATGTTTAATATTATAAGTACATAGTTTACAGCTTTACATTTTCAGTGACGCCAGAATTAAGAACGAGGTGAGATGGTGCTGAATATTTTAAAAAGTATAACTGTGTCTGTGTAATTCCTTAAATCTTTAAGCGATTCTTACTTATGAAGGAATAATAATACTTGACATATCATAATATCGAGTTTTGAGCTAGATTTTTTACTCTGTTATAATATTGAGGTGATGAATTATTAAAATCACTCTGGTTAAAATCGAGTTTCAAATCAATCCCTTAAGTAAAGCTGATTATTGGGATTCCCGAAGGCCCGGGCTCTCGAAAATTTCTCTAAAGTGCCAATCTTATTCATATCTCAACCTGCCGAACGCTAAAATTATTGGTTCAGAACACGCAACACCCTTCATTTATTATACAAGGTACTGAGGACTAGAATCGTGGTTGGAGGATATTAACGTATTGACTTATGTATGTGTACTAAGTAAACTGGAAACTGTAGACCTTTGGATATTATGAGAGGACAAATAACGATAATTCGTATGGAGTTGTATGGAATCGCTGAAACAGCGAGTACGGGAGGCTGCAGGAAGACTTCTTCAACGACTTTTATTTTAAACTAGCTGAACCGACAGACGGTGTCCTGTCTTATCAGATTTATGAATATTAAATTCGAATTTTTAATGAATAAAAATAATACAGTGGTAAATTATTCATAAATTCTCTAATTTTTTAAGCGTTCTGTATCATCGCATTGTAGTTATTTATTTATAATTATTTCTTACTTTTTGTTAGAAAGATTCAATTAATCTCATCAAATTAGAAACATGCATTCGGCATTGGTTAGGTATATTATATCGCCAAAATGTATTTCGAAATGAATTAAAAGTTAAAAGTTTTATTTTTATTACCTTGTGGATTTCAATCAATGTATCTGTTCGAACGTTATGTAATGTAATTTAACATGGCTTTTTATGAACTAGAAAATGTGGTTTATTTGTAAATTAAGTACCTATCCATTTGTGGACTTAGAGAGCTATAGACGTTCAGAACTCTTGTATGCTAATGGTTTCAAATAGAAATAACTTATATAGTAATAAGGCTATCACATGAAACTATTCACATGACTACAAATTGTGATACCTACAACCTGTCGCATAAAGTCATATTTTTTGTCAAAAAATGAAATTTCTGACCACGCTTTCACAGCCACACCAAATCTAACTACTAAAAGTTGTAGTGAATTATTCGCTTTCTTGACATTTATGGCCGACTAAGAGAAATGTATTTGGAAATTAAGTAACCAGATTACGACAGCGGTTTTGTTGATGATACGGGAAGTTCGGGCACATAAAACTATTTTTTGGGTCGGATTTATTGCGGAAGGGGTAGGGATGCTCACAAATTGAATAGAGAAGTTTATATCGTTTGCCCATATACGCAGGCAATAGAGAATAAAGAATAGAGTAATTGCTTACAAACAAGGAAGAGCATATATAACCCCCTCAAATTATGCACATACGTATGAAATATGCCCATTTTGTTTTTTTTACTTAAGTAGGTAATCGCGGTCAAAGTAACGACGCAACGATTCGGTATGACTATGGTGTTGATCTAATGACGAAGTCCTAAGATAAATATGGAAATGGAGCGGACACAATAAATTAGGACAGATGTGACATTTGTTATTTGAGTAAATAGAGTGAATAAATAAATAACGTTTCACACTCATAGTACCACATTAGTCAAGTTGCCATGGACACACACAAAGACAGAAACACAAACACCCAGACCGAGAATAGAAATTTTAAACTCATCATTCAAATTTCTGCTTCGCCGGGAATCGAACCCGGGACCCTCCGATCGGCAGGTATACAGGCATGGTAACCATAACGCCACGCGGGTCGTCAAGAGTGAAGAAAAACATTGTATTATGGATGATGTAAGCATTAGGCTGCATCAACACTGGAGCTTACACGGCCATGCTGCTCCAATGGGGGGTTGGTGAAGATGCGGGTTAGTGGCCAACCCGCTGTCGGATGTTTTGTTTTTTCCATGAGTGGTTACCCATCTCACACTCGACCGCGCCCGTTTGGCTTAGTTGCATAGATCGATTGCGTCCTACACTAAGTTACTGACTAAGTAAGTGAGCGTACTTACATATACTCGTATCTAATAATTATATTGTCTAAATAATTATGATTTAATTGATTGTGCTATGACTAAATTGGAAGGAATAGAGATAAGTAACGCATTACATTCATGCTATCACATTATTAGAATTCCCAGTGTGTCTCCTGGTACCCACACCCTGACACAAACACCCAGACCGAGATAAAAAAATATTGTTCATTGGCAGTCCGCCATGGTAAATTATTGGACTAAGTATTTAATTTCTGATTCCCACAAACGTTTTAATCTCATAGACACATTAATATTAACTTTATAATCTGATAGATATTATAACAAAGCATCTATTATTGGGTCAGTGATTAATTGTTAAACAGCCAATAGGAATTTTAATGAAGTTGACTTGACACAAAACTGGTTGAGCGGCAAATTAATCTGATTTAATGTATGGTTTATTGCAAATTAAAGTAGTGATTAATGACAGTTTCAGGTATATTATATAATAATGAAATACATTTTCAATGCCTCCATATAGCGGTACTCCATATAGTGGTATTCCACTGAACTACTGTTTTGTTGGATTCTAAAATGGGAGTCCTACGGAGGAAATTCGGTGAAGAATTGGCCAGACCAATTTACAAGAGATAAGCCTCCTGCGTAGCCAAAGATATTGGAAATTCGTAGCAGTGCCGCTGCACACGACCTCAGTTAATATTAAAGCTTGCTTGAGGTTGTGTGTAGATACTTTTGGTTTGCATTAACCACTTAATACCATCTTTTTTGTACCGGGAGGGGGGGGGGACCTTCAAATATGTCCGTACCCTTTGGGAGAGGATACCGGGTTATGTGGAATTTGTACCGCACTAAAACCCCCTCGGTGGCCTAGGGAAGGCTCTGCGATAGGGAAGGAATCCGGGATCTCCAGGAGAACGCACCGGTGTCCTCCACCGGTTAAGTAAAAAAAAGTAGGATACATACCAATGCGGCTTGAGTATGCTATAGCCAGTAAAGAGTAATGCATATCAACGTCATTGACATTTTTGGTTTTTGTTAATTGATTCAAGGAATTAATACTAGCTTAATTAATTAAGTAGGACTTTTATGGGCTTTGTTACTCCTTTCGTTTGAAAACATCAGACAAAAGGCTGCCGACTAACCGTACATAGTAACATGTACTAAAACAATGTAATAAAGGAAGGTTTGGAACTTCTTATTATATAGAGAGGAGGCCTGTGCCCATGGGGAGAAAAAAGGGCTGGAACATCACTTAAATAGGATTAATCCTGCATGTAGACGTCCATACCTAAATCATCTAATAGACATATGCAATATTCCTTGTATTTGACCAGCGTTTTAAAATATGATCTCATTGACTCCAAAATCTAATACCTTTAAACGAGCAATTCTTGTATATATCTAAATATATTTTTTGAATCTCGGAAACGGCTCCAAAGATTTTGATGAAATTTAGTACCCTGGTTTCGGGGATGATAAATCGATCCAGAAAATTTTTATTGATAGAAATTGTAGTTTTGTTTAATGTTTATGCTGTTAAATATAAAATTACTCTTACTGACATCTATTGGAGAATATTAATAATACTGTGGCGTAGAAAGCCGTCAAATATCGACCGTCAATCTGCCATTCAAAAAATGACATGACATGATATGAAAGACGAAAGTTACGAAAAGTTACGAAAGCTGACTACGGAGCTAGAGACCCGGGTTCGAAACCCAAGTAGGCAAGTTGCGTTTTTTATTTTTGTGACAATTTTTTGCCAATATTATTTAGCTATTATTTTCAGATCGTTTCTATATCCTTCAAAAAAGCTTTTGTACCTGACAGATTATTAAAAAACATTTCTGCTTGTAAATAAATTATATAAAATTTTAAAATTATGTAACCGTTTCATTCTTTCTTCTAACGTAATATCGTTTAAAATGGTCGCTTATTCTGGTGAAAACTTACTCTTACGAGAAGAACGAAGTTGCAAGAGTTATCTGATGTTTTTAAACTTGTTGCAAAGTTCAGGTGGCAATCGTTTTATGAATAAGCGGAATTTAACGTTCAACAAATGCACGTTATATTTCAAATATAAAATATTTAAATTCACATTATTTCATCTTTCATTTAAGCCTAGGGTTTGACATTAGAGATGGTACTCTAGACAAATTGGGCTTTTCATTTCATAAACTTTAATTGGTATCTATATGAGATAGGTTCGTTTATTTTTTTATATTTCTTGACATTTATTTATTTAGATAGTATTTATTTACTCGAATAGTATGAAATCCAGTAAGCTTTAGGGATATCATATAATGTCGACGCGGCAGCTAAGAGATATAGCCATACGTTCATAGGTTCATAAAAAATCCATAGGTTGTAAATTTAATAGTAAGAGTGTTTATAAATTGTAAATGTGTGTAAGTAACCTGTATACGAATATGTCGAAGGAAAATCTCGATCGGTCAGGGTGTTTGTGTTTCTATCTTTGTGTGTGTCCATGGCACCCACGACACAGGATATATTTATCCTACTGTAGGGCTACGAGTTTGAAGCGTTATTTTTTTTAAATATGCGGGTAAACCATAATGACGCGAACAAATAATATTGATTCAATAGCATATATTATGATCGATGTTGCACAGTTGCCGCATAAAAGTTTTCCAATACCGTAGTATTGAAAGGCGTTAAATAAAAAAATGTAGTGTGCGTCATGTGCGAGCAAAGAAAAACGCCTAACGATATTTTTCTTGATAGTAATTATCTAAATTATGTACACATCTACAGAATGATGTTAAAAATAATTAATATCGAAGTTACAGTTAGCTCTACAAAAACACACACCCAAAAGAAACTGTACACAAAAATAAAATTAATTTCGAATCCCCACGAGAGATATTAGAGGTCGCATTGGATACAACTTATTCAATCAATGTATTCCAAACGGGCTCGCCCTTAGTACACATTTTGTTATAAATATGTATAAGGGAATGATGAAATAAATCCGAATCATAGCATATACGTACACGTATTAAACTCGCGCACGGGATGAAATATTATGATGTGGCTGGAACCGTAAATTGAATTTGGTTACATTGTAATGAGTTCTTGTCGAAGGGAACTGTGTATTGGCTTGATCTTGAATTCGATCACGTACCGTTCACTTGATTTATGTATTCCGACCACCTTTACTACAGCTGAAGGCCACGATTTGATTACTTACGTTGAGAATTTTGCTTAGTGAAGCGGTAACGGTCTGCCCGACCTTGCAATATTAGAGAAAAGTGAAAAATATGGTTAAAGATGTTACATTCCTCGATATTTCTATCAGTAAGGTAGAGTCGTGGCGCGTCTTTGAAATTGTAACTAGAATAAGCGTGTGTATAGGTATGTACGTAACCTAACGTGCATGATACTTCAGATGACAGCTATTAACTAACTGAATTACAATGTAAGGCAAAGTAATACCAAGTACCCTTAGCCGCAGCATTTCGAACTAAAAATGCATGAACTGAAAATTTAACTACTCGTAATAAAACCGCGTCCGCGTTATGATTTAGATTTTGTATTAAAATGGAAATAGTATAGTAAAAACATTAATAAATTGTGATAAAGGAAACTAACTTTACGAATATTTTGTTACGAGACGATGATACGAGAATATTTTTTTCGTAGTATTTGGAAATCTTACTTTGAACGATGTCTCACGATTCTCAAGAAGGAAACTCAATTACTAAAACAGAAAATGGACGAACTCAATCAAGCTAAAAAAGAGAAAGGACATTTGATGAAACAAATGATTCGATTGACCCAAAGTCGATAATACTGGCAAATGAATTATTCAGCAGCGATTTAGACAAAGAATAAAAAAGTTTGATGGCACCGTATAGCATTTATAACATAAAACCCGTGGATGTGTACGTGAACCCAACTTATGTTAATTCCGAGTTACGACATTTTCTTTTCCCTTTCTCGAGTGGCCTTTTTCCAAGGAAAAGTTGTATTTATACTGTCCTCTGTTCGTTCTTTACTTCGTAATGTCTCTGAATAACGATTATTGTCTACTCGCTTCTTATATTAGTATTTTTTGGGTGGATCGCTGTCAATGTATTTGTTTGTATATGTCGCATAAAATGTTTATTTACAGATATGTTTTCTTTGTCAATAAATTTGCAGTTTTTTTTATTGTTAATGATGGATACTAAGAAAGCAAACAGTCGTGAGGTATTCTCGTGGGTTTCGTATATTGACAAGGGAACCTTTTTGTTGAAAAACTATAGATTTTTTATACGTTTTCTGGTTAAAACTATAGAACTATAGAAATTATAGAACTACAATAAGCCTTTTTTTTCTGATACTAGGTACCATTTGTTAGGAATCAACGCCGGTAGTTGAATAAAAAATATGACTAAGTAGGAGAAAACGCCTATAAAAGCGAGGCCTCCTCTAAGGGAGGATTATTAGTGCTTTAATCTTGATAACGGCTGTAACTCTGCCCGATTGCGTACTGAAATTCTGTGTCTGTGCTTACTTATTATTTAATTGTTGTTGTATAAGGAAATGTTAATAATTAGAAACTAGATATGAGCGCCGATGGGTGGGAGGTCCGCGGCGGCGCGCCGACTTTTTGGTGTCGGCGGCGGCGGCGTAGTCGGCGGCGTGACCTCCAAAGGATTTTTAGATGTTGGCAGATAAAAAATAAAGAAAAACACGTAGTTTATCGATAAAAATATTAACATTTATTAAAACTTAAAAATAAATAAATTACGGTTCAGGAAAGTGTGACATTTTTGGCAATTAGGAAAAAAAACAACGTAATTATACAATTTCGAATAACAATTCGCCGATATTGCAGGTCGGTGTATGACAGGATAGTTTTTTTTATATATAAATAAATTGTACAAAAAGGCAGACGGGCCGCGTGGTGTTAAGCGATCACCGTCGCCTATGGACACGGGTAACCCCAAGGGAGCCACCCGAACATTGTCGGCTTTGAAGGAGAGCTTTTTTACAGCTTTCTTGAAGAACCCCATGTCATAGTCCACTGGAAATGTCTCAGCTGGAAGGTTGCTCCATAACTTACACGTCCGTGGTAAAAAAAAGAGCATGAAAAGAGAACGTGTAGAGCGAGCCTCTTCCCAAGCTTAGCGGTTCTAGCCTGTCGGTCAAGCTTGGGTCGTTGATGATTCGGACTGTGCGCTTTTGAACGGAGTCAAATGAGTAAAGCTGATATTTTGATGCTCCTGCCCAGAGATGGGAGCAGTACTTCTTGTGAGGTTTTACCTGGGCCTTATACAGCGTTAGGAGTTGCTCCGCAGTGAAGTACTGCCTCACCCTGTTGAGGACATTAAGCTTTTTGGATTCCAATTTGACCTTGTTCTCCAGGTGATTCCGATACTGCACTTTACTCGTAATGTCAACTCCCAAGATACCGACACTTTCACCAACGGTGAGTGCGGTTCCCTGGAACTTGGGCGCTATAACAAATGGGTGTTTTTTAGCGCAACCTTGTGTCTTTGTAAGGTTAAACTCAACAAGGTGAAGTTGACCCTATTACGAGAACCACTCCAGAGAGTTCTCGACTTCAGACACAAGTTTGATTCTGCTTTCCTCCACTTGTGACCGAAAGGCATTGGCTCGACAGGTGTATAGTGCGTCCACCGTACTATCATCTGCATATCATCTGCAATGTATACCGCGTGATTTTTGCAGAATGTCATTGATATGCAGAATGAATAGGAGACAGCACTGAGCCTTGAGGGAACACCGGTGTTAATGGGCTTCATATCTGAGCAGCATCCGTCAACAACGACCTTAATCTGCCGCTCAGACAGAAAGCTTGCCACCCAGACGCATAGACTCACGGGAAGACCGTAAGATTCGCGAAAAGGACCCAGTGCCAGACCCGGTCAAAGGCCTTTGCGATATCCAGGCATTTGCCAGATAGTTGATTTTTGGAAATTTGCATAAGGCCACAAATGCATTAAGAGGCTTTAGAGGATAGTTTTCGTTATTTTTTTAGTTAAGGTGGTAAATTAAACCCTTCTGACCATAAATCTGCAATAATATCAAAAATAAAATAAAAATAGATGAGGAAGTATAGCCATAAATAGCAGTATTTTCCTTTGCATTTCTTAAACATGCGTCACAAAACACTTGATCGTTGAGAACTGTTCTTTCTTTTTCATCTTAATTTACAATTAAGTTTTCAAAATAGTTCCAGCAGTAACTGGACTTTGATTTCACTCGGGATAGCGTCCGTAGCGACGTCACTGTATTTTTTTCTTTTTTCGTTTTATAAACGTACACATTTTACTTGAGCCGACGACGCAGCCATTTTTCATAGCTAACTGCTTAACGGTACATCGAGGTGTTGAAGTGTTTGTACAAAGCCGCAAGCACGGAGTACGACAAGGGGATGTTATATCCCCGAAGCTGTTTATACCGCTGCACTGGAAGACGTGTTCAAGCTGATGGAGTGGAATGGGCTGGGTATTAACATCAATGGCGAACACCTCACACACCTTCGATTTGCCGATGACATAGTAATCTTGTCGGAGAACCTGGAAGAGCTCAGCACTATGATAGGTGACCTCCATAGCGCCTCACAAAGGGTGAGTCTTAAGATGAACATGGACAAGACGAAGATCATGTCTAACGTCCATGTCACACATATACCGGTTGTTGTTGATGGCGCTACTCTCTAAGTTGTCGACGAGTACATCTACCTGGAACAAGCGATCCGTATGGGTAAGTCCAGCTTCGAGAGAGAGGTAACTCGTAGAATCCAACTCGGTTGGGCAGCGTTCGGGAATTTACAAAGTGTTTTCTCGTCCAGAATACCTTAGTGCCTGAAGTCGAAAGTTTTCGAGCAGTGTGTGTTGCCAGTGATGACCTACGGCGCTGAGACGTGGTCTTTTACAGTTAGCCTTTTCCACAAGCTCAAGGTCGCTCAGCGAGCGATGGAGAGGGCTATGCTTGGTGTTTCTCTACGCGACAGAATTCGTAATGATGAAATCCGTAGAAGAACTAAGGTTACCGACATAGCTCTCAAAATCTGCAAGCTGAAGTGGCAATGGGCAGGCCATATAGTTAGGAGGACTGACAACCGATGGAGAAGAAAGATCCTTGAATGGAGACCACGTCTCGGCAAAAGGAGTACAGGCCGCCCTCCAACCAGGTGGACTGACGACCTGAAGAAGACAGCGGGTAGTCGCTGGATTCAGAAGGCCCAGAACCGGGAGGAGTGGCGAACGTTAGGGGAGGCCTATGTCCAGCAGTGGACAGTAAAAGGCTGATGGATGGATGGATGGAACTGCTTAACGCGTCCTACTTCAACAACAAGCACGTTCATACTATTTGACTAGTGACCGATTCAACTATGTCTCTCGCTCACTCGGCGCGCCGTTACCTTTTCGCGGCGGCGGCGGCGCGGCGAAATCTGCGGCGGCGGCGGCGCGCCGGCGCGGCGCTCATATCTATTAGAAACCTTAAATCGTTACCTGTAAATTGTATCAAAGGCTTTGTGAATTAAATGGTGATCTAAATATTCTGCTTCTGGTTTTCATTTCTAAAATCAGAAGTGGGATAGACGCGCGCCCCACATTAAAGTTTCATCCTGAACAAATGCAGAAATCAGTACGCACGTTTTTTTTACATTTTTCGTGTATCGATTAAACAATCTGTACCAGTTCAGTGATAACTCTCGGAGTGAGACTTACTCGTATATTTGAAAACGTTGGGTAAGGTCAGAACCCGTAAGTAAAAAATAATTCTTTTAAGAAAATATTTATTTGCGGTATGTAGTATATGTGGTATAGTTTTATGTTAAATTTTACCATAGTGAAGTTTTAAATATTTGTCGGTAATTTATTGTTAATTTTGACGCACATGTGGTAGCAATTTTTTGACCTTATAGCTGACTAGGTTATCGACAGGCACCAATAGTCTTATCAGGAAAACAAGTAAAAAAAATTTACAATATTCATCTTTCCTTGTAAATAAAAAGTTGTGTCTTTACAATTAAACGGGCTTCACATATGTACAGACAGGGCACACTTAATATTTTAAACCTTTTAAAGAGAGGCTCGCAGCTTGTTAATGGAGTGGTATTAGCTATAGCGCGAATACATCTCTTTTGTGCTATAAACGCTTTATTGAAATCTGTAGTTTCCCCAGAGTAGTATTCTGTATCGAAGATTCGACGATGGATACGTCTATCCATGATAAAAATTTAATGCTACATTTGTTACTTATTAGTTTTGCGAATCCAAGTGAAAAAGCATTTTTTTTGTTACTTTAAAAATACTCTGCTTATCCTTTGCTTTTGAGATAAGTTTATGCATGAAGAAAATGAGTACCTAGTTCTTGCAGTCGGTTAATTTTACCTTTTCAAAAGTATTTATTTGTACCCAACGAGTACAGTACAGTCACTGGGGAGTAAGTAATGGCAACATTTTTGTTAAATATTTCCGAATCGAGAGTGCACGCAATTATTTCCGTGAAACAGTGTTTTTGAATATTTGTAGTCATTTCAAAGCAAGAAGTCAATTTATAAACTTGGTATCTGATATTTTTCTGAATACCTACAAATGTAAGCATTAAACAAAGACGTTTAATCTTTACTTCAAAAATTGAATTGGTTGGTCTGTACCAAAAGTAAATTTTAGCAAACTTGCATAAATAACCGAATACAATCTTAAAGTTAAAAGTGACAGTTGATATTTTATATAGATTGCATATGCTATGAGTATTCGTATAATTAACTATCAAAGTTGTTGGCTGAGAGTTACGAGTATTTATCAATTTTTATTCAAGTAACATGGGACAAAACCTTGAGATTTTTCTTGAGTTTTCAGACTCTCCTCTAATGAAGGAAGCAAGTTGAGAATGGGTGCTGGAAGCTTAAAAATGACACTCTAGATCAGTGGTTGAAGTAGTGTTGACAACCAAGAATAACAGTACTAAAAAGAAAGTTGCTCTCTTTACCTATTACTTACTTTTTATGATTAATGATTTTTTAAGGTAAATAAGTGACATTAAGCAAGCTCAATTATAAACCAACGGTATAATGTGATATAACAGTTTTGTTTGTCAGATTTAATTGATGTCTAGTGCATTTACAGACAAGGTTTATACTGGATACTATCGTTCTTTTTTGACTACCTACCTACTTTGTTAATCATTTTGTTAACGCACAAATTGCTAAACCATTTTCAGATGAAATAGGTACAGGGAGTTTTTTTTTTCGGCTACCTATATACCTTTACCGCTGACCAATTTGAATATTCGTTACTGACTGCGATTAGTAAAGATATCAGAAACGGTTTTGTAAGTTGTAGCAGAGTAATGTCAGGTAGGCCGAGCTTCAACCTGTGTACCTTTACTACGGGAGAACACGAGGACATGTGATTTGGTCAGTTCTAACTGTGCACATTGTTATTCTAGCTGGTAGCAATAGTGAACCGGCAGTGAGTTACATAAATCTTTCATAATAACAAATTACTTTTCCTTTAAAAGTTTGTTCATAAAATTTCATTTTCTTAATGTTACGCTTGTGTTTCAATGTGCAAATAAGTTTTTTTTCGCGTGATACTAAACTTGTCATTATGTCTGCTATCGAATTTTTATTTTTGGTAAATGACAGTGTCGTCTGTTGGCCAAGACTGTGTAATGCCTGGGTATTACTAGTGATGACAGCGTGACGATATTGGCTGAACTTGTAATAAAACATTCTACTGGTTTAAGCACGCTTTTACCATGGTGCTATAAACATTTGTAACAAAGTGTAACACACTGTGTACTATTGACAGCAAGATGAAAATATTAAGAAAAATGCTAGCATACAACCCGCGGGCTCTGTAACCCCGGGGGGCTTTACTGGTGACTTCATTTTTTACATCCTATCTGACCCAAGTTTTTTTTTTCTATATTGGTAAATTTTTGTTAGTTTTATTGGACCTAAAAGTTCTTCTAAGTACGTTGTTCCTAATTTATGCACAAATATATTAATTTTCTTTACATGTCATTTTTGAAGCTGTTACCATAAAATGAAACCTGATTCATATTTCTTTTTTGATATAGTTAAGTGTTCTAAACGATTGCCTTTCGAACAATTAATAAGTCTAATACATTCTCTGCAATATCGGCTGCGCATTTAATGTTACCTATAAAGAGTGCCTGTGAACAACATATGTACAACAGAAATCTACGATGAACACTGTTTTTACAGATTGGAAATGCGGTGATACAAGACTAGTGTGATCATATATAAACATCTCGTCATGATCGTAGAATAGTGTCGGTTTTGAAAAAATACCGAAAATGATATTTTGCTTTATTTCGATAGCAAATAATAGGTATTATTGTAACTTGATAAAAAAATTTTGATTTTACATATAGTTTTGAAATTATGCAACTGGTATACTGACGGATTTGATTAGCGATCGTAGAACAATGGCGGGTTTGCTTGTCCGACTATCTATTAAGCGCGGAACGTCCGAAACACGCCGACGGACCTACGCATTCGTCACTTTCCGTCGAACTCCTACGCGGTCGGCGTGATTTTGTTATTATGCCGTAATAATTTACGTTTTCTGAATATTATATTTTTTCACATCTGCTATTTATTGCGCAAATTGTAAAAAGGATTTAAAAATGAAGTCAAGAAGGTCTGAACTTATGATAAGACTGGTAGAAGAACAATCTCAAAACGAGGAAAAAACACGATTGAAAAATTCTAACCAAGATTATTACGACAGTGATGAGGATTGCATACCAGGAACTCCAGGTAAGTAAATTAATTAGATGAAATAATTTATTTCGTTAATTTCAATAATTTGTATCAAAATATCAGAAGAGTATTTAAAAACGTCGGTTTTAATTACCCGTCACTCTTCTATGGAAGTTTATTAAACATTTATAGATTTAATTTTTTTATAAAAACATTTGATACACTAATAGTAAAGTATAATTAGTAGTTTTGTAATGTTTTTATAACAATGATTGGTATTCGTAGTGTATGTAATTATACAGCGTTTTCCTACGGACATGGCAGTGACGGACGGTCACAATCGACGATATTCTGCGCACACGGTTTTGTATTTCTGTGTCGTATGTGTACTTCCAACTTTTTTTTTCGAACTGAAATTTACATCCGCCTTTTTTCTAACACAAAAAATCTACGATTTTAATCTATTTATAATAATTTTTATGCACGTGCTAACTTCGTGTTATTAAACATATTTTCTGTAAATAAAAATAATTTTTCTGTTACTATACATAATTTTCATACCTACAACGTGTTTTAATGTTACGTTCACAGAAGACTGAAGATTTACAGTTTCACTTCACCTACACGTTATTATTTTCAGAATGCTTTTCACCATTACCACTAAGAGCGCACAATATAATTGAAAAAATGCATGAAGTTTATAAAGACGTTTTTGAAGATGACCTCATACTTGGAGGTGAAATAAGTAAAAAACCAGCAGATAAAGAAAATTTGAACATACAGTCACCGAATTCCATTCTAAAACAAGATCATTTTTTGCCAGTGGACCAGAAAGAGTCCCCATATTTACCCCCAGCAGAAAATCAGCAATGTATTGATATTGATAAATACGATGGAAGCACTTTGGTAGAAATAGACATGAGAGGGAAGCATAAAAACCACAAAAAAGTTATTAACGATGAGATGACAATGTCAGTTTGTGCTCATGTGAATTCGTTTGCGCCTGTAGAGTCTCATTATAATAGGGCAGCGTCGAAAAGACTATATTTGGATGGAAGTTTGAGCATCGCTCGCATGTTTAATTTTTACAAAGAATGGCCCGATCTTCAAAAATATTCTAACAAAGCTACAAGCCTCAGGCAATATAGGGATATTGTTAATAGTAATTTTAAATTTAAGTTTCCATATTCCAAAAAAAGATACTTGCGACCAGTGCCATAGTTTTAAAAATGCATAAAATCCGTCCGAGGAGCTCAAGGAACAGTATTCTAAACATCAATTCAACAAAATTTTATCCAGGACCATAAAAAACAAAGACAAAACTGACGCACTTGATGGTCGTGTTGCTTGGGCTACGTTTGATTTCCAAAAGGTACTAACCTGTCCGCATGGGCAGATGAGTATTTTATATTATAAAAGAAAGTTGTCCTGTTATAATTTCACAATTTACGACATGGTCCAGAAACAAGGGTATTGTTATATGTGGGATGAAAGTATCGCTAAACGTGGGGCAAACGAAGTAGCCAGTTGCTTGTATGACTTCATAAAAAAATATTATTTACAAAACGGTATAAAAGAGTTTCGATTCTGGTCTGACAATTGTGCAGGCCAGAATCGAAACCGAATAGTTTTTTTATATGTATGCTCATGCAGCGAAAGAATTTGGTGTGACCATAACTCACAGGTTTCTGGAGAAGGGACACACCCAAAATGAAGGGGATTCCGTCCATAGCGTTATTGAAAGAGCCGCTGAACATAAATTAATTTACACGCCGGATGAATGGAAATTGGCTGTACGATGGGCAAAAATAACAGGGGAAACCTATGAGGTCATAGATGTAAACCAGTCAATGGTTTTTGACTTTAAAGAACAACTAAAAAATAAAAATTGGGTTAAGAACACCGACAATCGTAAAGTTACATGGACAGCCATTAAAGAAGTGCATGTCGAGGAAACGCAGAGTAATAAGATTCGTTATAAGTACTCCTTAAACGATGATTATATGACGCTTGTCCTTAGAAAAGAGACTAGAAACTATAATACACCAATCTTACGCGAAGCTTACTCTAATCCGATTCCCATCAGCAACGATAAGTATAACGATCTTATTAGTCTTTGCAATTCGGGTGTAATCTAACAAGTACCACGATTTATTCAAAAATTTAACTCATTCTGGAAAGGTTTCTAATAATGACGATGAATCTGAATAGGTAAATTTTATCGAATAAAAAACATTGTTACTACTTATTATTCATATTTTATTTAAATATATTATTAGGATTTTTTTCGTGAAAATTCTGATCTCGTTGTTGATCTCTATTGATTAATTTATTGATGTCATACAATACATAGATACATAACTTTCTAGTGCTTAAGTACCGTATCATAGGTATTACTTACAAATAAGAATTATTATTAGTATCTTAATTAAATAAAAGGTACCAAGTGTTAAGACTTCATACTTTAGCTTATTTTTTTAGTATATTAAGTAGTTATTATGTTCATAAAAGTGATTGTAAGAAAATTAAAATTTGATTTATCTAATTACTTAAGTTGATAAAATAATAAAACTTATTACATAAATAAAATTCTTTTATTTTAAAAAAAATATTTCATATCCGTCAACATTATTTCATTATAAGTTGGTAGAACATGAACGTAAAGTAAGATCCGACATTTTATTAGAGTAGGTTTCCGAAGAAAAATGTCGGTTAAGACTTTGCAACTGATAAGACTCCGAAGTATAACGAAACATGTGAATTTTCTTGAAAACTACGCAATTATTTTGTATTGTTGCTATTGTATATTAAAAACATCATTTTTTATTAGATGCATGTAAATTTCTAGCGCTGTTGATTTTAAATTAAAAGGTATATGACAAAAAAACGGTTGAAAAAACTTTAAATGGCCGCCACGTAAAATATGACTTACAGCAGATCCGTCAATGTTCTACGACCATGACGATCTAGTTGAAGCCGTGTTATTGTTAACAGAAATCCGTGATGAACACTGTTGTTACAGATTGCAATGCGGTGATACAAGACTAGTGGGATCCTATATAAACATCTAGTTGAAGCCGTGTTATTGTTAACAGAGATCCGTGATGAACACTGTTGTTACAGATTGCAATGCGGTGATACACGACTAGTGTAATATTGTACGAACATCACCTAGGTCAAGCCGTGTTTAAGTTTGGGCTACTCAAGTTCACATGCAAGCCGGTATTGTAAGAAGTCATAAAAATTTAAGAAAAATATAAGGTTTTAACAGGACTTGTTTCATTTTGCAGTTCTTGAATCAGACCCACACGATCGAGGACGAACGTGTAAACAGGACGGCCGGATGTTATCGTTAAAAAGGAGCTCAGTTGTTATGTTAAACTTTTGAACTAGATGGCGCTACGAGTACATTCATTTAGAAAAAGCAACAACCTGTTAATTATTATTCTATTTATAGCCATTTATTTTATTTATTTTACTTTGTTCTTTTACCTTTCGCTTCAAAGTTCCATTACTATTTTTGTTTTAATTCTGAAGCTTAGTTTTAATGACTGTTCCAAAACTTTAATGAAATATCTCATAAGCTTAATTCTTATCTAGAAGCGCTTGTTATAAATTGCAGTTAAGTCACTAGAACATCTCATGCTTTATGATTCAAAACCTAATTGCTAGATTTATTACAAAAAAAAAAAAACTTTAAATTTCAAAAAGTGCTGCAGACAACAGGCCGATCTTTAAGTTTGGTATTTAGTTTGATTTGTTCTCATTTGCAGAAGCTAATCCTTGAGATGTCATCATGCGTTTGAAGGCTGCTGCCTCCGCCACTGTACGGTACGTGGCGCTCTCGTGTGCTTCTACGTGGCACCAGGCGCTCAAGAGCTTCAGTGCACTGCTACTTAAGTGTATGGCATTGAAGGACCTTCACCGCCTGGCGGGGACGCCAGGATGTCAGGAGAGGCCGTGTTAGGAATCAACGCCGGTAGTTGAATAAAAAATATGACTAAGTAGGAGAAAACGCCTATAAAAGCGAGGCCTCCTCTAAGGGAGGATTATTAGTGCTTTAATCTTGATAACGGCTGTAACTCTGCCCGATTGCGTACTGAAATTCTGTGTCTGTGCTTACTTATTATTTAATTGTTGTTGTATAAGGAAATGTTAATAATTAGAAACCTTAAATCGTTACCTGTAAATTGTATCAAAGGCTTTGTGAATTAAATGGTGATCTAAATATTCTGCTTCTGGTTTTCATTTCTAAAACATTAGTCTATGAAATATTATTTTTAATAGGTATTTATTTTATCCTCCAAATTAATATTCAGATGTAAGTATACGTTATTACTTCGTCATTGGGTTTCTAAAACAATAGGAGTAAGTACTGAATAAGTATTCGGTCCAGCAATTTCGGTAGGAATTGACTGTTACAGACGGACAACAGACACTCGAATGAGGCACCGTTTAGTGTGATATAGAAACGGTTTTATTGTTTATCATTTCTTGTGCTCCCTAAAGGTCAATATATTAAAAGAATTTGACACCTTTGTTGTGTAAATTTTTCCGAATTTTTAGAGTACATAAGATACCTATTTGGAAAGTACACAACCACAATAAAATAATAAATTAACCTCAATATCTACTTTATATTTTCAAACCAGTTCAATAAAAATAATTAATAAAACAGAAAAACTATTCAATTTGATGCCACATTCTTAAAGCATTGTTTTAAGTTTACTATTTAAATAAGGTGCAGTATGGAGATGTTAAATGGGTAAAATTCAACTTACATTGATTTCAGCAAAATTGATAAAACAAAGTGAATAGATAAAACAAGTCACAAAGAAAATACAACGCACCGAATATTACACCCACTCTTTTCATGATTCTCACGTTTTAGAGTTAACCGTTACAATAGTCACAAACGAAACGACTGAATAGAATGGGATATAATTGCATTTTCCGCACATTTTGAGCGGGATGATTTCAAATACGTGCACAATCACATAAAAACTAGTTAAGCAGCACCATTGCGAGGAGGTTAATAGTCCTCATACGAACTCATACTATCCGTGTGCCAATTTTGCGGACCGAATAATTCGTGCTCAGGTTGTGTTTAAACAGAATTTGCACGAATTTGATAGCTTCGAGATTGGTATACCTGCTTGTACATAGAAAGAGATAGATACCGTCAGCATACGTGTCTATAATTTGATTTCAGGACAGCATTTAATTTTATTAAAACGTACAGTCATTTTGGGTAACTTTGAATTGACGTTTAACTTTGAACAAAGTTGGAAAAAAGATTTAACAATTTATTGCATCGAAACTTTTTTATGTTTCAATATAATAACTGTATATAATGGATTGCCAAAATGTTTTTGTACCAAATGAAAATTAAAAAAATAAACTGTTAATGCCATAATTATGTAAATTCCCGCATTTTCCGTGGTGAAGTTGCTGGAAGTTTTTGAGCTCTGATTTGGAATCGTAAACTAGTCCACTTTGATTCATATGCCAAAACCAAGCTATTTGTTACTTTTGTACGTCAGTGTAGATCTCATTTTTATAGATTAGGTTCTTAAATTTAATAATGCCTTCTTTTTATTTTACCTAAACCTTAAAATATTAAGGTTTTTACATTCTAAAAAAATATATTCAATTCGAGTTTTAGGGGAAATTATGGGTAGTTCTGTTGTTTCTTCCGTAAATTTATTTCGTTAGAAAAAACAACCAACTCAAAAGGACACTATTCAGGTGTCATCAATTGAAATTAGTTTTAATAATAAAAATAATGTAAAAAATGTTCAAAGTTACCCGAATTGTACGTAGTGTGTTTGTCTTTTAAAATGTTAAGGCTGCTTCTAATATTAGGATAGTGCCGAAAACAAAAACTTTTATTTAAGTATATAAATTTTGGGAACCACTTAGAGAATTCAATTTATAAACGATTTGAACCTTTAAAATCTCTTGCAAAATCAATAACAAAGTATATTGTGTGGGGCGTTTTTAAGCCGTACAAAACTTTGATATGGTTGTATCATAATGTGTGATTCTATCATATCTCCGGCACGGTCATAAGAAATCTGTCACTATGCCGAATAAAATTATTTCCCTTTTTTTCAAATAACCTCACTGGTTTTTTATTTATTTTTTATAATCATAATATATGAGCTTTATAAAAATATATTTTAATACAGGTGTGTTCGGTCTCCGCGACATCCAGCTGTCAGTGCCAGAAGCCGTGGGCGTGGGCTCGAGCGCAACGCTGGGCTGCCGCTGGTCACTCGACACCGGCGAGGCATTATACACCGTCAAGTGGTATCATGGCGCACAGGAATTCTTCCGCTTCGTGCCTAAAGAGCTCCCCAATACCAGGGTCTTTTCACAGACTGGAATCAGTGTTGATGTAAGTGTTTCCATTCTGGAATAATGTATTGCAATAATTTGACCGTTCCAAATAAGGCGCACCCCCTCAGATCATCATCATTAATAACACTATGGTAATGAGCAGAAGACTGCTAAATAAACTGTGTTTTTGAGAGGACAATTTTAGAACTGAAAAGTACATAAGTTTCAATAATTGAGCGTGTTTCGAAACACTCAGCAATGGTTTGATAAATGTGTGGAACCAACACACAAAAGCAATTTTTTTGTCTTATACTCGTATGTGCCCCAAGATTAACCTTGGGTGATCGTGGCGCGATTTAGAAATATTCAAATTCTTCATTATCATCTAAAAGTTCACTTATCATAAAAATAATGGTAAAGAGAAGTGCGATTAGAAGTATTTTTGTATGAGCATAATTGCACGGCCTATGCATATTTCCGGTGTCAAGTACGAATATTTAAATCCAATTTTTGATCGTTTCATTGAAATCTCACACAAATAGTTCAAATTATTGAATCATAGGTAATGCGTCAGTAAAAGCAGTCAGATAAAGGAGTTAAGCGAAGGCAGTTTGACCAGAACCTTTCGTATATCACTTTCGTATATTATTGTATTGTTATTTTATTCCACATCATACGGGCATCGTAATTTAATGTTGATTTCAGTCAGTTAAGTGATTATTGAACAAATTTCCATCAGTTTTATTCGATATATCAAAAATGCCCCAGAATGTAAAAATAAAACAAGTCATGTTTCCCGTCAAAACTCCCAAGAAAAGTTTTATTTTTACTGACCATTGGTCAAGTGCATATTGGCACAATTCTCAGATTTATTAAAATACTAGCTGTGCCCGCGACGTCGTCCGCGTGTATAAAGACTTTTATAAAATCCGGGCGAAGCAGAAATTTCAATGATGAGTTTAAACTGTTCTCGGTCTGGGTGGTTGTGTTTCTGTCTCTATGTGTGTTCATGGCACCCACGACACAGGGTATATCTACCCTAATGTAAGGCTATACGTGTGAAATGTTATTTTTTATTTTTTTACACTATTTACTTACTTTTATTAGTCTTAAGGCTTTTATTTGAAATTATCTCCATCGATTCACTTTGGAGAAGAAATGAATATTGCTCAATAACGCCATCTACCGTATGACATGTAAACTTTGTGGTTGATAAATCGAATGTCAAATTACCAAATAGGTAGATATTGAGATTAACAGTTGGTTCACAAAAAGTTTCTCTTCGTCACCTAGATGTCTACAGTGGCTTTGTACATTCTGTATGAAGGTTTAGATTCCGTATCTTACAACCTTAATGCTGGATGCATTGAGATTGTAAGATTTGGATTTCGGTTCATTGAAGCTTGAGGCCTCCTCAATATTGGGAGAGCTCCATGCTCAGCAGTGGAATGCTAAAAAGGTTGCAGCTTGATGTAATGTAGCGATAATAATCGTTTCAGCTGCAGCCTGTTCATAATCTTCCACCCCAAAAGAAGACTAATAAGCTGAGCAACTAACTCAATGGAGCCTGTGATGTAAGGTTCGGCGGCGGTAAGGCTCGCGATGCGCTTATTAGGTACCTAAGTCTAGCCATACTCGGCCAACGAAAGAAAATACAGTAAGCTGATCTAAGTATATTTAATATAGTCGACAATATTAGTGAGAGTTCAAAATAATTTTACTTAAATTTAAACTTTTATTTATGGTTTTGAATGGGCTGTTACCGAAACTTTCATACAAAATCCCCAAAGTGCCTTTTAAGTTTATGTCGCGTATTGTGTAAATGAACATAACTTTTTTGTTTATCACCCGATTAATATGAAATACACACTAATGTTACGAAAATTCATTCAACAATATATCAGTAAACACATCATTCAAAGAAGGGAAAAGAATTTGAGAATGAAATATTAAGTTAATGTTAATTATTGTACGCTTGAGATACCAACTTTCGAATCCATTTTATTTGCTATTGAGGGGTAGTTTTGAAAAAAGCTTAAATAGAATTCTTACTATGTTAGTAAAGATTACAAATACAAAATTATAAGTATATTACTCTGCACAAAAATATTCTGTACATCAAGTTTCGACACTCAATTTTCAAAGAGTTTCAAAGAAAATTGACATTTAAAGGGTGAATTTCGGGAAATGCTGAAACACGTATTCTTTTATTTTGGTTAGAAAATATTTATACCAAATTTCAAGAAAATCTATTGAAAAAATCCAAGTTTTCCATACAAATCTTCATCGCTCATTTCACACCCTTAAAGGGTGATTTTTAAAATTATCTATAGCCTAAATGTTAGCGAGGACAAATATATATAAAACAAAAAAAGTTTCATCAAAATCCGTCCAGTAGTTTTTGCGTGAAAAGCTAACAACAGACAGACAGACAGACAGACAGACAGACAGACAGACAGACAGACAGACAGACAGACAGACAATAATTTCAAAACTTATATTTTTAGCTTCTGTTACTTATAAAAAGACCCCTAGAAGTATTTTTTTTAATTTATATGCAATGTACAGAATTGACCCTGCTTACAGTTTTATTATATGTATAGATAATGGCACATTTTCTAGAAAAGTAGATGTTGTTCCGGTTCTATGTTCCACCTGGGCTCTTAGAAGTAGCAAATTTGTGGGCTTGTCTCATCTCATCCTGGAATTTTATCTGTTTTTTATCGGAATTTCTATCGGACTCACATGATCAAAATTCAAAGGATTTTACGTTTGTTAGATTCAAGGAATTTCGTTATTAATAGAAAATATTGTAGTGATGATACAAATAACTGTAATGATCCTTTTTATGTTGTAAACGGTTTGTATTGTGAAACATAAAGCAATTTATATAAGTACAACACTAAAACGTTAAGCTCACCTATACAGAGGAAATGTTCGACGCTACGTTTATTTCCTCCGATTACGGTAAGTGGCACTATTTACACAAAACGACTTCCACAGCTGCGATAAACAAAGTCATAACAGTGATTACATATGGGTCAATAGTTTTGCGACATCTTGGTAGTTCGTTAAACTGCCTTTGCCGAATGTGCCACAAAAAATCACTTAAGAAAGTCGTCGAGCGGCGGCACGTTAAACCTTTAGTTGTTGGCACGACGCCACAGCGCCTGTAACATTGTGCCAAAATAATACATTAAAAACAGTTTCATAGGATAACGAATACTCAAAGTTTACATCGAGATGGAAACAAGCGTAAGTCAAATGGTCTTGAGCGTGGCGCTTGAAAATCGGGTCGACGTCGCTCACGAGAAGGGGTCCGACATGATTTAGTTCGGCGGTTTCTCAAAGTGGACCAACTTTCCGTAAGATGGATCGAAGCTTTTAGCTCAATTTGACTTGCTACCAGCTGCGTATGCTGAAGTGCACACGGTCTTAGAATGCGATTTCATAATCGTTAGCTCACGCTCACACAAGCGCATTGAAAGCCAAAAGTAGCACATACGAACACGCTAAAGTCCTCTTTAATTTTACAAAATGATGTCCCTAATGTACAAAGTTTCCACATTGTTATGAAATCGGTCCCAAGCTACGGTAGTTTATTTTAGTTCTTTGTTGAAATCATGGATATTTTGTTTTAGTTCTATAATGAGGTAAATTATGTATTTAAGTTTGTAAATTTTGATAAATTTTACGCATTTCTTGTACGAAAAATATTGAGCAACATTTTCCTTGTAATTGAACAGCAATCTGAAAATACAAACCAATACGTTATGACTTCAATATATGTACATAGATAGGTACGAATAGCCACAGAGAATGTAATCACCAGCGTTCAAAATATATAGGTTAAAATTCAGCGAAGCTCGACGAAAATAATAAAATGTGACGTGCAAAACGATATTATAAATTTTACGATACGGTATAATTTGATTGCATGTCATATTTTCATATTTTTGTTACATTTACCGTGAAATGTGAAATGAAATGTTCGTGACGGTGATTTTTCAAACAGTCGTCACCACGATAGTTTTAGATTAAAGTTTTTATTGCTGGTGATACACTCTGACTCGTTTTAAGTTTTCAATGACTTTTGAAGTAGTGTGGATTTATGGTGTATCATTTCGACTCATATTTATGAGAGGTGTTATTCTAGTCTGTCGTACCTTTTTGAGCAAAGCAAGCGTTGAATAAAATTGATTTGAAAATAGTTTGAGTTGGGTAGATACTGTGAGGTTTCTTTGAGAATTACTTTGTTCTGTATAGGTACTATCTACGCCGAAGCGTATAGACAGTAAGTAAATCACTTATGTGCACTTTGCAATAGCTGCGAGATCCATGAAATTTGTTTATATTATTTTTAAGAAGAGTATATTTTCTTGTTATATACGTTTCCGTTCGTACAATTTTCGAATGATAGTTTTTGAAGTATATTTTTATTTATATTATTATGTCCTTTAGATAACATCATATTAATTTTTTTTATGTTTTTTATTTGAATGGAGTATCAGAGGAGCATGCAGACCACGCGGTGTTAAGTGGTCGCTGCAGCCCATGGACATCTACATACAACCTCAAGCAAGCATAGTAAGTCTTGTCGTCGTATGCAGTTGCGCTGCTACTCCGGAGGCTGGTGGTCGCCTCATGTAAGTGTGGCCGGCAACTGCACCCGGGCGAAGCATAATAGTTCTACCACCCACAATTTAATGTAAATTTACAAAGCCTTTGATCAGATGATTAATCCCAGGAGAGCGGATGCCAAAGCAAATGCGCTTAATAGGTGCACAGTTGTAGTAATATGAATAGGGTAAAACGGCTTCACCATGTTAATATTATTTTTGTCCGTAGGTGTCAAGATCAGGCGCGCAGCAAGTCGTTCTACGGGGCGCGGGGCGCGGTCTCAGCGGGCGGTACCGGTGCGAGGTGTCCGCTGATGCACCCTTCTTCCACACTGTGTACAAGAGCGCTTTTATGCGGGTCGTGGGTCAGTTTGTAGCAATTTTTTATTTTAATTCCATACGTCATCTAACCTAAGTCTTATTCAGCATCAAGAGCTGCCTCACTCTGTTCACGACACCATGATGTATCTTAGTGCTACAAGTGCTTCAATACTGATTTATAATTATTTTTATTTTTAGTGTCATCTCCCAAGATACTTACGTCGATGGTAAATGCGGAAAATTGTGTATTCGTGGCCTGTTATACCAAACAAGTTTGAGTTCATACTATTCCGTGACCAGGTCCAAAGATTTCTTGACTTCAACACAAGTTTGATTTTGCATTCCTCCACTTGAGATAGTGAGGCACTTGTGATGGTTCGACAGTTGTATGGTTCATCCCCCTTATTATCAACAGCGAAAGTGCATATGAAGTGATCTAGTGCGACTAGACGCTGTTTTCTTTAGGATTGGGGTAGGTTAGATTAGGTAGGTTAGGTTAGCGATAAAACCTAGTGTCAAAAAATCTATTGAGGCCAATTATTAAATAGGTAATCTTTACTTACAAATAATATTTTTGTTTATAAAAGCTTTGGTGTCGGACGCGGTTCCATATTGTACCTACAAAAGCTCGTTTCTACGTGTCGTAGGTTAGTTTATAACTGTTATTTGTTTAATTTGTAACATTCATATATATACGAAATCAGAGAAGGAAAACTATGTAGGTACAGTTGTCATAACTTTGTAGGTCCGCCTGAAAAAGTCTCTCGAGAGAACCAAATTTCCAAATTACTTATTTTTAGAATATTGTGTATTGTGATAAAATTTTACAATTATATATTAAAAATAATTTCCTAAGATTTTCTCACCATGTAAAAATAATACGAGTTATTTTCATTAAATAACACATTAAATAAATAACCCTCAATTATGATTTTATTGATTTTTCTATTCACTGTCGGCAAAATAAGAAAAACTTAATTTACTGATTTTCGTAAGCTGAACTTTATAGTATAATAATGAGGTTACAGATACGTTAGTTGTAGTTTTTCTTAGCTCAATACGCCACATGTAAAAACTGGCACATTTATATTTTAAAATTTTCTTATTATTCTGAAAGGTTTTTCGTTTATTG
Organism: Pyrgus malvae; assembly: GCA_911387765.1. NCBI lineage: Eukaryota > Metazoa > Arthropoda > Insecta > Lepidoptera > Hesperiidae > Pyrgus > Pyrgus malvae. Next base: position 18,509,190 of record OU426951.1, on the reverse strand, counting down.
AATAGGTACTTATAGTTTGCTATCCTGAAATATGAGTCCATTATTTCAAAAGAAATTGCCACTGGAAATGAAAATAACCGTAAATTTTATATGTAATATAATGATGTCCTTCCATTATATTTAACAGAATTTGAAAATGATCTTTTCTACAATGTGTAGAAACAGAGTAGATACGGTTTTGTGGTCAGGTGTTACAAGTTCATTCGAGTTCGTAGCTACTTGCTACTAGGTCGTAGCGGCGGCGAAGTAAGATTGGTGCAATCGCCACGAAATATTCGTAGCACTAACATTATTATAGTTTCTTACATGGTAAAAATATTTAGTAAATGAATTCAAACATTATTTAAACAATGCTGTGGTCGTATATTTTTATTTGAATATATATTTTTAATTCAATCACAAAAGAATCACTTTTTATAATGACTTGATTTTATTGTTGACGTGGATTGATTATTTTCCGTCTGTTGTTTGTTGTATATTGTAGAGATTCATAATAATGTCACGGTGGTAATGTAATAATGTAATCAATTAATAACTTTAAGAGTTTGTAATGATTGCACTCGAAAAATTTGTAATGATTATTACGACAGTTAATTCATAATTTTACTTAGTTCATTAAAATCAAGTGAAATTACAAATCAGCTCGAAACTTAAACGACCAAACGATGTTATAGTTGATAAAAATATATATTCGACTTTGTTAATCCGTTATGGTTTATAACTTTAATTTTATAATATTAGTCACTTCAACAGTTTTTTCATTTATGAGTAGCTTAATGGATATATTATTTATTATTTTGCATGCCAATATAAAAATAATATATTAAATTACTCTTCTTAAAACTTAACAGCTAGTATAAAAATATTAACATCATAGTGTATATAAGGTAATATTTTGTACATAATATATGTCAGAGAAGCGAAGAAATTAACACTATACGACAATATTGCCTCTTAATAATATTGTTCTAAATGAAATCGGATAACTTTCATGAAAACAACAAAATTTACACGGACTATTTGATACAGTCGCAGCCGGCTTATGACGTAGCCAAACGCAATTTAAACTTGTGTTGGCAATATTGTGCTAGATAAACTAAATTTGTTACGAAGTTAAAGCTTCTATTAGGTTAGCTGTCTGATTACGGCAACGGGAAATTAAGTTTACATCTGGGCGTCTACATCGATAGTTTTCTGTTTGATGTTTGTCCTTTCGGACTGCTTTGAAGTTGGTAAAGTGGTTTTATAAAAGTGATTAATATCAACAAGCTTGTATTTATTAATTAGTATGGTTCTACAAAACTTTTTCTATAAAATTAAAAAAGAAATGAAGGTCTTGGTTTTGTCTTCTTAACATAACAACAGCTTGACATTTTAAATAGTATCTACGAACGTTATCCCTTCTTTCACATATTTCATTATGATAAGTAAGGGTGAAAAAAAGAACATTTGACATTCCAGGCTTGCGAAAAATAAACCTGTCTATATTTATGTTGGAATTCAAAGTTTGGTAATTGATGAATGAAATAATATTAACTCGACTATGCTCATCAGTTTTCTAGATATTTTTTGTTATCTTTCGTTTGTATTAGAAATATTGAATTTATATTAACGAATTGTTTAAAGGTTCAGATGATTAAATTATCCTATATAATTAATTCTATAATTAAGAAAAACTTCACTGTGTTAGCGTAGCTTACCTTATCAAGAACTACGAGCATAAGAATAAATAAAAATTACATAGAAGGGAATCTCCTTTGACCGGGTGGAAAACGCCGCTATTTTTATACCTACTTCCCCCTTCACCTCGTTACGCCCCTCTGTCGCCCAGGCGTGTTGACAGGGTTGTCAACTGTTAATACTGCTTTTTTATAGATAATATAGGTAGCTAAAATATAAGTTTTCCTTTACTTAAAAATCATTATTTTAGTTTAGTATTACAAAGTATGAGAATGATAAATACTTACCTACTCTATAAATACTTATAAATAATATTACTTAATAAATAAGTACCATACCAAATGAAGCCATTTAAGTAAGTATTACTTACATACATAGGTGTAAGTACTTACGTAGTGTAGGTTTAAAATAAACGAATTACATATTAAGTATAACGTGCGTGCGCCAGTGCCGCGGCGCCGCAATCGCGAGGCAAAACAATCGAGAAAGGTTCAATGACCGATGGCGGGGGCTATTAAAAAATATTTTGGCGACATGTTAAAATGCTGTAGTTATCTAACATTTTTTTTTATAATTGAGTGAAAGTGAAACAATTGGCTACACAAAAAGAACTGGTCACATCCATTTGATAAATTAGGTACGGAAAAGGAATAATATTTAAAAAATATTACTTATCTCGCATCATCTTTGGGCAAACTAAAAAAACTTAAGTTTGGCATTGTTTTAGAATTGTTTGTACAACCAAACACACCACATTAACTTGGCGCCGTTATTGTAATTGACGCGCCCGTCCGAGACAGCCCGTCTTCAGTAGTCGGTTTAGCCGAAATTAAAGTGTAGGCTAATATCGTGACCTTGAGCCCGTTTTGAGCGGGAGTTTCCATTCTACGTAGTATTATTTATTCTTATGCTACGAGTTCAATTACAAAATGATTGCTTCTAGTATTTATTACGGACCGATGACATCAGCTATTTCAGTGCTTTTTTTAAAAAACCCTAGAAAACAAACAAAAAAAAGTTAGATTGCAATTTCGTGCGATGTAAAGAACAAGACCTAGTCACGGGCTGGAAAGACCTGGTCACTGGCAAAGATATACAGATGAAAGATGGTCTCACACATTAACGATTTGGTTTCTATTATGGCAAAAAAGAAAAAGGGTAAGACCTTATAAGAGATGAACAGGTGTCATCATAAGTACAGCGGGTAGAGCATGGTCGAGAACGGCTCGAGAGCGAGAAAAGTGGAAGCACTTGCAGGAGGCTATTACAGTCTTAGGCGGCCCTTATTAGTGTAGTGCAAATTTAAAAATATGTATATAATATCTATATTGTATGTAAGGAATCTTTGTTGTAACAATAAAGGAAAATAAAGCTATTATTATCATTATAAGGGACAACAAAAATATCCACTTCGTGGTAATGATAATTTCAAATGCGTGTTAAACCGCGAGGCACAGCTACTGACTTCATAACAGTTTTTTAAACAATCAACTTGAACTGAGCACAACCATTCTAATAACTTTTCTATGTAGTTGTTAAATTATTGAAATTTAAGTCCTCTCTCTGTTTTTATTATACGAGTATATTATAACGAATGGCTTTAATTGTTACGACGATGAATCGCTCGGTATTCTCGGAAGTATTTTATGTTAAAGGCAATTGTAATATTTAAAATTTTGAAGTAGACTATGTGACATGTATTAAAGTTTTTTTACTGTAGTATTTGATGTCAAGCAGCGATAGTCGATTGTTAAAGATATCGGTCTTAGGCGCGTAGCTTTGAATATATCAAAGAAATTTACTATGTGCGAACTTATCACCGCTTCTCCATTAGGGAAAACTTTATAATAATTTAAATTTACTTTAAAACTTAGGTATACAAACCTATAATAAAACAACAAACATACTTATAGTATGCTTAAGGGAAAACTTTATAATTATTTTGTCGCCATGTTTTCCATCACCACGCACGCATTTGCCTGAGATTTTAATGAAAATTTCTTGAAGACATGATGTCCATCAATCCACCGATGGGCCAACGTGGTAGACTATGGCCTGAAACACTCACAATCCCGAGAGGACATCTGTGCCAATCAGTGGGATATTAAAAATAAATAAAACAAAAACTTTGATGATGACAAATATTTTCCTTTCAATGTAAATATCGGATAACGTAAGATATAAAACCATACGTTTTATCCGTACGGTTCAACAAGACAGGGTCTTGTGACAACATTGTAAATTCGACGACATTAACATAAATCATGGACCTCAGAAGCGGCAAACGCAGCTGCGTTTAACCTCAGCTATAAGCAGTCCTCTTTAAGTTTAGAGTTCTTGAGGTTTAACCAACGTTTTAATGCTAACTCGTCGTCTACTTGTGAGTAAATCAAACCACTGTCAAGATAATAAGTACTGTATTTTATAGTATATCACTACACAACATCCTACACATCACCAAATACATTAACAGTATAATTAGAACATGTGTGAACTCATATTAGCTCTTGTTATAACTGTGAAGCACAACTGCACTTACCCAATCTAATCTTATGACATAGAAACAATAACCTCAATAACTTACTTGATACAATTACTGAATTTTACTTAACTCACTTATAATGAACAACATCGTTATAAATCAATACTTATTTGAGCAGAGCTTCCGCGTACTTTGTTACTACCTAATTTCTTGAAGTCTAGAACAGTAATGTAACGAATTATCTCGCTTAGCCGGTATTTATACAGATACTTAAAGAAAATAGAAGGTACTTCGTAAAACATGTATTTACAACTACCCGTAATATGAATGATTAATGAATAATTATTTTTCTACCCCCGAATGTTGCTATTTTACTTAATTAAAACCGTTGGCGACAACATACTATTAATTAAAAATATTAAGTCCAAAATACAACACAGTACAAACACATACAAACATAGACAACACACCCACACACTAACACACACTCACACACACACACACAGGTATTAGTATCATCGTGGAAAATCTTGAAGGATTTAGTCCCTTTAGTTGTACTAAGGTAGGGTAAGGTAGGTAAGGTAGGTAGTGGCATTCTATAAGTAAGTGTTTTAAATAAATAAATAAATAAATAATGATTCCCCATATAAATGTATTGAATGTGTGGTAGGTAGTCATTTGTGAATATTTATGGCGCTTATTTAATGTAGCTTATGATCGTGTTTCGTTACTGTTAGGCTTACAGATTAAGGTATTTGATAGAAATTTTAACTCCACTAATTTACGCATCATAAAAGGGTAATGAATAGTAATTTCTAGGCTTTTCAATTATTATTAGGCCGGCGTCTTTAGTGTTAGGATGATACTTAAGCGTACCTAAAGTATTTACATTCCTTTCAGAACAATAGTTGGTGGGGAGTCGGGTGGGCAGAAAAGTATCTTGTAGAGGTTTTCTCTTTAGTTTCGAGTGATCTTAAAAATAAGTATCTATCATAAAAGTGAAATTGGAAGTGGAATGGTGCAGTGTTTTTACGGCTACTAACTGCTATAAGCTGTAAAATAAACAGGATCTATTTTATTCCATAATTATTTTAAACTAGTGGCCGTTTTTAAGGGAATTTGTTTTACAAAAAACGTTTTGACATGCTAACGTATTCGGCAGTTATTTGTGCTCGCTCTACTGTGGCTTCATTGCTACCATTGTTATATTTCACGTACATAGTTTGTTCTGAAAAATTACCTAGATGAAGTTGGCTTTAAATAAAATGAAAAAGTCCGCTTATCCTTAATTTAAAATGTGGTCTGGAATATCAAAACCAAGTCTGATTCGTTATTTTTAAATACAATGAAATAGAAACCAACTTCAAAACCTAGATGGAAAAAAGTTTATTATTTGTACTTATAAAATACATAATTCACATATGATACTTTTTTCTGCCAATTATTTTTCAAGATTTTTAATGTCCTACTGCTGAAGTCGAAAGTTTTCGAGCAGTGTGTGTTGCCAGTGATGACCTACGGCGCTGAGACGTGGTCTTTTACAGTTAGCCTTTTCCATAAGCTCAGGGTCGCCCAGCGAGCGATGGAGAGGGCTATGCTTGGTATTTCTCTACGCGACAGAATTCGTAATGATGAAATCCGTAGAAGAACTAAGGTTACCGACATAGCTCTCAAAATCTGCAAGCTGAAGTGGCAATGGGCAGGCCATATAGTTAGGAGGACCGACAACCGATGGGGAAGAAAGGTCCTTGAATGGAGACCACGTCTCGGCAAAAGGAGTACAGGCCGCCCTCCAACCAGGTGGACTGACGACCTGAAGAAGACAGCGGGTAGTCGCTGGATTCAGAAGGCCCAGGACCGGGAGGAGTGGCGAACGTTAGGGGAGGCTTATGTCCAGCAGTGGACGGTAAAAGGCTGATGGATGGATGGATGGATGGACTGCTGGGCATATGTCTCCTCTCAGAAGTGAGAGAGATTCATAGCATAATTCACAACGCTGGCCAAGAGCGGTTGGTTGATAGGTTGATCTTGGCTAAGAGACTTATCAAAATGTTTGACGCTATTTTGTAATTTTGTTGATTTATTATTTATATAACGGAATTAAAAATCCTACAAAAAATAATTCAAAAGAAGTAGTTTATTTCATTTATACTATAATATACTACATAATCATAATGTATAAAAGCGGATTGAATGCTTATAGGCATGAAAATTTACATTCCACCTCAAATAGTTTGCAAAAAGGCTTGGGCCTTATTCGAGATGCAGGCATTTGCTGGCAAACAGACCTCTCTATTGAAACAAAATAGCATAACTTTACTGTAGAAATAGTTGCAGCCATATTTAGTTATAGGCCGAGCAATTGTGGGCAGAATTACTAAGAACAAAAGTCAATACATTAGTGTAAAATACCTTTTTAGTACCAACCCATTCAATAATTCTATTAATTTTGTTCTCTGAATCATGAAAAAAGTAGAACATAGTTCATTTACTATGCTGCTCTAGTCTCTTCTCAGAATCAACAAGCATTTAGGTCGCTATGCTGTTTACTAAATTCACTCAGATCAAGTGTTTGTGGCAACTCTCCGACAAGTAATTTCTGTCGCTTCTTTACGTTCATGATGTTTCCTTTCACCTTATAGCAGTAAAACATATGAGAACATAGCAAATTGTTTTAGTTAGAAGCATATTCTAGCCGGGATCAAATTTGAAGCCGCAATTTTATATTAAAAAAATGTAGAACATCAAATAATTTTAGTAACTTATAATCACTGTGTACCTACTTTTACCGTAGAAGAATTATATATTTATTTATTTATTCGTTTATTTCAGGCCAAGGCCTTAATGAACTAATACATAGATTAAAATGTAAAATATCACAAATTAATACATAATACACAATAGAAAATAGTATGAAGGAAGGTACAAGGATGCGACTGTTGATCAGACTTCGGCAATTAGATAAGGCAGCCAATGGACTCCGGAGTAGAAGCACAGCGGTATGTGACCTCAGATAAAACTCAAACTCTGAGGACATGAGAGAAAGCAACCACATAACAACGCGTCTGCTACCCCATTTTTGTAAAACAAAAACTTAACAATAGTACTCTTTCTATGTGTATCTGCTAGTGAAAATCGATGAAGTATAAGTTTATCTCTCGCTTTATCCAGTTAATGATTCGGCAGGTACGTACAAACTGAAAGCATAAATATCCGACCGAACCTCCGTACAATCCTATCGTAAATCAGAACTATTGTTCGCCAATAAATGCGGGAATAGAACACTGGGGATGTTTGATTAAGGTTTATCTTGTTAATTTACGGTTATTGTGGTTGTACTATTTTGTTTCAAGAGCGTATGTTGGCATCAGAAAACAAAAGCGTCTTTATATTGAGCTTCCTCGAGTGCTTCAATTCGAAAGTTTTCAGAGTGTGGTGTCAGCGCAATGCTTAATGCCACTGGTACTTAGCATTTTATTGTGTCTTTTTATAAAGAGTTTAAGTTAGCCAGCCAGGAAATAAGAAGGCTATTCTCACTTCCTTTACCTACAGCTACAGTCATACACTATCATCGTACCATAAACACTGGGAGATCGTACACGATGACACTTCATATAATAACTGGGAGAGAAACCCGGTGTTGGTAAAAAGTGCAGCTGCGTTGATTGAGAAAGGTAATTGTCCTGATGGAGACAGCAAATACCCTTTAATTTCAGAAAGTAACGTGGAGAGGAGAGAGGAAAACGGAGTTGAGGATAATTAGGGTTTAGTGGCTGTTTAATGTTAACACCAAGATTGTTTGATTCCGCGGTAGTAAAAACGTTAATTCAAATGTACTTATTTATTGCTATGGGAAGCAGTAAAAAGGTATCAACATAAACAAAAAATAAAATTACATTGGGGATCATCTATAAATTTAAAAATGGTTCGAAGGTAATATTCCTCCAATATCATAAAATCATTTAGTTTCCGATATAAGAAGAGAAGGTTATAATCGTAAAATGGTATCCCAACTGACGGCGATTCTGTCGAGTCAGCGAGTCAGTTTCAGGTATCTATACATACTTGTGCTGAGGCCACTGATAAGGGTCCTGATTCTGCAGGAAAACAGGCTGCCTCCCATTGGTTGGTTGTAGTTCCAGTCCACCATCCAATTATTTTCCACCTGCAGCTATCTGCATACATGTACATATGTAGAGATATACCCGATACTGAGAGCATAATATATTATTCAACTTCAAGCAACTGATGGACAATGTTCCCGCAATCAACCACTACAAACTTACTCTAGATATTGATTTGAAAAATACTTTTCTGTTTATCTCTACCAACCCGCATCAGGGCTGCTGGCTCCAAAGACCTACTGAACCGACCTTGGCTATGCAAAACAAATAATTAACAGGCATTAGTCTAAATAACATCATAAACTTGAAAAAGTATATTACAGTACAGTATTATGAAATATATTTCATCAACATTTTTCCCAAAAGTGCTACATTTCTTATTTTTAAAGCATCCAGTTCGTACATAAACCTTGTTATTAAAAATGAAAATGAATGAAAATTATACCTAAAAATATTAAGCGATACAGAAAAGCCTGATTTCTCTTTTTGAGTCCCACTGCTGGGCAGTAGTCTCTTCCCATTATTAGGGAGGCCTGGAGGTTACTCCACCACGTTGCTCCACTGAGTTATGGTAGATATGCGGGTTAGTGGCCAACTCGCTATCGGATGTTTTAAAAGGCCATACCATAACCATAAGGCCCCTGAAGGTTGAAAGACTGATATGTATTGATAACAACCAGGACTGCTGACGGTTTAACATGCCCTCCAAGGCAAGGAAAAACGCATGAAATTTGCCACTATCGGACAACTATCACACACCCGACCGCGCTCGTTTGGCTTAGATCGATTGCGTTCTACGCCAGCCGCCGGACTATACGCGCTTCACTAATTTAATAATCCGTGTTAATAAAATAATGAAATTCCCGACAACGTCCCAATAAATAACCAAAAGCAACATTCGTTTCTCATAATTAAATAATAACATCACTATGAGCCACTTTGCCAAATCTCGATGAATTAAATAAACACTAAAACGAGTAAATTCAGCGGGTGCTAGAGAATTCCCTGCTACCCATTAAGTAGCATTGGCAAAAAGTAGCGAAACAGGAATGTAAACACTTAAAACTTTGCTCAGCACCGAGTTTCGCTTCCACTCTAGTTGAAAGGGTGAAAACACGAGGGGACGCGTTACCGGTACCTATTGTGCAGATTTCAGTTATGTGATCATAGGATTGCTTTCTAGGGTACTGTTTGTTAGTATACTCTGAAATGTATTGGATTAAGTTGATATGAGAAGCGCGCATAGCGTCGGCGACAAGCGTAGAATGCAAGCCCGTTTGGCAAGCATAGACTATGCGGCTAAGCCAAACGGGGGCGGTCGGTTGTTAGATAGGTGACCGCTAGTGGCAAAAAAATTCATGCACTTTTCCGTGCTTCGGAGGACACGTTAAGTTGTTGGTCCCGGTTGTTGTAGATAGATAAGACGTAGATAGTCGTTAAACCTCGTCGGAGACCTTATGGGCAGTTTGAAAACACCCGATAGAGGGTTGGTCACTAACCCGCATCTCCACCAACCCGCATTGGAGCAGCGTAGTGGAGTAAGCTCCAGGTCTCCCCAATAAGGCGGAGAGACTGGTACCCAGCAGTGGGACGCAAAAAGGGGTGCAGCCAAGTTGATATGATTTTTTAGGAATTAAGGCTTTTGTACTTCTGCATATTTTATACAAATGAACATCGGAATAACTATTGATCTATTGTGTGTCGATGGTAACTATTGTGGAGTATGTATTGATTGTCGAGTATAATATCTACTCGTATGAACCATATGAATAATATTAGTATTCATTTATTGGATTTGGGCACTATGAAACAGGACGACGACGACGTAGTACCTAAATATTTTAAGTAACAGTCTTATTTCTTTGCGGTTACCATTTCTTGTAAATAAATAAATAAAGTTCGACACTCATACCCCCATAGTAGGGTAGATATCATGTGTTGTGAGTACAATCGACACACACAAAGACAGAAACATAGACAACCAGACCGAGAATAGAAATTTAAACTCATCATTCAAATTTTTGCTTCGCCGGGATTCGAACCTGGGGCCCTCCGATTGGCAGTCCGGCAAGGTAACCATTGCGCCACACGGGTCGTCAAGTTGTAATACTACATGTTTCATTTCTTCCGCATCTAACTGTATTGGTGTAATTGACTCATGTCTATATTTAAGACTAAATTAATTTTAATTTTGTATCTACTTGATTCATGGTAGGTATACGATATTAATTTAGTGCTTATATGATGGCATAATTAATAATAATTTAACGACATGACAACTATTGTCATGTCATTAATTTTTTTGTATACCGAAAGCACAATACAAAGAGCTTACTAAAACTTTGGTTTTATTTAAAGTAAAATTTTGAAGGCCATGTTTGCGGACTGTAAATCTCGCCGATCTTAAAGAATTCTCGATACTAATAAATTTATGGATAACCTTTGCCTTATCCTTTTAGTTTCATTTTAGTTTGTTTTTATAAACATGAGAACAGTGATTTACAACACTTTACAAAAAAAAAAAACATTTCTTTATGTTTTTATTTCTGGTAAATATTTTAATCAAAAGTCCAGGTAAATATTTTTTTATTTACATCCAAGCAACACCATAAGCGTATGTTGCTAGTTTCATTAGATAAGTGTATAAAACTTTACAAATCCGAAATGTATCCACACCCGTAGGTGGCGCTGCTGGCATACAAAGCAGAGTTTTAGTTATCACAATCTGTTCGAGGTTTTAGCTTCCCCGAATTTTGCGCCAAAATGGATTGAGTGTGAAAGATGAATATGCAACGTCGACGGTAGAAACGCGTGCGGCCCTGCGGGGTGATTTATTGCGTTTAGAATTTTTCTCTTGTTTTCATGTAACGGTGTTTACAGTTTTGCTTTGCATTCACAAACGGGTCACATCCGCTTAATTGAATTGGAAACTTCGGCAATAAATTGTTGCGGACTTTCTAAGACGGCTTTATTTGGAAATATATTGTAAACACAAGCGTTTAATGTTAGATAATTTCAATAAGGATTATTAAATGTTTACTCGTTTATTTGGTAAATAAGAAATTATATTTTGCGTATTATGTTTGTCTAGTGAGGCTCATATATTATGTTTGCTTAGTAAGAGTTAGGTAAATACAGGAATATTTTTCTATTGTTCTATTTTCGTGGGAAGTGCTTAACATAGTTGCAGGAGAGAAAACTTGTGTTCAAAATTTAATAGATGTACCACCATTGCATCTGATTCTGCAGGAAAGCAATAAGCAATTACTTTTTGTAGCATTGGAAAGGCACAGTTGCCGACCACTTACATAAAACCACTATCAGCTTCTAGTTTAGCAGTGTAACTAAACACTGTACCAAAGTCAAGCTTTTCTTTTAAAACTAAATCTAAGGGGTTGTATTAAGTTAAGGTAAGTTAAGGGGGCAATTTTCTATTCCATTCAGTGAAAAAATGTTCCGTCCATGAGCCTTTCATAGTTCACAGCTGGACATAGGCCTTCCCTAACGTTCCCACATTCCTTCCGGTCCAGCGTCTTCCCGCTGTCATCTTTAGCTCATTAGTCCACCTGATTGGAGGGTTGCCGGTATTCCTTTTGCCGAGATCTGGTCGACATTCAAGGATCTTTCTTCCCCATCGTTTGTCAGTGCTGTATATATGGCCTGATCATTGCCACTTCAGCTAGCAGTTTTTGAGAGCTTTGTTGGTGACCTTTGCTCTTCTACGGATTTCAGTAGAGAAACACCAATCATTGCCCTCTCCATCGCTCGCTGATTTACCCTGAGTTTGTAAATGTGATAATAACAGTTTGTAAATGTGATGATAGGTATATTAGGCTTCTTAATTGATATACTATACAATCCATTTTCATATTTACATTGCATGTACTTTTCGCACAGAACTGCCAGACTCAAAACCGACAGTGCATTCGCAAAAGAGCTGGTACTCTGCTGGTGACATGCTCCGGGCAAACTGCACGTCACCCCCGGCAGATCCGCCGGCAAACCTTACGTGGCTCGTCAATGGATACGAGGTAAGTTTTTAAAAAGTTTTGTTAAATTAGTAGGTAGGTAGAACTTTAATACATAGTTCTACCGCTACACCTATATTTTTCCTGAAGCAATCCTATTGTGTTTAGATGGGAAGGTGCAATTGCCCGCAAAACTTACATGAGGCGATTATCAGCCATCAGAGTAGCAGCGCAACTGCATACGACCACAAAGACAGACTTGTTTGAGGTTGTGTGTAGATATCCGTGAAATTACAACGACCACTTAACGGACAACAATGGAGCCAGCATGCTCGTATGTTTTTCTATTCAAATAATAAAATATAGCTAAAACTTATCATCATCATCATATCTATAAAAGAGAAAGTTTGTATGTATGTTCCTTATAGACTCCGAAACGGCTGGACCGATTTCAATGAAATTCTTGGAGAATCTTCAGATTGGTCCAACGAGTAATCCTGTAAAGTTTGGTTCACTTCTCTTTCTAACGCGGGTGAAACCGCGGGGCACAGCTAGTATTTTTATACAGTTCAATTGCGTCAAAAACCAAACAATACCAAAAACGTCCTTTGCATGGGACCCAAAATATGTAATAATTTACCGCAATCCCTCAAATCCAAAACATTATGTTTCTGAATTTATAAACGATGAAAATTAATTTCGTGGAGGATTAGGGGATTACAGAACTAAAAACCTGGGAGGGTTTTTCTCCGCCAGCTGTTTTACTTTCAGTGTATAAAAACCCAGTAAATTGGGTGCCTAAAGCCAATGACACGGGAAAAAACACCGTATACATAAATTTATAACTACGAAATAAAAAACCCAAAATGTGGGATAAATAAATAAATGACATGCTTCGTAAAATTGGTAAATTAACTAGTTAGGTACCTATTTAGATTTAAGTCAATAATTTTATTTCTTTTAACAATATTTGCATGAGGTATATATGGTGGAATATACATATTAATATTATTCATATATTTTATATGAACATATAAAACAAATATTAGTTAGATTACAGTATGTACTTCCCCGTTAAACTTCACAAAGGTCTCTGAATCTAGAATTAACGTCTTCATAAGTTTTTTTAACATAAATGTGCTTTTTTGACTCTAAATATCTAACTAAGCTAGCAAAGTATTATATTATTATCTGAATAGTGTAAGGCCCAACCTTTTATCCTAAATAAAGGACAGAAAGGTCGACCTACCCACGAGTGTGATAGTTTAATGAGGTTTTGTACTGATATGTGCTTCACTCGAGAACAGGCATTCTCTATTTTTGGGAATCCCAATAACGAGTGTCGGTATTCCCGCATCTTTTAGTTTCAAGGTCAAATAAAAAATATAAGTTTTTTACAGTTTTCCCCGTTTATTTAAACCATTATTAATTGCAAAGAAAAATGTGATGTTGTCTAACAAAAATACGTCCAAATACATGTATGTATATAAGTACCAAAGTTCAGATAATTGTAAACATTGTTGACATATGTATTCTCTTACGCAGGTAAAAGGCCTCGACATCCCTTTGACGGACACGTCGTACCCCTTAAGAAAACCTGTGATAAGCGACGCGTCTCTTGAAGACGCAAATAGAATAATATTTAGTCCGTGGGATGCAATCTCTGGCTACGAGGAGGCGGTGACAGATAATGTAATAGACATTCCGGGCAATATCGACTTGGAAATCCCCGATGTTCAGAGCAGTCGGAAAAACAAGAACGAAGATACTACGACGTTTGCGCCACGATTCGAGCAGCCTTCGGGTAGATTGAACATTAGTTCTGAGGAAGAGAAATCCAATAAATCATCCTCCTTCAGCCAACTCGTTATACGAGTTCAGTCGTCACATTTCCGTAAGGTTGGTGATTCTCATTATGTGACCGTGTTACATTAATATGTGTCGTATTTTAAGCAGTTTCCTCTTTTATTAATAGTGCTGGCGTTGTCTCTTGTGTCTTCACCTGTGGCGGAAGTGTAATCTATCAGGGAACAAAAGATTTATTTGGTGATATTTTTACACTCTTTTTACTCTCACAATTTTTTACGCTCTAAGAACTATGAAGATACTAGCCTTCCGCCAGCGGCTTCGCCGGCATGGACCCGTTTTTATTCCCATAAGATAAAAACCATCCTATGTCCTTTCCCAAGGTCCACTCTATCTGTGTTCCAAATTTCATAAAAATTGTTTCAGTAGTTTAAGCGGGGAAGCGTAGCAGACAGACAGACAGAGTTACGTTCGAATTTATAATATTAGTATGGATGACCAGGAAAGTACCATTGCTGGATCCATTTCAAGATTTTATGTTCTGTTTCGGTGGAAACGTGAGAAACATGTGGTTGGCGGTCACACTTAAATGAGGTGAACATCAGCCTCCAGCGATTTAATTACGAACTCTTACAAGATTCTTCTTAGTATGAGATTGGGTAAAGAGGCCTTGAAGCTGCAGTGAGAACTTTATACCACGTGCCCTGTAAGAAAAAAAACACTTTATAGTTAAAAAATGCTACTCAGGGCCTCTTTCACCACCTTCAAGTAAAATGATAAGTACAGTTATTGTCGGTTAAAGTCACCCGTAACTTCAATTTTAATTTCACGATGTTCTAGTAGCATTTATCATATGATAAACTGATCCGTACTCATAGTTTTTACTTGCCATTTTTACTTTACTTGGGATTTGTATTTTAAATATCTTTGGATATAACTAATCAACACTTTACTTGGAGATGGTGAACGAGGCCCTTAGTGTTAATAGGCGTTTTAAATACCAATAGTTATAGCTGGAATATTAATTAATAGAATTAGTTACAAACTGCAGCTTTGTCTATAGTTACACGAGGTACTAAACTTAACAACCACTTACATAAAGATCCAACCTTTGTGCTATTGTTGCTAATTCAATAAAAGGACGGAGTGTCTAAATTTAACGGCTTTTTAAGATATTACCTAGAACGAAGGATGGTAAACGTCCCTTCAATTACCTTATAAAGGAATTAGGGCTATTAATTGAGTTATTACTCTTTCTTTACAATTGGGAATTTGCAGGTCGCTTCTAATTAAAACGTGTTGAAATTAGGGCAGTGTCTGTCATACGCTTCTAATTTCCGAAACGCTTGACCTAGATAGCAATGTGGGTAGCTGAAACCTTTTATAGGTTTGAGTGGAATTGTATTGAATGTAATTATATGTACCTGTTTGCATAAAACACTCCCGGTGTATTGATCCCGCATGACAAAACAATGTGATATTTACAGATAAGAGACATTCTCAATGAATACTGTCGATCGACTTGTTGCCATGATAAATGATATTCATTTGTAAATTACACGTATGTATACAGAGAACATCTCATTTTTTACTACCTTCTAACGTGATTTCATTAAATACTATTTTAATTTGTAAACGTACTAATCTCATCGTTTTAAATTGTTGCTTGTAAACAAAGTTAATTAAGTGTCCATTCTGAGTATTGTAACTTTCTAAAAGTGCAATTCAATATAGCTTCAGTAGAAATCTGTAGAAGTGTAATCTGTATCCATTAAGCAACCCACGAGTTTTCAGTCATATTATCGTAATTCCATTTCTGCGTACGACGTCTCCGTAGAGAAATACCTACTAGTGTGAGCAACTGAAGTCAAACCGTCGTACACTGTAAGGAAACCACAATTTAGCGGGATTTAATTCAAGATGATATGAAATCTAAAATTTTGATAGAAATAAGTAATAACAAGTGATTATTAAGTTTCAAAAATGATTTTTATTAATTTCCAAAATTAATAAAATAATCTTATACATAAATTAACAAAAAATTTCTAAGTGTGGTACAGATACTTCAACTCAGTTGTGCGCGCGGCGCTATGTGTGCGTGGGCTAGTAATTATGCAGCTTTAATTAATTTGTGTGACAGTGACGCGGCCGTGATCGTCCGAGCAACTTCACCTGTACCTCTTGTCACGCACACAAAGTCACTGTGTATATACAGGTTTACCCACACATAGCGCCGCGCGCACAACTGAGTTGAAGTATCTATATAAGGTTAGACCAAGAGAATTAATTGCTTTAATCCGAGCTAAGCTCGGTCACCCAGGCATACCAGGTTCTTTTTCTTTTTTAAGGTAGTCACGTTTTGTGATATCAACCGTCAATGATGCTTATACAATGACTCTGTGTAATCACAAGGGATTGCATTAAAATTCTCAATTTTTTTTAATAATTATTTTCTCGATTTAAGATCTTGTTTGTGCACTTAGTTAATATTGTATATTCCGAGTATTGTGACTTCCTTAAAGCATAGTTCAGTATGAATTCATTTGAAATATGTAGTACCTATTGTAAGCTGTATCATTAAGCAACCACGATTTTTAGTCATGTTACTATGAAAGCCATTTCCGCGTACGGCGTCTCCGTAGAGAAATACACGTATGAGCAACTGAGGCCTTAGTGTAAGTCTGCACATGCGAAAACGTTACTAACGCGTTTGCGTTAAGAATTTAATTATCGACCTTATTCCTTTTAGGTTATCTATTTGTCCAATTTTAACTCGGACGCAGTAGTAACGTTTGCGCGTTTACAAACTTACATTAAGGGCTCTGGAACCAAACTACTAGCGCCGGCCGTTTCTCGGAAGTACACGGATATTTTGTTACTATATTTATTTAGTACTTTGTTTTTATTTTAATTTATTTTATTTTTTATTATTTTTATTTTATTTAAATACTCCTACTTTAACGGAAAACCTTCCTCTTCAATTTAGGTGAATTTGTATTGTGATAATTATTGTGACTACTTAAAAGCGTAATTCACTATCATTTAAGTGGAAATTACTTTAAGTAAGTGTAAACTGTATCCATGGCTGTCAAACACTTTTTAACATGTTACTAAAATTCCATTTGTGAGTTCGGCATCTCCGTAAGAGAAATACGAGTGTGACCAACTGCCGGTCTCCGCAGACCTCAACTGCCGGCCGTATTTCTAAAAGCTCTAGTATATTTTGTGATAATATTCATTTAGGTATTTCGTTTCGGTATGTTTTCTTTTTTAATATTGTGTATAAGTCAAAAATTGAATCGGGCTGTATTTGATCATGAACTAATCAAGATAAAATAATGTGAGGTTTATTGTTCCCTATTGAGTCCCGAAGACATAGGGATGCTAAAGTATTTTATAATGTTTGTAACGTTTTAAAAATCTTTATATTATTTACTTTTTCATAAAAAAAACGACTTTACTTAAAAAATTTGTAAAATGCTAAAAATTACCATATCAATCAATCCATTCTACTAAGACTTCTTTTAGTGGCAGGCTCGAATATTTTTTAAATGAGTAAGCAGCCTCGTCCGTTTGGTGATAATAATCATTATGATTGAACTTATTAATTTTTACCCTTACCCAGTTGCAAGCTGCCTAGGACTTTACAACGCTCGTGAAAATATACATTTGCCATCATGAACCGCACTATTTGTAAATCGGCACTAAAAATATGTAATTTTACGTGGCAGGGTCGACTGAACGTGACGTGCGTGGCCCGGATACTGTCGGTGTGGTCCGGCAGCGGCGAGCTGTTGCTGGACGAGGAGCGACCGCAGATCGCGCCTGTCATGGGCAGCCGCGACTCCAATTCGGGTAATTACATCACTATTAATACCTACTACCTCTTCTTTATTGTCTCTGATGCTGTGATGGAGGAACCACACTTTAAATCCCAAACATAAAATAATTACTGCAAGAAACATGGAAACAGTATCGGTGGAAGTCTGGAGGGGCACATACCGGCTGCTCTTCCTTTAGCTTGTGTGTAAGTTATGCTATCCGGCCACGCTTAAGAATTAAAAGTAATGGATCAGCATTAGCACTGCAATTGCCTAAAATTGCATTCATGCATGGACTCGATCTATTTGTGTTAGGATATAGGTAAATCCATGGGCTGCAGTGAGTGCTATAATACACTATATTATTATATTCGTTTACTAGTTCCTAAAAAACTTTATTAAAAGTTAAAGTCCATAAAATAGGAAGCCTGTCACGACATTATAGATTCAGGTCATTTGACTACCTAAAAAGTCAGCCGAAAGCTACTAGATTCAAAAACCCGATATAGTGGTGCATGTTAGGGGAAGACTATAAGAATTGTTGCGTACATTAAACGAGACAAGTAAAATATTGGTAGTCTGTTTATTAATATTAATGTACATAGTAATAAAATAATACGACATAATATTTAAGCCTCTCGAATGACGAAAATACACTAGCGAATATTTTCGTTTGGCTATTTTGCTAAAATCTGTTTTCTAGACAGTATATTTACATTAAGCTCCTATGAGGTTTGTGAACTCGATCAACACGTCTAAAAACAAAACAAGTATTGTTTTATGATAAATTCGATAATTCGATAGATGTGACTAAAATATACAGCTTATTTTTACTGATTACAAAATTACAATAGATTAAAGACAAAAAAATAGGCCACCATGTTATTTTATGATACTAGAATAATACCTATGTATCCAAAAAATGTTTTGATAAAAGGGAAAGTTATTCTATTATTACCTTTATAAAGTCAATAATCAATACGGTAAACGAGCCAGTCTGAAATCAACTTAGTCTTTATAGCCAATAACATCAAAGTTTCTCAAAAGACCCGATCCTAGACCTAAAGCTATTTAAAAGTTATTATTATATTTTCCTGGTTATCTAGTAAAAGTAACATACTGTAAAATAAAAGAATAAGGATGATACACTTTTGCTATAACAAAATACTTCGAATTTTGTGTTTCAGCAAGTTATTAAATGGAATTTTCGTAAATCGTAGCAAGCGTAAAGTCAGCTTTGTATTTTGAAACTTGACTATTTGATCTCTCTGCATGATCAAAAGCGCGAGGAACGGTAGAACATAAAACTTTGTAAGTCTTTAGTCAAAGGTAAGGTATGACAATTTTCTTTACACAATTTCCTGTTTCAGGATGTCGGCGTGTGACGTCGTATTTGGGCGCTACAACGCTGCTAAATTGTATTGTATATAAACTTTGGTAAGAATATTTTTGTTTATGTTTAACGAATACTTTTATTTTAAAGCGAAATATATTTATTTTTTAGGAAATTTGTTAGCCACTGGTGAATGCTGTGGAAGTTAGTAATTTTATGTGTATTAATAACGTCATAAAAAATCTGTTCTATATCTATCTTCTATACATAATAAATCTGTAACAAGTCGGTTTCTGTACATTGAAGATATTTGAGAAAAACTGTCACTAGGGCTATTTATTAGCGTAATAGAACCCAAAACAATGATTTTTAGAATTATTGTCTGTTTGTCTGTGTGTCTGTTTGTCTGTTTATCTGTTTGTTCTGTTCGTTTGTGCTTGCTTACTGGATCCAATTGAAAAAATCTTTTTTGTGTTGGATAGTCCATTTATCGGGGAAGGCTTTTTTATAAATAAACCGAACAAAAAGGCAGACGGACCGCATGGTGTTAAGCGTGTGGGAAGGTGAGAGCCACCCGAGGGCTTTAGGCTATATAACATTATGCTGTGACTAATACCGAAGTCCACGCGGACGAAGTCGCGGGAGGCCACTAGTATTTAAATAAATTAGTTTAAGAAATACCGTGGTATGAATTACGAAAAAAATAAGAAATTATGTGTTTTCATATAAAATTGAATAAGAACATGTTACGATTTAAGTAACATTTTTATTTTCTGTTTCAGGTCGACCCGATGATGATGGAGAGAGTCTGTAAAAATGTTATTTTCCCAACTCGAATCAGTGTTAGAGTAAAAGTTTTTCGCCCACATCTGTAGTCGAGTATTTACTATATACGAATATTGCCTTTTTGAGCAATAGTTATCTTGGACGGAATTCTGTTTCCGTTCACGTACTTACGATGATTGAAACACCTAGACATAAAAATTTTTTCCTCCATTTACCTAAATGTTTCTACTCTGCTATATATGTGGTCGTTTCGTATAAAAATAAAATTGAACAGTGCAGGTAAACAAATTTTATCGGTGAAGTGATTTATAGTAGTGAATTTTATACCTGTATATAATAGTTTTTAACTATAGACATTTTACAAGAATAGTGATGTTTGCTTCACAAATTCTATAAGTACTCGTATGTACGTAATTGTTACTATAATGAAAAAAGTAAAATAAAGGTAATTTCTATTTATATTGAAGGTTTTTAAGTGGGCGGTAGCCTTTCGACTAAGTACCCGTAACTGTGTCTCATCTCGAAGCTCTTTGTCGCCAGTGTCACAAATATGCTCTCTTTATATTATGCCAGTGTTCCTCTACTGTCACCTTAAAGCATCAAAGGTACTGGCTCACCCGTGTCATACCTATCAGTACCTGTGATGCTCTAAGACTGTCACACATACTTTTGGTAGGTAAATAACTTGTAATATATTATGGTATGAAAAGTAAGTAGACTTTAGGCTGTGAGCCTCAGTTATTTAATTATTAGACAATGTAGTGATACTCGTTATATATATCCACATGACCCATCATTGTATATGATACGGAGCAGACTTTTCTTACAAAATAAGAGTAGGCTTAATTATTTAATTCCATTTCAACCACAACCACATTACTCATAATAAAATATAAGTAATTTTAGTTATAGTTAATGATATTAAATTAATGTTTTAATTTTACGTATGTCGTCTGTCTAAATATGGCGAACTAATAAATGTACATAAAGCAACTTTTGTAATACCCATATTTGCGTAAGTAAATTAGTTTCATTTTTATTTCCTTTTTCATTTTAATAGAATTATTTCACGTCAGAAATGGCTGCTGTGGTTACTACCTGAAATAATGGAGTGGAGAACTACTGTTCTCCAGTCGAGCCGTTCGAATTCTTCCATAAATCGCGTACTTTAAACCCAAACTTTTAAAACGTTATGTCTGTCACTGGTTTATAAGTTTTTAAGGCATGAATTGAAAAGCAAGGCTATGGAAAATCCAATGGCGCGACCCAATTCCTCTTCATCCTTCCACTTCGGATAATGAAGACGTACGGAGTTTTGAAAGCGCCTTGTTTGAGGAACATCTATACCGGTTATTCTCCTCTTTTACGATACATGTAGACGTGAGTAATATAGGTATCGTACATAGGTGACATATATGTGTGTTGAGAATCACGCGTGTTTGATTTTTTCAGGGAAATACACGCCACGCAGAGTTCAAAGGTTGCACTCTGGACACATTTTTCCGCCTATTTAGCGCGCGTTTATTTATTTTATTTAGATGTTCCCTCTGGTTTTAGCCACGTTGTATCGTGATGCTATACATACTAAAACCTTCCGCGATAAAATAATATTCCTACATAAAAAGAGCCTTTTAAATTCTAAATAATAGTTCTTGAGATTAGCACTTTTAAAAAACTCTTCACTTTTTATTATAAGAAATCATATAAGAATTAAATAAAGTAAAAAATATGATAAAGATAAAGTTACTTTATTATTTTTTATTAGTACTTTGTTGCATAATCATATTAAACGATCGGATATGCCGACTGGTATTAATGCTATTTCGGGAATGTGGAATTCCTTTTTTTAATTTACGTCACCTCAACTGGTTATTTTAGTGTTTGAAATCTTATGGTATTAAAATCAATTATGGAAATATTTAAGGAAGGTGACAGATGTGAATGAATTTTTTAATTGAAAATTCTAAAACTTGCAATATTTGACTTTCATAGTGATACCTACTCCGAGTTACAAATTTTGTATGACTCAAGACCGTGAAACTTATATTTAATTGATTATTTAATTGACTAATATTTTTTTAGAAATTATTTCTATAATTTTTCGTCAGCACAGCAGTACTCCACCAGCCAGCCAGGAATACTCCACCAATTTGACCGACTATAAAAAATTAAAAATTTTGAAAATGTTGATAAAAGGGTACAGGCAAAGAATAGGAAATGTCCTAATGAATTCATTTTTAGAAAAACACATTTTAAAGTTTGGAAGTCATATTTTTTTTATTGAGATCGAAGTTTGCCGTTCTGTTTACTTAGAACTAATCAATACTTATTATTTAATATAATTATCCTTAACAACAAACTTTTTAGTTATTAAAATATATGTAATTGTCAAATTATAGCAATTCAACCCACTTACAGCAAGTAAAAAACAAGGAATGTCCTAAACAAAACAAACATAAACAAGGAATGTCCAATTCAATCCACAGCATCTATGGTTTTTGAATCATATTTAAGTGATACATAAAATACTTGTGTTTCCCTAGAACAAAATGGCATCAAACACATCAAGTCTTTGTATTTTATATAGTTTGAAGATATAATTTTATTTATCTATATCTATATTCAAATTTTATCTTCAAACGTTCTGCTTCTTCTTCTTCTGATGAATGTTGTACACATTTATAAGCCCCGATAAATTAAGTTCTGCTCAGTACCTAACACTCCTCAATGAATTGAAATATTTTATTATGTTTCTCTGATTACTTTAATTTATAATTTCGAAACATTTGAACCTTGAACAGTTACATGGTTCGCCTTGTTCATGAGATGAAAGCTTCTTCGGTTCTACCAGTCTTCTTTCTTTTCTTTGTAGTTTTATGATTAATGAGAATTCTTGTCATTTTCTGAGCAAGAATCCATCACTTACTTGTTTAATACGCAAAATAACAAAACACATTAAGGAAGCTCGAAAATATGTAATTTCAAAATGAATGGTAATAACATAGACACTGATATGCTTTCTGTACAAAATTTAAAAAATATAAAATTGTGACATTCCCTGTTCTTTGCCTGTACCCTTCTTATTGGTCTCATATCTCTCGAAGTAGCTGTTGGGATAAAACGTTAAAACGACACCTGTCATTATTTTATTTTCTTCTATGAAAGTTTATTGAACAATAACGTAAAAACGTTTTTTATAATTTTCATAGATTTGCTGTACCGTGTAGGTAGTTTATTCAAGGACCTAAGCTGATTAGCTCTGGATAGGTCTCTGTAGGCGGAAGTTATGAATAAGACTACATACAATGAGAACAGCTGCCTGATCTTAAGAGGCGAGTACGAAGGACGATAGATTTCTGCGGTTGCGGGCAGCGGTTTGGGGCGCCGCGCGAGGAGTACACCAGTGTGTTCTACTGGAGATACTGGAGTCCCCGCTAAGTCAGTCTACCGAGTTTTACCGGGTTTTTAATTTAATTTTCAATTTAGTGCTACTTACAATCTTTCAAATTTGACAAAATTGGCAGAAAAGTAGATAAGCATAGTGGGTACCGAAATGATCTTGTTGCAGAAAAAGGACCCGTTAGATCTGAGGATGGCTGCAACCCTTTTTGCGTCCCACTGTTGGGCACGGGTCTCTCCCCATTATAATACTTTGTATGAAAATTTTCTCATATCTGGATTTAGCACTATAAAAATTGGTATACCTACAGGATCCTGATTAGGAATAAAAATGATAGCGTAGAGAGCGGGTTAGTGCATCAAATTAGCTTGGTTATTCTAGCACAAGCTTCAAAAGTGGTAAAAATGTTGTTTATAGCAAAGTACTGTAGTAAACTGTTATACATATCGTTTACAGCAGTACATCGCTATACACACAGAAACACATGTCACAATTATAACTAAAGTAAACGCGGATGAAGTCGCGGTCAAATACTTATTTATTATTAAAAGCTTATATATTATATTTGTACTCAATCTCTAATCAAACTCTACTTGGAATGTAATTGTAATGACAGGGTAATTAAAAAACCATTATTCATATGATTTAAGGAAATTATTCATGTTATAATTTTAACTCTCCTTGGCTGCAACCCTTTTTGCGTCCCACTGCTGGGCACGGGTCACTCCCCCTTATTGGGGAGGCCTGGAGCTTACTCCACCACGCTGCTCCAATGCGGGTTGGTGGAGATGCGGGTTAGTGGCCAACCCGCTGTCGGATGTTTTCAAACCGCCCATAAGGCCTCCGACAAGGTTTGACGACTGTTATCTATCGACAACAACCGGGACCGACGGCTTAACGTGCCCTCCGAAGCACGGAAACGCGCATGATTTTTTTTGCCACTAGCGGTCACCCATCTCACACCCGACCGCGCCCGTTTGGCTCAGCTGCATAGATCGCTTGCGTTCTACGCTAGCCGCCTGGCCATGCGCGCTTCTCTAACTCTCCTTAATTGTTGCAATATCAAAGCAAACAACAGCATTAAAGCAGTAACCGAGTGGAAAAGTTGTGGCAAGGTGCATCGTATTTCAGGCGCTAAAATTTACCGTCACTGTCGTAAACTGAGAAGTTTCGCGGAACTTGTGTACTTCATTTAAAGATTTACCAAAACTTTTACCGGGAAATTCCGAGAAAAGAATGTGCAACGGAACGCCGCTTAGAAACCTGCGCACTATTTCAAGTGTTTCATTCCCTCTGCTTTTAAAATGGTTGGAAGAATTTATCCCATTGTGTGTGCGGAGAATTACATATACAAGTAAAAATAAAGGTCTTTTCAGCTTTACTCGACCACCTCGTGTAATATTTTATTTTATTTTATTTTACAACATTATTATAACAACAAAGCAGAAATTTGTTTCATTTTCAGTGGTTGAAACATTTTTTGCGCCCCAGTGTTGAGCACGCCGGGTTTCCTCCCATAATTGAGGAAGTCTGGAGCTTACTCCACCACAGTGCTCCAGTGCGAGTTGATTCTGAACTCACTCATACACATTTTTGTAGTATGTTACATAAGTATGAGATATAATAGTGGGCAAATGACATTCCTGCACTCACTCATTAAGACTTATTTATATGTATGTTGAACTTTTGTAAGTTTGAGTATTTTGACGCGAACAAATAAATCGAATACCTTTAAACGAGCAATTCTTGTATATACGGCTCCAACGATTTTAATGAAATTTAGTACCCTGGTTTCGAGGGTGATAAATTAATCCAGCTAGGTTTTATTTTTAGTTTTTTCATTTTTTTTAGTGATAATCAACGTAAATATAAACTGAAAAATACGACTCTTCCTGACATCTACTGTAGAGTATTAATGATATTGTGGCGTAGAACGCCGTCAAACGCCATCCACCAATACGACGTTCAAAGAAATAACAATGTCGATTTGAAAGAGCTCTATAAAAATGTTGTTTATTGTATTTAAGCTTTCTTGGCTGAATGGTTACGTGGGCTGACTGCGGAACTAGAGACCCGGGTTCAAACCTCAATCAAAACCATATTGCGTTTTTTTATTTTTATGATTTTGTTTTTATTAGGAGCTATTTCAAATGGCGTTGCTAAGTAACAGTAAGCAAATGAGTGTTTCGTTTGAAATTAAACCAAGAAAATAAAATATTGTTTTTATTCGAGAAACGCTCGGTCGTCCAGGTACTCTTTGTTAATGTATACTTACAGTAACTTTAATGATGATTATGATTTACATTAGTAACATTTACGAACAAAGATTGGATACACGTATTTTTATACCTACTTGAAATTGGCACATGTCTTGCGATAGCTTTAATGAGAGAAAAAAATGATGACTTGTAAGTAGGAGAAGACACGAGTAATAATTACGCCGCTTTGTACAAGTGGGCTTATTTTTCGTTACGAAAAGAAAAGGTCTTTGGATTCTCGTTAGCTCTTGACCTTGTTCTTTAATTTCTTTCTCTGTTAGGTACTTACTAATTTTATATTACGTACATACATGAATTGGCATAAAGATTTTTCCTTTTTTGTTTAATAAACGGTGAAAAGTGCTAGTCCACAGGACTGATTATTCTTTGTAGAAATTATAGACTTTGCCTTAATAGTTTGTACATATATGCAGGTAGGCAGGTAGGCGAATTGGTACCTATATGTACCATTTGCTATACGACAAGTAAGTACGATAGATATTTATAAATCTTGTATTACTATGTTAAATTATTTTATCTCTGTTTATGTTTTTTTTTCTCAAAAGCTTTTTATTTTAATTACCTATCTATAAACCTTATTTAGAACGAAATTTTTCTATACTCATAATAATTTTGCTATCAACACCAAGTATTGACAGCTTATTAAAAGGTTCATATCTATTGACTTGATAATCAAATGTCGTCTATATTGTCAGTTGTACATTGTCTGTAATCAACACGGGCGATGATTGATTGCGAGTCTCGCGTGCCACTTAGGAACTCCAATTATAATTTATCTGTGGCGGAACCCCGATATCTTTTCAGCTTAATTAATATAAAAATAATAAATACTTTTGATTAATTATAGTATTTAGTACCAACTTTTTTTTAATTTATATTATTTTGCGACTTACTGCTGGACACGATTTGCACACTCTCGCCTCTGTGCCTCCCCAATAGTGCGAGTTTGGTGGAGTAAGCTCTGGCTTACTGCTCCAAAGCGTTTTGCTGGAGAGGCCCCTTAACATTCTGTATTTAATCATATTCTATACATATTTATAAAAATGAGTCCCTATTTTTCTTGGTCACGGTATCACGCGTGAACGGCTGGACTGATTTAGCAAATTTTTTAATTGTGTTTGTTATGGTCAGGAGAAGGTTCCTGTGAATGAATAAAATTGAAAATTGCGCGGAAATTTAAAAAACTTAAGAACACTCAACCACCATATTTTTATTTATCTATATTTTTTTTTTCCTTTAAAATTCGAATTCAATATTCATAGTTAAGACAGGACAACGTCTGTCGGGTCAGTTAGTAAGTAGGTACCTAATATTAATAACTCGAAATCAAAAAACGATAGAGATTACATGACTGGAGATCTAACATATGTGTGTATTGTAAATACTGTACATGTACTGTACATAGTAAGTCTATAAACTTTCCACCACAGGGTATATTAATGCCAAAATATCTTTTCACGTGATGGAGAAAGTGCAATGTTTTCTACAATTAATTTCTTACAATTCAGCAAGCCTTCTCATTTAATAATTGTACTTCCACGAGATATTGTTTCATGTATAGCAGAGATTATACGAGATAAGTATACTAAATAGATGCAATGTACAATTTCTTTAATTAAAACTGGCGATAATTGATAGCAAGGCAACAGTCTACTGTGCCATTCAGGCGCACTTTAATTATATTCTGTCATAGAACGATATAATATGATATCCTACCGATGTACTCGATATAGGAAAGCAAAAACAATTTTTTCACAATTTTAGACACTACTCAAGCTCAAGTATCACAATCTCATAGGTGTATTAACTAATTACACAAACCCCTTTTTAAAATTAATTATGACATTCTAAATTTAATAAGATATTTTATCACCAAACTAATTTCTGTAACCAATCGCGGCGATGGTAGATACTCGTGGAGCGGATTTAATGTTGCGTGCTATTGAGGCCCTCGAATTATCTGTCGTAAAACTGCAAATCAACAAAGACCGCTGACAATCAATAAAAATAACTCGTACAAATAATCAATTACAAATAATCTCACTTGTACATATATTTAAAACAAAGAAGCGGCAACGCCATGTAGGTAGATATTTCAGATTTTATGTAATCAATATCTGCCTCAATTGATAGCGATCATTCAGTCTAGCGTGCTTCTGAGGCACTTCAATTATTTTATCTGTCGCGGAACATGTCGTGAATGGTTGATTCCTGTTGTATGTAGTATTAATTTTTAGTTTTAATCATTATGATGAGGTATTTTCGAATCCAGTAGCGGAAAACGCAACTGACCGCTTTGAACCGCTGTGTGTATTCAATATTGTACATTTTCCATAGCTAATTAAAAGTCTTTAATGTTGTGAAATAATTACGCCCTTCAATCAATCGTAGTGAAACTATAAAAGAACATGGCATGCTATCAATCAACCTTATAATAACCAATACCTTAAAGATATATTTTAAAACACTGTAGCAAAAACGCTATTTTTTTTTGTAGTTAATACCGGCGTGGATAGATATAGATGTTTCAGTCTAGCATGCCTCTGAGGCATGATAATTATCTATCGTGGAACTTATCGTAGATGATGGATATATTGTAAAGGTAATATTACAAATAATCTCACTCTTTTTTAATTAAATAGCGTTTTGATGATTTGAAAATATCTAGTAGCTAAACACAACATAATGAACAATTTTTAAATTGCACATTTTCTTAACATTTAATTAACAGTTGCGATGATAGATAGAGAAGCTTTAATGTGGCCTGATGTTTAGGGTCTTCAGTAATTTGTCGTAGAACTACAAACCAACAGAAAATGTTTACAATCAATAATACCTTGAAAAGAAATTTCAAAACATTGCTACGAAAACGTCACGTATTTCGGATTTTTTTAATTAATAGCGACGTTAATTGATAGCTATTATTTAGTCTAGCATACCTCTGAGGTACATACTTTAATTACTAATAATCTTTCATAGAACATGTATGTAATATCAGAAATACCAAAAAAAAAATTGAAATTAATAAAAGCGTTTTGCTGAAATATTTTTAAATCTAGTAGCGGAAAACGTAACTCAGTGAACAACTGTTCACTGTATTTAATGTTTTGCAAGTAACACTGACGACGATTGATAAAGAGGCTATAATGTCGCGCGATGTTTAGGCCTTTCAATTACATTTATACATAAGCCGAGTAACTACTTATCAACAAACCATGCTAAAATTAACTAAAGTACCTACCTCGAAATTCTACAGTGTTTATTTTTTTTGCAATCAGTAGGCGTTGGTTTATAGCAAACATTCAGTCTGGCGTGCTTCTGAGGTACTTCAATTACCTGTTGTGGTATAGGTTGTATCTGTATTTATTGTAGGTATTATAACAAATAACTAAACACATTTTTAATTAATAAAAATGAGACATTTTCAAATAGTTCCGGAAAATGCAACCCGGTGTGTATAATTGTACAATTCCTGCAATCAATCATCAAAGGCGATGATTGATAACAAGTCTCGCCACTTAAGCTCTTCAATTATCTGCCGTGGAACTACGACAGATTTTCAGTGCTATTAATAATACCACTGAACAACCTATTTTTTAATTAATATTGGGATTTTGACGATATTTTAAATTCTAGTAGCAGAAAATACTCAATTCTTTGTATTTTATGCTTTAGAATTTTAATTGGGTGGTTCGTTGTTGATGTATGTTGTTTATTTATTTATCCTTAATGTTCCAACAAAAGTAGATTGTAAAAAAGGACGGGCGATGTGCTGAGAGGTATTACCAGTTAACCATGACTGATGATGAAAGTATGTCGTAGATAAAATCGGTAATTTTGTTGATTATTAAGTCACTATATGATTTATTTGTGGTTGAAATTACAGTTCGGGGAGTAGATCCTAAACTGACGACACTAGAAAATTGATCATTATAAGAATAGTGCTCGTTAAGGAATATTTTTTTAAATATTCCCTATAGGTATGTGGGTAAACCTACTTAAATATAACAACTGTTTAAAAAATCTATTTACTAGTTAAAGAAAGTACTACAGTGAAAATATTTGTTAAAAACTCATCTCAACGTCTGAAATTAATGTGCCTTACAATAAATATTAAGGATTACAAACTATAACTTTTTTTGGATTGAACAAACCAACAATGTACTAAACCAAATTAATATCCATAGTTTTAAGTACCTTGAAAAAAACTGCATAAAAATCTGAAAGTACCTCCAAAAAATGTAAAATTTTTACTCCTTAAATTTTTTTGCATTGAGAACCTCCCATGTATGTGAAAGCGGGTAAAAAAGTTTAATATATATAAACTGTAGGTATATGTGTGAGTTCAAGATTTCTTTTAACAATTCGTATAAAATTTCCACAGCTGCGTCTCTTCGTAGCTGCAATTTACGCCGTAATATCGCTGTCCCATTATTTGTAAATAGTGAGAAAATGGATAGCGCTCTTCCTTGCAATCTAATATAAAAATACGTAAAGTATCTATTACAGTCAGTTCACAGTTTTATCAGTTTAATAGAGAATATTTAGATATTTTTTTATTTAGCCTTTTATAGGTAGTAGAACTATCATGACTCTCTCAAGAAAGTACCACCACTGCACACTGTACATGTTATTTCTGCTGAAAAAATTCTATTGTGTTTCAGTCGAATGGGTTACACCTACACAAAACTACTATCAGCCTCCGTACTCCGGAGCGCAACTGCATAGTCTGCAAACAGCTTTTCTACCTCTATCACCTCTTCAACATCCACTAGGACAACTCAACGAAGGAATTGCTATGAGGTCGTATTTCTTTCCGATCTTTATCTTAATATATATAATTCTTCTGTGAGTGTGTATGTCACTGAACTCCTCCTTAACGGCTGGACAGATTTTAATGAATTTTTTTGTGTGTATTCAAATGGATTCGAGGATGGTTTAGATTCACAATTTGGGCCACTGGAAATGTTTTTTAATTTTTTTTTTATTTATAAGTAGTTTTCCCATATAAATTGTTCCTATCTGTCAAACGTTTGTATTTCGTGCCGTGCCGTTCTAAACTTTGACACATTCAGAATAACAGGACAGTTCGTATGTCATTATTTGTTTTATATTTTTGTTTGATAGTAACATGAAGTCTCTTTAAGATAATAAAAAACAAATCCTCTTTGAACAACGTCTGCACCCGGGCGGAGCTGGGCGGGACCACTAGTATTTTATAACATTTCAGTCAGAAATCCTTTGAAGCTCTCATAAACAAACTTTTCGTTTAGAGCCAACGCAATCAAAAGATATGAACGTTTCGCTCCACATTTCAAAAGGAAATCAAAAGATTGACAGCTCGCAGTAGTCAGTTCATTTGTGATGTGTATTGGTCGATATGGCGACCATATCGACCACAGGTCAGCAACACCATAATAATGGCAGTCTGGTATGGCGCAATAATTACCATACCAGACTGTCTTTAAGATGGTCCTGAGTTTGATGCCCAGTGCAGCAGAATTTTGAATGATTCGTTTAAATATCTGATCTGAGAGAATGACACAGGGAATATTCTTCATGGTTTGAGTCTTCTTGTATTTATGTGTATGGTATTCACAACCTAATAATATGAACTTCTGGTTTTAGGCTATCGGTGTGTGCGTCATTTTATTTGATTTTGAAGATCTATAATCATTATAAGAGGTACAACTTTCATGATTTCATTTCTAAACTAACACCGCTTTTTGCATTAACTTCTGCCGTGTGTATTACATAACGTCTATTTCAGTGGTGAGGTACCTACGTTGTCAATTAGACTGTAAAGGTATGGTGACCATAACCTTCCGAAGCAGCAGCACCACTACTTATGTCATCAGGCAACACTTAGCATTGCCTAAGGTTGTTTAAATGTTCATGGGTTGCACCGATTACTTCACACCACGTGCTTGCGTGATCGCCTACTGCTCTATTGAAATAAAGATGAAAATAGTGAAATACGTTAAGTAATTCCTAAAACACATTATATCATAATATTAGTTAGATAATTACATTAATAAAAAAATCTATTGGTGAGTTTGACGAAATTTTTATACATTTATTTTTATTTATTATTTTTAGGTTAGGTTATTATGTTATTTTTATACATGTTTTACAAGACCCTCTGTTTACGAGACATATTTTCTTATAAAGAACTACATACCATCAATATATTTATATGGGTAAGAATATCCAATGTAATACAACTCAAAATAAATCCTCCGGGATTAGACATAAAAAATTCAAATCATAAGGGATTTTATCAATTCGCCCGGATCAAGGTATACTGTGCAATGTTATAAAACCCCGACCGATTTTCCCTAATGGAGCAGGGATGACTTACACGACGCACCCTTGTGTAATGTTACATTATACGATACCTTCTCCACATATTATATTATCAATAACTTTTCTGAGTTCGGGGTTCGGAAAGTAACGAAACGAAATCTTGATATCGAATTTTATCTTGTCACAAACACTTTTTAAGGTTGTAGAACTTGAATGCTACAACTTCTGAGGTTATACTTCTATTTTGTTGTTATACATGGGGCACACTAAAAGTTTTGCACTTCTAGCTAATCGGAACTATTTGAATTTCAAATGTTATATTTTTTGAAATGACTTCTGAAAACTATTTTGGAGTCGGGCCCTTAGTAAAATGGAGTACAAAATCCAAAACAGTTTTAAGAGTCACTACCATTAACAAGGAAAAGTATCAAATGCGAAGTACTGAAGAATATTATTTTATACCGCTTGAAGTTGGTTTATTTTGTTAAAAAGTTATCAAAGCGCACGAAAGTGCGCCGGACAAGTTCTAAGCACACGCCGCGCGCACACCGTGCACTATTTACCCGAACCGCTTCGAGCCACTTTTGACCCCCCTGTATCTTCTTACCTGATTAATATATTTGGATGAAACTTTACGGACATAATAACACCATTTAATTTACTTTGAATAAAAAGTTTCAATATTGTAGCTATTACAGAAAAAAGATTATAGACTCGAGAAAATTGTAAATTTGGTACTCACTGACTCATGTACTCACTGACATCTCATCAAAATTTTTGACCACTTCTAGAAGACCTACAAAGCTGAAATTTGGCATTTAGCTAGTCATCAGGGTAAGAGTAATGGGAAAATTCGAATATTGGAAATTGGTCAAGTGCGAGTCAGGTTTTAGTCAAAATTATGTATAATGTTGGTAATACTTCTCTCTAAGACTTAAAAATCTGGGATTTGGCATGGGGATAGTCGTTAATATTTAAAAAAGTAAAGAAAACATCGAAAATTGTATATTGGTCAAGTGCGAGTCAGATTATAGTCATTATCATTATGATATATAAAAATGTTGGTCATACTTCTCTAAGACTTACAAATCTGAAATTTGGCATTGGGGTAGTCGTTAGCATAAGAGTAAAGGAAAACTTTAGAAAATAGAAAATGGTCAAGTGCAAAAAGAAATTATAATACACGAAAAAAACATCAGGACATAAAAAAAATTATAGTATAATCAAAATTCATTTTAATAGATAACTAACTACGTTTTAAAATGAACTATAAACAAAACAATCCATTTCATCCCAAGATGTCGTGCACAGTATCGTATTGCAGTTTAAAATAAATGTTTAAATTATTATCTGTTACATAAAGCTATTATTACATCTGGTGGACCAGACACACTCATTTTAATAATAATAATATAATATGAACAACGTTGCGATAGGCACCATAAAGCAAACTGAGTATTGAAATTTTAATGAAGGAAAAAAGTCCAACTCTAAAACTTACCTCCGCAAGATTTGCTCTTTTCAGTAGTATTCGTGTGATGAAAACCCGCCAAGTTGGAATGGTTAATATCGGTTCTGATTATTATTAACTTGCCTGTAGTTTAGATTTCAACTCTTTTTTTATGTACAAGAACTTGGCCTACATTTTTACATTTATGTTTTTGGTGGGATATAATACCAACTCCGAAGAGGCAGTGATAGCGTTCAATCAGCACGTAGAAAACATGCCTTGAACATGAGATCTGTGGTCCTCCTGTTTTAAAAAATGGTTCGATCGCATGAATAAATGTTTAAAATGTAGAGGAGAGTATTTTGAAAAACAATAAACATTTTGTTAAAACCAAATTTGGTTATAACATGTTGTTTTTTTAAGGTACGCAAAACTTTTAGTGTGACATACGTACATATTTGACAGAAAGCGTGGTTTTATTAAAATGTTAGTAATTGTAAAATTTACAGTATATGAAAGTATTATCTTTATTGTTTAACATTCACATATTACTAGGATTTCTTGTGTCGCGAGTGTCATGGACACATATGTATAAAGACACAAAATTCCAAACTGATCATCCAATATCTACCTCGCTGGGAATTGAACTCAGGACCTTTCGAATAGCAGTCTAGCACGGAAACATAGCGCTAAAAGGATCATCATAATTAAAATATACTTAATTCATTCATGTAATAAAAAAATATAATCATCAAGGTGTCTATTGGTCAGCATTTACTGGACAAAGGGAGTGGTTATAAAGTTACAGTGCCAATTTTAGTAGTCCTTTTAAAGAGCCGGTATTAGTTGTCCCTTTAAACAAGCTCTCATGCAACGACAACAGAATTAAGGGGAAAAGTTTTACACTATAAAGGACTGCCTTAAATAACCTATATCGGTGCGGATATTGAGTGTATCCTTCGGGCAAAATTCTCCTCTCTTTATATATTTTTCAAAGGACTCCGTGTTGCTGATACAAAGGAATATCTTATATTTTACTATAGATTTATTATGACTTTTACTTTTTTAGATAAAAAATCTATGAAGTTTAAATTAATTTATGCAAATTGGTATGTTGCAAAAAAATTATTGATTCAATCGAAGCACTTACTTTTTGGTATATTTCAATTCGGTAACATTAACAGGGGTGCAAAAAAGAAACGCGCATGGCCGTCGCCGAGTACGCAAGCAAAGTAAGTAGCTAAGCGGAATGAGTTCCGTAGGGTGCGGGATGGGTAACCTCTCGTCGCAAATTTCAGTGCTTCGGATAGCATGTTAAGCCATCGTTCGAAATTGAGATAGATAGCACCCGTTAAACCTCGTCGGAGGCCTTATGGGTGGTTTGAAAACAAACAGTAGGTTGGTCACCAACCTGTATCTCCACCAACCCGCATTGGAGCAGCGTGGTGGAACTAACTCCAGGTCTCCCCAATAACAAAAAGACACTCGTGCCCAGCAGTGAGTGAGATGCACAAAAGGTTGTAGCCAACATTAACATGATTTAAGCACCCTTTAAGCACGTTATTATAATACGACGATGGAGTTACGTGGCAAAGACAAATATTACTATGTTAGAAACTGCCTTTAGCATACCCTACGGGGGTGGATATTAAGTTTCCTTTGGGTAAAATTGCATCTGCCTTTTAAGACTTTAGCTAGGCAGTATGTTGTAAAATATTATATCAAGAACTTTAATAAAACTTAAATATTTTATAATACTGATTTTCATGCATTCTTCTTATCTTCTTCTTCTTCGTATCTTTCCATGAACTGTTAGTGTAAATAAGTATGCTGGCTTTGACCTTTAAACAGCCTCCATGGCGTAGTGGGTGATGAGCCGACTGCAAAGCGTGAGGTCGTGGGTTCGATTCCCACCCAGGACAAATATTTGTGTGATGAACATGACTATTTGTTCTGTGTCTGGGTGTTAATTTATCTATTTAAGTATGTATTTAGAATTATATAAGTATGTTTATCAGCTTTCTGATTACCATAGTACAAGCTCTGCTTAGTTTGGAATCAGATGGTGTTGTGTGAATTGTCCAAATATATTTATTTATTTATTTATTTTAAACCTGGTCAAAAGAGGGAATTACAAAGCGATTATTGCTGTCACAACCTCTTTAGTGCGCTGTTATCTCTTTAAACTCGTTAATAGCTATAAGTTGCAGCAACTTATTATTATGTATAATATACGACCAAGTGTACGGAAACAGGTAAGTAATATAAATGTATCAAAGGTAATGCTTTGATGTTCTTTGTACTCGAAGGTGCGATTATTTATGTTTTATTCCTGGGATATTTACTCCATCTCATATGACCTATGTCGTAGGTTGACTGCGGCGGTTTCGTGTGCAATGATTTATAAAATATTAAAAAATGTCTTTTTATAGTAAATTTTTATGCGTTGCACACATTATTTATTCAACACCCTTATTAACCTTGTAGTTATTATCGGAGGGAAGCGTTATAAAGCGATTACTATTTTTGTCTTTTTAAATTTTAAGTACTTCATCGAACCATTCCAAAATAAAAATATTCGGGCAAAAGCATATATTATAATGTGAGGGTCGGATTTATATCGTTACTAGCTGACCCCGCGAACTCCGTACCGCGTTCAAATGTTTGGGGTGGGCCACCCTTATTACTTAGGGGGATGAAAAATAGATATTGGCCGATTCTCAGACCTACTCAATATGCTCACAAAATTTCATGAGAATCGGTCAAGCCGTTTCGGAGGAGTACGGGAACGAACATTGTGACACGAGAATTTTATATATAAGATATTCCGTCAATATTCGTATAGAATAATAAAAAAATTGCAAAGTTTTATCTGCTGTGTTTTTTTTTAAATAAAGGATTCATTATCAAGCAATTATTGCACTTTTCCCAATAAATATTTCAAAGATCCATTGAATAAACAGAATACAAGGGCAAAGGCAAATATCATAATCTAAGGGACTGCCTGGAACGTCCCTTAGTTGCGGATATTGGGAGTTTCCGTCGGGCGAAATTGCGTCCGCCTTTGAACATTTTAGACTATAACTTTGTTCGTGACTTTAATCAAAGAATATTTTTTACAGTTCCCTTCTATAATATAAGTGAAGAATAAATAAATAATTTAAAGTAAATATAAGTACCTAATTATAATAAAGTGACGTTTTTTTACTTTTTGATGTAAGACTTCGAATCCTTCGAACTGATTTTCGGCGTGGCCACACATCGTCGCGGTACGGTATACCGACGGCCATAGACTTATAAATTATAAGTTATAATATACAATAGTATTGTATAAGTCTATGCCCACGGCGCCACGCTACTTATTAGGATGAAACATGAAAGCGTATGGCTTGTTCCACGAAGCGTGATCAGTGTTTGACAGTCAAATAGTTGTATGAAAATGTTATACCTAATGTTTGTTAAATATAAACCTTTTCCTATAAAAGCTTAAGAATATATTTTTTTTATCCTTATTTATTTCCGTTCATTTACTATCCGTTTATACTGTCCTTGTATGCATATTATCTGTTCAAAATAATCCATTTTATTTGTATTTGTTTTATATTGATTTTGAATCGATCTAAATTTTAAAAATGTCGGTAAAGATTTTGTTTAAATTTAGGCATGGGTTTTGTTTCAATTTCTATCGATAATTAATCAATTTTAAATTGAATATCGATGTTTCATAGATATAAAATCGAAATTAATGTCAATATCGTTGTCAAATTTTAAAAACTGATTTAATCAGCTATGAAATCATGAAACAGCGATACTAACACCAGAATTCACTGATACCGAATTAATAATGAACTTCAGAAAACATACCTGTCACATCTCAAGAATCTCAATATGCTCTCTAGTTCCTAAACTTCTTTGTATTAAGTTAACTGATAATATTACCGTGCTGGTGGTGCAAAACTTCTGGCTTAAAGGAAAACCTAAAGATTACTGTAAACTAACTAATAACGAGTTGTTTCTAAAATATATAGAAACTTCCTTGAAAGGTCGTTGTATTCACTGCAATATAATTATTTCAGTATTTCACTCGCTAAGCAAAAACACATTGTAATAAATGCGTGTAGTACCGAGATGCACATAAAATGAATGAGATGTAATAAAAAATTCAACAGGTTGTTAATAAAACAATGAGGAAAGCGCGAGCCGGTAATTATTCTGGACTACATCAAGTATTTTCATAAAATTATCTATTTATATTTATATTACGTGTACTACGTGCTTAGGGATTTGCAAAGCTAAGCAAAACTGGCGCGGTATGGTGTCAAATGGATGACTACTTTTGGTAAATTTTATGCGCATCTCCGTGCTTCGGAGGGCAGGTTAGTCTTAAAATCGATAATCGATATATCGTGAATCCTTAAGCACATTTTGACCCTGTTCTGACCTTTCTATTTGTTGATACATGACTCTATAGTAAATTTATCGAGAATACGATACCATTAAAACCTGAAAACCTGAAGACTATTTAAATGTAACCTCAAGTCTAATAAACGTATCGTCGGAAGCGAGTAAGCTAAGGCTGTTGTATTAACGGCAACGAAATTACTCATACTTTAGTACCTCTCTCGCTTACAAAACAGTATAATGTTATGTATACTTAAACGGACCATAAGTAGTTCAATTATGTTGAAATGCAGAAATAACATTACGAATTCTACACATAATTAATTTAAACTAGGAAAGTGCGGGTCAAACAGTATTTTATTCCTTTGTAAAAAGTAGGCTATGTGCTATTCCAGACTCTAATCTATCTCTGTGCCTTTCTTCCCGATACGATTAGCCGTTCTTGTTTGATTGAGTAACAAACATCCATCCAAACATAATTATGTACATGCAAACTTTTGCATATTTCGCGTTTATAATATTAGTATAGATAATTTTTGGAAAAAGGAGAACTGTGTTCGGCTGTACGTATTTATTTTCACACGTTATGTTTTTTTGTGATATTTATTGACAAGGTGCTTTTACTTTTATAATACTCAATTAATATCGTTTTCAATAAATGTTACGAATTTTATAAATACTACTGTATCATCTAATTCTTAATAATCTTCCCTTCGAATTGAATATCGTGTTTCTACCTTTGTTATCATTTAATATTCATTGACATAAGATAACACA
Organism: Pyrgus malvae; assembly: GCA_911387765.1. Lineage (NCBI taxonomy): Eukaryota > Metazoa > Arthropoda > Insecta > Lepidoptera > Hesperiidae > Pyrgus > Pyrgus malvae. The sequence goes on along the minus strand of OU426951.1, from coordinate 18,470,577 downwards.
CGCAATGAAAATGGATAAATATTTTTAATAAAATTTATAATACAAATACACTATTGGCTTTAAGATTTAAGGAGTTTTAAGGGTACCGTACGTCAAAAGAAACAATATTACTCCTGTTATATTTTTTGGTATGTACATCTCTAGAAATCCTATTTCTAGTATATGTGAATGCATTAAATGAATTGGTAGTTATTCACTAGTAGTACCTACTCGTATACCGCATGCTTACGCTTGCTAACTCTATACGGATCTTTTAATGGTCAATTAATTATTTTTATTCTCTTCTGTTATACATCGAATACTGTTATCTCTAGGAACCCTGAAAAACCCAAACTTCTCAAATCTCAGTTAAGAATATATATCCGTTTATGCCGCATATTTCAAACCATTCACGAGGGAATAAAAACTTTTATGAAGTAGCTCAACTTTTCGTTGATCTAGATTATTCATTCAGAACGAAACAGGATAACAAAATAGGTACATACCCCAGGGATAGTAATTTGGATGCTAATTTTAAATTTTATTTGTAGGTATTTTTTTATTTCCTTCTTGTTATGATATGTCACAGATATAAGCAATTCTTTATGTACACAATACTAGAAATAATATTGAATTTTAGGCAAATTCAACTATGACCTTTAGAGCAAAATATAGCAAAAACGTGATTCTAAGTTTATTTCCTAATCCAAAACACATAATTTTTATTCTTAAACGATTTCATTCATATTTTTACGCATTTCTAATCAAAATCAAATCTAACTCACATTTGTCTAGTTTATTTGTTTTATTCATAAACAACTTCTTTCGTTTTATAACAACTCTATTAAATAACAAAATTGACTTTGTAAACATTTTCTTTGATCTAAAATGGGACAAACTTTATAACTACATTTTGAATCTACTTTTGCATAAGTCAGGAACCAGAAACTTATTATCAAGACAAGAGACATATCTAAAAGAGCTCAAGAACTGAATATAAGTAACGGCGTTAACAATAGGTTTAAATTTCAACAAACGGTTGATGAGACATTCAAAATTAAGTGGGCGTATTATTTGTATCACAAAAAAATAAAGTAAAGATTCAACAGATCGTTAATTAGACAGAAGGACTCAGGTGGTCGACGGAAGCGCTTTAGAATTTCGTTTTGCAGTCGTATGAATTGTTAGTTTCCCTAGCTTTTCCGGGAAACGTGTCAAAGTAAAGTAAACTAAAGCTTTGTAAGCACTTGGGTTTTATATACAAAATATAATACGTGCGATTATAAGTTAAAAAATATATGGGAAAAGAAGAACGATGGCATAAATTCTCAAGAGGTTTATGTGGACGGCAGTTTACTGGTGATCTATTCTGTGTTCTTATAAATTTCAAATTTTTATAAAATATTTTTAAAGATGAGTTTCAATAAAATATTAAATACGTCTTCCGTTAATTGTGTTAAAGAAAGTTTATGCAAAATTTGAAGTAGATTGGACCAAGGAATCACGATGTCCCATACAAACTTTGCCATCGTTTTTCATCCCCTTAGGGGTGGAATTTCGAAAAATCCTATCTTATCGAATGCGTACGTCATACAAAGAAAATATCCTCCAAGTTTCAAGTCTCTACGATCAGCGGTTTGGGTTGTGGCTTGATCCATCAGTAAGTCATTCAGGACAAACCATTTTATATTTATAGATTTGTTTGGAAAAAAGTTGTTAGCGTTGGATCCCACACAATTTGAAAATTGATGAATAACATGGCACTATTGATTATTGTAAAGAAAAGTTAGAATACAACCATGGTTCTTCAAAATCGTTTTTATTACAATACAGGTGATGTACCTTATATCTATGTTTAATTTCATTGTTAAATTTTGGAACGTCCTCACAGCTATTTTTGGAGCTCAGATTTACCTATGATATTATTATTAACTGTAACCAAAAAAATTCCAATAAAGATATTATTATTATGAGTATTATTATATAGATAACCTAAAAACAAAACAGCAGTCGACGGTGTGGGTTTTTCAAAATGAACTAAACCCAAAAAAAGTTGCTCGTGCAAGAAGCACTAAGCCAATGGTCATATTTTTTTAAATAGAGTATAGAATATTGAAATTGCCAGATATCTTTTAAGAAAAACGATAGAACAACTGGCCACGCGGAATCATTCTTTACCTTGAAAATGCGAACCGTTACGCGTCGGCTGAAATAACCTAGTATTTGAAAGGTTAAAAGATGGAACTCACAGGTCATACCCCTTACAACTTTGACATGGTACTCAACAAATTCTACTTATTTCCAAACGTAAAGAATTAATTTAATTACGTGTTTTATCATTTTCAGCCCGCGAAGATGTCGTTGATGCGTTCAAAATGCATGTTTTGGAGATACCCCAGAGTGACAAAATGCTATGCTACTCGTATAAAAATTAGTAAAAACGTAAATAGTGCATCGATAATAATATTGATTAGTTTAAAAAGCAATAAAATCACATATCGACGACCCGTGTGGCGCAATGGTTACCATGCCCGACTGCTAATCGAAGGGTCCCGGGTTTGATTCCCGGCGAAGCAGAAATTTGAATGATGAGTTTAAATTTCTGTTCTCGGTCTGAGTGTTTGTGTTTCTGTCTTTATGTGTGTCAATGGTACCCACTACACAGGATATATCTACCCTACTGTGGGGCTATGAGTGTGGAGTGTTTATTTATTATTATATAATAATAGATCTATCTTTATTTTTGTTGTTCCGGATTATTAAATAGCAGACCACGATAGTAATGATATTAAAGGTGCAACAAGTCGTTAATTAGACAGCCGGAATCGGCCAGGGACGAAGCTCTGTTTTGCAGTTGCATGAATTGTTAGTCTCTCAAGCTTCTCTGTGAAGTTTAACTACCAACTTCCAACGTTTTGTTATAGAAATTTCGCCAGTGAAATGTAAACATAAAAATAATAATTAACAGCTTGACAGTTCATTCACCACGGGCGTAATGCTTAAGCAAAAGTACATCATTTCCAATGGTTGACATAGGGTTATCGAAAAAGAAACTGCAAAAAGTTCTCTTTAAAAGCTGGCAAAGCATCTGCGACACCCTCTTGGTTTTTTCTCAAACTTTTTTCATAAGCGTGCCTCTGGCTCTTTAACTATCACTGATAGAAAATCTGTAATTTGTTGTTAAAAAAATAGATGGTACCTATTTTGTAACAGAACTGTGTTTGGTTTCATGAAATAATATGTGTTATTTATAGCGAGCTATTGTTCACCCACGAATCTGAAAACGTTATTTTCTGTTTTCTAAAGCTTCGGCCTTTTGAAGGTCCCCCGTCCCCCCCCCCCGTCCCCCCGATACAAAAAAGGACTAATGTGGTCATTAAGTCATTAAATTCAAAATATTACAGTATTTTTCTGTTGATATGCTGCAACGGAATTTTCTAAAGTCTCTTAAAATCGGGTTATTTGGAACTCTGTGCTTGAAATAATTCTTTATTTGGTATGTTATTAGGGTTCCGTAGCCAAATGGCAAAAAACGGAACCTTTATGGATTCGTGATGTCTGTCTGTCTGTCCGTCCGTGTGTCACAGCCACTTTTTTCCGAAACTATAAAAACTATACTGTTGAAACTCGGTACGTAGATGTATTCTGTGAACCACATTAAGATTTTCACACAAAAATAGAAAAAAACAATAGATTTTGAGGGTTGTTGCTTAGATCTGAAACTCAATTTTTTTTTATCAATCCCATATATGTGTGTGATATCTATGGATAGGTCTTCAAAAATGATATTGAGGTTTCTAATATATTTTTTTCTAAACTGAATAGTTTGCGCAAGAGACACTTCCAAAGTGGTAAAATGTGTGTCCCCCCCCCTGTAACTTCTAAAATAAGAGAATGATAAAACTCAAAAAAATATATGATGTACATTACGATGCAAACTTTCACCGGAAATTGGTTTGAACGAGATCTAGTAGGTAGTTTTTTTTAAATACGTCATAAATCGTAAACCACAATTTACCTTTCATTCAATCTTAATGCAATGATTTCTATGAATAATCAAAGTATTTTTCAATCAAGATAATCAATGTATTTTTGTTGCCGCTATTGTTATACAAATACTAAAAATAGAATAAAATAAATATTTAAGGGGGATCCCATACAATAAACGTGATTTTTTATAGATAATGGTACGGAACCCTTCGTGCGTGAGTCCGACTCGCACTTGGCCGGTTTTAGTTTTTTTTTAACAAGTGTCCACCAATCCACACATGGTCAAGGGCAATTAATGGATTAATATGTATTATACTTAATTTATCCTTATCATAATATTATTTGAACATAAGAAGAAAGGAATTATTTTGACGACTTATTTATAAAATGTTTTCTATATGTATAAATTGGTTTTTTGAATCTCATTACTAGGCATAGAGCTTAATGTACCACGCTGTTCCAATGGGGATTGCTGAAATTTACACATTAAAATATAAATTACTAATTCGTTCTCAAATAAATATAAACATATTGTAACAAATTATCGTTATGGAAAAACCGTTTCAAAATCCGCGTGGTTAAGAATTTGTTAACGGTTTAATATTTTGTACATATCTATATAGAAATTGTTAGCAGCAGTTTAATGCACTGTTTTTATAAACGGAATTTCCGATTTTGCTGTTGTTAATAGCCTTTCAAACTATGCAAATATTTGATCATAAACAGTAGCTTGTAAAAATTGATATCATGAAAAAAAAGTATACTCAACTTCAAAATTAATATTCTTGAAGGTTTTTTATAATCTTGTCAATACATTGTTGGTACTGGATACGTTTAGACACTGAACATTAGATAGAATTATAAATTAAGTTTTTAACAAAAAATAGAACCGACTTCAAACGGTAAAAAATAAAATTGTTCAGTACCTACTTCTTCTTGCTTATTATTAAACAGAAGAGACTCCTCATTTCTGTCAAATAATATGTGTATGTACTCTGAGTTCATAAAAATCTAATCATATGGGCTTTTAGCAATCCGTTCGGATGAGCGTGCTAGTAATATGTAGAATGTATATTGTATATGTGTAAGACCGACCGATCTTCCCTAATGGATCGGAGATGACTTATGAGTACTGCGTCTGTATTATGCGAGTACCTGTTCGTGCTCCACATTATCAATACATCGTCGATATGCGGAAATGTATTCTATATGTTTACGGCATCGTATATTAGGTACATCATCGTGTGAAAATATGGTTGAAGGAATATCTTTGGACTGATGATTGCTGTTGATTGCTTTGGTTTTATTGGACGTTTAAACCGTTAATACTTAGTTTTTTACTTGTTAAATTTACCCATATGATGTTAATACCTCTTTGTTAAGTATGTTATATGAAATTCGTAATTTAATGTGCTCAAATATTTTAATGAAATAAGAACTGTTTCAATAAAGTCCCAAACGACTTTATAGGTATAACATTTTTTCTTTATGTAGTGAAGTGTTTGCACCTCTAGGTCTTAAAATATAATAAAATAAAAAAGTTTTGTAACAAGTAAATTGTACCTACCAATTTTGGAATATACTCGAAGCACGAACGTAAAATGAGGCTCGAATTTAGGGCATGAAAAAATGTAATCATACGGGATTTTACCAATTCTTTCGGATGAGCGTGCTTGTATCATGTAGTATGTACATGTGTAGGACCGACCGTTCTTGCCTAATGGAGCGGAGTAGATTTACATGTACCCTTGAGTACTGTGGCTGTATCATCCGAGTACCATTTTTTGGTATCAGGGGGTAAACCTTCAAAAGGTACCCGGCACCTTGAGAGAGGATACTTTGTTATGTGGGATTTGTACCGCACTAAAACCCCCTCGGTGGCCCGCCTCTCCTCTTGGGATCTCCAGTGGAACGCATCGGTGACCTCCACGCGCAGCGCCCCAGAACAGGCCCATCCTCGGGAGAGCAGATGTGCTCTCCTGCACCCTCCGATGTTTACGGCGGCATGCGGCCACGCAACACCGCCGTCCTTCCTAGGGCCGCTGGCTGAACGGATCGAGCTCTCGCCCTCCGACTCTCACCGCCCACAATCCCGGAAGCCTTCTTTTAGTCACCTCTTACAATCAGGCAGGGGATCCTGTAGCTCTTTTCTTAATCCTGAAGCTACAGGGACTATTATCCGAGTACCTGCTGTGCTCCACATTATTAATACATCGTCGATATATGGAAATGTAATCTGCGTACTTACGTTATCGTATTTTTAGTACATGGCGTTTTGAAGTATGGTCAAATACGAGTAAATATTATTTGGACTGATAAATGCTGTCGTTGTTATGGTTTTTAGAGGATGTTATACCGACAATACTTCTTCTTCTTTTACCTAATTGTTAAATCTATGCAAATGATTTTGTTGCGTCTATAATTGGTATGTTCTATGAACTTTTTCATTTATTATTCTGAAATGTTTTCCATGAAATACGGACTATTTTAATAAAATCACAATCGAATCATTTTTTCTACATAGTAAAGTGTCTGTACTAAACTACGTTAAAAAGTTAAAAAAAATGAAAGTAATGTATTGTTCCTTAATTCATTAATTTCATTCATTCATTCGTGCTCCACAGTATAACCACATTTTAGATAATAATAATGTAGAAATCTATTCTGTGTTATTATGGCATCGTGGAAATGATTTTTGGGTTAGAAAATTTTGTCGATCTTTTGATATAGGGTAAGGTTGCTTAAATCGTACCCCTTAAGGAAAAGTTGCTGTAACATTCTCTACAATTGAAATAAAACAAAATGTTCTGCGTCTACGGAATCTTTATTTATTTGAGTTTCAATCATCAATCATAAAAATTAGATTGTGCATTTGGCCAATAGTAGGCGAGATATTGCCGTGGTACGGTTTAGGCACGAAACCTTACCCTATATTGGACTTGTATACCGCTTTATACTTAGTTTTTTACTTGGTAAAGCTTGGGATATTTCTTATTCTGGAATAATATGTATTTCATGAACTAAGATTTCAATAAAATCACGGATGACTCTTTATCACTTTTTTTTCAAAGTAATACGCCTAAAAGAAAAAGAAAATGATAACTAATAAAGTGTACTACCTACTGTACTAATATTGGATATACTCGAAGCACCGAATATAAAATGAGGCCCGTATGTTAGACATGAAAAAATCTATTTCTAGTATATGTGAATGCATTAAATGAATTGGTAGTTATTCACTAGTAGTACCTACTCGTATACCGCATGCTTACGCTTGCTAACTCTATACGGATCTTTTAATGGTCAATTAATTATTTTTATTCTCTTCTGTTATACATCGAATACTGTTATCTCTAGGAACCCTGAAAAACCCAAACTTCTCAAATCTCAGTTAAGAATATATATCCGTTTATGCCGCATATTTCAAACCATTCACGAGGGAATAAAAACTTTTATGAAGTAGCTCAACTTTTCGTTGATCTAGATTATTCATTCAGAACGAAACAGGATAACAAAATAGGTACATACCCCAGGGATAGTAATTTGGATGCTAATTTTAAATTTTATTTGTAGGTATTTTTTTATTTCCTTCTTGTTATGATATGTCACAGATATAAGCAATTCTTTATGTACACAATACTAGAAATAATATTGAATTTTAGGCAAATTCAACTATGACCTTTAGAGCAAAATATAGCAAAAACGTGATTCTAAGTTTATTTCCTAATCCAAAACACATAATTTTTATTCTTAAACGATTTCATTCATATTTTTACGCATTTCTAATCAAAATCAAATCTAACTCACATTTGTCTAGTTTATTTGTTTTATTCATAAACAACTTCTTTCGTTTTATAACAACTCTATTAAATAACAAAATTGACTTTGTAAACATTTTCTTTGATCTAAAATGGGACAAACTTTATAACTACATTTTGAATCTACTTTTGCATAAGTCAGGAACCAGAAACTTATTATCAAGACAAGAGACATATCTAAAAGAGCTCAAGAACTGAATATAAGTAACGGCGTTAACAATAGGTTTAAATTTCAACAAACGGTTGATGAGACATTCAAAATTAAGTGGGCGTATTATTTGTATCACAAAAAAATAAAGTAAAGATTCAACAGATCGTTAATTAGACAGAAGGACTCAGGTGGTCGACGGAAGCGCTTTAGAATTTCGTTTTGCAGTCGTATGAATTGTTAGTTTCCCTAGCTTTTCCGGGAAACGTGTCAAAGTAAAGTAAACTAAAGCTTTGTAAGCACTTGGGTTTTATATACAAAATATAATACGTGCGATTATAAGTTAAAAAATATATGGGAAAAGAAGAACGATGGCATAAATTCTCAAGAGGTTTATGTGGACGGCAGTTTACTGGTGATCTATTCTGTGTTCTTATAAATTTCAAATTTTTATAAAATATTTTTAAAGATGAGTTTCAATAAAATATTAAATACGTCTTCCGTTAATTGTGTTAAAGAAAGTTTATGCAAAATTTGAAGTAGATTGGACCAAGGAATCACGATGTCCCATACAAACTTTGCCATCGTTTTTCATCCCCTTAGGGGTGGAATTTCGAAAAATCCTATCTTATCGAATGCGTACGTCATACAAAGAAAATATCCTCCAAGTTTCAAGTCTCTACGATCAGCGGTTTGGGTTGTGGCTTGATCCATCAGTAAGTCATTCAGGACAAACCATTTTATATTTATAGATTTGTTTGGAAAAAAGTTGTTAGCGTTGGATCCCACACAATTTGAAAATTGATGAATAACATGGCACTATTGATTATTGTAAAGAAAAGTTAGAATACAACCATGGTTCTTCAAAATCGTTTTTATTACAATACAGGTGATGTACCTTATATCTATGTTTAATTTCATTGTTAAATTTTGGAACGTCCTCACAGCTATTTTTGGAGCTCAGATTTACCTATGATATTATTATTAACTGTAACCAAAAAAATTCCAATAAAGATATTATTATTATGAGTATTATTATATAGATAACCTAAAAACAAAACAGCAGTCGACGGTGTGGGTTTTTCAAAATGAACTAAACCCAAAAAAAGTTGCTCGTGCAAGAAGCACTAAGCCAATGGTCATATTTTTTTAAATAGAGTATAGAATATTGAAATTGCCAGATATCTTTTAAGAAAAACGATAGAACAACTGGCCACGCGGAATCATTCTTTACCTTGAAAATGCGAACCGTTACGCGTCGGCTGAAATAACCTAGTATTTGAAAGGTTAAAAGATGGAACTCACAGGTCATACCCCTTACAACTTTGACATGGTACTCAACAAATTCTACTTATTTCCAAACGTAAAGAATTAATTTAATTACGTGTTTTATCATTTTCAGCCCGCGAAGATGTCGTTGATGCGTTCAAAATGCATGTTTTGGAGATACCCCAGAGTGACAAAATGCTATGCTACTCGTATAAAAATTAGTAAAAACGTAAATAGTGCATCGATAATAATATTGATTAGTTTAAAAAGCAATAAAATCACATATCGACGACCCGTGTGGCGCAATGGTTACCATGCCCGACTGCTAATCGAAGGGTCCCGGGTTTGATTCCCGGCGAAGCAGAAATTTGAATGATGAGTTTAAATTTCTGTTCTCGGTCTGAGTGTTTGTGTTTCTGTCTTTATGTGTGTCAATGGTACCCACTACACAGGATATATCTACCCTACTGTGGGGCTATGAGTGTGGAGTGTTTATTTATTATTATATAATAATAGATCTATCTTTATTTTTGTTGTTCCGGATTATTAAATAGCAGACCACGATAGTAATGATATTAAAGGTGCAACAAGTCGTTAATTAGACAGCCGGAATCGGCCAGGGACGAAGCTCTGTTTTGCAGTTGCATGAATTGTTAGTCTCTCAAGCTTCTCTGTGAAGTTTAACTACCAACTTCCAACGTTTTGTTATAGAAATTTCGCCAGTGAAATGTAAACATAAAAATAATAATTAACAGCTTGACAGTTCATTCACCACGGGCGTAATGCTTAAGCAAAAGTACATCATTTCCAATGGTTGACATAGGGTTATCGAAAAAGAAACTGCAAAAAGTTCTCTTTAAAAGCTGGCAAAGCATCTGCGACACCCTCTTGGTTTTTTCTCAAACTTTTTTCATAAGCGTGCCTCTGGCTCTTTAACTATCACTGATAGAAAATCTGTAATTTGTTGTTAAAAAAATAGATGGTACCTATTTTGTAACAGAACTGTGTTTGGTTTCATGAAATAATATGTGTTATTTATAGCGAGCTATTGTTCACCCACGAATCTGAAAACGTTATTTTCTGTTTTCTAAAGCTTCGGCCTTTTGAAGGTCCCCCGTCCCCCCCCCCCGTCCCCCCGATACAAAAAAGGACTAATGTGGTCATTAAGTCATTAAATTCAAAATATTACAGTATTTTTCTGTTGATATGCTGCAACGGAATTTTCTAAAGTCTCTTAAAATCGGGTTATTTGGAACTCTGTGCTTGAAATAATTCTTTATTTGGTATGTTATTAGGGTTCCGTAGCCAAATGGCAAAAAACGGAACCTTTATGGATTCGTGATGTCTGTCTGTCTGTCCGTCCGTGTGTCACAGCCACTTTTTTCCGAAACTATAAAAACTATACTGTTGAAACTCGGTACGTAGATGTATTCTGTGAACCACATTAAGATTTTCACACAAAAATAGAAAAAAACAATAGATTTTGAGGGTTGTTGCTTAGATCTGAAACTCAATTTTTTTTTATCAATCCCATATATGTGTGTGATATCTATGGATAGGTCTTCAAAAATGATATTGAGGTTTCTAATATATTTTTTTCTAAACTGAATAGTTTGCGCAAGAGACACTTCCAAAGTGGTAAAATGTGTGTCCCCCCCCCTGTAACTTCTAAAATAAGAGAATGATAAAACTCAAAAAAATATATGATGTACATTACGATGCAAACTTTCACCGGAAATTGGTTTGAACGAGATCTAGTAGGTAGTTTTTTTTAAATACGTCATAAATCGTAAACCACAATTTACCTTTCATTCAATCTTAATGCAATGATTTCTATGAATAATCAAAGTATTTTTCAATCAAGATAATCAATGTATTTTTGTTGCCGCTATTGTTATACAAATACTAAAAATAGAATAAAATAAATATTTAAGGGGGATCCCATACAATAAACGTGATTTTTTATAGATAATGGTACGGAACCCTTCGTGCGTGAGTCCGACTCGCACTTGGCCGGTTTTAGTTTTTTTTTAACAAGTGTCCACCAATCCACACATGGTCAAGGGCAATTAATGGATTAATATGTATTATACTTAATTTATCCTTATCATAATATTATTTGAACATAAGAAGAAAGGAATTATTTTGACGACTTATTTATAAAATGTTTTCTATATGTATAAATTGGTTTTTTGAATCTCATTACTAGGCATAGAGCTTAATGTACCACGCTGTTCCAATGGGGATTGCTGAAATTTACACATTAAAATATAAATTACTAATTCGTTCTCAAATAAATATAAACATATTGTAACAAATTATCGTTATGGAAAAACCGTTTCAAAATCCGCGTGGTTAAGAATTTGTTAACGGTTTAATATTTTGTACATATCTATATAGAAATTGTTAGCAGCAGTTTAATGCACTGTTTTTATAAACGGAATTTCCGATTTTGCTGTTGTTAATAGCCTTTCAAACTATGCAAATATTTGATCATAAACAGTAGCTTGTAAATAAAATTTTATTTGATATCATGAAAAAAAAGTATACTCAACTTCAAAATTAATATTCTTGAAGGTTTTTTATAATCTTGTCAATACATTGTTGGTACTGGATACGTTTAGACACTGAACATTAGATAGAATTATAAATTAAGTTTTTAACAAAAAATAGAACCGACTTCAAACGGTAAAAAATAAAATTGTTCAGTACCTACTTCTTCTTGCTTAATATTAAACAGATGACTCCTCATTTCTGTCAAATAATATGTGTATGTACTCTGAGTTCATAAAAATCTAATCAAATGGGCTTTTAGCAATCCGTTCGGATGAGCGTGCTAGTAACATGTAGAATGTATATTGTATATGTGTAAGACCGACCGATCTTCCCTAATGGATCGTAGATGACTTATGAGTACTGCGTCTGTATTATGCGAGTACCTGTTCGTGCTCCACATTATCAATACATCGTCGATATGCGGAAATGTATTCTACATGTTTACGGCATCGTATATTAGGTACAATCGTGTGAAAATATGGTTGAAGGAATATCTTTGGACTGATGATTGCTGCTGATTGCTTTGGTTTTATTGGACGTTTAAACCGTTAATACTTAGTGTTTTACTTGTTAAATTTACCCATATGATGTTAATACCTCTTTGTTAAGTATGTTATATGAAATTCGTCATTTAATGTGCTCAAATATTTTAATGAAATAAGGACTGTTTCAATAAAGTCCCAAACGACTTTATAGGTATAACATTTTTTCTTTATGTAGTGAAGTGTTTGCACCTCTAGGTCTTAAAATATAATAAAATAAAAAAGTTTTGTAACAAGTAAATTGTACCTACCAATTTTGGAATATACTCGAAGCACGAACGTAAAATGAGGCTCGAATTTAGGGCATGAAAAAATGTAATCATACGGGATTTTACCAATTCTTTCGGATGAGCGTGCTTGTATCATGTAGTATGTACATGTGTAGGACCGACCGTTCTTGCCTAATGGAGCGGAGTAGATTTACATGTACCCTTGAGTACTGTGGCTGTATTATCCGAGTACCATTTTTTGGTATCAGGGGGTAAACCTTCAAAAGGTACCCGGCACCTTGAGAGAGGATACTTTGTTATGTGGGATTTGTACCGCACTAAAACCCCCTCGGTGGCCCGCCTCTCCTCTTGGGATCTCCAGTGGAACGCATCGGTGACCTCCACGCGCAGCGCCCCAGAACAGGCCCATCCTCGGGAGAGCAGATGTGCTCTCCTGCACCCTCCGATGTTTACGGCGGCATGCGGCCACGCAACACCGCCGTCCTTCCCAGGGCCGCTGGCTGAACGGATCAAGCTCCCGCCCGCCGACTCTCACCGCCCACAATCCCGAAAGCCGTCACCTCTTACAATCACGCAGCCGTAGCCCTTTTCTTAATCTCGAAGCTACAGTGACTATTATCCGAGTACCTGCTGTGCTCCATATTATTAATACATCGTCGATATATGGAAATGTATTCTGCGTACTTACGTTATCGTATTTTTAGTACATGGCGTTTTGAAGTATGGTCAAATACGAGTAAATATTATTTGGACTGATAAATGCTGTCGTTGTTATGGTTTTTAGAGGATGTTATACCGACAATACTTCTTCTTTTACCTAATTGTTAAATCTATGCAAATGATTTTGTTGCGTCTATAATTGGTATGTTCTATGAACTTTTTCATTTATTATTCTGAAATGTTTTCCATGAAATACGGACTATTTTAATAAAATCACAATTGAATCATTTTTTCTACATAGTAAAGTGTCTGTACTAAACTACGTTAAAAAGTTAAAAAAATGAAAGTAATGTATTGTTCCTTAATTCATTAATTTCATTCATTCATTCGTGCTCCACAGTATAACCACATTTTAGATATAATAATGTAGAAATCTATTCTGTGTTATTATGGCATCGTGGAAATGATTTTTGGGTTAGAAAATTTTGTCGATCTTTTGATATAGGTAAGGTTGCTTAAATCGTACCCCTTAAGGAAAAGTTGCTGTAACATTCTCTACAATTGAAATAAAACAAAATGTTCTGCGTCTACGGAATCTTTATTTATCTGAGTTTCAATCATCAATCATAAAAATTAGATTGTGCATTTGGCCAAAAGTAGGCGAGATATTGCCGTGGTACGGTTTAGGCACGAAACCTTACCCTATATTGGACGTGTATACCGCTTTATACTTAGTTTTTTACTTGGCAAAGCTTGGGATATTTCTTATTCTGGAATATGTATTTCATGAACTAAGATTTCAATAAAATCACGGATGACTCTTTATCACTTTTTTTTCAAAGTAATACGCCTAAAAGAAAAAGAAAATTATAACTAATAAAGTGTACTACCTACTGTACTAATATTGGATATACTCGAAGCACCGAATATAAAATGAGGCCCGTATGTTAGACATGAAAAAATCTAATCATACGGGATTTTAGCAATTTGCTCCGCTAAGCGTGGTTGTATCATGTATTATGCTTATATTATTATAAAGAAACCAACCGATCTTCCCTTATGGAATTTTATTTTTGTATTGAATACCTATTTATATTTATTTATTTAGAATACTTATTTCAAGATGATACGGAATCCTTCTTGTAATATTCAGAAAAGTAGTTGTAGCAGTTGTCTTTTAAGTGACTGGCTGCAAACCTTTTTTACGTCCTACTGCTGGGCACGGGTCTCTCCCCATTATTAGGAAGGCCTGGAGCTTACTCCACCACGCTGCTCCAAAGCGGATTGGTGGAGATGCGGGTTAGTGGCAAACCCGCTGTCGGATGTTTTCAAACCGCCCATAAGGCCTCCGACTAGGTTTAACGACTGTTATCTATCGTTAACAACCGAGACCGATGGCTTAACGTGCCCTCCGAAGCACGAAAACGCGCATGAATTTTTTTGCCACTAGCGGTCACCCATCTCACAACCAACCGCGCCCGTTTGGCTTAGTTGCATAGATCGCTTGCGTTCTACGCTACCACCGGCCCATGCGCGCTTCTTTAAGTGACTGTACAAACCTAAATTTAATTTTTGAATATTTTGTTTAAATCGTTATCCCTCTGTGGGTTGAGTGAGTTCTTTATAAATATTACGAGATAGATAACTTTTACAACCAAATTCAAAATTTAAGTCACATCGTCGCACATTACATTTCGATAGCAACGCTCGCTAGTTAATTGATTTCCTATGGGCACTGGCACCATTTCCCCCAAAATTGACTGGGTTTATAGTTTGTGGCGGGTTCAAAGCGTCGTTATAAAGCAATTGTTGCAGTGCCAGGATCATTAGAGGCCCGTTGTCCCTTCATCATGGCGTTTGACAAGAGAATTTAGGAACAGATATAAATGTGTAATTTTATAAGAGCGAGTATTGAAAATTTCGAAGTTAATAGTATTTAGGGATTTACGGATTAGGAGTTTCTCTCATATTTTGAGCGGTTCGGACGGCACGTTAAGCAAGTTCTGGTGGTTGTCTATAAAAAAGAGACATTAATAACTTGTCAGAAGCTGTAAAGGCAGTTTGAGAACATTAACAAAGGATTGGCCACTGATTCGTATCTTAGCCAACCAGCATTTTAGCAGGTTGGTAGAGTCAGTCCCGGAACCGAAATCCGTAACCAATATTGTTACGTTCGGCAAAAAGGGTACAATCTTTCAGCAGTTAAAGTTTTTCCTTATATAATATTGCTGTATGGTTAAGCTACTTGTACGTTAAATTATTAATATTTGATACAAAATAAATGATTATGCGCGCAGACATATTATCACGGAACTTTATTATTCAAATTAGCAATTCAACGCATACACAGTCTCCTCTCATCTTTATACATTTATGATATGTGTGATACAGTTAGCTTCCGCAACACTATTACCATAGAAACTATAGATATTTGGGGCAAATATAATGATAGTTGAGATATTTCTCCAGAATCGTTCAATATTCAAGGAGCAGCAGAATGTTTACGCGTTGAACAGTTTATCGAAGATAAGTGGAGAAATTTGACTTCAACCAATTGATTGCTGCTAACTTGACTTCATCAGTAGTTTTAAGGGATAATTTTGTAAATAAACCTTTTGCAATTAGACTTGCTATTTCCTATATTTTATTCATTGTCTCCTTTTTTCGTATATCAGTGTAGTAACGTCTGATATAATATGTATGTAATGTAATTGTTTAGTTCTTCGTCAATATTAGAAATTTTATTTAAGTACCTTTAATTCTTCTTTACAATATTGTGTCCAATATTTAATCTTAAGGCAATCTGTACGTCATCCATCCGAACTGCACGAAAATGTGGTTCACGCTGAAAATCAATGGCCGTGACTCACTGCGGCATAGGCTGAGCATGGACCCGTTTCGTCAAACAATTGTTAATTATGATATATTTGTTATTTGTGTTTAATATACAGAATATAATAAAATATAATAGAATATACAGGCTATCTATACGGATTTATGTTCATATTATGTTTATGCACTGTATACGTATGAGCAGCGATTGCCAAGTGGTAAAAAACCGTGGGGTCCGACACAACCGATCCCGGGAAAAATCCTCGGCGCGCACCCTTGTCAAAAAAATTTTAATGTGCGCGTTTATCAATTCTCCACGGTGATGGAAAATATCGTAATATTTAATTGATTACGATGTTCTCCATCCCCGTACATGCCTGAGAGAAATTCATACTAAATTATTATTAAAAAATTAATACAGTTGCTCAAAAAGTGACGTATTGCAGGGACGTATAGCGTGCGGGAAGTGGGCTATTACATACTCGTGCTTTTTTTACCTTTTCCGCACTCGTGCGTTCTCTTTCCCGACTGTCAAAATAATGTCTATGAAAAAGAAAAAACTAACCACGAAGTTTTAGAAGATTTAATGATTCATGCAAATATTTCTAAAAAGAAGCTACTAATTTGTTTCAATATCGATTAAATGATTTGATTCAATGAGTTAGGTTAGGTTTCATTTCATTTCATCTCATTAACATTTTCATTTCATATCAATAAAAAAATTCTACTGAAGACTTGGTTGTATGGTCATAGTTCTCTTTGCCTACCCAGAATGGGTGAAGAAAACAAAAAATCTCTGCATATAGGCATAAGAGGCATATCGTATAGGCATTTTTTTACGGTTGGCACAATTTTTTCAAAAATGTTCTTTGCGAGTTTTTATCATTTTATTAAATTGCTTCATTTTTTCGCAACTGTATTAAAAATAGTTGTTGAGTACACGTGCGGAACCGTCATTGGAAGGAGTTCCGACTGTCAACCCTCACCTTCGGCTGCGCCTCGGCTCGGGTAGACATTTGTCGGAACTCCTTGCAATGACAGCCTTTCCGCACTTGTAATGAAATATACTATTTTTTACCTTAAAGTTCCAAAGACTACAAACTATATCCAGAACCGTAGTGATTCAGAGTTATATCAGTGCTCAGAACACTTGAGTAGGTAGTGGGTCTTTGGAAAATTCATCGAGCTTGGTCTAAAGTAATTTGTAGAGGACGCTTTGTCAGTACTGCGTCGTCCCTTAAAACACTATAGTCATTCGATAACCGAATTGGGGCGAAAAGAAAATTCGTAAACTTGTTTAACGTTAGATATATGCTCTAATATTGAGAATTTCCTCTGTGTGAAATAGTTTTTTCTGCGTTCCACTTTGAATCTCAAAATTTTTTCATATTTTCTTTGGCACATCAATTAACGGACGTTCATAACTAATTTTGGTGCAGGCAGCTGAGTTCAATCGAAAAATAAAATTCAATACTTACAGGTTGCAATTCCGTTTCACGATAATTCAGAAATTTATCTCTCGTGATTTGTAGTCAGTAAAGTCTTATGTAAATTGTAGAAGCCGCTTTGTCAGAGCTGTCTCGTTCCTTTATACACTAATAATTCGATAACAAAATTTAGTGGTGAAAGCAAACCTCGTAAACGTAAAGAACGGATGTACGTAGATGACTATAGTCTTGGATATTGAGAATTTATCATTAGTTAGCGTTCACTATTCTATGTTTTTTATTATTGTTTTCGATTGAAGCGCGCATGGCCCGGCGGTTAGCGTAGAACGCAAACGATCTATGCAAATAAGCCAAACGGGCGCGGTCGGGTCTGAGATGGGTGACCGCTAGTGGCAAAAAAAAATCATGCGCGTTTCCGTGCTTCGGAGAGCACGTTAAGCCGTCGGTCCCAGTTGTTGTCGATAGATAACAGTCGTTAAACCTTGTCGGAGGCCTTATGGACGGTTTGAAAACATCCGACAGCGGGTTGGCCAATAACCCGCATCTCCACCAACCCGCATTGGAGCAGCGTGGTGGAGTAAACTCCAGGCCTTCCCAATGGGGAGAGACCCGTGCCCAGAATTGGGACGCAAAAAGGGTTGCGGCCATTCTATGTTTTTGAGCTCAATTTTCATAAGTATTTGGTTTGATGACTTTTTAAACCTCATGGCTCAAAAAACCCGCATTTATGACACATTGTACTTATAAACTATATCAAACACTGCATATATTTCGGGGTTTACCAGTTATTCGAACATTGTGTAGGTAGACCTTTGGAAAATTTATCGAGCTTGCACTAAAGTAATTTTCAGACGCTGCTTTGTCAGGTCTGCCTGTCCCTTTAAACACTAGTCATTCGTTATGAGAATTTAGGGGTGAAAGCAAACTTCATAAACATAGAGGACGCTCGATTTAACGCTCGGTGCCTATAGGCCTCGTTTTTTTTAAATTGAAAATTCTCTCTGATTTTTATATTTATAAAAAACAAAAAATTAAATTGTGTAAAACTGGATACACTGTGTTGTGTTTTCTTTCATGTTTTGTTTGGTGTCGCTATAAACGGATGTTTCAATAAGTCAATTTTGAGCAAGAAACCAAGTTAAATCCTTATTAATATTATAAATTCGAAAGTAACTCTGTCTGCTAAGCTTTCCTGCTTAAACCACTGAACCAATTTTAATTAAATTTGGAACACAGATAGAGTGGTTCTTGGGAAAGGACATAGGATGGTTTTTATCCTATGGGAACCTATAAAATGGGTCACCGCGGGCGAAGCCGCTGGCGGAAGACTAGTTAGAAATAAATAAATATTTTCTGGCTGCAGTTCTATTTAATGAATTTTCTGGATAAAGTGTGGTAATTATGTTAAACATTGCCTGCATCATAATACAAGGTTCCAACTCTACTATCATTACTAAGGTCTATTCACGTCTTTAAACGTCAATATCATAAAAAGGATAATCTTTAGTATAAATAAATATGTATAATGTTTGCTAAAGATAATTACAACAACTTAAAAAATAAATGTATTTGTAAACAAATTTTATTCTTATGAATTCCTACACCTGCTATGACAGCTAAATACATAAGAGAAAAAGCACTTTTTCGTAACCTTCATTATATTGACTTACATGTTTCTCTCTTCTTAAGAATTTGAATTATTTTAAGAGCTTAAAGGTAGTGTAAATATATAAGAAGCACTCAACATGTCTCGGCAAAAGGAGTACCTACAGGCCGCCCTCCGACCAGGTGGACTCATGACCTGAAGAAGACAGCGGGTAGTCGCTGGATTCAGAAGGCCCAGGACCGTTCGCCACTCCTACGTTAGGGGAGGCCTATGTCTAGTAGTGGACTATAAAAGGCTGATGGATGGATGGATTGATATAAGAAGCACGGTACCGTACGGTAGTAAGTGGGCTGAATAATCAGCATTTTTGTTAGGTGAATCTATCTGAGGAAGAAACTTTATTCCTTAACATTCTTCCAGAAACATCATACAAAATTCAACATGAAAATGCCAACGGACCACAAGTGCAGCATAATGCACATAGAAATTGCATTAAAAATTCAACAAGTCGTTAATTAAACAATGGAGAAACAGGTGCGCGGACGAGGAACGCTCCCAAGAGTTTATACAGGCACACGGTTTTAGAACATCTATTGTCTGTGGTATGTTTCATCTCGTGAGCTTGCAAGTTTAAGACGGCAACTGAGTGTTAAGTATTAAAGAAGCATAAACGTCATTTTTAATCAGAGAAGAAAGCAATAAATAAATCAATGTACAAGTAGTGCCTACACACTCTTATCAGGAAATATTTCTCTTTTTCATTTTCTTTTTCACTCATATCAGAAAATTTAATATTTTTAATTATTATTTTACTATTATTATTAAAAGCTTTTATTTAAATTGCAATGTGTGTATGTATTGTTTATAGTTAGTTATAATTTAAGGTTTATAAATTTTTGTTTTAATCTCGGATTACTCGATTAAATAAATACAACGATCAAATATAACGTACAGGAGTTTTGGCATGAACTTGGAAGATTAATGTTGTGCCCTTATTTTATTTTCATAATATTGGTGTAATATTGGGTTGAGTTTTGTCGGATGAATTTGAAGGCATTTTGTTTGATATAGATTATTAACAGTGCGCGAATGTTATATGTGAAATAACATAACAGTGCGGAAACATATTTTATCCGGTTGCCTCCTAAACTCCCTAAGACACATACTAGTAAAGTAACTATTGCTTTACTTAGGCTATTTTTATCTATTGGTCTATTTTTATCTAGTCTTGGACTAATTTTATCTGTTACTATTTCGTCCAGTTTCTATGAAACTGTCAAGAAATTGTTGCGAAAATTTTACTTGACGCTGGCTACATGTACAGAGTTTGCGATGCCATAATTGAAAGGAAATAAAAAAATATATAACGTACAAACGTCATACTTGAACTTTGCGTAGCTTCAGTAAGGGGTTTCGTTACTCATTGGCCTAGCTACAAAACAATTAGATGCGTGAATTTAATACGAGTTGGGGACATAAAACAAACCATGTTTGTTCCGTACGCTCCAAGAGGGCAATCGTGATTTGGGTGCTTTTGGCTACATTAGTTTGTCCGGACGTCGGGCTATAATTAGATAAAGTTGATTACGTTACTGAATACTAATTATATAATGTCTCTCCTTATTATCAGAACACTTTCACCCAGAGTGACTACTGTACTCGCAACAAAAGCAAAATTTTGACTGCACTGGCAACCATCTGTATTTCTCGTATTTTGAAAATTTTAAAAATATTGAAAACTTGGTCAATATATTTTTTAGTTTTTACTCAATCTTTTAACACAAATTATTTTATCCGTAGAAAATCACTTGTATACATACCTTTCCCAAATTAGGCATAGGTACACAATATCAATATAAATTTGAAATTATAAGTTTATGAAATTAATGTGTACATTTTTATATACTTACATTATTTTATGTAAGATCTAGAAGTATTTGCAGTTAATACGTAGGTCTATACCCAAACAAAATGGAATATAATTTGTGAGCTTCTGACTTAATTACTTTGCGCCCTGACTTCGGGATATAATTAGATAAAGTTAATGAGTTTAATGAATACTAATTAGACCTTACTGCCATTTGACTTACATTACACATAGATTCATCAAAATATCCAGGGAGATTGCTCTAACCTAAAGCTATAAGTAATTAGGTAATTGAATTTTTTATCCAGGTCTTTAATCTTTAGAAAAACATTAAGGTTTTTCTATAGATAAAAGTATCAATACTACTTAGGCCTGTCCCCAAAACAAACTTGAAAGTATTTATAAGAAGGTTAAATTTAAAACAACTTTTTAAAACAAC
The DNA here is from genome assembly GCA_911387765.1 of Pyrgus malvae. Classification (NCBI taxonomy): domain Eukaryota; kingdom Metazoa; phylum Arthropoda; class Insecta; order Lepidoptera; family Hesperiidae; genus Pyrgus; species Pyrgus malvae. Next base: position 18,449,193 of record OU426951.1, on the reverse strand, counting down.
GAACTGACGTGACGTGACGTAAGTATAGCCGTGATATTTATATTTACAATGTTAAAACAACTTGGGGATACAGAATTAGCCACCATTATTGTCCTTTTCGCTCCAAGTGCGAGAGAGTAATTGTGATTTCGGCGCTTTGGCTAAATTAGTTTGCGCTCCGACGTAGGACTATAATTAGATAAAGTTGATTACATTAATTACATAAAATCTTTCCTTAACTGCGATGATTTGATAATAATAAAACCGTCGTTGCGAATAATTTTTGTTGTCAAAATAACCTTCCTCGTAAAGTGCATCAATAAGATGCTTAATATTATTCCTTACAATGAATAAATATACTATACCAATATTTACAGCGCAACTGATATCGACCTCGGAAAAAATTGGGTCTTCATAGGCTTAGTTGTGTGTGGACTCCAGTGACCATTCAACATCGCCTGGCCTGCACAGAATGCATGTTTGCTACTTCATTAAACTTTATAATAAATACCGGAGTTTTGGCGGCAAGTCGGAAAAGACATGCTGTGCTCTCATTTTATTTTTAGTTTCTTGGTGTAATTTAGGGTTATAGCGGGTAAAGTTGATGGCATTTTGTTCGATACACGTCGATAACAGTGCACCAGTGTTATGAAATAAAATAATAGTGCGAAAACATGATCCATTGGACACATTCTGGTAAAGTAGTTATAGCTCACGATTTACTATTTTTTTTTATGACTACTTTGCTTTTTTTTGCTTTGAGTTTGCGATGCCCTAAAAATAAAAGCATGTGTGGCGATATGTAAAATTTTAAACAAGTCCTTCCCACAAATGGTACGAAGCTCATGAAAATATGCTAATGTAATATGATGAAAATATGCTAGAAAGGATTCGCAAAATCCGCACTAAGCCACCTTATTTGTATCGCTTACTTCTTCGGCGCCAATGTTTTGGGTCAATCATTTTTTTATTAGTATTATATTTAGGGGTTACATTATGGGTCTGACCGTCAGGGTGTGCTTTATAATTTTTAATGGTGGTACATCTTGGTCGAACCGTACCAGTCATACCACCTGTTTTGGTATCAGGGGGTGGAAACCTTCAAAAGGTACCCAGCACCTTGGGATAGAATACCGGCTTATTTGGGATTTGACCGCACTAAAACCCCCTCGGTGGCCTGCCTCTGCGCTTGGGGAGGTCTCCGGGATCTCCAGTGGAACGCACCGATGTCCTCCACGCGCGGCGCCCAGAATGGGCCCATCTTCGGGAGAGCACATGTGCTCTCCTGCACTTTCCGATGCTTACGGCGGCATGCTGTCACGCACACACCGCCATCCTTCACGGAGCTGCTGGCTGGGCCGATCGAGCTCCCACTCACACCGTCCACAACCTCGGAAGCCCCCTTTTAGTCACCTCTTACGATCAGGTAGGGGATACCGTAGCTTTATTCTTAATCCCGAAGCTAGAGGGACTACCAGTTTTACCGCCTGTGATATTCAAATTTACGCGGTCCAAATATGCATTTAAGCATAGTATTAGCGTATGAGAGCAAAAAATTATAATACTAAGTAAATAAAACAAAGACAATAAAATGTGATCTTGCTACGAATTACCATTAATGAATACATATACTTATATTTCAAAGAGCCTCTCAACCTACACTAACCCTAACAGTGTGTACAGTCAGCAGCGCTGTAATGAATACAACGAAAAATTTTCTAATTAATATCAACAAAATGATTTAACAAAAGAAAGAGGGTTTGTTTGAATGTAATATGATCATATCAATAATTTAACATTGTAAATACACTAGAAACAAGTTCAAAGTTATGTTCACATCCTTCTATCAATACAGTGTAAGCAATTTAGCAAAAGCAATCGTTTTTATTTTGAATTATTGAACACAATAATATTTTCGAAAATTATCTAAAGATTGTGTATTAATTTTAGAAATCTGAAAATTCGACGTTGCCGTTTTATTTCTTCATATGTAACGCAAGGCTGACTGTTTTGGCTGAATTTACTGTAATTTCATAACAATTAGTTTTTCTCGAATCAATGAAGCTTTTGAAGATCTTGAATACTTTGTGTTTTTGATACAGGAAAATAATAAGTATGAAATATAATTAAGTAATAGTTCTATAAATTAATGATGCTAAAACCGTGATATGAGATTTTTTTATATACCTAAGCATAAAAGTCTATGTTTGAAGAAAGACTCGGATACTTACCTTTGCTTTATACATGTTTATGTATATGGAAAATAAAAAAATCGTAATCAAATTCCTTTGCCCCTGACTGTACATCTCTATACAGATAACAGTAAAGCACCGCAAGCCCCTGAACTTAATTGCCTCGGAAATAATATACACGCGTGCTATTTACATCGTTTCAACACGACGGAGAGTGAAGATGCTCTTAGGAAATCACTCAGCAATCCGTGCCACACTAATACGATACATCTATTGAAACTGTATTTAGCCGAGGACTGTTTTTTAGAAAAAGGAATACGTGAGCATGTTGTTGAATAATCGCCGTTAATTTTACAGTGAGACGAACATAAATTATAGTAGTCTTCACGATTAATGTGCAACTTAATAGGTCAGTATTTTGTCAGTAGACTTAACTAAGTAAATTGATTTTTCACAGAAATAAGGAATCGCTAATTAAAACATTTTGTCATTTATACATTAAAACCTCTTCAAGTAAATAATAATAACAGATTATGTTAATAATGATTATCGATTGAAGGCTCTACACGTTTTTTAAAATAAATGTCTTTTAAACGAACAAACAAACTGATAGATATACAACGGAGATATCCTTTATCCTATAATGATTCCAACATTTATTTAAAGTTTACTAAAAACTGGTTTATGACTTAAATCAAATCTCACATTAGCTTTCAAAATATCGCTAAATAACTTTTTAACAAATACAAAAACAGTTGCGGAATAGTAACAGGCGGATAACAGAGACGGAAAAATATATCAAATACAGCCTAACTCCCAATTACATATTAATACAGAATACATATTCCAAAGAGCCATACAGCCGTCACTAATCCAGTCCATCTCTATACAGATTACAGTGAAGCACAGAAAGCCTCTGAACTTAATTGCCTCAGAAATAATATACACGCGCGCCACTTACAACGTTCCAACACGAGGAAGAGAGCCGCTCTTAGGAAATCACTCAGTTATTCGTAGCACACTAATGCGTTACATCTATTGAAACTCTATTTAGTAGAGCAGATTGGGTAGTCAAATAATTTAGTTTATTAACCTAAAAAACGAGCTTTTGTGAAAATACGAACTAAAAAGTAAAAAATCAGAAGAAAATGTATTTTACTGTAAAAAAAAACGTGGGGTGCATGGTGTTAATAGTATCTGAAAAACCACCCCACGCTACACATTACATTTTTTATTTTTATTTTTTTATTTGGATTATTTTCCATATTATTGCATTGTCATCGGTCCTTGACCTCTGTGCAAATTTTCAAGTAAATCAGATGCTTAGATGTAGGTGAAAATGCAGTTAAAAGATTCCGTTACATACATACATTCAGGTCAAGCTAATATAAGCGTGTTAAAAATATAAAACTTTATGTTTGTTTCATTAGGTACCTTAGGCCGCGAACTTATTAGCCCTTCGTATATTTTTTTATCCTAATGATCCTAGTAAGGACTTTAATATATGTTATGAGATTATTGTATTGTCATCGGCCCTTGACCCCTGTGCAAATTTTAAAGTTTATCAGGCTCCTAGAACCACCTAAGTGAAAATTAAGTTAAAAGATTCCGTTACATACATACATACACACACAAATACATACATACATACATACAGGTCAAGCTAATAAAAGCGTGTTAAAAAGAATCAGTCATTTGGATGCCGTTTCTTACATTAATTAGTTTATACATTCATTTAATAAAAAGTAGTAATATCTTTTAGTTCATGTTTAAATAGATTATCGCTGACGATCGACATATAATATCGATATATATCGATATTATATATCGATTTGTTCGTGTTTTCAGCTATAGATAAAGTGATAATGACGATCACGGTACGAAAGCAGCTCCTTAGACATTCCGCGTGAAAAATAGAGATGCCACAAAAACCTTTTTTGTACCCGTTCCAGTCTAAAATATGCGTTGCATAGTGGGGGCGCCACACTACCGAATTATATTCTAAGACACTGCGAACCAAGGCATTATAAAGTGCTATCTTAGTTTTTGGATATTTAAACGTTTTAGAATTTCGAATAACAAAACCTAACATTTTGTTTGCTTTCCCAAATATTTTATTTCAATGTTCACAAAAACATAACTTGCCGTCTAACGTAACACCTAAATCATTTAATATGTTGACCTCTAAAATCTGGTTTCCATTTATAAAGTAAATCGTAGGTTCAATACGGACTTAACACGTAAATTTAATATGCATATTCTTTGAAGGGTTGAGTGAGATCTGTGCGTATGGTGCAACATTTCAAATATGTTAAATGCTTTCATAAACCATTACAAGTTGTTGAGTCTGTATGACATCAGATTTTTTAGGAAACTGTGTAATATACACCTTATTTGACCTATTTTTATGATGAAACATACTGATTAATCACATTTTTAAAGGACTTTTGACAATATTTACCTTGAATAATATTATAAAGATTTAAAATTAATCTATAATATATATATTTTACTGTATTTAATTTTTATCACTTGTTAGCTCTACATGAATTAACATTGCCTTCGACGATAACCTTTGCCAAAGCCTTATTCGCTGGCAGTGAGCACAAATATTATACCTATTGAATTTTATAACTTTTAATGAGACAAGTAATTCCATTACTCAGTCTACAGGTGGACGTCAAAGTCGTCAAAAGTAAAGCTAATAACATTTTCAAACAGATTGGGAAGTTAAAATGCGCACGGAATGCGACTCCAGTCTTGGAACTGCTTTAGTGCCTCACAATTGTAAGTAGGTTTGTTCTTTTGTTCGTTGCAAAGCGAACCAGCATTCCCAATCAAATCCAATTTAAGTAATTCAAAAAGTAAAAAGATTCCCCGGTAAAATCGTACCGAACTATACATACCTATTTCATATTCTTGTTAGGTACAATTTTTCCCTTATTCTCTAGTATTTTTTTTTAAATAATAACTTCTATGTCTTTTGTACCAGATCCATTCACTTATGTACATTTATGCATACTAAGGTTCATATATACATATAAAGGTTTATAATTGGACCTATTTATGCAAACCGGAACCAACCCACACACGATGATGATGATAATAGTTTTGAAAAAAAGCTGTTTAATGTATGAGACAACTGATGTTTAGTGGATTGGTAAACATATCATGAAAATGTTTTAATCTGACAAAATTGTCAGATAATTTTGATCTTCAAAGGTTCGATAGAAGATGCAATTTTAAGCTTTTTTGTGTACTTAACTCAATTTCGGCATGAGTGTGGATTGGTTCCGGTTTTCGTAAATAGGTCCAATTGTAATATGGTAATTTCTTAACTAGATATTGAAACGGAATCATTACTAAAAATCTACGATACACATCGCGAAAAAAAATTAATAAATATTTATATCAAAGAGAATGTGGATTAAAGTCCCTTGAGACTAGGATTGAATCACTTAACTATTAATAAATTACCTTGTTCTGACATTCGGGGTGAGTACCAATAAATTTTGATAAGTCACAATGGTACTTTGCGAGTGGTTATGATATACTTACCTTTATTACAAATTACTTATTAACTGACTTGAAAGAAAAGAGAGGCTCCTCGTTTTCAGCTGATTAAATAAATAATTGGTAAGCCCATGGAATTCGAGATGTCGAGTCAAATTAACTTTTTTGAGTTTATTTGGAAGTGGGTCACTAGCTACAGAGCGGTACAAAAGGATATCTCGTGAGATTCACTTCGTAGCTACTCACTAAAATGAACTGCTATAGCGAAAACTGCGATGATTCGGTTATATTCATGATTATGGAAGAAAATTCCTTTTAGTTTTACATTACACATCCATACTATTTAATATTATAAATTCGAAAGTAACTCTGTCTTTCTGTTACGCTTTCCTGCCTAAACTACTGAACCCCTTTTAATTTTAGAACACAGATAGAGTGGACCTTGTGAAAGGACATAATATTATGACATCACGCGGGCGAAGCCGTTGGCGGAAGACTAGTAAAAAATAAACCTTTTGATATCTTTGATAATAGTAAAGTAGATGATAGTGAATACGAATGTTTACATAAAGATGATGCGTTGTAATTTTAATAAAGTGTATAAGTTTTCTGGAAATATTTTTATGGTACGGTTATTATGATAATGGTTTATGTTTCATGTGAAACTGAAAAAATAACCTGTTATTTTGAAGTGTCTTTCCATACCAAGTATATTGTATGTGTTAACTAACTAGAGGTCCCCCGCGGTTTCAGATGCATAGAAAATAATAAATAGCATGAACTAAATATTATCTACATATATGTTTATATTATTAGAGTTTTGATACGGATCCCTAAAGTTTTTAAAATATTCTATCGCCTATGTTCATCGGGGATAATGTAGGAATCTAACGGTAAAAGATTTTTTCAAATCTCAGTTTCAGAGGGTATTCAATGCAAACAAACAATAAAATATTTACTCTTTATACTCGTAATATTATTATAAGTAATAAAATAACACAATGATTCTAAACACGAAAAAGCACAAGATCAAACCATCAAGATCAAGATCAAAAAAGTGTAAGATGGTAGAAATAAATATTATCTATTTACTCTACGGTCATAGAGTTAAGTTAAATTAATATTTATTCATGCTTAACTATATAAAGAAATTTGGCAAAAGGAGTACAGGCCGCCCCCCAACCAGGTGGACTGATGACCTAAAGAAGACAGCGCTACAAGGACTACAAGGGGCTGAAAAGAAGAAGAAGATATAAAGGAATGTATATAAATCAATGAGTTTACTGAGATAAGTATTATGATGGCTCTATTGGGAATGTGAAATAAAAATGTGTAAATGAAAAAGGTAAAGGGAAAATGCAGGACAAAGCAAAAAGGAAATGCAATTTTTTGTTCAACATAGTATTACTAGATAACAATAGAGTTATTTCGACATCGACACCAACTGTAACTAGCGAATTTGTCATTGACGAAAAGTACAAAGGGACGTCTCGTGAGATTTAGTTCATACTCGTATTCGCTACTCTTGCGATCAGTTATTTTCCTGGCTTATTTATATTTACTAGTTATTGCCTTGTTAAAAATGATTGCAATTTTTTTTTGAAATAAAGAATCTTGCTAAAATCTTAACCAAGTTTTCTGTAAAGGTTTATTTCTTTTTACAAGCTTTAGATTCACCTGTCCCGTTGTCTGTCAATAATCAAATCTTGTAGGTTAAATTTGATCCTTTTCCACGTTTCCAATTGAGCTGAAATTTTGCATGCATGTATAAATTGGATGATAATGGAATATTATTATGACATAGAGCTGATCTGATAATGAAACTGGAAGGTGACCATAGGAACTCCGTAATTAAACGACGCAACCCCATCGAGTTTGGACTCGTTTGATCAATCTTGACGAGTACTTTGGTGGTAGATGGTAACCAGATCCTGATAATGTCGCTGGAAGACGAGCATAGGAACTTGGTAAATAAACTACAAAACACCATCGTTTGGACTCGTATGATATCATACAAGAAATATTGACTCGTCACGCAATAGACGTTGGTTAAGAAGAGTTAGGAAAAGTAGATATTCAAGTATTTAAGCCTATTAACCTTCATATCTGCCCTATTTAACTTTAGATTTGGCACACTAGTGTCTAATCCGTTTAAAAAAATCGAAATATAGAGGGATATGGCGGTCCTCCACAGTCCGCTTTGCACGTTCCTCTTCACCACGGACGTGTAAATTATGCGACAGCCTTCCGACTGAGGCATTTCCAGTGGACTGTAACGTGGGGTTCTTCAAGAAAGCTGTAAAAAATGCCCTCCCGCAAAGCTGGCAGGTAATACTCAGGTGACGCTGTAGTTGCCTGTGTCCATAGGCGACGGTAATCGCTTAACACCACGCGTCCCGTCTGCCTGTTTGTCAGGTTCGTATATGTATAAAAACAAACACATTTTTTTTTCTTTGAAACAAATTCTTTTGATTAGGTACTACGGGAGTATATCTGAGAAACACCTGTGACGATAGGGACTCTCGCTTTGAAGTGAGTCACTAACGAGGGAGCAGTACAAAGGGATGTGTCGCACAATTCACTTTGTAGCAGATATTAAATACACCTGTGAACTTTGCCACAATTTATTTATTTATTTATTATTAAAGCTGTCAACATCTTGCTTACAGTTAGAACCAAACACAAGAGTGGATTAATTTAATTTAAAATTAATTGTATTAAGATTAAAGATAACTAACTAAAACTATGTGGTTGTAATACTGCTGCCAGCAGTGAGAACCTCAAGATAATGTGTCGCAGCTTTGCGTAGCTGGTTTAAGGTACATGTAAAAATATCCAAGTCTGCATTCTCCCTAGATATTTCATTAAGGAGTCGTAACGCCCTTTGGAGTGGAGCCCACCGGTGCGACGCGGTACGCGACTGAGGTAGTGCAAACACATTACGGCGAGCGGCACGGGCGGCGCCGCGGGTGGGAATCGCGAACCGCACTTGTGATAGAAGCTCTGGATTGTATGTCATTCCGCGCACTAGCCGGAAAAGTAAAGGACCAGTGAAATATTACGACGTACTTCCAACATCTGCGTCCCGACCATTCCTAGGATAAAAGTAGTGGGATACAGGTAAGGGTATTAGCCGTATGCTCTCATATACACGTACCGTACAAATACCTTTTGCACTTTCTCTATGTTGAGCTTATAGATAGATCGTGACTAGTCATCAACATTCTATTATTTTCCAGATAATGATGAAGAAGTTGTATCACTTGCAACGGAATGGAGGTGGATGAGTTGACATGAGAGTTGTTGTTGTTTTTAGGGTTCCGTACCCAAAGGATAAAATGGGGCCCTATTTCTTATACTCTGCTGTCTGTCCATCCGTCTGTCTGTCTCTCTATCGCCAGGCTGTATGTATATGAGCCGCGACAGTTAGATAGTTGAAATTTTCACAGATGATGTAAAGTATTTCTATTGCCGCTATACCAAAAAAATACTAAAAAAATATATAAGGTTCTATACAACAAACTTGAATTTTTGTTTTTGTCGTTATTTGTAGAAAATGTTATGGAACCCTACCTGCATTACTCCGACTACCACTTGGCTGGTTTTTTTTAATTAAATATTTCCATTTATTTTAAATATGTGTACTTACATATTTATACTTCTGGTTTTCAGTGATAAGTTTATTTCCAAGTAATAATTAAGAGGATGTGCATATTTAAAAAAATATAATTTGATGCTGTCTTAGAAAATCAAGAAAAAGAATTGATAGATATTACATAGTTGAAAAACTCTTTCAAGACTGGTTCGAGATTTAATTCTCGTTTTTGGGGTGGAGAAATGTGAACGAGTTATACTCCTCCCTCATCCCTTTTTTCGGCTGAACCTCTCTAGCTTTAGGAAAAGCAGATGCTTTTCTGTTAATATACCTGCGCCTATAAGACACACCATTATACACAAACCATTTTCTTCTTTGAAAAATTAAGTTACCTTTGATAAGTTACAAAGAGTAAATCTGTGATAAGAGGCACTATCGCTTTGAAAACAATCGCTAACTTGAAAGGAGCACGGGATTCACTCCATTGTTATTGACTGTGACCAATAATAAATAAATAAATAACGCTTCACACTCATAGCCCCAAACACACAAAGACAGATACACAAACACCCAGACCGGTAACAGAAATTTTAAACTCATCATTAAAATTTCTGCTTCACCAGGAATCGAGCCCGGGACCCTCCGATCGGCAGTCCGGCATGGTAACCACTACGCCACGAGGGTGCGTCTAGGAATATATTACTTATTTAAACTTTATAACAATTATCGTGACCAAGCTTTACCTTTCTATCATTTTCCATATAATAAGGCAGTAAATTCTTTTTACACCCTATAATAAAAAATTACTAAGCTACCCGTAATTTCTATCTCCGTCGACCAACAATGTAAATTTGTACGATTTTACGACCAAGGCTCATTACGAGATTAGATTTTATAAAGGCATAATTTTAATTGGAATTAAATCTACCGATTGAAATAAAAAATAAAATCTATAAGTTTAATATGACGTGAAACCAAAACTATCCAAAGCTTTTGTTCCCTTTTAACGAAAATTGCACGGATGGACGAATATAAAAGCACAGTCAAAGTTTAAATGGTGCAGGAGATTCAGATTTTTTAAAATTACATCTCATGAAAAGCTAATTGTACAAACATTTCCTCTCCAAACCTTACATCTTATTCCATAGTCACCCATAAAAGCATGTGCGTTTTTATTACTCACACAATTAATTAATCGATTGATTGATTAATTCACTCACACTCAATACGCATTACAATAGATATATTATATTGACGTCGATGTCACATTTAATATGCGTGTGTGTTCTTTGTGCTTTACCGACATAAATACACTCATTAGCAGCAATGGCCGAGAAGTAAAGACTACGGCCTCCGACACGGATTATTTGAATAAAGGGCTCGGGCTGTATCAGCCCAGGGTACTTCAACCTATAAAGATTGTTTGTACCCGTTTCCGACACGGATATACCGGGTTCAAATCCTGGGCACGCATGTATCATAAATCAAGTTGTAATGTGCGTATGTGCGTTGCTCCACAGTGATGGAAAATGTTGTTATATTTAATTACGACGTTTTCCATCGCCGTGCACTCCACAGAGAAACTCATAATTTCTTTAAGGCATGATGTCTACCAATCCGCACTTGAACAGCGTGGTGGACTATTGTGGTGGTTTAAAAAAAACATAACACACTCATAGCCACACAGTAAGGTAATTAATACCCTGTGTCGTGGGTACCATGGACACATACAAAGACAGGATCACAAACACCCAGACCGAGAACAGAAATTTAAACTCATCATTAAAATTTTTGTTCCGCCGGGAATTGAACCCGGGACTCCTCGATTGGCAGTCCGGCATGGTAACCATTGCGCCACGCGGGTCGTCCGTGGGTTTAAATCCCCCTCACTTATGAGATGAGACCTGTGCCCAGCTGATTTATAAAAGGTTGAAATTTTTTTTTGAATCCGCTTACTGACTTTACCGACATAAATACACGTATGGAACAGCAATGGCTGAGCGGTCAAAAACGCGGTCTCCAACACTGAGATACTGGGTTCTGGTTGTCGACGCGGACCTCTAGTAACAAAGAAATTTGTAATATGCGTATATATCACTGCTGCAAGGTAATAGAAACTTTCTGGATATATAATTAGAGATACTTCAACTCAGTTGTGCGCGCGGCGCTATGTGTGGGTAAACCTGTATATACACAGTGACTTTGTGTGCGTGACAAAAGGTACAGTGAAGTTGCTCGGACGATCACGGCCGCGTCACTGTCACACAAATTAAAGCTGCATAATTACTAGCCCACGCACACATAGCGCCGCGCGCACAACTGAGTTGAAGTATCTGTAATTACGATGCTTTTAACCAACGTGAATGCCTAAGAGTAACTCATATAATCTCTCGGAGGCATGATTAATTAATTTAATTGCTTTATTAAATTAATATGTTATAAATTATTAATAAATTAAATTAATTTAATTTCCTTTCAGCACGTAACCAGCATGATGGACTATGGCGTACATTGTATCCCTCTCACTTATAAGAGGAGACCAGCACCCAGCAGTGACGTATAAAAAAAGTACACAAATAACATAAAAAAATTATTTGTGTGCTAAACTATTGAAAATGTAAAGTAAATTCAAATCCTTGTGATAGAGTGTTTGTGCAACCATCGCTAGTTGAAGCAGCCGCGTTTGGTCTTAGCGCTCGGCAAATTCATTTGTTTAACAAACTATTCTACATTTCTCGTAGTTTAGTAAGTTTTCCCAAAATTTCCAATACTTATTATTAAAACCTAATGTGAATCCAATTATTGCAATGTAGTCGATTGCACAGTTTAGATCCCACCTCTTTAAATTATCTATAATATAAGGTACCTTTTTGGTATCGGTGGGGTGGGAGTCCCGACACCTTGGAAAAAGATACCGGGTTATGTGGTATTTGTACTGCACTTAAACCCTTTCGGTCACCTGCCTCTGCGCTTGGGGAGGACTCCGGGATCTCCAGTGGAACGCATCGGTATCCTACACGCGCGGCGCCCCAGAACGGCCCAATCATCTGGAGAGCAGATGTGCTCTTCTGCACCTATCAATGCTACGGCGACATGCCGCCACGAACACACTGCCGTTCTTCCCGCGGGTGCTGGCTGAACGGATCGACCTTCGCAACCCCGGAAGCTCCCTTTTAGTCGCCTCTTACGATCAGCTTGGAGATACCGTAGCTCTGTTCTTAATCCCAAAGCTACAGGGACAAATTTAAGGTACCTAGGTCCTTAGATTTATAAATGACAGCTTATTTTTATATTTAAATAAGCTCAAAGTGAAACTTAACTTTACGTTATTTAATAAAAACTTTAATAAAGCGGTTTATAAGAAAGCATAAAAAAAGCATCCAAATGTACCTCACGTCTTGCTTGGTAAAAATCTAATTCGACTAATGCATGATGCCTTATGCCGTAAAATAAAGTAAAATCTATACGTATAAAAATTTCGTGTCACAGTGTTTGTTACCATACTCTTCCGGAACGGCAGAACCGATTTTGATAAAAGTACCTGGACGCCCGAGCGTTGCTCGGATAAAAACAATTGATTTTTAAGCAAAACAATCATTGGCTTTGTGTTACTTAACAAAGCCTTTTGAAATACCTAGCTCCCAATTAAAAAAAAATATTGTCACAAAAAAATGCCTACTTGAGGTTTGAACCCGGTTCTCTAGCTACATAGTCAGCTTTCGTAACCATTCGACCAAGAAAGCTTTAATTCCATTGACGAAATTCTTATAGAGGTCTTTTGTTGATTGTCATTTGTTTGAAGGGCGGATTGACGGTCGACATTTGACGGCTTTCTACGCCACAATATTATTAATATTCTCCAATAGATGTCAGTAAGAGTAATTTTATATTTAACGGCATAAACATTAAATAAAACCACAATTATTATACTACTATTATATACTATTAATAAAAAATTGCTGGATCGATTTATCATCCCCGAAACCAGGGTATTAAACTTCATTAAAATCTTTGGAGCCGTTTCCGAGTTTCAAAAAATATATTTAAATATATACAAGAATTGCTCGTTTAAAGGTATTAGATTAGATTTTATATTTACACTTGGTATGTCTGAAAATATGTTGATATCTATGTATCATCACCCTAAGTGATGAGGGTGGCCCATCCCAAACATTTAAACGTGGTACGCAGTTCGCGGGGTCAGCTAGTACTCAAATATAATTTTTGTTTCATTGATAAATCCTAAAACCATAAGAATTTTATTCATATGCTAAAACTACCAATCAGTTTTAATACTATTTTCTTAATTAAACAATGAATGAATCCAACACTAAAGAGGCTTTCTCAACATTCACATTTTTTCTCTAGCTGTATTTTCCAAGGGATGTGGCTAGAAGACGTACCTAATTAGAATATTATGTAAATCAAAGAAAAAAGCTGGCTTTGAAGTTGAAGTTTATTATGATTATAAATATATATAATGGAGTTTTGGCGGGAAGTCTGAAGGGACAAGTTGTGCTCTAGTTTATTTTCATTTTCTTGGTGTATTTTTGAGTTATATCGGATAAAGTTGATGGCGTTTTTTTCGATATAGGTTAATGACAGTGCACGAGTGTTGTGAAATAGAATAACAGTGCGAAAACATGTTTTTTCGGCTTACCTCCAAAACTATTTCGGACATGTTCTCGTAAAGTAGCCATCGCTTTACTTGAACATCTGACTGACTAGACTGACTGATACCTGACGACTTACTGATTTATTCTACGATGCAGAAATTTACTTGACACTGGCAATATGCACAGAGTGCTGTGCCATTATTAAAAAAAGTTATATATATATATATATTATATATATAAATCTTATATTTTTGACACCAATCATTTCTTCAATGTTGTGTATGTTAGACTAAGAATAATGTACTTACGTTGTGTATCTTTGTTGTTACTACTGTTTTATATCAGATTTCAAAAGGTCTTCTTTTCACGTAACATTAAAATACGCGTGTGTGGCGCAATAGTTACCATGCTGGGGTGGCGCGATCGCCAGCGGGTCGCGGGTCCGATTCCCGGCGAGGCAGAAATTTTAATGATGTGTTTAAATTGCTGTTTTAGGTCTAGCTTCTGTGTTTCTGTTTTTGTATAATAATGTACGTATCCATGGTATCCTGACACCTTACTGTAGGGCTATGACTGTGAAACGTTTATTATTTATTATTATTTAATGTAAAACTTATTATGTTAAACTTAAAAGGTGTTTTAATTAATTAATGAAATAGTGATTTCATATTAAGTATCATTTTTATTTTATTTCAATGGAGTAGCAGACGAGCATGCAGGCCACGTGGTGTTAAGTGGTCGCTGCATCCCATGGACATCTACATACAACCTCAAGCAAGCATAGGTAAGTCTTGTCTGAGGTCGTATGCAGTTGCGCTGCTACTCCGGAGGCTGGTGGTCGCCTCATGTAAGTATGTATGAGTGGCCGGCAATTGCACCTTTCCACCACACAAACACAATAGAGTTGGTTCACAGCAGAAGTGGGTGCAGCGGTGGTACTTCCCCGGGCCAACCATAATAGTTCTACCACCTACACAAGTATGAGCAAAGGTTAAAATTTAGCATTAAGAATTCCGTTTCTCGTCAGTAGGATCTTAATCATTCACGAATTGCGGTTCAAACTTAATATTCCATATTATAAAAACCTTATTACTTGTAGGCTTACATATGGTTTATATTAAATTATTTTTATTGAAAAACTCAACGCTTAATGCTAGACTACAAGGGATCCACACAGATTAGTATTTATTTATGGCTGGGTCGGGAGTAAAACGGATGACAACATAGCGCCGCCACAGGGATATTCGACATTGCAGAACCATGTTGCAGACATAAGTGGGAATAGATAATTTGGGAAAATAATTAGGTGTAATAAAATATATACAATTCATTGTATATTTATTACCTGTAGAATTTTTTACAACTACATTCGAAAACAACGTACTGGTCTCAAACTGCAAATCGAACAGAACTAAGCTGCATTTTGCTAATGAAACTTTAGAAAACATTTGAAGCTTGAAAGAATCTAACACAGTATTTGAGGAAAACAGAAAAATTGTAATACCTTCTTTGTAGAGCAAATTAATTTGCTTTAAGCTTGGATTAGGTAAAGGACAGCTTAGGGACAATTGGCTAAACAAACACCTTTACTTCGTTGTTTGTGCCGCACTCGGCTTTCGAGAAGCTGTGAGTAAATTAATATATATGTTACTATATAAAAATTACTGGTTTAAACAGTTTTGAAACTTTGAAATGAATTACTTATAATAATACTAGTGGTACGGCCCAGCTCAGCCCCGGGTGCAGACGTTGTCCTGCCTTAAAAGTATTGAAAGAGGATTTGTTTTTTTATTACCTTAAAGAAATTTCATGTTACTGTCAAACAAAAATATAAAACAAATAATTACCTGTTATTCTGTCTGTGTCAAAGTTTAGAACGTCACGGCACGAAATACAAACGTTTGACAGGTGGGAACAATTTATATTGGAAAACTACAGATAAATGAAATTCTATTAAAAAACATTTTCCAGTGGAATAAATTGTGAACCATTCTCAAATCTCCTTGAACACACACAAAAAAATCATTATAATCCATCCAGTCCTTTAGGAGGAGTTCAATAACATACACACGCACACTAGAAATATATATATATATATATATATATATATATATATATATATATTTTATATTTATATTATATTGATTACTTGTACAAAAAGCTATAAATAACTAACTATATACCTACCAGCAAAAAAAAAAGAACTATATATGAAAGGTAATTACAAAAAAAATATTAATAAAAAACTTCTTCTTAAATGTCCGATGGCGGAATTTTTCCGTTGAACAGCGAGGTTCAGTCTTTGGGCGAAATACTCAGCAGCTCTTGGGTCGCCATAGCATGTAAAACAAGTCTGGACGACATTTCTGACATGATTTTTTTCGTGTCAGAAGGCCACGGGCCCAAGGTCTCCACAGCAAGCGCCGCAAAAAAGTAATTGGCTGATAAATTACTGTATTTACGGCGCTTCAGGAGCTGGATCTGGTCGGCGGCTGACCCGGCCCTCTCTGCAGTGTCGCAGATATGCGATTAGGCCAAGGTATTCACACAGGTAACGTCTTATACCAGAAGACGCCCCAGATGTCTCGGTAATTTGTAATTTGGACAAAAGAGTCGACTGAAAGTCTGACTTGCGTGCTAAAGAATCCTGAAAAAAGTCTTAACTGACAAACAGATAGGCAGACAGATTGAGATTGTATGCGTTACTACTAAAAAAATAGGCCGCAACACGATACCATTATCACCTTTTACCCGAAACACAACAAGATTGTGTAGCGGCATAAATGAAATTTTGAAACTGAGGAATAAAGGTGAACGAAAAATTTCTTTTTTATTTTATATTAAATTTCACTGTTATTACTTTAAAGGATAACGTGTTTTTCGACTTTACAGCAAATACGCTAAAATACTCAACGTATTCAAATTGTACGAAATTAAACTTTGAGTTCTCAAGTCAACATGTGCAGCTGTTATTGCAACTGCTGCGTCCTCGAACATGTTGTCTTAGACCGATATTTTCAGTTTAGAAGTAACTTTTTCGGTTATTATCCTAAGTACACAAGTTCGTTGAGTAAATGTAGATTTTTCAATTCACATTTTATTTAAGTGTCAATGCGCGCACTGGTGATTACACTGATTCCAAAAAGAAAGAGTAATATTCTTATATGGTCTTTAAAGTCTTATTTTATTTATATTTACACAATACTATAATACTATTTACACACTATAATACTATTAACATAATACTTTAATATCAATTACACAAAAATATAATATTCTTATATCGTCTATATAATATAAATCTTATTTTATTTATATTTAATTTTTTATTAGCTTTTCGCCCGCGGCTTCACCCGCATGAATGTTTTCTTCCCACAAGAATGAAATATTTTCCCCAGGTAAAAATAGCTTATGTCACCAGTCCTCCATGTGACAAAAATCTATCTCCTTACAAAAAATCAAGTCAATCCGTAGCATCGCTGCAACGTGAAAGAAAGACAAACAAACACACATGAGAACACATTTTCTCATTCAAATGGGAAAAACGTCTAGTCCACGCGGACGGAGCCGCGGATGGAAAGCAAGTAATTTTATAATTCAAAAGACTCTTTCAATTTTCCTTACAAACGTTACATATAATTTTACAACATAAGATAGAACCTCAAAGATCTTCGCATCGCAAGTTTACCTTTAATTTGCGATGCGGAGACCATTAACTTTCTAAAAAGACAATCACGTTGGAGTCGGACACACTCCTGTGGGATACGTGAGCTCAGTTTGAAATAGAAGAGATTCTTGTTTAAAGTTGTTTGAATAGTTTTCCTTTAAAGTTAAATGTTAGTTGTATATTTGCACATTCAAAATGTAACTGGGGTCTATATTTTTTACTCATAATTATGATTGTATTGTTTAGTACAAAGCTATATCTTACTTAAATTACTTACAATGCTGTTTGCTTTATTTTAGCGTAGTAGTGGCCGATAATAAAGCAGCACGACCGCTAAAATATTATCTAGCTGTTTAATCAGCTTTTTTGAAGAAGCTGGTTGGTAAAAATTTATGTTACCACTTCAGGAACTTAAAAACCTAGAACTCTTTTGTAGTCACCCCGTGTAACAGTCTAGGAATCATTACCGGCGTAATCCACATAGTAATAAGTCCTTAACTCGCGTTAAGAATAGCCACGGAAAGTTTCATTGTAATGAAAATCCTAAACTAACCCAGTTTTTCTCCAAATGTGAGTTCTACCACCTATCAAAATCTATTAGATGTAGATACTTAGTTATATTTGAATAAAAGCTGTAACACACTAGATAAACATTTATAAATCAGCTTTAGTTCATAGTGTCTTTTGCATGGGACCAAAAATATATAACGGTCTACCGGAATTCCTCAAAATTAAAACGGGCAACGAATTTAAAAAAGGACTTAAAACGTATTTACTGAAAAAGGCGTATTACTCAGTCACTGATTTCATAAACGATAAAACGGCAGTGTTCAAACACCCTGTGATATGGGTACCCAAAGCTGACGATCGGAACCGATCCGAAATATAAATAAATAAATATTTTTATTTTTATTTATAAAAGGCGCAATATGGGACTAATAAAAATAATAGTAAAATAGATGTAAATGTACATTTCGTAAGTGTATTGTTACGCGCTATGGGTAAGGAAAATGCCGTTTGAAACGTAGAAGGCGTTTATTGTCAGCTTCCACAAAAATCCACTTACAGAGTCCGAATCACAATGCACAATCACTATAGTCCAATATCTTCGCTTGAGTCGTCGAAATAATTCTTCCTTGTCGCTTGGTAGAGATCGCTTCGGTTTCACTTCCGGAAATAAACTGCCCAGTAGCGGCTCGGCGCGTGCCTTATATACGGCCACCCATGGTTCTCTAGAAATTTCCCGAACCACCAAATACAATAGACCCGTCCCGAACCTTCCTTTATGTTATTACGCACCTATGTACAGCTTATGTAGTCATAAACAATAGCCGCGACCCGCGATGTAAACAACCTATACATGTACGCTATATATAGGTACGTACTCGCCGCGGACCCCGAATTTGTTTACTGGTAGAAATCGATGTTTTTCTTATGACCGATTTTTCGAGAACTTTCTTCACTGTTCGATAGTAGACCTAATACCTGTTTATGCGTTTTTGGGGTTTTGCTGTACGACGCTTTGTTCTCGAGATATAGGTACTCAAAGTCGTAACATTACCCCCTCCTTAGTCATGCTCGTCCCGAGCATGATTCTTTCCGTGGTATTTTGCTAGTCGGTCTACATGTACTACTTTTAGCTTGCCGCGGGGACCCTTCTTAATCCGGTACGTGATGTCGTTAATCTTTGTGACAACAGTGTAAGGTCCTTCCCAGCGAGGTTGTAATTTCGGGGACTTCCCCTTTTTCCTCTGCGGATTGTGAAACCACACTTGAGCTCCTTCTTCAAATCCCTTGGAATTGGCTTTCCTGTCGTATCGGGTTTTCATGCTTGTGCTGGTTTTCAAGCTGTTCTCCCGAACCATCTTGTGTACCTCATTTAGCTGGTATTGAAGATCACTTACGTACTCCGTCACAATCTTGGGACCATCCGGTGGAGTTCCAGTTATAGCGTCTATCGGAAGCCTGATTTCTCTGCCGAAGTTCACCTTTGCTGGAGTAAATCCTGTACTGTCGTGGAGTGCCGAACGATACGACATAAGGAACAGAGGTATGTATTGGTCCCAATCTTTTTGATGTTCATCCACTACCTTAGCCAAGTGATTTTCCAACGTTTGGTTGAATCTCTCGACCATACCGTCTGACTGTGGATGAGCAGGAGTCGTGCGCGTCTTATGCATGCCCAGCAAACTACACATTTCTTGGAATAGCCCCGACTCGAAATTACGTCCTTGGTCCGAATGGATTTCCATAGGTACACCATATCGGCAGACTACTTCTTGCACGAGCTTTTTAGCCACGGTATGTGCTTCTTGATTGGGAGTGGCAAATACTTCAGGCCACTTGGTGAAATAGTCCTGCACAACTACGATGTATCGGTTTCCATCTTCGGTTGCTGGAAATGGCCCAGCTACATCAATAGCTATACGCTCCCAAGGTGCTCCAACGTTATACAACTTTAATTTGCCTTTACTTCTTGTTTGGGGACCTCTGACTGAAGCGCAAGCTGTACATTTTCGGCACCAATCTTCCACATCTTCGCGACAATGTACCCAATAGAATCTTCTTCGCAACTTTACTAGCGTTTTCTTCACGCCAAGGTGCCCACCAGAAGTTCCATCATGAATGTGCCTTAGGACAGAAGACACCATACTTCTTGGTACTACGATCTGTAGGGTTACTTCTTTTCCGGTGTTAGATTCCCATCTTCTATGTAAGACATCGTTTTCCAAGACTAAGCTGTCCCATTGAGCCCAATAGCTTTTAGTGACTGGGCTACATGCTGACACATCATTCCAGCTGGGTTTGTTCTCACTTCGCTTCCAGTCCAGTATTAACTGTAGATCATCATCTCCTTCTTGCGCTTTCTTCATGTTTTCGTTGGTCCATTCATCGTCTAAACCTTGCGTCCTTATTAATTTAACATGTCCTATGGTTTCCTGTTTCTGACAGTGTTTGCAATCTTCAGGACAAGGTCTTCGTGATAAGGCATCAGCGTTGCTGTGTCCTTTTCCACTCCGGTGTTCCGTAACAAAATGAAACTCTTGCAGTTGCTCGAGCCATCGTGCCACCTGACCTTCAGGATTTTTAAACTGCAGGAGCCATTGTAACGCTGCGTGATCTGTCCGTAGTGTAAACTGGCGACCAATAAGGTACTTCGAAAAATGTTGCAAGACCTTGACCACGGCAAGTAACTCTCTACGAGTAACGCAGTAATTTCTTTCTGGTTTCGAGAGTGATTTGCTGAAGTATGCTATCACTACCGTGTGCTCGCCTTGTATCTGTGATAAAACGCCGCCGATTCCAGTATTACTCGCGTCCGTATCCACGATGAACCTCCCATCGCGACTTGGATATCCTAATATCGGCGTTTCACACAAACAACGTTTTAGCTCTCTGAAGGCATCCTCACAAGTCGAGTCCCAGACAAAATCTCGTTTTTCTTCCGTAAGACGATGTAATGGCCTTGCTATATCTGAAAATTTCTTTACGAAACGTCTGTAATACGTACACAGACCCAGAAATGAACGTACTTCAGATTTATTCCTCGGAGTAGGCCAGTCCTGCACAGCCCTAATCTTCTCTGGGTCGGTTTTAACTCCTTCCGGGGAAATTATGTGCCCAAGATAGCTCACTTCTTTCTTGAAGAGGGCACATTTCTTCGGGCTTAGCTTAAGGTTGGCGTTCCTAAGCCGTGTAAAGACCCTTTCCATATTCCGCAGGTGTTCCTTAAAAGTACGTCCCATGATGATGATGTCATCAAGGTAGACCAAACATACGTCTCCAAGAAGGCCCACCATTACCCTTTCCATGAGACGTTCGAAGGTTGCCGGTGCATTACATAAGCCGAATGGCATGACTTTGAATTGCCATAGACCGTTACCTATTCCTGTACTGAATGCTGTCTTTTCCTTATCTTTCGGATCTATCTCCACCTGACAATATCCACTCTTCAGATCAATGGTAGAGAACCACTTCATACCACTGAGCATGTCCAGTGTGTCATCTATTCGAGGCAGGGGATAAGTATCCTTTTTAGTAACGTTATTCAACATCCGGTAATCTACACAGAACCTTGTGCTGCCGTCCTTTTTCTTTACTAAGACAACTGGTGAAGACCACGGACTTGTAGAAGGTTCGATAATTCCGTTACTAGCCATGTCTTTGACGAGTTCAGTGACTTCTTTTTCTTTTGCCCATGGTATCCTTCGAGGTCTTTGTTTAATGGGCCTGGCGTCGCCGGTGTCGATTTGGTGCTTGACGAGTCCCGTTCGTCCGAAATCACAGTCCTTTGCAAAAATGTCTTTATATTTTGACAGGAGTTCCCATGCCTGCTGTCGCTCGGAAGTAGATAAATTCTCCTTAGAACCTTCAAGAAGTTGACAGACAATATCAGCGCTATTTTGTTTCTCTGGCTGTACTGATTTGATATTTCCCAGCTGTCTAAGAAGTTTCACTTCCTCGCATCTTCCCATTACGCTGTTCTTCTTTAAATGAACTTCCTCGTTACTCATATTGAGAACCCGAACCGTAGATACTCCTTTGGACATGAGTAAAGTTCTTGCAGTAATCATGTTATGGTTACTTCCGGTGTCCTCAACAATCACGCATCTTCTTACTTTAACCTTCGAGGGGAATTTCACTTTCACTAGAGACTCCGATCTGGGTGCCAGTACAGTGTCCTTCAAGCAGTAAAGATTGCATGGTTCAGATCCATTAAGACATACTTCTTGATCAGGGAACCTTAAAACCCCTTTCCGTACGTCAACAACGCACTGTTCTTTCCTTAAGAAGTCCAGTCCCAATATGCAATCATCGGTGATACTGGCAATTAATACTGGATGTCGGTATACACGGTCACCAATCTTCAAATCAACGTCTATATTGCCGAGGACGGAAACTGGTTGGCCGGTTGCTGTTTGAAGATGGTATGCTGGCGATCGCTTGGTCCACTGAATGGTTCGCGGAAGTAGCTCAGGCTTCACAATTGAACAAGAGGCTCCAGTATCCACAGTGAATTGGCAAGTCCGGTTATTCACAATACCCTCAATTGTTAAGCTGTTTCCGTTGCAAACTTGGTTAATTGTAATACAGGGGGCATTAATTTGACCAACCAGCGCCCGCCCCGCGGCCCTGGCGACATCTAGTTTAACGGCAACTCGTCCACTTGGGTTTCCGAGTCAGAAACCCATCTTCTTTTCTTCTTGGGGCACTCTAAGCGAATATGCCCCTTTTCGCCGCAACCATAGCAGGTGGGGATAAAACGTGGCTTCTTTTGCTCCATGACCACTTCTCTTACTTTATGGTACCTTGCATCCTGTCTCACGGCTTCGACTTCCAGGGCATGTGCCAAAGCATTCTTTAGAGACTGATGATGGCCCAGACGCACAGCAGCCCTGACCTCCAAATCTCGTATCCCGTCGACAAATGCCTGCAGTAAGTACACTTCGATATGCCCTGGTGTCGAAGAGTAAGCACGCCTTACAAGCCTTTCAACCTCCGTTGCCCACTGCTGGAGGTTCTCGTTGGGCTTCTGGGTCCTCTCTCGAAGCTGGGCTCGGTACACATATTCTAAATGTTTCTCGCCATAGCGAGTTTCTAGCGCTTCCATTAGAGCTTCCAGTGTTCGGCCTTCCTTCGGTAGGTTATCTATAGTCATCAAGGCGTCTCCTCTTAAGGCCAGAGTTAGAGCAGTAAAAGAGTAATCATCCCCCCAGGCATTTGCTTTTGCGAGCGTCTCGAACTGGTATCGGAACGCCGACCAGGAAGAGCTTCCATCAAAATGTGGAAGGTCGAGCCTCGCCGATGATGATGACGGAACAACTACGGGCTCGCGAGTCTTTAGTTTAACGACCTCGTTGGTAAGCTGTTGTAGGCGGTTGTCATGACCTTCGACTCGCTCCTCCAAATGATCCGTCCTCAGCGTAATTTCCTTTACTTCCTGCTGCACCTCTTTGAGCTTTTCCCCAAGTCCAGTCAGCCCACTATTAATTTTGTCGATCACAGTTTCACGGCTGGCCTGGATCTGCTCCTGGATCTCGCGGCGGCTGGCTTCCTGTTCGCGGCGGCTGGCTTCTAGACTGGCCTGGATCTGTTCCTGGATCTCGCGGCGGCTGGCTTCCTGTTCACGGCGGATGGCTTCCTGTTCCCGTTGGCTAGCTTCTAGTCTAGCTTCTAGATTGGCCTGCATCTTTTCTTGCATCCCCTGTATGGCGGACAGTAGCGCTGCCATATCCATTGTCGGAGCCGGTGCTGCGGTTGCCCCTGACGACGACCCCGGCGCAGCGGTCTCGTCTTCCCCTTCAGCCGCAAGTTGTCGCGCAGCATACATACCGACCTGTCTCCTGGTCCTTGGAGTGCGTCCCTCTTCGTCTCTTTGTACTAACGGCATTCCGCTTCTGACACCAATTGTTACGCGCTATGGGTAAGGAAAATGCCGTTTGAAACGTAGAAGGCGTTTATTGTCAGCTTCCACAAAAATCCACTTACAGAGTCCGAATCACAATGCACAATCACTATAGTCCAATATCTTCGCTTGAGTCGTCGAAATAATTCTTCCTTGTCGCTTGGTAGAGATCGCTTCGGTTTCACTTCCGGAAATAAACTGCCCAGTAGCGGCTCGGCGCGTGCCTTATATACGGCCACCCATGGTTCTCTAGAAATTTCCCGAACCACCAAATACAATAGACCCGTCCCGAACCTTCCTTTATGTTATTACGCACCTATGTACAGCTTATGTAGTCATAAACAATAGCCGCGACCCGCGATGTAAACAACCTATACATGTACGCTATATATAGGTACGTACTCGCCGCGGACCCCGAATTTGTTTACTGGTAGAAATCGATGTTTTTCTTATGACCGATTTTTCGAGAACTTTCTTCACTGTTCGATAGTAGACCTAATACCTGTTTATGCGTTTTTGGGGTTCTGCTGTACGACGCTTTGTTTTCGAGATATAGGTACTCAAAGTCGTAACAGTATTATAGTTTAGTTTTTTTCCTTTTATATTTTTATCATTGTATACCACTACATACCTCATGAAGGTAAATATGGCGAACTAAATATATATAAACAACTTTGTAAACACCCATATTTGTGCAAATAAATCTCTTTGTCTTTGTCTTTAAGTTCAACCCAGAAATATGTGTCGAAGAGAGAAACGTTAAAACCGCTTACACAAAATTTCGGTATAAACATCAAGCTATCCAAGCGCTAACTAGATACAGAAGTTACCAACATCTCGATTTAATGAAGATAGCGTCAAAGTGAGGATGGAGCACCGACCGAGTAGATAGATAGTAAGTACCATTTGGGTTTCGGCATGATGCATCCATATTATTATGTTGATATAGCGCAGTTACGTGCGACGGAGTTTCAACTTGATCGATATATCCATGTCCATGACTGCGGTATTTACTGTTCTGTCACAAATTACCTTGCTAAAAAACTGAAATATATTATTAAATATTAAGTAAATGCAATAGGGTCTTGGACACTATGCACAAAAAAAATTCAAAAACCTTACCTTAAAAAAGATGCACTAAATCACGCTTAGAAAGCAATATAATTGTTAATTCTTTTTTATACATGATTTTTATTACCGATTAAATAAATAATAATGAAGTCAATTGATTATATATGATAAGTGACGTCATTAATCATTTTCTCATACAAAATGTATGGGGATGTCACGTTTTGACAGCTCATTAAAAGTATCTCAACTGACTTGGTAGTCCAAGACCGGATTGTAAAATACCAAGAAAGACCAAGACGCAATCTAGACTTAAGTAGGTAAAAGTGGATATTATTTTTAGAAAAAAAAACTTAGCATATTGAAGATGTTTTGATTCACCAAACCCTCGATTTTGCCATTATTATTTCATTTTATTAACATTATGTCATTTTATGCCCCATTTTTTATAATTATAATGTTCGTTTATTCTAAATAATAATATATATTATATAGATTACATTATAAGGAATTTACTAACCAAATATAATTCTCGAATCCAAATTTCCCAAATATTATATTAACTAAGTCAACTTATCAGAATCTACGTTAATTAACGATATCTTGTCAATTAAGAAATTTAACGTACAGCGCTGAAGTAAAATTTCATAACTTAAATTACAGATCCAATTAAGATCATTTATATCTATTGTCGTATTGTACATATATTGTGTAAGTAATTGTGTATAAAGTGTAAACTGTATATAGATTCACACAAGGCAATGTTACTCAGAGTTACTCTGTAAGATTGATTTAATAAAGGCCGTCAAAGCGACGACGAAGCCTGACTCTAACAGCTCGGTTCATTGTGGTACTGAGGAGATACGATCATATACACGATTACATGCATATTATAGGTACTCGGTATACGCTCACTAATCACTAGAACAATGCTTTGAAATTAGATTCTAACAAAGTATCCGTTATGATAACTATGTAACACCTAAGTGAACGGCTATTTAATTAATTGGCAAGAGTCTCTCCTCATTATTGGGGATACTTGGAGATTATTCAACCACGCTGCTCCAGTGCGAGTTGGTAATGATACGGGTTAGTGGCTACCCCACTGTCGGATGTTTCAACCGCCCATAGGACCTCCGTCAAGGTTTAACGACTGATATCAATCGATAGCAAATAGGACCGATGGTTTAACATGCCCTCCGAATTATGGAAAATTTTGCCACTAGCGATCACACCCGACCGCGTCCGTTTGGCTAAGCCGCGTACGTCGCTTGCGTATCCATAATAATAACACATAATAAATATCTTTGGACAATTCACACAACGCCTTCGCAAACTAAGCAGAGCTTGTGCTATGGTATTCAGAAAGCTGATAAACATACTTATATAAATCTAAATACATACTTAAATAGATAATAATAATGACTAGGTACCTAAGTCCTATTAAGTTGCTTAGTTTAACGAAAAGCTATGTTTTTATTTTTATATTGTTTTCTATAAACACTGTGAAGATTAAGAGATAATTAATTGTTTGTGACCGAGTATTAAATATTAAGTTGTACTTCAAAACTTTACATAAAGCATTAATTTCTTACATAAAATTTGTTTCTTCGTTTAGAGGCAAAGAATTTACCGGTTGTAAAATAATACTTTCAGTGAAGTTCGATGTTTTCGGTCTTAAATTCTACTTAGGGCTGAGTTACTCTTAATATTGCTTGCTTGTGAAAGTTGTGTTCATAACATTCATCTACTTTTGCGGCGTCTGGGAACAAGAGCAGGTGATCGGAACAACCTGTTAAGTCTTAAGGACTAACATATTTCATTGCGTTGTTTTTGCGGCCTTGAGGTATTCTTATTCTCAGACGTTCTAAGTAAAATTGATACCACAGAAAATGAATGAAATATCTTTATTATTGCCTGCTTAGAATAGAACAAATTTTAACATACAGCAATTTTTTTTAAATTTTGTGGTCATGGCGCATACTATAATGTTATATCTGATATGTACCATTACAAATATTTCCATTTATTATTATTACCATCCTCAATCCTTAATCTGAGAATCGTAGCTTGCAATGTAGTACGACCATGACGAAGCTACCTACTGTTACTATTGGCTTCTTCAGTTGTTATCTTTTCACCCTTTAATCAGGCAGGCAGTTGAGCAGATAACGGACTGTCAAATAACTTGTTAGTTTTACTTGGTATTACGTGCTTAACGCGCGTTAGCCGCCGTTTGAAACTGCTAATACTCGTATATAAAACAATGTTGTACGGTTAGGTATGTTTTGTTCAACGAAGCATATTTCCTAAGGCATAGATTGACATACATGTACGAAATTAATTATACTATCTGAACAGAGCCGCAGGACATCATATTAAAGAAACGTAAATCAGTGATATACAATAAGTTTACTTGGATTGTCTAAGGATCTCCTTTAAATTTAGCGCTGGAGTATTCAAAAAGTTAAATACAGTAATCACAGGGTTTGACTTATTGTGAAAATGTGTTACAATTCAGTTATTAAATCTCTAATTTTATGCAACTACATAAAAATAAGAAAGTATTTCCACTAACAACTTCATATTTAATGTTCATGGGTACCTACAATGGTTTAGATTTTTATTTGATGTTAAGCTGTTTCTCAGAACTTAACCGTCCGTGGCACTCAAACCGTTTACGTAGTCAACAGGAGAAGCGGTCCTCCGTATTGCAAAATGCAAACTTTAACATTAGATGACCTTAAATCCAAAATTTAATTTCATTGAACGTTCTTAAAATCCACAGTCGTCTAAAGAAACTTTCTTTTACGATTCCAGATGCTTTTAACATAATTATTTTAGTACTTCATAAATAGCGATATATCAATAGCTTCGTCAATAAAATATTGTCATTATTAACTCCAAACTACTTGCTGCTCGATTGTAACTTTATTACAGTTTGCGACGTACCAATGGTTAGCGATAAAGCGACAAAACTTAGTTGGGTACCTAAATACGTACCTGTCTTACGAAAACTGTTCGACGTTCGGAGGTGAGAAGAGAGCCAGCAATTGCCGCCTTGGCAAACATTATCAAGTAATGAGCAGAAGCGTCTGAATTGAATCCCGCCTCTATTAAATTTCCTTCAATTATTATTATTATTATTATTATTTAGTGTTGAAAACAGCCACTGAAGTGACAAGTTCGGTAGAAATACGCTTTTTGCCGCCAACCACAAGTCATGGTGGATGGTTTGAATTTCAAGTTAAAGGATAGCCTTTAACTTGAAACATCTTAATTGGTGATTCGAAAGATACCTATTACATACATATTTAACAAAACCAAATTAAGCTCGATAAGTTTTGATTGCTCTTTTTCGCCTGTACACTGAGTTAAGAATTCGTTAGTAAAAAAACCATAACAACTACTAAAAAGCATATGATGATGCTATCGTGATAAAATATTAACATGTTTATAGCCAGCAAAGTGCCTTTCTGAAAACGGAGTGTTACTTTTTACCAAGCACGGTAACGATAAGATTGAGAAAGTAAACATTTTAGAAGATGCTGCATATTTCATTGAGATCATCATATCTAATTATAGCGATATTCCATAGATTTTCCTCAGAAATAGACTTGCACCACATAGTGTAAGTTCACAAGAAGTGAACTGGCAATCGCCAGTGCAGTGACAAGAACGATGGCAACTCACGCCTTCTGCAGTATAGCTCCTATAGTATCGCGACACTTCTAGTTGATTTTCTGTATATTGCATCTCTCGTAGATGGCATGGTCTGTGATTCTTTTTTTTCCACGGTACAAAAAGGAGTTTTATAAGAATTGACATTATAATGAGTGAAGTAAAAGCATATTAAGCTCAAACCACTCCGACATGCATGAGTTAAGAAAACATTTTGAGTTGCTGTATATTTCATGTAGATCAAGACTAAGTATAAAGAAGCAACTTACTTGTACCACACAATGTAAGTTTACAAGAGCGCACAAGGCAGTCGCCAGTGTCGGAGATAACAACAGCGGTGACAAGAAACTGGCAACTCACGCCTTCTGCAGCCTAACTCCTACAGTGTCGCGCCATTTCTATTTAAATATCTTCTGTCTATTGCATGCCCGGCAGTGGGAAATAAAAAGGTTGAGTAACAATATACATACTTAACTTTTCCTTTAAGAGATAAACGCAATCATACTAATATTATAAACGCGAAAGTTTCTAATTATGGATGTTTGTTACTATTTCACGTAAAAACTACTGAATGGATTTTAATGAAACTTTACAATAATATAGTTCTTCAGAATAACACATAGGATATAATTTATTAATATATTGTGTGAATTGTCTAAAATAGGATGATAAGTGTCAAGTAAGTAGGGAAAAATCTACTCATACACATTCATGTTATGTATGATGGAAATTTGTATCTTAAATAGTCCTACAAAAAAGCCCGCCACAGTATATAATAATATAATAATATCAGACTACCAGACATATGTGTAAGCCATTGTAGCTAAAATAGTGAACTATAATAACTACAATAAAAATTTATAATTTACTGACCCTTTCTAACGCGGGTGAAACCGCGGGGGGGCCTCTATTTTTAAAATAAGTATTTCCATTGCCGTACCAGAGTTCACGAAGATTAGCAAATTATTAATTACGAAGTTTGAGATGATAATCAAGTTATTGTACCCAGTTTCAGCGACTCCGAGTCGAATTTTCTTCAACTTGAACATTTATTAGATAGCAAATAAATCAGAGGAGTAAGCGTATTTCTCTGTAAGATTAATGGATTATAGAAGTAATTTCCTCCAGCGAAGGTAATGCGGTGTCTGTCGAGTACTTTTGTTTGTTATAATTTTAGGTACCTAATATTATTAATCGACCTTTAAAGACAATGTAATTCTAATAATATCTGGCCGAATTCTTATTAGCATACTTCCACCTTGCGTTTGTTTATGAAGTCCTACTAATATTATAAACGCGAAAGTTTGTAAGTATGGATATTTGTTACTCTTTCACGTAAAAACTACTAAATAGATTTTAATGAAACTTTACAATAATATGTCTTATACATCAGAATAACATATAGGCTACAATTCATAAAGAAATTGTAATTGTACAAAATATGACGATAAGTGTCAAGAAAGTAGAAAAAATTCTACCATCTGCGAGCTATTCTGGCGTGCGCTGCCAAAACCGCTAGAGTTACACATATATGTAATGTATGATGGAAATGTTTATCTTAATACTCCTACAAAAAAGCCGGCCTAGCGGCACTTCAGTAGCGACTTCACTTTATGCTAATGATCCTCTCTACCGTGAAACCGCGGCGCACAGCTAGTAATTCATAATTAAGGTAAGATTTAATAAAAATCGATGCTGTATGGCATAGATAAGGAAAAAATGTATTAAAATATAATGTTCACGACGTTTGAAATACGCGAATACCGACAGGGTGCTCTGAAAATTAGTGTTGTAGTCATTGGCTGCAAGGAGGCTGAGTGCAGTCCTTTTTCTTGAAATAGACTACAACAATGCCACTTTTTATGTTTGTGACCCTATTTGATCTTTTTATTTGTACATTTGTACATACATTTTGTAGTTTTAAGAAGAAATATAGTATATTTCATTAAAAGTGCTGAAAGACTGTGAAGGTGAGGGTTGACAGTCGGAACTCATTCCAATGATGGTTCCGCACGTGTACTGAACAACTATTTTTAATACAGTTGCGAAAAAATTAAGCAATTTAATAAAATAATTAAAACTCGCAAAGAACATTTTTGAAAAATGGCGCTAACCGTTACAGAATACCTATATGCAGAAATATTTACATGAATCATAAAAACTTCTAAAACTTCGTGGTTGTTTTTTTTAATAGACATTATTTTGACAGTCGGGAAAAAGAACGCACGAGTTCGGAAAAGGTAAAGAAAAAGCACGAGTGTGTAATAGCCCACTTCCCGAACGCTATACAGCCCTGCAATACGCCGCTTTTTGAGCAACTGTATTAAAAAAATCTATTCTATTCTAAAAGTGAATTTATAGTTATATAAACTTATTTAAACTATTTTTTAGAGAAAGTAGCAGACGAGAGAGCAAGTAGCATGCTCAACGTGGCCTGAGTTAAGACGTTGCTGAAACCTATGGCTACCTAAACACAATCTCAAGCAAGCCTAAGTCTGGCTTGTGGCCGAACGCTCCTCCAGGTCACTCCGAAGGCAGATGATTACCATGAGGTAAGTCTAGCCGGCAACTGTGCCTTTCCATCAAAATACAACCGAATTTCTTCACGGCAGAAGTGGGTGCAACAGTGGTACTTTCCCGCTCGAAAAATTATAATTGTAACACTTTTGGTATCAGGGGAGGGGGTCCCCCTTCAAAAGGTACCCGGCACCTTGGGAGAGGATAGCGGACTATGTGGGACCGCACTAAAACCACCTCGGTTGCCTGCCTCTGCGCTTGAGGAGGACTCCGGGATTTCCAGTGGAACTCACACACCTACAAAGTGATATGAATGATTTTCACTGAAGATTTTATTTATTCGTTTTTTCACGTGACAACGTCTAATAAACTGATGAACGCTGGCTTCACGCTCGAAAAAGGATAACTCATTGATACGTAACGCTCATTGTAACGTTACGCTTGTAATGTTGAGCGTTCGGCCTTCGCCGTTCGTCTACTGTTTTTAAAGAGAAGTAAAAGTGAATACGGTTTTCATTGTTTTGTTATGATGTTGTCACCGATAAACCGACTATACAGACAACCAATTTTTTTATATGACAGAATCACATAACGTTAAGGTATAATTAGTTTAACATATTTAATTTGATACAGAAATTTTACTTAAAAGCTGGTGATTCAAACTACCCCAGCATTTTAATTGATCCTTTATAATTAAAATATAATGAACATTTCACTCATAGCCACAGCGAAGTTTAATTACTTTCGTTGCTGCCAGTCCGTCGGCGAGCATCGGACACAAAGAATATTCAGAGAAACTCGAATTTCCTTTATTGTATTTTGATGTTACCCAGTAATTGAATGTTCCTGTATGTATTTTTTACCCTTTAATACACGTTCTATGATTATCATCTCCATTTACTATGCTTGGAGTTCAAGCCTAACTCCCATATCTGTCACGAATTTTATTGGCTAATTGGAAAAATGTTTGGTTGCCGGCCAAAACTGCATGAGGTGACCCTTTTTCTCTGGAAATATCGTATAAGACATACAACAGTCGTTAGTTTTCGTAATATCATGTAACAAAAAGATAGACACGACAATCCTTATTTGAAGTTAATCGAATCTTGTATATTTATTTTGTATTGTTTCCTGTCACGGTTTTGGATTTATTTCGGATATACGATAGTTACAGTTACAAATTGAGTAGGTAGTTACTCTCTCTTGCTCCATTTAAATGTAATATTAGCTTTGCTTCTTGCATTTACTTTTGCAATCTTTAATTGTGGCTAGTCGGATATATTATTGATACTAGGAAAGTAGGAATGCTTCCTCCTAGTGTGAAATCTGCCTAACATTTAAATTAATGTTAGCTACTTATAACAGAAATACCCACCCAGGATATTGAGTTAGGTAAGCGTATTTCCATCAATAACAGAAGCAAAGTTATTAAAACTGTCACTTTATAGATTGTCAATAGTTTCCAATTCGTGTATCATCTCAAAATTACGGTAAATAATAGAATCATCATACATTGCAATTTAGTATTGCATTCAAAATTCAACCACAAATATTATCTGGCTGGTTGTAACCCTTTTTTGCATCCCACTGCTGGGCACGGGTCTTTCCCCATTTTTGGGTATGCTTGGAGCTTACTCCACGACATTGTTCCTATGCTGGTTGGTGGAGATGCAAATTAGTGGCCTGCCCGCTGTTGTAGGTTTAACAAGGTTTAACCTCGGAAACACGGGAAAGATTTATAGATGTATTTTTTTTATAAGCTGTAATTTTTTTCAACCTTTTTTATGTCCCACTGCTGGGCACAGGTCTCCTTCTCACAAGTGAGAGGGTTTTAGACCATAGTCCACCACGCTGGCCAAGTGCGGATTGGTGGACGTCATGCCTTCGAGAAATTATGAATTTCTCTCAGGCATGCACGGCGATGGGGAACATCGTAATCAATTAAATATCACGATATTTTCCATCACCGTGGAGCAGCGATAAATGCGCACATTACAAATTTATTTATCAGAGGTGCGCGCTGAGGATTCGGACCGGGGATCAGTCGCGTTGAAGACCGCGGTTTTTTACCACACGGCCATCGCCGTTCCCAGCTGTAATAGCCTAGTGATAAGGGCCGCCACATCCTGTTGCCATGTTTAAACCTAGCGTGCACCTCTAACTAAGAATATTATAAAGTGTGTTTTTATACTCATAATAATCAATAATCATAATAAAACCATCATGAGAATTTGAAACTGAGAGTTATGCAAATTTCTCAAGACTTTGACTCTACATAGACAAGCCCACCAACACTAGACACCGTGGTGGATTGTAGGCTAAAGCCTTTTGAATTATATGAGAATACCTGGTCTATATGATATTAAGAAAGAAATATAAAAACAGAAATTAAAGACTCCTATCCGGATATAATTTTTAATCTTATACCTATTTGCGCTTAGAAACGAAGAAGTTCTGCCAAATAATGAAAGCAGGTAATTTAAAGAACCTCATTAATTAATTACCGACAGGGAATAAAAATAATTATAACATTCCAATTAATTATAATATTCTTTCGTAAAAATCTTTAATAACACTGCCCTGTGAATCGTCCATGACACAAGATTTTGTTAATGGCTGACGTCATAAGTCATAATGCCCGCAAAGTGACACGCGGCCTCTCTCTCTCTCTCTCTAAAAAAGGAAGAAAAGAAAAGATAATGCATGATCTACTGATTAAACTTTTATAAGTGCTTCAAGCAGCTATATAGATAATTGTCTTTTTGTATCGGAGGAAAACATTCAAAAGATACCCGAAGCCTTGGGAAAAATATCGGGTTAGGTGAGATTTTACTGCACTAAAACCTCAGTGCTCAGCGCTTGAGGAGGACTCCGGGACTGATATTGGCTTTAAGCAAACAGAGTTATCAATATCCATAGATTATTGGCTGTCCCTTTGTAGCGTTACGAATCTTTGCTAATATTTGTATAGCGTTACAGTGACGTCACTATACTTTATTGGTCTCTTTCTCCCTCAATTGTTATGTAAAACTTAAATATTATGCATAGGTACATATTAGAAGTAATGTTAAATATATTTTTTTGTAAAATGCACCCCAAATGGACTTTAAAACTGAATAGAAACCTACTTAAGAAATAGCCTCTTGTGAATAGTTTAATTTAAATCATTATATACTAGCTATAAAAAACTAAACTAAATACTTATATAACTTAACAATAAAAATGCTGGCTGGCTGCAACCCTTTTTGCGTCCCACTGCTGGGCACGGGTCTCTCCCCTTATTGAGGAGGCCTGGAGCTTACTCCACCACGCTGCTCCAATGCGGGTTGGTGGAGATGCGGGTTAGTTGCCAACCCGCTGTCGGATGTTTTCAAACCGCCCATAAGGCCTCCGACAAGATTTGACTACTGTTATCTATCGACAACAACCGGGACCGACGGCTTAACGTGCCCTCCGAAGCACGGAAACGCGCATGAAGTTTTTGCCACTAGCGGTCACCCATCTCACACCCGACCGCGCCCGTTTGGCTCAGCTGCATAGATCGCTTGCGTTCTACGCTAGCCACCAGACCATGCGCGCTTCAATGAAAATAAATTATTCATATTAGGTATTATACACAGTTCATTCGCCTCTGAACAATTAAGTTCATTTTTTGGGAAAAATAGGTGCCAGCCCTCTGGTCACCCGAGGCTAGAATTAATCTGGTCGACATGTCTTTCATGAACGTTTTCATGTCAGCCGACCATGGATGCATAGTTTCCATCGCAAGCGCCGCAAATTCTTCGAATGGAAGAATATTTTCGGCGCTTGAGAAGTTATGCATGGTCGGTTGAGGCACCGCCTTTTTTGCTGTTTCAACTATATGCGATGGGGCCAACGTAAGAACACAAGTAAAATCCCATACAAGGGCCCGACCGACTCGCCATGGAGCAAGAGTAACTGCGTCAGGTCTCTTGCCATCGTCCCTGGGATTTTTTTGTGGAAAATTCATAACGTTGAATAAAACACCGAATTAGGTTTATGAGGTTTCCTAATACTTAGTGTACATTTTATACTTAAGGCCATGCTTGACAAAGATAAACGTTTTGATTAAATCCATTCTTTCCGAGTATACGTTGACTTTACGCTTGCTAAAACTGAAGCTTAATAAAGAAAGTTATGAAAAATGTCTGTCTTGAAATTTCAATAATTATACAAAGTAATAAGAACTAAGAAGCTTTTATATTTTTAATAATAGAGAAGTAGTTTAACAACTTCTGACTGTAAGTATGAAAGTCTGGCTAAAATGTTTCTTAAAAATATTTTCGCATCGAATGTCATGTTAATATGATTAAAAAGTTATCTGTGAATTGAATTAACCCTCCTAAAAGACGAATATCCTAACAATATTAATATCGTAGAAAATATTACACCTATTTTTATAGTGAGTAGGCTAAAATTTATATTTGTTTTTAATATGTGATGAATGAAAAATGAGAATAAAACGTAGATAGACATTAAGAAGGCAATCTTATCTCATCATCTAGTAATAAGCATGTTTTTACATTAATACCACATCATTACTACCACCATTTTTCCGATTGTTTAATCGTTTATGTTTAGAAATTTTATCTCCCACCTACAAGTAGTTGTATAGTGCACCTCTTTTCTGCACTAGGTTAAAGCTATGTACATATCGTATACAGAATAAGTCTATGCATTCTTTTCAGTATAAATTAACCCAATTTACTAAAGATACTATTTTTTAACATAGATGAAGCCACGGGCACAGCAGTACTACATATCTCTTAACTTTAATAAACGAGCTATATATTTGTAAAGAGAATCTGATTGCGCGAGAAAAGCGAAGCATGCGAAAAGTGGATAGTAAGATCTGAGTACAGTAAGCAGTCCTTACTGTTTTAGGTTTGAAGGATTTAGAAAAAATAAATTAGGTGTCTTCTGAACATATGAACATTGTATTATAAGTGATTTTACCATATGTAAGAATAATCTACCTACTTATTCAATGCAAATAAATAATCTTTAATCTTTAATCAAGCCCTTTTATACAAGTCTTTATTCACGCGGACGACGTCGCGGGCACAGCTAGTTATTAATAAAAAAAAATATCTAGTATTTTTATTCAGGGCTGAATTTTTCGTCTACTTTTTTCTTTAGCTCAGCATTGCCTACGCGCACTCAGATCAGTTAATAAATATCGGTCACTAAGAGTTTTAAACAAGCGCGCATGACCCGGCGGCTAACGTAGAACGCAGCCAACGGGCGCGGCCGGGTGTGATGTGGGTGACTGCTAGTGGCAAAAAGTTTCCTTGCTTCGGACGGCACGTTAAACCGTCGGTCGTTGTTGTCGATAGATAATACTTGTTAAACCTTGTCGGAGGCCTTATGGGCGGATTCACAACATCCGACCGCAGCTTGACCGGTTTAGTGGCTTCCACCAACTCGCATTTGAGCAGCATGATGGAGTAAGCTCCAAGCCTTCCACTAATG
Organism: Pyrgus malvae; assembly: GCA_911387765.1. Lineage (NCBI taxonomy): Eukaryota > Metazoa > Arthropoda > Insecta > Lepidoptera > Hesperiidae > Pyrgus > Pyrgus malvae. The sequence goes on along the minus strand of OU426951.1, from coordinate 18,412,466 downwards.
GGGAGAGACCCGTCACCACCAGTGGGACGCAAAAAGGGATAAGGGTTTGTAAAAAAAACAGTAAAGTGAATCAAATATTTTCTTTCTTTATTTTTTTCTATTTTTCTTTCAACACCCTTTTAAGATGTCATTTTCCTTTCAACGTGAGAAGGTCTGATTGGCGATTGAGTAAATCTCAATATCTCGACCGAAATCTCTTTTACAATTTAAATTCCAATAATTATTTTGTACTTCTATTTTTCTATATATATATCTCCAAGAAAAACATTCGTTACCAATATAAAAAGCGCTATAGGCCTTACTTGATATTTGGCTTCATTTCATTTTACGTTAACAGAAAGCTTTGTCCTGTATCTGGGGTGAAATCTTTTCTGGTTTGGACACCCTATTATTACGCTTTGACATATTTAGGTTTAACACTAGATAGACGGTAAAATTCGCCTACCTACAAAGACGGCCACCGGTCAAATGACTGCATGTATTTAAAAATCGAGAATTTTATATTTTAAGGTATTTTTTTAAATAAAACTACACGTCATTTGATCAATCAATGAATTTAATACAATATATGGCTGGTCATGAATTATTTTATTGCAGTTTTTACATTTAAGACTTTTATTTACATTGCATGAACCACAAAGTGGTTGTTTGCAGTCATCACACAGTTTATTTGTTTTATTTTTACACTTGCTGATATAACGCTCCCGTTTTTTTCGGTTCTCATGGATCACTGGTAATGGAGAATGAGAGGTTGATGGAGCAGACTCTACAGGCAAAGGCTCAGCATTGGCAAGTTCTGAATCGATTTCAGTGTTTTTACTAAGTTCACTCGCTAAATTCAAAATAAATTTCCTCCGTTTTATGTTTACTCCTGTTAATTTTTTATATAATATATATGAATTGATGCCAGCTAGATCTAAAATATTGTAGAACACTTGTACAGGCCATCTTCGAGATGCTGCTTTGACACTGTAATTTTTTGCCATATACTTAGTAGAGTTGTAGAAAAACACTGTGTCCGGTTTATTTTTATGGTGATTTGAATCAAATTCTACGTTATTAATTATTATGTAATGTGCTTAGCAATAATACATTTTTGTTCCGTTTTCCTTGATATATTGTTAGAGTACAACTATCAGACTTCAATACTTTTGTTTCATATAAATTCAAACGAGGTGATTTAGCATAAGACGGAATTTCTCGCCGTGCTCTATTCATGGTGCCAACAAGTGTACGTTTCAGAAGTAAATTTTTTGCGAAGATGCCAGAGGCAAAAAAGTTATTTGTGGTGACATTGCGGCCGGTATTTGTAAAAGGTTCTAAAGAACCGTCTTGAAGTAAGCGCCGTCTTGAAGTAAGCGATGTATTTCATCATCACGAAGTCATCGAGACATTTTTTCACAGTATTATTACTTATTTATACTATAAACTAAGCAATACGTACGCAAGCAAACTACTCATAAAACTGAGGAATAAAACTAAACTTTCCAAATGTTTACAAAAGTACCCTCATATAATAATCATAAACTTAACTCGAATCCTAGCGGTCAAATGACTGTTGCCGTCTTTGACGGTATATCAACAATTAATTATACAAACAAAGCAACTAAGAATAATTTGATCATGTATTCTTAATACACTATTCATAAGAATAAAAGTCACAAAATGTCAGCAAATTAAAATGAAAAGTTTTAGAATAAATTGACTTGGAAGTTGAAATTGCGGTCAAATGACTGCTCCCGTCTTTCTAGTGTTAATACTGGTAAACTGTTCTTAGGATTCTGCTCCTAAAAGTAAAAATAAACCTTTATACAAAAAAGTGAGCCTTTTTTGTTTGTTAGCCTTATTTATAATTAGATCTGTCCATAGAAAGCTAGATGTATGACAAAATATTCAAAATCGAAATAACAAACGTCTGCCTATATTAAGAGTGTATCAATTAGGTAGACAAGACAAAGACAAAGACATTTATCTGCACAAATATGGGTGTTTAGAAAGTTGTTTATATATATTTAGTTCGCCATATTTACCTTCCATGAGGTATGCAAATATACAATGATAAAAATATAAAAGGAAAAAAAACTAAACTATAATACAATTACGAAATGTACATTTACATCTATTTTAATATTATTTTTATTTGTCCCATATTGCGCCTTATATAAATAAAAATATTTATTTATTTATATTTCGGATCGGTTCCGGTCGTCAGCTTTGGGTACCCATATCACAGGGTGTTTGTACACTGAGAGGAAAAAAAGCCGGCGGAAAAAAAACCTCCCAGGTTTTTATGGAATTCCTTTATGCCGTTTTATCGTTTATGAAATGGTACTTAAACACTTTAATTTCGTATGACATTTAAGCTGTTAATAAAAATAAACAACGATTTATCTTAATACTTATAGGAAATTTACAAAAAAAGTACAGTTTATGCGTTTTATAATTTTAAGATTCATTGTTATGCATGATTCGACAGACCATACTCTTCCGATGATGTGATTATCATAAATCTTTAAAAAAGTATATGTGTTAATTTGTTGAAATATAATAACATAAATATATATAAATAATTGCTACTGGATCAGACCGTTTGCATTCAATCCAGTAGAGACTCTTACTTTATTAGAGTGACAACAAGTTTGCAAAAAAATGAGTATTTCGCGTCTTGCAAAGCGCCTGCGCTTTGCTGTAATACTGAAAATACTGAAATACTGAAAATACTGTCAAATAATTCCATGTATGTATTCCATATAGAAACCCGTATTCCCGCGAAAAAAATTCTAAATCTATGACTTTACGGTGAATGAATTGTTTGAAGAAGAACGGATAAAGAAAAAGCTAATTTTAGAAAATAAATCAGCGACTTGCACAGTTCTTCGAAAAATGACAAAAAAATCTATTTACTATGATGCTTATAACATTCAGTCGACTTTTGCACGCCGATTTTAGAGTGTATAAATATTTATTAAGATATATGCTGTGAATTCGTAAGAGTTCACACAGTATCTACAGCAAGGCAATGGATGTAACGTAGATATAGCTAATCAGCAATAAGGTCGTTTCCCGTAACGCGTATGTAGTCAATAAAGTACGTACTGACTGACAATGCTAGCATATTGGCATATTTCGGTTATTGCCTCATCGCTTCTGTTACCTGGGTCCAAGGTAACGACTGTCGTTATATTTGTATAGTTTCTATTGTTAGTTAGAGTTTGCTTAGATTGCAAAGGTCGCAAATTTAATGATCTTTCCTTTCAAAAAAGGAAATTTACAGTAAGGTGTAAAACGCTCACTTTAAGGAAAAACCAATTTGAAGTTTAAAAAATGGAAGCTACCACAGAAATCTTTAACGCATCTGACAAAGTCTAACGACTGTTATAGATTTCAACCACAATACAAGGAGCGCCTGCATTGTGTTGATCGCGCCCGTTTTGCTTAGCTCTGTAGATCGATAACGTCTATGCCAGTCGCTATACTAACGAACTAGTTTACAATATTTCAGTTCAGAATCCACTTTTAATAAATGCTATACTAAAATATACAAACACAATATTAATTAATTTGAATCACTTACAAGTATTTCTCGGAGCCAGTATAATTTTAAAAACGAGTGTGGAAGGCGTGACACCTCGCGGCTTTATCTAAACGGGTGCCACTTCCGTTTCTGCGGTCCCGGAGTACGGTTTGATAATACAAGTGCGGTTCAATTAACTCCTAATGCAAGCTATTTTACACGCTGCGTTTTATACGTCCGTGTTACGTTCGTTTATGTAGTAATGATTATGAGTAAAGGAAGACACTAAAGACGTCAAGTTTAGTATCAGTAGTACATTTAAAAGATATTTCTGATCTTGTCGGCTTTTTGTTCAATATACAGGAAAATAGGTATTTTTTCTAACTTTGATAAATCTGTATCTAGTTATTAAAATTTATTACACTCAGAAATTTTCAAGTGTATCTTAACTAAAGACCTTCTGCTATAATGTTGTGCTGCAGGTTTAGGTGTGAGAGAAAGGCGTGTTTACAGAATTACAACTTTTTTATTACGGACTTAGTGTATTTTTAAATGTAACTTAAATTATAATAATATGGTAAGCACATACACCACAGAGCAACAGAACAATCAGGAGAGTTCTCTGACCTACAAATGCTGTAAGTTATCTTGGTTAAGCACGGGTATCTTCATAACTACATCAGTCTGACCACTACACCACCCTGCTCTAACGAGGGATTAGTGTGAAATCTTAAACTAAATCTTAAATTAATCATAAATAAAATCTTAAATCGCATTGTTAGAAATAATATTTTACCTATAACACATAAAACTTGTATTCCAATATTGTCTACTGTAAGTTCGATTACTATGATGACAAAAGAATAACGAAATATATTCGCAGATGAAAGTAACACAAACAAATGGAATAACAGTAAAGAAATAGATTGATGAGATGAATATGCACGTATTTCAACCAAAACAGTAGGTTAACAAAGGACGGTTGCTAACTATTTAATTATTTGTGTCTTCATTGTAACCTATATTTATTGAATAAAAAAACACCCAGCAGCACTCTTTTAAAAAAAGTACATAATATGTATTTGAGATACCAGTATGGCTATGCGTCGATAATGGGCACACGTGACAGCTGATCGTATGAGACACTATAAACCAACCTCCACCTGCTCACAGATACGAGACATTACTAAAACTTATTATATTATTCCCTTTACAAATAGCCTTTTGTGAGCCAGATTCATTTCCACGCTCCTTTATCATTAAGATAGTCCGTATTGTTATGGTAAGCCTTGCGGCTGAGGACTTGTTCGACTGTCTTGTTAAAAGGTTTTAAAGGGAGGAATTGAATATTTATAAATTGGGATTTTATTAAATACCCTGATAAAAATCCCAATAAAAGAATAACTGTTTTTAAACATAAATAATTATAATATTTGTAATATGGCTTTGCGAATTATGTTAATTTATATTTTTTTCCATTTACAAAGTGTCTTCTCGTCCAGAATACCGCAGTGCCTGAAGTCGAAAGTTTTCGAGCAGTGTGTGTTTCCATTGATGACCTACGGCGCTGAGACGTGGTCTTTTACAGTTAGCCTTTTCCACAGGCTCAAGGTCTCTTTTTATTATTAAATTATTTATTCTACAACTCCTCTGGCATAACCAAAGACCTTATAAGCTATTAATATAATTATATGTCTACAGAATAAATATATGTATTAGATTTGTATATTTTGATTAGTTAAAAGCATTCATTAATTTATTATTATTATTATATATGTACTGTTATTATTGTTATTCATTAATTTAATGTCAAAATCCTACTTATCTTATAGCCACTTCACCGTGCTACCATTCCCTCGACATTCCTTGTCAACTACAATTTGGCAATACGCTATGAAGTCCGCCCTCAGGTTGTCGTCATGTAGCAGTGTTCGTAGATTTGCATCGGTAAGTTGAGTATTCGTACAGGCTCAAGGTCGCTCAGCGAGCGATGGAGAAGGCTATGCTTGGTATTTCTCTACGCGACAGAATCCGTAACGATGAAATCCGTAGACGAACGAAGATTACCGACATAGCTCTCAAAATCTGCAAGCTGAAGTGGCAATGGGCAGGCCATATTGTAAGGAGGACTGACAACCGATGGGGAATAAAGGTCCTCGAATGGCGACCACGTCTCGGCAAAAGGAGTACAGGCCGCCCTCCAACCAGGTTGGCTGATGAACTGAAGTAGACAGAGGGTAGTCGCTGGATTCAGAAGGACCAGGACCGGGAGGAGTGGTGAACGTTAGGGGAGGCCTATGTCCACCAGTGGACTATAAAAGGATGGATGGATGGACCTGTTAATAAAAGTGATTCAATTTTTGTTCTTATTATCGTTTCTGGCTGTAACAACAATAAAAATAAGATATTTTCATCTCATGCGCAACAATATTGTTAACCTGTGAATTGGCCATTAATCCTGAGTCCATAATGTTGCCAATTCTAGTTATATTTATGTATTTTTTTTGAGACTACCGAGTCGACTATGGGGACCACCAGGGAGCCACCCGAGCATTGCTTTGGAAGAGAGCTTTTTTACAGCTTTCTTGAAGAAACCCAAGTTATAGGCCACTGAGAATTCCTCAGCTGGAAGGTTGTCCCATAACCTGGCTGCAACCCTTTTTTGCGTCCCACTGCTGGGCACGGGTCTCTCCCCCTTATTGGGGAGGCCTGGAGCTTACTCCACCACGCTGCTCCAATGCGGGTTGGTGGAGATGCGGGTTAGTGGCCAACCCGCTGTCGGATGTTTTCAAACCGCCCATAAGGCCTTCGACAAGGTTTGACGACTGTTATCTATCGACAACAACCGGGACCGACGGTTTAACGTGCCCTCCGAAGCACGGAAACGCGCATGAATTTTTTTTGCCACTAGCGGTCATCTCATCTCACACCCGACCGCGCCCGTTTGGCTCAGCTGCATAGATCGCTTGCGTTCTACGCTAGCCGCCAGGCCATGCGCGCTTCCCATGTCCCATAACCTACACGTCCGTAATAAAAAAGAGCGTGCAAAGATTTGATTTATCATTTTTCTTAGCAACAGGCACTAACCTTGCAGTCCTTGCACATCTACAACCAATTTCAATTAAATGTATGTCTTTCCTGAGATTATAATATGCAATTATGCAACTATTCTTGAGTCTCATGGCTCAATACACTGTGTACACTGACTTTTCACCGAAACTCAAGTGAATTGCTTTGCGGCTTATGAGCTTAAACCGTCATTAAGATAAGTCATTATATGCAATACAATATTTTTATCAAATAATTGAAGGCTCGTTTCGCTGGATTACACTGAATTGTGACATCAGCCTCATGGACAGCCTCTGTGGCGTAGTGGGTGATGAACCGACTGCGAAGCGTGAGGTCGTGGGTCGATTCCCACCCAGGACAAATATTTGTGTGAGTATGACTATTTGTTCTGTGTCTGGGTGTTAATATATCTATTTAAATATGTATTTAGAATTATATAAGTATGTTTATCAGCTTTCTGATTACCATAGTACAAGCTCTGCTTAGTTTGAAATTTGAATTGTCCAAAGATATTTATTATTTATTTATTTAATTCTACTTTTTACCATATTTCTTATACGTTTTCTTGAAAGCAGGAATTTATCCCTTGTGCGTAATCAACATTAAGTATCATTTTACTTCCTTTTCTGGCTTATTAAATAAATAATCAGTTTAAATTATAAGGTTTATACTACTTGAGCAGAAACCTTACTTACAACGTAAAACGTAAGGTTTTGTATGGTAGAGCCTTTATCTTACGGCCATGAAAATACCATCAAGTACTGTCGTGAAGAAATTCTGTTGTACTTTTGCAAAAAAGTGCTCTTGCCAGGCAGACTTACATGATGCAGCCATAAGCTGCCGGAGTAGCAGCTAGATGCTGGTAGAGCTAGGTGGTGGTCTAGTATGTGGTAGAACTATTATGGTTCGCCCGGGGAAGTACCACCGCTGCGCCCACTTCTGCTGTGAACCAATTCTGTTGTGTTTCGGTGGAAAGGTGCAGTTGCCGGCCACACTTACACGAGGCGACCACCAGCCTCCGGAGTAGCAAACTGCAAACGACCTCAGAGAAGACTTACCTATGCTTGCTTGAGGTTGTATGTAGATGTCCATGGGCTGCAGTGACCACTTAACACCACGTAGCCTGCATGCTCGTCTGCTACTCCATTCGAATAAAAACAGTAGATGATACTACGTAGGTGTTCTAAGTCAGTGTTACAATATTCTGTTCATTAAAAAGTATCATAGAATAATAAATGTATGTTTCGTTCTTGGACACGTTCATACGACCGGGAGACCAAGAAAATTGAGTAATGTACAAAAGACCCACATTTTTTCCAAGAACCAATCATGATAACACAGTAATAATACGTTTACAAATAGCCATTACACATTACGTCACAGTTACGTGGAACATATTTTAGCGTACCGCATCCATTACTCAGTCAGGCGGGCTCGAACCCCCGACTCGGCGAGTAACGACCCAACCTAATGCTCTCACATTCCTCGGAAATTTTTCAAAGTCAGCTCTTATAATAGAATGTGTAGACTTCATAAAACATTTACTTGTGAAATTTGAATTGCTTGGATTTACCGATCCCATCTCAAAGCTTATCAGGAGAAAATGGACAGAAGAATGCTTGAAGTTAGGATGCATAAAGTCAGTCAAAATTATTGTTATAACTCCTTGAATAAGTATCTTTCGTATTATTACTGCCTTAGTCTAATTATAAGGAACTTTATTGCAACGCGGATTGTCATCCAGTATTATCGTAAATAACTGAAGACTGGGCTAATATTGTCCAAAATTACAAAGACGTAGTTTAAAATCTGATAGCACAAATTTGCTACACTGACCTTAAACTCTGAACAATAAAATTTGTGAATATCATGATATTATATGCCTGAAAGTTGTACATGGTTTTCGTAATTTTGTCTATAAGTGTGTTTGTATACTAATACTGTAGTAAGCTATGAGTGTGAACCGTTATTATTATTCTTATTTCAACCTTTTTATGTCCCACTGCTGGGCACAGGTCTCCTCTGACAAGTGAGAGGGATTTAGGCCATAGTTCACCACGCTGGCCAAGTGCGTATTGGTGGACATGACGTCCTTTGGAGAAATTATGAATTTCTCTGAGGCATGCACAGCGATAGAGAACATCGTAATCAATTAAATATCACGATATTTTCCATCACCCTATTATTATAGTTAGGATAAAACTTAAATGTGAAACAAGATCTATCTTTAACCCTAGTATTATTTTTTATAAAAGATTTTATAAAAAAAATTGTGAAAACTTCCCAAAAAACTTTACTTTAAAATAAACAAACTTTTCACTGCTAAAACTAATATAGAACCAGAAGGAAAAATGAAGCCACAGTGAATGGTAAAGAAATAGTAATCAAGGTGCATTTATCCGGCAATTGGGCCACCTCCGTTTCCGTTCGTTAGTCGCCGGAAATGTTCTGGAAAATTGTTGCGACTCCCGCAGTCCGCTGCGTTCGAGACTAGTCCTGCCGTGTATAGAGCCAACTACGCCGTGAATTGAACGTGAAATGTCAAGGAATGGCGTTAGTTAATTGCCATTTTTCAATTCATCCCCGAATTTTTGAGCCTGCAGAGTGACAGAAGGCAGAATAGTCTTTTAAATAAAACAAGATGAGGGAACAGAACTCCATTTTAAATCCATCCAGATCCATCAGTATCTTCCTGTTCACTTGCTTGCTGAATAATATTTTTTTGAATTATTATTAAATGATGGTTGGTAATCCGTACGGAAATGCTGTCAACCATACAAAATTTTAATTAAAAACATTAATATTGGTTTATATTAATTGTTCGTACTCGCACGAATTTACATAACATTTAAAAGAATTGCGCCAGTCATTGCGTCACGTCACGTTAGTACTCGTTCGGGATGAGAATGGTTTTAGACGTAAAGTTGTCAATATAATATTGATATTTAAAAAAACAACAATAAAACAGATTACAGTGTACAAGAAATAAATAATTGTTGTTACAAACTTTCAGAAGGTTATGTTTCGCACAAAAAACCTCAAACAAATTAATAAAAATTACTATAAAAAATAATGTTCAAATCGACGAACGGATATCCACAACTGTAATTACATAAGTGTAAAATTGTTTCGTTTTTGAAACAATAGACAGAAGCACGAGTTTTGCTGAAAAAGAATAAGCCACTTTTACGGTTGATTTCAAACCAATATCTTTTATTCCCAGTACCGTAGAGCGAACCGTAGCGGTTAAATTTTTATACCGCCACACGAGTGGCGAGGAAAAATACGGGTTTTGAGACCAAAATACTGCTCTTTGCCGCAAAAAATAAATAGTATTGTTGCTGGTACTTAACGTACCTAAGTTTTTTTTATCAAAATGTTAATATCGGTTGTAGTTTATCTATTCAGAATAATGGTTTAGCGACAATTATATTGTGTTTGATACAAAAGCGGATAAGGCAGCTCACTTAGTTATTAATGTTATTATAAATCAATACGGCGTGTTGAACACGCGTAGGTAAGTTTTTTTATCACAATTGTTACGAAACTTGACCTCTAAAGCGGCAAAATTCACATGAATATTAAGCTTTGATCATACATAAAGTGATGATTGCTATGGCTCTTTATCGTCTAGATCATAAAGCTGCAAACATAGATAGAACACTGTAAGCAATAAAAGAGAGGTATTGCTTCCTCGATGAGTTTTTGTGCGGGCTGTGTGTATGTGAACGATAATCGTCCCGACTTTAACGAGCCCGGCAGATGTCGCTGTTTAATTAAAACTTTGAGTCATCGCCGAACCCTTCGACGTTATTGGCACTAATTGGGCCTCTCCGTAGTTTTGTAAAACTGTCAGTTTTAAATAAAAATGGAAGTTTTGTAATACAATCCAAACGATTTATTTATTAGCGAAAAATTAATATTTCAAATCAAAACAATCACCTGCTACAGAAGAGGCCATTAATTGAATAAGTATAAAATGTTTAAAAATTGAATAAGTATGAATTGAATAAGTGCAAATGCTTTGGAATATAATCAGCCAAAACGGAATTGATTATACATGGGTTTTTTTACATAATTAAATCTTAGTTACTTAATCACCAAATGCAGTATAAATCCAAATACAATATATAACATCTTATATATTACAATTAACCACAAATCAATCACAGCCTGAACATTGCTATTGCAATATACAGTTTTAAGTTGCAAACAAAGATTTGACACTGCACGCAATAACGGTGATTTCGATGAGTTGTTATATGGCTGTGTTTTTGAACGGTGACATTATAGTCACAATCGTCCCGAGTACAACAGATGGCACTGTTTAGTTAAACTTTGAGTCACCGCCTAAACATTCGACATGACTGTGTGTTACCAGCCTGACTTCACTTTAGGGGACCGCCAGACCCTGTGTCTGGCGGTCCCCTAAAGTGAAGTCAGGCTGGTAACCGCAAATTTGAACTAAACACACAGTTAAATTGCTCCACGACAGAACTTTTGTTTAAAATTACAGAAGCATGATTGTTCACCGAAATTACATACATTTGATTATCGTACGAGAAAACTTTTCATCTGTACTTTTTGAGGTACATAATCTAAACATTTTTATTTTTAACCGCTTTTATAGTCTTTGTGGATATAAATCTACTATATAAAAATAAGTCGGGTTTTCCTTCCTGACGCTATAACTCCAGAACCCACGAACCGATTTCCACGGTTTTGCATGAGTTGGAAAGGTCTCGGGCTGCGTGAGGTTTATAGTAAAGAAAATTCAGGAAAAATTTCATACCAAAGTTCACGCGGACGAAGTCGCGGGCGGCCGCTAGTACACTATAAAACCTTATACAAGTTCTTACGTTCTAAGAAGTTCTACAATCATTTCACAGTTTTATAAACATTTGTATTTAATTATGTAATGGTACTCATCAGCGCTTCCTAACGCTGCCTGTTCAATCACCACCGGCCCACATGTTTCCATAAGTTAATCTTCACACATTCACTATTTTCTACTTGGTTGAGAGATCTTTACCAATCTCGTGTATCGAAAAGGGCGCCTCGGATGTGGTCATACACACTACCACGGAGACCCTTTTTCTTTTACGTATAAACCTTATATTCTCTAAACATAGTTGATATATTTCGTGTAGTCTCGTACAAAACTTATTTTCTTACATACTACATTGTAACAAGAAATTTAAGTTAGTATCCAGTATCAAGAATAACAGCTCTGTCAACCCTCGTTAAATGAACAATGTTGTAAATGACCGCACTTCTTGACATTGTACAAGTAGAAACGGGAATTATATTTCATGAAAGTGTTACAAATTTGCTCGCTATGCATCAGTATGAATACGGTGCTAATGACTTTTTGGGAGAAATAGACATGTAGATTACGTAAATACTGCGATAACCCTATTTTATGCACTGGGGCCAGAGAGCAAAAACTAATTTGAGCAATTAATTAAAGTTAAAAGATGTTAAAAGTTGGATGAAGAATTTCTTCATCTTAGATAAATTTAATTGAATTTAAAATAATGAAATTAGATAACCCAAGTCGTGCTATCTGGGATCTGGATTTCAGCTTCATCATAGTGTAAAATAGGTAAGTATTTACGGTTCAAGATCATTTATTCCTCATAAGATTTACAATCACTTATTGAGAAACACATTAATAGTAATAACATTATCATTGAGCGTACTTACAGACGTTTATTAAAAGTAATATGTTACAAGAATACATCATTTATAATATGTTGACTATAATCACACTAAGAGAGGGTAGTTTTAAATTAGTTCGGTAACGGAGACAGTAATCCGAATCAGAAATTAAAGTGCGACGGCCAGTTACACCATAGATTATGCGAGTGGTTATTTAATCATTGGTTACATTTTCTTTACAAGAGGAAGAGATATATTAAACAAAAAATAAAATTATACGAGTACATATTATATATCTCATTATAGTTAGATTGAAGAACAAATATAATAATACGAGTATATAAGTATCTTAAAATTTCTTTAAAACGTTATTTCGGTTAGTATTTAAAAAAAGTTAGTGTATATATATTTTTTTAATATACACTAACTTTTAAATAAATATTATTATTTTTATAAATTTAATAAGTATTAAGTTACTAGAATATATTTGTATTAATATATTCGTATTAATATGCATATTTCAATTAATATATATTTCTAATAAATTTGTGTAAATCTTTGCAGAATTTCTAAATAGTTTTATTATATGTTCTTATTTTGTAATTGTATTATATACATATACGATTTTGTTTTTGGTTTTCCTTTGTTTGTTTTTTATACATTAATATTATTACAATAATTTGTGTTTTTAATAATTATTAATTAAATATTATACAAATATATTTTATGACTTTTTCAATTATTGTACATTATAATATTATGCTATCATTTATAATGTTTATTTAATCATTCGAATTTATTCTGTATAACAGTACATTAGCAATATGAAGACATTGCGTATAACAAATGTTGCATATTTAAAGGGATTTTTTAAACAAGAGCATAAGCATAGACTTGGAATCTTTTATGTCTTTTCGCAATTTGTTGTAGGTACAGCTCTGCGCCTTCGAATAAAATAGTTGTTCCGCCATAATTGGTCCTAGGCGCACGTATTGTCCAGCAGCCCCCGAACATTTTTTTTAGTGATTAATAACAAGCTGAATCTTCGTGAGTTCGTTCAGTTCGACGAGACGCCCAAGTTTTTCATGTGCCCAAATTCTGAAAGAGGTATGTAATGAACTGCGCAGGTGTAAAACATGTCGATTTGGTAGGGTGTTAAAATTGTCTGACTAACAGTAAATTTTGGATTGAAATTTTGAGATAATATGATAATAAACTCGGAAAAACAGTTGTCCTACAAAATCGATGGTTTTAGTTGGAGCGTCCTCCACGCCGAATATGTCGAAATAACGAGATCATAAAACTTATTAATAACCAGCAGATTTTTTGTATGCAGCTTAGTAAATATTAGTATAATTGAATGGCCACAAAGTCCTACAAATATAGTGGTAGGTTTTCCTAGTCCTACGCTTGGAGTTTGTTGATTCCACGGTAACACTTTTTTCATTAATAACAACCTAGATTTGTGTTTATCCTATCGGGAATAAAGGGTAGAACACAATTTTACCACTGTCCTACACCAAAAGTGGTATGTATTTCCAGGAATTGATATATTTTGTCCACATATTCAACTTTACATTTCGATACAGAGTTAAATTCTAAAAACAATCCCGAGTAAATCACATTGTCGTTACACATTAAAAAAGAGGCCCAAATACAATTCTCTACTCCCTAAAACTGTAGTATATGTATATCAAGCGGCCCTGATAGGCAAGTACTCTGCTCTCACCTCAGAGGCACAGTGTTCGATCCCTCGGAGGAGCGAATTTATTTTTTCATCTGGTGAAAATAAATTGTTAATAATGTTTGAACAATTGATATTATTTAAGTATTGAATAAATTAAGAACCATTAGTTAATTATTAATTATTTTTTATTAATCAAAACATGCGCGTTTCCGTATTTGGTGGGCACGTTATGCCGTCGGTCCCGGTTGTTATCGATAGATAACAGTCATTAAACCTTGCCGGAGGTCTTATGGGCGGTTTGAAAACATCCGACAGCGTGTTGGCCACTAAACCGCATTGGAGCAGCGTGGTGGAGTAAGCTCCAGGCCTCCCTATAATGGGGAGAGACCCGTGTCCACCAGTGGAACGCAAAAAGGGTTGCAGCCAATCATTACGTTTAATGTGTCCAATAAATTGTTTAAATAAAAATTAAATTTAAAATTTAAAAAAAAACCCCGACCCTAAAAATGAACTCTAAAAACTAACAAATAATATATTAAACCTATTATAATTATCATCGTCCCATAATTATATTATGTTAGTTCAAGTATTTTTATTTTCCAAGCGGCGTCGCGTCGGGAATCTACACTTTTTTTCTCACTTAGCGGTCCCCCAACGCGACGACGCTTGGAAAATAAAAATACTTGAACTTACATAATATATGTTGTATGTGACGATGATAATTATGATAGGATTAAAATATTATTTGTTAGTTTTTAGAGTTTATTTTTTGGGTCGGGGTTTTTTTTATTTTTATTTAATTTTTATTTTAAGCTTTTTAAACGGAACTAACCTATAAGGCAATACATAAATATAGAAACGTAAGCCAGTATGATAAATAACGATGACATAAGCTGGGAGGTACTTCCAGCGGCTGGCTGCAGCATCAGGTCAACGTGACCGTGTTGCAAGATCATAAACTGCAAGAAAATTACTCTTTAAAAGTAATACACTGAATCCAAACACGATATGTCTGCTGTAAGTTTTCGAGGAGTTGGATTCTCTCAAGACCATCCAGCTTGTTACTAGGTCAACGTGACCGTATCGCAAGATCTTAAACTGCAATGTCTCTGCAACTCATTGAAACTATAGTAAGGCCAAGGAGACGAGATGAAAAATGTAAACAAAGTTTCAGGAGTTTAAAACATTTTTATTTGAATAAATTTTATACATAGCATATATTAGCGACCCGGCCCAGCTTCGCTCGAGCCATATACATTAAAATCTACTTTACAAAAACCCATTTAAGGCAAGGCAAAAAATAGACGCGCGAAGAGAATGCGCGCCGAGGGATGTGATGATTTTTGGTAAAATAAAATATCTTCTAAAGTATTTATTTGATACATTTTGTACATTTTTAATATTAATTGACGAAGCTAATTAACGTTTTTATTTAGATTAGGATTAATACTGAACAGAATAAAACAGCTTCGAGATAACATGATATTTTTCATTAACATTTTACACATAAAAGTAGTTATTGTAAGTCAACCGTAAGAGATAGAGTACACTAATGCGGACTTTTGTAAAGCAAATTTATACATATATCTACAATTCTCTAGAACATCACTTTAATGTTTCTTAGCTGGTTATTGCGGCGCAATAGAATATAACTCTCCCAGTAGGCAAGATTTGTGACAAAAATCGTTATTTTTTCGTCTAGTTACATAAAAGCATAATCAATTATACACCTAAACCTTCCTCAGAAATTACTTTATCTATTTAAAAAAAACCGCTACAATATCCGTTGGGTAGTTTTAAAGATCTAAGCATACAATGGGACGCGGGAAAGCGGTGGGAAGTGAATTTGTTTTTAAATATGAAGTGATTTATTATTTATTACAACACTTCTTCCAAATACCTACTCGAGAAAGTGACACCGCAATTCTAAAAATCATATTTTTAGAGCAGCGGAAAATACGCACATAACAAACTATTTTGCCAAAGGTGCTCGCCGAGGGTTTGAACTCTACAACACTTCTTCCAAATACCTACTCGAGAAAGTGACATCGCAATTCTAAAAATCATATTTTTAGAGCAGCGGAAAATACGCACATAACAAACTATTTTGCCAAAGGTGCTCGCCGAGGGTTTGAACTCGGTATTTCCGTGTCGGAAACCGCGGTCTTAACCGCTCCACAATCACTGCTTGAATGATTATTTGATTAGTTGCATGTTTATGAGTACGTGGCTTTATACCACTGCGTCTTCTAAATCCCAATTACAATTACTCAAAGATATACCGAACATGAAAATAAAACAAGAGCACAACATATTGTCTTTTCGACTTCCCGTCAAAACTCGACCAAATGTTTACAACTGCGGCACTGACTGCTTTCCTGTACCACGAAACAGCTGTCATCACCCAACTGACGCCATTACTGCGTGTGAATGATAAGGACAGAGATAATAATTGCTCGCTCTCGCAATAGTAACTTGGTAACGGTCCGTTTGTTTACATTCTTTATCTCGTCTCGTTGGCCTGACTATAATATATTGAACCCAAATACGATAAGTCTGCTGTGAGTTTTAGAATAGTTGGGTTCTCTAGAGGCCAGGTGACCAGGACTCTGATGGTTGCAGCATCAGGTCGAAGTTATCAATTAATTGTCATTTAATGATGATACTGGCCACAAAAAGCACATCGAGTAATCGTACGCTAAAAATGCCTTCCAACATTTTGAAAAAACGCTGATACTCTTAAACTGCTAGACCGATATTAACCAAACATGGCTAAGAACCACTGGGCGGAAACTGGCTTTCAAATAAAAAAAAACCGCAGGGAAATCGGTCCATTCGAGTCCATCGGTCCATTTGAGAGTTACGATGCCACAGACAGACGCACACACAGACAGACAGACATCGACGTCAAACATATAACCCTCTTTTTGCGTCGGGGGTTAAAAATCAACAATATTAAACGAATAGTTGATAATATGAAATTATTGAAGAGATTGAATACTTTTAACTAATAATTATTATTAATTGCTCATTTTTTAAATATTTTTTAATGAAGTCAATAATATGTGCATAATTGACTCGATTCAATCTTCTCAAAAAAGTTGTTGATATTCAACGCTAAACTGATAAAACGTCGACGTTGGAATCCGACGATGATTAAGATTGTATTTACCTATAATTATATTTATAATTGTATTTTTTAGTTTCACTTTTGCCAATTATATACTTAATACAATTCGTACAACTACAGTTATTTATGTTACAGTTAGTTAGTTATGTTTAAAAAAACCGGCCAAGTGCGAGTCGGACTCACGCACGAAGGGTTCCGTATCATTATCTATAAAAATCTTACCGTGTGGTGTCTGGCGTTAGAATAGCACCACTCCCACTCTTCCCACGGGAGGTCGTAGGAGGCGACCGAGGGAAAAATACCAGGAGATGGGCAGCAGCGTCTTCCTGAGGAACATACCATATACTGCGGTCACCAACACGCAGTGCCAAGCGCGGTGACTATGGCAAAAACCCCCTCATGACAAGTACACATATACCCCGGCCCCCAGTCCCCGGCGGCCCCGCTATTGCTGGCTATGACAGCGGCCACGGTCACGGCGGGGCAGGGGGTGCTAGGAATCTCCGGCAGAGATTCGGCTGTCGCAAACGACGACCTCTGCACCTGGCAACATATAACACCAGGACACTGCGAACCGACGAGAAGATACAGAAGCTGGACAAGATGATACAGGAGCTGGAGAAGAGATAGACAAGTTAAACTGGAGCATCATAGGATTATCCGAAGTCCGAAGACAGGGAGAGGACACGGTAATCCTCAAATCCGGTAACTTGTTCTATCACCGGGAGGGCGAACATCTGTCCTAAGGTGGTGTCGGGTTTCTCGTACACAGGTCTCTCGTCAACAACGTGACACAAGTCGAAAGTGTGTCAGCAAGGGTAGCGTACCTTATACTCAGAATATCTAAACGGTATTCGCTGAAGGTTACACAGGTATACGCACCGACCGCGACACACCCAGACGATGAGGTTGAGGCAATGTATGAGGACATCAGTAGAGCCATACATGCCTCTAAGACTCATTTCATGGTGGTGATGGGGGATTTCAACGCTAGACTGGGCACGCGAGACGGCGACGAGCAGAAAGTAGGGCCCTTTGGGTTTGGACAACGGAACCACCGAGGCCGCTTGCTCGCTAACTTCTTGGAGAAGGAGAACTTCTTCATGATGAACTCCTTCTTCAAGAAGAAGCCACAGCGCAAGTGGACTTGGATGGTTCCACGAAAAGCGAGATAGACATCATTTTGGCAGACAAACGGCACATATTTAATGATGTCTCCGTGATCAACAGGGTGAAAACCGGAAGTGATCACCGAATGGTACGAGGCACATTAAATATCAACATTAAGCTGGAAAGGTCACGCCTAATGAAGTCTACGCTCCGATCAACACCTGTCCAAATCTAGAAGAATGCAAATCTGTGGACGAAATTAACACCAGGTTGGTACAAACCGTCCACGAGGTAGGGTCAAAGTTCTTTAAGACCCCCTCCAGTAGTAAACCTCAAGTGCTCTCTGAACATACCCTCGGTCTCATGAAGGAAAGGCGTGAACTATGTGTCCGGTCCCCGGCTTCAATTTCGAAATACAGGCAGCTAAATAAACAGATCTCTTGCAGTAGACGACGCGATCTGCGTGCTCACAACACAAAGCGCGTCAAGAACACAATTGAGCGGAACCAAGGCTCCAAAGTGTTCGCAAGGGATCTGATTGTTGGGCGAAGCCAGTTGACGAGATTGAAGACGGAGTCTGGCGCTATGGTTACGTCTAAGCCTGAAGTTCAGAGAGAAATTGAGAGTTACTACGGACGGTTGTACACCTCCTCACAGGCTCCCGTTCCCAATATGGCGAACGACAAAAGAGCCAAATTAACCCGACACTATACCGAAGATATCCCGGACGTCAACCTGTACGAAATTAGAGGGGCCCTAAGTCAGCTAAAAAACAACAAAGCACCGGGAGATGACGGTATCACATCAAAGCTACTAAAGGCTGGAGGCAAACCCCTCCTAGTGGCGCTCCAAAGACTGTTCGATACCGTCATCAGAAACGGAACTATCCCGGAGGCGTGCAGCGTGGTGGTTCTGTTCTTCAAGAAGGGTGACAGAGCCCTTTTGAAGAACTATAGACCCATCGCGCTTCTGAACCACGTCTATAAGCTGTTCTCAAGGGTCCTTACTAATCGTATTGCGCGCAGGCTCGACGACTTCCAGCCTCCCGAACAAGCCAGATTACGAAAAGTCTACAGTACCATAGACCACATACATACCCTGCGACAGGTTATACAAAAGACCGAGGAGTATAATCTGCCGCTATGTGTTGCGTATGTGGACTATGAGAAAGCCAGATAGACTATCGGTACATCGAGGTGTTGAAGTGTTTATACAAAGCCGCAACCATGACAGTAAACGACGGAAGCACTAAACCTATTCCTTTGTAGCACGGAGTACGACATGGGGATGTTATATCCCCGAAACTGTTTACCGCTGCACTGGAAGACGTGTTTAAGCTGATGGAGTGGAAAGGGCTTGGTATTAACATCAATGGCGAACACCTCACACACCTCCGATTTGCCGATGATATAGTCATCTTGGCGGAGTCCCTGGAAGAACTCAACACAATGCTAGGTGACCTCCATAGCGCCTCCCAACGGGTGAGTCTTAAGATGAACATGGACAAGACGAAGATCATGTCTAATGTCCATGTCACACCCATACCGGTCGTTGTTGATGGCGCTACTCTCGAAGTTGTCGACGAGTATATTTACCTGGGTCAAGCGATCCGTATGGGTAAGCAGGGTAAGTCCAACTTCGAAAGAGAGGTAACTCGTAGAATCCAACTCGGCTGGGCAGCGTTCGGGAAATTACAAAGTGTCTTCTCGTCCAGAATACCACAGTGCCTGAAGTCGAAAGTTTTCGAGCAGTGTGTATTGCCAGTGATGACCTACGGCGCTGAGACATGGTCTTCTATACAGTTAGCCTTTTCCAGAGGCTCAAGGTCGCTCAGCGAGCGATGGAGAGGGCTATGCTTGGTATTTCTCTACGCGACAGAATCTGTAACGATGAAATCCGTAGACGAACGAAGGTCGACATAGCTCTCAAAATCTGCAAGCTGAAGTGGCAATGGACAGGTCACATAATTAGGAGGACTGACAACCGGTAGGGAAGAAAGGTCCTCGAATGGCGACCACGTCTCGGCCCTCGGCAAAAGGAGCACAGGCCGCCCTCCAACCAGGTGGACCGACGACCTGAAGAAGATAGCGGGAAACCACTGGATTCAGAGGGCGCAGGACCAGACGGAGTGGCGAACATTAGGGGAGGCCTATGTCCAGCAGTGGACTCTAAAAGGCTGGTGGGTGAATGGATGGATCTATAAAAAATCACGTTTATTGTATGGGAGCCCCCTTAAATATTTATTTTATTATATTTTTAGTATTTTTATAACAATAGCGGCAACAGAAATACATCATTGCCTTTGATTCTATTAGTTTACAAAATTTAACTTTTTGTCTGTTGCCGCGAATTCGGTGGTTGATAATGTTCACTTATGACTTGTTTTTGTCAAATCTAACATCAATTTTTTTCGAGCAGCTCTAGTTACTTTGTTTTTGATTTTTATCATTTAAGCGTATATATTAATCGATAACAGGCGTATTTTACTGTGTTAAGATTAGTATCTGCAGTTTTTGAGTCATGAGTAGTTCAAGGAGACGTTGTTTGAATAATTCAGATCATTTTTCCTACATATGCTGACAATATGTGCTTAACGATTGTAGAAAAGTTATATTAGAGTTGGTAAAAAATACCTATTTTGAGTAGTTTCGGATGCGCTTGGATAAAAATGAGAAGTCTTGGGCTCCCAATTGTGTTTGTAAAGTCTGTGTGGAATATTTAAGATTATGAAAAAGCGGTAAAAGAAATGGCTTTAATTTGAAACTCCGACTATTTAATAACCACAAATAAACACTACGAAATCATCTCGAAGACTGTTTTTTATACCGTGAACGTAAACGGTTTAAATACTAAAAATCGAGCAAATAAATGGCAGTAACCAAGTATTAGTTGTGTTCAACGTCCAGTGCAGCGTTCATCTGACTCTTCAGTGCCTAAAATATATCTGAACCCTTAGAACAAGACATTGAAGGACCAAACTCATCACAAAATGATGCTGTGATTTGGAAGGTATGTCAAATGAGCCAAAATGCTTTTCCCAAAATAAGTTGATATGATCTTTTAAGAGATTTAAATCTTTCTAAACAAGCTTCAGAATTGTTAGCATCAAAATTGAAAAAAAAATGGTTTCCTCAGATAGAAATTTTATCGTGAAAAAGATAAAGAATTACGGCGTTATTTTTCCGAAGAAAACGGTACAATAAAAAATATGAGGTGCAATATGACCATAAAACTCCACTTCCTCCATATTCACCTGGACAGTTTTCCGAAAAATTTAGGAGATATCTGAGATATCTGAGACCTCTGACCAGGATATGTTATTTTCCAAAGTCTACACATCAGAGAAGAGCTTTAAAAAGAAGTTTCAACTCAATTATTAATTATTTTTTTAAGTAAATTTTTTCGTAGTAAATGCGTGTTTTTTTCTGTTTTATAACTACACACCTGAAGCTCAGAAACTAGAGCTGATAAAAAAAATCTAATTATATTTTTTAAATAGCATATCATAATATGTAGTCAGCAACAGCTGAAATTTCTTCGGCAACAGATGTACTGTAAACTAGTGAATTAATTATCCATAGAAATCATTGAATTAATTGATTGATTGAATGAAAGGTAAATTGTAGTTTACGATTTATGACGTATTAAAAAAACTACTTGCCAGATCTCATTTAAACCAATTTTTGGTGGAAGTTTGCATCATAATGTACATCATAATATATTTTTTTAAGTTTCATCATTCTCTTATTTTAGAAGTTACAGGGGGGACACGTTTTGCCACTTTGGTAGTGTCTCTCGCGCAAACAATTCAGTTTAGAAAAAAATGATATTAGAAACCTCAATACCATTTTTGAAGACCATAGATACACGTTTGGGTTTGATGAAAAAAAAATTTTGAGTTTCAGTTCTAAGTATGGGGAACCCTCAAAATTTATTGCTCTTTTCTATTTTTGTGTGAAAATCAGAATACATCTACGTACCGAGTTTCAACACTTTCAACGTTCTTATAGTTTCGGAAAAAAGTGGCTGTGACATACGGATGGACAGACAGACAGACATCACGAATCTGTAAGGGTTCCGTTTTTTTGCCATTTGGCTACGGAACCCTAAAATATTGATGATGCTTACAAATATATGTGTCCCAACCCAAGTTACCAAATCTACAACTACAAAAAAATTTTGTTTTCAATATTTCTGTAGGACTAGCGATACATACCCATTTTTGGGTAGGACACTGTTTGATTTAGGCAAAGAATGCACTAACTGAGCATGTGTCTTTTTGTCCTACGGTTATTAATGAAAAAAGTGTTACCGTGGAATCAACAAACTCCAAGCGTAGGACTAGGAAAACCTACCACTATATTTGTAGGACTTTGTGGCCATTCAATTATACTAATATTTACTAAGCTGCATACAAAAAATCTGCTGGTTATTAATAAGTTTTATGATCTCGTTATTTCGACATATTCGGCGTGGAGGACGCTCCAACTAAAACCATCGATTTTGTAGGACAACTGTTTTTCCGAGTTTATTATCATATTATCTCAAAATTTCAATCCAAAATTTACTGTTAGTCAGACAATTATAACACCCTACCAAATCGACATGTTTTACACCTGCGCAGTTCATTACATACCTGTTTCAGAATTTGGGAACAGGAAAAACTTGGGCGTCTCGTCGAACTGAACGAACTCACGAAGATTCAGCCTGTTATTAATCACTAAAAAAAATGTTCGGGGGCTGCTGGACTAGTAGGATTATATTGTTAGCACTGCGCGTTGTTATTTTTTGTATTTGCTGTTTTTTTTTTGTGAATGTAATGCGACAATGTATATCTTGGGTAATTATTTTCCTTATCATTATGTGTCATTATACAGGTGTTGTAAATGTAGTTTTGCTTTATGTTTAACAATTGGGTATAAGTTGTTTTGCGTTGATGTTAGAAAATGGTAGTTAAATAATATTTTAAGTACTTTATTTTGCGCGGTTTGTAGAGGCCGTAGGTTAGTTTTAGGGGCTGACCCCCATATACTAGGTGCGACTTAACAAGGGAGTTTATAATATATGATATGGTGTAACGTGTTTTAGTTGGAAGACATCGAATAATGTTTTTTAACATTTCAGTTAATGACGTTAATTTAGAGCGTAATTTTTGTATGTGAGGTTTCCAAGTTACATCTTATATATAAAATTCTCGTGTCACAATGTTCGGTTGGGATGTCCTTAAGCAAATGGGTGTTTACGATATACGTAAGTATCCAGTCCTTATTATTATAATATAGCAAACGTATTTAAATGCCTTTTATTTTTATTTCTAAAAATTGCCCGATACTGAATAAAACTGTTTAAATAAAAATGAACTTTTATGAAAATTGGACAAATGAGAGAAGAAACATAGCCCTGGACATCAATTACTTTACTATAATATTAGTAACTAAAATATAATACTAAATATTAAGAGTTTATTTAAGTTTTAAAAGAATTCAAGGGGCGGCTAAAAACCGGAGACCAAATCTGCTCTCCCGTAGATGGGCCCGTTCTGGGGCGTCAAGCGTGGAGGACAGCGGTGCGTTCCGCCGGACATCCCGGAGTCCTCCCCAAGCGCAGTGGCTGCCACTGAGGGGGTTTTAGTGCGGTCAAATCCCACATAACCCGGTACCCTCTCCCAAGGTGCCGAGTACCTTTTGAAGGTTTCCCGCCCGATAACAAAAAAAGGTGTATTTAAAAATTTGAAGCTTACAAAGTCAAGGTTCAGAATTCGTTTGACGCACACCGCTGGCTCTACTAGAGAAATTATTGAAAATTACGTTCATACGTATTCATAAAAATATTTTCTCGTATATTTTCAAAGTTTCGAGTGTTTACCTAGTGAAACTAAATTGGCTCCACAAGAGCAAATATCAACCACAAATGCATACTGATTTTATTTAAGTACCTAGATTTTTTCTTTTAATCTACCTACCTATTTATTGACTACGTATGAGTCAATATATTATTAGTATAACTGAGATTCATACTTTACGAATATTGTTCTTTGCGTGCATTAACACTTTAGTAAGTTAACGCGCCCTCAGTATATTGACATGTGTCGAATACTGTAAAAAAGCGGATTGGGTGCATGGTGTCAATAGTATCTGAAAAACCACCCCACGCTTTTTTATAGTAAAATACATTTTCTTCTTATTTTTTACTTTTAGTTCGTATTTTCACAAAGCGTTTTTCAATAATTTCGTATCCCATTCAGCAAACCCTTTCATTTAATACCCATATCATGGGGGTGCAATTCAAATAGTCAATCCGCCATCTTGGATGTCCGCCATATTAGATTTAAGTCACGTGAATATTTTTTTCGTATTTCGGACAGCAAACCCTTTCATTTGATACCCATATCATGGGGGTGCATTTCAAATAGCCTGAAAGATATAGGTAATATTTTGGTAGGTATATATAAATTATAAATTATTATAAATTGGTAAATGTTTTGGGGTTCCGTAGCCAAATGGCAAAAAACGGAACCCTTATATATTCGTGATGTCTGTCTGTCTGTCCGTCCGTATGTCACAGCCACTTTTTTCCGAAACTATAAGAACTATACTGCTGAAACTCGGTACGTAGATGTATTCTGTGAATCACATTAAGATTTTCACACAAAAATAGAAAGAAGAAATAAATTTTGAGGGTTCCCCATACTTAGAACTGAAATTCAAATTTTTTTTTAATCAAACCCATACGTGTATAGCCCATACCCATCTAAACTGAATAGTTTTCGCGAGAGACACTTCC
Source organism: Pyrgus malvae (assembly GCA_911387765.1). Taxonomy (NCBI): domain Eukaryota; kingdom Metazoa; phylum Arthropoda; class Insecta; order Lepidoptera; family Hesperiidae; genus Pyrgus; species Pyrgus malvae. Next base: position 18,387,512 of record OU426951.1, on the reverse strand, counting down.
AATGTGGTAAAAAGTGTCCCCCCCCTGTAACTTCTAAAATAAGAGAATAATAAAACTAAAAAAAATATATGATGTACATTACGATGCAAACTTCCACCAAAAATTGGTTTGAACGAGATCTAGTTAGTAGTTTTTTTTAATACGTCATAAATCGTAAACCACAATTTACCTTACATCCAATCTTAATGCAATATTTTTTATGGATAATCAAAGACAATGATGTATTTCTGTTGCCGCTATTGTTATATAAATACTAAAAATAGAATAAAATAAATATTTAATAAACGTGATCTTTTATAGATAATGGTACGGAACCCTTCGTGCGTTCCGACTCGCACTTGCCCGGTTTTTTATCAATAAAACATAAAAATATAAAATATAAGAAAGAACACATGAACGCGTTAAAAAATCTAAGCTTAAGTAAGAAATTATACCTCTCTCGCTTTATCGCTCCTAACAAAACAATACATGCTATATAACGTTTTGTTGCTCTGTTAATAGTACCTATCATTACAGGCATGCCTTTGATGCCTTAGAGTCAATACCTGTGATGCTTTAAGTTTGATGCACAAGGTTGAACTGAAGTTTCATGTTCAAAGAGTGTCTATTCTATGTATACTTTTAATGGTATTGACTCTGGCTGTCTAAACTTCGCACGAAGTATCTACCTGTCTTATAAAATTTCTACCAGATGATACTTATAACTACAACACCCTGGCACTACTTGAACAAAGTATTTGAATAAAGAACTTCCAACAGCTGTGACTGTTATCTTTGAAAGGACTCCTTGAAAAACTTTTCAGAGAATGCTCTTGGCAAACTTCGACGTTCGTACATTTTGTAACCTTACTCAAATATACGAGTTGTCATGTTTTTAAGTTTTATCCCTACCGATTTGACGCATTTCAGAGAAAACATTATGCAAGGACAATTAATATGTTTATATGGACTTTCTAATTCTTACTAGTATAACTCTCTAATATGACGATCCGTGTGGCGCTATGGTTACCATGCTGAACTGCCAAACTCCGATTGGCAAATCGGAGGGTCCCGGGTTCGATTCACGGCGAAACATAAAATTGAATAAATAATGAGTTTTAATTTGTGTTCTCGGTTTGGGTATTTGCGTTTCTGTCTTTGTATGTGTCCATGGTAACCACAACACTGCCTACCCATATCTACCCTACTGTGGGGCTATGAGTTTAAACGTTATTTATTTGTTTAATTACTTCTGTTTATTACAACTACGGTCGCAATACAAATGGTAGTATTATCGGCCTTTTAGGTATCAACCGTACAAAATTCTATTCATGCTTACTACTCAAAGTCACTAAAATCCTGCGAGCATTTACATTATTATAATTTCATAATTGGATACCCTCGCCTTAAACCTCTTTTCTTTGTCTCAATGTTTATTTAATTGCAATTTTGTGTGCGTGCGTCAACTTGAGTTACCATGGGGCGTATGTATCACCTGGTTTTATAATGATGTCTTATCATTGATGAATGCAGGCTGACGGCATGATTAAGCACTACCTATGATGCTCTAAGCATCTTACATTAGATATTTTTCCCTAAAAATTATACAATTTGTAACATAGACAACAGAATTTCAACTAAAAAATTTAAAAAGTACTCTACTTTTATTGTATAGCAATCTGGCCGCGTATTTTGTAAAAATCACTGATTCGCAATAAAGGGCACAGGGCACAGCGCTGCGGTACGCTGAACGCTGAAAAATGAACGCAATAACTGATCCGCAATCAATGCGACTGAACGCAGAATGCTGCAAACAAAGCTGTATTACTTACTGACTGTAGTCTGCTCTAATTTCGCGTCTGAGTACAGAGTAGGTAATGCTGAGAAATAAACACAACTTCAGAGAGCACAATACTTCCCTGACTATTCATTGCAGTAATACGCGCTTATTATATCGCAACCCCTAAATTCAAATATGAGATTTTTGAAGTGAAAACTTCTTTAGCGGCGTTGTGCACTTTTTGGGATGGGTAAAAAATGTTAAACTCGCGTCAGGACACGTGGCCTGGTCGGGTAAAACGGATTGGTAAAACGGTGGGGTGATAGCTGATGACGGCTCGACTGTCTATACTTGTAAAATTCGTTTACATCAACAAAGATGTATATATAAAACAAAGTACATCTATTAATGAAAAAAGTGACGAAGAAAATAGTGAAAGAAAATGAGTGAGCACTTTATAAAAAATACTAGATGAAAACCTACTGAAAATACTAGATGAAAAATAATACTGATAATAAATGCAATTCGTGCGAAATTATTCCCTAACCATTCCAAAATATTAAAAATGCACAACGTTAATGTTCAAGTTTTCACTTCTGCCGGCGCTACCGGAGTGCAACCCGTTGTTTTTTTTTTAAACTGGAACAAAGACTTAGGGATTTAAGGGATCTCGCTACGCTGGTGTTGTCACTGATATAACAGATTGTTCGTTCGCGGAACTTCATTTCCCATAAGATGTTCGACGACGGCAAGCAGTCGGCCGCAGCCGGCTATATTTCTACTTCAGTTATTATGAGTATTGTATTTTGTTTTGCTGCATTCGTCTAGTAATTTATGCTTGAATATGACACACGTTTACACACACACACACACACGTAGCATTCCAATTTAGAAACATACGTTACATGTTTCTAAACTGGAATGCTACGTGAAAACTAACTATTAAAAAAGTAATCTTAAAAAAAATATTTGATGCCTAACACTATGCCTTTTGTTAGGAAAGTTATAAATAGTTTTATGGCTGTTTGTGTGTAATGTAGAACTATGATTGACTTTTCTCCTGCTGTTTCTTTTAAAAAAAGGCTTGTTCTTTGAAGATACCGATTAGAGACTTTGCATTTAACCAGTCAAGTGTTTTTTATTAAAAAAAAGCAATTTAACCATGCGTATTGTTGCTGCAAAGTAACACATTTCACTGATTTGCTATAAAGGGCACAGCGTTGGGGTACGCTGAATGAAATAACAGATCCGTGATCGATGCGACTGCATACCTTACTGAGCGCTGTGAACAAAGCCGCCTATTACTGACTGTAGTACGAGTAAGTGGTAGTGTCACGTTCGAGATTAGCAACGTAGAAAAATAAACACAATTTCAGAGAGCACAACACACCCTCGACAGTTTATTGCAGTAATAAGTTACGTGCTTATATCATTTTGCACTCTCCGTACTGAAATATCTGAGTTCAGTGAGGACTGGAACAAAGACTGAGAGACTTAAAGGATCTCGCTACGCTGGTGTTGTCACTGATATAACAGATTGCTCGGTCGCGGAGCCTTGATTTCCCACAAGATTGCTCGATGAGGGCAGGCATTCGGCCGCAGCTAGCTATGGTTCTTCGGTTATTATGACTCTAATTTATTTTTTGTTTCATTAATCTCGTAATTTATGCTTCAAGATTTAAAGTTGTATGTTTTATCCCAAGGAAAGGAACTGTTTTAAATGTTGACTTTGAACTTGAGAAATCTTATATGACACTAAGCCTTATATATAATATATATATATATATATATATATATAGGGCATCTGTATACTATCTTAAATCTTTTTATATACTATAAATATCTAATCTTTGAAGAGAAAGGCATTTGGTTGTAGAACTGTATTACATTGACCTTGGATTAAATCGGGTAAATTCAAATATACAGTATCTTTTCAAGAAAATAAATTTAACCAAGCGTAGTTTGTATTTTTAAATAAGTCTGATTCTCTTAGGATATAATATAATAGCTTAGCGATAAGACCGCCATTTGTACAGTATATTGTGAAAAATCTGTAATACTTCTTTATATTTAAATGGTGTACAATAAAGTGTATTAATAAATCTGCAGTTGACCAAGCATGTTCACATATACAGTGGGATTAATAGAAAAGCAATTTAACCATGCGTATCGTTTCTACGAAGCAACACATTTAACGTAGGTATTAGCAGGCGCGAATCCACCCATATGGGCACTATGGGCATGCCCACAACACTAGTTCACAAGTTGTAACTAATAATAATAATAATTACTTTTATTTCCAAATTTTTGTACGTGTATGTACAAACATGGTATTTGGTATACATAGTGATATATTATTTGTCGAACAGAAGTGTACACGTCATATGCTATGCGCTGTGCCCACAAGACTATTTGAGGGCTGGATCCGCATCTGGGTATTAGCCGTAAAAGGCACAGTGTTGCGATATGTTGAACGCAATAACTGATCCGCGATCAATGCAACTGTATATTGTACAGAACGCTACTATTACCGACTGTAGAATGTGGTGATATTTTACGCTCAAGATCGCCAAAATAAAGAGATATACACAGTTTCAGGGGGGAAAATACTTCCCCGGCAGTTTATTGTAGCAATACGTTACGTGCTTATGTCAATTCGCACTCCCTAAATTCAGAATGCTGATTTCAGTGAGGTCTAGAACAAAAACTGATAGACTTAAGGGATCTCGCTACGCTGTTGTTGTCACAGATATAACAGATTGCTCGCTCCGGAGTCTTGATTTCCCACAAGATTGCTCGATGAGCAGTCAGCCGCAGCCTGCGATATTTCTACTTCAGTTATAACGACTCTAATTTTGTAATTTGCTTCATTCTTGTAATCCATTTATGAATATTTCAGTTACTCGCTTCTTTATCAAGGCAAGGAACCGTGCTAATTGTAATTATTAAAAAAAATCGAATTAAGCTTATTGTTTTAGTAAGTTTTATGGCTGTGTCACCTAATGAAGGACTATGTTTGTCTTTGCTACTGTTTTCTCTTTGAAAAAGAAGTATGAAACTGTAAACTATGAAGATACTGGCAATTGGATAGAATTCATTGCATAGACTTTGCATTTGACCAGGCAAGTTCACATATACAGTAGTTTTTATAGAAATGCAATTTAACCAAGCGTAATAAGTCTGATTCTTTTAGGATATAATTTTTATGCAGTTAGTAACTTAAATTTTATGTAATTAATGCTAATTTTCTTTTTAACACGCTTTTATTAGCTTGAACTGTATGTTTGTATGTAACGGAATCTTTTAACTTCATTTTCACTTACTTCTAGGAGTCTGATTAACTTGAAAATTGGCACAGGGGTCAAGTTCATCTTAACACAAAAATAAACTTTCGAAAGTACTTATTCAACAGTTTCTTGTTGCAGCACTGCTATATGATTTTTGAAACTATAGTTTTATTTAACGACATTTGGCTTTCTCTCCCAATTATTAAGGAGACTTAGAGCTTACTTCACCACGCTGCTCCAATGCGTTTACAATGCAAATAACTTACATAGTATTGGGTCACCGATGGCTTTTGCAAAGCCTTTGGGATAATGATGTGCGCGTCTTGACCTACTTATAATGGACGCCCATTGACATTCTTTAACCCCTACTTAAGATTCACATTCTACAGATTCGCGATAGAACATGCTAAACATGAGTCAGTAACAGATTGTATCTTATTTCCTCTTATAACTGATTTTTATCATAGTTTTTAAGTTCCTAATCTTTATTGAAATGTTATAAATCTAGGACAAATTCGAATTCAAAAGAATAATTCTAAATATTACTGCTCCGAACTTAATATCTCAAACGGAAGGAAAAACTAATAAGGCAGAAGAAATTAAAGTTCATCATTATTAAAATCAATAACTAAGTGATAATTTTTAAATCCGCCTTTAAACGAGGTTCATTTAATACATAGTATGCAATACCGGTAATTCTATGTTAAGTTGATAGTTTGAAACAAATTTCAAGTCAAAGACAGTAGAATATGAATTATTCAGAAGTCGTCGATAATTTCTTTAGTGAGATGGAAAGCGAGTTATAAAATTTAATATGGATCTAGGGTGTAATGGCACTAGAGAGTCCTATTATTACCTCTTTCTAGAACATTAAACGAACGAGAGATTGTTAAACTACTAGCCGAGGCTCTGTTACTAGAGTGTTTCCTAGAAACAAATCTCTTTAGAAAATAAGAACCGTAATCTAGCCATTAACGTTGTGCCTGCAATAGTTTTATATGTACTGCAGCTGGGCTCAGCAACAAAGGTTCTTTATAGAGATAACACATTTGCTGTTTCGGTTAAAAGAGTGATTGCGTATTCTTTTCAGCTTATTTGCTATGATTTGTTAACTTTGTGTTAACGAGATAATATTAGCATATATAGGTTATATACAAACTTTTTTGATGTGAAACATCTATTGGCGCGGGTAAACCGGATTGTTGGCGTGGCGACGTGGCGACGCATGCCGTGGCGACGTGGCGACGCTTGCCTTGGCGACGGGTCGCCACGCTATATGTTTATACAGCCTATAAATAATAGAGTGTATTGCGCGTTTTTTTTAGAGTGTCTACGACGGAACTTTTAACAATAAAATTTATTGATTGTGGTGGAAGTGAATAATCTGTGCTGAATCCAATAATTTTAAAATTAAAAAAATAAGTCTTATAAAAACATATAAGAAAGTTGTTTTGATGTGAAACATCTATAGGCGCGGGTAAACCGGATTGTTGATGTGGTGACGTGGCGACGTGTCGCCTGTCGCCACAATCTTTTGAAACAACTTGAAATTAATACTGAATTTTTGTATTAAATTAAAATAAATTTTTATTAAATAAATAAAGCAGAAACATCTAAAGTCGCGGGTAAACCGGATTGTTGGTTTGGCGACATGGCGACGGTTCGCCACACTCAGTTGTAGCAAATTGAAATTAATATTGAATTTTTGTATTAAATAAAAATAAATGTTTATTAAATAAATGAAGTGGAAACATCTATAGGTGCGGGTAAACCGGATTGTTGGTGTGGTGACGTAGCGACGTTAAGACGCTTGCCGTGGCGACAGGTCGCCGCACTCAGTTGAAGCAACTTGAAATTAATATTGAATTTTTGTATGAAATGAAAATAAATGTTATTGTTATAAAGATAACAGGGGTTAAACTTTGTCGGAGGCCTTATGGGCGGTTTGAAAATATCCGACAGCGGGTTGGCCACTAACCCGCATCTCCACCAACCCGCATTGCAGCAGCGTGGTGGAGTAAGCTCCAGCCCTCCCTAATAATTTGGAGAGACCCGTACCCAGCTGTGTGACGCAAAAATTGTTGGAGCCATTAAATAAATAATCGTTTTCCGCACCAGATGTGGCTTAATGGCCATCCATCCTACTTTTGACTGCACTAAACATAGCTTAGTTTTATCGACACCCATCCTTTTTATGACCGCACCAGATGGTGCTTCATGGCCGCCCATCCTACTTTTTTATTTACTATTTATTTATATCAGGCTACTTAGGTCCATAGAAAAAAATACTCACATAACATTAAATTAAAACATACTAATACATAAAAAAACGCATATAATATATAAAAATACGCAATAAAATAATAGATACTTACCTACCATACATAATTTATAATTAAAACTACGTAGCAGGATGATTCAGCGTCTCTCTCGGCCACAATTCTTCTTTCATGAAGATTGACAGTTGTTGTGTAGAGACTCTCGCCACATACGATGGGCTTCCTCTTGTTCTTCTCGACTTTGATGAAGCCCTCCTTGTCACACAGGTTTCTAGCCGGACTCTGCTTCAGCAGGTCCCGTTGAATTGCTTCTCTGTGGACCAGATTTTCCCCTAATGCTGCTTAGCTTGCAAAACTTGAGCCTCTTGCCGCTGCAAATCTCCTCTTCCTTGAAGTTAGATCTGCCGCACTCGACATAACTTAGCTTTATTGACACCCACCCTTGTTATAAACACACCAGATATTGCTTAATGGCCACCCATCTTATTTTTGACCGCACTCGATATTGTTTAGCTTTACTATTACCCGTCCTTTTCATTATGCTGTGTTTAGTTTCTGTCGTAATCTTGTGTTTTATGCATATAACTTATACGAACACGATGTTACACATCTACCAGGCGTCCCATGACGGCTTACTTCTTTTGTATCGAGAGAGGGAACCTTCAAAAGGCACCCGGCACCTTCGGAGATAATACCAGTGATGGGTAAAGGGGGGATCTCCGGTTCGATATGACCAAAAATGGTGGTGGAATAAAGGGTGGAAAGGAGGGTGGTCCCCCGTTGCGGATGCAGGAATTGTGGACTGTAAGTTGCGGTTTGAATTAATGGTGGAAAACGAGAAGGATTGATAAAGGGAGCAAGTGCACTAACCTTATCACAGGGGCTGGAGCAGATGGTATGCTCGTGCTCTGATGAAGCCTCGATGAATCTTCTCTTGCCCGGGAACTGGTGTTGTCCTTCACACTCACACTGCACTATTCAGTTAAATCACAAAACTATTGACAGCGGTGATGGCGGCGATGCGGCGAGTCTGATGACCACGTGTTAGGTGGCTTGCGGTGCGGTTGTCACTTGTCACGAGAGGACTTGCATGCGCGTCGGCGGCACGGCGAACGAAAGCAGACTGACGATGATTCTTCCTGATCCATATTATATAATAGTGCGCTTGCGGGAAAGAGAGGGAGGGTGAAGGGGAGGGAGGTGAAATGACTTAATTGGCGCGAACATCCCCCCGGCCTTGAGGTCTCCTCAAATAGCGAATTAAAAAAAAATAAACATAAATATATACAGCGGAGTTAATATCATGTAGAAAAAACTATATATGCGGTGAACAGAGGCGATGCGATGAATATAATTAGTAAATTAATAAAAATATTATAATAGCGGGATGAGAATTTATACTTAAACTATAACTTATAAAATATAAACTACATAGGCATATAGAAATATTATTGTGTTGGTAGAGGGCAAAGTCTAACAATGGGCCGCTGCAAAGTGGAGCTCTTAGTCTTCACTTGTGCAACGCGCACCACACCATCCCTACCAGGAAACAGTTCAGTGACGACGCCTAGCGGCCACTGAAGAGGCGGAGCGTTATCCATATCGATAAGAACAACGGTTCCTACAGAAATGGAATTAATAGAATGTTTATTCCACTTTTCTCTTGCTTGTAGTGTATGTAAGTATTCTGATCTGAAGCGCTTCCAGAATGACTGAACTATCGAATCAAGCAATGAAAAACGTGATAAAAGATTAATGCGTTCTTTACTAAGATCCGCGGCGGGTAAGCATCCAAGTGGATTAACAGCGAGGAAATGCGCGGGCGTAAGTGCAGTAGGTTCCGCCGGATCGCTACTTAACACGTAAAGCGGTCGTGAATTTAATATGCGTTCGACCTGAGTGAGGACAGTAAGCAACTCCTCATACGTGAGGATTTGCTTACCTATGACGCGAAATAAATGATACTTTACTACCTTTATATTTGACTCCCAAAGCCCACCAAAATGTGGAGCGTTTGGAGGGTTAAGTTTCCATGTGATGCGGTTATCAGAAAGGACCTGATTAAATACTTTATAATATTCGTCTGAACGTAAAAAGGAATGCAGTTCCTTCAAGTATGAACGCGACGCAATAAAATTAGTAGCGTTATCACTAGTGAGTCATCATCATTAACGATGTGCGAATAAATCACGCAGCCATACGCCTTTTCACTGGCACAGGAGTAGATAAACGACCAGAGTGCAAGCTTCATACAACCGCGCGAATCGGTTGCACTACTACAAGCACGCGGAGCATGTGTGCGTGACCACTGGCCGCTTGTCGCGTACGCGGCGAGACTGGAAAAAACCGGTTTACGTTGGCACAGCCAGTTGACAATCTCAGGGTTTGTGCGACGTACGTTTTTTGTTTTGTTATTAAATTTTGCAAGTTTGAATATTTACTTAATATAAAAACGTGGTATTTTATTAATAACAATGGTTGTTTACTGTACTGTTTGTATGAATAATACTAGAAAAAATAAAAATATATCATACTTTAACTATACCAAGGAGTACAATAGGTAAGTAAATATTTGATTATTACTTTTTCAAGTACACTACACAATGTGCTTTTACCTTTTTATTGTTATTACGAAATTTTACAAAACATTTGTAGGTATGTGGGTGGGTTGGTATGTGTGTTAAGTTGAAATATCGCAAGTAAGATTTGAACCACTTCCCGATGTTGTATACTTACCTGCGGAACTTTGGTGACAATCCAATAATGATAGATATAACTCCTGACAATTTTATCGCATTTGTTGAATTGCTCGAGCAAAAGTTTCGCGAATATTTTGATCTTGAAGTAAATATTGTCAATGTTGGCAACGAAATACTTCAACATATTAAAGATTGCAAATTTGTTATGCCATGTGAGTGTTTCCCATTAGATTACTTGAAAAAACTATATGTTAGATTTAGAATTTACCACACCATTAAAAGAAACAATAAATTATTAAAAAACAAAAATTGTAAAAATAAAATTATTAGAGTAAGTATTTTGTAAAGTATTCTATCATACTGAATAATAAAACTATTTAACAAATGTTTTTATTTTATTTTATTTGTCTTAACCTATTGTGACAACCCTACCAGAATAGGTAACAATTTTTCCCGTTCTTAAGAAGCTTGCACTCTGGTCGCTTATCTACTCCTGTGTCACTGGCGTCGGCGAACGCGACTAGCGAGACTTGGGAATTTTTATTTATACCCATATGGCGAGGAAACCTTAATTTCGATATCAAAGGTAACTCTGAAATATATTGTTGCCATGCAGTGACAACGTGAGCGGGCGGAGCCTGGTCCCAGTCAAGTTTGAGAACCCATAAGGTTTTAATGAGAAGCTTAGAGAAAAGAATTACTGGACCCACGAGCCCCAGAACATCATACAAGCGAGCGGTTGCGGATAAAATAGAACGCTTGGTACAAGCGAGCGGCGGCGGCGAAACTAGAAAAGAAAAACAATCAGTTGCGGGGTGCCAACGAAGACCCAATATTTTAAAAATATTTTGGTCGTCGAATGAGACCTCGTCAAGCTGACGGTGCGTTGCGGGGATGTGCTGTAAAAGCTCTGAACTGTTACTAGTCCACTTAACCAATTCAAATCCTCCACGCTGAAACATTTGAATTAGTTCAGTGGCTACGTCAACGGCGCTGTTGACGCAGGGCGCGCAGGACGCGATATCGTCCATATAAATATCTCGTTCGACCACCGAAGCAGCCAGAGGATAGGACTCCCTCTCCTCGGAAGCCAACTGACGTAATGTGCGTAGCGCAAGAAAAGGAGAAGAGCATAAACCAAAAGTCACACGATTAAATTCGTATGTTTGTATGTCTTCCTCATTAGAAAAGCGATAAAGAATGCGTTGAAACGCGCGGTGCGATTTTTGGTCTTCAATGCATAAATACATTTGTCTAACGTCGGCAAAAAATGCGATGCGATAAACTCGTACGTTTATTAAAATATTAAAAATATCAGACTGTAAATTTTGCCCACTATGTAAAATATCATTTAATGAAATGTCATTATCTGACTTAGCGCTTGCGTCGAGTACTATTCGCAATTTAGTTGTACTTTTATCATTACGTATGACAGGGTGGTGCGGGAGATAAAAGCAAGGTTCCGTAGAATTATTTGAAGCAACCAATGATAAATAACCCTTGTTGATGTATTCCTGAATAACCTCATTGTAGCGGGAGCGAAGATCGGGACATTTATTAAAACGTCTCTCTAGAAGCGAGAAGCGTTTTTTAGCGGTTATAAAAGAATCACCTAACTTATCAGGCGTGTCCTTGAAGGGCAGGGCGACAACATTATCGTCCGTTCAAATTGCGACGAGTAGTGGAAGTATAAATATTCTCACATTCCTGTTCATCAGGACTCAAATAAGTTTTTTGCGGCAGCTCCTCTAACTTCCAAAATTTTTCGAGCAAATGCGTGAGCGACGTTTGACTATTATCAATACGAGTAGGATAAGAAACTAAAGAACGCGGCATGCATGTAGGAAAGTCGATATCTGCGTCTCCCATTATTATGTATCCTAATGACGTTTCTATGGCACTCGGCGATTGCGAATTAATTATTTTATCAGTTAACAAAATTTGTAAATAAGTGTTAACCCCTAATAAAACGTCAATGTCACCTGGTGTATGGAATTGATCGTCAGCTAAACGTAAATTATTTATATAATTAATTTTCGAAACGTCTATTAACGACTCGGGTAATTGTCCAGTTATAGTGGGAACGACTAACGGTTCAATATGATAAAGTTTATTTTCATCAAAGCGGGAGCTAAACTGCAAAGAAGTAACACCTAAAACCTTCTGCGATACTCCACCGATTCCTTGCGCCTCTTTAACTGGTGTTTTATTTGAGATCGGTAGGTATAAACGTTTGCAACACTGTTTCGTGATGTAATCGCATTGCGAGCCAGGGTCCACTAAACAACGCAACAAATATTGGTGACCGTATTTAGTACGAACTTTAATCTTCGCAGTTCCCAATAATGTAGTGCGGTGCGGCGCATTACCACAATCGCGCGAAACGTTACATGACGTGGATGCATTTTTTTCTCCTGGACCTTGTTCTACCGAAGGCTGATCGACCTTATTCCTACTACTAACAAAATGAAGTAGCGTATGGTGCGAGCGGGAGCAATACCTACATCTACGCTGTGACTTACAAAAAGGAGTGGCGTGTTTATTACTTAAACAATTAGTGCAACATTTATTTCGTTTTACAAAATTGTACCTGTCCTGTGCATTTATTTTTAAAAAATGCGGACAGACAAATAGGTGTTCGTGATCACCCGATTTACAGAAAATACATGACCGATTCGAATCTGTATTAATAAAAGTTTTGCTTATATTTTTAGCGGGAGCGGGAACCAAATTACCTTTAATTTTATGGTTGTTAGACGTATGCGAAGTATTTATTGTATGGCATAAAGCCCTATTCTGGTCATGTAAAAACTGAACCAAAGCGGAATATTTCGGTATGTTTACGTTGCGACATGACATTTCGAACGACTTTACGGTATCGTTATCTAATTTTCTAAGCGCGTTATTTAGAAATAGAAAATCAGATATGTCATCAATATTAAGTTGCTTAAGAGCGTTAATAGAAGCATCAAATTTATCCATAAATATTTGATAACCAGCGGATATGTTAGTGTTTACGTTCTTCAGTTCTAACAGCTGACTGACGTAGGTAGTCGCGAGCGCACGCTCGTCGTTATATCTACGTATGAGCGCGTTCCATATCACAGAATAGTTTTCAGCTGTAGGCATTAAGCCTGAGCAGACTGATAATGCCTTATCACTAAGTTTACTAACAAGATAATAAACGCGTTCAGCATCTGTTAATTGCTGATTATCATGAACTAATGTTTTAAATTGTTGGTAGAACATAGACCAGTATCGTATGTCACCATTAAAAGAAAGTAATTCTATGGGCGGAAGCGATGGTATAATTTTTGTAGGTAAACTATTCTGTGATTTACTTGAAGATGAAGATGGAGCGTTTAATTTGGACACTTGACTTTTAATACGACTATATAGATCATGAAAAGATTTCCACGATCCGAAATCGACTTGCGCGTTCGGATTTAATTTTAAATTTGTAACATTATAAGATTCTAACGTGTCCTTGAACTCGGTACGCAAGTATTCAAGGTCAGATGCCGTGTCAAGAAATGTGTCCTGTTCGTCTGACGAACTTGATGCACTTATAGATAAATCATAAATTTGTTGTAAACGTTCGTAAATAGAATTTCGTTTTGCAATTAATATTTTCAATCTAATTTCGTCATTTGAAAGCGTTTCAGACACAATTTTACCTTTAGTAGACATTTTGTCGTGAACAAGATAAATCAGTTAAAACAGTTAAGATTATAAAAATTATGTATGGCGTAATGAATGAATGATTACGTAGGTAGCGGTAGCGAAACAACGATCGCCGGTCGCGTCGGTTCCAGTTACAATATGGCGGACTTCAATTAATGAAAAATAGAATGCGTACCTATGAGGTGTAATTTCGATTACAAATATAGGTAAATAATGGTGCGAATGGTGCGGTGCGCCTTGCAAAAATAATAATATACCTACGTGAGCGGTGCGTTATTAATATGCGGGATATAAAATAATCGTAGATATAATACTTATTTGCAAAAATAAATAGCGGATGGTGCGGTGTGTTTTGCAAAAAGAATAATATACCTACGTGAGCGGTGCGTTATTAATATGCGGGATATAAAATAATCGTAGATATAATACTTATTTGCAAAAATAAATATGAATAGGCACTTATAATATATTACATGAAATACATAAATATGCGTATTTATGAGATTAAATATTTAACCCGGGTGAAGTTACTAAACTATTGATTCGAAATCAGGCTCGACTGGACCAAAAATTGCTGGAGATCCGGCTCGACAAGGACCAGAATTGTTGGATAATGGGAGGGACCTCCGGTTCGCTATGACCAAAAATGGTGGTGGAATAAAGGGTGGAAAGGAGGGTGGTCCCCCACTGCGGGTGTAGGAATTGTGGACTGTAAGTTGCGGTTTGAATTAATGGTGGAAAACGAGAAGGATTGATAAAGGGAGCAAGTGCACTAACCTTATCACAGGGGCTGGAGCAGATGGTATGCTCGTGCTCTGATGAAGCCTCGATGAATCTTCTCTTGCCCGGGAACTGGTGTTGTCCTTCACACTCACACTGCACTATTCAGTTAAATCACAAAACTATTGACAGCGGTGATGGCGGCGATGCGGCGAGTCTGATGACCACGTGTTAGGTGGCTTGCGGTGCGGTTGTCACTTGTCACGAGAGGACTTGCATGCGCGTCGGCGGCACGGCGAACGAAAGCAGACTGACGATGATTCTTCCTGATCCATATTATATAATAGTGCGCTTGCGGGAAAGAGAGGGAGGGTGAAGGGGAGGGAGGTGAAATGACTTAATTGGCGCGAACAACCAGGTTATGTGGGATTTAGCCGCACTAAAACCCTCTCGGTGGCCGGCCTCTGCCCTTGAAAAAAAATGTAATTCTTTTTGTATAATAACAATAATTTATAGGCTTTATGAATTATAACAAAGCCCAATAAATATGATTTTTTTCGGCTATATAGTAATTTTTTTATTTGATTGGAGTAGCAGACGAGCACGTAGGCCACGTGGTGTTAAGTGGTTTTTGCGGCCCATGGAGATCTACATACAACCTCAAGCAAGCATAGGTAAGTCTTGTCTGAGGTCGTGTGCAGTTGCGCTGCTACTCCGGAGGCTGGTGGTCGCCTCATGTAAGTGTGACCGGCAACTGCACCTATCCGCCGAAACACAATAGAATTGGTTCACGGCAGAAGTGGGTGCAGCGGTGGTACTTCCCCGGGCAAACCATAATAGTTCTACCACCTACTGCTAATATTACAACATACGTTAAAATTCGTAATGTCTTTGTAACTCCATTTTTTATGTTCATTGATGCCGAAACAATTAGTGTCGAGGAGTTTTAAAATAAGTTTGAGCCTCCTCCTTTCGTTATCGTTTGTCGATTCTCAGCAACTTCTTAATTGGCAGACCGCACAGATTGCAGAAAGCCAGTGCTCTTTGAACTTAATTAAATCTGCTCCGTATCCAACGAAATGCGAATATTCTTTCTTTCAGGTATTACTTTGGTGTTAAATGAAATTCTTGCGTATGTTGTTGTCTATTCGCGAATATCATGTTTTATTTTTGTGAATAAAACAATGGCTGCAACCCTTTTTGCGTCCCACTGTTGGACACGGGTCTCTCCCCTTTATTGGAAGGCCTGGAGCTCACTTCACCACGCTGCTCCAATGTGAGTCGAGAGGCGGATCTCAGACAAGGTTAACGACTGTTATCTATCGACAACAACCGGGACCGACGGCTTAACGTGCCCTCCGAAGCACGGAAACGCGCATGTTTTTTTTTGCTACTAGCGGTCACCCATCTCACACCCGACCGCGCCCATTTGGCTTAGCTGCATAGACCGCTTGCGTTCTACGCTAGCCGCCGAGTCATGCGCGCTTCAAATTAAATAATAAAGAATAAAACAATATTACCTATATTACATACATTTCACTATGTAAATATGACACAGTAAGCTTTGCAAAACTTTTTTTTATTTCCAAAATTGGCCCACGAAAATTACGTTTTAAAAAAATATTTACTTTGCACATCTCTGTTTCGAAGAATGGATTTCACTCATTGCACGGAACTTTAAAATTGATGATAAAATTGTTTTAGTGCTCAAAACTTTGTTTTAGGAGAATAAAGTCACTTATAGAGTAAAGACCGCCCTCGAGAACAAAGAGATAAGTAAAACAAAATGAAAATTCTTCTTTCATGAATTATTTATACACCTTGAGACATTATACAGGGCGAAATAATTTCTCTCGCTGGAGCTTAACCTGTGGTTCTAAGCAGTTATATTTATTTTGTGTTAAGATGAGCTTTATCTGTATTATGTAGGTAGATATACTCTGTATCGGATGTTTTTAATGCGGTGGTGTGAGAAAGTGCAAAACCGCTGAGCTATCTTCTTCTTACGTGTCATTATATTGTCAAAGTGAATATAAATAATTGAGGGCAATACACAAAATGTATTAGTAATAGAGATCACAAAAGGGACCTAAGTATCGCTATGACGCGAAAGCAATTACATATTATTATGTGCAAGTGTCTTTATGCTGCGAAACATGAATTGTGTGGTTTTCGCCTACATATATGACATCCGTTGACTTTCATATGAACAGTACAATTGCTTATAGTTAACTAATCCATACTAATATTATAAATTCGAAAGTAACTCTGTCTGTCTGTCTGTCTGTCTGTCTGCCACTCTTTCACGCTTAAACCACTGAACCGATTTAGATAAAATTTGGCATAAACATAGAAAGGACGTTGAGAGAGAACATAGGCTACTTTTTGCCGCGTGAATATATCTCATTCCCACGGGAAGCAAATGGAATGAATGAAATACGCCGTGTACTGTTATAAATACACTACATGTTATTACTTACTTCATTGACGTCCATTATCATATTTTATAACTTATATTCTATTGTTTTATTCTTATACTTTACTTTTCCTTTATTATTTCATTACAAAATTATTTAATGTCGGTGTTTGTTTATTTATATTTTCACGCAGCTTTCAAAATTGTCACGTCTGACTTTTATGTTACTTATTTTTTTAATTCATTTTAAGGCATTGTTTAAAAATCCTTTTAGCCATTCAATATTAAATGAAAAGAAAAATTTTATGTTTCTTATTTCATTTCATAGATTAATAAAGTATAGAATTGTCTTTGGCTTATTCATGTTTTTTATATTATAATTATTATAAATTGTTATTTTTAAATAATAAATGAATATAATGTTCTTCGAATCTTTATTATACCTATATATATATATATACCTATAAATGAATTGCTGTTCGTTAGTCTCGCTAAAACTCAAGAACATCTGAACCGATATGGCTAATTTTGGTCTTGAAATATTAGTAGAAGTCCAGGGAAGGTTTAAACGGTGAGAAAATTTGGGAGCATTGTGAAATTAATAGTAAAATAACTCATTTTATT
Organism: Pyrgus malvae; assembly: GCA_911387765.1. Classification (NCBI taxonomy): domain Eukaryota; kingdom Metazoa; phylum Arthropoda; class Insecta; order Lepidoptera; family Hesperiidae; genus Pyrgus; species Pyrgus malvae. The sequence continues at coordinate 18,370,044 of OU426951.1, read as the reverse complement.
TTCCTATATAAACAGTAGTAACAGTAATTGTCAAACATTGGTTCTGAATAACAGTTCATCTGTCACTGTTCGTTTTTAATTTTTTATTTGACAGTAACATAAAAACCCTTTGAGATGATAAAGAAACTAATCCTCTTACAAAACTTTTAAGGCAGGACAACGTCTGCGGGATCCACTAGTACAGCTATAAATTGTACGATATTGCGTCTAAACACGGAGTTTCAAATAACGTACACCCCTCAGAAGAGATGGCATGAAGCATCGCTAGCGTGACTATAGGTGAGCGTGATCACACTACCCTAACTGGCACTGGACGCTTCAGGGTCGACAGTTGCTCTTAAACGATCATTGCAAAATTTCCTTACAATTATGAAACAAAGTCTAAAATAATTAAAAGGCATTGTCCAAAATCATTGTTCACGCTATTCGATGGCGACACTTCTTCTAGTAAAAATAGTAGGTTAGGGCACCTGCACTATAATTTTTTTCTTTGTGGGTCTAGATGTCCAAGGGCTGCAGAAATCACTGAGCAGTATGCTTGCTATTTACATATATAAAAATCTAATGTCACGGTGTATGATCGGAATAAACTTCATCTATGATAAATTTATCATGAATGTATGGAACCAATCTTGATCTTTTATAAATATATTTATAAGCTTTATACGAGCATATAATTCAATTAATGATGTTTTAACGCGTACAAAGTTGCGGGAAGCAGAGCTTATTAATGTTAAAGAGAAATGTCATTTTGGTCAAAAAACGTTCACGTAATATTTTTGGAAGTTATGTCAGAACGAATAACGAGTTTAACATATTCCATGAAAAACACATGATGGAAAATTCTCTGACCTAAATTACTTTATAATGCAAAGCTCTATCCTTTACCGTAACAAAATGAACCCTAATTTTTTTAAAGCAAGATACTGGGTACGGTTCTCTCTATTAATTAGCGAGACTATGAGTTTACTTAGACTAGATCTCCTACACGCACACGAGGTTGACCACGAAAACCATGATTGCTAGTAATTCCGGTTTAAAATCGTGCTTCAACCGTGTGTTCCAACTTATACAACGAGCAATATTTTTTGTGGTCCCATCAAAAGGACTCTGAGCTTTACGCGGGCATTTTTTTACCAGTTGATCTAAAACCAATTAGTTGTACCACGATCTTGCACAAAAATCGATAATATAGTTCGAGATTTCAACATACCGTTTTAATAAAAACTCTCATTGCGCAAGAGAAACTCGCATTTAGTCGAGTGGAAAGGGCCGTGAATTCCTGATGCTTACATGCATTTTATTTTCACTGAAGCCTCGTTTGTTAATAAGAACGGCTGCGTGAAAAAGGTATTAGCTTTCCATTGTTAAAAAAACTAGGCACGGGAAATTAGTGCTCCAAAAAAGTTATTTATTTTGTAAAAGTTGTATTTATTCTAACTGGATACAGTAATTCTATACTCAGACAATGAAAGAAAAGTATCTCTCGTCATATATGAAATCCATACTTAATATTATAATTTTTAATGTGAATGTGTGTTTTCTTGTTTCTTAGTCCTTCTTTTACGTCGCTTCGGCGCTGCGCATTCATCTGATTTGTTGCGGAGATACTTGAGGACGAGAGAGCAGCATATGCAACTTTTTACCTAAATATCTCATTTATATGGGAAAAACTGTGTAGCCCACGCGGGTGGAGTCACGAGCAGAAAGCTAATCTAATAGATTAATATAAATATTATTAATAATAATCTAAACGAGTATAAAACGAAATTAACACAGTCCTTTTAAAACTTCTAGGTGCACTTGAAATATGAATGCTTACGAATGTCGTTGATACCTTTCAATACATAAAATATTTTAGCATAAAACCTTTGCATATAATATATTAAAATAAAAATAAATATAACGTAATCCTTGGGCATTGAACCATGATGATATTATGAAAGTTCTATGTCAGGGCAGAAACCGTACGACGACGAATGAACCTTTCAATCTATATACTGTGTCCCCAGTTCTGTTAACATTTTAACCTGAACCTTAACTCAATTTTGGATTATAATTGCAAAGCTTGTTTTTGAATTCTTGGCACCACAGCGTAGGCGTGGACAATATCCGGCTGCGGGCTGTTTTCATTCGGACGGCTGCGTGATGGGATAAAGAAGGGATTGCCTCTCGAAGCTCTCTCAAAATTCTACTCATCGTCGCCTGAAAGATGATTTTCAAAGCTTGGAATATTATTTTATTTATGTCGTGTATTTTAAGGTGATGGAATCAAAATGAAACGATTTATTATTATTTTTATTATACGAGTATTGTGCAAGTAAATACCATTATATTATGGTGATGGCTTATTGGTAATGACGTAAATAACAAGCTTTAATAGATTTACGCTATATATTTTTTTGATTAACGTATGTCCTTAGCGGTAATAATGTTATGATACTAATAGCTGGGATAATAATTAATTTAATATTTAATTACATAATAAATATAATAATATAATGAAAGGCCAACGATACAAGATAAATAATGTAAACAAACGGACTGTTACCAAGTTACATTGCGATAGCGAGCGATTATTCTCTCTGTCCTTCTCATTCGTATGCAGTACGTCAGTCAAGTCATCCTTCAGTTAGTCGACGACAACTGTCGTTGCATGTTTCGTGGTACAGGAAAGCAGTCAGTACCGCAGTTTTCAACATTTGATCGCCATTTTGTAAACAAGTTCATTTATCTATTTGGAATGTGGAATCCAAAATTTGTATATAATTTATTCAAATAAAAATGTTTTGAACCCCTGAAACTTTGTTTACATTCTTTATCACGTCTCGTTGGCCTCACTTTAGACGTTTTTATATTGATATAAAAACTTTACAAATATATTTGTCACGTTTTTTATCACACGCTATTTTTAAAGATTAAAGCAGTAAAATGCTATTAACAATAAAACGTTACTGGGTTTAAATATTAAAATTTTATATACCTACTAAATTAAAAAAAAATCTACAATAGATAGAAATTTATATTTATAACAGATTTTTTTTAAATAACGCTTTACATTCATAGCTCCATATTAGGTGTCTCTATATTTATTACTATATAGAATATTTTGATTAAAATGAAGAACCGAAAATGTACCTAATTTTTTATCATTTAAATTAATTTAAGCCCCTAGGCTTGAATCTTTGGAATCTCTAAAATCTGGCATTCTGGCATGTTAACCATTAAGCCACATAGGTCGCCAATCATATTATAATTGCAAAGCTCGTCCTTGGCGCCAAATCGTAGGCGTGGACAATATCCGGTGGCTGTGGGCTGTTTTCATTTGGACGTCTGAGTGATCGAATAACGAAAAGATTGCCTCTTGAAATTCACTAAAATTCTGCTCATCATCGCTTGAAAGGTAATTTCCAAAGCCTCAAAGTGTTCTTAAAGCCAATGCGATTCGTGATTTAAACGTTTATGGTTTTTCACAATAAACCAGTTTTTATAAATGCACAAATGAATGGTGGTGTTGATTGATGCAGACCATGGAATTTTACAAACAATGTTAAGCAAATCTAAGTGTTGCCTGAAGCGGCAAGTAGTAACTCCAGATGCTGATTGTATGTATATCATCATACTTAGCCAGACTTAGTGGCAAGAATAAATATACTCATATAATATTGACAAGAAAAACCTCAAGCAAATAAAAAACAAATGATTCAAAACCAAACAAAACAATAGGTATACCAAATTTAACACAAAACGTGTACATTGTAAAAGTAAATTCAGTTTTGTGGTTTCCTACTGAAGGAACAAAATAACTACGAGTATTAAATATACTAGAAGTGTAGCGATAATTACTTGAATAATCTCCGAAAATGTTACTTTTATGATTCAATTTTTTACGGTAAAATATAACAAACAATAAAATGTGCACAGCTTAAATATTGATATTCAATGAATACTAAAATGGAGTTTGATAACGAATCTGAATAATGGATGCGATTCCATAACCACTCAAGCCGGTCTTTACAGTCCTACCACAATGTCTCAGGATATACTAAAGCGGAACAGTATTGCTTTCCATAAATTTCCTAGAAGTACACGTAATGAGAGTTTCACAATAGCTATTATGTATTCTGTGACAATAGTGTGATTATATGGTGGAATAGTAGGTGTACGACTCAAGCGCTTGCATAAAATTCCTGCGACCAACAAAGACAATCTTTTTATTTATTTTCTGCGTCAACGGCGATGTAATTCACGTCTTTTAACAAATGGCGAAGCGTGCATGGCCCGGCGGTTAGCGTAGAACGCAAGCGATCTATGCAACTAAGCCAAACGGGCGCGGTCGGGTGTGAGATGGGTGACCGCTAGTGGCAAAAAATTTCATGCGCGTTTCCGTGCTTTGGAGGGCACGTTAAGCCGTCGGTCCCGGTTGTTGTCGATAGATAACAGTCGTTAAACCTTGTCGGAGGCCTTATGGGCGGTTTAAAAACATCCGACAGCGGGTTGGCCACTAACCCGCATCTCCACCAACCCGCATTGGAGCAGCGTGGTGGAGTAAGCTCCAGGCCTTCCCAATAATGAGGAGAGACCCGTGCCCAGCAGTAGGACGTAAAAAGGGTTGCAGCCAACAAATGGCATATAGACATTATCGCTACGCCTGGCTTTTGTGTAAATTCATGTATGATAAAAGTTAGCAAAAATTAACGTGGAGTTCGCATTTCAAATGTACCAGCCATTCAAAACGAGGCAATGCACATATCTGGGGGCGTTTTTATGATGCTTTATCTATGCAAAGGAAAACTGGAAAAACGCATGCTGTTGTACCTTATACCTACCATCTTTTTATTGCTACCTTGAAATAATACGAGTATTTCTCACTAACTGGATTTTGGTTAGGTACATATACGGTTTAGATATAAATCAAATTAATCTTCCTGCATCATTTCTTCGTTATTGATAGGGAAATACTTAATAATTTATTACTTTACTTTATATTTTACTATACCTACTTTGTATTATTTTCATCTTTGGCAATTTAAAATCATCGCCACATTATCCTTCGATATAATATTTACATTATGTATAAAAGTCAAAGCTGAGTACTCGGTTTCTGAATTTCTAAACGATAAACTTTAACTTCGTGAGGGAATACGGAATTAAAAACCTGGGAGGTTTTTTTTTCCGCCGGCTTTTTTTCCTCTCAGTGTATAAAAACCCAGGTAATTGGGTGCCCAAAGCCGATGACGCTGATAAAATACCGTATAAATAATTACCAAAAACAATAAAAAAACCGCAAATATGGGATAAATATAAATCAATAATATGATGATTAGTTAATTTAATACTTAAATAAATTAAAATTTCTAAGTTAGATTTTAATCAGTACTTTCATTTATTAATATATAATCTATATAGGACATGGTAAAAACTGGTCTTTATAAACGAAATTGTTATTGCATGTGTGTTCGCATTTATAACCATTTACCTCAACACATCAAAGATAATATGATAATATGACTATAGCATCATTTAGGAAACAATTGTTTGATTTGTTAATGCGACATTGTTTCTATAATATTGGAGATTTCTTTCAATGTAAATGGGCTGACATGTAATCATATTAATCAATGTAATAGTAGGTAAATTTTGACATAATTGTATTGGAGCTATAAGAATTGATTTATTATTTATTATTGTATTAATTATATAAACATTAACATTTAAGAAATATTATTTAATAATTTGTTTTGTAGAATAATAATTTGTGCATAAATGACTAATATATTATTATAATCATTATGTTGACATTGCATGCCCGATTCGGCCAAATATGTATGAACTTTTATCATTATTTTACTGTGATCTTATTTGTTAACCATATTTGAAGCAATAAATTAAGTATGAATTATTATTATGAATTATCTAATATAATATTTGCATACCTTACTGAGGTAAATATGGCGGATTATTAAATGTAGGTATAAAACAACTTTTGCAATACCCATATTTGTGCAAATAAATCATTTGTCTTTGTCTTTGTCTTTGAGTGACTGATGTATCAATAGTAATCAATACACAGGCTTAACCTTTCCCACACACGTATTCCTGTTAGGTGAGTACCTATTTAGGAAGGATTTTTCAAAATTCATCCCCTAAGAGGGTGAAATAGGGGATAGAATTTTGTATGAAACTTTTTATTCCTTCCCAATTTGCATTAAATTTTGTGTGAGTACGGAAAAAATAATGACTGACGAATTTCAACGTTTTCGTATATTCAACCCAATAAAAGGGTGAAGTAGTGGATGAAAGTTTTATAAAAAGGTCAAACTGTTAGGGCTCGAAATATTTCGCACCCGTATTCCTCCTATCACTTTATGCTAATGATCTTTTTTATCACAGGTGAAACCGCGAGGCACAGCTAGTATAATTTTAACCGAAGCTTGTAGCCCTGCGGCTAGCGTAGAAAGTAAGCGATCCATGCGGGTGTGAGATAGGTATTTAATGCGCGTTTCCGTGCTTTAATTCGCAAAGTACATAGATGGTATCAATTTTTATGGACAGAAAGCAGTCATTAAACCTTGTCGGAGACCTTATGGGGGGGTTTGTAACATCCGATAGTGGGTTATCCTCTAACCTGCATTTCCACCCGTATATATGTAAAATACCTACAATAAAACAAAATTAGTGTTAATGTATACCTACCTACCAGTACCAACTTAAATAAATATAAATAAAATTCAAACCCTATTTCAAAAATACTGATTAAATATGGAATGTGTTTACTTTATAAATGTCTCACTTTTAACAAATCTATACATATAATAAAACTGTAAGTAGGGTCAATTCTGTACATTGCATACAAATTTAAAAAAATACTTCTAGGGGTCTTTTTATAAGTAACAGAAGCTAAAAATATAAGTTTTGAAATTATTGTCTGTCTGTCTGTCTGTCTGTCTGTCTGTCTGTCTGTCTGTTGTTAGCTTTTCACGCAAAAACTACTGGACGGATTTTGATGAAACTTTTTTTGTTTTATATATATTGGTCCTCGCTAACATTTAGGCTATAGATAATTTTAAAAATCACCCTTTAAGGGTGTGAAGTGAGCGATGAAAGTTTGTATGGAAAACTTGGATTTTTTCAATAGATTTTCTTGAAATTTGGTATAAATATTTTCTAACCAAAATAAAAGAATACGTGTTTCAGCATTTCCCGAAATTCACCCTTTAAATGTCAATTTTCTTTGAAACTCTTTGAAAATTGAATGTCGAAACTTGATGTACAGAATATTTTTGTGCAAAGTAATATACTTATAATTTTGTATTTGTAATCTTTACTAACATAGTAAGAATTCTATTTAAGCTTTTTTCAAAACTACCCCTCAATAGCAAATAAAATGGATTCGAAAGTTGGTATCTCAAGCGTACAATAATTAACCTTAACTTAATATTTCATTCTCAAATTCTTTTCCCTTCTTTGAATGATGTGTTAACTGATATATTGTTGAATAAATTTCCGTAACATTAGTGTGTATTTCATATCAATCGGGTGATAAACAAAAAAGTTATGTTCATTTACACAATACGCGACATAAACTTAAAAGGCACTTTGGGGAATTTGTATGAAAGTTTCGATAACAGCCCATTCAAAACCATAAATAAAAGTTTAAATTTAAGTAAAATTATTTTGAACTCTCACTAATATTGTCGACTATATTAAATATACTTAGATTAGCTTACTGTATTTTCTTTCGTTGGCCGAGTATGGCTAGACTATAGGTACCTAATAAGCGCATCGCGAGCCTTACCGCCGCCGAACCTATCACAGGCTCCATTGAGTTAGTTGCTCAGCTTATTAGTCTTCTTTTGGGGTGGAAGATTATGAACAGGCTGCAGCTGAAACGATTATTATCGCTACATTATATCAAGCTGCAACCTTTTTAGCATTCCACTGCTGAGCATGGAGTTCTCCCAATATTGAGGAGGCCTCAAGCTCCGATGAACCGAAATCCAAATCTTACAATCTCAATACATCCAGTATTAAGGTTGTAAGATACGGAATCTAAACCTTCATACAGAATGTACAAAGTCTTAACAAAACGAGACTACTGCAGACATCTAGGTGACGAATAGTTAAACTTTTAGTGAACCAACTGTTAATCTCATAATTTGACATTCGATTTATCAACCACAAAGTTTACATGCCATACGGTAGATGGCGTTATTGATCAATATTCATTTCTTCTCCAAAGTGAATCGATGGGGATGATTTCAAATAAAAGCCTTAAGTCTAATAAAAGTAAGTACATAGTGTAAAAAAAATAAAAAATAACATTTCAGACGTATAGCCTCACATTAGGGTAGATATACCCTGTGTCGTGGGTGCCATGAACACACATAGAGACAGAAACACAACCACCCAGACCGAGAACAGTTTAAACTCATCATTGAAATTTCTGCCGGATTTGATGCCGGATTCTAACCCGGGACAGTTCGATTAGCAGTCCGCCATGGTAAACATTGCACCACGCGGGTTGTCCCATCGTTGGGAAGGTATACGTATGATGCTGAACATTGTTAATTGGACCAATTATAACTTAACTCATTTTTTGCGTCTCTTTATTGCATACGGGCTGAGGGCTCATCCACACACGTTGATTGATGGAGATATTAAGGATTCTTTAAAGATTGTTTATAAAAATATTCTTTACTAGTGGATCCCGCAGACGTTGTCCTGCCTTAAAAGTTTTGTAAGAGGATTAGTTTCTTTATCATCTCAAAGGGTTTTTATGTTACTGTCAAATAAAAAATTAAAAACGAACAGTGACAGATGAACTGTTATTCAGACTATGTCAAACTTTTGGACGATGGCGCGAAGAACCAATGGACTTCTACTAATATTTGATTTGACGACCCGTGTGGCCCAATGGTTACCATGCCGGACTGCTAATTGAAGGGTCCCGGGTTCGATTCCCGGCGAAACAGAAATTTGAATGATGAGTTTAAATTTCTGTTCTCGGTCTTGGTGTTTGTGTATCTGTCTTTGTATGTGTCCATGGTACCGACGACACAGAGTATATACACCCTACTGTGGGGCTATGAGTGTGAAACGTTTAAACGTTTATTTCAAGACCAAAATTAGCCATATCGGTTCAGACGTTCTTGAGTTTTAGCGAGACTAACGAACAGCAATTCATTTATAGGTATAATATATATATAAAGATTCGAAGAACATTATATTCATTTATTATTTAAAATTAATAATTTATAATAATTATACTATAAAAAACATGACTAAGCCAAAGACAATACTATAACTTTATTAATCTATGAAATGAAATAAGAAACATAAAAAATTTCTTTTCATTTAATACTGAATGGCTAAAAGGATTTTTATACAATGCCTTAAAATGAATTAAAAAAATAAGTAACAAAAAAGTCAGACGTAACAATTTTGATAGGAAAAAAGCGCGGGAAACTTAAAAAGGGCGGTCGAGGTTTTTTTGTTTAAATTTTAATATTTGCAAATTTAACTATAATATCAATCAGTTAAGTTTTTTTTCTGTATATTATTTCTATTTTAAATTGTAAATATAATTATTTTGTGTAATTCTTCGGTTAGGTAAGTAGTTAGTTTGTAAATATTTTAATATGAATGATCCTCCGGATCCTGGAGGGACAGTTCCCCAGGCATCAAATTTCGTAACTATTGACTACTGCGATAATGATGAATCGGCATTTGATACTGATGGTTCCTACAAAGTAACCAAAGGTAAAAGGAAATTCCAGAAAAAGATGTGTAAGGCCTGTAATAAAAAACAGAGGAAACATCTTGGTAACCAACCTAATATTGGATGCACATGTCTTGATGAAGACACTAATACTGAAAATTGCACGGTAAATTCTCTCCCTCAATCCACAGACACAATTTGTACAGAGATAAGTAACATTAGTCAGATTCAAACAGATAATATTAATTCCCAGATTTCAGAACCACAACAGATATTTAGAAAACTGTATAATGATACAGATGCTGCTCCATTCATAGTCCATGTTCAAAGGGTTACATCTTCGCCTAATGATGGAACCACACTCCACCCCATAACTTTCGGGAAATTTTTGAAAAATTATAATTTTAATAATATAGTTGAAGGTAGCCTTAAGAGAATTGGTAGGAATCGCATGACTATTGCATTTTCAAATTATTTAAATGCTAATTCATTCATAACAAGTGAATGCCTACACACCAATAATCTTAAAGCATTCATTCCTTCTTACAATGTCACTAAAATGGGCTTAGTGCGAGGTGTTCCAGTTGAATGGTCTCCTGAAGAGATTCTAGAGAACATTCAGACTCCAGCAGGGTGCGGTAAAGTTTTGAAAGTTAGGCGTCTCAATTACAAAGTGATTACTGATGGTTCTCCTACTTGGAAGCCAACACAATCTATTGTTGTTACTTTTGATGGGCAAGTATTACCAAAGCATATATTTATGTGCTACAATGCTCTAGCAGTTGATTTATATATTTACCCAACCATTCAATGTTTCAACTGTTGCCGATATGGACATACTAAGTTACAATGCCGATCGAAACCACGGTGTTATAAGTGCGGACAAGAACATACTGGTGACACATGTAGTATAGGCGATGATAACCCCGTATGCTGTATTTGTTCAGGACCACATTTTGCAAATAGTAAAAATTGTATTGAGTTAAGTAGGCAAAAACAGATTAAATTATCAATGTCTCAAAATTGTATATCTTATGTAGAAGCGTCAAAATTACACCCACCAATTGCAAAATCTTATGCTAGTGCTGTAAATACTATTAGCAATAATCATAATTTCTTAAGTTCACCGAGTCAAAACACACAAAGTTTATCTTATAAAAAAACTGTATTTCTTCCTCGACGGGCTCCTAGCGCTCCAATTAAAAGTTATGATCACAAAGCTCATAAAGAAATTACTCAAGATCACATCAATAATTTTCAATCATCCAATAGTGGTACTGTACTTAAGTTCAGGGAAGATGATGAAGCTACACCAGCTCCATCGCTTTCTGAAATTATCAATGCCCTTATTGCTACTTTATCGCAGTTTAATATCTATTTACCGCCCAACGTTGCACCAATTAATAATGTATTATCTAATATTAAAAATTCCAATGATGGACAGCAAAGTCCTGCAATGGAATTGTAGGAGTGTATTACACAAAAAAAGTGAAATGTTCTATTTAATTAATAAATTTAACCCTTTCATAATTTCATTATCAGAAACTTGGTTAAAACCTGATGTTTGTTTCAAAATATCAGGTTATAATTGTATCAGACATGATCGTTCTGACAGTTATGGCGGTGTTGCCATTTTAGTTAAAAACACATTTGTTTATTCCGCTTTATCTCTTCCTTCGCATAGTGATGATTTTTCAATGGTTGCAGTGACTGTTAATGAGATTTGTTTTGTGTCTTTGTACATTCCCAGACCTAAGCCATTAATAATAAAAGAAATTAAAAATCTTCTCAATAATTTACCTAAGCCATTTGTCGTAATGGGAGATTTAAATTGCCAGCATCAATCATGGGGAAGTTCTGTTTCTTCGTTATGTGGAGAGCTTTTATTGGAAGTTTTCGATTCCTTAAATATATGTGTTTTAAACACAGGTATTCCAACTCGACGCACAAATCCCCACGAAAAATTTAGCGCAGTTGATTTGTCGCTGTGCACACCTAACTTAGCGTCTAAATTATCATGGTCTGTTCTTTGCTCAACTTATGGTAGCGACCACTTCCCAATAATTATTTCTTTTCCCACAAATCTTTTTAATTATAACAACTACCACCCACCTCCACGCTTACGTTATAATACGTCTAATTTAACTGATAGCGATTGGAAAGTCTTTAGTGCTGCTATAGAAAGAAACATGAAAAACAATAACTATTACACAATTAACGATCGCGCAGAGTTTCTCGCTAAAACTATTATTGATACTGCAGATAAAATGTTTCCTTGTAAAAAGCGTAGAAATACATTTATTCCATCTCCTCCTTGGTGGGATAAAGAATGCACACAGGCAATTAACGAGAGAAAAGCTGCGGAAGCTAATTATAATAATTGTATAAACGATAAAAACTTTTTTATTGTAATTAACGCAATAAAGTCCACAAAAATGCTCTTTAAACAGAAGAAACTGCAAAGCTGGCATAAGTTCTGCATGTCCTTATGTCCAGATACTCCTTCATCTCTAGTATGGCGTAACATTAAAAGATTTCGATCTTCATTAAATATATCAACATCTCCATGTTTATCTGAAAACCTAGCTCAGGAATTTTTAGACCATTTAGCTCCTCCATTCGTTCCTGAACAAATTTCTTTTTATCCTATTTTACACCTTACTGAATCTGATCATTCGAACTTAAATTCAGAATTCTCCATGATCGAACTTCAGAATGTTTTAAAATATCTACGGGACTCTAGCCCCGGTCTTGATGGCATACCTTATTCTTTTATATCCCACCTATCCGACATTACATTATTTGAATATCTCGATATCATCAACTCCATCATGGTAACAGGAAACATTCCACAGTCATGGAAGGAACAAGAAATTATTCCTATTTTGAAGCCACTTAAGAACCCTTCTCATGTTTCTTCCTACAGACCCATAGCCCTCTCATCTGTTCTAATCAAAATTACTGAACACTTAATCAAAAATAGATTAGAATGGTTCATTGAAAGTAATAATTTGCTAAGTAAGTCTCAATTTGGATTTCGGAAAGGTAAGAGTACCATTGATAGTTTGGCCTTATTTACAACAGATATTCGATTAGCCTTTACGCAAAATCGATCTGTTTTATCTGCTTTCCTAGACATTACTAATGCCTACAATAATGTTATACCATCTATTCTGAAAGAAAAACTTTGTAACTTAGGGGTACCTATAAAGTTTATAAATTTCATCCTACAAATGTTATCAGAGAGACAAATATGTGTAACTTTTAATGATTCCACTATTATGAAAAGAACAACCTGGAAAGGTCTTCCTCAGGGATCAGTTTTAAGTCCAATATTATACAACATCTATACACACGATCTAGAAGCCTCTCTTCATGGTTCAGTTAACATCTTACAGTATGCTGACGATTTACTCCTATATTCTTCAAATCATAATATTATTGACGCATGTTCATCTTTATCTTTATCTCTTAAATTGTTAGAAAACTGGTTGGATAAGAATGGTCTACAACTTTCAGCAGCTAAAAGTACAATAGTTTTATTTTCACGTAAGCGATCTTTTCCAGATATTAACATCTATTACCAAAACACATTAATCCCTGTTAAAACTCAGGTCAAATTTTTAGGTTTAATATTAGATTCTAAACTTACTGGGTACCAACATTGTGAGTATTTGGTTAATAAGTGCGAAAGACATATTAATATGATAAGATGTTTAGCTGGAGTTTGGTGGGGTTCTCATCCATCATCTTTAAGATTAATATATAATTCTATTATTCGTAGTCGGCTCGATTATGGGACTTTTCTCTTGGAACCAGCCAACGTTTACGGATTAAAACGTCTAGATAGTATCCAATCTAAGTCTTTAAGGATAATATGTGGGGCTATGAAATCTAGTCCTCGTAACGCATTACAAGTAGAATGCTGTGATCCTCCGTTTTATTTAAGGCGTCAAATGCTATGTGATAAATATTTTTTCCGGACTTTGCAATATTCTGGACATCCTTTATTATCTAAACTTAAAGTTCTTTCAGAACTCACTGAATCTTCTTCATACTGGACTCATAAAACTACTCCCTGTTTAGTAATAAGTTATAAAAAATATTTATCTCTCACAGCTCCCATAGAAAGACTTCCAATCTTACCTGTATTTAAATATAGCTATGAATCTTTAGTTCATCCTGTTAATATTAAACTTAATTTTGGAATTCACAAACATGATCTAAATGCAAATCTACATTTTACTTCCATACTTAACGATGAGTGGTCTGGTTTTGAATATATTTTTACGGACGCATCAAAACATGTGACAAGTAATAACGATTGTGTTGGTGTAGGCATTTATCATTCACAAAGTAATATTATTCAAAAAGTTAAGCTTCCACCAGAATGTTCTATATTCTCTGGTGAATGTATGGGCATTTTAAAAGCAATCGAATTCACGCTTCTTATGAAACTATAAAAAACCATAATATTTACTGATTCTCTAAGCGCCCTACAAGCTCTTTTAAAACCTCCGTTTAAACATAATCCACAACACCCGCTTATTTTTGAGATTAAATACTTGCTTCATCTCTCTTTCCTTCAAAATTACTCTATTCATTTAGCTTGGATACCTGGTCATTGTGGTATAAAGGGTAATATTAAGGCAGATCAACTTGCGAATAAGGCGGTGGAGTGTGGGGACATTTACCCATACAAAATTTATGTACCTGATTTGTTTTCTTTACCGGCCACTTATCTTCGTAATTCTTGGTGTGCGCTGTGGGAAGAAACAAGCAAAACAAAGGGAAACTACTTTTTTAAACTACAGCCAACTATTCCGTATAAACCTTGGTTTTCCAAGCATAAGCTCACCAAAAAAACTACTAGCATCTTAATACGATTGCGACTAGGTCATACTTGTACACCTAATCATCTGGCTAGACTCAATTTAATTGATAGCTCTAATTGTGCCTGTGGTATTGATATAGGAGACGTAAACCACTTATTTTTTTCTTGCCCAATGTACAATCATTCATCTTTTTTTGCTTCCCTCATTTCTCTGAAAGTTCCTTTTCCCTCCTCTGTAACATGTCTTCTATTAAGCAAAGATCCTGGTATTTACAAAAGTATTTCATCATTCATATTAGAGAATAAAATACAGATATAGTATAATAATTTATTTACCTATTTATAATTATTAATATATTTTATATAAATAAAAATGTAACTGTATATATATATTTATATTGTGCTTTCATAAATTATTCACAACTTTCCTGATTGATTTTTCCAAATTGACTCGTTATTTTTATTTGCGTCTCGTTTCTCCGCTTTATTGTCATTGGCGATACGCAAATCGCGTGATGCCAGTAGAAGAAAAAAAAAAAAAAAAATTTTGATAGCTGCGTGAAAATATAAATAAACAAACACCGAAATTAAATAATTTTGTAAAGAAATACTATAGGAAAAGTAAAGTATAAGAATAAAACAATACAATATAAGTTATAAAATATGATAATGGACGTCAATGAAGTAAGTAATAACATGTAGTGTATTTATAACAGTACACGGCGCATTTCATTCATTCCATTTATTCCCGTGGGAATGAGATATTTTCACGCGGCAAAAAGTAGCCTATGTTCTTTCTCAACGTCCTTTCTATGTTTATGCCAAATTTCATCAAAATCGGTTCAGTGGTTTAAGCGTGAAAGAGTAGCAGACAGACAGACAGACTTTCGAATTTATAATATTAGTATGGATTCCAAATACAGATAGCACAATGTGTAGAGACCCACCCTTCTGCTTTAGTTTTCACAATGTTATATGAGTTATGACTTATGACCAAACTGCTGTCCGCAAGTTTTAAACCTATAGTTTATTAATTGACCTTACAATTATTTTTCTGATTGTTTAATCCTAAGCACGTGTATGTTTAGAAATTTTATCTCCCAAGTACACGTAGTTGTATAGTGCACCTCTTTTCTGCAGTAGGTTTAAGCTATGTATATAGAATGAGTCTATACATTCTTTGCAGTATAAATTCACCCAATTTACTAAAGATACTATTTTTAACATAGATGAAGCCACGGGCACAGCAGTATCTCTTAACTTTAATAAACGAGGTACATATTTGTAAAGAGAATCTGATTGCGCGAGAAAAGCGAAACGTGAGAAAGTGGATAGTAAGATCAGTACAGTAAGCATTCCTTACTGTTTTAGGTTTGAAGGATTTAGGAAAAATACATTAGGTTTCTTCTGAACATATGAACATTGTATTATAAGTGATTTCACTATATGTAAGAATAATCTACCTGCTACTTATTCAATGCAAATAAATAATCTATAATTTTTAATCAATCCATTTTATAAAAGTCTTTACACACGCGGACGACGTCGCGGGCACAGCTAGTCATAAATAAAAGCTGTTAACAAAACGAGCAAAGACGGAAATTTTATTCGTCTTGTATATGGAGTTCATTTACAGCCCCCAACGAAATATTTTTACCTGCCTCGAAAATAACAAGCATGTGTAAATTGCCGAAACGACTTGTTTTTATGATTTTATTTGCCCGTGAATGTTATGTTGTTGTAAACACGTGCTACTTAATACATATGTATATGATATTATAGCGATAATATAATATACAATGGTATTGTACAGACCTACAGTTAACACTATCTATTCTATCCTAAATCTATTCTATTCTGGTCTGGTCATTTTTGTCTTGACAATAATTCATATTTGTTACCTAGTAACTATAATATGTAAAATCTCACACATACAATAAGTCAAAATAAAGTAATTAGAATTCGCAACTCAAACATTTCCTCGACTGTGCATATTTTACAAAACTTAAAAAGCATGTTATTTCCGTAATCGTAACGAACCCGTAAAGGGGCACGTTCATCATCAGCCTTTAAAAGGCCATGGACATCGAACATAGGCTAGGGGAAGCCGTTCGCCCCTCCGGCCCTGTGTCCTCTGAACCTATAAGCTCTCTGTTCTCTTCTTAAAGTTTTGACAATAAAGATGAAAATAATCATTTGCAACCTGGTTGCATAGAACAGAGCACCGGTGGCGATACAGGGTACAGGGTAGAGCGTACTCCGATACAATGATCCCAAGTTCAAACCCCGGCGCCTCTAATTAAATTGTTATGTACGTATTTAACGCTACTTCACAGTGAGAAAAAACGTTGTGATATTTAATTACGATGTTTTCAATCACCGTGCATGCCTGAGAGTTACCAATATTTTTTTTCGAAGGCAGGACGTCTACCAATCCAATACTTGGCCAGCGTGGTGGACAATGACCTTAATGACCCGATTCCGAGAGGAGACCTGTGCTCGGCAGTCGGACATAAAAAGGGTTGAAAAAAAAAGAAAAAAGGTTGAGTTGACGTTATAAAGATTGGTACATATCAGCAACTTTTGGTTAAAAGTAAGAAATATGTAAGTTTTTGAAACAAGTAAATGATTAAGTAAAATATGATAAAGATTGTTTACAAAAATATAGTGTCGAGCTGATGTTAACGACCAACAACGTGTGGCGTGCAAACGTGCAAACATGCTGGGTTCTATGAGATAGCTTAGTGATTATAATAAAGGTATTTTTCTAGCCTGGATATTAGTATCTCTGTCTTTGTGTATACATGGCATCCACAACACAAGGTACCTAATCTACTGGTGGATCTACTGTGCTTTGGGTGCACCCACAGAAGTATGAGTATAAAGTGAACGAAGTTTCGGACACAGTTAATAGTAAAGGCTGTCATTACAGCGCATCTGCGGTGAACCTTATTCTGAGTATTTTAAGTGCAAGCTTTTATCCGCAGAAACCAGTCATCCAATAATAATTTTATTTGCCGCAGCGAATGAATGGGAACACACAAGTAGTATTTTATTCACATTATAGATATACTTACTGCACTAGCGTTTTACTGGCATTAATTTAAAACAATACATTCCTATTTAATCTAATTGTTCGTATATAAGTACAATTAATCTATTTAACTCTTATTTTATAAAATATCTCGAACAATTTATCTTTATTACTCTATCATTGTAAAATCCTCGTATCAGTATGATAAAAATATTAATGAATATACTTAAAATTAAACTGTGATTTTGCATATCAAGATAAGTTAGTAGTTATTTATTTTTGTAAAATAGCAATATTATATAATTATAAATGCGATAGTTTGGATGTTTGAATGAATGTTTGTTGTTCAATCACGCAAGAATCAGAATGAAATTTGGCATAGAGACATATTAGCTATAGTATGGAATAGCATATTACTTTTGATCTCGGAATAACGTACTGGTCCAGTGGAATAAATTAGTATAATCATATAAACTCAAAGCACACAAGCGAAGGCGAACCGGATAACAGATTTTTATTAAAACGCTCATATTATTATAGTTATTTTAAGATATTTTAATATTGTAAATCTGAGATATCCGCTTTACAAAAGTTAGTTCTTAGTATTTTAAGAATCGATATTTTCCTGAAAAGGAAACTTTTAGAGGCAAATTAATTGAACAGCCAATGCTCTCTCAAAGTTCTATAAAATTAGAAAATCGGCGGAAGTACTTTAAGTACGGAATATTTATTCAACGCAATAATGAAATAAACAAAATCGATGTTACTTAGAAAATGTAAGTAGTCAAAAATCGACCTCTAATAGTGTTCAATTTAACAAGGGAAATGATATTGTGACCGGTTACTCCCCTGAGGGCAGCTAATCCTGATTTTGATCTTATCTGTAACTGTTCAAAGAGTTTGTGACGATGACAAGCGGCCGGATGCATGGTATCCTAAAATACCCTGGAAATATTCTGTAATTTAATTAATTTCGATGTTTTCCACCCCTATGCATACCTGAGAGTAATTCATAATTTGTCAATAAAAAAGATAGCAAATGCTCAGTAAATCCGCTTCTTATGTAGATAGATTAATAGCACAGGAAAGTAAAGCACCACGACTAGAATCAATGTTTAGCTGGAGAGCAGAGTGCTAAGAGCAAAGATTTATTTCATTGCCGCCTAAGGACGTGGACGGAGGCGCAAATTTATACCCGCCATTTCGACAAGAATGAGCCGGTTAATTTTATCCGCACGTAAGTATTTTTGTTTTGCTATTTGTGGAAGTTTCTTAAGCTGCATATTGACTTCACAGAGCATACTATTAAACCTTGGGTCACGCGGCAGCCGCGTCTTATAGGTACGGCTACTGTCGGATATTGTATTTATAAATCGTATATTACCGCGCCCGTACGTTCCGTGCGAGTAATCCGTTTTTTTAACGCGCAGCAAGGAAGTGACAGTGCGCACAAAATGAACTCTTGTTGACAATAAAATTGTGCGCTCCAAAAGACTCGCGGGCCGAAACGCACCGCAGGTCGCGCAACGTCAATACGCAGCTTAACGCTATTACATGGCCAAAGTACATCACGCTGTACAAGCACGGTAATGGAAATCATTGTTATATTTTATGGCACTGTTATTTATTGATAACAACCGGGACTGACGGCTTAAGGTGCCCTCCGAATCACAGAAACCCCATCCCACAGCAATCTCACATCCGGCGCCCATTAGGCTCAGCTACGTAGATCGCTAGTGTTCTACGCATGGTAGAACTAGAAGCGCTTCTAAAATTAATAAATTGCAAATTCTACAAATTGTAAACGTTAAGTGTTCATTTGTGAGAAACTAAGCTAAACTTTTGATTAACATTATTTTTTGCGGAATGGTCTATGCAATTTAAAATTATATACAGGAAGGATATGTAGGTAATATTACCAATCGATGATATTGTAAATCTAATGGTTGAGGTAGAACGGCCGAACGGAAATTCATTTCAAATCTTTTAACATTATTCGGAAAAATGCGGTCGTGGATACAAAATAGTTTTCGGTAACCAATCTGCTAAAGTGATGAGGCACGTCAAACTTTAAAGCATAAGACTTTTTTTGAATTCTCACATTCAAAAAAAGTCTTATGCTTTGGTTTTTGATAATGTAAAGAAATTCTACGATATGCGAACTATATTAAAAATAAAGTGAATTAATTTTTTACATTATTTGAAATTTCAATAATTCTTTAATGACTGTTATCTGTCAATAACAACCAGGACCAAAAGATTATTGGCTCTACGAATGTCCTAAAGGCTCTTGAAATTAGCCACAAGGAAATTTATCAGTCCTTCTACCGAACGCCTCTGTTTAGTTTAGCTATGTATCTTTCGCGTTCTTCTCTAGCTACAATGAAGCACATGTCTTGCGAACGCACACCTCCGCTCATAATATTATAAATGCGTTTGGATGTACTCGTATGTTTGTTGCTCAATCATAATAATATAAACAAATATATAATTATATAATATAATTTTGGTGGCCTAGTGCGGGTGTGATTAACTATCATTTTTTACAAAATGGCATGAGCATTACTGCAGATGTGTAAAGAACTGGAGACAATGATGGAGAAGCTTGCACATCGGCAACCAGCTTTGGTCAATCGGTCGTCCCCACTGCTCTTTCACGACAACATGCGACCCCATACTGCACAACAGACAGTGTCCAAGCTGCAAGAGCTGAGGTTGGAAGCTCTCCCTCATCCGCCATACTCACCAGACCTTGCACCTACCGAGTATTACTTTTTCCAAAATTTAGAAATTTTTTTAGTGGGTAAAAAATTAAATTCCCGAGAGGCAGTAAAAAATGCCTCTTAAGAGTTTGTTGCCTCCCGTCCAGCAGATTTTTACAAGAAGGGCATCAATAAATTGCCAATAGAATTTGTCGGATCATTGTTTAGGTCCAGTGTTTGGCAACAGCGCCAAGCTTAAATAGTTTATCCCCTTAATCATTTTGAGATTGAATTTGCTTGTCTTGTGAGTGTTGTGTGTAGTCAGATTTAATGAATCAATTTGATATCTGGGCCAAACTTTCTTTTTTGAAATATATGTATATTTTAGTCTGTAAGCAAAGTTTGTTGTGTCTTGTCGTTCGTCATTTATAACCACGGAGTTGCAATTCTTCTCTGTGTTTATAACATCTCATAATTGACGTTAATTTTACTAGATTTTATTTAAAGGTAACTCAAAATAATGGCTCTTTGAAAACTTGGTAAATTCTGTAATTCAACTAGTTATTGAAGTTCATTAATTTTGACTATTTTCGTACGCATACACGGTGATGTTAAAGTATGACTTGAATCCCATTTATACATAGCACTAAAATATGATCATTAATAAGTACTATAATAATATAATTTCTATTTGTAGAGTAAAGAAAACAGGGTGAGAAAATATAGAAATAGATCGATTATTCCACCGGCCTACTTCCTATATTTAACATTATTATACATATAATATATAACGTTTTACACTTATAGTCCCACACATATCCTGTGTCGTGGGTACCATGAACACATACAAAGACAAAAACACAAACACCCAAACCGAAAATACAAATTTAAACTCATCATTCAAATTTCAATTTCGCCGGGAATCGAACCCGGGTCCCTCCGATTGGCAGTTTGGCATGGTAACCATTGCGCCACACGGGTTGTCATGTTTAATTGTACAAATTGTTATATTTAATTGTACACTAAATATATACCGGTAAGAAACTTTTGAAAGAAAACAACATCACGTCACCCTAGTAGCTCTAGGTATGTGAATTATTCTCTAGAGAGTTTTGCTAAAATAGTAAAGCGGTAGAATCTCCGCAAATAGTTTTACTATCTCTCATGCATTTAATGTGAGGAGAAGGTAATGATTGTACTCGGTGGACCCGTTACACACGAGCTCCACATTATATTCTATGATCGACCTTTTCAACTTGATAAAGTGATAATCGACGTTTTCTGGAAAATAGGTTTTCAATATTTTTGAAGTAGATGTGCTATATTTATCTGTAACAACTATTGTATTATGAGACCGTTGTAATATAGTACTATGTAGCTTAAATTTACGTAACAAAATATGTGATTATCTAATGAACTAGACTACTAGACTTCGGAGGGCACTTTAAGCCGTCGGTCCCGGTTGTTATCGAAAGACAACAGTCGTTAAGCCTTGTCGGAGGCCTTATGGGTGGTTTGAAAACATCCGACAGCGGGTTGGCCACTAACCCGCATCTCCACCAATCCGCATTGGAGCAGCGTGGTGGAGTAAGCTCCAGGCCTCCCCAATAATGGTGACAGACTCGTGCCCAGCAGTGGGACAGAAAAAGGGTTGCAGCCATGCAGTGCTAAAGAATCCAACACGGTGCCAATGTTTTTAGAAGGGAGAGCGTGCAACCAATGTCTCGACTCACTTTCAGCTACTGCCAATCATCGAGCCCTATAGGTGCTGTTAGGACAATAGATATTGAATATCGGTTATTGCTTACTTAGTCAAACGGTTGGAACCATTACATTTTAGCATAATTTTACTCGTAGTTATAATACATCATATAATGCCTTTTACATATTGTGTGTAAAATAACTAAACCGCCGTTGGTCTAATAAAGTTATAACGATAAAATGTGTCTGTTGTGCTTGTTTTTCATCAGTAAAGCATTATAAAAAATAATTACCTCCTGTTAAAAACGAAAATACATTTAACTTTTATCAATGTTTTGTTGCAGAATCTCGCAACAACTGCTGTAAATTTTCAAAATTTCTGTCAGAATAATGAACGCTTACTTTGGGGCATTATTTTCATTGAAGTAACTTCATGATAAATTCGTAAAATGTAGGTATACAACGTTTATACTGTACTAAAGTTTACAGTTCTCTCTGAATACTTTAATTTCAAGATAACAGTCAAAGCTATTCGAATTACTACTCTACACTTCCTTTTGTTCGTGTAGTTGAAGTGTTTTTATAATGAAATTGGAGAATTAGTGATTGCACTAATTCTCCAATTTCATTATAAAAACACTTATATATTGATATACGCGTTTCCCAACGTATTCACGTTTATCGTCGCATTTACATCATATCGGACAATGTGATTGTGAATATTGTACGAGTATTCCTAGCTACTACCCGCATCGTAGTCCGCGTGGATGTTTAAAATAGAGATAAAATAGACTTGTTATTCCGACATACACTCATCAAATAAAGTTTGAGATCACTATCAAAAGATGCATTTTTTGTAAACTTTACATTTTTAAAAGAATGTTGCTTATGTAACATCTTTTTATAAAAAAGATACACTTGTTGCAATAAAAAAAATTATTAACTAAAATTGAACTTAAAATCCTAGTGAAAACATTTTGACAAAAAAAATTGAAAGAAAAAAAGAATTTAACTAAATATTATCAACATTTATTACCTATCAAATTGTTTTTATTTAGTATAACTCCTCCCCTGGCTCGAACACATGCGGCAATCCTTCTTGGCATGTTGAGAATTAAGTTATCAAGCATTTTTTGCGGTAACCTGTACCATTGTTGAATAACGGCTTCCGTGATCTCTGGAGGTTGCTGACGGTTCCAAACAGCTCACTTGACAGCATCCCATGAATTCCCATGCGTGTTCTATCTAACCTGGTAATGTCGTATTCACGCAGAGCAGCGTTGATTCGTTGAGCTCGATGTGCTGGTGCATTATCGTCAACCAATACGAATCGAGGGCCATGGTTTATTCTAAATGACCTGACAATTTCAATAGTTATAGCAATGGTTTGGTACAAAGCTGCAGTCATCCAGCCACGATACGGGATCAACGGCGTTCTAGCACCAATCATTATACCGCTCCAAAAGGATACCGATTTACCGCCTTGTTGAACGGTTGCGGTGGCAGTTCTTTGTCTTTCAGCGTTCCCATGTCTTCTCTAGACTCGGACACGTCGGTTGTCCGGGTGAGTGCTAATTCTGGACTCGTCAACAAAGAGACATTTCCTCCAAATATTTTCCTCGTCGTCTTCTTTATTTTGGCGGAGTCTAGCCCAATGCAGTCTGCGTCGCTGTCGTTGCTATGAGTTCAGATGTGCTCGCCAGTATCTCCGCATTGATTGTTGGGTCTCGGGCAGTCAGCAATCTGATGTAACGCTTCTGAGCAGCAGTAAGTATAGTTGGCCGACCACTGCGAGGTTGATCAGCAAAGTTATCGACGCTGCGATTCCTCCGTAACGTGTTCACGACACAGGGTTGGACTACAGCCACTTTGCGTGCCATTTCTCTCGTAGAATATCCTTCTTCCCTCAAAGGAACAATTCTTGCTCGTAACACTGCAGATAATCTCCTCGGCATCTTTTTGAATGAACTCTTTCTTCGAAAAGTCAGAAAAAACCCTTGAATCAAGTTGGTCAGATTTCTGAATGAGCGTAAACAAGGATTTGGCTGCAACCCTTTTTGCGTCCCACTGCTGGGCACGGGTCTCTCCCCCTTATTGGGGAGGCCTGGAGCTTACTCCACCACGCTGCTCCAATGCGGGTTGGTGGAGATGCGGGTTAGTGGCCAACCCGCTGTCGGATGTTTTCAAACCGCCCACAGGGCCTCCGACAAGGTTTGACGACTGTTATCTATCGACAACAACCGGGACCGACGGCTTAACGTGCCCTCCGAAGCACGGAAACGCGCATGAAATTTTTTTGCCACTAGCGGTCACCCATCTCACACCCGACCGCGCCCGTTTGGCTCAGCTGCATAGATCGCTTGCGTTTTACGCTAGCCGCCAGGCCATGCGCGCTACAAGGATTTAATCTTTTTTTATACCGATAAACAATTGATATTTTAAATTCATTTGTTAGTAAAAGAACTAAAAAAAAAAGAAAAAGTTACTAAAAAGAAAAAGAAATAATGTTTTATTCTAACGAAACAAAAAAGATTTCGTATTTTCAAAGTGATCTCAAACTTTATTTGAAGTGTGTATATTAAACAGCTCCTACTAGTCGTGCGTGATGCTAACCTTAACACCTTTTTCGATAAATGGACTACCCTACATAAATTTTTTTATACATTTGGACCAGTAGTTTCTGAGATTAGCGCTTTTAAACAAACTCTTCAGCTTTATAGTATAAGTTTAGATTACGGGCCATCAGGGTTGCGTATATCCACAGTGGATACGCTAGGTTTATACGGTTCGCTTATTAATTGTTAAAAAAAGTTTTCAGTTCTCTCTGAACACTTTAGTAATACTTTCATATTCACATTTATCGCCGCATTCGCGTCACATCTGACAATGTTATTTTTTCTGACTGGAGTAATAGACACGCATGCAGGCCAAATAATGTTGGTCGTTGCAGTTTATTGATATCTACACACAACCTCAAGTAAACCTATATATGTCTGGCCTATTGTATGCAGTTGTACTGCGACTTCGATTATGGTCGTCTCATGGAAGTCTGGCCGGCAGCTGCACCTTTCCACCGAAACACAATAGAATTGCATCATGTCAGAAGTGAATGCAGCGATGATACTCTCCCGGTCAAACCATTAATCTTCTATCATGTACAATCATAGTGATATAATTTATAATAACGGCCCATCAGGCGTAAACTTTTGTTATTCACAGTAGAGACGTGAGGTTTGCTTATCAATTGGATTGTCGTGCCACGTAGCCGCTGTACGACGGAAATCGGTCGATGTGAATTGCTCTTAATACGCTGCCTATCCTGCGATAAATTTTACAAGCCTTTTGCGTTCAACTGCGCTGGAACGGCACTTGAATAACAAAAAAACATTAATCTACAAATTTCTTGTTCGTACAAAAGGCACTGATTTGTACAATACAATTTTTGTACAATATTCAATACAAAAAAGTGGCCAAGTGCGAGTCGGACTCGCCCATGAAGGGTTCCGTAGTAGCAAGCATTATTATTTTTTGTCAGCAAAAATAACTTTGTTTTTCATAGTGTTTGTATGAACGACATAGTTATATTTGCGGTTTTTAAAAATTTCTATAAATATTTGGTTTCGTTCGCTAATTTTCAATGAAAGTTTTTATTAAGATCTACAACATATATTTTTGATAGATTTTTCACTTTCTTACTTTAAAAGTTAGTGGGAGGGGGGGGGGCACATTTTACCACTTTGGAAGTTTCTACCTTTCAAACGATTAACTTTGAGAAAAAATTATTTTAGGAACCTCAATGTCATTTTAAAAGACCTATCTATAGACACCCTACACGAATAGGTTTGGTGAAAAAAAAATTCTGTTTGAGTTCCATGTATGTAGAGCCACCCTATTTTTTTTTTGTATAAAAATCGTAAAGCGGTTCAGAGATAACATCTACCTACCAAGTTTCAACTTTAAAGTCCTAAAAGTTTTGTAATGAAGTGGCTGTGACATACGGACGGACAGACAGACAGAAGGGTTCCGTACCATTATCTATAAAAAATCACGTTTATTGTATGGGAGCCCCTTTAAATATTTATTTTATTCTTTTTTTAGTATTTGTATAACAATAGCGGCAACAGAAATACATCATTGCCTTTGATTATATTATCCATGGAAATCATTGCATTAAGATTGAATGAAAGGTAATGTGGTTTACGATTTATGACGTATTAAAATAACTACTTACTAGATCTCGTTCAAACCAATTTTCGGTGGAAGTTTGCATCGTAATGTACATCATATATATTTTTTAGTTTTATCATTCTCTTATTTTAGATGTTACAGGGGGGGGACACATTTTACCACTTTGGAAGTGTCTCTCGCACAAACTGTTTAGTTTAGAAAAAAATGATGTTAGAAACCTCATATCATTTTTGGAGACCTATCAATATTTTGATATTTTGATGAAAAAAAAATTTTGAGTTTCAGTTCTAAGTATGGGGAGCCCTCAAAATTTATTACTTTTTTCTATTTTTGTGTGAAAATCTTAATGTGGTTTACAGAATACATATATTATACGTGCCGAGTTTCAACAGTTTAGTTCTTATAGTTTCGGAAAAAGTGGCTGTGACATACGGGCGGACAGACAGACAGACATCACGAATCCATAAGGGTTCCGTTTTTTGCCATTTGGCTACGGAACCCTAAAAAGGAAGCATAACAAGGTGGTAGGAGGTAGAACTTTTATAGTTCCACTGCTGCAATCATTTCAGCCGTGAGGCAATTCTGTAGATTTCCGATGGTACAGTTGTTCGCCGCTCTTACACGAGGCGACCACCACCAGACTCCCGAGCTTCCACTGAACATCACGAAACTGCATGCTATACTTAAATGTTATTAGTACCTGGACGACCGAACGTTGCTCGGATAAAAAAAGCAATTGATTTTCTTGGTTTAATTTTAAACAAAACACTCATTGGCTTAGTGTTACTTAACAACGCCATCTGAAATACGATAGCTCCCTATTAAAAAAATATTGTCACAAAAAATAAAAAAAACGCAACATGCTTGCTGGAGGTTTGAACCCGGGTCTCTATCTCTACAGCTAACCGTTTCCTAACCGATTTCAATCTAAAAGTGTTTTAAAAAAAACATTTTTCTATTGATACGAACTCTATTTGTATTAGTTTTAAGAGAAAAAATATTTAATTAAGTATGTTAATAGCGGTACTAATATAATTAAGGTATACTAGGTAACTATGAATATAATTAAGGTATATAATATGTATGTACTTATTCGGTACAATACTTTGTTTTTAAAATTATAAGCCTAGATATTATAACCTTAATTAAATTAAATACATATAAAAAATCGTATTATTACTTTACTACAACACTTCCCAATAACGTCAACAATAACATTTTAGAGCTTTGCATATACTAAGTGGGTAAGACAGTACTTAGTTGAAAATAACGCGCACCTCCACTTGATATGAGCTGGCAAACGGATACTCCCCCGAGGGCAGCTAACCCCGATTTTGATCTTACACTAGAACTGTTGAAAGAGTTTATATAAGCCGCTTTCGGAGTAACAATGGGGCTGAATATTAAATAGATAGATAAACGTGGGATTAGGTACCTCTTACTTTCTAGTACCTTTTTTTTTTTTCGTTGTCGGGGGAGAAACCTTCAAAAGGTACCCGGCACCTTGGGAGACAGTACCGGGTTATGTGGGATTTGACCGCACTAAAACCCCCTCGGTGGCTGCCACTGCGCTTGGGGAGGACTACGGGATCTCCGGCGGAACGCACCGGTGTCCTCCACGCGCGACGCCTCAGAACGGGCCCATCCTCGGGAGAGCAGCTTTGCTCTCCTGCACCTTCCGATGCTTACGGCGACATGTGGCCACGCACACATCGCCGCCCTTCCCGGGGCTGCTGGTTGGATGGATCGTGCTCCCACTCACACCGTCCACAACCCCGGAAGGCCCCTTTTAGTCGCCTCTTACGATCAGGCAGGGGATACCGTAGCTCTATTCTTAATCCCGAAGCTACAGGGACTAACTTTCTAGTACCTAGGCTTAGTTATTGAACCTATAAAATTATTACTTTATTGATTATTATCTCTTACTTATATACCTACTAGTGAACCAGGCAGACGTTGTCCTGCCTTAAATATATTGAAAGAGGATAAGTTTCGTTATCATCTCAAAGAGTTTTTATGTTACTGCCAAATAAAAAATATAAAACAAATAGTGACAGGTGTATTGTTATACAGACAATGTCAATCTTCTGGAAGATGGCGCGAAGAATCAATGTTTGACAGTTACCTAGTAACAGAGCGAATCCGGTAGTCGTTGTCCTGCC
The DNA here is from genome assembly GCA_911387765.1 of Pyrgus malvae. Taxonomy (NCBI): domain Eukaryota; kingdom Metazoa; phylum Arthropoda; class Insecta; order Lepidoptera; family Hesperiidae; genus Pyrgus; species Pyrgus malvae. The sequence continues at coordinate 18,341,702 of OU426951.1, read as the reverse complement.
TTAAAATATCAGAAATTAAATAATATTGCGACTTTAAATTGAGATGTAAGCTATCCTATCTTTCAAGTTGGATCAAACTGCACATGGTGTGCGAATTTTATTATAATCGGTTAAGTGGTTTATGAGTCCATTGAGGACAAACATTGTGACACGAGATTTATATATATTATGAGATTACTTACATACTCGTCCTATTGTATTGATTTGTATAGCCTTAATCGCATACGTTCTTTAATGAGAGAGCTAGTTTAGAAAGTATGCGATCTAAACAGTTAAGTCAGACGGGTGCGGTCAGTTTTGATGATTTACCACCTGTGGCAAATAAAATTTATACTCGTTTTCGGGTTCAGAGACTACGTTAAATAGTCGAATTCTGCTGCTATTAACGGATAACAGTCAATAATGCCATAAGATGGTTTAAAAACAGCTTCTTGGTCACTAATCTATATCTCTACCAATCCGTATCAGAGCAGTATCTGATACAGTTATCTTCAGGTCCATGCGACATAAGAAGAATTAAATTTTAACGCTTACCTCTCTAAGTAGAATATAATTCTCATACTCGTATATAAAGTATGGAGCAGCTAACGTTATACTTAACATAACAGCTGATGCTATGACGTGTATCTGACTGCACCTGGTTTGGGGGTGCTTGACTTTAGGTTTGGAGAAATTAGACAATTATTAAGGGTGAACTCGAATGGTTTTAGGAAGGGTTTGAGCCCCCTAGCCCCCCACCCTGGATCCGCTAGTGACTACCGAAATAAAAAAAAAATATATATTCCCACATGCCTAAGTGTCTCCCCCAACGTACCTAATGTACCCTTTATAAAAAAAGTTATATAACTGAAGGATAGGTTCAGCAAATGTTTATATTTAAAAAACTAGCTATCTCTGTTTCAGGCTCTAATAGTAAACTAGCTATTTCAGTTTGCTATAATAAACGCGAACGTTTTGCTGTTAATTATTCACATTTAGCTGATTCAGAATATTAAGTTTTATCAGCCTGTAGAATAGTAAGTTTTATCATGATAGATTAAAATATATTTTCTATAGAAAAAAATTATAACGTATATAAGTCCGTTAATCTTAAAAATAATCTATATATTTCAGTCATGAACAGGAATACCGTAGGATATTATTAATGTTGTTCAGTCTCTCAGATTTAATTCCAGGAAAAAATGTAATAAACGATCAAAGGCACGATATTAATACATTAATTAAAGTATGGTTACTTACGTACGTTACTATGTAGAATGTACACAAAAGATACCTATATTCTGCCAACTTTATAAATGCCGCGTGTTACGATTTCTTGGAAAATGGAGAATTTTCCGACGTTGCTAAACGGGACGCAAAGATAGAAAGTAAATGTAATTTATAGATACATAACTGAAAACTGGCACGTGCAACACATTCACTTATTGTATATGTGTGTATGGTCTGTGAAGCACACTATACACAACACACATACATTATGCGTGATGTTGCCGACCGTCGCAACATGAAAATACATTTATGTGACTGTGAGTACACGTCATCTTTCGATATTCAGCCTATACCATATATCCCTTTTCCTTTTTTCAACCTTTAAAGTCCAGCTGCTGGGCACAGGTCTCCTCTCGACAGCGAGAAGGATTTCGATCTTAGTCAACGCTAGCCAAAGTACGGATTTGCGGATTTGGTTAAATTGATTGTTAAAAAAGTGTTTCATTAAACACGATGGCGGAAAACTTCGTACTTATTAAACATTACAATATTTTTGCTCACCGTGGAGCAGCAATAAATAGGCACTAGGGCTGAACTCGGTATTTCCGACGCAGAGACCGCGGTCTTTACCGCTAGAGCATCGCTGCTCCTTAAAAGTAAACATAAGTACATGAAAGTAATAAGCACCACATAGACACAATGTTTAGCCGGTTTTAGTGGTGCTAAGGGCAAAGATTTATTTTACTACCGCCATACCGCCCGAAGACGCGTAATCGGAGGTGCTAAATGATGGCTGCCATTTCGGACGGGATGATTCGGTTCATTTTTCCGCACGTGAGTATATTTTTTTGCTGTGCGTCTGTCTCACCATTGTCATCACTTATATATATATACGGGGTGATTTGTAATAGGTACAATTATTTTCAAGGGGTGAAAGTATAAACCATTTGCTGTAAACTAAGTCATGTAACACCCTGTCCGACTTTTTCTGAAAATACCCTGATTTTAAGGGAAAATGATAAACCACACAAAATATACAGCTAATATTTTTATTGTAAGTATATATTTTCTAAATATTAATAGAAGATTCAATATTTTTGAAATAATAGACAAAAAAGTTGTAACATTTTTTTTTCATGGAATCTAAAATTCCATTAATTTTTTCTTCAAATTTTTACTACGAAGATATTTTTCAAACAACGTAAATAAATTCTCCATTTTCTCAGATTTATAAAAATATAAATAGTATGCAAAATTTACCGAATCAACCAATTTAAATCAATTGGGAATTAACCAATTGATTTAAAATTTGCTTTGTCAGGTAGTTTGAAAAAACTATGCGTTACCTAGTTTGAGTATACAATTTTTAACTGAATTTTTTATTGTTTATTTTTTTTAACTGTTACATTTTTAAAATGAAATACCAAAAATATGAAAATTAAAAAAAAAACACTAAATCTAAATTTATATACCTAATTTAACTTTACGTCTTCCCATTGGCGCTTATGGAACTCTAGTATATTAGCCAACGTGTGTACGCCTCGCCAAATTGTTGGAACGCGTTGGGACCAAAGTGGCGGTTGTGGAGCCAGGCCATTGAATGAGCTAAAACTAAGAATACACGTCCTACATGGAGCACATTAGGGTCTGTAATTTACTTTCAGATCAGATACCGACCAGCTGACGTGTGGGTACGGTCAAGGTTCATAAAATGATTTATGAATTGCTCTTTTTAGGTTCTAAAATAAATAAATAAATACTCTCAAACGTTACTCAAAAACGTAATCTATATGCGAATGAAACTTGACGATGCAAAATAAAATTGTTTTCACTTTTCACAAAACCCCTTTCTATATTGACGTAAAAAAGTTTATGTGATTATTTACTACATCCTGTATGTCTATGTTAATTGCTTGAAATGTATAACTTAAACACCTAACCCAAAAATTTTATTTTATCAATCGCCTTTTGCTTAAACAATTGCTTTATTAAATAAAACGAATCTTAGATAATTAGTTTCCTTTTTTATGGTTATAGTAAGTTTTAGGTTATGATACAGTTTCTGATCAATATCTTGATCTGTGCACTTAGATGCGGACAACTGAATAGACCCTGATTGGAACGGTTATGTATATGGGTTCAGTTATTGCTTACTTAGTCAAGCGTTCAGAACTAATCACTTTATTCAGCAATAACATTTTGCTTAGGTCAAGATATATTATATTTTGTCTTATAATATAAGTTCATCTTAAAGCCTGTTAGCTAAATATACATTTATTTTAAAATTAAAAAAAAACTCAGAAAAACTATATAAAAAAAATAGTGACCCTTTTACTTAAATAATCTGTACAGCTGTCTTACCAGTGTGTGAGGTCTGTGAATTGTAATGTCTTGTGATGTAGTCGCGGACGGTGTGTGTGTATTATTTATATTGTAGTGTCGTCGCGACTAGTGTGCTATGTTGTGTATAGTGTCAGTGTTGGTTTCGAACAGCTGTACATGAAATTATATTACCTATGTGTGGTTGTCTACCACCCTAGCAACCCTACGGTCCCTAGCTTCCCTGTGGTTGTGTCGTGTGTATGTATGTGTGAGTGAGGAACTCGCCGCCAGTCAAGCAGGCTCACAAGACTGATTCAGACGGAATGGCCGGCAAGGTGTCTTGGGCCACGGCGAGGGGGTTGCGAAAAGGGAAATGGTGGGAATGCCTAGGAAAGGATCTCACTGTCAGTCAAGCAGGCTCACAAGACTGATTCAGAAGGAACGGCCAGCAAGGTGTCTTGGGCCACAGTGAGGGGTTGTGAAGGGGAGGAAGGGGTAGTTAGGATAGGGATCTCACTGTCAGTCAAGCAGGCTCACATGACTGATTCAGAAGGAACGGCCAGCAAAGTGTCTTGGGCCACAGTGAGTAGTAGGGTGGAAATGAGACTTGCACTGAGACAGTAACAAATCTGATTTATTTCTAATTATTTACATTATTTATACTAGCTTAACCTAATGCACACATTCATACAGATTTATCTGTATTACATCGGTGTAAGTTGCGACGCCGCAGAATCCGTGAACTAGATCGTTCATGTTGTTTACTCGCGGAGGTGTTTTGCTGCGTCGGCGCCCCAGATCAGCGCTCCAGATGCAAGTCGATTTGCGTCATCTTATGTTCGCTTGAACATCCTGCCCCCCCCCGAAAAACGGGATGCGTCCAGATGGTAGAGTTCAATAAATTCATGATGTGGTTTTTTCTGGGAGCGTCCATCTTGCTCTGCGGCGGCGTCTCTGCTGTTTTCACTTGCTGCAGGTGGTCTGGGAGATTCTTTTACCGTGATGTTTGTTCTGTAGCATCTTTTTATCTGTGGAGCACAAAAATAAATTATTACTGTTAAGCAGATTAACGCTGTAGATATACCGAAGCTGGTAACTGAGGCGTGTGTCTGTATTTGAGTCCAAACTGTGTTGTCAAGCTGATTTTGAAGGGTTTTTTCAGAGTTTGTCAGATGTTGAAATATGTCCTTTGAACTCTCAATGATTTGTTCTTTGGACAAGTCTTTTATTTTAGAAGCCAATATCGGTGTGCTTGCTGAAAAATTCATCAGTTTTGAATATGAGGATATAACTTTGACTTCGCTGCGTCTAGCGGCCAGGAGATTATGCAATGTCTTGATGACACAATTTTCGGAGATCTTAATAACACCTACACTTTGTATTTGTAATTCTTTTCTTTCCCCGTCACAAATTATTGAGGCTGTCTGAGTGTTTTTGGCAATGAATAGCCATGTATTGGGCATGTATAACTGTTTCCAAAGAACATCAGACGTAATGTTGAAACTTTTAGAGTAACATTGTGTTTTAATATTATTCCCGGTCTTGAATAGTTGTTCTATGATGCAATTTTTGTTTAATTGCATATTTTTTACTGCTACTGGATAACAAATGAATTCATTATTTTTGTGGAAACAGTTTTTGAATTCCTCAAGGCTTAAGTCAAAGTATCTTTCATTGTTATAATCAAATCCTACAAATGAATATTGGATTACAAAACTTGTAAATGTGCCATCTTTATTTAGTTTTGGAATTGGTGTGACGTGAATAAGTGTATATTTGGTAACGTCGTGTATAGAAAAATAAGCATATATTATGACATGAGTATTATTGCTAAATATTGTAGTTTCTAGCAATTGGTTTTGCACGATTCTTAAATTTGTAGGCAATTTTTTGTTTGCAGTTTTTATGATGTCATCTACAGATTTCGGGGAAAGTATGCTATATATTGTTGCATTCTCTATGTAAATTTTTAATATACCATTGTAATAATCAGTGATTTCTTTAATGTAGTTGTTGGCTAAGTGATAAGTTTGCATTACTTGAATTTTAATGCGATTTGAGTCTGTATATTTATACCAAACGTTGTTATTGTTTATGAGATCAATTGCTTGATTTAGTTTTGATTGAAATCTTTCAAGTTTTTCTTTTATTCTTTCTTCCGTTTGATTGACTGTAGATATAGTGGAAATCATAAACTTTGTCTGATGGTTTGCTGCTTCGATAAGTTTTTGTTGATTGTCATGTAGTGTATTAATATCTCTATAAACGTCGTCATTAACTCCGAATACGGACGTTAATAGGTTTCCTAATATACCCCTTTTTTTTCTAGGTCCTGATATGTCTACAAGGTATTGTATTGATTTTTCAAATTTGTTTTCCTCTTCTTCAAGATGCTGAAGGAATTCTATACAGTGAGTCTCATAGGTTATTGATTGTGCCATATGACAGACTTTCTGAAATTGAGATATCACTGCGGAAATGGTGTCAAGATCTTGTTTTATATTCTTTTTCTCATACACTGTCTCTATTCTAAATTTTCCTCGGTCAATTGTTGCCGTTCCTATTTGTTCTATATAAACACCTGGTTCTATATTTTTTACCGTGTACGTAGGCGAGGAAGTCACGAAAGCTGACAGTTGAAGTACGAGTAGGAATGCCAAAGTCAGTGTGCTGAATACATTTTTACCTCTTGATATCCCTTTCTTCTGTCTAGTATGATTAACAAAGTGTCTTTGTGAGTTTCCAGATGTAAGCGTCTCTTTATTTTTTTCTTCTTCATTGTAGTTGTAGTGCCTTTTAGCTCAATATCTCGCCCAATACTTGCAATTTTTCTTCACATTTGATCAAATAATCGAGTGCTTCATGGTAATGTCGTTTAACGGCTTCAAAGAACTTTTGAGTTATGTACGTGTGAGTTGATATTATTTCCTGATCTTCCAGTTTTGTATGGTTTTCTTGAACTCGCTTGAAGATAGCATTAAGAGTTTTTCTATGTTCTTCTATGTATTTTGTCGTCTTCCGTGTCGGTGAATCCTTTTTCATGTTACTTAGAATCCTTTTTATTTCAGTCATATCATTTTCTTGGCTCTTCAGCAGAGTGTTTATTTCTTGAATCTCCATCTTCTTCTTCTTTCTTGCTGTCCCTAACCCTAACAATTAATTTGGTCAATACTTAGCACACCTGCGCCCTCTGTTACGGTACGTGCGACTTCTCAATACACTGGGGAGACCCGCTTGTGGGAGGCCAGCGACCGATCCGTTACCGTATGAGTAGCTTTCTAACAGGATGCACTAAGTATGTGTCCTTCAGATCAAAACAAAACTGATGCTTGTTGGGTACACCAGCCTGCTGAGACCTAAAGTTGTCAGTCAGTATTTGTCTGCCTAGCGCTCTATCCTATCTCGTGCCTAAATGCCCTATCCTATACTTAACGTCTTTTTAAAGTTTCTACTTAGTACGCCTGCGCCCTCTGTTACGGTACTTGCGACTTCTCAATACACTGGGGAGACCCGCTTGTGGGAGGCCAGCGACCGATCCGTTACCGTATGAGTAGCTTTCTAACAGGATGCACTAAGTATGTGTCCTTCAGATCAAAACAAAACTGATGCTTGTTGGGTACACCAGCCTGCTGAGACCTAAAGTTGTCAGTCAGTATTTGTCTGCCTAGCGCTCTATCCTATCTCGTGCCTAACTAACGATTCAAAAGTAGTGACTTTGATCCATAGGTCACTGGTTTCTCTCGAAGGACCAAAATGTACAGCTGTCTTACCAGTGTGTGAGGTCTGTGAATTGTAATGTCTTGTGATGTAGTCGCGGACGGTGTGTGTGTATTATTTATATTGTAGTGTCGTCGCGACTAGTGTGCTATGTTGTGTATAGTGTCAGTGTTGGTTTCGAACAGCTGTACATGAAATTATATTACCTATGTGTGGTTGTCTACCACCCTAGCAACCCTACGGTCCCTAGCTTCCCTGTGGTTGTGTCGTGTGTATGTATGTGTGAGTGAGGAACTCGCCGCCAGTCAAGCAGGCTCACAAGACTGATTCAGACGGAATGGCCGGCAAGGTGTCTTGGGCCACGGCGAGGGGGTTGCGAAAAGGGAAATGGTGGGAATGCCTAGGAAAGGATCTCACTGTCAGTCAAGCAGGCTCACAAGACTGATTCAGAAGGAACGGCCAGCAAGGTGTCTTGGGCCACAGTGAGGGGTTGTGAAGGGGAGGAAGGGGTAGTTAGGATAGGGATCTCACTGTCAGTCAAGCAGGCTCACATGACTGATTCAGAAGGAACGGCCAGCAAAGTGTCTTGGGCCACAGTGAGTAGTAGGGTGGAAATGAGACTTGCACTGAGACAGTAACAAATCTGATTTATTTCTAATTATTTACATTATTTATACTAGCTTAACCTAATGCACACATTCATACAGATTTATCTGTATTACATCGGTGTAAGTTGCGACGCCGCAGAATCCGTGAACTAGATCGTTCATGTTGTTTACGCGCGGAGGTGTTTTGCTGCGTCGGCGCCCCAGATCAGCGCTCCAGATGCAAGTCGATTTGCGTCATCTTATGTTCGCTTGAACATAATCCTTCAATATGAATTACTTAATATTTTGATTTGTATGCGTTGTCACGTCAGAGTATTGCTAAATAAATTATGTAATCGGAAGTTAACTTTAGATTCCACTGCATGAGGCTCCCATCGCGACACTCAAAGACTCCTTTGCTTGGGAATCCGAGCGGTGCATCCTGGTCCAGAAGATCGGGACCCGGCGGCCTTCTTCGCACCGATTCGATGATGGTGCACTTCAACGTAATGAGCTAGCCCCCCGTTCTCTGCCCATCTCGAAAACAAAAAAGTTACCATAACATTTTAGCAACTTGTATTTTAAATTGACATGAAATGAAAAATCCGCTCGATTAGAGAGAAGTTGCTTTGTCATCTAGAATAGAGTTCCTTGAACCATGGCTGAGAATAATCAGAATCATCAGGTTTATTTAATGGGATTCTACATTGAAATAGATGGACATACAGGATCACAGAAACACAGGTACGACAAACCCCTCTGTAATACTCTGTATACGTCAAGGATTAAATAGCTTTTCGCTATAAATCTACATTTACAATATTGATAAAACCTGCTACTGGTATTTTGAGTCAACATTACCTGCATTCGAAATACGTACTCGATAAATACGGAAACGTATTTAAAGTTTATTAACGTAGTAAAACATGCTTAATCCGCAGAATATCGCAACAACTTCTGTAAATAATAATTATCATTTTGTCACAATAAACCACACATTTCGTGCATTATTTTCTTGTTGGCTGCAACCTTTTTGCGTCTTACTGCTGGTCACGGATCTGTTCGTATTATTGTACCATTACAAAAATGATTTTTAAATTTCCATTTAAGTAGCATTAAACGTATTTTACTAGGAATAAGGGAAAACCCAATTCATAAACACAAATATATATAAAAACTAACACACTCACACATAAACACGTAACACACGGACACATTATACACCAAACAAACACACAATAAAACTAAATACATTTTGTTACCTAATAAATTAAGTATCTAGTGTATAAGATACCAACCTTTCTGTATTACATGTACTACATAAGGTGGAGTTAAATATAAGTTAAGATTGTAAGTCAACCAATGTATGCATGTCTATGTACTCTTATCACGATTGTTGAATTGATCAGTTTGTTGAGTGTCATAAGGGAGGTATTTACAACCCAGGGAATCCTAGCGTAGAGATTGTCTGCTACGCTTTTTGCGTCCCGCTGCTGGGTACGGGTCTCTCCCCATTATTGGGGAGGCTTGGAGCTTACTCCACCACGCTGCTCCAATGCGGATTGGTGGAGAAGCGGGTTAGTGGCCAACACGCTGTCGGGTGTTTTCATACCGCCCATAAGGCCTCCGACAAGGTTTAACGACTGTTATCTATCGACAACTACCGGGACCGACGGCTTAACGTGCCCTCCGAAGCACGAAAACGCGTATGAAATTTTTTGCCACTAGCGGTCACCCATCTCACACCTGACCTGGATTAGTTGCTTAGATCGTTTGCATTCGACGCTAACCACCGGGCCATGTGCGCTTCATAGAGATTAGAGACTAAGTATTTCTTGTACCACTGTATATGTTTCTTTACAATAAATCATTTTATTTCATTTCATTGATTGGTGGAGATGTAGGTTAATGGTTCGGATGTTTTAAAAACGGCAAGCCATGAAGCCATCGACAAGGTTAAACACTGCTTATCGATAATATCTATCCATCTATCTATTGATATATATCTATTGATAATAATCGGGACCGACGGCCTAACGTACTCTCCGCAGCAAGAAATCGTGCATAAAAAAATTGACACCCATCTCACACGCAAGCGCGCCCGTTTGGCTTAATTGCGTAGATCGCTTGCGTTCTAACCAGCCCCCGGGCATCGCTTTCTAAATATTATGTTCAAAATGTTATACGACATTTTTTTCTTTTCGAAAACTTTTAGAAATCCATTCAAAATTACAATTGCTACTGTTCGAACTTCTCAATTAAAATACTTCTGTTCGAGCAGCTGCGGTTCATAATGACTATTGGGGAACTGGCGCAAAATGAAAGCAGTTCTCGACGTAACCACATTTGTCGTAGCATTCGCATCACATGTGACGATGTTATTGTATGAATATTTTATTGTAACGGTCTAAATGCTGTGTCCAAGCATTTGATATTCAAAGTGAATACGAAAGGTTTGCTTATTAATTGGATTGTCGTGCCGCCTGACCGCTCTATGACGGAATTTGGTCGATGCGAATTGTTCTCATTTCGCTTCCAGACTTTCGATAAATTGTACGAGCCTTTTGCTTTCAACTGTGCTGGGAACGGGACTTGAAAAATAATTAAATTATAAATCTATAAATTGCTAGTTTGTACAAAAGGCTGTGAATTTTAAGGTGACCACTAAATTGTTTTGTTTAGGAAGCCCGCATAAATATAGCGGTATCATAGTTCTATATTTTTAATACATTTTATTACATGACCTTGATTTACATCTCGTAAATTTTTTACATTATATTGATATAAAGTTAGGTAAAAACTACTTTTCAACAATCCGCAACCACAACGTATGATGGTGTATACCTTTTTCATGCAATAGCACCTCCCTCCCTCCCACATAGGACACATGCACACGCAACAACAAAAAGTATACACCAACATACGTACCACCACCAACACGTGTTTCGCCCCAAAACAGAGCATCATCAGGGTTATTGACTCTACGACGGTCACCCGCATGCGGCATTGCATGAAAAAGGTATACACCATCATACGTTGTGGTTGCGGATTGTTGCAAAGTAGTTTTTACCTAACTTTATAACAATGGAGTTCCGCAAAGTAACGCCTGATTCTATTAATTTTACATTATATTGAACCAAGACTACTATTTTTTCAAACAATTCATATAGTTTAAGCAGTGTTTTTATTGTTATTTGTGGATTTACAAGCAATACTTGAACCAAGCGCTGACTGCGTGGAGCAATCAACGTGAACCGTGAGTGTCGCAAACATCAAAATGGCACCACCCAATGCTAAAAAACTTCAAATATAAAACGGGCATTCGTTTGATAGATCAGCGACAAATTTTTGGTGTCTATGAGTATTAAATGATTTTCACGCGACAAAATATTGTAAAACAAGCATGTTGTGGACGACGAGCCCAGTGATTAGTTATAAGTTAAAAATACTTAGTTTGTACTTAGTTTGTAGAATAATGTGTTATATGTGTGTGTTTTTATTTAGATTTCATATTATTCTATTGTTCTTTCTAGATACTTCGTACTTTTATGTCGAATTGTTGTAATAATACTTTAAGTACGTAAATTGTTATATGTAAGAGAGAGACAGACAATGAGCGAGATAGGAATACTGGCGATAAGCGGCTATCTCACAAAGACGCTCGGCCTTGAGGAAGTTTCTGGAGTGCGCGCTGATTGGTCGGCATGACGCTCGGCCTTGAGGAGCTTTCTAGAGTGCGCGCTGATTGGTCGGCATGCTCGCACGTGATTGGTCGACCAATCAGCGGCCGGGAATTTTTTTATATAAAGATGGGGCCTGTAGCCGCTTGTCGTCAGTTCCAGCCCGGCTCTCTCCTAAAGAAGAAAATACGAAGAAATAAATCAAGAAAAAATCGAAGAAGCGTTTTATTCATACAGTCCACTTCAGTCTGGTCCATCGCTGCCGGATTAAGGAAAAAGGAAGCCTGCGCATAGTAATCGCTGCCGGATGAAGAAAATGGTCGTGACAAGGAGTCAAGCCGACGCATCCGAACAACGGGAGGATATGCCGCGTCAAGAACAGGATGACCGCGAGCGGGAAAGGCGAGAATTTCTCATTCAGAAAGAACGTCAAATACAAAAAGAACGTCAAATTGATTTAGAAAGACAACGTAGATTCTCGCTAGACCCGCCAAGATCACCGAGTACATGTCAGGAAACATGGACAATGACCGACGCCGGCAGGGCCACTCCCGGCACGTCCTACACGGAGGCTACAGTCGACACGGCGGTTACTATGGAGAGAGCAGGGCAGACGGCCGTGAAAGCCGCCCGCGGCACACATGACGGAACTCCGGGCGGCACAACTCGCAGAACGCGACCGGCGGCAATGGAAGAGGCCGCCCGCGGCTCCCGCGACAGAACTCCGATCAAGGCGCTACCGATGGCTACCACCCGCGGCACCAACGATGGTACAACGATCGACGCGACACGGCAGGCGGCTACGAACGACGCCGCACGAGCCTCCCGCATGAGTACCACTTTCGAGGCGACGCGACCGGTATGGCCAGCAGCCACGAACGACGCTGCCCGCACCTTCGGAACTGGAGCTGCAACCGACGAAATACCTATGGGGTTACCGACGTCTACGAGAGGAATGACTACGAGCGACTACGCGCGCTTCGTAGACGTCTGGCCAAAGACTACGAGCTTCGTAGCTTCGAACAACGAGGTACGTGGGGCGTGGCCAACGGCTATGAACGACGCCCCCCGCGCCGCCCACTTCAGAACTACGACCGAAGAGGCATGTGAAGGATTACCGGCGGCTACGAACGACACCGCCTGCAACATCCGCTTCGGGACAATGATCGACGAGACATATGTTGGGCTGCCGACGGTTACGAACGACACCGTCCGCACCACTCATCTGGGAGCTACCATCGAGTCACGTGGGGCGTGGTCAGCGGCTACGAACGACGCCGCTCGCGCCAACCGATGGGGAACCACGATCGACGGGGCACATATGGCGTGGACAGCGGCTACGAACGAGGTCGCACACGCCACCTACGCTGAGGGTCATCGAGGGAACGCACGTGCCAGATCGCCGGCACGCTCGATGCGGTCAAATAGGAGTGCAACCGCAACCCGAATGCGCCTCGCCGAGATGGAAGCAGAGAAGAAGCTCGCCGAAATTAGGAAGAAGCAACTCGAAATCGAAGCCGAACTTGTGAAGAAAAATTTAGCGGCAGAACTCGCGGCGCTACGAGATGAAGAACAAGAAAGCGACCACGAAGAAACTCCTTCGGAACACAACCGAAAGGTCGACGCATGGCTTCGTGCTCATCCCCTCAAGCCACGGGGGGAGCCGCGCGTCAGGGAAGACAGACAACTACAGTTCCCAGTTGAAGAAAGGCCGTATCCCGTATCAGGAAGAATATTGGAAGCACTCACGGAGGCGATAGAGAAATTGAATACACCGAGGTCCAAGTGCCCGGACCTACCTGCCTTCTACGGGAACACCAACGACTGGCTCATCTTCAAGGCGATGTATCGGGACACCACGAAAATGTATAGACTGCTGCCAGCGGAGAACCTGCAGAGACTTAGAAGCTGCTTAAAGGGAGAAGCACGCGAGAACGTGGCTGCCTCGCTGCACTCAGCTACGGATCCGGAAATCATAATGAAGACCTTGGAGCAGTGCTACGGAAGACCGGATCTCATCATCAATCAAGCAATGGCCGAGCTGAGTAAACTGCCAAGATGTGGACCATCAGCTGTGGAGGTCAACCAATTCGCCGTCAAGCTGCAGAACACCGTGCACGTCATCAAGAGCGTCGGTCGTCACGCCTACCTCTACAATCCGATGCTGAAGCAAGAGGCGCTGGAGAAGCTAAGCCCGCTTCTACAAGCAAGATGGAGCGACTACGCCAGGGACAACGATGGGACGGAACCAGAGGTTGTTATGCTTTCACGTTTTCTGATGCGCGAAGCCGACCAGATGATGCGATACAACTACACAGCACCTGCTACATCGACGAAGCGAGAGGTCAAGCCGGCACCAGCAGCTGTCTACAAGAAGAAAAGTAACGCCATCTATAACGTCGCCGAAGAAGAACGACCGGACGACCGATGCCATAGCTGCAAGAAGAATCACAAGCTACCCGAGTGCCCCGCATACAAGGCACTATCGATCGATCAACGGTGGGACTTCGTGCGAAAAGAAAAGTTATGCTTCAAATGCCTAATGAAGAGACACCGCCGAAGCTACTGCAGAGCGAAGCCTTGCGGCGTGAACCAGTGTCGTCGCCCTCACCACTCCAGTCTGCACTACGCGTACAAGGAAGGAAATCAGGAAGCTTCAAAGCCCTCACCGCCTACGAAGAACAACGGCGCCGAGTCGGTACTAGCACTAAATACTTCAAATACAACGGTGCTACTGAAGATGTGTCCTGTTACCGTCGTCGGTCCACGGGGGGAGGTGAAGACTTACGCACTACTGGATGAAGGGGCTACAATCACGCTGATCGACGAGGAAATAGCGAGAAGCATCGGCGCAAAGGGGACGCACTCACCGCTGCACATGCAAGGGGTCAGCACTATGCAGCAAGAAGAAGACAGCAGATTGGTCACGGTGCACGTGAAAAGGGAGGATGACTTCTACAAGATACGGGCGCACACCATCAAGGATATGAAGCTGCGACAACAATCGATTCCAAGCTCTCTGCTGAAGCACGAACATCTACGTGATTTGCCCGAAGATCAGGTCTGCTACGGCTCCAGTAAACCCGGACTTCTGATTGGAGCGGACCATTGGGAATACATCGTATCGCAGGAGCTGAGGACCGGCAAGCCTAGCCTACCAGCCGCATCCCGAACACAACTGGGCTGGGTCATTCATGGGACAGTACCGCGCAGCATGATAAGGAACCGAGACTGTGTGCTGCATGTATACACCGCTCAACAAGGCACAGACGAAGAGAAGCAGATGCAAAGCCTGCACAACCTGGTGGAATATCATTTTTGCATCGAAGCCTTGGGAATCGCACACAAGCCGCGAGTGAACGACGCAGATGAGCGCGCTATCAGGATCGTAGAGCGAACGATGAAGAAAACAGAGAAGGGATACGAAGTTGGGTTGCCATGGAGAAACGACAATGTGAAACTGCCACCCAGCTACGACGCAGCACTACGACGCCTGACGAAGATCGAGCAGAAAATGGACGCCGATCCGAGCTTCGGACGAGAATACACGAAGCAGATTGAGAACTTACTGCAGAAAGGGTACGCCGAGCCTTGCGACGGGAGCGAGATAGCCAGTCCCGTCTGCTGGTACCTACCACACTTCGCAGTACAGAACCCGAACAAACCAGGGAAGCAGCGACTAGTATTCGACGCAGCAGCGAAGAATCGGGGAGTCAGCCTGAACGACTATCTGCTAGAGGGACCCGACCTGCTGATGTCTCTACCTGGGATCCTGTTCCGGTTCAGAGAGAAGCCAGTTGCAGTCACGGCTGACATACAAGAGATGTTTCTGCAGATAAAAATACGCAGAGAAGACCAGCCAGCACAACAGTTCCTGTGGAGGGGAGCCGATCGGAAGATACCACCGCGCCACTACAAGATGACGAGTATGATTTTCGGCGCCGCAAGCTCTCCCTTCATGGCGCACTTTGTGAGAGACTACAACGCGAGAAGACATGCTGACTCGCACCCTCTAGCCCTGGAAGCAATCACGCGGAACCACTACATGGACGACTTGGTGGCAAGCTATGAAGACGCGAACGAAGCCCGCCGCGCCGTGGAAGAGCTCCGCGAGGTACACACTGCAGCAGGATTCAAACTCAGAGCATGGAGCACTAGCCACACCGACGTGCTGCAGGACGTGCCAGAAGAATTGCGAACAACCACGCCGACACAGCTTGGAGGAGACGACGTCGAGAATAAGATACTGGGGCTTTACTGGAATCCCGAGAAGGATGAGCTGGGGTTCAACACGTCCATGAACAGGGTCCCGGCAGAAGTGCGCGCTCAGAGCCGAGCGCCGACGAAGAGAGAAGCACTAAGCGCCGTGATGTCCGTCTACGACCCGCTTGGACTCCTTAGCCACTACACCATCAGAGCGAAGATAGTACTCCAAAGTCTGTGGCGTTTGAAGATTTCGTGGGACGAGCCAATCCCGGAAGAAGAAAACGAACTCTTCGCCTGCTGGATGAAACAGCTATCCAGCATATCTAACCTGCGACTGGAAAGAAGATACGCTCTGCACGACTGCCAGAACTTGGAGCTTCACGTATTATGCGATGCCAGTGAACAAGCATATGCAGCCGTGGCCTACTGGCGCATCGCCCGACCCGACGGAAGCTACGATCTGAGCCTCATAGCAGCCAAAGCAAAGGTGGCGCCGAAAAAGACTCAGACGATACCGCGCCTCGAACTACAGGCAGCAGTCATCGGTGCAAGACTCGCAGAAACAATCAAGAAAGAACATCGCATCGAAGTTAAGAGAACAACGTATTGGACGGACTCCATGACTGTGATACACTGGATCCGGCACGACGCGAAGAGATACACGCCATTCATCGCGCATCGCCTGGGAGAAATATCGGAACTCACGCAGAAAGAAGACTGGCGTTGGGTCCCGACTCAAGAGAACGTAGCAGACGATGCCACGAGAATCGTGAACACACCCATAACGGCAGAAGATCGATGGTTTCGGGGGCCTGACTTTCTACGACTCCCTGAAGACCAATGGCCAGAAGAAAGAAATGGGTACGAAGACAAAGAAGAAGAGGTGGTGCTGCACGTCACAGAAGTCGCGAGAGAAGAGTGGCTACCCGATCCTAGCCGCTTCTCCAAGTATGAAACACTGGTGAGGACGACAGCGCGCGTATTAGCCTTCATCGACATATGCCGACGCCGAGCGACACGCCTGGAATGCCGACACGTGGAAGAAGCGGAAAAGGCACTCATCCGACGAGCACAGCGAGATAGCTTTCCAGATGAGATACGACGACTCGAGAAGATGAAGCCAATTCCGAAGACCAGTCGTCTGTTCCGGTTAGATCCAGTGCTAGAAGACGGCATACTGAGGGTTAGAGGTCGAATTGAAGCAGCTACAGCGCCCGCAGAGACGAAGCGACCCATCATATTGGACGGTCGCCATCGGGTCACCAGACTTCTAGTACTACGAGAACACTGCGCCGCGGGACACGCGAACCGAGAACGCGTGACGAACGACCTACGGCAGAAATACTGGATTATACACCTGAGGCCCACGGTACGCACAGTAGAAAAGGACTGTGCCATGTGCAAGAGAAGAAGAGCAAGACCGCAAGTACCGGCCACGGGAGATTTACCACGACAGAGATTGGAGCCTTTCAAGCGCCCCTTTAGTCACTGTGGGGTGGACTACTTTGGGCCCATGACAGTGAAGATCGGACGACGACGCGAGAAGAGATGGGGAGCACTCTTCACCTGCTTGACGACCCGCGCCGTGCACCTGGAGATAGTACCTTCACTCTCCTCGAGCTCAGCAATCATGGCACTACGACGGATGGCAGCGCGACGGGGGTGGCCACAAACAATGTATTCAGACAACGCCACCAACTTCCGTGGAGCCGATAAAGAACTGCGAGCTGCCTATGCTGAGTGGGCACCTGTGCTGCGAGACGAGGGACTGCTACATCGGATGGAGTGGCGCTACATAACTCCGGGTGCGCCGAATCAAGGGGGAGCGTGGGAAAGGCTGGTGCGCTCCGTCAAAGTCGCACTGTCCGCCACCCTGAACGAGAGAGAACCGACGGAAGAGGTCCTGTACACCTTGATGACCGAAGCGGAGTTCTCCATCAACGCGAGGCCTCTCACCCACGTCAGCGTCGATCCCAGAGATCCTGAAGCATTGACTCCAAATCACTTCCTACTGGGGTCATCGATGGGGTTGCCTCTCAACGGTACGTGCGAAGAAACAGATCGAAGAACCTGGAGAGCTAGCCTAGCGCTCGCCGATCACTTTTGGCAGCGCTGGCTTCGAGAGTACCTACCCACACTGGTACCCAGAGGAGAGTCATCGGGCATCAAGCGACCACTACGAGTCGGGGACGTCGTGATCATCGTCGACCACACCTTGCCACGAAATGTGTGGCCAATGGGCATCGTCGAGCGCACCTTCCCGGGTCCAGACGGCGGAATACGAACGGCTGACGTCCGCACCCGAACTGGAGTCTTCAAGCGGCCTGTAAGGAAGCTCGTCGTGATGGAGACTACGCAGGCTGCGTCGGGGGGAGGAAATGTTGTGGACGACGAGCCCAGTGATTAGTTATAAGTTAAAAATACTTAGTTTGTACTTAGTTTGTAGAATAATGTGTTATATGTGTGTGTTTTTATTTAGATTTCATATTATTCTATTGTTCTTTCTAGATACTTCGTACTTTTATGTCGAATTGTTGTAATAATACTTTAAGTACGTAAATTGTTATATGTAAGAGAGAGACAGACAATGAGCGAGATAGGAATACTGGCGATAAGCGGCTATCTCACAAAGACGCTCGGCCTTGAGGAAGTTTCTGGAGTGCGCGCTGATTGGTCGGCATGACGCTCGGCCTTGAGGAGCTTTCTAGAGTGCGCGCTGATTGGTCGGCATGCTCGCACGTGATTGGTCGACCAATCAGCGGCCGGGAATTTTTTTATATAAAGATGGGGCCTGTAGCCGCTTGTCGTCAGTTCCAGCCCGGCTCTCTCCTAAAGAAGAAAATACGAAGAAATAAATCAAGAAAAAATCGAAGAAGCGTTTTATTCATACAGTCCACTTCAAAGCATGTATGTGACACAGCTTGAAAATATGGATTAAGCAACTAAATTCATATTGATCAACGGGTTGCTAGCCTCTAATAACTGTATAAACTACATCTATTATATGATTCCAACTTATTCTAATTTCATATTTTCGCACATATTTTCAAAAGTTAGTATGAGATTTTTTAGAAATGAAAACCAGAAGCAGAATATTTAGATCACCATTTAATTCACAAAGCCTTTGATACAATTTACAGGTAACGATTTAAGGTTTCTAATTATTAACATTTCCTTATACAACAACAATTAAATAATAAGCAAGCACTGACAGAGAATTTCAGTACGCAATCGGGCAGAGTTACAGCCGTTATCAAGATTAAAGCACTAATAATCCTCCCTTAGAGGAGGCCTCGCTTTTATAGGCGTTTTCTCCTACTTCGTCATATTTTTTATTCAACTACCGGCGTTGATTCCTAACACGGCCTCTCCTGACATCCTGGCGTCCCCGCCAGGCGGTGAAGGTCCTTCAATGCCATACACTTAAGTAGCAGTGCACTGAAGCTCTTGAGCGCCTGGTGCCACGTAGAAGCACACGAGAGCGCCACGTACCGTACAGTGGCGGAGGCAGCAGCCTTCAAACGCATGATGACATCTCAAGGATTAGCTTCTGCAAATGAGAACAAATCAAACTAAATACCAAACTTAAAGATCGGCCTGTTGTCTGCAGCACTTTTTGAAATTTAAAGTTTTTTTTTTGTAATAAATCTAGCAATTAGGTTTTGAATCATAAAGCATGAGATGTTCTAGTGACTTAACTGCAATTTATAACAAGCGCTTCTAGATAAGAATTAAGCTTATGAGATATTTCATTAAAGTTTTGGAACAGTCATTAAAACTAAGCTTCAGAATTAAAACAAAAATAGTAATGGAACTTTGAAGCGAAAGGTAAAAGAACACAGTAAAATAAATAAAATAAATGGCTATAAATAGAATAATAATTAACAGGTTGTTGCTTTTTCTAAATGAATGTACTCGTAGCGCCATCTAGTTCAAAAGTTTAACATAACAACTGAGCTCCTTTTTAACGATAACATCCGGCCGTCCTGTTTACACGTTCGTCCTCGATCGTGTGGGTCTGATTCAAGAACTGCAAAATGAAACAAGTCCTGTTAAAACCTTATATTTTTCTTAAATTTTTATGACTTCTTACAATACCGGCTTGCATGTGAACTTGAGTAGCCCAAACTTAAACACGGCTTGACCTAGGTGATGTTCGTACAATATTACACTAGTCGTGTATCACCGCATTGCAATCTGTAACAACAGTGTTCATCACGGATCTCTGTTAACAATAACACGGCTTCAACTAGATGTTTATATAGGATCCCACTAGTCTTGTATCACCGCATTGCAATCTGTAACAACAGTGTTCATCACGGATTTCTGTTAACAATAACACGGCTTCAACTAGATGTTTATATAGGATCACACTAGTCTTGTATCACCGCATTTCCAATCTGTAAAAACAGTGTTCATCGTAGATTTCTGTTGTACATATCTTGTTCACAGGCACTCTTTATAGGTAACATTAAATGCGCAGCCGATATTGCAGAGAATGTATTAGACTTATTAATTGTTCGAAAGGCAATCGTTTAGAACACTTAACTATATCAAAAAAGAAATATGAATCAGGTTTCATTTTATGGTAACAGTTTCAAAAATGACATGTAAAGAAAATTAATATATTTGTGCATAAATTAGGAACAACGTACTTAGAAGAACTTTTAGGTCCAATAAAACTATCAAAAATTTACCAATATAGAAAAAAAAACTTGGGTCAGATAGGATGTAAAAAATGAAGTCACCAGTAAAGCCCCCCGGGGTTACAGAGCCCGCGGGTTGTATGCTAGCATTTTTCTTAATATTTTCATCTTGCTGTCAATAGTAACAGTGTGTTACACTTTGTTACAAATGTTTATAGCACCATGGTAAAAGCGTGCTTAAACCAATAGAATGTTTTATTACAAGTTCAGCCAATATCGTCACGCTGTCATCACTAGTAATACCCAGGCATTACACAGTCTTGGCCAACAGACGACACTGTCATTTACCAAAAATAAAAATTCGATAGCAGACATAATGACAAGTTTAGTATCACGCGAAAAAAAAACTTATTTGCACATTGAAACACAAGCGTAACATTAAGAAAATGAAATTTTATGAACAAACTTTTAAAGGAAAAGTAATTTGTTATTATGAAAGATATATGTAACTCACTGCCGGTTCACTATTGCTACCAGCTAGAATAACAATGTGCACAGTTAGAACTGACCAAATCACATGTCCTCGTGTTCTCCCGTAGTAAAGGTACACAGGTTGAAGCTCGGCCTACCTGACATTACCTCTGCTACAACTTACAAAACCGTTTCTGATATCTTTACTAATCGCAGTCAGTAACGAATATTCAAATTGGTCAGCGGTAAAGGTATATAGGTAGCCGAAAAAAAAAACTCCCTGTACCTATTTCATCTGAAAATGGTTTAGCAATTTGTGCGTTAACAAAATGATTAACAAAGTAGGTAGGTAGTCAAAAAAGAACGATAGTATCCAGTATAAACCTTGTCTGTAAATGCACTAGACATCAATTAAATCTGACAAACAAAACTGTTATATCACATTATACCGTTGGTTTATAATTGAGCTTGCTTAATGTCACTTATTTACCTTAAAAAATCATTAATCATAAAAAGTAAGTAATAGGTAAAGAGAGCAACTTTCTTTTTAGTACTGTTATTCTTGGTTGTCAACACTACTTCAACCACTGATCTAGAGTGTCATTTTTAAGCTTCCAGCACCCATTCTCAACTTGCTTCCTTCATTAGAGGAGAGTCTGAAAACTCAAGAAAAATCTCAAGGTTTTGTCCCATGTTACTTGAATAAAAATTGATAAATACTCGTAACTCTCAGCCAACAACTTTGATAGTTAATTATACGAATACTCATAGCATATGCAATCTATATAAAATATCAACTGTCACTTTTAACTTTAAGATTGTATTCGGTTATTTATGCAAGTTTGCTAAAATTTACTTTTGGTACAGACCAACCAATTCAATTTTTGAAGTAAAGATTAAACGTCTTTGTTTAATGCTTACATTTGTAGGTATTCAGAAAAATATCAGATACCAAGTTTATAAATTGACTTCTTGCTTTGAAATGACTACAAATATTCAAAAACACTGTTTCACGGAAATAATTGCGTGCACTCTAGATTCGGAAATATTTAACAAAAATGTTGCCATTACTTACTCCCCAGTGACTGTACTGTACTCGTTGGGTACAAATAAATACTTTTGAAAAGGTAAAATTAACCGACTGCAAGAACTAGGTACTCATTTTCTTCATACATAAACTTATCTCAAAAGCAAAGGATAAGCAGAGTATTTTTAAAGTAACAAAAAAAATATTGCTTTTTCACTTGGATTCGCAAAACTAATAAGTAACAAATGTAGCATAAAATTTTTATCATGGATAGACGTATCCATCGTCGAATCTTCGATACAGAATACTACTCTGGGGAAACTACAGATTTCAATAAAGCGTTTATAGCACAAAAGAGATGTATTCGCGCTATAGCTAATACCACTCCATTAACAAGCTGCGAGCCTCTCTTTAAAAGGTTTAAAATATTAAGTGTGCCCTGTCTGTACATATGTGAAGCCCGTTTAATTGTAAAGACACAACTTTTTATTTACAAGGAAAGATGAATATTGTAAATTTTTTTTACTTGTTTTCCTGATAAGACTATTGGTGCCTGTCAATAACCTAGTCAGCTATAAGGTCAAAAAATTGCTACCACATGTGCGTCAAAATTAACAATAAATTACCGACAAATATTTAAAACTTCACTATGGTAAAATTTAACATAAAACTATACCACATATACTACATACCGCAAATAAATATTTTCTTAAAAGAATTATTTTTTACTTACGGGTTCTGACCTTACCCAACGTTTTCAAATATACGAGTAAGTATACGAGTAAGTCTCACTCCGAGAGTTATCACTGAACTGGTACAGATTGTTTAATCGATACACGAAAAATGTAAAAAAAAACGTGCGTACTGATTTCTGCATTTGTTCAGGATGAAACTTTAAATGTGGGGCGCGCGTCTATCCCACTTCTGATTTTAGAAATGAAAACCAGAAGCAGAATATTTAGATCACCATTTAATTCACAAAGCCTTTGATACAATTTACAGGTAACGATTTAAGGTTTCTAATTATTAACATTTCCTTATACAACAACAATTAAATAATAAGCAAGCACAGACACAGAATTTCAGTACGCAATCGGGCAGAGTTACAGCCGTTATCAAGATTAAAGCACTAATAATCCTCCCTTAGAGGAGGCCTCGCTTTTATAGGCGTTTTCTCCTACTTCGTCATATTTTTTATTCAACTACCGGCGTTGATTCCTAACAGATTAAATAACTTTATTACAGCTGAACATCAAATTTCATTATTATTGTCATCAAATAAGTAAATTTAACCTCTAATTTAAAGTTTGCTTGCATGTCTATGTCTATTTATAAATGTTGACCATAAGTCAAGTTATGTATATTATAGGATAAAATAATAATAACAAAAACCTACATCTTCAATTCCGTTTTGTTTGTTTTGGACATATCTTGAGGAAAAGTAAAACCAAAACACCTATTTCGCGCTTATCCCACCGATTCCCACTCTTCCAACTCCCTTCTGCCAGAGACGCGTAGTTTTGGTACAGTAATAGAGGGAAGGGGGTTTACAGCAGAGGTTACTGTCACTACGCATACGTTTTAAATGAAGGGCAAAGCCAAGTAATTAATAAAAGTCAAGTAATAACAAAATTTCATCATATTAACGATGTTAGAAAAAAATACACAAAGAAAATGGAAAGAACACAGTATGTCTTTCCACCTACCCGCTAAATCTCCCCGCACTAGGTGGCGTTAGTTAGCTTGGCTAGATACTGTTGCTAGTTACTGTTGTTAATTTTCATGACTAAAGAATATGATTTGTAAATTTAGTTGCTGACTAATTTAGAGGCTGAAATTTTATTATTAATATTTTATTCTATTAGTAGACAGGGGTTGAAGCTATAAAACAGTCATACTGGCCGACTTCCAAAATCAGTCGCTGAGTTATTAGTTCAGAAACAAATATATTTATCGGTAGCTCTGAGTTATTACAATATAATTGATGATTACAAATCGCCGCTGGTTCTTTGATATTCTGTTGAAGTACGTAGTAAAGATGATTTATTATCATAACAGAAGCTGTTCCATTAACTCGTTGCTAACATATAAAATATCCCTTTTTTAAAAAACTCAAAAAAAAGATAAATTAATTCGACATATTCTCTTATATATCTTAATATATATATTTCTTCTGTGCGTGTGTATGTGACTGAACTCCTCCTAAACGACTGGACGGATTATGATGAAATTTATTGTGTGTGTTCGTGGAGATTCAAGAATGGTTTAGATTCACAATTTGGGCCACTGGAAATGTTTTTTAATTACTTTTTTACTTATTTAGTTTTCCCATATAAATTGTTCCTGTCTGTCAAACGTTTTTTATTTCGTGCCGTGTCGTTCTAAACTTTGACACAGTCAGAATAACTGGACAGTTCGTATGTCATTATTTGTTTTATATTTTTTTTGACAGTAACATGAAATCTCTTTAAGATAATAAGAAAACAAATCCTCTTTCAATACTTTTAAGGCAGGACAACGTCTGCGGGATCCACTAGTATACATATAAAAGAGGATGTCTGTATAGATGACATCGCAAAACTCATAAACTATTCGACCGATTATTATGAAAATTGGTATGTAGGTGCCGGCTTAATATCAGCACTTTTTTAATTTACCTTTGTAGATATAATTCCACTAAGATCACTATTGACCGACAAAGAGTATGTAAAACGTCTATAATGTCGACAGCACTCTAGCACCACTAGATCCGCCACTGCTTTATCGTAACAAAGCCTTCTTATTAAGCTTAATATCCACCCTGTTATAATGATTGTTAATCCCTACTTTAATATTATAAATTCGAAAGTAACTGTGTCTGTCCTTCTATCTGCTACGCTTTCACGCTTAAACTACTAAACCAATTTTAATAAAATTAGGTACACAGATAGATTGGACCTTAGGAAAGGACATAGGATGGTTTTTATCCTACGGAAACCTATAAAACGGGACCACGCGGACGAAGCCGCTGGCGGAAGGCTAGTAAGTATATAATATGAAAGCTTTTTGATACTTTTGATCAAAATAAAGAATATACTGATACCCATGAAATATTTCTAAAACAGCGCATACCATGCGATTAGCATAAATGGAATCAGCAGAATTTGGATGAGTGATCTAAATTTGCATAGGGGCACGTCAAGTATACCACTTCACTTGTTTTCAGTAGATAGAGCAACAAATCCTATCCTTAGAGACCTAATGGAGCACCTGAAAACATTACGACATCCTTACGGCACGCTGAGGTATACTTTGGATATTCCCAATTTGTTCGCGTGCGAATCAGTAGGATTCTAAAGAGTGTTTTCCAATATTTAAATGCGTTCGAGTTAAATTATATTTTCGGCGGCCTAGATCAGTTCAAACAGGTCAGCTACAGCAAATACAAGAAGCGCAACCATCGTTTGAATTTGCAAAAAACAACGTGTAACATTATCTTGTACTTCCTGTACGTAACATATTACTTTAAGAATCCAGTTTCTGTGACTATGCCTTTGGCCTCAAATGTTAAGGATATATTGCTTATATAGAACAATAGGCTTTATATTTCTTAAAAAATGTGTGGTGTATTTTTCTTCTGCAAAATTTTGTTACGAAATGGACTACACGTACATACATGCTTAATTATCTATTTTCATTAAAGTACCAAAAACACGACTTCTATATATTTGAATGAATGAAATATTATGTTCTGATTCTGATGCACTTTCGTAAGCTGTAATAAATTTCTGAGAATTTCTCGTGAGGATATCTTGAGATCTCTCATGAGCTTCATTATTATTAAAAATGATGAACATGACAACACGACTAATGAAAATCTAAAGCAAAATGGTATATCCACATATTGCTTTATAAATATGGTAATACTACGTTTTGTAAGTGTTATTGGGTTTCATCTTTTTAAACGAACATAATAATATATGGACATGTGCGCAGCTTCTTAAGTACTTTTTTCAATTCGGTAAGCGTTGAAGTCCATATTATAGGTACTTCCACAATACTAAATCTTTTATCTCCTCTATCTTTGGCATGAATAAAATGCTGATCCTATATTACTTACGTCCTTACGAAACACTAACGTCAGTTAAGTGTGAATGTATTCAGAAACGGCCGCATGGTAGTCAGAGTCATTAATAGCAAACGGAATCTTATATTCTACGACAAAACGCTTTTAAGGACCAAAAACGCTTTGCTGGAATATAACGTTCGATAGAGCGGCGCCAAATCGCTAGTTGGAATTATAATTCTACCAGCACTTGACTAGTCTCTGTATACCTACCACTTGTGAGGGAAAATTACTTCGATAAAAATTAGAAATTGATTTATTTAATCAAAGTACATTTTCCGTCCCTTTCTCTTAGCGTCCATTAACTATTCCAGAAAAGAGAAATACTCGGGCAATTATTTATTTCGCGTTAGTTTAATTGCCAGATCCAGAACCAGATTTCATTTGCCGACTCGACTGATAACTTATAAAATAAATCATTTCGTTTATGGTATTCCGATTATTGCTTTGAATTAATCACTACATTCAGCAACCCAAGGTTTGGTTAGGTTATAATTAACTATTCATTATAATTTTCCTTTATAATCAATCAGACACAATTAAAGTCCCGCAAAAAAATAAGTTCCCGCTTGATTATCTACCTATACTAATATTATAAAGCTGAAGAAATTGTTAGTTTGAACGCGCTAAAATCAGGAGCTACTGGTTCGAATTAAAAAAAAATTGTTGGATAGTCCATTTATCGGACTTAATAAGGCTTTAGGCTATATAACATCGTGCTACGACTAATAACAAAGTCCACGCGGACAAAGTCGCGGGCGGCAGCTAGTTATTAATATGATTATTATTGATATGATAGAATGTGCCATTGAGTACATAAATCAACGTTATTATTTTTAACTTATAAATAGCACATTTTACCTGCAGAATTTCGCGACAACTTCCGTAAATTGTTATAATTTCTGTAAGAATAAATACCGCTTATTTTTGGGCATTATTTTCATGAAGGTAACATTGTGATAAATATAGCAGCGGAGGAATTTCATTACGTAACATTCACAATATACTAAAGTTATCTCTTATCTCTGAACACTTTCAGAAATCCTCTGAAGATAACAGTTGCAGCTGTTAAATACTTCCTTTCCAGTAGTTGAGGTGCTTTTACACTAACTATTGTTGAAATTGACATATTGCAGATATGTACGCGATTCACAACGTTTTCTTATTTTTTCGTAACATTATCATATCTATGCAAATAAATAAAATTGGAGTGTCTGTTTGTAAAATTAAGATAACCGCTTTTCACTATATCCGTATGAATATACGGTACATAAAATGTATAAACGCACTATACGAAAATAACATTTTTACAATTTTTGTCTGTGTGTCTGTTTGATCCGTCTAATCTCTGAAACGGCTGGACCAATTTTGACGAGACTTTCACTGGCAGGTAGCTGATATAATAAGAAATAACGTAGGCTACTTTTATTTTTGAAAAATTCTAAAACTAAAGTCCAGGCGGACGAAGTCGCGTGCGGCCGTTACTTTATATATATTGATATTCCTGTGAATGTTTTGTTGTAATAATCCATTGGTTGCATGCAAACATTGGATATTCATATTGGAAACGCAAGGTTTGTTTATTAAATAGATTCTCGTACCACGTCGCCGCTATACGCGGGAAATCGGTCGATGTGAATGGCTCTTAATTCGCAACCAGGCATCCGATAAAAGCAATGGGAAAACGGGAAGCAGCACTTGAATAACAAACAAACTATAAATCAGCCGATTAAAATTACTAGTTCGTGCAAAAGGCACGATTTTGGGACCATATTCAGATTGTTCATTTAGAATGTCCACATAGGGTGGATATCACATGTCTGCCGAAGTTATAAGCCTATGAGATGAGAAATATGCCGCAAGGTCAACGGAATGCTTCAGTATTTTTACCGTTTTAAATTTTTTTTTCCTTAAAAGACTAACCTGATGTTGATCTACACTCTCGTGCTACCCATCATCGACTATGGTGATGTATGCTACCCAGACCTAAACGAAGAACTTTAACATAAGCTAGAGCGCCTTCTCAACAATTCGTTAGTATGATCATTGATATTTAAGTTATTGAAGTCAGCTTAAATGGTTTTGTATTAAATCTAACAGCTTCTCCAAATTATCTAAAAGAAATTTTCGGTACCTGTGTTCATTTCATGGCAAAGGTCTTCGTTCCACTAATAACTAACGAAACTATCAGAAAGGCGCGAACAAAGTCTACATTTAAGGAGTTGTTACATAAACATCTGTTAGCAAGTATCTAATAAGTCATTATAAGTTGGCTTCATGTTTTTCACATTTTTGGCATTAATAGTTGCATAATTTACTAGTTTGCATAATTGTACTTATGTATGTATGTATGTATAAGTATAACTATTTATTTATGTTCATTAATTTTTATTCCAATAACTATTAAATTGCACATTTTCCTGCCTACCGTAAGTTCTCACCACAGGGTTGACTGGCAGAGAATGCATTAAGTTTTACCCTGTAACCCTTAGTTTAAGGTGTTACAAATAA
The DNA here is from genome assembly GCA_911387765.1 of Pyrgus malvae. Classification (NCBI taxonomy): domain Eukaryota; kingdom Metazoa; phylum Arthropoda; class Insecta; order Lepidoptera; family Hesperiidae; genus Pyrgus; species Pyrgus malvae. The sequence continues at coordinate 18,313,221 of OU426951.1, read as the reverse complement.
TAAATAAAAATAAATAAGTAGGTACAGCACTGCCAAGATTTTTGGGAGTAGATAATCACGCCAGATGAATACTAATTACGGCTAAATTTAATAGGTACCGAAGAACCAAACTATTTCATTTTCAAGATAATACCACAAAAAGACAAATAGGACCATTCAATATTTTATAATTCTTTAGATTCTTTTTTTCAACATTTTTTACGTCCCACTGCTGGGCACAGATCTCCTTCTCCCAAGTGAGAGGGATTTAGGCCATAGTCCATCACGCTGGCCAAGTGCGGATTGGTGGACGTCATGCTTTCGAGAAATTATGAATTTCTCTCAGGCATGCACGGCGATGGAGAACATCGTAGTCAATTAAATATCAAGATATTTTCCATCACCGTGGAGCAGCGATAAATGCGCACGTTTTTTACCACTCGGCCATCGCTGCTTTTGATTTATACCTTGTTAAACATTAACTAGTGCTGCAAGCTTTTACACGTTCCATTATTGAGTTCAAGTCCTACTGTGACACACAGTCCCATAAATAGGGAAGACCTAAAGCATACATTATCACGCTGCTCCACTTGATGGTGGAGCTGCGGTCTAGTGGCGACTTTAATTGATGACAGCTATCGACAACAACCGGTACTGGTAACTTAATATGCTTACTAATGCATGGAAATGGATTTGACTTTAAAATTTGCGTCCAGCGGTCACCCACCATGTCCGTTTCTTCTTGCTGCGCAGATCGCTTGTAACATACCAGCCAGCCGTCTGGCCATGCGGGCTTTTTGGTACAGAGTTACTGATTGAAAACTTCTTGGTACAGAGTTACTGTATATTTACATCCAAATCCAAATTTTTATTAAGATGCGGTTTGAGGAGTGTGTATTGCGGAGTGGGTAAAAAGGCAACACTCGAGCGAAACGCCGCGCGCTATACATACACACAGTGAACCACAGAACATATTAAAAGACGTCAGTGAACCGTGAGCGCAGCAAACATCAAATGTAGTGGCGCTACCTCACTATACTAAAATGAATAAAAAAAATTAACACGGTATCAGTCGCAAAATTTGGTACTATTCACAAATTATTTATTTAGAAAATTTCGTTGTCAAGACAACCCAATAAACTACTGTGCACGAGTCTCTTCCCATCATTGAGAATGCCTGGAGCTCACTCTACCAAATGTTTTGCCACCACCCATCTTTTACCCGACCGCACCACTGATTTAGCTGATGTGATTATATCTATCTTATTGTTTTTGAGTTTTAACATTGGCTTCAAGCCTATTCGCGTCCCACTAATGGGCATTGTCTAGTCTGTCCATATAATTAGGTTGATTTGGAGGATATTCCACCACGCTTCTGCAGCCATGCGTAGAGTTTAAACTCTCATGAACATTGTTGTTTGATTTTTTTACAACGTGTAATGACGTCCAAAATTTTAATTTAAGCTGCGGTTTGAGCAGTGTGTATTGCAGAGTGGGTAAACAGGCAACACTGAAGCCAAGCCCCGCTCTGTGTAAACACAGTGAACCGTGAGTGCCGCAAACATTAAATATAGTGCCACACTAGAGTGAGCTACTGAAATTACTAAGATATTATTATGACTAAGAAAATCCGGCCAAGTGCGACTCGAAAACGCTCACGAAGAGTTCGCTACTAAATCCATCCATTACCATTACCATTAAAAACGGCAAAAAACGGTAACAGATGTGATATCTGTTGTTTGGGAGGTACATTTAATGTTTATTTTATTTTTATTTCATTATTTACTTCAATGCGAGTATATAACCAAATATTCTGTAAATATTTCAAGTATAGATTCTTTAAACACGCCATTATCAATATTAACGAAAACCAAGTAAAAACACGTTTGATGTGTGAGAGCCCCCTTAAATATTTACTGTTTTTGGTATTTTGGTAGTATTATTTTAGTATTTTTTGTTAAAGCGGCAACTGCAATATTTAAATTATGAATATTTCAACTTTCTATAACTGTCACGGTTCATGAGATACAGCTGGAAGGACAGACAGATGGACGGACGGAGAGACAGTGGACTCTTAGTAATAGGGTCCTGTTTTACCCTTTGGGAACCCTAAAATACAAATATATACAAAATGCAATACCTACTTAATCAAATTACTTGAAACATTGAAAGATCATTAATTAAGCCCGGAACTGAAAACATTGTAAACATAAACCAATTTGCAATAAAAAGTACATAGTACAAAGAAAAATGAACATGAATGAATGAATGAAACAGAATTTTTATGTCTCCAAAACCACGAAACTTTATGCTTACTAGTAGCATTCGTTTTTATTACAGACGAATTAATTAATTTGTATATTAAAACCACATTTCATTAATTAAGTTTAAGAGATAGTCTTACTCTTAAATGTAACAAAGCAATTTCTACTTAAGTACAGTTTCTAGAGTTACTCAACCTTTCGTACTTCCGTACAAATTGAAGAATTACGGTCATTTACGACATTGTTCAGTTAACGAGGGTCGATGTTGCTTTCGCTCATCATTTTCCACTGTATGACAAGTAAATTTCAATGATGGAGCTCTCGAAGTACTCGTAACATTAAATCTTTTGTATTACTAGCTGACCCCGCGAACTCTGTACCGCCTTTAAATACTTGGGTTGCCCACCCCAAGTATTTTTCACTTAGGGGGATGAAAAATAGATACTACCTATTCTCAGATTATAAAGTGTGAATATAAAATTTCATCAAAATCGGTTCAGCCGTTTCTTATGGTAACAAACACTGTGACACGAAATTTTATATATAGACCATAAATAATAATAAATAAATAACGCTACATACTCATAGCCCCACACTAAGATTCCCTGTGTCGTGGGTATCATGGGCACACACAAAGACAGAAACACAAACACTCAGACCAAGTACAGAAATTAAAACTCATCATTTCAGTTTCTGCATCGCCGGGAATCGAACTCGGGACCCTCAGATCGGCAGTCTGGCATGGTAACCATTGCGCCACACGGGTCGTCGACATACACAAGTTTTTTGCTATGGGGCCTTCAAAATTCTACCCTGCAACTTGAGACACATACGTGGGATTACTTGAGACATTACGTGGGATTTGTATCACATTAACTTCTCAACGCCACCACCACCGCTGTTGTTTGGACCGCTGGAAGACCGGTTCGAGAAGCAAAACAGAAGTCCCCAGAAAAATATTTAAGTCACTTCTTAACCCCGGACAGAGGATACCGTTGCTAATATGAGCTACAGTATCTTCTGCCTGGCTTAATACCGAGCTACAGAAATCTTTACGATTTTACGTATTGAAATGAAATTTTCGTATAAATTCGCCAGGCAAATTCTGGTAAGGCGCTCCAAACAACATTGTTAGAGGTCACAAAGTCCCTAACTACTCAAAAAGATTCCTTCCTTGTAACCTTATTACGCTTAATTTACCGCTTTATAACTTTAAGCCCACGATAAAGAGGGTTATTGATAAGAGAAAATGTTATCCGCGAGCTTGTGGCTTGAAAGTTTATGAGCGGTTTAGGAATCCTATGGAGCGAGCTAATAACGTCGAAGGGTCGGACGATGGTTCAAAGTTTTAAACAGCGACATCTGGCGGACTGTCGCAGCGCTTATTGTTTTGAACACACATCGCCGTAACAATAGATCTGTTATTGCACCCTGTATCGGTTCCATTACTATGCCGATGTTAGTGCTGTATCGAAATATAGACCTAATAAAATATAAGCTGTGCGGCTTATCGTTGGCTAATTGTATTAGTTTTTAGAAAATCCTTCAAGTTGTGATACATTTTTTCCTTCAGAGACAAGCGTTAGATATAATATTATTTTATTATAGAAAGATGATACTTACTGAATAATTATAAGAATGATAAGAAAAATTATTAAAAAAAAGTTCACTTAACCCTCTACTACCTGACCCTAATTTCTTATAAATAATAAATAAATAACGCTTCACACTCATAGCCCCACAGTAGGGTTGATATACCCTGTGTCGTGGGTACCATGGACACACACAAAGACAGAAACACAAACACCCAGACCGAGAACAGAAATTTAAACTCATCATTCAAATTTCTGTTTCGCCGGGAATCGAACCCGGGACCCTTCGATTGGCAGTCCGGCATGGTAACCATTGCGCCACGCAGGTCGTCAATAGTATTTATACGTAACTACCTCCCTTGAGTCTCTCAGACTCCCATACTTTGAACTCTTAATAAACAAAAACTATGATATATGGAAATAAATAAAAAGAAACATGATAGTTTGAACACTTATTTATTTATTAAAAGTAAAAAATTAATATGACCTTATACCTTATACATAAAAACTACACTTGTTGTTAAAGTGAGCAATTTTTTTTCAAAAGTTTAAAAGTTTCATTAAACGAGATCTTTTAAAAAAAATAACAAAAATTAGGAACTCTCTTCATAAATTCGTTAAAGTTTAGTGACTAATCAACATAATGTAACATAAATTTTTTGAAAAAAAGATTTTTTGTTAAAAAATTGCAAAACTCAAACTTTACAATTTTTCACGGCATATTGAGGACGTCATGTAGGAGCCCACCAGGCATGTGGGCTTCTTATATATGAAACATTAGTACTGAATCTGGAATCGAGCCCGAGGGTTGCGAAAAAGAACTTTCTTCTGGTACGTTTACAATTTCAACACCTTCGATCTCTGTATCCGATGCAGAATCACAAGGAAGAACAAAATTTTCATCAACCTCTGCCTCGTGTTCGCTGCACTGTTCTTCAAAACATTCCTCTTCATTCGAAGAAAGGACGTCATCCAACCAACGCTCAGTATTTTTATCATTCGACGACATTTTCAACAAAAAACAAAAAAAAAGTTTCTTGAAAAAGTCACGTAACTCTCAGACTCCACGACATAGTTTTTTACTCACCAAAACGCAGCGTGAGCGCTTGTGACCTTGATGAGCGTAGGCGCGGTACTGCAGATAGAGGGGCGAAGGTACACGGACGCACGACCGTTAACAAACCTTGCTAGTAAAGATATAAACAAAAATGAGACTGCTGGAGTCTGAGAGACTCCGGTCAGGTAGTTAAGGGTTAATAACACTTTTCACTTTTTTGCTTGACGGAGGTTAAGGTTGTTCCATGTATTTTAATACCTTTATCAATAACATACTAACTTAACCTAACAAACTCCTCAATCATTACGCGGGAAAATTTGAAACGGAGACCTTTGCGTCGAACACCGAAGTCTTAACCATTCTGTTATAATTACTTCATTAAACCATTTCAATATCCACATTCTAATACGTGAAAGGCAAGCGCCTTATGGAAAGGATGTATTTCAAGGATGGTCCCACAGAGAAAACAAATGGATGTGCGTTATTTGAAACTCCGTGGGTAGTCCTATAATACGGAAACCACGATTTGATAATGTATTCGTAAAGAAATCAAGGAGAAAGGAGAACCTTCGAAAATCGTTTAAGTTACCTTGTGTTGGGGCGTCATTAATTTCTATAGAACAATTAGTAAAGAAATCATCTGCGGTGGTGAAAAATGAACGTTTCTTCGGTTCTCGCTCACTTTGCGCTAAGGGATTTGGTTCCCTCTTCTGTTTTATTTATTTCTTACGTAGGTAGCAATTCAGCATATTAAGGCAATTCTAAGAGTGGCTAAATTACGTAAGTCATTACGAGAATTTGACCCCGAATGTTTAATGAAAAGCTTGAAATGAGAATTCACGACGTAAAAATATCTTTTAATTTCTTTGAAAGAAGTAATCATTAGTAAGAGTACTTATAACAAAATGTTTTCGAATGAAATTTCAAACGCAAAATAAAATTATTATTCCGTATCGATTCATCTTTTCTGTTTTTAGTTTTTACTACAACGTGGAGTACGTTATTATATTACATACGTAATTACAAAAAATAAATTGAAAAGCTTTTGAAAAATATATAGCTAATCCTCTTTTCATAATTTTCAATATTTAATGCTGTTGGTTATTGTAAAGTTTCGCGTTTCGCTAAAGTGAGTGTGTACACTCACACACATGACACAAGTGAAACTTTAAATTATTTATAATATAGATTTTTTTCAACAATCGGCTTCATCCGTGTGGGCACATTTTTCGCGTATCTCCAGTCAGTAAAAATCAGGTCAGTCTGTAGCACCATGCGACGTTCAAGAAAACTTCATTGTTTTCTAAACTATAGTTAATTAATTTAATAAATTACTACCCTGGATGACTTTTTGTTAAGTCATCCCCCACTTAGAAAACGATTTATGGTTATTGAGAACTTTCACTATGTTATATAAAAGGTTTTATAAAAAAAGTTTAGGCGGTTCTAAGTCCTTGATTTTTTTAAATATAATTCGCTGGGATTTAACTGGAAACTTCGAGAGGGTAGATAGACTTAAATAAAGATACTCAAAAAAGTAAGTTAGTAAAATAAATGGTGCTCTAAATCTAAATACGAAGAACTGCAATAAATTTCATTGTGTGTGAAAGAGGACAATGCGACACTCCCCCCTTTTTCCTCTGCGCTCCTAAACGACTTAATTTTGTCGTTTTTGCTTTTGCTTGCTTTAATCCTTACAGAACATTTTTTGAGCATTTACAATTAATGATTTCATTTGATATCCAGTTGCGGAAGATAAAAATACAAATATGCTTTATCGTTCACCATAAAAAAGATCCTTCATTTTACTTTGTTAGGTACACATTTTATACTACTACCAGTGCAGGAATTTTATAAGATTTTTGTATAAGAGTATAGAATACAACGTATTTTTTAAATCGTGTATTTAACTCTTACTCAATTAAAGTGACGTGAAAAATACCTATGATGAAATGAAAGATGAAATTACCTATAGGATATCAGATGGTATTCGTTCAAAACGGAATTTTCTACACTAAAATGCAGATTATATTATTAGTTACATTTGCAGTTGAATTATTTTGTTAACCTATTGGTTAATCGAAGTATGGGAAACACTTCGATTTTTTTGTATGTTATTGTACTTGTTTATCAACAATAAGTATAATGTTATCAAGAAGGATATTTTTCATTTAAAGATAAAATGGTAAATAAAGAAAAAAAAATTGGGAGAAAATGATCATATAGATAGGTAATACAAAAACTACCCAATTTCCGTTTATTAATTAAAGGTTTATGAAAATTAAATTCTACAAAAAACATTGTAACAAGATTGTTTACCAAAACTATCTTCTAAGAGAAAACGGAGTAAGAATAATAATATTGCTTAAAACTTAGTTCGTTAAGGAAAGCTACGGCTAAAGCTAACCGCGGGCAGGACGCGCGAGATATTTACGATTTCCGCTTCCGACCTCTCCACGCTCAAATGTAAAACGATGTCGCTCAATACAAAATGCGACTTAAATGCGACAAATTAGTTTTTTGTTAGAATTAAGTACTTCCTCAATGTTTAATGAAACGTACTTTTATGAAATTAAGGAGGGTCGAGTTTTTCTTTGAAACTGAAAAAGCTAGAAATTCAGTTTTTCATTTTTACTTTTTAAGAAAGTTTGGTATCATTTTCTCTGCAATGCTTTCTCAACAACTGGTCAATTTATAAATTAAAAAGTGTAGATATGTATTTTGTATGTATGAACTATATATGTATGAATCTCTAAATAAAATCTGGGCTCATAAACGCGTCAGCGCCCTTTGCACTTTAACGCGTTTGTTTAATTTAAAATTACAGCGTGTTTTTTGTTCAAATTAAGTCTAAAAAAACAATTATCATACCTACATCACGTTGATACCTTTACGGGATATCTGGTAATAAAAAAATCGTAGTGTGTTATAAAAAAGGAAAAATGTGCCGCCCGTATTAATTCTCATTTTTATTCGAAATTCTTTGGTTGTCTTGGTTACGATACTCATAACATAATCGTGCTTAGCTGGATGTCCTCTAACTTTGTTGCAAAGCAAATAGGGATATAATATCAGACACTGGTGGAAATTATAAATATTTGTGTTATTAATGGTCATTTTTAACAGTACTGACATGACGTTTAAATGTCTTCAATCGTTACCTTAATCACGCCATCTTTCTATAGGGGCACGTGACTTACGGAAATAATCTGTTCCCCTTATAATTCGCATAACAAAGGTAAACCCTTGTTAAAACGCATCTATAGGCATTGTAATGTCAATCAAATTCGTAAGAACGGACAGATATAATCGTAAAGAGCGTAACTTAGCGCAGAAAACGTATAAATATTTTAAATCTATCTTCTAGTCTGCACTATATAATATTATAAAGTTACGAAGGAATCCTAAATCTTTTTTAAATGGTGTTCAATACTACTAGAAATATTAGTATTTTGAAATACCTACTGGTCTTACTTACACACGTTTTTCTCGCCGTATTTTCATGTTCCTTATTTTTTTCTAAAGATATTTGAAAACAAATTGGATTCCCTGCTGATGAATGGCTTGGCTTAGCTGCAACCCTTTTTTTACGTGGGCACGGGTCTCTCCCATTATGGAGCTTACTCCACCACGCTGCTCCAATGCGGGTTGGTGGAGATGCGTGTTAGTGGCTAACCCGCTGTCGGATGTTTTCAAACCGCCCATAAGGCCTCCGACAAGGTTTAACGACTGTTGTCTATCGACAAAAACCGGGACCGACGGCTTAGCGTGCCCTCCGAAGCATCCGTGCTTAAATTTTTTGCCACTAGCGGTCGCCCATCTCACACCCGACCACGCCCGTTTGGCTTAGCTGCATAGACCGCTTGGGTTCTACGCTAGCCGCCGAGCCATGCGCGCTGATGAATAGTTATGATAATTAGAACACAACATTTCTTTTCCTGTCTTGAATATCTAGGTTTCTACAATATTTGACTGAGCTTCATAAAGTTACAAAGGAAGCCTAAAACCATGAATATTCACTGGACCGTTCCTTTTCATCGTTTTGCTGTAAGCCGTAGAATGTGTAGTAAAATGTGATCGCTGAAGGACCAATTTGGGCGCAATAAAGCTCGATAAAATTCAGAGAGCGATAAGACCTTGTCCAGAGGGGGCGAATTGGTTGCAAAATGTTTTGCGCGAATTCTTTCGCTTGTCAGCGAGGTAGCGCCAATACGGCCACTAGCATCTCGTAAATCGAAAATTCGCTACCGTGAATTGCACGAGTCGTGATGATGGTAGAGATGCCTTATTGCGTCTAGATACTCGTAACGTGTGCTAGGTAAAGCAAGTGCACGTATCGAGGGAATTTTTCAGTTAGAAATGTTATTTGCTCACGCTTTAGTATGCTAGGTCTAAGTGTTTAAGTACGTCCCGATAAGATTAAACAGAGGGTAGTGACGAATAGACTGGTATCCATTATTTTTTTCTAAATAAATCTCATATATTATATTATATTACCATGGCTTCCTCTAATTTACCGAAGAAGGATTTGGATATCCTATAATATTTTGTTCTAAACTTGATAAAGTTACAAATGAAATCAAAAGCCATGAATTCATATTGCTACCATCGCTATATTGATCCTTATGCCGCAGCCCGTAGAATATGATCATCTTAGGGCCAATATCGGCACAGTGAGTCTCGAAAACATGTCAAGCATAATATGAGTACGTTTTGATAAAAATGCCCATATTTACCTACTGCACTTATTGTGTGTCGTCATGTTACTGTTGTAATATTATATACTGTAACGCAAATCAATGTTTTTTAGTATTTAAATGGAGCAGCAGACTATCATTCAGGAGATGTGATGCTAAGTAATCGCTGAAGCCTGGAAGCGATGCGATGTATGTAAAAGAACTGTGTAAAAATTTATTGTGTTAAATGTATGTTTTTGTAACTAATAATAAATCTTTGAAAATCTTTGCATACACAAAGTTACAAAATTAAATTCACGCAACGCTTTATTTTTATAATGAGGAGAGCCACACAATAAATTATCGATATAAGAGCAAATGTTTTTTAAGTTTAGTTTATTTTTAAACAATAAAGTAATTTCTATACAATAAGTAGACTTTTTTATTTGCTCTATGGTTCTTACCCTACATCTATGCATAAAAAATAATCATGACCCCATCTACTATATTATATTAAACCGAAAAATGGCTCGGATTCCATCAGTTAGTGTAAGTTGGGACAGAACCTTACAAACCTACAAAGGAGTCTAGTAGCCATATTCACTGAATCGTTCCTTTTCATCGTTCTGCCGCAGACCGCAGAATATGATCGTTGGAGAGCCAATATTGGCGCAGCAAAGCTCGATAACGATTAACATTCGGAGAGTGGAAAGTGCATCTATAGGTACGTTCCGATGACAATTATTTTTACAACCGCAACCGTACTACCTTTTGTGTTTCTTGAATGTATATGTATTTATTAAGAAGGAAGAACTTTTATGGTTCAACCGGAGAAGTGCTACCCCTGCACCTACTGAGGCGCGGTCGCAGCCTTCAAATTGGGGTAGGGTCGCCAAGAAATTAGAAATTTGGGGGAAAAGGTGTTTTGGTGTACAGTTTTAGACTAGACTTACTTGAGATGATGAGACGATCATCATCCTTTAGAGTAGCAGCGCAACTGTATACGACCACAGGCAATGTGTGTGTTTGTGTGTAGATGTCTATGGACCGCAGACACCACTTAACCCGAAGTGGTGTACTTGACCATATGCTTCTCCATTCAAATAAAAATAAAGTAAATCAGTTTCACTGAACAATCAATCACATTCGAGTAGTCGCGGGAGTGATATAGTAAATTTCTGTTCTCAGTCTTGGTGTTTGTGTTTCTGTCTTTGTGTGTGTCCATGGTACCCACGATACAGGGTATATCCACGCTACTGTGAGGATATGAGTATGAAGCCTTTTTTATTTATTTTCCAAAATAAATTTATTACTAACATACATTATCTCAAGTATAACAATTACATTACTATGCAAGTCATAACTGTTGCTGACAGCTGTCCCGTCTACATATCCGTTCTAAAATATTTCTTTGTTCTACAATTATTTTAAATGAATATTTTTTATAATCTTAACGCTTCATTAAATTCTTTATAGCTTAGCTATTTTACAGATAAATAACCTGGATAATAATAATAGACCCATACCCTAAAGCCATTTCATTTACGTAGTCGTAAGAGGCGCCGCACCTGTGATCACCTATAATGGCTCCCCATTTGTGAAAGTTCCCTCGTGTGTTTCGGCTTGTTGTAGTTACTTAGGCAGTTATCTTGTATAGTTTGGTAAATAATGTTATTCAGTTTCTCCATTTTACTTATATTAAATTCTGTAAAAATTTTGGATAAATACTATCAATTTACCTTGCATAATTATTGCCTGTATATAAAACTTCGTTCACTCCAAGATTCATTATTCACATTCACAATTCATTATAAGGTTGGTTTTTAAAATTGTTGAAACGCTTCATCTTTTTTAGGGTTCCTTACCTCGAAAGGAAAAAACGGAACCCTTATAGGATCACTTTGTTGTCCATCCGTCTATCTATTTGTCTGTCAAGAACCTTTTGCTTAGGAATGCGTGGAGGTATCAAGCTGGAATTAAATAATCAGGTCTACTGTTCATTGGAGATGTGAAAAACTTTAGCCTAAATAATAAAGTTACCATTCTGATAGTTTTAAAAAAGTAGCAGCCTGGCTATTGTTTTTTATGTAACTGTCAAACAAAACAGATGACAAAGTAAAGGTAGTTCAAATTGTACATGTACAGTATTACTGCTCTACACTATTTACAAAAAAGGCACCAATATTTACTTAGTGAACTCAGACCGACACACATTACGCAAACTATTAGCACAATCACTGTGGTATAAGTACAGTTTTAATTAATCCGTAACGTGGCTGTGTTCCCGTGTTAATTTTCAAATACGTGGAATAAACGAGCCGTCTCACCCTTCCGTTGTTAATGTACTCGTAATAGAAGTGGCAATTCTATATTTGTTAATGTTAGTGAAGTGTTCAGACTCACAGTTAGTGGATTTTGTCGCGGGGTTTTTTTTTCTTTCATTAATGACAATTCATGATCAGTGCATATTGCCAGTGTGTAGTAAAAACACTTGAGCGCAATTTTATTCAAGTTACTGCTTTTAACAATGATTTCATGTCAAAACAAAGGCTGTCAGATATCCGAGTAAACCGATGGCGCTCCTTGTATTGTGGCGATGGCTTCTTTACCAGAATGCATCTGATGAAGTTTTGTGAGGCAATCCATAAATAAAATGCCACCAACATTAACATAACGAGAAAATACAAATAGTAATGAAAACAAGACAACATGACATGCCTCTTTGCAGTTACCGCCAAGGCTCCTACACTAACTTTTATGATTGCTAAGAATAAGATTAGAAGTAAAAAGCACGTGAACAGGGTATCAAAATTTAGATCAACTACTGTACTACGAACGCATGTGAATTACAGAAAATATATTTGGCTCTGAATTGCCTCCTTCTTGAGTAAAGCCGTTTACATAAAAAAAAACTTTTACTATTTTTGTTCGTTTATCACAATTACGATTCACATGTTTCGGCGCTGCACGGGCGCTAACACGTTTTAGACGTTGCCAATCATCAACATTTAAAGCAAAAGCTCCATAAGCGGCTTTAAACATGCCCACTCTTTATTTTTCTTTACATTTAACACCATTGCTAAGAAGAACCCCGCCGAAACAAGTGATTATTTTCAGGTGACTTTTATAAATGCAAAGCAATACAAAAGATGCTGAAACATGTAAAAAGTGCGTTGACTACACTGAGGTGCGTCACTACTACGTAATATAGTTTTTAATACAGTTGCTCAAAAAGTGGCGTATTGCAGGGACGTATAGCGTTCGGGAAGTGGGCTATTACACACTCGTGCTTTTTCTTTACCTTTTCCGAACTCGTGCGTTCTCTTTCCCAACTGTCAAAATAATGTCTATTAAAAAAAAACAACCACGAACTTTTAGAAATTTTTATGATTCATGCAAATATTTCTAAAAAGAAGCTACTAAATTGTTTCAATATCAGATTTAATGATTTGATTCAATGAGTTAGGTTAGGTTTCATTTTATTTCATTAACATTTTCATTTCATATCAATAAAAAAATTCTACTGAAGACTTGGCTGTATAGGCATAATTCCCTTTGCCTGCTCAGAACCCATTCTGAAGAAAACAAAAAAAACTCTGCATATAGGTATTCTTTTACGGTTGGCGCCATTTTTCAAAAATGTTATTTGTGAGTTTTTATTATTTTATTAAATTGCTTAATTTTTTCGCAACTGTATTAAAAATAGTTGTTCAGTACAATTCAATTCACGAGAGATGAACACTGCGCAGAAAGAATTTTTTAGGTCCCCTTACAGGCGCGGGGTGAGGCGCGGGCGGAATGCATCAAGAACGGAGCAACGCCATTGGTGCGCCAAATGGTGCGTCACTGCTGGGCACCAGTGATATTCGTCTATCGAGGCATTGATGCATTGATTTGATTGATTCATGAGTGTACATGCGCAGACGGCCGCCATTTGTGTTCAACTCTCGTGAACCAAACTATACACGTGCGGAACCGTCATTTCCGACAGCCTTTCCGCACTTGTAATGAAATATACTATTAAAGGTTTTCTACGGTAACGACAACTTAAACTTCTTAGCTTACATACTTACATACTACGCTTATTTATTAACGAGTGAAGTTGGCTGCAATATTGTTGCAAATCATTGATCAGGCCTGTAGCTTACTCCGCCACGCTGCTCCAATGCGGGTTGGTGGATATTTTTTGAACTTATACAAAAAATCAAATACAAAACTCTCCTTAACCTAATAAATAATTTTAATGGAATTTGACAAGTTGATACCAATTTGTATCCGACATTAAATTTGTCTGATTTAAATTAGTATTTTTATTAAGAAGAGGATATACTTTTTACTTTTGAGCGTGGAGAGTACGGAAGTGGAAGTCATAAATATCTTGCGCACTCTGACAGGTGTTAGTCTACGTGGCTCTCTTTGATGCTCCAGGTTTTTTTGTAATGAATTAATAATTCATAATTCATACAGCAGCAGCAGCTACTCCAGAGGTCATTTCTTTTACTATGTACGACAACCGCAGGAATCTACCACCGATAAATAATACAATTTTACACGTATGAAAACTGAAATTTTGCACCCTGTATTGAAAATATTAGAGCAGCGATGGCCAAGTGATAAAAAATCGTGGTCTTTGACGCGACCGATTCCGGGTTCAAATCCTCGGCGCACATCTTTGCCAAAGAAATTTGTAATGTGCGCGTTTATCGCTGCTTAACAGTGATAGAAAACATCGTGATATTTAATTGATTACGATGTTCTCCATCGCAGTGCATGCCTGAGAGAAATTCATAATTTCTCGAAAGATCCACCAATCCGCACTTGGCCAGCGTGGTGGACTATGGCCTCACTAAATCCCTCTCACTTGTGAGATGGGCCAGCAGTGGGACACAAAAAAGGTTGAATTTTTTTTAAATATTAAATTGAAAATGTCAATTTTAGCAATAGTACTTGACTTATACGTTGCAGTACTCAATTGAATATTACTAGTTTTTTTTTGCATTTTTTGCTGAACATATAGAAGTATACTCGTTTAAAATTAATAACATATAAACACATACTACTACGATGCCAAAACGAAGGTATATAAAAATATTATTAATAAATAATATTATTATTATATGCCTAGAATTGTCAGGGCCCCTTATTTTTGTGACTTTATATAAAAACTAGCTGTGCCCGCGACGTCGTCCGCGTGTATAAAGACTTTTATAAAATGGATTGATTAAATATTAAAGATTATTTATTTGCATTGAATAAGTAGTAGGTAGATTATTATTACATTATAGTGAAATCACTTATAATACAATGTTCATATGTTCAGAAGAAACCTAATGTATTTTTTCTAAATCCTTCAAACCTAAAACAGTAGGTAAGGAATGCTTAGTGTACCTACTGATCTTACTATCCACTTTTCTCACGTTTCGCTTTTCTCGCGCAATCAGATTCTCTTTACAAATATGTACCTCGTTTATTAAAGTTAAGCGATACTGCTGTGCCCGTGGCTTCATCTATGTTAAAATAGTATCTTTAGTAAATTAGGTGAATTTATACTGCAAAGAATGTATAGACTCATTCTATATACATAGCTTTAACCTACTGCAGAAAAGAGGTGCACTATACAACTACTTGTAGTTGGGAGATAAAATTTCTAAACATACACGTGCTTAGGATTAAACAATCGGAAAAATAATTGTAAGGTCAATTAATAAACTATAGGTTTAAAACTTGCGGACAGCAGTTTGGTCATAAGTCATAACTCATATAACATTGTGAAAACTAAAGCAGAAGTAAGGGTCTCTACACAGTGTGCTATCTGTATTTGGAAATAAAGAATATTTTTATAAAGAATCTTTAAAGAATCCTTAATATCTCCATCAATCAACGTGTGTGGATGAGCCTTCAGCCCGTACGCAATAAAGAGACGCAAAAAATGAGTTATCATTGGTCCAATTAACAATGTTCAGCATCATACGTATACCTACCCAACGATGGGACAACCCGCGTGGCGCAATGTTTACCATGCCGGACTGCTAATCGAACTGTCCCGGGTTAGAATCCGGGCGAAGCAGAAATTTCAATGATGAGTTTAAACTGTTCTCGGTCTGGCTGGTTGTGTTTCTGTATCTATGTGTGTTCATGGCACCCACGACACAGGGTATATCTACCCTAATGTGAGGCTATACGTGTGAAATGTTATTTTTTATTTTTTTTACACTATGTACTTACTTTTATTAGACTTAAGGCTTTTATTTGAAATTATCTCCATCGAATCACTTTGGAGAAGAAATGAATATTGCTCAATAACGCCTTCTACCGTATGACATGTAAACTTTGTGGTTGATAAATCGAATGTCAAATTACGAAATAGGTAGATATTGAGATTAACAGTTGGTTCACTAAAAGTTTAACTATTCGTCACCTAGATGTCTGCAGTAGTCTCGTTTTGTTAAGGCTTTGTACATTCTGTATGAAGGTTTAGATTCCGTATCTTACAACCTTAATGCTGGATGCATTGAGATTGTAAGATTTGGATTTCGGTTCATCGGAGCTAGAGGCCTCCTCAATATTGGGAGAGCTCCATGCTCAGCAGTGGAATGCTAAAAAGATTGCAGCTTGATATAATGTAGCAATAATAATCGTTTCAGCTGCAGCCTATTCATAATCTTCCACCCCAAAAGAAGACTAATAAGCTGAGCAACTAACTCAATGGAGCCTGTGATGTAAGGTTCGGCGGCGGTAAGGCTCGCGATGCGCTTATTAGGTACCTAGTCTAGCCATTCTCGGCCAACGAAAGAAAATACAGTAAGCTGATCTAAGTATATTTAATATAGTCGACAATATTAGTAAGAGTTCAAAATAATTTTAGGTAGGTACTTAAATTTAAACTTTTATTTATGGTTTTAAATGGGCTGTTACCGAAACTTTCATACAAATTCCCCAAAGTGCCTTTTAAGTTTATGTCGCTTATTGTGTAAATGAACATATTTTTTTTTGTTTATCACTCGATTGATATGAAATACACACTAATGTTACGGAAATTCATTCAACAATATATCTGTAAGCACATCATTCAAAGAAGGGAAAAGAATTTGAGACTGAAATATTAAGTTAAGGTTAATTATCGTACGCTTGAGATACCAACTTTCGAATCCATTTTATTTGCTATTGAGGGGTAGTTTTGAAAAAAGCTTAAATAGAATTCTTACTATGTTAGTAAAGATTACAAATACAAAATTATAAGTATATTACTCTGCACAAAAATATTCTGTACATCAAGTTTCGACACTCAATTTTCAAAGAGTTTCAAAGAAAATTGACATTTAAAGGGTGAATTTCGGGAAATGCTGAAACACGTATTCTTTTATTTTGGTTAGAAAATATTTATACCAAATTTCAAGAAAATCTATTAAAAAAATCCAAGTTTTCCATACAAATTTTCATCGCTCATTTCACACCCTTAAAGGGTGATTTTTAAAATTATCTATAGCCTAAATGTTAGCGAGGACCAATATATATAAAACAAAAAAAGTTTCATCAAAATCCGTCCAGTAGTTTTTGCGTGAAAAGCTAACAACAGACAGACAGACAGACAGACAGACAGACAGACAATAATTTCAAAACTTATATTTTTAGCTTCTGTTACTTATAAAAGGACCCCTAGAAGTATTTTTTTAAATTTATATGCAATGTACAGAATTGACCCTGCTTACAGTTTTATTATATGTATAGATATAGATGTCAAATGCTACTTTTATTATGCTACATTTTATCTTACAGGTGAATTGTTTTTTTATAAATTAAAGCAAACTGAAATTATTCTGTAAGGAAGGAAGTGAAAACGACGAAATTAAGTCACTTAGAAGCGTAGGGCGCAGGAAGGAGGGAGAGTCGCATTATCGTTATTCACGCACAATGAAATTTATTGCTGTTTTCTAATTTAAATTACTTTTTATTTAACTTGCCAGTTCCATTTAAGAAAATAAAAAGGCGATGTCCAGTATTTGTAATGTGCAATGGTTCGAAATATGAAGAGTTTTGTGTTTCTCGACTCTTACTGTCGGCGTAAATAATTAACGTCTAAAATTCCTCCATGATATGTACTGTATAACACAAGTACAATTTTAAGTTAAATAAATAAATAAATAAATATCATTGGACAATTCACACAACACCATCTGATTCCAAACTAAGCAGAGCTTGTACTATGGTAATCAGAAAGCTGATAAACATACTTATATAATTCTAAATATATACTTAAATAGATAAATTAACACCCAGACACAGAACAAATAGTCATGTTCGTCACACAAATATTTGTCCTGGGTGGGAATCGAACCCACGACCTCACGCTTCGCAGTCGGCTCATCACCCACTACGCCACGGAGGCTGTTAAGTTGCTATTAATTTATTATTCAAGGTAACATTTTTTTATTTAAAGATAATATCAGTGAGACCTTCAAAGGTTTCGCCTTTTTATGAAAACAGCTAGAATAATAATTTTATTTAATCGTTTAACTTATATTATTATCTTGTAACATATACTCAAAACTTTACTAAGTCGAAGTGAACTAAATAACAATTTAACTGAAAATACAAGTATATAAAGTTAGTTTATATTATTTATAAAGAAAACATCAGAACTCAGGTATGTTTCCTCCTACGCATGAAATGAAATAAATGTGTACAGACATTTTTCTGTAGCCCTTAGGTACATTGTGGTTATTTTAGCCTTTTACAAACATGCCGTATCAAGTCTACTAATGGGTACCTAACGTAATTTAGCTGCTATTTGATATATTACTAAATTATTAGCTACCTAATTAACAAATATAATAATTTGATAAAAATTGAATGTAAAACTTTTCTAAAATGAATATATTTAAACAAATTATTGTTACGAAACTCCTTTTTCTTTTATAAAATTCATCGCTCATCTATGAAGGTACAATGTACAATGTAGCAAATGATATGTTTATTAACAAGCTCTGTAAACACCCATATTGGTGTAATTCGTTCCTACGTACGGCTGACAATACAAAACACAAACGGCCATAAACTGTAAATTAGAACGTATTTAGGAACGACCATTTCGTATTACGCCGCGCATTTATGTGGAACATATTTTATCGCTTTGCAGTCATTAGTCAGAGTGCGAGACGGATTTGAACCCACACACGACCTGCGAGTAAGTAACGACTAAACCTGGCGAACAACATTTTGACCGAACGAATTACTGTTGCCTGTAAACAGTTTTAAGCCCAGCACCACCCTATGCTACTAGCGTTCGTGTTTTTGGAGACAAGTCATTATTTGAGCCGTTTTCTTAGCTGCAACCCTTTTAGCGTCCCACTACTGGGTCCTGGGTCTCTGCCAATTATTGGGGAGACCTGGAGCTTACTCCAGCACGCTGCTCAATGCGGGTGGGTGGAAAACCACTCCGCTATCGAACGTTTTCAAACGGTTTAACGACTACCTGTCTGTATATAGCAAACGATACCGATGGCTTTACGTGCCCTCCAAGCATGTAAACGCGCATGAAATGAATTGCCACTAGTGGTCACCCATCTCAGATAAGCTTCGTAGATCGCTTGGGTTCTGCACTATCCGCTGACCAGGCTTTAAAACATTGTTATTAGAGGTTTGTAATTTTACCTTTCTCTAAAAAAGTCTGTCTTTTGTCGTTTAACAAATCACAACATTGTTCACATAAATGCAATAATTTAGAAATATATTTACTTATCATGTTTTGCAACGATATAATTTATTTATTGCTTTAATGCAATATTCCATTATAGTAAATGCAAGTGTCTTGTTTTTACAAATTAACTTTTGACTTGAAGCTGTAAAAATATAATATACCGTCCTTATACGAGTGTATTATAGACGTTAAACATGTGAAATAAATAATTTTGCCACTAAATTATTTAAACACATATCAGTAGATAGCTAAACACGAAAGTTTATGATTTTAAAATTATCCTTACATCACTTGCATTTCAAATTACTCTGTCACAAACACAATTCCATTTCATTTGTTCAAATTCTGTTCACGACTAAACTCATTCTACAAGGAAAAGTAACCGCAGTTTAGCAATCGAGGTACATTTGCCGACGATTGAACCTTCTTTTTCCGCTCATTAGCCATGCTCGAAACGTTCCGGAAAATCTTGTGACATTAAAAGGAACCACACATATTTCTAATGCAAAGAAAACCGCAATGCAAAATGCAACCAAACAGAATTCCATAATATTTATACAGAAAATTCCATTGAAAAGAGTGCTGAGAGAGTGAGGTGAGAGTTTTTCTCCTCGAGCTCTTTTCTCTCAGCTTAATTCGTCGTACCTATACCTAGAGAGAGCCGATACCGCGAAGAGATTGACTTTCATTAAGAGAATATTTGTATTCCGAAAATTAATACTTCATAAAAAATGTGTCCTTACAAACATTAAACAATATACTAAATAAACTCATATTCTGGCTAAAGTTGTATGTGGTCAAGTATTATTGAGAAAGAGGGCCACACCATTTCTGTTGTTTCCAGCCGGTTTATAGTTATAAGTAAACGTTCTGTGTTAATCTCATTACGCGCAGTAATTTAAATCAATGGTTTTGCCCTGCGATAAAAACGAATAATGAACTTTGCCTTTCTAATGTATGTTGGTTGTAGACATGGTGAGTGGCGATGGCCGATCGGTAAAGATCGCGGTCTCCGACACGGAATCAAAGTTAAGGGCGTATTAATGGCTGCTGGCATTTTCATAGAAAAAATTGTGATATTCAATTAATTATGATGTTTTCCGTTACCGTGCGCGTCTCAAAGTAACTCAGAATTTCTCGAAGGCATGATGTCCACAAACCCGCACTTGACCAGCGTAGTTGTTGGCTGCAACGCTTTTTTGCGTCTCACTTCTGGGCACGTGTCCTCCCCATTATTGTGGAGGCCTGGAGCTTATTCCACCACGCTGCTCCAATGCGGGTTTGTGAAGATGCGGGTTAGTGGTCAATCCGCTGTCGGATGTCTTTAACAAGGTTAAACGTCTGCTATCTATCGACAACATCCGGGACCGACGATACCTTAACTTGCCCGTCCACGGAAATGCGCATGAAATATTTGTCACTAGCGGACATTTATCTCACACTCGACCGCACCCATTTGGCTTAGCTGCATAGATCGCTTGCGTTCTACGCTAGCCACCGAACCATGGGCAATTCTGCGTTAGACCAGCGTAGTAGATTATGGCCTAAATTCTCTCACTTACAAAAGGAGACTTGTACCTAAAAAGAAGTGAGACATAAAAAAGTCTCAAAAATACATAAACCAGAGTTTGGTTTATGACAAACCACTGAAACCTGTCATTTTAAAAGTTTTATATTATATTTCAGTTCTCAGTTATTCTCACTTTCATTACGTCTCAAAAAATCGTAAAGGAGTACACGTTTCATTGGGTTTCTTTCAGTGGGCTTGAGAGGCACCCAAATACCAAGCTTAGCTTTTAAATATAACTTTTAAACAAAAAAATAACCGCCTTCAAACAGAAAAAAAATATATTATTCAGTACTTCGCATTTTATAATTTTCCTTGCTGAATAATATTATTTTTTACTGTTTGAAGGCGGTTACTTTTTTGTTAAAAAGTTATATAATTTCACTCTTTTTAGTACCTACCTTTAATTTAATAATTCTGTATTGTTTAAGCATAATTAAAGCTTATAAAATTTGAGAGTTCCCCTCGGTTTCCCTTGGATCCCATCATCAGATCTTAACTTGACAGTTGGACCACCTCGGGAGCATAAGTTTTTGAACAAAAAAACATTTATCGAAAGAATTTTCTTTCAACTCCTAACCATCGTAGTACCTTCCATTATCAACACAGCAATGATAGTTACTACTAATATCAATTTCGGTTCAGAAAGTATAAGAAAATCAATATGTGTGCCTATAAAATTTGAAAGTTCCCCTCGATTTCCCTGGTTTCCCATAGTTAAATCTAGACTTGGTGACAATGGGACCACTTCGGAAATATAAGCTTTCAAACAAAAAAAGTTGAAGAAGACGAAGTTATCCGCGAACAAACATTAAAAAGTATATATACGGTCGAATTGAGTAACCTCCTCCTTTTTTGAAGTCGGTTAAAAACTAGTGCAATCTCTAGTTCTTAAAGTATATAATAGCTGCTAATAATTGAATCTTGCTCAAATATTTATGTTATAAATGGCGTCCATTTTATGTTAAATGGAAACCTATTACGGATAACATGACCACTAGAGCAAACCGCATTTTCAATAATAAAATTCCTGGATTAAAACTGTTAGGTACAAAAACATGTGGGCGTATTTAACATGTATTCTGTATTTTTCAATATATGTTCTAACAGTTCCTTTCTTCATGATGGACAGACCCTTATTTTCATTTTTCGATTGAGGTCTTACTAATAATCTGATTTACAAGCTTTTATTTAGTTTCATCTGTCCCTTTGTCTATAATCAAATCTTGCACAACTTGCAATTTATTATATTGCATATTGATCCATTTTCCGGTTTCCGATTTAGCTGAAACTTTGCATGCATGTATAAATTGGAAAACAATGCAATAATGACATAGAGCTGATCTGATGATGGAGCTGGAAGGTGGCCCTAGGAACTTCGTAATTGAACGACGCAACTCCATCGAATTTGGGCTCATTTAATTCGTCTTGACGAGTAATTTGGTGGTAACCAGGATCTGATGATGTAGCTGGAAGATGGCCATAGGAACTCGGTAATTAAACGACACATCCATGTAGTCAAACTAGCATCAGATATACTAAAAAGCCAAAAACAAAATTAAAAGAAAAATTACTCCAAAAACAATAATAATTGTACCTACATTATATTGTAAACACAGATCGTACCTACATGTTGATGAGTGGAAAATGTAAGTTGACTATTAAATTGTAGAAGAATACGCAATTAGTTTTTTAAATTTTGGGTGGCTGGCTGGCTGGCTGGCTGGCTTTGTTTGAATATGGGTAGACCTACTAAACGTGCTGTTCATATGAGACAGTGTCATTTAAATGAAACAGTTAGAAATTCTGCCACAGATCGCACCCTTACTGTAAGCCGTTAAGGATTTTCATTGATCATCATATTCAACTAAGAGAATTATTTGGCCATAACGACGTTACGGTAGGCGACTTAAATATCCGGATACCCCATAAAAGATTCGGTCGAGTATCGATAATTTGCTCCTAAGAATTGAAGAGTTCCGTTATTTTGTCATGAATCTCATAATCAGAACCTAACCAAACTCTTATCAAACTACCCTTGAAGTACATTCTTTCCAATAAAAAAAAAATCAAAATCGGTTGGCGGTATATTGAGTTATTCGTACATTTGTCGCGCAGCTACTTAATGCGAATTTAAGGCTTATATGGTTTTCTCATAGATGCCATTGTCAGAATTGGACTATATTGAAATGGGACCACACGGGAAGCATCAGCTTTCAAATAAAAAAGAATCATCAAAATCTGTTCACCCAGTCGAAAGCTATAAAAATATAAAAAACATACAGTCGAATTGATAACCTCCTCCTTTTTTATTGAAGTCGGTTAAAAGTGACCAACCATTATTTGCGATCCTATTTATCAAGGCAGTAAAGATATTATACCTACAAGTATTGATATCTACATCCGTACTAATAATAGCTAGAATGTTTACACTGGTGTACCGCTTACCCTCTATTGTAATCAAAAGCCGTAACGCTTACCTTTTACATATTTACGATCATTAGAGGTTGGATATTGAATACATATCGTGCCAAATGAGCCTCATTGCGATGTAGTTATTAGAGCCGCGTCACTTCCGAGATGCTGTATATTTAAAGAGGAAAACAGTTTTCCATTGGAATATTTTATCGTCGTTATTGTAGTGTATCTACTCTGGAGGGCTAGTAACGTGGCATTCTACTATCGTAAACGCTCGTACAATGGAACGAAAAGATTCTAAACTTTTGGGAAACAAAATTGAATTCAAAGATTTTCGAAAACATGCTTGCATGCTTTAAATGGCGTTTACCTTATACTTATGCCTCATAAAGTAGTTAATTATTAGTCCCACGTCACATTGAGGATACTAATACCTATATAAAGAGACAAACACAGTTCTTAATTTAAATATTTTATCGTTATTTTTGTTGTGTAACTATTCCGTTAGCAAGTTACAACACTACGCTTATTATTCGCCAAAAATTCGATGCAACATTGTTAGAGATTTTTCGTTATATTTGTGTTGCATTTACAGTGGAAATTTTACCGACAGGAAAACTTCTCTAAAACACGAGTAAACTCAACCGAAAAGTAAAAAATGGTTTATGTATTTAAGAAACAAAACTTTTATGTTAAAGATTATAGAAAACATATTTGCAAATGTATATAAAACGAGTAAGTGCCTTAGGTGAGTATTCAGGATATTCTTGTTTTGTTCGTCTATTAATATAAGACGTCTTGCCAAATCCTACGAATCCTACAGATTAATAAGAAAAGTATAAATAAAATAATGGCGAACAGTAAGTAAATACAAGATAAACGGTTTTTAAACTTCAAGTCACTCGCAGCATCGAAATAAGCATTAGCGTCAAATACAGGATGCAATAACATCTTATGTTTCATTGATGTTTATACAGAAGAAAATCAGCTTATGGTTTTGAACAATAATTCTCTTGACAGTAACGAGCCCGGCAGATGTCGCTGTTTAATTAAAACTTTGAACCATCGTCCAACCCTTCGACGTTATTGGCTCGCTCCATAGCGTTCCTAACCCGCACATAAACTTTCAAGCCACACGCTGGCGGATAACATTTTCTGTTAATAATAACCTTCTGTATCATGGGTTTAAGGTTATTATGCGGTAAATAAGCCCATAATTAGGCTGCGGAGAAGCTATCTTTTTGAACAGCTACGAACTTTGCGACCTTAAGATTTTTAAAGAATCTGACTAAATCTTCTCGGGATGTTTTAAAAGTAAGAATACGAGTATGTTACTACTTAAGTTCACCATGCTTTTACATGGTAGAATTACGTTACATTTTCTGTTTAATGTGAACACCCCGGCTAAAGACAATTCTTTAAATTGAATGAATTTTTGCTTATTTCACTGAAAAGAAACTTATTTATAAAGAAGAAAAACTGAGTTTGAAAATTACTGACAATAATATTTTACAAATATGTATAAAATGAGTACGTTAGATAAGTAATTATTAAAAAATATCTGTATTAATTCAGGTTTTTTTTCTATAATCGTATAAGACGTCTTGCCAAATACCACGAATCCTACAGATTAACAATAAACACAATACACGCAGGTTTAATAAAATCATATCAAACGTAGCAGCGTCAAAATAAGCATTGGCGGGAAATAGAGAATATAATAACATCTAGTGCTTCATTGATGTGTATACAAATAGTTTACGATTTTAAGATTGTGGTACAGAACAATAATTGCCACGACAGTAACGAGTCTGGCAGATGTCGTTGTTTGATTAAAACTTTGAGCCATCGTCCAACCTTTCCACGTTATTGGCTCGCTCCTACGCCGCGCATAAACTTTCGAGCCACACGCTGGCGGATAACATTTTCTGTTATCAATAACCCTCTTTATCGTGGATTTAAGGTTATTATGCGGTAAATTAGGCTCACGATAACGTTGCGAAGAAGGCACCTTTTTGAACAGTTACGAACTTTGCGACCCTAGAATTTTAAAGAAAAAGACTAAATTTTCTCGAGATGTATTTTATAAAATAATAATAGCTATTTATGTTCACTAAGACTTGTTGATTGGTATATTTAATCCGGAAGGCCATTCTTGAAACAAATTTACATTGTACTTGTTACATATTAAGTTTTATGTTAATAAATAAGTACCCGATTTGTACATGGAAAATCTTTAACAAAAGCTAGGTATGTCAACCTTTATTATTTAAAAACTGTTTTAAACGTCCATTGATTATTAATTTGTATGGAATGGCGATGATTCAGCAACTCATTTAAATTAGCTGTTGACCTAGAAATATAAACAATTGCTGTTGAATTTTGCTTGAAAGAAATTAATTGAAGAGTCAAGTACCTCGTAGAGTTGATTTTGGATAACAATAAATTTTTAAGTCATTAAGTATTTTTTAAAGCCCTGCGTTTATAAATTTGTACAAAATGTACGTTATTGCTTAATTTTTACAATTTTACCGATAAACCAATTAAAATACTAATTACGGTTCTTTCTATCGTTTTAATCAGCTCGCACGCTCGGTGAGCCGAAAGCTTGTTTTATATTAGTTCCTTTCATACGAAATTGCCGATTCTCAATACCAACAACTTTATAATCAAATATTTTTCCTTTGATTAGGAATTCCAAATTTAAATTTATTTCGAAATAAAGCCAAAAAAAGTATTGTTTTAAAATTCGTATTTCATTTGTTTTTACATCATATTATGTTTGAGCTTCAACATTGCTATCAATTTTGCATAGTTGTTGTTACAACTATCGACAAATTGTAAATTCGCGGTATTTACGAATACGAGTTCCACCGTGGTACCAGTGCTGCAGAAACAACTCGAAGGATTAACGACGTGTTCGGACCAGGCACCGCTAACGAACGAACGGTGCGTTTTTGGTTTCAAGATTTCCGTTCTGGAAACATCGATCTATACAATGAGCCTCGTGGGTCGTCCACCAACCGATACTCTAGTGAATAATTAAGAATTGAAGGTGATAGTGGAAGCAGATTCACCGCAAAAAACTTTTGAATTATCAACAGCCTTCGGCGTAAGTGATAAAACGATTCTTATACATTTGCACCAAATTGGAAAAGTTAAAAAAATCTAAAAGTTTATCACGCACGAATTATCTAAAGCAAATCAACAAACAAGCATCGTTTGCTGCCTGTTTATGCTTAATCGTCACAATAATGAGAGGATTTTTAACCGTATTTTGACTTGTGATGAGAAATG
Organism: Pyrgus malvae; assembly: GCA_911387765.1. Lineage (NCBI taxonomy): Eukaryota > Metazoa > Arthropoda > Insecta > Lepidoptera > Hesperiidae > Pyrgus > Pyrgus malvae. Next base: position 18,286,674 of record OU426951.1, on the reverse strand, counting down.
AATGCTGTACGACAATCGGAAGCGATCATCACGATGAAATCACCATGGACAGCCAGCAAAACTTTGCCCTAAGCGAAAACTGACCAGGTAGGCCAGTGCTGGTGCCACCCACTACAGCTTCTTGAGATCAGGCCAGACAATTACAAACAATGATGGAAAAGCTCCCCATATTGCACACACACACTGCACATCAAACTGCTAAGTAAGAGGAGCTACGACTGGAACCACTGTGTCATCCACCATACTCTCCAGATCGTGCCCCAAATGATATCTCCTTTTACATTTTGCAAGGAAAAAACTTAAAATCTAATGAGGCAGTCAAAACCGCCTTCAAACAGTTCACAATATGAAGTGTATCGATAACAACGGCGCATACTTCGATTGATGAAATAATAATTTCATTAAAAACTTGTTACACCTTTTTGTTACTGAACGACAATTTAATATGTATGGACCTAATACTTTCAATCGCTCATTTCAGTATAGTGTAGTAACGTAGTTGTATGGTTGCAAACCTTCTGCTTCCGGATACGGGGCACGGGTCTCTCTCCGTTACTGGAGGCCTAGAGCTTACTCCACCAAGTTGCTCCAATGTGGGTTGTTCTAGATATTCTTAAGCCGCCTAGAAGCACTTTTATTTATCGATTACACCCGATACAAGCCGGGGGGGGGGGGCTTAACACGCTCTCTGAAGCACGCGCATGTACTTTTTGCCGCTAGCGGTCACCTACCTCCAACTCGAGAGCGCCCGGTTAACTGCGTAGATCGCTTGCGTTCTAGCCGCCGAACCATGCGTGCCTCGTATGTATGTAGTTGTTAATGTCGATTTTATTATGAAAAAATGAGGCGCTGATGCAGTCTTAATTACACAATCCTTTAAAGTTGCGAGGAGCGACGACGTCACGTATAATGCACGTGTATTGGACACAGTGTTGCACTCGCACATTTGAATGAATTGCTCGTGTCAGTATACACAGTAATCGACCTTTATTTGATGTTTGCGGTATTTATGGTACTGAGTTTACTCGGTGCGGCGCCTGTTTCGGCATCCTTACGCTCGACCTACACACATTATCAAACCTCAATCCAGCTAACTATAACTTGTTAAAGCAAATACTTAGACACACAATGAAGAACAATTGTTATCCTTGTGTATCATAAAATTAAAACGATTTTTGAGTATTTGGTGCCGTTATCTTCCCCTTTGCCTCGTCTTGAAAATGAAATAAGAGAGTCCTTCGTTTGCGATTTAGTTTACTCCTTATTAATATTCATCTGCCGTGATTATCTAGACCCGAATAAAATTACGGCACCGCTGTGTTTATGCGGCCTTCCTAAATAAACAATTTGGAGGTCACGCCAAAAATCCGTGCCTTTTGTACGAATAAGTAATTTTAATCGGTAGATTAATATTTTGTTTGTTATTCAAGTCCTGTTTCCAGCGCAGTTGAAAGCAAAAGGCTCGTACAATTTATCGCAAAATTGGCAGCGAATTAAGAGCAATTCACATCGACCGATTTCCGTCGTACGCTGGCTACGTGGCACGACAATCCAATTAAGCAAACTTCTCGAATCCACTGTGAATAACAAATGTTTGTGCGTGGCCGATGGGCCGTAACAATAAAATATTCACAATAACATCGTCACATGTGATGCGAATGCTGTAATAAATGTGGAGCGGTGTAAACTGCGTCCATATTGCCAGTTTTCCAATAGTCATTATTAAAGTAACGTACTACATAAACAGAAGTATTTGAATGCAGAAGCTAGAAAAGTTACAACTGTTATCTAGAAAATGTTTCTGAAAGTGTTTAGGAAGTAGAAAAGAATTTAATGTTTTTGAACCTTTAGTAATTTTTCTTTCAGGATTTTTTGTGGCACACTGCTGGACACAGGTGTCCTTTAACAAGTGAGAGGGATTAAGCACATAGTCCACCACACTAGCCTAGTGACCTAAGTAGACATCATACTTTCGAGAATTTATGAGTTTCTCTTAGGCATGCACGCCGATGGAAAACATATTTTCAAAAACCTGGGAGGTTATTTTTCCACTGGCTTTTTTTTCTCTTAGTGTACAAAACCCCTGCAATATGGGTACCCAAAGCCGACGATCAGATTCGATACGAAATATAAATAAATATGAATAAATAATGAAATAAACAAACAAATAAAAATTTTAAAAATAAAATTAACAAAAATTTTCATTTTTATAAATTGTGTTATAATTAAGTTTTTTCTTTTATCTTTGTAATATTAGCATACCTCATGAAGGTAAATATGGGGTGACAAATATGTATGTGTAAAAACCCATATTTATGCAAATAAAAATCTTTGTCTTGTCTTTTCCTTCACCATATAGCAGCGATGAAATGGACACATTACATATTTATTTTTGTCAGAGGTGCACGCCGAGGTTTGGAACCGGCATCTCCGGCGTCGAAGACCGCGTTCCTTACCACTCGGCCATCGCTGCTCCTTAAAGTAAATAAATGTAGTTATTTATATGTTTTATCTCAACGCTGCTCACAAAGTCACTAAAGTCACTAAAAAACTTTAAAAACTTCTGCATTGTTAATAAATATTGAACACATAGTCACTGTCATAGATTCAATTATACATTTATTTAAGTGGTGGAAATAAGCGGAACATTTCATCAGTACTGTACCTACTATGTTATAATTTAGATTTATCTACTGACTACATACACATTCATGTAGTTTAGAACTGTGATACGATTAAAAGTTACAATTCATGATGTCGTAAATTTTCTATATTATGGTTATGGTACGTCTCAGTAATAACAAACACCAAAAACATACCTGTTAAAAAGGGGACCAAGTTCCCATTGGCTAATTGTTCGCCTTTAATCATAATCATCTTCATCAACAGCCTGATCCACTGGTAATCATTTGCCATTCCCAAGACTCGCCACCACACCCAGTCCTCCGCCTTCCGCATCCAGCCACTACCCGCCACCTTATTCACGTCAACGGTCCATCTGGCCTAAATTCACTTTACCATACACTCAACTTAAAATATTGTGTAGTTGTGAAAATACGTAGGTAATTTTCTATATTATGGTTATGGTACGTCTCAGTAATAACAAACACCAAAAACATACTTGTTACAAAAGGGGACCAAGTTCCCATTGGCTAATTGTTCGCCTTTAATCATAATCATCTTCATCAACAGCCTGATCCACTGGTAATCATTTGCCATTCCCAAGACTCGCCACCACACCCAGTCCTCCGCCTTCCGCATCCAGCCACTACCCGCCACCTTATTCACGTCAACGGTCCATCTGGCCTAAATTCACTTTACCATACACTCAACTTAAAATATGGTGTAGTTGTGAAAATACGTAGGTACTTGGTTAAAAATATCTAAAATTATAAAACTTCTAAATTTGAACATGGCAGGTTAATTTAATTATATAAATAATAAATTTAGATAACTTAGATATTTGTTTGGTGAAAAATAATCACATATAAAAGGCAAACCTGACTAACTGTAAGTCTTTTTACATTTTATATGTTTTTATGTTACTTTAAGTTTTTCATATTATATGCATATATAGGTAAGATTAATGTGAAACTTTTTTATATATGTAGGTAATAACATATTTATTGTAAATGAATAAAACTATTTTTGCACTCAAAGAACTACTGATGTTATATCGTTTATATAAGCTTTACTAAACCCAGTCGTTAGCTGGCTGATATGAGACGTGAAAGAAAATACCAGTCCTTCCTGTGCGCCATGTACATATATGTAGTCCCGCCTTATCTTATGGGAGTCGTGACGTAATTGCGTCACGGCAATAATATGTCTCCATCCATTCATCCCAGGAAAGGTTAAGCAATAAAAATTCCAAGACGACGTCTCTTCACACTAAATAACTTTTATAACGTCAACATAATTTAATTCTGTATACAGGATGCTGTGATAACATACGACCCATTTAGCTTTTAAGCGACTCGCTATCCATCAAAGCTCTGTTGACATGCATTGGTATTAAACTTTATCTTCTTTTAGTTGAGAATATAAAATTATCACTCGTTACTGGGATACGCAGTTACGAGTAACATATTTTTGGCATTTGCATTTAAAATATTGGTATTTCCAAGGGTTAATCTTTTCCAGAAAGATGATTTAAAAACCTATACAAAAAAATCGTTTATTTCATGGCTACATGGTAATGTCGTCGTAAATATGTGTAGCAAGCTCAAATATTTACTTTTTACTTTAATTTACTTTTTACGTTGCTTGTATGTTCATTCAGGTGCTATTTCAATAATAATATTATAAATCCAATACTAAAATTTCCACTCTGTTCACGTAACTACTGCATGAGCATAAAGGAACACACCAATTTTATTATGCAGTTAACTGAATAGTACCCGTATGGCCGAGCGTTGCTCGGATACAAACAATTGATGTTCTTCAGAGACTCATTGGCTTAGTGTTAATTAAAAATGCTGTCTACTAAAGTAGCTCCCAATTAAAAAAATGAAGAATTACATATTTTGCCAATAGATGTCAGGAAGAGTCATATTTTTCGGTTTACGTTTGAGATGCTTATCACTTGAAACACTGATCTATAAATTAAAACCTAGCTAGATCGATTTATCGCCTTCACCCCCTGCATACTAGTTACATAAAGATCGTTGGAGCTGTTTTCGAGATTCAGATTCTATACATAAGTATATACAAAAATTCACGTTTAAATGTATTAACTACCAAAAACATAGGTTGTAGTAAAATAGACACAACCAGCGTGTTTCCTACTGACTCCGTTATTCAATTCCGATCATAAAGAGAAGTACCTGGGCGACCGAGCGTTGCTCGGATAAAAACAATTTATTTTCTTAGTTTAATTTCAAACGTAACACTCATTTGCTTAATGTTACTTAACAACGCCATCTGAAATAGCTCCCAATAAAAAGAAATATTTTCAGAAAAATAAAGAATAAACGAAATATGGTTTCCAATGAGATTTGAACCCGGGTATCTATGAATGTAGTTCCGCAGTCAGCCCACGTAACCATTCGTCTAAAGAAGCTTTAATTCAATGAACGAAATCTTTATAGATCTCTGTCAAATCGACATTGTCAATTCTTTAAACGTCGGATTGGCGGATGGCGTATGACGGCGTTCTACCGCACAATATTATTAATACTCTCTAATGAATGTCAGGAAGAGTCGTATTTTTCAGTTTATATTTAAGTTCATTATTGCTGAAAATATTTTTTATAATTTTAATTTCTAAAAATAAAACGTAGCTGGATCAATTTATCACCCCCGAAACCAGGGTACCTACTAAATTTCATCAAAATCGTTTGAGCCATTTCCGAAATTCAAAAAATATATTTAGGTATATACAAGAATAGCTCGTTTAAATGTATTAGATAGATATACTATTGTTATTATGGAGTTAACTGAATAAACAAAAAAATAATATATAGTAAAATAGAGAGAAACAGCGCATTTCCTACTGAGTCCGTTATTCAATGATAGCGTAATAGCGTCACGGCGACAATATGTCTACTACATCCATTCATCCCAAGAAAGGTTGCGCAATAAAAATTCCAAGGCGATGTATCTTCACACTAAATAACATTTATAACGTCAACATCATTTAATTTCGTATACAGAATGCCGTGATAACATACGACCTGTTTAAGCTTCCAATCGACTAGCAATCCATCAAAACTCTGATGACACGCGTTGGTATTAAACTCTATCTTCCTTTTTGTTTAAAAATATAAAATTGTTACCCATAACTGGAATAACTTGTTTTTGAAACTTGTATTTAAGTTTTGGTATTTCTATTTAGGGTTAAGCGTTCCAAGTACGAACATTTTTGATGCAATTTTAAATGAAAATGATTAACAAGCATTTTCAATCTATAATGTACGGCAAACGTACCTATATCATCGTTGTATATAATCTATGGAAATACTGAAATATAACAAGTAAAATTATGCAGTACCTACTATTGATTTATTATGCAGCTTACTTTATTTACATAAAACAATATGAACTTTTCGAAAATAGAGACAAACTGCGCATTAAATTTGTATTATTCATTTATTACCATCGAGTTAATGTACACTAGTACACATATAAATCAATGTTCATAACATTATTATTACATGGAATTATAACATATGACGAAAGAATTGAAAATTGTGATCAGCCTTTACATATTTATTTTCTCTACAGATGAAAACCTTGCGTTATCGATGTGGAGTATAGAGAGTCTGTAAATGCTCTCAAAATAAGAACACCTGTGTTCAGCATGTGTGTTATCGACAGCACTTATTTTACATAGCAATAAACCGAATCTAGTGTAAGTGAATGAGTTTACATCGTAATACAATGGAATCGGCAGTTTGAAGCCAAATTGTGGATATAAACAATATACGCAGTCCCGACTTCAATCACATAAACTTGAAAAATCATCTATTAAACTTAAAGAGATATGCATAATACTACTAGAAAAGCGCTTCCGGTAAGAAATTTATCTAAATTAACTAAATAATTCAGCGCACTACTTTTCTAACTTTCGCTTTGTGAGACAGAAAAAGATTAGAACTTTGCACCTTTTTCCGCGTAGACTGAGAAAGTTTTACTTGTTTATCTCAATTCGTAGTAATAACATAAGAAACTTCCAAACAATGGAATATGAAAAAAACTTGACGACCAATGTGGCACAATGTTTATCATGCCGGACGCAAATCGTACCGGTTCAATTCCCGGCGAAACAGAAATTCGGATGACGACTATAAATTTCTGTTCTCAGTATGGATGTTTGCGTTTTTGTGTGTGTCGTAGGTGCCGTCGTAGATGCCACGACACAGGTCCTAGTGTGGGGCTATGAATGTGTAGCGCTATTTATTTAACCGCAAAACACAGATAGTAACGTGCGGATAAAATTAACCGGCTCTACCCTTCCGAAATGGCCAACATAAATTGGCGCCTTCGATTACGCGTCCTCAGGCGGCAGTGAAATATATCTTTGTCTTAAGCACCACCCTGACTAAACATTGATTCCAGGCATAGTGCCTTTTACAGACATGGAACATGAAATTGTTCTATGGCTTTTTTACCACTCATTCCAACGGATGTGTGGTTAGAAGTCGAGTAGAAATTATTTTATTTTACGTTGCAAAATTCATCCGACTTAATTTGATGCCTCATAGGAAAATCTTCAAAAGTGACTCATTGATAAGAAATGATCCGTTTAAAAGGGATCTAACAAGAAATTAATCTATTCATTTTTCTAACAATACGTAGACTTCTAAGACTACGTATTTTAACTAAGTCCTATAAAAATATATGTGCCATGAAATATTTATATGATTAAACAATGTAAATAATGACGACCGAGCGTTGCTCGGATAAAAATAGTTTATTTTCTTGGTTTAATTTCAAACGAAACACTCATTTGCTTAGTTTTACTTACAATAGCAACGCCATCTGAAATAGCTCCCAATATTATTTTTTACAAAAAATTAAAAATAAACACATAATGGTTTTTGATTGATGTTTGAACCCGAGTCTCTAGTTCTGCAGTCAGCCGACGTAACCAGTCGGCCAAGGAAGCTTTAAATTTTATTGAACGACATTTTTATATAGCTCTTTCAAATCGACATTGTCATCTCTTTGAACGTCCGATTGACGGATGGCGTTCTACGGCACAATATTATTAAGACTCTCCAATAGATTTCCGGAAGAGTCGTATTTTTCAGTTAATATTTAAGATGATTATCGCTGAATATATTTTATTATAATTTAAAATTTCTAAAGATAAGACCTAGCTGGATCGATTTATCACTCCCAAAACCAGGGTACTAAATTTCATCAAAATCGTTAGAGCCGATTCCGAGATTTTTTAGAGAGAGAAAAATATATTTAGGTATATACAAGAATTGCTCGTTTATAGGTATTAGACGTATTATGAATATAGTAACTTTGTTGATGAGGTTCGGGTGTGAAGGAAAAAAACAATTTGATGATATCCATTGGATACGATAGGTTAAGCGAAGTCAATGTGCGTGCGGTGTACCGAAATTTTCTTATTATTCTAGAAGCCGCAGAAGCAGATCATCGCCCTGGTCTGAAATCGTCTTTGTTTCATTCCCAGCCACACACTGCTACGCCACGCACGCCAGCCACGCACAGCCGGTCGAAATAAGACTATTTCAGACAAATAGCCCAGTAATATATTTTGACAACGATTTGACGACAATTGTCAATGCGATTCTGACAGACTTAAAATAAAGACGTAAATAATAAACAAATGAAGCTGACTGACACATTCGCATTGATTTGAAATTGTCTTGTTTCGACTGGCAAAACAGAAATCAAAACTCGTTGTTTCATTACATGTGATATGAAAAACTATTTTTCTTCTTAACATTTAAAATTGACATCGGTTAAAGGTTGAAACATAAATAAGCAAAATAATATAAAAATATACGAAGTACTACACGCCAATATGTAAAATAAATTTTAATATACATATATAAATTACGTGTCACGTTGTTTGTCCGCGATGGACTCCTAAACTACTTAACCGATTTTAATAAAGTTTGCACATCGTGTGCAATTTGGTCCAACTTGAAAATAGAAAAATTAAAGTTAAGATCAGTTCTGATACTTGAAGGCAGGACAACGTCAGCGTGGTTCGCTAGTATATTATAAAAGTACAATAAAAATCCTTAAATTAATTTTTAAGGCTAAGTGGAACGTTGGGACCTGCGCATATTTTCCCACGAAAATTTATGAGATAATTTTCCCCTTATTTAATATTTTTCAGCATTGTTTCCTCGAAAACTACCAAAATAATCTCCCGGGGGAGCATGCGTTCTCCAGTTTATATCCGTGGATCTGAGCACTATTTACGGTAGATTTTCACCTAGATACGTTATATTAGCCACTTACATGCTAGGTTCAAGAGAGTTATTAGAACTGAGGAGAGGAAATACGAGTACGTTGTCGTATTACATTTAATTAAAGTAGTGAAATGTTGGTAAATAAAACATCAATGAGAGAGGTATTGGTTTTACTAGCAACCAGAAACTTCATGTACTTTTTCACAACAGTAATTTCTTTCGATATTCATGAAATTAATAGTTAAAAATTAGGTCAATGAATTGTAAATTAATGTGTAATCTAGGTTAATTGGGTTTCAGTTCATACACCACCGCACCCTTCAAACATCAGAGAAAATACAATATTCGTAATTAACTATCCTTTATACAGTAACATACCACGTAAAAATATTTATAAATTTAAATTTTAAATATATAATTTCATAACGTAAAAGTTCTTCAATAGTAACTCAATAAAATATTTAATTTCTATTTCTATTATTAGAATGGATATCACAGATTAAAATTGGAAAAATAGATAATTCCAAGTAGTAACTTCCGAACTGTTTGAATGCAAAGTGAGGATTTGCTGAAAGGATAAAACGGGATTCTATTTCCTGGAGAAAATTCCTTTCGACTTTAATTTTAAGACATCTGTTAGGGATATCTCGGTACCTAACATCGATCTTGTTTATCTCATTACTGTGCCCTATCCATTTTATTTACTATCTATGTGATTTTCCTTTTACCTCAGCTGCTTTGAAGCACGCATTTCCCGATGGCTGGCGCATAACACAAACGATCTTCGCAGCTAAGTTAACGAGTGCGGTTGGGTGTGAGATGGGTCATAGGGATAGGGCATAAATTTCATACGCGTTTCCGTACTTCGGAGGACACGTTATGCCGTTGGAACCAGTATTATCGATAGATAACAGTTATTTAACCTTGTCGGAAGCTATATATATGTATAGGCTTTTTGAGAACATCCGACAGCGGGTTGGCCACTAAACCAAATCTCTTTCTCCGACCAACCAGCATTGGAGCAGCGTAAGTTCCAAGCCTCCCCTCCTCCAATAATGGGGAAACACCCGGCCAAGCTGTGGGACGCAGAAAGCGTTGCAGCCGTATGCTTCTACCGCACACGCTCTTTTTCCATTCTACTTTAATATTACTTCTTTATTTTTCTGTTCACGTACTAGTTTGCAACGACAAGTACACTGGCTAGTATAATCAACTTAGCTCTTTAACGTACTTTAAATAAAATATAGATTCGCATTTTCATTTCAAAAATAAATAATTAAACTTTTACTACCCAATTAATACTTAGCAGTAAAAAGTGCACAGAGATATCTAATACGAGTTGATGAGTGATCCGGTCCGGCTTTGCTCTGGTTTTTGAGTTTATATTGAATTTTTATGAATACTATTCTATCTCACGGAGCGCTAAGTAAATTTTGCCGGGATAAAAAGTACTATTCCAGGCTAAAATCTATCTCTGTGCCTAATTTCACCCCGATCCGTTCAGTTCATCTGTTCATCTGTTGCTGCGTTACTGGATAACAAACACCATTCAAACTTTAGCAATAATAGTAGTATAGATTAGTTTAAATGTTATTTATATCATGATTCATAGTTGCCCTTTTTGGTTTCGGTGCTACAAAATAACTTTGATTAATCATCTTGCGTACACCGGTGGTACTTCCCGATCGAACCTTGCAAGTTTTACAATCTCTTGTGCTTATGCCAGGGATCCTGAGGTCTCCTTTGATACATATCTGCGTACGTTACTAATATCTCCATACATTTTTTCCTGCAACAATACATCATGAAGTTGATCGTTATATCCCGCTTTGCTTTGTAACATAGCTTTAAATTAATGGCGTGAACAAACAAATAAATAAATAAACATTGTTTTATTTAAAATAATTACCATTAATATGCCAGTATTGCAGCCAATTTCAGTATACATTGTGAATAATACACGATGCATCCGAATTTATGCGTTTCCGCAAATTAACCATTGCTAGTAATGATTATTGGTTGACTGGGTTTCTGCGTGTATGAGTATTACCAAATACTAATTTTACTATAATGAGTTAATCATGAGCAAAAGATGGTGCGGTACACCCATTAATAATTATTGATTAGCAAGCAATTACGAACGAACATTTAAATGTTTAATAAATAAATTTCTATAACTTGTAAATGTTACTGAGGTGGGAATAGCTAAATATATTTAAAACTAGCCTTCCGCCAGCGGCTTCGCCCGCGTGAAACCGTTTAATTGGTCCTCGTAGGATAAAAATTGCCAATGTGCTATTCCATGCTTCATTGCTATATTATAATCATAGGTGTTTAGCCAGTTGCTTCAACCGCGTTGAACCTATTACCCGTTTTCACGTAGGAATGAAGCATTTTCCCGAGGTAAAAAGTAGCCTATGTTACTCAGGGTGAATGTAGCTTTCTAATAGTTTAATTTTTTTAATTTTTTTTAAAATCAAACAGTAGTTTTTGAGTTTATTCATCACAAAAATACAAATCTTTCCTCTTTATAATATCAGTACCTATAGATATATAGACGAATGTTGCAATCTTGTGATTTTGCCCACTGTCATCGTCAGTATTGATGATTTACATTTTTATTCATTGCACGAGTATTAATATAAAGTTTTAAGATCTTTTTGTAAAGCTATGGTGGGGAAAAGTAAAATTTTACATGTTCATTTTTTTAGTTTTAACGTCCTCTTGAATTACAATGAAAAACTTTATATTACAATACTATAAATATAGTCTAGTATAAAAGAAATTAAGTTCAGTAAATAAAAATGTACTTATATAGTTAGTTACGAACGTTTCAAATATTTATTTTTACTTACAATTAAAGCTGAATCGTAAGCCAATATTATGCTAGTAAGTTAATTGATTTCTAAATCGAAGCTTTAGCAATCACGGATTTTGCGGGAATTTCATCAAGTTTGCCCAGTAAGTGATTAAATTATTTTGGGCAGTATCGTAGCCCAGTGAGCTAGAAACTCTTGTAGTGGGTAATAACTACAGCCTGCGCTCAAATCTTTTATTTTAAGTTTGAATTGGTATTTGGGTAGTATAATCAAGAAAATTGATTAAAACATATTCGGTTAGTGGTAGAACAGTAGTAGAAATACATAAATAATAATAAATAAATAACTTATATGACATAAGTATGTTGGATGGCTCAAACACTTTATACTAGGGTTGACTTATTACACATTCAAATATTATACTTTAACTCTCACTTTCACACAGCTTAAAGGCATAACAACGCGCTAGCCCTCGTACCGAAGAGCTGCCCAGCATCAGGGTACTGCGATTATTTTACACCAAACGTCCTAGATTTTAAATCGACGTTGCTAAGTCAATAGAACAACTATTTATTAAATATTCTCTGTAATCGTATATTAAATTATACGTGTGTGGCTATTATATTTGTTGTTGAATTATTAATTCACTTATATTCATTTACATTATATTATTGATATTTATTATAAGAGTACATTTTATATTAAGATGTGTTATGAATTATTTTTATTTATTTATTTATTTATTTATTCGTTCCTTACATGTAATTTACAGGTTAACCTAAAACATTACATGGATTTACTTAAAAATAGCTTACATGCTAACATAAATTGACTTAAACAATCGTTAAATAGATCTACATCTGGCATCTGAGTGAGCATGCGGTTAATCAGTGCAGGAGCAGCGCAGTGCGGTGCCGCAGCTGTGCGGCGCGTGCGCTGTATGGGCTCCGCCAGCAGCCGGCCGGGCCTCCTGCCGCCGTAATCCCCGCGCATGTGTGGCGACGGGATCTCTAACCCACAATCGGCGAGTGCCGTGGGATTATCAATTTTTCCATTGAGCATTAAGTAAAAGTGCAACATCAGAAATAATTTTCGTCTTAACGCCAATGTATCTAATCCTACCATTCCCGTAACATACAGTGAGGGATATAGGAAGGGGTAGTAACCATATCTACTTTTAAAAATATACAGAGAAAACTTTCTTTGGATTCTCTCCATCATGAGAGAATACTTCTTCTCATGTGGATCGAAAACGATTGCGTCATATTCTAGTTTGCTGCGTACGTATGCCTTATACAGAATAACAGCGACGTTAGTATCGCTGAAATTGGCAGCTGTTCTCATTACAAAACCTAGGATTTTGTGAGCTCTAGCGCATATCTCGGAGATGTGTTCCCTAAAATTTAATCGAGAATCAAGCGTTAATCCTAGGTCTCGAATTATGTTGACTCGTTCAAATTAATAATTTTGATTTTATTCATTTGAACATTACATTTTATGATGACGTTGTCTGTATCATGATATGTATGTAATACTTACTAAGAGTAGAACTTTTACGTTATAACTTAATTACGTTAACGTTAGAACGTTAACCCGGTAACCCGGGAAACTTACCGCCGCTGCACACACTCCTTCCTTGAAGCAATTCTATTGTTTTTCGGTGGAAAAGATTTTTTTTTATGGACGGACGAGTACGTGTGAATGTGATTTTCGTATGAAGCATATATTTTGGCTAATTCGAACAGATTGAAGTATTACGTGAGCATTAAAGGGGGGCGGAGGGATCTTTGTTTTGCTTGCCTTTAATGTCATGGGGGATAGGTATAGGTCTTAATAGTTATTGCGTCAAAAATATTTGTTTAGAGGGTCGGAGGGGAGGGTCGGAGGATTGCTTACTTTTGCTGACAAATAAGAGAAGGTGGTTTAAAATTGTCAAAAATCGGATTACTTAATACTTGAAAGATTATATTGATTGATGATATTTGAAAGAAAGAAAGAAAACTTTATTCGCTATAGCACATGAAGCACACATGATATAAAGCTGAAAGTATACAATACTCAAGGAAACTATAAAAAAAAGCTTTTCAAAATAAAAAAGACAAACATTATTTTTACACTTTTTGACTTTATATAAAATATTATGTGCTGCAACAATGTATTGCGAATGGAATCTGGACTCAGCGTATGCCATGGTAAAAACATTACCATGGCGCTGATTTTCAGTCCAACCGTTTGTTTAAAAGGCACCTCGGACGATTGACGTTGTTTTTAAGTTAAATTAATTGTAATTAGTAATTATTTGAATGGTATTGAGCGACATCATGAACATGAGGAATCCTTCTCTTGTAGAGTGAATGGCGTACATGACGTCACGGCATACTATGCATACTATACTATGCTAGCATACTATGAGGCACGTTTTGCTAAAGAACGCTCAATGAGTTCACTGGTCATTGACCCCTGTATCCGTACAGCTAATTTAACTGAAGTACTTGTGAAATCAAGTATAGAAGACAGAAAATTAAATAGAAGGGAGGAAGCAATGTAGCCATTCTGCTAAATTAGCGGTCGTTGGCTTTTTTCCATACTCGTATAGTCATGGCGCTTATTAGGTACACTATACTGTTTAAGCATTGCTATTCCGCTGTTGAATGGTCGTAAACAAAATAATAATATGACTGTAATCTACCTACCTCCAACTACAAACACCAAAACACCTCACAGCTATTCTTCACCACACGAAAGTTCGAAAAGCAGTGCGGTAGTACTGTAATGTTTTAAGACATGTGTTTTGCCTCTTTTTGGTTGCTACATTTGAATCTTCTACATTTTTCACGTCCTTTCTGGTAAGCCAATTATAAAATTATGGTAACGAATGATTATGGCCTTTATTATTTCGTATTTATGTACGAAATATTGAGCCAAATACTTGTTTTATATTTTGAGTACTCATTTCGGTATATTGAGGTAGCGTGGCGTTGTATTTGATGTTTGCGGCACTCACGCCACACTGTGTTTATTCGACGTGGCACTTGGTTCGAGTGTTTCCCGTTTGCAAACAAACAATAATACGCACTGTTTAAAACTGAATATTCAGCTATAAGAAACATATTTATTAAAACAAATCCTTTACTCAATTTATACAATTTATGTACAATTTATGTACCTACCTTAGAAACATTCATATGCATGTAGTAAAGAGCGGTTATTTTAATATTACAAACAGACATTCCATTTTTATTTAGTATAGATCAAAACGATATTTCAATATTAGATGCCATTATCTTAGATATATCTTAAAAATGATATTATAGGCTGGTTCTTCTTTTGCAATTAAGCTACTCCTCATTTATTATTCATCTAAAGTGGTTGTCTGCACCCGAATAAAATTATAACACAGTTGTATTTGTGTATGTGGGTTTTCTAAATAAACAATACTATAGAGGACGCGCTAAAAATGCCTTTTTACACACAAAAAATTTGAAGTGGTAGATTAATATTTTGATTCTTATTCAAGTCCCGTTTCGATAGCAATTGAAAGCAAAATGCTCGTATAATTTATTGGGGGCATAGCAGCGAATTAAGAGCAATTTACATGGACCTATTTAAATCTTAGAGCGGCCACGTGGCACGACAAACTTATAAATAAGCAAATATTACGTATCCACCGTGAACATCAAACATTTGTGCGCGGCCAATTGGTGGTTATAGATATTTTACTTTATGTCCGATCGGCTCTGGTTATAATAGGTACTGGTGACGTGTACTGACACGCTCGCTTGTGTTCGAAAGCTTTTGAAGCGTTAGCAAAGAAATCTGAAATCCAAAAAATAGTTACGTTACTCACACAAGTCTTCTTCATTTAATTGTCATGCTGAAGTTACGTAACGCAGTCTCGAGGTTACGCACACTAAAACAAAGTACGATACCTACGTGTGCACGCCTCACAACATTCACAGCCGAACGGACTTTGTGACATAGAACATCTATACAATAAAATGCTCAAAATATCATCGTCAGATATTATACGAATGCTGTGAAAGATTTGGGGGCGTTGGGGACCGCGTTCATATTGCACGATCATTATAAAAGTTTCCGCAACTATTCGAACAGAAATACATATTTGAATGAAGGAGTTCGAACAGCTGTGACTGTTATCCCAAAAGAATTTCTTGCAGTATTGAGACTATTCAGAAAGTACGGACCACTTTTATATTATATTTTTAAACTAAAGTAAATGGATAAATACCGTTAAAAGTTTAAAAATCTAAAATCGGAAGTAATTTAATTATAATTACATATTTAATAATTTTAAGTTTAAAAATGTAAAAATGTAGTCTACGTACACGATTTCACATTTATTAATTGCATATTTTTAATAACTGGTAATTGATTTACCAATGGCACATTTAATCAATATTATATTAGCAGATCTGTTACTCATTCGATATATTTACGTTAAATTATAAATTAATTATTTAATTTTATTGCTGTCCATATTATTGAAATAATAGTTAATTTTATTTCGTTTATTAATTGCTGAGATCAGCGATATACTACAACGTTCTATTAAACCCCGTGTCCCATATGAGCGACGGAAAGCGACTCCAAGCTATGCTTCTCATAGCGATAAATATATTCTACACAGTTAATGCTGCAACCCTTTTTTATGTGCCACTGCTGGGCACGGGTCTCTTTCAATTTTTGGGGATGCCTGGAGCTTACTCCACCACGCTGCTCCAGTGCGGGTTGGTAAAGATGCGCGGCGGTGATTAGTGGCCAACACAGTGTTGAATGTTTTTAAACGGCCCATAAGGTGTTACTTAACAACGCCATCTGAAATAGCTCTCAATTAAAAAAAAACACACACACAAAAAAATGAAAAAAAATGCAATATGCTTGATTGAGGTTTGAACCCGGGTCTCCAGCTCCACGACCTACATAATCAATCGGCCAAGGAAGCTTTAATTCTTAAAGAGCTCTTTCAAATCGACGTTGTCATTTTGTTGAACGGCGGGCGGATGACGTTTGACGTGTCACAATATTCTTAATACTCTCCAAGAGATGTCTGAAGGAGTCATATTCTTCAGTTAATATTTAAGTTCATTATTTTATTCACAGACAATAAATTTAACACTTAATTTAGCCGTTTCCGAAACAAAAAAAAATTTAGGTATTTACAAGAATTGCTCGTTTATTGGTTTTAGATATGATCCACTTAAAAATGTTGAGAGTTTTCAAATTTCAAAGTAAGTTTTAATGAATTCATTAATTGCTATTTATTCGCATAATATATTAATGCTTTAAAATAAGTATCTACTAGCATTTCAAGCAAGAAGAGACTTCAAGTTTTTTTTTAATATGTAAACCGAATAAAAAGGCAGACGGGCCGCGTGGTGTTGCGTTCACCGTCGCCTATGGACACGGGCAACCCCAAGGGAGCCACCCGAGCATTGCCGGCTTTGGAGGGGAGCTCTTTTTACAGCTTTCTTGAAGAACCCCATGTAAATAAATTATAATATTGTAAATGCTAAAGTGTGTTTGTTTGCTTGATTGTTTATTTATTTGTTTGTCCTTTTTCATGTCGCGATGGAGTGATCTTGAGTGGCGCGTAAAATGAGTAAGTCACTTTTTTTATCTCGAATGGTAAATGTAAGAAAATTAAAAATGTAAAAATTAAAAAGTAAAAAATAAGAAGAAAATGTATTTAACTGTAAAAAAAAGCATGGGGTGGTTTTTAAGATACTATTGACACCATGCACCTCACGCTTTTTTTTACAGTAAAATACATTTTCTTCTTATTTTTTACTTTTTAGTTCGTATTTTCAAAAAAACGTGTTTTTTCATCTACATTATTAATTTTTAATTTTTTAGTTGGATTTTTATTCTCATATTATTGCATTGTTATCGGCCCTTGCAAATTTGTGTGTGCAACTTTTCAAGTTAATCAGACGCTTAGACGTGTTAAAAATATAAAACTTTATATTTGTTTCATTAAGTACCTTAGACCGCGAACTTATCAGCCGCCCCTCGAATATTTTTTTATCCTGATGATCCTAGTTAGGACTTTAATATAAAGTTCTGAGATTATTGTATTGTCATCGGCCCTTGACCCCTGTGCAAATTTTCAAGTTAATCAGACTCCTAGAAGTAGGTGAAAATGAAGTTAAAAGATTCCGTTACATACATACATATAGGTCAAGCTAATAAAAGCGTGTTAAAAAGAGCAAACAAAGTGTGGATAAAATCAACTGGCTCATTCCTTCCGAAATGGCGGACATAAATTAGCGCCTCAAATTACATGTCTTGTCCTCAGGCGGCAATTTTATTGCCTTAAACACTACTCCTACTAAACATGATTGCTGTTGCCAGCTTATAACATTCGTGTTCCACTTACTAAGAAAACTTTCAGCACTTAATTTTTTACGTTGGAAAAATTACGAGTATATTCTCGATAAAGAACTAATAAAATTTTGACAAATACAAACTTCTTCGGTAAGAGTAAATGCAGGCGGAGAGACTATCAGATCTCTAAAGAATACTTATTATGTATTTTCTTTTTACAGGCAGACATTATTTGTTAACCACCAGCAAATTTGAAACCAACGATGAAATTTCTATATATAAATGTGTCCGTTTTTACTCTACAGTTGCTAATGTAAATGCTAAATGTCGTTGAAGTTTTGAAAAAGTTCGATTGTCCTCCACCTGTTTACTAAACCATTCAGCCTAGTATCAGTAACTTTTTTAGTTGTTACACCGTACAATCGCAAAAAGTAGAGCGCCGAGTGTTGAGTTTGGACTTTGGACTTAATTAAATCTGCTTCGTATTCATTGGAATACAAAGGTTATTCCGTCCGGTTTACGCTTATTACAATTATATTTCTTCGCTTTATTCTCGATATGATAGTATTACAAAGGTAGTTTCCCTATCCTACAAGGCAAGTTCGCACTATTTTAAAGAAACTTTTTTGTCTTTACAAAAAAGAAAAAACTCCCGGTGACATAATGACAGTATA
Source organism: Pyrgus malvae (assembly GCA_911387765.1). Lineage (NCBI taxonomy): Eukaryota > Metazoa > Arthropoda > Insecta > Lepidoptera > Hesperiidae > Pyrgus > Pyrgus malvae. Next base: position 18,267,936 of record OU426951.1, on the reverse strand, counting down.
TCATGTTGACATTAGCTCATTCCTTTTTCGTGCGAGGCAAAGAACGCACCCTCTAACGCCGTAATATGCTAAAAAGAAGCGAAAAAGAGAAGTTCAAATCTATTACAGACGGAAATGAAAAGGACTGGAAGGAGAATAATACCGCCGGATAATTATTTCTCCACTTTTGCTATCTGAAGATGAAGGTACGAAGACCATGGATGGATTTAGTAACAAGGTGTTACTATTTTTATTTGGAACTAGCTGTGCCCGCGACGCCGTCCGCGTGTATAAAAACTTTTATAAAATGGATTGATTAAAAATTAAAGATTATTTATTTGCATTGAATAAGTAGTAGGTAGAATATTCTTACATATAGTGAAATCACTTATAATACAATGTTCATATGTTCAGAAGAAACTTAATGTATTTTTTCTAAATCCTTCAAACCTAAAACAGTAAGGAATGCTTACTGTACTGATCTTACTATCCACTTTTCTCACGTTTCGCTTGTCTCGCGCAATCAGATTCTCTTTACAAATATGTACCTCGTTTATTAAAGTTAAGAGATACTGCTGTGCCCGAGGCTTCATCTATGTTAAAAATAGTATCTTTAGTAAATTGGGTGAATTTATACTGCAAAGAATGTATAGACTCATTCTATATACATAGCTTTAACCTACTGCAGAAAAGAGGTGCACTATACAACTACTTGTAGTTGGGAGATAAAATTTCTAAACATTCACGTGCTTAGGATTAAACAATCGGAAAAAAAATTGTAAGGTCAATTAATAAACTATAGGTTTAAAACTTGCGGACAGCAATTTGGTCATAAGTCATAACTCATATAACATTGTGAAAACTAAAGCAGAAGGCAGGGTCTCTACACAGTGTGCTATCTGTATTTGGAAATAAAGAATATTTTTATAAAGAATCTTTAAAGAATCCTTAATATCTCCATCAATCAACGTGTGTGGATGAGCCCTCAGCCCGTACGCAATAAAGAGACGCAAAAAATGAGTTAAGTTATCATTGGTCCAATTAACAATGTTCAGCATCATACGTATACCTACCCAACGATGGGACAACCCGCGTGGCGCAATGTTTACCATGCCGGACTGCTAATCGAACTGTCCCGGGTTAGAATCCGGGCGAAGCAGAAATTTCAATGATGAGTTTAAACTGTTCTCGGTCTGGGTGGTTGTGTTTCTGTCTCTATGTGTGTTCATGGCACCCGCGACACAGGGTATATCTACCCTAATGTGAGGCTATACGTGTGAAATGTTATTTTTTATTTTTTTTACACTATGTACTTACTTTTATTAGACTTAAGGCTTTTATTTGAAATTATCTCCATCGATTCACTTTGGAGAAGAAATGAATATTGCTCAATAACGCCATCTACCGTATGACATGTAAACTTTGTGGTTGATAAATCGAATGTCAAATTACCAAATAGGTAGATATTGAGATTAACAGTTGGTTCACTAAAAGTTTAACTATTCGTCACCTAGATGTCTGCAGTAGTCTTGTTTTGTTAAGGCTTTGTACATTCTGTATGAAGGTTTAGATTCCGTATCTTATAACCTTAATGCTGGATTCATTGAGATTGTAAGATTTGGATTTCGGTTCATCGGAGCTTGAGGCCTCCTCAATATTGGGAGAGCTCCATGCTCAGCAGTGGAATGCTAAAAAGGTTGCAGCTTGATATAATGTAGCGATAATAATCGTTTCAGCTGCAGCCTGTTAATAATCTTCCACCCCAAAAGAAGACTAATAAGCTGAGCAACTAACTCAATGGAGCCTGTGATGTAAGGTTCGGCGGCGGTAAGGCTCGCGATGCGCTTATTAGGTAGCCATATTCGGCCAACGAAAGAAAATACAGTAAGCTGATCTAAGTATATTTAATATAGTCGACAATATAAGTGAGAGTTCAAAATAATTTTACTTAAATTTAAACTTTTGTTTATGGTTTTGAATGGGCTGTTACCGAAACTTTCATACAAATTCCCCAAAGTGCCTTTTAAGTTTATGTCGCGTATTGTGTAAATGAACATAACTTTTTTGTTTATCACCCGATTGATATGAAATACACACTAATGTTACGGAAATTCATTCAACAATAAATCAGTAAACACATCATTCAAAGAAGGGAAAAGAATTTGAGAATAAAATATTAAGTTAAGGTTAATTATTGTACGCTTGAGATACCAACTTTCGAATCCACTTTATTTGCTATTGAGGGGTAGTTTTGAAAAAAGCTTAAATAGAATTCTTACTATGTTAGTAAAGATTACAAATACAAAATTATAAGTATATTACTCTGCACAAAAATATTCTGTACATCAAGTTTCGACACTCAATTTTCAAAGAGTTTCAAAGAAAATTGACATTTAAAGGGTGAATTTCGGGAAATGCTGAAACACGTATTCTTTTATTTTGGTTAGAAAATATTTATACCAAATTTCAAGAAAATCTATTGAAAAAATCCAAGTTTTCCATACAAATTTTCATCGCTCATTTCACACCTTTAAAGGGTGATTTTTAAAATTATCTATAGCCTAAATGTTAGCGAGGACTAATATATATAAAACAAAAAAAGTTTCATCAAAATCCGTCCAGTAGTTTTTGCGTGAAAAGCTAACAACAGACAGACAGACAGACAGACAGACAGACAGACAGACAGACAGACAATAATTTCAAAACTTATATTTTTAGCTTCTGTTACTTATAAAAAGACCCCTAGAAGTATTTTTTTAAATTTCTATGCAATGTACAGAATTGACCCTGCTTACAGTTTTATTATATGTATAGATATAGTTCTGGAATGCTTTGGGATTAGCTGCGGGCTTCTAACTTAGACATTATACCAGAACTATGACTGTCGTATATGCATTGGGGTTGACTGCGGGTCTTCAACAATGACATTTGACAGAATAAGATTTGTTTTTTAAAACAAATTACACATAATGCTGCTGTTTATTAAACGTAAACGTATATGCATTGGGGTTGACTGCGGGTCTTCAACAATGACATTTAGCAGAATAAAATATGTATTCTAAAACAGATTACACATAATGCTGCTGCCGCTGCTGGTTATTAAACTTAACGTATATGCATTGGGGTTGACTGCGGGTCTTCAACAATGACATTTAGCAGAATAAAATATGTATTCTAAAACAGATTACACATAATGCTGCTGGTTATTAAACGTAAAACTAAAAATAGTTTTCCTAATTTTTACTTCAAAAGTATCCACAAAAATATTCACGTCCTATAATACTCATATATTTTTAGGAATAATATATTGAATCATACCAAGCACCGATTCTATTGATGACACTCAAATGGAGAGGAATAATTTCGTTTCTGACGTGATGGAACCCGTACGATGTGAAGCATTGCCAGAGTCCCGTCATCAAAACACGACTTATACGGATGATCATGTAAATCTGGAATTGTTGTTGGTTCTCGGGGAGTCCACATCCGATACTCCGGATTACGGTGATATTATTCATGTCACGGTTATGGCTTCCATTACTTAAGAAGGTAATATCTTATACCTAATAATAGCCGCTTATTACAAAGCTCAAAGCTTAATGCACAAATATTTGCTGCAGTATCAGACATGTGACAAAACAGATATGAAATATGCGCTGTTTCACAGTAACATCGTCATAGCTATTACAGCTGATAACAAAGGGATGGATCTCTTGTTAAAAGGCAATGATAAAATACATGCAATGAAGCACTTCAGTACTGGCTATCGCTTACTTTAAGATTATCTCTATTCTATCTTCTATTCTCCACCATCCGCATTGGAGCAGCGAGGTGGAGTAAGTTCCAAGCCTCCCCAATAATAGGGAGAGACCCGTGCCCAGCAGTAGGACGCAAAAAGGGTTGTAGCCACACAAGTTTGGTCCAATCTGTTTTAAATGTCATACAAGAATCCGACAGGGATGAAACACGAAAGCTGATGAAGCCATGGAAAAATGAGGCTTTCAAATAAAAAAATAAACAACAAAAAGCCTAGAGGCGCATTCGTTCTGGTTATTTTCAGGCAAACTATATATATTTATATATTATATAATATATACATATACTTTTTAGTCGGCGCCTCCTCGGTTCTCGGTGAACAGGGCGGGGCGCGGAGTGTACTAACGACGACGACAGCAAAAACAACGCGTCGCAGTGTTTCACAACGTCGTAGTCGCGAGCTGCAAACCACGTGCTTCAGCACACCACTAGAGCAGGTACATGCCGGTCGACTTTACGATTATCTAATTTATTAAAAATTATTGATTGCGAACTATCAACAATATTGTGGTTCGAGTGTGTTAACCTTCCAAACTCCAGCTTTACAATCATATGTATCCGCAAACATTTTTGCTTATTAAAAAAAAATTTACAACATGATTTATGATTATGTTAAGTATACAAAATACTTAACAGTATAAGTGCTATTTCTGAATAATATAATGAAACAGGAAAACAATTTATATCAAATTTTTTCTCATTAACAAGCCTGACGGCAGTAAGCGCTTTGTTTTAACTTTGAAGCCCTTTAATAAGTTCATAAAACACTTTAAAATGTTTTTCTTTTTATAGTTTACTCCAGCAGGCTATCATCTAGCCACTATACATTTGAAAAATGAATTTTTTCTTATGACTATACGGATATCAGAACACAAGTACTTAAGATTTCAATTTGAATCTAATGAGGCAACGAAATTAATAACATCTATCAGTTAAATTCAGTGCCCTTTGGCTTATTTTCTCCGTTTAGCGCCTCGCGTGTTTACAAATCGTCTCCGATACTCTACATCTCATCTCCGATAACAAAGCTTACTTCTTCTGTCATGATGATATAATATACTTTTTATTGAAGAGAGATACAATACTTCCAGACTGCCGATCGTGGAGTCCCGGATTCGATTCCGAGCGAAGTAGAAATTTGAATGATGAGTTTAAATTTTCTGTTCTTGGTCTGAGTGTTTGTGTTTCTGTCTTTGTGTGTGTCCATGGCAAACATGACACAAGACAGTCTGATATTTTTATTTAAAAAAATAAAATATGTAAGGAACAGATTAATTCAATACTTAGGTATTGTAGTCAATTTGAGCAAAAGTAATGTTTTGCCACAACATACATTTATGTAAGGATTCGATTAACACTTTAAGTAAAGCATGTTCATATGTATCAAAAAAGGTATAGAAAAATTGCAATGTAAGTTAAGAAATCTGCTAAACTACCGACGTGCACGATTTGAGAGTTTGCACAGCTTATAGCAGTTTTAGTAGCTGCCTGTCCAGCAACTAAGTATGGAGTCCTTAAAGAATTAAACTGCTAATTAACAAACATCCATTACATTATTTTAGCTTTATCTGAAATTTATTATGGAAATTTACACCGACGCATCTCAAACTGGATGGGGCAATGTATGTAAAAATGATCGGTAAAAATATGAAAGTTTGAGCCACATTAATTATTTAGAGTTACTAGCTTATTTTTGAGTCTAAAATCATTCGTTAACGAGTTAACTAATTGTGCAATATAACTTGATGTCGATAATACAACTATCATAAGTTATATTACGATGGCAGGTGTTCAATACTCCATCTTAATAATTTAACCGAGAACTCTGGAATTGTGAACATTGCTCTCTTTGGATATTTACGTCGTATGTAAATATACAGTACTGATTCCGCTTCCAGAATTCATAGCCCTGGATTCCAGTCTTACAAACCTCACAAGTATTGGATGTTCTGTTTCTGAAACCCAGTAAAGATTGACTTCGATATAACTTCAGGATACACTCTCTTCTCAAGAAGTTACGTTGTGTGTTGCGGGGCTCTCCGGCATTCTATTATCCGACGCGGCGACCCCACTGACTCAGTTTCTCTGATGCTATCTGCTATCATTCTCTAATAGAGCTATAATATAATACTCCAAAAACTTGGTGGACTTTTTTGTAAGTTTGAAGTAATAGACCACTTCAATAGTTTTCTGTCCACGTAAAAGCTTAATATTAAGTTTTTTTTTTTATCGCAACAGCTTAATAACAGCTGTTAATGTGGCACTTTAAACTCACATTGCTATTGGCTCAAGTGGGTATATGAATCATTTCCTAACTATGTACTGTCTACTGTTTATGTACCCCACATATGCATTAAAAATCCCAAGACCAAATTACTCTAGTACTTGTAACCCTAATAGTTTTGAATCTAGTTGGAACATGGTTCTATTTAGAAAACATTATGAGAAAAATAGTTGTTCTCTTAGCTATTTGCACAGCACGCAGATGGCTGAAGTTTTCTCTTATAGAAATTGAAAATATTCAGTTGTCACAAGAGAAGAATCAAGATTAATATTATATGTGTTAAAACTAACGCTCCCGGTAGGGAGCAACCAATTCTATTTTTGCCATATCATTTTACCTGTGTTTTTAGGGACAATTAACTTAAACATAAACTGAAAAATATGATTTTTCCTGACATTTGCTTGCTAATTGTAATACTATTATATAGTACATATATTTTAATTGCGAGCTATATCAGTAGATGGCGTTGTTGAGCAACACTAAGCCAAAGAGTTTCTTCAGAAACTCACTCGAAAATTGATTTTATCCGAGTAACGATTGGTCTGCCGGATACTTTTAATGAAAATAACAATATGTCCTGATACAGCTTTTTCAGATTATATTTTTATAACTAAAAATATAAGACTTGTCTAGAACCACCTGCCACCTCCCAACCCATAATTAGATGTTAATCTAAGTTTTATTGGATAGCAGAGCAGATATTAGTAAATTTATTGCACACAGTACGCGTCACGCGTCTACTTCTGCTGCAAGCTGCTGAGACCATACACAGCTAGTAATTGTGTTCTGTGATACACAGGGCCGCAGGTTGGACAAACTCTTTACATACTTTTGTAAATACCAAATAATATAACAGAACCGTTTTGGCGATCTGTTTGTTTACCAAATAAATTATAAAACATAGTTTATTTTGTTGATTATTTATTGTTTAAACTTTAAATATGATTTCAATCAACACTTATTATTATTAGGCTTAAAGTTTAACAACTTAAAAACATCATAAAAATAGTGAAAAGAAAACAATAAACATATTTGTTTTATTCTGTTAATACAAAACTTTTCTCTCTTAACATCTACCTTTGTAATACTATCATATCGAGAATAAAGCGAAGAAATATAATATATGATCAAACGAACTTACCCGAAGTGAAGTTCGATCATTATTATATGAGTCGCTTTATTCGAAGATATGATCTCCCTCCCACCCAGGACTACCCAGGTGGAAAAGTTTTGTAGACGCGTTTTACTTTCTCTAAAAAAAATGAGCTAATGTCAACATGATATACTGTCATTATGTCACCGGGAGTTTTTTCTTTTTTGTAAAGACAAAAAAGTTTCTTTAAAATAGTGCGAACTTGCCTTGTAGGATAGGGAAACTACCTTTGTAATACTATCATATCTTCGAATAAAGCGACTCATATAATAATGATCGAACTTCACTTCGGGTAAGTTCGTTTGATCATATATTGATGCCGTTATGGTTAACAGACACAGTACAGAAACAGTCCATCTTTTATTTTAAATTTTTTAGGCAATAAGGACAATACTTTTAACATAAAATAATAATACATAGTATAAGTACCTACATAAATATTTTGTGTCAGGTGAAACATTACGCAAAATATTTATAAGTGAAATGGTGTTAAAACTACATGACCCAGGGTTACATAATTTTTTTACGAATATTTATTTAAAAAGTAACTTTGATGTAACCATTTTGATATTCTCTGCATAATATATTAAAATTACATATAAAATCCTGTAACAATTCTAGTGTAAAACAAAAATCGGGGTTATTTGCCCACTGAGGAGTATCCGTCCGTTCGCCAGTTCATATCCTAGATGGAGATGCGCACTGTTTTGCGGTCGATATACAACTACCATATATTACATATTACGTTAAAGTTATATCACCACCACCACCTTGTAAGTAACAAAGTTCTAGAGAGCTATTGGGACTGAACAGACATAATTGTGTAATTTGTGTTAGGTACCTAGGTACTATAATTTCAATTCAAAAAATGTGTAAAAGGAAAATAGTAAAAACCTACTGAATTGCGGAAAAATTGTTAAATATGCTCATATTATTTACAAAATCTCGTGTCTCGATGTATGTTAGGAGTAAGATTAGAACCTATGTACCAACCAATTCGGTGAAATTTAGCAAAATCGTTTTATTCTGATGTGAGTACTTAAATAAGTATTGAATCACGACATTATGAAAATAATGTGAATATAAAACTAATAGTATATCAAAATATATGTATAGTGTAGTAGACATTACAGAATGAAGTTGATAATAAAAATTGATTATTATTTCAATAGTGTATATAGTATATTTGTATACATAGTGTATATATATTTGTCTATATATATAATATTATTTATGCATGTAGATATTTATTTATGTATATTTTATTATTTATGTATTTGTGTACGTACGTAGTATTACATAATATTTATGTAGGTCAATTTAGGTCATATAAATATACATATATCAATATAGCTACATTTTATCCCATTAGGATCTTCTGTTTTTCAAAGTGTATATTATAAAAGCCTACCTCGCATTCTCAACATCACCCAGGTCTGACTAGAAGACAATGCCAATGGGCATTAGGTTTAACCCTTTGTTAATAATTGCTTAAGGTGTTTTTCACATAAATAAATAAATAGATTATTTAGGAACCGAATCTTTCCGAACCATTCAAATGCTAGTGAGGATTTGCTGAAAGGATGAAACGGAATTCCATTTCCTGAAGAAAATTCCTCAGGTCTTTAATTTTAAGTTTTCTAAGTGTATCTAAGTAACATCGATCTTGTTTATCTCATTACTAAGTCGTATCCGTTTTATTTACTTTCAGTGCTTTCACTGCACGCGGTCTTTTCCCATACTTTCTTTACTTTTCTCTTCCCGTAAGTATTTTGACTGACCGACAAGTTTAGTGGGTAGTTTAAATAATTTAGCTCAAACAGTTGTCTTTGCATGTAAATAAATCGATTCCTAAGAAATTGTATAACTGACTAAGTATTTGAAACAAAAGTTAGGTACCAGATCTATAACCTAAATAGCTGACCCAACAGACGTTGTCCTGTCTTAACTACATAATTATGAATATTAAATTCAAATTTTTAATGATAAAAATTGATATGATGATTAAGCATTCCGAAATTTCAAATTTTCCGCGCAATTTTCTTATCCTAATAATAACAAACACAACAAAGAAATAATTAACGAAATCTAGATCCAGCCGTTTACACGTGATGCCGTGATCAAGGGAAATAGGGATTCATTTTTATATATATAAGAAGGTTTTATAGTAGAATGCTTATTTAATATTCCAATTATATATTTAGGACCTCTTTCACCACCTTCAAGTAAAGTGACAAGTACGCTAATACTACTAATACGCTAAGTCTATTAAAGTCACCCGTAACTTCAATTTCAATTTCACGATGTTCGATTAGCACTAATCATATGATAAACTGACCCGTACTCATAGCTTTTATTTGCCAATTAACTTTACTTGGGACGTAACTAATCAACACTTTACTTTACGGAGGTCCTTAATATTTCATGTTAATTATTAGCGCATGACCCAGCAGCTGGCGGTACGTTTGTTATCGACAGATAACAATCGTTAAACCTACTTAGAGGCCTTTTGAGCGGTTTGAAAACAACTTTCGATTGTGGGTTGGGCACTAACCCGCATCTTCACCAACCCGCATTGGAACAGCGTGGTGGAGTAAGCACCACCAATAAGGTGGAGAGACCCATGCCCCGCAGTGGGTCGCAAAAAGGTAAGCCATTCTTCTTATCATAACTTTTTACTTAGGAAATCAAATCCACCAATAAAATTATTCATAGATTACATTCCAAATGTCACAAAGTATTTCTTATAATACGGCGAGGTTTAAAGTTAAGGCAACAAAGCCCCTCGCTGCTACAAGAGGTAACTGAAAGAATATGAAAATTATATTCTTTTATAAATTATTCATACAGCTTGGGACATCACAAAGGACATTAAAAATGCTTCATTCAACGAATCTGAACCTGTGCTTTTGTTCTTTTGAAAACTTTCTTATCTTTTGTAAAGTAGGATATTATTATAACATACTCATATTTGTACGTCCTCGAATACCAGCGGTTAACGGTAGAACGTAAGCAAATCTATAAAGCTAAGCAATGTCAGACGCGCTCAGGAGATTGATGGGTAACGGATTTTGAGGGAACGTTCAACCAACAGTCATATTTCTTATTGTACTGAATTGCGTGTGAGAATTGAGAAATTGTGAGTGAGAATTTCAGAATAGTGGGCGGATTGAAAATATCAAACAGTGAGTTCCCCTTAACCCGTATCTCTACCTAATGTTGTTCTATCGGAGTCAAATGGATAAAGCTAGTACCATAAGAATAAGTTTATTCTTATGCTGGTACTTAGTACTGGTGCCCAGAGATGGGTGCAGTAGTTATGTGATGAGAACCCATTCTTATATTTGACATGAGCAATTTCCAGCTGTGGGATAAAATGAATTGACGGTGATGTTACAGTTAACACTGAGATATTAAATGTCACTAATAATAATTGGCAATCAAATAATTTCTCTTCGTAGTCCTTGACTAAATAAATTCTTCACTAAATACTACTTTTTATTTTGTATTAACTATTGAGTTAATCATGAGAGTGTGAGTATCATGAAGTTGATCGGAATTGGCCGCGTTGTTTTGTAACAAAGCTTTAAATCAATTAATGGCATTCGCAAACAATTAAATAAATAAACATTGTTTCGTTTAAAATAATTATCATTATGCCAGTGATGCAACCAATTCAGTAGAAAATGTGAGTAATATACGATCCGTCCAAATTTACACGTTTCCGCAAATTAACCAGCTAGTTATCATTGGTTGACTGGGTTTTTGCGAGCATGCATGCATACTACGAAATATGTACTAATTTTACTAACATTGGTTTTATTTCATAGATGGTGAACCTTTTTTGTAACGGGGGCAACCTCCAAAAGATACCTGACATCTTGGGAGAGAGATACCGGGCTACTCTGTGGGATTTGATCTTACTAAAATCCTTCGGTGACCTTCCTCAGCGCTTGTAGAAGACCCGGGATCTCCTGAGAAACACACTGGTGTCCTCGCGGTAGGTACGTCAAATACGGACCCATCATGGAGATCATGACTCCTCTTATATCTCTTGGGCTTACGACGGTAACGGCCACACACACCGTTAGTCCTTCATGGTGGAAGGTTCGAGCTCCTAACTCTTTTAGACGCCTCGACAGGCAGAGAATACCGTAGATCATAATTCTGATCCCGAACTACAGGGAGGGAAAGGTGATAAAAATAGCAACACTACTTATTAAATATTATTTACAAAACCTTAGTTTATTGCAAGCATTACACCCCCACCTATTTATTTTTAATCATGAGACGTGATAATAAATAGGTTTGGGGAAAAGTATTTTCAAACATAGTGTGTGTAACATTATAATAAAATTTCTTGACAAATACTGTTCCTAAAGAATTCTTAACGTTATTATTTAGATATATCTGTTTTTAATTACAGTTTTCTGCTAATTTTTTAATTGCAATTAAAAGCACGGATCTTACTCATGAGCTCACTGGGAAAAGTAAGGGTTTTGATGGAAGGGCGAACAGACGGACAAATATTATTCTGTAAGCGTTTCATTTTTTGTATTTTTTTAGAGTTTTTAAAGTTTGTAGGTGGTAGAACTATTATCGTTCGCCCGGGGAAGTATCACCGCTGCACCCACTTCTGCCGTGAACCAATTCTATTGTGTTTCGGTGGAAAGGTGCAGTTGCCGGCCACACTTACATGAGGCAACCACCAGTCTTCGCAGTAGCAGCGCAACTGCATACGACCTCAGATAAGACTTACCTATGCTTCCTTGAGGTTGTATGTAGATGTCCATGGGCTGCAGCGCCACTTAACACCACGTCGCCTGCATGCTCTTCTGCTACTCCATTCAAATAAAAAAAAGAGTTCTGTAGTCAAAAGGGAGAACGGAAACCTACTACTAAGACCCCGCCGTCCTGTCATCTGTCTATCTGTCCGTCTGTCACCAGGTTGTATGTCATGAACCGTGAAAATAAATTAGTACATATTTTAACAGATGACGATGACGTAATTCTGTTGCCGCTTTAACAAATATTACTAGAAATAAATTAAGTTTTTAACAAAAAAATAGAACCGACTTCAAACGGTAAAAAATAAAATTGTTCAGTACCTACTTCTTCTTGCTTATGGTAATTACTCTTAAAACTATTTTTGGAGGCGGGCCCTTACTAAAATGTCTTACCATTCGTTCTAAATGGGCACCGACAGTACAGACAGTGGGACATTATCTACATCTTCTTGCTTATGGTAATGACTGTTAAAACTATATTGGAGTTGGTGCCCATTCAGAACGAAAGGTACACTATATTTACTATAGCAGGATATTTTACTAAGGGCCCGACTCCAAAAATAGTTTTAAGAGTAATTACCATAAGCAAGAAGAAGTAGGTACTGAACAATTTTATTTTTTACCGTTTGAAGTCGGTTCTATTTTTGACGTGATAACGTCTTTAAAATCGTTTTAGTCGGCTGACATGTTCAGAAACTTGTGTCACACCAAAACCTCACGAGCGCGATCGCAGGTATAACGAGAGAGAGACGGACCGATATCCCGTCTCATCTCGAGCGCTGCCAGTCATTCCGTGAAACTTGTCACGCGGAATCCTCACGAGCGGAGGCTGGCATAGCGTTCGAGTGAGTGGACCGATCTTCCGTCTCTCTCACTCTAGCGGCATACAAACGAATGGAGATTTTCTCGTGCGGACGTTATCACGTAAACATCTCGATCGTAAACCTACTTTACAAACAATTTTTTTTTGTTAAAAACTTAATTTATTTCACTCTTTTTAGTAACTTTAATATTTCTGTACATATTTATAAGCATAATTGGAAAAAAAATCACTTAACTTCTAAATGTTAAGCGAGATTTACCTTTTATAATCATGTTATCTAATAGCCATCTTATAGCCTGAAACTACTATCAGTCCACCTGAACGTATAAATTAATGAAAGAATTTGCTCTCAGCTCCTAACCTTTGAGGAGTTGTACCTTCAATCATCAGGTGATAATTACCGGACATATTGACAATATTTGTATTATGTTAAAAAATATGACTAAAAGAATGTGTGTGCCTATTAAGTTTCAGTGTTTCCCTCGATTTCCCTAGTATCACATCATTAGATTTTGACATGGTGACAGTTGGACCACCTAAGGAGTATAAGGTTTTGAACAAAAAAATACATACTGAAAGAATTTGCTCTCAACTCCTAACCGTCGTAGTACCTTCCATCATCAGCTCAGCAACAAGATATGATGAAAATTATACACAAATGCCTGTTTTGCTTTCGTAAAAATATGAAAATCATTTGAAGTGCTATAAAATTTGAATGTTCCCTTCGATTTCTGTGGGATCCCCTCATCAGACTTTGTCTTGGTGACAGTTGGACCACCTCAGGAATGTGAGATTTCGATTAAAAAACTATTTATTGAAAGAATTTGCTCTCAACTCCTCACTGTCGCAGTACCTTCCATCATCAGCTCAGCAACATGAAATGATAATTACTATGCACAAATATCTCTTATGCTTCAGAAAGTATGTATAAGAAAATCAATATGTGTGCCTATAAAATTCGAGAGTTCCCCTCGATTTCCCTGGGATCCCATCATCAGATCCTGATTTGGTGACAATGGGACCACCTCGGGAGTATAAGCATACGAACAAAAAAAGAATTTTGAAAATCGGTCCACAAACGGCGGAGTAATCGGTGAACATATATAAAAAAAAATATACATACAGCCGAATACAGTACCTCCTCCTTTTGGAAGTCGGTAAATAGAATAAAACTAAATATGTAAAGGGACTCCCATATAACAAACATGTTTTTTTGCCGTCTTTTATAGTATAATGGTAGGGAATCCTTAGTGCCGAGTGTAACTCGCACTTGGCCGGTTTATTACTTTAGCGAAACAAAATAACATTATTCATTAGTAGATAAAATTGTGAAAAGGAGACATTCTAAACGTTTATGATTGTTTATTCTCCAGCCAGGTGCGAATCTCACGAGGGCTGTAAATAAGCTTCGTATTGTTTTTGGTTTGGTTTTGTTACACATTTGATTAACACCTTTATAATTTATAAGAGGACATTTTGTTTAATAAAAGAAAGGTTTTATGTAGGTATCCCTAAAATATTATTTTTATAATTTAGTTACCTATCTATTTAAAGCAAATTATAGTATATAGATGAAATTTGGCAGAGTGTGGTTTTTTAAAAGTAGTTAGTAGATGTCCGCTTAGGACGGATTTACTGATATCAGGTTATGTATATATATATCAGGTCCTAAGAAAGTCTAAAGGCATTCGAAAATTTGTATGAAAGTCCTTAATTCTTTGTGCTACAAACTTCAAATTTAGCAGGAAGATAGTTATTCGTAGGTAGAAATCAGCACCGAACTTATATTAGAAAAAAAAACCACTTTTTATATTATTAAATTTAGCTACTTTTTTTGAACAAACAATGATTAATTTGGCCCTTATTGAGTGATTTTTCTAGCAAGTTTAGATTTTGGCTAACCACTTACAGAAAGATGGCAGCGAAAGATTCCATATAACAACTTCAACGCTTCTGTGAACTTCATAATCGACTTGAGGATTCGAGTCCTGCCATGGTGGAACCAAATGGCAAACGTGACGTCACGACACACGATACGACGATAAGACATATGGGCGGCATGAAATTTGTATGTTTCTAAATTTTTAGAATAATGCTTAATTAATTGTTAGATTATTATAATTAAGCTAATGTTATTTGTTAAAAGATGTTTAATTAATATGTAAAATAAATTGTTGGTGATTTCCGGTAGAAAATGTAATTTATTATTTATTATGTTTATTATTTCTAAGTAATTATAAAATTATGATATTATTTCTAATAGTGTTAAAATAATTTATTTTGAAATATATCAATGCAATTGTATTTATTAGTTGCTGAACCTATTACGATTGATGTCACGTGTTATGACGTAAGAGTGGTGCGAGAGGGGTAGTAGTGGGGTTGTTTGTCACTTAGTATTTAAGTGCGCGCGCTATCAGAGCAGATTGATATTTCAATTTACCATAAGACTAAGTTGTTACTCTGTCCAAATGATAACTTATTTCTAAATAGTGAAAATAGAATAAAATAGTGAAAAATAGTGTAATAGTGTAATTCATTTATTTGTGGTGGTGAATAAAATAGTGCAAAATAGTGAAATAGTGTCATTTATTTATTTGTCATGGAACGAAATAACTGTGGTGGTGGAGCTCCGCCGACAGCAGCGGTGGGATCACAATCCCCTATACTTGGAACTTCTGCAGGCATGGACGATCGGCCCGACCCTACATTTACCATGGACCAAGTGATGAATTTACTGACGACTGTGACAAAGCAGGCCGCTGTAAGCGCAGTTACTGCAGCTATCTCTGCAAATCCTATGCCACGTGACCGCAGCAATTTTTATTTGCCACCGTTTGATCCAGACGTCCGTTCACATGACATCAGAGATTGGTGTGCAAATGTTGACGAAACCATTACTACTTTTAACGTGTCACCCCAAGAGGCACGCATGAAAGCTATTCTACAACTCAAAGGTCGAGCGAAGACATGGGCTGATACTTGGTCCCTGCAGTCTACGTCGTGGGAACAGGTGAAAGAAGACCTAATCCGGACATTTGGAAAGGAGTTCCGGTATGCAGACGACGTTCACAAATGGCGCAGTTACACATCGGATCAAGCTGCCAGCTACGCCGAGTATGCCACGACTGGATGGACCCTCTTCAAACGGGTGCGGCCCGAGGCTTCAGATGCTGAGGTTATTGACGCTTTGCTAACAGGTATTTATCCTGAACATATTAGATCGGAATTGTTAAGAAACACACCTGACTCTTTGCCCAAGCTAGTTTCCGTTTTAAAAACTTATCGCAAACGGAAATTCGATAGTTTAGAGAAACCTACCATTAATATAAAAAGACCACGAATAACGGAAACCTCCACTCGGAACGATCAAACTCTCACGTGTTTTAAATGTAACAAGCGTGGTCATCGTTTTCGTGATTGTAAGGAAGTTACCGATTCATCTTCTTCGTTAACTTTAGAGGTTAAGAGGCCCAATTCTTTTCAAAACACTAGTCTTCCAAGTAATTCTGTTAAGTCTGTTGAGTGCAAATATTGTCATAAAATGGGTCATATAGAAAAAAATTGCTTTCGAAAACAAAATGACGAACGTAACGTAGCTTACAAAAGTAAATCTATAAATTTCTGTAATTCAGTGAATCGAAGTACTACACAAATTAAAATTGGCAATAAGCTTTACGATTGTTTATTTGACACCGGCGCTGATTGTTCATTGATTCGGCAACGTTTTTCTGGTTCAATCCCAGGAAAAAGGAAAACTGTAGATGTTGTATTTTTGGGTATTGGCGGTTGCCCGGTGCGTTCAACACAAACTATCACAACCATTGTTCAAATCGATTCAGTAAGCGTAGAGCTAGAATTTTACGTTGTCGGTGATACGCAAACTCAGTTTGATATATTGATTGGTTATGATCTTTTGCAAATCCCTGGTCTCAGTGTTACTTTGAGTAATAACGGAATTTCAGTAAAACAAGACGCTACTTATTCTATTAAGATTATGAATGAATGTTCTGCTTTAGAATTCCCCTTTGAACTTGACACTGATGTAAAAAGCCTAACTTTACTCAACAAATTGAAAAATATTATCATTAGCTACCGGGAAAATTTTACAACTGGAAATGCAGTATCAAAAGTTAAAACGGGTGAATTAGAGATCAGATTAAAAAACCCTGATAAAATCGTACAGCGTAGGCCCTATAGATTGTCCCCAGTAGAGCGTGAGAAAGTTAAAAATATTATAGATGATCTCAAAATTAATGAAATAATCCGAGAAAGTTCTTCTCCTTTTAGCAGCCCAATTTTGCTGGTAAAGAAAAAAGATGGCTCTGACCGACTCTGCGTCGATTTTCGAGAGCTCAATGCCAATACGCTTAGAGATCACTATCCTTTACCATTGATCGCGGACCAAATAGACAAATTAGGTAAAGCGCGTTTTTTTACATGTCTTGATATGGCCGCAGGATTTCACCAAATACCTATTGCCGAAAACTCCATAGAAAAAACTGCCTTTGTGACTCCTGACGGTCAATATGAATTCTTACGAATGCCTTTTGGCCTTTGTAATGCCCCTTCAGTCTACCAACGAGCTATAAATAAGGCGTTAGGCGATTATAAAGATAAGATTGCTCTTGTTTATATAGATGATATATTAATTATGTCAGAAACCGCTGAAGAAGGCTTAGAAAATTTAAATCTTGTACTGAAACGTTTGACAGATGCTGGCTTTTCATTAAATATTGCAAAATGTTCATTTTTGAAAAAATCCGTTCAATTTTTGGGCAATGTTGTCGAAAATGGCACAGTCAAGCCAAGTCCTTTAAAAATACAAGCACTGTCTTCTTCTGCAGTTCCTAAAAATGTCAAAGAGCTTCGCCAGTTCAATGGTTTAGCAAGCTACTTTAGGAAATTTGTTCCTAATTTTTCAAAAATAATGATATCTCTATATGAACTCACAAAATCAAACACACCATGGAATTGGACCGAAGCCCAAGACAAAGCCAGACAAGAGATAATTAACCGTTTAACGTCATCCCCATTGTTAACAATATTTGACCCTGATTTACCGACTGAACTCCATACCGACGCCAGCGCTCTTGGTTATGGCGCTGTGTTGATACAGAGGCAAGAACAGATTCCTCATGTCATTGGTTATTTTAGTATGAGGACGACCAGCGCCGAAAGCAAATATCATTCATATGAGCTCGAAACTCTGGCCGTCGTCAAAGCAATTAAACATTTTCGTCATTTTCTATATGGTCGTTCGTTTAAGGTCGTAACTGACTGTAATTCTCTTAAAGCCTCTAGACACAAAAAAGAACTGACTCCTAGAGTGCACCGTTGGTGGTCTTTCCTGCAATCATATCAATTCGAAATTGAGTATCGCAAAGGAGAACGTTTGGCTCACGCGGATTATTTTAGTAGGAATCCACTCGATGTTACTAGCACACGAAATACAGTCTCCCAAAATAATAATGAATGTCGCTCAATTCAAACGTCGCATTTTTCTGTGAATGCTTCAACTCTTGACCATAATTGGTTACTTATCGAACAAAAACGTGACCCTGTTCTTAAGAATATAGTTGACCAATTACAGTCTGATTGCATCCCCAAAAACATAGCAGATACTTATATTATTCTGAAAGATAAATTATTAAGACGTAAAGTTCAAATAGAAAATAAAACACGAAAATTGATAATAGTTCCTCGCAGTTATCGATGGAATCTTATTTCCCATTATCATAATTCTCTCCAACATTTTGGTTGGGAAAAGGTATTGGCAAAAATTCGGGACCAATATTGGTTTCCCAATATGTCTAAATTAGTCAGAAAATTTATTGAGAATTGTGTTAGTTGTAGAGTCAGGAAAGGGGCCTCAGGTACTAGACAGGTTTCTTTGCATCCTATTGACAAAATTTCAATTCCTTTCCATACCGTGCATGCCGATATCACTGGTCAAATGAATGGAAAACGTAATCAACCCGAATACGCTTTCGTTTTTATAGACGCGTTTACTAAATACGTCCATTTAGTTTATTCAACTGATCGAACATCGGACTCTGCGGTGAGAAGTTTTCGCGAATTAATTACTATTTTTGGCACTCCTACTAGACTCATAACTGACCAAGACAAAAGTATGACCTCCCTGGATTTTAAACAGTTTTGTCAAAATTTCGGTATAGAACATCACGTTGTAGCAAAAGGCGCTAGCAGGGCTAATGGTCAGGTGGAACGTATAATGAAGATTATTAAAGATAACATGTCTGTGGTGGAGCTTGATAAGCCCTGGCACAATGCAATACAAGATTTACAATTGGCCATAAACTGCACGGTTTCAAAAAGCACAGGCAAAAGTCCTATGGAGTTATTACTTGGTAAAAAATGTTCCCCTCCCGCTATCAAGCTCCTTCAAGTCGATGATGATGAACCTGTTGATAATCTTATTTCTGTCAGAAACGCTAGCAAAGTAAGGATGGACGAGCGATCTTTTCAGGATAAAATTAGATTTGATAGGGGCAAAGCTCAAATCAAACATTTTAAAGTTGGCGATTTTGTCTTAATGCGTATTCATGAACGTCATACTACCAAACTAGGACCTAAATTCGAAGGCCCGATGGAAATTTTGGAAATTCTACCTAACGACCGCTATAAACTAAAACATGTTAATTTACGCGGATCTTCTGAAAAGATTGCTAGTCATGATTGTTTAAGACCTGCTCCTTTTGGACAGGCAGATCCATTTGATGATAATACTGAATCCGTATGGGCGGATGAGATGGTAGATGAGACTTTGGAAAAAACAAATAGCGAAAATAATGTTTGAATATTGTATTACTTTTAATAGTGCAGTGTGTTTATTGTTACTTTATTTATCCTTTCCGCATTCCTTTCCCTGACGCTGGCTGGCCACCATGCGTTTCCTTTTCCCGGTCTTGGAGGCTAGATCCCAGGATGGGTGATGCCTGGTTCTTGTGTTGGCTAGATCCCAGGATGGGTGATGCCTGGTTCTTGTGTTGGCTAGATCCCAGGATGGGTGATGCCTGATTCGCGTGTTGGCTAGACCCCAGGGTGGGTGACGCCTGATTTGTGTGTTAATTATGCTATATTACCATATATTTGTATCCTTGACATTAAAACTCTAGATTTTACTATGCAGCGCAGAGAGCGCGCTGGATCAGTATGGCCGTATGGGCGGCATGAAATTTGTATGTTTCTAAATTTTTAGAATAATGCTTAATTAATTGTTAGATTATTATAATTAAGCTAATGTTATTTGTTAAAAGATGTTTAATTAATATGTAAAATAAATTGTTGGTGATTTCCGGTAGAAAATGTAATTTATTATTTATTATGTTTATTATTTCTAAGTAATTATAAAATTATGATATTATTTCTAATAGTGTTAAAATAATTTATTTTGAAATATATCAATGCAATTGTATTTATTAGTTGCTGAACCTATTACGATTGATGTCACGTGTTATGACGTAAGAGTGGTGCGAGAGGGGTAGTAGTGGGGTTGTTTGTCACTTAGTATTTAAGTGCGCGCGCTATCAATCTGCTCTGAGATTGATATTTCAATTTACCATAAGACTAAGTTGTTACTCTGTCCAAATGATAACTTATTTGTAAATAGTGAAAATAGAATAAAATAGTGAAAAATAGTGTAATAGTGTAATTCATTTATTTGTGGTGGTGAATAAAATAGTGCAAAATAGTGAAATAGTGTCATTTATTTATTTGTCATGGAACGAAATAACTGTGGTGGTGGAGCTCCGCCGACAGACACGTCCTACCACTGGAGGGCCAAGCCAATGGAGCATTTCCATTAAACTGAGCGGTCATTGACTTCTTTGTCAGCATTTGTATTATAAAATTAAAGTGCTCATTACAACAACTTAAACTTAACTGTGACTTTCAAAGCTTACGTGACGAGTCAGTTATATTGAACCGAAAACAAAAGATACAATATTCCCATGGCAGCGTCCGTTTTTCCAGTTTTGCCTTGCGGTAGTCAAAGAATCATAAAACGCCCCCAGACACGTGGATTGCCTCGTTCTGAATGGCCGCTACATTTGAAATGCGAGCACTATGTAAGCGCTTTAACTTTTTGCTAACTTTTATTCTACATGAATTTACACAAAAGCCAGGCGTAGCGATAATGTCTTCCATTTGTTAAAAGACGAGAATTACATCGCCGTTGACGCAAAAAAGAATAAAAAGGTTTGTCTTTGTTCGCGGGAATACAGTTTATGCAACTGCTTGAGGCGTACACAGTTCTACCAAATAATAACTCTATTGTGAAACTATAGTTACTGGTACTTCTAGAAAATTATATATATTCTAGAAAGCAATAAAGTTTCGCTTGAGTATATACCGATATTACGATAAACTGTAAAGACCGGTGGTTATAGAATCAACTTCATTATTCAGATCCGTTATCAAATTCCCTTGATTCATATTGATATTCATTGAATATCAATATTTA
Source organism: Pyrgus malvae (assembly GCA_911387765.1). Taxonomy (NCBI): domain Eukaryota; kingdom Metazoa; phylum Arthropoda; class Insecta; order Lepidoptera; family Hesperiidae; genus Pyrgus; species Pyrgus malvae. The sequence goes on along the minus strand of OU426951.1, from coordinate 18,246,609 downwards.
AAGCTATGCACATTTTATGACTGTAGTATTTTACTGCTGTAAAGTTATAGCAAGTCATAAAATTTAAGGTTATAAAAGTAAGAGTAATAAAGGTAAAATAATAAAAAAGGAAATAACAATTATTTTATTCACACATATACGTTTAGGATGTTAGCAGTGGATTAGATACAAATTATTAGTTATTAGTCTGTCATATTTACCGAACTTACATAATAATGATATACGTAATAGTTTTAATCAGTCATATAAGCAGATCTAGGTCATCAAGACATTAAGAATCACGACGTCAAGAAAATTTGAGAAAAAATTTCGTTATCGTCATCAATTTAAGAGAATGCGTTTACACAGTAGAGTAGATCATAGACTAAGGATATAGTAAGTATATGCTAAGTCGAGAGTAGATAATACCCTGTTTCGTAGGTACCATGGGCACACACAAAGACATGGATACAAAAACCCAGACCGAGAACAGAAACTGAACCTCATCATATCCTTCTCTGCTGGAATCGTACTCCCGATTGGCAGTCTGGCATGGTAACCGTTACTCTTGTCCCTGTAGCTTCGGGATTAAGAATAGAGCTACGGTATCCCCTGCCTGATCGTAAGAGGCGACTAAAAGGGGACTTCTGGGGTTGTGGACGGGGAGAGTCGGAGGTCGATCCGTTCAGCCAGCAGCCCCGGGAAGGACGGCGGTGTGTGCGTGTGGCCGCATGCCGCCGTAAACATCGGAAGGTGCAGGAGAGCACATCTAACCTCCGAAGATCGGCCCATTCTGGGCTCCGCGCGTGGAGGACACCGGTGCGTTCCTTAGGAAATCCCGGAGTCCTCCCCAAGCGCAGAGGCTGGCCACCGAAGGGGTTTTAGTGCGGTCAAATCCCACATAACCCGGTATCCTCTCCCTAGGTGCCGGGTACCTTTTGAAGGTTTCCCCCCGACACCAAAAAAAAATGGTAACCGTTACTCTACACGACACAACTAACTTACACAGATATGTAAAATTATTTCCAGGCGCATATAGGTCTTTATAATTTTAAATAATATGCTGGAGGCGATTCTTTCTTTATCCGATCTCAAAGACGTGCCTCAATGAAAATAGCCCGCAGCCAAATATTGTCCACGCTTTTGCGCCAAGAATTCAAGCACCAATTGTTTAGCTTCTTCTCTTAAATATTGGCCTGTGCTGATATGGAAACGAGCACTAAATCGGAAGAGAAAACAATTTATCATTAAAATAGTGGGGTTAATATTAATCATTATCGACTTTTATACGTCTACTTTTGACCGTAGGTCCTTCTAAAGATTCCACTCTGCCCGGGCCTGTATGGGCAATCACACAATACACCAGCACGATGTGAAAATGCGATTTTGTGCATTGCATACTTCTGCGTTAGATCCCCGTTCAAATATTGAAGATCGTATAAATAACAATCATCCAACGTACTTTTGGATCGCATCGGCTTCAGTAAAAAATTACCTTGACGACATAAAACAAAAATACCTAAAAATTAACATACACGTCAAAATAACGAAATAAGCTTTGTAAAGTTATAGTTTACAAAAAAATTGTATAAGTATACAATTTTGAATAATCTGCTGGAGACGATTCTTCTTTACCCAGTCTTATGGACTGCCTCAATGAAAACAGCCCGCCGGACGAATTTTCAATTATGATACAAAATTGAGTCAGCTTCCAGGCTAAAATATTGCCCCGTGCTGATATGGAAACGAGGACAGAATCTAAATAAAAACATTATATCGTTAAAATAGTGAGGTTTATATCAGTCATTGTATACCTATACGAGTGGTTTCAAAACCCGAGTATTTTTCGGCGGGTCGTTTTTTTTTTTTGAAGCGCGTGCACCCGCGAAAGGTCAAGATTTGACATTTTCAAGTGCAAAAATCACACGCGTTCAAGTGCGTTTGCCGAAACGGTACTGTCGTTTCGACGAAAAATACGCTAGTTTGAAACCGCTCTAGACGTCTACTATTCACCGTAGGCCCTACGTTAGAATACGATTAGCTGTCACGTGTGCCCATTATGGACCCATAGCCATACTGTTATCTCAATTATATATGTACTTTTTTTTTAAAAGAGTGCTGCTGGGAGTTTTTTTCCGCCGCCTTTTTTCTCTCAGCTCAACATCTAGCCCAAACGGGCATCTAAAGGCGATGACCGGGAAAAAATAACATTCATTAAGCGAATATTTTGTATTCCTAATATGAAATAAATATTTTTGAATTTTTGAATGCCACTCCGTCTAGGCTTGTATGGGCAATCCAAAAATAAAATGTTAACGTGTGTAACTAAAGATTTTTTAAATTTCCCTTCCGGACGTAGATAGGCCTGTACAATTTTAAATAATCTGCTAGAGGCGATTCATTCTTTATCTGATCTCATAGACGTGCCTTAATGTAAACAGCCCGCAGCCAAATATTGTCCATGCTTATACTTGATACCGAGAAGCACCGGCTTTCAATTTATAATAGAAAATTGATTTAACTTCCTCGCTAAAATATTGCCCTATGCTGATATAGAAACGAGGACAGAATCAAAAATAGGAACCCACTATTCAGAGTCTTCATTCACTGTTTTATATAAATCTTATCTTACTCGTATAATAAAATCACTTATACACAGGTATTCAAAAACGGTTACATTCTACTTTTTTTAGAAATTTCGGCTCAAATCTTTAACGGAATTACTATTTATTATATTATCCATACTAATATTATAAATTTGAAAGTAACTCTGTCTGTCTGTCTGTCTGTCTGTCTGCTACTCTTTCACGCTTAAACCACTGAACCGATTTTGATGAAATTTGGCATAAACATAGAAAGGACGTTGAGAAAGAACATAGGCTACTTTTTACCGCGGGAAAATATCTCATTCCCACGGGAAGCAAATGAAATAATGAAATGCGCCGTGTAGTGTTATAAATACACTACATGTTATTACTTACTTTATTCACGTCGATTATCATATTTTATAATTTATATCCGTTTGTTTTATTCTTATACTTTGCTTTTCCTTTATTATTTCTTTACAAAATTATTTACTTTCTCTGTTTCTTTATTTACATTTTGATGCAGCTATCAAAATTGTCATGTCTGTCTTTGATGTTTCCTATTTTTTTTAATTCGTTTTACGGCATTGTATAAAAATCCTTTTAGCCATTCAATATTAAAAGAAACGAAAAATTGTATGTTTCTTATTTCATTTCATAGATTAATAAAGTATAGTATTGTCTTTGGCTTACTTATGTTTTTTATATTAGCCCGTTAATCAATATTTTAATCTATACATAAAGCTGAAGAGTTCTTTCGTTCGTTTGTATGTTTGTTTGAACGAACTAATCTCAGGAACTACTGGTTCCAATTGAAAAAATATTTTTGTGTTGGATAGTCCATTTATCGGGGAAGCCTTTTTTTTAAAGGCAGATGGGCTGCGTGGTGTAAGCTATCACCGTCGCCTATGGACACGGGCAACCCCAGGGGAGCCACCAGAGGGCTTTAGGCTATTTAACATCATGCTATGACTAATACATACCAAAGTCCACGCGGACGAAGTCGCGGGCGGCCACTAGTATTATATAAATGCTTTTGCTTTTGCTAACTAAGAAGTTTAATTTTTTCAAATCTTCAGTGGGTTGCGTTACAGAATATCAAGAGTTAATCTCAATACTTTCAATTCTATTGATGTTTTTCCATTTAATATATCCAAGGTTAAGTTTTACATGCATCGTTTCAAAGAAGTACGCCACATTTCTCCGACATTTCGTCGGAAATCATTGCGTCTGTGTTAAGAGTGTCGTTGAATATACAAAGTTTTTTACGAGTTTCGCCTGCCCAATAATATGACACAACTTCCGAGAAAATCATTGACCTCGTATTAAACAAAAGTTTTGTGGTAGTAACTACGTTCTCATAAAACTCATATAAAAACTATGCGTGTAGTGTAATATTCTTTTATATTCTTTCAGTCACAGACATTTGAATTCGTGTTATGTCCATTTCTTAAAACCGGTTGAAACGGATTTGAAACGGTTAGAAACGGATTATATAGCCGTAACCCTTTTTGCGTCCCACTGCTGGGCACGGGTCTCTCCCCCTTAGTGGGGAGGCCTGGAGATTACTCCACCACGCTGCTCCAATGCGGGTTGGTGGAGATGCGGGTTAGTGGCCAACACGCTGTCGGATATTCTCAAACCGCCCATAAGGCCTCCGACAAGGTTTAACGACTGTTATCTACAACAACAACAACAACGACAACAACCGGGACCGACGGCTTAACGTGCCCTCCGAAGCACGGAAACGCGCATGAAATTTTTTGCCACTAGCAGTCGCCCATCTCACGCCCGACCGCGCCCGTTTCGCTTAGCTGCATAGACCGCTTGCGTTGTACGCTAGCCGCCAAGCCATGCGCGCTTCATTCATTATATAACTAAGCCAAAACCGACAGACTTGGTCAGATATCAAAGTAAAGCCATGGCTGTATTAGTATACCAGAAGAAGTTATTGCATCTTAAGAGACTTAGCTACAAATACGTTAAAAAGAAAACTACTAATAGTAAGTAATACCCTGAGGCCCGGTAAAAAAATACTCCCAAATACGTAATTTGGAGACGGGTAGATGGTTACGTCATGTTCTAAAGGCACGATTCTAAATTAAGTAATTGGGAGTCTGTATAGTTAGTAAGAAACTACTCGTACCTGGTCTATCATATACGGAAAAAGTTTTATTTCTCACTTTTTCTTGTAAATTTTTATTTTTTTATTTTCCTTTTTTGAATTCTACCTCTAACGATTTGTGACAGAATTATATCAATTCATGTGTTTCATTTATGAAAATGATACATTAATTCTGACTATACCTCTTGTAAACTGAATCTCTTCATCTCATCAATATATAGACAGTAATGGCACTGCAACTGTAAGATATGTACGTCCTCCAATAAAGTCACTTCGTTTTTCTTAACAAAGGCACTATATATTATCTATCCGTAAAATATTTTTACTATAACAGCTTTTGTCTTTTTAAAAAAACTATATCTACCTATTTAAATAATACTTGTCTAAGTTTAAACAAACTAAAACTACTAAAACAATGAAAAAAAACTACATAATTCAAATAAAGCTTATCTTCAGAGAGTTAATAAATATAAATGCTAAGAACCACAGGTTAAGCTTCGCCAAGTAGCTTATTTCTTTGTGCCCTTTATAATGTCTCAAGCAGTGATATAAATAATTCATGAAAGAATAGAATTTTCATATTCTTTTACTTTTCTCGTTGTTCTCGAGTACGATCACGTAAGTTTATTCACCAGAAGAAACTACCTCAGTACTAACCTAAATGATATTATCATGATCTTTATCGACCTTTTCGCTATCCATTTGTTGGTAATTCTTCACGAATATTGGGAAGCAAAATATACCAACATAATGAGCAGCCATAGCCGAGTGGTTAAGACACAAGTCGGGAAGGGGTCGAGGTTCAAACCCCGGCTGTGCAATATAATACGAGTTCCTAGGCGACCGATTGTTGCCCGGAAAATAAAAACAATTTATTTTCTTGGTTTAATTTCAAACGAAACACTCATTTCTTTAGTGTTACTTAATAACGCCATCTGAAATAGCTCCCAATAAAAAATACTTTTACAAAAAAATAATAAAAATAAACGCAATATGGTTTTGAATGAGGTTTGAACCCGGGTCTTTAGTTCCGCAGTCAGCCCACGTAACCATTCGGTCAAAGAAGCTTTAATTCAATGAACGAAATTTTTATAGAGCTCAAATGGACATTGTAATTTCTTTAAACATTGGATTGGCGGATGGCGTTTGGCGGCGTTCAATGCCACAATATTATTAATACTCTCCAAAAGATGTCAGAAAGAGTCGTAATTTTCAGTTTTTATTTAAGTTTCTTATCGCTGAATATATTTTTTTATAATTTAAAATGTCTAAAAATAAAACCTGGCTGGATCGATTTTAACCTTGAAACCAGGGTCATCAAACTTTCCGCAAACTTTCAACAAAATTTCATCAAAATCGTTGGAACCGTTTCCGAGATTCAAAAACATATTTAGGTTTATACAAGAATTGCTTGTTTAAAGGTATTAGATAAGTCTCTTATAGCATGTGACGTCTACTAAACCCATAGGTGGACTATGGCCTTGCTCCGCTTCCAATTTCGGGAGACCTGTGATTATGAATGAGACATTAGAAAAAGTTAAGATTTTTAATCCAGTTCCGTATAATTAAATAAATACATTGTATTATATAAGTATTGGTCCGGGTATGTAAAATGTGATCGGAAAATTAGTCCATTTTTTTTTAAATTAAAATTGGCTGAACTGTACTTTAAAATCGGTTTTATGTATAAAGGTAAAAAAAAATTGGTGTAAAAATTAAAGTACTAACATTTTTTTATAATCAAGTATTCCATAAATATTATTGTTTTTTTCATAGTTTGGGTCATGGGCGTTTTGAATGGCGGGGAGGTGGGGGGCGAAACCCCCCGCCAAAAAAATACAAATGGGATCGGTTCGGTTAGGTTAGGCTAGTTAGGCAGTGTTTTCATTAACACAAAAAAAGGTCGTTGACATGGTATCATTAACCTCTGCTTTTAGGAAGTATCGTCCCCCCTTATACGTCTAAATTACGCCTCTTTTAATGTTCAGGTTAGTTTTTGTCTCATAACCTTTTTTATAACTTAAAAACTACTGGTCTCGGGGATATGGGAGAGGTGGTGTCTACCCCCTTAGAAGTCTAAATTCATTGTCACTTAATGCACAGGTTAGTTTATATTATTGCCGAAATAATAACAAGTACCTGGACGACCGAGCGTTGCTCGGATAAAAACAGTTTATTTTCTTGGTTTAGTTTCAAACGAAACACTGATTTGCTTAGTGTTACTTAAAAACGCCATCTGAAATAGCTCCTAATAAAAATAGTTATTTTCATAAAAATAAAAATACACAATATGGTTTTGATTGAGGTTTGAACCCGGGTCTCTAGTTCCGCAGTCAACTCACGCAACTATTCGACCACGAAAGCTTTAATTCAATGGACGAAATTTTCATAGAGCTCTTTCAAACTGACATTGTCATTTCTTTGAACGTCGGATTGGCGTATGGTAATAGGGCAGCCCAAGAGTTACTAAAGTTACTAAAAGAATAATGTACAGTTATTTAGCCAGTTACTAGCAGAATAGACTCAGCCCACTTATTAATTCAATGAAAACTTAACTTCACACCTAATTGTAATACCTACTGTATTCAATTAAATATTCATTGAAGGAATAAGAATAGGTACATCAGTTAGTCAGGTAAATTAATGTTAGATCTTTGATGTATATTATCTGAAAGATCAACTTACAGGCTTATAGATGTAGATAAATGACGACCCGCGTGGCGCAATGGTTACCATGCCGGACTGCCAATCGAGGGGTCCCGGGTTCGATTCCCGGCGAAACAGAAATTTGAATGATGAGTTTAAATTTCTGTTCTCGGTCTGGGTGTTTGTATTCCTGTCTTTGTACTATGTATCCATGGTACCCACGACACAGAGTATTAATTATCCTACTGTGGGGATATGAGTGTGTAACGTTGTGTAACGTTTAACGTTTAAAATATTGTACATATTTATAGGTATTTCGAATTTGGCTCTATTGTGAGAGTGGGAGCTCGATCCGTCCAGCCAGCAGCCCCAACAAGGACGGCGGTGTGTGCGTGGCCGCATGCTGCCGTGAGCGCCTGGGGGTGCAGGAAAGCGCATCTGTTCTCCCGAAGATGGGCTGGGCTAGGCGCCACGCGCGGAGGACACCGGTACGTTACACCGGAGATCCCGGAGTCCTCCCCAAGCGCAGAGACAGGCATTCGAGGAGGGTTTAGTGCGATACAAATCCCACATAACCATCCTGGTAGGGGTATCCTCTCCCAAGGTGCCGGGTACCTTTTGAAGGGTTCCCCCATGATAAAAAAAAGAAAAAAGTACACGTAATACAAGTAACAAATAATATATTTGAGCTTTGTTGGATACGGAGTTTTAATTAGGTCGAAAGAGCACTAGCTTTTTTGCAATCTGTGCGGTCTGCCAATTAAAAAGTTGCTGAGAATCGTCAAACGACAACGGATGAAGAGGGCTCAAGTTTATTTTGAATCTCTTCGACATTAGCGCTCTTGCACCAATAAACATAAAAATTGAATCTACACGATTAAAATAAAAGGTTTATTTATCTATACATATATAAAAAAATAAATTTTGACTTTGTCAGTCAGCGGACTGGGATGGACTCCGGGAATTCCTGGCCTCCTACCCCTGGAGGCAGCTGTGCTTCACCTCGGGTGATCCTAGCGCGTGTGCGGAATCGATAGCCGATGTGATACGAGAAGGCATGCTTGGTTTTATTCCCAGCTCTTCAGTATCCATCGGCGGGCGAAACAAGCCCTGGTTTAATGGGTCTTACGCTAAGGCTTCAAGCCTTAAGCAAGAAGCGTTCAAAACCTGGGCTGATGCGCACGCGCGCAACGACCCCGAAACGTCTAAGCTTCGAAAAAAATTCAACGCTGCCTCCCGTTCGGCAAAGAAGCAAACAGCCAAGGCGAAGTTTAGGCACATCGGTAGAATTGGCCAGCGTCTATCAAGCTACCCTTGCGGGAGTCGAGCTTTTTGGTCGCTGGCCAAGGCTGTCGAAGGTAACTTCTGTCGGTCGTCTTTACCATCTTTACGGAAACCGGACGATACTCTGGCTCACACGGCAAAAGGGAAGGCCGATCTCCTGGGTACCCTGTTTGCCTCAAACTCGACTCTGGACGACGGAGGTGCTGCACCGCCGACCATCAGGCAGTGTGAGAGCTCGATGAAGGACGTGCGTTTCACTCAAAAGGCAGTCAGACGAGCTCTGCAAGCCCTCGATGTCAAGAAGTCGAGCGGGCCGGATGATATTCCCGCGATCGTACTAAAGACGTGCGCTCCCGAGTTGGCTCCCGTCTTAACGCGCTTATTCTCGCTTTCCTACACCACAAGTAAAGTACTGTCTTCGTAGAAGGTAGCCTTAGTACACCCAATTCCGAAAAAGGGTGACCGCAGTGACCCGTCCAATTACAGGCCTATTGCGATAACCTCCCTGCTCTCTAAGGTGATGGAGCGTGTTATAAACACACAGCTCCTTAGGTACCTCGAGAGACATCTGTTGATCAGAGATCGTCAGTATGGCTTTCGCCAGGGCCGGTCGGCCAGTGATCTCTTGGTGTACCTCACACACCGCTGGGCTGAAGCCATCGAGGGTAACGGGGAGGCTTTGGCAGTCAGCCTGGATATCGCAAAGGCCTTTGACCGGGTCTGGCACAAGGCCCTTCTCGCGAAGCTTCCATCTTACGGTCTTCCCTTGAGGCTATGCAATTGGGTTGCTAGCTTTTTATCTGAGCGGCAGATTAAGGTCGTTGTTGACGGATGCTGCTCAGATATGAAGCCCATTAACGCCGGTGTTCCCCAAGGCTCAGTGCTGTCCCCCACACTATTCATTCTGCATATCAATGACATGCTGCAACAATCACGCAGTATACATTGCTATGCAGATGATAGTACGGTGGACGCACTATACACCTGTCGAGCCAATGCCTCTAGGTCACAAGTGGAGGAAAGCAGAATCAAACTTGTGTCTGAAGTCGAGAACTCTCTGGAGCGGGTCTCGGAATGGGGTCGACGTAACCTTGTCGAGTTTAACCTCACGAAGACACAAGTTTGCGCGTTTACCGCTAAAAAAGCCCCATTTGTCATAGCGCCCCAGTTCAAGGGCACCGCGCTCACCATCGGTGAAAGTGTCGGTATCTTGGGAGTTGACATTACGAGTAAAGTGCAGTACCGGAGTCATTTGGAGTACAAAGCCAAATTGGCATCAAAAAAGCTTGGCGTCCTCAACAGAGCGAGGCAGTACTGTATAAGGCCCAGGTCAGACCCCACATGGAGTACTGCTCCTATCTCTGGGCAGGAGCACCGAAGTACCAGCTACACCCATTTGACTCCGTTGAAAAGCGCGCAGTCCGAATCGTCAACGACCCAAGATTGACTGACAGGCTAGAACCGCTTAGCTTGCGAAGAGACATAGGCTCGCTCTGCGTGTTCTACCGACTTTACTATAGTGAGTGCTCCGAGGAACTCTTCAAATTGATGCCTACATCACCATTCCATGATTATACCACCAGACGAAGGTTAAAGTTCCACCGGCACCATCTGGACTCGTGGCGGTCCTCCACCGTCCGCTTTGCACGCTCCTTTTTACCGCGGACGTGTAGGTTATGGGACAACCTTCCAGCTGAGGCATTCCCAGTGGACTATAACATGGGGTTCTTCAAGAAAGCTGTAAAAAAAGCTCTCCTCCAAAGCCGGCAATGCTCGGGCGGCTCCCCTAGGGTTGCCCGTGTCCATAGGCGACGGTGATCGCTTAACATCACGCGGCCCGTCTGCCTTATTGTTAGGTTTATTTATATATATATATATGACGGAGAATTTTCTATGACTGAGCCCTCTAAAATAGTGACGTTAGCAGGGCCAGCATCACCAGCCTCATTAATATGTTCGTTCATTGCAGATGATAAAGCACTAAAACACTCTAAAGGATAATAATAACTTTATTATAATGTAACACGATATTACGAAACGAAAAGTCTACAAAATATATTATACCCACTAGAAAGTTTTGAACAGAAATATGTTACTTATTTCCAAGATTAATGAAAGTAAATTAACACTAACTATTTAAATGCTAATTATTTTAATACAGAGAAAATAAAGGTTATCAATACTCACAAGTTAGTCCTCCCTGAACCCCGACTCAAAATTTTATGTGGCTCTGCGATGGCCATTTCGTTTTAGCAAACGTCATCGCAGCGCCGAAACATTACATCAACTATTAAAGATTACATTATAAAACGTTTATATTTTAATAACAATTTTGAGCTGTAAAATCACAATTAATTAATATTTTGTGCTAAGACATTTTCATTTTAAATTAAGTCATTTAGAAATAATAAGTGTAAAGTTATTACTAATAACAGGTAATCGAAAAATCAATGCATTGCCATATTTTGTTTTTTAACATAGTTATTACTCACATGGCTATTTATCATTACTTAAAAATAATGTTATGAATTTAGGAATACTGTTCAAATAAATTTACTACAAAAATAAGTGGTTTCTAATCAAAGTAACATCAAACAGATACTTCCGCTACAAGAAAAGACATCACAAGCCTATGAAGCCTAGTAAAATTAAAACATTACATTTAAAACAATCGTTTTTAGTATCTTAAAATTAATGTGGAGTCAATTTAATGGAGTTGCGCCGACACGGCCATCCTGTGTGACGGTGCGTGCTCTGTACCAGTCACGGATCTGAAAAAGTAAAATTGTTTTCCCTGAGCTAGGTATCTGTTTAAACATACCTACAATTATAATAATATACTGTCAAACGAAATATTATTATATTTCATCCAAATGTTTAACATAACGGCTTTAGTTTGTTGCACATTATTATAACACAGAAACAGTTTACACGTAGACACAAAAATGCAAAAAGTGTCAAAAATATTGATGAATTGATATAGGGAAGTGAGCGCCGTTTGATATTTTATACAGTGCTTATGCTCCACGCATATTTGCACTTATTTTTCAGTTGGAGCAAATATATGCAATACTCATATTATTATTATTATTATTTGTTTTGAACGATGCTATGGTACTGAGCGGTATTGAACGCCGTGGTCCATAGAGGCTCTAAAGGAAATGGGGAGTAAGGTCGATGCTGTGGCGCTGAGCAGTCTTGTATGCCGTGGTCCACAGGGGCTCTGAAAATTTGTTGAGATAAAAATTACTTGCTCACGGGATATAGATGCTGTGGTGCTGAGCGGTCTCGTACGCCGTGGTCCACAGGGGCTCTAAGGAATTTGGAGAGGGTGGTGCTTTATGTAAAAGTAGGAACAAAGGAAGGATAAACGAAGTATTAATGGCTTTAAAAAATCTAAAATCGAGAACATGTAATAATTACAATCTACAGCTGCAACATACAGAAATGTGTTATACTGACCAGTTATTTTGAGCATCGAGCATCCCGGGTCCTTGTGACGTAGATGGCTGTGGTTCAGGCAGTTCTTCAATTCCGTCATCAGGTTCCGCCGACACGACTTCCTGATCCCCCGGTTGTGGTGCTCGCCGTAACTGGTCATGAGCTACTTTTCGTGGACGGCCTCTACCACTCACACGCTTTACTGTGTAACGATTATTGTCCAGCACTTTGTAAATCTCATAGGCCTCGCTATACTTCAAGTCCAGCGAAGTTTGATTTCGGGGATTATTTTTTATTAGCACATAGTCTCCTTTCCGAAATGGGTGTATCTTTGCTTTGCTTCTGTCGAATCTTTGTTTGTCATAAAAAGCAGCAGCTGTCATTTTCTGCTGCACATGTTGTTCTAGTAAGGCAAAATCTACGGATTCATTTTCTAGATCAACCAATTTTAATAGTGAAGGTGGCACGCAATGTTGACGGCGAGTCAGTAGAGTTAGTGGTGCAATTCCTGTTACTCTGTGCGGGGTGCAGTTGAATGCAAGCTGCAAAGTCTCCAAAGAGGTTTGCCAATGTTCAGTGTCATAATTCTTAATTATAGTTAAGGCGTTCTTTAGTGTAGTCATTAGTCTCTCTGCTTGTCCATTCGCTCGGCTTACACCTGGTGATATTGTATGTATGTCGATCCCAAAATGATTACAATAAACTTTAAATTCACCAAGAAATTCACGGCCACCATCAACTACCACCTGTTTTGGAGTACCGAAGAGATGTACGACGCGCTTTAGGGCTGCAAGACTGCTGCTTTGACTCTTATCATTAGAATAGTTTAGCAATACATACTTCGTATATGCATCAATGATGACAATAACATACTCATCTTGCCCCTCGGAATTCTTCGTCCCAAGCTTGCCGGTAACATCCATGTGGATGACTTCAAACGCTGAGGTTGGTTTTTCAATCGGGTGAAGCTGTACCTGAGATGCGCCAGAAGGTGCTTTAGAGGATTTACAAATTACACAATTATCAACAAATCGCCTAATAGTTGTGTTCATCTTATCAAACCAATAAGTTTGCTTAAGTTTCTGAAGGGTTTTCTCCCATCCTGGATGCTGTAACGCAGTGTGAAATGAATTTATCAGACTCCACTGAAACGATTTGGGAACTATTATCAATTTTTGCATTCCAAGTGTTGAATCGAGTACCTTTTTCAATATACCATCTTCTAGAACAAATTCAGCTTCTGTATCACCACGACTCATTCTGTCAATTATTGGTCGAAGAACATCGTCACGCCTTTGCTCAATTTGCAACCACTCCATGTCTTTGGTTATGACATTGATAGCAAGCTCAGTTGAAGGATTCCTACTAAAAAAATCCGCGTGCTTTAGGCGGTCCCCCTTTCTGTACTCAACTTCAAAGTCATAGTTTTGTAGGAAGGCCCACCATCTATGTATCCGAGGCAATAGATCCTTCTTATGCTTTGAAGCTTTGAGAGCATTGCAGTCGGTTATGACCTTAAACTTTCGGCCATAGAGGTAATGCCGGAAATGCTTTATAGCTCTTACCACCGCCAAGGTCTCGAGCTCGTAAGAGTGGTAGCGGCTTTCCGCTTCGGTGGTCCGCTGGCTCATGTACGCTACTGGATGTTGGCGGCCGCCGATAGTCTGGGTCAGCACCGCCCCGTAACCGATGCTGCTGGCGTCCGTATAGAGCTCGATGGGTGCATTTTCCTGGAATAGAGTAAGGGTAGGCGCAGTAGACAAGTGTTGTACAATAAAATTACGAGCTTGGTCATGTCTCTCGTTCCATTCCCACTTTGCATCGTTTTTGGTAAGTTCATAAAGCGGTACCATTATACGAGAGAAATTTGGGATGAAGCGTCTGAAATACCCAGCAAGACCGTTAAATTGTCTAACTTGTTTTACGGTTTTTGGAATCGGTGCCTTCGTTAAAGCCTCCACCTTTCTTGGGCTCGGACTAACCTGTCCGTCTGCTATTATATTACCTAAATACTCGATGGAGTGTTTAAAGAAGGCAGTTTTCTCAATATTTATCGAAAATCCAGATTCTTATAAAGCAATTAATATGCGTTCTATGTTAGATAGACCCTGCGCAAATTCCTTACATTTAGACAGTACGTCATCGACGTAAACTTGGCAAATCGGTTCAGACTGACCAGCTACCGAAATCAGGAGAGGACCTAAAGCCCTATTTATACATCTCTGATAGACAGAAACGGCATTACTCAGACCAAAGGGCATTGCCAGATATTCATATAATCCGTCTGGTGTGCAAAAAGCTGTTTTCTCAATAGAACTTTCTGAAATAGGGATTTGATGAAATCCAGCTGCCATATCAAACGTGGAAAAGTAAACCCCTCCTGCTAGCTGGTCGATCTGATCGGAGATTATTGGAAGCGGGTAGTGATCTCTCAAAGTATTTCTATTTAATTCGCGGTAGTCCACGCACATACGGTCTTTGCCATTTTTCTTTTTAACCAAAATAATCGGGCTAGAAAAAGATGATTTACTCTCTCGAATAATTTTATGTTCAATTAAATCTGCAACTATTTCACGCACTTTTTCCCGCTCAGTTGGACTTAACCGATATGGCCTGCGCTCGACAAACTTGTTCTCGTCTTTTAAGCGTATCTCAAGTTCACCCGTGTTGACACGTGAGTGAGGATAGCCACGAATGAATAAATGTTCAAACTTATTCAACAAAATTTTTAACTGATTGATTTGATCATCATCGGTCAAGTCACAATCGATTTTATCGAATTTTTCACTCAAAGACCGCATATAATGGACGATTGGCTGATGAACTAATGTAACACCCCTGGAATTAACTATCACGCTCAGATTTGTGCCTTCAACTAGATTCATGCCAATCAAAATATCTGAACAGATTTCATAATCCGGCACAACATGAAATAAAAGTTCTACATTACATCCTTCAAAGAAACAAACCGTCTTAAGAGTTGAAAGGGAAACTATAGTAAATTGCCCTAAACCTTTTAAGTATTTTACAATGTCACTTTTTTTTCCAGGCAATTTAGCCGCTAGAGATTCACGTATTACTGAGCATTCAGCTCCACTATCAAACATTGCATGTAATTTATAATTTCCAATATTTACAGAAATTAAATTAAATTTAGGTTTACCTACACAATTTACAGAGGCATTATTAACAATAGCATTTTCTCGTTTATAACAGGTCTCATAAGTATGCCCTGCTCGTGAACAGAACGTACATAACTTTTTACCAGATATTTGAGGCACAGTTTTTGAGGCATTATTATCTAGCTGACGCAGTTGAGGCACTACAGCGTTGTTTCTGAAACGACAATCTCGAGTATCATGACCGGATCTTTTACAAATGTGACAAAAAGTAGGCGGTTTGTCAGAGAAACGAGGTCGTTTAATGTTAGTTTGTTGCATACCGGCTACATTAGATAAGGGTCTTTTAGTACTTCTTATAGAAGACGCGACGGAAATTAATTCGGGTACGGATGCAGCCTTTACGTTCAACAACTCTATTCTCAATCGCTCATCCCCGACACAACCGATTACAGCCTCTACTGCGTCATCATTTGATAGTTTATCTTTAGTAATACGCCTCCATAACACCCAAGCTTGTGATAAAAATTGCGCAATGTCTTTAGTGTGATCATAGGTATGTTCTCTAAAACGAGTAATATCCCGCGAGTATCGACTTTCAGGTTCAAACGTTGTTACCAGAACATCACGTAATTCTGACCACGTGGTGGTAGACACGAGCCACTGGTCAACCCACAATTTTGCGCGACCTTTTAATAAACTACTGGCTTTCATTCTTACTTCATAGTCGCTCAAATTATAGGTTTCCATGGCTGTGGTCACATGCTGACACCACTCTCTAACACCAACATTTGAGTCCGGATCGTATGATGGTAAAAATACATCATTAATTCTAACCTTCGGCTCCGACTGTGTGGCTATACGATCTGACATGTGTTTCATCATCTGCAACATTTGTGTAAAAAACTCGGCTGGCACTCCGTTTACAGGAGGTACCGAAGAATCAGAACAATTTTCACTATGTGCAATTGATGGTCGAGCAGAAGTGGGTAATCCCACTTCTGATGACGGAGAATTTTCTATGACTGAGCCCTCTAAAATAGTGACGTTAGCAGGGCCAGCGTCACCAGCCTCATTAATATGTTCGTTCATTGCAGATGATAAAGCACTAAAACACTCTAAAGGATAATAATAACTTTATTATAATGTAACACGATATTACGAAACGAAAAGTCTACAAAATATACCCACTAGAAAGTTTTGAACAGAAATATGTTACTTATTTCCAAGATTAATGAAAGTAAATTAACACTAACTATTTAAATGCTAATTATTTTAATACAGAGAAAATAAAGGTTATCAATACTCACAAGTTAGTCCTCCCTGAACCCCGACTCAAAATTTTATGTGGCTCTGCGATGGCCATTTCGTTTTAGCAAACGTCATCGCAGCGCCGAAACATTACATCAACTATTAAAGATTACATTATAAAACGTTTATATTTTAATAACAATTTTGAGCTGTAAAATCACAATTAATTAATGATTAAACGAACTTACCTTAAGTGAAGTTCTATCATAATTATACGATGGCTTCGTCTGAGAAATTAGATTACTTGTAGTAGACGTACTGTACTAGCCATTCATACACTAAAGTTGAGAAATACAACCTAAAAAATAAAAAGGTTGTAATAAAAAAACATAAAATCACTCAAAAGTCTGTACACTGACAACACCTGTCATTCGTCGCTATCTTCATTTAGTTTAGAGAGCAATGCACGAATTTTATTTTTATGACAAATTTTTCCCTGGGGTAGGGTGGGAGGGACCTAATTTCTCAGACGAAGCCATCGTATAATTATGATAGAACTTCACTTAAGGTAAGTTCGTTTAATCATTAATTATACTTTGCTTCGTCCTCGAAATTAGATTACTTGTAGATCTTGAGAGTCGAAAAATTTGTAAATAAAAATTAATTTAAATAGTAAATAAGTAATTTTATTTACTTCTTAAATTCAATTATTAAATAATTTTATTTATTAGTAAATAAATTATTCACTATATAATTATATTAATATCATTATATTAAAAATGATTTTTTTTTGTAGTAAAAACAAGCAAAAGAATATAGGATGCATTTTTAACACAACTTGGTATTTTTCTAAAACAAAATCTCCAGTTGTTATATAAAATATACATATCAACAAAAGTAAATATATACTTTTTCCTTAAACAGTTATATACAGTCACTGTCACTTATGATATGACTTATGACGCATTTGATTGTAAAATGTAATTTGATTGTAAAAACAAAAACATATTGTAAAATATCGTGAAGATAATTATATCGTTCGTCTGCAATAATAGACCGTTACGGCGGCTTTTCGTGTAAGTTCCAAACTGACTATGTACTTGTTACGTGCAGAAGACGTGGAAGTATAGTCTGGTGGAATGAGCAGTAAATATTTGTATCTATACCGCTAAATATATACTGTAAATATTTAGACAGAACTAAAGTTTTACAGTATACCTTATATTTTCTGTTTCTATTTTTGTAATCCAATGTCCATCTCCGCCGCGATGCCACCGCGACCGGCAGGAGCTCCTGAAGAAGGTCCTCGTCAAAACATGTCGGCAAATCCGATAAAATTTACGTGAATACAGCCGTGTCATATATATAACTACAATGTTAGTGTACACTCCCGATTCGTTCAATAAGAAAATCCAATAAAACAGTTACTGGGCTAATTTGAATTTTTTATTTAAAAAATGAGAGAATGAATGTGGGTTGGATATAGTCACTATCTATATGTTTTAGTTAAATCTGGTATTTAGTAATTATTTTTATTATCTCCATTTATGACCTCAATATTATTAGTACTCGCAAGATTACTACTTTAAGTAGTAGTTTGAACTCTATAAACAGTGACTAGTTCTAATAAAATGACAGCTTTAATACTCAATAATTATTCTAAGCTGATATGTGGGAACCAATTTTCTAAAAAAATAGCCCAGTTGTTGGATTTCAGGTAACTTTAATTTTGATAAAGACAAAAACGTAAAGCCGGTAATAAAAACTTTAACTACTACGGCTAATTCTAATATCAGAACAATTTTTACGTGTAATCACTCCGAGACAATGCAAACCTGTAACTATTTAATGAACTTAAGTGAGCATTATCTATCATAGAAGCATAGTGTTAGCAAGGATAAAAAAATGCTTCATACTATTAATTTAAAGAAAGTTGCAAAAAATAAAACTATTTTTTGAAAGCAACACCATTTCGTTTTACCGAGTTATCAGATAAGGAGGTACACAAAATATATAAGGCTTCGCGGCAACTATTTTAACTTAACTTTTGATAACCTTGTTTCAGAGGTTCCTCTTAGGAACAGAATATAATATTCATTTGTTTTTGTTCCGGGCATAATAATTAGACTTTCAAAAATAGAAAACAAAGGTTGAGAGTGCCTTTGGTATTCTCAACCACTGAACCTTCAGCTTTGTCTGTAACATAACTCAAATTATAATCAGTTAAAATAGTTCAAATCTTATAGTATGATTCAAATCTTATTTTTAAAGTATCTAAAATCGTTGGAAAGGCGTAAATATATAGATTATTCTAATTAAAAGTAAATAAATTGATAGCTAATGAGACTGGGTCTCCATGAAATATCAAGCTATGCTATGCCAAGATAGCAACTTTTTACATTTCGAATCTTGTGGCAAACAAGTCTATGTCAGCCATTTCTAAAAGCTCGACTATTTTACTGAACACAATGGTCGGTTGGTTCACATTCTATATCAGGACATATAGGTATGTACATCGCGATTCATATATGCCACTCACTGTCTTGGAAACTAATAAGAGGCAAAAAACATAACATAAACATTTATTGTCACATCTTAAAAGTCATCTTGGTGATTCTTATATGATGTGGGCATATGGGAAACGCATACCAGCCTTCTTAATATACGAAATGGAAGTTATGTTATAGATACACAACTAATGATTGCGAAGAAGAATTTAACACTTCATTATGTGCCGGGCAAATAATTTTAAACGGAAATATGCAGTCAAGATCTCGTTCCATATTCTCACCGCATATCACAGCAGCCTTCCCCCCCCCCTGTCCAGTTTTACTTGCATTGGAATAAATATTCAGGCAAAAGCTATCGTCTCTTATCGAGCTAATATGTGTCGGTTATTAAGATCATTATGAAACCATCATAATCATCAGTTTCTATAGCAAGATATGCACAACTCTCAATACTAGTATTATACAAACCAGCCAGGCAGGACAGGAGGCGAGGAGACCAACTAAATGAGCGAACTGGCGTATTGTAAATACGCTTTAGTATTTAAAAAAATGTTTACTTGTTATATTCTAATTTGTTTTATATGAGTAAGAGCGATAAACTAATCATCTAAGCAAATTGATGATGTTAAATAGCCTTATTTGTATTAATAAACAAAAACTAGGGATGCTGTATTGAATCCAAAAAGAAAAATGTTAAATTCATATATGTAAATTGTTGTTGAATGTGAAGCGTAAATATTTTTGAATTCATTATTAATTGACAATAAAAGATCGCATCAATCTTTTAAGCCAATATTTTTTGAAATTAAATTTAAAATGGTTTATAAATATCAATTTTAAAATAATTTGTAATAATGAGTTTGATTAACGAATCTGCTTTATTCATTGATACTGTGAATCAAATGAATAGCATTTAGATATTGCACCAGAGTATAAAAACTCAACTATGATGTTAATATCGCCTGAAATTGATTTGTTTCGACGGATATACGATAATATACAAATAATTTTTAGAGGCGGTACAAAATTTTGTATTGCTATGGTTTTGAAAGATATTTTTAGTATGACACGACACTATTATTAGTGATGTACTTCCATCTGGTGTGAAAGAGCGCTAATCTTCCAGGAACGTGGTGTACCTCTGTTATCGGCGAGTCTGTGTGCGCACTGGTGCAGCGGCGTCGGAAGCATTGGGTGCGCAGCAGCCGTGGCTTGTTGTGGCAACGTGGTTGCTGCACCAAAAAATGGTAGAATTCTCCCCGCTCGTGCTTGTCTCGCTAACATGAGCGGGCTCTCGAATTTAAAGTCTTGAGAGTGGTAGAAGTTTCTGCTGTTGATATTTTTTATAGCGTCTTTATTATTAGGTACCTATATTATTATTTTTTACCTTGATCCTGAATAAATCTGGAGCTTTTATAGCTTTTGCTGATTAACCCTTCAGCCAATTTTTCCCCAAATGCATAACTGTTAGTTTTGGTAGAAATTAACTGATATTTTATACTTAGGTAAGTATCTTTATTTGATTGTAGACGACAGAAAATTCGTTGCGACAAAGATTCTACATAATGTGAATCATACAAAATTCTAGTTTCATCTATCATCGGCTTCAATGGTCGTTCGATAGACGGGACGACGGGACAGTTCTGTAAAATTAAATATTATCAAACTCATTTCTTTCGAAAGACCAGAAGTAGGTATAGTAATATGTTCCCAACGAACAGCCAGTTCATCCTGAAAAGGTGAAGTCTTTCTCTTATTTTTAGAAAGAGAAACACCAATGCTTGACGCTAGGTTCTGATGGTGTCGATGGTGCCAGTGAGGCCGAATCCAAAGACCTATAGTGGGGTCAATGGGTCGGAATATGAGGTAATTCCGAATTAAAAGGTTCGGTATTCGGTTGGCGACATTTAAAGTGTATAAAATTAATTAATCTCGTCAGTGTTTGTTGAATCTGCCAACTCACACATCTGATTGCCTGAAATGATAGAATGTACAAAATATAAGTTTTGCAGTATACTTATGAAAGCATGAATTTTTTGCATATGGATACAAGCCTATACTCATATAGCAAATAACCTATACTCATGCATTCATGCAATGAAGGAATCATCCGTAATAGATGAATCTCATCCTTAAATCGTAGATGAATTTATTCATCACATCACTTATCATTTCATTATATCAAAAATGTTTTACAAGGCAACACTCCCTTGAACTCAAGTAATTTCTTGCGAAGGTAACATTCTCAAAAGGAAATGTACCCAACGCATATGTATTTGCTTGTAGGAATGTTTCACAAAAGATTTTGAATACTACTTAATTCGTAGATAAATACATCAATTCCAATTTTCATTATTTCATATTAACGATTTTACAAGGCGATAGTCCCATGAACTACCCTCAAGTAATTTCTTGCGAACGTAACATTCTCAAACGGAAATGTACCCAACGCATATTTATTTGCTTGTAAGAATGTTTCACAAAAGATTTTGAATACTACTTAATTCGTAGATTAATACATTCATTACAATTTTCGTTATTTCATATTAACGATTTTTATTACAAGGCGATAGTCCCATGAACTACCCTCATGTAATTTCTTGCGAACGTAACATTCTCAAAACGAAATGTACCCAACGCATATTTATTTGCTTGTAAGAATGTTTCACAAAAGATTTTGAATACTACTTAATTCGTAGATTAATACATTCATTACATTTTTCGTTATTTCATATTAACGATTTTTATTACAAGGCGATAGTCCCATGAACTACCCTCATGTAATTTCTTGCGAATGTAACATTCTCAAAAGGAAATGTACCCAACGCATATTTATATTGTTACTACATACTTTACACAGCGCGTTAAAAAACGCTTGTATGTCTCACCCAACCAGCATTGGCACCCGTGCCCAGCTGTGGGACGGAAATAGGGTTGCAGCCATCTTTTACAATAGTTGTATACGTGGTGGAAAAAGCTGCAGGCCTCCCCAATGGGGAGGGAACCGTGCCCAGCAGTGGGACGGAAATAGTGGTGTTGCAACCATGTCGCGCAATAGTTATTGTATACTATACATACCTTTCTGTGGTAACAATTTCATAATAGAATTTTATTTTCAGAAGATTCACTCGATATCCATTATTGATTTTGTTTCTAACATTTTTTCCTGCTTTCTTATTTTTCGTAACACATTAATCAGTAATTCACATCTTTATTTTTCCTGTTTAACAACTTCACTTTATAAGAAAATACTTTCACGTGTTGAACGGCTAGGCACTAAAACGCGAATGAAGATAGCGACGAATGACAGGTGTTGTCAGTGTACAGACTTTTGAGTGATTTTATGTTTTTTTATTACAACCTTTTTATTTTTTAGGTTGTATTTCTCAACTTTAGTGTATGAATGGCTAGTACAGTACGTCTACTACAAGTAATCTAATTTCGAGGACGAAGCAAAGTATAATTAATATTTTGTGCTAAGACATTTTTCATTTTAAATTAAGTCATTTAGAAATAATAAGTGTAAAGTTATTACTAATAACAGGTAATCGAAAAATCAATGCATTGCCATATTTTGTTTTTTAACATAGTTATTACTCACATGGCTATTTATCATTACTTAAAAATAATGTTATGAATTTAGGAATACTGTTCAAATAAATTTACTACAAAAATAAGTGGTTTCTAATCAAAGTAACATCAAACAGATACTTCCGCTACAAGAAAAGACATCACAAGCCTATGAAGCCTAGTAAAATTAAAACATTACATTTAAAAAAATCGTTTTTAGTATCTTAAAATTAATGTGGAGTCAATTTAATGGAGTTGCGCCGACATATATATATTTTAAAAAAACAGTTAGTAACAGTAATTGTCAAACAGAGGTTCTTCGCGCCATCGTCCAAAAGTTTGACATACTCTGAATAACAGTTCATCTGTCACTGTGCGTTTTTAATTTTTTATTTGACAGTAACATAAAAACCCTTTGAGATGATAAAGAAACTAATCCTCTTACAAAACTTTTAAGGCAGGACAACATCTGCGGGATCCACTAGTTATTATATATTTTATTTCAAAATCTGGTATATAACGATTCAGTTGTTAAACTGAAATTCAGAACAGAAGTTTAATTTTTACACTCATCTATCAAAACATACGAAATAAAATAACGTAAACACCTTTTTTATACCGACTTCGGTGATCATAAAATATTCAAACATTACGCACAAAACTAACGTCGTAATAACTAAAGCAGAAACATAGCTGGCTACGGCCAACTGTTTGCCGTGGTCAAGCAATCTTGTGGGAAATCAAGGCTCCGAGACCAAGTAACACCAGCGTAACAAAATCCCACAAGTCTCAATTTTTGTTTCAGACCTAACTGAACTCGGCTCTTTCAGTTTGGGGAGTGCGACATTATATAAACGTATAACATTTTAGTGCAATAAATTGTCAGAGAAGTACTGTGCACCATAGCTCTTAAATGTGTTTATATTTTATTTGTGTCAGTGTTCTCGAACATGATATTACGGGAAATTATACTTCGCATCTCATCCTCATGATCACTTTAATTACTTACTTGTAGTCGTGCTTATCTGGACTACTACGCTGCACAAAGTTTAAAAATAAAAAGGAAAAAACCTCTTCACTCCAATGTCATCTGTCCACATAAACGTCATTGTACGTAGTGGTTATATCCTCTTTGGTCATTGTGTTTTTTGTGCTCCTTCGCTGCAATACATTTAGCGAAATGCTATTGTATATTTTGTGTTATAAATACAATATAACTCATTTTACATTTAAAATGGATAATAAACGAAGTGCAAAACATCCGGTTTGAGTCGGAAAATTAAAGAAAAACTTAATAAACCGGCAAAGAAGTTGGTAAAATTACGAACAACACCGACGAAGCCGGTAAGAAAAATGGATTATTTTTTGTTGTTTCAATATATGAAACAATCAGTCTCTGAATACGTTATGTAATAAATAATGTACATAACATACATTTACAATTCAACACGGGAGGTTAAATTGTAAGAATTTGTACCATAATCTAATTTTTTACTCACATAATGTAATTATATCGAAATCTAACTACAGAATTATTCTTGCCTCGACCCACTGGAGTCTTCATGAGAGCTTGACCTGGGTAAATAATTAACAAAACACGATAAGCATATATATGTATCCTTTAGAGTCTTCACGAGAGGTTGACCATGGAGTACAAATTTGAAAAGTACGTATCTTAGAGTCTTCACGAGAGGTTGACCACGGAAAATTAACTTGAGATGAATGTATCCTAGAGTCTTCACGAGAGGTTGACTGACCATGAAGTGTAAATTTGAGATGTGTGTATCCTAGAGTCTTCACGAGAGGTTGACCACAGAACATAAACTTGAGAAGAATGTATGCTAAAGTCTTCACGAGAGGTTGACTGGCCATAAAGTATAAATTTGAGAAGTATATATCCTCGAGTCTTCACGAGAGGTTGACCATGGAGTTTAAATTTCAGAAGTATGTATCCTAGAGTCTTCACGAGAGGCTGACCATGGAGCACTCACTAATCGCTATCCTTTTTTCTTGTTCATAAGTATGTACTTATGTACTTATCTCAGAGTCTTCATAAGAGGTTAATCATTTACAAGTACACGTTGTTAGCTATTATATACATATATAAAACATAAAAATACTTTCGTACATTAAGAGAACTCTGTTCTTTTCAAGAAAACTATGTACAAAATAAGCCAATCTTAAAAGAAAGAGTAATGAATGGTTATGTACTCGAAAACCCTTTATGAATTGTCTTGTTAGAAGATCATACCTTAGATGAATCTATGGTTGAATCTATTCTTATCCTTTTAGGTGAAGTAAATAAAGAACAGGAAAATTATATCCAGTAACTATATTACACGACTAATTTTATTCTTTAAGATGGCTCAACAAAGCATCCGCGAAACTCTGATGATAAAAAGGTATCTGATTCCGAAAATCTGTACAGATTGAACACCTCCGTTAATAGATGATCTTACGAAATAATTAAGGCCACAGCGGCAAAGGTTTTAAAAAATATCTCATCCTCTATCCCTTAGTAAAAGGCCAGTTGCTTTAAACTCAAGGGGGGGGGAGAGGTTAGTAGTGCAACCTTGTCCAAGTGGGCCTCCCTTCCATCCTGTAGTACAACTACGCCGGCGCCGCCATTAACGCAGCAGTTAACAACAACAGAGACGTGGCTATATAGGCTGGCAGGCTTTCATTTTTTCTTAATTAGTGAAAAGCTGTAGCCTGCGACCCTGAAATCCAGTTATTATGAGAAGCCCAGTTTCAACAACTTTGGCTTTACAGGCCAGGCCATAGAGCTTGCAAATGCAATGCAGTGCAAGACAATTTCTTTCTAGTTTTTTCTGGTTCCAAAACTAGCCTACTAAAAGGCTTATAGCCATAAAAAATTACCATTTTATTCCTACTAATCACTCTATGTTACAGGATATTATGACAGATTTAAAATGATAAAGCCCTGCTGACGACCTGTTTGGCGCAATGGTTGCCATGCCGGACTGCCGATCAAAAAAAATAATGGTTATTACGTAGCAAAATAGATTTAAATAATGCATATTTTTAAATTTCTGTATCTAGCAAAAACAGAAAAATACTTTCGTTTCCTCTAGTAGGTATAGAATATTTTATATTTATATGCATTAATCTGTTTACCATTTGGGTTAAACACAGCCCCATTATAATATATTAATAAAAATATGAAACCAGTAGTGTGTCACATATAAATATGTATATGTATCTACTTAGATGACATTTTGCGACTAGGGCTACCTTAAATCCAAGTCAAGAAAGCAGGTGTTTACTGAATGTGATATTCATAATAAATTTTATTAAAAGTTTGTTACAGGCATCGCAACAATGTCAGCATAGCCTTCCTTCTTTATAGCCTTCTATACACAAATATGTTTGAAAGGTTTGAAATGAAACCAAGATAAAAATATTAGTAATATTGAAAGCCGTACGCAATAAACTTTGTGTTTATTTGTATTTACCACCATAGTGAAATGTAGAAGAAAAGTGTTTTAAAAACAAACAATTCCATTCAAACGTTTTATTTTGCTGAAGAAATTTACTCGAATGCATAAAATTTATATCAGGATAAGGTTTTCTTTTTGAACAACCCAACTTTAATTAGGTAATTTATTAACTCTAGGTAGAGTTATTGGCCGCATCGCATGATTGCGTGATTTTAATCTTAATCAGAATTTATTGATATACCTATTGTAATCGCATTATGGCAACAAAATGGGCGGTACTAGAATTCTACACTTACTTAAGTAATTTAGCTTTAACTTATGGCAGGGTTCGAAACTAAAAATATATGGATTTATGCATTGTGCATTCCATTGTAAGAAAACAAACGGAAATGTCTAGATGTTCTTGTTCTGAAGTTAATTTAAAAGAAATTATCATATTATATAATCAGTTTGGAGGGAGATATATTTGTCATCAAATCTAACTCAAAATGTACATTTTATGTATCATGACATACCGACCCAGAAGCTAAATTTATATAGATGCATTTACTATTCATTGGTCCAAGCATTACTATATTGCTTTTTCCTCATTCGTACTTATTTTACGCTAAAAGCTTCAAATAAGTTTGATGATGTGATAATGCACGAAAAATAATGGTTGTAACAGATTGACCATCTCGGCCATTGTACCTTTGGTTGTTTACATGATTAACTGAAAATAAAACCAAATACTAATTAATTACTTTCACTTTTCAGCAGTTTTATGTGGAAATCGCTAAGTCGACTAGAATCGTAGAGCATGCTTAAATGTAATGTAAGCCTCAATTTCAGGAAAAACTGATACAGTATATTTTTACAAAACTTTGGAATAAGTTTTATGGAAAGAAGGACGTCGAGGATCGGTTACTATAGTTATTATTGTCATTTCTTTTTGACATTACTTTGTAATTGTGAAAGTGATCTACACCATAGGTCTCTTAAAAGATGTAGATCTGCCCTAAGATTAATATCAGGGCAATGATGACAGATTCAAACGTTTTTTTAAGTATAAAGCAAAGTTGACGCCACGTGCTCATAAATAATGATTTGGAATCGAAGGAACGAATTGAAAACCAATATTATTTTAAATTACCTTACTTCTGAGTTTCCGAACGTCTTAGTCTAGTCACTTACAAAAAAAAAACCTATCATCAATCGCTTTATGTACTGGCCCCTAAATTTAAACAATAGCTTTATTAGAAGTGTCAAATATTGTTTAATTATGTAACGAGATCATTATTTAAATTGGATAGATATGAATATCGAAACATTCGTTTCATTAATATTTTTACCAAACTATTATACATATGATAACAATCTAATAATTTGTTCAGCATTGTTCTTCAATAACATTCAAGTTACTGAACTTTCCAGGCGAAATAACGATACTTCTTATTTTTAAGAAGCCTTACCACGCCGCTTTACCCAACACTATCAGCAGATGGATAAAGGATTTTTTGAAGCTTGCGGCGTTTATATTTCTATGTTTAGTTCCTGTAGTAGTACGCGTCATGCGTGTGTATCATGAATACTTTTTCAGTGCATAAATATTGCTGTTATATAAGTATAAGAGTCAACCAGTTTTTGACCACATAATTTGACCGTTTTTACAAGTTTTTATAACAGACCCATAAAAACTAATGTATTCTATTTCCTCTTTAGCTATTCTTGACAATTACTAAATGATTAAATTAGATATTAACCTATTTTCTTTATTTATACTATTAATATTAACAAAAATAAGGCTTTTATATTTAATTAACATATTTTACATATGTTACTTTGTGTTATTCAGCAATTTTATAGTTTCTTTTAACATCCTACAAGTAATTAAAGTGATCACTTCGGATGAGATGCTCGTATAATGAAGATCGGACATCAGTTACAGGTAACCTCGTCTGATCTTATCATTATAATCAGTAATAGACCGCTTTGTTAACAGCATTTTGCATGCAATCGCATTGAGCGCGGATCAGTTATTGCATTCAGTGCATCGAAGCGCTGTGCCCTTTATCGTAAACGAGTGAAATGTATTGCTTTTTAGAAAAAAAAACTCAAAGTTATGCTTTTATGCTTTTGTATGGTAAGCAATGCTTTATGACAAACGTCAATGATAAATACATTTGTGTAATTACCTATTAATTAAATTGCTTAATAGAACCTAACTTATATTCTTAATTATTGTGTTAATTTAAGGAAGATCTATGATCGTTAATATTTGACTGGAAAATCTGCTCCACAATACAAAGAGCACCTTTCTGCTCTATAGTGACAGGTTCGTTACATATTCCATAACGACAACTAATGGTCAGTGCTAAAGTTCAATTATAATACTTTTCTACTAAAACTCTTTTAAGACATGCTATTAAATAACTTATTCTCAATGTTTACAGGACCAGTGCAATCAATCATGGAATATTCATACATTACGTATTATTGAAGCGCAATACAAAATTAGAGTCGTCATAAATGAAGTAAAAACATTGCCAGTAGCGACCGACTGTTTGCCCTCATCGAGCAATCTTGTGGGAAATCAAGACTCCGCGAGCAATCTGTTATATCAGAGACAACACCAGCGTAGCGAGAGCGTACAGCGTACCTTAAGTCTCTCAGTTTTTGTTCCTGGCCTCACTGAACTCAGCTCTTTCAGTACGGAGAGTGCGAAACAATATAAGCACGTAACGTATTACTTCAATAAGTTGTTGGAGAAGTAATAAGCGCACTGAAATTGTGTTTATTTATCTGAATAGGCTCTCTCGAATGTGAAATTAAGGGAGACTACAGTCAGTAATAGACCGCTTTGTTAGCAGCTTTCTGCGTGCAGTCACATTGACTGTGGATCAGTTATTGCGTTTAGCGTACCGAAGCGTTTTGTCCTTTATCGTAAGTAATTGAAACGCATCACTTTGTAGAAACAAACTAATCTATTGACAGACAGAACCCGCACTTGTCTCTCTCAATTCCGAGAGAAGATTATGTGCTTGGCAGTAAGGAATTATAAAATAAATTATTTAAATTCATATTCTTCGCGTCAATATAACGTAGAGTTTATAAGAAAAGTATTAGAAAAGGTATAAATATGCAGGTAATTTTAATCCCGAATACTAATTATAACTCTTGGGTGCGTCGTACTCGCGCGTTGATATATACTTGACACACACAAGACAGTCAATTAAGTACGTAATTACCTTATTAAGATGTGTGAATGCCTGAAAGCTATCACTGAATCGGGACGAAATAATCACCAAGAGTGAATAACATGCTATGTTCCTTAGTTCGTACATCAACCTAAATCACTACCTACTTTAATCAAAATATTAATTCTTCTTGACAGGATTGAGTAGAATTACAGACGAATTTTTCCAAACTTATATGGAAAAATCTTCGGCATCAAAAACAACATACCCTTATAAAAATACCCTCTTAAATAACAAACACCGTTATAGTATCCCACTGCTAAAGGCAGAGCTCTTCTCAAAAACGAGAAAAAATAAGCCTCACTTCACCACTACGAATCAGTTGACGGACTTCAAATGAAAAACTTTAAACTCTTGGAAGCACAATTTTCTTTCACGCAGAGCACGTAATGAATTGCACATAATAAGTCTTACTCAATCAGCACCAATCCGCAATATTTTTGTGGCCTTAAAAATATTATAAGAAACAATATTCTTCCACTTTTCCACCATCATTTACGGATCTGTTTTGTTTCGGTTTAAAGGCTATCTCACTCCATTTTATTTTATTTGACATATAGGTAATATTTATTTATATGTATGTATTGGTATGTATATTTATATATGTTAGTATTTAGTTATTTATGATAATATGTATTTATATATGTATTTTATGTATTATAATACAATATATTTATATATAATTTTAAACGTAGTATGCGCCTGCCACAAGTTTTCTCTTATCACCCAGGGTTGGCTGGGAGAGAATGCCATTAGGCATTAAGCACACCCTTGTATCCTTAGATTAAGGTTATACTATAAGTTTTAAATAAATAAATAAATATTTCTGCTGAATTTACGATTAGTGAGATGAGTATATTTAAAAGTCAACTTTATATAGATATATCTGTTACAATCATTTCAAATTGCCTGTGCTGTACAAGTACGAAAGTGAAAGTGTGCCAAAAGCAATCTCTGAAGTTTTCAAGGTTACCTTTCAAAGATACAGTCACAGCTGCTGGAAGTTCTTTATTCAAATTCTTTATTGAAGTAGTGGCAGGACGTAATATTAAGTTACGACTTGGAGATATTTTACTGGTAACATGTATCCCTATTTTGTACGAAGTTTGGGCAGTGACAGGGGTCTTCACTATTTTATACGGCCCTTGCGTAGATATTAACCCACAAGGATTTTCTGAGTTTATAAAAAAAATCTAATAGGTTTAGATATTATGGACATAGAATATGATAACTAAGATTAATATTATTAAATATTAAATATTAATTATTGGGACCAAAAATATATAACGGTCTACCGGAATTCCTCAAAATTAAAACGGGCAACGAATTTAAAAAAGGACTTAAAACGTATTTAATTAAAAAGGCGTATTACTCAGTCACTGATTTCATAAACGATAAAACGGCATAAAGGAATTTTATAAAAACCTGAGAGGTTTTTTTTCCGCCGGGTTTTTTTCCTCTCAGTGTACAAACACCCTGTGATATGGGTACCCAAAGCTGACGATCGGAACCGATCCGAAATATAAATAAATAAATATTTTTATTTTTATTTATAAAAGGCGCAATATGGGACAAATAAAAATAATAGTAAAATAGATGTAAATGTACATTTCGTAATTGTATTATAGTTTAGTTTTTTCCTTTTATATTTTTATCATTGTATATTTGCATACCTCATAAAGGTAAATATGGCGAACTAAACATATATAAACAACTTTGTAAACACCCATATTTGTGCAAATAAATGTCTTTGTCTTTGAAATCTATCGCAGCCCTTCGAAATTTCCGATGCTGTATATGTACATTTTCGTTGTTTCCCCTGTTGTCCCTGCGTGGCACAATGGTTACCATCCCGACTGCCAATCGAAGGGACCTGGGTTCGATTCCTGGCGAAACAGAATTAATTTGAATGATTTTAAATTTCTGTTCTCGGTCTGGGTGTTTGTGTTTCTACCTTTGTGTGTGTCCATGGTACTCACGACACCCTACTGTGGGGCTATGAATGTGAAGCGTGAAGCGTTATTTTAATAACAACCGATGAGCTGTTGGTGGTGTTAACCTTTCCCTGAAGCTCATGGATAACTTTAAGCAAGCCTAATTACGCCTACGGGCCTCTTTCACCACCTTCAAGTAAAGTGACAAGTACGCTAATTGTCGGTTAAAGTCACCCGTAACTTCAATTTCAATTTCACGATGTTCGAGTAGCACTAATCATATGATAAACTGACCCGTACTGATAGCTTTTACTTGAGCAGCGTGGCGGAGTAAGCTCCAGGCTTCCCCAATTAGTGGGAGAGACCCGTGCCCAGCAGTGGAACGCAAAAAGGGTTGCAGCCATGTAAGTATATAATGTATATCCGTCACAATCATACTAAATTCATTTGTTAGAACTTTCATAGTTAAAGTAACAGTCACAGCAGTCAACGCTATTGAATTCAAATACTGTGTTTAGGAAGATAGTGGTTGCAGGCCCTTGCGTATAAAACCACAGTTACCTATATTTTTTTCTTATTTACGAGTACAAATATTTTGTGATATGTAGAAACTGTTATTATTGTAGAGCACGTACTATATTACTTTGTATCCTTATAATAAAATGTGGTATTTTGTAAATACGACAGAAAGTAATTTTATTAACTCTATAGAGGTGGAAACACAGAGCAAATGGGTGGAAATTAAAATTTTATGACAACGCCACACTACTCGTAAATGATAAAATGGTAATGAGTCCTGTTATGTAAAAAACAGCCGTGTCCAGCATGTTTTCTTCTTTATTCAATAGCGGATTTTTATTTACTTTTGGTAGTATGAGTCTTAGTTAACGGAATAGAAATAAGGTGCATATTAAGAAATTCTCAAGTAATTAGCCAGGCAGAAACTAGTACCTATTCGTCCCCATAATTATTCTTGTTTAGTAATCTTTCATTCATAGATTCATAAATTTATTCGGGGTCCGTAATGATTAGGAATATTAACGAAGTAACCATTAAGGAAAGGTTTGCTATGATTTACATAAAGCATATTGCTTCGTTTACTAATAAATTTTAGTGACGATTCATTGTTCAAGTGTTATTATTGTAGGTTGTAAATTCATTCGTGTTTAAAATCTTAAAAGACGCACACTAAACCTCTATGGAGCTAGAACAGGAAGTAGAAGCAAGAATTTTTAGGCGGTTTGGAAACGTTTGAAAGCAGGTGAGGTTATTGACCCGAAGCAATAGCAGAATATGAAACTCTGACCTCGTTATCACTATACAAATGAACGTAATAATGAACATTTCTATGAAAATATTTCTGTATTAACATAATTTTTATGATTTCATAGAAGCTAAAAAACTTTATAACAAGTACCAACCTCTCTAGTACAGGCAGTGGTGTGCACCGAACGAACGCTGAACCGTGACTTTGTAAACATCAAATACACCCAGCTTGTTACCGCCGCTGGAATTCTTTGAAAACCAAAATGTTACTCTAATTTTTGTAAACCTTTAGTAGGTTCCTATTTATTATAATGACTGACATTGTAGTTATATATTACACGACTTTACTCACGTAAATTTTTATCGGTATTGCCGACATGTTTCGGTCCTGACCGAGGACCTTCTTCAGGAGCTCCCGCCGGTCGCGGTGGCATCGCGGCGGAGACTGCGCGCTGCGGCTCGAGCGGCGCGGCTGGTGCGGCCGCTAGCGTGAGTGGTGGAGGGAACGCTTAGGCTGTTCTCAGACACGGCAGTCTTCTAAATGTCTTGCGTGTCGTCATCATCGGCACTCGCGCACAGGTTCGGTGGTGCGCATACTATACTGACCGTGTCACTCTCCAGGGTGTCCGTTGCACAACAATGCGACGTAGTATTAAGAATTGGTCTCCAGGAAGGGGGAACAGTCCAACCACTATCACGGTTGAAGTTTGGACGACGACTTATCTCAATCGCTTCGCGAACTTTTCGTGGTACGAGATACTTTTCTCTCGCCAAAACCGCGACTTTGTCGAAGCGAATGAAATGGGTCGTGTCCTGCGAGTGGGCGTGTTCCGCGACTGCCGAACCCTTGCTGTCCATATTCTTCAAGCTACGTATGTGCTCAGACACTCTGGTAGTGATATTGCGGCGGGTTTCACCAATATAACCCTTGCCACAGTCACATGGTATCAAGTATACGCCAGGTACATTGAGCGGGTCCTTGTCTTTTGGTGAACGTAGGAACTCCCTAATTTGTGTCGGAGAACGGAATATGGTCCTGATGTTATATTTGGACCGTAGTAGGTATCCAATTTTGTCCGTTACTCCTTTTATATACGGTAAGTAGGCTGGTATACGTTCCACGCTCACCAAATGTCGCTTCGAGGTTCCTCCCATCAGCCGCAGGCTTTGTCTCCATGAATAGCCGTTACTTTCCAGTACGTGCCTCACGTGATTAAGTTCCGAGTTTACGTGCTGGAAGTCGCATAGATTCAAAGCCCGACCGATGAGAGTTCTGGGCACTGAAGAGAGGTGGGCTGAACCTGTGCGCGAGTGCCGATGATGACGACACGCAAGACATTAAGAAGACTGCCGCGTCTGAGAACAGCCTAAGCGTTCCCTCCACCACTCACGCTAGCGGCCGCACCAGCCGCGCCGCTCGAGCCGCAGCGCGCAGTCTCCGCCGCGATGCCACCGCGACCGGCGGGAGCTCCTGAAGAAGGTCCTCGGTCAGGACCGAAACATGTCGGCAATACCGATAAAAATTTACGTGAGTAAAGTCGTGTAATATATAACTACAATGTTAGTGTACACTCACGATTCGTTCAATAAGAAAATATAATGACTGAGTTTTATTAGCATGATATTTATCTACAGTAGCTACATTTTTTCACTGTTTTGTTTATGAAGAATATTGTCTACACATGGTTATATGGGCTTAATAAAAAAATATTCGTAAATCATTGTATAAGAGTTCTAAATAATCCTCCACAATTCCGAAAATATTCACAAAACGTCGTCCAACAGCGGAATATAAAATATTGGCCACGTTAACACAATGTACATAAACTCATAAACAGTTCTATGAAAATATTTCTGTGTAAACATACCTAATTTGTAAGAATTTCTGGTAGCTAAAAATGTTAATTCTAACAAGTACCTCTCTAATCTAACTTGGTAAACATCAAAATTTTCAAAACCTTTAGGTACATTTAAAATATTGGTTAGTTTGGATGGTATATAAACGAAATCAATTGACAGTGACTTGACTACTAACGATATTGTCCATCAATATTCCGTAGAACACCGTGTTAAATGATGTTCCATGAGCATGATTAATTAAGTTTTTAACAAATGATTTTTTTTAACAAAACAAAAAACCGACTTCAAATGAAAACTATTACAAAACAAATTAAAATATACTAAAAAGAAAAGAATCATTGCGTATTCTTCTACAATTTAATAATCAACTTACATTTTCTACTCATCACTATGTAGGTACGATCTATGTTAATCATATAATGTGGGTACAATTATTGTTGTTTTTGGAGTCGGTGTCAGCCAAGGTAGGTTTGGGTAGGGAACCCATCATCAGAGTTTGACTTGGTGACAATTAGACGACCTCGGCAATGTTAGATTTCAAACAAAAAAACCATTTATTGAAAGAATTTGCTCTCAACACCTAACCGTCGCAGTACCTTCCATCATCAGCTCAGCAACATCCGATGATGAGTACTATGCATTATTTTTTATGCTTCAGAAAGTATAAGAAAATTAATGTGTGAACCTTTATAATTTGAGAGCTGCCCTTGATTTCTCTGGGATCCCATCATCTCATCCTGACTTGATGACAGTGGGACCATTTTGTGAGTACAAGCATATGAACAAAAAAATAACTCTGAAAATCGGTCCGCAAACGGCGAAGTAATCGGTGAACATTATATAAAAAATACATACAGCCGAATACAGTATACCTCCCTCCTCCTTTAGAAGTCGGTAAAAATATAGGCACAAAACCACGCCCAACAAAACAATTTGAAACTGCAGCTACCCTAACACTATGCGAGTGAAACACAGAACCGTGACTTTATAAACATCAAATACTCAGCTTGTTACCGCCGCTGGAATTCTTTGAAAACTAAAATGCTCTAACTTTTAATATCACGGGTAGCTATCATTCTTCTTACAGTTCTCAAATGCATTCGTTTAAAATTGATTATATTATCCGAATATGACGTGTTATTTTGTCACTGCTTTGTTTATCCTACAGAGCATCTTGCATCGACAAGTGAGGTCACACCGACCTACATATTATGTTGATGTAACAAGATTGAAGTTATTAGATTTTTGATTAAGTTAGGTGCGGTTGACGGCCAGACTGTGAAATCAGGCTACTATGAACCTCCAAAGTAGCAGAATATAGTACAAATCAACTCATACTGTACCCACATGGGTATTTGGCAAAGGGAGATCTCCCGCCGGGCGAGGTGGTCATGCCCGGGGGGAGATCATTGATTCAGTTGGAGCGGCCGCGCTCCAACTGAATCAATTCGGAGCTTGTATATATGCTCGGATATTCAGAAAACTTCGATAGCGTGATTCAGGAATATCCGTGGCGCCATCTCTTGATGAGTAGCGGAAGGTCGCTACATCACCCCCTGCTCAGACCGGAGGTCGATAACTTCTATCCATGCTTGAGTAATCTTCGCTTACAAGCGCCTTGAATGCCCTCTATCTGCGGTGAGTCGAGATGTGAGGGTGTAGATCTTGTTTTGCCCTCTGTCCACGGTGCGTCGGGATGTGAGGGTGTAGCGAAGTGTGGAGATGCCCTCTTTCTTCGGTGAGTCAACTGACTCAATTGGGAGCTTGTACATATATACTCGGATATTCAGAAAACTTCGATAGCGTGATTCAGGAATACCCGTGGCGCCATCTCTTGATGAGTAGCGGAAGGTCGCTACAGGTACATGAGTACAAGTCTCTTAATTAAGATTATAGGTTGGGAAGCTCTTATAATTCATGAGAATGCATTCGTTAAAAGAGAAGACATAATTAAACGGCCTAGGTTTCCACGAACTTTAGTAAGGATGAAACTGTTACCTACTGCTGAAGTAATAATTTTCTTTGAACTGTAATAATCGTGTAAAATTTTTAATAAAATAGCAAAAAAGATGCAACGACCACTTAAAATCACGTGACGTTTAACGTATGGTCAAGTGGTTGGTATGGTTTAAATTATAACAAAAAATAAAGTATTGAAAATTTATTGACATTGTAAATAAGCAGTCACCCAAATCATCTTGGATTGAAATTTTTAAATACTTTGAATTGAACTTTGAAGTTGTTTTGAATCATCATAATTGGTCCTAACTGTAATAAAGCTATTCCTAATTTAATTTTTACCGACTTCCAAAAGAAGGAGGTACTGTATTCGGCTGTATGTATTTTTTTTTTATATATGTTCCGATTTTCAAAATTCTTTTTTTGTTCGTATGCTTATACTCCCGAGGTGGTCCCATTGTCACCAAATCAGGATCTGATGATGGGATCTCAGGGAAATCGAGGGGAACTCTCAAATTTTATAGGCACGCACATTGATTTTCTTATAGTTTCTGAAGCATAAGAGATATTTACGCATAGAAATCATCATCTCATGTTGCTGAGCTGATGATGGAAGGTACTGCGATAGTGAGGAGTTGAGAGCAAATTCTTTCAATAAATAGTTTTTTATTCGAAATCTTACATTCCCGAGATGGTCCAACTGTCACCAAGTCAAAGTCTGATGAGGGGATCCCAGAGAAATCGAAGGGAATATTCAAATTTATATATATAATAACAAAAAAATAGAACCGACTTCAAACGGTAAAAAATAAAATTGTTCAGTACCTACTTCTTCTTGCTTATGGTAATGACTCTTAAAACTATTCCTGGAGTCGGGCCCTTAGCAAATGTCGTACTATTCGTTCTAAATTGGCACCGACATCGACAGTACAGACAGTGGGACAATACCTACTTCTTCTTGCTTACCTATGGTAATGACTGTTAAAACTATATTGGAGTCGGTGCCCATTCAGAACGAAAGGTACACTATATTTACTAAGACAGGACATTTCACTAAGGGCCCGACTTCAAAAATAGTTTTAAGAGTCATTACCATAAGCAAGAAGAAGTAGGTACTGAACAATTTTATTTTTTACCGTTTGAAGTCGGTTCTATTTTTTTGTTAAAAACTTTATTTATTTCACTCTTTTTAGTAATTTTGATAGTTCTGTATGTATTAGCATAATTGGAAAAAATTTCACTTAACTTCTAAACTTTAAACAGATTTACCTTTTATAATCATGTTTATCTAAT
The DNA here is from genome assembly GCA_911387765.1 of Pyrgus malvae. NCBI lineage: Eukaryota > Metazoa > Arthropoda > Insecta > Lepidoptera > Hesperiidae > Pyrgus > Pyrgus malvae. The sequence continues at coordinate 18,209,090 of OU426951.1, read as the reverse complement.
AGCCTGAAAGAATACTACTATCAGTGCACCTGAACGTATAAATTAAAGAAAGAATTTGCTCTCGGCTCCTAACCGTTGAGGAGTTGTACCTTCAAACATCAGCTAAGCAACAGCAGGTTTTAATTACTAGACATAAATATTTGTATTATGTTAAAAATATGACTAAAAGAATGTGTGTGCCTATTAAGTTTCAGTGTTTCCCTCGATTTCCCTAATATCACATCATCAGATTTTGACATGGTGACAGTTGTACCACCTCAGGAATGTAAGATTTCGAACAAAAAAACCTTTATTGAAAGAATTTGCTCTCAAATCCTAACCGTCGTAGTACCTTCCATCATCAGTTCAGCAACATGATATGACGATAATTATACACAAATGTCTGTTTTGCTTTTGTAAAAATATGAAAAACATTTGTTGTACTATAAAATTTGAATGTTCCCTTCGATTTCTCTGGGATCCCCTCATCAGACTTTGACTTGGTGACAGTTGGACCACCTCGGGAACGTAAGATTTCGAATAAAAAACTATTTATTGAAGGAATTTGCTCTCAACTCCTCACTGTCGCAGTACCTTCCATCATCAGCTCAGCAACATGAGATGATGATTTCTATGCGTAAATATTTCTTATGCTTCAGAAACTATAAGAAAATCAATGTGTGTGCCTATAAAATTTGAGAGTTCCCCTCGATTTCCCTGGGATCCCATCATCAGATCCTGATTTGGTGACAATGGGACCACCTCGGGAGTATAAGCTAATGAACAAAAAAAGAATTTTGAAAATCGGTCCACAAACGGCGGAGTAATCGATGAACATATATAAAAAAAAAAATACATACAGCCGAATACAGTACCTCCTTCTTTTGGAAGTCGGTAAAAATGATTTTCATATTTTTACAAAGCAAAACAGACATTTGTGTATAATTATCGTTATATCATGTTGCTGAACTGATGATGGAAGGTACTACGACGGTTAGGAGTTGAGAGCAAATTCTTTCATTAATTTATACGTTCAGGTGGACTGATAGTATGTCTTTCAGACTTTTAGATGGCTATTAGATAAACATGATTATAAAAGGTAAATCTGTTTAAAGTTTAGATGTTAAGTGAAAATTTTTCCAATTATGCTAATACATACAGAATTATTAAAATTACTAAAAAGAGTGAAATAAATTAAGTTTTTAACAAAAAAATAGAACCGACTTCAAACGGTAAAAAATAAAATTGTTCAGTACCTACTTCTTCTTGCTTATGGTAATGACTCTTAAAACTATTTTTGAAGTCGGGCCCTTAGTGAAATGTCCTGTCTTAGTAAATAAAGTGTACCTTTCGTTCTGAATGGGCACCGACTCCAATATAGTTTTAACAGTCATTACCATAAGCAAGAAGAAGTAGGTACTGTCCCACTGTCTGTACTGTCGGTGCCAATTTAGAACGAATGGTACGACATTTACTAAGGGCCCGACTCCAGAAATAGTTTTAAGAGTCATTACCATAAGCAAGAAGAAGTAGGTACTGAACAATTTTATTTTTTACCGTTTGAAGTCGGTTCTATTTTTTTGTTAAAAACTTAATTTATATATTGATAAATTCATAGTAGTCACTCTTGGTAAACATTTGCAATTATTACTTTGCGTAGGTGACCCATTTTAAATGAAAGAAGAAAATATACGTAAAAACACAAACAATTCTCCATGTTCCATGCCAATTCTCTTTCTAAACATCCAAGACTCGATAGGCATATCGACAACGTAACAAAAGATATCTGAATAAAAACCAAATTCATTCTAACTTTCAAGAATACACATGTTTTATCGTGGCTTACAAAGTTGGAAGCTGCAACCCAAACCTCAGACACTAATGCAGACCTCTTAAATACGTTCACGTTTCAAATTGGTCTACCAATTCACACTCAATTTAATTAACATAAAATGGACTTACTTTTTTTATAATGTACTGCTCCTGCTATAAAAGTTTCTCAAACTAGTTTTTTCTATATCTATTTATCATCAGAGCATTCAATTAGGGTTATATTATAAATAATTAATTATCGACATATTGCCCTCACAAAGTCATTAGCAATGAAGTCATAAGGTTGCGCAAGAAAATTCGCGTCAAATAGCAACTCCGTCAAATAAAACTCTACAAGAGTTATATATTCTAGGACAATGTCTAGAAGAGCGGTCATTTACAACATTGTTCAGTTAACGAGGGTTGAGAGAGCTCGCCCCATCAATAATGAAGATAGTCAGATGCTTGCTACAATGTTGCTATTTGGTGTGACTGTAAGACTAACTCGGTTGGGCAGCGTTTGGAAAAAAAAAAACAAAAAAGCTTTTGGTCCTTAGTGCCTGAAGTAAATTTTTTTTCGAGCAGTGTGTGTTTAAAATGATGACTTACAGCCCTCAGAGGTGGTCCTTTACCGTTAGCTTCTTCTATAGGCTCTAGGTCTTTCAGCGAGTGATGGAGCGAGATATGCTTGGTATTTTTCTACGCAACAGAATCTATAACGATGAAATCCGTAGACGAACGAAGATTACCGACATATTCTCAAAATAAGTATGCTGAAGTTGCAGGCCATGTAACTGAATGAATGATGGGAAACAAAAGTCCTCGAATGGCATCCACGTCTCGGCAAAAGGAGCACAGGCCGCTCTCCAACCAGTTAGACTGACGACTTCAAGAAAACAGCGGGAAACTGCTGGATTTAGAGGGCGCAGAACTGGACGGAGTGACGAACAGGGGAGGCCTATGCTCAGCAATTGACTTTTAAAGGCTGACAAATGGATGGATGCATGGTATGCTTTCACTGAAACAACAGACAACAGACAAGTCGAGTAAGAAGATTAATATAGGATTTTGTATTAAAACGCTCGTACCTTCTTATGTAACCATAACTTTTCGTGAAGAGTGAAATATACTACAGTCCCCGTTACTTTGACAAAACTTTTGACAAAAACATTGAGACTTTTAACATTCGCGAATGTGTAACAACGACACATAAATTTATTTATTTATTTATTTATTTATTTATTTATTTATTTCATAAAATTATCGCTAACATTACAGTATAACACTAATGCGTTAGCGTAGTCATAATATTTTTAACAAAATTTGTACCTGTAATTCTCTAATACTAACCAAGCACATATACGAAATTAAAATAAAAAAGATGATCTATATTTATAATAATATTAATAACTTGTAACTTAAGTAATTTAATTAACTGAATTCAAAAATAGATTCATATCAAATTTTAAATGTCAAAAGTAGAAAAATATAACGGATAATAAAATAAAATTATAAGTATAGTCATGTCATAGAAAAATAATTAATTAAATTACATAATATGTCAAAAAAAAAAATATGTCAAGTCAATAAAAATAAAATTAAAATAATTATGTACATTGAAAAATAAAATTACGATTAAGTTATATTGAACAATTCAAATATCATCATTAATTATTAAACACAAAATACTTTATAAAAAATAATAGCAAACTCATCCAGTGTGCAGGTAAAGAGGTCCACATGACATGCCACAGCGTTTAGCGCCCGCATCGCCCGCGTCAGCGGCGCGTTGCGCAGCAGGTTGGTGCGCGCGTGCGGCAGCGCCAGCAGCGGCACATGCCGACGACGCTCCACGCTGTTAGCTGGTGCACACAGTCTTAATTCTGCCAGAACAGCAGGACAGTCCAACTCACCACGCAGCACCCTTAATAGGTACTTCGCTGATGCGAGCTCCCGCCGTGTTTCCAATTTACTGTATCCGACCATGCCTATTACAAACAAGGTAGGATACAGCAAAGGATAGCCCGGGTAGACGCCGTACATTTTAAGATAGAGGAACCTTGTAAATTTATTTTGAATGCGTTCCATCATCAATTTATACTTGATCTCACCCGGAGCCCACACAACCGAGTTACACTCCAAGTGGCTCCTAACCAAGGCTTCATATAAGGCACGTAAGGCTTCACAATTGGTAAAACTGCGCGTTTGCCGTAATATGAAACCAAGGTTTCGGAACGCCTTTTTGCATAGCTCGGTTATGTGGTCCCTAAAGTTGAGATCAGAGGTAAATCGAACGCCCAGGTCCCTCACTTCGGTAACTCGTCGTAGAGACTCATTCCCAACCTGATACGAGTAGTGCATTGGATCTCGGGCGCGACTGAAAGTGAGTAGGGAACATTTATCAACGTTGAAGTGCAGCTTATTGCTGCGACTCCATTCGACAACGCTGTCAATGTCACCTTGCAGTCCAGAGCAGTCGGCTATGTCGCCCACTTCGCGCACTAACTTCAGGTCGTCAGCATACAGCAGGCACGTAGAATTTTTTATTTATTTATTAATCCTATATTAACCAAATTTTACAATTTGAACAAAAGGCGAGCTTAATGCCTATTGGCATTTTCTACTAGCTAACCTTCAAGAAGAGCAGAAAATATAAAGGCGGTGCAACAAGAATCAAAAAAATCTACCTGAGAGAAGGATCAGAATAGAAGTGAAATATAACAAATAAAAACATATATGCAATAAATATGAAAAGATATAAATATTGAAATACAGATAATATAACAGACATAATACAAAGTTTTCCAAAGTTATGAGCAAAGTTCCATGTAATGAGCAAAAACGCCCGCTTATACATGAAACATGTTTATGTGTGTAGGATATTTATCGTAATTATAGAAATATTTCCTATCGGGTGTAAATTACACAAATGTATAACTTACAAAATAAAAATGTGAGCGAAAAAAGGCGAAGCTATGGATTATCTTTCGGCGATATTGAATAAATCATTAACAAAGAACCAATAACGAAACGAACAAAAGAAATTCTTAACTTTTATCCTTTAGAAGACCTTTACAATAATCTCAGTGACTGGTTTTACAGAGACGCGGTGCGGCCCAATAAGTGCCAATAACTTCAGGGTTGGGCCATGGCTCAAAGTTTTAATTAAACAACGCCATCTGTTGGGCTTGTTACCGTCGCGACTGTCGTTCACATACACACAGTTACAGTAAAGCTCATCGCGGAAGCAATAGCTCTCCGTTATTGCTTTCTCTTCACAATCTATGTTTACAACTGTATAGCTCTAGCGATAAAATACGATAGCGATGATCACTGTATGATTGATTTCAGTTTGTTATTGATTTTCTTCTTTTATCTAAGGGCACTGACGTAATCTACCGTTTTACGCATCGCGCATCAGTTCCATGCAATGTATTCCACGAACATTTTATAGGTACCAAAATATGACCTGCATTTGGAGGTCGAATAATTTTTTTACATTTAATTAATTTATTTTATCATAAAAGTAAGAAAACATTAATGTTTATTACTAAAATATGTATCGAAATTAAGGTACAATATTATAACAACTAAAAGATTATTTTGTTCACAGAGCCCGCAGTTTTGCTCGCCACATGAAACAGCGGTATAAAATTTTAACAGCTACTGTTCGGACCGCAGGCACTGGGAATAAATGTTATTGGTTTGAAATCAACCGTAAAAGTTGCTTTTTCTTTTTCGATAAAGCTCTTCGCTTGTGTGTCTTATTTTAAAATTAATTCCATTTAAATAGTTTTTCTGCTTCTTGAATACGAATTTTGTTGTTTAGATTATTATAATTTATTTTCCTGTTTTGAGAATACCTAACAAGTGGGTATATAGAAAGTAACCACTTCACATTTTGGTCAATTGCCAATTTTTTATACAAATTATAAGGAAATCAGTATTCAAATACAAGTCATTACATATTGTAGACTTACTTCTAAAAGAATAGAAATTTAAGAGAACTCTAAAAAGTTAACAATAATAATAAATTCGAAAAACCAATACTGTCAAACCTTAGCTCTACAGTGCAGTGGGAATAGCTATAAGAAATAACAAGTGTAATTATTTGATTGCGCCTGAACAAGTAATATATTTGGTTTATTTTCTTTTCTGAAAATACCGGCAAATTTAAGATGAATTATCCTTATAATATAAATATTATATATATGGGGCCATGGGGTTCAGATGCCAAAACTTTTGTCAAGCATCTATCCAAACGGTTAGTCCAGGTTACGGGTGACCAGAGAGCTGGTACTTACCTCGGCCAGAGAATAAATAAGCTTGGCCATTCAACGAGGTAACGTCGCCAGTGTTCTGGGTACTTTTCCACATGGAAGTAGTCTGGATGAAGTATTTTATATTACTTAGTATTGTTTATTTTTTTCTTAATGTGTTATATTTATAGTTTAATATAAGTAATTTAGTTGATTGTATTTATGCACAATAAAAAATAATATAAATATATTCCTTTTTTATCATATTACGTACGTACACTCATTTTGGGTAACTTTGAATTGACGTTTAATTTGGAAAAAATATTGTATTATATTGAATATATGATAAGTTAGATATATTTAAATACTTAAATTTATTTTAATTTTGTTACATGTCAGGTTTATCTTAATAAATTCTTTGTATTTGGAAAAAAATATTTAACAATTTCGAAATTCGAAATCGAATTTTCAAATTCGAAACTTTTTGATGTTTCAATATAATAACTGTGTAAAATAGATTGCCAAAATGTTTTTGTACCAAAAGAAAATTATAAAAATATTTCATAAGTCAATGCCTTAATTCTGAAGATTCCCGCCTTTTCCTTGGTGAAGTTGCTCACAGTTTGGTCACATAAACTAGCACCTTTCTTAGGAAATTTTCGCATTAGATGCACATTGCAGTTGCACACAGCAGGATACAGCGCTCACAGCGGACAGCGGTTGTCACAGTTACTTGGTAGTCGCAACGATTTTCCAGAACATTTCCAGTGACTAACCAATGGAAACGGAGGCCACCAAATTGCCAGATAAATGCACCTCGATAATTACACTATGGCTACATTTTTCTACTTTATTCTGCATTGGCGTAAGTTGCGAGGACATATTCCGTATACTGCACTCGAGGTTGACAATTGAATGCACTTAAAAACATGAAATATTCCTATCTATTATTTTTTAATCTTATAATCTAATTGAAGGCTTGCATTAAAAACCTTTGTGATATTGTCACGGTTTGGTCACATTAACTGGTTTAAATTTTCTTTGAAAATTTTCGCATTAGGAACACGATAAAGACGACACTATTTCACACACGGCAAGATATCCACTCGCAGCGGACTGCGGGAGTCGCAACAATTTTCTGGAACATTTCCGGCGACTAACGAACGGAAACAGGGGCTCAATTGGGCCGTATAAATGCACCTCAATTACTACACTGTGGATACATTTTTCTTCTTAATTCTATATTGGCTCCAGTTGCGAGAATATTTTATTCTCGCAACTGGAAGTTCAGTCGATGTAGTAAAATTTTTAGGTGCTTTGTTATTGTGCGGTATTACCTTCGAGAAGTCGATATAGAATAATACTAAAGAAATCAATATATTTAGTTAAATCTCTCTCAAACGTGTTAACGTTTTCAAGGCCATTTTTTGATAAATTTTGATCTTTTTTTTATTTCTTTATAAGAACTTTGATTGACTTAATTTAAGATATTTTTATACTAACATAAAGAATCCTTTCTATTATTTTTTTATCTATAATAACTACTTAGGTAACTGACGGCTTCTATTAAGGATCTTTTTTCTTATTGTCCTTGTTTTATCACATAAACTGGCACCTTTTAAAAAAATGCACTGAATACACGGCACAGTTGGCTCCGCACATGGCAGGACATGTCCCGCTCGTAGCGGACTGCAGGAGTCGAAACAATTTTCCGGAACATTTCCGGTGACTAACGAACGGAAACAGGGGGGGACAAGTTGGCTGGATAAATCCACCTCAATTACCACGCTATTGCTATATACTCTATATATATATATATATATATATATATTCTTTATATATATTTGTTCCTTATTTATGATATAATTTATATAGTATAATAAGTGAGCACTCCTTCCCTTCTGATCATTCATTTTGTCAAATATCATATTTTGTTTAATTTCTGTCCTACACTACAAATTGAATTCAAATACCACTGCCGGGCGCGTATCTCTCCCTATCAGGTATGTGCGAGGCCCTCATCTTACCCCATCACGCTGCTCTAATTTCGATTGGTGGAGATGTGGTTAGACCATTAGGCGAATGTTAACGTGCACCTTGAAGCAATGAATACTACTATTTTATATAAGAATTGCCTAAACTCAAAAGAATTACTAAACCAAAAAAGACAACCCACGATTCTCTCTTTAACTTTACACCCTTTATTAAACTGACTTAACATCAAATCGTCTAAACTTCAAGGATAAGAATGGCAAGTCTTCGCTCCATTTTCTCCAGCGATGTTCTTAGATGGGATCGCTTAATCCAAGCAAATCAAACTTCAGAAGTAAATGTTCTATGAAGGCTACACATTCTATTATAAGAGCTGACTTTGAAAAATTTCCGAGGAATGTGAGAGCATTAGGTTGGGTCGTTACTCGCCAAGTCGGGGGTTCGAGCCCGCCTGACTGAGTAATGGATGCGGTACGCTAAAATATGTTCCACGTAACTGCGACGTAATATGTAATGGCTATTTGTAAATGTATTATTACTGTGTTAACGCGCTCGGTATTTTATAATAAAAAGGGTAGCTTTTCATGGTTTGCTCTTATTTTTAGTCTGCGGGATAATAGCGAGCAGCACACTCCGTACACTCTAAAATTTCTGTATTACTTATATGTTATATATTTTGTATGATAATTAGGTCGGGTTTCATAGAGGAACTGGTTTTTCGATTAGCCATTTTTAGGGTCCTGTAGCCAAATGGCAAAAAACGGAACCCTTATGGATTCGTAATGTCTGTCTGTCTGTCTGTCTGTCCGTCCGTATGTCACAGCTACTTTTTTCTGAAACTATAAGAATTATACTGTTGAAACTCGGTACGTAGATGTATTATGTAAACCACATTAAGATTTTCACACAAAAATAGAAAAAAGCAATAAATTTTGAGGGTTCCCCATACTTAGAACTGAAACTGAATTTTTTTTTCTAACCCATACGTATGGTATCTATGGATAGGTCTTCAAAAATGATATTGAGGTTTTTAATATCATTTTTTTCTAAACTGAATAGTTTCCGCGAGAGACACTTCCAAAGTGGTAAAATGTGTCCCCACCTGTGGTTTACGTTTTATGACGTATTAAAAAAAAACTACTTACTAAATCTCGTTCAAACCACCCTGGGTTACCCCCCTGTAACTTCTAAAATAAGAAAATGATAAAACTAAAAAATATATATGATTTACATTACGATGCAAACTTCCATCGAAAATTGGTTTGAACGAGATTTAGTAAGTAGTTTTTTTTTTAATACGTCATAAATCGTAAACCACAATTTACCTTTTATTCAATCTTAATGCAATGATTTCTATGGATAATCAAAGGCAATGATGTATTTCTGTTGCCGCTCCCATACAATAAACGTGATTTTTTATAGATAATGGTACGGAACCCTTCGTGCGTGAGTCCGACTCGCACTTGGCCGGTTTTTTGTATACTGAATAAGTAACTAGTTCAATAATTTTAAATGAGGTAGATTAAAAAACATACCCATCCTTTCAAGAAAGTAAACCGTGAACAAATATTGTTATAAATTGCAACCATTCCTACATTATTTGATTTCCAGTATTAGACGCCATCAACATTAACATTATAATACTCGTATTAGCGTTACATTCCCAGACACGGTATTCCACTCAGAAATTAAATTAAATGTGGTTTATTCTGTTTACATGAAATCTTATTGCAACATTTGGCTGAAATTATAAATGGCTGCAACCCTTTTTATGTCCCACTGCTGGGCATGGGTCTCTCCGCATTATTGGGGAAGCCTGGAGCTTACTGCACCACGCTGCTCCAATGCTGGTTTGTGGAGATGCGGGTTAGTAGCCAACCCGCTGTCAGATGTTTTCAAACCACCCATAAGACCACTCCGATAAGGATTAACGACTGTTATCTATCGACAATAACCGAAACCGACGGCCTTACGTGCCCTCCGAAGCACGGAAACGCGCATGAAATTTTTTGCCACTAGCTGTCACCCATCTTACACCCGCCTGCGCCCGTTTGGCTTAGTCGCATAGATCGCTTGCATTCTACGCTAACCACCGGGCCATGCACGCTTTCATGCGAAATTATAAATACTCTTTCCAAAAGTATAAGGATACGTTTTTTGAAGCGGGCTGAACTACGTAGCTAAGCGAAGCGATTGGTCGGGTATAAGATGGGTGGCCGATTATAGCAACTTTCATAGACGTTACTGAACTTCGGAGGGCACGTTAAGGCAGCGATCCTGATTGTTTTTTATCTATAGATAGTTATCGTCAAACCTTGCTGGAGGCCTTGTGGGCGGTTCGAAAACATCAGACAGGGGTTTGGCCACTAAGAGGCTTGTCCATTAACCCGCATTTTTTACCTTTCCAAATATTTAACAATGCACCCATGTAATACTGTTCATCGATTAACAGCATCAGAGTGTGTAAAATAACTCTCATGAGGAGATAATTGAACCGCAAGTGGGTCTCATACTATGTATGTATGTCGCGGAAACATAACGTCCGTTAGATAAATAAAGCGGGCGGTCTCACGCCTTCCACACTAGTTTTCGAAATTGTACTGGCTACGGAATTGCCTGTGCTTCTACCGCAACGTACAGATAGAACCTTGGTCATGAAAATGAACCTCACAGTTAGGTATAAATAAATTGATATGCTCCGCGATTTTACCGCGTAAGCTTTATGTAAGATAACCTAAAATATCGTACTTCACGCCATCCACAGTCATCAGAATGATTTTGGTTCGGAATTGCAATTGCTTCTACCGCAACGTATAGAAAATCTTTTAAACATGTAATGAAAAATAAAGTCACAGTTACTAATTAATTAAAACTGTTTTTACGCTTGTAAATGGTGATAGTTGTATTCACTAAATGTAGGTCGTGTGCCAAATAGACGTAGTTCAATACTTTGTTAGAGAAGCAATGTTTCGTTTAGATTTTTTTTGTAATAGAAAGAAAAAAATCGGTAGACAGTAGAATGTAAAAAATAAACTTGTGTGGTTTGATCAGGCAACAAACTTTCGCGTTTATAATATCAGTAGGATATTTGAACGGCACTTGGCTATTACTGTACTATGTAGTGAGAACATAGCAAGGAAGTGACACCCGTTTAGATAAAAAGCGCGGGCGGTCTCATGCCATCCACACTCATTTTCAAAATGATACAAAACTCTGTGCTTCCACTGCAACATACGAACCCCTCTTACTTGTAATGAACTAAATAAAGTCACAGTTGCAGTTAATTAAAACTGGGTGTACACTTGTAACTGCTAATTGTTGAATTGACTATGTAGGTCACACGCTAAATGTACGTCGTTGACAACTGTATATTTTAATTTTCAAGGAAAAAAACAGTTTTTTAAGCTTTTTTTCGTTATATTGTAATTATGTGATCAAATTATTAAAAAATAAAATAAAAATAAAAAGACGGGAGCATGTCGTTTCTTGTTCCAAAAGACTCGACGGTGCTAGGAATGGAAGATTAGTATAAGAACTCTTATAGACTCGGGTTTATTTGGCATAAAAGTCTACGGCGAATATCCGTTGCACGGTTGCTAGTGTTGCATGAAACTCAGTGGGAGCTTGTTGACGATCGCGGCAGAGTCGGCGCCGCCGCCGTGTTCAAGACCGTCAACAAGGTTTCACGACGTTCTCTGTAGATTTCTGCGAAATAAAAACTTGTGTCTAAAAGAGGCATGTATAAGTTATAACCCTCTGTCACTCAAGGACCTAGATTTTTCAAAATTTTTATATTTGAGTTAATAAATAAAAAATAAAATACACGTGTTTCGGGATTTTTTACATATTTAATTATTTTGGAAGAAATTTCAAAAAAAGGGAGTGTTGCCTAGGGGCAACACTGAGACAAGAGACCTAAAACATCTATAATCAACTTTGAACTGTTTCAAAAATATTTGCTCTATGAAAGGTGAAAGTTTCTGAAACAATTTTTGGTTTTAGTGTAGCACAATGCTACCCCACATTTTTCGCACGTATTGTGGGTAAATCCTGTACACTTTGGAAACTTGCATCGGATTTTTTTATCATACCATGTGGGCCAGTGCCCAATCTGGTCTTGTCGTACTGCCATTGGAGGTGCATGTTGAGCAGGTCCTTTGTGTTTTTTGGCTTGAAGCTCGTTCTCCACCAAACGGCGACTGGACAAACCAGATTTTGTACCCATTTTACAAAGAGATACTGCAAACTCCAGACGAAAATCCGCTGATGATAAACGGCCTGATCCTGTTAGGTTTTTGTATTTAGACACTCTTTTGTAAAGAAGCCATGCATTAGCCATCGTGAGATCTAAGTAATGGTAGAAGAGGCGCAGGTGCCATCGTTTGCTGCGCAGCCGTATCTTGTAAATGCCCATGATGCTGTCAATGAGGTCGACACCACCCATGTGGCGATTGTACTCTCCTACCACATAGGGTCGCTTTATGTTGACATACTTCGAATCCTGTTTGTCCCATCTTCGAACATCAGTTTCAGGATATTGTCCAGCAAAAGTCGAAGCCAGGATAACAATTTTACTGTCTTTCCAAGCAACAGTAGACACATCGACCCCGTTGACATCGGCTACATATTCTTCAGAGTACCCCCGCTCTTTTTTCAAAATGAACTTTTCTGATTGCAACTTACAATCTGGTATTCTATTTCTTCTCACTGTACCAAGAGAATGGATGCCTTCTTTAGCTAGATATTCCAACAATGGTAGAGAGGTAAAATAATTGTCAAAATATAGCCGGAAACTCTGATGCCTTGGAATTATGCGCGCTAGTCTCACGACGACGTTAAAAGATGCACCTAGATCAGGCTCATTTTCTAGAACAACATTTTCCTTACCAGTTTCAATTTCTGTTTTATACGCGTAGCCAGAAACGCCACTCAGCACGAACACTTTATAACCCCATTTGTGCGGTTTATTGGGATTGTATCTTTTCAATGTATTCCTTGCTTTAGTGGAGCACATTTGCTCGTCAACGCAAAGGTGCTCTTCCATTGGGACTTTGCTGTAAGCTGCATTCAGGGAGTCGACCACTGGCCTTATTTTGAAGATTCTGTCATGTTCAGGATTGTCTCTGGGAAGATTTTTCACATTGTCATTAAAGTGCAAAGTTCGGCGTATTTTCTCAAATTTATTCAATGCCATAGTTTTCTGTATTAATGATGTACCAAGTATAGGACTCCAATGATTTGTTACTCTAGGTAATTGCACAAGCGACATTACATATACTACACCTATGAATTGTCTGACATCCATTTCTGTCACACGGAATGTACTATTGGGATCATTTTGCACTTGGTAAAGGTTGGTCTCCTCCGAAATTCTTTTAATGAGTTCTTGTGAAAATAGATAAAAAAAGAACTGTATGGGAGTATCAAGCTCTAGAAGATCAGGACCCAAGGCCTTGTTTCCCGTAATCCTGAGTTGTTCGGCATTCAGCTAAAGATTCTTTTTCTTCCAGCGTAGATTCAACTTGGCAGGTTTATTTTTCTTTGTTTGCGATTGCTTAACGCTTTTTTTTGTTGGTTGCCTTGAGCTGAAGAAGGTTGAGGAAGGTTTACGCATGATGGGTTCCTCACCTTCCGCCTGGTGCAGGTACTTTCCGGACACGGATGTTTCGGCAATTACCTGTACCGAATCAGAAGGGAGGAGTCCCCGTCGTGCCACCATTGCGGCGCGGCGGAAGACTCGGCGCAGCACAGCCTTGAAAGTTGCCGGGGCTGGGAGGAGCAGCGCCGAGTCTTGTGCACCGTTGTCGGCCGGGACCTTTCGCTGCCGAGCATCGTTAGGGCCATGCTCGGAAGCGAAAGAGGCTGGAAAGCCGTTGCCTCCTTCTGCGAGGAAATCATCTCGCATAAGGAGGCGGCGGAGCGGGAGCGAGAGGACGATCCGTCCCAAACCCCGCTCCGCAAACGTAGAAGGGGAGGGAGAAGACGGCAATACGACCGTTCTCTCCCTCCCCCCGGTGGTGGCCTGCAGGTTGGAGGTACGGGGGTGCCTCCACCTGCATTGCACAGGCCATCACTGATGGACAGGAATGACCCGGCGCTCCTGGTCATTCCTGTAGCCTCCCCATAAGGGGAGCGTGTAGGGCCTGCCAAGATAGGCAGGCAGTCGCCGACGATGTTGTGGAAGCAAAGGCTCTGCCGATTTCCCACGACATCGTCACGATGGCGATGGCGGAGCGCAGTAGGGTTTAGTGGGTATACCCCTGCCTCGTAACGGCAGGGGGGAGTCCCACACACCTCCCTCTGTCCCCTCGACAGAGGTCGAGACGGTGCGTAATAGCATTCCCTACTTAAAAAAAAAAAAAAGGTTTACGCGTGATGGGGCGATTTCTGCGCTAGTAGATGGGTTTTCGTGGTCCTCTTCCAAGGTTTCTATTATAGAATCCACGTCAATATCTAACTCCGCAGTTTCATCCTCGAATGTTTCCAATTCGGGTATAAAATCAGGATCTACGAGGCTGTCATCGTCAAAATCCAAACCGTCTTCACTTTCTGTATCATTTTCCAGCGCGATGGCAATGTCCAAGTCCTTAAGAGACCGCTGGCGAGCCCTCCTAGAACATTATGAAGTCCCGGTAAACAATTTGCTTCTTAAAGGCAGCATTCGGATCTGGGCAGCCGCGACCCGGCAGTGGCGACCAGCTGCCGCGACCCATTGTCGCTGCTGTGCAGCGCTGCTAGAAGCTTACGGATAGCAGCGTCCGTGACCCGGGCAGCGACTGCCACGTGCAGTAGTCAAACAGCACTCAGTGTGAACGCTTGTGCATTCCAGTCGTGTATAAAATATTCACTATGTCTGACTATTTAAATATACGAAAGCGAGAACTCGTGAAGAGACTGATAGAAGACGAAGAAGAGGATGATGAAATAATGTTGATCTTGCTATCATCAAAGAGGAATAACATCGATTCATTATATACGTCCAGAATTGATGAAGGCACCTATCAAATCCTGATCATTTTCATCGGTAAACGTCGCCATTTTGTCACCCTCTGCGAACGGGCAGCGCGACCCAACTGCCACCGGAGCGGCTCGGCGGCGCTGCCAAGGCCGCGCGTAGGCCACGCCCCCCGGCCGCGCTGCTCGGTCGCTTGCGTTGGTTACTATTGCATACAATTCCCTACGAAGCGGTGGGTCGCGACCGCGGTCGCGGCTGCAGGGCAGCGGCTGCCGGGTCGCGACTGCCCAGATCCGAATCATACAGTATGGCCGGGGGGCGTGGCCTACGCGCGGCCTTGGCAGCGCCGCCGAGCCGCTCCGGTGGCAGTTGGGTCGCGCTGCCCGTTCGCAGAGGGTGACAAAATGGCGACGTTTACCGATGAAAATGACGAGTTTTTAGTTGAGTTAGTTGCTAAAAACCCACCGCTTTACGTTCCTCAACTCAAAAGCTATAAGGATAATGTTGTTAGAGATAATATATAGGAGCATATTGGTAGTCAACTCAATAAAACAGGTAAGTAACAACTTTTTTTATTTTTACATAGTTATTACAAATAAACATTTAAATGACAAATGAAGCTTGCTGTGCGTCGTGTTCATACCTACCTGCTCTAGTTCATTCTGTTTATCGACTGTTCTTGCCATGAGACTTTTCCAGCTTCTGAGGTAAAGTAATCTTTAAGGATATTTCTGATTCGAAATCCATCTATGTTCCGAAATCCTCCCGTACGTGTCCGTGGAAGCATGTTCTCTGTTGGTTTTTTTTTTTTTTTTGTCGTAACTGTAATATGGTATTCCATTTTTTTCTAAATAAGCATCCCTTAATAAATTATGGAGACAACATAGTGTAGTAATTAAGTCATCACATATTTCTGTTCTAATTGCTATATAATATTCGGAAAACCTGACTCAGAAGTCCAAAAGAATTCTCTGTGACTCGTCTTGCTCGGCAGATGCGATAGTTGAAAATCGCTTTACCACGATCGCCTCTAATATGAGTTCTGTAATAGGGTTTCATCATGTACCAAACGCGTCATCGCCAACTAGATATTGTGGGGTTAAGATATCTGTTCCTGGTAAGGCTGCTGGTTGAGGCACATTAAATTGTTCGGACATAATTTTTTTGCCCATAGCTGACTTTTTGAATATACCACTGTCCCCTTCCTTTCCATATGAGCCCACGTCAACAGCAATAAATTTGCAGTTTGCGTCTACAATAGCCAATAATACAGTAGAATAGTAGTCTTTATAGTTAAAAAACATCGATCCACTGTTCTTCGGACATTTAATACGTACGTGCTTGCCATCAATTGCTCCAAAACAATTTGGACAGTTCCACCTATTCCAGAAATGTTCAGCAGTTTGTTTAAGATGATTTTCCGTTGGCACAGGCAGGAAAATTGGTACTAAATTTTTTCGCAAACTTGCAAGAACTTGTGCGACTATTCTACTTATATAGCTTGCCGATATACGATAATTGAATTCTAAAGATGCGTATGTTTCACCAGTTGCTAGG
Source organism: Pyrgus malvae (assembly GCA_911387765.1). Classification (NCBI taxonomy): domain Eukaryota; kingdom Metazoa; phylum Arthropoda; class Insecta; order Lepidoptera; family Hesperiidae; genus Pyrgus; species Pyrgus malvae. The sequence goes on along the minus strand of OU426951.1, from coordinate 18,192,536 downwards.
AATCTGAAATTGAAAAATATATTTTGATTTTGTACAGAATTCTAACAATAATATGTATTTTAAAGTAGACTTCTTAATATGTAACTACAACATATTTATACTATGAATTTTAAATCTGTTTTAGGTGATGACTGCAGAAAACGCTGGAAATGCATCAGAGATTCCTATCAAAGAATTAAGCGTAAAAATAAATTACCAACTGGATCAGCAGCCGGCAGCAAGTCAAAAAAATGGCCTTTAATGGAAAGACTAACTTTTTTGGAAAATGTTCCCACTGAAAGAAAAACTATATGTAATATTGAGGAAACTAATGATACTAATGATAGCGAAAATGAAGTATCAAATTATGATGAAAGCTTTTTGAATAAAGAGAAAGACATTAACGTGGAACCTAACGAAATAGAAATGAATAGCGAAGGAACAAGCGGAATAATAATGGTGAATGCGCCATCGAGTGCAATAGAGGTAGACGTTGAAGAAACTGCTGATGATGAGAAAAGAAACAAAAAAACAGGAAGCGTATTGAAAAAAAAGAAACAAAATCAAAATAGTACCATGCAGGCGGCTCTACTCAACTACTGGAAAGAAAGGGACGCTGAAAGGTGTGCCCAAATTCAAGCCCTCACACCTCAGTCAACCCAGGACAAGGAAGATGTGGATGGTATTACATCGTTTTGCTCGCACGTTGGGACAATGCTGAAAAAACTTACTCCTGCTTTAAGAGTAGAAGCGAAAACTAAAGTATTCAATATTTTAGCCGACTATGAATTAAGGAGCCTAAACGAACATACTAGTGTTAGTGGTCTTAGTACTTCCTCAAGCAGTCCCCCTTTTGATGAAAATTCTTCATCAAACCCTTATTCTCCGATAACTTCCGTCGCATCACCCATCAGTCCACTCTGTGAACCTACTGACTTAAGTATTCCAAATACAATTAATTTTCCAACAAATACTTCAGAAAACATGTCCAACACATATTTCCCGCTAGATAACTTTTCATATTTACCTTAAAGTGAGAAATAATTTTTCCTCGCTTGTTATTGATCCTTTTTTCATTGGTTGAATATCACTGTTGATTAAACTAAGTACAAATTGAAATTGAGTTTTATTTAGTCTACAGTAACCCCTGAATTTCTTGTCCTTTACATTTAAGTGCCGTTTTATCAGGATTTGATAGGTGGCTTCAATTCTGGACGTATATAATGAATCGATGTTATTCCTCTTTGATGATAGCAAGATCAACATTATTTCATCATCCTCTTCTTCGTCTTCTATCAGTCTCTTCACGAGTTCTCGCTTTCGTATATTTAAATAGTCAGACATAGTGAATATTTTATACACGACTGGAATGCACAAGCGTTCACACTGAGTGCTGTTTGACTACTGCACGTGGCAGTCGCTGCCCGGGTCACGGACGCTGCTATCCGTAAGCTTCTAGCAGCGCTGCACAGCAGCGACAATGGGTCGCGGCAGCTGGTCGCCACTGCCGGGTCGCGGCTGCCCAGATCCGAATGCTGCCTTTATATAGAACAACTACCGTTTTCAGTCAATGTAGTGTAGCCTACGAGCAACAGACATAAATTTCCAAAAAAAATGACTAAATAATGCTAATATGTCAAAAATAATGTTAGATATTAAAGTTGATGCACTTACCTGTCCATATTCTCAATATTGCATTCATTGCAAAAACATTCAAAAACCAATTTTTAATTATTTTTCAAAGCAGAGCACGCATAGACTTGTTCAAATTACCTACACAGTTGAAATCTAAACTTCGAGTTGCGACAAGTATCGCCATCTAGTGAACGTTTTTGGAATTAGTTCGATACTTTGGTTTGTTAACCACGGTTTACAGTGCATTACAACGAAAAAAAATTAATCATATGAATTTGGCGGGGGCCCGAACGGTATGTTGCCTACAGTCTACACTATGATACAGAGGGATAAAAATAATAGAAATTATGTATGAAAGCCTAGCAAATTTAAGTAGCGTGAATACTTCCAACGAAGCGTTTGGTCAATATAGACGGAGTCTTAATAATGAATCGGTTCTACTGTATACAAAGACATAGAAGAAAAAACATACAAGATAGTATTCTTGGAAAGTACTTACTTTACTCTGCTGAATAGTCATTAAAATATTTACGAACAAGTTATAATAAAAAGCGAGCGTTTAAAGTAATTCCCATTAGGAGATAATTGAACAGCACCTGCTTTATAACATACCGCAAACCGGGAACGTAGAGACGGAAGTGGCGAGCTCGTTTCGATAAGCCTGAAACGTTCGGTTTTACACCTTCCACACTAGTTTTCTAAATGATACTGGCTACGGAATATCCTGTATGTACCACATTTACGGGATGCCCAATATTTGTAACTGTATAAAGTCACAGTACAATTAATTAAAACTGCTTATGGTTGTGTCCACTAAATGTGGGTTGCGCGCTAAATGAACGTCGTTTGCCACTGTGTTGGTGATAGAATGTAGATTAAATATAATGTCTTATTATAAATATGTAAAGTGGTTATTTATATAGAATATAGACTCTACTTTATATAAATATATTCTTATAAAGAAGGGAAAATAACCTAAATGGGATATGATTTTTGAAAGTAATATTAAAAAATAGCGCAAATATCCATTCTCTGCTGAATAACCAATATAAATTACTTAATGTAATTACTACGTAATGTAATAAAAAACCAGCGTGTAAAGTAACTCTCATTAAAAGGTACTCGTCATTAAACAGCTCTTTCTTTATAACATATCGCAGGACGGCAGCGTAGAGACGGAAGAGACGGTCTCGTTTAGATAAACCTGAAACGTTCGTTTAACGCCTTCCTCACTCGTTTTCAAAATGATACTGGATTCAGAAATTCCTACACTACCACCACACACAAAACCCCCTAATTAACTGAATAAAGTCAAAGTTAAATTAATTAATTATAAATAGAATAGCCTTCCGCCAGCGGCTTCGCTCGCGTGGACCCGTTTAATAGGTTCCCATAGGATAAAAACCATCATATGTCCTTTCCCAAGGTCCACTCTGTCTGTGTTCCAAATTTCACTAAAATTGGTTTAGTAGTTTAAGCGGGAAAGCAGACAGATTTACTTTCGAAATTATAATATTAGTAGGGATAGATCTTTTACTTGTATTTTAATACAGAATGACAGCCTCCGTGGCGTAGTGGGTGATGAGCCGACTGCGAAGCGTGAGGTCGTGGGTTCGATTCCCACCCAGGACAAATATTTGTGTGATGAACATGACTATTTGTTCTGTGTCTGGGTGTAAATTTATCTGTTTAAGTATGTATTTAAATTATATAAGTATGTTTATCAGCTTTCTGATTACCATAGTACAAGCTCTGCTTAGTTTGGTATCAGATGGTGTTGTGTGAATTGTCCAAAGATATTTATTTATTTATTATTAATATAGCGCAGAATTCTTTGGTATCCATTATCTGCTGAATAACTACCAGTATCATCAATTAACTAATACGTTATGTAATAAAAAGTGGGCGTGTAAAATAACTCTCATTTGGAGATAATTGAACAGCATTTGCTTTATAACATACCGCACGACGGTAGCGCAGAGTCTCTATGGCAGAGACGGAAGTGGCGAGCCCGTTTAGATAAACCCGCGTTCCACACTCATTTTCAAAATGATACTGGATACGGATATTCCACCACATACGAAGCCCCTAATATTTGTAATGAACTGAATAAAGTCACAATTAAATTAATTGAAACTGTGTTTGTACTCTTACTTGTAACTGCGTATGGTTGTATTCACTAAATGTGGGTAGCACTCTAAAAGACCGTCATTCGCTAAGCCATGTTAACGACGTCATGGAATAATGAAGCTATGTATATAGAGCGTGCGTCAAAAATATTTGCATGTGCGGTCCAGTGTATTTTTCGGTGCGCTTGTGCTTTTTTTTTTTTTGTTCGTTTTTAGAAGCATGTGTAGCCGCAAAACGCGTGTGAAACCACTCAATCCTACTGTCGATATAATTATATCAATAACAACGAATATACCTATATTGTAAAAAAATATTTTAACATTTGTCGACATTATTACACAAATTAAATAAAAATATAGTAACTCGTACTTGGTGAACACTGTTTGATAATATATATATATATATATATAACGTTTAATTAATTTTGCCTCCTCGAGCAATGCTCTGACAGCACAGATAGGGCTCGATTATTGGCAGTAGCCCAAAGTGAGTCGGGGCAATGGTTGCACGCTCTCCCGTCTAAAAACATTGGCACCGTGCTGGATCCTGTAGCTCTGCGTATTGCAGTAGGTCTCCGGCTCGGTGTGAGGGTGTGCGAGCCTCATGTTTGTCCGTGTGGGCAAAGGGTGGACAGCTTTGGTCGACATGGCCTGTCCTGTATCAGGAGTGCCGGTAGACTTTTCCGCCACGGTACCTTAAATGACTTGGTTCGCCGGGCTCTTGCCACCGCTTCTATTCCAGCAACATTGGAACCATCTGGATTATCTAGAAACGATGGCAAGAGGCCTGATGGCGTTACTCTGGTGCCGTGGAGTCTAGGACGGCCACTGGTATGGGACGTGACATGTGCGGATACCTTAGCCCCATCGCACATAAGCGATACTGCAGAGAGGGTGGGGTCCGCGGCCGACCATGCACAGTCTCTCAAGCGCCGCAAATATAGTAATTTGTCGGATAATTATCTATTTGCGGCGCTAGCGGTAGAGACTATGGGACCATGGTCTTCTGACATGAAGAAATTCATGTCAGAAATGTCGACCAAACTTGTCCTTGCCTGTGGTGACCTAAGAGCTGGCGGCTATTTTGCCCAACGGCTCAGTCTAGTCATACAAAGGGGCAATGCCGCCAGTGTCTTGGGGACCATGCCTCACACGGACTTTTTAGATGAAATATTTTATTTATAAGCCTTTTGTAATGTAGGTAGATAAATAATAAAGATTGTTGTACGCGCGCTGCTAGCTGCTAGTCTTCCAATAAACGTGTCATGGTGAAGTCGTGGTTTCATTACAAAGAATTTCTCAGTGGCGACGAGTTGGACATACTTATACGCGTGTGTAGTCTGTGTAGTGCAAAATAGCAAAATGTCGATAGGGAAAATTGGCGAATTCGACATAAGGACTGATAACTGGCGATTATATATCGAGCGCTTGGAACAATATTTTGTGGTTAATAAAATTGATAAAGATATGTATGTACCGACATTAATAACGGTCGTTGGGGCAGAATGTTACGAGTTATTAGTGAACCTGTGTACACCAAAAAAACCTCGATCTATGGGGTTTTTTGAGTTAACGTCGATTGTAGAAAAACATTTGCAACCAAAACCGAGTACGCTCGCAGAGCGTTATAAATTTCGATGTCGGATGCAAGACGTCAACGAGACGGTCGCGGATTACGTGGCGGTGCTAAAAAAAATGTCAACCACGTGTGACTTTGGCGGGACCTTGGAAGAAAATTTGAGAGATCAGTTTGTGTGTGGCTTACACACCGAATCAATTCGACAAAGATTACTAGCCGAGGACGACAACGATTATAAAAAGGCGTATAGACTAGCGACTAGTTTGGAGGCAGCCGAGAAAAATGCGGCGAGTATCACGGGGCGAGGGGGCATGACGATGGCGGGCACTGGCAGCGTGCAGCGTCGCGTGTCATGCCGTAGAAAGAAGAGGATCCAGCTCTCGTAGTACGGAACACAAAGGGAAGAATATCACCGAAAGTAGCAGCCGAGATGGGGCGCGAATATTGCGTCCACAGCTGGGACAAGCACAGCGTGCGCGGCGATGGGAGCGCGGCCCGGTGCGGGAGGGGACCGGACCGGCGGCGGAGCGCCGGCAGCAACCATGTTTTGCGTGCGGAGGACCGCACAGCGCCGCTACGTGTTCATTCTCGAAATATGTGTGTCGAGTATGCAACCAGAAGGGTCACTTGCGGCGGGTGTGCCCTAACTTGAGGGAGCACCACAGCATAAATTCGTCGACGGCGCCTACTGATGATAACAAAGTTTGGGAGACTCGCGAAGACAGTGACGAGGTAATAATAAACATTAATAGTGTGTCGAACAATCAGTATAAACCTATTATGATAGCAATAATGGTACATAACCGGTTACTACGTATGGAATGCGACACGGGTAGTGCAGTGTCTTGTATTAGTTATAAGATTTATAACCAACATTTTAGAGATCTGAAATTAAAACCATGTAAAATTGTACTTAGATATTACACCGGGGAACTTGTGCGGCCCTTAGGAATGATAACACCTTTAGTTAAATATAAAAATAGACAAGAAAAAATAGATTTATATGTCATAGAGAATGGGAAGTCAATGTTATTGGGCCGGCAGTGGTTAGCACAGTTAGGTATAAATGTATCTTTCGAGGACATTAGTGCGGTACATCGTGTGGAATCGGATGTTGAATTTAATTTAAATGAATTTAGTTCCAGATTCTATAACGTGTTCTCGGACGGCTTGGGGCGGTTTACCGGCGGCACTGTCAGCATACGCGTGCGCGAGGGCGCGCGCCCCGTGTTCCTGCGCGCGCGGCCCCTGGCCTACGCGCTGCGCGAGCCCGTGGAGCGCGCGCTGGATAAAATGGTAAGCGACGGCATTCTCACTCCTGTTGAACGCTCTGACTGGGCTACGCCTATCGTTCCCGTTCTTAAAAAAGATGGTGATATTAGGATATGTGCAGACTACAAGTTAACCTTAAACAAAGTATTGGAAGTGGACCGATATCCATTACCGAAAGTTGACGATTTATTAGCACGTTTAGATGGCGGTCAACGTTTTAGCAAAATTGATTTGTCACAGGCGTACGCACAATTTGAACTGGATGAATCGCGGAAATACACTGTTATTAACACTCATAAAGGTCTGTTTATGTACAATCGATTAGTTACGGGAATTTTCCAAAGACGTCTCGAACAATTATTTTCAGATTTGCCTTATGTGGGAGTTTTCTTAGATGATGTTGTCATAACAGGCCGGGACAATAAAGAACATTTAAATAACTTAAATAAGGTATTCGAAAGGTTGCAATCCAATGGACTTAAAGTAAAAAAGGAAAAATGTTCATTTTTTGTAGAATCTATTAATTACCTCGGTCACGTGATTGATAAGCAAGGTGTACATGCTTGTCCAGAAAAAGTTAAAGCGATAGTGGGCACGCCACCGCCTACAAATGTATCGGAAGTAAGGGCCTTTCTAGGTTTAGTAAATTATTATGGTAAGTTTATAAAAAATGCTAGTACAATTTTGTCGCCGCTATATGAATTGTTACGAAAGAATGTAAAATTTCAGTGGAGTAGGGCTTGTGATTTTGCTTTTAATAAAACAAAAGAATTATTTGTGTCAAGTGACGTGTTGGTGCATTACTCCTTAAGACTGCCGCTAGTACTGACGGTGGATGCGAGCGCCGTCGGAGTAGGCGCGGTGATATCGCATGTGACGGCGACAGGGGAACGACCGATCGCTTTCGCATCGCGTTCGCTATGTACTGCGGAGCGGTCGTACTCTCAGATCGAGCGAGAAGCGTTGGCGATAATATTTGGAATTAGAAAATATCACCAATACTTGTACGGCCGTGAATTCATTCTTAGAACGGATCATAAACCGTTAACGTTTATTTTTGGGGAAAAAGTTGGTATACCAATAATGGCAGCATCACGACTGCAACGTTGGGCTATTTTACTATCGGGCTATAATTACAAAATTCAATATGTACCATCAGCATCGAATTGTGCTGATTCTTTATCTAGGTTGCCGCTGCCTATAAAGGAAGCTGAAGCGTTGGAAGAAATGACGTATTTAAATTTCGTTGAAACTTTTTTACCCGTTACAAAAAGTCAAGTAAAACATGAGACTTTAAAAGACCCGAACTTATGTAAGTTATTATCTTTTATACAATCAGGGTGGCCCCTAGAATGTAAGGATGACAGTCTTAAGCCATATTTTTGTAGGCGTAACGAAATTTATTTAGATGGTGGGTGTATTATGTGGGGATATCGGGTAATTATTCCAATGGCTTTGCGCTCGAGTATACTCCAACAGCTTCACATTAGCCACATGGGCATTGTGAAAACCAAGTCGCTCGCCCGTAGTCACGTGTGGTGGCCTAACATAGACCAGGACGTCGAACACCTATGTCGTCAGTGTGTGACATGCGCCACGGAGGCCTCGGCGCCGCCGCGGGCGGCGCCTCAGCCCTGGCCTTATAATACCACTCCGTGGAGTCGATTACACTTAGATTTCTTGGTGCCGATACGAGGAAAGACTTTTCTGGTTCTAGTAGATTCTAGTTCTAAATGGATTGAAATTTTCGATGTGGCGAAAACTAACGCGAGTTCTGTTATTAGAGTATTAAGGAGTACTTTTGCTCGTTTTGGGTTACCAATGGAAATCGTCTCCGATCAAGGACCACCCTTTACGAGCGCGGAATTTCGAGAATTCTTGGAGCGTAATGGTATACGTCAATCGTTATCACCGGCTTATCACACGGCTTCGAATGGCGCAGCGGAAAACGCGGTGAAACTCTGTAAGCAGGTCATTAAAAAAGCTTACAGGGATTCAATCGATATAGATGCGGCCCTACAAACATTTCTATTGGCGTATAGGAATAGTGTGCATAGTACTACCGGGGAAAGTCCAGCAATGTTACTACAGCGGCGAGTTCTTAGATCGCGTCTCGATTTATTACGCAATGACGGGTCACGAGAGGAACGCGTGCGCCACTGTCAACAACGCCAAGCGGGCGGCGGCGGCGCGCGGGCGCTGTGCGAGGGGGCGCCGGTGTGGGCGCGCGATTACGGCCGCGGAGAAAAATGGGTGTCCGCCATCGTTCGTGCGGTGGACGGTACGAGACGATACTTGTTGGAAACGGGGGATGGACGTCAAATGCAAAGACATATAGATCAGATTAGGCCGCGGTCACGCATATCGGATGTGCATATGCCTATATCACCATCTTCTAATAAGCGCAACGGAGTCGAGGAGGCCGTCGAGCCATCGACTTTGGTGGCGGACGAGATTAGGCCTATAGATTTAGAGCGGAAGAGTATAGCAGCGGATCATAGTTGTGAGGCTGTGGGTGGGGCAAGCCATTTAGAATCCGACACATCATTGCAAACAGCTTGTCCGCCACCAATTCCGCCACGTCTGTCTCAACAGTCTACGCTGACGCTGTCGCCGGTAAAACGTGATAGGAGACCTCCTATACGATATGGTATAGATGAGTAGGGCTAACGACAATTTATAAAATGTATATAGGGTGATTCAACTGTGTATGTATTTAGATTGTAATTTAATTAAATGTTAGTGTTAAGTTAGTATAAGTAGATATTAAGGGTGGAGGTGTAATGTAGGTAGATAAATAATAAAGATTGTTGTACGCGCGCTGCTAGCTGCTAGTCTTCCAATAAACGTGTCATGGTGAAGTCGTGGTTTCATTACAAAGAATTCCTCACCTTTTATGTTTTATATGTTTTTATTTATATTTTAAGTTATGTATATAGTTAATTAAGATTAGTGTTAAGTTGTTTTGTATTTAATATATAACATATATGTTGTAAATAAAAAATAAATTATTAATTTTTAACCGTGACTATGATCAGTTTACAAGACCTACACTAGATAAAGTTAAGAGGCCGTATACGAAATTTTGCGGATTTCGCTGATTTAGCTCATTTTACACAGGAGATTTTGCTGTTAAAATATAGTATTATATGTGTTTCCAAAACACACAGCATTTGTTGAAGAAGCGTCTAAAGATTTATCCTATAAAGCCAGAAAATATTGTACTTTACCTCATTATTCCTTGGTCTGTATGTACCTGTCTCTTTCACACAGCAGCGCGCGGCCATTTTCCAAGATGCCAAGCCTGACATTCGTCAATGTCAAATCATAGCATTTAAAGATTTCCTCGTGTAAGCCGGTAAAATTTTTCCATCAAACAAAAAACAGCAAATATTGTTTGTTTCTAAGTTAAACTGATATTTATCAGAGTTATTTTTTGTTATAAAGTTCACTTTTCAAAAAGTTTTGTGATTTGTTACAGTTTTGTTCTAAGATAAGTGCGAAATCTGCACAAGGTAAGACTAACGATGAGTGTTAGCAATGTGTCGCAGTTTTTTGTATTGAGTGCTTATTCTGAACAAGGTAAGATTAGTGATGATAGTGTTAGCAAATTGCCGTTGCTTCGGATGGAGAACGGCCATCTCGACCCCGACCTCAAGGTCGATACGCAGATGTTTCCTCATCTTCGGAAGATGTGGAGCCTGTGGAGGGTTAAGCCTCGCCGAATCCCAATAAAAGGCGTAGGTAAACAAGTACGGGTCTAGTGACCCGCGAATTTAATCCCTGTTATATCGCTAGCTACAACAGAGAAATAAACACATACAACACTAAATCAAATCAAAAAGATGAATCTAAGGAGATATGCACTCTCAGTCTACCTAGTAGCTTTGTCTTGGAGATTAGTGAATCCTCGTAATAGTAGTGACAATTTCACTTTAGCCAAATTATAAATTTTTGGTATAAAGACGAATTCTGTATTATATTTAATATAATATACCCATTATTAGTCATAAACAAAGAAATGAAACCACTTATGGCTTTGTGGCCCCTAAAATTAATGAGAAGTTATATTACTTCAACAAAACCAAAGACCTTCTGACCTTAGCCATATTGACCTATGTAGAATTACACCAGTAGTTGTTAAAACAGGGTCTGCAGGAGCTACATAACTGGGCAGGTAGAAATTCAGGTGAACTTAAGTCTACCTCCTTATTTAGTAAGGTGACAGAACTATTTGGGCCTGGAACACCCCTACTTAAAAGTGTTCAGATGATTTGTGGAAGGTCAGAAAAAGGTATTATAAAAGAAATTAATAACCTTATTGTTAGACTCCTTATTGTTAGGAGTACTATCTTAAGCCCTATTGTTAAGAGACAGCCTCAGGAGTATATTTTCAATTTTCAGGCTTTGTAGCTTGTTATGCAGTCATGTGGTGGCACAGAGTGCCATAACCAACCTGAATATTATCCTGAATAGTCCTTTGGTTACAAATCGTATATTTCATCAGACTGTTACTATTTATAAAAAGAGTGATTAATTTGATCACAAAATTCAATCAAGTAACAATCATGCATTTGGAAATAATCCTAACTTTCAGAAATTTCCCTATATATATTTTTAATTAATACAAATAACTTTACACTGTGCTACCATATTTACATGTTTTCAAGGGGGGCTGCATAAATAACACACATAGGAATGACGGGATTGGTGGCAACACAACTTATTTTAAATACCTAGGTGTTTATTTATTTATTTATTTTTTGTATTCATTACCTTAATATTATAAACATGACCAATTTTGAGAAATCCAAAAATGTATGTACATGTTTATTAGAAACACATGGCCAAATACCATTTAAAATGAGAATCCCAATGCAAAACTAGTCCCAATGTATTGAAAAAATTCCCAAACAAGGGGTCAAGAGTTCTTATATTAAAAATGTCACCAGTTGTAAACATAGGCTTTCTCTATAAGAAAAGCAAAATGGAGACATGCATCCCATAATCAAACTGAGGGGATCTAAGTAAGATTCTGATAAGAATCTTAGATCTCAATTGGATGTATCCTGGCTGCGACCCTTTTTGCATCCCATTGCATTGCTGGGTGTGGTTCTCTCCTTAAGTATTAGGGTAGCCTGGAACTTACTCTAACAGTGTAACAGACATATTTACCTGCCAATCGCAGAACTATTCCATAGATTTCTGCAAATTGATTACAATATTGTAATTTCTTCCCCGCATAATCCTTGCCACTGTCCAGATGGGTCTCGTGAGACTTTATGCATAAGTGGCATAAGACTTATGGTCTATGTAAGACTGTTACATCCTGGTAAACAAATATCAGACAAAATTGAGTTACCAGGCCTCGGGGACCTTAGTTAAGAGTTACTGGAATGCTAACTAGCAGATGTCAGTATTAACCCCAACCCATATCCTGGTATAGAATGCTGGAGGTTGTACCATGGCTTTATAAAGTTGAAAATATCAACTATTTTAATAGTTTGAAGTACATTGATGTACTTACTAGGGTTACTTGATTTTGCAAGTTTAACCACACCAAAAGAGTGACTGCATTGTTGCCATATGAGAGCTTCTAAGAGGACTTAATCAATTCCAGTAAAGAGGATTCCTCTTTTAGTGCAGCAAGATAGATTATCTTGGTGGCGGAACGCCATATACCACAGCTCGGTGGTTCTGCACAAGAAGTGAGCCACTCACTACAGACGCATCGGATGCGAGCTGGAGTGCTCACATGAATGGCGAAAACATATGCAGAGCTTCTAAGAGGCCTTAATCAATTCCAGTAAAGAGGAAGATTCCTCTTTTAGTGCAGCAAGATAGATTATCTTGGTGGCGGAACGCCATATACCACAGCTCGGTGGTTCTGCACAAAAAGTGAGCCACTCACTACAGACGCATCGGATGCGGGCTGGAGTGCTCACATGAATAGCAAATACATGTCAGGCACATGGTTAGTACACCACAGGGGCAGGGCACCGGGTACATGAACCTCACAGAGTTGTTCACAATATTTTATTATGGTGCCATAAGTCGTCAGTAGAGGTTCCTGGAGAACTTACATGTAATAGTGCAGTAAGACAACAGGACACTCTTAGCTGATATTTGGAATTATCTTTCTGAATGTACAGGGATTTGCCCGATCACACGAGCCCTGCTTAACCTGACATGGAAGCTATTGGAATTGACAGAGCGTTTGAATATCATGCTCTGGGCGGCGTACCTCTCGGGGAGATACAACTATAGCCGACCGCTAATCTCGAAACAGACCTACATATGCCGGAATGGCATATATTGCCCCCGGCCTCGGAGGCCGTTTGCAAAAGTTGGGGCGTACCTGAAGTTGATTATTAAGCTTGTCGGGCAAGCGCGGTCATAGACCGCTATGTAACGCTGGACTCCAGAGATAGGTCAGCCAATTTTTTACGATTGGACAAGCGTGGTCATAAACCACTATGTAACGCTGGACTGCAGAGATGGGTCAGCCAATTTTTTACGACGCATTCAGTCGTTATTGGAACTACAAGCTTGGGTAGGTGAAACCCACCACCAAATCTGATTCCGAGGTTCTAACAGATTCAAAGACGAGAGCTCTAGAAGAGCTATATCCAATAATAAATTTGAACAAGAACCTGATAAACCTCATTACTGGGAGGCCCCCACCTCAGGTGGAAAAGCTGTACACTCCAGCATGGAGAGTTGGGGTGGGCAGATCAGATAGCTCACTAGACCTCAGCAGAGATAGTTTTAGATAGTTTTTCCAAAGAAGAGTTGGTGAGATTCAACATCTTTTTATTCATTTTATTTAATTTTTACTTGTATTAAGCTCAATCAGATATTGGGTATTGTGTGCACAATAATGTTGCCTAGAATGAATGCCAGGGAGCATTGAGATAACTAGTTTTTTGGTTACAATTACTATATTTAGGAAGACAAGTTTACTTATAGAAAAATACTTCTACATTTAACGTAGATCTACAGCATCAAGCACAGCAAAAATTAAAAAAAAAATGTGTACTAAGTTTTAAAAGCTGTATCTAGTAAAGCTTTTTAGCTCCTATCTGAGGATAGAATGATGCAAACTTGAAACACAGCTGATCTTTAATTGGCTTAAGTGGTCTCAAGGTGGCTATTTGATATAGCTATAAGGTAATATTTTATAAGATCTAGTTGTAGAATTCATGATTTTAACCTATTAAAATTATCAGAAGGTAAATAAAAAGAAAGCTAAGCAATAATCAGATCATGCATTGGCAAGTTTGTATTTAAAACAGATAATACTAACAGTTGACAGTCAGGATGGTTGCTGAAGCAAAGTTTTGGCTCAGTAAACCTGATCTAATTAGTCTGTTTATTTTAATAAAAGAACAGCTATTCCCATTATGATAGCTGGTTGGATCAGAAACATTTTTTAAAGCAGCTGGCATAAATGCAGGACCTGGTAGTGTACAGTATGTCTGCTATTGTGTATAGGAGTTGCTTAGAAAATAGACCAACTGATGAGATTCTGAGGAGAATAATTGGAGGAGTTCTGAAACTCTTAAAAATAGGTTGTAGCGGAGTAGCAGGTGCTACACGTAAAAGTAAATATATGCTACAGTACAGTACACTTAATTAATGTCCAAAAACTTAATGCCTTTAAGGCACAGAGCCTTAATATTGTAGTGTGATCAATTCACTCAAATCAAATCAATTGATCTCACTTTTATTGTTTTCATTATTATTTGCAATCCTTTTCCTATCAATACTATTAAAAGGCAGAAGCTTTATAAAGTTATTTTCTGTTGAATTCAGATTAGTGGCAGAAAGTTGTTATCGTTGTTCTTTAGTTTGTCAGCTTTTTGTTAACATAGTAATATGTTCATTAATTTTATTACTCTAAATATTTCAAAATGTATGAAACAAGATTTAATTATATCATAATATTTAATGATTATTTTTCAACATAGCATTTAATTGTATACTTCCCCCAGCAGATCACAAACAGGTCTTCAACAAATGCTGTGTGTTTTGGAAACACATATAATAAAACCGTTTTGCATTCCAACAAAACGGTTATTATGTGTGTGAAAAAACACACAGCATTTGAGCAAGGAGCTTGCTGGTGAATCGACTATGATTTGACATTGACAAATGTCAGGCTTGGCATCTTGGAAAATGGCCGCGCGCTGCTGTGTGAAAGAGACAGGTACATACAGACCAAGGAATAATGAGGTAAAGTACAATATTTTCTGGCTTTATAGGATAAATCTTTAGACGCTTCTTCAACAAATGCTGTGTGTTTTTTCACACACATAATAACCGTTTTGTTGGAATGCAAAACGGTTTTATTTCCAAAAGTTTTATTGCACAATATGACAGATCATTTCAATAATAAAGTATTAAATGAGCCACTTTTTAATTTTTATTTATTTAGTCTATTAAAGTCAGTGATAGTTTTGTAAATTTTACTGTTATAGGTATAGAATATCAAATATTTCTGGATCATTTTAAAATCTAAACAGATCGAAAAAAATGCCATGTATTGCTGTAAAAGTCACATACATAGTGTATGAGCTAAGTTTTGCCACTCTCATACAAAAAATATTAGTAAAAAAACAATGAACTTAGTCAATTTTAGGAGAAAATGGGCCAGAAATTGAATTTAATTTCGGAAAATTTAAACCATCTTTCATAAAATTTACTTGACATAAATATACTTCAGTTCATAATTAATCCGTTTCCTGAAAAATTAATAATGAATATTTGGCATTAAACATCTTTTAAAGTAACCTAAATCTCGCATTATAATTCTTGACGCAAGCTAAAAAAGTGGCTATAGTATTAGGTTATTAATGAAATGATCAGTTATATTGTGCAGTGAAACTTATGGAAATACTGTAATTTAACTGCAAAATCTCATGTGTTAAATCAGGTAAATAAACGAAATCGACAAAATTTCGTATACGGCCTCTTAAGGTCTTGAAAGGTAACTAACTAACAATGATGCTATGTTTTTCATTAAAAAAATACTAAATTCTCATAAGGTATAAAAGAATATGGAATAAAGATATATTATATAATAAACACTGTAGGGTGAGTCAGGATTATATCGAATGGTTTTTTAATGAGTCATCTCATTACATTTTATTATGGCTTATTATGCCATATAGCAACATGTTTTAATACCTACTTTTGATACGAAAAACGGACTGTGGTTTTTTTTCAACCTTTTTTATGTCCCACTGCTGGGCACATGTCTCCTTCTCACACAATTGAGAGGGATTTAGGCCATAGTCCACCACGCTGACCAAGTGCGGATTGGTGGACGTCATGCTTTCGAGAAATTATGAATTTCTCTCAGGCATGCACGGCGATGGAGAACATCGTAATCAATTAAATATCACGATATTTTCAATCACTGTGGAGCAGCGATAAATGCGCACATTACAAATTTCTTTGTCAGAGGTGCGCGCCGAGGAATGAACCCGGGATCGGTCGCGTAGAAGACCGCGGCTTTCACCACTCGGCCATCGCTGCTCACTACATAATAGATTACGAAAGAAAATTTCGCCACCATTCACAAGGTTACAGTAGCTTAGGTGAGAAATTGGACGATCCCGAAACGAAAAAAATCGGTTCAGTCTGCAAGCCATTTTTTTCCTATCTATACAAATTATTTTTAAAATAACCATGATAAATCAATTATTTTTATCCAAGCAGACTCAGTTATCCAGGTACTCGTTCCTTCGTGATATAATACATAATATACAAAATAACAATATCTATTTTTATATGAAATTCCGGTGAAAATAAAATTATTCAAATGGCAAGAGTTTTTATTTTATTTTTGATGATTTTCAACTTCCCAACATGGGTATTGTATTCGGCAATCCGAATAACTTTAAGGAAATTATCTGAAATTGTTTTCTTGGTGAATCTCAAATACTTAATCCTAATTAGATTGAAGTTAAAAAGCAATTCATATAAATTTAGACTTTGAGTTTGTTGGAAATTTATAATCCTCCGTAAGGGTGTGTTTTATTTTTAGTCACACGGGTTTGGCTTTCTTAATAAAGATATGAAATTAGGAAAACTTATTATCTACTGTTATTAATAATTGTATGTAAATAATGTAAATATATAGTTTACGTCTATTTTACGGTTTTTTCGTGATTACTCGACTAGTTTCACATCTAACCGAGAACCTTAATCTTGAGGTCATTTAAGTATTCAATCTTATTTTTTAAATACATAATATTTCTAGTTCTGACCTATATTGCTATGTCTTTTTCTTCCGCCAACAAACATCATATTAATATCAAACGTTTATCCATGTTAGCTAGCTTGAATTTTGGCCATTGCGTAAAATGCATATATATTATGTACTTTAAAATTCAAGACAAATAACTATAAAATATTTTAAATCGTTTACGTAAAAATTTATGTCGTCCCTACCGTTTATTTGTATAGGTTGATTCTATCAAGTAATCTAATATAGATTTATTTATTAATATATTTTTATTAATAAGACTAGCTCACCCCGAGAACTCGGTACCGCCTTTACCTAAATGTTTGGGGTGGACCACCCTTATGAGTTACGGGTATATGAAAATAGATGTTGACTGATTCTCCGACCTACCCGATATGCATACAAAAGGAGTTTGGTAACAAACACTGCGATACGAGAATTTTATAGAGAATAGATGAAAGCCTACCCACTACGGTCACTGTTCCATTTTGTAGTAAAATAAAACTTTTAACGTGAATCTCTAGTTTTAAATATACCGGTAAGGTAGATAAGTGCTTCAATATGTAAATACAAGAATTGTATCAATATTCGAACAGCCTGAAAACCCACTTTCGTTCGTGTTTTGTGAAATTTCCATCGGTTGAACAAAGCGCAGTATTAGCGGCGTCGGGTTTCGTAACGATTACGGTACCAAGGTTAAAAAATATAGAATTAAAAGTTTTAATCAAATTTCTGTCCTTATTGGTAAAAGTTTGTATTATCTTAAAAATTCCAGTAAAGTTACGTCTGTTTTCGAGTTTAAACCACTCATAGTATTAAAAAGCTTAGGAAAATATTGCTTTATAGTTTAGCATCAAAGGTTGCATGGAGTTGCGATGTTCCTTCAGAGCAGAGAATTAGTTTTTCTAATTCATTATTTATTTCATTTTATTAAAGAGAGAATAACGCTATTTTTTAGGTTTTCATATTATGGTAAAAATAACTACTCCTGTCTATATTTCTGTTGCTACGATATCCGAACCTTGAACTTACTTTTTCTACGTTTCTCTGCCATAAGTCTGAAAGAGATCGCTATCAGCGATAAGGCCGACTGTTGTATATGTCGCAGTCGGATAGTATAATCCGCCGTATAACATTACAGCTAGCCGGTTCCTAAAACAGGACCGTTCTATATTGTGGCGGGTCCACGATTAGCCGGATTGTTATTGCGATACGTTCTACAATATGGCGGCTCACGTTTAGCCTCATTGTAATGAAGCCTCGTAGGCACCCTGAAACACATTTTCACTATAATTATTTATATTCGAAAAATACCCAAACCGAATCAGAGCACCCCACTATCCACGTGGTCTTGTCTGTACTACCCCTAGAGTGTATATAAAAATCCGGAGGCGCGGAGGGAGACCACTCCCCGCCCGCCGTAGGTAAGCGCAGGCATCAAGAGAGCCGTAGCGGCTGAAGCTGGTCGCCGAAGGCGACCAAAAAGCCGAAGCTGCGAAGGCGAGCTCTGGTGCCGCGCTTTCTTACGCTGGGGCGGAGGGAGTGGTCTTCCCGCAGCGCCGGAGATATCACAGAGCCACTTGTTTTATTACATTATCCAAGCCTTGGAAAGTGATTAATTCATTGTCAATTATCACTTTGTCTAAATTGAGTAGATATTATAAATAATGGCTAGATATTATATGATATCCGGATATATTACTTTGGCTGTAACATATAGGCAATTGGGCGGCACGATATTACGCCGCTTTGACGAACGCGAAGAGCTCATACAATACAACGTTCGCTAATTAAGCTGAATTGCAATCCGGCTGAACGAGAGTGCGCCGCATTACAATACAGCCCTGTTTTAGGAAATAGCTAGCCGGAATGTAATACGGCGGATTATACGATCCGACTGCGACATATACACTATGAGCTGCAGTCCGCGATCTTTTTATCCCTATAGCGTACCTCAATAAATGGGCTATTCAACATATAAATAATTTTTCAATTCGACCCAGTAGTTTCTGAGATTAGCACGATTAAATAAACAAACTCTTCAAATTTATTATTATTAGTATCGATTTTATAACCTTGTGTCTTATAGCATATTTGTATTTGTAAAAATAACTACCTCAAGACAGAAGAACTATTTCATTGAGGTTCCCGGAAGGGGTTGCACACCTGTGAACCATCTCAAAATTTATCTTGTACTATAGTGTTCCTAGGAGCAGAGATTATTTTAGAAAAGGATTAAAATAGTAGCTTTGTTAAGTAGCATTAAGTATAAAATTTCTCTTGAACCTCTTGGGTTAGGATTTGTGTGGCTATGCAATGGTTACCATGCTGGACTGCTATTCGTTGGTTCCTGAATTGATTTTTCAAATAAGCGGAGACTTTACAATGATTTTGTGAGACTTTACAATGTGATACTTTACAATTAATTCGTTTTTTTCTTTTAGTAATGGCATCGCATCCGTGCCAACGAATAATTGTATTCAGTCGATGAGTATATCGATGTATCCTGTATTTATCATTTTCGTTAAAATCGGGAGATTTAATAATAGAGTCATAGTCTTTTCAGTCATCGGTAATCAGTCAGTCAAGTCAGTCAGATCAAGTAAAACGATGGCTACTTTACCAGAACGCCTCCGAGGGTGTTTTCGAACGCGAGCTAACATGTTTTCGCACTGTTATTTTATTTCACAACACTCGTGCGCTTTAATTAACCTAGGTACATCGAAGTGAACTCCATCCAAATTTATCCGATATAACTCAAAAATACTCCAAGAAAATGAAAACAAAACAAGATGACTATATGTATTTTTTAACTTTACGTCAAAACTCATATATTTGTTGTGTATCTGCATGTTTGTGTCCTTGTATCGGTGGCATCTACGATACAGAGAATCTTTATATAGAGCTATTTTTTATTGGAGTAGCAGCAGGTCACGTCTTAAGTGGTTCCTAAAGCCCATAGACATCTACATACAATCTCAAGCAAGTCCTAATCTTACCTGAGGTCGTATGTAGTTGGGCTGCTCCTCCGAAAGTTGAGGCCTCATGCTAGTCTGACTGGAAACTGCACCTTTCCACCGAAACCCAATAAAATTCCTACAGGGTAGAAGTGAGAGCAGCTGTAGTATCTCCCATTAAAGCATTAAACCATAAAAGATCTACCATCTACAAAATTGTAATGAAAAACAATGTGGGGTTTGTATTAGACTGCGAGTGATGACGCGTGCAAGATGCAGTAGTGTATGTGGTGTATGTGTGGCATAGAAATAAAGTGTGACGATTTAATAAACAATTGGTAACTAATATTTGTGCGTTTTACTGGTCGTTCACTACACATCGACACGATATACACCAACCCGTCTCACATATAGCTACTACGAAAATTAATGCGTGGCGCGTGAATGAATAGACACAGGACAAATGTAATCAATGAGTAAATGAGCAAAGAAATATATTAATTACTTACCTAATTATGCTCTTTAATTAACTTCCTTTGGTATTTGACCAGAGCTCTATCTTAATTTATCGCTAGTAGGTATTAAGATTTAATCTAATTTAAACATTTTTGGGTGAATATTTATTATAAAATCTTTATTATACCTGAATTTGTATTACGGCAGTGCTTCTAAAAGAGTTTTTAGGAACCGTCAGTAACTATAAACTAAAAGTTTAGATTTTTTTTTAAAAGGTTTAGACAAAATTAAAATAAATAAATAAGCGTGATAAAATAAACATACATAATTTTCACGCAAATAGCATCATAGAATATTAATCCTTCTAACTTTCAAGTACTCTTTATTTTTATAACAAAGAGAGACAATCGGCCAGGTATGGTTATTTACGCGCTACTGCTATAAGTTTGAAGATGGGAGAAGCTTGCTGAAGATAGGAACAAATGGCAAAAGAGTGTGTTCGATGGGCGTAAAAAATGCGATGACGTCTGGTTTTCTGGTCTCGCTGATAAAAGACAAAAAGGTCACATAAATATGCATGTTCCAGTCATTAATTCCACCTTTACCTGCAGAGCGTGCGGAAAGTCATGCCGCTCTCGTATAGGCTTATTTAGCCACGAAAAATCTTGCCTCAGACACTGAATGTATCGTCTGTCACAGACGTATGAGGCCTATGATGATGATGACTGCTATATGTTAATATTACAAATGCGAAGGTAATTTTGTCTATGTTTATGTCCATTACGTTTTCAGACCTAAACTACTAAACCAATTTTAGTGAAATTTGGTACACATGAAGAGTGGACCTTAGGAAATAATAGTTTTTGAGCAAAGAAAATAATAGTTTTTTTTTCTTAAAAATCTACTGTTCCCTGCGATAGATTAGTATTATCATATGCCTAAGTCGCCCGAGTGAAGTCGGATCGGATGACTAGTTTACTATATAGGCAGCGCAAGGCCTTCGCCAATGTCCTCGCGGTACATCTGGCCTCGGGTCTTGTAGTGGATCCAGGGGGAAAGGAGGAACTTAGGGGCCCTAGCTTAAACCCATCCAAGTTACCCTTGACAAATCTTAAATTATATTTTCTTATCCTCCTCCGGGTTCCTAAACTGTTTAAGTATTTTAATCAAAACATTTTTATTTAACTAACCTGAGAAAAATGCAAGATACAAACGTTTCAAATTTAACTTTAAACAGAGAGAGCAATACATAATCGTGACGTCACCTGGCTGTAACACAGTACAAAATATTAATAAAGCTTCGTTGTGCTAGAAATGGAAAAATCTTAAAATACTTATAACTCTGCAGTTATAAGTATACAAAAAAGCAGTGTTTTTAAGAAGATTCGATTTGATGTGACAGTAAGAAAACCATATTAAACTTTTTTTTATAAAAGCCACATATTATTTAAAATCAGTCAGCTACCTAAAGCAGTCCTAATGACTGTGTACCCACAATTTTCCATTAAAGTGAATCGAGTTCCTCTGAAATTTTTTGTTTCGGTTCTCGATGAAGGATGGAAGGCGGCAAAAGTAATTAAACTTTGCAGTATTTTAAGATTATTGAGAAACGATATAAATCG
The DNA here is from genome assembly GCA_911387765.1 of Pyrgus malvae. NCBI lineage: Eukaryota > Metazoa > Arthropoda > Insecta > Lepidoptera > Hesperiidae > Pyrgus > Pyrgus malvae. Next base: position 18,170,655 of record OU426951.1, on the reverse strand, counting down.
CTGCAAGTATAGTTTTAATTACTAGCGAAGATATATAACTATTTTTTTTGCTTTTAATGTATTAAAAATGTTGGCTGCAACCCTTTTTGCATCCCACTGCTGGGCAAGTGTCTGTCCCCCTGGGCTGTTATTGGCTTCCTCCACCACGCTGCTCCAATTTTATTTATTTATATCAGGTTACTAAGGCCCTCAGAAACTAAAAATACTATTTAAAAATAAAATAACACGATACAGAATTAAATAATAGATTCTATACAACATTTTAATTAAACTAGGTAGCACGATAGTTCGGCGTCGTGTTGCGCTGAGTCAGGTAGCTGGCCACGGAATCGTTGAAACACAACATCTCTGGACCAAAATATTTCTTTTATGAGGATTGGCAGATGCTGTGTGGGGACTCTCACCACATACGAGTGAAGATCAACCCTCAATGCGGGTCGGTAGAGATGAGTGACCAACCCGCTGTCGGATGTTTACCAATCACCCATATGGTCTCCAACAAGGCTTAACGATATATAACTAGACCAACGGCTTAATGTGTCATCCATCTCACACCCAAACGCGCCCGTTTAGCAAAGCTGCTTAGATCGCTAAAACATTAAAGTATTGACCTTCTATTTATTAAAACTATAATGAAAAATGAAAAAAAAATTATTGATGAAATTGAGTTTCACAGTACATTATTTGGTTGTTGGGACATCCTTTTAAGTAAATCACCTGTGCCAGGATGCCCCGCACGTAAGGCAATATTGCTCTACTACATCTTACTCCAATTATTCTTATTTCCATGTCCTTGGTGAAAATTTCTGATAAGTTGCTTGACTTTGGTCAAATTACAGGGTCAAATTGACCTTTAATATACCAAAGCCTACATTTGTAGAAAATGAATTTTGTCATAGCACACATTTCAAAGAGAACGACAAAAGTAGGTACTTAGATAGATAGCACGTTAGCTTTGCTAGAGGAAATTATTTCTGTTTACTCTTACAGAGAAACACGTTTTCGGCCCTGAATTATTTGCGATCTAATAAATGTTCAAGTGGAAGATAATTCGGCATTGGAGTTGGAGCCGCTGTAACTGGGAACTTGGTAATTAATAATTTGCTTATCTTTTTTGCTAATATTTTGAACTCTGACCAGCACTGTAAACTCTTATTTAAAATGTATCTATAGAAAACTGAACTATATTGAACTATATATAATTTTGGGATATCAGTTCTATACCCTATTAATATAGTTCAATGGAAAAAAATACCTGTAGCATTTTTAAATACTGAGTAACCACAATATTTCAGTCACTGTGAATAATGTTTTTATTTTGATCCTCCATGATGGGCGGAAAGCGATGAAAGTAATTAAACTTCGCCACTATGAGTGAAGGAATATTTTAATTTTGAAAATAAAATTAAAATTGCTACAAACATGTTTTACTTAATAGCAGACGCTTGTAAACAGATATTTTGCCTCTAATCAAAGGATTTAAGCAAATTTTAAGAAACACGTTAGTCACAGAACAGTATTTCTGTCAATTATTTTGTTCCAATCCATCACAGTCATCATCTTATTACCTTATACCACACGTATTCATAAATTCAAAAAGTTATTCTCAAACTAATATTTTTATCTTTTAACGAAAAATTATTTTGTGAAATTTACTTAATATACCAAATTTATTTTTCGATTTATACAGTACTATATCAATATTTACTGGTAGAAGAAACAATAATACTCAGACAGATACAGCATTACCTTCGCTTGATGAAGATACTTCTCTCCATTAATCTTACAGAACAAATTGGTTTATTTTCCTGATTTACTAATCGTTCTGGTTGAAGAAAATTCCTCCACCAGTCACAGAAATTTTGATCATCTCAAACTTCGTAATTAATAATTAGATAATCTCTTTCAACTCTGACTCGGAATCGGAAAAACGGTTACTTCGAAATTAGCGTTATCACACTTAAATTAAATGACCTCGGAATAAATTTTACAAAGGCCATGTGATCGCAGAAATTTATATTTTCACAATTATAAGCTAATGTGGTTGTACAATTATACAAATGGATGTAAATTACATGTTTTTTGTAGTATGTTATAGTACGACTACCTTTTTATTCTGGCTCACTGCAAATTCGGGTGTACAGGATACTGGCCCATAACTAGGGAGACAATACTCTAAAGTTGGTTGTTGAGGTGGAGATACGTGTTGGTGATTCAGCACACACTATCATACTGTACAGTTTACTTTCATGTCAAGTGCTTTTCGGTCAAGGGCCTCGCACCTCACAGCCAAATAATATTTTTTAATTATTTTTTAATTAAAAAAATTCTACTGAAGACTTGGCTATATGGACATAGTTCCCTTTGTCTACCCAGAATGGGTGAATAAACAAAAAATATTCTCTGCAGTATTCTTTTACGGTTGGCGCCATTTTTCAAAAATGTTCTTTGCGAGTTTTTATAATTTTATTAAATTGCTTAATTTTTTCGCAACTGTGTTAAAAAATAGTTGTTCAGTACACGTGCGGAACCGTCATTGGAAGGAGTTCGTGCTATTGCAGGGTTTCGGACTGCGCCTCGTGGTTAGGCGATTTGTTATTATCATGTTACTTTCATTTTTCATAGGTTTAATATCTATATAAAACACTCTCAATTATTGCTAGCTTGCCAGCATAATGTTTTCAGGAGTGCTTATTGGTTTCTGATTCGCAGTTTACCGAACTCCTTTCATATTGGATGAAGGGGAAGAGTATCATAGGCCTCGTTGCCTATGATTAGAAAAAAATAAAAATAGAATATTATCTGCGCCTGCCCCAGTATGGCGGCGCGGTTGCATACGTACGGTACTCACGTCGACTAACGTTCTTTGGTTATGTTCGACAATATTCTTAAGTACTAATCTAAAACCCATCAAAAACTACAAGCGGAACCTTGAAGCGGCAGACTGCAGTCTGGAAGAATGTCCAGGATCCTGTGACTGTATATAGGAGAGGTGGCTTCGATTCAAGAATTCCGGTGAGTAGTTTCTGAATTCTATTGTGCTGGCATTATGCTGGTACCTAATTGGGAGTGTTTACTGTCCCAACAGTGGGCTTGGGTCATAATTGCGCGCCCGCCCATCCATTTTCTGGTCCTTCAGAGCTCGGATGAATGTCATCCAGCTTTAATTTAATTAATTATAAATAATTCTCTGCGTAATATACGCAAATTGAACATACCTACGTATGTTTTCTGTAATTTTTTGTCCCATTTTACGTAATATTTTGGATTTAAGCTTGGATTAATAATATCCAGCTATTTTTTGCAACCTTAAATGCATATTTATAGTAAAAATTACATTGCATAATATTTGCATAACCTTTTTTACATCAGTAATAAGATGGCGACCGCTCACAATAATTTAGCTCGACTTACCGCCAAGAAGGAGCGATTATACGCTCGTATGAATGAATTATATAAATTAGCATCAAATATTTCTGATTTTTCGTCTAGAAGCAATGAGAATTTCATGGTTAAGTCTGAAATCATCGACGAAATGCGTATTCAGTTCGAAACATACCTCGATGAAATATACGAAATTCAAGTATCGATGGATTCGAAATTTAAGATTGATTATCAATGTTTGGATGCGTTTGATGATTTATACCTTAAAGTAAAGCGTGTTAGGAATTATATTGTTCAAGCTTCGCGATCAAATGTCTCCAAACGTGAAGATTCTAATGATAATTTTCAGTCAAAATGTAACATTAAATTGCCACCGATTGAATTGCCTTACTTTGACGGGAAAATTGAGAATTGGCCGAAGTTTTATGAATCTTTTAAATCTAACATACATAACAACAGTGATCTGACTGACTCGCAGCGCGTGCAATATTTAGTGGGTAAATTGACACACGGCGCTCTGAAGGTCACCGCAGGTATTGTACCTACGGGCGACACTTATAAAATTTTATGGGATAATTTAGTGAATAAATATCAAGACAAGCGATCATTAGGAACGCATTACTTAAATAATATTTTGGATGCTAAGAGCTGTAGTGATACAGCCGGCAGTCTCGATTCATTCATTGAAAAATATTCAGCTTCGATTTTAGCTTTAAAACAATTAAATTTCAAAGATCTTGCCGATTTCATTTTCTTACATTGCGCTTTAAGAAAAATCGATTCGCATACTATTCAGGCTTTTGAGTCGTCTGTTCGTAACGAAGACATACCTTCCTTTGATAAGTTAAATTTGTTTATTCGAGATCGAGTTAAAATTTTAGAACGCTCAAACACAAATCATTCGAGTTCGAATCGATCGTCGGACCCGGCAGTAAAAATAAATAAAACGTCTACGTATCCATCGCGATCAGTCCATAAGTCATTTATTGCTAATAATAATAGTCATGCAACGCATTCTAGGCGCTGTGTCTTTTGTAATAACGCTGATCATTCTGTTTATAATTGTGTTCAATTTAAAAACTTAGATACACCAATGGCCCGATTTGAATTTATAAAGTCGAAAAATGGCTGTGTGAATTGTCTTGGTATTACACATACTGTAACGTCCTGTAAATCATCTGTTGTATGCGAGCTATGTCAAAATCGTCATCATACCCTCTTACACTTTAAAAATAGAAACGTAAAAAAATCTAAATGCCTTTCTTCTGCGTCTACATCGCATAGTATACATAATGAGGGTGAGTCGTCGACCACTAGTGCGACGCGTAGTGGCCCTGTGAGTGGCCCGAGTTCGAATTCGTTTACTGCAAACGCGAACATGGCCAGTGAGCGCCACGCGGCTCGTGCGTCTTTCGGGGAGCCGCAGATGCAAATTTTACTGTCGACTGCTCAAGTTTATGCAAGGTCGAAAAATAATAATAACGGGAAAGTAATAGTAAGATGTTTAATTGATAACGGTTCACAGAATAATTTAGTTACATTTGATTGTTGTAAAGCACTCAAATTGCCAATAATTCCTTTAAATAATTATTTTATTAAAGGAATTGGTTTAGCCTCGCGTCCTATACTGGGCTACGTATATTTGGACATTGAGTCCCGCGTATACCCAAATAATAAATATTCTATATACGCGTTAGTAGTTGATTGTATTACAGATCAACTGCCCAGTCATTATATATCTAAGGGTGACATGGGCTACCTAGAGGGTATACCCCTTGCTGATTTGTCATGGAATGTTCCTGGCAATATTGATGTCGTATTAGGGGCACAATTATTTCCATATATTTATTTAGGTGATAGAATCGAATCGGGGACAAAGTTGCCACCCGCTTTATCGACTGCATTTGGTTACATTTTAATGGGTGATTACCCCAGCAATGCCGCTGTACCATCTTCGTTCTCTGCCATTGCTCTTAACGATTTAATGCAAAATTTTTGGCAGATCGAAGAGATACCGAGCATAAAATATTTAAGCCCGGCTGAGACCGAATGTGAAAATATTTATTTATCGTCGGTTACTCGCGCGGTCGATGGCAGGTACAGTGTTGCTTTACCCTACTGTAAGAATCCGAGTGACCTTGGTTCTGCCGCCTTGCGCCGACTTATGTCTTTGGAGCGCAGATTTAAACAGTCGCCGGACTTACGTTTAACTTACAATAAAGTAATTAGCGACTATATAGAAAGCGGTTACCTGTCTGAGGTCAATGAATACGATTTTGCTGATGAGGGCTATTATATTCCTCACCATGCTGTCATACTTAAGTGGACGAGTAAGTCTTTAGTTTTACTTAAAAATGTACCTGAGTCTCTTCGCGACTCAATAAACTTTTCTGAGGGCTCTAACAATGCCACTAAGGTGTTAGGCCTCTCTTGGCAACCAGCCGACGACAACTTCTTTCTCACGACTTCTTATGTCCAGGAGAAGTGTACGAAGCGGACCATACTCTCCATAGTCGCCCGCTAGTTTGACGTCCTAGGCTTGGTAGCTCCTGTCATATTATATGCCAAATTACTTATTAAAGAATTGTGGCTATGTAATATTGGTTGGGATGATACACCTCCAGAAAACGTTATTAAAAGGTTTTCTGATCTCATACAGGAGTTTTCTTTATTATCCACTCTAAAAATTCCACGTCACAGTCACAGTGGTGTTTTGAGCAACAGTACCGTTCTGGTTGTCGCCTTCTGTGACGCCAGTATGAAAGGTTATGGATGTGTCATATACTTACACACCACCGCTTCAAACGGAAATATCACTTGTAGATTGCTGTGTGCGAAATCAAAGGTTTCACCCACCAAAATTACGACACTTGCTCGTTTGGAGCTTTGCGCAGCGGTACTTATGTCTAAATTAATCAAAACTGTTCATGATACTTACCGCTCGCGTATTCCTATTGCAGGAACATATGCCTTTTCGGATTCGACTATCGCGTTATCTTGGATACATTCGTCACCGCATCGTTGGTCGGTGTTCGTTAGTAACCGCGTTGCTCAGTGTCATGAAAACCTTCCGCCCGAAAACTTCTATCACGTCGCAGGTAGCGACAACCCGAGTGATTGTTTATCGCGTGGTATGCTACCTTCGCAGCTTATCTCACATGAGTTATGGTGGAAGGGGCCAACGTGGATGCGAACGCCAGTTTCTGAATGGCCGGTGAAAACTTTCTGTCCAACTAATGCTGAAAAAATACCCGAGCACAAGACAAAGGTTTTTACAGCGACTGTTCATTCGGAACTTTCAGTCTTTACTTTATTATTTTAACGTGTGTCTTCATGGGATAAACTGTTGCGTATTGTAGTCTATGTCCTAAAATTTATAAAAAAAGATAAATCGTTCGTCTGGAGCTGTTCATAACCTGATGGTGGCAGAAAGATATGTTATCTCCGCTGTTCAAAAATTTCATTTTTCAAATGATATAATTGCCCTTAAAAATGGCAAATTCCCTTGTAATAAATTAAAAAATTTGTGCGTGTTTCTTGATGAACATAGCATTTTACGTATTGAAGGACGTCTGTCTAAGGCAAATTTACCCTTCGAGGTAAAGCATCCCGTTTTACTCCCCAAACGCGATCGGGTAGTAGATTTAATAATAAATCATTATCATGTTATTAATTGTCATACCGGCCCGGGACTTCTTATGTCCATTTTACGACAGCGATATTGGATATTAGATGCCAGAACTGTCGTAAGGGCTAACGAGCGTAAACAGTTGCTGGATAGCATGGTTCAATTCTTTTGGAAAAAATGGCGTCTAGAGTATCTGCATACGCTGCAAGTTAGGCAGAAATGGTCTACTCCGGACCATCCAGTTCAGATCGGTACTGTCGTACTCGTGGGACAGGACGATTCTCCTCCATTAGCTTGGCCGCTAGGTATTATTACAGAAATTCATCCTGGTTCGGATGGAATAGTTCGCGTTGCAACGGTTAAAACCAGGTTTGGTATGTTTAAACGCCCTGTTGTAAAACTATACCCGATACCTAATCAATAACGTCTGAGATAATTAAGATAATAGTTTATTAGATAAGTAATAGGTATTAATATAACCGTATTCTTTAAATATTTGCTATTGTATTATTACAGAAATTCATCCTGGTTCGGATGGAATAGTTCGCGTTGCAACGGTTAAAACCAGGTTTGGTATGTTTAAACGCCCTGTTGTAAAACTATACCCGATACCTAATCAATAACGTCTGAGATAATTAAGATAATAGTTTATTAGATAAGTAATAGGTATTAATATAACCGTATTCTTTAAATATTTGCTATTGTATTATTACAGAAATTCATCCTGGTTCGGATGGAATAGTTCGCGTTGCAACGGTTAAAACCAGGTTTGGTATGTTTAAACGCCCTGTTGTAAAACTATACCCGATACCTAATCAATAACGTCTGAGATAATTAAGATAATAGTTTATTAGATAAGTAATAGGTATTAATATAACCGTATTCTTTAAATATTTGCTATTGTAGCTTTTAAAATTAAATTAATGTATCGAAGTTACGTGCTTCAAGCTTGACCATGAAACTTCTCCATTGCTTTTAATACTCTTAAATTACGTATACTTATGATCTTCAGTTTTCTTTCTCTTTGAAAGTTTTCTCCAAAACTTCCAAGGCGGGGGAGCATGGTTAGGCGATTTGTTATTATCATGTTACTTTCATTTTTCATAGGTTTAATATCTATATAAAACACTCTCAATTATTGCTAGCTTGCCAGCATAATGTTTTCAGGAGTGCTTATCGGTTTCTGATTCGCAGTTTACCGAACTCCTTTCATATTGGATGAAGGGGAAGAGTATCATAGGCCTCGTTGCCTATGATTAGAAAAAAATAAAAATAGAATATTATCTGCGCCTGCCCCAGTATGGCGGCGCGGTTGCATACGTACGGTACTCACGTCGACTAACGTTCTTTGGTTATGTTCGACAATATTCTTAAGTACTAATCTAAAACCCATCAAAAACTACAAGCGGAACCTTGAAGCGGCAGACTGCAGTCTGGAAGAATGTCCAGGATCCTGTGACTGTATATAGGAGAGGTGGCTTCGATTCAAAAATTCCTGTGAGTAGTTTCTGAATTCTATTGTGCTGGCATTATGCTGGTACCTAATTGGGAGTGTTTACTGTCCCAACAGTGGGCTTGGGTCATAATTGCGCGCCCGCCCATCCACCTCGGCTCGGGTAGACATTTATCGGAACTCCTTGCAATGACAGCCTTTCCGCACTTGTAATGAAATATACTATTTTCCTTCGGTTTATTCTATGATCAAAAAATGTATCAGTCCGACATCGGAAATAAATATGCTTCACAGTGTTTTTATTTTAATACTATAAGTACAAAATTTAAATCTTAGATATTACTAAAATATACTAGAAAAACGGATGATAATTCTAACTGTATAAACACTGCAATCATAATAATTCGTGAAATATATGCAGAAATATACAACTCTGTTCTTTTCTCAACCGGAATTCTCTTTTACTTTTTTAACTTTAAACAAGAATCTTCTATTTCAAAAAGGATGTACGGTCGTATACGTCCCACAGGAGATTGTGTCCTGGTCCGATGTGATTGTCTTTTTGGAAAACTTAATAGTCTCTACATCGGTAGTTTGTCTATACATTTTATTTTATAGTTTTTCCATTAAATTCGTAACGAAAAAAAAATGTTTTATTTTATCTGAAATATAAAGAGGAAGGTAAAAAATTGCGCGAAAAATATATTTCTTCCCTTAATACTCTACCTTTATTTTCTATGATATAATTATACTGTAGATTACTTAATCCGCCTAAGTATTATTGAATGTTTTAATACTTCCTTATTAGCAAAAACAGTTAAACGTAGCATACGTACAATTGTTTAAAAATTGCATAATATAAAAAAAGAACTTATAGAAATTAATTAAAATGTATTGTCTCTTTTAAATTGTCGATTGATACATGTCGATCATGTCATGATAAAATAAAATTGCATTTCAATTTTTTCAAGTTTATTTTTTGAAAACAGATGCTTCATGGCATAGATAAATGTGGCGATGGTTCTTCCCTGGACGAAATATGCAAGTCCATTTTCTGCAATTTTGATAGTGATATGATATGAAAAACTATGACCTACGGAGCATAGTCCACAGGCTTAAACTCGTGCAACTAGTGATAGAGAGTTATGCTCAGTGTGTCCTTTCGGGATAAAGTCCGAAAGCAGGAAATTTAAAGGTCTTACCGACATAGTTTCTCAAGTCTCAGTAAACTGAAATGGCTGAAGCTTGTTCACATCTGCCAAAGAGCCCATAAATCGATGTGTGAAAGTGCATTGGAGAACTCGATTACGAAAAAGATGCAAAGATTGGGCTCAGAGATATGCTTTGGGATGGGCCTAAAGGAAATTGTTCAGCAGTGGACTGATGATGATGTGAAGCATACATTTTGATGATGATAATGATGTAAAGCATACATTTTGCAGTACATATCAAAATATTATGAGCAACAAAGACCGCGTGATATAGGATGTCGATATGGAGATACCTAGTTCAAACCCAACTATGTCAAACTAATTTATTATATGAGTATTAATCGCTGATCCGCGGTAAAGAAACCACATTGCATTATTTCATTACGATGTTTTTACGTCAGCGTATATGCTTGAGAATTATTGATAAATTTCTCGAAGGCAGGATGTCTACCAATCCGCACTTGACCAGCATAGTGGACTATGGCCTATACCCATATCACTTGTGAGAGGAGATCTGTGCCCAGCAGTGGGACATAAAAAGGGTTGAAAAAAATATATCTACCTTCACAATTATGATTCCTCCATTCCTACATTCTAATTTCCATAAAATATTGCCTTCTAATGTTCACTCATATAAAGGGACTTTCATTACTTTCCGAAAGCCGCACGCCGCTCAAAGAACTAAGTGGAAGTGTTTGTGTAGCCAATTGTTCCTAAGCTGAGGCTCTCCCTTAATCCAAGCTTTAAGCAAATTCGTTTGCTCTACAAACTTGGTACTTATTCTGTTTTCCTCGAGTGCATTAGACTCTTTCTACATTTGGACGGCGCTTAAAAGGTTTTTACGACTAAAATAATGTGTATAATATTAACTCCATCTTTGTATATCTATAACGTTAACCACTCATATCCCCACATTACGATTCCCTGTATCGTGGGTACCATGGAAACACATAAAGACAGAAACACAAACATCCAGACCGAGAACAGAAGAACTATATTATTCTGAAATCCTACCGTGAAAACACTCACTTATGTAAATGTCACGGGAGCCGCAGAGAGCATAAAAAGTGTTTGAGTAGTTAATTGTTTCTTAAGCGGAGGGGATCGCTCTCCTTCTAAGCTTTAAACAAATTCATTTACTAAACAAACTACTTTACTTTTTTATCTACTTGTTTATCGAAGGTTTTCTTTTTACTTTGGAAATTACATTAAAATTATGTTTATTTATACAGGATGTCTGAAAATGTACGTAGACAATGTTGTTTATTTTAAATCTTTCTTTCATTCATCTTTCCTTTCAAGGCTTAAGTATTTTACTAAGAAATAAATGAGAGTGATAATAATAATAGACTCATACCCTAAAGCTATTTCATTTACGTACTCGTAAGAGGCGCCACACCTGAGATCGCCTATAATATAATGGGAACCCATTTGTTAAGTTCACTTCTGTGTGTTCCAGCGTACAGTTATTGAAGTAATGACGTTACACGGTTTGATTGTTACAAAAGTTCTTTATCTTTGTTTCTATCTGTTCATGTTTGACGATAGTCGGATATGCATTTGAGTTTTTTTTATTAATTGCTTCATTTTGTTTCCAGTAGGCATACAGTAAATTATTTGAATTTGAAAGAAAACATAACCTTCGAATTAAAATAATTTAATCCTAAAACAAATGACTATCTGTTACGGCATGAAAATGTGCATGTGAATTGAGTTACTTTTAAGTTAAATTGTACTGTAGTTAACTTGCGAAAATTCATAATACTTTTCTGTAAAGTCATTAAAACCGTCATTACTGTATTCACTATGTCTTAAATTTAATTGCGTAGAATATAATAAAATTTAAGCAGTTATTTGAGATATTTTTCGAAATAATAATTTAATATCCAAACCCTTACTTACGAGATAAGCTTCATCTTTTAATAGAATTATACCTAGTACTTACTTCAAACAACCTCATTATTCCTCCAATTACTTACCTAAGCATAATCCAGCTTTACATCTCAGCTTAATAATACTGAATATATTTTATAATTTCCATTGGATTGGCTTACATACAGTATGAACAAGTATTCCTTTGAATATATTGAGGAGTAGGTAAGAATTTATATAAATTGCTTAAGAATTTATATATATAGTACTTGGATTAGAAAAGTATAATGTGTGATAAGATGTGTCGATTGTTGGTTATGAGATAAAAATGTTTTTTTTTAATTTGTACCACACTAAAACTAGATACAACCCTTTACTTACAAACTAAATTACTTAGACAAAACGTCACTGTTGGCAGTTTGTGATTTGATTACCGAAATCACACGTGCCCTTCGAAAGCCTCGCGATCACAGCCTCATTACTGACCGCAACCATTTCGCTTTGCTTGGCTGTGTAGATTGCATGCGTTTTATATCAGCCACTGGGCTATGCGCACTTCACAATCAAAATGAAAGTCCGACTTCCAACACCACTAAGCTTTATTTTACTTATTTATTTTGCATTAAACGTTCGCTCACTTACCATACTAAGGCGCAAAATGTTTTTCGAAGAAAATTTAAAACGAAACCTTTAAGATTTTTCCAAGGCTATGATCGTTATGTTTCAGATTCATGAAAACTCTACTTTAACTCATATTGCAGGCATTTTAAATGACTATTTTTCTTGAATGGGTAATATTCAAAAGAGTCACTTCGGTATCCATTATCCATTCTTTGGTGCATACTTTCAAGTCTGGTTTTTAGGACATGGATGCTTATAAAATTTCAAAGATTCCTATGGTTCTAATCAAAACTAGCGTGCTAATCGTATTTCATAAACACATAAATTCTTTTCATTCTCATAAATAGATTTTTAAGATCATTATGTATAGTTTGGCTGCAACCTTTTTTGCGTCCCACTGCTGGGCACGGGTCTCTCCCCCTTATTGGGGAGGCCTGGAGCTTACTCCTGCGGGTGAGCGGTCTGAGCTGCTCCAATGCGGGTTGGTGGAGATGCGGGTTAGTGGCCAACCCGCTGTCGGATGTTTTCAAACCGCCCATAAGGCCTCCGACAAGGTTTGACGACTGTTATCTATCGACAACAACCGGGACCGACGGCTTAACGTGCCCTCCGAAGCACGGAAACGCACATGAATTTTTTTGCCACTAGCGGTCACCCATCTCACACCCGACCGCGCCCGTTTGGCTCAGCTGCATAGATCGCTTGCGTTCTACGCTAGCCGCCAGGCCATGCGCGCTTCCTGTATAGTTTACTGACCCATAAATGAGAGCAATAAGATAAATTAGAATAGTAAATAATGGTACCTAATTGTTTCTCAAATTATTGGGTGAATATCATCGCCCAACAATTATGTTTCAACGCTATTTTCCTAATAAATTAGTGGCGTATTCTTTATAAAAAGCCGCAGTTGTTTAATTTCTTAGTAGATAAAAGAAATACGAAACTCGAACTAACTATATACTTACCTAAGTACTCTTTACCAACGTTACCGTTCACTATTTACTACCCTTTCGATTTGTACGGCATCCACGACGTAATTATTGAGCACTGAGGCGAGGTATTGGCAGTATATTTCTGTGTACTCAACACTTCGATTTTATGGAGGCCTGCCCGAATGGTGTGATTAAGGGAAAACAGACCCTATTTCCTGCCGAAACAATATCTTCCTGAAGCAATTATCGTATGTGCGTACGTAGTTGCACTATTATCTTGTCTAGAACTACATAAGTCAAAGAAATGTCATAGCTAGACGATTGTTTCTCGATGCTATTTGAAAGTGGACATTAAAAGACAATCAACGACAAAGAGGAGTTAAAATAATATTAAATTTAAGCTAACTTTAGTACAATTTAATACCGACCACTCTCGCAAAGAATTATCGTGCTTATTTAACGACATCAACGTTGCAATAATTGAATTATGATTTTATGGAGGGCTGCCTCAAAATAGCTTATATTGGTAGAAACCAGACACAATTTCCTACCAAAACCAGTATATCTGAAGTTAATAATGTTAATAATTGTTTGCCTAACAAAAACATATTATTATCAACACTATAAATAAACATATTATTATGAACACTATAAATCTTAACAAGATCTTCTACTTGTGTACCGGGTAAATACATATGGCGATTTATACTTTATAAAACCTTCTTCACCCATATTGGCAAAAATAAAATATATATTCATTTAAATTTTTCTATTTTGTCCTGTGACCACAGGTCTAATAAAAAGTAAAAGGTTCCTTGGGAGAGGATACAGGATAATGTCTGATTTGACCGCACTAAAACCCCCTCGGTGGCTGCCTCGGTGGTATCCTCCACGCGCGACGCCCCAGAACCGAGCAGATGTGCTCTCCCGCACCTACGGCGACATGCGGCCACGCAGACACCGCCGCCCTTCCCGGGGCTGGATGGATCGAGCTCCCACTCTCACCGCCCACAACCCCGGAAGCCCCCTTTTAGTCGCCTCTTACGATCAGGCGGGGGATACCGTAGCTCTATTCTTAATCCCGAAGCTAACCTACCGTGCACGATTTACTATCCCTTCGATTTACGGCATCAACGAAGCAATTACTGAGCAATGATGTGAGACAGCGGTTGTATATCGATATGTAGTCAACACTTTGATTTTATGGAACATCAAAATAGCGTAATTTCGAGAGACGTTATAATTTCTTGTTAATTAACTTATTATAATAACGGCAACTTTGTTTTATTTTCTTTTCCGTGCTTCGGAGGGCACGTTAAGCCGTCGTCCCGGTCGGTAGCCCGCATCTCCACCAATCCACATTGGAGCTGCGTGGTGAGTAATCTGCATGCTTCCCTAATAATAGGGAAAGACCCGTGCAGTATGACGCAAAAAGGGTTCTAGCCAACTTTGTTAATAATAAAGAGAAGTATTGTTTCTAGCCAAACTCCTATAAAACTTAAAGATGTTCGGTTAGGGAATTGTAAATAAAAAAATCGTACTCTGTCTAACCATGATCATGGATATAAATGTACGAAAATAAAAGGAAATCAAAAATGAAGTCAATTTTACTTAATATTACAGTAGTGTCTATGGCGATGACAGTGTAGCCGTAGTACAAGGTCACTTTAGTTAGAATATTATTTAGAAATTCCCGAGAAAAAGCATCAGTTTACAAATAAAAAAAACTAAAAATAAATAAATAATGTAGTTTAAAAAAACTAAAAACACACGCTTTTGTGAAAATTCGAACTAAACAGTATTTTTACATATTCATATTCCGTTACATACATAAGTATATAGGTACAGGTCAAGCTATTATAGGCGTGCTAAAAATATAAAACTTTATGCTTTTTCATTAAGTACCTTAGGCCGCGAACTTATCAGCCGCCCCTTATAATTTTTTTATCCTGATGATCCTAGTTAGGACTTTAATATAAAGTTATGAGATTATTGCATTGTCATGGGCCCTTTCAAAATTTTAAGTTAATCAGACTCCTAAAAGTAAGTGAAAATGAAGTTAAAACATTCCGTTACATACATACATACATACAGGTCAAGCTAATAAAAGCGTGTTAAAAATATGTTCAAATTGCCATCTCGTGTCAAAACTCCTCTTTGTTCGGCAAGTTTCAGTCGAAAATTGAGGATCAAAAACAAAGAACCAATACAAAACCTACAATGCTTTCCTAAACATATGTACATTGTACGTATTAAAAATACGTCAGTTTCCAGATCATTACACGAGTTTGCATACATCAAAATATTGCGCTTCGTTATTTGCAGTTTGCAGACGTACAACGGTACAACCCGCCTGTTTGCTAGCACTCTGCCAATATTTATTGCAAATCGTTCGCTTGGCAAGCTATCGCTATGGCGCTTTGATGGAATTGAAAATGAGGGATAAAATTTTTATTTCTTTGAATCGACCTAAGAACTATTTAAATAATAAAAAGGCACAGTGTTAACTTAACTCACAATAAATGATAAACAAAAACTGTCGTTTGTAATCCTTTATTTCATGTCACGTGTATTAACTGTCGAGCCACAATACTATTAAGCAAATATCTTAGGAATAGATGAATAGAATATTTTGATTTTTTTATAAAATTTTACAAAACTTTACACTAAATAAGGATGAAGAAGAAGAATATATCGTAGAACTGTAGTAAAATGATTGACATCACAGGCTACCAATAAAAAAAAACAGTTTACCGACGATTGACGCAGACAGGTCACAAGATGTGAAGTAATCGCTGCAGTAATCTACGTCAAGCAAACTCAATAACATTCATAAGGCAGATATACTCCGTACAATATAACTCCGGTATTTTGGCAAATGACATCTTGTCGTATGACGTGACTTTGACACGACGAGTAAATGATGTCTATATTACAAATGTTCCAAATGCACCTAAAATATAAAAAATAAAATTCATTTGAATTAATTTTCTGTATTTATGTTTGGGTGTTTGTGTCCGTCTTTGTGAGTGTCAAAGGATACGGCGGGTGCATGGCACCCACGATACAGCGTATCCTACTGTGAGGATCCTTGTTTTTTTTTATTTAAAGTAAAAAAAGGTATGTATTTACTTTCTATTTTATTTGTAATCAATTATTTTATGCTATTTTGTTATCCCTTGTATCTTTGTTATCATTATATCAATAATCAATGATTGTGTCACATCTCTTAAGTTATTTGGTATAGTAATGAAAGTTTGCTCGATAAATAATGTGAATATTTTTCAAGAAACCTAAAATAAAGAATATTTTATTAATAAAACAGGTCATTGGCAAACGCCCACCTATACTTTAAGTACCTTTTTTATTTAGATACTATTACTTTAACAAATATTCAATAAATAATAAATAAGACAGTAACGTACATTGTTATACAAGAAGTAAAGAAGTGAAATATCTTGTTATAGAAAAAAATACAAATTTAAACACTATCTAAAATGTTTTCAAAACATGTTAGATTCTCCAATCCAAAGAATTCTTTTGATTTTCGAATCAACAGAGCCACAAAACTGTCAAACGTGTTCTTAAAAGCTGAATGTCTTTAACATTCCTACATGAGTTTGCATACATTTTAGATACCTACATCAAAATGGTACGCTTTCATATTTACAGATAGCAGACGTTACAAGCCTGTTTACTAATACTCTGCCAATATTTATTTCAAATCGCTCAGTGTACCAAACAATAACATATTGGATGGAATTGAAAATGAAGAAGTATTTATTGCTTTTATTTATATTCCGTAATTTTATGCTTATTGTTTTATATTCTCTTAAATAGATAGTATCCTATTCATATAAATCCGAAAGTATGTGAGGATAGATGTAATAACTATGTTTGTTTTGGAAATTTGGCTCAGAGATAGATTATTGTCTGGAATAGCACATAGGCTACTTTTTATCACGGTAAATGTAGTGATACCGTGGCAAGATTAACTTATGTAAATCACCCAAGCGCAGCCGGGCCGGATTACTAGTATTTCATACTTCCAGACATGGGGATAGCTCACGTTGTTATCAATTGTCAAAAAACGGCATTGATTAAAACTAATTTACACGAATGTGACAAAAGTTATTCATATATAATAAATTTATTTCGCCAGAATGGCTGCTATAAAATAGGAGTTATGGAGTTTTTACTTCGGTCCTTAATTCCTTCAATATTTGTAGGACGAAATTACACACGAGTTCACGTAAGACTTAGCCTTGTACAATGTACGTATGTTCATAAATGAACGTTTTAAATTTCTGATTTACTGCTTTTACTCTTTGTAATATTTTCATACTCATGAAGGTAAATATGACGAACCAAATGTATAGGACCAACTTTTCTAAGCGCCCATATGAAATAAATATCTTTACAAAGATATTAATTTGCACACACATTATTTTATATCCATTGACAGCACTGATCCCTTAACACGACGTGATCTGCATTCTCTTTTGATACTCCATTTAAATAAAATTAAAAAAATTAATTATATAAAATCTGTAAGATGAGTCGCCAAATATTTATAGTGCCTAGTAAGAGTACTCAATCGTGTATCATTCGTTGTATTGAAACTGAAGAGTTCTTAGTAAAACTGGCATTGAATTATAATAACAAAATGCGCGGACATCGCGTGTCATGAAGCGACAAATTGTCCAGGGATAATTGGCAGCGGCTGACGAGGTACCGCAAACATTGTTTCGTATTTAATAACGAACGCTGAAAAATTGCTATTTCCTACTTTTCGCGCCCTAAGCATCACTAAGCAGATGGTCTGTTGACTTGAAAAGACATTTTTAATTTAATTATGTTTATAAACAATACAATCAAACAATCAACATCAGTCACGAGTCATGTAGATTTTTTAATGTTTATATTAGGCGTCGACAGAAGTAAAAACGAAACTAATTAAACGCTAAAATCACTGAGAAAACTTTGTGGATCTGTGCCACGTAGATCTCACTCTTGTATAATATAATAAACGGTACCTACACCTTACCAACGTTGTAAAATTATTAAATTACACCGTACACTTCAATCATTAATTACGTCGACGGGTTCCCGCATTACACAACGACATATTCATAAAATTTCTCGCTCATAACTGCCTACGAAAGCGTTAAATCAAAATGGAAAATGGTTCGATTTAACGCCCCGTGGAGCGCGAATAGGGTACGAGCTACTTTTTCGAATATTGCCAGTAAGTAATGCATGCGGCAGCATTGGAATATTGCAAATATCCATAAATAACCATACGAGCTGCTATTTCGTAATTCATTGTGGAATACAACTCAGCGGTATTGCCCCACTTTAGAACCGACATTAATCAACTATTGCACTGCAACATATACTAATACCAGCACTGAATAATGCTTTGTGCTAATTCAAAGTATAAAAATCAAACATCACCGACTTTTTAACATAACTTTCAAATGGCTGGGTTAATAAGACTTTTTTTCTGTTTTAACATAATTTCCAAAAGCAGTTTGTAAAGGGCTGGGCCAGCCTTTAGAAGTCCACTGCAGAACATAGGTCTCCTCTAACATTCCATCCAGTCCTGCGCTCTCTGAATCCAGTGGCTAATAGCTGTCTTCTTCAGGTAGTCAATCCACCAAGGGCTGGGCAAATTATAAAATTACCAAAAAGTCAAAAGCAAATTTAAAAATTCTTTCTATTACCTTTTCGCTTACAGTTGCACATATGCATATACAGCATTAAAACATAGGTCACCTATATGGTAACAAAGTGTATTTACTATATACAATTGACATACAGTAAATGTGTAGTCTTTAAACGAACTACGCTTCTTTAAATTTTCATCACACAATTTCTAAAAAACCTTAAACTGCGCAATCATTTAAAATGTTCAAATTCCTATAGATACCACTCAAAATCCCGTCGTACTAGACGCTGGAAACTGGAGAGGTCTAAATTTTGTGGGAAAATCCAATATTAGTGAAATTAACTATTAGTTACGACAACGTTAACAGTATCTTTTTTTTTTTATTTATTTATTTATATAACAAAAACATTTTTACAATTTATAATTGATCAGCATGCAAAAACTATTTCAGTTTGTCCGCATGCTGGTAGTCTCGTAATATAACAAACCAAAAAGTTATCGTATCCTAAATTAACAAATATGTACCTACTTACCTAATAAACAAAAACAGTAAGTAACTAAGTGGCAATCAAGACAATGTTCTGTAGCTATCTTATTGTTTAAGTTATTGCAAAGAAAAAGCAAATTGCCCAAGATATTGTTTTTGTTATTTATGATATTTTGCAATAAAATTAAAATAAAAATGGCTTTATAATTGTGTATCAAAACTATGAAAAATTAGATTAGGCCTACGTAAAGAGTACGTTTATGTTACTTATAATATTAGCAAGTATAGGCTTATTACAACGAACCATCGCACGGTCGCCGGCCGTGTAGTGCAGATAAGGAACCGGTTTTTATTGTCCGCAGCGTCCGAGTTTCAATATGAATTACATTTTTTGCTCCGCTCCATATACAGGTTGATGCAGAACATTTCTCAAAAATATTATTTTGTTTATGTGTATATTATACCCTAAATTCATTTTTTCTATTTTAAAAAAATTATAGTTTTTGTAATAAAATAACGCATACCATAACAATATGTAAATATTTATATATATATATAAATATAATATACAGTATACAGTAGGATTTAAATGACTAGAAGTTTTGTAACAAATTCATGAAGTATTGTTTGTATTTATATTTATAGTTTTCATCGTTAATATTTGATAAAATATTATAAGGTATTTCATTCATAAGTGTGGGTATTTGATATTTATTTGTGCGTTTACCGTAATAATTACATGTTTTATAAGGAATTTCGAGTTTATTATGCGTTATTTTTCTTGTAGTAACTTTATGTTGTGTCCTTATTTGTAGGTCTTTGTTACTGAATTGTTCAATCAAGAGTAACATTTTAAATTTTACGTGTACTGGCAAGATTTTACAATATTTAAATATTCCTATGTTGTTTTCTGTACTACATAATTCTTTCTTAATTTTATTAGGTATAATGATTTTTAATATTCTTAGTTGCAGAGTATATAATTTATTTAGATATGTTTTAAATGTTTTTCCGTAGCAAGTAAGGCCATACGAAATTATAGACTCAGCAAGCGAATTGTACAAATTTAAAAGAACGGGAAAGGGCACTTTATATTTTAAGATAGCAAATTTGGCAAGCATCGCCCTTAATTTGTTACAAACGTGATCTATATGTTTACTCCAATTGAACCTTTCGTCAACAATGAGACCTAGGTATTTGTAGTAAGAAACTTGTTCTAAAATTTTGCAATTGCACTTATTTAATATTGAATTTATTGTGTGTCTTTAACCGGCCAGTCGTGATCATGCGTGGCTAACTTCGCCATCAAGTTTCTAATTACGGAAATAGTAGTGTAGAGAGCCAATGGGTTAAAGACTTAAAAGTAAGGTCAAATTACACTACCTTAAAGAATAAACGTAGCCGATCAGTCTTACGTCGCGGGCTATGCCGAAAAATTCTGGTCACTGGAATATTCTCCAAAGTAAAGGAGTAGAATCATAACTATCTATTATAATTACAGAAAGTTTGGGCTCGGCAAAAGTTAAACGGATCCCTTTTCTTGTTTATGGGAGATATGAGACCACCGCAATTATAACTTACGAGTCACTAAAATTACAGTATATGGGCGACTACCTGCAAAGATTCTAAATTTATAAGTACATTCCCCTTGCAAAGTTGCAAATAAAAGTAAATGAATAATTATTCCACTGAGAACTCTTATTTCGTTACAAGTAAGTTATCAAAGAAAGTAATCTATACCAGTATAAGATGTCTAAATAGTGTAAAAGAAAATCTCCATAACTACAGCTACGCAGTTTTGTAGTATAGAGTGACAAGTCTTAAATGCTACGCAAGCTCAAGCTACGCAAACGCAACAAGCGTAGTCGTTCAGATTATTCTATCTTGCGTAGCTAACAAAGCCTATACATCTAATACGTTTATACGAGCAATTCTTGTATATAACTAAATATATTTTTTGTATCTCGGAAATGGCTCCAACGATTTTGACATAATTTAGTATCCTGGTTTCGGGGGTGATAAATCGATCCAGCTAGGTTTTATTTTTGGAAATTTAAATTTTATTTTTTGTTTTTTTTTGTGAAAATATTTTTTATTGGAAGCTATTTCAAACGGCGTTGTTAAGTAACACTAAGAAAATGAGAGTTTCGTTTTAAATTAAACCAAGAAAATAATTTGTTTTCATCCGAGCAACGCGCGGTCGTCCAGGTAATTATTATTAAAAGAACAGTACTAACTCATACGCTCTTTTAGTGTACTAACCAACTGGCCCACTATACTTGTTTTAAGGGGGCTAATTTAAATCTATGAGGCTAACGGGATAAAGACCTAAAACAACCTTGCTTAACCTTGCTGCGTAGCCGTAGCTGACTAGTCTGTACTGCAGTTGTGAGAATCTGACTACGCCATTTTTTCGACACAACAATAGTACCCAAGAAAATGAAATAGAAGTGCAATAGTTGATTGTTATAACATAAAGTGGAAGTTAGGGCTCAGAAAAAGTTTAATGATTCCCGTTACTTATTTATTATGGACGACGTGGGACCACCGCGATTTTAACTTACACATCACAAGTATAAAGTATATTAGATTTGCGTAACTCAATGATAATAAGAAGATAATAAAACGAATTACTTTTTTACTTCAAGCATTCAGGTATAATACTATATATAAACGTGAAAGTGTGTTTGTCCATCTTTTTAAAACGTATTGTCCACGCGGGCAATTTTTAAATATTATGTAGAATATGACGAGCCACTTATACTAAACTTGATGCAAAAAGTTTATATAATTCATATGATATAGCTATGAAAGATAAAACAAAAATGCTTCTATATTAAAAATAGCTGCGCTCGTAGATTTTTTACCGTATTACAAAGGATCTGTTCTGTATTTGGGCTACATTATAGCAATTTTTCAAAGGATTTAAAAATATATTATTTATAGCATATTTATTAGGAATAAAATAGGAGTAGGAATAGAATAGGAAATTCTATTAATTTAGATTATATTGATGAAAATTTTGTTCAAATTGATTCAGTAGCTTCAGAGCCCATTCGGTAAAAACTACCTAAAAAAATTCTATGATATTAAAAGTGTATAAAGAGCTTCAAATAAAATAGAACAGCAATTGAGATGAAAAGTTTATATCCTCATGCAAGGAAAACAATATCATTTTCCATTTAACACAAAAGTAAAATACAACAAATACTCTCTGAGCTGTAACTTCACTGTATGGTATCAATATAAATATACATGTCTTCTCAAATTGCTATGCACCTAGCGAGCCATTGAACAATCAGAGTGGGAATAGCGGAGTGTTTCGTTTTTATGGTCATATCAATATCTTAAAGATACAGCAACGATGTCTCTATTAGACTATTCAAAGAAAGGGTTCTTTATTCATAAAAGTTGATTTTAAAATTTAAAATAAATAGGTACAAAAACTTTAAATAAATAAACACTAAAATGGATACCTTATACTCGTTTACATTTTTAACAGCTATATTACAAGGGCCGTAATAAAACCTACTATTCCCAGTTTATGGTTTTAACGACATCATACGCGCACACACACCATTCGCTGTGGTTTTGTGTTTTTGGTGTAATTAAGTAACTATGAACCTAATTGTTGTCACTTACTTGACAAATAATTGCTATCGCTTAAAAATGTTGTGGTAAAAGGTCTCGTGACAACTCTACGGGAACCCTAAAATGGACAGCTCAGACTCGTTTATATTGTTGTCAGCTGTGCTGCAAGGGCCGTAATAAAACCTACTACGGGAGCTTAAATTCCCCGCTTATAGTTTCAATGGCCTCTGTGAGTAAGCTTTAACTTTAATTATGAACAAAATTGTGTGGCCACTCGGCTATTTGTACCTATTAAACAACAAAGAAAGTGTAATTTTGTTGTTGTTATTTAGTTTTAGAAAAACATGGTAAAATATCTCTTTAAAAAGAATGCATATAAAACTAACCATATCTAAAGCTACTGTAACATTTTATTTCTACGAACTTCACTACTTTTATACAAAAAGTCTTATTAAGTGTGATAACATTAACATTTTGATTATTATTTGAGTACTTTGGTACGGAAATATTCATTAAAAAGCGAAGTTTTCTGAAATACCTTAACATTTTGGCTGGATCAAATATTCCTGTCTTCTATCAATATCGTGTAGTAATACTGACTGGTTCGTAAAAAGAACGAATTAAATCTCCATGTTGACAAAAAACTCCGTTTGCATATGTGAACAAAATAATACATACATACATATATACATTCATAAATATCTTTCTTATGTTTCTCACTTTTCAATTGCGGTAGGTCATTATATTTGCGTTTTATTACGCGATCCGACGGAGGACGTCGGCTAACCACGCAAGGTAGACGCGAAGCAATGTACATGTACCTACGTTTGTCCAAAACGGTGTTGGGATGCAAATTGTCCCACGAAATATTGCCAGATTCGAAATAGCTGCACCTCTATATGGCTTGTAGTTTAGACGCTTTGTGCCATGCTGGCAAACATGTAGCCGTAAGAGAACAGTGTGGCAGACATTGATAATGACACCCTCGGATGTTTTTCTCTGTGGTCATGCGCATGGTATGCCAGATGTCCTGATTTGTCCGAATTTTATCAGGCTTTTGACGAGTTTACTAAAAACCTAACGACTCGCGACACATTTTCTTAAAAAAATAAGTGTGTCCAGCTTTTATGGCAAAATATCCGAGTAAATATTAATCTGCATCCGGCTTTTAATTTTTGGGTCTGGCAAGGATGCTAACTACAATACGAATCCTGACTTCTTATCTTATCAATTGTATGAAAAAGAACGCAAAGTGAACGAGTATACAGAACGACTAAAACCACAATACAATTTTGACATAAAAGCATGTCTTACGGATGTAAAGCATGTGAAGCTTTTTAATGGATCACACACCTCACTCGCGGTAGATTTTTATGTTTCTGTTTTATTACGCTATCTCCTTTACCGGTTAACCGCGTAATGTAGACGAGGAGCAATTTGCGTCCGACTGAAACGAAGTTGGATTACAATTTGCCCGCGGAAATTAACAACATTCGGAATAACTATAACTCGTGTTTCTTATAGGCACAAAATATAATTAAATTATGTCTGTACATTATACTGCTCACGTAAAACAGTATGCTAAAAGTATAGCGTATTTTCCATGCCATTCCACCCAGTTTCCAAAAATTCAATTTGTATAACAAATTGACATATCAGTGGCATAAACTTACCTTACGATCGCAATTTTTTTTACTTCCAATAATTTTACGAAGAAAGCAAATTGATTCGTCCTCAGTATCTGTCTGGTCCTGATCAGAACCTGTGCTTCGACCAGGAACGGCCATAAGCTCATCACTCTTTTATAGGAATGTCTGTTAGGATTTATAATAAAATTCCAGAAAAAGTGCAATCCTTGCCTTTACACAAGTTTAAGAAAACCGTTAAACAAATCCTATGCCGCAAGGCCTATAATGAAACTAAGGACTATTTAAATGATAAAAGTCTTGGGATTAAACTTAACTCACAGCTGTTAACTAAGGCTGTTTCTATATACCACGTAATAATTTTAACCATTTTAAAATTTGTGAGCGGATGGCAGTGTCATAGCATTGACACACACAATAGCTGTCTCGTATGCTCGTGTTGTCGTCCCACAGTCATGCTGCATTTTAAATACCTTACCTGAAAATTTGTTCAAAACAGGGCTGGAGTTTTTTTCCGCCCGTTTTTTTCTCCTAGCCCATATAAGCCTTAGCACACCTAAATCGGATGACGGTCAGCCGATGGCCGTACAACAATGACAAACATCAAGTGTATATTATTACCCAGGATGTTAATAAACTATTTCATTTCATATTACGCTCTATTAGGACATAAACACTTAGTTACATTTGTTTCCATGCCCGGTATTTAGGCTATACTATGACATGCACGTTAATGGCCTTAACTATCTGCATAGTTTGCTAAACCTAATCTCATATGCTGTATGCAAATCTCAACGTTTAAACTATTCAGTGGTCAATTAACGGTCAATCAACCGTGTCTCTTAGAGAACGCGAAACTTAACCAAACTGCCTAATATTATAATAATAATTTATTACAAAACTTAAAGAATAGAAAACATATTTATTGCGATAATCCACATGGTCATAATGCCAGACTGGTAATAAGGGGCCTGGATGCAATTCCCGGATAGGCCTAAATTTGAATGATGAATTTAAATTACTAAGTGTTTTACTTTAGATATATGTTTTACTATTTCTACCTATGACGGGAATCCGTATGGCTATTCTTCTTCTTTCTTCCTTTCAACATTTTTTTTGTCCCACTGCTGGGTCCCCTCTCACAAGTGAAAGGGATTTAGTACATAGTCCACCACGCTGGCCAGGTGCGGATTGGTGGACGTCATGCTTTCTATAAATTATGAATTCCTGTCAGGCATGCACGGTGATGGAGAAAATCGTAATCAATTAAATATCACGATATTCTCCATCACCGTGGAGCAGCGATAAATGCGCACATGATAAATATCTTTGTCAGAGGTGCGCGCTGAGGACTTGAAGCCAGGATTAGTCGCGTCGAAAACCGCGGTTTTTTACCACTCAGCCATCGCTCTTTACCATTTTAAATCATCTGCAATATTTGTCATCTCTTTGTCGTCTCAAATACTGTAAACAACACTCTCCGCTATTTAATTACGCGGCCATGCCCAGTAGGTTAGCCGCGAAACGTGGGTCACCGCACGTTAGTAAGCAATCGCCCCGCGGAATTTAACCACAGTGTAAATAGTTGTATGAGTCTTATTACTATAGAATATAAATAGACAAACAGAACATTTTTGACTACTAATAAATGAAAATGTAGCCATCACTTTACTTCAATATCTGACTGACTAGACTGACTGATTCCTGACGACTTACCGATTTTTTCTATGACTACTAAGTGTTGCAAAAATTATACTTCACGCTGACAATATGCATAGAGTTTGCGATGCTATTATTAAAAATGAAATTAAAATATTGCGTTGCTGAAAGGATTTTTATCCAAAGCTGTAAAACGAATTAAAAAAAATGTGCATCCCTCACAACATTCATAGCCGAACGGATTTCGTGACATAGAGCATCTAAAGCTTTAATTTTAATTTTTCATGAACCATAATAGGCCCATTTTTAGCCTTAGTCATCTGCTTTATTCTAAAGTTATACATACTCTTAGTTAACGTGTAATACGGTTAGAACGCTTTCGTCCCGCTGAATGTAACCATAGTGTGAAGTGAGTTAGACATTGAATTTACGTATTCTAGCTTAATTCTATTCTAGTATGTTTATAATTTTAACCATTTCCAAAGTTTGTCAAAGCTAGTCTCAAACTATACTCAATATTTTTGAATGTACGGTTTTCTTCGTTCGGTTAACCGCTTTACGTAGAGCTTGTAGCAAACATCATGTTTGGACCTCAATTACACCGCAAAATTTAACTTCATTTGTAATAACAGTATCTGTCTAAGACATTCATACTTAAAGTTAAGTTATTCCAGAACATAATAGGCCTATTTAGGGCCTTAATCATTCGCAAAGTTTGACAATGCTTGTCGCACGCACGACTGCCCTCACAGAAAACATTTGTATAACATAGTCGTCTTCCGTAGTCGGGCGAAATTCATTTCCTAGAAATCACATTCGGAATAACTATCATTTTTTAACTACCACTACGTGGGCAGGACAGCTAATATGTCTCAGCTTTTATCGTACACTGAACGCCGTCATGGAGTATATACATATTGAGTATTTTGTAGCTGTGCATCCTTGGTTAAAGTGCAGTCTTTCGTCAATTGTACGAATAACCGAATTGTACGAATACTATTATCTATACAAATGGCAAAAAATCCTATCTGTTCTATAATAGCCCCCTTAAATATTTAAATTTACATTGTTGTCAAGGCGTAGAAGCACGATAGAGCCGTTAAAGTTTTCAAGGTGTATCTCACACGCGATAAACTAGAATGTTTTATTACGGGTCTTTCGCGTTCGGTTAGCCACAAAATGCAGGGCCGTTTTATGTTGGGACGCAAATTACCCCCCAAAATAAACCACATTCAGCTTAACCCTTGTTCTATAGAGTTTCCAATTTAAGCATACTTATTGCACTACACAAACGCACTTGAGTATTAGAGATTTCCAAAGAGGTTTTTCCCATAATGAACGTGTACAAAAATAGTCTTCGCTTAATTATAATGGAGTAACAAAATGTAGCAATCACAATACGTTGGGGAATAGTTGCGTTACTTTATCAGTCTAATCATCTAACTAGTAGTAAGCCTTGTAGTCGGTAGTAGTATTATTAATCACCAATACACTATTCTAGATGTTTGAAAAAACCGCATCTCCTGTCTTCCTTCTGACTTTCTTCGTGGTATTCTAGTTCTGCTCACGGGCGGACACAACTAAACTCACATTACGATCCCGTATACAAACTGGACACAGATTCTAACATTTCCCACGTATTTGATTATTCGGGTTAATTTATGGTAAAAAAACTAAATATGCGAATATTAAATATAGAGAAAATAATATTTATACATAGAGATATCCCCCCATAAACTTTTGCATGTAAAATATTGCCTAGACGAGTGCATATGGATTACCTTGTTAATAAGATATCAGATCTAAATTAGAGCCAAGCCATTCTACACGCCTTGACTCTACTATAACTGATTACTTACTACTAATTTCACCAAATCTACATCTCTGCCAAAATGTGTGGCCTCGCCGTTCTTGTCATGAAAATGAAATTTGAGCTCTGGATTCTTTTTTAACAAAGTTATTATCTATAATGTGGGAGTCTTTCCTTGCTAAAAGCCTCCCGGTGGATTGCAATTGGCTCCAGAATCTTATGGGCAATATCAATATATCCTATACTAGCGGCCGCCCGCGACTTCGTCCGGGTGGACTTTAGTTGAAGTATTTTTCTAAACTAAAATTAAACAAAGTTACTCCTCATTATATCAGCTACCTGCCAGTGAAAGTCCCGTCAAAATCGGTCTAGCCGTTTCAGAGATTAGCCGAAACAAACAGACAGACAGATCGACAGACAGTTATACAGACAGACAGACAAAAAATGTAAAAAATGCTATTTTGGTATATGTACCGTATATATATTCGCATGGATGTATTAAAAAGTTGTTATTTTAATATTACAAACAGACACTCCAATTTTATTTATTTGTATAGATTTGGAAAGCTTTAACAAAAACTTGGGAAAGTGAATAGAAAGTGACAAACAGGAAAAAACTTTTACAATGAGCACCTACTACTACTAATTGCATAAAATACTTATGTATCAACATTTGCAACCACTTAAGAGAAGATTAAAAGGACTGAGCACTAAATAGCAACGTTTATTTTTCTTGATGTATTTGCATTCATTAAAATTAAATGTTTTACAACTAAATTAAGCCTCATACGTTGAAGTTAAACCTAGGTAGGTTAATTCGAGTCAATTTAAAATTCCTCTATTCCTTTCATGCAATTTCACTAAAAGCTCTTAGATTCTTCAAATGTTTTATTTAAGCTTTGGTTAAAATACAGTTGAGTTATTTCTCTTTCCCAAAATCTGGAAGGCCTTATTTGTAGTTGAAAATCATACTGAAAATATTGTGTTGAGATTTATTATTACATGTTATTTGAATATATATATAATTATATAATGATTATATATTTAAATATATAATTATTATATAATGCTTATATTTAGTTTATTGAACTACGAAGTTATATTTATTTTTAAGTACAATAACATTAAATTATACTACTCGTAAACAATATAATACAATAAAAAACTTAAATAATAATAATAATAAAGTAATTAAAATATATTATTAAAAGGAGTCCCTTTAGGCAAGGTTCCGAAGATACTGGCAGCATTCCCCCTTTGAATTGCTATACTAATTCTTTGTCCGAAGTAGCAAGTAAGCAAGAAAAAGTAAGTACTGAACAATTTATTTTTTACCGTTGGAAGTCAGTTCTATTTTTTTGTTAAAAACTTAATAAATTTCACTCTTTTTAGTAATTTTAATAATTGTGTATATATGTATAAGCATAATTGGAAATTCTTTCACTTAACTTCTAACCGTTAAAAAGATTTACGGTTCATGTTAATCTAATAGCCTGAAAGAATACTACTATAAGTCCACCTGAACGTATAAATTATTGAAAGAATTTGCTCATAGCTCCTAACCGTTGAGAAGTTGTACCTTCAATCATGAGCTTAGCAACATCAGGTGATAATTACCGGGCCTAAATATTTGTATTATGTTAAAAAATATGACTTCAAAAATGTGTGTGCCTATTAAGTTTCAGTGTTTCCCTCGATTTCCCTAGTATCACATCATCAGATTATGACATGGTGACAGTTGGACTACCTTAGGAGTTTAAGTTTTAGAACAAAAAAATATATTTTGAAAGAATTTGCTTTCAACTCCTAACCGTCGTAGTACCTTCCATCATCAGCTCAGCAACTTAATATGATGATAATTATACACAAATGCCTGTTTTGCTTTAATAAGAATATGAAAATCAATTGTTGTGTTATAAAATTTGAATGTTCCCCTCGATTTCTCTGGGATCCCATTATCAGACTTTGACTTGGTGACAGTGGGACCACCATAGGAATGTAAGATTTCGACCAAAAAACCATTTATTGAAAGAATTTGCTCTCAACTCCTAACCGTCGTAGTTTCTTCCATCATCAGCTCAGCAACATGAGATGATGATTACTATGCACAAATATCTTTTATGCTTCAGAAAGTATAAGAAAATCAATGTGTGTGCCTATAAAATTTGAGAGACCCTCGATTTCCTCTCGGGAGTATAAGCATACGAACGAAAAAAGAATTTTGAAAATCGGTCCACAAAGGGCGGAGTAATCGGTGAACATATATATAAAAAAATACAATATACAGCCGAATACAGTACCTCCTCCTTTTGGAAGTTGGTAAAAAGAAGATATTTCTACATTGCGTCAACTTTGTAAACTGAAAACAATATATGACGAGGATTGAAAGCACATTGAAAGCCTAAGCACAATAAGCCGCACTGCTACAAATCCCGGGCTTGGACGGGATCCGTTTTGCGCTTGTTATCCTCTGGACTCAGACCGTGGCTTGATACAAGGAAGTTTTGGACGCTACTTGTAGGTAAATGATATTTATTTACGGGGAAATAATGTTTGCCAAATTGACTAGTTGTGAAAAGAACTTACACACTTAATGTTCCTGTGCCACTTGTTGCAGTTTTGGAACAGACTATAGAAACATGACTGATTAACAGCTTCTTAGATAAAGCACAATAACGTTTTGTATGGCGATGGAACAAGTAATTTCACGAAGTGCTATTGCTATATCTCTCTATATCTAATGTTAAATTTTAAATGTGCATATCAAACATTTTTTTATGATTTTGATGTACTATTATATAATAAAAAGTGCTTCGACTGAACCAATTTTTTTTAGTTAGCATCCCAATCATGAAATGGCGACTCGCGTTGTGCAATGGTTACCATGCCAAACTGCCAATCGGAGGGTCCCGAGTTCGATTCCCGGTGAAGCAGAGATTGGAATGATGAGTTTAAATTTCTGTTCTCGGTCTGGGTGTTTGTGTTTCTATCTTTGTATGTGTCCATGGCACCCACGATACAAAAAAAAATTACGGGCATCGCATCAAAGATGTAAAGACATGTTTTTTGCATCAATATTGTAAACTAGAAACTACATATGATAAGACGAGGGTTGAAACCACATTGAAAGTCTAAGCACAATAAGCCGCAGTGTTGCGAATCCCGGGCTTGGACGGGATCCGCCGGGATCCGTTTTGTGCTTGTTATCCTTAGGGCTCAGACCGTAGCAGATGCAAAGTTCGGACGCTACGTGTAGGTGAACGTTATTTATTTATTGGGAAATAATGTTTAAAATATCGGTCAGCTATCAATAGAACTTGAATACTGTATGGTGACGAAACAAGTGAGGTCACAACGTGCTCTCTCTGTGTAATGTTAATATTTAAACGTACTTAATAATGCATATTTTCAAGTTATTCAAAATCTGATTTTGATGTACTATTAGATAAATAAAGTGCTCCGATTGAACCATTAAAAACTATAATTATTATCCCAATTAAAATCATCCTATTACATCCAATGGTAATATCATATTTGTGAAGTTTCATAGCGTTAATATTGTAAATTGAAAACAACATATGATAACACAATAAGCAACATTATTACAAATCCCAGGCTCGGACGGGATCCGTCGAGATCCGTTTCGCGTTTGTTATCCTCAGGTCTTAGACCGTGGCTTCATGCAAGGACGCTTCGGACACTACTTGAAGGTAAACGTTATTTCGTTACAAGTAGTGTTCGTAAAAACGTGTCAGTGTAAATAAGTACATATATTTATATTTACGGGAAAATTGTTCATTTATTTTTATTTATTATTATTCTTCATTAACAGAAGAACATCTTGATATTTTGTCGACTCCAGCTATGTCAGATTACACAAATATTATTTGCCCCTAAATAAATAGCGCTTAGTTGCACGTGCATTGAAACTTACATTCGTGACATAAAGAAACTGTACAAATAATTTCTTACATATTAAATCTCTGCCTTTGTACCTTTTTAAACATCGCATCGAAAAGGTAAGACAGTTTCTGAAGTTTCATTTTGTCAACATTGTAAATTGAATAACAAATGAAATCATATTATTACGATAAGACGAGGATTGAAAGCACATTGAAATTCAAAGCAGAATAAGGATAGGATTTACATATAGTGGTTTAGATAGTCCCTGTAGCTTCGGGATTAAGAATAGAGCTACGGTATCCCCTGCCTGATCGTAAGAGGCGACTAAAAGGGGGCTTCCGGGGATGCGGACGGTGAGAGTGGGAGCTTGACCCGTCCAGCCAGCAGCCCCGGGAGGGACGGCGGTGTATGCGTGGCCGCATGCCGCCGTGAACACCGGTGCAGGAGAGCACAGCTGCTCTCCCGAAGATGGGCCCATTATGGGGCGCCGCGCGTGGAGGACACCGGTGCGTTCCTATGGAGATCCCGGAGTCCTCACAAACTCAGAGGCTGGCCACCGAGTGGGTTTTAGTGCGGTCAAATCCCACATAACCCGGTATCCTCTCCCAAGGTGTCGGGTACCTTTTGAAGGTTTCCCCCCCGATACCAAAAACAAAAAAGGTACAATCGCATCAAATTCCCGTAATATCTAGTCACGGATACGGCACATAATGGGATAAATACGCGACGTACGACTAGGTAGCTAAATGACAGGGACATGAATATTGTATGTACCGTAAAGTGTTCGAGGCGTGATCTGTACTTAATATCTTCTTGGAATTCTGAGGTAAAAGGTGTTTACAGACAGACAGAAAGACCGATAAACGGACAGTACAATTAGTGATCCTTAAAGATTTTCATACCCACTCTTTGTAGTAGTATTATCTATATAAGGGTTCGTCTAAATTGTTATGTAATAATTACACTGACAATTTAATCACCTGGGATACCCGCTATCAGGATATAGCAGATCACGGTACCTGCACATAATGGGATAATACAAGACGTACATGACAGGGACATGAATATTAGACACGTCGTAAAATGTTCGAGGCATTAAAGACTAAAGGCAGAAAAAAGACAGATGATCGGACAAACCACAAGTGATCTGTCAATAATTTTAATCCTCTCTTGAAGTATGGACCTGGGAATCCCTAGAAAACTATTAAAATCTCTATGTACTACTTAGTAGTATTTTCTGTTATATAATTATGTATGTCAATCTTAAGTACCTAATCGTTACGCAGTAATTCCACTAGCGATCCAATCGCGTTGAATTCAGTATAGGTATAACAGTTTATGGATACTGCACTTAATGGGATAATGCGAGAAGTACTTGACAGAGACATGAATATGAAGCGTTCGATAACATAAACAAATTCATTTTAAGTGGCTATTTACATATGTAAAGCTCACTATATAGTGATTATATAGGTAGAACGTTAGCGATCTACGCAGCTAAGCCAAACGGAGGCAGTCGGGTGTAAGATGGGTGATCGCTAGTGGCAAAATTTCATGCGTGTTTCCACGCTTCGGAGGTCATGTTAAGTCGTTGATCTCGGTTGCTATTGTTAGAATCTTATCGGAGGGTATTATGAGCGGTTTGAAAACATCCAAGAGTGGGTTGGCCATTAACCCGCATTGGAGCAGCGTAGTGGTGTAAGATATAAGCCTTCCTAATAATGAGGAGAGATCCGTGTCCAGTAGAAAGACGCAAAAAAGTTTTCAGCCGTTAATATTATTAGTACATTATGTCCATCTAAATTTATTATTTCGAAGCGCGCATGGCTCGGCGGCTAGCGTAGAACGTAAGCGGTCTATGCAGCTAAGCCAAACGGGCGCGGTCAGGTGTGTGAGGGGTGACAGCTAGTGTCAAAAAAATTCATGCGCGTTTCCGTGCTTCGGAGGGCACGTTAAGCCGTCGGTCCCGGTTGTTGTCGATAGATAAAAGTCGTTAAACCTTGTCGGAGGCCTTATGGGCGATTTGGAAACATCCAGCAGCGGGTTTGCCACTGACCCGCATCTCCGCCAACCCGCATTGGAGCAGCTTGGTGGAGTAAGGCCTCCCCAATAAGGGGGAGAGACCCGTGCCCAGCGGTAGGCCGAAAAAGGGTTGCAGCCAAATTTATTAATTACAGTAATTGGACTGACAACCCAATCGCCTGTGAACTGGAATTCCTGCAATCAGTGTATGCAGGTCACGGATACTGCACATAATGGGATAATGCGAGGAATAAATGATAACGACATGAATAGCTAACGACCTATAAGCGTCTAAGGTAATTGAGATAGAAATGTAGCAGATAGATAACATTCAGGCTACGGTATATGCCTAAAATTGCGGAATAAAGATAAACAGTGCCGTAACATCTGAACAAAATATTTCTAAATCGTTGAAGTGAAATCGTAAACTCATTTTGTCAAGTATAAAGAGATTTTGTAGGTGGTAGAACTATTATGGTTGGCCCGGGGAAGTACCACCGCTGCACCCACTTCTGCCGTGAACCAATTCTATTGTGTTTCGGTGGAAAGGTGCAGTTGCCGGCCACACTTACATGAGGTGACCACCATCCTCCGGAATAGCAGCGCAACTGCATACGACCTCAGACAAGACTTACCTATGCTTGGTTGAGGTAGTATGTAGAGTTGCGCTGCTACTCCGGAGGCTAGTGGTCGCCTCATGTAAGTGTGGCCGGCAACTGCACCTTTCCACCGAAACACAATAGAATTGGTTCACGGCAGAAGTGGGTGCAGCGGTGATACTTCCCCGGGCGAACCATAATAAATAGTTCCACCACCTACAAAACAATTTACATGAGTTTTGGTAGAATAATATTTCCTATTACCTCATTACCTCGTAGTTCCTGTGCTTAATTATTACCTACGCATAAAGGTAATGTGATGCTACAATTACATTGACAATCCAATCGCGTCAATTCCCTTTATCAGGATACAGTACGCTGATAATGAGATAATGCGCAACATACATGACAGGGACATGAATATCAGATGCGCTGTAATACGTTCTAGGCAACCGGATAGACGGGAGTCTAGCAGGTGCGTATAATTAAGGTTAAATTTCTGTTAGGAATGTTGTAAATTATAGTAAATAAGTGAAGCTACAAACAGCGATGGCCGAGCGGTAAGGACCTGTCTCCGACACGAAGATACCGGATGCAAATCCTCGACGCGCACCTCTGACAAAGAAATTTGTAATCTACGTATTTGTCGCCGCTCTGCGGAGGTGCAAAATATTGTGATATTTAATTAAATTAAAATTTAATTAATTATTCACAATGTTTTACAACACCGTACGTGCCTTAGAGAAACTCATAATTTCTCATGATGTCCACAAAACTGCACTTAGCCAGCGTGGTGGACCATGGTTTTAATCCCACTCACTCGTGAGAGGAGATCTGTGCTGAGCAGTGGGACATAAAAAAGGTTGAACAAAAAGTGAAGCTAAATTTGAGCATACTGCTTTACTCATATGGATATTCATATTCCTATATAGTTTCTATTGTCATCGTCCTCTACAATAAAAATTTTGATGGATCGTGACTATTCACTTCTAATGAGAAGGCAAGGTTTAGTCCGCCGCAAATAAGCATAGGATGACTTTCAACTAGGACCGGGTACGTAAAGAAAGTTTGAAGTATTCTGAAAACAATAGCCTACAACCAAAGGTTAAGGAAAGGAAGTTAAGGTTATAAAGTTAACAACTTGCATTTAAAAGAAAAATAAATGGCTGCAACCCTTTTTGCGTCCCACTGCTGGGCACGGGTCTCTCCCACTTATTGGGGAAGCCTGGAGCTTACTCCACCACGCTGCTCCAATGCGGGTTGGTGGAGATGCGGGTTAGTGGCCAACCCGCTGTCGAATGTTTTCAAACCGCCCATAAGGCCTCCGACAAGGTTTAACGACTGTTATCTATCGACAGCAACCGGGACCGACGGCTTAACGTGCCCTCCGAAGCACGGAAACGCGCATGAAATTTTTGCCACTAGCGGTCACCCATCCCACACCCGACCGCGCCCGTTTGGCTTAGCTGGGTAGATCGCTTGCGTTCTACGCTCGCCGCTGGGCCATGCGCGCTTCATCAGTAAAATATAACAATACATAAAAAACCTTCGTATAATTAGTCACGATTCATAAATTACCTTGGCTGTAACACTTTTATGCACATTTAATATGAGATCTTAAAGTAACGCGTGATCGTTTAAGAACAATTGAAGTGTGCGGTGCCAGTTAGCGCAGCGTGATCGAGCTCACCTATACTTGGGACTGGGACTATCCCAAAAGAAAAGTCCATGAACTGAAGCTACCATTAAACACCACGTTGCTTGAGTCTTCGTCTGCTACTCCATTCAAAAGATAAGTATGAAATTTAATACCCCACACATTTTAGCATTATGTATTACTTACATCACGAGAATGTAATCGCCTTAACGCTATTCCAGGATTTTACATTCCACATGAGTTTAGTACAGATTGCACTTCGTGGAACCACGTCACGAGCAATCAAGTTAACTAACACTGTTAGTAATAGCTATAACCCATATAACACTAGAATTATCACTAACTTCATAATTTTAAACAGCACTCCCCCTTTTGATAACAAAGAAAGCTTCTTTATTATTATTTATAAGCAAGCTAGGTAGTTTGGTAAAATTTGTAATTAATAATCGAATGTATCTTCAGTAATAATGAAGTAAAATGTTCATGTTTAATTATACCAATAATTATCTGCTTAATTAAAATATATACAAATGATTTCGTAATATAACACACGTATACAATTTTTTTATACAAATTTATGATTTAAACAGCAATCAATTTAGTAAAATAGTAGGTACCTAGATTATTTGAGTTTTATTAAATGCATACAATATTATCATTTAAACAGTAGGTAATCAATTTAATAAAATAGTAGTTTATTTGAGTTTTGTTAAATGCCAACATTTCACGAGCTGACCCCGCGAACTCCTTACCACCTTATGTTTGAGAGGAGTCTGGCAGTATTATTAATTAATTTTTGATAATATTTTCTAACATATACGTAAAAATCAGCACATCGGTCCAAGCTAGCAGGTATGTTTACTCTCATAGTATACATTAACTACCTACGTTATTCTATACATTATATCTCTGAGAAAATAAGTAATCTGCGGGCCCTGGGATCTTGGAATATACTTATTTAGGATTCTGTGAGCAGGCGAATGTTTCATGAGAAGGACAAAAACGGTCCTTAGAATAAAAACTCGCTCGAATATTCTGATATTTGGAACTAGTTTTTTTTAAAAGCAACGCTGTATCATAACTGCCGACCAAGTACGGTGGGACTATCCCAAGAGATAACTCCATAGGTTGCACCGACCACTTAACACCACACTGTCTAATGCTAGTTGCAACTCCGGTGAACACGCTGCTGCAATAAACTAAATAAATATAAACGTTACACACTCATAGCCCCACAGTAAGGTAATTAATGCCCTGTGTCGCCCCAAACACCCAGACCGAGAACAGAAATTTAAACTCATCATTCAAATTTCTGTTTCGCCGGGAATCGAACCCGGGTGCCCTCGATTGGCAGTCCGGCACGGTAACAATCGCACTACGCGAGTCGTCTATGCTTTTACATTTCACACTAACTTTGTAATGTAACACTAGAATTGTCACCAACTTGATAATTATGAATATAAAAGCACTTCCTTCTTCCTTATAACTTAAACGAAGCTCATTTTTCATCGTAAGTACCTACAAACTGAATATAATTCGGCCATTTGCGCCCATTTATATAGGAAGCTGTGAACAGTGACGAATTTTTCATCCGAAGTACAAAAACGAGGAGAAAAAACTCACTGTGTTAGGAGCGTAGCGTAGGGAAAACGAAACGAGATACCAGAACTAATGATCGCCCAGGGGACGTTGGCTGCTGTCCACTATCACGTCATTACTGTTAAACGATTCATCGAACGTTAGTCAACCTTCCTAACCGGATATATATGTGTATCCTACTGGCCGGAACTAGAGAGATCCTACTATTATTATAAAGGCGAAAGTTTGTAAGTATGGATGTATGGATGTATGGATGTTTGTTACTCTTTCACGTAAAAACTACTGAATGGATTTGAATGAAACTTTACCACAATATAGCTTATACATCAGAATAACATATAGGCTACAATTTATAAAGATATTGTGTGAATTGTCCAAAATATGACGATAAGTGTCAAGTAAGTAGGAAAAAATCTACCATCTGCGAGCTATTCTGGCATGCGCTGCCAAAACCGCTAGAGGTACACCTATGTAATGTATGATGTTAATGTTTATCTTATATAGTCCTACAAAAAAGCCGGTCCACGGTACTTCAGAAGGGACTTCACTTTATGCTAATGATCCTCTCTAACGCGGGTGAAACCGCGGGGCACAGCTAGTTTTTTTCATAAAAGGAAATGGAGTAACCTTAGTATTACATTAATGGCACCAAACGCCGGGCCGGCCAGCCGCTTCGTAGTATTCAAGGTTAAAGCACGCCGAAAGTATATACCGAAAAAAAATATGACAGTTTGTGGTATTAAAATGTGTCACAACACTTTTGAAAAACAAAAGAAATTTATTAACATAAGTTTCACGGTGAAGTTTCCAATATTTTGTAGTATTTTATAGTTAATTTGGTGAAAATAAAAATATTTTGTTAGCTAGATGTGGCATCTGTGCGAATCTATTTTTAGTGCTTCAATTTTGACAGTGCGCTTGTATGAAGACACTCATTCTATATTATTCTAAAGGAATAACACTGTTTTGGAAACAATGCAGGCCATAAAATTAAATGTCCATGGGCTACACTGGCTATTTAACCCAACATTGCCTGAACGCTCGTCTGCTAATCCGGTAAACACCCTGCTAGAATGTGATTGCCTAACGCTACATACACTATGCTTTTACATTTCACACTAGTTTTGTACAGTTAACACTTAGAGGAACCACCGTCACGAGCTATGAAATTAACTATTCGTAACACTGTAATGTAATATAACACTAGAAATGTCTCCAAACGAAATTTTTAAGAAAAGAAAATTATCAAGTATAATTTTTAAATGCTCTTCGTTCGCTCTTATAACTTGAAACTAAACGAAGCTTATTTATCATTTAAGTACAAACGGTTATTTCGGCTATTTGCGCTTATTTATATAGGAAACTGTGAACAGTGACGAATTTTTCATGAGAAGGACAAAACGGTACTTAGAATAAAAACTCGCTGCGTTAGGAGCGTAGGGAAAACGAAATGAACCACCAACACTAACGACCGCCCAGGGGACGTTAGTTTCTGTCAACTATCACATCATTACAGGCTTATTGACGACCTACGTGGCGTAATAGTTACAATGCCGGACTGCCGATCGGATGGTCCCGGGTTCGATTCCCGGCGAAGCAGAAATTTGAATGATGAATTTAAAATTTCTGCTCTCGGTCTGAGTGTTTGTGTTTCTGTCCTTGTGTGTGTCCATGGCACCCACGACACAGAGTATATCTACCCTACTATGGGGCTATGAGTGTGAAGCGTTATTTATTTATTTATTCCCACGATTAAAAGAGTAATAAATTAAATAGGAAATCAATCCAACATTTTAGTAACTGCTGAGAACTGTTAGGCATTTAATACCTACAAGTAAATGTTACTAATAAACCTCCCCACAGGTACATACATATACATGGCACTACAATTTAGTACGTAGCAGCAAAAAACTTTATCGAAATAAATTTAATAAAATTCTGACCTTGATAGATTGCTGGTAAACATAAAATACCTGGCTAGAAATTTATTGGTGCCTATTTATTCAGCGACTTCGTAAAAATTTTAGCTTAGGTCTAATAAATAAATTGAAAGAGGCATTATAGTACCCTTACCTAGAAGTTGAATTTTTATCGCAGTCACTTTTGGCGCAATTCCAACTTGGACGCCCTTGGAAATTTTTAATTAGCCACTTGAAGAATCAAGCAATTCAGAAACGGGTCTCTTTGTTACTTTTGTGAATAGACTCCCCTAATTCGTAAAAAATAAACAAGTTCAACCATAAAATAATCTGAAACAAGTGCCCGAAATAAGTGGCTATTGAAATGCTCCGCTAAGCAAGATATTTCCATTTATTATTTTATGTTGGTTGTTAGACTACTTAGGTACAAATAACTACTAGGTATCTTCTTATGTAATTGAAAGAAAGAAAAGAAAGAAAAAATATTTATTTCATATTAGGAATACAAAATATTCGCTTAATGAATGTCATTTTTTCCCGGTCATCGCCTTTAAGTGCCCGTTTGGGCTAGATGTTGAGCTGAGAGAAAAAAGGCGGCGGAAAAAAACTCCCAGCAACTCTTTTTAAAAAAAAAGTACATATTAATATATTTGAGATGACAGAATGGCTATAATATATATATATATATATATATATAATAAGGATAATCTCTACGGTGACAGTTCTTCTTTTGTATAATGAAATCATCTTTTGGGCAAACACCCTGCTTACAAGTAAATAAGCGTCAGTGGTTACTACAGCCCATGGGCATCTTGGCTGCAACCCTTTTGCGTCCCACTGCTGGGCACGGGTCTCTTCCCCTTATTGGGGAGGCCTGGAGCTTACTCCACCACGCTGCTCCAATGCGGGTTAGTGGCCAACCCGCTGTCGGATGTTTTCAAACCGCCCATAAGGCCTCCGACAAGGTTTAACGACTGTTATCTATCGACAACAACCGGGACCTACGGCTTAACGTGCCCTCCGAAGCACGGAAACGCGTATGAATTTTTTTGCCACTAGCGGTCACCCATCTCACAACCGACCGCGCCCGTTTGGCTTAGCTGCGTAGACCGTTT
Source organism: Pyrgus malvae (assembly GCA_911387765.1). Classification (NCBI taxonomy): domain Eukaryota; kingdom Metazoa; phylum Arthropoda; class Insecta; order Lepidoptera; family Hesperiidae; genus Pyrgus; species Pyrgus malvae. Next base: position 18,129,876 of record OU426951.1, on the reverse strand, counting down.
GCGTTCTACGCTAGCCGCCGAGCCATGCGCGCTTCAGCCATGCGCGCTTCATGGGCATCTACACACAACCTTTAGCAAAGTATAGTCTTGCCTGAGATCGTATGGTCTGATGGTACTCTCATGTATGCTTCAAACTGCTTCACGGCAGAAATGGGTACACCCACAGGGTACACCGGGTACATTGATGTAATTCTTGCATCATCATCATCATCATCATCATCATCAGCCTATATCAGTCTACTGCTGGACATAGGCCTCTCCCAAAGCGTGCCACTGAGCCCGATCTTCGGCTCTACGCATCTAGTTACTTGCATATCAGCAGGAAATATGTAATGTAAGTCTGTCTTGTACCTATAATCAACCCATAATCAGCCTTACCACTGTCGTTGACAAATATCTAAAATTATTTTTTTTATTAGAAATTTAAGGAAACATTTTCATTCCCTAATCCTACGCATAAAACGAAGGATAAGCTCTTCATTTCGCCGATGACTGGCTGGACCACGGGTCTCTGGGTCTTTGTTGATTAACTCCCTTTGTTGCCACACATTTGTCATCCGTCATGTATATCCAGTGCTTGTTTTATATGTTGGTGATGAATTTCTAATTTAATTTAAAGTAACAGCATTTTCATTTTCGTATAAAAAGAGTACACTTAAATTCTATATTTCAAGGTGCCTGGCTGGACCCCTCGTGTCGTGTATCTTACACAACTCACTCATCATTCAAATTTCTGCTTCGCCGGGAATCGAACCCGAGACCCTCCAATCAACAGTCCGGCATGGTAACCATTGTGCCACAGGGGTCGGATTCGTATATCTAGGCTTTTTATACTGTTGATGTTGTATTTTCTATTTAATAAATTTCTAGAATTGAAAACAAACATTAAAATTGTGCTAAATCTTCACATAAAACATAAGATCTATGAGTATACTAACATAGTGGACTGTGTCTGACATTAAAATGTATCTCTCCTTAGAGGTCACGGGTCGAAGATGTTATTTGACCCGGTCATTTGGAAGGCTTGCGTGGGGACATAGGTCCAACACGTAGAGGCCCATTTGAGACACTTTAATGTTGTTATGTGGTAACACGTGACGGATACCATCCTCGGCCGTATCATATAAAAGGTTATATGACCCGAAGATGGTCCCCGCCAGGTGCACAGGAACTATTGCTACAAAAGGGGATACTAATATTGGGTCTATGGGGATGAACGAACGAGGGACTGGTAGATGGGCTATGGAGAACTATGGGACACCTGCCGTTCAGACTAATAAAGAATCTAAAGTGAGGCAGGTGGTGACTCGCCACTCACTGAATGGGGCCCCAAAAAATGGCGTAAATGCCTGGGAAGCAACATTGGCGTGAGCAGCTAGGGGTGTCGAGAGGGAGGAACGGTACCGATTTCACCATCGCGGGGGGATAAATCCAACCCGGAGCGGGTTTCCTCGCTATTACGCCAATTACTTAGTTACACTTCCACCCCGAGCATATAGCTCTAACAGCTCCACTCTAGACGGCCAATTAAGGCAAGCCAGAGGTGGGGACCTGTTCCTCTGGGTTATCACTCCGCCTGCCGGAGACGAGGAACAGGGGGACTTCCCCGGGAGCAATCGGGTCCGTGGTGTCGTTACTCACCAACAGCTCGCCACAAGCCGCCTTGCAGGGTTATTATTATTATTATTATAAGCTCTTTATTTTACCGAGGGCTGGCTGAACCCCGGGTTTCTGAGTCGTTGATTAGCTCTCTTTTAGTCATGCTTTTGTCATCTGTCATGTATATCCAGGCTTGTTTTATAATGTTGATGAGGTATTTTTGTGAAATTTATTATGTAGTTAGCGAGTATCGGTCAAAGGGATCCTTATCCTTTGTTGATTTTATCTAACTTTGTTTTGAAGCCCCTATCGTTTGTGTCGGACGGTCGAACCACATTAATTAGGTAACTTTTCTACTATCACACACATTTTTGTCGATTAAATAATAAGTTAAACTATAAAAAAAATCCAAAGGACACGCAGTAGGTATATAGAGGTTTTTATATACCGGTTTAATCTTAGACAAGTAATATTCTTATGAATAAATAAGAATGGGGCTATTAATGTGATTTTTTTGATGATTATCTAACTGATTTAATGGTTTTAACTTATTATTACACCAGTTTAAACTAAAAACGTTGTTTCAGTTTCAGTAGACTAGTCTAAAAATGCGATAACAGCGCCATCTGTCAATGCAGTAAGGCACTGTATAAACAACAACAGAGGCGTCCTCGGCACTACGAATCCTACGTGAAACAAGAATGGGCTAGCTAAACGGCAATAGGTACCTTAGCGAGGTCCGCCCAGATTGTATAATGGTTAAATTACGTAAACTTACCTACGTCATTCGCCTCCTTACGTAAGTTTACGTAACGTCTCTTTGTTTATATAAGTGCATACATTGTTATACTTCAATAATTAATTTAATTTAGTTCATTTGACCTCTGACATGATGCATGAGTAAAACATAACAATTCTACATTCTGGTAAAATAAAAAACGGACTGGTTTCACATGTATATTTAAAGGGAATAATAATAATAAATGTAAACTTTATTGTATAGACAATTTGGTGCTAGAAGAAGTCTTAGTTAGAGTACAGTACACACAATAAGTCTTATAATAATAACAATAGTAATAGAATAGAGAATAAATGTTTGGTTAAGTTTACTGGTCCTTATTCAATTCCTCCGCTGGAGAAACTGAATTGGGTTTAAATTTCTTTGCTTGTGACTCCTCAGAGTCATTGCACACCTCCTCTTTGCATATCTCATGTAAATTGTATTTCTTATAGGAAAAATAATTGTCCACAACACTTAATAAACAAATGCCTTTGATTATTTCTACAATAATGCATAGACCAGGATTCTTTAAATCTGCCTTGTTGTTGCTGTTCTTTAAAACAATAAGCTCCGCCAGCTCTTTTATAATGAGATCCCGCGAGACGCTGCTGTTAAACCGCTTATTAAAGATCACAGCAAATGTTGAAGACTCCTTCAAGAAGTATTTGTCAAACAGCTTTCCAGCACATTCCATTATATCAGGCAGGTTGGCCTTGCATGTCGCCATGATGGGCAACAAACGCAGAACGTGCCGCGTCTTTTGCACCTTCGTGGTGGATAAATCTTTGATAATAGCTGTGGTTAGTTCTTCTGGACTAGGTAGATTGGTCTTTATAAAGATACAGTTAGAAGCTCCCGTCTCAACTACTTGGAATCGTTTGTGTTTCAGAGACTTCTGCGACTCTTTCTTCATCGATTCCAGTTCACGTTTTAACATGTCTCCAATGTCAGTCTCATCCTCAGATTCGCTCTCCGACTTATCAGACTTAAAGCTGGATATCGGCGGCTGCTCTCCGTCTTCAGGATACAATTTGCTGGCGTATTCATTTAGCAAATTGTACATTTCCTTCACGCAGTCCTTCTCCCTGAAGTTACACGTGCAAAAAAAGCCTCGAAAGCCGGGTTCCAAGAAGTATTTGTTTCTCCGCTTTCTGAAGTAGAACTTTTTCTTCTTTCTTGTATCACCCATTGTGTGGCAACAGACGATGTACCCTTAAGGAATCGATATGAACGCTATGGATTTGTGATATAACTGATAATATTACGTGTATTGAATTATGAAATCATAATATCAGAGAGCAAAAGCACACCCATGTCAATTAATGTCAAACAAGCTCTGAAAATGTCAAACTCAATTTGACAGTTACCTACTGACGGACGGACTGACGTTCCGTATTTTTTTCTTTCAGTAATTGCATCACACGGTCGGTGAATATTGCCAGCATCAAGTAAGAACATTTGAATCCATTTTTTTTCTTTGATCTCATACTTATAATACCAACCTCACTGCACAAAAGGAATAAGAGTTTGCCTCCAGGCGTGAGCGTGCATCGCATAGTTGATAGCTCAATAATAATGGAAGGATTTCAAAATAAAAGTGATACTTGTAATAAATAAATATTTTATTAACACTCCAAACTAAAAACATTTATTTTATCTACAATTAAATTTCTTAAATATACTCATAAGTAAATCCTTAAAATTACAAAATACTATAACAATACTTTTGAGAACTATGATTTAAAAAAAAACAAGGATCACAAAACAAGAAGACTACTTGTCGAAGTTGCAATACTTGGTTTGCATCACTGTAGGTAGATTCGTAACAACTGGCTTTTTTAGTTTCGGACAAACTGTTATGCTGAAACAAACAAATATAACTATTATTTATTTCATAAATCTTATATAAGTTCATCCAAGGATTGATCAGTTCTAGATGTCTGATGAGATGTATGTAAAGGCCTGTTTAGAGATGGGAAGTAGACTTTCATATGCTGCAGTAACTATTTAACCATGACCACAGCAAACAGTACAGTGTGGTGGTTTAATTATAAAAGTACTTACGACTTATAGAATTTGAAATGTACTGACTGAGAGTTTGAGAGTACTGCCTAAATTCCATAGTTATTTCATATAACCTTAACGTCATGTATAGTACGGTTCACGAAAGATGACTACAAAAATATGGCAGCTGTCTGCTCATGTATACTCATGTGGAAAAAACTTAAGATAAAATATTAATATAATGTTAAGAAACAATATGTAATATTGTAAATGCTAATTATGAAATCACCCCACGCTTCCAAAGGGACCTACAAAATGCCTTCTGGTGGTCATCTTTCATGAATCTATCTGTACCTTGCAATCCGACCATTTACAAATTGATTACAGTAGTGGTGGCCTGTAAATTACAATAATTATCTCTCAATTTTATTTAAATCAATAAAGGTTTTGTGGTGTCGATCCTTAGTAAAATATTTGCATCAACTCCACTTCATCAATTTCAACGAAATAAATAGGATATCTTGCGTCGTGGTTGTCATGGACACACATAACACTAGCGGGCCTAGACAAAATACATTCTATAATCAATAGCTAATAAAAAAATGTATCGGAGTTATATAAGCTAACGATCGAGATCACGTGACATTTGTTATCTAAATGTCAATGTCATACACTTTTCATTCTATTCTACAAGCGTTTAAGATAGTAGAGTTCACTTTGTCTAGCCCCCAAAAGGCAGAAACACCCACACTAAATTCGGACTCGGACCCTTCGAGTTACAGCATCCAGCATGAACTTGAAATTCTAAATATATTGCTTTATATACTTACTCAGTATTGTATTCAATAGAGGAGATCTTGAGGTACTCTATGTAAATATTTGGAGATCGCAGCAACCGCCAAGTCATTGGGTTGAACAGTTTAGTCTCATATTTCCACTCCACAATAACTGAGAGTGGTGGATAACCAGTGTCTTTGAAGGCGATCATCTTTTTCTCTATGTCACCTGGGCGATAATATTTTCTGTAACAAAGTGATTTTTTTATATAAAACTAATCAATAGGGCCTATGCACAAAAAAATCAAAATGCATTCCGTAAAAAGTTTGCACTAAGCCACGCTTGGAAATTGGTTACTTGTAAATTTATCTTTAAACACTAATTTTTATTAATTTTTAAATCACTAAAATATTAGTCAATAGGCATGATGACACTATAATGTATCAAAGAATAAATGGTTTTACAGAAAAATATATGCTAAAAAAGTTCTAAAATATGATCCCGTTTTAATATAAACATTAAGAAAAGATTTTCAATAAAATAAAAGTATTAAATACAGCAATCCGCCATGTTATCTGAAACGCCAATCAAAAGGAATGACGTCACGTCTCAGTAAAAGTCATCGTGTTGCTTGAAGTTTGACGAGCAAGCCGACGCCATGACACCTACGAGACTTTTCGCGCTTAATTCAAATTACATAGCAGAAAATACATTAATTTATTTACGTTAAAACTTAAGTTTATTGCTGAAATAAACTTTTTTTCGAAACTAGGAGACGTGTACCTACAATAAGGAAAGGTATTTAAAAAGCTGTCATCATGCCTATTGATTATGAGTGATATGTGACGTCACAAATCATTTTCTTATAGTAAATGACACATCACGTTTTGACAGCTCGTTTAAAGTATATCAATTGATTTGGTAGTCCAAGATCGGATGCCATTCATGAAAATTGTTATACCCTCAATCAATATTATTGAAAATTGTTACACTCATAAGTCTCATAACCAATTGTCTATGTAATTTGATTGAATACCCTAATTGTGAGGTTATACACTGTCGCAAAATTTAAACATAAAGTAATGGCCCCTCTACTTTCAACGAGAAGTTGTTAGAAAGAAATGGGATTACAAATTGATAGGCACTAAAGGAAATGTTTACGCCCATTAAAGTCAATTTCCATAACAAATTAGTACATGTAATTTGATTGAATATTCTAGTTATACTCTGTTGCATTGTGAGAGACAGTTACACACTGTCAGAAAATGTATTTGATAGGCACTCAGCATTGTACTAATAATTTTTGAACATTTTTTTAATTAAATAAATTTGCTTTTACTGTATATAATCTTAATAAAACGTAACTAGAATATTTGTGTACTTTATGCTTTATGATTGTGTCGATATTACACATATAATGCTCTTATTTATCTGTAAAGTTTTACACGTCCGCGTCATAAAGTTTGTTATTGATATAAAAAACCAATACCTATGTCGCAAAAGTTTATCATTATTTTATAAACAATGTCATTTGATAAATCAGTTCCGTGTAAACATTATTCAAGTACATAAACAATAAAATTTATCTATACCTTTTTAATTTAAAAATACTTATTTTTTACTGTAAAACATTTCCTGAGGATACATAAACATGTCATCGGCTTTTTTCACGGTTATTTTCGACGCCTAACTAGTTAATAAGTTAATTTAACCTTAGTTCTAAAATGTTTTAATATAAAAATACATGTTAAATTTTATCTGAAGGTAGTTTTATATAAAAAATGTATGTTAAATTTGATCTGAAGGTAATGAATTTTAATATCATAAAAATTAGTTTCTACATTGTGTATGCATTGCAAATGCAACCGCGATATCATCACAATGTTTATTTTTCCTTCCCTTGTGTGAAAGATGCCCTACAAAAACGGGGCATTATATAAGATTGCAATCAATACTTACGGTTCATCATCCAAAAACTTGTGATCACTTTTGTTGTTATATTTGTCAACTAGTGTCACTGCAACTCTGCCGACCTCAGGACCGTGGATTATACTTTCACTTGAATTTGATACCTTCATTGTAATTTCGTAATGAACTCCTGAAAAATATACCAATGTTTTAGTTTATAAAAATGTATAATCCGGTCTTGGGACTACCAAATTAATTGATAAACTTTTAATTTGCTATCAAAACGTGACATCTTCATACATTTAGTACGAGAAAATGGTTTGTGACGTCACAAACCTTTTAAGTCAATTGACTAAATTTTAATTAATTTAAGCGGCAGGAAAAAGTATGTATGTTACTGAATTAACAATTATCCTGCTTTTCAAGCGTATTGTAGTGCAACCTTTTTAAGGAATGCATTTTGATATTTTTTGTTAATAGTGTCCAAGACCCTATTCTTGTTTGTATATATAGTCTTTGGAGCGCTATAAGAAAAATTCATAACATTTTCGTATACTTACTGCAAAATGGTTTATTGGATCCTGTCATGGAGTACAATGCGATATTTGAGTTCGTATCGACATGGCCCGACAATTGTAACCGCTTGTACGCTTTATAGGAATGATACCCCATAGGTATGCATAAATGCTTGTTATCACAGGTCGTACAGTTGCCTGCTAAGAAAGCCTGGAAAGAAATATATAAACAAATTAAGGTCAATTTTACATTAGTGAAATAAGTTTTGGTCTGAGAATAAACATCATAATTCTAATTCAAGTTTCTAGTCAAAATATCCTTGGAATTAAAAGTTATGCTACCCCCTTAGGTTTAAATAAGGTTTTTTCTACAAACTCACGAGCAGAGATAAAATTATATGACTGCATCCTGGCATCCTTTATAGGATTATTTTAATTTGCAGATTACAAATAAATCAATGTTAGATTGTTGTTTATGTATAACCGAAGTGTATATACCTACGATGTATGGTTTGTTGACCTTGTTACAACTGTGTGATCCACTGGTAAGCAAAAATAAAGTGCCCGTAGTACAACTAGTACCTCATAGACATATTTTTGCCGATAGTTCATAGACCTATTTATGCCTATAGTTCATAGACGAATTTTTGCCTACGGTACTACCAATGGAACCACGCGGCTGTATATAACTATTATTACGGATGCTACTAGAGGTTTCTACAGACACAAGTATCAATTCTCCTCATTAGAACTGCACTTTATCGCAATAAACGGGTAGAAAGGCGCGACGCTCTCCGTAAAGAACTCGTAACAACTCGTGGTTACAACCGACTCATCGCGCAATCTGCTGGTACATGCCACCTTCACCAGCGTACTACGAACTGACCATCTCGCAGCCCGGCTGGATGGATCCGCCATTCGGGAAGATATTGAGTATTGTTGTAAACCAAATGTATTTTGGCGCCATCTAGCCTTGCCGATTGTAAAGCGCCATCTATGGTTCTCTTTCCTTTCATGAATTACATACTAACTGGAGCAAACAGTTCACACAGAGAATCATAGATGGCGCTACACCTGTGCTGCTTTAGCGATATCGCTGAAGCGGCCATTACATTGCAAAATTGTCACGCACGAAGATTAAATCAAAACGTCTCCAAGCCAGAGTTTCATTTCTCCCAAACAAGTTGGTGACCCCTGTGAAACGTGGAATCTGCGTGTGACGACTGCCGACGCCGCCGTAAATTGGAGAAATACCTATACAGGCGACGCCGCCGAAAACCCGAAAACCGGCGCGAGGGCCGGACTGGATTTCGGAACACGTGCACGCTAACCACAAGGAAGAACACGACAACAAAACGCTGACTGATCCCAATTGCGCGGACTGCAGCAAATTATCAAGAAGGAGCGACGTGGGAACCGAGTGCCACGCCGCAAAAACTACTTGGAGACATACATAACCTCAACCGATGACCACGTGCAACTACGACCACGTCTCGACGTGCTTCTAAAGGAGAGTGAGCTGGTTCCTTTTTATTATTTTCTATTCCAATCCCTCTATCTTTCTTTCAATTACAATTAACCAATTTTTTTAACCAATTATGGACGATCTGCAACTACTTTCACGCAGTAGGGCAGCCCACAAGGGTAAACTTACCCAATTTACCAAATTTATCGACAACTTGTCAACACCACTCAATGCAGATGGTATAATAAACCTCGAACTACGTATCGAAAATGTAATAGCAACTTTTGATAAGTTTGATTCAATTCAAACCAAGATAGAAAGCCTGTCCGAGGACACCGATACTCAAATCCTCGAACGTGCCAAAGTCGAGGAACCTTACTTCGTGAGCCTAGCCAGAGCCAAAGGTCTGGTTAAGGCGTTTACGGACGAACATATTAAACCTGAAGCCAAACCATCTCATAATGAATGCATTGACTCAATAAAATTTCCCGAAATTGCATTACCCAGTTTTAGTGGTGACTTTAGGGAGTGGCTTGAATTTAGAGAGACCTTTGATGCCTTAATAAACCAAAGTTCATTAAAATCAATACAGAAGTTCAAATATCTTCGCAGTTGCCTGAAGGACGGAGCTCTCGAGGTTGTCAATTCAGTGGAATACTCGTCTGATGGCTATCAAATGGCATGGAGGCTATTATGTGAGCGTTACAACAACCCACGCTTACTAGTTTCAAACCACCTGCGATCTCTCTTCGAAATTCCATCCATTTCCACTGAAAACGCCAAGTCACTTAGAGCATTAATTGATAATATAAACAAGCATTTGCGATCACTTCACACTCTTAAGATACCTGTCAATGATTGGGACTTAATTATCATTTATTTTATGTCAAACAAATTACCTCCCTTGATGCAACGGTCATGGGAAGAAAGTCAAAACTCAAATGTGCTACCTTCGTTGCAGGACTTTAAAAACTTTGTACGGAAGCGAGCTGACATTCTCGACAACATGAATGCTACTAAACCTGGAGGCTCGGATGCACGGAAAAGTTTGGTAACCACATCCTCAAAGTCAACTATAAATCCTTCGTGTCCACAGTGTAAAGGTAGGCACTATCTTAACCAATGCAACAATTTCTTGGCTCTGAACGCAAGGGAACGCTATAGGGCTGTAAAATCATTTAAGTTGTGTACAAACTGCTTAGGTAACAATCACAATGTGACCAATTGTCGCTCTTCGCACTGCAAGTACTGCAAAGGTAGGCATAATACACTTTTACACATTGATAATGTGACTCCTTCTACGATGCATGTTGCGCAATCAACCTCAAGTACCTCGCTGCACTCTCACCAAACCAACCAATCAAGTAACCAAGTGCCAGTAAGGGAACTCGTACAGCCAGCTACAAATGCAGGTTCAATCAATATTCATACACATAATAAGGCGGTAACCGCCCCCACCAAAAATGAAAAAATTGTATTTTTGTCCACAGCAGTGGTCCGAGCATATGACTCGCGACATCAAACCCATCAATTGAGAGTCTTACTAGATAGTGGCTCACAATCCAATTTTATTTCTGAAAAGGCCTTTCAATTGTTGAATCTATCTAAAGGAAATATCAACATGGAAGTGATAGGTTTTAATGATAAGTCAACTAAAATCAAAGATTATTGTAACATCAATATTGAGTCAAATGATAGCCAATTTCAAACAAAACTTACTTGTTTAATTGTGCCACAAATTTGTAACCTACCAAATTATAATTCATCAATAATTAAAACTAAACTCTTGAACATTCCAGCTCACATCAAGTTGGCAGATGAAAACTTTTCCTCTGCGGGTGAGGTTGACTTACTCATTGGGGCCGAACTATTTTACAAGTTATTGTGCATTGGAAGGTATAGTCTGGGACAAGGCTATCCTATATTACAAAAGACAAAGCTGGGATGGATAGTATCAGGGTCTTTAGCAAGTCCCACACAGGTACGATGCAATTTATCATTAAAAACTCAATTGAAACACTTCTGGGAAATGGAGGAATGTGGTGATAATCCATTCACCTCCACAGACGACCAAGTGTTGTCCCATGATGACAAACAATGCGAGGAAGCGTTTATGACGCACACCCGCAACTCTGAGGGCAACTTTGTTGTAAATTTACCATTTAAACTACCTATTACCTCTTTAGGCGAATCCAAGCACATTTCTAAACAACGTTTTCTGTCATTGGAGAGAAAATTTTCTAAAAACAAAGAGTTTAAACAAATGTATACTCAATTTATGCGAGAATTTGAACAAGCAGGGCACATGGAGAAATGTACTGCCTCTGACGTCCCTCTTAATTTTTTACCACACCATGCTGTTGTCAACCTAGAGAAGTCTACAACACCCCTGAGGGTAGTTTTCGATGCCTCTTGTCCAACCTCGTCCGGGTATTCTCTAAATGATATTTTGCACAAGGGCACAATCAAACAGGATACACTTATCCACATTTTATTACGATTTCGATTGCACAAATATGTAATTAACGCCGACATACAAAAAATGTTTTGTTGCATACACATAAATGCTGAACAGCAACCTCTACAATGCATTCTGTGGAGAGAGGAGCCTCACCATGAGCTTCAAACTTTCAAACTAACAACACTCAGCTTCGGACTGAAACCTGCGCCGCACATTGCAACGCGCTGCTTACTGCACTTGGCACAAGAAACTCGCACTGCTTTGCAACCACTTCCAGATGCAGCACGGTCGTCAACCGAGTTGTCGGTGGCAGCCGCAGCGGCCGCAGCGATCGAGGAGCAGTTCTACGCTGATGACTTACTTCTCTCAGGTGACGATGAGCACAGGGTCGCGCAGGTCGCCCTGGAGGTAGACAGAGTCCTGCGCACAGCTAACTTTCATCTACGTAAGTGGAAAACCAATTCAACATATATCCAACAAGTACTACCTACACAAACAGAAAGTACAACAACAACACAAGGCGTCCAACTTGGACAAACGGGGGATAGCTCACACAAAATATTAGGACTTGAATGGTCCAACCAAAATGACAATTTGAATTATTCAATTAACTTACAACCTATACCAAATAACGTAACAAAACGAGTTATTTTATCTCGAGTTTCAAGTATCTTTGATCCTTTAGGCCTATTAGGCCCAAGCTTAATTCTTGCCAAATGCTTCATCCAACGACTATGGGTGGACGGGTCGGACTGGGACCAACCTATTTCACAAACTCTCTTAAAGGATTGGTTAACATTTTACAATTCACTTCAATACCTAAGATTGTTACAGATCCCCAGAGTAGTTACAATAAGCAATTATATAACTTTCAAATTATATGGGTTTGCAGACAGCTCCACACAAGCATATGGGGCAGCCATATATGTGCTTACAACTAATGCACAAGGCCAAACTCTAGTTCGATTATTATTTGCAAAAACACGAATAGCACCTTTAAAAACTCAAACTATACCCCGCCTCGAATTGAGTGCGGCGTTATTGTTGGCAATCAATATGAAGGATGTGCAGTCAGCACTCAAAGTACCTATAGACGACATTCAGTACTGGTCCGACTCTACCATCACGTTAGCGTGGATAAACACAGAACCTCATAAGCTCAATACATTTGTAGCCAACAGAGTTACCAAGATTCAAGCTCTAACAGACCCGTCTAAATGGCGCTGGGTTCCTAGTAACGAAAACCCTGCAGATTTGCTCTCAAGGGGAGTTTTACCAGATAAATTGGTTAACTGCACATCTACCTCTAAATTTTGGTTTGAAGGCCCAACATTTCTGAGTAAACCACAAGGTGAGTGGCCTCTAAATAAACAACAAACCCAAGAATTAATTGAGCTTAAGGCAAAACAATCCCCACACAAAATATTATGCAACACAACACAAAATGGGGCTAACAACAGCTCGTTGATAAATGATTTAATTTCAAAGTGGTCCAGTGACACTAAGCTATTTCGTATATTTGCATACATACTAAGATATTTGCACAATTGTAAAAACAAAAATAACAAAATTACAGGTGCAATTTCATGTCAGGAACAAAGGCAAGCTGCTAATAAATTGATAAAATTTACACAAATAGAATCATTTCCTAGTGAATACAAACTACTTAAAAATAATTCACAATTGCCTAAAACCTCAAAACTTTTGAGTCTTAAACCATTTATGGACAATGAGCTTATAAGGGTGGGTGGTCGTCTTAGTCAATCACACTACGAATTTGACAAAAAACACCCCATCATACTACACAGCAATCACACATTAACTAAGCTAATTATGAGGAACGAGCACGTCCGCCTCATGCATGCAGGACCCCAGCTACTGCTGTCTAGCATGAAGGAGCAGTACTGGCCTATCAAGGGTAAGCTTTTAGCAAATAACATTTATAGAGAATGCGTAACTTGCTTCAGAGCCAAGCCACAGGCAACAACGCCTATTATGGGCGACCTACCAGGTCACAGAGTGCAACCAGCACCACCATTTTACACTGTGGCGCTAGATTACGCGGGTCCATTTCTACTTAAAGATAGGCAGGGGCGTGGTTACAAAACTTACAAGTCTTATATAGCTATTTTTATATGTTCTTCAACGAAGGCCGTACATATTGAGCTTGTTACAGGTCTAGAAACTCAGAGCTTCCTGTCGGCGTTTAGAAGGTTCATAGCCAGACGCGGGAAGCCACGAGTGGTGGTGAGCGACAACGGCACCACCTTTCGGGGTGCAGATAGGGAGTTAAGGGAGTTATACGATTTTCTTAACACGAGCTCTAACGAATTGACAACCTCGTGTACCGAGCAAGGTATCGTATGGAAGTTTGTACCTAGTTACTCACCTCACATGAATGGTTTGGCAGAGGGCGCTGTTAAAAGTTGCAAATATCATTTAAAGCGTGTCCTGAAACAAAGTCTACTTACCTATGAAGGTTTTTCAACAGTATTAATTCAGATAGAGGGAATCCTTAACAGCAGACCTTTATGTCCTATTCCCTTTTCCGATTCCGAAATATTCCAAGTCCTTACACCAGCTCACTTCCTGATAGGAAGAACTCCAGTGGCACTACCAGATTATCAATATGACGAAGTCCCTACCAACAGACTTAAATACTTTCAACAACTCCAACAGATCTATCAATCCTTCTGGAGGGGCTTCTCAAGAGACTACGTGGGGCTACTCCAACAACGAGGCAAGTGGCGGAGCTCCAAGGGACCCACTCTGGCAGCGGGCTCCGTAGTTCTCATCAAGGACAAGCACGCTCCACCATGCCAGTGGAGACTGGCGAGGATCATCGAGACACACCCCGGGGGCGACGGAGTGACTCGCGTGGCCACACTGAAGACATCCCAGGGCTCCAGCATCAAGCTTTCGTTCCCGAAGATTTGTCCTCTACCAATAGAAGATAATCATTAACTTACTTATTTAACTTAGCACACTATTATATTATATTATTTTTGCCTGTAACTTAGATTCATATTTCTTAATACGTAATACTTATTTCAAACAAATGTATCTTAAATTCATACGTTATAATTTGGTAGTACTCAATTATGTAGTATTTATTATGTAGCATTAAGTTAGTACATTCCAATCTTTATTTGTGAAACTACAATAAATGTTTATGTTGTGTGTGTTTCATTGAAATATCATCAGAGTAGGTGGACAGGTGGATAGCTTATTTGAAACAAATTAATAATACACAAGTTATTTTAGATTTAATTTACTGTAACCTAATTAAACTTATTAGAAATATTTAAATTCTTTAGAAATATTAAATTTCAAGGGGGGAGCATGTTGTAAACCAAATGTATTTTGGCGCCATCTAGCCTTGCCGATTGTAAAGCGCCATCTATGGTTCTCTTTCCTTTCATGAATTACATACTAACTGGAGCAAACAGTTCACACAGAGAATCATAGATGGCGCTACACCTGTGCTGCTTTAGCGATATCGCTGAAGCGGCCATTACATTGCAAAATTGTCACGCACGAAGATTAAATCAAAACGTCTCCAAGCCAGAGTTTCATTTCTCCCAAACAAGTATAGTTACATAATATACACATACTACATAACTCGCTCACCTCATTCAAAATATATTGAATCGCATCGTCGAAATGCACTGTATCGCAATGAACGGACAAGAAGGTGCAACGATCTCGGTGAAGAATTCGTAACTTCTCCAGAGGTTGCCACTGACCCGTCGTAAAATCTGCTAGATTGTAGCTAGTCGAATCCGCGGCTCCGGAGATAGGGACATAAGTTAGTACTCGCCTCATTCGAACTGCACTGTATCGCTATGAATGGGCAAGATGGCGCAATGCTTTCCGTGAAGTACTCGTAACTTCTCTCGTGGTTGCAGCTGACTCGTCGCACAATCTGCTGGTACATGTCGCCGCCCTCGCCCGCGTACTGCGGACTGACCATCTCGCAGCCCGGCTGGATGGACCCGCCGTTCGGGAAGAAGTCCACGTGGCCTATCGCCTCTGATATACCGAAACCTGGAAATGAATCAGTATTGAATAAGAAACTGAAAAAAAAAAAGTTAAATATGTTTTAGCTAATCGGGCGCGATGGGGTTAAGCGAGCCAGTAGCAAATTCCATGCGTATTCGTGCTTCGGAGGGCACGTTAGTGTAGCGACACATCTGCGGAACGTACGGCGCCGAACCTTCGGAACGTACGGCGCCGCACGTTCGGCTTTAGTTTCGCGACACATCTGCGGAACGTACGGCGCCGCACGTTCGGCTAAATAAATGCGGCGTCTTGTTCAGTGCGCTACGCGACGGAAAGTTACGTGGCGTTGTCGTATATAGACTAGTCTGTGTCGAAACTTTGCGCGATGCACAACACAAGCCGCACGTTCAGCTACGCCCGCCGCCCGCCGAACTTTCGGTCGCGCAACGCGTCGCGTGATGTGTCGCTTGCTATGCAAAATACATTAAATGCGTTTTAGCTGAAAAAACCGTCCGAAGGAAGGTTACGCACTACGCAGAACGCGGCGTAATTTCGACTGATGTGTCATAGATAACTTGAAATACACTGCGAGCGTATTTAGCCGAAGGTTCGGCGCCGTACGTTCCGCAGATGTGTCGCTACACTTAAGCATTAGAGCAGAGTGATGAAGTAATCAACAGCTTCCAGCAGTAGGAAGTTATTTACTTGGGTTGCCATGATATTTTATTCTTATTTATAATATAACGAAATTCTCCCAACACAATGATTTATTTAGATTTAAAGTTCATTACAGCATCAATAGCGTACACAAAAAAACTTAAATCCTGTTCTTATTGTCAAAATTATGGGTCTGCATATTGACAATATAACCTCACATACGAATAAGGTTTTTAGCTTTCGGTAATCGTCGTTTAGGTATTAGAAGAAATATATCTGGAAACCCTGTCCATCCATATACATTGCGTATTATTTTCCAACCATCCTTCTATCCATCTGTGGTTTTTTTTTATTTGAATTGAGTTTCAGACGAGCATGCGGGCCTCGTGGTGTTAAGTGATCGCTGCAGCCCATGGACATCTACATACAACCTCAAGCAAGCATAGTTAAGTCTTCTCTGAGGTCGTATGTAGTTGCGTTGCTACTCCGAAGGCTGGTGGCCGCCTCATGTAAGTGTGGCCGGCAACTGCACCTTTCCACCGAAAAACAATGGAATTGGTTCACGGCAGAAGTGGGTGCAGCGGTGGTACTTCCTCGGGCGAACCATAATAGTTCTACCACCTACAAAAGTTATAAGGTTATAAGTTTACTGCTGGACAAAGTCCTCCTCTAACGTTCACCACTCCGTCCACTCTATATCCCGCGGCAGCTACACTAAAATAATAACAATAAACAAAAGAATATTTACCTGAGAAATACAACGGTTTAGCGTTGCTGTGTATGATGTCCACGTACTCCGCGTCGGACCGATCGAGACGAACTAACGTCACAGTGTTACTGAAGTAAGGCGCCGCGGGATCCAAGCCCGTTATTCTTCCCAGCTTCAAGTTATATTTCTGAAAAAAAAACATTTTGAAAATGCTGCTACCCTGTAGCTTCAGGATTAAGAAAAGGGCTACGGTATCCCCTGCCTGATCGTAAGAGGCGACTAAAAGGAGACTTCCGGGGTTGTGGGCGGTGTGAGTAGGAGATCGATCCGCCCAGTCAGCAGCCCTGGGAAGGACGGCGGTGTGTGCGTGGCCGCATGCCGCCGTGAGTGCCTCCTTGTGCAGGATAGCACATCAGCTCTCCCGAAGATGGGCCCATTCCGGGCGCCGTGCGTAGAGGAGACTGGTGCGTTCCAATGGAGATCCCTGAATCCTCCCCAAGCGCAGAGGCAGGCCACCGAGGGGATTTAGTGCGTCAAATCCCACATAACCCAGTATCCTCTCCCAAGGTACCGGGTACATTTTAAAGGTTAAGACACCAAAAAAAAGATATATTGTGTAGTATACTACTACAGATGTTCTAGGTATGTCCGAATTTTCAATCCTCAGCTAAAATGTTATATGCGGCTATGTCATCGAATAAATGTTAGCGCTGTCATTGTTATTCTAAGGACATATGAAAAGGAACGCAATAATCACTTATTACTTTATCTTGGGATTGAAAATCAGCCCTTAAGATTGTATTTGAATATCTTAATACCTTTTGAAGAGCGTGGCCACAGTAGCCTCCTAAATGCGCTCCCAATGAATGCCCGATGTAGTGGAAATTATTCAGATTTGACAATCCTAGTATATCCTGTAAATAAATAATGCTATTGTAACACAAGGGAAAAGTCAATAAGTAAGTACCTAATAATTGATTACCCCACAGAACATATTAAAAGAGGTAGAATGGCAATAATGCGTCGTTTATATATTTTTGCAATTTCAAATCTAGCCAATCTTAGCGCCGCACAATCACGCGATTTCAAATGAAAGAATCAAACCTAAGTACGCACACAAGCACGCGATCGCGATCGCGTGTTTTTGTAGAGATATGAGAGTTACTCATATCCTTGGCGCGTCTGCCCCGCCCACAATTCCATTCTAACCTCTTTAATATGTTCTGTGGATTAACCACAATACTTTTCATTAACATGAAAAAGATAAGATGTCTATGCTAAGACATCTTTAAATAGAAACTTTAACATTTACACATTATTACACATACACATATTTTACTTTAACTCTCACAATACTTCGATACCAAATTCGAGTATAATAACGCTTTAGCACTCATACTGAAGAACTGCCAAGCATCAGGGTTTTGCGATTATTTTATACTAAACATCCCAGGTTTCAAATCGACGTTCCAAAGTCAATATAACATAATAATATTATTATGTATATTTATCAAATAATCTCAATAATCATATATTAAATTATACATGTATGCCTATTACATTAAATTTGTTGTTGAATTATTTATTCACTTATATTTATTCAAATTATTAAATATTGATATATTTTATAAAAAAAAATACATTTTATGAACTCAAGTGAATTATCAAATTAAGGTGTGTTATTATATTAATTATGTTTATGGGTTAGTATTATAGGTTGTTTATATTATGTTATGATAACAATAGATGCTTAAAGTATGTAGGCGAAAATCGACCAAAACTGGCTACACCACTTTTAACCTCTGTACGTTAAAATCAAAGGTAAATATTACTCGAAACTAAAGAGTACATCGGTATTTTAGATGCTGCGATTTAATTGATTTCATAGCGCTATTATGATGGCTCTTTTTATTTAAATGTTGTTGCAGACGAGCTGACAGACCTCGTGGATATGCGGCTACTGCAGCCCCTATCCTTAAGTAATCCCCAGTGTTGCCTGAGGTTGTATGCAGTTACGCTGCCATTACTAAGGCTGATGGTCGCCATTGTCATGGCCATTAGCCATAACCGCACCTTTCCGCATAAATATAACAGAATTGTTCCTAAGCAAAAATGACGGCAGAGATGATACTTCCTCTCCGTACCTTGCAAGTTCTATCACTTCTTGTATGAATACCAACAAAAAAATCCTTACGAAGCGTGCGTATTTGGTGTGATTTTTTTGTAACAAGTCGTATTAGTTTACTATGTAAGATTAGAATAGAAATACGGACTATTTGAGCAGCGTGTGTTGCCAGTGATGACCTACGGCGCTAGACGTGGTCTTTTACCTTTTCCGCAGGCTCAAGGACGCTCGGCTAGCGATGAAGAGCTAGCTACGTTTGGTGTTTATCTACGCGGCTGAATTTAGAAATTATGAAATTCTTCGCCGAAAGCCACTGGTTACACAGGAGCAGATGGAGTGGTGAACATTAAGGAAGGCATGTCCAGATGTGGACTTTTAAAAAATAAAACAAGTATGTAAAATGCATTGCAATCACTTACATGAATACTATGTATAAGATGAGCGGTCATAGCGCCCACTAGCCTGATATTGGCAACGGCTTGTCCGTAGGGAGGCTGAGCACCTCGTCGCCAATCTACCACCACTACCGTCGCCGCAGAATTACCCTCCAAATTAAGGATCGCTTCTGCCATGTTTTGTATCTGGAACATTATAGGTGATATAGTAGTTGCGTTTTTGTGAGCTCCAGGAGAAAAAATAATAAAATTGCCATTAAAAATATTTTTGATAGTGAGTAAAATATTCAATATGTTTTAAAAGACTGACTGCAAATATTGTATTTCCAAATTTAGTGCATAGAAAAAGACACTGCATTTTTTTAACATAATGGAGCAGACGATCGTGCCTGTCACGCGGTGATAAGTGGTCGCTGTAGGCCTTGGACTTCTACACTCAACCTTTAGCAAGCCCGAGGTTGATAACCTCATGTACGTCTGGTCGGCAACAACAGCGCCTTTGCACCGAAACAAGAGAATTACTTTACAGCAGAAATGGGTGCAGCGGCGGTGTATTCCCGATGGAACCACGAGTTCTACCACCTAATGGTTTCATTTAGTTTCAATGTTATGAAATCACGCACGTACCCATAACTTGTGTCCGCCTTCCAAGAACCCATGTGCTATGAAATAAAACGGCCCTCTCGAATCTATATTCGCATTTCGTATTTTATCCGTATCATCCGCATGTAATATAACTGGTATCCTTCTATTACGTCTGGTGAAGACTGCGTATCTGAAATGAAGATAAAGTTTGTTTAGGTACTAATTATTATTATTTATTAATACCTACTTATTTCTACTAATCTTAACAGATCATTGGAAGGGTCACAAGGCAAGATAGAATGCATAACATTTTATCTACTACTCGATAAGTTAACGCTTACTATAAAAATATGTTCCGTTTATTTAGTAACGAGAAACTTCTAAAACAATATGTGCTCAAACACCCACACCTACAGAGCCTAAGTCAAAGGTCATTAGTCCCTATTTTGATATCTACTACTCGTTGATAACGCACACATTGCAACAGAAACATTAGACGTGTTTATCAAATTGTGGGAGTAGATAGACACGTCACAATGCAATAATGGGACGTAAATATTTGTTTTGTCTTCGGTAATGATGGATCGATGTCACGGACGAGCCCCCGCTCTTATCAAACTACATGCTGAGACAGTTCGACTGATAAAATGTAGCGGTGCATTAAATGACATCAGAAGTTGAAAAAAACTGTGATTGGTCACGGGCAGACCGATGTCGATGTGGAACATGTAAATTATTTTGCACAGATTATGTATATGCAGAAAAGTATAGTTTAAGGCAGAAACAAGAAACAATCAAAAACAAAAGTGATAAAACAAATAAAGGATTATAATAATATTATCTCTTAACCACATGTATTTTACCGTGTAGGTCTTCCTGGTCTTCTTTTTTATTTATGTTATGAATAAGTGACTGAAGCACTTTACCGGTTTCTAAATCTACCTACGGCGTTGTTAATTAAATGTGGGATTAAGAATACCGGTATATAATTATAGTATACCCTGCCTTATTGTAAGAGGCGACTAAAAGAGACTTCCAGGGTTGCGGTCGGCTAGAGTGGGAGCTAGAACCATCTAGCCAGGAAATTGACCTGTTTTTTGAGCGTCGCGCATGTAGGACACCGGCGCGGCGGCGTGTTCTGCTGGCGATCCTATTCGAGCGCTGAGGCATGCTATCGAGGAGGTTTTAGGGCGGTATGAATCCCAAATAATCCGATATCTCTTGCCAGGTGCCCATTTTGAAGGTTTCCCTCGATAACAAAAAAGGTCCCTATTACAAACAAAATTTCTTGACTCCTTCTCAATTATGACAAGACGCCTGTGCCCAGCAGTGACAAATATTAAAAATACAAAATATTAGTTAAGATTGCAAAGCCACTTTCATGTTATATTGAAGTATACATAGTAAATCATAAATTTACTTTCTGTATGTGACCTGAACAATGAATTTTAAAAATAAAGGACTAGGCTAGGCTACAAGACAGGTTCTAATCACGATTATATCTACAGTCAACTTTATTTTTTATTATTATTTTTAACCTTTTTTGTACGTCCCACTGCTGGGCACAGGTCTCCTCTTACAAGTGAGAGAGATTTAGGCTCTAGTCCACGCTGGCCAAGTGCGGATTGGTGGACGTCATGCTTTCGAGAAATTATGAATTTCTCTCAGGCATGCACGGCGATGGAGAACATCGTAATCAATTAAATATCACGATATTTCCAATCACCGTGGAGCAGCGATAAATCGCACCTAAAAGGTACGCGCCGAGGATTTGAACCCGGGATCGGTCGCGTGGAAGACTGCGGTTTTTTACGACTCGGCCATTGTTGTTTATACTACCTTCTAAAGTAAACATTAAAACTGCACTTTGTACATACTCGTAAATCAAGTCAAGACCTCGTTATCGTAGGTTAAAAACATTGCAATTAGGTGCTAGTACACATCAATAAGCTTACGTAGAAGATAAACAATTTAATCTTAATGAGGAAAATAGCCAACAACTAGAAGCCACACCCACTGTATTCATTCATGTATTTCATTTAGCATAAATTATACTCTGTATTTATTTGGCTTCGCTTTTTTAATACTATCTATGTAGGATAGGTATTACGTACCTATTAGTTAAATTTTGAATACTATTGTAAGTATTCGCGCTCGCTCAGAGAGCGATGGAGAGGCTTGGTATTTCTCTACGCGACAGAATAAATAACGATGAAATCCGTGGAAAACGAAGGTTGTCGACATAGATCTCAAAATCTGCAAGCTGAAGTGGAAATGGGCAGGCTATATACTTAGGGAGGACCGACAACCGA
This sequence comes from Pyrgus malvae, assembly GCA_911387765.1. Lineage (NCBI taxonomy): Eukaryota > Metazoa > Arthropoda > Insecta > Lepidoptera > Hesperiidae > Pyrgus > Pyrgus malvae. The sequence continues at coordinate 18,107,581 of OU426951.1, read as the reverse complement.
TGGGGAAGAAAGGTCCTTGAATGGCGGCCACGTCTCGGCAAAAGGAGCACAGGCCACCCTCCAACCAGGTGGACTGATGACCTGAAGAAAACAGCTGGTAGCCGCTGGATTCAGAAGGCCCAGGACCGAGAGGAGTGGTGAACGTTAGGGGAGGCCTATTATGTGTGGTGTTATGTCCAGCAGTGGACTATAAAAGGCTGATGGATGGATGGATTGTAAATACTATCCAAGTTATTTTTACATACAACATCTTTTAACATATTGACTGGAATTTACGCAAGGCAAATTGTATTATTATATGATTCTTCAGCCATACACCATCAAGGGAAGCCTAGTAGATACACAGAAATCTAGATGGCTTAAAATCCGACATTTAACTCAAAGACAAAGACAAACAAAGACAAAATTATTTATTTGCACGAATATGGGTAATACAAAAGTTGTTTTATACATTTAATAGTCCGCCATATTTACCACAATAAGGTATGTAAATATTGTTAATAGAAATCAAATTACTGGCTAAAATCTAGCCAACCAATTTATTAAAGTATTAAATTTACGATGCATATTAATTATTGATTTATATATTTATCCCATATTTTGCTTTTTTTATTTTGCGTTTTCGATAATTATTTATACGGTATTTTTATTTGGGCACCCAATTCACTGGGTTTTTATACACTGAAAATAAAAAAAGGCGGCGGGAAAACCTCCCAGGTTTTTAATTCCGTAATCCCATAAGCCCTCATGAAGTTAAAGTTCATCGTTTAGAAATTGAGAAACCGAGTAGTACGCTTTTGTAAATAAGAAAGTTTTAAGTGCTCGTTTAAAATCACAATTTGTTTTAGATTATGAGGAATTCAGGTAAATTATTATATATTTTTGGTCTCATGCAAAAGACGCTTTTATGGTATTGTTTTGTTTTTGATTGCATTGCACACAATTTTTAATCATATCTTTTTAATTTTAGGGTTTCATATTTATTTATATCTTTTTTACCATTACGGATATTTCGTAAATATATAGGGATGGGCTTGTCATTATTTTTAAATCTTGAAAATGCGGTTTACAAGAATCTATTTGATTTACTTGACATATACTAGTAGAACGAATGCATTTCTTTTGTACTTTAAAAACCGTTTGGTTCCCGTTGCGTTACCCCAGATTATGAGTTGCACCAACATATACATGTTATGTACTAAGGAGAGCTGTTTTGTTTACTATTTTTGATAATTTATATAATGCAAATGAAAATTGATTTAATTGTATGCAAACATGTTCCGTAAAGGACTTGTTGCAGGGGTTTTGGCGGAAACTAGATTGCGGCATGTAAAAGTCTTTAGTCTTTCTTGGTGTACCTACATATATTTTGAGGTATAACGAATATTTTTATTCAATCATTCTGAGACAGAGTTGAAACTATCAGTCCTTAGTACAAAATGAGGATGTTAATTCCGACTATACATCTTTCAATTGTTGTGTAATCTTCGGGTGATGATGATCTTTGAAATGATCTTTAGGGTAAATGAAAAATATGCAGTTAAATATTAAAGGTCGCCCTCAGATTCGCGACCTTAATATGACAACAGAAAGTAGGTAGTCAGGACCGGGCAGAGTAGCCAATGTTAGTGGAGGGTTATATCACATGAGTAGGTTATATCGAGATCGAGCTATGGATCTATAAAAGCTGATAGATGGTGGGTTTGGTTTTTGTTATGATGTCGTAAAAGACGTTTGAATTTGGCGACACTGGTTCTCGTACAAAAAGCACGTTAGAAAAGTTACAATAATAGTTGGTAATATGTTTAACACCACAGTTTGATATAAACACTGGCGGTCGGCCTGTATCTACTACATATTAATTGTTTTTTATTCTATTTTTTATAATGATAACATCAGACACCAATACGCAATCAAATATTGTCTGTGACTGTCAATAATTATGGAATAACGACTTAATCGCAATCATAAAATCAACTGTCACCAAACTAACTACTAAGGTAGAAACAATTAATAAAAACCTACTTAAATATAACAAAATATTTAACTGACGTTACATATAGCACCAAAAACAAAAATTTAGGTAAACCAATCATTCAAATCTGCGAATCTCCTACCTCGCCGAGAATCGAATCATGAATAACGAAATCAATTACCAGTCCTGCAAAAATGTACAAGTTAAAAATGTAAATATGTACTTACAGAACTCCTAATGTATCGGGCGACACTGGAAAGTAGTTGTCAGGCCGGTTCTCTGTCCACGGATACGCCTTGGAAAAGCACCCGTAAATCCCATAGCACCGTTCGATCTCCACATCCTCTTATAAAAAATAATTTCATTATTCATCAAGAACATAAAATAAAGCATTAAAATCGCGTAAAATATTTATTTAATATGAATATTAAAACGTTAAAATACACACATACAGTTAAATATCAAAGTAATCAGCAAAAGAACTTGGGAATAACAAAATAATTTTATTAATCATCAAGAACTCAAAATAATGCGTTTCAATTGCTTAACATAATTTGTTTTCATGATACTATTTTTATGAATGCACTGTGTATGTAACTTTACCACTACGTTAAATACACTAAGTACAGTATTTTACAAAAAAAAAAATTAAAAAGCTAAAAAAACTGCAATCAAAACTCAAACTGAACTAACCAGAAAAAGTGCTCGGATAATTCGTGACACCGGTGGAGTTGTGTTCTTTCATCAGTACCATAATGGTCTGCAACATCAGCGTAGCACTTGTTCTATTATACATTGTCACCACGACCACCTCGGCGAAAGTGCAAAACAAACCGCAAACGACCACGTGTCAGTCACAATGTCCTTATCGACTCCGTTTCAGTGTAATACGATCAACGCTTGGCTCCAACAGTACCGTACATGCTAATTGTCCAGTTCACAATACCGATGTGATTCGTCTCCGATGTTTATATACGGACTCGTAAATGCACTGAACACAACCTCCGTTGGTATTTAATTACTTAATAGATCCGCATTGCTAGTTCGCAGACGTTCCGGGATACCGATAGCAGGGGTTACGACGTTATCAATCCGCAGTTATTTGTTAAATACGATTGACGCACGAAGAGTCGGCACGATTGCGAAAACTTAGATACCCACGTGACAAAACTTTTCGATTGTTCGCCGGTGGGTTGAAAGTACCCTCCTAAAATATATTTTCTATTATTTTTTATGTGTCTTTCTTTACACATCAGTATTGATTCGTGATACAGAATTCGAAATAAATTAGAATTCTAGGACAGTACAATGCATACGACTTTACTGACTGCTTGCTGAACTATTTCTATATTAAATAACCATTTAGTTATTTTGTGATATAAATATCTTCATTCCCTTTTATCTACTTCCGCTACCCAACGCGATTATGATATCTACATTATTTCGAAGGATAACTTATTTTAATGATTGTTGTTAATGCAGGTCAAAGGGGAGCCTCATAATAAGATAATGAAGGTATTTATTTGCCTAGGTACTGAAGTCAAAAATGTAAAAAATTTAACATGTTTCTACGAAAAAAATTTTTTTTGCAGCAGAAAAATGAAAATGAAAACATTTTGGATTTTTATCTGGATAAAATGGCACTATCTACAAAATTTATGGTAAAGTGTTATCATTTATAATACAATATAGTGTCTGTAGTAATTTTGTAGATAAATAAAAAAATATATGGATTAAAAACTTTTCTAAAATAAACTTTTATTGCAAAGTAAGAGACAGTTAGTTGTACTAAAATGTAAATAATAATTTAATGAAAAAGAACGAAATATTAATTTACATGTATGCATTGTACAAGCCTTCGTTGTCATCAGAACTGATGGTGTATTTTTTAATATCGGCTTAATAGGACACGGAAAAGTGGGGCAAATTCAGCTAGCAAGATTTGACGCACACAATGTAAATTACAAACTAAAACGGCATGTTAAATAAAATAAAAGTTTGTAAAAATATTCACGAAGACATAGAATGTATATGAGGTATTGCTGTGAATAAGTGTATTTTTGGAAGCAGTACTGAATCTATACAAATAAATAAAATTGGAGTGTCTGTATGTAATATTAAAATAACCGCTTTTTACTACATGCATAATATGAATGTTTATACGGTACATGGGCGTTTTTCAAATCTTTTGACCATTGCCATAACATAATGTCCACTGACTTATCATTTATTTTATTTAATAGTTATTAGTAAAATTATCATGTTTAAAATTGCAATTGATAGCAAATTTCCACAAAATATAGGTATGTAAAACAAGTAAAAAATATTATTTGATGTGGCAACCATGTTTTGACAGTTTAAAATCGTTTGGCCGTTTCTTTTTCGGGCCTCTCAGATTGGTTAAAAACCGTTACTTAGTGCTCAGAGCAGTGTGTCGACAATAACGTGTTCCGTTTAGTAAATTGATTTTGAAAGGTAAATATTACTGTTTTAACACGAACATTGTTTGAAGGTTTGCACCAAGTATCTAAAAATAACCGTAGTTTATTAGAATTATAAGTTTTAGTGTATTTTATATAAAATATTTTGATGTAAAGTTATAAAATGCACTTTCGTAACGTCAGATGAGTAACGTTACATATAGCCGGAATGGATTTTGTTACTAACTGGAATTATAAAGCCGAGTACTGAGTAATAAAAAAATAAAGTATTTCCTTGAATTATTTTTATACATCTTGTGCAAAAAGTAGCTGTATAATTACCTACTAGAAATATTCAAGCTGAAACCACCTTTTACCGATTTCAAAAAAGGAGAAGGTACTAAGTTTCGTCTGTATATATTTTGTTGTGTATGTTCACTAATTTCTTCGCCAATTACAGACCGATTTTCAAAATTCTCTTTTTATTCGAAAGTCTATTTATTACTCCTGAGGTGTTCTAATTACCAATAAGTCAAAATCTGATGATGGTATATCAGTGAAATCGAGGGAAGCCCTCAAATTTTATAGACACATACATTATTTTTCATATACTTTCTAATGCAATTCAGAAATTTTTATGTCTGATAGTCATCGTCTCATGGCGCTAAGCTGGTGAAAAAGTAGTGATCCGATTTAGATAGGATTTTCCCTGTTCATATTTTTATGATATTTTATAGGTATGTGCACGGTGCAGTCGAAAATAAATTTTGGGTCGCATTGCAGGTTTTCGACATAACAACCTCCGATAACCATTTTATCCAGTAAGTGTAATGGTAGTATTTCTGGACATTGACAAGTTTTTGACTCGCGAAGATTTAAATCTACTCAAAAGAACTCAGTGGCCATGGAAAAGAACACACTTTATACTAGCACGACAATGTTTTAACTGCAACACTTATACTGAGACAAACGCCGGAATACCGACTCATTTCGTTATTTTTAGTAGCAGACAAATAATTCGTCTTTTGAACCATACATTTTTCTGGTGGCCACACCTGTTCATTATTTACTATTTATGATCATTTTCCCGACGACGAATGTGAATATTGCAACAAGTAACAAAGCTATACCTACAATAACATAAACAAAAATGCCACTTACCGGAGCAAAACCAGAAATAGGACCGATTATTAGAATTGTACTGAGTTGTTAATTTTACAGTTAGTAGTGTGAACTAAACTTTATGTTCCTTTTAGTAACTAAGAATTCCAGTTAGTAATTTGTAAAAGTGAGACTTAGTTTAGAAAATGTTATTTTTTTGTTAATTTTATAAAAAGATGATTAATGTAACAACTTAATATTGCTTTTTTTGATATGTTTTACCCGAATTTATAAGAGATTGAGTTTAATATGTTGTGTCTTTTTCATAACAGAGTATAATTTGAGGACATTGTGAAACAAATGTTACTAATCGGAAGTATTTTCGTTAATAATTTGTGGAAATATGCTGAAAATAGTTTTTTTTTTTCTAATATATTGAATGTAACTAAGTTTAATATTAACAAATTTAAATAAAAATATACAAAATACACTGGTTTTTTATTAAAAAAAGATATATTAAAAGTGTTACTAATTGGAACTATCTATGCCTTGAGTGCTCTATATAAACTAATTTTTTGGCTTAACTGCTTGTTCAACTATAAAACAATTGGTATTTTCAAAAAGCTCACTTATTCAGCTATCTAAAAAATTTAAAAAGAAAATCAAAATAATCTCTAAAAAAAATAGTATTCCAGTTCCGTAACGGTCAGCTTTTTTGAAAAACGCCCACATATGCCAAAATAACATTTTTTACAATTTTTGTCTGTCTGTCTGTCTGTTTGATCCGGCTAATCTCTGAAGCGGCTCAACCGATTTTGACGGGACTTTCACTGGCAGGTAGCTGATGTAATAAGAAGTAACTTAGGCTACTATTATTTTGTCTGTCTGTCTGTTTGTTCCAGTTAATCTCTGAAACGGCTGGACCGATTTTGACGGGGCTTTCACTGGCAGGTAGCTAATGTAATAAGGAGTAACTCAGGCTGCTTTTATTTTGTCTATCTGTCTGTTTGTCTATTTGTTCTGTTAAAGCGGGGTGAAACCGCAGGGCACAGTAAAAATGATCTGCGAAGGCAAAGATAATAAAAAATAAAAGCATGGGTTTCGATTAGGACTTATGAAATCTGCGGAGTATATTCACTTCATGTAAATGATCCTGTCTAACGCGGGTGAAACCGCGGGACATAGCTAGTCCTGGATATTTTTTTGCCATTTGACAAAACTATAAATATAACAAAAGCACAGTTCTTTACGACCTACTTTACTAATAATAACACCACATGGTCTTGAGATAACATAGATGAAAGGCAAAATGAAGTGAAACTAATTAATATGATTCCTATTTATAGAACTGTTCGTGTAATTCAATTAGGGAGATAATAGAAAATATGGTGACATTCGTACGAAACTCGAAGTAAACAATATTGTGGACTTTGTAACAGTGCTTTGATAAGTCAACTTGGGTTTAATTAAAGAATTATTTTGTTTAGCAATTGTTGTAAAATGACTGATTAATTTAATTGATAATACGACATCTCAGAAAACAAGCTTTGATATTTGCCGAAATAAACAGCAAATGACCTGAAATCTTCACAATATGTTACTTGAGCGATGTTGACAAACTATTTGCTGCAAAAATTCCCTTCCGAAATCCTTGAACTAAAAATGGTAATATCAAATGTACTGCATTTCAAGAAACCTTTCTTTATATCATTCTTAGATCTTAGAATAAACAAGGTGATATGGATGTAACATATAATTAAAATATGTAATTTTATGACTGACAAGACTACCATCTGAAAGAGTTCCTCGAGATACGAAAAATATAGCACAGAGCGCCCCACGCTTTTTTCCCATTAAAACTAGTATTTTTAGTTCATTATTATTTCCTGCTAAATATTTAGGATTATTTTTCACTTTTATTTCGATTTACTTATTGTTAAAAAAAATTTTTTTTCAACTAGTTACACTCAATATTTTTACAAGTCAATATAATAATATAATAGGTTTGTTATAACCTTGAAACCTGATCGTGTTCAAATTCCATTACGTGGCCTTTCTCACAAGTGCAAACTCGACTATGATACGATATTCCATCATGGAATGCCAGTTCCTACCTTCCGGCTTCATCATCAGACCTTGAAACCTAATCGTGGTCAAAGTTCATTACAAGACTTTTCTAAGAAATCCAAAAACAGCTATGATACGATGTTGCATCATGAAATTCCAGTTCATATCTTCCTGCATCCATCATCAGATCAGTTCGACAGTACCATATTATTGTATTGTCATCAGAACTACATACAGCTGCCAATTTTCATTACGCTACGATCCTTGAAAGATGGTTAGATTCCATTACCTAGTTACTTACTACCTGTACTTTTACGTATTCTGTGGTTACATACAAGTCGACCTAATAAAAGCATGTTAAAAATTGCCAACCAGTGCCAGATAGTCTGGTAAGAAAAACAGCAAAGTAAATAAAAAGCTAATGTCTCGAAAGCGCAAGTAAATACTGTGGGGGCTTGGGATGCGAGAGATGGTCAGTTCTATTGCCTTTGCAGCTTACCAGAGGTTCAGCATAAAAGAACTGGCAGTGATCCAACTTTGTGCTTAAAACCGCAGCATAGGCTAAAAAAGACTTGACCATTTAATCAAGCCTCTTTACCTTTTTTCGGCTCAAGAAGGTAATGTACCATTTATTATCTTTTATACAAATTGCGGCACTACTTCAAAAGAAAACATCACATCCATGTGTGACTTGAAACTTACAAAACCTCTCCAAATTTACCGTTACTTAAGTTTACCGTTAAATCAGTCAAACATCTCACTATTCAGTCTTAACACTTTATTAAACGGTGGTCCAGTAAACACACAATCTTAAAACAAATAATTCATGCAAAAATATATTACATACTCGTTTCAAATTACAATATCAATGTCCACATAATCGATAAATTATTCCACAATAATGGAGAAATGTCATACAAACCAGCAATAAAATACGTACCCAAAATATTTAAATGTCTATAAAATTCATAAGCATATAAATTCACTCACTTGTGAAATAATTAAAACTATACTGAACAGTCGTTAATTGACTTTCCGTGACTTATTCTTAGACGGGGTTGAAGAAAAGTTGCAATTGAATGTCAATTCTTCTGTGAAAATATCTGACATGGACATGCCTTCATTTTTGCTTCCAGACTGTAAAAATCTTTCCAAATCATCAGAGGTCACATTTTCTTTATCGTTTAACTTAGCCTCAGAAAAATGGAAGCCAGTAAATTTCTTACTACTACTTTCACCTGTAGGGTAGAATTGCATGCTGTCACCAGTGGTCTCATCTTTGAAACCACTGTCGACTCTCATCCAATTGATGTTTGAAATTTCCTTCAAAGCAGTCTTATTGTTGCTGGTGTTCAACTTTGATGAACTAGTCACGGTCAACTCCGACGGTTTTATGGCACTTTCGTAGTAACTAGAAGCATTAGCGTAAAACGTGTTTTCATTAAAGCCACTGTCAACTCTCTTGAAACTCGTTGTGTTATCGCTTGCATATTTGGTACTGTTGTTAGTATTAAAATTATAATGAGATGAAGAATCAGTCAAAAAATTGAGATCAACTTTGCTAAAATCTATCTTCTTATCTTCCATACATAGTGGGTTCTCTGAATTATCTAAGCTACTGTCTAATGACATGTGCACAGGACTGGCAGTCACTGGTGCACGAATTTTACTAATTTCATGGGAAAGTATATTTATTTTACGTTTCCCCTTAATAGGAGTATCATCTAATAGATTTATATGATGTATTTCAGTGGAAGACTTTATTTCTTGAGATATCTCTCTCAATGATTGCACTTTAACTAATTGTTGAATGCTTGTGTCTTCTACTATTGACCAAGACGTCACCTTATGTTGTGAAGGGCTGCTTTCAGAGTCAGCTGAAATAAAAATACAAAACTAATAACATGTTCACGATTTTAATTTAAATTGACTGATCACCGAGGACTCAGGGATTCTGAATATTATAATGTCACCCAGTTTCAACAAAACATGCAAAATTTGGACCCAAGAGGCAAAAACAAAAATATACAAGTCCATAACCTTGATTCTAGCAATATAAACAAATCGTGGATTTAACTGGTGGAAAGCAGGTAGGCCGCGACATTTGTTTTTCTAATGTCAAAAAAATTTTTTTTGAAGTTATACTTCTTTTGGCATGTTTGGATGATAGTGAATTTGTAACCTGCGCGCGCAGGAACGACAACGAACGACAGGATGAAGGTAGCCACAGAATAGAAATAATAAAAAAAAATAACACTGAATATAGTTACAGTACTTGAATGTCCATACTATATAGTAGATAGATATTCATAATTCAGTCAAGCCAGTGTTGAGAAATATAGTATTCATATCAATAATTAATTTTAAATATTAATTTAAAATAATTATTTTGTTAAAAGGTTTTTTATTTAAACAAAATATTTTTGATTGATTTTGATATTTATCGTTGATTACTACTGCATTTGAGTTATTTTTAACTTTTTCATACACCAAAGAAGTATAACTTCTAACGCGTGTGCATATAAGTAATAAGAACACACACTCTTTTTTTTTTAAGAAAAATGTCCGTCAATACCTATTTGGACTCTTTTTTTTTAAGAAAAATGTCCATCAATACCTATTTGGCTACAGAACAAGTAAACATTTGCTAACCTTGTATGTTGCTGTGAAATGATCCATCGATGCTCATATCCATACTGAAATCCAATTTCTGCACTGATCTGCTCCTGTTTAAACTGGACATACTAAGACTACGTTTTTCCGACAATGAGGTCGAACCACGTCTATTTTTATGTGGAGAGCTTTTCAATGAGGTACTTCTTTTTAAAAGAGACTTAGTTGGAGTGGTTTTACAGAGGCAAGATCCTTTCTTTCTACTCTCCGGCTCTGACACAACACAGCTGAGACAGGTAGCCATAGCTTCTGATTCAGGTGATGTGAAGTTATTTTTCTGTAAATAAACACAAACATGTTATCACACGAAGGGGCGATTATTCAATCCTCAGATAGTTATTAGTCAATTAATACTATTGCTGTGCTTTTGCTATGTGATAAGAGTGGCAATGACAGTGCTAACATTTATTTGAATACATTTATCTGAAGTTATAGTTATCTAATGACGAGTGTGGACAAAGTTACAGTAAACTCTATGTTGTAATGAGGGGTTGCATGACTTTGGTCAAATCTGAGATTCATCAAATCAGCAATTGGACAAATTTGATATTGGTCAAAGCTGCAGTTCGTCAACTAGTTAGTTGGTCCAATCATGAAAGCCAAAATAGGCTATTGCTCAGCAAATTATTTAAGTACTATCAGTTTTAAAAAGGAAAGTACCTCATGATATTTTTAATTACTTATTTATTTAACTCACATTTATTTACAAAAAATTCAAATCAAACAACTGTTTCAAAACGGTTTAAAACATTATGACACATTTAATTTTCCATACAATATTTTTTTACTATTTTATCTACTTTTGCATATTTTATGATATAAGATGTTTTCCTGTGATTCTCATCTTCTTTTTTAACTTTTATAAGATATTTCGCTTTTATTAAATACTTACGAACAAAAAATATTATTTTTTCTTGCATTTTATACTCTAATCTCCGATGCGAAGCTTCGGCTGCGTTGTTAGCACGATAGCGTTCATGTGCACAGCACCACATGTCCCGCGTGAAATCATTTTTTGCCATTGCGCGATAAAATATTTTGAAAAAAATATGTCCTTCATAACAAGTAAGTTAAGAGAATTCAAAATGCATGTTTTCATTGACTATATGGACTTGACAAAAAGCGTATTTGGAAAATTTTATGATTGGACCAACCGACGACTTGTCGAACTACAGCTTTGACCAATATAAAAAAATTGCCCAATTGCTGATTTGACGAATATCAGATTTGTCTAAAGTCATGCAACATAGGGTTAACTTTAGATCAATAATGTAAATATTGGAAAAAGAAATGTTTTTAGCAATGGTGTCACCAAAGCAAATATAACACCAATTTAAAAAATTCCCAAGGTGAAAGGTAAAGCATATTATCAGTGCATAGCATGGGGTAAATTTTAATGTTTAAAAAGTTACACAAAATTAAAAATTCAAATATAAACCTTCTGTATCCAAATGTAATTTTTGATATTTTATTACCATCAGCCATGGATGAAATCTACACAGTTGTTGCAAGACATAATAAAAATAATAACTGCTTACTGCTGTAGTACTATGCCCAATTTACTACTATAATCAAATTAGAAGATCTATTCAAAAGTAAAAACTATAACCTTATATTCATATAATACAAACGAATATTTCCTTACAGATAGATACTTACCTCTTCATCGCTGGACGTGGCTTTCGTGACGGGAGATATGGACACTGAGGCGAGAGAAGACGATGTGCCAGACTCCGGGTCCATTCGTTTCGGCGTCTGAAACTCTATAGGGCTAAAGCAAGGCTCGCCACAGTCCACCACGTCCAATATCTTGTTTCTGTACGGTTTGCCAGCGCCCACACCAACTTTCTGCAGGGGCGTGCCAAATGTACGCTTCATGCCCTTGGTCACTACGTCACGGCTCTGTAAATATAAGAATTAATTGAAGCAGGCATGGCTAAAGCAATAGTATTGTTTGTATTTACCCTTATTTTGAAGAAAAATATTTTGGGCGCTGTTGGGTTACATAGGGTTTATCTTATAAGGTATATAAAATTCTCGTGTCACAATGTTCGTTCCCGTACTCCTCCGAAACGGCTCGACCGATTCTCATGAAATTTTGTGAGCATATCGGGTAGGTCTGAGAATCGGCCAACATCTATTTTTCATCCCCCTAAGTGATAAGGGTGGCCCACCCCAAACATTTAAACGCGGTACGGAGTTCACGGGCACAGCTAGTTTGATATAAAATACTTTTCATCCATTAAACAGATGGGTGATGATCGTTTCTAGTTCGTATCCTCTACTATATGTACTTTCTTTTCTAGTTGTTACATAGGAGTACAATCATTACCTCTTTTTACCTAAACATTTCCAAATCTGATCATGACAATCTATACTAATACTAATAAGTAAATAAAGCTGAAGAGTTTGTTTGAACACAATCTCAGGAACTACTGGTTCAAATTGAAAAAATATTTTTGTGTTGGATAGTCCATTTATTGAGGAAGGCTTTAGGCTATATACATCATGCTATGACTAATACCAAAGTCCACCCGAACCAATTCGCGGGCGGCTAGCGGCCATTTAATATATTGTCCAAATGTTCTGCACACATTCAAATGCATAGTAAATTTTTATAAAAGATCTTTTGTGTACTTAGTATGTATTACTCAATAAATAAACAAATAAAAGATTTAAACTGGTTATACTTACTAAATCATCTGGGCTGAATATCACAGGAGTGTGAGATTCATATCGAGAGGGTGGACGGGGCTCCACATGTATCTCTTCATCAGTTTGCTCTGAATCATAGTGTTCAGCGTCACTGTGCTCTTCAAAGAACAACTTCCGCCGTAAAGACCCATTTGCAGTAATTTCATACTCATCTAATAAATGACTTTGGTCCTGGAATGGTATTAAATAAAGTTAGTTAATTTTTTTTTTATTCATATGTGAATTTATAATGCTTAAAGTGTCTACTTATTTATTATATAACACAAGAAATAAAATACTTAGTTTATCTTTCATAATATGAAATAATATAACATTATCAAAACAATATATTATATTTTTTGAGGAAAAATGGTCAGTTAATACTAAAACTAGTTTCTCATTACTATTTTTAAAATTTCGATAAAAAGTAGCAACTAGATTATATTCCTATCTATGTCCGTCAGAAAAAACGTATGGAAAAATAACTCAAACAATTGTGCTTTTAATACAGTTTATACTAAGTAAATACAGTTTATATTTAGTATGAGACATAAGCGAAATTGGCCCTAAAAGTACTTGAAATGTGTTTTTTTACCTGAGTGTAGGTGCAGAAAGGCAGCAAGACACTCTCAACTTCTGGAGGTAGAATTGGTGGCAGAGTCAAGACAGTCTGAGCTGAAACTATATAAATGACATGTTTGATTAGTTATATAATTCCAGTACAATAAATACTGTATTCGCTGTATACATATACATGTATTACATAATACATACATAATGCAATAAAAAAATATAACATGACATGTGTTTTATTTGTTTGATTTCAAGCACCTCTTCTCTAGGCTTTTGTAGGCGGTAGAACTATTATCATTCACCCGGGGAAGTACCACCGCTGCACCCACTTCTGCCGTGAACCAATTCTATTGTGTTTCGGTGGAAAGGTGCAGTTGCCGGCCACACTTACATGAGGCGACCACCAGCCTCCGGAGTAGCAGCGCAACTGCATGTGACCTCACACAATACTTACGTATGCTTGCTTGAGGTTGTATGTAGATGTCCATGGGCTGCAGCGACCAATAAACACCACGTGGCCAGCATGCTTGTCTGCATGTAACATGTAATACATATTCAATGCAATAAAAAAGAACATGTACTTTTTTGTTTGATTTCTTTCAAGCATTTCTGCACAAACAGAGAGCTTATTTAACAGAAAGTAACATAGACTGTAATTAAATTTGAATAAAATTAAAGTTCCTTGAGAAAATTGCAACAATCCGAAGTACTTATTTGAATGTTTAAAATATTGATGATACATAATGATTATGAACTAATAATTAAAGTACTTATTTTAATGTATAAAATGTCAGCAAAAATAAATGCAATGCTCCTCATTGAGCAGGAGTATAAACCTGTAGTGTTTCTTAGTAGATCATTTAATATAAAAACTGAGCTCAAATAGTGATGAAACTGATCATACATTATGTAAATAATAAAACAACTTATGTATGGATTTTAATTCACAAAATGAATTAAATCATATCACTAAATTAGAAAATGATTATGATTACGAAAATCCTAAAAAGTCTTATAACTTTAAAAATGGTTAGGTTTTGGTTGGGGTGTAAATCAGTAGGTAACAATGTGGACTGTGGACGAAGGTCAAATTAACCTGGAACTCTGTATTCTAACAGACAGTCACAGACAGATTGTAAAACTATCTAGCACACTTTATTATAGTAAATTCTCTACAAACCAGCACTAGAGCAGTGTAAGTGTGTAAGTACCAGGCCGCCCTAATAATTGGGAGACCCCTCCCCAACAATGGGACCCAATAAGAATTGTAGCCAGTTATTTTTGTGTAGCCAGTTGCTTTTTGATGACCCGCTTGGCACAATGGTTACCATGCGCCGGACTGGCAATTGAGGGGTGCCGGGTTCAATTACCAGCGAAACAGAAATTTGAATGATAAGTTTAAATTTCTGTTCTTGGTCTGGGTGTTTGTGTTCCTGTCTTTGTATCCATGGTACCCACGAAACAGGGTATTAATTACCTTACTGTGGTGCTATGAGTGTGTGTTATCTCTATGATACAGGAAATCCTAATGTGGAGATATGAGTGTAAGACTTTATTTACAAAAATCTATCTTACCATCCTTTGTTATAACAGATTTTTCTTTGAAGATGCTTGTTATCTGAACACTTGTGTCAATAGAGGATTGAAGCAATGGCCTTACTTTCTTGGAAGATTCAAGTGGGCTTGGCATTACCATCTCTTGAGAGAAAAACCTGTGAATAACATTAATCATTATAAATGATAAAAATTTACTTCAAAAGTATTTCCAATTTATTTGATACTTTAAAACAATTACAGTAACAATTTGCTTTCCTTCATTATTTAGGATAGCTTTTCTCAATTTATATAATTATAAACTTATTGTCAAGGATGATTTTTCCAATAAAATAAACAAGAATTATTTTCACTGTTATAAAATCTATTGATGTCAATAATAGTTATTAGTTGTCTATAGCAGAAATAGAAAAGAAAAAAATACGAAACCTTTTCTAATTCAAACTTGTGTTACTGTATCTAAAATTTATAAATGAAATGGTCGGAGTGTCTCCACATTAGTTTATCTCCTGTATCTCCAAGACGAAAACTTTGCTGAAAATTGATTTAATAATTTCCTTATTATGTTTTAAATAAATCTTTGCTAAATAACATACTTTTCGGTCGCCTCTTCTGCAATCCTCTCCATAACGGGATCAGGAGACGGTTCAAACTGACTGTTGCACACAACAATATCCGTCGGGACCAAGGTACATGCTTGATCTATGTCCCAGTTAAACGAGCCACTGCTTTTCTTTTTGTATATCTTGCACATCCCCGGGCTGAACAAATTGACATTGTACAAAAATTAATGTAATTGAAGTGCAGAATGCAGATAAACTTTCAACGAACAAGACAATAGCCCAGCAAGATGTTTTGAGTACAATTTCTTACCTGCATATCGGCTTATGTAATCTCTCAATGAGAGCTTTATCAAAAGGATTACGAACTTTATTTTTTGTTGGAGGGGTTGATTTAAAATTTGTATTTACACCATCGTTTTTAGCACTCATTTCGAAAATAACGTAGTTTATGACAATGACTATGACACTGAATGAATCTGTCTGTCTGACAGTGTGACCATCTCAAAATTTCTAATCCTGCCTTAGATTGACTAGAATCCTGCCAAATCCTGCCAAAGTTTATTGTGAAAATGCCAAAATAATGCCAGTATATTAATAATGTATATAATTTATCGTGGAGCGTAGTTTTAGTATAGCGCAAGCGATTTAGTATAGTGCCATCGTCATAGGCGTGATGGCAACTTACAATTCCATGCCTTACAAAATGCCATGTCAGGATTGTCTTTAGTTAGCCATGATGATGGTAATGGGTCTTTCTCCCACTCTGCTCTGTACGCTCTTTCATACTTTCGCTTCATTTTACCAAACACACATTTATTGATTTACTCCTTAAGAGGAAACGCTACCGCCGTATTTCCATACAAGTGTATTCTCCTATTTTCTTCCTGGATAATGCTTCTAGAGGAATGATTTTTTTGTGACAATATCTAAGTCTGCTGCAGTTTATTTTTTTCAATCAACTAATTAGATCAGAAAATATGACTTCAAAAATCGTAGAAAATGCCTCTTTCATACAGCCTTAATCCAACAACTGCAAAACAAATTTGAAAGGTTTTTACGACCAAATAAAAACATAGCGACATAGACTTATTCTATTTCTTGATATTTGTGAAAAAATATATTTAATAAACTCAATTTTGAAGGAGGGAAGAGGACAATACGAAACCTCGATTTAGTAAGAAAGTTTGTAGGTATAATCGGTCTG
Source organism: Pyrgus malvae (assembly GCA_911387765.1). Taxonomy (NCBI): domain Eukaryota; kingdom Metazoa; phylum Arthropoda; class Insecta; order Lepidoptera; family Hesperiidae; genus Pyrgus; species Pyrgus malvae. The sequence goes on along the minus strand of OU426951.1, from coordinate 18,090,757 downwards.
AGCTGCATCTGTCCCTATCGCACGCGGCCGATAGCGCAGGGCGCAGCGCGATAGAAATAGTTATTCCAAAATACCTATTTTTCAAATTATTATTTTGCTGAACCCGCGTTTCCTCTTAAACTCGAGCACAAGCACCCAGAATAAAAGACAAATTATGAATGTGGTCGATTTGATTGAATCTATTTGTAATGTTAATACGTAATAATATAACATTGCAAGAAGAATTAACACTCAAATATCAGTTTTATACTTATATCCCTATGTATAAATTAATAGAGTTCATAATTAGATGTCACAAAAAATCTAAGAGAGGTTTATTAGAGGAATTCTGAGGAATACCTGTGATCCTGTGACTAGTGATGTGGTATTGCCATAATTAACATTTAATTTCCCAATAATGCACAGCCTAAAAACAGGGCTCAATCCTGCCAAAATGGCAGGAAACTGCCACATATGGTCACACTGCTGTCTGACTCTGATTGACTAAAAAAAGTCTCTTATAATTGTCACAGATTAGGGATGACGATTTGAGATCGATTAATCGAAGAATCGATTTTTCAGTCCAAAAAGATCGATTTTTTAGATCGATATGTAGTACTGAATCGATTCAGTGAATCGATATTTCACCCTTGAAAATCGAAATTCGATATTTTCTGTTTTGGTATAAACCATAAAATTATTTACAAATAGTTGAATGTACCCGTATTATAAGAGTGTTGCCTGTTAAAGGGTTAATTACTCAAAAACTCGCTAGATAGCTGTGTGTTTAGTTTCCTTAGACTCTATTTGATAGAAAATACATTACGTTTGTATATGAGTATCGTAGGATCATCTGTTCCTTGAGAGCGACTTTTTTCAATTGCCGGAAATATCACAAGTGATGAGCAGAACAGAACCTCACGGATCCCAGTAGACTTAACAGACTCTTGTTTTTAAAAAGCTAAGATATTAAGCATTTGGAAATATATGCTACATTTAATTATTTATTGTATAAAAATTTAAATGTAACCAAGACATTTAGAAAATAAATGTCTTGTTTTATACCTGATCTGATATGGTAATAGAAATAATTTTTATTTTTGAATTCCCTGATTTTACTAATAAGACATCGTTTAATTACAATATTTTACTTGTATTAAATGCGAAGTACTGAACAATATTATATTTTACCGTTTAAAAGCGGTTTTGTTTGTGTTATAAAGTTATATAATTTCACTCTTTTTAGTACTTTTAATTTAATAATCCTGTATTGTGTAAACATAACGATATTTCCACATTATTATGTGGGGCTATATTTGAGAGTTCCCCTCGATTTCCTTGGGATCCCATCATCAGATCTTGACTTGGTGACAATAGGACCACCTCGAAAGTATAAGCTTTCGAACAAAAAACAAATCATCCGGTTCATAAACGACAAAGTTATCCGCGAACAAACATAAAAAAGCATAAATACGGTCGAATTGAGTGACCTCCTCCTTTTTTGAAGTCGGTTAAAAAAAGATCGATTTTTTGAAAAAGGGATCTTTTAGAACTCGATTTTTCGTGAGTCGATTCATTAGGTCACGTTTCGAATCCATTCAAAAATCGATCTTTTTCGGAAAGAATCGCCATCCCTATCACAAATCATAGATTCACTCGCAGACTATTCAGAGCTTAAGGGCCGATTACATTGACCAACATGCAGGGTCCAGCACGCAGGGTGCCCTTAGTGTAGGGTCGGGAGCTTCTGCTGATTACACTCTACGCTAAAAATCGTGCCCAAGCCATAAGAATAAATAATACTACGTAGAACGGAAACTCCCGCTCAAAACGGGCTCAAGGTCACGATATTAGCCTACACTTTAATTTCGGCTAAGCCGACTACTGAAGACGGGCTGTCTCGGACGGGCGCGTCAATTACAATAACGGCGCCAAGTTAATGTGGTGTGTTTGGTTGTACAAACAATTCTAAAACAATGCCAAAGTTAAGTTTTTTTAGTTTGCCCAAAGATGATGCGAGATAAGTAATATTTTTTAAATATTATTCCTTTTCCGTACCTAATTTATCAAAAGGATGTGACCAGTTCTTTTTGTGTAGCCAATTGTTTCACTTTCACTCAATTATAAAAAAAATGTTAGATAACTACAGCATTTTAACATGTCGCCAAAATATTTTTTAATAGCCCCCGCCATCGGTCATTGAACCTTTCTCGATTGTTTTGCCTCGCGATTGCGGCGCCGCGGCACTGGCGCACGCACGTTATACTTAATATGTAATTCGTTTATTTTAAACCTACACTACGTAAGTACTTGCACCTATGTAGGTAAGTAATACTTACTTAAATGGCTTCATTTGGTATGGTACTCATAATAATTTATTATTCATGAGCAGGTATTTATAGTGTAGGTAAGTATTTATAATTCTCATACTTTGTAATACTAAACTAAAATAATGATTTTTAAGTAAAGGAAAACTTATATTTTAGCTACCTATATTATCTATAAAAAAGCAGTATTAACAGTTGACAACCCTGTCAACACGCCTGGGCGACAGAGGGGCGTAACGAGGTGAAGGGGGAAGTAGGTATAAAAATAGCGGCGTTTTCCACCCGGTCAAAGGAGATTCCGTTCTATGTAATTATTATTTATTCTTATGCCCAAGCCCAACTCGATAAATGTTGCCAGTTTATGTAGACGTCACATGTCTTATATGAATAAGACATGTGACGTGACGACTTGTTGTTCTTTAAAAATATATTTTTATAAATTACTATAAATGTTTTGCGGATTACATGTACGTGTGTGAAACTGAAATTTTCAATGGGTTTTGATCAAATTTCTTTAATCTGTTAATAGAAATGTTATATACTATTAGTGGCAACACAAAGCACCCTGCCACCCAACCTCTCATTAACATACACACTTCACAATATTTAGGCCCTGAAGATTGGGGCCTCTAGCATCTAGTCCACCCCAGATCGGGTCCCTGCTCGCAGGGCCCGACGAGTGGTACCGATCTCTAGAGCATGGTATTGCCAACAATATTTTTTTTATTCCTCAACAAATCTAAAAAACATATTTTGTTGCTTAGACTAAGAATAATGTACTTACGTACTATTTTGTTGCTTTTTTCTTATGAGATATAACTAATTTGGCTATCTTGTCTATTGAGGAAGAAGTGTGTGATGCCATAGACATTGATGGTGCAATAAAAGATTTTGATTTTAAAAAATTAGACGTATGAATGTTTAATAAAAGACAGAAGTTTTGTTTTTAATTCTAACATACTTATATTACTTTTCAATAAAAATACAAATATTACATTATAGTATCGTTTTAGTTCTAATTAAATTGATTTGCGATTTATAATATTCAATTCGCTATTTTATATAGTCTTGTCGATTGTCAAGGTGCACCTAATCTTATGTGATAGTACCTAAGTTATATCAATGTATCTTAGTGGTTAAAGTAAAAGAATATTTGTATTAATAAACGTGATAGTAAAACTTAGATAAACTTTTTGATTTAAAATATAACCTGTACAATGCAAAATAATGATGACTGTACCTGCCTATATGATGTCTACCATTATTTTTGGCCGCAAAATTTTCTTCCGCCCCGAGTAGCCGACACTCACGCTACGCCCGCCACTGGATATCGGCTTCGTTAAATAATTCATACAAGTCAGTTTCAGATTTTTTTACATAATATTACACATTGGTTATTAGTTTTCTCATACGGATTAAACATATTTGTATTATAATATTGCCTAATCTGTCAAAGAGAAATCATAATCAAATATAATATATTTGAACTCGTAATGAAAATTATGACCAAAGCTTTTTAGAGTTAGAAAAATGTTTTTCATTGAATGTAGCTAGCCACTTGGGAAATTAAAAGTAAAAATAGTAATCAATTAAATTTACAGTTATTTGCGTTTTGTTGAATGCAAAGAAATACACTACATATTTCATTAGGCTAAAAAAACTTATTTCATTATGCATTCCGCAGGCCCTGGTAGGCAGGGTAGCCTTGCAAAATGGAATTTTGCTCTATTAATATATGACTACGATGATTTACATACGTTTATACGCTTGCCGTGCGTGACTTAGTAAGCTTCCAGAAGTTCCAAGACCTCACAAACATTTCAACGCTATTTACACGCTTGCGACTATATTTGTCTGTTTCGGACAGGTACGTATGGCAGACTTGGTTATAAACGTTGTTTCAGGACTTTCAGGTCCAGTGTATGGCCTCAAATACTTTATTTCAAATATAAGTAAGAACAATGGAAGCCAAAAGTTTCTCAAAGAATATAGTACAAGTTATAAATCCATAGAGACCGTAATAGCTAGAAAACTATGGCACGAACGCGAGCGCGACACCGACATGCCAACATTGCCAACGTCGTAAATTAAATACGTCGCAAGCACTTGCCGTAAGCTTTCTTTGATTTGTGTTCAAAAACCTACACCGGCCCCGATCAAAACCAAGCTCTAAACCAAGCTCTCGCACGCATGCCATGACGTTATTTCTTATCTTGAAATTTTAATATATTAGTTTAATAGAGAAAGATTCCAGGCTCGCCCGACGTTACTTATTTTCTCAGAACTAAAATTCATAGAATAAGGTACTACATATTAGTACATACTATGAGTGCATGCAAAACTAGCGGGTAGTTTAGGCCGACCTTTCTTCCTTCTCTTAGTTTCCTTTGTTTTAATTCTAAGTGATTTTTATGTATATTTTAGAAAATATGATTAAAAATTAATCAATAAACTGCAGACTAATTTCGGCGTCGGTAATTTTTAACACACGACTTTAAAGCTTCAGTTTTATTTTCATTACGCGTTTTGCAAGGTTGCCCACCCTTCCGACTGGGCTCTGTAAAACGCTAACGCAAAAAACCATCTCGGCCCGGTAAAGAAAGTAGTTATAAGTTCTTTAACCGAATGTATTTTTTTTTCATGCAGAAAAATGCAAAATTAACTACTAATTTACTAAATTGATAATTGTGATGATATATATATATATATATATCCAATAAAAAACATTTTTCAAACATAACAAAGGCTTGTTCATAATTTTCATTACGAATTCATATGTAAGTAAATATATATTTTTAATTACGAACTAATTATTGATATAATTAAGCATGACCATGGTTTACTTCATCATTACTGAAACAACATATTGTATAATAACAAATACACACTATGTTAGGAAACTATCTAACAATCACGCTTCCGGTCATACACATAGCGGAATTTCGTGTGTGTCTAGATCAAATATTTATTATATATAAATATACTGCGTATAGGTTGGAAGAAGTGTAACTAGGCGAGACCAAAACCACAATACCTCAGTATATGTGTGAAGCGCATGTGTGCTTGACTATATTAGTGATGCACGTGACCTTGAATTTAACTGTCGATATATACTAAAGCTTATCGATCGTTGTATCTGCCTTGATTACACACAGATCTAACAGTAAAGTAACTAAAATAAAACTACACACACACGAAATCTTTTTATTTTCTTTCAAAAATATTTTATTATATTTACTATAGATAAAATACTACAGAAATTAATTATATATACTACATATAAGTGAATATCAAAGAAATAACATATAGGCATGTATAATTTGCAGAGCCGGATTTCGAGGTTAGGACGCCTCGGGGCAACAAAGGAGTGGAGGCCCCTTAGCCCCAAATTATTTTCCAAATAAAATGGTCATTTTTTCAGTCAGTGATATTTTACTGATTGCCTGATTGGAGTAAACAAATTTTACAATTTACAATATAGATCGATGATTCCTGTTGATATTTAATTTTAATGTAATCAAATCATGTTTGTACAAAGTTCTGTAAAACGCGAAAAAAATATGAAAGGAAAAGTTGTTTACCTACTAGTCTGAAATTGAAAAATTTTTTCGGAGTCTCTATTGTGGGGGCCCTTCTTTTGTGGAGGCCCCAGGCTGTTGCTCCGGTTGCCCTCTCCCAAATCCGGCCCCGATAATTTGGGTATTGAACCAGAACGTAGTTTAACTATTTGTGCTCCTCTATTAGTAAAACATTTTTCTTCAAAGTGCTTGCAGCACACATAGTCGAATATATTGTTGGGAATTTTTCTCTGTTGATCATTCTTAACTATTTTTCCCGATTATTACTATTTTTTGGAAATCTGAAACAATAAGAAGTTTAAATAATTTTCAAGGATATTTTGCAATAGTGATGTTCGGTTTTGTTGAACATAAATATGTATATATAATTAATGGAACCAGTTACTTTGCGTTAATCCATTGTTATAAAGCTATTTAGTTATTTAGTTTTTACTTTAAACATATATAACTTTTAAAAAAATACATACAGCCGAAAACATTATCTTCTCCTTTTAGTAGTCAGTAAAAATTACTGCCTCTGAAATGATTCTGGTAGTATTAATCACTAATTTTTAAAAACATGTTCTAAAATGTACGTAAAAATTAGCACTGAGAATATAGGAAAACGTAAGTACTATTTTTATCTACCTTTAGCACCTAGTAAATTAGCCGTTGGCCGAAGCTAGCAGGTATGATTACGCTCATGGTATATATTATTAGTACATTATTATTAAATCTGGAGGCCCTGGGATCTTGGACTATAAGAAAAATCGTTGTATGGATCAAAACATTGAGTGAATTTTCAAAAATCTAGCTAGTTCATTGCTTAGTGCGTTAAAACCTAGATACCACTGATAAATTATATTTATCTTTTACAATCCTGAAACGCAATGTTGTTCAAGATTTTAGAAGCAAAACTCCTTAATTCTTTGGCAAACTAGCCAAATTTGGCAACACTTGTCTGTTTCGACATAGTAGGTTGGACACGATTTTTAGCGTAGTGTAATCAGAAGCTCCCGACCCTGCACTAAGGGCCTATGAATAAATAATACTACGTAGAACGGAAACTCCCACTCCGGACGGGCTCAAGGTACTTTTTTCATTAATAGATGCACTTTGTTCAATGTCCATATTTTAAATACTTGATATAAACGAATTTTACAAGTATAGACAGTCGAGCCGTCATCAGCTGTCACCCGTCTTACGAATTTTCGATCAGGCCACGTATAGTTGACGCGAGTTAAACATTTTTTACCCATCCCAAAAAAGTGCACAACGCCGCTAAAGAAGTTTTCACTTCAAAAAACTTAACTGTGGCATTGTTTTTGCATTGTTTGTACAACCAAACACACCACAATAACTATCCTTATCCTGTCCAAATTTCCGATCCTTTTAGGAATTTAGAATTGAATAATGATTTCCCCAGCTTGTCATTGGCAAAGTGGTCAAAAGACCGAGACGCCATTAAGGAAAAAAAAACTTGACGCCATTATTGTAATTGACGCGCCGCCCGGCCGAGACAGCCCGACTTATTACTATGTTTAACATGTAGGCTAATATCGTGACCTTGAGCCTGTCCAGAGCGGGAGTTTCCGTTCTACGTAGTATTATTTATTCTTATGCCTGCATGCTAGACCTTGCATGTTGGTCAATGTAATCGGCCCTGATGAAAATTGACTATTGGTGGGAGATGTTGCCACTGTTGATAATGAACTAGAATCTTAGATTAAGAATAATGTTTGTACTTAAAAGAATAAATAATACTACGTAGAACGAAAACTCCCGCTCCGGACGGGCTCAAGGTCACGATATTAGCCTACACGTTAATTTCGGCTAAACAGAATACTGAAGTCGGGCTGTCTCGGACGGGCGCGTCAATTACAATAACGGCGCCAAGTTAATCTGGTGTGTTTGGTTGTACAAACAATTCTAAAACAATGCCAAACTTAAGATTTTTTTGGTTTGCCCAAAGATGATGCGAGATAAGTAATATTTTTTAAATATTATTCCTTTTCCGTAGGTACCTAATTTATCAAAAGGATATGACCAGTTCTTTTTGTGTAGCCAATTGTTTCACTTTCAATCAATTATAAAAAAAAAAGTTAGATAACTACAGCATTTTAACATGTCGCCAAAATATTTTTTAATAGCCCCCGCCATCGGTCATTGAACCTTTCTCGATTGTTTTGCCTCGCGATTGCGGCGCCGCGGCACTGGCGCACGCACGTTATACTTAATATGTAATTCGTTTATTTTAAACCTACACTACGTAAATACACACACAGTACAGTTACACCTATGTAGGTAAGTAATACTTACTTAAATGGCTTCATTTGGTATGGTACTTATAACTTATTAAGTAATATTATTTTATAAGTATTTATAGAGTAGGTAAGTATTTATCATTCTCATATTTTGTAATACTAAACTAAAATAATGATTTTTAAGTAAAGAAAAACTTAATATATTTTTGCGATATTATCTTTAGACATAAGCATTACTAACAGTTCACAACCCTAACAACACGCCTGGGTGACAGAGGGGCGTAACGGGGTGAAGAGGGAAGTAGGTATATAAATTGCGGCGTATCGATGGCGGTCAAAGAAGATTCCGTTCTATGTAGTATTATTTATTCTTATGCTTACACTAGAATCATAAGCTAGAATCATAGATTTTTGGGACTCCCATCAAAATTTAATTTTCACTCCCACCGTGGAGTTTAGGCGGGAAGTCTGTAGGGACAAATTGTGCTCTTGTTTTATTTTCTTTTTTTGGTGTATTTTTGAGTTATATCAGATAAATATAATGGAATTTTTTTCGATGTAGGTTAATGACAGTTAATGATTTTTGTGAAATAAAATAACAGTGCGTAAACATGTTTTTTCGGCTTGCCTCCAAAACTCGTTCGGACTCGTTCTGATAAAGTAGCCATCGTTTTATTTGAACATCTGACTTGATCTGACTGACTAGACTAGACTGATTGATACTTGACGATTTACTGATTTTTTTCTATGACTACTAAGTGATGCAAAAATTATACTTGACGCTGGCAACATGCACAGTGTTTGCTATGCCATTATTGGGGATTCGTTACTCATTGCCGTAGATAGGCTCATTGCATTATTGAGTAGGTATTGAGTTGACTATTGACATTGACAGTGACAGTGACAGTGATATGACAATTGTAATTCTAATTGACGTCCCTTTTGATTTGAGTTTTGAGTCCGTTGTACAATGAAGCATTATGATAACTACCTTACCTTACCTTGCTTTGTAATTAATACCTGAAATCTTGTCACCTAATAAATAATCGGATTAATCGGTATTGTTATCATGACAACTTTAGTAAAATTTTCTTTACGTTAATAACCATAATGGACTACGAATATGAACCAATGGAAATAGATTTGAGCAGCAATTCAAATTCAAATCATGCGATGGATATATCTTACGGTGATATGGATTGTAAGAATTTAGATGTTGTTGAATGCATAACTCCAGAAATCAAGGTCAAGGAAGAACATTACGACCCTTGTTACGTCGACAGTAAAGAAAAATCTATAGACCGCGAAGTTCAGCCGGTGCCAGCTCCAACCATCATTAAAAGATTTTCATTGAAAGTTCCGGCGCGCAAAGAAAAAATACCCTATATGAGTACTACGTTTATTTCAGTTATGTTCATTTTATTAGGGTTGTTTTCATTGTTAACTTATCAAATGATTGATTTTGAATGCAGCAGAGAATTACATTTAGAAGCACTACGGCAGTCTCTGTCAAAAAACTTGGTTGGTCAATCCCAAGCTATAAAAAAAATAGTAGGAGCTCTAGAAACGGAATCAAGTTCAAAACTACTATTATTCTATGGTGGAACAGGAGTTGGAAAGACTTTAACTATTTCTTTGATTTTGGAAAATCTTCATCATTATGCTAACATTTACCACTATACAATGCCTAGTTTTGTAGACACACTTTCAAGAGAGATTATGTTGGGATTAACTTTATGTCCATCTTCTATGATTATTGTAGATGACTTAAATAGAACTGACATGCATGTAAGTGAACATATAAAAAACCTTTTTGAAAAGAGTGAGAAGTTGAATAAAAATATCACAGTAATACTGTCGTTCAATTGTGACTCTGTCAATGAGCAGTATATTAAAAAATGTGATTACCTTTTTTATTCTGATTTGAAGCATGCATTTAGGGAATTAGAGGCTACCAAAACTTTCATAAAGTTTAATTCTTTAAATGAAGAAAACCTCAAGACTTGTATTGAAAAAGAATTGGGAAATAATAAACTAAGCGATGAAGAGCTTAAAAATATAATTAAGAATTTTAATGTGTCTGTTGATGGTTGCAAAGGTGTGTATATGAAGATGAAATTACTGAATGTTGTTTAAATATAAGGTATGTGCTTATTTAATTAAAGTAATGATTGATAATTTGTAGTATTATTTATGCCAATCAGTATTTAGTGAATATTAATGTAAAATATTTTAAAATAGTAGTTGCAAAAGTAGTGCAACAACTTAAGTTCTAATACTGCTATCAAATTATCATAAGTATATAATAAAAAAGTTAGTTTACAATTTAAGCATATCTGTGGTTATAATACCACAGATATGCTTAAAGGTGCGTCTAAACGGGCAATGTTTTTCGGCAATATGTGGCTGCAACACAGTGGCTGGCAACATTGCTAGCAATACCAGCCAGACTAAGCAATATTGCAGTAATATCCCAGCCATATAGCCACACATGTTTGGTATGGCCATAAATGGCCGATATTGTTTTTTAGGTTGCCGGAGGATCGCTGAGCGATCGATATTTCTGCAATATTGCCCAGCGAGTTCTATTGCTGTTTCCGTCGCTCTCTATTATTATGGTATAGTGCATCCTTTTCTACGCGACATGAAGTTTGTGAGTGATTATTTTTTTTATCATGGCTTATTTCTTGACATAAATTATCTAAAGTCTAAAGTTTCAGGCCTATTTAAATAAGGTCTAATCCACATTCTCTCGTTTTTCTTTTTTGATTTTTCCTTTAAAACAATATAAGCCGCTACGACAAGTGTGATTTTGTCAGCCATTGTGCTCGGTTTGTGTAGTTCGTTTGGGAGTCTGTAACATGAGCCATACTATTGCAGACATATTGCAACACATATCTCGGCCATGGATTGCTCAGCCATCAAATATTTTTGTGATAGCCGGCAATAAATAGCCAATGGTGCAGCTACAAATTGCTAAAAAACATTGCCCGTTTAGAAGCACCTTAAACATAACATACACAGAAAAATAATTGTGTGTTAGAACTTAAGTTAATATTATGCTTCTTTAGAGGAAAAGGTTTATAAGTAGCAAATTAAATAAATTAGTTATAGATCAAAAGAATTTTATTTGAGAGAATGTTACATGGTAATCGGCAATGCAGAGGTTCAAGAAATTATTTTGAATAGAAATTTATTGACAAATTTTTATTACACCTACACTTTCACATTTTGAAATTATTCTACAACAAACTTAGCCTTTATAATAATAAAGAGCAATTCCAAATAAATTTTGTGGTGCATGAAAATAAACAATACTTTGTTAAAGACCTAGCTATGAATTAAAAGAAATCTCAATTATATGCCTAAAAGGGTGCAATAATGATTTTTCTTTAACTAAAGTTTACTATTCACTCAATTTAAGTACACCCCTAATAATTTTAATACAATGCTGATTATAGGCTTAACAAATCATACACTACCATACAACATATTATTATGCTTTGTAGATATCCACACAATACAGTCATATTCTACCTGAATGGTCAAACTTTTAGTTAAAAGGGTAGTGTTAGTAAAATAAAACTATAAAAATGTATAAAAACAATGGAAGCTTTAAAAATATAACATTTCAGTACCATTTATTGCACCACACCCATTTATTATGAAACTACTAAGTTTACATCAAAACCATAAGAAGCACATCAGTTACAAGTGCAACCTCTTAGTCTTGATTCATTGATGTCATGTGTGCTTGCATATGGTAACTTGATTCAATCACTTGTAAAAAGTACATATCCTTAAAATCAAAACTAATTTACTCCATTATATTTATTGTTAAGATTTATAAATTTTATTCAATAGGCAATATTCAAACATTATATAAAAAGCTCCCCTAAATTTAAAAGCGAGCAAGTTAGTGCATGCAAACAGGAAAAAATGTGCCATAATAATATATGGAGAGCTCCCATATTTTAAAGTATTTAAGTTTGAGTGTGTAATAAATATTTCTTGTTATAACAACCTTTAAAATTGGAATATTGTATGGAAAGACAATAGATTTTCTACTACTAAATTGAAAATATAGGGCAGAGATAAAATGTAGAGGATGTATTGCATTTTGTGCATATTTTATTCACAGACATATTTTATATCTGAAAAGAGGTTTGTATTTTCAGAAAAAATAACCAATTATTAAACATTGTGATATTAATAATGGTTTTAATGTAATAACGTTAGAGGGATATATTATTTTATGCTACAGTATAATAATGTAACTGGAATCTTAGGTACTTTTGTGTAATGTAAATTTGTATAAGATAATATTTGAAACATTTGAAATATTGCTCACCAACAAAGTATGGCACCTAAGACAATAATTAATTACTAAAAAATAGTAATTATTTACTAAAAAATAGTTAAGTGTACCTTAATAAAGCAAATTAATATAAATATTTTACCATTCAGTTAGTCTCACAGAATTTTTTTCATGATGTGACAAGTTCACATGGCCACAAATTGGCAAAAAAATATTTTGTATTTTAATGCAGCTCTTGATAGATGTTACCTAAGTTTAATGACCTATACGCGTAAACTGGACAGACAATGACACTTCACAGTGTTCTTCGAAATCATATCTTAGGATCTAAGTCCAGCAAGCAAAGCCCGTACATATTTACTGGTAAGTGGCACAATTTCAATATTAAAGAATTATAAATTAAAATTATATAAAATCTTCAGCGATATAAAAAACAATTTATAGATAAGACTTTATATAGAAAATGTTTATCTTGACACTCTCAAACATGCAACGTGCAAATCAGTACCTATATATGTACATATTGTAAGTTACTATGTATGTATAATTCTCAAAATTAATTCAAAACATTGATTAAACACTAAATATGCGTAACAATAAAGACTAGAATACATTTTTTAGGTTTTACAGTTATTGGCACTAAATTTAATGGTAATGGCACAACTATGTACTGTAGATACAGTGTTATTATCACTGCAATAATAAATATTATGCTTTTCAGAATATGATACATTTCAATTTCCTTGAGAAATCAAGTTTCACTATCTACACTAAATTATTTTACAAAATCGTAAAAAACATGAATAAGTAATTGTCATAATTTATACCTAAATATATTTCTAGGAAATACTGAATTTCTGTAGACTTATAGTAATAGCACATAATATTTGAAGTGAAACTGCGCTTATGATACTATATAATATAGGTACTAAATATCACTGTTGACAAAGCTCCTCTTTGTAAGTAATTTTTTTTACCACTAAGCAGCCAAATCCGTAGCACAGTTATCACTTGAATTAGCTACCAAAAATAGCTTTGATGAAGTATAATTCAAACACAGGTTTATAAATTTCAACAAGACAAGTAAACCACTTTATAAATAGGCAGACATGATAAACATACAAATCTCTGTGGATGAAGCCAGAAGCATAGCACTGATAACAACTTTAAATCTAAAAATTGACAAAATTGATATATTTCACTTAAAAAGATACAATTAAACTGCACTAGCTAAACACTAGGACTTGAAGAGAATTATTGTTATATATTTTCTATAATTTAAATTATATATTTAACTACTAGAAATATGTTAACTGTTGCTTGTGTAGTGCCAATAACTGCATCAATAGTTACTTAAACCTTACATACTAGGTATTCGATAACAAATAGAACACCATCTTTAAGCACGACAAAACATTCATAGTTAAAAATGTAGAGAGACTTATTGAGAAATGTGCTAATAATTCTAAACCTTGAAAATTTCTGCTGATTTTATAGGATCACTTATAATATAGATAGATTCATTAGTTTCAGATCTGTTAGGTTTCGAGATTATTTGATTAGATAGATTAACAACGACTTTTAATAAATTTTCGTTGGAAATCTTCGATAGTGGCAGAGATCAGGATTTACATACTCTACTATAACTAGCATGAAGCATTGGATATTTCAACGGTATCACATTTTAGCCACGATATTTTATGCCTTTTAAGTTGGGCCGTCGACTATGATGAGTAAGCTTTTGTATATGGGTAAAGATATCAATTACCTATAATTACTTATCTTAATTTTTCGAGATTACGAAGAATTTCTAATAAAATTCGTGTAATTTTTATAGCAGAATTTGATACCAAGTTTGAAATATGTAATATATGTTGTCAACTAGTTATGAGGTCTTCGAAGTTCATCCAACGCCATAAATTGGTAGATAATGTTGTATTAGTCATTGCTCCTGGTTTGTTTTTTGAGACCCTTTATTTTCTGGCGTCGTGGCCTGCTAAGTAAGGGACTAGTTGGAAAGGTGAAAGTGGACAGCTGTCCACTTGTTGTGGCGTTTGTGCCATATGCGAGTTTCCTGGGATTGATGAGTTGAACGTCGACCTTCCGCATCCACACTTTGGGTAACACAAACGTATGCTATAACTGCTACGTCGTCGCCCAAAAGATGCACTCTTGGATTTAATATGGTGGTATTTGTCTTGACATTCATTGGCGTGTTATCAATAAAGAATTTATGGTACTCCACACCTTCCACTAAATTTCCTAGAGCACTGGGATCAAAAGCGGTCACATTAGGGTCGCACAATTTAGAATATGTATCATAATCGCCATTGTTGATAGCATCTATGAGAAGTTCAGTAAATTTAATAACTTCAGCACGACGCAAGGAGGCATTACTGTCACCACGGGCTTTCCCAAAAGAATCCGCCTTGGAGAGTCCATCTTCGTCATGTTCCTTGGAAATTACTGTACAGGCTCTGTCTACTCCTTTTTTGTCTTTGTCTAAATCGTCATCTTCTAGGGTAGTACTACTATCGGTAGACTCTTTTACTTGCGATCCATCACCTTTCTTGTTTACCATTGATTTCCCGGAAAAATTTCGCGTCGCAAGCATAGTTGTTAGAATAGCTCCTTTCAGCTTACGTCTAGCGTTGAATTTCTTCAAGCAGTCTACAGTTTCTTGTCTATGCATAACCGAAGCGACACGTTCGCGGTGACAAATCCAAGGGTGTTTCAAAGCCTCGGATGCAGTAATTCTCTTGCTAGGATTAACAGTTAACATTTGATTAATGAGGCTTTTTGCTTCAGGTGTTACCGTGTCCCATTCGGGAGAAGGATAATCATAAGCTCCTGCCTTAATTTGTCCATAGAGTCGATGCTGATCTTCATCCCAGAAAGGGGGATAGCCCACAAGCAAGATATATAAAATTACACCACAAGCCCAAATGTCCACTGGTTTGCCGTACGGTTCTTTTTTCAGCACTTCAGGTGATAGGTAGCCCGGAGTGCCAGCGAATCCAAACCATGCTTGTTGGTCTCCTTGTACTTCAATGGCTAAGCCAAAGTCTGCTAACTTTACTGCAGCTCCTTTGGCTTTGCTAGCAAGTAGCAGATTTTCAGGTTTGAGATCCCTATGTACCACTCCATTGTGATGACAGTGATGAACGGACTCCAAAATTTGTTGAATACAGTGAGACGCATCTGCCTCAGAATAAAATTCTCGAGCTACTATGTCTTCAAATAATTCTCCTCCAGTTACCAAGTCAAAAACTAGGTAATGGAAATGTTCTTCTTGAATAGAATCATGCAATCGTACGATATTAGGGTGCTGTAACTTACGGCAAATACGTGCTTCTCTTTCTAATTTTTGAAAATCTCTTGCTGATAGCTTTTTGGTATTAATAATTTTAGCCGCAAATTCATGTCCGGTAGACTTCTGAACAGCACGTCTCACTATAGAAAATGCACCTTTTCCCAATTCTTCTTTAAGGTCATAATTATCCGAGAAGCGAGTACTAACACTTTCACGGCTTGGATTAGCCATTTTAAATTAATATACTTTACCTGGTTCAAAATGGGCAACTTGCTAAATGTTGCAACTTGCAAAGACCTCTTCTTAAGTGTGTATGCAACTGTAACAATAAAAATTCGTATTATCAATACACTCAAAGATTACCATTATTAGTGTTTAATTGGCCTATATTCACAATAAAAATTAATTGTTCTCAATAAAATTTTCTCTTTCGTAACTTTCATAATAACTCTTAATTAAACAGATTTGTTTAAATGGTTGAAAATTATTTAATGATTGAGAATAGTTTCTCATACGGTCAACTGTCACGTGTGCCCATTATGGACCCATAGCCATACTGTTATCTCAATTATATATATTATTATGTACTTTTTTTTTAAAAGAGTGCGGTTTTTTTCCGCCGCCTTTTTTCTCTCAGCTCAACATCTAGCGTAAACGGGCACCTAAAGGTGATGACCGGGAAAAAAATGACATTCATTAAGCGAATATTTTGTATTCCTAATATAACATAGGTAAGTATATTTGATTCGATTTGAAGAATAATTAGGCATTACTATATTTTCACTTTTAAGGCGTGACTATTTATAAATTGATTTATATGTCAGCCTGCATACAAATCAATTGTACAAAAAGTTAAACACTTGTTTTATGATTATATTTTACATCAATCTCAATATTTCTTTATGTTATCTAATTATTAATTTTTGTTCAAAATATTGTCGAAAATTAATAAATTCTAGAATGTAAAATGTTCAGGCCTAGTATAAATGCGTAGATGCCTAGACAATAGTTACCCGTGATCACAAACATAGACTTCTAATATTAACACTACGGCACCGGGATGACATTTCGTTAGCGCAAAATAATCGATACACCATTGTCTCAACACATTCACAAAATCTCAACGGTACTAGATGAATTTCACGTATTATAATAGTTCTTGTCATTATTTGAATGATCCGATGCTGAATTAATAAAGGTCACACTTATTCTTTGATATAAAAACACTGTCATTAAATTATTCAACGAGAGGAACAGTGCGCAACTTTGACGATATTCTTAGCAGTAGTAACTCGTACGAACAGCTCGCGATGTATTTTTAATAGTAAAAAAATATGACGCCGAAACGAAATAAGTGACGTCTCATTAACGTCTAACGTTTAATAAAAACTTATTTACCTATTATGTGCCCATTTTACACAGTAATACCCGTAGTGAAGACCGAAAACTAAGGGCCTGGCCCTACACCACACTCTCCTTCTGCACCGGACACGAGCTTCGGGGTCAAATTCATAGACATTTGTGTGTTGCCAGGAACGCCTTGCGCAACAGTGTTTTACAAATCTATTTAAATGACGCGTTTCTTAACTTAAGTACGCGTGAATTATATTGAAAGGCTATTTTTAACTTATTTCTGGTACGATTAACGTATTACAACACGATTTACCTTTTTTATTATAAGTTTATTTCGTTGAGTTTTTACTCATGTTAATACTGAGGTGTCTTCATAAAATCGATACACCAGCGCAGCGCTAGTCCAAAGAGAATAATAATACGCGGCTTTCTGTATAACGCCATCTAATGGCGCATATAGTAAACGTAAAATTACTATCAGGTAATTAATTGCGAGCTCATGTTAAAGAATACTGGTTAATATTGGTTTCGTGACTGTTTTACTTAACAGATTTTCTTGCACGGTATATCTTATTTTTACCGACTTCCAAAAGGAGGAGGTACTGTATTCGGCTGTATGTATTTTTTTTTTTTTTTATATATGTTCACCGATTACTCCGCCGTTTGTGGACCGATTATCAAAATTCTTTTTTTGTTCGTATACTTATACTCCCGAGATGGTCCCATTGTCACCAAATCAGGATCTGATGATGGGATCCCAGGGAAATCGAGGGGAACTCTCGAATTTTATAGGCACACACATTGATTTTCTTATACTTTCTGAGTCATAAGAGATATTTGTGCATAGTAATCATCATCTCATGTTGCTGAGCTGATGATGGAAGGTACTACGACATTGAGGAGTTGAGAGCAAATTCTTTCAATAAATAGTTTTTAATTCGAAATCTCACATTCCTGAGGTGGTCCAACTGTCACCAAGTCAAAGTCTGATGAAGGGATCCCAGAGAAATCGAAGGGAACATTCAAATTTTATAGAACAACAAAATGATTTTCATATTTTTACTAAAGCAAAACAGGCATTTGTGTATAATTATCATCATGTCATGTCGCTGAGCTGATGATGAAAGGTTATACGACGGTTAGGAGTTGAGAGCAAATTCTTTCAATAAATGGTTTTTTGTTCGAAACCTTACATTCCTGAGGTAATCCAACTGTCACCAAGTCAAAGTCTGATGATGGGATCCCAGAGAAATCGAAGGGAACATTCAAATTTTATAGCACAACAATTGATTTTCATATTTTTACTACCTACAGTAAAACAGGCATTTGTGTATAAATATCATCGTATCATGTTGCTGAGCTGATGATGGAAGGTACTACAATGGTTAGGAGTTGAGAGAAAATTCTTTCAATAAATGTTTTTTTGTTCAAAAACTTATGCTCCCGAGGTGGTCCAACTGTCACCATGGCAAAATTTTATGATGTAATACTAGGGAAATCGAGTGAAACACTGAAACTTAATAGGCACACACATTCTTTTAGTCATATTTTTTAACATAATACAAATATTTATGTCCGGTAATTATCACCTAATGTTGCTAAGCTGATGATTGAAGGTACAACTCCTCAACAGTTAGGAGCTGAGAGCAAATTCTTTCATTAATTTATACGTTCAGGTGGACTGATAGTAGTATTCTTTCAGGCTATAAAATGGCTATTAGATAAACATGATTATAAAAGGTATCTCTTTTAACGTTCAGAAATTAACTGAAAAAAAAATCCAGTAATGCTTATACATATGTGCAGTGTGTGTTATTAAAATTACTAAAAAGAGTGAAATAAATTAAGTTTTTAACAAAAAAATAGAACCGACTTCAAACGGTAAAAAATAAAATTGTTCAGTACCTACTTCTTCTTGCTTATGGTAATGACTCTTAAAACTATTTTTGAAGTCGGGCCCTTAGTAAAATGTCCTGTCTTAGTAAATATAGTGTACCTTTCGTTCTGAATGGGCACCGACTCCAATATAGTTTTAACAGTCATTACCATAATCAAGAAGAAGTAGGTACTGTCCCACTGTCTGTACTGTCGGTGCCTATTTAGAACGAATGGTACGACATTTTAGTAAGGGCCCGACTCCAAAAATAGTTTTAAGAGTCATTACCATAAGCAAGAAGAAGTAGGTACTGAACAATTTTATTTTTTACCGTTTGAAGTCGGTTCTATTTTTTTGTTAAAAACTTAATTTATATTAGTATTATATTATTATGTACTCGGTACAAACTAGACGGCTACGCTATCGTTGTCATCTGTTTTTAATAAATCCACGATCCAAGTTACATATTAATAAATCAAATACACCTTGAGACCTGAATTACAAGATAGTGTTTAAAAATATTACTGCTGATTTACTCATTATTGGCGGTATCAATAAAGTATTTTTGGTGAAAAAATTTTTTTGCAATTATATATTATGTCCATTATGAAAATTTTGTGTCCATTGAAATGGACACGAGGATTAAACTGTTCCTTGAATATTATAAATAATTTGTATTTTTTTTATCATAATCTGGCAAATGGTCTACAGAGTCGTATTATATTTCACTAGCTGGCCTCAATTCAATACAACGACGACTCTTTGGTGTACTAGTTGTTGTATTTATTGGACTGCTGTTTCCAGAACCAGATGGACGTCGTCTTTTTCTTGAAATAAGTGGTTGATCCAGTTTTATTAGAGCTTCTGCTACTCTCTGACGGAAATGCAGAAGGTGTAACATTTCTTTGTTGGGTATTTTAAGGCTTGACAGTCTTCTTTATATTCCAACCAGCTGTTAGTCACCGCCCAGTCAATTGCGTGAAATATCATTCGCAATGTCCATCCTTTAAACCTTATAAAAATGCGATACAGTAACTATACACTAAGTAAATTGTCAATTTTGTCAACGTCTCCCATACCGTTGTTATATAATCGTACAAGTGGACTTACGTGGAATGGATATGATCTCTTTGGATACTTTGTTCCATCTTCGCGCCTCATCTTCTTCTCCGATCCCTATGAATTTGGAAGCAAGTTACATTACATCTTTATTATCCGTCCATTTGAGGACAAAAATATCTTTTGTGCTATTGGTGACTTGTTCTGAGTATCCTCTTTCTTTTTTGAGCCTTTCCTGTCACTTATGAGGGGTGGATTTTGAAACCTGTTTATTCTGATCTTACCACCTGCATATATTTCTCGTTCACGCAAATCTCTAAGTAAATTGTGGGTGGAAAAATAATTATAGAAGAAAAGGAAATGTCCAGGACAAGTTATTCTTTGAGAAAGCTGATTTACATACATAGATAGCTGATGCACCATATCGCAAGATATCATTTTTATTTATATCTGTTGTGGCTCCTTGATAAATAATAAAGTAAAAATTGGCGAAGATGACAAACAAAACTCAGGTGTTTCAAATTAAAGATGCTTTCTCTCTCTATGTATAAAACATGATTTATTTGTTTTTTGGTGTGAGAGCTATAATAATTCGATCCGCTCGCTACTGGTTCCTCCTCATATTTTCCATTTCTTGATCATCTTCGAAGTTTCCTTCGAGCAGCTGTGGTTCGTTCGGGCGGAGAATATCACTTCACTATCCACACGAGTTGTCGTTGATGACGCTGGCTGTACAATATCCTCTTCACTTTGTTCATCAAGGTCTGACACTATGCCATTTTCTAGAAAGTCAATCAACGTCTTTCTTTCTTGATAAATCTAAACCTAAAACAAAAAATAAAACTGTATGTAATATTGTTTTACTATAGAAATCATTAAATTATTACTTTCACTAAATTATTTCAGAATTTTCAGAAAGGGTTTTGAATTAATTGGCCCGCACTGTTTTAAAATATTAATGAAAAAATTAAAACATTTTTACTACTGATGCAACGAATAGTACTTTTAGGAATACGAATACGAATATCAAACCTACTATTCGCCGAATAGTATTCGGCGAATATGAATACGAATATCTAGCCATGGTAATAAAAGACTAATTTATTTGATAAATCTCTATTCTTCTTATAATTAAACATGACAACAGGCACATTTTTATATAAAATTCTTAGATTTTCTGGTTTTAGGAGATTTCTTTTTTCAGTCTGTATGTTCACAGCCGTTGTAAAAAGTCTTTCCGAGGCGACTGTACATGGCTTCAGTGAAATATATTTTTGGACGAGTTTTTTCAGACTTGGAAAATGAACATCTTCTCGCCAAAAGGCCAGTGGATCAGCAGTCGGCTGCTGATCTAATAGATCTAATGATAAGCATCCATCTCGTTTTTAGTTTGCGAATCCCCTGTAAAAAGACATTTTGAAATTAAATTTTACTTTTACTATACTATGTAGACGACAAAGAGTACCTATTACCTATTATTAACTTTTCTAACTTTTTCATACTTACCAGAAAATATTGAAATTTGCCCTCTGCACACTTGCGTATAGTGCGGCACATAGCCGACGACGCGCGTTTTTCAAGTCTGCCAGTAATTAGAGTTGCGTTTGTACGTAAAATATTAGTTTTTAAATATTCGTATAAGTTCGCCGAATACGAATATTCGGTAAATGTCTATTATTCGGCGAAAACGAATATTCTTATTCGTATTCGTTGCATCACTGATTTTTACCTTATTGCATATTTTCATAAAATTTAATAAAGTAAGTGGGAATAACGGTTGCCGATACGTTTCTGCTTGTCTATTAAATTAGTAACGGTTCCATAAAATTATTTGAGAAAACAAAATATTCCAATAAATAAAACCGTTTAAAAACAGGCCAATTGCAAGTCGGACTCACGCACGAAGGGTTCCGTACCGTTACCATAAAAAATCACGTTTATTGTATGGGAGCCCCCTTAAATATTTAAGTTATTCTATTTCTAGTATTTGTATAACAATAGCGGCAACAGAAATACATTATTGCCTTTGATTATCCATAGAAAACATTGCATTAAGATTGAATGAAAGGTAAATTGTGGTTTACGATTTATGACGTACCTATTAAAAAAAACTAGGTACTTACTAGATCTCGTTCAAACCAATTTTTGGTGGAAATTTGCATCGTAATGTACATCATATATTTTTTTTACTTTTATCATTCACTTATTTTAGAATTTACAAGGGGGGTTGGGGGGGTTACACACAGTTTACCACTTTGGAAGTGTCTCTCGCGCAAACTATTCAGTTTAGAAAAAAATGATATTAGAAACCTCAATATCATTTTTGAAGACTTATCCATAGATACCCCACACGTGTGGGTTTGATGAAAAAAAAATTTTGAGTTTCAGTTCTAAGTATGGGGAACCCTCAAAATTTATTGCTTTTTTCTATTTTTCTGTGATCATCTTATAATGTG
This sequence comes from Pyrgus malvae, assembly GCA_911387765.1. Classification (NCBI taxonomy): domain Eukaryota; kingdom Metazoa; phylum Arthropoda; class Insecta; order Lepidoptera; family Hesperiidae; genus Pyrgus; species Pyrgus malvae. The sequence goes on along the minus strand of OU426951.1, from coordinate 18,068,255 downwards.
GTTCACAGAATACATCTACATACCGAGTTTCAACAGTATAGTTCTTATAGTTTCGGAAAAAAGCGGCTGTGACATACGGACGGACAGACAAGACAGATATCACGAATCCATAAGGGTTCCGTTTTTTTCCATTTGGCTACGGAACCCTATAAAACTGTGTGTGTGTCTGACGACCACCATGCCCCGATCGCAGGGTCTCGGGTTCGATTCCCGGCGAAGCAGAAATTTGAATGATGAGTTTAATATTCCTGTTAGGAATGTAATGTCTCACGTGAAGATTGTTATTATTATATAATTAATAAAGAATTTATTAAATAATTTACGTGGCTCCGCTAATATAATAACAATTTCCTATTGACAAAAACCGCTATTGTAAATAATCAAATGTCGAAAAATCTATCAATCTCTTAGATTTAAAAATTTATCGTAGCAAAAAAATAGCCGTATCTACATTATTATATCTGTTTTGCTGTTCTGTTCAACTGTTCTGCCATTTCAATGTTCCAGTTACCAAAAGTTAAGAAAACCACGGGAATTGACAGGTCATTGGATGAGATCCCATCATCAGATTTGACTTGGTGATAATAGGTACCAGATTTCGAGAAACAAAAGATTTATTGAAAGAATTTGCACACTATTTCTTCTTCGTAGTAAACAATATGTAGGTAAATTCCATCATCAGCTCAGCAACATGAGATGGTGAATACTAGGCTCAAATGTCTGTTTTGCTTTAAAATATATATGAAAATCAATGAACGTGCCAATCAAATTTGAGAAATTAAAACCGGCATTATCGGTGATAGCGATCGATATTATGGGCAGAACGGCAGAAATAGTTTTTTTTAAATATTTACGTTTTTTAAATTTAGAATATTTTTAAGGTTTTTCGCTTGTGATTATATTTTTATGTACGAGTACGTTACCCTGGGATCAAATCTCATTATTTCTGATACTTATAAGGCAGTACAACGTAGTCCGACTCCGCTCTCCGCTAGCTGAAGATAAAGACATGCTTGCGTGGTTGCGCTTTCAAGATTCCCTGTGCAAATAGGTAGTTGTTTCTGTTTTAATGTTGCATTCTAAAATGACATTCTCAAATCAGCTTTGTTGGCTAAACGTTTTGTCTATTATGTGTCTATGACAAGAGTACAATTGACGGAAAAGGTGAAGAGTTTATAATAATCACATTACCTTTAGGTAATTATGAAAGTCGCATGTGAAACATCTATTCATTGATATTCTAATGCACAATCAATATGACGATTTATTTTATTTTTAGCATTTAATTGATACCAGCCAGGGTTTAACTGTTTCTTACTTGCCTAGAACCGTGTCGTCATGAGCTGCATTCCGTAGAGCGTTGCTAAGAGCTCCTAGAGGCTCTTTACTCTAAGTATAACTTTTGTAGTAATCTACGTACTACTGTATAATACGGTGATGTTATTACATAATTATGGTAAATCTTTACATTTCTTAGTGATTTGTATGCAAAGTATTCGTAAAACGTATGTTAAACATACTTCTTTCTCATTCCAGGGAGTATAGTTTTTTAGTCGTAAAAATTTCACGTTTCACTAAATATTGGGTTGGTCGATTCCAGTATAACGGTACGGATAAGTCCCCTTTGGTTTACAAAAATCAAAACTGGTTCGCATCTTGCGCAAGTGTAGGGGGCCCCAAAACAAGGGCTTTCGGAACGGGCCCTTCCAAAATTCGCCGGTGCACAATGCACCCTCCGTACCATCCCCACGCGAGTTCTCTTATTATTACGCGAGTCCTGTTCCTGTCCCTACATTGTTCATATTATTTTTATATCGGTAGTAGCTTGACGCGTCATGAAATTGCAGATAAATTCATCTCGCTGTCTATGTCACAAGTTTTTTAAAATCTTAATTTCTTTGTCGAAGTGAAATCGGTGTGATATATTCGCCGGTAGTTAACTTAGTTGTGCGAAATAATCCGTTAAGGTGAATACCTTCGATCGAGCCCGTCATCGACTCTGTCACCTAATATTTGCAGCGAAGGGAAGTATTAAGGTTTCGAACGCTGCGGTCGTCTCAGGTTGCTTTTCTCATGAGTGGACGTGCTTGTAAAATAATAACTTGAGAGTAATATGTTGTGTGGTAGGAGCGTCGGATGCACGGCGCGCTGCGTGAAGGGCCGCTCGGCTGTGCAGTGAACGGGTATATCGATCGCGGACTACCATATATCCATGTAATGCGTTTTGTGTGTCCGGTGATCGCGTCAATTTGGCGCGAATCGAGATGTCACGCCAACTTTGATCAGCCGAAAGTTTGGTAAGTATATTAATTTAGCCTCAATGACATACCTATAGAATTATCCGGCACGATGTTGCCAGATTGTTCTTTGATTTGAGACTACTTTTATTATGTTGATATGTGAAATGTGCTTTACCCTCATGAATTACATCTTTATACCGAACTTTAAACACTCCGATACGTTGTGCATAAAGGTTAGGGGTATCGTTTTTTTTTGACCGTTTGACCGTATCTCATTTAACATTGTTTTCTCGTACATATTCTCTTTTCATCGGTATAGCTTTTTAATAAATAAACAACTAAACTAACTTCTATAATTCGTTTTCAGTTTACAGTCACGTATATAACCGTAAACTCATAGAATCGAATACCAATAAATACCAATATAATGTCTGCTTTGAAATATTCGTGCGTAGGACGTGACCTTTTGTAAAAGGGGAAGCTGCCCAAGCAATCGATTTTATTGTTAAAAATGTATCACTTTTGTATTCATACAAACGCAGTATAGAAGTATAAAAGTTGTACCAAAAATAGAAAAAGTATATAATCGAGAGAACCATTACGAAAATTTCGAAATGCAAACGTATTCTGTGTTGCCATTGAAACATGGCGTCTCGATCTTTAGATGCGTGCCTAAATCGCAAAATTCGTCGGATTCGCAGATGTGTCGCAATTGGTTGGGCTTAATCAACCCCTTCCCTTCAACGTTTGGCCACTGCCGGTCCGGCAAACATTGCTACAATAACCCGGGTGAATTGAGGGCGTTGAATTAAAATAAAAGCCCCTAAACAAGACATATTACATATGACAATTATATTAGTATCCCAAAATAAGTTTTGAAGCTCTTTTTTATATTTTGCTATGAATATAGAAACAATATACATAATTACTGTACAGAGATAATATGTAGTATTAGGAAATTTAAAACAACAGACAAAACTATAAGGAAATCAATCCGCCGATCAGCGCCCGATGCATGGAGCAACATTCTCAATTAAATCAACATTTTGTTATCCGCCTTAACTACGAGTACATTATTTATTGTGATTATTACACCATAAAGTTTAATTAATTATCCGTTATTTAAAACTATAAACAAATATTAAATCTACTCCTCATCTCCCATTTAGGGTTACGGGTTAGGGATTAATCTGCATTGGAACATCGAGGCTATTTCCAATAATGGGGAGAGAAACGTGCCCATCAATGAGAAGTAAAAAAAGTTGCAGCCATTCGGGGTTAAAATATTACAGTACCTAACTATGTTCTCTATTGAAGCCCTGACTCACATGAAGTTATTTTCTCGGAATAGGTTGCGGTTACATTTCCTTTGCGCGACATTTATATGCCGCAAATATATTCCAATCACTTAGCTTTTTAGGGTGTAATATAATATTTACGAATAATCTATCAATTCCGTAAAAGCTTATTGTACTTAGCTTCCTATTCAATATTAATATGTAACTTGCCACAAGTTTACACACAATACACAATATTATTTCGATGAAGAAAACGGGAGCCAAAGTAAACCATAAAATTAAATTCCGTGAATTAATTGAAATACGATTTATTAAACACTGACTGTGTTATTTATAAAAACTAGTTAAACAGCTTTCTAAGCATTATTTAGCTAATTGATTAATTCGTCCTTGCACAGTATTTAAAAGTGAATTTGACAGATATTTAAAAAACAGATTAAACTGATGACTAAGTCTGGACAACGTTTAATTTTACAAATTTTTTAAAACATTTTAGTTACTTTAAATATTGCTTAAAAATGAAATAACGTTATAGTGTTAAAATATGAATACTTAGTGTTTAATTTTTTTTATGTTAAATAGACAAGACGCCAACATAAGTAAGTGTTCCATGAGTAACAATTTATTGCATCGATTAGATTCTTGCAACTATTAAATTCTTGCAACGATTGTGTCAATAGAAAGGCTTCACAATATACTGAAAATTTGATAGCAGAACCGATCTGTTTGCGTTAACAATAGACACTCAGAAAGCGGGTAAAGGGAGGAAGAGGGTTAAATAGGCGTTATTGTGATTACGCATACGAGTGTGCGGGCCCACGTGATCGTTTCGAAGTGTTGGACACGGCACTTATTGACGTCATCTCCGCCACTACCGTGCGCCCAATACCTCGGTCCTCTCGAACGGGATTCGCTAAATCGATTTGATTGTAAAGGTCAATTTTAAATTGGATTTTAAATCACGTTAATACAGCTTTTCGTTTATCTAGAAGTACTCATTTGTAGTAGGTATCAATATTTATTGCAATTACAATCGCTAACGTCTGGATTTAGATCACAGCGAACTCTCAGATCCTAAGGGATTGGTGTAATTTACCGAGATAAGAAGTCAGACATTAGCTTGTTTCATTTATATAACGTGATGAAGTTAGATACTTGCTTCGTAGATCTTTATACCCATCGTTGTTTGGATTTTTCATTTAAATTTTCTTGCAGTAAAAGTATTCATAGTTGGCAACAAGTAAATATTAGTTAATCTTCTCATTCTTAAATTAATGAAGTTTTCCATATTATCTTCACAATCGTATTAATTCCAACTAACTATGCAAGCTAGCATGATATTCATGATGACCAAAAGTTACCTAACCCTTCTTTGTCCGCCTTATAATTTATTTATAATTTATTTATATTATACTTACTATTATAGATACCTATAGATAAATCCGTTCGTCTATGAATGTTGTGGGGCACATGTATTAATGTGCGAAACCTCGAGAGCGCTCAGTGTGAGGTAAATGACATTAAACGTAGAAGAGTTGTCCTTAGTTGGTTTATATTTTTAAAGCTTTTATAACTTGGGTTTCTTTGCTAACTTTTAAAAGCTCACGCACACAAGCGCGCTTTTCACTACACGTCAGTATTCGTCAAATAGAAACTATTGGATTATGTGAAATAGTCTAAATATCTATAGCAGCATTTTTTCTGTTTGACCTCTACGCAATACGAGCTAGATACAAGTTGACATGCACGGTTGGTTGACGCGGCCTGGGCTGGCCAATATAAATGCTAATTTTCAGATAACGCTATGACCACTATTCTACGTAAAGTGGGAAATTAAGTTCTTGTTTACTACCAGATTTATATGTCTTTGGAACTACTGTTTTCTACAACACGGAAAGAGAATACAAGCCAACCGTTTCCTTGATTTTTTATAGATATATGTTAAAAGAGTTTCTTTTACTAAAAAAAATAAGGGTCCCACAAAAACATTTTCTTTTTAAATGTTTTTAAGATGAGAGTATATTACGTCTTACCATACGAAAAATATCTGACATATTTTCTATCGAATGTACAGTCTTGTTTGTGAATCTACATGCCCTAACTCTACCAGCCATACCTAATTACTCCAACTCTACATCTCAGTCAAAATCTTCCTCCGTGGCGCAGTGGGTGATGAGCCGACTGCGAAGCGTGAGGTCGTGGGCTCGCTTCCCACCCAGGACAAATATTTGTGTGATGAACATGACTATTTGTTCTGTGTCTGGGTGTTAATTTATCTATTTAAGTATGTATTTTGAATTATATAAGTATGTTTATCAGCTTTCTGATTACCATAGTACAAGCTCTGCTTAGTTTGGAATCAGATGGTGTTGTGTGAATTGTCCAAAGATATGATTATTATTATATTATTATTCTTGTTGATACATGTTGAGATTTAATTAGAACTAGCGGGCGCCCGCGACATCGTCCGCATGGACTTTAGTTTTGGAGTTTCTCTAAAATAAAAGTAGCCTAAGTTACTCCTTATTAAATCAGCTACCTGCCAGTGAAATTCTCGTCAAAATCAGTCCAGACGTTTCAGAGATAAGCCGTTTTAGAGATAAGCAGGAACGAACAGACAGACAGACAGACAGACAAAGATTGTAAAAAATGTTATTTCGGTATTCATATGCATGCAGTAAAAAGCAGTCTTTTACTTTTAATATTACAAACAGACACTCCAGTTCTATTGATTTGCAATAAATTTTCTAAAAAAGCTGTTCAAGGCAGCAGAACGATAATAATCATTTGAGTTATATTATATAACTTATATAATTATTGAGTTATATATATATAATGGTGTTCCATCAACGCTAATTCCCTAAGATAATAAACAAAAATTGTGCCTCTCCTTTCTCAAATTGCATTGCCTCACATCACAAGGCTCATAATAATACTTTGTATGAATGCAATAAAATATATGAAATGAAATGAAAGATCTAAGTTTCGAATGTAAATGTGATACCTACTATTCGAGGATTTGCATGTCTGAGACGAAAGACACCTTAGCGTAGTCTACCTTCAGCTAAAAATTTACCATTAGGACTATCAACCAAACAGTTTCACCACTAAATTTCTACTCCTCTACTGGTGGGGCCTGGTTACTTACCCCTTACAAAAATATACCAGAACCTAGAATTTAACAAATTGCTGATAATATTTCAATTGGATAAAAGTCCAGCATTAGTCACGGTCGTAGATTTTTAGCGCTAGATTTTATTTGATACCGCGCTACTTTATCTATGGATATTTAAATCGTATAGATGTATGAGAATGGAGGTTGGTTGATACTGGACACCCTTGGCTCCGGTTACACGCAATCCTTGATGATTGCTCGCCGCATTTCAGCTGATTTATTATTTGAATCTTTGCATTATATATTGTGTTTAGCTATTCAAGCATTGGGAATTAATCCTCACTGAAAGTCTTTTAACCTTCTAGAAAAAAATCTATCTATCTCTTTAATAGAAATATGTATCTATTGACGACCTGCGTGGCGCAATGGTTACCATGCCGGACTGCCAATCAAAGGGTCCCGGGTTCGATTCCCGGCGAAACAGAAATTTCAATGATGAGTTTATATTTCTGTACTCGGTCTGGGTGTTTGTGTTTCTGTCTTTGTGTGTGTCCATGGTACCCTCGAGCCCTCATAGCCCCACAGTAGGGTAGATAGGTATACCCTGTGTATATCTACCCTACTGTGGGGCTATGAGTGTGAAGCGTTTATTTAAAAAAAAATCTATTTTATTTGATTTGTGCATATCATTTTCGGAACTAAATGACTGAAAGGACGAAGTGAAATCACTACATTCATTACTATCTTCTACTATCCTAATTAAAATATCATGTGTTCGATCAGTAGTGCAATACAAACAACACTGGTAAAAGAAGGTAAAAGAATAGAAAATAAAGGTAGATAGAAAATGATATTATTTTAATTATTTGATCTAATAAGTTGCCCTTTATTAATAACACGGACTATTCTTAACCACCAAACAAAAAAAACGAGTTGCGCTTCGGGAGTGCCGGCAGCAGAAGTGAAAACTTGAACATTAACGTTGTGCATTTTGTGATATTTTAGAATAATTTCGCATTATCACTATTATCAGTAGGTATTATTTTTCATCTAGTATTTTCTGACGGTTTTCATCTAGTATTTTCAGTCGGTTTTCATCGAGTAAACTCGAGTTCACTATTTCTTTGTTACTTTTTTTCATTATTTTCATTTTCATTTCTTTTGTACAATCTCCATATTTTAAACATTTGATATACACGAATTTTACGATACAAGTATACAGACAGTCGAGCCATCAGCTGTCACCCCTCCTTCTTACGAATATTCGATTAGGTCACGGTTCCTCACCTGACGTGAGTTTAACATTTTGGCTGCAACCCTTTTACGTCCCACTGCTAGGCACGGGTCTCCCCATTATTGGGGAGGCTTGGAGCTTACTCCACCACGCTGCTCCAATGCGGGTTTAATATTTTTAACCCATCCCAAAAAAGTGCACAACGCCGCTAAAGAAGTTTTCATTTCAATAAAAACTAAAACTGAAATGTACTGAAACAGGCAAACGAAACAGTTTCCCTGTTTCTAAAAAGATGTTCGTTTGAAGCGTCTTGAAAGTACCTTCGTTACGGAAATATTTTGTGATACCCAGATTTTTTCGCAATGTTTTCCTGTCGGTATATAATTACGTATGAGACGGAAGGATGAGATGAAAGAATATAAAATTTCAACCAACAAGCAGAGGGATTACCTACCGTTGCGTGCGTACGACGCTCTTTAATTTTTACCGACTTCCAAAAGGAGGAGGTACTGTATTCGGTTGTATGTATTTTTTTTTATATATGTTCACCGATTACTCCGCCGTTTGTGGACCGATTTTTAAAATTCTTTTATTGTTCGTATGCTTATACTCCCGAGGTGGTCCCATTGTCACCAAATCAGGATCTGATGATGGGATCCCAGGGAAATCGAGGGGAACTCTCTAATTTTATAGGCACACACATTGATTTTCTTATACTTTCTGAAGCATAAGAGATATTTGTGCATAGTAATCATCATCTCATGTTGCTGAGCTGATGATGGGAGGTATTGCTACAGTGAGGAGTTGAGAGCAAATTCTTTCAATAAATAGTTTTTTATTCGAAATCTCACATTCCTGAGGTGGTCCAACTGTCACCAAGTCAAAGTCTGAAGAGGGGATCCCAGGGAAATCGAGGGGAACTCTCAAATTTAATAGGCACACACATTGGTTTTCTTATACTTTCTGAAGCATAAGAGATATGTATGCATAGTAATCATCATCTCTTGTTGCCAAGCTGATGATGGAAGGTACTGCGACGGTTAGGAGTTGAGAGCAAATTCTTTCAATAAATGGGTTTTTGTTCGAAATCTTACATTCCTGAGGTAGTCCAGCTGTCACCAAGTCAAAGTCTGATGATGGGATCCCAGAGAAATCGAAGGGAACATTCAAATTTTATAGCACAACAAATGATTTTCATATTTTTACTAAAGCAAAACAGGTATTTGTGTATAAATATCATCGTATGATGTTGCTGAGCTGATGATGGAAGGTACTACAATGGTTAGGAGTTGAGAGAAATTTCTTTCAATAAATGTTTTTTTGTTCAAAAACTTACGCTCCCAAGGTGTTCCATCTATCACCAAGTCAAAGCCTGATGATAGAATCCCAGAGAAATCGAGGGGAACATTAAAATTTTATAGCACATCAATTTATTTTTATATTCTTACTAAAGCAAAAAAGACATTAGTGTTTCATTATCATCATGTGACGTTGCTGAGCTGATGATGGTAGGTACTACGAAGGTTAGGAGTTGAGAGCACATTCTTTCAATAAATGGTGTTTTGTTCGAAATCTTACATTCCTGAGGTGGTCCAACTGTCACCATGTCAAAATTTGATGATGTGATACTAGGGAAATCGAGGGAAACACTGATGATTGAAAGTCCTCCTCAACGGTTAGGAGCTGAGAGCAAATTCTTTCATTAATTTATACGTTCAGGTGGTCTGACAGTAGTATTCTTTCAGGCTATAAGATGACTATTAGATAAACATGATTATAAAAGGTAAATCTCTTTAAAGCTTAGAAGTTAAGTGAAATTTTTCCAATTATGCTTATACATACATGTACAGAATTATTAAAATTACTAAAAAGAGTGAAATAAATTAAGTTTTTAACAAAAAAATAGAACCGACTTCAAACCGTAAAAAATAAAATTGTTCAGTAGGGGGAGATGGGGTACATTGATACATGGGGCACATAGATATAGTCAATATTCATCGAAAACAAAACGCGTTTGACGAGCCATCTGCCACAGATAAGAAGGTAATAATACACCCTACACGCACACTAGCGCGGAGCAACGTACTCTCGAAGACTAGCGGCTGGCACTTATAAACCTGTTTCTGATGCTCTCAACAAAATTTTCGTAGTTTTCTTTCGGATGTGATTCTTCTAATTTATTTAGTGTTACCTGTGTTATATTAAGACATTTGGTAAGTACATATCTGTCATTACATTACATAGACTTAATTTTTTTGATTATTTATTGCTTTAATTTTTATAAAATATTTATTTTGATTGTAGTAGGCAGGGGCACATTGATGCAAGAGCTCTCGGGGCGCATTGATACGTATCAATGTACCCCGATGTTTTGTTAAATGTATGTATGAGTATGTAAGACTTAATATATTTTTATTTTCTTTATAGAAAAATGGTTCTAACATTTAAACGCAAAACGAAGAGAACTTCCATCGATGAAATTTCTGTGGCTTCTGCGATATCTGACTATGTTATAACAAATTAAAAATTAACGCAGGAAAGAAGCAACCTTATAAGCATTTTGTGGAAAATAGTGTTAAGCAAGATACCCCGATAGCTTTAGCGACTTTCTAGTCTCCTTTTTAAAGCTTAGCCGACTTTAGCTTTTGTGTTTCCTGATATAAAAGACGGAGCTTCGGTTAATATTACTGATATTGTGATGAAATTACCAGATCCTATAGTAAAAAAGGAACTAGTAGAACTCTATTCAATTTTAAGATTAATTTGTCACCTATTAACATTTCAATGTAAGCTAATTTACTTCATAAAAACTAGTGATGACTTATTAGGCCAAATAAAGAATGATTATGTCTTTTTGGTAAAATATTTTTCATGGCGTAGTTTATTATTTAGATATACTTGTTCTATTTTTATATAAAGACTGCAAAAAGTATTTATTTCAATTAGTACTTAAGTGCACATAATTTACCAAAAAGTAAAAAAATAAGCAATTAATAAATAAATGTCATAAAAATCAGTAAAACTTGTTTAATTTGTAGAAACATTTCTATGAATCAAAGTGCCCCAGTATATGTATCAATGTACCCCACACTCGGGGTACATTGATACAAATTTCATTTTTTAGTAAATAGGCTCTCATACGTTTTGTCATTAAATTTAACGGTTAATTTTAATTTAACAAGTTAGTTGAATATATATTGAATATATTATAATTATTAAATTGGATGTTACTGTCAATAGATCGTCTATTATTGGCTCTAAGTAAAAATCGTATCAAGGTGCCCCACCTCCCCCTACCTACTTCTTCTTGCTTGGTAATGACTCTTAAAACTATTTTTGGAGTCGGGCCCTTAGTAAAATGTCCTGTCTTAGTAAATATAGTGTACCTTTCGTTCTGAATGGGCACCCTCCAACATAGTTTTAAGAGTCATTACCATAAGCAAGAAGAAGTAGGTACTGTCCCAGTGTCTGTATTGTCGGTGCCCATTTAGAACAAATGGTAGGTACGACATTTTAGTAAGGGCCCGAGTCCAAAAATAGTTTTAAGAGTCATTACCAAGCAAGAAGAAGTAGGTACTGAACAATTTTATTTTTTACGGTTTGAAGTCGGTTCTATTTTTTTGTTAAAAACTTAATTTTCAACACTAATGAACTTCACTTCGTGAGTAAATTGTACCATGCAGTAATTGTAAGTTGAAAGAGACCTAATTGTAAAGAGAATACGCCGTATATGAGAATGAATTATATCAATACCAAGTAAAAATTAAAACCGAAAAATAAACAAATTTGACCACCTCTGTTTTTCACATCTTTGAAGTTACTTTTGGTAAAAGAAATTTGGATTGAGGCATATCCAAATAAAAATCAAACGAAAGACCTCATTTAATTTAATGAGAAGAAAATCTTAAACAGTAGGGATAAAATTGGGTATAAACCATTTACTTATTTCTCTTTATATGTTTAACTTTCTTAGTTTTTTTGTTCATATTTAAGTTTATATAAGTTTGCGATTCGTTCACAAAGTGGCCACGCCCACAAAAGCACTTATAAAACCTTCTAGAAGTACAATACTAAAAGCTTTTTTGGCTAATAAGAAGTGCATAAAAGGAGCTATTGGTAGCAAAACCAATGTCGCTAAATATAGGTAGTTATTTTATTTCACGTTTAATACACAATCCATACTTAACTTATTATATTATTTTTAATATTATAAATTCGAAAGTAACTCTCTCTATGACGCTTTCCCTCTTAAAGTACAGAACCAATTTTTATGAAATTTTGAACACAGATAGAGCGGACTTTGGGAAAGGACATAGGATGGTTTTTATCCTACGGGGACTTATAAAACAAATCCACTCGGGCGAAGCCGCTGGCGGAAGGCTAGTTATTGATAAGTGTAAAAATGTAATACGTGTTATTAGCATAAAAATGGAATGATAATAACTTAATAAAAGATTATATCTTTATGGCTTCGCCGCTTAGGCTTATTATTTGTTGCTACTCGTGATCACGTTTTATCCGTGTAGGCTCCAGAGTTGAAAAGATCCCTGTAGCTTCGGGATTAAAAATATAGCTACGGTATATAGGATACTGCTGTAAGAGGCGACTAAAAGGGGGCTTCCGGGTTTGTGGGCGGTGAGAGTGGGAGCTCGATCCGTCCAGCCAGCAGCCCCGGAAAGGGCGGTGGTGTGTGCGTTGCCGCATGAAGCCGTAAGTATCGGAAGATGCAGGAGAGCACATCAGCTCTCCCGAAGATGGCCCCGTTCTAGGGCGTCGCGCGTGGTGGACACCGGTGCGTTCCACTGAAGATCCCAGAGTCCTCCCCAAGCGCAGAGGCAGCCACCGTACCCCACATAACCCTTTCCCAAGGTTCCGGGTGCCTTTTGAAGGTTTCCTCCAGATGCAAAAAAGGCAACAGAATAATTCAAATTTACCTAATAATTTTTATAATTGCCCACAAGATCTTAATTTAAAAAAACTAAAGGTTACTAACTCATCACGAAATCACGAGAAACGCTTGACGTATAAGATGAAATTAAGTTGAGAGGTAGTTAAAACGTAGCAGTTAAAACGGATTATGCTACCTACAAGGTTGAATTAAGGACGTGTAAGGGTTTTCGTAAGCTTGTATAAAAGCCCTTCATTTTTTTTACTTACTTGAAATTTGACAAAGAGTTAGAAAGTTCATAAAAGTTTCTGGTTCAGAAAGATGACATCTGTTACACCTAAGGTACGAGTAAAATAAGGACTCAATGAAATCTACGGACAGTATACATTTCAGCTTATTATAATTTCAACGTTTATTTATACAATCTAATCTAATCAAAAAGTGTTTCTTGTTCGCTGAAAGCAAAAACAAGTCTTAGAGTCAGATCTCCGTGGGTATTATAGTATATATCCCGATAGTGAGCGGACCGTGCTCAGATCTCAATCCGCCTACTTCGGACCCGTGGAACTCTTTTTGTTGAATTATGCATCTTTTGCTCTAATACTACTTTAAAAGCGGATTCTCACTTCTTTAACAAACATCTAGTGCGAAAGCTACCCTTTCAAAGTTCATAAAATCTAAAAAGTAGTTAGGTACGAGAAGGTTCTTTGTTACTACCCTTCCCAACTGCTGGTCACAGGTTTCTCCCCAAAACTGGGAACTCATCAGCTTACTCCTCCGACCTTCTATTTTATACGTTTATTTCCCATTCAAACAAAATCATGACATTAGCAAGCAGCAATGTAAATTTACTTTTTGAACAAAAAAAACCGACATCAAACGGTTTTAAGAGTCACAACAATTAATAATACTTAATAATAATAATAATAATAAACGTTAAACACTCATAGCGCCAAAGTAAGGTAATTAATACCCTGTGTCGTGGGTACCATGGACACATACAAAGACATGAGCACAAACACCCAGACATAGAACAGATTTAAACTCATCTTTCAAATTTCGCCGGGAATCGAATCCGGGACCCCTCAATTGAATTGAAACCGCTCAGTATTGCTTGCTTGCTACGAACACTGACCTACAAGGCGACGAAACTCGCTATTATAAAAGATGTCTTATTTTGTTTCTTTTAGTACCATATTAACCCTATTCTAGCGAGCTGGACATTTATTGCTTCGTAGTTTTTCGCTCCCGCTTTTAATGTGCATTCTTTAGCTCCTTAACATCGTAAACGCGATGGAAATTGGAAGCTGCCTTACCCTCCCTTTTCTTACCAGTCGTAATATGGCACATAAAAAGTCCATTAGGTACTAGAGGTATATCGATTTTTTTCAGGTTGAGGGAATTCACAGAACATCTATTAAATTACATTGACTGACACATCACCACAGAGTCTACACTACTGAGGATAGATATTTAAAATATTGGCAGTGGATAAAATATGAAATTGTAACATCAGTTTTGGGCAACAAATTAGGCATTAAAAATAAGTAAATACCTTTAAACTTTTTAGTATGATCTTTTCTGTCGGGGCAACGTTAATAACTTCGGGATACAGCTAGTTAACGTTAAAATTTCAAAATTTTATTAAATTAAGTACTAGCTGTGCCTTAAATGTTCGGGGTGGGCCATCTTTATCAGTTTGGGGGGGGGGGGGGGGATGAAAAATAGATGTTGGCCGATTCTCAGACCTACTCAATATGCTCACAAAATTTCATGAGAATCGGTCAAGCCGTTTCGGAGGAGTATGGCAACGAAAACTGTGACACGAGAATTTTATATATTAGACTTTATATACTGTATTTTTTATACACGGTACATCCAGTAAAGTTACATCAGAAAAGACGTGGTTATTCCCGGAACCGATAACTGAATTTAAAAATTCCTAGAAGACCATCAAATATGCTTATAATTATAATAATGGTATCAATGTGTTACGGTTAAACTCATTACTCGTAGCTATTTTTCTTTGAAGTTTCATAAACAAGTCGTTCTATTTTTGAGCCTGGCGTTTCGGAAACCACGTGGAGTGGAGTTCATTTTTTTTATAAACATAATTTTGATATTTATAAAGACGATCTATATCTAAGTAGGTATTCAATAGAGATATGTAAGTATTTAAAATGGGTCGCTTCATGTGTAAGTTTTACTAAAGCAACATCATGATATAAAAGCTACATCTCTTGTTTATTAAACGTAAAATATTTTCAGACGTCCCATATCAAAGTCGGTTCTGTCAATAGTTATCTGATAGGTTCCTAAGTCAAAGGATATTAACGGTAATCCCCGCTGAGAGGGCTTAGAAGCGCAATCATTAGCTACGGACGGAAATTTGAAATAGCCGAGTTTGTAGCTAGATAGCTATCTTGTATATATGCACTTGCACACCCTGTAGAGTGCCAAATGAAAGGCTGATGTGGTTTGCATTCTAATATTTGGCTTGCTAATATTTCGCTGACCTATGCCATTGAAATATATTTAATAATAATATAACTGGGATAATTAATCTGAGTTATATTGAGGTTTGTTTCAGCAAGATTTGTTAGCCACCATAGTCTGCATATTTCTTGAAAAAGTTCTACAATCTTGTTAATAATTGCATGTCTAGCAGTCATATGGGTGCCACGAAACCGTTTATGTTGTCACTCAATGAAATTGACGCAATAGTAGGTAATTATCTGCTCAAAATTTAAGAAATGTTTTTTTTATTGGAGACTGGCTATTGTTGCTTTGTATTGACCAGACTACTTTCCGCTACCATAAGATTTTGTACTTACTTATCAAGACTCAAACTAACCCGCAAATGTTGTAATATAAGTATAAAGATAATCCTGTCCCTACGAATTTGTATTACTAATGTGCCCTACATACTTATACTTTTCTGATCTAATGCGTCTGGTTAAGTGTATAAAGGTATAAAACTTTATTTTACCCTAAAATTGTCATTTATTTTGTTTCACTTCATCAAATTACAGAAGTGAAAACTACTTTTAGAAAAAAAAACCGGCCAAGTGCGAGTCGAACTCACGCACGAAGGGTTCCGTACCATTATCTATAAAAAATCACGTTTATTGTATGGGGGCCCCCTTAGATATTTATTTTATTCTATTTTTAGTATTTGTATAACAATAGCGGCAACAGAAATACATCATTGTCTTTGATTATCCATAGAAATCATTGCATTAAGATTGAATGAAAGGTAAATTGTGGTTTACGATTTATGACGTATTAAAAAAAACTACTTACTAGATCTCGTTCAAATCAATTTTTGGTGGAAGTTTGCATCGTAATGTACATCATATATATTTTTTAATTTTATCATTCTCTTATTTTAGAAGTTACAGGGGAGGTGGGTGGACCAACATTTTATCACTTTGGAAGTGCGCAAACTATTCAGTTTAGAAAAAATGATATTAGAAACCTCAATATCATTTTTGAAGACCGAAATTATCATATTATAAAATATCAATATCATTTTATCCATAGACACCACCCCACACGTATGGGTTTGATGAAAAAAAAATTTTTGAGTTTCAGTTCCAAGTATGGGGAACCCTCAAAATTTATTGCTTTTTTCTATTTTTGTGTGAAAATCTTAATGTGGTTCACAGAATACATCTACGTACCGAGTTTCAACCGTATAGTTCTTATAGTTTCGGAAAAAAGTGGCTGTGACATACGGACGGACAGTCAGACAGACATCACGAATCCATAAGGGTTCCGTTTTTTGCCATTTGGCTACGGAACATTAATAAATAGAGAAAAGAGAAAAATAAATAATCGGTGTTTATAACGTTAAACGTGTTCCGGTTTTTCATTTATAAAAACGTTGAAGTAAGGCCTATTCACAAAATTGCGGCACATTTTTCGGTAAAGTAAATAAAGGCACAAAAAGTGAGGTCGTGATGAAATTCGCAGGGGCAATGCGTGCCTTATCTCCATGTAACTTATACCGGGGTGCTTGTGCGATCCGCGTATAGATTCTGTGATGTCTTAAAGTTTTCGGTAATTTCGCTGGCCATTAAAAACAAATCTATTTACAACATACGCGTTATTTTATCTTTATAAGTGCAGAGTTATCACTCAGCCGACGCCAAAGAAATAGGCAGAAAAAAATTGGTTGTCTGTAAAGTCGATTTACGGACGATAAGTACTCGTAGTTTAACGTAACAACGTTATAACGAAACAATGGTAACCACATTAACTTTTCACTTCACTTTATAAACAATCGACGAACGATGCAAGCCATAGACTTAGCATATACTGCCGTAAAGACGACCTGACAGCCCGCTAATGCGCAACTAATTTCGATTGCCTTTTTCTGTAAAGTACGTACTGTATAATCGATGATCTCTATGATGGATCTACCGATGATAATGGCGATGAATGATCTTGTTAAAGATGTTTTCTATCTTTCTTTCTTTCAATAGTTATTTAAAAAATGTTTTTAAAGACGTTTTTTTAATCAATATATTTACAAAGTTTCCACTCTCCACCAACCCGCATTGGAGCAGCGTGGTGGAGTAAGCTCCAGGCCTCCCCAATAAGGGGGATACACCCGTGCCCAGCAGTGGGACGCAAAAAGGGTTAGAGCCATGTATAAAGTTTGAATATGATAACAGCTTTGTATCAGAAATAAATATTATGTACATAAATCCTATCAACGACATAAAGGGCGGGCCGAAGGCAATTAAAACTTAATCGAGTTTTATAACAAAACTATCCAGTATCCTAGCCGGGTTCAGTGAGAAACTTAAAATTAACGACGTGGAACTCAGCGACAAGGAAAATTTTGTGAAAACTAGAATTGAGAATATGAGATGACTTCATGTAGGGTTCACTACTACGAGTACGTTCGTAGCATCGCGCTCAATATTAAATAACCGAATCCAAGAGGTAAAGAGATTACAATTTCCACCGGAATTTGAGACGACAGATTGCGAGAGACGATCAACGATCACCGAAATTACATTTTATGTCGATGTTCAACTTTGACACATTTTTTAACTTTTAGTAGTACAAAATGCCTTTACACCATTTGTGGATTCCTGGTACCCAAAACTTCGTCGCGAAGGGTATCTTTCATTTACTTGGCATAAATGTATAGAAATCGAGGGAAATGTTCTGAATAACTTTCATTTCAGTGATACGAGTAGTGAAAAGTACAAACATTCGTCTACTTACTTAATGTAGGTACTATTTGTACTTGCACTTAAGTAATAACTACCTACCATTCTACTTATTTTCTATTATAAGTTGAACTTAAATAGGTGCCTATATCCATTGTCACTTGTGATCGTTTATGTAACATGATAATTTGTCTAATGGAAATAACCTGTCTAACAATTCTGTCTTCAAGATAACATTTTGCAACTCTGTCATAACTGAAAGCCTGCACGGAATTTAAATTTGCTTTCAAAATAACGGAGCCAACTGAGTCAATTCTCGTAGCTTAATTGGTAGGGTGACTTTGAGGAAAGCAGTTTTGTGGTTTTTACCGACTTCCAAAAGGAGGAGGTACTGTATTCGGCTGTATGTATTTTTTTTATATATGTTCACCGATTACTCCACCGTTTGTGGACCGATTTTCGAAATTCTTTTTTTGTTCGTATGCTTATACTCCCGAGGTGGTCCCATTGTCACCAAATCAGGATCTGATGATGGGATCCCAGGGAAATCGAGGGGAACTCTCAAATTTTATAGGCACACACATTGATTTTCTTATACTTTCTGAAGCATAAGAGATATTTGTGCATAGTAATTATCATCTCATGTTGCTGAGCTGATGATGGAAGGTACTGCAACAGTGAGGAGTTGAAAGCAAATTCTTTCAATAAATAGTTTTTTATTTCAAATCTTACATTCCTGAGGTGGTCCAACTGTCACCAAGTCAAAGTCTGATGAGGGGATCCCGGAGAAATCGAAGGGAACATTCAAATTTTATAGCACAACAAATGATTTTCATATTTTACTAAAGCGAAACAGGCATTTTTGTATAATTATCATCATATCATGTTGCTCAGCTGATGATGGAAGGTACTACGAAGGTTAGGAGTTGAGAGAAAATTCTTTCAATAAATGGTCTTTTGTTCGATATCTTACATTCCTGAGGTGGTCCAACTGTCACCAAGTCAAAGTCTGATGATGGTATCCCAGAGAAATCGAAGGGAACATTCAAATTTTATAGCACAACAAATGATTTTCATATTTTTTTTAAAGCAAAACAGGTATTTGTGTTTAATTATCATCATATCATGTTACTGAGCTGATGATGGAAGGTACTATGACGGTTAGGAGTTGAGAGCAAACTCTTTCAATAAATGTTTTTTTATTGGAAATCTTACATTCCTGAGGTGATCCAAATGTCACAATGGCAAAATCTGATCAAATCGAGGGAAACACTGAAACTTAATAGGCACACACATTCTTTTAGTCATATGTTTTAACATAATACAAATATTTATGTCCGGTAATTATCACCTCATGTTGCTAAGCTGATGATTGAAGGTACAACTCCTCAACGGTTAGAAGCTGAGAGCAAATTCTTTCATTTATTTATACGTTCAAGTGGACTGATAGTAGTATTCTTTCAGGCTATAAGATGGCTATTAGACAAACATGATTATAAAAAGTATCTCTTTAACGTTTAGAAGTTAAGTGAAAAAAATCCAATTATGCTTATATCTACATATGTGCAGAATTATTAAAATTACTAAAAAGAGTGAAATAAATAAAGTTTTTAACAAAAAAATAGAACCGACTTCAAACGGTAAAAAATAAAATTGTTCAGTACCTACTTCTTCTTGCTTATGGTAATGACTCTTAAAACTATTTTTGGAGTCGGGCCCTTAGTAAAATGTCCTGTCTTAGTAAATATAGTGTATCTTTCGTTCTGAATGGGCACCGACTCCAATATAGTTTTAGCAGTCATTACCATAAGCAAGAAGAAGTAAGTAATTTCCCACTGTCTGTACTGTCGGTGCCCATTTAAAACGAATAGTACGACATTTTAGTAAGGGCCCGACTCCAAAAATAGTTTTAAGAGTAATTACCATAAGCAAGAAGAAGTAGGTACTGAACAATTTTATTTTTTACCGTTTGAAGTCGGTTCTATTTTTTTTTGTTAAAAACTTTATTTATTGAATAGACACTTTTACGTCAATTTTTTTTAAAGTTATATTTTTATGTATATAGCTGATTATGTTTAATTTGTATGTATTATTAAGATTGATCGGGCACGTGCTTTTTAAATTATTGTACCTACCTGTTATCGTTCTTTTATACGCAAAAATATCAGAAGCAAAAAGCAAAAACCTCCATGGTTATTTATCATAAATATTTATAAATATTGGACAATAAAACTGCAAAACTACGAGGTTTTCTTATTTCTTTTTATCTGAGATCTGCGGTTAGTATCAACTTTCGCGATAAGTTGGCGTGACCCGTTTCTTAGGCCAGCAGATAATCGTGTTGAAAAAGGAAATGTGGCAAAATTTTGTCGTAATAGAAAATGATTGCTTTTGTAGAAGAAAAACATGTTATTCGTAATATATGATTTAAGAATATAGAGAGATAACATTCTTTTAGATGAATTATATTTTGACATTTAATTAACAATCAAAAACCAAAGTTTATAACATATGTTATTATAGTGTAATTTACGTGTTATTTAGTTGTCTTCTAGTGTCAGTAGTATGTTAATTTTTACCCATTTTTTATCAGCATTTAAGTTTAGAGTGAAATTGTGTTATAATTAAATAAATAAAATCTTAACACAATTCATGCTGCATGATGAACTATAAGTATTATGTCGCTATAATAATTAAGCTCCAGTATAAAATCGATATTTTCCACTTCATAAAAATACTTTGCACATGTTATTGGTTATACTGCTTATTGCGTAAAGAAATAGTCGAGCGAACGCAATATGGCGTCGCATTAAGAGAACGACGACGGCGTCCCTAACGTCAATGGCTTATTGATGACTACTGACTAGACCACTAGACTGTTTAAACTAGTCTAATAATAAAAATAATTTATATATACACTTGTATTTCATTTATTTATTGAAATCTATGATATGGCTATACTCATAAATAATTGACTCGATACACTTAATAAACTCACACCAAGCTAGATGAAAATTAAAAGATTAGTTCCTTTGTATTTCTAGTAGGTATATAATAATATGTATGTACTTATTAGCTGTAACCCTTAATCTAATTTCCAATGATTGGGCAGCTTTAAGGCTCTTTACTACTCGTAAACTAAGCTGCTCCCACGCGGATTCATAGAGATAGGGTTGACACATGTAGGGTCCCTGACAAAGTTTGACGACTCCATTCATAGCAAAGAAAACCAATGATCAGCATAATTTAATGTAAAGCACATAACCATATAACGTAAACATTGCTTAGTTTTGAAGTAACCTTATAAACACCAGCCGTTTTATTATACGCAGAGTTACACGTTTCTGCTTTTTTTCGAGGATTTTTTCTGAACTTTGTCCATAAAATCTAGTGTTTTTATTCTGTCTTGTTCTATTTAGTTCTGTTTAGTATTATTACTAACAATGATTTGCTTTTTTGTTATGAAGAAACTATCTTTTAATATTTGGGAAATTCCTTACAACTAATGTCAAAATACTGTACGTAGGTACTTATACTTAGGTACGTATACTTAATGCTCGTGTCAAGGTATAACGCTTACCACAAAATCCCATCTACAATCGATAATCCTCTTACATCTGCAGATGTGTTGTTAGGGGCATGTTAGGGGTCGTTGTGGCGAGGAATAAATTGCTTCTGTGGGTCGTCGTCACAAAGACAGCGTGTCGCCAAAGATGCATTCTAGTTTCTTAACCGATTGGGTAGTTATTTGTGTTGTTTTCTTTGTGATTAGGCTATGGATATGAATTTAGAAAAAAAAAATTGTAAAAAAAATCGTCCGTGACTCCTCCCGCGTAGACTACCTACACGCTAGATATTTTCCCCGGGAAAAATCCTATGTCCAAACTATCTCCATACAAAAAAAAATCAAACATACCTTCATATTTATAATATTACTATGGATTTCTTACTTAGAATTTTACGTTTTGAAGGTTGAAGGCCGTTTTCTTTTATTTTCAAAATAATGTCAGAGTATCTACTTACTTACCTAATCTTCTACGTCAAACATAATTAAGTACCTAACTTATGTACTCAATACTCAATGTACACGAAATGAATAAGTATTATTCGTAATTGCGATCACTATTTCCCTGAAGAAATACAACGTTGAAATAAATAATTAACTGGCATAAGGGAAATTATATCGAATTCGTGTTTTTAAGCAGCGCCAAAAGTGAAAAGCAAATTAATGATTATTTTATTTATTTTACTGTTACTAGGAAATGTAAGGTTAGTCCCTGTAGCTTTGGGATTGAGAATAGAGCTACGGTATCCCCTGCCTGATCGTAAGAGGCGAATAAAAGGGGGCTTCCGGGTTTGCGCGCGGTGAGAGTGGGAGCTCGATCCGTCCAGCCAGCAGCCCGGGGAAGGACGGCGGTGTGTGCGTGGCCGCATGCCGCTGTAAACACCTGAAGGTTCAGGAGAGCACATCTGCTCTCCCGAAGATGGGCCCGTTCTGGGGCACCGCGCGTGGAGGACACCGGTGCGTTAAACTGGAGATCCCCGGTGTCCTCCTCAAGCGCAGAGCCAGGCCAACGAGGGGGTGTTAGTGCGGTACAAATCCCACACAACCCGGTATCCTCTCCCAAGGTTCTGGGAATCTTTTGAAGGTTTCCCGCCCGATACAAAAAAAGTAAAGTAGGCTACTTTACAGACATTTCCCATAGATTTTTCGTTGTTATACATGTAGATGTTAAGGAAAAACAGGACTCAGACGCGATGACGCCGAAGACGCAATTTGTAGAACAAATCACATTACATTGATTAATAGAAGTTAAGTATCTATCCTTATTTTATTAATATTTATAAATATATATTTATAAGATTATAGTATTGATATTTAATATACGGAACCCGAAAAAGGATTGGAGTAGGTTGATACTTGGCTGCAACCCTTTTGCGTCCCACTGCTGGGCACGGGTCTCACCCCCTTATTGGGGAGGCCTGGAGCTTACTCCACCACGCTGCTTCAATGCGGGTTGATAGATATATAATCATATATACATAACATATTTAATATTATATGTATAGTATATATACATATTTATGTATAACTTGTTTACATAAATCAGGCACATCGCGACTTTTTATTTTTGTGACATTTTTTTAAATTGGGAGCTATTTCAGATGGTGTTGATAAGTACATAACAAGTACATAACACTAAGCTAGTGAGTGTTTTGTTTAAAATTAAACCAAGAAAATAAATCGTTTTTATCCGAGCAACGCTCGGTCGTCCAGGTACTTTTATTTATTTGTATAGATAAGTAACTTAAAATCTAATGGAAATAATATTCGCAAGAATGCTCGTAATAAAATCATATAAAATCACGTTTATAAATAACATCGGCTACGAACACACCGACGATGCTACGAAACAAATCAGACTCTATGACGCTATAAAGTGTCTCCCGACTCCTGAGCTTTGGTACGTTAATTACTATTTACTACTAGAACTAATACAAACTTAATTTTTAAAAAAATCTGCTTAAAAATTTACAATCTTTATATTCATTTCATCTGTTATAAACATTTACTTGCTGTTCTTAACAATAATTTGATACCTAAGTATATATCCGATTATATTCCTGGATGCAGTAAATAACCAGGAACTATTTCGATTACTACCTAAACTAATCCTAATAGGTGATTAGATTAGGTAGTATGTAAAGGTTTCGTGAATAATAAATTAATCCGTAATGTTAAAATATTGTCACGTAATATTCTCACTTAGCTTACTTCAATTTCGTGTAGAAACCCTTCGCGTATTTTGAAGCTAATAATAAAATATAATAATCATGTATTTGTTTAAAAAAAAGTCAATTAAACCGGATAATATTGACACTACCTACTATAAGTTTTCCTTCAAGCTTTGAAACAAAAATATTACAAATTTTACACTAACAAAGGAGAAAAATAACTGAAAAATCAGTTAATACCTACTTACAATTTTTACTTTGGATATTTTTCTTAGGTCAAATTTCGTCAAATATTCTTATTATAATTTTTTCGGTTGATGTAAAATGTATGATCGTTATAGGACATCTCGCTATAGGTTACAAATGGGACGCTACAGATTGTGACATAAACCTAACGGCCTACTGCGACCAAGTTCGTCCAATTAACCGAATTTCATTGGGGTCATAACCTCAAAACTCAAGTGCCACATAAATTTTACCTCAGCACTTCGATATCTGGCGTATGAAAGCAATTATACTTGAAGTTCTTAATTTGTCTCTGTTACGATTAAAGAACTATTATGGTAGAAATAAGTTTATTTCGGATATACTTTGAAATTGTACAATGCACTTCAACGTTCCACAGAGTAGAGAGACATAGACAATAGGTAGGCGAGAGATTTAAAAATTGCACAGATTATATATATTACTTTAACAGTCTCTATGAAAAGTTTATGTTGTTGTCTAGCAACTTTAATCATTTATTTTTCTAGGTATTTAACATGCGGAACATAGATGTTAAATAAAATATTTCTAAAAAGAAACATTTTTCTATTCCGTACATAAACGGACAATGAAATTGGAATCGGAAGTGAAAAACACGCAAGCAATCTTATTTTAGCACTGATACACCCACCAGGAAATCCAATATTTGCTCAAGTGCTTAATACATTATTTATACTTGTTGTTGAGAAAAAAAAAGCTTATTTTTTACTTACTTAAATGCCCCAGGGCGAAGCGTAGCGTTTTTTTGGGAGCACCTACATAGGTACAAGAAAACGAACAAACAAGCAAACTAATTTATTACCGACTTCCAAAAGGAGGAGGTACGGCTTATACTCCCGAAGTGGTCCCATTGTCACCAAGTCAGGATCTGATGATGGGATCCCAGAGAAATCAAGGGGAACTGATGGGAAGGAAAATTTTATAGGCACACATATTAATTTCTTTACTGTAGAATACATAATTTGTCTGAATTACACAAGAATGCTTTAATACCAGAAGCTTAAAACAGTAACGAAAAGTAGTTTTACTTATAAAGAATGTTTTATTCATAACTCCGTAATAAAAAGAGCGGTTTTATTCATTTGTATCTTTTGTTCGCAAGACTTGTCACTGTGGCTTTTCTATTTGTCCAATATCCATTTCTTTTGAGTGAATAACTAGAAAGATACATTTAAAGTATCTGCTCTGTTGTATTGTGTGGCTTGTGTTAGAATCGCAATATTGGCCAATACTGGACGTTTCACATATCCACTTCACTGAAATTACGTTCATCCTGTCATAAGCCGTGCTATCATCATGGGTAAAAATTACTGTAGATAATATTTTATGGGCTGGCTGTTCGTACGGGCGAAAAGCTCACAGTTCACTATAACGGTCCGTGTAAGTGTCGTAAAACGTCTGGCTGGGCGGCAGGTCGATAAAAGTTATTTAATAACAAGAAACACTCAGCTTTTGGCCGAGGGTCACCAACCCTCGCATTCTTTCATGTGCGAAAAGTCTTCAACTAATTAAATTTTTCTTTGAACGGAGCAAGTTTTGTGGTTGATATTGCCTTGGAATAATATTTTTATTTTAACTTTAGGCAATGTAATTTTAAACTCGCTAGGTTAGAGTTTTTTTCAACTTTTACCTGAACAACCTATTTGATTAGTTATTAGAAGTTAATTTAAATTTCATATTATAGCCTACCCGACTAGCTAACTTCTATATTGGTGTGATATATACAACTCTTACAGTAGAAGTGGGTATTTTGTTTGGGCCCATTGGAACAAGATTAACAATATTTTTGGGTATTTACAAATTTTGTACATAGACTGTTAACATTTCCATTTTAGACTACATTTTAATATGTAACTTAAGGCAAATGTTTGTTAAGTATAACCTTATAACCCTATAAAACACTTATAAATTTATTATAGCTAAAATTGTATTTTAAGTCGTTTAACTTGTACCTACATCTGACTCTGAATATGGGTGTTACTGCGTCACCCATTCCTATCGTGAAGCCAATTCATTGATCTTAATAAAATATTTCATTGATAACAATGCATATAAGGCATCTATTTATAAGTACTTTTGACACTATGCAACTGCATACGACCGCGGTTGAGATCACAGTTTGGATTTTGAGGTAGACGTTCGATACGGTGACTTCTTAAAATCATGGAGCTTGCTCGCTCGTTGGGTGGTTGATGTTTCTAAGTATACAGTTGTAATACAAAAACTAAGTACTACCTAATTCATGGAAATAGTGCTGCCGCTAAAAGCTTACATACTCTAGGCGTAGGCGATTTGGAATTTCCCTTAAGTATTACTTATTTAATGTGACCCACGTTCTTAATACGCTATGTGAAAAAGATATAAGGAAACATTTGGGTTTATTAACGAATTATCGAAGAACTCTTCATAGTTCGTTGTGTATTAAAATTCTGTTACAGATACAAGAGAAAAATATATATAAATATGTGTTCGTTTGCAAATTTTGATCTTTCCGTACATTTGCGTTTCTGTCTTTGTGTGTGTCCATGGTACCCACGACACAGAGAATCCTAGTGTGGGGCTATGAGTCTGTAGCGTTAATTTTTTTATTTAATATTGCGGTCATTTAATGATTTTTTTTGTAATACATACAAAAAGGAATGAGTTTCGGGATATGAGTTTTCAAACTAAAAATATATGACACACAGAGCGAATAAAATATACGGTGTCTATAACCAACCAACCCAACAGATAACCGTATCTAAAATAACGTAAGTTCGCTACTCTTAAAAACCTACCTTATTATATTAGTACATATTTTGGTTTGGAGTAAATATAATTTATTTTTACAAGCCATTGCAGCTACTGTAATAAGCGAGTACTATAATTATTTCTCTTTTTTACTCAGTATATCAAGATTTTGTTGAAACATTGCGAACGAAAATTGTATATCAGAATTTATGCCATAATAGCATTGATGGACATGCTGCCATTCGTAGATATCGGAAAGTAATGAAATTTGAGAATGGAGGTAATTTTACTACCAATAGAGACTCTTACGGGCGACTGCTTAAAAACTGATGGGTAAAATAGAGATAAGACGGTTTTACCGTGTTGGAAAACCTTTGTAAATGGTTTGAAACCTCAAAGTCCTTGGTGTAAATCGTTACTAAAGCTAGCAAATTGAGGCTTATCCGTAGGTATTACGCATGCGTGCAATATCTAATTTTACTGGTTTGCAAGACATGTCCCTAACTAAGAGCAGTCCGGGAACCGGGTCTTTCTACACAATTTAATTCATAATTTTACTTCTGTCATGGTTAGATTGGTTAGATATCGTAATGTTACGTAAGTTTGAGGATTTTATAAATTAGTGAATTGGGTTGCTGATCAAGTTACGTTTGTTGAATAGAAAATAATTTAAACTCGGTCATAAGCAATCACGATTTTAATTACGAATTTTTGCGATAAAGTAGCGCTGCATGTTTGAAGTGACGTTCAAATTAAGGGAACAATGACGCCTTAATTAACCTAAAAGTTGAAAGACTTCAGGGAGATGAAAGGCAAATTCGATTTCCACTTAAACAAAAAAAGTCGCTTCACGAGATTGGGTAAATTAATATACCTATCTACTTTCTGTATAGTAGACCAGCCGTTTACGGCCTTATAAGAAGAATAAAAAAACTGCAATCTTCTCTGAGTTTGTAAAAAGATTAGTTTCGATATCGGAAATCGTAACAACAGACAGAGTTACTTTCGAATTTATAATATTAGTATGGATGGTATGGATAAGGGTATGAAAATATATTATTTTTTTTAAACAATTCAATATGAATAAATACATAGATTAAAAAAATACATATTTCGCATAATATGAAACTTTTGCTTGCGAAAGGTAATTAATGGGAGTCGGTGCACGTTCAGACCGATAGGTGCACCATTTCTCCGAATTCCGGTTTAATATTTTGAAATATTTCCTAAAGCTATAAGAGGTACATCATTCAGAAGCAAGACGAGAATGTTACGTGAGCGGAGTCGGCAAGCACGAAAATAAACAGATTGCACTGTAGGCCACTCGAGCCTCGCGAGCCTCTGTTGAACTTATGCCTACTTGCTGCTTCTCAAATCCATATCATACTAATATTATAAATGTGAAAGTGTGTTTGTTTGTTTGTCCGTCTTTCACGTCGTAACGAAGCTATTATATGGTATGTTTTTTGTGTGTGGAGATAATGAGGAGGGTGGAGGGTAACGTATGCTACTTTTTACCGCGGTAAAACATGCCCATGGGAAGATCGATGTTTTGTTATTTGCTATATTATATTTCGTTCCGGATGTTGTTTGTGTTGATGGCGTTAGTAAAATTCATTTGCAAGTTCTGAGTCACGCTAACAAATGATACATGTTAATTAATTAAGTAATAGGCAACTAATAAATTTAATGGGATCTTGAATTCGTGCTGTATAAAGTGTTTGATGGATTAAAATTAATATGGAAAGGAATAATACATACGCTTTGATTTTGGTTTTGGTTTGTCGACTGTTGTTGTTTTGGCTTAAAATAATAATTATTTTTATAGGTAATTTATTTATATTATTCCCACAGATGTTCCATTCCACTTCAAAAGGCTGCAATTTCCTATTAAACTTAGTTTTTTTTTATAAATAAACCTAACAATAAGGCAGACGGGCCGCGTGATGTAAAGCGATCACCGTCGCCTATGGACACGGGCAACCCTAGGGGAGCCGCCCGAGCATTGCCGGCTTTGGAGGAGAGCTTTTTTTACAGCTTTCTTGAAGAACCCCATGTTATAGTCCACTGGAAATGCCTCAGCTGGAAGGTTGTCCCATAACCTACACGTCCGTGGTAAAAAGGAGCGTGCAAAGCGGACTGTGGAGGACCGCCACGAGTCCAGATGGTGCCGGTGGAACTTTAACCTTAGTCTGGTGGTATAATCATGGAATGGTGATCTAGGCATCAATTTGAAGAGTTCCTCGGAGCACTGACCATAGTAAAGTCGGTAGAACACGCAGAGCGAGCGTATGTCTCTTCGCAAGCTAAGCGGTTCTAGCCTGTCAGTCAATCTTGGGTCGTTGACGATTCGGACTGCGCGCTTTTCAACGGAGTCAAATGGGTGTAGCTGGTACTTCGGTGCTCCTGCCCAGAGATGGGAGCAGTACTCCATGTGGGGTCTGACCTGGGCCTTATACAGCGTCAGGAGTTGCCCCGCAGTGAAGTACTGCCTCGCTCTGTTGAGGACATTAGTTTCGCTATGACCAAGAACAAATGGCAAGGGCAAACATTAAAGGTAGCGGGTTTAACTTAGAAAAACCGTGTTTCTCCCACGGACAATTAAATGTAGCATGTTCGCGTGTGTCCAATGCCCAGAATCTTTACATTCTATCCTCAAATGGAAAGACATATAATATCGTCTACAGTAGCGTATTAAAATAGTGTTCTGTTCTATATCCCAAGCCGTGTATGGCTGGAAAAAAGAAAAAAATCACACCCATTTGGAAAACAAATCACACTTATATATGCTCTCCGCGTTAGTATTGCCTGTACACGTAAGCAGGATAGGTGGATCCTGCATCAATCTTCACCAGCACACTTCTATTGAAGTTAGCTTAAAGCTCCAGTGTGTCAGTGTACGTTCACTTTATCTGCGGTCAGCATTACCTCTGGTTCCTCTAAGTACCGTGGAACTGTCACTATTTATCCACCACAAATGGGTCATGTATGATAAATAACACATTGTTAATTCCCTTTGACCACGCGGGCAAAGCCGCGGGTAAAAGCTAGTACGTAAATAAAGGCCTAACAAGGTCTTTATTATTTTAGCTGTATACCTTAGAACTAACTTACCGTTTATCTGTTCAAAGATATCATCCATGCATACAATAAAACTTTATCCACCCGATATAAGTATCATTATAAATATTGACAAGAAAAAACTAAAATGTAGGGTCTTTTTGGAGCAACAGAAGCTTAAGAGGTTTAATTTGTCTGTCTGTATGTTTGGCTAATCAGCTCGAAAAAATTTCTGCAATTAGCCGAAGTACTTATTGCTTTAAGTCTAAGTTTGGGTTGGGGCTCTTTTTATTTCGAAAAATATCTTACTCCGATTTTTGACTATACTATATTTCTTCAAGCTTGTAGAGTACAAAACGCAAGAATGTTACGTAAGCCGAGTCGAGTCGGGCAAGCACGAAAATAAACAGGTTGCACTGAAGTCTTAAGTCCACTCGAGCCTCGCGAGCCTCTGTTGAACTTCTGCCTGCTTGCTATTTCTCAAATAAATAAAGGCCTAACAAGTTCTTTATACAGTTTATTGCATGCCTGTGTGTGAAATTATACTTAGTCAGAAGTTGCTTTACTCGTGTATACTGCGTTCTAAGGTAATTATTACAGGAGCTTATTCAAGTATGCAACTGAAAACATGTAAAAATATTGAAATATTTGTACACAGTACACATATTATAAAACATTGTTAATATTGATAGCCAGACATTAACTCTTCATACAACCATTTGGGCTTAATCACGCAGAAATTAATGAGGCGTCTAAAATAGGTCATCGTCAACTCGCTGCTTTAACTTCATAAGTGATAGGCATTGTCTGAGTTATCGCAAATGAAATCCCACGAAAGTTGCCAAGTTGAATGTAGAAAACTTAAATACCGACGAAATAAAGAAAGATAAAGTTGTCGAAGTCTATCTCACCGTTGTTGGTAAATTACCTTCCCCTTTTGATTAATATTTAGTAGAAACGGAGCAAGATTAATAATTTAGTTATTCAGATACCTTCTCCCTCTGAACGCTCGTTTACAAAAGAAATTTAACCACCCAATATCCTCTAAGGTTACGTTGCCTTAACATATACATGTTTTGCGTAAAGCTCATTAAGTCACTCATATTTTGTTTTGCGAAATTTAAGATAAATATAACCGATCACGACACGGCACTTTGCGGAACTCAAAGCAAAATCAGTGCTGCAAAATGTTTTAATGAGGAAAGTTTAGGATAGGTTTACAAAAAGAAAGTCTTTTTCATCATTAGGGAAACGTAAATAATTTGAAAACGGTTTTCTTGGGTAGGTATAATTTGTGATATTATATTTATTGTTTTGGTAATTTACGCTTTTGATATTTCGTTATAGTGTACAAATAACTACTTCTTAACGTGCACAGTATGTACATATATATACAACATTGCGAAGAAATTAGAATACAGCCGATCCATCATTAGGTATATGTTATAAGTTGTCAGTTTCTGAACTCAACAACTTATCGCCTAACTGACCGAAACAGAAGGGTCGCTCGTCTTAAAAAATAGCTCTGAAATTTCGTAGCAGAATATCAGATGAATTGTTCTCTCTTTACAAAACTGAGAATAACTGAAATCAAGTGATAATGCTGTCACCATTTCTCGACACCAACGCACGGATAACAATGGAGCTCATCCACCCCTTGAGTGAGTTCTATTCTAGGGAACCTGTCATTGACCCACTTTCCGACTGCAGTTGCTTCTGTTCAGCTAAATTAATTTTAATAAAGGTGAAATGGCTCGAAGTAAACAGACACCGCATCGCCGCTGCGGCAAAATGCTCCACTGTTTAGACTAGACGCTACGCCATGAGTAATTAAATTTAACGTGCCTAACAGTTTTACCGATACAGTACCTACCTACATACCTATCCTTTCAGACTCGTAGCGTCTTTCATAATTAAATAGTGCTTGAATAACCGAGCTTTACTTGGATAAAATCACTAATAGAATCAGGCGTTACTTTGCGGAATTCCATGCTGAGGGCTGCGTCGGACATTGCCTCACTTTATGAGTAACCGTCGTAGAGTCTGTTTACTACTACTCTGTTTTGGGGCGAAACACGTATTGGTGGTGGGCGGTACGTATGTTGGTGTATATTTTTATTGTTGCATGTGCATGTATCCTATGTGGAAGGGAGGGAGGTGCTATTGCATAAAAAAGTACACCATCATACGTTCTGATTGCGGATAAAAGATAAAATCAATTGATTTTCCTGGTCTTATATTAAAAAGGAACTTGATAAAAAGAGACTCAGGTAAGACTCGATCTGCGGACTTCTGGTTTCGGGACCATCCGATTTCTCACCTGAGCTATTATAATCTTAATTAAGTTGTATTCTAACGATATTTTAAAAGTTTTTCATTGCATGAAAACATGGATAACGCGACATTTTCTAAAAAGGAAATCTAGCTAGATCAATTTATCGCCTCCGAAACCCCCAGCATACTAAATTTCATAAAAATCGTGTGACCCCTTTCGGAGATTTAAATTACATATATAGGTATATACAAATATTGCTCGTTTAAAGATATTAGATACATTCCAATTTGTTTTGTTATTACTTATATGTATAATCAAGCATACGCCCACCACAAACCACCAAAATTTAAGTCCCGTAGATTAGATCCTCCATATGAAAAAAAAAAGTTTTTTTGGTCTTCAGACCTCAGAAAAATTGTTTCTAGAATTACATTAGTTTATTTTTTCTATAATATTTTTATAATTTTATATACGTTCTTCTAAACTTCAGATAATTTGAGAAAGAAGATGGTTTACGGTTTAAGACTTTATTTCTCTAAAGACTTATTGAGAAAACTAAAAACACTTGTTACAACACGTGTTATGTTATAATATCACCGCTAAGCGTAGCTTAAATACATTATAAAGTTATAATCGATACAATAGTGGTACAATAATAACAAAAAATCTTTTTTATTTGTTAGTATAACAGACCGTAGAGTATAGATGAAGTCGTAAACATTTTACTGAATTACAATTTGAGTAAAAAGTACTCCTATAAAAGTAGACTAGTGTGTTTTATTGAGGGTGGTAATGTCATTTGTAAGGACCAAAGTATGGAGTAAATGTGATATCTTAGATGTGGGAAATGTTATACCTACTCGTTTGACTGCAACCTATTATGCGTCCCAGCAGTGGAACAAGTACAAGAATCTCCCCATTATTGGCGAGGCCTGGTACTTATTCCACCACGCTGCTCCAATGTGGGTTGGTGATTTTCTGATTTGATTTATATAGGTAAAATATAAAAATTTCAACAAATATCTAGGTAACTATTTGAAACTAGGTATACATATAAAAAAATACCAACTGCAGGGACTTCAAACAGGGTATAAAAACAATAATTAGATATCTTAATGTGACCTTATTGGTTCGACAAGTCAGTAACTGGCTTAGAAAAAATTAATTATGTTTCATGACATTTTTCAATAAGGAGACTAAATTAAGTAATTTTATTTTATCCTTATTTACACCATGATTATGATTGTATATACCTGTAGATTCGGGATTAAGA
Organism: Pyrgus malvae; assembly: GCA_911387765.1. Lineage (NCBI taxonomy): Eukaryota > Metazoa > Arthropoda > Insecta > Lepidoptera > Hesperiidae > Pyrgus > Pyrgus malvae. The sequence goes on along the minus strand of OU426951.1, from coordinate 18,034,956 downwards.
ATAGAGCTATGGTATCCCCTGCTTGATCGTAAGAGGCGAATAAAAGGGAGCTTCCGGGGTTGCGGACGGTGAGAGTGGGAGCTCGATCCGTCCAGCCAGCAGCCCCGAGAAGGACGGCGGTGTGCGCGTGGCCGCATACCGCTGTAGGCATCGGAAGGTGCAGAAGAGCACATCTGCTCTCCCAAAGATGGGCCCATTCCAGGGCGCCGCGCGTGACTGACTGACTGACACATGGTACAAGTGACGACATCCAAAAAAATTCAGTATTAAAAATAAAAAATACATTTTTTTATTTTCGTGCCCTGAGTATCAACATATTTTTTTAAATATTATCTTATGTTTTTTGACCATTTAATTTAATTTTAGACTAGCGGCCGCCCGCGACTTCGTCCTCGTGGACTTATAAAAGTTAAAAAGGAGTAACTTAGGCTAAGTTACTCCTTTTTATATCAGCTACCTGCCATTGAAAGTTCCGTCAAAATCGGTCCACCCGTTTCAGAGATTAGCTGTAACAGACAGACAGACACCTTTGTGGGCTCATGCACAACACTTTGCCGAAGATTATAACATGATCAAATGCATAGTTTACGATCCTATAGATAGACATACAAACATTCCTTTTTTTATATATACTTAGATATTAATAGATAGATTTTAATCATAACACGGTGAAAAGAATAACATACTCGTCGTACCTATGTAGGGACCTACATTGGTATGACTATCTTTAATTTATGCGGTCGGTAAGAGCTCGCGTGCAAGAAAACGCTTGGAACTAGAATTTACCGTCCCTAGTTAAGATTTATCAACATAGCTCTACGAAAAGATAAACGTTTTTTCAGACTTTACCCATTAATTAATCACAGTATAGGGAAACAAATTGGTTACTTTCTTTCTACGTAATGGAATTTGTAAAATTGAGTTTTGAAACTGATCTATTAGTTAGACCATTGGGTTCATGTCTAATCTAATGGGACATGTTATGGCTAGTACATCACCTATTAGATACCTGAATTAAATATTTATTTGAATGTTTTTACCTGAACCCTTAGTAGAAGTTTGTAAACGCGCAAACGTTACTACTGCGTCCGAGTTAAAATTGGACAGATAGATAAGGTCGATAATTAAATTCTTAACGCAAACGCGTTAGTAAAGTTTTCGCGTGTGCAGACTTACACTAAGGCCTGTGTTGTGAAATTGAACTGGAATTCAATATTGTGGTGATGTGATCCTTGTTCAGTTAAATACTTTTGTGTAAAACAGTACCTCGTTCATCTATCCGTTTGTGACGTTTGTGTATATAAAAGCAAGATTCATATAAACAACTTATTGATTATTATGACATTTTCAGTAACAAATATGAGTTCGTGAAAATACAACAGATTGACCTTGAAGTAATTAAATCAGTGATAATGAAATTATCGTCATAAATTATATTGAAGTTGCTGACTCAAGTCATTTTAGCAATAAAATAATTTCGCTATTGATATTTTGAACCTAAAACGCAAAATTCCATTAAAATGGCTTTCGCTATTTAATATTCATGTAGCGCCGCGAATGTAAAGCAATAATAAAACCTTTTCATCTTTATTCATATAAATTATAAACGGTGCTGTAAGCGACAGTCACGCTCTTATATTATTTTCGTATTCATTTGCTCACTACCTACCTTAGGGATGTGGCTTTATGAGGTTTTGTTATGGTGGAATACACAGAGAAAACAAATGATAGTAGAGGTGCCCTAACTTACTATTTCTACCAGAAGCAGTGTCGCCATCGTATAGCGTGAACTCACAATAATTTCGAAAATACATTTTAATTGTTTTAGTCTTTGTTCTCATAATCGTAAGGAACTACTTCGAGTGTCGGCAGTAATACGTATTTTTTCAATGAGTGTTTAAGAGCAACTGACCAACTGTCGGCCCTGCCCTGAAGTGTCCAGTGCCAGGCCAGTTAGCGCAGCGTGATCACGATCACCTGTAGTCACGCTAGCGATACTTCGTACCATCTGCTCTGGGCCTCTGGGGGGTGTGCGTTATTTGAAACTCCGTGGTGGAATGATTATGAAAGGTTTAATTTTACCGTTTTGTCTGTCCCATTAGTAAGCAATATAATAAACAGGGGTCCGATATAGGACATTTTTATCAAAGTTAGAATAATAGGATTTAGATACGGTGGCAGTAACTTAATCGTAAAACAAAACTGGTATGCCTGTTCGTTCGATTTTTAAAATACATGTATAAATACGTCGTAGATTTTTTATATATATCTTGAAGTAGTCAAAACAATATATCTATGAAATACGTATTATCTGTTTAAAAATAGCTTACCTTCTTAAGCGAGCTAATTTGTGCTACATCTTTGTCAAACTTTGAGAATGATGGGGAAAACTTATCCGACTATTAAACGTAGTTTCTAGCTGTTACTTAAACATACTTAGTAATAGATTAGAACGAAGACTTGTGAAAATATTTCTTGAGAATTAACAAACACTTTAGACTGAAAGCACTAAATATTTTCATTTAATTAAAACTTACTAAACTTAGTTACTAACGTTCACGCGACATAAAGCTTGGATTTAAGGTTTAAAAACAAAGCGCTTGATTGCATTTTTACTATGATATAGTCACTTGCAAATCAGAAATTTAAGCCCGTATTTAAAAAAAATACTTTTAAAAAGCTTGTAGTACACACACATACCTGCATAGGTACATAATTTATGAGCATTTTCACTTAAGTCGAGGTGTAAAGACAAAAAAATTGTTCTTTGGCCCTTTGTTGAGAACATCATCATCATCAACCCATATCAGTCCACTGCTGGACATAGGCCTCTCCCAAGGCGTGCCACTGAGCCCGATCTTCGGCTCTAAGCATCCAGTTACTTCCCGCCACCCGGCGCAGATCGTTGCGCCACCTCGCAGGGGGCTTCCTACACTACGTTTGCCCGAACGGTGTCCACTCCAAAAGCCGTCTCGTCCAACGATTGTCGGCTCTACGACAGATGTGACTAGCCCACCCACTGCCACTTCAGCTTGCTGGCTCTTAGAGCTATGTCGGTGACTTTAGTCAACCTTCGGATTTCCTGATTTCGGATCTTGTCTCGAAGGGACACGCCGAGCATAGCTCTCTCCATTGCTCGTTGCGCGACTTTGAGCTTGTGGACCAGTCCCATCGTCAGTGTCCACGTTTCGGCTCCGTAGGTTTAGTAGCTCCGTAGGTAGATTGTTGAGAACAATTAAGAATAATAATATATGTAGAATAAAAATAACTGTTTAGAATAATTTAAAATAATAAAAAAAAAATATTACTTCGGTTTTTAAAACGATTTTAAATAGGATTTATATAAAAGTCTATCTTAATGCTTTGTGTGACATTATTACAAATTTCAAGGGGGTTCTCAAATATATTTTTTATATTTAAGGCTCCTTACCAAACCGAGGTCTATACCAAGAAATTATACTTAAAAAAGCCATTAGCTGATGCTCAAAGGGACGTTACAAACATAATTGTCATTTGTTAGTACGGTGCTTTTCCGGGCCTGCCTTCTCGGGAGTGTGTTCTTATGAAGCCACGACAATTTCAGTTTTCTGTAAGAACATCTAAAGAACGAAGAAGTAAACGAGATTGTATAGCTAAAGGTCAGACTCTCCATGTGAAATAAGTATTATTATAATATCTTAATCTCTTCTTTCTACTTTAACGCAATTATTCTTGGCTAGAACCACCCCTTTTAGAGTAAACACTCCAATATACATTCTTCATACTACTACGAAAATTACTTACTCTCTCGTTTTGTTTTTGTTTTGTTGAATTGTCTGCATTTTCAACATCATAAGCATCATAGCATTTCCTCCGATATTCCATATCACTTTCTCCGAAGCACGGAAACGCGCTTCAAATTTTTTGCAACTTGCGGTCACCCATCGCACACCCGAACGTGCCCGTTTGGCTTAGGCTTAGTTGTATAGATCGCTTGCGTTCCATGCTAGCTGCCAGGCCATGCGCGCTTCTCGCTTCTCTATCATATACTTCGCCTATAATACTTAATTAAATTCAATGATAATTTAGAACTTTTATCCTGTTTAACTTTGATTCTGAACCTTCCTTGGATGTACCCAACTTTGTACATAACATACTTTCCTTTATTCGTAAATGTCTGTTCTGTTCTTACTCTTCGAAAAAAGGATTTTTGGCGAAGATTATTATTGGGTTTGGTTCAATCCAAATTCAATATTATCTAACTTCAATTTCTGAATTTTTCTCCACAAGTGGCTTCTTCAATGGTGTAAAGCTATAAAATAGAGTTCCCGTATAAAGCAATCAATATTAAAATAGGCGGCATCGTGAGAGGTCAGATGCTCTGGGGAGCCTTTGATATATTATTGTAACTTAATCGCTTTTCTAATCTACTGATACAACTATGCTACGTACCTCTTTATACAATCCTCTTTCTTAAACGTAAGGTTTTTTATATATATCGGATCAGCTGTATTATTAACGTCGTCGTTAGGCCTTGTATGGGCTAACGACGACGCTAGGGTGATCGAGCAAAGAGAAACAGCGATTACACACTATTAGACACTAAACCACCGTTTTACAGTTAACTGACAAACTACTAAACAATTATAACCGCACTGATCAAACGAAACCTAATTACAGTTCCTTGAGTGGAGGGTCCGAATTCTACGATGACAGAACAGTAAGTGAGTCCCCATCCAACGCCCCTCCAACAGCTAGGCTCTGTTGTACTCGTAGCACGTACCTAACCGTGCATTGACGTCAATGCGACGGTGCTGCCATCGCTTGGTTATCGTGCTGCGTTTCGTTTATCGACTATACCAATGACCGTCTCCGACATATAAAATGTAGTGGCCCGTGGGACTTTAAAATTGGGTGAAAAGTATATATAGAAAGATCGTACTTCACAATATACATAATAATATGTATGTATGCTAGTAGATATTATAACTTGTACTTGTTCTAGTGTGAACGGGTAGGTACTCTCAATTTTTAAATTTTTATTTCGGTGATTTATTTCGCCATAGATACATGAAGTGATAACATTATTAAGCTCTTATATCTGGTAATCTCCCTTTTGATCTATCATTGTAAATGTAAGGTCATCTAAGTTAAACATGATAAAGGTACTGCTTTATAGTTTTATCATATCTCACGATCCCGTTGACTTTGTACCAAGAATAAATTAATATCAGTGCTACCCAACCGTTATTAAATAATCGTATCTTAAGAAGCAGCTCTCTCTGAAGAACCCCTCCGCCAGACCTGCCTAAGGAGTCGTCCCTTCACTAAATACTTAACTAGCAACATTTGCAAAAAAATATGTAGCTTTCGGTGAAATGGTTTCGATGTCATAAAGGTATTCTAGTTATGTCGTGACCACTGGTTATATTTAGTTTTAATATTTATTATAGGAGTGTCTAATTCCAACACCTTTCCAGCAAAACGTAAAGAGAACTCCTAAAAGAGAGATTTGAAGTAGAGAGAGAGAGATTTTAAGCAGTACCTAATATTATAAAAACAACTGAGAAAATACCTACATTTATTTATTATATATATATATTTGAATAAAATAGGTTTTATTTTTATCTACGCTCCGAACTCGTTGACATTGTACCATGGCGGTATTAAATTAGATCGCATCTTGAGACGTGAAACTCTCAACGGGTGAGCCTCTCTGCGCAAGGCCACCCTAAGGAGGCTTCCGTTTCCACCTCGGCCTATTGTCAGACGTGATGAAAGTTATTATTCTATTCTAGTATAAGATTTGTTTTCATACTAAAGAATTAAAAAGACTAGAATAGAGTTATCAAGTGACCAGACTCATTAAATCATGGTTAAGTTCGTACGAAATGCGTTACTTACTACTCCGAGTTACCCATAATGGTTGAGTAATATACCTTCATTGAAGCGCGCATGGCCCGGCGGTTAGTGTAGAAGGCAAGCGATCTATGCAACTAAGTCAAATGGAAGCGGTTGGGTGTGAGATGGTTCCGTGCTTTGGAGGGCACGTAAAGCAGTCGGTCGCGGTTGTTGTCGATAATAACAGTCGTTAAACCTTTTCGGAGGCCTTATGGGCGGTTTGAAAAACATCTGACGACGGGTTGGCCACTTGGGAGAGACCCGCAGTGGGACGCAAAAAGGGTTGTAGGCGTTGTAGCCTATATACCTTCCCAGCAAAACATCAAAATATTTATTTTAAAGTAGGTAAATTATCACAGTGAAGCGCTCATGGTCTGCGGCTGGCAATAAACGCAAGCGATTCATCGATCTTCGCAGTTAAACCAAACGGGAGCGGTCGGGTCTGAGAGGTCAAGTAGCAAATTTCATGTGCGTTTCCGTGCTTCGGAGAGCACTTTATGAAGCCGTATACGAAATTTTGCCAATTTCGCTGATTTAGCTGAATTGACATAGGAGATTTTGCAGTTAAAATACAGTATTTCTATAAGTTTTATTGCACATTATGACTGATCGATCATTTCAATAATAAATTATTAAATGAGCTACTTTTTCATTTTTATTACGTTGTTTTGCTTAATAAACCTGAAGACGGTGATAGTTTTGTAAATTTTACTGTAATAGGTACCTATAGACTATTACATATTACCGGATCATTTTAAAATCTAGACATATCGAAAAAAATGCCATATAAATAGCATACCTACATAGAAAATGAGTCACTTTCTGCCAGTCTCATATAAAAAATATTAGTAATAAAACATTGAATTTAGTAAATTTTGAGGGAAAATGAATGGGCCAGAAATTGCAATTGATTTCGACAATAAACCACTTAACCGATTATAATAAAATTCGCACACCATGTGCAGTTCGATCCAACTTGAGAGATAGGATAGCTTAGACCTCAATTAATATTATTTTATTTCTGATATTTTAAGGCAGAACAACGTCTGCCGGATTCGCTCTGTTAGTAACTGTCAAACATTGATTTTGCGCCATCGTCCAGAAGTTTGACATTGTCTGAATAACAATACATCTGTCACTATTTGTTTTATATTTTTTACTAGCTGTGCCCGCGACGTCGTCCGCGTGAATAAAGATTCGACTTGCATAAAAGGGATTGATTAATGATAAAAGATTATTTATTTGCATTGAATAAGTAGTAGGTAAATTATTCTTACATATAGTGAAATCACTACTTATAATACAATGTTCATATGTTCAGAAGACACCTAATTTATTGTTTCTAAATCCTTGAAACCAAAAACAGTAAGGACTGCTAACGACGGGACAACCCGCGTCGCGCAATGTTTACCATGCCGAACTGCAAATCGAAGCGTCCCGGGTTCGAACCCCGGCGAAACAGAAATTTCAATGATGAGTTTAAATTTCTGTTCTCTGTCTGGGTGGTTGTGTTGTGTGAAATTATCTCCATCGATTCACTTTGTAGAAGAAATGAATATTTCTCAATAACGCCATCTACCGTATGGCATGTAAACTTTGTGGTTGATAAATCGAATGTCAAATTACCAAATAGGTAGAGATATTGATTAACAGTTGGTTCACTAAAAGTTTAACTATTCGTCACCTAGATGTCTGCCTGCAGTAGTCTCGTTTTGTTAAGACTTTGTACATTCTGTATGAAGGTTTAGATTCCGTATCTTACCACCTTAATGCTGGATGTATTGAGGTTGTAAGATTTGGATTTCGGTTCGTTGGAGCTTGAGGCCTCCTCAATATTGGGAGAGCTCCATGCCCAGCAGTGCAACGCTGAAAAGGTTGTAGCCTGATATAGGTAATGTAGCGATAACAGTCGTTTCATCTGCAGCCTGTTCATAATCTTTCACCCCAAAAGAAGACTAATAAGCTGAGCAACTAACTCAATGGAGCCCTGTGATGTAAGGTTCGGCGGCGGTGAGGCTCGCGATGCGCTTTTTAGGTACCTATAGTCTAGCCATACTCGGCCAACGAAAGAAAATGCAGTAAACTGATCAAAGTATATGATCGATCATATTAATCACTAATATTAGTGGGACTTCAAAATAATTTTACTTAAATTTAAACTTTTATTTATGGTTTTGAAAGGGCTGTTAACGAAACTTTCATCTAAATTCCTTTTAGTGCCTTTTAAGTTTATGTTGCGTAAGTATACTTTTTTTGTTTATGACCCGATTGATATGAAATACGCACTATTTTTACGGAAATTCATTCAACAACATATCTGTAAACACATCATTCAAAGAAGGGAAACGAATTTGAAAATGAAATATTAAGTTAAGGTTAATTATTGTAAGCTTGAGATAAAAAAAATCGAATCCATTTTATTTGCTATTGAGGGGTATTTTTTAAAAAAGCTTAAATATGTTTCTCACTATGTTAGTAAAGATTACAAATACAAAATTATAAGTAAAATACTCTGCACAAAAATATTCTGTACATCAATTCTCGACACTCAATTTTCAAAGAGTTTCAAAGAATATTGACATTTAAAGGATGAATTTAGGAAAATGCTGAAACACGTATTCTTTTATTTTGGTTACAAAATATTTATACCAAATTTCAAGAAAATCTATTGAACAAAACCAAGTTTTCCATACAAACTTTCATCCCTCATTTCACACCCTTATAGGGTGATTTTTAAAATTCTCTATAGCCTAAATGTTAGCGAGGACCAATATATATAAAACAAAAAAAGTTTCATCAAAATCCGTCCAGTAGTTTTTGCGTGAAAAGCTAACAACAGACAGACAGACAGACAGACAAAATTTCAAAACTTATATTTTTAGCTTCTGTTACTTATAAAAAGACCCCTAGAAGTATTTTTTTAAATTTCTATGCAATGTACAGAATTGACCCTGCTTACAGTTTTATTATATGTATAGATTTGGCAGTAACATAAAAACTCATTGAGATGATAAAGAAACTAATCCTCTTTCAATATATTTAAGGCAGGACAACGTCTGCCTGGTTCACTAGAATATAATAAATAAATTTATTCAAAAAATTTATTTGACATGAATACATGAATCGGTTTCCTGAAAAAAAATTACGGGTTGCACTCCGGGAGTGCCGGCAGAAGTGAAAACTTGATTATTAACGTTGTGCATTTTTGATTTATTGGAATAGTTAGGGAATAATTTTGAACAAATTGCTTTTATTATCAATATAAAAGTACTATTATTCATGTCGTAGAATACAATATTTATTTATTGCGCTATCGTATACAAACATTACAATTTATATTTAATTTTCTAATTCTTTTCCATTTTTTAAACTTTGAAAAAAAAAATTTTAACCCATTTTTATGAAAATAGATTTTAAAAAAATCGATTTTTTAAATTAATCGAAACCCTTACAATCGATTAAAAAATAAACAATCGATTGTTCGATTAATCGATTTCGATGTTACAACACTACTCTCCAACCGTCTTACGGTTTTTCGATCAGCACACGTGACCTGACGCGAGTTTCACAGTTTTTACCCATCCCACAAAAGTGCTCAACGCCGTTAAAGAAGTTTTCACTTCAAAGATCAAATTAATAATAAAATTTTTGACATTAAAAATCTTTTAATGAAACCTAAATCTCGCATTATAATTCTTGACGCAAGCTAAAAAAAGTGGCTACTATTAGATTATTAATGAAATGATCAGTTACATTGTGCAATGAAACTAATGGAAATATTGTAATTCAACTGCAAAATCTCATGTGTTAAATCGGCCCACAGGTAAATCAGCAAAATCGGCGTTCACGTATAAAATAGCTGAAGCGAGTTAGCCAGTAACCCGCTGTAGCTATCGACCGAGCACCGGCTTCCCCTGAAATTCGCCACAAGCAGACATCCACTTTACTTCCGACCGGGTACAATTTGCTTAGACGTATTGATCGTTTCGCACTTGCCGCAGGTTTATGCGGATATTCTAACCGTCGATAGATAGTATTAAAGGATCTCTAGATAAGTACCGCTTAGTATCTACGTGCATTAGTGGTGCCTGGAACAATTGCAATTAGTTACAAAACAGGCAAAGTTGCGAATATACGATGTCATTTCATCGAGTAGAACGGGCAGTTATCTAATTACTCTGTGTTCTATATATATATAAATAGTATTAAAGGATCTCTAGATAAGTACCGCTTAGTATCTACGTGCATCAGTGGTGCCTGGAACAATTGCAATTAGTTACAAAACAGGCAAAGTTGCGAATATACGATGTCATTTCATCGAGTAGAACGGGCAGTTATCTAATTACTCTGTGTTCTATATATATATATATAAATAGTATTAAAGGATCTCTAGATAAGTACCGCTTAGTATCTACGTGCATCAGTGGTGCCTGGAACAATTGCAATTAGTTACAAAACAGGCAAAGTTGCGAATATACGATGTCATTTAATTTTCATCGAGTAGAACGGGCAGTTATCTAATTACTCTGTGTTCTGTTTCAAGGAAATATGTTATATGGCAATAATTTTACCTGCTCTCTGTATGTCAACTTTCATAAAGTATCATAAAGTATGTCAGGGAAGGTATATCAAAAATGTCTTGATAATATTGAAAATGTTTTAAAGTAGTTTCTTATTCAAATCAGGTGTCTCGTGAATACATGATACATCTAAATAAACACAGAAGGCATGCATATGTAATAAGATCGTCGGTTTCACTGTAATAGGATTTCAGTTTATACACGCGAACTGAACTTGAAGTGAAGATTACGTTATGAGCATAATATGAAGATTGAGGGGCCTGATTCCCAGCTGTGGACATTATATAATAAAAGTTTTTGTTTTTCTGCTAACCTGCGCACTAAAATATTCACTCATAGTCCATAAACATTCTGATATAATATAATTAACGGCCGATATAATTATGTGAATGAAATCTTTGTCAATAGCGCAGTAGTTGGATGGAAGAACTACCGACAGCGTTCCGCTATTTAGCTCGTAAGATAATTCTACTTTAAAAAAAATAATTTTTTTACATTACATGTACATTTAGGTATCACATCTGCCGTGAAGCAATTCTTTTATACTGTGTTTCGGTGGAAATATACGTTTGACTTCCAGACTAACATAGTCGAAGACCATAAATCTCCGGTTTAGCAGCTGCTAAGCTCTAAGCTGCTAAGCTGCTCAGCCTGAGTCCTGAGGTCGTAAGCAGTTAAGCTCAACTCCATGCGACCACAAGACTCAGGGTTTCTTGAGTTTATGTGTAGATATCCATGGGCCGTAGTGACCATTTAATCCCAAATGACCTGCACGCTAAGTCCGCTACTTCAGTTAAATAAAAAGGGAGTGCTTTCTCGAAAACATAAAAAAATACATAATACATTGTAGAGTTTTTCCAACTCGAGTAATAGGCACCTAACTACGTAAGTAATAGAATAGTTCGCAGTCTACTATTTCAATTTACTTAATCTGTTTCGTTACGTTGCCTTAATGTAATGAATTTAGTAACAATAAAATCAGTTTTTTACCCTTTAGGTTCCGTAACCTGATTTATATCAAGTTACGGAACACATTATAGTACCATTATAGATAAAAAAGAACATTGTTGTCCGTTCGTGTATAGGTCCAATATGGAAGAACTTGTCATACTATGTGTCAAGAATCTCCTTGTCAGAAAAGCATAGAGGTAAAAGTTGAGCTTACATTAACTTGAAAATGATTTTGATTTGGTGTTTACAATTTGTTTTAACTAAATTCCGACTTACAATAACATAACAATAGCTCGCGACATAGCCCATGTATTAAAGCTGACCCTTTTCCTTCTATGAAATCTTCATCATACTCAGATCAAATCTAAGATCATCCTAGTTTACAGACAGTTAATTATGTGCTTTCTAATTACAAAGGCAGCCTTTAAAGCAACCATATAAATATAAATTTTGAAATGTTAATGTGAATTTATATATACGCAACGATTTCGATCCGAAAATGCTCAACCAAAGGTTTTTTAAATTATGTACTCACATTTAAAAGACTTGAGACAGAAAAGGTTATAATCATACATATTTTTTAGAACAAATACGGGTGAAACACCTCGTCTCTACATTAGAGTTGATCCAACCCATTTATCTATGACTATATTTTCTATTTGCTATTCTACTGGGCCAACAAAAGTCCTAAATCATTACAGAGCTTTGCGGCCCGTAGAAGCCTAAAATATCGTATATATTTGGGTCGGACGAGGCTGCGTGAAATCATTACTCTGCACAAAATGTTTTGGGCCAATTAACACGCTCAGTTTGTCAGTTTTTGCTGAAAGTAATTAACTGCAAACATGGGTAAATGTCGTTTCTCTGCGTGAGTATGTACTTGTTAGTAGGTCGATTTCACGGAGCAAGAAATACCGCGCCCTTGCTAGTAGAGACGGCATGCCCTATAATTTTTATTAAAACCAAGCATAACGCCTAGACGCTCACTGTCTATTTCGAAAATATTTTAACACATTTATGAAATGATTATTTATATACGGCTTACCTCATATGTCATTATCAGTTTTAGGCTGACTAATTTCAGAGTTAAACGATGTCCTTCTAAGTCCTTCTTCATGAGCTTTCGTGGTCGGAGGAAGACGCGCCTGTCGCGTCGTGTTCTGTCCAGACGCGACAGGCGACAAACCAGGGCCGTTAAATAAAAAAAAAAATAGATACACAAAAAAATAAGTTTGCCTTATTTGGAAGAACTGTGTCAATGTGTTAAAAATAATAAAGTGTTAATTCTTCCCCATCGTACCAAATTAAAAAAAGTAGACAATCGAAGCGGGGCGCAAAGGCCATTGTTATTGCTCCGTCAGATTTGACCAAAGTCGTGCTACCCGAATTTTGCATACGCCCATGCTTTTGTGAGAAAGTTTCTTTAAAAAAAATTTTAAGTAAACAAATCGTGTTTTCCGATTGCGTTTTCTTATGTAACAATGTGATTATATCAAGATGTTTGTAGGTCTGAAGATTTTCCTTTTACCCGATGTAGGTAAGCCTAGGCCTATAACAAACTAACGGCTGGCCGCGATGCGGCGTGCCGTTCCGGCAGGCCACACATCCATTTTTATATAAAACCGCATGATAACGACGCACTGATTTGCGGCCAGCCGTCAACCGCTCCGGTTGTTCTGGCGCTGCGGTATTTCCGGTTGAATGGTGCGGCTCGCCGCATCCCCTCCATCCACACACTCAGCGCGAGTAGCCGTAAACGCCGCGTCCCGCCTCAGTAGTCAGTCGTCGCTAGATATTGTATGCAGTCTGCCAAATCCGCAAATCTGTGTTTATTTTTTCGACGATATTTTCTGCGATAGTATAAATATATAACTGCCGCAACTTTTCGACGTCCATCATGATCAATATTTTCTCGAAGCATTGACGTCGTCAGTGCCTGACGAACGCCAGTCTGATGCGTCCGCGAAACGATCAATTGCGATTGTCAATGTTTACGTGATTGAAACTCATTGATGTAAAAATTGATCGTTTACATCTTGCAAATGAAGCGATTGTCAATATTACTACGGCATTGACAGCAAATGACAAAACATTTGATTGATGGCAATTGACGCGCTGTGTATTGACAGCGAATGATGCCAATTGACAATTGTTTGTTTAATCTTGACCGCGCCACCGAACATGGCGGACATGTCTGAACACGATCTCGACATAGCTTTGGCTATATTATTTGACTATATTTATATCTTAATTTGAATGATAACTCTCCTTGGATCAACGTCTGGTTCTCTTCTTTTTTTTCTTATTAGAAACCGCAAGAGTTATTGCTAGAAAAGCCATATCTTCGTATGATATCATATTCAGTACGAGCAAGGACGATTTTGGGCAGCACGACATTTTCTCAACACAGTTCAAAACGACTGAGGCCTGCGCGAATGATACACCTTCAATTGGTGCTTCAATCGCCCATCATTTGAAACCTTCAATCACGTGATAATTGATCATTCGCAATTGATCGTTTCGCGGACGCTTGACGATCTCGGCAGACAGCAATAGAACCAAGACGATACGGTTAGCCGGAATAGGGCGTGCCGTTACGGCAGAGCGTATATACTGCGGCCTGATACAACGGCACACCGGATCGCGGTCAGCCGCTAGTGCGTTTTAGGCCTCCTAGGGTTCCATGAACACACAAAGACAGAAACACAAACACCCAGATCGAGAACATTAATTTAAAATAAAAATAAAATACATACTGCTGGTATGACTTGGCTGCAACCTTTTTTACGTCCCGCTGCAGGGCACGGGTCTTTCCTCCTTATTAGGGAGGCCTGGAGCTTACTCCACCGTGCTGCTCCAATGTGGGTTGGTGGAGAAGCGGGTTAGTGATCAACCCGCTGTTGGATGTTATCCAACCGCCTATAAGGCCTTCGAAGTTTAACGAGTGTTTTCTATCCACAACAACTGGGACCGACGGTCTCGGAAGTACGAAAACGCGCATAAAAGTTTTTGCCACCACCGGTCACCCATCTTACACCCGACCGCGTGCGTACTTTTGCTTGTATACATGCAAATGCGATGTAATTACGATTACCACCTGTACTGAGGAGTTGTTTAAGTAGGTACATTGTCATAGTCCCTGTAGCTTCGGGATTAAGAATAGAACTACGTTATCCCCTGCCTGATCGTAAGACGGGACAAAAAGGGGGCTTCCGGGGTGGCGGATGTTGAGAGTGGGAGCTCGACAAGTCCCGCCAGCAGCCCCGGGAAGGACGGCGGTGTGTGCGTGGCCGCATGCCGCCCTGAGGGTGCAGGAGAGCGCATCTGCTCTCCCGAAGATGGGCCCGTCGCGCGCGAAAGACACCGCTGCTTTCGTCCCGGAGTCCTCCCCAAGCGCAGAGGCAGGTCACCAAGGGGGTTTTAGTGCGGTACAAATCCCTCATAACCAGGTATCCTCTCCCAAGGTGCCGGATACATTTTGAAGGTTTCCCCCGATAACAAAAAAGGCACATTGTCACAGGCAAAGCAGTAAAAAAAATCTTATAATGTCAAACCTTGTCTCTCAAAGTTACTTAAAAGGGGGAAACAAATAAATATAGTCAGGTGCACTCAAAACTAGCTGTCTCAAAATAGCATTTTTTCTAATTGTATAAATGGGTTGGATCAACTATATGTTCGCTAGACCATTGTGTAGGGAGCAGAACAACACCTAAAGTTTGCTGATATTATTGGGATACAAAAGAGGCAAGGTAGCATTGGAAATCAAATTTAGATAAAGAACCTACCTTTTCAATGTAATCCACTTTTTCAAGTACTACCAATACGATTGGAAAGAGTTCGCTAAATCGCGAATAGTAGAGTAACTTTTACGTAAAAGTTGATTTCTTCACTCTAACTTCAGAGAGTTTCGTCTAGGGATTCAATATCACAAATTAAGGGAATCCTTACTTATTTAGGACTACGTTATTCTTTTTGTTTTATTAGGTGAACTAATATAGACAGTAGTAAGTGGTAGGTAGGTATTTCTAGAAGGTTCTTAATGTCAAAATAAAAATGAATTTCTTGAGAATTGAACGTCATAAAAGGACGTTCTAATAATTACGGATTTAAATTTTTAAATTGTACCTACTAATAAAAATTGTATATTTTATATAAATTATATGCTTACAGAATTTTATAAGAGGTGAAATTTATTATTTTCTCCTCATATTGATTAGCTAACGTGTAAACATATATTTTTGAAAAATCAGTATTCAAACTATAACGGATGAATTCTTTATCAACTAATAACGTATCCAATAGAGAACCTTAATTTTACCCAACATCATTAAAACACAGGACTAATTTCTTGCACCTGTACTAAAAAGTGATCTATTGAAGCAAACAAATCAAACTTCAAAGAATACTTTATCGAATTCTTTATTACAGTCGTTTGAGCTAATGTCTTGAAGAAACAATTTTGTTACGTAGCAGTGAAACGCAAAAGCGCGCCCTACGTCTGCGGTCTGTCAAAGGCAAACTTTCATAAATTGCCTTCGTATTATACAAGGACTTCTCTTTACCTTTGAATTTAATGCAGGTTAGGCTGGTCTTTAATAACATCAAAGATATTACGATTTACTTAAGCTATCAAGTCATGTTCGCCTTAAACTTTAATGAAGTAGTAAAGATCTCTTGTCAAATTTGACTCGGGCTTTGTCAAAGCCAATGTGTTGAACGCTAGGGGTATGAACAAGTCCCTGTAGCTTCGGGATTAAGAATAGAGCTACGGTATCCCCTGCCTGATCGTAAGAGGCGACTAAAAGGGGGCTTCCGGGGATGCGGACGGTGAGAGTGGGAGCTTGACCTGTCCAGCTAGCAGCCCCGGGAGGGACGGCGGTGTATACGTAGCCGCATGCTGCCGTGAACACCTGAAGGTGCAGGAGAGCACATCTGCTCTCCCGAAGATGGGCCCGTTCTGGGGCGCCGCGCGTGGAGGACACCGGTGCGTTCCTATGGAGATCCCGGAGTCCTCACAAACGCAGAAGCAGGCCACAGAGGGGGTTTTAGTGCGGTCAAATCCCACATAACCCGGTATCCTCTCCCAAGGTACCTTTTGAAGGTTTCCCCCCCGATACCAAAAAAAAAAAGGGTATGAACAACGCTGAGCGTATGCGCGTCTTTGTAACACGCTGACGATAGGTTCGCGGTGTCTTCTTATTGGAATGTCATTTGGTACAGTTGTTGTATGTTAAGAAGTCCGTTCGGCTATGGATGTTGTAAGGCTATGTCGTGTTGATATCGTTGGCTATCAATGTTGTAAGTATATGCACATTGTTTTAGTGTGCGTAACTTCAAAAGCGCTCAGTGTCAAGTATCGCCAGCATACTACCACAAAAAGTAAAAGAGTTGTGTGCATAAGATAATAAATAGTACCTGGACGCCCGAGCGTTGCTCGGATAAAAACAATTGATTTTCTTGGTTTATTTTTAAGAAAAACATTCATTGTTTTAGTGTTACTTAACAAAGCCTTTTTAAAATACCTAGCTCCCAATATAAAAAAATTGTCAAAAAAAATATATAAAAAAAAAACGCATCTTGTCTACTTGAGGTTTGAACCCGGGTATCTAGCTCCGTAGTCAGCTTTCGTAACCATTCGACCAAGAAAGCTTTAATTTCATTGACAAAAATTTTATAGAGGTCTTTCATCGACATTGTCATTTGTTTGAAGGACGGATTGACGGTCGACATTTGACGGCTTTCTACGCCACAATATTATTAATATTCTCCAATAGATGTCAGTAAGAGTAATTTTATATTTAACGACATAAACATTAAATAAAACCACTATTTTCTATCTATAAAAATTTGCTGGATCGATTTATCATCCCCGAAACCAGGGTACTAAATTTCATCAAAATCTTTGGAGCCGTCTCAAAAAATATATTTAGATATCAAGAATTGCTCATTTAAAGGTATTATATTTTTTAAAGTTTTTTGTTTATAACAGAGGTGTTCAGATTTCTTTGCTAACGTTTCAGAATCTATCGCACACAAGCGTAATTATCAGTAGAGATCACTTTTTTACAATTAAATATAACAAAAAGGTAGACAGGTCGATCACCGTTGCCTATGAACACGGGAAACCCCAGCGGAACTATCCGAGCATTGCCGGCTTTAGAGGAGAGCTTTTTTTACAGCTTTTTTGAGGAACCCCATGTTATAGTCCATTGAAAATACCTCAGCTGGAAGGTTGTCCCATAACTTACACTTCCGTTGTAAAAAGGAGCGTGCAAAGCCGACTGTGGAGGGCCGCTACGAGTCCAGATGATGTAGTTCACTACTACAACCACAGCCGATCGGACAACGTAAAATGGAATGTCTGTGTATAAAACATGCTGACAATAGCTTCGTGTCTTAGATGGGCATGTCATTATATGTTACTTTGTGTTTGAACAGCTATATTTTTAGGGAAATACAATTGTTACGGAGCAGTAAAACGGAATTATTATTATCTAAGCACTTTCATATCCATCTAACCTTTATGTTTTGTAGGTAAGAATAATTACGATTAGTATTTTGTATTCATTGCCGATGACTACAAGATGTAATATTTTAGCTTTCTTTTATGAAAAGAAACATGAAAACACCAATAGGGACTGCACTTTCCCTTGTATTTTGATGCGTTCAGGTGTGATCTCAGTGACTTCTGGATAGCGAATGACCCTTAAATGACCTTTACCCCCTCATTTATACCCGTCCATGGGGGCGCAATTAGTGACCCAGCAAACGCGTATTTCGGGACTTTTCGTTTAAAACTCAATTTTTTTAGCGATGATTGTTTTTACAAAAACAAACACTACCTGATTTTAATTACGCTTTTAAACAATATTAATCTTGTTAGGGTATAATAAATTATTTATGAGCTATATTCGGTTAAAACAAAATTTTCGATATGTGCGATTTTTCTGACGCCGAGTTTATAAGTTTAAAAAACTAAACCGACTTCAAATACATACAGGCCAAGTTATAACGATATAATTATTTACTAATAGGTTCTTATATAATATAGGTGTATACATATGTACATGTCCCATCTAGAAATGCATGAAGACCCATATCTTAAGAATTACTGAAACGATTTCGATAGACTGTCCCCTGAGTTGGAATATACCTGATTAAATCTAAAAAAATCATCCCAATATGAATCCCAACATTTCAAAAAAAAATTTCGACAAACATAACATACCTACACTTACAAAATTTAGCATACGTACTCGGAAGCGTAATAGCTTAAATAGATCATCATAGCCAAAACATCCAATTCAAACAATATTAGATACATACAAATGACAGAGTTCTGAGATACAAAACCTTCTTTTTTCATCATCCATCCATCAAGTTTTCATAAATGGTTTTTAACACACTAATCTGAAAACTTAAACAAATTTTATGTCAGATTCATCCATACTAACAAACTTTGTCTTTCACGCTTATAAATTCCTGAACATAAAAATATTCCTTATATACTCGTACAACCAATCGTTTTTTTTATATGCTAGATAAGAAGCACTAGATATCAAGTTCTTTCAAGCTTCATGTCAAGTCAAAAAGAATTCCTGTCGAACTTTACACAGAATCTTGTCTTGGGCCTCGTTTGAAAGGCTAAGTGTTGAAGGAAGAACTTTGTTCGAAGCAGTGTAAAGGGCTGATTACATTGACCAACCTGCAGGGGCCGACACGGCATACATTGCTGGTTATCTGAGTACATTGTAATAAAATACTCAAGATAACCAGCAATGTATGCCAGGTCGGCCCCTGCAGGTTGGTCAATGTAATCAGACCTTAATACTGAAGGCGCCCTACGCTTACGGTCTGTCAAAGACAAACTTTCACAAATACCTTGGTATTATACAAGCATCCTCCTTAGAGCTCGAACGTATTTGAGACTAGCGGCCGCTCGCGACTTCGTCCGCGTGGACTTTAGTTACTTTAGTTTTACATACTCGTATTTTCTATTGGTAATAAAAGGAGCCTAAATTACATCAACTAACTGCCACTGAAAGTCCCGTCAAAATTCGTCCAGCCTAGCCGTTTCAAAGATTAGCCGGAACAGACAGACGAGAAATTGTAAAAAATGTTATTTTCATTAAATTTCGTTAATAATACATTCATATTACGCACGTAGTAAAAAACGGTTATTTTAATATTACAAAGAGACACTCCCATTTTGTTTATTTGTATAGATGATTCTTTAGATACATTAAAAATGTTTGTTTTTAAAGACTTAGTTGTTTGACTAGTGTTAGATTTAATTTTTACATGAAAATAACTTATAGCTCAGAAGCTGTTACTAACATTTGTAAGTACTTCGAATGTCCACTGTCTATTTATCCTTCGATACAAAATTTTCTTAAACTTTATATGCGTTAAGGTTTAAAATATCCGGAATTCCTTGGAAATATGAAGACATTTCTCTGGATATTCCGTTCCACTGCTGCGTCTCTTTACAAAGGTGAGGAAGTTTGTATGAGGAACAAAAATGAACTCTTATTCTAGGTATCTAGGTCGTATCCCTAGTGAAATGTTATTTTATTGATGATTATGGTTGATGTTATTACAAGCAAGGTTACTAGGGAAAGAGTGAAACCATTACGTCGATGAGAGTTACTATTCGTGTTACTTTTTCTTTTGCTAAACACCACAAAAAAATGTTTATCCTTTTCCTCTTGTATGTTGATTATAGCAAACAGAAAAACACGTACCTTAGCATATTTTTATTTCCAACCGAACGCGCAAATTACATCGCGCTTCGCTTCGATGAAAACGGGAAAAACTTTTTAAGAATTTTCTTACGAGAGGGACTATTTTACCAACAGACGTCGAATTATTCTATGATTTATTTTAGTAAAAGTTTCAATTTCGATTTAAAGAGCTTTTATATCTTACAAATGACTTCAATACTTAAATAATTATATTTTTTCTTTATTTTTAATAAATAAAAAAAAATTTCAACCTTTTTTATGTCCCACTGCTGGGCAAAGGTCTCCTCTCTGAAGAGGAGGGATTTCGGCCAAGGTCCACCACGCTGGCCAAGTGCCGATTGGTGCACATCACTCCTTCGAGAAATTATGAGGTTCTCTCAGGCATGCACGCTGATGGAAAACATCTTAATTAATTAAATATCACAATGTTTTCCCTCACCGCAAAGCGTCGATGAAAACGCACTTAATAATTTCTTTGTCAGTGATGCGCGCCGGAGATTAGAACTCGGTATCTCAGTGTCAGAGACCGCTGGTTTTACCGTTCGGCCATCGCCGCTAGGAATACTGCTTTAAGAGGCCGTATACGAAATTTTACCGATTTCGCTGATTTGCTTGATTTAACACGTGAGATTTTGCAGTTAAAATACCTACAGCATTTCCATAAGTTGCATTGCACAATATAACTGATAAATTCAATAATAATCTAGTACATTGCGTCAAGAATTTTAATACGAGTTTTAGGTTACTTTAAAAGGTTTTTAATGAAACATTTTCATTAATAATTAGATTTTTTATTCAGGGATTTTCGGATTGATTATGAACTGAAGTGTGTTTATGTCAAATAAATTTTATAAAAAAATATTCCATTTTGCCGAAATCAAATTAAATTTCTGACCCATTTTCTCTCAAAATTGACTAAGTTCAATGTTTTATTACTAATATTTTTGTATGAGAGTGGCAAAAAGCTTTTTTCGATCCGTAAAGGTTAAAATGATCCTGAAATATATTATATTATATACCTATTACAGTGAAATTCACAAAACTGTCACCGTCTTCATATCTATTAAGCAAAACAACGTAATAAAAATGAAAAAGTGGCCAATTTAATTGTTTATTATTGAAATTATATGTCATAATGAGCAATAAAACTTATGGCAATACCATAAGAATAAATACTGTATTCTCACTGTAAAATGTCATATAATATGTAAAATCAGCTAAATTAGCTTAAGATTGCGTAAAAAGGTAAAATAAGTACTTAATCTTTTACACCGAGCAAATCTATAGTCTATTTTGTCATGGTTTCAGAATGATGGAAAACACTACAATTAGGATCATTACACACAATTAGGTATTCGTATAATAATCATACTTTATAAACTCCACTCATATTTACAATACCTACTATAAGTAGAAATACAACCTATAGACACACGAATCACTCTCATACAAGGCGTGGGTTTCGTCTCAAATACGTCTGCTATACTTTGGCAGCAATAAAATTCTATTGTGAACGATTGACTAGGAACGGAAAACGATAAATATCATTTCCACCGAGCCCTGAGCCGTAGCAGCGAACCCAGAATTGGCAGATTGGAAAAGTAAATCTCTCATTCGTTTTCGAATATTGTATGTATCCGTGTAATACAATTTCTTTCCATCCTAGTTTTATTGGCGGCTTAGTTTCAATACAAAACGACAAACCTACACTGATAAGAACTGCGTATCTTCAACATACCATTGTTGAAAATTTTCTAAAAAATAAAAAACTGGAAAAAAAACTGGAAGATATTTCAGTGTGGAATAAGTAGTGCCCTTGTACAAACATTATTTGCTCATTCTCCTGTGACCATTTGTGTGTACATAAATAAAAAAAAAAAAAAAGTACCTAAGAAAAATTCTTTAGCACCCGTAGAAATAAGTTTCTATCTATATTTGTTTCATGGGACATTTGTCACGTTTTTTTTTTCAAGTAGACTAGATTAGGTAGTCTCCTTAAAATATAAATAATGTCGTAACATACTTCAGGATTTCGTTCATTTTATGATATTCGATTCATAGAATATTCTAGCTCTATTGTATTGTCAACCATGCATCACTTAAATATTACACGTACATATAAATCTGAGCGACTTAATATTTCAGGAGATGCCTTTTTATTTTCTGATGACAGACACCCTCTAAATAACTTATATAACAGTAAAACTGAATAGTGGCGAAGCTTCAGAGGGGTTATTAGATTTTATTCATATACGGAATGTTCCTTAATTTTAAATGAAAAGTATTTCCTTTTAAATCAAGACCTTGATAGAGAATTATGTATTGCAGGTTTTGTGACTATCTAAAGCGGTAGATAAAGATAATATTATCATTCCTATTTATAAAATTTATGTACTAGGTTACTACGACGTTCGAGCGAATCGCCATTAAGTATTGTAGGTTCCCCTGCTATGGGTAAATATAGCAATTACAGAGTAGGGGATTTCCATTTTAAATAAATTTAATGTTCTCTTGAGGCCAATGTTAACTTCTAAAAGTGCTCTCAACGGCTTCTATTATAAAAGCTTAAAATGCACCAAAGTAGCGAAGCGTGAAGTGAAAAGTTCCATTTAAAAAGAGCTCCATTTAAATTTTGTACCTATTTTCCCTTTCAAGTACAAGATATTGGTATTAATTATTCTTTACAGTTTTTCAATTGCGAGGAAGCGCCGAGAAATTACACTTAAATAAAGAGACTGTTCCAAAAGCCATTGAACAATGTAAATACTAATTGCAGTATTAACATTGTTCATATTTAGGCGTTTAAAAGAGGCTTTTGGACAGGGAACTGGAGTTTTAAATCAATACTAAATAAAAAGTTTGAATCTTTAAATCTGCAGATATACAACTGTAGCTACGTAAATTGTACGTAAGTAACTACTTACATAGAAGTAAAAGAGAGAGCTTGGTATTTCTCTACGCGACAGAATCCGTAACAATGAAATCCGTAGAAGAACGAAGGTTACCGACACAGCTCTCAAAATCTGCAAGCTGAAGTGGCAATGGGCAGGCCATATAGTAAGGAGGACCGACAACCGATGAGGAAGAAAGGTCCTCGAATGGCGACCACGTCTCGGCAAAAGGAGTACAGGCCCCTCCAACCAGGTGGATTGATGACCTGAAGAAGACAGCGGGTATTCGCTGGATTCAGAAGGCACATAACCGGGAGGAGTGGAGAACGTTAGGGAAGGCCTATGTCCTACAGTGGACTATAAAAGGCTGATGGATGGATGGATGGATGGAACAGTGATTAGAATAATTTCGACATACATATACATACATAAAGTAAGAGTAATTATACGAGTATATGCCTGTATAGGATAGTTTAAAATTATTTTCTTATTTTAAATACGCTTCGTACGTAAGAAAATAAAAGAAACAGTAGGCGTTTCAGATCGGCCTTACGTAAACGGTAACCGGTGATCAGGGCAGGCGTAATTGTATGGAGATCAGCGCACAATCAGTATTCGGATGGAGTCATGTGCTAAATTAATAAAGAACGAAAAACAAATCTCTTAGAATATGACCGCGACTTTGTATAGCAATAACGACCTCTTTCAGACGTCTTTTTAGATTTTATGAATGTATATTCCAAGAGGAAAGCTATCATAAATTGCAACAATTTTTTTAAACTATTCGTTGAGAAATACCTTGTTTTCATTAAGGCTTCGTTCAGCGCGGAGTCCATATCGTTTTTTGTATTTATAAATTTGTGTTGGTACTTCCTGAAATATAAAAATCAATTGGCGAGGCAGCAAATACTTCAAATACTGCAGAGAGTTCGTCAATCTTAGGTGAAATTTGTAAAAAGTCGATATTTATATCGTGCAAATTTTTCAGTTATAGAAGTTTATTATATTTGATTTAAGTTCTATTCATTCAGACTTTAATATTGTTTTTTTTTAATAATTTAACGCATTGCACGAATCGATTTTGTAAGTACGATTGACTATCGTATAACTTTTTTACCCTCCGCTTCACGCACCAAAGAGAGACTTTTTTACTTAAGAAATCTAGCTAATTGACAGAAGACTGTCCCTCTATTCTAAAACTACTCGTATTAAAAATATGCCATCAGAAAATGCTCGCAGTTTTTTGTCGCTAACCTCTCGAAATAATATAAGAGTGCCTCGGAAATAGCGCAAATATAAATAACGAGCTTCCCGCACGCGACTTCGGTTGCGAACATGACTGAATAACATTTTAATATAATCTCAACTTTATGTAGCGCAGTGTATGTTGGTTTGTTACCGATATTTGAATATGTTAATACTTATACAAATAAATAAGTTCTGAAAATAACTCTACGTCACATGGTACTGAAACGAACCATCGGCCTATTAGTGCGATATAGAAATATGTAACTTGTAAATAATATGAACATTATGATTGTGATAGAATGATTTCGTTTGGAATACTATGAAAATACAGAGACTAAATTTTTAATCCACTTGCCACCCGTTCAAAGCACATACGCATCGCATAAAATTTGCGCATTGTTGCCAAGAATGTTTCAAGTAAAAAATATCGCTTAGTTAGGTCAAGACCCCGAAACTTAAATCCTAGATCCGCTAGTATAGACAGGGACTATATAAAACTAAAGACATTTTTTTTAGAATTTCCTTGGAGGAGCTATAAATCGTTATCATCGTGGTTGGGATTTCTCACAAAAATAAGAAGAGTACTACAAAAAACTAATTTATTGCCGTTTATTATAACGATCCATATCATAGGTGGCTTCATGATAGCTGGTTGATATGTTATATGTATCTTCTATATATTTTATCACCCTTTACCGACCGTAACTTCTAACCTCGCATAGCATACCTTCCATCGACGGACAGCCAACTCTTTAGAATTTCACAACTGTAACTCGCATCTATCTATTACAAAACGTATACATATATACAAAGCCGGCTCGCATTTTTAATTTAGTATACAGATAGGCCTTTGTTACGTATTATTTTTAGCGTGTTACTTTACTAGGTCACACATGAACGCGACCAGTCGATAAGGGGTGGGTGTATCCACACGGACCGTTACGCTTTTCACACCAAGTACGGTTAACTTGCCGTTCCATTCAGAATCATATCTCATGTATTTGGTTATCGTTATTGTTTGATACAAAGGGGCATTGTATTTGAACGTGTTATCAGTAAAATTAACCCACTTATTACTACCGTCCTTTATAACGCCACGAATTGAGTGTCAGATCTACCCGCAAAATTTATATGTTTAATGTTGTTTAAACAAAGATCGTCTTACATTACCGTAATCAGAAACGGTCCTTCTACAATGTGTATCTCCTAATTTGTCATAGTGCCTGTATTATTTTGAAGTTTAGACGTGTTTTAAATTAACAGTGCGATTACTTTGCGACATGCCTTCAAAAAGGTAAGTTTTAAAGTACATGAATTTAGTAATAAACACTGTTACGTAGAATGCCGTAAAGAATTGTTAATTTAATATAAATAAAACATAAAATAAATTTGAATTTCACGGTTTTTCATGAAAGTTTTCGTATGTAAAAATTGGTGGCGTTATAACGCCCGGTAGTAAAATTGACGTCTACTTTTTATTACCATTATGTTTTAGATCACTGACGGAACCATCAGATTTGATTGTAATTCATCAACTATTTCGTTGAGATTCAAAGGTCATAGATTCCGATGACGATCTGCCCAGTGAAATTAGATTTTTTCCACCGGAAAATCCTAATACCGAAGTAATAGACGAAGATTCTATGGTACCATACTACGGAGACCATAGCTGGAAACAATTTATACGCGGGAAACCGATCTGATGGTGGGTCAAACGGTGGGTTGGTGCAACTAGGTTGGGGTATGTTTTATGGTTTGACCCATACCAGGGCCATTCTTCAAACATCCCAGCATGCTGCAAGCAATTTGGATTAGGGGCCAGTGCTATTTTGAGTTTTGCTGATGTTTTACAATCATGCTACCCAAACACTCAATTTTATTTGTTATTTTTTTTCTTCAATTCCTCTCTTTCATGAATTGAGTAAAAGAGGATCGAGAGCTACGGGGAATTTTCGTGAGAATCGTACCTCCAGATGTAAACTGCCGGAAAACAAGGTTTTCAAAAATACTTCTGTCTTTAGGGGCACATTCGCCTATAAGTCTAGCCAACCCAAGCAGATCAGTCTGCAAATGGAATGACAATAGTGTCGCGTCTAATGCGGAAAGTATGTAATTCTTGATCAACCTGATATCATAAAAACATACAATGAAAAAAACATGGGCAGAGTCGATAAAACAGATCAAAATATAGGCTTATATAGAACGTCGATCCGAGGAAAAAAAATGGTATTTTTCCTTATTTTGCCACGCTATATTTACACCTACAAATATGTTTTATGGCTTATCATACCCATGTTCCATTTTTAGGTAATAAACCATTTTAAGCAATATATTCAGTGTTTTAATTGATTCCAAAAATATCTGCAATCAAAGCTTGGTTTTGGTAGCCGATCTTACTACCGGGCGTTATAACGCCACTAGTTTTCCGGCTTTCCCGGACCACCGATTTTTAAAAAAATATTTTTCCGAAAATACCACTTCACTAAAGTACCACATATTTAAAAATCAGTACAATCCAAAACAAAAAATAGTTTCAGTAATATCTGGGTTAACTCGATATGCACTCCTATTCATGATTTGGAAAAAAATATTGATATTGAAATTTTGATATTTTGGGTTACATTACTGTAATTTTCTAAGGAGCTAATTTACGAATATATTATATAGATTTCTATGACATGTGGAAAAAAGTGGAAAATCTATTTGAATATGAATGATCCATGTCATATGTGACTTCATGACAGCTGTTCGGTATGTTATGTTTCTTCTAGATCAAGGTATTTTATTGTAACACCTTTACCGACCATTAATTTTAGCCTCGGAAACCTTTTATTAACGGAAACTCTTTAGAATTTCATGACTCTGTAACTCATACATTAGTAGGTACCTATCTATTACGAAACGAATATACAAAGCCGGCTCGCTTCATTAATTTAGTATACAGAGAGACTTTTGTTACGTACGTATTATTTCAGCGGGTTACTTTACTAGGTCACACATGAACGCGACCAGTCGATAAAGGGTGGGCGTATACACACGGACCGTTACGCTTTTCACACCAAATACGGCTAACTTGCCGTTCCATTCAGAATCGTATCTCAGTATTTGTGTGTATCGTTATTGCTTGTTACAAAGGTATTGTATTTAAACGAGATATCGAGTCTCGTTGTTAAATTTTTGCTAATAAACGCTCCTTTTTAATGTTTTATACAAAATTTTAGGTATTTTTGGTTACGTTACTATTATTTTCTTAGGAAGCTTCCATTTCTTCTTCTTCTTCTTCTTTTCAGCCTTTTGTAGTTCACTGCTGGACGTAGGCCTCCCCTAACGTTCGCCACTCCTTCCGGTCCTGCGCCTTCTGAATCCAGCGGTTTCCCGTTTTTTACAAATATAAAATTAGTTAATAAATAAAATCAGTTTTGTCTGTTTCAGGGTCTATTCGGTACAAAAAATAATCATGTCTTTTAATGTTATAAGTGACTTTGGATATCACAAAAACAGTTTTATTCATCGTAACGAGAGTAACGTTAATAAACTTATAAGGGTCTACTAACGTCAACTTGAAAATCGCATTGAGATCGTATTAAATTCGGTAGCACATTTTTTCTGAACCGTATCATAGCGAAATCTACATTTTTAGGGTTCCGTATCTAAAAGGACAGCCGGAACACTTTAAAGCAATGCTACTCTGTCCGTCTATCTGTCACCAGAGTGTGTCTCACGAGACACAGAGACAGAACACAAACTGGTTCATGAAACGTGATAGCCAGACAGTTAAAATTTCACAGATAATCTTAATAACAATAATAATTTCTAAGAAAAGAATATAAAATAATAATAATAATAAATCATTTAATCTCAGGCAACAAGGCCCATACTATAAATACCTTACAGACTAACATACATATTTATATCTTAAAATTAAGTCACTTATTTATCGGCGTTGTGAGACGCTGTGTTGCTGCTATAAAGCAACAACAAAAATAAATCTGTTTTTAGTATTTAGTACCTGTATTTGTCAACTGATACTTAATACTAAAAACAGAATGATATAAATATTTGAGGGGCCCCTAGACAAAAAAAAATGTTTTTTTTTTGGCAATTTTTTCTAGACATATAGAATAACGACAACAGGCAGGGGCATGAAATATTCGCAGAATGTTTAGTTATTCATTCGCATTAAAAATATATAATTAAATTGAAATATATTAAATATTTAAGAGGGCTCCCATACAACAGAATATATAATGGCACGGAATCCTTTGTGCTCGAGTCCGAATCGCACTTAGCCGATTTTTTCCTTTTCAGCGTGGCAACGTATTTTCGTTTATATAACATCTGGAACTGGTATATTTGATACCTGATGCAGAATATCATTTATGACAAGTCTTTCTTAGTCACTTTCATCTTAACGAGAATTCATAGAACATTTGCTGTGTAGAGTCATCTTATTAAGGATAATAATTGGACTGGCTGGATACAAAATAAAATATATTGTTTATTTCATTTTTAAGGGTGTTGCCTTTCTTATAAATGACGAGTAATATGAGAATGGTGTTTTGGTAAAAGATCAGGTTAGGTAGGACCTAAAATCGAAGTCTTTTGCAAAAACTCTTATGCGAAAAGCGACAAAATTTCCTTAGTCTTGCTTAGCTATTAAGGAAAGGTTGGTCGCTGTAGTTGTTTTAGTTCCACTGCTGAGCATCTCTACTCACAGTCGGGCACGCTTCATCTTTATTCACCATGTTGGCCGAAATGTGCTTATGTGAGCAACATTCTATCTAATGTTGTCACACATCCAAAAGGGTTGGTTGTAAGCTATGTATCGATAACAACCGGGAATTAGAACCCGAGTGCCCAAGTTGGCTTGTTTCGCCTTCATCTACGAGTACGCGAGACTGATGGATTTTGGGGGAGGTCATGTCTCCAGTGACCCTTCCCCTGGGACCGCGCCAGATTCTCGTAGCGCTATTTGTAAACAACAACTGAGTTCCAAGTGTACTCCGGATGCTCTCCGGATTGAGGCGCAACAGATAGCCTCTACTTTGAGCTTCGAAACATCGAAACTTTACATTCGATTAAATACTTCTCATAATTGTTTCTTTTACTTTTTCCATTCTTTTACATTTCAAAAACTGATTTAATATTGCCACCCTTTTTCTCATTTAAGTCATCTACCTGTGGCACACGGTTCGACTCGCGTTATAAAAGTTCACTAACGTTAAGTTACGTATTACTGTTACGTTACGTGTTACTGTTACGTTACGTGTTACTGACGACCAACGTGGCGCAATGGTTATCATGCCGGACTGCCAATCGAGGGGTCCCGGGTTCGATTCCCGGCGAAACAGAAATTTGAATGATGAGTTTAAATTTCTGTTCTAGGTCTGGGTGTTTGTGTTCCTGTCTTTGTATGTGTCCATGGTACCTACGACACAGGGTATTAATTACCTTACTGTGGGGCTATGAGTGTGTAACGTTTATTTATTTATTTATTTACTGTTTTATTTTTTTTTAGCAAACTTTAAGTCTGTATTTCTGATTATTTCGAAAATATATAGAAATAGCTGCAAATAGCTTCATTCTTTTATTTACTAAATTCATATTTACACGAGTAAATATGTACGACTATAAAATTTACTTTTAAAATGTCTTCTCATCGTATAAATTTAACGCGATTCCTTTATTTATCTTCACAAAATCTCGGAACCTACTACAGCATAATATTGAAAGTAAATATTTGTGATTGCTTTTCAATCAATCTCTTCAAAACGTTTCGTGGTATCTGTAATCGAAAATATCTTTCATAAGCATCAGTTGAGTTCAAATGATTTCAGCGTGATTAGGTATACTTTTATTTTAAATTATTTAAGTACATTTTTTAAACTTCATTATGCTGTGTCCCACGTTTTCATTTTTTGTCAATTATTTCTACTTAGGTAAATCTATAAACTAAACAATATAGCGTACAAACAATACAAGCACACTCCCTTTTTAATATTTTTTTCAGCCCTTTTATGGTCCACTGCCAAGGACAGGTCTCCTCTCAATGTACTCCTATGTAATTGAAATGTTCCAAACATGAAATATACACAGTATTCATAAAATTATAAACTACAAAATGCAAAGAATTGCTTGAAGGTATTCTGTAAAATCGAATTCCTGAAACTGAGATATCCACATTCGCTCATCTATCATGTGAAGTGTGGACTTATCAAACAAAGGCAGTATTCGTTGGCAAACATGAACAATCCATTAATTACGTACCTATTGGGTTTACTTATAAATGTTGTACCTTTATCCTGTTTGTGTAAGAGGATTACAGACTTCGACTAAATATTTAAACCATTGTTCAGAAGTATCTGATTCTTTGTTGTTGCTTATTGTCTACTCTTGTAAGTCTCAAAGCCTTTAGTAGCTACCGGAATTACACTGTGAAAAGATAGACAGTTGATGGACAAGTAAATTTGGGCATTTACACGAGAGCACCTCTAGGGCCAGTTTACACTAGAGGTGCGATTCCATTTATTTCTATAAAAGTTTAAAAAAATACCGTTGAATTAATTTATGTTAATCTTTTTTATTATTTATATTATGAGCAGCGATGGCCGAGTGGTAAAAGAGCAGCGATGGCCGAGTGGTAAAATCCGCGGTGTTCGACGCAACCGATCCCAGGTTCAAATCCTCGGCTCGCACCTCTGACAAAGAAATTTGTAATGTGCGAATTTATCGCTGCTCCACGGTGATGGAAAATATCGTGATATTTAATTGATTACGATGTTGTCCATCGCCGTGCATGCCTGAGAGAATTCATAATTTCTCGAAAGCATGACGTCCACCAATCCGCACTTGGCCAGCGTGGTGGACTATGGCCTAAATCCCTCTCAGTTGTGTGAGAAGGAGACCTGTGCCCAGCAGTGGGACATAAAAAAGGTTGAAAAAAAAATCTTTTTTATAAGTTTTGTTTTTTTTTTTACTATCGAATATTACCGTCATTTATCTGAGCTTTCAAAATGTGCAAGCTAAAGTGGCAATGCGCGGGCCGTATAGTTAGGAGGATTGAAAACTGATGGGGAAGAAAGTTCCTCATATGGCAACCACGTCTCGGCAAAAGGAGCACAGGCCGCCTTTCAATCAGATGGATTGAGGACCTGAACTAGACAGCTGTAATGGCGAATGTTAGTGGAGGCCTATGTCCAGCAGTGGACCTGCAAAGGGAATAAATGGATGGTTTAAACCAAATTTTTTATTGAAAGGTGGAAATTAGTATTTGTGGCCCATTATTATTAATCGCTTGTTTTTTTGGTATTCTTTACTAGATTTTTTGCGTGTCCTCGATATTCTATATCCACTTACCAGTTGATCCATATCCAATTAATCCGGTAATTTTGCACAATAGACACATATTGTATGATTATGCGGGCAACTATAATTCAAGGGCTAGCTCATAAGATATCGCCCGCTATGCATGATACCAACATCTGTACTCATAGTAGACCCCCAATAAAATCATTAATGTATCCTGATTAATTTTTTATTGCGTATTGCCTATTATCCTCCCAAGACAGATTTTTTATACAGTTTTCTGATTCACTTGTATTGAAATTATATTAATATGTTAAGTGCTAGCCTGTACGGGGGTGACATAGTTACATTGTGACAAAACCCCTTTAAATGAATAAAGATTTAAAAAAAGTTTTCTGATTCTTCTAACAATAAAAACATAGTAAACATTCCAGCGAAAATCACTGTTATGACAATTTTCTAACGACAATTTTCAATTATTAATTTCATAAACATTTAACGATGTTACTTACGTACATCCTACTAATATTATAAATGCGAATGTACAACCATTCGTATACGCATACAATACATACATATTTGTAATGTTAATGTATGTTTTTATTATTTATTGCAAGAACGGCTGAACGGATCGTCATGAAAATTTGATACAGAGATAGGTTATAGCCTGGAATAGCACAAAAGCTACTTTTTATCCCAGAAAATTGTTTCCATGGGATAGATAAACTGAAATCCAAGCGAAGCCGGACCGGAAGTACCTAGTACTTCATAATTCAACGATGTTACTTTAGCTGGCTTTTTATTCTATTTATTTCTAAAGATGACTCAAATAGAGTGATGTGATTTGACCGGAAGTTACTCTGGCAACAGTGTGTACTGAACTGTTTTTCCGCCTTGAATCATCTCGCTGTCATTTCCGGGTGCGACTGGCGGCCGGCATTCTGTCCGCAAACAAGAGATAAGGCTCTATATTTGCGTAATGTTGTTCAGAACCGTTTCAAACCCCGTGAGCAATACGAACCATAGGATAGGTAGCTACTGTAGCTTACCTATGGGAGCTTTTAATGATCTACAAAATCTCTTATTATCTACATCTTTCTTTACCTACAAAAAATATTATTTTATGGGTAATGAGAGGCGGATCTAGGTTTTTAGTTTAGAGGGAGGGGCTTGATTTTAGTTTGGTAGGGTCTTGACCTAACCAAGCGGTATTATTATCAACTTAAAACATTGTTGGCAATCGCATCTCCTTCGAATGTATCCAGGCAGTGTTACTTTAAAATTAGTCGCGATACGTAATTTGAGGTTTGATACGGATGTACCTGATTGGTTTAAGCTCCCTAGCTCCCCCCCTGTATCCGCTAGTGGGGTCAACCTATATGTTACCTACTAATTAATTCGGAGGTGGTTGGCAGAAATGTCTTATGGCACAATTAAATAAATAATTAATTAATAAATTATAACTATAACTTCTACTTACCATACCCGCATAGGAGCAGCGTGGTGGAGTATGCTCCAGGCCTCCCCAATAATGGGGAGAGAACCGTGCCCAGCAGTGGGACGTAAAAAGGGTTGCAGCCATAACTTCTACTTAATAAAATTACTTTTATATCTAAACCTCTTTAATATTTCAAGAACGCAATGCTGCATTAGACAGTTAATAATGAATCAGGACATGTTAATGTGGTGTAAATAAAATAGACCTACGTAGATGGGCGTACATTGTTATACCTACTCAGTTGTCGATAATCTTTGGACAATTAATATCTTTGGACAATTCACACAACACCATCTGATTCCAAACTAAGCAGAGCTTGTACTATGGTAATCAGAAAGCTGATAAACATACTTATATAATTCTATTACATATTATATACAAATTAAATAGATAATTAAACAGACAAATTAACATATATTTATATCTATCTAATATTACCTTTAAACGAGCAATTCTTGTATATACCTAAATATATTTTTTGAATCTCGGAAACGGCTCCAACGATTTTAATGAAATTTTGTACCCTGGTTTCGGGGATGATAAGTCGATCCAGGTAGGTTTTATTTTTAGAAATTTTAAATTATATAAAAATATTCTAAAAAATACCTATTGGCGAGTATTAATAAAATCGTGGCGTTAGGTGTAGAATGCCGTCAAACGCCATCCGCCAATCCGACGTTCAAAAAGATGACAATGTCGATTTGAAAGAGCTCTATTTCCTTCATTGAATTAAAGCTTCCTTGGCCGAATGGTTACGTGGGCTAACTGTGGAACTAGAGACCGGGATTCAAACCTCAATCAAAACAACATTGCGTTTGTTTTTTATTTTTTTTGTGATTTTTTTTATTTGGACCTATTTCAAATTGGCGTTGTTAAGAAACACTAAGCAAATGAGTGTTTCGTTTGAAATGAAACTAATAAAATATGTCGAATAAATTGTGTTTATCCGAGCTATCCGGTTATTATACAATTAACTAAAAAACGTCATTTACTTAATAAAATAATTTATATCCTATGGTGAAAGTAAATGAGTGAAAATATATTCAATATCTTAGAGAAATGACGTAATATTAACCAACTTTTCCTTCTTATAAATAAATGGAAACATATCTCATGATTTATCAACGAAAGTAGTTTCGTTACGAAATAAACATTTCGAATGATATATCAAACTGCGTAGTTAGATCTACTGTGTCAGAACTTCGTCGTAAACGTAATGTAGTCCTAAAAGAAACATAAATAAAAAGAGCCAAATATCAAACACAAGACAGATAGGAAGTTTATTTATCTTCTTATTTGTTGCCGATTAGATATTTTCGTTCAGGACAAACAAAAACATTTACGTTTCCAGTTTAATTTTATTAGGCTATCTCGGTATCTATTGAATTGGAAGTCGTCAATCTTCTATATTGTAGATTGAAACGGATAGTAGGGAAAGCAAAATTAAATTAAAACTGTCGTGGACCTTAAAAAAGTAGGTGATAAAATTAATAACAGGAACTTTTAGGAATAGAAAACGAGCATTTTTCCCTTTTAAGGGGCAATTTAACCAATTGTATTAATTACATCGAAGGATAATTTTTCTGTACTTGAAAATCTGGTTTATTCTCCTAATAAAACATTTCTGAGTTTAGTGAAATTGACACAAATAAAGCAGCACAAAGTCCTACCAGAACATACATGGTTCCTCTACCCATAAAATTTATGTTACGAAATATTATAGTAAGTAGGTATACAATTTGAGCAATACTCACAGGTGGTTATTGGAGCCTCTATATATCTACATCCAAATGCTCTGTCGTAGTAATAAGTATAGAAATGTTAGTATAGATGAATATAATGTAGTGCATGGTGTTAGATAATCGAAGAAGGATGGTGCGACTATCAGGGCCGGATTTAGGGGAGGGCAACCGGGGCTACAGCCCCGGGGACTCCACAATAGAGACTTCGAATAAAAAAACAATTTCAGGCTATTACGCACTAGTAAACCACTTTTTCTTTCACATTTTATTCGCGTGTTACAGTAATTTGTACAAACATGATTGATTACATTAAATATTAACAGAAATCATCGATCTTTATTTGTTCACTCCAATCAGGCAAACAGTCAAATATCAGTGACTGAAAAAATACCATGATATTTGGAAAATAGTTTCGGGCCAAGGGGCCTCCATACTTTTGTTGCCCCGAGGCCTCCAGACCTCTAAATCCGGCCCTGGCGACCATAGTGGTTTTCTTATTACTGCTTCTCCTTTTACTCCCGATACAAGTATGTGAGTAACATACCTCTTATTCTTGATATTCGCCACCCGTCAGTGATATAAACTAAAACTTTATTTATTCTTCAAGTACAATCAGGAAATGCTGCTATAGAATCGGTTCGATGGGAAGAACAAAAATTTCACAAAATCACATTTCTATGTAGCACCAAAAATGTTTTTTTTTCAATTTTTATTATACAAGAAGCAAAAAGCGTTTATTATCATAGAATAAAAACATATACCACCTAGTCGTGGAAACGAGATAGGTTGTTATTGGCTTGACCTCGTTAATTGTCTCAATAAATTGTTATTTATTGGTGTCTAGGACGCGAACAATAGGTAGATTCCTGAGAACAGAATAAACGATAGCATTTTTATCGTTGGCTTTTCTAACGTATAACGTATTTTTACGATAAAACCACTGAAATATTGTATAAGTTTGCTCGAGCAATAGAAGATGTAATTTTTATTTTGTAATATAAAACTAAGCAAAAAACTTTCAGGCTATCATTAGTTTTAGTTTGCATATATATATATAATCAATGACAAATCAATTTATTTATTATTATGTGAAAAACAGTGGCTCAAAAGTTCCAGAGGCATCGAGTTTTTCCAACTAAAGACAAATTTCTCAAGAATTTTCGAGTAAAGAACCTTAAATAAATTCCATAAATGGTATCAGTTTTTGTGTGAAATTTGCAGCTTCCAGTAGACTTTCATTTTTTTTGACGTGACAACGATTTATAAATCGATGAAAACCAGCTTTTTTTTTTTTTTTTGGGCCCAGAAGATGGAAAAGGGCGACCCTCCGGAGATACGCGGGAGGGAGGTGGTGAATGCTCATGCATTCCAACGCAGCCGGCTGTGTTGGATATGTGGGACTCACTATAACCTACGTGCCTTACCCACTAAACACCACCTTGATGGCTTTGGCCCGGGGGCCTCTAAGCCTTCATCTGATGCGACCTCACTAGCAAGGGCTAAGTGAGGTGCTAGCGGTGCTCCCTAGGGAGCATCCGCTGGGAAGAATACCCCGAAGGTGTTATCGGGATGGGACTTGCGGCATCGGAAGGATGCTCGCTATCTGGGGTGTCTAATTCTTCAGTCTGGGCTGCCAAGAGGAGATCCAGATTAGAAGAGATGATGAAAACCAGCTGCACCCACGAAAAAGGATGACTCATTGTACGTTACGATCAACGCTTGTACGTTACGTTGAGGCCTGAGCGTTCGGCTTGCGCCGTTCGTCGAGTACTCGTATTTTATAAAGTGATATGAAAAGTTAATGTGGTTTTTACCGACTTCCAAAAGGAGGAGGTACTGTATTCGGCTGTATGTATTTTTTTTTTTTTATATATGTTCACCGATTACTCCGCCGTTTGTGGACCGATTTTCAAAATTCTTTTTTTGTTCGTATGCTTATACTCCCGAGGTGGTCCCATTGTCACCAAATCAGGATCTGATGATGGGATCCCAGGGAAATCGAGGGGAACTCTCGAATTTTATAGGCACACACAATGATTTTCTTATACTTACTTTCTGAAGCATAAGAGATATTTGTGCATAGTAATCATCATTTCATGTTGCTGAGCTGATGATGGAAGGTTCTGCGACAGTGAGGAGTTGAGAGCAAATTCTTTCAATAAATAGTTTTTTAATCGAAATCTCACATTCCTGAGGTGGTCCAACTGTCACCAAGACAAAGTCTGATGAGGGGATCCCAGAGAAATCGAAGGGAACATTCAAATTTTATAGCACAACAAAATGATTTTCATATTTTTACTAAAGTTAAACAGGCATTTGTGTATAATTTTCATCATATCATGTCGCTGAGCTGATGATGGAAGGTACTACGACGGTTAGGAGTTGAGAGCAAATTCTTTCTATAAATGGTTTTTTGTTCAAAATCTTACATTCCTGAGGTGGTCCAACTGTCACCAAGTTAAAGTCTGATGATGGGATCCCAGAGAAATCGAAGGGAACATTCAAATTTTATAGCACTTCAAATGATTTTCATATTTTTACGAAAGCAAAACAGGCATTTATTTTAAATTATCATCATATCTTGTTGCTGAGCTGATGATGGAAGGTACTACGACGGTTAGGAGTTAAGAGCAAATTCTTTCAGTATGTATTTTTTTGTTCAAAACCTTATACTCCTTAGGTGGTCCAACTGTCACCATGTCAAAATCTGATGATGTGATAATAGGGAAATCGAGGGAATCACTGAAACTTAATAGGCACACACATTCTTTTAGTCATATTTTTTAACATAATACAAATATTTATGTCCGGTAATTATCACCTGATGTTGCTAAGCTGATGATTGAAGGTACAACTCCTCAAAGGTTAGGAGCTGAGAGCAAATTCTTTCATCTCTTTAACATTTAGAAGTTAAAGTTGTTAAAGTGAATTTTGTTCCAATTATGCTTATACATATGTACAGAACTATTAAAGTTACTAAAAAGAGTGAAATAAATTAAGTTTTTAACAAAAATATAGAACCGACTTCAAACGGTAAAAAATAAAATTGTTCAGTACCTACTTCTTCTTGCTTATGGTAATTACTCTTAAAACTATTTTTGGAGTCGGGCCCTTAGTAAAATGTCCTGTTATAGTAAATATAGTGTACCTTTCGTTCTGAATGGGCACCGACTCCAGTATAGTTTTAACAGTCATTACCATAAGCAAGAAGATGTAGGTACTGTCCCACTGTCTGTATTGTCGGTGCCCATTTAGAACGAATGGTAAGATATTTTAATAAGGGCCCGCCTCCAAAAATAGTTTTAAGAGTAATTACCATAAGCAAGAAGAAGTAGGTACTGAACAATTTTATTTTTTACCGTTTGAAGTCGGTTCTATTTTTTTGTTAAAAACTTAATTTTCATTGTTTTGTTATGACGTTACGTCACGTTAAACTATTGTCCGTAAACAGACTTTACAGACAACCATTTTTTTTAATTAGAAAATAGCTCGGTAAAAAACACTTACTTTTGTGTATTTACTAAGTGAATCAAATAAAAAAACCTGTTCTATTGACCGACAACCCCATTGCATGACTGAGCGCCGGGATGCGGAAGTACGATAAAGGATATTTACGAAGGGACTCATTGTCCCCGTTCTTTGTTTGAAGATCTGTGTGCAGATCGACTTGTTAAACATTTGAGAAGAGCAATGGTAGTCATTCGTACTTGACCGTTATTCATAAATTGAATTAGGCTCTAGGGGCTATTATACACTGTGATTTCTACTTGGATTTATCTAGAGGGCAAAATGAATTAGTTTTTGTTCATTTCTTTCTCTTCTGCCAAAAAGTATTACTCTAAGAGCAACTTAGTCTCTCTACAAACTGAGTATACCTACTGAATTCGAGCGATGCGTGTTCGACTCGTCTTGATACTAACGTAATATTACGTGCAAGCACCTTTAGGCAGCCGAACGAATATTTGTAGCAACTTAACCTCTCTTCAGTAAACTAAAAAGACAAAAATTATTCAGTTAAGTGATTTCTGTAGCCCATGAACACTCACGCATAACTTCAACACAGCCGGAGTATTGCCTGAGATGGTATGCAGATGTGTTGCTATCATTTAAGAAAGCCACATGTAAATCTGGACGGTGGTGGTAGAACTCACTAAATTCAACCAGGGGAGTACCAACTACCACCGTTGGAATGAGGATATGCGTTAAAGAGAATGAGATATATTTCACGAAACGACCCATTGTTCTCGTCCCTGGTCCAAAGTTGTAAATTCTGATCGACTTTTTAAATCACATTCTATGCGGTAAACATTTTAAAGGAGAGACAAAGGGCAGAGCAGATATACTCGTTTAAATGACTTTATTAATGAGTTAGTCGCAATGTAGGTATAATTCTTCTTTTTTTAATATTTCAATTCATGAAACTTTAGGTAGGTACATTGTAATAAGTGAAATTCACGGATTAAATAGGATATCTCTGTTTCCGGGTAAACAAACATTAATTATATTTACTGCGTTATTTTTTGTAAAAGTTTTTATAAAAATATTTTTTTAGAAAAACTCATTTGTTGTAATGTTATACAGATAGATATATTCAGAAATGTAATAGGCAATGAACTGATGCCATTGTTTGATATTTCTTATAATTTAGTCTTTTGTTTTATAATTATGGGTTTTTTATTATTACTTCATTGCCACGCCTATTAATTTCTAGGTAGCCTTTAGCATTCGGATATTTTCGAATTACAGTAAATGTCTTTCGAGTCCTAACCTTGATAGAACAAAGAAAATTTTAACAAGAATACCTGAAAGGCCTTATTAGGTTAACGTATAGTGCCTTAATTAAGGTTTCAACTTTCAACTAACGCGCAAGCTGTCGAGGCTGAGGTGAGGTTTCATTAATTCTAGATTATATGAAGCCTTCTCGGGCTACTGAAAGGCAGATTATGCTGAAAGGTTCTACGTAACTCGACTCAACCCAGTGACATTAGAAGTAGACAGGTTATATGTAAATTCTTGGTAACTGTTCCTCAAATGCATAGCAATTCATTTATTGGAAGATAGATTATATCAGGTAGATTCTATCTGAAAGAAGAAAAGAAAAAAGGGTAAGTTTCTGAGGCTATCTTTATCGTTAAATAAGATAAGTACTTATAACACATACTATTCTAATTTAACGCGCGCCACCGCCAATTGAACAATTTTTATAATTTTAGTTTTGATATTCTATTAAGTTTTATTAAGATTGCATTTTAGCATTTTTTGGTTACGTACGTTCATGTAACCGGGCATCAACGGGTTTAAGAGGACGATGTTGCCAATAGACAGTAGACACATTTCAAGAAGCTATCTTAAAGTCTTTATAACCCACACATATGAGTTTATACAGTCATGTTGAATAATAAATACCATTGTACCTGAAAATTTATTTAAAATAGGGTTGGAGTTTTTTTCCGCCCGCTTTTTTCTCCTAGCCCATGTAAGCCTTAGCGCACCCAAAGCGGATGACGGTCAGCCGATGGCCGTACAACAATGACAAACATCAAGTGTATTATTACCCAGGATGTTAATAAACTATTTCATTTCAAACTATTCCATTTCATTAGTATAACATCATTGGCTCAATCTTCTGTGGTTCGCTCGAATATAAGTCATGCCGCCTATTTCCCGACTTGAAGAGCCTCTTTGAAAATGAAATTAAACTTCGCGATAGTTGTAGGCCTGCAGTAGTTTGAATTAAACAAACCCCGAGATGGCGTTTTCTAGAGCAGGCAAGAGGCAACCTATTCCGTTTTGCGGAACAAACTTTTCGCAAACAGAGCACCCACTTTCGCCGACTTAGACGTGTACTTTATTAAATAGCCGTTCCATTCCTTGTCGGAGTTTGAGCGACCTATTTACCGAGTGATTCGAAGAAGTAAATGTAATTTGCGTTACTTCTGTTACCCTCAGATCAAATAAAAAAGCAGAGATAAAACTCAGCGCGCAACGAAGTGGGATCAATTAAAACTGTGTCCCGCCGTATGTTACACACACACACACTTATAACGAAACTGCACCTTGCTTTTCCAGTCGAATATCACGAGCATCAACGCGTCGTGCAAAATATTGTCAAAAATGTCAAAATTTACAAGGAAAAAAATATTCTAATTTTGTTGTAAAAGGGTGCATTAAATAACATTAATGATTAATAATGATAAAATTGGGTTACAAACTTGTTTACAAAAGTAGCATTAATTTGTGGATCACAGAGTTCTTTTGTTACTTTTTTATTTGATCTGAGTTACCTTATGAAACTCTTTGCTACCCAATGCTCTGCTATAACTCTGCGCTGTTCTTTAAATCGATCAATTTTATGTCTTTCGTCATCGTCGTAGAACGATGAACTCAATCAAATTTCGCTGGGAGCTGGCCTAGAATAAGAATTTTTGCTATCATTTTCAAGTTTCTTGTCTTCAAATAAAACTGAATTTATTTACTTAAAAGCCTTCCTAAATTAGAGTTATAAGGATGTCTACCGAATTAAAAAAAAGTATGGGTACTTTTAATAGAAAAGTTTCGCTGACAATTTCGTTTTTATCAAATAATTTAGCAAAATCCAGCTAGACCACAGGGCTAGGCCACAATCATGGGCTGCAGGGGTCTTGGCATACATAAAGTCAAGCAAGTTTTAGGTTTTGTCTGATAGGTGCCTTATGTAAGTGTGGCCAGCAATCGCACTATTAGAAGAAAAATAACGTAGAATTTCTTATACCAAAGAATAAGCTTGGCCTGTTTAGTATAAAACAATATAATTAAATATTATTTGTTATATGTATATTATGATAAATGTCCCGGTGGTTGGCGTAGAACGCAAGTGTTCTGCGCAGCTAAGCCAAAGAGGTGCGGTCAGGTGTGAGATAGGTGACCGCTAGTAGCATAAATATAGCCTCGGTCCTGGTTGTTATCTAAAGATAACAGTCGCTAAAAGGACTTACCAGCGGTTTGTAATCACCGGAACGCTGGTTGGCTTGCCACTAAGCTGCGCATCTACACCAACTCGTATTGGAGCAGCGTGGTAGAGTAAGCTTCAGGCGTCAGGAGATGGCCGTTTACAGCAGCGGAACGCAAAAAAAGGGTATATCTGGCCTTTCTGCCAGATAAATGATAAATATGTATATGGGACCTACCATCTTTATATTTATCATGATGAGGTACATAATGATAAATTAAGTTTTTAACAAAAAAAGAGAACCGACTTCAAACGGTAAAAAATAAAATTGTTCAGTACCTACTTCTTCTTGCTTATGGTAATGACTCTTAAAACTATTTCTGGAGTCGGGCCCTTAGTAAATGTCGTACCATTCGTTCTAAATTGGCACCGACAGTACAGACAGTGGGACAGTACCTACTTCTTCTTGCTTATGGTAATGACTGTTAAAACTATATTGGAGTCGGTGCCCATTCAGAACGAAAGGTACACTATATTTACTAAGACAGGACATTTCACTAAGGGCCCGACTTCAAAAATAGTTTTAAGAGTCATTACCATAAGCAAGAAGAAGTAGGTACTGAACAATTTTATTTTTTACCGTTTGAAGTCGGTTCTCTTTTTTTGTTAAAAACTTAATTTATTTCACTCTTTTTAGTAATTTTAATAATTCTGTATGTATTAGCATAATTGGAAAAATTTTCACTTAACTTCTAAACTTTAAACAGATTTACCTTTTATTTATAATCATGTTTATCTAATAGCCATCTAAAAGTCTGAAAGACATAGGTACTATCAGTCCACCTGAACGTATAAATTAAAGAAAGAATTTGCTCTCAGCTCCTAAACGTTGAGGAGTTGTACCTTCAATCATCAGTTAAGCAACAGCAGGTGATAATTACCAGACATAAATATTTGTATTATGTTAAAAATATGACTAAAAGCATGTGTGTGCCTATTAAGTTTCAGTGTTTCCCTCGATTTCCCTAATATCACATCATCAGATTTTGACATGGTGACAGTTGGACCACCTCAGGAATGTAAGATTTCGAACAAAAAACCATTTATTGAAAGAATTTGCTCTCAACTCCTAACCGTCGTAGTACCTTCCATCGTCAGTTCAGCAACATGATATGACGATAATTATACACAAATGTCTGTTTTGCTTTGTAAAAATATGAAAATCATTTGTTGTGCTATAAAATTTGAATGTTCCCTTCGATTTCTCTAGGATCCCCTCATCAGACTTTGACTTGGTGACAGTTGGACCATCTCGGGGATGTAAGATTTCGAATAAAAAACTATTTATTGAAAGAATTTGCTCTCAACTCCTCACTGTCGCAGTACCTTCCATCATCAGCTCAGCAACATGAGATGATGATTTCTATGCGTAAATATCTCTTATGCTTCAGAAACTATAAGAAAATCAATGTGTGTGCCTATAAAATTTGAGAGTTCCCCTCGATTTCCTTGGGATCCCATCATCAGATCCTGATTTGGTGACAATGGGACCACCTCGGGAGTATAAGCAAACGAACAAAAAAAGAATTTTGAAAATCGGTCCACAAACGGCGGAGTAATCGGTGAACATATATATAAAAAAAAAAACATACAGCCGAATACAGTACCTCCTTCTTTTGGAAGTCGGTAAAAAGGGTTGTAGCCAGTCATTTATCTGGCCTTGCTGCCAGATAAATGATAAATAGGTATGTATATGGGACCTACCATCTTCATATTTATCATTATGACGTACATAATGATAAATATGCCTAAACAATCGCCATCCTTTTCATCATTTCACTAACTCTTCTCAAATTACATGTAGAGCAAGTAATATAAAAATATTATAAAAATT
The DNA here is from genome assembly GCA_911387765.1 of Pyrgus malvae. NCBI lineage: Eukaryota > Metazoa > Arthropoda > Insecta > Lepidoptera > Hesperiidae > Pyrgus > Pyrgus malvae. The sequence goes on along the minus strand of OU426951.1, from coordinate 17,991,295 downwards.
GTAGTAAGCGCAGTAATAAGTAGAATTGATTGCAGCTGCATTTCCCGATCGTAGCTGCGTCTTGTCACCTGATGCCGGCACAGAGGATCTAGTTGCGTTCAAACCACCGTGTGCCGTGAATAGAAATTGTATAGAGTCGTGTTACTATTCAATACTATATGTAAGGCGTGGAGAAATACGGCGCCAGGCTACGTCTCCTCAGTTAATTGTCTCGCAATAGATACTCTCGCAATACGCAATAGATACGAGAATCTATTATAAATGTATCTTGACAGAAGAGCAAACTCTTATAAATGTCTCTTGATAGAAGAGCAAAAAGGTTGTTATTCCTATTTTAAAATTCTGTCACAGCAATAACAAAGTTAATGCTTAAAGTCCTATCTCGTTTATTGGGTCTTGCTAAGCATACCTACCTATGTACCTATGTGATTTTCAAAGTCAGAAGGTCTACTCTTAAACGCGTCCGTCCGAAATATTGAGCATTTTCAAGCGATCAATTTCTAAAGGGTTGGGAAGTAATGAACTATATTAGAAAGTAAATAGCTCCGTTCTCTCAATACTTTAGTATAAACTTATATAACCATTAAGTAAGCGACAAGAAAAGGTTACAAAGGTCGCGCTTAGAGTAGACCCTCTGGGGCGTTTGCATCATTTGCTTTAGAGAAAATATCGGGAGTAAATCATCTTATTTCAGAACAATGAAAGTTCCACCAATAAGCACTTGACTAATGTGGCGAATCTGATGCGATGGTTTTTTTTAAAGTGATACCCGCTAAAGTGCTGGTTAATTATAATTAAACTCTCTCAATCTAAAGAAACATATTATCTATCATATTCATTTAGTCGTCATAAACTAACAGCAATTGCATGACTTGACCGGCGCGGGCGAAGTACCACCACTGTTCAATTTAAGCTGCTAAGCAATGCCACTGTGTTTCTGACTTATTTATTGTAAGAAAGGAAACAAAGAAAACGTAATGATTTATTTGCAGACGTTATATCTTATCGTGCTATACTAAAATATTCATTTAGCTGGATTCATCTCCGGCAACATCAACGCGGTAAGGTGTCCCTAGATCCCAATAGAACCTTTGTTAGAGGAAGTATCCCTTTACAGCCTTTGTTTGTGATGCGGTAGCTCGTGACAGGATGCACCTAGCTAATTGTCCTGGTGCCATCGCGTGGAACACCTCTTGCCTTAAATAAGTATTCCCACTGAAGAAGCCTCAGTATCATTCCAACTGTGTTCGTTCCTCAGCAATCTCCGTTTCGCAAATTGTGAGTGAAACAAACCCTACGTCCGTATTCCTTTTTTACGCGACGAGATTAGTGAAGTTTTCGCCCCTTGTGATCACGGAATTTACACTTGGATATAGCATTAGTCGCGTTTCGTGAAAAGTTTTGTGTTAGGCTCAAATGTAAATCCCTAAACTTGTTTGATTATTTTTCATTGAAATATCTTATGGCTCATCAAGTTACAAAAACAATTCTTCGAAGTCGAGGGAGGAGGGCAGAATATTATAAAATCCAAGCCTTTCGTGATTCACCTACTGCCATTTGAAAGTTTTTGGCTATAACCGTATAAAAATCTTGAATCTAACGTATAAACCAAATAGAAGGTTTTATTACAGGCCATAACTATTGACTCTTCACCGAAAAACAGCATAAATTATATAAAGTCCATAAAATGTGTAGGAATGGTAGAACTAGGTTCTACACTGTATTTTATCTTTCTTGTCGGACTCGCATAAAGCGAATCGACTAGGGTAGGGTTAATATTTACCCCGCATTAACTTGCTTGCAGTGTACGGGACAATACCCTACATTGCGAGTGGCTGATTCTTATTTACCATGTCACCGTTCAGCTCCTTTTCGTATTACGTAGACACGCTGTTGAACTCTTTACTATGAATGTGAAGTTCTTAATCGTGTTATTCTATAAGGTGTGTAATTATGCTGTTACAAGACTATGATTTTATTAGCTGCTAACTGTATCCCTTGGTTTCACCAGAGAGAATATCAAAAGTGACACTTTAAATACGTAATAATTCGTTACTACCACATTAGTTTGAAATATATTTTTCCTACCTAATGGTAGGAAACATTAAGCTAGCCTTTAAATTACGGAAGTAAGACGACTTCCTTCTAAATCAGATTTCTATTTAGACATACTAAATAGGCTTAATACTATAAAAAAAGTAGTTTTTATAATATGTAATTCCGAAAATTGCTTTATAATTACTTTAAAAGAGTCAGCGTAGCTGTTACGAGTAACAGACAGACAGACGCGGAAGACGATTTTTTACACGATATAGAAATTTACGGTGCTTAATTAGATATTGAGAGAAAGTGGAGAGATACGAGTACTGAAAAAGGTTACTTTTCAGTATAAAAATTAAAAGGTAGCTACTACATAGTACTCGTACCTAACTGGATGCAAGCAACCCTTTTTACGTCCCACTGCTGGGCACGGGTCTCTCCCCATTATTGGGGAGGCCTGGAGCTTACTCCACCACGCTGCTCCAATGCGGGTTGGTGGAGGGTACCTAGCTACCTACTGTATGATTTACAAGTAGCAATAAATCAAATTAAACATCGGTTTGTATTCTTAAGTCTAGAGTAGCCTTAAATAACGTTCATAGTCTTTAGTAGACATTAATTTTATTTATGACCATGTATCATATTATAATGTAATCGGCTAAATGTTACCTTTATTCTGAAAACTCAAGATTTGGACCGAATCAATACCTGCAACATTTACGTTTGATCAAGTCTTTATATTAAAAAAGCCTATACGTACTTATTTTTCTAATAAGTAATTACTACGTCGTATCACTATCTTTTGATCGTACATCATATTTCAGCATTTTCAGCCCCACCCACCGTAGAAGGAGCGACCTAGAGATTTATAATTCAGAGTATGTTCCTATTGCCCTAAATACATATCAAATTTTTACCGTGTTTTTAAAGTGTTAAGCGCAGATTTCGTGGAGTTTTTAAGTTTTATTCAAGTGTTTCAAGCCTCTCCAACACAAGTGACCGCGTGAATTTTAATTAATACCTGTCCGCGTATATATTGTACAATTTGTTTTCATAATTTAGTATGTATTATTTAGCGAGCGTGGAGTTCGCGAGGGTGGTTGCGTGGCGGCGCGATCGATACGCCGGACAGGTTGGGCTAGACTCAACGTAAATAATGAAAGCGTTCAACCTATGACTTTTTCGGATTTGGGAGGATTTAAGCCTTATAGGAGAACCAATAGCACTCACGTGGCAATGTTGCACTTTTAGTGTCGATCCTTGTTACGTAACGCCCACCCGCCTTTTCGAACCACGTGTAAGTTGCGTGTCCTATATTTTCTTTAAGCAAATCTTGACTTTTCAATAGTTCAATCGTGAATCAAAGGGAGGTCTTTTCTCACAAGATTAAGGCTCCTTGTGGAAAACGATAATTTGGTACGCACTTTTTCGATTTGGCTTTATTAGACGAACGGTAAAGCCGACACGCATTTCAATTCATTTTGCTCATTCACTCTTATACGATTGAAACCAATCGGTAGAACCGAACGTGCCGAGCCGAGAATGTGCGTAGCACGACTAAAAGGGGAGGTATGAATTCAATTACCCGTTAAGGTAGAATATAATTTTATCAAGTAAGGCAGGTGGAGGTGAGGCGGTGGAAGCCTACACCTACGTTTGACACATTTAGGAGACTTAAAAATTGTCGGAAGGAGGAAAATGTTTTTGAGCAATGTATTACGATGATTAGAGATTACACGTAAGGCTTCGTGATGAAATGGGGCGAAGATTACAAGTTAAGGAAATGAAGAGAGAAGAGCGAAGTGTTCGAGAATTCTGAAGAAACGATAGAGCCATGTTTTGACAACTGTATTCGAGTGTGTGGGTAGAGTGGTATAATTCTCTAGCACCATTCGAATTCAGTGCTCGAACGTGGACGATCTGCTTGAATAGCGGCTAATCATCGCTGTGTCACATGTTGCGCCATCTGTCGTGAATACTAAAATTTGTCAACTATATTCGTAGACACTGAATTTGAGAAATGTATAGATTTCATTCAATAAAGTACCAGTAGAACTAAATAATTATTTCCTTGTACACTACACCTTTGTGTTCTACCTATTATGTGTTATTAAGTAATATGTTATAGTTGTAAAAATATTTATGGAAATATAAATATGTATGTTATTTATGCAGAATAAAATATTATTGTATCCTTACATATGAAATGCCGTTCAGTATCAAAAAAGTAAATCAAGTGTTTTAATGTTATTATTGTTTAATCAATCGAAGCTTGCGCCGTTCTTATCGATACACGCTTCCGCCATTATATTGGCAGATCATTGATCGCTTTGAAAAAAAAAACCTGGGAGCGAGAGTCTATGACCTGTTTGAAGGCGGTTTTGGCTGCCTATCAGATTTGATTTCTTTTCCTCGCAAAAAGATATCCAAAATTTGAAAAAAAGTGGCAATCGGTTGAGGCAAGATCTGGAGAGTATGGTGGGTGACGCAGAGGTTTTAGTTGCAGCTCCTTTAACTTGGCGACCGTTTGATGTGCAGTATGTGGTCTAGCGTTATCCTGAAGGAGCAGTGTGCTAGAGCAATTCACGAGTCTTAGTTGTTTCATGGGTTGGCAATATAAGTCTGCAGTAACTGTCTGGCCTGATCTCAAGAAGCTGTAGTGGATAGCACCAGCACTGTTCCACCAAACACTAACCCGAACCTTCTTTTTGGACAGTTTTCGCTTAGAGCAAAGTTTTGCGGCTTCTTCAAGGTTTATGCTATTATTAATAATAATAATAACTTTTCACACTCATAGCCCCACAGTAGGGTAGATAAACCCTGAATCGTGGTTGCCATGGACACATACAAAGGCAGAACACAACACCCAGACCAAGAACAGAAATTTTAAAATCATCTTTCAAAGTTCTGTTTCGCCGGCAATCGAACCCGGGACCCTCCGATCGGCAGTCCGGCGGTAACCATTACAGCACACGGGTCGCCACTCTTGGGTCGGATTGTGATGATGCTGTTCCAAATCCTCTTATTATTGTGACGATTGAGCTAAGAAACGCAGCAAGCAACGCGTAATGGTATCGTGTCGTCACTTACGCCGAAAGCTGCTGCTAATTCAGAAGTGGTTTGAGATGGATCTGCTTCCACTATCGCCTTCAATTCTTCGTTATTCACTTGAGCATTAGGTCGTCTACGAGGCTCACTGTGTAAATCAAATTTCCAGAACGGAAACGTTGAAACCAAAAACACACCGTTCGTTCGTTAGCGGTGCCTGGCATGTGCCTGGTCATTACACGGCGTAAATTCTTTGAGTCTTTACTGTAGGACTGCTGGTGCCACGGTAATCGGAGCTCGTATTTGTAAATATCACGAATTTTCAATTTGTCCATAGTTGTTGTTATAGCATGATGTGAACACAAATGAAATACGATTTTTAAAACGATATGTTTCTGTTGTTATTTGGGAATAAATTTGAATTTGGAATTCCTAATCAAACGCAAGACGCAAGACGCAAACGCTTTGATTTTAAAGTTGCGATATTTGAATCGGCAATTTCATATGTAACGGCCTAATAGTATATTTTCGTAGGTAGTAGGTTTATCGGATAACATTGTCGTAGTATGAAATTATTTGTTTTTATTTAATGTTTATTTATAATCACTTTATTAATCACCGGCGGACTTTGAAAATCCTAACGACATTATCTCCCAGGCCACTCATGGTGATGGTGAGATTTTTTTATGTAAAACATGAGTACAATAAATTATTGGAAAATATATACTTATATATATATTATCTGCTAAGTGCCTCTTTTTATGATTGAGTTATATTTCCGCGACGGCCTGACTACAGCTATAATTACATGGGCTTTAATTAGTGAAAGCAAGCCTGCTTATGTTGCTTATGATCGCCGTCTTTGAAAAAGAGCATTTTTTAAGAACTCTCTGACATAGTCTACGTAAAATGCCTGGTTTGTTGGCCACATATTGCACATCCGTGGTTAAAAAGAGGGTGCACCCTTTTTTTAGCGGACTGGGGATAGATGCCATGTGTCTAGGTGGTGTCTGTGGGTGGACTTTCTATCTCTGTTAGTCTCTGTTGGGTGGTATAAATATAAAATTAAAAAAATAAACGGTCCTCGGAACCACAATATAGTACTAAAGTCGGTAGAACATGCGGAAAGATATCTCTGCAGGCTCAGCTGTTCTAGCCTGCCAGTCAATCGTCTATCTTGATGGGTTGGTAATTCGAACTGCTCGTTCCTCAACGGAATCATTGGTTGAAGCTGCCACGAAACAGGTAATGTGAGGTCTGAGGTGACCTGCGCCTTATAGAGCGTCAGAAGCTGCCCCGAAGTACAGTAGGTACATACAATTCGGGTAACTTTGAACATTTTTACGTTATTTTTATTATTAAAAATGATTTCAATTTATGACACCTTTATTTTATTGAATGAATAGTGTCATTTTGAGTTGGTTTTCTTTTCTAACAAAATAAATTTACGGAAGAAACATCAGAACTACCCATAATTTCCCTTAAAACTCGAATTTTAATTTATCATGAATTTTGGGTAACTTTGAATATTTTTTTTAGAAAGTAAAAACCTTAATATTTTACTGTGATAATGACTCTACGCTAGCCACTGGGTCCTGGACATTGCACACTTCTTGCGCACATTATCTTACCACAATCTGAGAGTTGCTCTCGAAATATTTGGACTTCAGACTACACAAATTTTAATCCTGCTTTCCTCTACCTATGACCGAGAGATACTGGCCCTATCGGCTATCAGCTAAAGTCTCTTAATATGATCTCTCTTTTATAATTTCTTTATTCTGTTGGCTCGAAAAGTAAATAAAATAAAGAAAGAGCAGAAAATTTAAAGAAAAACAAAACGACAGCCAGGTTTTAATATCGGGGAAAAAAAGTAGAAAAAAAAACGACTAAAAGTTCATAAAATAATTCTTATATTCATATGTAAGAATATCGAGAATACAAACCACATATTTTAGTGTAGGAATGGTAATTTAATGAATGAGATATGCCCCACGCCCGCACCTTTATTTAAATTTTATGAATGTTTAAAATTATATCTTAACTTTTCGGGGCAAGAAGTAAGAAGCAAAGTCATTCAGCACAAGTGAAAGAGTAATTTTCGCCCCTTGCATTCGCAATTACTTTTTTACAAGAACTTTTATGTCTCATCGCGGGGCGCAATAAAATTGTATTCGTTTTAGGCCAGAGTCCAATCCTGGCCAGAAATGCGACGTGAGAATTGGACGCGGCATGCCTTTAGAAATCTCTACGGAATGCAAGATGAATGAACCATTAGGTACTATATTTTCCTTCGGCAAGAAGCAATAAATAAGCAGCAAATAGTCAGAGGGAATAGGTACTTCTTTTTCGATTTCTATGGGATAGGTCTAGAGCTTTAAGCATTTATATGTCTATTGCTATATCTGTTCATATTGTAAAAGCATGGTATGCTTTACCAGTTTTTTTTTGTGAATACGGGTGATAGACTGACGTCGTTTCGACGACTGCTGGCTAGGCGGTTCGGGTTCACTATCGTCGCCCGCAATTCAGAATTATCCTTGTAGTCGCCTCTTGCGATCAGTATGTGCTACTGAGTCGCTTCACACTCAAAGCCCCATAGTAGAATAGTCCTGGGCACAATGGACAAAAATAAAGACAGGGATACAAACACCCAGACCACGCTAAGACCATTTTGGTATAATGCACGTTACGTACATAATACCTCCATAGCAAAGACCTCTAAATTCTAAATTAAATTTATACCTACATATCCTCCGCTGGAAATCAAACCAAGGAACTCCCGCACAGCACACAGGCGAGGTGTCCAACGTGTTGTACATTTCGTCAAATATTTTAAAATTATATTGATAACTAGCTGCCCCCGCGAACTCCGTACCGCGTAGAAATGTTTTGGTGGGCCACCCTTATCACTTAGGGGGATGAAAAATAGATGTTGGCCGATTCTTAGACCTACTCAATATGCTCACAAAATTTCATGAGAATCGGTCAAGCCGTTTCGGAGGAGTACGGGAACGAACATTGTGACACGAGAATTTTATATATAAGAAGATAAATCATTGTTTTCGTTAGCTTGTCTTTTTTAATTGTAAATAAAACATAGCTACTAATTAAAAGTGTAGAAATTATTTTGTTATAGGCATATACTAAAGTACTCGTATTTTGCTAGGAAAAATTAAATATAAATAAAACAAATTCGTTACAGATTTGTGTGTTTTATTTATCTTAATAACATCTATTCTAGTAACTAAAGTGCATAAATATTAAAATCATTATTTACAACGTGTTACACATATAGACATAGGATAAGTCATACAAGTCCGGCTTCACCGGTGATTATCTTGACAGACAAATAAATATTTACGAATAAGTTTTGTACTTACTTATTCATTCGTTCAAAGTGTATTAAATGACGTCTTAGGCGTTATTATGCTTCATCCATGAAAAAGTCACAATAGTACATGTCCGAGAGATAAAGAACGGAGTCTTACAAATCCTATGAAATGAAATATTTTATTTATTCACTGTACGGTTCCTTTACAAACTCTTAGTGAACGTTATTTTTTTTGTTCTGTCGGCTCTGAGTCTCTATTTTATAAATACTTTCTTACTCAAATATTATCTCATTATATTTGGCCCTTCTTATAAACGTACCAATCCACACACTAGTGTAAAACGATTTAATTATCTGGGTTCTGCACAAAAAAAGGAAGTGTAGTGCTCCAATTCCATATATTTTTTTTATATAAATAAACCAAACAAAAAGACAAATGGGCCGCGTGATGTTAAGCGATCACCGTCGCCTATGGACATAATAACTAGGTATTTTTTCCTAATTTCTATGCCTTAGAAGTAAAGCTTAAAGATTTATAAGACATATGACTTGATATGACAAACGTAGACATATACAAGACGGTAGACATATTTAGAGTCTTTGACAGGAAAACTTTACAAACGTATTTGATATTTTTGAAGATATTTTAGCACAAGACATAAAACTATTTAAAAATTAGCTATAACCAAAATGGAAACCTGAAAACTAAAATGATTTCTTTCCTTCTCGCTTTGTACTTACAGCGTTATAGCAAGTTCGAAATTCAACCTTTTTCCCCTAAAAATTAGAGAAAGTACTTTTTAGCGGACTTTCATTTATCTTCAGAACATTAAAAAAAGGCGTGTATACGCCAACATGAAGGACCATTTTACAATCCGTATGGAAGGATCATAAAATGCATATAATACATATGTACTAATATTTTCAGATTGTTTGTGATTATATTCTGGGTTAAACTATATTATAAGTACACGATACAAAAGTTATATTGCCGTCAGCAAGCAGAAGCATTCTGGTGAAGTTATCAACATATACATTTTATACGCAATCCAATAAATAGGATTATAAATTAATGTTACCTGCTGACAGCTGTCGCATCAAAGTTTAGTATCAGTAGTGAAATCAACATCAATCTTTAATCTATAAACATTTTTGACACATAGAAACCGACATATAAACTGTTTATTTTATTCTTACAACAGTTCATTTGATATTCCCTCCAGCGCCTAAGCTTACTCTAATTTACACTTGAAGCAATTATTTTGAGTACCTTAATTGTATTAAAGTAAGACATGAAATAAATACAAATAGGTTATAATTTTCTACGAATAACAACAGACTTTAAACGTCCAAAATCTTTTATGTTACTATGTGAAATAATATTTCTGTTACAACGAGCGTTTAATATTATAATGAAGGATATTCGTAAAGATTAATTACTCATATAAGTAATTGCTTCCATATAATACTTGAAATTCACATTAAATTAGTCGCTAAGACATACATACATGCACTGCCCATATCAGTAAGAGAAAATGCTAAGTTTGATAAACTTAGTCTTTTACAACTATAATTTAAAATCCTTACTAAACCTTACTCCTACTAAACATTTTCACAAGGAACATAATGCATTAATAATACATACACATAAATAAAATAGTCCTTTATTCGAATTTTCCATATAAACCTATTATTTACAAGGCTTAAACATAAAACATACAATAATAGTGAATTGTGCAAAAGCGCATAAATTGAGGTAATAACTTATAGTGTGTATGGTGACTAATAAATTGACTACATCGAAGAGAAACTCTCACACCAAAACCGAGCAAGGTAACAGAATTGTCATGGATCACGTGCAGTGTGCTGCCGCCCTTACAATAAACAAATAGTCCTTTACAAGTGAGAATTTATCGGCACTCCAGTCGATTCATGAAAACGCCTCGTAAATTTTACAAGGCCGTAAACCGAACCGCTGCGTTGGATTGCCGCAATTAAATGACGACTCCGCTTCTGGAGATAATTTTGGGTTGATCCTTCGGCTTTTCGTCGGCGAGGTTTATGTTGGAGGTCTGTATTTTCTTCCACGTGTCGCCGAGGGCCTTGCTGAAGTGGTCGTCGACGCCTCCCTTGGCGCTGGCTTTCTCGTTGTCCTTTATCCGGGACGTTTGGATCTGTCGCCAGGTGTCGCCGAGGGCTTTGGCGAAGTGGTCGTCGACGGACATGCTGGCGTCGTCGACTTCCATAGCGATAATTTTGGCCGGTTTCGGGGTTTCCTCCGGTTTGAACTGTATGGGGCTGCTGGCTCTGTCCTTCGTGTTGGGTTTGGGGCCGGGCTGCACTGGTTCGGTGGCGGAGTTCTTCTTGAACAGGTTCATGTAATCGTCGCCGAGAGACCGTCGGAAGTGCTCGTCAATAACTGGGTCGCACATCGACATTGAACCTGCAAAAAAAAAAACGTAAGGACGTAAGATTTGATTGCATATTTAAATTTCGTAACGTCTTAATAGTCAGCATTTGCTGGTGTATTAGAAAGTATTAACAGATTTTGAAGCGCCGCAAATATTCGTCTATTACTATAGGCGCTTGCATTAGAAACAATGGGTCCAGCCGTCCATGTCAGCCGACCTGAAAGGTTTCATGAGAGATAACTCACTTCGGGTAACCGGAGGATGGCAGGTAATTTTGCGCAAAGAATTAGTTTAGCAGTTCAGCGAAGTAATGCTGCCAGCGTTCTGGGCACGCTGGGATGATATATTTCTTTTATTAATTCTTTTTAATTTATACATAATTTTTATTTTATTTTTAATTATTATTTCTCCATTGTTCAAATCTGTGGTTCAAATAGATAAAAATACACTTGGTACTGCACTTATCTTTTAATTATTCATATGTAGATGTTTAAGACACATTTTTGTTTTTAAATTATTTAGGAAATAAAGGGACGTCTATCCATTCCATATTAAAAACGTCAGTTGCCCCGACTTTTGAGTTGAGATTCTGCTGTGAAGCGTGTTGTGTGTTGTTGTGTTTCGGCAGGAAGGTGCAATTGCCGACTCTAGACTTACATAAGGCGACTTTCAGCTTTGGGAACGGAGTAGCACAACTGCTTATGGGTTCCCAACCCTCCCGGAATGCCCGGGAGACTCCGGTAATAATGGTTAACCTTCCGACCTCTCAGAGAGCAATATTTTTTTCGCTTTTTCTAAACATTAAATGCAATTCCCCCGGGTTGGTCCTTTCGAGAGTTGGCAACCCTAGCTGCAGCGAACACTTAACCCTGCATGCTCGTCTGTAACTCCATTAGTCTCCATTCGAATAAAAATTAAAGAGACACATCGCCGTGTCAACGTCCGTGTCGTCCTAAATTGAGTAACCCGCCTTTAGATATTTCACATCTGAAAGATATTTAGTATTTACCCGGCGGCGTGTCGTTAGTCTTGATGACGGAGGGCCGATTGTAAGGCGGCGGCGCGGGCCGCGAGCGTAGCCGCATGTCGATGGGAGCCTCCGCCCTGCTGCCGGGGTACTCAGGTGGTGCTGACGACAAAACATCACTTTTTAGGAACCACTTCGTAACTAAAGAAATACTTTGCTATCTTATACCTTTAAACGAGCAATTCTTGTATATACCTAAATATAACCTAAATATATTTTTAGAATCTCCTAGTACCCTGGTTTCGAGGGTGATAAATCGATACAGTTAGGTTTTATTTTTAGAAATTTTAAATTCAAATAAAATATTTTCAGCGATAACCAATTTAAATATAAACTGAAAAATACGACTCTTCCTGACAACTATTGGAGAGTGTTAATACGCCGTCAAACGCCATCCGCCAATCCGACATTCAAAGAAATGACAATGTCGATTTCTAAGAGCTCTATAAAAGTTTTGTTCATTAAATTAAAGCTTCCTCGTCCGATTAACCATTCAAAAAAATAAGCAGAGATACTTTGGTACGGCTTATGGTTATGAATTAAATACTCAATATATTATGAAATATTAAGTAGCAAATATTAAAGTACGAGTACGATAGAGTAAACGAGAGGTTGTCAGAGTTTTTAGCGCCAGAGACACAACACAACAGATAACATAACGGTGAAAAGAGCTGTTGTTGGGAGTTTTGGCCGGAAGTCGGAGAAGACATTGTGTGCATGGGCGTACCCGTACGTTTTTGGTCAGGGGGGAGGGGGGGCAAATTCATAGACTTGTTACCAACACAAAAAATTAAGCTAAGTTGCCTACGGCTAATGATTATAAAATAAATATCCAATATTTTCTGAATTATCAAGGGGCAAAAATTAAATAATTAACGTTCTTCTAATCTTACCTAAAACTGTTATAGTTTTTTATGCCAGAGACACAACAGATCGTAATGGTGATCCTGATCAGAACTGTTGATTTATAGTTAACATCAAAATGAAAAAATATAATAAGATATGTTTTACCAAAACCGGTTCAGACATTTACTAGGTATGGTACATTTCAGACATGAAGAGGATGTAGGTATGAATTACTATCGGCACCTACTGAATTAAAATATAGGTGTAACTCAAACGAAATTGATGACTCAACAATATGTTTTATATTTAGTAGAAGTTACAACATCTTCATACACGTCTGCCATGCTTACCTGTCAGAAACAGATTAAACCACTCTCAAGCGTGTAAACGGCAGTCAAGCGTTTGTGAAGGATTAGAGCTTGAGGAAACTTGCTAAGCCTCGGCAAGCGATTAAACGTACCAGAACGACTGCAATCGCTGCGCCATCTTGCCATTTTCTCACAGGTATTTGGTAAAATTAACAATATTTACCTCTTTCACTGTCAGGCATACCGGTCACGTGTTCCGTTTCGTCGGTGAGTTCTCCGTCGCTGTGTGGTTGCGCGCGCGCTACCAACGCCACTGTAGGACGCTCGTTGAACGACTGCGTTCGCAGCCCCATTTTGCCATTTTCTCACAGGTTGTTCCGTTCTCATAACTTTATGTATCAATATGTTCGGCATCTCGTTCAATCACATCAGTATGGGATGACAGTAAGTCACTGTCATGCACACACGTCGCCCGTATGTCATACGTGGTACTCGCCGAGTTGCCGCCCAACCGACCGATCGGACGCGTGTGCCACTAACGCCCATGTTTTAAAAACTGTAACGAACTCATACGTGTCATCAAAACTGTGAATCTGTGAACCCTATTGCATCACATCGACGTCGTGAACCATCGGAGGTGGAAATACTCATCGGAGGACCCACGCAGACTAAAGGTACGTGCTGTGCATTTTACCCAGCTGTTGTGGCCTATCGACTTGCCGAACCGTTCTTTCTCAACCCCTCGTCCTGGCTCCTTGGAGTCAGTCCCAGAGTAGTGTCCCAGTCGGCAACGCGGATGCTACACCTTTATGGTGCCGAAACCCGGGAGATTTCCACCTATCTAATCGTGTTACTCACCATCAATTTGCCTGTGGTATTTCTGGTTATATCGTTAGCTTAGAATATCTCTTAATCTATTGTTTTATGTAAAATTGATTATAGACATCGTATTCTAAGTGTTTCATCCCATCAGAAATACATCTCGTATCTATCTATCGTAATCTATTTAGTTCACGACTTATTTATCACCATCGAATAGGGTTCCATACTCGTATCAATTGTAAATTCCATATTTTACTATTGATAATTAACGTAAGATATTGTAAGATCAAATTAGACAATCACTTTCAACTTAATCGGTGTCTAATTTCATATCGGCTTACAATATTCTTAACATCAAAACATATTCACAGCGTAAAACATTCGTTCATCAATATCGTAATATTAGTTATTTAGCATACATTACTTAATTTCTAGTAACATCGAAATTGCAACTCATTAAACATTTATCTATTTTCTTACTCATCTTTAGAGGGTACTTTTATAAATCTTCGCGTCTCCCCGTTGCGCATCGTTGCGTTCGGATAGTCGCATACGTTGAAATTGTGTTAAGTCTCGGAAATTAAAACTAGTTATATTTCGATTGTAAAATCGAATACTCGAATCGAATAATTCTACCAGTTCGAGGAGCGTTCAGAAACGTAATTCACTACTCGTATCTCTAAGAATCGATTATTCGTTTAAAATTCATATTGTTCTAGTACATTTGGTAAACATTGGTATCATAAATAATTAAGTTGTATCTTTTGCTTGTTATTGGTTTACGTTCACTTTTAATAATCGAAGAACAGTTGGGTTTAATTGAAATATTTTTGTTAATTATACTAACTTATATCAACAATGTCGCTTCTAAGGAAACATTCTACTCGTAAATTGAGTACGTTTAAGAAATCGAACTCGAAGTCTATAGATATCGGTTATACAACCCAGGACTTGCCTTCTTTGCGTAGAAAACGTACCATAGCATATAAACGATTAGCAAAGGCACTCGAAGTAGGTATTTTGGCTACATCGGATCCATCTCAACGAGACTTGTTTTTATCGTATCATCAAGAAGTGAAACAAATCGCCGCTAATTTCGAGGACGCGCATTTTACAATTTTGGAGATATTGGATGATCCTGACAATGAGGATAGTGAAATTCAAGAACGATTTGATGACATGTACTACAAGGTTTTATCGATTCACCGTAATTTAACTCAAATCGAATCAACTCATTCTCAAGGTAGTTCATCATCAAATATTCGGTTGCCAAAAATAACACTTCCGACTTTCGATGGTAACATCAAACAATGGCCTGAATATTTCGACACTTTTAATGCATTAATTCATAACTGCAGTTCACTTAGCGACACGGAGAAGTTTCACTATCTAATATCTTCCCTCCACGGCGATGCGTTATCTCTTATCAAAACGTTCCCGATGACTCACGAACACTACAGCGCTGCGTATGCTGCACTCACCACTCGTTATCAAAATAAACGGGACTTAGCCTTTACTTGTTGGCGCGAAATTTTGAATATTAACTTTAAATGCAATAACGCTCACGACTTTCGTAAATCGCTTGATCTGTTTGAAGAAAATTTAAGCATTTTAAAAACTATTAACTTACCAGTAGGTCAATGGGACTTTATTCTAGTTTACCACATCTTGTCAAAATTAGATACGCACTTACGTCGTAGCTTTGAAGAGAAATATTCGGACGTTGAATTACCGTCATACAAACAATTAAAGGGCTTTCTCCAATCAAAGTGTGAGGCTTTAGTTCGCGATACACATTTTTCTGAGTCATTGAAAACAAACAAGTCACATCAAAATATAACATCGACGCCATCGAAATTTAAACGAATTAATACATCAAATGTTCTTGTCGCAGCTAGCGATCAACCAAACATCGTTAAAAATAATAATACCATTTCGTACACTAGTAAGTGTCCTTTTTGTGGTGAATTACATTCAATTTCATCATGTACTGAATTTATAAAAAAATCAATAGATGAACGCATGAAAATCGCGGGTGAGAAAAATTGGTGTTTTAATTGTCTGAAGCCTTCGCATCAATTAAAAAATTGCAAATCGATTTTTTCGTGTCGCACATGCAAACGGAAACATCACACCTTACTCCATCGCGATAAATCTACCGAATCAAATCAATCCGTATCGTCGCTGGTGTCAAGGTCACCCATTCACACGACCGTTCTGCTTGCGACTGCTATCGTGCAAGTGAAGGATGCTTCGGGTAATATGCAATCGTTCCGTGCATTATTTGATACCGGTAGCCAAAGTAATTTTATTACCGAATCAGCTGTTCAGCGTCTTAGCTTAATACCTACACAGGCTGATGTCAACGTAAGCGGACTTGGCGAAGTCACTACATCTATTCTTGGAGACGTTACCTGTTCAGTAGGTATTAACGGTAAAATTCTTTTTACTTTGGATATGCACGTAATCTCAAAAATATGTGGCGAGCAACCCATCGCGAAATTAAACACATCGGGCTGGTCACATATAAAATCGTTACCGTTGGCGGACCCCGGATTTGATATACCGGGACCGATCGATTTATTACTCGCAGCTGACGTTTTTGCCGACTCGCTTCTCAATCAGCGCATTAAAGGAAATTCAAATCAACCTACCGCCTTTAATTCTCTATTTGGTTGGCTGCTCTTGGGCAAAACACAGTTAGCATCTAATACGTTAATAAACACATCTTTAGAAATCGATAACGCATTAAATTCATTAGTTCAACGTTTTTGGGAACTAGATTCCATTCCGAAATCTTTGCTTATGACTCCAGATGAATCGTTATGCGAACAAAAATTTATGATAGAACACACTCGCGATTCATGTGGACGATATATCGTACGGCTACCGTTTAAAACCGATTCAGAACCTATATTCGAGGGCTCCCGTGACGTAGCATTGCGACGTTTCTATTCTATAGAGCGAAGACTATCACGTGATCCAAACCTACACGCTCAGTACGTTGACTTTATGTCAGACTATATCGACACCGGTCACATGTCAGCAGTCCCAGCTGAGGAGATTGGCATGGGGAAATACTACATCCCACATCACTGTGTGTTACGACCTGACTCGGCGACGACACGACTCCGAGTCGTATTCGATGCCTCTGCCAAAGATCTCCACTCTCGTTCTTTAAATGATTTTCAACTTATCGGTCCAAAATTACAACCTAACATTTTGGAAATTCTACTTCATTTTAGAGAACACGAAATCGTTTTTATGTGTGATGCTCGACAAATGTATCGACAAATTCTTCTTGCGCCTGACCATCGCGACTATCAGCGTATCTTTTGGCGGGATTCACCTACTGAACCCCTTCAAGAGTACCGTCTGAATACCGTGACGTATGGTGTATCTTCCTCTCCATTTCTCGCTTGCCGTACTTTGCGACAGCTTGCCGAAGACGAAGGAGATTCGTATCCTATGGCCAAGAAAATTATCTTGTCGGACGTCTACATCGATGACGTAGTAACTGGCTGCGACACAATTGATAATGCTAAACTCGCGAAAAATCAACTTATTGCCCTATTCAAATTAGGCGGGTTTGAACTTAGGAAATGGATCAGCAACAATTCTAATTTATTATTGGATCTTCCCAGCTCAGACTGTCTTACCGGTTCTGTATCTCTCGATAGCTCGGATCCATCTACTTTGAAGGTTCTCGGATTAAAATGGGATCCTACATCGGATGCGTTTTTATTCGAAATTAAATCATTAGATCGGCCATGTACTAAACGTTCGATTCTGAGTGAACTCGCTCGTATTTTTGACCCATTAGGATTTCTATCGCCTATCACAATACAAATCAAATCGTACATCCAAAAGCTTTGGATTCTCGGTATTGGATGGGACCAATCACCGCCTGATGACGTCATTAGTACATGGAACACATACAAAAATCAATTACACGAATTAGCTAAACTCCGGATACCTCGTAAAATCAAATCTAGTGAATCTAAATCATACGAGTTGCATGGTTTTTGTGACAGCTCTGAAACGGCGTATGGAGCGGTTATATACCTACGCGTTACTGACGAACACGGCAACGTAAATGTTTTTCTCGTGTGCTCTAAGGCTCGTGTAGCTCCGCTTAAACGTATCTCACTGCCTAGACTAGAGCTTTGCGCAGCAGTTCTTTTATCCGAACTGTACAAATTTATACGCGAAACATATCTAAGTCGTATTCGTATCGATGCTGTGTATTTATGGTCGGACTCGACAGTTGTACTGTCATGGTTACGCTCCCATTCATCGCGTTGGGCCACTTTCGTAGCTAATCGGGTAATTCAAATCCAAGACACAACACCTACCGATTGCTGGCATCACGTATCCTCTGGAGACAATCCGGCGGATATATGTTCACGTGGACAATTTCCCAGGGAAATTCTTCACAATTCCTTATGGTGGGCGGGGCCGCGCTGGCTAACTGAACATCATTCAACTTGGCCGATAAATTTCGATAGCACGCCTAAAACAGCAGAAGACGAGTTAATCGTAAAATCGGAAGAGCGCAAGTCAGTAACACTAGTTTCGAAAAATATCAATAAAACCGTAAATATCGAATCAAATTTCTATGACGATTTATTAAACCGCTTTTCTTCTCTGCAAAAAATCGTTAATATTGTAACTTACATTAACCGTTTTATTAAAAATTCGAGGTTTTCACATCGAGCTAATCGTAGCAATTTTCTTAATAATGTTGAACGTCATAAGGCGCTCATGCAAATCGTTAAACACGTACAAACTCAAGCCTTTTCAGAGGAAATATCTAACTTACGAAATAATAAACCGTTATCAAAACCGTTTCGTAAGCTCAATCCGTTCCTTGATAAGCAGGGTTTGCTCAGGGTGGGCGGCAGAATATCACGTTCAGGTTTACAATTCGAACACAAACACCCAGCTTTCTTGCCGTCCAATCATACACTCACCTTTCTCATTATCGATCACATACATCGTAGCTATTTACATCCGGGCATAAACACAACACACTTTTTACTATTACAACAATTTTGGATTATCGCCGCTAAACGAACAATTCGTCGTCGCCTTTCTAAATGCATCAAATGTTTTCGAACAAATCCGAAGCCATTGCAACCTTTCATGAGCGATTTACCATCATATCGAGTCAATCAAGTAAAACCGTTTTCTGTGGTAGGTGTTGATTTCGGCGGACCGTTCCGCATCAAGCTAGGCTCCCATCGAGGCGCTAAGATGGACAAGGCATATTTGTGTCTTTTCGTATGTCTAGCAACCAAGGCCGTCCATCTCGAAGCGGTATCGACTTTATCAACCGAAGGTTTTATCGCAGCACTACGACGGTTCGTGGCTCGTCGGGGACGTTGTAACGTTATTCACGCGGATTGCGGTACCAACTTTGTCGGTGCTCGTAATCAATTATCATCTTTCATGCATCAGGCCTCCGACGTGGAGAGAATAGAATTTAAGTTTAACCCCCCTGGTGCGCCGCACTTTGGAGGCGTTTGGGAAATACAAATAAAGGCGGCAAAATCGCATCTATATCGAGTGGTAGGCGATCAAGTCTTAACATTCGAAGAGCTTACAACTCTTTTCACCCAGATCGAAGCTGTGTTAAACTCGCGACCCCTTAGTCCTATCAGTTCGGATCCAAATGATCTATCATGTTTAACGCCAGGTCATTTTCTCACTCTAGAGCCTCTGACGGCCGTCCCTGATGAAGATCTATCTAATTTAAACGTAAATCGGCTTCATCGGTGGCAGTTGTTGCAAGCTTTCGTACAGAATTTTTGGTCCCGTTGGAAAAACGAATATCTCAATTCTCTCACTCAACGCGCCAAATGGACCAAACATTCAAATTCGTTATCCATAGGTTCGATGGTGATAATAAAGGACGACAATCGGAGCCCCTTGCAATGGGCGCTAGCTAGAGTCGTAGAGTTACACTATGGTGCGGATGGAATAGCTAGAAGCGCTGTAGTTAAGACAGCTAACAATCATCTCATTCAAAGACCGTTGGTTAAGCTATGTCTTCTACCAATCGAAGACTAGTTTAAATCGTCTCTGTCTATATCATATCTAGTTTAGTAACAATTATAGTCGTATCGTAAGTGTATAGTATCTTAAGTGTATCGTATCATAAGTGTATCGTATCGTATCTTAATCGTATCATTAGCTCATCGTATCGTAATACTATTTATCGTTTCTGTTAAGTTCTTATGTTAGAATTGAACCAGAAAATACCATAGGCATTTTGGTGGGCGGGATGTTCCGTTCTCATAACTTTATGTATCAATATGTTCGGCATCTCGTTCAATCACATCAGTATGGGATGACAGTAAGTCACTGTCATGCACACACGTCGCCCGTATGTCATACGTGGTACTCGCCGAGTTGCCGCCCAACCGACCGATCGGACGCGTGTGCCACTAACGCCCATGTTTTAAAAACTGTAACGAACTCATACGTGTCATCAAAACTGTGAATCTGTGAACCCTATTGCATCACATCGACGTCGTGAACCATCGGAGGTGGAAATACTCATCGGAGGACCCACGCAGACTAAAGGTACGTGCTGTGCATTTTACCCAGCTGTTGTGGCCTATCGACTTGCCGAACCGTTCTTTCTCAACCCCTCGTCCTGGCTCCTTGGAGTCAGTCCCAGAGTAGTGTCCCAGTCGGCAACGCGGATGCTACACAGGTATTTGGTAAAAGTAACAATATTTACCTCTTCCGTTGACAAGCATTCCAGTCACGTCTTCCGTTTCGTTGCTGTGTCTGTGCCTGTGCGATCGACGCCACTGTACGACGCTCGTTAATCGACTGCGATCGCAGTGGCATATTATTGCTTTAGTAACATAACAACATTTACCTCTTCCATTGACAAGCATGCCGGTCGCGTCTTCCGTCTCGTCAGATAGTTCGCCGTCGCTGTGTGGTTGCGCACGCGCGACCGACGCCACTGTACGACGCTCGTTGAACGACTGCGATCGCAGCGCCATCTTGCCGTTTTCCCTGTAAACGTAAATAGTTAAGGGTTAATGTTGATTTTACGGTTAGCTCTTTTTTATATTTATATATGTTTAGCGCGCCTACTACTTAAAACTAGTTGTCTGCCCTCGTGGACTATACGTATTTTGTATATCGATCAAATAAATCCAAAGACATAGGTATAATATTGCACGTCAAAACTCTCTTTAAAATATAAACTCTAACCGAGTCCGAATTTTCAACCGAGAAGATTTTTTTTCAAATACTACTAGGTACCTACCTACGAATATATTCTGCTACTATAAATGAAAAAGTGGAGACTCATATTTCGAAAACTATTGAACCGATTTTAAAGAAACTTAGACTGGTCGCTAAGTTGGAGTATACTCAACATAACTAAAAAGGAATATGTTCTATCCGGCTTATACATTTTTAGTTGTGCATGGACAAATATACACTTATGAAATTGGCACACATGTTTAGAAGCTGGTTAGGCGATTTGTTATTATCATGTTACTTTCATTTTTCATAGGTTTAATATCTATATAAAACACTCTCAATTATTGCTAGCTTGCCAGCATAATGTTTTCAGGAGTGCTTATCGGTTTCTGATTCGCAGTTTACCGAACTCCTTTCATATTGGATGAAGGAGAACAGTATCATAGGCCATAATCTTTGTCTATGATTAGAAAAAAAATAAAAATAGAATATTATCTACGCCTGCCCCAGTATGGCGGCGCGGTTGCATACGTACGGTACTCACGTCGACTAACGTTCTTTGGTTATGTTCGACAATATTCTTAAGTACTAATCTAAAACCCATCAAAAACTACAAGCGGAACCTTGAAGCGGCAGACTGCAGTCTGGAAGAACGTCCAGGATCCTGTGATTGGATATAGGAGAGGTGGCTTCGATTCAAGAATTCCGTGAGTAATCTTTTGATAATATTGTGCTGATTACAGTGGTACCTAATTGGGAGTGTTTACTGTACCAACAGTGGGCTTGGGTCATAATTGCGCGCCCGCCCATCCATTTTCTGGTCCTTCAGAGCTCGGATGAATGTCATCCAGCTTTAATTTAATTAATTATAAATAATTCTCTGCGTAATATACGCAAATTGAACATACTTACCTACGTATGTTTTCTGTTATTTTTTTGTCCCATTTTACGTAATATTTTGGATTTAAGCTTGGATTAATAATATCCAGCTGTTTTTTGCAACCTTAAATTCATATTTATAGTAAAAATTACATTGCATAATATTTGCATAACCTTTTTTACATCAGTAATAAGATGGCGACCGCTCACAATAATTTAGCTCGACTTACCGCCAAGAAGGAGCGATTATACGCTCGTATGAATGAATTATATAAATTAGCATCAAATATTTCTGATTTTTCGTCTAGAAGCAATGAGAATTTCATGGTTAAGTCTGAAATCATCGACGAAATGCGTATTCAGTTCGAAACATACCTCGATGAAATATACGAAATTCAAGTATCGATAGATTCGAAATTCAAAATTGATTATCAATGTTTGGATGCGTTTGAAGATTTATACCTTAAAGTAAAGCGTGTTAGGAACTATATTGTTCAAGCATTGCGATCAAATGTCTCCAAACGTGAAGATTCTAATGATAATTTTCAGTCAAAATGTAAAATTAAATTGCCACCGATTGAATTGCCTTACTTTGACGGAAAAATGGAGAATTGGCCTAGGTTTTATGAATCTTTTAAATCTAACATACATAACAACAGTGATCTGACTGACTCGCAGCGCGTGCAATATTTAGTGGGTAAGTTGACACACGGCGCTCTGAAGGTCACCGCAGGTATTGTACCTACGGGCGACACTTATAAAATTTTATGGGATAATTTAGTGAATAAATATCAAGACAAGCGATCATTAGGAACGCATTACTTAAATAATATTTTAGATGCTAAGAGCTGTAGTGATAAAGCCGGCAGTCTCGATTCATTCATTGAAAAATATTCAGCTTCCGTTTTAGCTTTAAAACAATTAAATTTCAAAGATCTTGCCGATTTCATTTTCTTACATTGCGCTTTAAGAAAAATTGATTCGCATACTATTCAGGCTTTTGAGTCGTCTGTTCGTAACGAAGAAATGCCTTCCTTTGATAAGTTAAATTTATTTATTCGAGATCGAGTTAAAATTTTAGAACGCTCAAACACAAATCATTCGAGTTCGAATCGATCGTCGGACCCTGCAGTGAAAATAAATAAAACATCTACGTATCCATCGCGATCAGTCCATAAGTCATTTATTGCTAATAATAATAGTCATGCAACGCATTCTAGGCGCTGTGTCTTTTGTAACAACACTGATCATTCTGTTTATAATTGTGTTCAATTTAAAAACTTAGATACACCAATAGCCCGATTTGAATTTATAAAGTCGAAAAATGGCTGTGTGAATTGTCTTGGTATTACACATACTGTAACGTCCTGTAAATCATCTGTTGTATGCGAGCTATGTCAAAAACGTCACCATACCCTCTTACACTTTAAAAATAGAAACGTAAAAAAATCTAAATGCCGTTGTTCTGCGTCTACATCGCATAGTATACCTAATGAGAGTGAGTCGTCGACCGCTAGTGCGACGCGTAGTGGCCCTGTGAGTGGCCCGAGTTCGAATTCGTTTACTGCAAACGCGAACATGGCCAGTGAGCGCCACGCGGCTCGTGCGTCTTTTGGGGAGCCGCAGATGCAAATTTTACTGTCGACTGCTCAAGTTTATGCAAGGTCGAAAAATATTAATAACGGGAAAGTAATAATAAGATGTTTAATTGATAACGGTTCACAGAATCATTTAGTTACACTTGATTGTTGTAAAGCACTCAAATTGCCGATAATTCCTTTAAATAATTCTTTTATTAAAGGAATTGGTTTAGCCTCGCGTCCTATACTGGGCTACGTATATTTGGACATTGAGTCCCGCGTTTACCCAAATAATAAATACTCTATATACGCGTTAGTAGTTGATTGTATTACAGATCAACTGCCCAGTCATTATATATCTAAGGGTGACATGGGCTACCTGGAGGGTATACCCCTTGCTGATTTGTCATGGAATGTTCCTGGCAATATTGATGTCGTGTTAGGTGCACAATTATTTCCATATATTTATTTAGGTGACAGAATCGAATCGGGGACAAAGTTGCCACCCGCTTTATCGACTACATTCGGTTACATTTTAATGGGTGATTACCCCAGCAATGCCGCTGTACCATCTTCGTTCTCTGCCATTGCTCTTAACGATTTAATGCAAAATTTTTGGCAGATCGAAGAGATACCGAGCATAAAATATTTAAGCCCGGATGAGACCGAATGTGATAATATTTATTTATCGTCGGTTACTCGCGCGGTCGATGGGAGGTACAGTGTTGCTTTGCCCTTCTGTAAGAATCCGAGTGACCTTGGTAACTCGCGTTCTGGCGCCTTGCGCCGACTTATGTCTTTGGAGCGCAGATTTAAACAGTCGCCGGACTTACGTTTAAATTACAATAAAGTAATTAGCGACTATATAGAAAACGGTTACCTGTCTGAGGTCAATGAATACGATCTTGCTGATGAGGGATATTATATTCCTCACCATGCTGTCACCCGGGTGGACAAGCCACTGCCTCGTATTGTACTCGACGCAAGCGCCAAAACTCACACAGGGTTATCACTTAATGACGTCCTGCATACAGGGCCTAACTTGCAGGCCGATTTGTCTTTGTTATTATTAAATTTCCGATTGTTTCCCGTAGCTATGACTGCTGACATAAAGCAGATGTATTTGCAAATTGGTGTACTTCCAGAGCATCATAAATATCTTAGAATATTGTTTCGATTTAATAATAATGAAAGTATTAGAACTTTTCAATTTAATCATCTTCCATTCGGGTTGAAATCCAGTCCTTACATAGCCATGCGAACTGTTCGACAGTTAGCTGAGGACATGAGGCCACACTTTGGTGAAGCTGCACAAGTAGCAGAAAGCAATTTATATATGGACGATTTAGTTCATAGTGTGCCTGATGACGTCATCGCCGTCCGCCTTTCTAGAGAATTGATCTCTTTGTTTAAGGCCGGGGCCTTTGAATTACTTAAGTGGACGAGTAATTCTTTAGTTTTACTTAAAAATGTACCTGAGTCTCTTCGCGACTCAATAAACTTTTCTGAGGGCTCTAACAATGCCACTAAGGTGTTAGGCCTCTCTTGGCAACCAGCCGACGACAACTTCTTTTTCACGACTTCTTATGTCCAGGAGAAGTGTACGAAGCGGACCATACTCTCCATAGTCGCCCGCTTGTTTGACGTCCTAGGCTTGGTAGCTCCTGTCATATTATATGCCAAATTACTTATTAAAGAATTGTGGATATGTAATATTGGTTGGGATGATATGATACACCTCCAGAAAACGTTATTAAAAGGTTTTCTGATCTCATGCAAGAGTTTTCTTTATTATCCACTCTAAAAATTCCACGTCACAGTGGTGTTTTGAGCAACAGTACCGTTCTGGTTGTCGCCTTCTGTGACGCCAGTATGAAAGGTTATGGCTGTGTCATATACTTACACACCACCGCTTCAAATGGAGATATCACTTGTAGATTGCTGTGTGCGACATCAAAGGTTTCACCCACCAAAATTACGACACTTGCTCGTTTGGAGCTTTGCGCAGCGGTACTTATGTCTAAATTAATCAAAACTGTTCATGATACTTACCGCTCGCGTATTCTTATTGCAGGAATATATGCCTTTTCGGATTCGACTATCGCGTTTTCTTGGATACATTCATCACCGCATCGTTGGTCGGTGTTCGTTAGTAACCGCGTTGCTCAGTGTCATGAAAACCTTCCGCCCGAAAACTTCTATCACGTCGCAGGTAGCGACAACCCGAGTGACTGTTTATCTCGTGGTATGCTACCTTCGCAGCTTATCTCACATGAGTTATGGTGGAAGGGGCCAACGTGGATGCGGACGCCAGTTTCTGAATGGCCGATGAAAACTTTCTGTCCAACTAATGCTGAAAAAATACCCGAGCACAAGACAAAGGTTTTTACAGCGACTGTTCATTCGGAACATTCAGTCTTTACTTTATTATTTGAACGTGTGTCTTCATGGGATAAACTGTTGCGTATTGTAGTCTATGTCCTAAAATTTATAAAAAAGATAAATAGTTCGTCTGGAGCTGTTTATAACCTGATGGTTGCAGAAAGATATGTTATCTCCGCTGTTCAAAAATTTCATTTTTCAAATGATATAATTGCCCTTAAAAATGGCAAATCCCCTTGTAATAAATTAAAAAATTTGTGCGTGTTTCTTGATGATCATAGCATTTTGCGTATTGAAGGACGCTTGTCTAAGGCAAATTTACCCTTCGAGGTAAAGCATCCCGTTTTACTCCCCAAACGCGATCGGGTAGTAGATTTAATAATAAACCATTATTATGTTATTAATTGTCATACCGGCCCGGGACTTCTTATGTCCATTTTACGACAGCGATATTGGATATTAGATGCCAGAACTGTCGTAAGGGCTAACGAGTGTAAACAGTTGCTGGATAGCATGGTTCAATCCTTTTGGAGGGAATGGCGTCTAGAGTATCTGCATACGCTGCAAGTTAGGCAGAAATGGTCTACTCCGGACCATCCAGTTCAGATCGGTACTGTCGTACTCGTGGACAGGACGATTCTCCTCCATTAGCTTGGCCGCTAGGTATTATTACAGAAATTCATCCTGGTTCGGATGGAATAGTTCGCGTTGCAACAGTTAAAACCAAGTTTGGTATGTTTAAACGTCCTGTTGTAAAACTATACCCGATACCTAATCAATAACGTTTGAGATAATTAAGATAATAGTATATTAGATAAGTAATAGGTATTAATATAACCGTATTCTTTAAATATTTGCTATTGTAGCTTTTAAAATTAATTAATGTATCGAAGTTACGTGCTTCAAGCTTGACCATGAAACTTCTCCATTGCTTTTAATACTCTTAAATTACATATACTTATGATCTTCAGTTTTCTTTCTCTTTGAAAGTTTTCTCCAAAACTTCCAAGGCGGGGGAGCATGGTTAGGCGATTTGTTATTATCATGTTACTTTCATTTTTCATAGGTTTAATATCTATATAAAACACTCTCAATTATTGCTAGCTTGCCAGCATAATGTTTTCAGGAGTGCTTATCGGTTTCTGATTCGCAGTTTACCGAACTCCTTTCATATTGGATGAAGGAGAACAGTATCATAGGCCATAATCTTTGTCTATGATTAGAAAAAAAATAAAAATAGAATATTATCTACGCCTGCCCCAGTATGGCGGCGCGGTTGCATACGTACGGTACTCACGTCGACTAACGTTCTTTGGTTATGTTCGACAATATTCTTAAGTACTAATCTAAAACCCATCAAAAACTACAAGCGGAACCTTGAAGCGGCAGACTGCAGTCTGGAAGAACGTCCAGGATCCTGTGATTGGATATAGGAGAGGTGGCTTCGATTCAAGAATTCCGTGAGTAATCTTTTGATAATATTGTGCTGATTACAGTGGTACCTAATTGGGAGTGTTTACTGTCCCAACAGTGGGCTTGGGTCATAATTGCGCGCCCGCCCATCCAGAAGCTGATACCTATAGACTAATATTTATCTAGAAACTGTGCTATTCTGACAATATTACATATGTACAATACCACTACAATATTACATATGTAGGTACATGCACATCGAATTGATAAACTCCTTTGTTTGGAGACAGCAAAAAAAAACCAAGTACACTCACTTAGGCCTATACTCGGGAAGTCGCGTGGATCGCCTCTCCCGCCGCCATTTGCCGGTCAGTTCCTTGAGGGGAGGAGCCCGAGGCGCTTCGGGGGACAACGTGCGGTCTCCTTCGGACTCGCCGCTAGATGCCGTGCTTGGCGTCTCTGCAAACGAAATATAAATATATATTACTATCACTCTTTTAAATTAAAATCTAAAAGATTTTACAAATAAGCTCTGACTGAAACCGCCCGCGTGGGCTATGTTTTTCTTCCCATAGTAGGTTATGTATGAGATATTTTTACCGGGTAAAAATGTAGATTATGTCAGGTATGTTCCATAGTTGCAACGTAAAAAGAGGACAAAGAAATAAGCAAACAAACACGCTTTCACATTTATTAATTACATTACATACCTACGTAGTTTGGAAGTATGGATTATCTAAGAATAGGTATTAAATCTTTAAATAGCGGAGATTCTTAAAAATGGAGATCGGTCGCGATCTAATCGGATTTCAGGATTCGATTTCTCTAGAATTTTAGAATTTGTAGAGAGGTTATCCTTTGTGACATTAACAGTGGTATGTACGTATTTTTACATTTTGTCAGTATATATTATAATATACCTATGTCAGTCAAGGATGATTTTAAAGTCTTATAAGAGCACGACCAATCCATTTCTTTCTTGAACTGTACCCATGTGTCCTAATCCTTAGTAGGTCTATTAGCTTGCATTGTCGTTAATTAATTTTATATGTCTATGTCTTCAGTATTTTTTTATCTGTTTCAATACTCTAATTTGCACGTAATTATACTAACGTATAATAGTACAATAAATTTTATAATAATGTTACATTTCTGATATTTTTTTCTTGTCCCCACTCCCCTCGTTATCCTCCAGGGTGTACATAGTTAGAAATGAGAGTATCTGACTTATTTGTGCCTATCTTTGATTTGAAACTCTTCCCTTTAAAAAGCTGGAGGTACATTTCACCCATACCTATAAATATTTGTATTTTTTTTCAACCTTTTTTATGTTCCACTGTTGGGCACAGGTCTCCTCTCACAATTGAGAAGGATTTAGGCCATAGTCCACCACGCTGGGCAAGTGCGGATTGGTGGACGTCATGCTTTCGAGAAATTATGAATTTCTCTGAGGCATGCACTTGTATAGTAAAGTAAAAAGTCTCATACGCAAATAGTAAAAAATATACAATAGATCAGGTCATAATTAATTACGAGTATTAATTAATAAAATTGTATATCAATAATTATTATTTCATTTGAGTTTCTTACTTAATAGATGGCTGGTACATATTTCAATTTAACTACTAACTGAGAAGCATAGGCAAGTAAGAAAACCTTTCCACTTGATACTTTTAACTTTTAAACTTTTTTTACTACCTATTATAAGTATTACTTTTTCTTTACTAGGTGAAAGGACAATAATAACCAATAAATAATGTTCTATTTATATTTTGTTTTATATTTTAATGTAAGTTTCTAAACACATAAAACGCACTTGAATCGTAACTCTCGTAATATAAATGTATTTATTTAGCTTTATTTCAGTAACTAAAAAGTAATTATAAATAAGCTTATACATGTAGCATTTTAATAAAAATTTACATAGGTATGTATTTTACTACATTTTTATTATAAGTTTTTTTTATAACTGTATCATATTATTTTATAAAGTTTTTAAAAGTTTGATAGTTGTGCATGACAGCATCATTACAACTAACCTTTTTGAGGAGATGCTACCCAAGGTTGCCAGAGTGGCACGTTAAACTTGGGCGACTGAGGAGGATCCATGGAAAGGTGATGCAGATTCTCTAACGAAGTCCTCGCCAAAAGTAGCAAATAATGCGGAAGTTCCATCATCACAACACTAGTTCTTGAAACCAATAAGCAGTCTCACTTCAAACATTTAAGGCAATCTTAGAAAAAAAACACATCGATTTCCAAATCCACAATCACAAGTGAAAAATTTACAATTCATGAAAAGTCAACACCATCACTCCTGGCGAACTGGAGTCAGTATATAAGATACACAACGCATTGGCGTCCTGGCACAGGTAACACTGAAGGTCGACTGAATAAAAAACGAACTGGAAGAGATTACATTGGAATAAATAAATGAGATGAACAAAAAATAAGCCGAAAGGAAAAAGAGCATCATGCTACATCCACGCGGCCGGACGTTGCGGCGCTTCCTTCGAGCCTCGAAAGCACAGGGTGTTTAAAGCACAATGTGGGATCTCGGAGTATCAAAGACACACTACATACTCCTTTTTGTAATGTATTGAAGGAATCAGTAGACGGAACAGAGCACCATAAGGCAATTCCTCTCTTATATTGTATGATAATACGTGAGTTTATTTTATTATAACAATAAAATAACCTCACGTTTTATACTCGTATTATCTTGATAACTATATGTACTGGAATGTGGAAGCCTGATTGTGTGGTATGTGAACAGCGTGACACTACAAAAGAACACCACATAAAATCACTCAATTTTATTAGTTTTCTATACTTTGATGCATGCAACAAACAACAAAAAACCAAAAGACCACTACAAGACATTCACAACTACCCCATTAATTGAATTTAGAACTACGAATTATTTATTCTTATCCTTACTATACATATACATATGTACACTCTAAGAGCTACGTGATATCGATGATATTTACGGGGAATGTACTCGTATCTCGTATTGTACTGATATTAATGAGATTAATTATTTAACCATTTGTTATTAAAAACTCACAACAGTACACACACACACACATACACGCACACATATGGCTGGCTGCAACCCTTTTTGCGTCCCACTGCTGGGCACGGGTCTCTCCCCATTAATGGGGAGGCCTGGAGCTTACTCCACCACGCTGTTCCAATGCGGGTTGGTGGAGATGCGGGTTAGTGGCCAACCCGCTGTCGGATGTTTTCAAACCGCCAATAAGGCCTCCGACAAGGTTTAACGACTGTTATCTATCGACAACAACCGGGACCGACGGCTTAACGTGCCCTCCGAAGCACGGAAACGCACACATATACATACAGATATATACACGTATATAATATATATATATATATATATATTTAACCTAAAACAAGACAGAAACGACTACTATATATGTACATACCTTTACCTACTAATACAACTGAATGACGACTGCAGTGTATTGTCAACACGTTCAGATTTTAAGAAGAATCAGGCCATCACAATGTGTCAAATCATATCGCCGTTTACTCATGTGGTATTACCAAAGCATTGTTTTATACTTGGAAATGCTGATACGAGTAACAAGAGTACGATCGATTTTTGGCCTCATTTTCGGCTAACAAAGGAAACGATGACCCATCAATATTTTAAAGTCCATGAACTCTACTTACTCGTAGTATCTTCAGAATTTTCATTATTTTGCTAACCTACAAATGTTGTTAAACAAACGAGACAATAAGACTATAAATTACCGACTTATCATTCTATTTAAGGTAATTAAATGCAGTACATTAGCAGCACGAAGTTGGGAGTATTACCTGCTTTCGTGTTTTTTGATCGAGGTCGTCGATTTTACAAAGTACAAACCCATGCATAAATCATGAGATGTATAACTTCATAATGAGTTGAATCCCATTGTCACTTGACGAGTCGTGATACATTTACATGTCTTGTGAAACTAGGTAGCTAGGTAGATACTTAATAGTCCCTGGAGCTTCGGGATTAAGAATAGAGCTATCGTAAGAGGCGACTAAAAGGGGGCTTCCAGGGTTGCAGGCGGCGAGAGTGGGAGCTCGATCCGTCCAGCCAGCAGACCCGGGAAGGATGGTGCTGTGTGCGTGGTCGTATGCCGCCGTAAGGATCGCAAGGTACATGCGAGTACATTTACTCTCCCAAACTCCCGAAGATGGGCCCATTTTGGACGCCGCGTGTGGAGGACATCGGTGCGTTCCACTGTAGATCCCGGAGTGTTCCCTGCAGATGCAGGCCGAGGGGGTTTTAGTACGGTCAAATCCCACATAACCCGATATCATCTCCCAAGGTGCCGGGTATCTTTTAAAGGTTCCAACCCCTCCCCCCCCCGTTACAAAAAAAGGTAGGTAAGTACTTAATGAGTAACGACTGAAATCAATATTCAATCTTGATGTATTTTTGTCCAGAGAACTAACTTTTTCCAATAGTATAACACCCTGTATGTGGATACATCAACCTGTTCGGTCCATTCATGAAAGTGCGTGAGCGCAGGGCGCGGGGATTAATGAACCCCGCTCACTCTTCACCCTTCCTTCACCTTTACAACCTTAGTCTTCTAACCATCTTTGGAATTTTCGTCCCTATCATAACGACTAAGAGTTTCTAATTCCTTGCACCGTGCATATGCAGTCCTAACGTAGCCCTATTTATTCAATTTAGGTTCTGTTACCTGCGTCGCAAAGTCTTAAATTATTTGCGACGGTTGGGACTGATTGGTTTTACAATTACGGTGGTTGTATCCTTGGGAAGGTTGTGTTTTATTTTGGTTTGGTGCGGGGCGAGGAGGCAGGGTGAGCTGTGAGAAGTTGCCGCGTTCTGTAGCACCGTGTAGGCATTAGGTTTTTTATTGTCTAATAGATTGGAGGCAAAGGCTGCCGACAGGTAGACGAGTCTTGGCGCCGCTAGTTTAATTACAGTCTGGAGCGCTTCCATAAAATATTTCCCAAAATTTTTGACTATTTATAATCCAGTCAAAACACGGATCGGACCTCTTCACAAAATAAATATCGTAAATTTTAATTTATTTCATGTTAATCGCCAAATACTCTTTTGGTCATTTTTTAAAAACCAATAAATTAAACAATTTTTTATATAAAAAGCTATTTTTCTTTAGGAAAATCAGAGACCATCTTGAACTAAGCGGCTCACCTGTATTCCCAGAGCAGGACTTTATCTACCGGTTCCAAAACTTTTTCTATCGAGAATCCAAGGAGTAATTAACACTCGTGTTCTTATTGTGTCCCATCGTTTATTTGTGATCGGGATCATTCAAGCGGATCGCCCCGGGTACTGTCTCTGCTACCTGTCTCGTAATAGTTTTAAGGCGACCGTCCACACTCAGTTTAGTATCGAATGCTTGGGACAAAATGCATCAAATGAATTAGGCATGAGGATGTGATGATGCGCATCATAATTTATATTCATTTGTGTGAGTTTATATACAAAGAATACGAAAATTGATGCATGTGATGCATAGGAGTATCACGCAGGACAGGAGCCGCAGGACTGTGGGCGACTACAATTAAGAGCAAAAGCAAGTTGTTATCTTTAATATTATTATATTTAAACACAAAATCGAACCAAATCGAACAGAATCAAAGAGGCCATTAGAGTAAAATATTGATTCAACAAAAATCGTCAAAGCAATATCAAGAGTCCTATCGCCCTAATTCAGTAAGCCAACATTAATAAGGAGTAAGTAGTAAGCACCTTTACTTACTTATTTTTTTACTTTAATTACTTTACTTTAATAATCTCATAAATGGCATATACCTGTCTTAATTAATTGATGATGTTAGTATTAAAATTGGTAGCCTCGGGAGAGGTCTATGTCCAGCAGTGGACTGACAAAGGCTGAAGAGAGAGAAAGAGATAGTAAGGAATGCTTCTTTAAATCAAAACAGAAATGTTAGTACTATTGTTATTGTGGCGACAGTTCCAATTTGAAAACCAATTAGATAAGTACGTTCCTTGGGACAGTCCATAAAGACCAAGAGAAAAGTAAAATGGGAACAATGACCTGGATAGATACTGATAAGAGGTAAAAACTACACATAGTCAAAAACACATCAAGAGAATTCATTTATTAAAAATAATAGTTTTTATATTGACACAGAAAATCTATTGGCAATTCTTACGCATAGTAAAAGTGGATGTTAAAAGGATTCTTACTGTGGAAATTTGTTTCCGTTGTACTCGTCTGGAAATAACATTAATTAAATAACAATTTAGAAGAGGAGATGTGTACTCCAGTAGGACTGCGCATGCGTGTGCCGAGGGACATCCGTTCCCTTAAAAATAAGTTCTCAAAAACGACTACCAAGGGCTTCAAGAGTAGTTATTGATTATCCAAAATGTCGTGACTTCATAGAAATGCAACTTATGGTGCCACTAGACAAAATATTACAGGCTCATTATTTATTTCGTTTTTCTTCCATTTTTCCTTTACACTCCCTATTTTATATTGGTTGTTAATTTTTCAAAATAAAACAAGAGTTGAAATAGGTATGCTTAATCTATACTAATATTATAAATTCGAAAGTAACTCTGTCTGTCTGTCTGCTACGCTTTCCCGCATAAACTACTGAACTTTAATGAAATTTGGAACACAGATAGAGTGGACCTTGGGAAAGGACACGGATGGTTTTTATCCTACGGGAACCTATAAAACGGGTCCACGCAGGCGAAGCCGCTAGCGGAAGGCTAGTGCTCTAATAAAATGCACATAATGAACCAAGAGTGCGTTATTGGTAATTTCTAATATAACTTTTGTTATACATTGTGGTTAGTCATGTAAGTTAAATACTTACAACTTACACTTACAAAAAAAGCAAACTATTCTATAGCTTAAATGACTGAGTTTTCCATTTCACTTCTTAAAATAAACATGTAGAAATACGTAATTGTGATTAAGGTAAATATTTAGCCGGAAAAAAAATCTACAACTGTATGTGCACTACCAGGAAATATATTCTTATTAGCAAGAAAGAAATTTACAACTCAAAGAATACAGCCAGGAAATGTCTTCTTATTTTATCAGATGGGAAGGTTCGTATTAATATTCAAATGCTTGATTCGCGTGCAGCCGGTAGCCAGCCGACATCCGATGCTGCGGGGTACAGCGCCGCCTCTCGTCTCGGAACAATCTAAAGAGTCTATACATTTTTCTGACTACCGAAGTGCCCCAAGGGACTTTTAGCAACACGAAGGTATTGCTACGCTTGCTACTGCAGTCGGATGTACGATTTCGTTTTGTTTCAAAATGAAAATGTGCATATCCGATCGATTTGCAAATGTAAGTAGTTAAGTTTCATTTTACGTCTACAAGTTTTCGTCTTAGTTCAAACAATATTGATGAAATAAAAGAAAGCATTTCATATACCTAGGTAGTGAAATACCTACTTAAATGTGTCTTTAAATGAAACCATATTGATTACTTCCATCAGGGATATATTTACAGGTTCTTCATCGCCTATCAGATTCGTTCATCAGAGAATCTTACTTTTCCTCATACGAGGAATCAATCTAATAAATTTTTTTTTGTCCCACTGCTTGGCACAAGTCTTCTCTCTGAAGTGAGGTGGTCCAACACGCTGGCCAAGTGTTGATTAGTTGATATTATGCCTTTGAGAAATTATGAGTTTCTCTCAGGCTAAGAGAAATAAAATTTATACGGTCAGAATGAAAAAAAGCATATACTGCCTGATAGTGCGTGCGATCAAGAGGTGCTAAATAAAAACGACTCCAGATGGACATCTGTTGTGTCGTCAATCATTAATAACATTGTAGAGCATCGTCAATGAAAACGCCAATACACAAGGGGATGTTTACATAACTGCAGCAGTCGCGGAAGGCGGATGTTTGCAGCGAAAGTGCGGGAAGCGACGATTCCGCATTCCGAACCTACTGCACTTTGATGAAACTGCTATATTAATGGACGTGCATATGCATATTATTATAGTACAAATTATATGTGTAGTTGTGTAGAAAATATACAATGTATATGGAAATATCAGTAAAAATATTGTTGAAAAAGTTTTAAATGGTCTTCAAGGTTACATACGTTTGTCGTAGTAAACAATGAGGTTAGAAAAATGGCTTTTGAAGTAGTACGTTAAAAAATTAAGCCAATTTGCGTCCCATAGCTGGGCTCGGGTAACTTCATTATTGGGGAGGCCTGGAGCTTACTCCAACACGCTGCTCCAATATAACCCGCATTTTGTTTGTTTTAAGTGGTGAAGACATACTAAAATAACTTCTTGTAATTTTTTAAATTATTATTAGTGGTCTTGTGGTGAGGATTATTTTATACAAACACTATTAAAACTAAATATTTTTTATGAATAAGAAAACCTTAAACCGATACAATATAATTAGTAAATACATGTAACCTATGTATACGTACTTAAATTAGCTTTTTAAGTTGAATAATAAATTGTCATCAACGTGATAACAAAAGAAGGGGAACGAAGAATCAGACTGTTTTACGAAATTTCGTTCGAATGAATCAATACTTGAGGGAGAAAACATGACAAAGCAAAGATGGACTACTCAAAATCGGAATACAAAATTCATACCTACCTATGTTAAATTTATTTGCACTGATAAAGCATTTTTTTCTGGTTTATTAATTTTGAGTTAAAATAAAATAAACTATGACAATGCGTGGTGCAATGGTAACCATGCCGGACTGCCAATCGAAGGGTCCCGGGTTCGATTCCCGGCGAAGAAGAAATTTGAATGATGAAATCAAATTTCTGTTCCCGGTCTGGGCGTCTGTGTTTCTGTCTTTGTGTCTGTTAATGGTATCCACGACACAGGGTATATCTACGCTACTGTGGGGCTATGCGTGTGAAGAGTTTTTTTTTAACCTTCAGTTTTGGCTGCTTGAACGCCAGCCAGCGCCACCTTTGGGTTAAGCAAAGAAAGAACTAAGCATGCGAGCGCCATCTACAAGTACTTACAAACGAAACTCATAATCAAGCAACAATCCGGTAGGTGGCGGGTTCAGGCTCTATGATCTTACTAACAAATATTAATATACCTATTAATATACGTAATTGTAATGTATATTATATTTGTCACTATATATTATATTAAAAGAGGTGATAATTGCAATATAATTTATGACTTAATGGGAGATTTTATTTTTAAATGTTAATAGGGAGGTATTATTTTTGATAACAAAGTTTTTTACTCCTAAGATTTGTTAGTAATACTTATTTTAAACATGTTGTGTTCATTACTACCCATAGCCTAAAAATAGCTACATCGGGATGAGCTGATGAGAGATGTATCATGAGCATCTTCAATGCTACAAATGATAAAAGAAACAAGTCTTTCAAAATTAACTCCAAGAATCTAGATGTGCATTTACCTACAAGTCAGCAAAACTGTTGCGTCAGCAGATCAGAATGTGTGACGCAAGGAAACATTAACATTACTCTCATCATAAGCCTCGTTTTTTGCTTAATTTTATACTGACTACAAAATATTAGAAGCCTAAAACATCCATGAAATTGTATACAATTTATTTATACTGTAAATAGTAATAATAAATTTTATACTGACTACAAAATATTAGAAGCCTAAAACATCCATGAAATTGTATACAATTT
Organism: Pyrgus malvae; assembly: GCA_911387765.1. Taxonomy (NCBI): domain Eukaryota; kingdom Metazoa; phylum Arthropoda; class Insecta; order Lepidoptera; family Hesperiidae; genus Pyrgus; species Pyrgus malvae. Next base: position 17,954,297 of record OU426951.1, on the reverse strand, counting down.
ATTTATACTGTAAATAGTAATAATAAATTGGTAGCTTTAACTATAGAGAGTAAAGTGTTGTATCGACCTTTGCGCTTTTGATAAACTTTTGATAGCCGTTTGGCTATGAGTGCGAAGCGTTACTGTGGCAGTAGGGTAGATATACCCTGTATCGTGGGTGCCATAGACACACACAAAGACAGAAACACAACACCCAGACCGAGAATAGAAAGACATCATTCAAATTTCTGTTTCGCCGGGAATCGAAACCGGGACGCTCCGATCGGCAGTCCGGCATGGTAACCATTACGCCACGCGGGTCCTCAAAATGGCAAAAGTAACATGTACCTAACTAATTCGTATTTATCCTTGGAATAAAATTTATGCCATTTTGACCACCTTTATTTTATGGTTATTTAGCCATCGCATCGTGCGATCTGTGCATCTTGTCTGTGTGTTAAGTCCTATCATCCTATTTAAATTTATTCTAGGAAAATAAAAACAAAACAATACTACTTAGGTACCCAGGTACCTATGATATGCCCTTTTTTAATTTCCCTCTCAAATTATAAACATTGATAATTACTTAGATTTGTGATGTCATCGATTCTAACTTTGTCACCAGAGGAATACCATAACACAACACTGTTCTAAATATCGTCGCATGTAATCTCAATTGGCGTAAGGGACAAAACCTGTTTTTTGGATATGAGCAAAAAACCGTTTTTTTTAAAGCGTTATATTTTTAATGTCGTTGTAGCTAATTAAAATTTCTCCAAGAAGACTATACCTATTTTTTAATGCTCTTTGCAGCTGAATTTTCATAAACAGCCTACCTAGCGTAATAAAAAAGTTGAGTGTCCTTTACGCCCTGATTTTTTTGTTCATTTGACACTTACGCAATATAAAATTTAAGAAATTTTATGAAATTACGTCGTAAAGGAATTGTTTACAAACAATACATAACAATTTAAGCCGTAAGGCTAGACAAAATATAAAAGTCAGGGCGTAAGTGACTGAGTAAACTACTGATATTATTCAGTTTCGTTCAGTTTCATTGTTATTTTCTTTGCCTAATGCTTACTTTGATAAGAGAATTAACTCTGTTCATCAAAGTAATAAAAATGATATCTAAAAATTGTATTTCAAGACATTTATATAATAAAATTAGTATTTTTTTGTAGAAAAAGATGTTTTATTGGTTTCACCACTTACAAAATCATTGTTATTTGTAAGAAGATTACTAGTAAGAAGTACCTATTATGAAAACAAACAACTTAAATTCTTTTTTTTCAAACCTCAACTAATCGTAACTAACAGGCTTAGGTGTCTAACATCTCAAATACAGACTCATACAACCAATTTTATTTTACGTTTTTGCAAGAAAAGTCCCTTACGAATTTTTTTTAACGAAAATTGTGTTTAGGCGTGTAAAATTGTTAGGGCGCAACGGACATTTTTTTAAAGATAGAATTATTTCAAATATACCATTCGATAGAGCTCGACGAGCTGAGTATGGTGGCATTGATAGTTCATTTTCGCACTTTTGTCCCTTACGCCAATTGAGATTACGTGCGACGATATGGTATTTAAATCAGCCCTTATGTAATTATAGAAATTCTCTAATTTAGTAGTGGTAACATTTACTACTTTTGAACTGATAATACAGTAAACCTGAGTTTATTGTATAAACTGTTAATTTTTTTACCAAACCTAACATTCAGCCGTTCATTACCTCATGGGTTTGTTTCCTCGTCCGCCGCTAAATTAATAACAACATCGGTATGTGTGACGTTAGTAGGCCGGCTATTTGGCGCATGCCGATTATGTATCGAATGTAGCAATGTCATTACTGAAGTATTCTTGTAGAGGTGTGTTGATAGAGACACTTTATTTGTATACTAGGTCGAATTAGTTTACGATTTTATGAGAATAGTGGGTAGGTAAATCAACATCTATTTCATACGTTGTCTTCATGCCTTATCATTGTTTTATCTTTGAAGTAAAGGTATACTACGGTAAACTCAGTACGGGTGCGGTTATGTGTAAGATGGGTGACCGCGCGCCTTGCTTCGGAGACCATCGTTAAACCTTGTCGGAGGCCTTATGCGCTGTTTGAAACATCGGACAGCGGGTTAGCCACTAACCCGAGCCCCGTGCTCAGCAGTAGAACACAAAAAAGTAGTACAGTAAAAGGTCAAAATCGAGAGGGATTTTCAATTCCAATAGGAAACCAAAAGTGGTTGAATTCACCGGATATTAAGAAGTCCAAGTGTACTTTTTATACTATTATTTCTTCTTTTGTAAACGCCTACTGCATATTCTAGAACATAATGATGAGTGTCTATGTGTGAGATACCTACAAAAGGAGGTCATTTTATATAATTTCCTAGTCGGTGTGCACACGCGCATTATTTATCAATTTACTTCATTAGATAAGAAAAGTGTGTTACGTATATTTAATTACCAACTATAGAGTCCCAGTAATATTAAGCCCTTGTTATACTCGTATAGCAAAGAAAGTGTACTATATAAGACTATCATACCATAGCCTTATTCCAAAACCAAAATCTATACAAATTGAAGTGTAATATCAAAATAACCGCATTTTACTACATGCATTATGTTATATTTCGAGCTACGGTATCCCCTGCCTGATCGTAAGAGGCGGCTAAAAGGGGACTTCCGGGGTTGCGGACGGTGAGAGTGGGAGCTCGACCCGTCCAGCCAGCAGCCCCGGGAAGGACGGCGGTGTGTGCATGGCCGCATGCCGCCGTGAGCGCCTGAGAGTGCAGGTGAGCGCATTTGCTCTCCTGAAGACAGGCCCTTTGTGGGCGCCGCGCATGGAGGACACCGATGCGTTCCACTGGAGATCCCGGAGTCCTCCCAAGCGCACAGGCAGGCCACCAAGGGGGTATTAGTGCGGTACAAAGCCCACATAACCCGGTATCCTCTCCAAAGGTCCTGGGTACCTTTTGAAGGTTTTCCCAGCGATACCAAAACAAAAGGAAGACATAAAACTTCACTCGAGCATTTTCTTCAACAGCAAATCAAATACTAACCGCCAAAAGAAAACCGTTGTCCCCCCTCGACCCAGCTACCTTATATACAAGGCGACCTTAGTTATTGCATAACGAAATAGCACCATGTATAACCGTATCTACGTACGTGGTAGCCCTGACATGCTTCGTGGCCTGACACGCGCCTAGTGTGTAAGAGCCTGATCCTACAGGCGATTTAATAGCTGCGATTTTTAATTTTTTTTAAACTGCAAGTTGCGGTAGCATCGGGGTGCAGAGTTTATACCTACCCCATTTATTACGGGCGGGAGGATCTTTTTCATTTTTTGTTGTGACGGAGTAGCAGATCGGCGTGCAGGTCTACACACTACCTTAGACAAGCCTAAGCATTATCACTGCTCTACAGTGAGGGTAAACATTGTTATATTACTTATGAAGTTTACTAGCACCGTTCATACCGCAGAGTTAGTGAAGAAATTCTCAAAGACATGATGCAGTATACATTTGCCAATCATAGCCTTAATTGCGAGACCAGGCCTAATCTCAGTAATGGGGTATAAAACGTGGTATATTTTGGCCCGCATTGTTGCAGCCTTGTGGGGTTAGTTGATTTATAGAGTTAAGAGAGACCCCTGTCCAACTGTGAGACGGACGCAAAGGGGGTTGCATTCAAAAATGTACAGCTAACGCCGACACATCGATAAGAAAGCAAAATAAAAATGTAGTAGTATGACCGAGCCCTAATAAATAACCCTGAAGGATTCCACGGTAGGTAACTTTTGTCAAAAGGGAACTTTTGCCAAAGGGGGTTGCATTCAACAATTTAAAGCTCGTCCCCGTAGTTGGAAAATTAAATAACTCTGATTTTGTAGTTCTGAGATAAACGCGATTTAGTGTTTTTTTTTTCAGTTAATGTACATTTGTTAAAAAATGTGAGACAATTTTACTGTCGGTAATTTGATATTTTGTGGACCTGATTACCTTTTACATTATGCTTTAACAAACTGAACTCAATCTTTAACTATAACTAAATAACACATAAAAAAACAAGTTGTTTAATTTTGCCACAACTGTTATTTATAATGTACTACAATTATCTACTTATTTCGGCTATTTATTTAGTTTTCCTACAAACTAAATACATTTGGTAGAGTAAAATTTGGTGAAATAAATGCAGTTATTGAATTTATCAAACTCGAAATAAAGTACGTATATCAGAATTCAGAAAAGCAGAATTAAATAAATAGAGTTATTTAGTTTTCCTAGAACTTAGTTAGTTTTGTGAAATAATTTTGAAGTTGAGGAAAAATTCAACAACTCATGTTATTTAATTTATTTGACATTCAACTTATCATTGACCACAGTTATTGATTTATTTACTGAGTTATTTATTTTTCCTTTAAAAAAATAGTGTTTGTGTGAAGATATTAATTATTCCATCTGTCCGACAATGACAATCGATAAGAAAGCAAAAATAAAAATATAGTAGTATGACCGAGCCCTAATAAATAACCCTGAAGGATTCCACGGTAGGTAACTTTTGTCAAAAGGGATCCTTTGTCAGTTTACGGTGCGTGATTTTCCGGTCACAACACAACATCTCGCATGTTAATTTAATACAGTTTGCTGCTAATAAATAATGTGTGTTAATAATGTTATAGAATTAGGGGCTTGGTATTCCTAAGATATAAAACGCACGTGCTTATTTATGGTTAGCTACTGGTTGTTTCGAGCCCTATTGGTAAATTTCAAATTATTTTACTGAAAATTTCAAACATTTGAATCTATGAAAAAAGAGCTGAAACTACAAATTAAAACCTATAATTTATATTCAAGTGAGAGTATCTCTATCAGAAGTTTTTTGCCTTTTCGTCTTTCTTTTCCATGAAATGAACATCATGAATTTAATTTAACATTTTATAAAAGCTGATTAGATTACTACACCTACTCCATAGTGTGGCAACAAGGTTGGATAATGGTTTGTTGGATCCTACTAGTTTTTCATCTTCAAGGTAGGTATCTATTATTATCTATCGTAAGATTATGTCAGGGTATGGTTAATGCATGTATTGATAATGCATAGTTTATTTTAATCGTATAAAATTTCGGCTTTTCGTTTAAAAATCAAAGTCAGTATTGACTTATAAATTTATTCTCTTTTTTTTGTTAAATACATAAATGCAGATTCATATTATTTAAGATATGCAAATCCTTATATTCGAGCAGATGGAATGTCGTCCGCGAATATTTTAATACATCGAAAATAGATCGCAATGAGCATTGTCTAAGAACGATACGATAATGTTGGCGAATAATTATTACCTATATTAGGAATACCAATATTAGTTAACCATAACTAGATAAGTATCTCCTGAAAATAATGAACTACCTATATTGTTCACTGATACGAGTGACCGTTCAAAGATTCGCATCCGCATACACTATATGTCGCGTAGGTATATACCTACCTATGGTATATACCTACGCGAATGTGCAAAAAGTACGTACCTGGTACGTACACCCCCACCCCCACTTGTACAAACTAATAAAATTAGTAATATGTATGTGCGTTTAAAAACAATAATCAATGTCAACAACATTTAATAAAATAAAACTACGAAGTTTGTTTCTACATACCAATTGATTTTTGAGCTAAAAATATTTCAAAAAAATCAAGTGTTTATCGTTGGAATAAAACTGATTTGACTTCTGTCAACTTGACCCTAAGTAACATTTACGAGCGGAATATGATTCTCCTACTTATTGGTGTAACAGAAAATAGTCATAGATGCACCAAGATTGCATCACCTTGTCGTAGGTATGTTTACTGCGAGTTTTATTATCTCGCTAAGAAGTAAGCATCACAACACAAGAACAGAACGATCATCTTTAATGGCGTACACAAATAAGTACGCTCGATAGTACGTAAAATGCCTTTTAGAGGTCAATTGAAGCGAAGGTATTTAACATTCCTTACTTATTTCAACTCGATAGTATATTTTTCTGGTATTGAACCAACACGTCAATGTTATCGTTGCATTGACACACACTTCGTATGACTGTACTTTTGTACACACTGATAACCCTTGAACACATTTATATACCTATACATTATATATGCATACTTCGAATAGATTACCGCTTCGTGTAAAATAAAAAATGTAGCGTCAATCCTTCGAGCGATACCTTGTTACTTCATTAAGAAAATATTAAAATCATGTCATGGTGTAAGAATTTCATGCAGAGATATATCTCTGCCATGGTTAATGCGGGTAAATTCGTTCTAGTTTTTTTAGGAATATTCTTAGTCTTCTTCTTATTGACGAATTAATAGTGAATCTTGCAGAAAGATGTCAGAGGAGGATATAAAATTGAAAAAGGGATTAGATTAGATATGATAAGATTAGGAAGCTGCTTATTAATAAATGTTGAATTTTTGAACATGAACAGCGTTAGTTGTTACTACTTCTTTAAATAAAACGAGTTTACGAGAAGTACCCGGTAGGTTTTGATTCCCTTGCGAGTGTCGAAAAATTGCGGAAATATATTTTTAACTAGTGGATCCCGCAGACGTTCTCCTGCCTTAAAAGTTTTGTAAGAGGATTAGTTTCTTTATCATCTCAAAGGGTTTTTATGTTACTGTCAAATAAAAAATTAAAAACGAATAGTGACAGATGATCTGTTATTCAGACTATGTCAAATTTTTGGACGATGGCGCGAATAACCAATGTTTGACAATTACTGTTACTAACTGTTTATATAGGAAAATAAAATAAGTTATTTTACTATTAATTTCACAATGCTCCCAAATTTTCTCACCGTTTAAACCTTCCCTGGATTTCTACTAATATTTCAAGACCAAAATTAGCCACATCGGTTCAGTGTTCTTGAGTTTTAGCGAGACTAACGAACAGCAATTCATTTATATATATAAAGATTCGAAGAACATTATAAGTATTCATTTACTAGCTGTGCCCGCGACGTCGTCCGCGTAGATAGACTTGTACAAAAGGCTTGATTAGGCTTGGATTATTTGTTCCTCCTCCTCCTTAGTCGTTCACTCTTGACAGAGTGGTCGTGGCTGATGAGGTTGCAATTTCGTTCGTGACCGCTTGCCCTCCACTGTCCCTTGGATTATTGTTACCTTTTATGAAATTAATTATGATACAAAAGTTCATATTATTATGTTGAGTAGATACATTCTTCCCGAGTCCTTACAATTCTTACAGTACTCCTCTTATAATACCGACTTTTCAGTCGTTATCATCAGTTTCTCTTTACAAATTAAACATATTATAATAGCATGTTTTTAAAGTGTTTAATAGTACTGCTGTGCCCGCGGAAAGTATCATTACAATTAAATAATTTGTGCTGCAAATAATGCATAGATTCATTATCATTATGTGACTTAAATATATTACAGAAAGGTGGTGAAATGTCTACGCTATGTCAGGCGTGGTTAGTAGTTGGGAGTCAAATTCTTGGTTGCTTACACGTTGGTTGCAATTGTCGTTAACATACTGTCGTTCATACTTAATGGAGGTCTTTCGAGCGATAGCGAATAAAACTTGCGACAGCAGTTAGGCCACTAACAATGAAGACGTCATCAACCTGAATTGGAGCAGCGTGAGAGGATCAGGCCCTACGCGATTAAGAGTCAATTAGTTCTATTAACAACCCTTCACACAGCATCAGAAATAAATATATCGATTACTAATATTAATCTGAAATGAAATGAAATGAAATGAAATGAAATGAAAATACTTTATTGTTGACTGTTTACATACATACAGTTAGATGTTTAAAATTATTATAAGAGTTTAAACAGTCTACCATGCTCTGGCATACAATATTATACTTATTACTAATTAAAATTAAAATATAAAATAGTTTTATTTTAAGATCCGCTAAGAATATTCTTAACGGATCATCGGCTTTTGATGCCTACCCACCACTGGGTCAATGAGAGAAAAAAAGCCGGCGGAAAAAAAACTCTCAGGCATTGTTTAGAATTAATATTTTACGCGGAAGCTCCCCAAACCATTTTAATGCACGTCATCAAAAAACTCGTTTATACTATAGTACACTTTTTTTATAAGCCATTGCTTTAGTTCTCTTTTAAATTTATTATAATCTGGGCGTGACCACCATGCCGTGCTGCTGCCGTGACGCTTTATCATATTAGTGTAACACCAGTGACAGTACTGCGTATGTATGTAATAGCTCTTATTAAATTAACCACTGAAAACGTCTGCTCATTTCAATAATTTTTTTTATTAGTGCCTCGGCAATTGGTTATTCGTTTATTCGAAATCACTTTTTTTATAAGTAAACCGAACAAAGAGGCAGAAAGGCCGCGTGGTTAAGCGATCACTGTCGCCTATGGAAACGGGCAACCCCAGCGGAGCCACCCGAGCACTGCCGGCTTTCAAGAAGAGCTTTCTTTACAGCTTTCTTGAAGAACCCTATGTCAAAGTCCACTGGAAATGCCTCAGCTGGAAGGTTGTCCCATAACTTAAACATCCGTTCAAACATCAAAAGGAGCGTGCAAAGCGGCCTGTGGAACTTTAACCTTCGACTGGTGGTGTAATCATGATATGGTGACATAGCTATCATTTTGAAAAGATCACTCAGCATAGTAAAGTCGGTAGAACACTTTGATTTTTTTTACGTTTCACACTGATAGCCCCAGAGTACGGTAAATATACACTGTGTAATGGGTACCATGAGACACACAGAGACAGAAATACAAACACTTAAACCGAGAACAGAAAATTAAACTCATCATTCAAATTTCTGCTTCGCCGGGAATCAAAGTCGAGAACCTTCGATTGGCAGTCCGGCATGGTAACCATTGCGCCACGCGAGTCCAGGCGCGGTCGCAGCCTTCAATTGGGGTGGAGGGGGGGTCGCCAAGAAATTTTGGTGGGGGGTCACTAAGAAATTGTGGAATATATCTGGAAGAAGTTGTGGAATAGTGGGAAGAGGTGTCTCAAATTGGCTTGTTTCGCCTTCCATCTACGCATGAGTGAGGGATTTTGGGGGGGGGGGTCATGTCCCCTATGACCCCCCCACTGGGACCGCGCCTGCGCGTGTCGATAATTATTATTGTCTATTAAATAAGTTCGATACCAATAATATGTGGATGTAACCACCGCGCCGCGCCTCCATAATGCTCTACCACAATGAATTGGACGTAGTTACACGAAAAGGATCCAATCCACATTAAGTCATTTTCGAGATATTGACATTTGAAGTTTATGACGTATTTCTTCATAGGTATTCATTATAAAATAGTTTGTCAGTATGTTGTTAACGTGTATTATTATTATTATTATTATTGTTTATAGTCCAATCATACACAATATTGTATTTTAGGAGATATTTGTAAAAATATGCATTTGGATCCTTTTCGCTAAATAACAGTTTATATTGTGCACGGTCAAGACTTATTTCACTAAAAAGACCCATGTAAAAAAATATTTAATAATTACATTTTTTTTTCAATAAAACGTCAATTTATTATTATTATAACTTTCTTTTTATAAAAGAAACAATCAAACATTCTACACGACATTCTGAAAATGTAGATAATAAATAGAAAAAGCACTTTTATGCAACAATATAAATCTTCATATAGTCTGTTTCTTTTAAATTGACTTATATTTCGTTTATTATTCGAAAATTAATCGCATTTCGATTAATTTGAACAATCGGCAGTACCAGTATGCACTCTTTCCTACTCGCAAAACAAAAAATATATGAATTATTTGAAGAATTACTGAAGTTAATCTACCTAACTCAATGCATTTCTTCCATCTGTTTTGCAAAACTTCTATTCTGGATTTAAAAAATGATTCTTTTAGGTCTGCAAAATACTGGTTCACTGCGGCTTCAACCACTTCGTTTGATGAAAATCACTGGCCATCAAGGTGTTTTTTTAAATTGGGAAACAGATGAAAGTCAGATGGTGTCAAATCAGGCGAATAAGTCGGATGGGGTAGCAGTTCAAAACCAGTAACGAATTTGAACTATGCTTTCAACAGAAGTGTTAATGCATGCGTTATCCTCATGAAACAACACTTTCTTTCGCAGTAATTCCGGACGTTTTGATTTAATTTCTTCACACAAACGACACAATAGGGTGAAATAGTATGCAGAGTTTATTGTTTGGCCCTTTGAAAGAGAGTCCACCATTATGACTCCACAAGCAGCCCAAAAAACCGATGCCATCACGTAGCCAGCCGATAAAATTGCTTATGCTTTCTTTGGGGTTAGTTCATCAGATTTTTTCCACTGCTTGGACTGTTGTTTGGACTTGGGCGTATAGTGATGAACCCACGATGAACCCAGGTTTCGTCCATAGTAACAAAACGATCCAAAAAGTCCTGCGGATCAGCCACAAACATCGCCAAACAGTCGCGAGAAATTGTTAAACGAATTAGTTGTTGTTCAACTGAAAGCAGTCTAGGGACCCACCTGGCTGATACCTTAGAAAGACAGAGTTCATTGTGGTAGGCCAGACGGAGCGAGGGTTATCTTCAATGCTCTCTCGTCCACGTTTAAATTCTGCCACCCATTTTTTATAGTGGTATATGATGGCCCAAATTACCCTAACGTTTTTGTTATATCATCATAGATCTCTTTCGGTATTAATCCCTTTATAAACAGTTATTTGATCACCGCACGTTGTTCAATTTTGTTCATTGTTAAAAAGCTTAGAGCTACGGTATCCCCTGCCTGATCGTAAGAGGCGACTAAAAGGGGCTAACGTGACTGCGGGTGGTGAGAGTGGGAGCTCGACCCGTCCAGCAGCCCCGGGAAGGACGGTAGTGTGCGCGTGGCCGCATGTCGCCGTAAGCATCGGAGAGTGCAGGAGAGCACATCTGCTCTCCAGAGGATGGGCCCGTTCTGGGGCGCCCCGCGTGGAGGACACCGGTGCGTTCCACTGGAGATCCCGGAGTCGTCCCCAACCCAAGTGCAGAGAGGTATGCCACCGAGGGGGTTTTAGTGCGGTAACAAATCCCACATAACCCTGTAACACCTCTCCCAAGGTGCCGGGTACCTTTTGAAGGTCCCCCCCCCCCTCCGATACCAAAAAAAGTACATTTCGATCCACTCTCGTATTTTTAGCTTATAAAGTGAGGGATAAAAAGAGAAGACACTTTATGCTAATGATCCTGTCTAACGCGGGTGAAACCGCAGGGCACAGCTAGTTTTGAATAAAATATAATCAGTAAGTAAACACCAACAACTATAGATGGTTTTCGTTGACAGATTTATTAGAATAATACGTAAAAATGTATTTATTGAAAACGATCCAAGCTTTATTAAAAAAAAACAATACTGAGATCTAAACGTAATCGTTACATAGCCCAAATGAGAAACTCGGACAATAAAACAAAGTCTATGTGGAGGATAATTAAAGAGCGAACTAACAAAAACATAAAGAAATCAAAAAATAATATTACGCTAAAAATCCACAATAACATTACGTCTGATCCCAGTCAGGTAGCTAATCACTTCAATGATTTCTTTGCTTCGGTGGGGCAAGCCCCCAGTGCATCGAGCGCACGCCTTGCGTCAGGACGTCCGCCGCTGCACCGAGTCGAGCAAACTATGTTTCTCAGCCCAGTCGAACCGCGCGAAGTATTCCTTACGATTAAACACCTCAAATCGAAATACAGCTATGGTGTAGACGAACTGCCACCTATCTTAATTAAGGAATGCGCCGAGGAACTGACGTTGCCTTATTACATGCTTATTAATCAGTCGCTGTCTGAAGGCACTTTCCCAGATCTTTTAAAAATATCAATTGTAAAACCCATACATAAAAAATTATCGAAACAGGATCCCAATAATTATAGGCCAATAGCTCTATTGCCTACCTCCTCGAAGATCTTTGAGAAAATAGTACAAACGCGTCTAAATTCATTTTGCGAAAAATATAATCTATTTCACGATTCCCAAAACGGATTTAGAAAAAATCGCTCGACAATACTAGCAGTGTACAAATTTATACAAAAATCACTAGATATTATAAATAATAAAGAATACGCGGTAGGAATCCTCCTCGATATGACTAAAGCATATGACAAAGTACAATATAATATATTATTACACAAGTTATATGACATAGGTATACGTGGATTAACACATGATTGGTTTAGATCATATCTGCAAAATCGTTCGCAAATTGTAGAAATAGAACACTTTGACTCCGAAACCGGTAAAATTGACACGATTCGATCAAAAATAATACAAATTAATAACTCGATACCACAAGGTAGCGTCTTAGGATGTATCCTGTTTTTATTGTATATCAATGACCTACCTAATATTATAAATGATTTTTGTGTGTTATTTGCTGACGACATTTCCCTATTAACATCTTGCAAAAATATTGACAATTTAAATGAAAAACTTACTGACATTTTTAATATAATAATTGACTGGATGAACGATCACAATCTTGACATAAATTTTAACAAAACAAAAATAATGCAATTTAGACCTTTCCAGAAACCGCCCCTTGACATTAACTTTTCATATAAAAACTCAAAAATTGAATGTGTTGACGCGTTCACGTTACTAGGACTAGAAATTGACACTCATATAAATTGGAAACAGCACATACAAAAAATTAGAACAAAACTTTCAAAGTTTACGTACGCCTTAAAAGAATTAAGAAAAACTACAGATTTACAAACATCTTTGTCTGCATACTACGCCTATGCATACGCATGGCTAAGGTATGGCATTTTACTATGGGGCAACAGCGTAGACGCACACCATGCTTTTACATTACAAAAGAAGTGCATTCGCATATTAGAAAATATAAGAGATATGGATACTTGCAAACCCTTTTTTATTAAAAATAAATTACTAACTCTGACATCGATTTACATAATGGAGGCTTGCGCTTTTATCAAGAAGTATCCAAATTATTTTTTTATGAAAGACGAACATCCAAGGCGTTATCAAAGTAGACAAAAAAATAAACTTGAACTCCCAATTTCAAAACTAAAATTATACAGCTCTGGACCATATGTAATGTGCATAAAAATATTCAACAAATTACCTGATGACATACGTTTGATTAAAATTGACAAAATCTTTTTTAGAAAGCTTAAACATTACCTTATAAAAAAATGTTATTATAATCTAGACGAATATTTTAAGGCAAATTAATTAATCAATAATATAACATAAATAAATTTATAAAAAAGATTGGTCCGCTCTCACTCTGTTGCAGTACCCTAATAGGGTTCATAATGTGTTCCTTCATTATCATTTGTAAAACCTATATTGATGTACCATTATGATGCAATAAAATATTGAGTATTGAGTATTGAGTATTTCTGGATAGTTTTATTTATTTAATTATAATGTACCTAAGCAATTCAGCAAAAAGTCTCAAGCAGAGTGGATCGTTTTCGCGCTTTTATTGTAGTGTAGGTGATGTTGGTATTAAAATTACGCAAAAAGGATCCAACCTCTTTGGTTCGTTTTACTGATTTAGTTTTTAATACGGGGTAAGAACCACGATAGTTGGATCGTTTTTGGTGAATAAATATACATGAGCTGCTATACATGTGGGTTGGTTCCGATGTTCAAATTCAATGGAAAACAGCTGTTTTGACGTGGGTCTTTTTTACTGACCGATAATATCGATATTAAGCATCAGTTTGGTACACTTATGTCATTTTTGACAATATTGTGGATTGGATCCTTTTCGTGTAACTACGTCCAATTGTACTCATTGTCAGTCAGCGCCAGTTCCAAAGGTCTCTAAGTTGTTAATTTTTTTATTAGATATTTTATTAAGTAAATATACTCGTAATTAATTATTTGAAATAATCTCCACCAATCCACTTTGTAATAGCGTTATTGCGTAACAATGACATCTATCGTATAGCATGTAAACTAAATTGTCGATATACCGAATTTGCAACAGATCACTAAATAGTTCTGAATATGAACATAGATGTCGGCAGTAGCCTCGTTTTGTTAAGGTTTTGTACATTAATTTTGTATTGAGGATTTCTTTGAATATGTGGTGATAAGTATGGTTTTTTTAAATATTTAGAGATGAAATCTAGCATAAGTGATTGAAAACTTGCTATCAGAATATTAAGAGATGTTAGTAATTATCGAAACTTGTGGTGTGACCGCTCGCATTAAATTTATTCTCTTACAAAAGTTACACACTTAAATTTAAAAACCCGCATTGGAGCAGCGTGGTTAACTAATCTCCAGGCCTCCCCAATAATGGGAAGCCCAGGAGAGGAGCGAGACGTTAAAAGGATGCAGCTATTTAGTTTGTATCGGTAATGGTCGCTTCAGTCTTTAATTCAATTCTTGAAATTGACGTAACTTTTTTGTTTGTTAACCGATTTAAATAAAACAAACCCTAAATGTTAATCCAAAAAAATACCAATACATCAGTGAAAACCGTATCCTTCTACGTTAAGCCGTTCCTGAGATTAGCGCGCACAAACGAACAGATAAACAGACAAACAGATAAACAGACAAACAGACAAACAGACAAACAGACAATAATTCTAAAAATCATTGTTTTGGGTTCTATTACGCTAATAAATAGCCCTAGTGACAATTTTTTTCAAATATCTTCAATGTACAGAAACCGACTTGTTACAGATTTATTATATGTATAGATTATGTAAAAATAACAATTTATAATAATTATAATATAAAAAACATGAATAAGCCAAAGACAATACTATACTTTATTAATCTATGAAATGAAATAAGACTTCTTTTCATTTAATATTGAATGGCTAAAAAGATTTTTATACAATGCCGTAAAATGAATTAAAAAAATAAGAAACATAAAAGACAGACATGACAATTTTGATAGCTGCGACAAAATATAAATAAACAAACACAGAAATTAGATAATTTTGTAAAGAAATAATAAAGGAAAAGTACCTAAAGTATAAGAATAAAACAAAAGAATATAAGTTATAAATATGATAATGGACGTGAATGAAGTAGGTAAGTAATAACATGTAGTGCATTTATTTTTAATAGTACACGGCGCATTTCATTCACTCCATTTGCTTCCCGTGGGAATGAGATATTTTCAAGCGGCAAAAAGTAGCCTATGTTCTTTCTCAACGTCCTTTCTATGTTTATGTCAAATTTTATCAAAATTGGTTCAGTGGTTTAAGCGTGAAAGAGTAGCAGACAGACAGACAGACAGAGTTACTTTCGAATTTATATAATATTAGTATGGATATAAGATGTAATTTTTACTTTATCTTTGCTATATTTATATGTGCACGGGAAGAACTCTATAGGTTTTGATTCCCTTGCGAGTGTCGAAAATTTGCGGAAATTTGCGGTTTAAACGGCTGTATCTTTTGATTGCGCTGGCTTAGAATTTTGATTTTTTCACAGCTCTAAGGGACAATAGACCTGAATATTTGATATAAATTCCAGCTTGATACCTCCACGCTTTACTGAGAAAAAGAGTCTTGACAGACGGACAGACGGACGAACAACAAAGTGATCTTACAAGGGTTCCGTTTCTCCTTTCGTTGTACGGAATCCTAAAATATGAGTGTTTTTCAGTTTTACATCTGCAAAAAATATGTTTAATTGTCTTTTGCAGTCATAAAAATGTAAGTGGCCTCTGAAAGACATTATTTTTTATTTTTTTAAACTTATAAAACATACTGTACCTAAAGAAAAATATAGCTACAAAGTTATACATATGTATGTATTTTGGAAAACATTATCAAAGACGTAGGTACTTGGACGAACTGAATATTCCTGAATCTTAAACTCACAGATGGCAATTGGTTTCTAGTTTAAAATCTCAAAATAATCAAATTTTAAAAGGCCAAAAATATGAAGATTACTTAACTATATGATCGTAATAATAACAAGCAAGAATGTAACTAATGGCATCTAGTTTATAAACAACGCAAACGCCGTAAGAATGTATGGTATCTAGCCGGAGAATCAATGTATCTGTTTATAACATAATATATTTCCTTGAGCCGGCTTAATCTAATTTGTTGTGAATGTTGCAAATAAGTATGGGTACTAAAATCCGGAAATAAAAAAGTCCAACAAAGAAACAAGGCCGCTGACATAGTTCAGAGGATCAGCGACCAGACGGTGGGCGGAAACATTCGTCGCAGAAAACAAGTAACAATTCATTCAATTATTCAAATGATGATAAGCTGGAATGTGAGAATATCGCTGGATTGCTAACTAAAAAGGTTAATATAATTTAACAACGCATAGCAAGGCGGCAAGCATGTAACATTGAGTGATCAAGGTAAAGCAGCTTATATCATCATTGATTTTAATGCTGATAAGAAACCACCAGAAAAAAATCTAGAACTAAATTGTATACAATCAACTTTTCTGATTTTGGGCACTGCTAAATTGGCCGGAAAATTGGAAATAAACCAGAATACTGAAAACATCTTGGTGTAGTCTGTACCTATTCAACTCTAAAAATTTGCCACAGCTGGGCACAGGTTTCTTCTGAAAATTAAGATGGCCTGACATGCCAGTGAGAAATTTTTGTATAACTTTTAGACGTCTATGGTAAGGAAAATATCACCATAAAATATTAAATCTAAACTAATATTTAGTTCACCAAACATAAAAATATAATCACAAATAACAAAATATTCAATGCATCCCGGTCAAAAACAATCCGGTCTGAACACAATGATGTACGTGTACGATTTTCATTAGCAAAGCCAGTTAGATCATTGAGACAATACGCGACGGCCCGAATAGTTAGAATAGCGCTCTCGCTTCGCTGCCAACGAAATAGAATCCGTTGCCAGTAGAAATTGTACTCCACCCGATGAATTCACTTTATTTTCCTCCAATAAAGACAAGTTTAATAGTCAAAATCAGTTAGCGAAATAGTAATTTTGTCACGCTAGTCAATTATTCCAGGAAAGCGATGACTATTTTACCAAAATTATTGAAAAATAGCTTTTAGAGGCAACCCGAAAGCCACATTCCAGCACTGTTAGTCTATTTAATTTTTTCTCATTTCTCATTTCATTTATTCATCGGAGCAGCGTTTAGCTCCTTTGCATTTTATAATATTCACGCATTGTAATTAATCTATATAACGCTATAAATCCATCTGATTGAAAAAAAAAAAACAAGATCACAACAAATCACTTTCAAAAATTCCCACCCAATGACTTTGATTAGGACGCGTTCAACATAATTATGCTGTCACCGCAACACGCACGCTTACATTAATTACAAGCGAAAAAATTAAGACAAAATAGTCTCAATTGAATAAACATCATTCGAATATATACAATATTGATAGACGCTCAAGAATTGCATTGATGCTTTGACGTATTTAATTACAAACTGCTCAAAAAAAATTTGTCATGTATAATGTCAAAATTCAATAAACTATTAATTTCTAGGAAAAGTAACAAGTGATTGAAGAACTGCATCTTGTTTTTGCATTCGAATAATTCGAATACCCAATCAATCATTTCATTTCGCCCATCTCTAATTGTGTCACGGCCGGTCTATCAGATCATTCAGTGTTTGGAATGCTGTTGCGATAAATTTTCATTATTCCATTTAGTTTTTGTTATCGGAATGTTCAATGACATATTGATCGTTCTTTCTAACGTCAAACAAAAATGCTGTGTGTAGTTTACAATTTTATCAACTGAACGAGATGGCTAAGCATATTTGTGTACTTGCATATTTAACAGTTGAAACACGAGTTCTGAATAATAATGATTAATGTTAGTAAAGTGACTTCATAAGAACGCGGGAAAAAGTTTAATATCGATTGACAATTTGCAATTTTAAATTAAAGGCTGATATAACAAATACATAATAGAAAATACCATATAAATATTCACTTTTAATAAAATTACAATTTTTGTAATGTTACCATAGTGTATTGTCCGTCTCTGAACTTACAGGTGCATCTACATAAAGTGACGTTTAGGTGGTTCTCCAAACTTTGGTTAACTTGGTGTTAGCAGCATATTTTACATATTTATGTTTATTTTATCCAATATTTGTAACTATTAAGCGATATTATAAAGTCCATGTAATTTGGTCACTCATTTTGATTTATGTAGCAATATTTTTTATTTCCTAAAATCGCTTCTTCCTACTCCAAATATCAGTCCCTAGCCATGTAAGATCTCCCAAATTTAGCAAGCACCTCATTGTTAATCTAATTCTATAATAATACTTTGATTTAACTCGACTTAAAACACGTTTAGTATTACATTAATAACCTTGTCCTTGCGCTTTACTTTTTAATAACAATTTTATTATCAGATTATTTCAAATAAAAAAGTGTAAGCGTTGAAAAATATCAGTCCCTAGCCATTTGCGAAATTCAAAAATACGCGGCATCTGACCATATGGCGTCTTTTATCACTTACTCAAGCGAAAGCATCGATGTGAATTTAGTTGTAAACATGACAAAATGCGTTGCAGCCATATCGTTTCTAGTGCGGTCGCCGACTTTGTTACGGAAACACTTGCTGTGCCAGTCAAACTCTCATGCCCTAGGTAAGTCGTTTCAAAGATATTTAATTAATAATTGATCTCAGTGCTTATTGTACATTTGACCTTTGTCTGCCTTTTTATTTTGGATACGTGCAGGTTTTGATGTTTATTTAGAATAATAGGTTATGTTTGATTTTGCTTTGATTCGTCAGTCCCTAGACGGTCAGGCCCTGGTCGCAAGATAAGGCTAGAACAACGTATGGCAGTGGAGATTATATTCTGGTAAAGTTAATTACGAAGAAAAAAGAATATCGATATGCCGCAACTTGCTCGAAATAATGAAGATGGGAAGCTGACAGTTACATTACAACAAAACTGTTAGTTCCTAACCAAACAGTGAGTGGAATATCTCACAAATTTAAGAAACCTTTTAACGTTTACGAAAATAGTGGAATATAGTAAGAAAAAATATTGATGTGATTAGTTAAAGAAAGACTGAATATTACGTAAAAATTATAATTTTGTTACTTATAAAGCTAATTTTTTAAAGTATTGTTAATTACTTTAAGATTATTACTTTGTAAGTACTAAACTCAAAACACTGTTTAATTCTAAGAAGAATTATAATTAAAGAAAGCCCGTGATTGTAACTTTTCAGTTTACTCAGAGATCGCACATATTGTTAAGGTACGAGAGGTAAGTAGGCAATAAGTTTAACTGATATTAAAACAAAAATAGCTTGTTAAGGTAACTATTTAAAAAAACTGATTGTCTGCCTCAATTGAATATTTTTGAAATTGAAACTAATTTGTAATTTTGCAATAAAAATGTGATTAAACACACTAACCGTGTTTGGCGTCAGTCCTTATCATGTCTCGTCAGTCCCTAGAGAACAGATTTAAAAAAAACTTGAATTTCTCTTAAAATACTTATTAAAGTGACTGGCCCTTTTGGATGCAACAAAGTAGAAATTATACCCACAGTATAGAGTTAGAACTTTACTGATAACCATCTAAAATACCTTTTTCAAAATTAGGCCATGAGTTAACCGAATTTTGAAGAACCACCCTTTAACATTTCACTTTTCACACTCATAGCCCCACAGTAGGGTATATATACGCTGTGTCGTGGGTACCATGGACACACACAAAGACAGAAACACAAACACCCAGACGGAGAACAGAAATTTAAACTCATCATTCAAATTTCTATTTCGCCGGGAGTCGAAGCCGGGACCCTTCGGTTGGCTGTCCGGAATGGTAACCTTTGTATAAACCTGGTAAGCCACACAGGTCACGCCAAGTAGATGCTATGATAATAAAACTAAAGCTTCCGTAATGCCCCAAGCCATGGAAGATTATGATGAAGATGTTGAATATATGTTTTGACAACAATACCGATCAGCTATTGCATTCCTAAGACAGTTCGTAACTGTAGTCGGCAACGCAACCTACATTCAGCATTCTTTTCGAAACCGTAACACGCTGAGCGTTCCGGATATAAACTCGCACGCCACATTCACCCCTATGACGGTGCCAATAAACGCCATGTCCGGTCGCAACGTGATCTGAATATCAGCCGTAGCGCTTGCCGAGAGCAAGCTACGATCATTGATATGTCATGTAGGGGCGAAACGAAATTTCAGAATTCCGATAAAGCCAGCTAATAAAATGAAAATTAAGAAATATGATATGTTTGATTGAATTGTATGGAAAGTAGCCATGCCAAAGTGCTAAGCCTAGTTAAGATAGGAAATTTTACAATACAGGAGCTTTAACGTTTAAAAACCTTTTTATTTGACCCAGGAAAATGAGAATAATTTCATCACATGAGTAAAAATGCAATTGTCTAGTAGTTCAATTTGAAACCTGCCAATATTTACTAAAAACAAATAAGTAAGTCTACGAGAAGGAAATATTTTTATCGAGATAAAAATGGTCAGTTTTTGTTCTGTTTTGTAACTGTGTAAGTATTCACTCGTATATAGAGGTCTGTTCGCATATTGTTATTGTTATTTATGACCTATCTACTAATTATGATATTTTTATCGAGATAAAAGTGGTCAATTTTTGTTCTGTTTTGTAACTGTGTAACTATTCACTCGTATAAAGAGGTGTGTTCGGATATTGTTACTGTTATTTATGACCTATCTGCTAATTATAATATATTAAACTATATATGTATGTAGCTATAGAGAGAAGGCAGCTAGAGCAACTTCTACAGAATCAAAGTCGAAGGCGGGGCTGAGCACGCTGCCAATTAAAAGATTGATCTTAAAGGAGGGGATAGGTATGCATAGTGCATAGACTGGTATCGGACCGATATTGCTATTGATATAAAATTACAGTATACAACATAATGTATTATTTACGATGAAGAAAATCCTTGATAAACTCTGCTATATGCTTTTGTAATGCTTTTGGAAATCACGCAGGAAACAGTTCTTTAGCCCATTGATGTTTAAATGAAACACAAATATCTTATGTACCTAGACTGGGCTTGTAAACTTAATTAATGTCTTATTTTGCCATATTAAGTTATTTGGAATTAGTGGTCGTAGGACAAAACGTTTCCAGATTTACGCTTCGCTTAACGGTTCTTAATTGTTATTATTATAGTTAGGGATGAATCCGATAAATCATAACAAATTAAAAAATCTTTATCGGGAGCTTTCTATAAGCTTTATAAGAATGAGCAGCACACTTTTACCCATTTTCTACGTCGCAAATAATATATTATGTTTTATATTTAAGTGATGATATGGAAATACAAAATTGTTTAAATACATTAGATATTTGTATTTTACATTACTACATAGAGCGCATACTTAAAGCGCAGGATAAAGGAAACTTCTGCACCAACAACTGAGGTGGTACACACTAGGGCATGAATCTCGGAACGCAATCTCCGATATTGCAGTTCCGGTATTGAATGATCGAATATCGTAATATCGGAATTAGATTATTTTACTACTTGAGCTAAAGAATCGTCAAAAAAACGTCAAGAACTGGCTTGTGCGTTGACATTACCGTAACTTGGAATAAACCTGGGGGCAGAGCTGGGGGCAAACATGAACAAAATCAGCGTGCATTTTTAAATATTTTAGATATTGTGTGATAATAAGTTTAAAAATAAAATGTTATTAACTTCAGTTGAAATGGCCGACCCAAGAAATAATTTGGACATCACCAAAATAATAAAAAGTATATGTATATCTAATATATAAAATTCTCGTGTCACGGGGTGCGTAATTGAACTCCTCCGAAACGGATCGACCGATTTTCGTGAATCTTTGCAAGGATATCGGTTGGGGTGGAGAATCGGACAACATCTATTTTTCATCCCCCTAAATGTTAAGGGTGGTCCACCCTTAAATTTTTATTTTTATTTTTTTGGACAAAATTTTTTGTTTTTATTTTTTATGATACATCATACTAAAATACATACAACCCTAAATTTTCACCCCTCTATGATCAACCCTTATTTTTTATTTATTAATTAAAAACTTTAATTTTTTTTGGCCAGATTTTTATTTTTATTTTGTCATGGCTTAGAATAAAAAAATAATAATATTACTCTTAATTTTCACCCTTCTACGATCAACCCCTATTTTTATTTGTTAATTACAAACTTTAACTAAAAATATGAATAATTATTTTTGATGATTAGATAGCTATCAAGAATTGTACTTTCAAATATATTCGTTACTTTAATAAAGATTTATTTATTACCCTAACTAAAGCAGACTTTTATTGTTTATAACGCTTTCGATTATAAGTACATCCCCGCACACTTATAGTAGACACTTATAGTAGATTGAACTAAAAAAATGTTTTCTAGAAATAATATAAATGGCAAAACAACGTTTGCCGGGTCAGCTAGTCATTCTATATTATTATCATAAGTAGGAAAAATTCTTTCACTATTGGAATTCCAAATGTTTGAACGCGCTAATCTCAAAAACTACCGAACGGATTTTTGTATGGTTTTCACCAATAGATCACATGATTCTGAGGAAGGATTAGGTGTAAAGTTAATTATGCTTTATGTGTAAATTGACTGAAACAAAATGATTATTGTTGCAAATTTTGCCTACTGAAGCCACTAACACATTTTTTTTTTCAATTCAAACCAGTACTTCCAAAAATTGACGCTGTCAAATCAACTCTTGAAGCTCGATAATACTGACTAATATTACCTTTACTACCTATTATGTACTCTGTGCTAATATTACAAAACTGTTTCTCTCAAAAAGTTCTAAAAAAGTACATGGTAGAAAATGTCTATCTTTTAAGTTTGACCCATTATTATATTTTATATGGTAACAAAAATTTGTTCTAAAAGATCGCATTATTTACTAAGATATTTTTATAAATATTATCATAATCTTTATTGAAATAATTAATTGCTCTTTATATTTTATAAAAAAAAGTTTTTTACATCAGTTTCAACGAATATCTTAGGAGACATCGAAATTTTAAATTACTCCGCAGCAAAATAATGATTTCGATGCGATGGACGCCGGTGGCTCTGCGAGATATTCGAACGTTTGTCTTTTTACTTCAAAAAGCATAGAATTTTACTTAAAGTATCTTTTACCGCCTCTGTTACTGAACACTGTTATTGTCTGTCTGTCTGCTATGCTTTCTGCTATGCTCCGCTTCTACTGAACCAATTTTAATTAAATTTGGAACACAGATAGAGACCTTAGGAAAGGACATAGGATGGTTTTAATCCTACGGGAACCTATAAAAGGGGTCCACGCGGGCGAAGTCGCTGGCGGAAGGCTAGTTCAGAAATATAATAAAGTTGTTATTTTTTTAATTGTTTATAATAATAGTTGATATTTTTTCAATTTATTTCCAAAAAAATGTTTCTATCCTCATTGCTGATTTTCTACAAAAGTTGCGAATTATAAGATGTTTTATATTGCTAAATGTGACAGTCTAGTCTTATAAAAAATCTTAAATGTAGTCGTGTACCAGATTGAAGATTTTTATCTTGAATCAAATCAAAAACCAAAAACGATTTTACACAATTCCGATATTAATATCGGAATTCCGGTATTGAGACTCAATATCAGAAGTCAACATCGGAATTTAAAACCATCCGATATTACATGCCCTAGTCCCTAGTAAACACTAGGAGGGACGCTCCTCCGTAATGGATTATCGAATTTTAGTAATGCTTCGTTCAATCGGGGTAGGGATTTGCCGATTCGCTCACGAAGAAAACTAAGGTACAAACTTAAGTAAGTATTGGATATTCCAACTCTTATTCAAATGGTTCAGTGGATTTTAACGAATGGAGAAAACTTTGATTTTGAATTGTCCTATCTTTGTTCAGTTGTAACTCGCTGTACCCGCGATGTCGACCGCGTGGAAAGAGATTTGTAAATGTAAATGGACTATTCAACATAAATATTTTTAAATCAAGTAGTATATTTTTAAATCCGAACCAGTAGTTCCTGAGATTATCGCTTTCAGACAAAGAAACTCATCAGCATTATAATATTCATATAGGTAATATGGAAGTATAGATTATATCGACCAGAGCAGCGTGAGTCGAACCCCTGTCAAGCCGAATTCTTTGCCACTAGGCTATTACATTGGCGCTGGTCCGGCCAAATTCCTAAGCGCTTTCTCTAGCAACCGCACGCAAGGCAACGAAAGTAAGTGGCGATTGGTCGCCGCGCGCTTCGCAGCTGTCATCGAGTTGCATAATTATTCGCTCCAACCATTGTTTGTAAACAACCAATAACAAAAACACATCGAACATTGCGTGACTATTTTGATTAGGATAATTAATGCATACCTTCGATCGAACGATCTAAGAACAATTAAACGTCATTGCTATTCGAGTTCTTGGGATAGAATCCCGAGAATTCAACCGTCTAATGATGGGAATGTCTTGTTAAATGTACAAACAAACCAGAATTTTTTTACGTTTCATTTGTTGTGTTTGTGTAGAACGTAGGAAAGTAGTTTTGTTATACTTAATCATCCACTTTTTGTGATAAAATGAAGTTAATAAACAATAAATAAGTAGACATTTTAATGTTTTTAAAATTCTTTGGTATAAATAAGGAAATATACGATTAAATAAGGAAATATAAGGAAAGTTGGAGTTTGAAATTTACTCAAAAAGTTATGACATTGTCATTTTGTTGGTTTTGCTAAGCCTGGAACATAAAACTAAAACCAATTTATTTTATTTATTCATATTATTGTACAATTTATTTCCGATGTAGATTAGGTAATTGAATTATTGATGTTTATAAAGAAACAGGAATCAATTTCTTTCTTTTTTAGTCTGGTGATTTTGCAAGCACAGTGCAAGCATATTGAGCAGCCATGGCTAAGTGGCGAGGACCGCGGACTTCGACGCGGGAGTTGCCGGATTCAAATCCTCGGAGCACAGCTCTGACAAAAGAAATTTGTAATGTGCGCATTTCATCGCTGTTCCACGATAATATAAAATATTGTGATTATTTAATTGATTACAATGTTTTCCATCGCCGTGCATGCCTGAGAGAAACTTATAATTTCTCGAAGGTATGATGTTGATGACCACCAATCCGCACTAGGCCAGCGTGGTGAACTATGGCCTAAATCCCTCTCAGTTGTTAGAGGAGACCTGTGCCCAGCAGTGGGACATGAAAAGGTTGAAAAAATAATAATTTTGCAATCCATAATTCCTCAGGCACTTACGATTTAGGTATTTAAATGTGCTTTGTACGTAGGTAACAGATTGTTTAATGTAATGTATAATCATTGATACATAAGTTTTAACCCATTCAGCGTTCAATAATTTTCCGTTCAATAATTTTCTTATATCAATATGTGAACCGTTCAATATTATTAAAAAATCATAAAAAAATATTCTTCTATGAATCTTGGTATCGAAACATTCGTACTACGTTTCACCAGACTTACCAAAATCTAATCTCTTGGACGCATACGGTTACAAGGTATGCTAATACCTAAGTGAAACTATCGAGTATTGGCATTTGGTATGCGGACGTTTCTGTAATATAAGCCGGATGGGCTGTGGATGTGGACCGGCGAAAATGATGGACGGAATGAATGTCTTTACTGTAATTTAACCGAGGACGGCTAACTTTCTCAAATATTGTTCATTGTTCTGTTTTAATACGCCCACTATCCACTACCTATGTTCGTTAACTGTTTCTGTTAAATGAGTGATGTTCATTTACATACTTTAGTTATATACTTATCATTGATCTCGTTTGCTCCGCTCTGCTGTATTAGAATATTCATTGATAAATGTAATTATTATTTACCTCTTTCTATTCAATTCTTCTGATTTCATAAATTTTATTATCATAGTCTGATTATCATTGTTTCTATGCCTCGTCACAGAATAGCGACTGAATAAAACAAAATAAGTTGATTAAAATATCTAATCATAAAATGTTTTATTGTGAAATTCGTAAGCTATTGAGATTCAGGCAAGAGACGGATCCGAATGGCGATTCATATAGGTAGTTTGACACTGGGCATCTAAATAAGGCTGTCATCGAATATAACGACTGACGAAGGCGAAGAGACCAAAAAAGTTTATACGGCAACACATAGTCATTATCAAAATTATAATAAGAATATATAAAACCAATTATAGGTTCTTCTGTTGCAGTTAGCAGTTAAATAGACACATCGCCAAGTCCGTTACTAAAACGAACGAAATAATCTTTGCATTACATATAATTTGCGTGCAAAACAGCATTTAACAACATTTTAATAATGTGTTTGACAAGTGGAATGTGGAGGGTTCGGTAATATGAGCCGGATGGATTGCGGATTGTAGGTCGGCGAAAATCGCCGACGCGGACGTCACGGACGTAGGGCTACAAGTATGCTGCAAGTTTGTCGAGAAACCTGCTCATTCACATATATTGTAGAATAATGTAGTTAAAGTGGACAAAATCTTGTTGTTATCTGACTGAAAGTATCTACAATTCTTTTTTTATCCTTTTTATGTCCTACTGCTGGGCACAGGTCTCTTCCCAGAAATGAGAGGGTTAGAGAGAGAGAGAGGTTTAGGCTATACTCTACCACGCTGGCCTAGTGCGGATTGGTGGACTAAAATTACTGTACTAAGTAACATACAAATTATTAAATTACCACATTACTCAGTAAAATACAACACCCAGTAAATATTACGTACTTCCTGAATTTAAATGACACCTAGGGTCAATTTCATTATGTTATATTTTATAAGATGAGTTTTATTTCATGGATATATGTGTAAATAATTAACGTCCGCATTTTTGTCCGCGGCGCTAAACAGACATGGGTTTATAAAAGTTGACTGATGAGGAATTTACGATATTTAATAGTTTAGGTAATAACTAATAACATTATAATATTTTTCGAAAATCGCTGAAAGTCAAATCTTAAAGCGATTAAAAGAGTAAAATAATTACGCATACTAATACACGGTTCAATAATAAGTAGGTACCTATCTAAATATTTAACATGCCTTGATAAAGTTATGTTGTAGTTAAGAAAATTGCATGATCCGACGACAAAATAAAGTATACAATATTATCTTTTCCTTTTTTTCAGAGGACAAACTGAGTGCAAATTGACTGTCCATGGATATCATTTGCCACATTTTCTTTTCTCAGCCCTTGAAAGTTTAGTACAGAGTTAGATACTTTTGCGTTTATAATACACTTATGTTTCGCAGTGATTTGTGTTATCAGGTACATTTTTGTGCTATAAAAAGTAGACTATGTGCTTCTCCAGAATATAGTCTATCTCTGTGCCGAATTTCTTCCCAATCCATTTGGCCGTTCTTGCCTGACTGAGTAAAAATATGCATCCACATACATCCAAACTTTCGCATTTATAATATTAATATAGAAGAACAGAGAAGAAAAGTATGGTTTGGTATAGTATAATCATCGAAAATATTATTTGGCTGCTGATGAGTTTTGAAAGGTGTAACTTGTCCACTACGTCATCCGGACGTGTCGGTTGAATGCGCGACGAGACTCGCAAAAACTATGCACCGTGATGGTCATGTGCCGGCAGTGGCCAAGGAAGTATAAGTACAACAATAACTACTTCATTATACGATGGCGATTTCATGACCGTCTAGTTCACACAGACGACGATTGGATAGAAGATAGAGATAGAAGACCATTTCCACTTTTAGGAGAAAGAAAACAGGTTATTTGGGCTTACTAAAAATTATCAGTTACCACTTATCACTATGCAGGGAAGATCTCGATATGCATTTTAGCAGCCAAGTCCTTTTCATCGGTTAGTTGTAGCAGCTTATAGCCTCAACAATTAAAAAGCTACCGTAGATCCCCAAATAGTTTTCAAAGAAAATGACCAAAAGAGGTTTTACTAGAATAATGCACAATAATAGCTAAGGAACTACGGTAGAATCAGACTATCGAAAACTAGTTTCTTTTAACAATGCTGCATTGTTTACAGGCAATGGTATAGATTTAAAACATCGGTCGAGGTTTAGAGGAAAGAAAATATTAATGAATAATACAAAAGATGAAAGTCTGTCTTCATTACAAGAATTTAAGGCATTTAAACTAATATGACCAAAATTAGTCATCACGACTTTAATATAAGGAATGAATTACAAGGATTAAACAGGGCGTGTATTCAAATGAGTATACCATATTAATAAGGTGCAATTTGCAAAAGTAACGTTAATAAAAATATTCTTAACGATATGGCATTTATAGAGTCTCAGAAAAGCTCAGATGTGGATTACGTTATCAATCTATTTTCCTGTGTTACATTACAATTACTTCTTAAGAAATGTTTTATTAGCCAGCGTAACAATTCCATTCGGGTTGTTTAAAAATTCGTATCGAGAATGGCTCACACGGACCGTGCGGATTTAAAACACCGTCGGAACCGCGGTATCGGAAAACCAGTTCATGTCAACAATGGCATCCATTGTAGTTTGGAGCTCCTATCCGTTCTCCGTAAGTTAATAGGTACATTAGGGACTGTGCAGTTTGAAATTATGAATCTGCAATTGATTTTTTGAAGTTACACTATGCTTGCATATTTTAGGATTTATGTCATACAAATTATATAACCTTAAGCTTTGTATTCCTCCACATAATAGTGATTTTTTCCGATTCTCATTTAATGTTCAGGCTATACTGCTCTGGAACGCCCTGCCCGAAAATATCAGAAAGGCGCGAACAAGGACTGCATTTAAGGGTATGTTACGTAAATACCTATTAGCGACTAAATGATGAGTCAGTGTAAATACGCTTTCTGTCCGCCACCTTTTGGTATTATAAACGAGTGTCTTTATCTAGTCATGTATGTATGTCTGTATATATGTATGTATGTATATTTGTATGTGTGTATGTATGTATTTATATATTATGTTGGTATGTATACATGTACATATACTTACCAAAATGTTTGACTAAATTATTAGAATTGTTAGTTACTTTCACTTAAAAAAACCTTCTCGTAGTATTCCTGCCTACCTTAAGTTTCTCACCGTCACCCAGGGTTGACTGGCAGAGAATGCCATTAGGCCGTTTGTCCACCGCCGCCGTCACCGTCACGTCACCGAGACCGAGATGACGGCGCCGAAGTAGCGGTACATATTTTAAGTATGCTTGCGTGTACACCACACGTCTGTCACCCGAGCGCCGTCATCCCAGCCGCCGAGATTTCGAGTAGATCGGCGTGACCGCTAGAACGGGGCCCGAGATTTTGACGAGCCGATGTACCGGCAATACAAAATAAATTAGGACTACCACACACTGCCGTAGACGGTAACGTTAGCTCGGTTATTTTATTTTGTTAATCAATTATCAATTATCATAACATAATTGTGATAAAAATGGCCAAGAAATTTAAATACTATATTTATTCATTAATAAAACATTATACGCCCCATTGATGTATCGTTCACGTATTAGCGGATGAATCCAAAATTCTTCGTCTGCACCTTCGAAGAAACAAAGCAGCAGAAGCTGTCGCCGGTTTCCTAGCCATTACTTTATTTCTTCGAAAACGCGACTACCACGCGTGACAGCTGGAACAAACTAAACCACCGAGATCGGTCGCGGTGGACAAACAATCGCCGTCACGTCATCTTAAAATCGGTCCGAAATAAACTCGTTTTCGTTGACGTCCCGGTGACGTCGGCGGTGGACAAACGCTCTTAGGCATTAAGTTTAACCCTGTAACACTTAGTTAAGGTGCTACAAAAATTAAAAAAAAAAATTCTTCAGTTTATTAACCGCAAATGAATCAAATACTGCCAGTATTGCGCCATATGGGTCAAAGAATGAAAGAAAAAAACTTGAAAGAATATCAACTTTATAACGTCCTACAAACGTAGGAGTCAGACAGACAAAGTCTATTTTGTCTGCATTCATTTCAATGTAACTCTGTTCTACGTTCAATTTTCTTTTTATAAGAAACTACTTTTTTCTCGAAGCTAATAACGTGTGGCTCGATTCCGTTTTGCATAAGTTCCAATTATTCTAAAGTACATAGTACCAATTTCATAACACGACTTCAATTTTAATATAAATTGATTATAATATAATTATTGTCACATTCCAATCATTGGATGATTGGACACGTTATCTTGAAGGTATGGCAATGGAGTCCATCTTCGGCACATTGCGCATTCATTTTCTGTTGTCGGTTGTCACTTGCATATTTTTACAATTAAGCCATACATTTATTAGCATACGATGTTATATATGAGAAACGTACACTGTAGCTTATTAAGTAGAAGGTAGGTAGTATCATATAGTTACAGACCTATTGATTAACGTCGGAAAATTTATTTATAATAAAAACATATTCTTCAATGCTTGTTCCTTTGATTTTTATCATTACATTACATTCTTGGTTATATAAAATTAAATGCATACGTATATGTTTATTATTTAAAAATATGTAGGTAGGCGTTTCATAAGTTCAACAGTCTGTTATATTTGTGCCAAGCAAGTCAAAATAATATTAGTAGTTATTTTAAACAAATTATAGCGGTTTTGTTTATTTAGAATAAATCGAATGTAACTATGGCAACATCGCGACTCGCGCCTAAACAATAGAAACAACCTAACAAGAGAAATTAATTATAAAAAAGAAATGATTAGTTATATTGCGCAATGAACTTATGGAATTTAACTGCAAAATTTCTATAAATATGTATGGAAGTCAGCGAAATCGGCAAAATTTCGTATAGGGATTCTTAAAATATACAAATCATACAAGAGCAATAATAGTCTTATTGAATAGGATGGTTTGTATATAAAGGTGAACAATGATTTCTTGAAAGTTTTATGTCATACAAATTTCTTTAGTTTATAAACCGCAAATGAATGATACATTGGCAGCATTGCGCCATATGGGCCGAAAGAATGAAAGAAAAAAATATTAAAGAATAGGTAGGTATTGGGTTTTTATCACATCAGCTACAAACATATAAGCCAGCCAGCCAGCCAGCCAGATAATGTAAATATTTTCCGCGTTCGCTCCCTTAAGGCTGATTTCGATGAAACAATGTCATCTGGAAGCTGGAATGCGACCCGCCTACAAGGCCACGCATGTCGCGTACTATGAACAGTATGGAGTATGGACCGACGCGGCGGACACTGGATTCGCTTTAAACTTGTAGATGATGTGATGACTTATATACCTATTCGCTTCAGTCTACGTTATAAGACTCATTGCATGCATTTACAGAAATCAGAATAATGATAACCTTGTCGAAGTTTGACGGTTCCAATCCAAACGTGCACTTTAGAGGATTACTTCTTGAAAAATAAAATTAAATGTAGGTAAATTTGAATGATAAAAGGAAAAAAAGGTACACATACCAAAGTACTTTGGTTTATAAATAAAGAAAGACATGCAAATAACGAAAGCTACTTTAGCAGACACACTAGATTAAGTATGTTCTGCGTTCGTTTCCCAAAAGCGGATGACGAAATGACGATGAAACAATGTCATCTGGAAGCTGGAATGCGATCCCCTGACCGCGCGTCATCTCGCTACTATGAACAGTATGGACTTTAATTAATTTAATGTAAATAGAAAAGGGTAAACTTATCAAAGAACTTCTGTTTATAAACAAATGATAGACTTGATATAAATTGGCAGAACAGACTAGGTAAATCTACCTGTTCGCTTCTCAAAAGCGGATGACGAAATGACGATGAAACAATGTCATCTGGAAGCTGGAATGCGACCCGCCTACAAGGCCGCGCCATCTCGCTACTATGGACCGATGCGGACACTGGATTTCTAGTCGATTCGTTTGCTTTAAATGCATAAACAATGATTGATATTTGTTTTAGTCTCCGCTACAGGGATTGTTTCTTTTTTTAAACCCTTTTTAATCAATACTAATTGTACTTAAAAACCGAAGAGTCTGTTTGTTTAAAAACTGTAATCTCGGGAACTACTGGTTCGAATTAAAAAAATATTTAAATATTATCCGATAGTCCATTTATCGAGGATGGTTTTTCAACTATTAGTTTCATATTATGCTGCGCTAAGGTAAATTGTTAAATTATTAAGTTAAATTGTAATGCTTTTACGGAATGGAGAGCAATGCTAATAGCCTCGTCAAACTCCGAAGGTTTAAAATAAAAACTCCAGTCCTACGAAGAGACGCAAAATGGCTTCTTATTTTAAGGTTTCAGCACTTTATGTCTTCATTTACTATTTTCAATCAGGTTCAATGTACGAACTTGATCTGCAGTAGCTAAGTGAACAATATTTAAACAAATTCCATTCAAATTAATTGCAACGATTAACATTTTTATTTATAAGACTTTTACACGAAGTAGTGCACGTAAATGATGTCGGTCAAATTGTTTTCCTCGAAAGTATTTGTCACTTATAATGAGAGAAAACATTATAATTGCTATTTAGGAATTGAAGCAAATAAAATCTATATTTATTTTAGTTGTCGTCGTTGCCCACATCTCAACTAACCCGCAGTAGAGCAGAGTTAGAGTAAGCTCCAGGCCTCCCAATAAGGAGTCCTTGTAGCTTTGGGATTAAGAATAGAGCTACGGTATCCCCTGCCTGATTGTAAGAGGCAAATATAATCGTAAAAGGAGGCTTCCGGGGTTGTGGGCGGTGAGAATGGGAGGTCGATCCGTCCAGCCAGCAGCCCCGGGAAGGGCGGCGGTATGTGCGTGGCCGCATGCCACCGTAAGCATCGGAAGGTGCAGGAGAGCACATCTGCTCTCCCGAAGATGGGTCCGTTATGGGGCGTCGCGCGTGAAGGACACCGGTGCGTTCCTCTGGAGATTCCGGAGTCCTCCCCAAGCGCAGAGGCAGCCACCGAGGGGGTTTTAGTGCGTTCAAATCCTACATAACCCGATACCCTCTTCCAAAGTGCCGGGTACCTTTAAAAGGTTTCCCCCAGATACCATAAAAAGGCCTCCCAATAAGGGAGAAGAGACATGATAACAGCATTGAGACGCAAAAACTGTTCCCGGTCAGACATATGAGAGGCGACCATCAGCCTCCAGAGAAACGCGCACCTGCATTCAACCTCCGGCAAGATTTATATCTGATCGAAGTTGTGTGTAGAGAGATGTATAAGAGCTGCCGCGAACATTTAACGACAAGGAGCCTGCATGCTCATCTGCAATTGTTTATAAATAACAATTTGTATATAAGAAAAATAAAAATTATTTGAGGTCTTACTAAAAAAATCATATTGAGTGAGTGTATGTAAAATCTCATCCCTTGTTATGTTTGTGACAAAAGTGGAATATGAGATGTGAAGTCCATTAGCGTTACATCATCGTGTGGGTTGCATATCCAATTTGTATGATTACGAGCAGTTTTTGACTTATTGCCTAAATATTTATCGAAATTTTTATTTGGCTTATGCTGGCGGGAAGAAAAACAGGTTGAATCATAACAAGAATCAAAGACTTACAGCATTCAACAGAAAATAAACTTCTGAAAGTTTCCAAAAAAATATTTGGAAAGTTAAAAAATTCTAAGTTTTAAATTTTGATTTCATTGATTGTGGATCAAATATTGGTTTGTTTTGTATTACGGTGACCCCATCTTAAATCTTCGTTATTCGTCAATGACATAATACTCACATAGTTAACTGCTAGATCTACTTGTAAGGTCCATTTAAAATACATAGTTACTTTGTACATAAATTATACGGTCGCAATGCTGTAAAAATATCTCTTATTTCTGTGTGTTGTAACATTTCGCGCGACGTGCGTTTTGTTATTAAAATAATTTCAGCAGTTTTAATGAAGTTATTCACTATTGGTACAACACATCAGCCGCAATCATCAAAAATTAACCACTTATCATTTTTAACCTAAGGAAACGAATACATATTTATTGCACCTTTTTAATCATCGGATAAAAAATTCCTTGCAACGCAGATTCATTAAAATACATATTTGATTCCATTACGGTTGACGGAACGTGTATTCTGCAATGCTACATCTAAGTATACTAGGAAACGTGATAAATATTTACCGAAGCCGTCTGAATCACTGGCGGGGTATGCGGGGCACGGCTGCACCATGGTTGCTGCGCGGGATAGCACGTCCAGGGCTGTTTCCACCTTCTCCATTTTTTTCTGGAAACCAGGAAATTGGACATGAATGGTTTATTCCATTAATAAATATGACGTGCAGACAGTTTGATTAGAATTAGACAAAAATTGCAACCATTTTATAATGCCTGATTTGTTACATAAAAAATTGCAGAAATGTTTGGACCTTTGTTGCCCTCATTACCCAAAATAGTTGGGTATGCGTAAATAAATGCGCACAATTTTTAAATTGTAAGGCTAAACTACGAATTTCATTATAATAAAGTTTATGCATTCCCAGTAAAAGACTAACTAAATGCAATAGAGAAGACTATAAAATCTTACGCTAAAATAAATTTGAATCGCCCGGAATGCTCACGTTATGTTAATCACCTTAAATTCTTTAAATAAGTATACTAGTTACTACGTTCTCTACAAATATTTTAATTCATTTGGCTTCGTTTAGACAGAGTTCTTACGGTTATCTTTCAAAAAATGTAAAAAAAATATTAAAACATAACATTCTTCATACACTTCGTTATCTCGAGATAGCACAACAATTCAGATGTAGATTTATTGTACAGTGACCGCGTCGAGCCCACGTTTTGCACAATGAGCGCCATACCGACAACGGCGGTTATAAAAATATTTGGCTCGGGAATGATATGTCGTTGTAATCATAAGTCCGAGGCATACAAATTCCGAACCAGCGGAAATTCCTCGAGGCACGTAAACGGCTAGACGGTGGACAGACATGCGCCAAACCGCAAGAATACGACGTAAATAAGAAAGTAAGAAGTATGAACATCACCGGTCAGATGATCAAACAAAGAGTTGTGAAACGTAGAGATCGGCCGCATACCGATCCACGGGAACGCCGGGAACTCAGCCAATGGCCCTCCATATCGCGAATCAAACGCATGCTGCCAGTATCGCAAAATGTGACATTCTGATTTGATAATGCCGACATAACTACTCTACTCTTCGTTTAGTACGTTCAGTAACATACAGTACGCACGCACCCATAGATACGTTTGCCTGGATACAACTAGGTCAAGTACTATTGACAAACCGTGAACTCGATGATAAAACCAACGCACTTTTTATTATTGTGTGAAGTGTATTTAATTTTATCGCAAGTATAATGTATTTCAGCAACTAATAATAAAAGACACGTGAAATACGGTCTGTTAAGAACATCTCAGGAAACAACCGTATCATATCTTTCGAGCGATGCCGTATACAAGATAATTATTTCTGGCTATAAAGTCATACTGCAATCATAAAATAAAGCCAATGTACGGGTGACTAACAGCGAAGATGATGGTAATTACATTGAGACGAAACAAAAAATCAATGCTGTTTTAATTACCATAAAACGGTTTTCGTTACGCCTTATTAGATTTATGTTGATGGGACATGATATTGGTTTAATGTTAGTTCTTTAATGATTTATAAGTAGACAAATGACATAAAACATTACACGATTAAGTGCATTCCTGGCGTCGTTAGCGTATTTGTTGTTTAAATCTTGACTATGAATCTTAATGATTGTAATAACTGACGTGAAATTTGTGGAATGTGAAAATGGGTAGCATAAAAAGATTAGATTGTCTTGCGTTCTCAAGAGCGGCGTTAGAAGAGGGGTCAAACATATGAAAACATAGTGACGGTAGGTGATGCTTTTATATATATATAGCTATATTTTATGTGTATAGCTATCTTCTTTGTCCTGTTCCCAGGTCAAGAGAATGCCACACTACACATATTACAAAATTTCTAGCCCATGAGATATCAAATGTACTTATAGCTTTAGGTTGACTATTTGCATATATACTATAGGCTTATAAACGCAATTTTCTTTTTATATCTGGTCATGATTGAGGTCTGATGTAGATTATCAGACGACTGTATGTACCATTTACATTTCATGAAACACCAGCGAATTTGAGTAAAAAGTCAATCCAAGAATAATTTTTTTGGTATGGGTGGGGGGGACTTCAAAAGGTACCCGGCACCTTGGGAGATGATACCGGAATATGTAAGATTTGAATATGAGGACTCCGGGATCTCCAGTGTAACGCTCCGGTGTATTCCACGCGCCGCGCCCAGAATGGGCCCATCTGCACCTTCCGATGCTTACGGCAGCACGCGGCCACGCACACACCGGATCCATCCAAGACCTAACCTCCACAGTAATATCGTAGGTCCTAAATGTTATAATCCAACCCTACTAAAGAATTACCTAAGTACTTATTTAATAAAAACAATTTTTTTTCACTTAATTGAAATTGAAGTTTCATTGAGATTATCACTTTTCGCCCCATAAAATAATGTTGGAATGGAATTTGTAAATCATGAAAACTTTAGTTACACTGGCATGAGGAGGAATTTTTATGGTCCACAGCTGGGTACGATACTCGCAAAATTAGGAGTTTTAAAATTTAATAAAATTTGAGGTATAATTATATATATATATATATATATATATATATATATATATATATATATAACTTCTTGTAAAGTCAAGCTATTAAAATAAAAAAAGTAATTACTGAGGAAGATACAAATGTAGCATTAAATAATTAAAATCAATAAAGTATATATTAGCGCAGCAAAAAGGATCCATAGATTTTGAGTGTCGCTGCATCTGAACATCAAACTGTTACTAACACAAAACCTGCATATGATTCTACCGCTGGAAAGAGGTTAGGAGTTGGATGGGTAAACGCTGACATCAAACACTTCAAGTAGTTTCATGTGCTTTACGGTCCGCGTGCCTTTTGTTATTGATAATTCGAGTACCAATAAAGTCAAACGTTATTTTGAAAGTTTTGTGGACTTCTATACAAAAACAGCTGACAGGTGCTGAACTGCTTAAAAAACTCATATCTCTGCCCTAGAATCTCGATTCAAATTCTATTCTAGGGGAAAAAGAGGTACCCATGGTTGCCATCACAGATTTTTCCTTTACTATGCATGCCTGAGAGTTATCCAAATAGCCGTAGGTTCTGATTGTTATCGATAGAAAGCAATCAATCAAACTTGTCGGAGTTTTAATAACTGCTGCATCAGAACCGGGATTTGGCCACTAACCCGCATTTCCACAAACGCCCGAGGTGGAGTAAGCTCCAGGCCTTCCTAATTATAGAGAGAGACCAAACTCAGCAGCGGAACGGCAAAACCGTACTATATGAAACTTGAAAATACTCTCACATCATACAAATTTAATTATGCATTATAGGTACGATGAAAGACCGCTATAGTTGACGGATTGGATCTGCCGGCAGCTCGGGGTTAACGTAACGCTTCGCGATGCCCAACGTTAATAACGTGGAATTTGGTACATTAACCACAATAGAATTTTTCTCGCCTGAGGCGTAGTCACGAGTACCTGGTCACGGTGACCATAAAGGCGCATTCCGCTGGACCGGAATTTTTACAGGAGAGGCATTTCAAAGCATGTAATGTTTTTATTAAAATATACCTGCACATTAATTCAGTAGACAATAATGCAATGTAACCTTTTTTGTTTTGGTGTTTATTGTATATTTTTCCTTTTGCACTATTGTTAATATGTAGTATATTAACAAGGATTACGTGTGATAAAAAAATAAATGAAATACTAAAAGTATTAACTGTAGTTACTTATAAGTCTTATAACTTTTAATATGTACCAATTTATGTAAGCGTATGTATAATATAATGGTTTTTATTTCCAGGGTTTAGAATAAATACGGGTTATAATAATAATATCCTTTACGAATTGTTAGCTTATTTATTTACGAGAATATGTGCAAACGGCTCTGCAAGAATGGGTTTAATTGTGTTTGTATCGTGAAATAGAGCTAATAATTATAATTCATTACTGATCATAAATTGGTCTACAAAACGCCTACAGCATGGACCATGAAAATAATTAAGATTAAAATTAATGTGATAGAATCGCAATAAACCTGAGGCTGAGGATGAAATGGATAAAATGTATTCGTTTCATAGTATTCGATTTCTTCGCTACTAACTGTATTCATACAAAACTTACAAAACATTTTTTAGAATTATCCTTATCAAACATAAGTAGCCACATTTAAATTAAATAATCAGTCAGCCATATTAAAATGTACATTTGATAATAATATTTAATTTTGCTGTAGATTGATAATTTCATAAACCTACTATAGGATTTTTTTAACGTTAAAAAAGTTTGTGCTGTGAGAGAAGAGAGAAAGTTTTGAATTGAGAAAGAAAAGAGAAGGTTTTTTACAATAAACCAATCTTATCATAGGTATATCCAAAACGGAACGTGAAAGTGATGTGAACGTTTGCGATTTTTGTGCTCATCTCATTCATGGCTTCATACTTAGTTTGTTAAAATTAGTTATCCTAGATTCTTTTTCAAATTTGGTAACCCTACATCAGATGGTATGCCGGTCAGTACGCATAGAATAGATCATTCGACACATACACATACCTCTTCGAATGGTCACGCCACAGTACAACGGAACAGGAACTAGTTATTATGTATCGTAAGGCTTTTGGTGCAGTTATGGAATTTATACGATACTAACAACATGGGCGGATATGACGTATTCATATACCTATAGGTACGATTATGGTAATTCGATTCGACTATGAAATCGATTTTTTGTACTTTAATGATAATAGGTATTAATTAAACTTACGCTGTCCTACAATACAATAAGGACGTCTATGTACATTCGTAAGTAGTGCACGCACTTTTAATCAGGTAGATATGCCCGGATACATTATTTATACCTTGTTAAACAATGCACTTTATCCAAGTCTCGATAAGGCACAAAGTTTGTTGTACACAACTGTCTAATTAAGACATTGTTCTGTAACCGACTGATGTTTACGACCTATTTTGAGATTCCTAAATATGTCCTAACTTGAGTATATTAGTCTCCTGGCCTCAATTAACTGAATATAGGGCTCTACATGCGGCAAGTTGAAATTACAGCAACGACGAAGCATTTAATACTTCCTTTGTTTTCAAATAAAATAACGATAAAATTTACGATGAACACGTCCTCAGTCCACATCGCACAGTAGGTACTAAAATGTATCACCTGCAAGTACCAAAAAAGAAAGTCTCATGGAACTCTGCATTCCTTGTGTTAAAAATAATAACATATTTCGGTTAATGCGGTAGATGTCATCGATAATGGTTTTTATGGTGATGTGTGTAAGGTTGAATTTCGAGGGTTTAAGGTTTTTATATTGTTTGGAATGCGTGCATTTAGGGTGCGCTGTGTATTCTTTAGCCACCCCTCCTGTCGCGCACGTGGCCGAGGGTCGAGAGTTGAGGGGAACGGCAGATGTTTCGCTTATACAGTTACCCTGGAACACATGATGAGTATAAAACGCATGTAGTAAACCATCTTTTGTATCATATCGAAAAAAAATCAATAGTCTTCTGGGTTTCTATGTATAGGAGCAGATGATGTGCATGCAAACTTGTCCCTGATTTTTACTAGGTATGCGGTTATAAAAATATTGTTACTAAACTATTTCGCGTGCATAAAAAGTTAACCCTAAATTAAAAAAAAATAACGAAAACTTCATTTACCATACTTCAAGAAATACAAGAATTAGGTATTTTTCTAACCTAATATTCTATTAGTATTTAATTTTTTTTATCTTAGGGTTTTCACCGATTCAAATTTATTTTAGATACAAAGAGCTACAAAACAAAAACTATTAATTACACACACACAACACACATCATTTTAAAACTTGTTGCTTTTGCTTGGTTTTCTTAATAACATTTCTAAATTAAACATTACAATTGCAATGCATAGACGACAATTTTGATGTAGGTACGCGTGCGATGTCATCTGTTCTCTCCGTGGCGGTCATCATCAGTATTACCACTTTTCATATTTACTTAATTACTGATAAAAACATAATTTTTATGCTACGCACTAATGTTTAACCAGGGATGTGCGCCCACATGGACGGTCGGTCTTAAATATATCAGAACTTGAATATGAACCTAGGTACCTACATACTTTTAGATTTTGATAAGGAAAACATTAACTACGTGATGTCAACATGGCTGAAACAAAATTTCAATACATAAATTCCAAAGTAGGTAAGTACCTTCTACTATATTATGGACATCAAATGAACTAAATCTTTTCATTGTAAATAACTTGTCAAAGTAATGTAACGCAACAATTCAGCCTCGAAGAAATATTAAAAAATATTTAAAAAAAATCAATAAAAACAATTATACTTTTAGGATTCTTTCGGCAGATCTGTATTTGAAAAAGTGTTAACGAGAGGTAAAAAGTAGCTAATACTTTGTCTGCGGATTTATTTGAGTTTGTATCAGACTTAAGAGTAATAATTAGTATTTATCACCAACAAGATAGGTATTCTACGGTAACCTTTTGTATTAATCTAAGTGCGGTAACAAGGCTCGGACAGTTGTTTAGCTCGTGAAATCTATGTCATCGCGTCCTCGGTATTGTTTAACATGAATTTTATGTCTGTAAAGTACCTAATAATGTTTATTTGACGTCTTGTACGATTCGCTACATGTTTGGTCCTACTAGATAGTTATTGCCAAGGTGAGCTATAATATTCTTCGCAATTAATATAAGTACGTTTTGGCAAACAATTGGCGAGGACTTCGAATGCAAAGTAACCGAAACATTTCATATTAAAAGCTTTTTGGTTTGAAACTGTATATTGAAATCCAATACTCGATTTTGCAACTGTAATCTCTTGTACCTACTGATGCAATTTTTGGGGTTCTACAATAGGTAAAGAAAACCGTATGGGAACAATTCTTTGTCTGTCTGTTTGTGAATACCTACATATGTTGCATTTTTCTTACATCCAAAGAACACAACCAATTTCACAGGGTAATTCTTACTTAGGTTAGGTACTTACTTACCTGTAAGTAATCATACCTATTTCAAGAAGCTATAGCAAGAAGTTCTCTTATAGCATGCTCGTTAAAATGTAATAGGTAGATTTTTTAATACAGTTTGGTTTTATTTTTGTATTTTCATTTGTCGTACGGTACGAAATCATCTGCCTGAGATTAGAATTCGCACTTGTCCTTTATTTGCAGTTTAAAGTTAAAATGATTTTAAAAAGTAAACCCTAGCCAAGTTAAACGTGTTAAATACGATGTGCGGGGCATATTGGGCAATCGTCGTCGGTATTATCGAGCTCTTATCAGCATACGGGAGGCCGTGCATGTGTGGGAATTGCCGTTTACAGTACGACTACCAACAAATTTAGCTTATAAGGGACTGTCCCGTTAATAGAGCGTTTGATAGATATGATACGCGGATGGCATGAATTACAAGATTGGCTTCATTCATTGAATTTCATTTTTTCAATATTAGCATCGCTGAATCTGTGCATATTGCCAGCGTCAGTATACCTAATTTTTGAATCACTCAGTCATAAAAAATCAGTAAGTCGTCAGTAATCAGTCAATCCAGCTTGTTAGTCAGATGATCATTGAGTAAAGCGATGGCTACTTTACGACGTGTCCAATGGAGTTTTGGAGGCAAGATGAAAAAACATGTTATCGCACTGTTATTTTATTACACAACAGTCGTGCACTTCTAATTAACCTATTCTAACGTTACGAACAAAACGCCATCAACTTTATCCGATAAAACTCAAAAATACACCAGGAAAATGAGAAAAAAACAAGATCACAACACGTGTTTTCCAACTTCCCGCCAAATAAACCAAGTCTATCTTCAGTTTTGATTTGACTAGTTACCTAATTGACAATTTGGCATCTAGTTAAAAGACATTTTTTTCTATGAAGCATTTTACTATCAAGACTATTATATTCACACTAGAGAACTAACTTTCCTATAACCTACCTAACCTAACCTACCTACCTAATTAAAAAAAATACATAGGACAGAGACGCAGACTTAACTTACATCTGTTTTTAAACAATGTTTATTGTTATTCCTATGTTAATGCTAACTTAACATGATACAGACTCAGACATTGTATACTATGTACTTACCTACACTAAGCAGCATGCTATAATATAACCTACTTACATGTTATTTAAATAATAGCAGTTTTGGAAACAACACTAATCTGTTTAAGTAAAATAGGTACCTATTTTACCTTCCTACTAACCGTGCTAGGTAGTACCAATTCTGCTCGGATCTTGCTGGTTTTGATACCTTTTCATTATTGTAGAGACGATTTTATTGCATTGGACGGATGGATGGATGGAATACATATTTTACAACTTTGTAACTATACCGTTAGGTACTTACAACGATTTTGTTTAGGTCCAAAATTGATTAGATTAGTATTATTTAAGTGCATTGCACCAAAAGCGTTTACAGGTAGGTAGATAGATAGGCAGGTAGGCAATTTCATGGTTCAACCGGGGAAATATCTACGACCGCTGCAGACATTTCTGCCGTTAAGAAATTCTAGGTATTTGGTGGAAAGGTGATTTACCTTCAAGATGCGACCATAATATGACCTCACGTAAGACTCAGGCTCGTTTGATGTTTTATGTAGAATCCATGGACTGCAGCAACCGCTTAGCACCACGTGGTCAGCATTTGTCTGTTACTCCATTTCAATAAAAATACAATGTCATACTGTTTTCGCAGGTTTGAATGAAAAAGCGTAATGTCCCGTATTTAGCGTGTAACAGTTGGCAGCCTTAGTTAGTACGGCGCGTATCGGTCGCATTCCACACTATTATGTTCGAGCGAAGTGTTCGAGATTCTTTGCCATGCTCGCCGATACCGCGGTACTCGTAGCGGCGAATTTTTTTGCGAGCGAGTTCGCAAATCAAACCGGTAGGTACTTATACGCACTTATTACTCTATCTCTATGCCATTGCAACGCTGATGAGCGATTCTCGCACGTAATTACCTACATACGTACGAAACATGTTAATAAAATATTTGGACGGTTTCACGTTCATTGACTTTGCCAGAATTTATTGTGCAGTTTGTTGCACATGTATATAAAAATATGAAAAATTTGGTAAGTAAATTGAATAAGTTCACATAATAAACATATAGATATTCGTAGCAATAAATGCATACAATACATAAAACATTATAATATTAAGGTAAAATAACAAAAACAACAAGTTAATGAAAACAATACTTACAATGTTTTCCCACGTTGCCCCTATTTGCGATTGCAGTGTTTATAACGTTTCACCATATGACGACAAACTTATTAACAAACACGATTAGTTCAAATTTAAGTTGAATAAATATTTCAAGACTGTAAGTTAGATGCGAAAACTTCATAACAGGGTTACAAAACCGGCGAAGAACGAAAATCAATAAGAAACGATCGCAAAAACTCCGTAAGTGAGCAAGCTACCGTCGAGCAAACACGTCTTGTCAGAAATTCCTGCGTCGTAGAATAATAACCTCAGATCTACCGTTTAATATCCATTGTCCGACAAAAACACTGTTGTATTATTTGTTGTTATTTCATAAAATCCAACTATCGCGCCACGACTCTGTTGACGAAATAGTCGCGTTTGACATTTGAGCCGAGCCCACTGCGATTGGAATCCGCGGAATGTCAAATATTTTCAGTGCTGCCATCTATGTGAAGGAATCTCGTTTATTATGAAGGAAGGCGGCATACTGGATTGTTAACGATTATGTTTAGCAAATT
This sequence comes from Pyrgus malvae, assembly GCA_911387765.1. Taxonomy (NCBI): domain Eukaryota; kingdom Metazoa; phylum Arthropoda; class Insecta; order Lepidoptera; family Hesperiidae; genus Pyrgus; species Pyrgus malvae. The sequence continues at coordinate 17,910,543 of OU426951.1, read as the reverse complement.
AGTGCACCAAAACAAGGTCTTAGTAAGAAATAAAGTGAATGTGAGTATTCAAATATTCTATTATATTCGTTGAACACGTAATTTTAAGGTAAGTCTCGTAAGGAAAATATGAAAGTGAGGCGGTGCGCTTGTCGAGCGTTGGAATGCGCCCAAGTTAGTGCCGCCGTCGAGAGACTCCACTGCAGTGTGACCAGATTATTTTTTACGAAAATACCGAAGCACCTCAAAAAAATACTGAAATATACCAACTTGCACAGGGAAAATATACCAATAAAAATACTGATTTTCAAAATTTTTAAGTTTATCATCATCACAGTACGTCAAAATTGTATTTTAACATTCTATTTGAAGGATTAAACTTAACACAACCTCCTTGATCTTTTACACCTTGCTTTGTTTTTAAAATTGCTGATACATTTTTGTTTATAAATCTGTTTCTTTGCTCCGTTTTTAGGGTTCCGTAGCCAAAATGTTCCATACATGAAACTCACACAAAAAATTTTTTTTTCATCAAACCTATTCGTGTAGGGTGTCTATAGATAGGTCTTTTAAAATGACATAGAGTTTCCTAAAATCATTTTTTCTCTCCCCCCCCCCCCTCTAACTTTTAAAGTAAGAAAGTGAAAAATCTATCAAAAATATATGTTTTAGATCTCAATAAAAACTTTCGACGAAAATTGGATTTACTGAAACTAGTTAGGTAAATTTTTGTACTTGAACGTGCCATCACTGTTATTTGCATCAAGTAAAATAAAAACAAAAGGAAAAAGCTCTATTTATATGATGACAAAAACGTAATACAAATTTGGGGAAATTCCCGATTTATCGAAAGAATTACCTCAAAGACTAAGTTGAGTGCAGAACAGAAACTTACTTAAACCGTACTAGATGATTCGATACTATTAACAATTTTACTTCGGCGGACACCTGCCATGTCCTATCTGTACATTCTGATCTTTGCCTCCTAAATGAAATAATGAAATTATAGACGCGGGCGGGGACGATCGCTACGGTGCTGCCATAACTTTTTATCCAAAATATACCCAAAAATACTGAATTCCGCCAAAATACCTACAAAAATACTAATGCTTGGAAAAGTCGATAAAATATACCGAAAAAGTATTAAAATACTGAATATGGTCACACTGCTCCACTGGCGCAGGCGTGATGGTAGGCCGCGTCTGCTACAGGGTTATCGACACATGCCGTGGAGGCGAAAAGTAGGGTCGCCACTCAACCACAGTAAGTAAGCTTTAGGTAGGTATATCGTGTAGTACTACACTATAATTATCTGTACTTACTCTCAATGACGAAGATAAGTTAAATATTCAGTAGGCCACTAATCGTGTTTTATACTTACTATAGTTGTATGTATTAGAAACAAAATTTTGGAACACCTAGTCTAAGAAAAAAGACGGACGGACGATAGTTAAAATACTATTTACCTACTTAGTTTTAAAATAATACGGACCTCAACCTTCAAGTGATTTATAAAAAAGAGAATTCGTTATAGGTAGATAGGTGGGAACTTCAACCTACCTACCTAATCAGTTATCATGAAAGAATGTTAGAGACTCCCTACTAGTTGTGCATTCACCGAAGCATAACAGACCCTAATTGTTTCGGTTCGTTACTTTAAATAAACACTTTTTAAGATAGTAATTAACGTACGCTTTTCTTTAAATTCCATCTTCGTTCATACATAATATTCCTCGTATCTTAACCGAATCAAGGAGAAGCGAGTTTGAAGGAATGTTGCATGACGTCGGAGTTGAACGCCATCTACAGAAATGTCTTGGGACTTACTTGTTACATAAATGTCAGTTAGTTGTAGAGTCCTTCAAGAGATGACGCTTATTGCCATAATAATCACAAACAAAAAAATGCGTCCAAAAATAAATTTAAAGGCTTAAATTTAAATTAAATTAATTTTACGAGGCGTGGATTCGTTTGGTCGACATGGTTTGTCCTGTACCAGGAGCGCCGGCCGTTTATATCGCCATGGTGCCATCAATGATTTGATCCGGAGGTCTCTTGCCACCGTCTATGGTCAGTCAATCAGATGGTCAATCAGATGGTGCCGGTGGAACTTTAACCTTCGTCTGGTGGTATAATCATGGAATGGTGATGTAGGCATCAATTTGAAGAGTTCCTCGGAGCACTCACCCATAGTAAAGTCGGTAGAACACGCAGAGCAAGCCTATGTCTCTTCGCAAGCTAAGCGGTTCTAGCCTGTCAGTCAATCTTGGGTCGTTGACGATTCGGACTGCGCGCTTTTCAACGGAGTCAAATGGGTGTAGCTGGTACTTCGGTGCTCCTGCCCAGAGATGGGAGCAGTACTCCATGTGGGGTCTGACCTGGGCCTTATACAGCGTCAGGAGTTGCCCCGCAGTGAAGTACTGCCTCGCTCTGTTGAGGACACCAAGCTTTTTTGATGCCAATTTGGCTTTGTACTCCAAATGACTCCGGTACTGCACTTTACTCGTAATGTCAACTCCCAAGATACCGACACTTTCACCGATGGTGAGCGCGGTGTCCTTGAACAGGGGCGCTATAATAAATGGGGCTTTTTTAGCGGTAAACGCGCAAACTTGTGTCTTCGTGAGGTTAAACTGGACAAGGTTAAGTCGACCCCATTCCGAGACCCGCTCCAGAGAGTTCTCGACTTCAGACACAAGTTTGATTCTGCTTTTCTCCACTTGTGACCTAGAGGCATTGGCTCGACAGGTGTATAGTGCGTCCACCGTACTATCATCTGCATAGCAATGTATACTGCGTGATTATTGCAGGATGTCATTGATATGCAGAATGAATAGTGTAGGGGACAGCACTGAGCCTTGGGGAACACCGGCGTTAATGTGCTTCATATCTGAGCAGCATCCGTCAACAACGACCTTAATCTGCCGCTCAGATAAAAAGCTAGCCACCCACTTGCATAGCCTCAAAGGAAGACCGTAAGATGGAAGCTTCGCGAGAAGGGCCTTGTGCCAGACCCGGTCAAAGGCCTTTGCGATATCCAGGCTGACTGCCAAAGCCTCCCCGTTACCCTAGATGGCTTCAGCCCAGCGGTGTGTGAGGTACACCAAGAGATCACCGGCCGACCGGCCCTGGCGAAAGCCATACTGACGATCGCTGATCAACCGATGTGTCTCGAGGTACCTAAGGAGCTGTGTGTTTATAACACGCTCCATCACCTTAGAGAGCAGGGAGGTTATCGCAATAGGCCTGTAATTGGACGGGTCACTGCGGTCACCCTTTTTCGGAATTGGGTGTACTAAGGCTACCTTCCACGAAGACGGTACTTTACTTGTGGTGTAGGAAAGCGAGAATAAGCGCGTTAAGACGGGAGCCAACTCGGGAGCGCACGTCTTTAGTACGATCGCGGGGATATCAACGATCAGGAATCATGGTCGGCCGATATGAAACAATTCTGCATGGATATGTCGACCAGACTTGTCTTCGCTTCGGGTGACCATTGCAGAGGGCTGGCAGTTACTTTGCTCAAAAAATCAGTCTTTTGGTTCAACGAGGGAATGCTGCCAGCGTTCTGGGTACCATGCCGCAATCGGGTCTTTTGGATGGCATATACATTTTGTAAAATTTGTTTAATATTATGTTTTTCCTTTTTAGTAGTTTTTTATTGTAATTTATGTTGAACGAAAAATAAATTATTATATAAGGCTTAACTATAGATTTATATTTGCTTGACTTTGGCTTGTTATTAATCGGGCGTTAAAAGGTCGTAGGTATACGAAATTTTGCCGATTTCGCTGATTTATCTAATTTTACATAATATGAGATTTTGCAGTCAAAATACAGTATTTCCATAAGTTTGATTGCACAATATAACTGATAGTTAAATAATAATAATTAGCCACTTTTTTATTTTTATTACGTTATTTACAGGATTATTATTTAATTCGACTTTTGGCGGGAAGTCGGAAAGGACATACTCGTTTTGTAAGTATATGTATAATATGTTTTTTCAGCTTGCCTCCAAAACCCCATCGGCCACGTTCTGGTAAAGTAGCCCTAGCCATCGATTTACTTTAACTGACTGACTAGCTAGACTGACTGATTACTGAGGAATTACTGGTTTTTGTGATGCAAAAATTATCCTTGACGCTGGCAATATGCACAAAGTTTGCGATGCCATTATTGAAAGAAAAACACATGTAGGATTATTTAATTAGAGTTTTGGTGAAGTTTTGGCAGGAAGTCTGAGGCGACAAGTTGTGCTTTTGTTTTATTTTCATTTTCTTAGTGTATTTTTGAGTTATATCGGATAAAGTTCATGGCATTTTGCTCGATATAGATTAATGACGAGATTAGATAGTATAGATTAGTGTTCGAGTGTTGTGAAATAAAATAACAGTGCGAAAACATGTTTTTTCGGCTTGCCTCCAAAACTCCATCGGATATGTTCTGGTAAAGTGGCCATCACTTTACTTGAACATTTGACTGGCTAGACTGCGGTGATACCTGACGACTAACTGATTTTTTCCTACGACTACAAAGTGATGCAAAAAACTTACTTGACGCTGGCAATACGCACAGAGTTTTCGACGCCATCATTAAAATTGAAAATTAAATATTGAATGGCTGAAAGGATTTTTATTCAATGCCGTAAAATGATATAAAAAAAAAGTTTTGGCGGGAAGTCTGAAAGGACAGGTTGTGCTCTTGTTTTATTTTTATTTTCTTGGTGTATCATCGAGTTACATCGCATAAAGTTGATGGCATTTTGTTTGATATAGGTTAACGACAGTGCACGAGTGCTGTGAAATAAAATAACAGTGCGAAAACATATTTTTTTCCTGCTTTACTCCAAAACTCCATCGGACACGTTCTGGTAAAGTAGCCATCATTTTACTTTGAACATCTGAATGACTAGACTGACTGATTACTGACAACTGACAAAAACTTGATGCATAACTTATACTTGACGCTGGCAATATGCACAGTTTACGATGCCATGCAATAATGCTGAGAAAGCTATTTAACGAGTTTTTAAATTTCATTGTATCATAAAACTTGTAGAGTATTTGCAAAGGTAAGTATCTACATAATTCTAATTCTTAACTTTGCCGGAATTTAACGACGAGAATTCTATGCAAGGACTGCAAGAAGCTGTTTGGCCTAGCTCTGCGTTTGAACATTAATTAAATCGCTAGCTCCAGGCCTCCCGAAAAATAATGGGGAAGGCCAGTGCCCATTTGCTTCAGCACTTGTTTCACTTAACTCCGTAGAACGCATTTTTGTTCTATGTCCACCTTTTTTGAATCAAGGGTTGCTGTCAGAGAAATCGCTAGAGAAAAATCTGCAAATAAGAACCTACTCGTAAACTAAGTACAAGAATTGACATGAAAGTACTATTTAGGTGAGTATATAGGTATTGAAAGAAAAAAAAACAGTTGAATTATGACATAATTTTTATTGTTCTTAAACAACATTTTTTGTATATAGGTATATATCGGAAAATAAACAACACATTACATACCGTGTAACAAGGAGAACATAAGATTTCCTTAAAACAATGCAATATTTTATTTTGCTCAAACCTAAGCTCACTATACACAGTGATTCATTCAGATGTGGGACCGTAGGATAAAAAATTTCGCTTCTGATTTTAGATTATTATTAGAAATAAAATACCATCATATTTTTTTTGCGCAGTGTAGGTACCTATACGGGTAGTACGTAATAGACAACTTTGTTTTATATATTTATTATATTGCCATAATTATTTTATGCATTAACTAAGAAATAAAATAAGAAAATTTAACATTACGTATATAAGTATGTAGCAAAGTGGAGTAAATTCCAGTAGCTCCTTTCCATTTGAGAGGAGAGACCCGTTCGTATCCAGTAGTAGGACGCAAAAATGGTTCCAGACAGCCAGTCATCCAATATTATTAATTTTTATTGACTGTCTATATTGTGCGCTTTTTTGTTATAAATAAATACATATAACATGTTTTCCAAGCAGCAAAATGTAGTCGAGTTGTCCGTGGAACCAAAATTTCTAAGGGCCTCGTTCACCATCTCCACGTAAAGTGTTGATTAGTTACGTCCCAAGTAAAGTTAATTGGCAAGTAAAAGCTATAAGTACGGGTCAGTTTATCATATTATGATATTTGAACATCGTGAAATTGAAAGTGAAGTTACGGATTACTTTAACCGACAATTAGCGTATTTGTCACTTTACTTGAAGGTGGTGAAAGAGACCCTAGAGTAAATATACTATAAGGTCCCTCTATCTCCAAGCTTATATTATAAGTGCTGGAGGCCAATAAGGAGGCATGTTAATTTTGCTGCTTGGGTACCGTAACATTGGCGTTGGCCACACAATTCAAATGGTTTTATACACTAAAAGGAAAGAAGCCCAAGGAAAAAATACCTATAAGTTTTCAGTTCCGCAATCCTTCAAAAATGTTCGTAACCACGTAGCTACCTACTTACATGATAACATTTAGCAACAGAAAAATTTATTCCCAACAATTCCAGGTATGAGATTTTTATAGAGCATAACTATCGAATTTATTCGGAGTTTACCTAATGTCCCCATCTGAACGAATCACCTCGTATAATTAATATTATACGATACGTTTATATTATATCATGTTCCTGAATAAGTAAGTAAACAACAATAATAAAACATTTAAATATTTTACTTCTTCACAAAGCGTTAGTCAAGTTTTCTATAAAATAAAAAAACAACATCACTTGTAGGTAAATATCGGAAAATATACAACGCGCAACATACTAACAGGCAGAATTACATAAGCAACGAATAACTATTAATTCTCTGAACAATTCAATATTTTATTTTGTTCTAAACCTAAGTTCAGTGTATCTTACTTACATTTTTTAAATCTCTTGATCTTGGTAAGTAGACCATAATTTAACATTTCATAATAATATTTCTTTACCAACTCGGAGCGTCAATTTTATTAAGTTATCAATAAAACAAAACAGAAATATAATACCAAGGTGCACCTTACACTAGAGAATTTCGAAAAAGATGTTTTTCAATATTTTGAATTTTTCTACCAAATGAAAGAATATTCCTGTATTTCGGCAACATTAGTATGTTTACCCTATTTACTGTACACAAAGCATTGGCCTATGCAAATTGGTAATGTTTGAAGTTACCTATGTGTCACAGAATATTAACTTGCAACTGATTTTCGCCTTATTTATGTGTTATGTGACCGAAACAGAAAGATAATCCTCAAGTCCATGTGAGGACTACGTAAGTATATCCGAAGTCTATGGTGAGGACCATGTGCCATAAAATAAGCGTGAAAAAATCTTAATTACTTACCCTAATCAAATTAATATGATTTGTCATTACCTCAACATATAACAAATACTACGTAATACTTCGAAAGAAAAATATATTTGTTTCATATTAGGAATACAAAATTTATTTTTCCCGGTCATCACCTTTAGGTGCCTGTTGAAAAATAATTCAAAGTAGGTATTAAAAATCGTAAATGAAAATATAATGCATCGTTTTATAAGATAATTATCATTAATTAAATAGAGGGGATAAATGATAAACGTAGGAATTATAAAGCTACTTTTAATAATTAACCAAAATGTAAAATTCTGGGCATATCATTCGAATTTCTTACGAATTCATGATCTGAATTTATTATTCCATTGCACTCTATATAATTTATTTGCAGGTGTTGCTATTGTGATGCGAAGCCAGTCCTAAGCTGTCCTATAGAGTCTACGTAAGTAAAAAAAAACTGTAGGCTGTTTGGTTGTTTTGACAGTTGCAGTTCATAATTACATTGGTGGGAGATTTATGAACAATGGTTTTACAATATAATGTACAGAACTGTAGATGATCGAGAAGATTTTGGGCAATAAAACATATTTTAATTTAAAAGAAACATTACAGTAATTTTAATGATAAATGATATGTAGTAGAAATTCGCTAAGAGTTGGTAATATTGCATTTCAAATGCAATAGGTACCTATAATACATACCTTAATAAAAATAATATTCGCATGTTTTAATAGCTTCGCTTACTATCTACACTAGAGGGTAATACTCATACATAAGAAAGAAATATAAATATAATAAAATTGATTTTAAAACCCTTTTTAAATACGATGTTTAAGTAAATAAAATTATACTAGGTATGTCCGACTTTGAAAAAAAGAAATAAATAAAATTATGCTCACCTAGACCCTAGCTACATATGCTATTACTGTACGATATAAAATAGGATTTTGCCTTATTTGGTTTTATGTGTTTTAACAATTCGATAAAGAACAAACAATAACATCTACTTCTGCATAACGGCGTCGAGGTTATATTAATAGGTCTGCTTTTAAAGTAATGAACATTATAATTAAATATTTCTGGAGCATATTTTTTAACACAGGCTTGTTGATGTAATGATTGGTACAATAAGTTATTCCTATCGGTCTGTATTAGTCGCTCCGGCGATAAAATTAAGGAACCCGTTCAAATATGCATTCAAATATATGTACGTGCGCGATTAAATTACGATTCTATTCTACGTGTGCCTTCTACCTACTTCATTTAAAAATCAAGATTTAGGTACTTTATAATTAAATTAAATTTATTTTATTTAAATAAAATTATCGCCAGTTCATTGATTTAAACAAAGTCGTTGAATATATAAACCTAAAAAATATGTTTTTCAGATGCCGGGCATACTACAGTTGCAATTATTGATGTAAGATTCGTGATACAATAAGCATCCCAAACTACCTACCTGCAAATTAAATAAATTATTTAGGTTGATAGCGTCTCGGCGACTCTAGACTAGACTCTATTGCTTTTAATCTTTATTTTTCTATATAAATCCTCTATAAATCATGAAATATCATTTACGAACAAATGTTTTATAGACGTGTAGCCGCTTTTCTAGGTACGTTATCCACGGGTAAAAAATCATTAAATCAAAAAATCAAAAGGTTGTGTTACTTTATTATTCTTTTACTTTAATTTCTATTCATAAGTACTAGGTACCTTACGAGCAAAATTTCCTAACGATAAATTGGTTGTTTTATCATAGGTATACAAATATTTATTTCATATATTCATAATTAATAATTATACTTAAAACTTCAAGGGGACGGTTTTAACATGTTAAATAAAATATGATTAATATAGATAGTTAACGATAATATTCAATTTTTAAGTAATTCAAAGTCAATGAGTAGGACAAAATAGATACACAGTTTTTCCGTCTTTCTTACGTAGTAAAAAATGTTGAGCACTCATTATATCTTTAATATAAATATAAATAATAAAGGCGCGTGAAATATGTAATTTACCACGTTATGAGCAGCTAACATTTGTTTTCTTCAATATAACAGGCTAGAACGGGATAAATTTTCAATCGGGAGGAAATAATTTTTTTACATATTTGGTCGGTTCACTTCTCATTATCAACAGTCCTCAACCTACCCTTGGAGCCGCAGCTGCCGTTCGCAACGCTTCATGGTACAGCTCTCTGAAGCATATCACGAGTTATCACCTAAGAGGAACTTGGTCATCAAAACTTTAGCTGGCTCACGGACCATATGGTAAATGAATTGTTTTATTTTTTTTATTTAGAGTTCATATGTGTTAAGTAGTAATGTCTTAAGGTAATAAGCAGATGACTCAGTTATACGGATGCAAAAAACTGTAATAGACGTATAGTTTGTTAGAAGGACAGTCAAATAAAAAACCTAATTCTATTAAATAATTAGGTACCTACCTATATGTACTCATATTACGAGTATATATACCTACTTACATATTTCCTTATAATTTTCTAAGTGTGAATATAGTAATATTTCTTTCTTGCTTACAATGGCTTGTTCCTCTTCATTTTTTCTCTAAAATTAAACCTGACTAAATACTAGTAGGTAAATATAAATGAGATGTGATAGAATACAGTAAATTAGCAATAGTTGACAAATAAATATACTTAGATGGAAAAGATAAGGGTTTCTTTCAGAGAAATCTCCATTATCAAATTTTTGCCATTTATTTTTAAATATTTTGTTATGTGTCGTTTGTGGTCGATAAAACACATTTTATATATCATGATTAAAACTAATAAAGTAAAATCGCCCAGTTAAACTTAATGTTTCATAAACCTACTGAAATGTTAATTATATTATCAATAACTTCAAGTTAATACTACATTTCAACTAACTTGTCACATACAACAGATATTAATGATATCTAATTGTTTGATCTATGACATACATACACATATACTTAATATAATTAATATAAACCATCTGTAATCAAATCAATCAGAATTTAAAATAAAAAATAAAAAGCTTATGTAGCTTAGTTATCGATATAAGCCTACAACAAAAATATTTACAAGTACAATAAAGAAAAAACAATATAAAGAAAAGATAATAGCTTGCTAGTTAATCTATTTATTCATCATAAGAATGCGTCCACCGTCATATTATACGAATTTGCACAATTTATTTCTACATAATTCCTGAACACTCAGAAACGATATTTCATTCGTTTTATTCATAAACTACGTTTACAAAATGTTTTTTAAATGCATAAAATATATAAGTGCCTAGCTATTTTGCTATGTTACGTCTTCATTATAAGTCGTGCCTATTACATTTACTGTGACACATTTTGGTGTTTTTTGCATACTTGCCTAATATTTCGATACGAGCTTAAAAATTATTACGCTTTTCAGACGTACGTACACGTAAGTAAGTACATATATACGAATACTTTTTAGAAAAACCGATCTAAAAATGGTAGTGGCAATTTTTTGAAAATCGGAGCCGACCGGAGGTAGTATAGGAATTTCCAGCAACATACACACATTCGCTCCTTCCATAAATTCAGTCGAATAAATTCGTGAAATATATCAAAAGACATCTTACAATGCTTTTAATAAAACTTCCCTAATTTACCATTCCAATACCATTCATTTATCATCGAGAAATTCTACGTACCCTGTTAGGATACCTCCGGTGTCTAAGTGTCTCTTATAAATGAAAATTAAACTAAGTAAGTGTATTTGAACAATTAATTTAAATTTAACAATCGATGATTTTTACTCTGTTGCCAACTCAAAGCTATTTTTCATGGACGTTTAAATACGTTCACGATGCAATTCGATTTCCTATTTAATAAAAATATGCATACAAGGATTTTATGGGATGGATGTTCTGCTTAAATTATTGTTTTAAATTCGAATATATACGTAAGTTAAGATAGTTGCTATGTAGAACGTAGGTACAAATGTTTTGTTTCCATTCAAATCTATTCAGCTGATTTAAAACAGTCAGATTTTTCGTACAATAAGATCATCAAGATCTTATATAAATAAGTAAATTAATAGCACTTAATTACTAAACTGTAATTTAATGCAATTATGTTTAGTTTTACTACCTACTTTAAATTAGAATTAATGCTTTTTAAAAGTTTACTCTTTTGACAAAACGAAGTTGTGATTTTATAATTGTTACATGTTTAAATGGTCTTTATGCTTTATAATTTATTGTTACGCAGTCTAAATAAGATAATAAAACACAAAAAAATTCAATCTTATAGCCTAAATGACTAGAAAAATCAGAGAATTAATAATCGTTTTGAGATCATTCATACATGTATTTTATGTATGAAACTAACCTACTTACATTAACCCGCTCACATTAAGACCGTTCTTGCAATTTTTTTGCAAACAATGGCTTCAAATTTATCTTCGATAAATTCATCGTTTGTCCCGATACAATTGTTATTAATATATTAAAATAATGGTAGTATATATTTAAAAAATGATATGTCGCGACAATAAGTTTCTTATAATAATATATTAATAAATAAAGTAACCCTTGAAATATGGAAGGATTGCGGTTATAAGATAAATAAATAGGCCATTTTAAAATTTCCGGACGAATAGCATTTAGCAAATAAATAAGTACAAAATGCGATATAATACTCATTAATAGAAATAGTATAAGAATATGACATACAACAGATACCAATTCCGGCAATAAATTACGTGCCATGTCGTCTAGCTCGTTCACAGCTAGAATATGATAATAATAGACTATTACATGTTACCTTATTGCCTTACCAAACTTTATGTTGACAATGTCCAAATATGATTAAAAAACATTTGCAAATAAAATATTTCACTAAGCTTGAAAATGCGATTTATTTTGGACATTGCCAATTACGCACCACATAGCAGTTCTTTACAAAAACATCTGCCTCACAAAATGTAACGGACGTTCATCCGAAGACAGGGGTCTACGAGTTTCGTATACGTCTTCATCTTGAGCGTATCCTGCGCAAGGGGTCATTCTCAGAGGTCTCGTCGAGGATGAGGCACCACATCTGTGGCACTGTGTTCTTCTAACACCTAAAGGCCTTCGCCACCACCATACCCCTTCAACTGATGCCTCATAGCTGGCCTTATCAGACCTCCTAGCGTCGTAAGTGGACCAATTATTCCATGACGACGTATCGCTGTCGCATGGAGTGACTGGGGCGCTTCGATGTGGCTTTGGATCGTAAAGCCTGTTGCTCTCCTCTGATAGTGACCCGCGTCTCTGGAAAATAGATTGATATCTTTCTTCAATAACATTCGGAGACATGAAATATCCGTAATAAATTTATGAATAAGAGATCTTAGAATTACACTTTTTAACACGCTTTTATTAACTTGACCTGTATGTATGTATGTAACGGAATCTTGTAACTTCATTTTCACTTACTTCTAGGAGTCTGATTAACTTGAAAATTTGCACAGAGATCAAGGGCCGATGACAATACAATAATCTCATAACTTTATATTAAAGTCCTAACTAGGATCATCAGGATAAAAAAATATACGAGAGGCGGCTGATAAGTTCGTGGCCTAAGGTACTTAATGAAACAAATATAAAGTATTATATTTTAACACGTCTAAGCGTCTGATTAACTTGCAAATTTGAAAACAGGGGTCAAGGGCCGATGACAATACAATAATATGAGAATAAAAATCCAACTAAAAAATTAAAAATAAATAATGTAGTTTAAAAAACTAAAAAACACGCTTTTGTGAAAATACGAACTAAAAAGTAAAAAAATAAGAAGAAAATGTATTTTCACAAAAGCGTGTTTTTTAGTTTTTTAAACTACATTATTTATTTAAAAATTAATGCAATGATACAAGAACGTTAACGGAGGTCACATTTCACTTGTTCGTCTTGTTACATTTGTAGACTGGTCGATTAGGGTGTACGCATCTCCACCAACCGGCATTCGAGCCGTTCCAGCTTAGGACGCCCCAATAATGGGAGAGACCCGTGGTTGCAGGGTTGCAGGCGTTGCATTGCAGCTAACCAGAACGTACGCATAGCGTACCTTTTTTTTTTTTTGGTATCGGGGGGGAAACCTTCAAAAGGTACCCGACACCTTGGGAGAGGATACCGGGTTATGTGGGATTTGACCGCACTAAAACCCCCTCGGTGGCCTGCCTCTACGTTTGTGAGGACTCCGGGATCTCCATAGGAACGCATCGGTGTCCTCCACGCGCGGCGCCCCATAACGGGCCCATCTTCGGGAGAGCAGATATGCTCTCCTGCACCTTCAGGTGTTCACGGCGGCATGCGGCCACGCATACACCGCCGTCCCTCTCGGGGCTGCTGGCTGGACGGGTCAAGCTCTCACTCTCACCGTCCGCATCCCCGGAAGCCCCCTTTTAGTCGCCTCTTACGATCAGGCAGGGGATACCGTAGCTCTATTCTTAATCCCGAAGCTACAGGGACTACGCATAGCGTACCTAACTACGTCAACGACCCCAGTGAGGGTAAATATTATATATGCTACGCTAAGAAAAAATAAAAATTATATATATTTATAATATTTCTTTATATTATTTTATAGTCCTTTTTATTACGCTTACCCGCATTACGTTGAAGTTGGGTAGTCTAAAGCGTCACACTTCCTGTAGGAACTTCACCGGACAGACGCCCTGGCGGTTGTCGCCGGAGCGAATCATCACCATTCCGTCCACTTCATCACCCACTTGGATCACGATCTGATCACGAAGAAGCATCATCCCGTTGTTATCTCCGTCAGATACCTGTAATAATTGAAATAATATATTACACAAATAATTAGGTAGTTCCTGGACGACCGAGCGTTGCTCAGATAAAAACAATTTATATTCTTGGTTTCATTTCACCACGCCACGCCATCTAAAATAGCTCCCAATAATAAAATATTTTCACAAAAAATAAAAAATAAACGCAATATGGTTTTGATTGAGGTTTGAATCCGGGTCTCTAGTTTCGCAGTCAGCCGACTTAACCATTCGGCCAATGAAGCTTATTAATTCAGTGAACGAAATTTTTATAGAGCTCTTTCAAATCAACATTGTCATTTCTTTGAACGTCGGATTGACGGATGGCGTTTGATTGCGTTAAACGCCACAATAATATATAAATACTCTCCAATAGATGTCAGGAAGAGTCGTATTTTCCAGTTTATATTTAAGTTGATTATTGATTTGCTTTTTTTTTAATTTAAAAAAAATAAAAACTTGGCTGGATCGATTTATCACCCCCGAAACCAGGGTTCTAAATTTCATCAAAATCGTTGGAGCCGTTTCCGAGATTCAAAAAATGTATTTAGGTATATACCTAAACGAGCAATTCTTGTATATACAATTGCTAGAGAATAATACCTCGTGAATCTAGTATTTAGATTCACAGGATAATTAGGTGATACTGTATTTTAAAAGTTGCAATTGCATCGATTCAGTAAAAAAACAATCTAGTCATCAAAACATCAAACATCTCAGCTCACCCGGAAATATAAGGAGTTTTGTCGTTTTTGATGATGGTGTAATTTATTCCATAAATTGCATAGATCTTCAAACGTCGTACAGAATATGTAGTTTTAGTATTATTAAGTTATAGTTATGACAAATGTATACCTGGACGTACCATTACCTGAAGATTATGAGTAACTTGCAGGGGTCGTTCCCCAGCTTGCAGCTTAGTGCAGTACTTGGACGGGAAGTAGCCGATTTTACCCAAGCATTTGCCCTTCCACCAGTTCGGGTCTGTAGTATCGATGACGGTCACCTTGTATCCCGCCTTTAAATCAAGTTCGTCAGCATGACGAGACTTGAAGTTGTATAAAATCACGTAAAGATTTGTCGGCAAAAGACGTTGATGCTTCTGCAATGAGACATTTTCTACGTAAATACAATACAATTATCAAATTGTACAGAAAATTGCTCCTAAAGGTAAATAATAAATAAATAAACGTTTCACACTTATAGCCCCACAGTAGGATAGATATATTCTGTGTCGTGGGTACCACGGACACATACAGACAGAAACAGAAACACAAACAGCCAGACCGTGAACAGAAATTTAAACTCATCATTCAAATTTCTGCTTCACTGGGAATCGAACCCGGGACCCTCCGCTCGGCAGTCCGGTATGGTAATCATTGCACCACACGGGTCGTAGGTCTAGAAAAAACGCTGTAAAAACGCTTAGGTTTATTACGAGTACTTTATTACTTGGGAATAGTGAACTTGTTAAAAATAGGAAACAAAAAACAATCAATGAAAATAGTATCCATCGTGTTTCACAGGCCAACGTAGAAACGTGAACGAAGAAACGGAGATAGGAAAACTTACGCTCGGTTGCTTTACAGGTGAAGGACACGGACTGGCACTGTTCGAAGACAAGCTGCGTTCTGGCTCATCCGGCAGCTCCACACTGCTCATTCGTCCTCCTTTAGCACTAAGGAGCCTTCTGCTATGCACTGGCGACGATGGTGCTATACCGCAATTACATCAATGAATGTTCAACAATTCAAACTTTGAAAAAGTGAATGGTTCACTTCCTCAAAATTTTAATTGATATTGGTGTTTTGTTGTAAACACCATAGGAAAAAGTTATTTGGAAATATTATGGACGCTGGTTATAAGATTGTAGGTTATTACACAGAAGTAAATTAGTTTTATAAAATCTTTCAATTATAATATTACATGAAAGGTGCATGTTACAAAATGAAGTTCATCAAAAAGTTAGTATATTTGAATCAAATAAAATAACGGCATTACGTACTATTATTATAAGCTTAGCGTTTAATGACATTAGGTACATTAAGATTGTAATAAGATTACAATATTAAGTACCTAGTTCATGCGACATGCTAAGCTAGTTATTGGCTTGTAAAGCAACCTCACAAAAATGAAAATGTAATGAACGAGCAATTTGAGCAAAAAACTGAGGTTTTTACTTGGAAATCTAATTTTTTTCGTCAATGATGGATGCTATTCGTAGACTTATAATTTATTTAGATATAGGCGTATAAAATTATGAATAATAATATCATTACTTTTTCATTTTTCATCTCAAATTCTTTTCATAGCATATAATATATTCACATTTATTTTATTTATGAACACGTCAAGACAAACAACAGATCGATAATCCTTAATGAATTTGGGTGCCTTCGGAGGTTATTGTCTAATCTCAAGGTCGACTATGGTGTCGACAACAACTGTGTTGACATATCAGATAAAAATCATAATAAGTAGTTGTGTAGCTACACATAATAATGTGTTTTATCAAAATAAAATACGAAATCAAGTATCGTTTATATTGACGTTTCGTTGAGCCGTTACAAACAAAGTAATACAAAACGTACATGAACGAGTGCAGTACTGAAATGTGTTACTATTTATTTTACTAGGCGCATATCTCATGCTAGTTGCTCTGGTATTACCTACAAAAAGAAAAAGAAACAATATAATAAACAGGTTTCATGCAAAACGTAATTGTGATAGTGGTAGGGCGAAACATGAATAGAGTGTTTAAGATTATTAAAATTAAATGACCACGTGAAGGGATACAAGATTACCACATTTTACTAAAAGGGACCGTCTAATTCGAAAATTAATAAAAACTGGAGATTAAAATAGAAGTAATAACAATAAACGTATCGTAGTTTTTACCAAAAGACGACGTCGAAAGCGTACCGCGTAAGGAAATTGGCTAGACAGTTAAGCTTACACCATTTGCTAGGAGACACAAAAAAGCTAAGCCAAGTTTTTAGGGTTTTAACATCGATGGTGCCCACATAACAAGACCCGATGACATAAAATGTAAACCAGAGTCCAAAAAACCAAAACAGATTAATAGAAGAGGAACTTTTAACTATTAATTAAATTCTAGGTACAGGTAATAAATTATGTAACAAAGAAAATCGTCCTTCACACCAGCGTGACCATTAATGTGTTGATAAACTGCCAATATTAATGATTTGTGTAGCCTTTGCATATGCTATGAGTACCTATAACAATATCATAAAATTGTGGTTCAAGGCATGTTGTTGACGTGATTTGATGTTTGTGATGGACGCTACTATGAAGGTATATAAAGGAATATTCTGTGAAAGCATATTTGTAAGTGGTGGTTGTTTGGACTCAGGCGTAAATGTTACTCGATGATCGTACAGATGACGCGGCTGCCCTGCGCGGGCTGGTCCCGTTGTGGACGGCGCCTCAGCTCCCCACACTCCGGCGAATCCAGTGACAGACTCTTCATCCTAAGGTTCAACTTTTGACGCCTCGGCGAGTGCGGCGCTATAACAGTCACTTGGCATGAGCATGAGGCATCTAAAACTTACCAAATCCTTGCATTATCCTAACTGATTTTACTATACGAAATGTAGTGTGTGAAAGTTATAACATGTTCATGATATTTATAAATGCTTTTGACTTTCTACGGCAATTTAATTATTATATAGCTACTTACTTCTAATAAAAAACTGAGCTGTAATTCAAATTTTTCAACATTATAATGTTTAAAAGTTAAATTTAATGTAACATATTGTAATCGAAATATTAAAAAGTGTTTTGTACAGGCAAGGCATTAATCACAAAATTTTCTACGTGACCAGCGTAATTTTAGATATAAGTAATTTAAAAATATCATGTGTTAATGAAATTGTAAATTTTGGGAATAATGCCTCGTATTGTTTGAAGTAATTATAATAAAGCTAGGTACTTAGAGTGCGTAAGCGTTGCAAATAAAATAAACTAATACTATACGTATACCAAAATAATTATTAATCAAATATAGAAACAGGATGCAGAAGAGGATCGTGTGTATAAGGTAAGCGAATTAAACCTGGAAGATAGAACTGGAACTACGGAAAGGAAATAAGCTGTTTTCAGAATTGAAACTGCATTTCTGGTCATGAATCTGGTTAGCTACAAAACTGATCACAATGTAGTCAACAATCAAATTGATGCAGCTTGTCACCAACAACTTTGATTTATATGGATGATTCGCGTCAATACAATGCTCATCGAAGCAACGAATCTCTCAACACAGAAATGTTCTACGGGGATTCGCTTATAAACGATTTTATTTTTTAGTACCAGGTGAAGGACTGGTGCGGTCTGCCTGTCTCAACATTTGGGCACTCTTCGAGTTCTTCATCGAACCTGTGTGGACAAAGTAAACAGGAACTAATCTATAATTTGTTTCATTTCGTATCTCTATTTCATTTTTCCGCGAAGTTTTGTCAGGGGCAAGTAATGAATCCGTGAATTATTAATGAGAAGGCTCTAAACGATGTGAGTAAGCTCTTTTTAATGAATTACGATTAATTTTCCTTCCCTTCACTTGCTCGGCGTGAAGAATTTGGAAAATATATTTTTTATCAAGCCACTGGGAGAGGTTATTAGTTTTTGAAAATCGTGGGTGTAAACGAAAGATGTATAGCAGATTTGTTGGCAAGATGTATTCGGTCAAAGACAAACGCATGCTATTATTAACACTCCGCTTCAGCATCAAGCCATGCACCACTTACATACATCCAAACGCCCAAGGAGCAAAGGCGTTAAAATTAATCATGAAAGGTATAGTGCAACTCTTGGGAATTTAAAAATAAAGAGATTAAATTCTGATTTTTATTGTAACAGTAACAATATACATATCACAGAACGCGGGGCGTTTCGGGGTAGTACTACACGTTAAAATATTCGAGAAGCGGCCGATGTAGGAGCCGAATTGCGGGCTGAGTCAGTGCTCTAACTGAGACGACGGTTTTTAATAATCTTTTTCCGAGAATTTAAACACAGCTTATCATTTTTTCTTGCGAACGCTTGCCGTAGGCTTGAGAATCGAAGGCGGAGGATCTCCGTTCTCCTTAATGAAACATAAAGGCTGCCCGAAAGGTCGCGTCGTTGTCTCCTCTGTTTCTGCAAAGTAACGTGTAAACAAAAAAATAAATAAAACATATACTTAAATAAACATTAAAAAAAGAAAACATAAATTATATAAAAACAATAAAAATAGAAACCAAGGTATAAGTAACAATGATATCGAAGTGGAATGTTTTACAGGATCGTTCGCAACACTATTCATTCAAAACAATTCTTTTCGTGAAGGGATAGGATCAAGCGACTATGATTAACGAGAATTGGCCGAGCTTTATCTATGTATTCCTATAATCTAAACTAACACATCTATCGCATAAAACAAAATTTAAGAAAATAAAAAGAAATAAAGAACACACAACGAAAACGAGGCACTGAAACCCAGTACGAAGACGGGACAAACAAAGCTCAGAAACAGCTGTGAAACAGAGAGCGTTGCTACGGCCGTGGGCGCGTACTTTCCGGTAGAGAAATGGATCGGTGCTGCGGCGAGCCGCGGCGCGACTTCGAGCCCCACATGGACAAACTCTTGACGCCGGCGAAGAGCCGCCGCCGCACGCCGCCGTCGGGTCTCGCCGCGCCTACCGACAAGCACCGCTCAGTATCGTCCGCACCCCACCCCCGCCCTGCGCCCGCGACTAACGAATGCGTGCAATCTCGACACTACTGAAAACGAGTGATCTGAGTGAAGCTGCCGGTCGGCCGTCGCGCCTCGCTACTCCGTGAGCGACGGTCGGCGGCCTACGCGACTGGAGCGAAGCCAGCGAGCTGGGTGCGGCGCCAGACCTGAGCTGGAGGAGATTTGTTGGGGCGCCACAGCCAGCCCGGCGGTCGGCCGCGCCGGCGAGCGCGCGGGCGGAGCCTCCTCCGGCGCCGACACGCGGACCACGGGGCCCCCGCGCGAATCTCCTCCGCCCGGCTTCGCTATTTCGTTGGCCCGCTTCAGAACTTGGTAGGTCTGATCCACTTCCTCCTCTGAGCATCGAGCGAAACGTTAGATTCAGTCGCGATCATAAATGACACGCGATAGGTATTGGTACTTGAGGATTTGTCTCTTTAATGTTAGTAGTGGTTCTGATAGTAAAACTGTTTTGGGTCTGCGACAAAGTTGAAGTGTTAGTTCTGTCGGATGCCGGACTTCGGAAGGGTGCACGGGGAACACTCCTGGCTGACTTAAATACTGTACCCTCGTCATAGTAGCTATCGAAATCGTCATCGAACTCGACAGATCCCTTGAAAGATATCCTGGTGAGTCTTTGTCCTGGTAGCCAACCGTCCTCCGTGCCTGAACAACGTGAAGGTAACTTCGACTGTGTATTTAACTTGTGCGTGTGTTGCAATTTTCTACTGTAGTTTGTGTGTGTTTTGGCAAGCTTCAATCTGGGGTGGTCGAGTTTAACCCCTCCCTACATGATCAAGCATGCTTATTTTGTAAGACACTGATGAATAATATAGGTACATACATACATATGTTTATAAAAGTTATGGCAATACGGGGCCTACTATTACTTGATAAATTTTAGATTGCAAGAAATAGCTCATAGCTGATGGAAAAGCGAGGTTTGTATTTTGTTGTAAGGGCGCCCCTGATTTTGAGTAAGGGTAGAATAAACATAATATTAATAAAATTATTTAGTGTATATCTTGTATACTTTTAACCCATGCTGGAATAAACGACACGTTATACATACAAAATCGAGATAACTTACCAAAAATAGTAAAACATTAGTATAATCAATCAGCGTTAAACAGAAATACATAATTTATTAGTCAAACTTCCCGACTGTATAAGGTGTAGAGATTTTGGTGTTATGTATGTTTTATTAAGTATTTTATACGGCATAAATACAAACTATGTAAGTGATTGGGGATTATTAAAAAGGTAAATTTAATTTTTTCTCATATTGAACAGAATTGCTAAATATTCAATTTAATCAAATATTAGGATAACTATACTTTATACGAGTTATATAATATTTTAAAATGAACTACGCTTTAACAAATGTAAGCTTCAAAAAATATGATACTTCAATTATTTAAGTAGGTATTTAAAGATTCTAAATGATTATTCAAACAATAAATAGATTAGAAAAAAAAACTTACTCTCTTCATCGTACGGTAGTTCCTGAACCCTATGCGATTCAATTTCGGAGGTGCTCTTCTGTCTACGCAAGAGTCGCGATTTGGTCTGACATTTGCCGACCTGGGGCATGCAATCAGTGTGCACATTCATCTTGCAAAGCCGGCAACGAAGGCCTTGGCGGGTATGGCCTGCAACAAATATTTCCTTAAGGACTTTGTTCATTACCTAACCTTGCAAAGTATCTTTGTTACCATTACCAAGACATAACTTAAATTTAGGTACTATATTGTACGGGCAACGTCCGTACAATTTCACCATGTCAGCAGTTTACGCGACATCGGTCATTTCGTATTAATATTTTAATGTAATTAAAGTCAGTTCGCATCCGGTCATTAAGCGTACCGCGCGTACTCATATCATTTCACCTAATTTACCTACCTATCTGTAAATTTAATAACCGCATTAAGAGACGGAAATATAGTTTTATTAAGAACATTTATCTTTTATTCCTTTTACTACGGTCATACCCGTACATGGTCCTTCGAGCCTTATAGTTTCCTGATAAAATTTTAAGCAGTGTTGGTCCTCTAAGGATAATTCCGATGAATCTGTTACGTCCTCTATTTCCCAAAATTTTTGAATTTCGTCAAGGTTGTTTAAGATGACGTTACATTGGAAGGTCTTAACATTTCCACTTAAAATCCAACCTAATCGTGTTTGTTGTGCTGTTGGTAAGGTTCCTTCTCCTCTACATATTCCATCCATTAAAATGTTAGAGTAAACATCTGCGCCTAATAATATATCCACTGGACGACTTAAATAAAAATCAGGATCGGCTAATGTGATATGTGTGAGATAGGACCAGTCAGGTTTCGAAAAAGTAGTGGTGGGCAAATTTTTAATAAGATTTTTCATAATAAGAGCATCAGTCTCGAAGTTGTAATCGCAAGTCATGGAGAAGCACTTAATATTAATCAACCCCTTACAGTTGCTATCTTTAGCTCCGACGCCTGAAATTACTCCCTTGCACCTCTGTCTAGGTATTTTCAGTAGCTGAGCTGCTCGCTCTGTTATTAATGACGTCTGCGATCCTTGATCTAAAAGAACGCGCATAACATGATGTGAACCATCAGCGGCTTGGACCTTAATCATAGCAGTTGGTAACAAAACTTCGCATGGATCATCCTGAAGTGACACGTGTGAGCTACTTTGGGTTGATTCACCCGCGTTAACATGCTTATTCGCGCCTGCTGAGTTGCCTCCGCGCACTCTGCACCCCTCTCCGCTGCGACCGATTTCTTTCGCTGGGTAGGTAATATGCGATTGTGCAAGCGCCTCGTGTAATAATCGATTATGACCCTTATTACATTCACGACATAACTTATCTGAGTCACATTGTTTTCCAGGATGATAATTAAGGCATTTGGTGCAAAGATTTAATTTTGTAACAGTTTTCATTCTATTATAAGGTGACATTTCTAAAAATTGTTGGCAAAAATAAATACCATGTTCATTACTACTGCACAGTAAACACCTACATTTTGATGATGCGACATTTCTGTTGTTAGGTGACTTTAATATCGTTTTACTGATGGTGAATGAACTTTTGTAATTAGACTTATGAATAAATTTATTGTTAGGTTGATTTCTGTTAATAATCTGATGTTTCTGAGAATTATCATGACTTCTACGCACGGATTCTAAAGACGTAAATTTAGCTTCTAAAAATTCTAAAAATTCTTTTAAATCTGGCAATTCGCGTGGGCATTTCACGGCTTCTAAATAATCAGTATAAGTAGCGGAATCTAATTTTTGTGTTAACAGGTATACGACTATTGGATCCCAGGAACTAATATCAACTCCTAGGTTCTTTATAGCATTTAGACACTCTTGAGTAGTGTCATGAATGCGTTTAATAGCAGAGACAGATTGCTGTTGTATATTTGGAAGACCCATTAAAATATTCATGTGTGACATAAAAATCAATTTCTTATTATTATACCTCTGATTAAGAATACTCCAGCAGATATCATAATTATCTGAACTTACTTGTAAATGCTGGATCAGTCTCTCAGCTTCACCCTTGACCTTAGACTTCAAGTATTGCATCTTCTGCGCATTTGAGATGGAATTGTTACTGTGGATGGTTTCATTAAATAAGTCCTTAAAAGATGTCCAATTATTATAATTTCCGCTAAAGCTCGGAATTTCCATTTGCGGAGTAGACTTCGCTATGTGGGCTACAGACCACATTTTCTTGTTTATAGCTTTCTTAATAGCCTGGTACTTACTTTCGTAGGAGGAAAAAACACGCTCATACTCCTCGTTGGACCCATCCAGCTGGCTGTCTAATTCCCAGTGCAGCGAGTCAATTGCAGTCCAGCGAGACTGAATTGTCTGCAGTAGGTCTTCAAACTCCCACTTTTCGCTAACAGAATCTAAATTAATGCCTACTAACGTACGATGAAAAGCTTTGAAATTACTGGTCTGCTTTCTTAGCATCTCCTCTGTCCTGCTCTCACTGCCGGTAGATACCTTTCCAGCGGCCTTGCTACCGCTCGGTTGGGCGCGGTCCTGGCCTGGCATCTCGCTCGACTTCGGCATGAACGTTGGAGGTTTAATTAAAGGTGACGGAGGTCGATCCTCTGCCGTGCCCTTACAACTTAAAATATGTGCCCTAACGTTACCGTACCTATCACTGACATTCTCCTTATCTTTCTCGATGTAGTCTCTCATATGCGCATCTAAATTCATCAATGTTAATTTAGAATAATTCCCTTCATACTCAAACCAATAATTATCTAAAATATCTAGCCTTTTCTTAATATAGGCTGCAGTTTTCCTACTCTCCCCGTCTTTCTTAAAATTAGAATAGAGGTTTTCGATGGCTGTAGACAACTGCTTCTGGTTGGCAAGAATATCGCTGACAGACGACATCTTAAAGCGTCGAACAAAATAAATGGACAGATCTTACTTGACAGATCACCCTGCTGCTTACTATGCCCGAATCTTAGTACTCGGACCGCCTGCTCTGCACTCCTTAAATCGCACAGACACTGGATGCTGCTTCACTTAGTTGAACAGCTACAAAGTCACAGTCTTAACACTTAGCGCACTATGTCTCTATAAGCGCTGTCGATTCGGCATAAACGGAACCACTGACACGTGCACGTACAAGGATCCCGCTTTTTCGATAAGCTCCGATAAGCAAAATTTTACCAGGAAACTACAAAAAGAAGAGAGGACGGAAGGTATGAAGTTAAACTGCCGTTGAAACCAGGGTTTGAAGAAAAACTAGGTGAATCAAAGTCTAAAGCCATAGCCCAATTTTATCAGTTAGAACGAAAAATTAACAAACAACCAGACACATTAAAATCATATAATTTATTTATGAATGAATATTTAGAATTAAAACACATGACACCGGCGAGCGGTAACTCGAAACCTAATTGCTACCTACCGCATCATTGTGTGCATCGTGACGACTCAACCACTACCAAGTTACGAGTTGTATTTAATGCGTCAGCTACTACTTCGAGTGGAATAAGTTTAAATGATTTAATGTACAGGGGTCCAAATTTACAGCATGACCTTCAAAGTCTCATTATTAAGTGGAGACAATATCAGTTTGCCTACACAGCTGATTTAGAAAAGATGTTTAGACAGATTTGGCTACATCCCGAAGATCAAAAACTTCAAAAAATTATTTGGCGAAACAATCAATTTGATAATTTAGGAATATATAAATTAGCTACAGTGACGTATGGAACGAAAGCCGCACCGTTTTTGGCTATGATGACGTTGAAGCAGCTTGCAAACGATGAAAAATTAAACTATCCCGGAAGTCAAGCAATAGAAGCATTAAGAAGCTCTTTTTACATGGACGATCTTGTGCATGGATCTCATACGCCGGAGGAAGCAAGGCAGTTACAATCTGATCTTATTAAGATACTTAGATCTGGGGGTTTCAACATTAGGAAGTGGAAATCTAATTTACCAGAGGTGCTTGTAGGGTTAAACAATGTTACATCTAATCAAGAATTCGATTTTAAGCAAGTGGAGTCTTCTAAAACGCTGGGGCTTAGGTGGAACCCAGAAGAAGATCAATTTAGATTTCAGTTACAGATACCCTTGTCAACATTAAGACCGACAAAGAGGACGCTGTTATCTGACACTTCAAAATTATTTGACCCGTTAGGATGGTTGTCACCTATAACTATAAAATTAAAAATCTTATTTCAAGGTGTATGGAAGGCGAATATAGGCTGGGACGATCCACTACCTCACGATATTAGAAGCGAGTGGGAACGTGTAAAGGTCGATTTAAGAGACATAGATCAATTTGAAATTCCAAGGTGGCTTAAGACACACCGAGATGGACAGATTGAATTACACGGTTTCTGCGATGCATCTACGAAAGCATACGCCAGTGTAGTTTGCATCAAAATACAGAAGGAAACCACGCCTTCAGTAATACTGGTAGCTGGAAAAGCTCGTCTAGAACCCGCAAGCAAAACCGTTTCCCTCCCGAGGCTGGAACTTTGTGGAGCACTTCTATTATCAAAATTAATGGCAAAAATTAAGGAATGCCTAAACAGTTACAATATTAAGATTTATGGTTGGATTGATTCAATGGTGGTACTTGGCTGGCTCATTGGCGATGTCGATCGATGGAAACCTTTTGTGGCGAACCGAGTAAAGAAAATCTTGGATCCAATGCCACCTGAATGCTGGCGATATGTAGCGTCCAAAGACAATCCAGCTGACTGCGCAAGTCGGGGGCTATCCGCCTCACAACTTAAAACTCACAAGCTATGGTGGGAAGGACCAGCATGGTTGCCGACCTTCGTACCAGAAAACAAAAATAAAGAAATTTATGTGACGAATGAAGATGTGAGAAAAGTTAAGCAATTGAATGTTATGTTAGCTAGCAGTTATGAAATTATTAAACAGGTGGTTGAAAAACAGAGTTCCCTAACTAAAGCAATAAGGATTTTGGCATGGGTTCTCAGATTTGCTACTAAAACTTATAAACAACAATACTTAAGCTTACAGGAGTTAAGCAAGGCCAGAAATTTAATAATTAAATGTTATCAAAAAGAGAATTTTACAGAAGATATAGATCGCTTAAGAGAAACAAAGAATGTTAGTAATACTAGTAAAATATTTAGTTTAAATCCCAAGTTAGACGAAGAAGGAATCTTAAGAGTTGGCCGTAGGCTGAAGCATGCGAATATAGATGGGGTTATGCAGCGCCCTATAGTAAAACTTTCTTTATTACCCGTTAATCAAAATAATAACGTTCAAAATGACCCTAACCAAAAATGTGATCAACAAGACACTCCGATTAAGCGCAAGAGGTCAAAGAAAACATTTAGTTTTGTTTCTATTTGTACGTCTATATTTCTAATTTTTATGACTTTATTAACATCTTCACACGCGGCATACTACAGTATTAAGTCTTTGCCAAACAATAATAGTCTTTATTTTGATAGTATTACAAACATGCATTTAATCCGAGACGATTGGCGACTCATTGTCTATTACGACATGTACCCGTATCAGCAAGGGAACGCGGCGGTAGCTCAGTATATCAAATATCTTGAAAACACATGCACTCAGATAAGAAAGCAATTAAATTGTGATGGAATTATATTACAACTCCGGCACGCGTTCTCAGAGCTAAAGCATAACAATGTCATTCTGATGAACCAGCAGAAAGGCTCGCGACTAAGGCGGCGCCGTGGTCTTATCAATGGGATTGGATATCTTGCAAACGATTTGTTCGGCGTGTTAGATGAACGATTTGCAAAGAAATACGAGAACGATATTAGTATTTTAAAGGAGAATCAAAATCATTTGGCTTTATTATGGAAGAACCAAACTTCAATTGTAGAAGCGGAATTAAATCTTTTGAAACGAACTGAAGGCATTATGGACAAACATCATAAAATGATTAATCAACGGCTAAACAATATCGAGAACTCTTTTGATGTATTTAAAACCGACGTTCAGAATTTAACGTTATTTAGTGATTTCTTTGCTTGTGCTATGATGGCAAACAATCTTTTATTTAGTTTGGAAAATACTTGTTGAATGTTGAATGAACACACTGTCGAATTTGTATAATGGAAGGCTGAACTTGCATCTTATAACGCCTGAGCAATTAAGACATGAGTTGAATATTATAGCTGGACAGGTTCCTAAAGATTTAGCTTCACCGATAGAAAATGTAGATTTAGCTACTATTTACAATATGTTAAGAATAAAAGCAAGAATGCTAACGGACTACTTAATATTTGAAATTAAGATACCTCTGATAGGCAGAGATAGATTAGAAATTCTTAGACTTATTCCAATTCCTATTCAACATAATACAACAATGATAACTATGATTCCCATATCAAATTACGCTGCTATTAATGTACACAAAGATCTTTTAATTGAATTAACGGAAGAAGAAATAAAATTATGTATGGTGCAGGATTCTAATACTATTTTATGTCATTTAGATAAACCGATTTATCATATTAAAAATGATCAAGCTTTGTGCAGCACAAAATTAAATACAAAAATCTGTAAAACTGTTATAACACCGTGTGAAAATAAATGGATCTCTTTAAGTAAATTAAATAACTATTTTTATTTTTGCTGTGACCAGTGTCAGCTTAAATTATTGTGCGGAGATCACGTTACCGTCTTACAACTGACTAATGCAGGTCTTATTTCTATTGTGGAAGGCTGCATGATCAAATCAGCTGATTTCTTTATGTTCTCTCATTATAGTACAACTTACACGAACAGAATTAATGTGAGTTTGGATGCAGTGATTCCTGAAATTTCATCGGTAAACCATATAGTTAATTTGACTATACCTAGCCCTTCTGAATTACTTTCCAATTCATCTGAAACTGCTAATAATCTGAAGGAGATACAAGAACTGCAAGCAAAACTGGAGATTATTAAGCAAAGTGAACCTTTAATTACTCAAATCTCCTATCACGATGTCCATCATTATGTGGTAATTTATTCTATTGTGGCAATAATAATCGTGATCGGCGTAATATTTTGTTGCCGACGATATGTACGTCGGAGACCAGCAGCACCTACAGCTTCTACGGCGGCGACGGCGACGTGCGCGACTGCGAGGCCTGATGTGGAGGCCCAGCCTGTGGCTTCGGGGCCACAGCCAGCGATGTGTAGTAATAAGTGTTTAAAATCTAGTGTTAAAGAAAAGTGTAAAAGGTCTTATAGTGTGAGTGAAAGTGAGAGTGATAAAGTGGAAAGTGCGCGAGTTATTAATAAAAATCGGGGTACTTCGCCGGTCGTACTTCGATCAGTGTTTACGGTCGTTGATAGCAATCGTCAGGACAATTAAATAATTAGAATAGAGTATAAATTAGCGTAAAATATTAAAATGCCCTTCATCTTGTAAAATCAATCATTATACTAACCAATCATCGGGTGCATGTTAGTTTTAGAAATTATTGTTTTTCACCTTGTTTAGTTTTAAGATCATGGGGTCATCTCATCTCTACTAACCTCATCTCTCGCGCCCGGGAGCATGTACGGGCAACGTCCGTACAATTTCACCATGTCAGCAGTTTACGCGACATCGGTCATTTCGTATTAATATTTTAATGTAATTAAAGTCAGTTCGCATCCGGTCATTAAGCGTACCGCGCGTACTCATATCATTTCACCTAATTTACCTACCTATCTGTAAATTTAATAACCGCATTAAGAGACGGAAATATAGTTTTATTAAGAACATTTATCTTTTATTCCTTTTACTACGGTCATACCCGTACATATATTATGAACGAGTATCTACAGCACTTTCGAGTTAAAAAGTATAGGAGATAATACAGCAACAATCAAAATATGCAACTCAATTAATACAAGAACTTAAGTGCAAATGACTATAAATTAAAATTTAAACTTTGGAAGGAAGTAAAAGAAAGGAAAAGATTACTTTTTTTAAAGCGTATTTAAATAAAAGCTTGTGTGTACAAAGTTTTTTTTTCTTGTTAGAATTTTTCATAAAATATTGTATCCTACAAGATAGGCTATTCTTCGGGTGCATTGTACAAAAATAATGTAATCCACCATCATGTGATGGCGACAAGTTAAGCAAAGAAAAAGTTAAGCAAAAGAGCTTTAATATCCATACCATAATGGGTGGATTGTAAAAAAATAATTATATTGTTATCCGCTTAGGTAATCAACAATATTGTATTATACAACAATATTGAGTAATGTAGAAAGGGGTAATGGGGGTCACTTAAGCAATAATTAGAATACAAAGGCTAAAATGAACAAAATCTTTATTGCAACCACCTCATAACAAAATTTACTTGGCTATCATTTGAGATCAGTAATCATAACATAAATAATAATCTTTGGGAAGTATAAAAGTACAAAAAAATAACTGTTTTGACTCCCATTGCATTGCACTAAGGTACGGGTAATTGCAATGAAGTCACCAATGAGGATCATACAAAAATCTAACACAAATCGCAAACATAACCCTTGGCAGACTCCCACCCAGTACAATCTGCGTGAACCCATAAACCACATGAGGTACACCTGTTATTTTTGCCAAACCTCATTATTTCTGCCAAATTCGTTGCAGATTAAGCTTATATTTCCTCCGTCTTTAGCATCATCTAGTTCATCATCTTGACAAAAATCAGCAGTACCCACGTCTGACACAGATGTATCGTTTGATTCCTGAAGAACCTTCCTCTTTACTCTTTCGGTCGCCTTCTTCGGCATTTTCGTTTTTTCCTTGGACCTTGTCCTTGCCCTTAGTTACATTTTTTCCCTTTACCCTATCTTTTTCTTTCGGTGGGCAGACTGTTTTCTTTTTCTTATTTTCTTTTTCTATTAGGTTTGCTTTTATTGGCGTAGATGTTAGAATTGTTGCATGCTACTTCTTGCGACTTTGTCTCGTATTGTGGGTATTGGTTTTCTCTGACAACCTAATTAGTCACAATATCAAGACTAGAGACTGCTGAATCAACTTGACGTGATGTGCTAGTACTTTTGGAGATGTTTGGGTGACCACCATTACCCGCTGACTCCCATTACCCGGTCTTCGCCTAAGGAGGTACCTAAACTACTTAAGGTAATAGTGGAAGATATGTATTATTATCTGATTTAAAATTGATTTGAAAGATTGCGCCTGATTGAAAGATAAATAAAAGCCTGTAAAATGAAATAAGTCATACGAGATTTTCGAGTCATACGAAAATCCATGATTTTAGCCCGGTTTGTTTGACACCAAGAACGTTTGGCGTCGTAGTCTACGGAAAGAATGTAATTTTAAACATTGTTTCAAAAATGTGCTATGCAATTGAGCATGTTGAATTTTTTACGGTCCTTCCTTTTCTCGTTGGATTTTATAGTGAAGCACAACATAAAATCGATTTATAAGTAGCTATCATAAACATACCTAATCTAATTGATTTGATTTGAATTTCGTTTTAAGGGCTTGAAGTTCTAGCCTACTTCTTTGAATCTTTATAAAATATTTCCAAAAAGTAGAATTTAAATTTAAAGTAAATTAAATAGTATTACTACGTATTAGTCGTAGTATTTAACGATTTTGTGGCCACAGCGGAAGCAACAATTACAACGAACGTCCTACGTTAAATGGATCTTTCTATCTATAATTATTATCGTTTTTGTTACGATATACTAGTTTAATAATCTTCTTGTTATGTCTTCTCTTCCATAAAAGTTTTAATGACGTAACAGTTAATGGGTTTCTTAGAAAATAACGCCACACACTGCGACATGAAGTAAAAATAAAACCAGACGTATATCAATTATTAGAAGCTTGCTACTAGTGTATTGTAGGCTAAATATCCAATTACGTAGTTTGGTTTAAGTAAACATCAATGATGAATCTATCATTATGTAATGTTGTTTTGTTCATAATAAATAAGCTGATATTAATTATAATTATTTGACTAGAAAGCACGCTGATTATCATGAATTTGCCCAAAAATCTTAAGCTTTCTTCTTTATTCGCCACCAAAGAATTACGTTGGTCTAATTTGACAATGACCTGGTAATATTGAATAATTACAAACAATATTGAGTACGTTAGTAATAGTTAGTATTCTGCGATTGAGGTCTGAGATTTCGGTGAGTTGAAGTGTTGATGCCTGTGGTGTCGGGGGTAGATGTCAAACTCACAACACAACTCGACCGACTTAACCCTTTGTTAGCGGCTATACGAGTAATCAGGGCTTTTTCATTCTTCAGTATATTTTTTAAAATTCAATAGCCTATTTTTCTATTTGGCAATATTCGACGTAGATAGATAGATATTTTTAATTTTCCAATAAAGACAAAGTAATATTAACGCTTCATATACCAGATTGCTATTATGACACCTAAGCGTCTTGTCAAAAACTCAAAACGTATCTACTGTATACCTACTGGGTTATTATTAAAGTACATAGGTGAATAGAGTATACACCCATTACTTAAGTAAATTAAGTAGATATTGTTTAATTAGAAGAGTAAAAAAATATAGAGACCCCTAGATTATGTATGTCTACAACCATTTCTACAGAAATAATATACATAGTTTACTATCTATTGACTGTCACAATTCAATATAAGCTATAATGATTAGTTACATGTAATTTAGAGAAGTTATGAAATAAAAAATAGCAAACCTCGAAGTAATGTTAAGTTAACTTGATTGGTTGGAAACTCCGTACCAGTCGTGCTAGGCACAACTAGGTGTTTTGTACACAAGCATTTGTCGATGTCAGTCTGCAACTCAGGCTGTGGTAAACAGAGAGAAAATAACGCGACTTTTTCGTAGTGAAATCGACCTCATGAACGAAAATTACGAGTGATAATTTTCCCCGTTGTAGAATAACAGCTTAAAATTTCTAAAAGATCTTAAAAATTTACGGGGGCTTTTGGATAAACTTTAGAAAGTTTATTTCAAGAAAAATATCTTACTATTTCAACGTTTTAATAAAATATTTCTTAAATGATTCTTACCTCTGAGAACTTGCGAACAAACATCGCAAGGGGTGATTTTCTTGTAGGTGTATTCTTGGAAATTATGCGCATCCGTGTCAACGCCTGAACGCATCGCATCTCTTGTTGCACCGTTCCTCCTAAAAACGGAAAAGGTAGTCAAATATTTATCAATCTTTATATAAAACTTCTATTATAGTTACTCTTACGTAGACTAAATGAGTTTAATTATTGCATTTTAAACTCTATCCTTTACTACCTTCACCCTCGATGAAGGCGTGAAATAATCAATGAAATCCAAACAGATTGTTGTGTATAGGGTCATTTATCACGATATTGGTATTTTCCAGGCTGTCAGTGGGTTCGCTACGTCACGTATTGATTCATGAGTTTCGTGACGTGCAAGGTCAAGAGTAATGTGTGAACCGGTGGTAAGATCGACATTATTTGCACCCTTAGGGTCATTTTGGGTTTATAAACATTTTGATTACCGTCCCTTAACTATTGTGTGAGAACCATTTTAATACTTAATTATTTGCAAAATATTAAAATTTCTGATATCAATTCAATTTAATTTAATATTATGAAGTAGTACAGTATAGATCATAGACTTATAATATAATAAACAAGCGTATGGACGAACTCAGTGTGCGAGGGAGAATTAAATCTCTTACCGAGTTACAGCAAGACAGAAAGACAGAGGAACATGTTGTTCCTGTGACTGGTTTTTGGCCCCACAGTATATATTTTTTGTGTGAATCGTGATTTATCTCCAGTAAATAGGATTTTATTTTAAAATGGTTAGGTACTGGTTCTATAATTGTGATGTTAATTACTATAATTATTGTAAGAATAACCATGAAAATTCCACAGTTCACAGGTAATAATTATGAAGTCGTCATTGCTTGATGTTTTTAATATATTATTGGTTCAAATTTGACTTTTATTTACATAAAATTATATCAATCTTATCGTTCCTTTTTATATTTGAGAAAGTCGAAATATGGACAGTTTACATGATTTTAGTTAGTATTTTTTTATTCATTTATTGTTCATGTACACTAGTTGACTTAAATGTATCGATATTATTATTGATATTAATCTAAATTGTTAACAAATATTATAAATGCTATTTGACGTTTAGTGTTGATATTGTTAAAAATTTGTAGTAACTAACGTTATATTTAAAGAAATACATTATGAATTTTAAATATTTATTTACAGATATTTTCTGGATCCTTCATGGTTGAGATTAATTGGGCGCGGTGGTTGGAATCCGAAGAAGAATTCCTCTACCTGTAGTAAACATCTTCCTGATCACTATAAAAGAAAAACTTGAATAAACACAATATTAGTAAAAGGTATCTTTCCAAGTTTATCTGTGTCTGTGTTTGCATTGTTTCTTTCTGATGTACACTTAAGACAAATTATCTTGAACAAGCCTTCCGCCAGCGGATCCGCAAGCGTGGACCCGTTTTTTATTTTAGATTCTCGTAGGATAAAAAGGTTCACTCTAACTGTGTTCCAAATTTCATTAAAATTGGTTCAGTAGTTTAAGCGGGAAAGGCGTAGCAGACAGATAGACAGAGTTACTTTCAAATTAATAATATTAATAGAAGGGATGAAGGTAATCACTGGCAACGCACCTGCTTACGCAATATCGGTCTGTCCGGCCGTCTAACGCTAGTAGGTATAATTATTATAAGTATATGGTATAGATATATATTCGGTTATTCGGTATAGATATTCCGCCCGCTATTTTCTCCTAGCCCATATAAATAAGCCTTAGCGCACCCAAAGCGGATGACGGTCAGCCGATGGCCGTACAACAATGACAAACATCAAGTGTATATTATTACCCAGGATGTTAATAAAATATTTCATTTCATAACTATTTAATTTCATTTCATATGGTATAGATAATATTTCAATGATAAAATAAGGCGATAGAATTAAAAACGTTGGCGCGTTTTGGATACATACACAAAAAATGTTTTATCTTGCGCTTTACTGTTTTTATTTATAAATATGGATCAGTTTAAGGGACGGTAATCTAGTTACATGTCCATTTTAAGGACAAATAAATGTAGCCTATATAGCTTACTACAATAAGGTGCTCGGGTTGTTTGTGGCTGAAAAACACGGTGAATTTAATATGCTACATGCAAGATTAAATTTATTATCTACTAGGATTGATGAAGCAAAAAAAAAAACACGGTGATGTCGCCAAATTAACTCAATCAGTTAAAAATCAGTAAAAAAAGATATGAAAACAAAGCATTTCATATAGTACCGTACCTGTACATTGTGTCTAGCATGCCAATAAGAAATTTGCGTGATTTTTACTTATGAACCAAATATTATGAAGACAAAAATTATTATTATTATTACAAAGTTTTGTAATAAGTAAACAATTCGAAAATTTTGAAATGGAATGTTAGCGTCCGTTAGGATGTCATGCTTAGTCTTTATAGCAACAAAGTCTGGTATCAAATAATTTTCAAACCTCAGTAATATTCATAATAAAGTTTGAGTTATTCAATAAAGTTTGATTGTTTGATTGATTAATTGTTTTTGGTACAAAATAATTAATAAATTATAAACAAAAAAAATATTGAAAAATGTGTTTAATCGCAGAGACAATGTTGTCTCGCTAATTATAGGCGTAGAAATAAAGAAAAGGTTGAAATTATTATAAAATTCACGCATATTCCCTATTAATTCTACGTGCGAAGGAGCTGAACCATGAGTTGCCTTATTTAGTACATCATACATAGGTTTCTCAGTACAGGCAGACCTACAGGGTTGATTTACCTCATCGCCATTACCGTCGACACCGCGTGGTACATTTGATTTTTTCTTACGATGCAAAAAGAGAGAAACATCAAAATGAACCAATCGTGTGTGGTAAAATTATTGAAATACAGTTAATAATGTGTGGAAACCTGTGATGTGCGTGCGGACTCTTTAGGAATCAGTTAGTTTATGTACAATATTTTAGCGGTTTCATTAAAATGTGTTATGTAAGCCGAAGCGGGGTCATCACAGATTTTCTGTTTTACAGACGTAAGTGATCCAATTTAGTGAGTAAGGTAATGTCATTGTATAGCGAGGTATGAATGTATTAAATAACGAATTAAATTGAATCGTATATGTAAATTAAATTGAATCACTTAAATCAAAATAAAAATTCAAGAACGAAACAAAATCATTCGAATCATACAAATAATATTTGTACGTACGGGGGTGACATGGTAATGACACTAATCACAAAATACATTGTTATAGTAGATTTGTAAGAATGTAGAGATACTTCAACTCAGTTGTGCGCGCGGCGCTATGTGTGGGTAAACCTGTATATACACAGTGACTTTGTGTGCGTGACAAGAGGTACAGTGAAGTTGCTCGGACGATCACGGCCGCGTCACTGTCACACAAATTAAAACTGCATAATTACTAGCCCACGCACACATAGCGCCGCGCGCACAACTGAGTTGAAGTATCTTTACCTACTTGTTATTTGTGGTATTTGTTGTGTATCCTATTTTTGTGTAATCCTTAAATTTCATTTAGTTTCAATTTATTGTGTAAAGTTAAAAGTGTTTAACCACGATTTTACAAACATTAATTCATTAGTAATTTTTAAACAGCGACATTAGGACTAATACTTTTGAATAACAAATTATGTAAAACTGTTATTTTTCGCACGAGACTGCGTTATACAGACCAAGATATGTTATTTCAGAGTACAAGGTAGTGTATTCGGCCGGTCAGGTATATGGGTGTGCAGATAGTGTAGTAGATACTATAGTAAATATATGTAGTAGTATATAGTGTATAACACCTGTGATATTCCCCAATCAGAAGAGAGCTTTTTTGCAATTTTTGCTGATGATACAGTTATATTAATCATAGAAAAGAAATATGAGATGAGGAGGCAACCGAAAAGTATCAGGGGACCATCTCCGGGTCTTATAACCTTTTATATGATACGGCCGATGATGGTATCTGCCACATGTTACCACATAACAACATTAAAGTGTCTCAAAGGGGCCTCTACGTGTTGGACCTATGTCCCCACGCAAGCCTTCCAAATGACCGGGACAAATAACATCTCCGACCGGTGACCTATAAGGAGAGGTACACAATAATAATAATGTACTCGCTTGGAAAAAAATAATATCATAAAATCGTATGCGTCTTTAATGAAAGTAGATTTTACTTGCAAGAACGAAATTTTTCATCCTATTTATATAAATAAGTGCCTGGACGACCGAGCGTTTCTCGGATAAAAAACAAGGCTTAGTGTTACTTAACAACGCCATCTGATATAGCTGACAATAAAAAAAATGTAACAAAAAATTAAAAAACGCAACATGTTTGCGTGAGGTTTGAACCCCAGGTCTCTAGCTCCGTAGTCAGTCTACGCCCAAGATTCGACCAAGAAAATTATAATTCCATCGAGGAAATTTTCATAGAGTTCTTTCAAATCGACAGTCATTTGTTTGAACGGCGGAATGGTGGATGACGTATGACGGTGTTCTACGCCACAATATTATTAATATTCTCCAATAGATGTCAGTAAGAGACATATTTCTCAGTTTATATTTAAGTTGACTATCGCTGAAAAATTCGAATAAAACGACAAATTCTAAAAATAAAACCTAGCTGGATCAATCTATCACCCCCGCATGAAAATCGTTGGAGCCGTTTCCGAGATTAAAATTATTAGAGAATATTATCTCCAATAGATGTCAGTAAGAGTCATATTTCTCAGTTTATATTTAAGTTGACTATCGCTGAAAAATTCGAATAAAACGACAAATTCTAAAAATAAAACCTAGCTGGATCAATCTATCACCCCCGCATGAAAATCGTTGGAGCCGTTTCCGAGATTAAAATTATTAGAGAATATTATCTCCAATAGATGTCAGTAAGAGTCATATTTCTCAGTTTATATTTGAGTTGACTATCGCTGAAAAATTCGAATAAAACGACAAATTCTAAAAATAAAACCTAGCTGGATCAATCTATCACCCCCGCATGAAAATCGTTGGAGCCGTTTCCGAGATTAAAATTACATACAGGTATAGGTATTTACAAGAATTGCTCGTTTAAAGCTATTAGATAGCGTTTCTTTTCTATACGCTAACACAGCCAATTATTTTGGCTTGACTCTAGATTGAACCTATGTTGGAAGCATCATGTCAAGAAGAAACGGGAAGAGTTGAAGCTCAAATACAGAGCTACGGATTGGCTGCTTGAAGATATTCATCGCTATCAACTGAGAATTAATTAAACTATTCTATAAGCAGGTATGGACCGTAAGATATCCAGGTTTCGGGCTGTACAAAACAGAAAAAAATACTGTTCCATTTAGAGTTAGTTCTCTCTGTTACGTGATTGGACTGTCCTAGCCAACTGCGTGAAAATTGATTGATGAAGCGGCTGATCTAAAACCATGCCCATGTGGCGTTCTATCTCATCAAAGGGCAAGGTCCTCTTTAGGGAAACTATATAGCCAGAAAAGCAGGTGACAAGACGGGCTCATTATCGATATAACTAGTCTATAGCTAGTAGGTACCAAAATAATAATATTAAAGGAATTATTTTTTAATTAATCAGCCCCATTTCATTCTGTCTTTGTGTAATGTGCAGTATCTGTGAATGTTTACTTAAGTTGTTTATTTACGTGTTAAGTAAATACCATTGTTAAAGTTGAATCGTAGGTATCTCGCCTCGTTAGCATGTATTTCAGAGTCTGTATTTGCGCAAAGAGCTCATGTGTTCTCAAGACTTAAACATGAAACGAAAAATTCTTGTACGATACGAGGCTCTACGACGAGCATGTATATTTTAAAGCTTAACGCCTTTATAATGATGTTGTCAGTTTTTCCTTTTATTCTTGTAAATATCGACGTTACTTTTTAAATTTTATTAGACTTATAATTTAACTGTAAAAAAAAATAATCCGTTGATTCCGGTTATTGTCGATAGATAACAGTCGTTTAATCTAGTCAGAGGCCTTATGGGCCGTTTGAAAACATCCGATAGCGGGTTGGCCACTAACCCGCATCTCCACCAATCTGCATTGGTGCAACGTGGTGGAGTAAGTTCAAGGCTTCCTTAATAATGGGAGAGACCGGTGCTCAGCAGTGGGACACAAAAAGGGTTGCAGCTAACCCTTTTAGGTTTCTTTTCGGAATTGAAAAAATCTAAGCCATTGTCCACCTCGCCGGGAAAGTGCGGATTAGTGGACATCAGGCGTTCGAGAAACGTAAAGTGTTTCTTAGGTAGGCATAGAAAATATTGTAATTAATTAAATCAGAATATTTTACCTCACCGTAGTGCAGCGATAAATAAGCAGAGGTGCGCGCCGGAGGAGGAGCTTTGAACGGAAACCGCAATCGCTGCTGTAATGTCCTTAAACCCCCTACATATATTATTATTATTATCGTACTGAAGGTTACTGACGAAATATTTTTCCCGTTCTCTCCTTTCTTCAGCTCATCATTGCCAAGCGCACCCAGGCCAGATGAAACCGTAAAGTGACTGATGAAACATTGACATATAATTTCAATAAAGTCTTCGTTTCTTATGGAAATCGTAGTTATCCTGAATCATAAGCTTATTAGATGAAGCCTTACGACACTGCACTGCATTATTTAATCTTGTTAGAGTAAGAAGGTGCAACCAGCAAAGCTTGTACGACAGCCTGTAATTCAATACATTCTGCGATTTTAGCCTTTTCTAAGAACTGATACCTAAATAGTTGCTGCAACATTCTACGGACTTAGTATACTAAAAGTGCTACAAGTAGAACTATGGAACGACTGGTTATGAAGTGTATTAAGTAAACTATGCATTCATTTTGAGAACTGGAAAAACTCTTACAAAGCGTTCTGTAAGAACTAGGAAAGCGTCTGTAGGTGTTTATTATAATTAATTAGTGAATTATAATTAATTCAGATATATAATAATTAATAAATAATTAACCCGCATTGGAGCAGCGTGGTGGAGTAAGCTCCAGGCCTTCCCAATAATGGGGAGAGACCCGTACCCAGCAGAGGAACGCAAAAAGGGTTGCAGCCATTCAGATATAGAGTTAAAGAACTCCCCCAAATTGTATGGAAAATCCATCTTATGTGACCAAAAGCTCCACTTCCGCACGGATCTCCTCCCAACAATATACTTTAGGCCATGGTCCACCATAATAGTAAGTGAAGGTACGTCGACATCACCCTCTACAGCTACTGCCATTTTATAATGTGGTTAAAATAGTACCTACCATACAATTTTATTATCGAAACTTAATTAACGCAGAAATTATGTAGAGTCAGCGGCTTAGTTGATTTAGGCCGGTAGGTACTTATGAAATAAACCACGTTTGAATAGATAAATTCACTATCTGGTTCAATTATCGGCGACAAGGTCTATTAACGATGGATGCTGGATGACGGATATTTGGCTGCAACCCTTTTTGCGTCCCACTACGGGGCACGGGTCTGTCCCCATTAATGGGGAGGCCTGGAGCTTACTCCACCACGCTGCTCCAATACGGGTTGGTGGAGATGCAGATTAGTGGCCAACCCGCTGTCGGATGTTTTCAAACCGCCCATAAGGCCTCCGACAAGGTTTAACGACTGTTATCTATCTACATCAACCGTGACCGACGGCTTAACGTGCCCTCCGAAGACTCCATGGATGACGGATATTTACTTACATAAATTAATAGAAAAAGGTCTATATAAAAAGAATTTATTTTTATATATTTATTGAGACTGAGTCGAAGTTTTTTTATTTTATTATTTGAATGGAGTAGCAGACGAGTATGCAGGCCATGTGGTGTTAAGTGGTCGCTGCAGCCCATTGACATCTACATACAACCTCAAGCGAGCATAGTTAAGTTTTGCCTGAGGTCGTATGCAGTTGCGCTGCTACTCCGGAGGCTGGTGGTCGCCTCATGTAAGTGTAGCCGGCAACTGCACCTTTCCACCGAAACACAATAGAATTGGTTCACGGCAGAAGTGGGTGCAGCGGTGGTACTTCCCCGGGCAAATCATAATAGTTCTACCACCTACAGAATACACCTATACACCTAGAATACACCTACAGAAGTTATTAAATATTCGGTTTATTTACTTTCTTACAAAATAAAAATAAGTGCATATCTACATTATGTAGTATACTTGTGAAGAGGTCAGCTAAGAACGGATTTTACGAAATTCCACCCGGAAGGGGGGTATTTCCACCCATATATTGACTCATCACGATATCTCTGGAACTATAAGACCTACCGACTTCAAATTTGGTAGGAATATTCCTTTCGCCGAGTAGAGGTCAGCTAAGAACGGATTTTACGAAATTCCACCCGGAAGGGGGGGTTGCGGGGGTGTTAAGTAATGTTTGTATATATGACATCGCAAAACTCAGAAACTATTCGACCGATTATTATGAAAATTGGTATGTACATGTATTTTTTCACGGAGAAGGTTTATATGCTATCCATTATTATTATTATTTAATATTTAAACGCGATACGGAGTTCGCGGGGTCAGCTAGTTCTGTATATAAGCATACTTAATTGGAATTTTTTCCAACCAACTTATAAACGTTAATGAGATTTACCTTTTATAATCATGTTAATCTAATAGCCATCTAATAGCCTGAAAGAATACTACTATCGGCCTATCTGAACGTATAAATTATTGAACCGGGCATGAATATTCCTATGTACTAAAACAATGTGTGTGCCTATAAAGTTACACACATACAGCCGAATACAGTACCCCTTCTTTTGGAAGTCGGTAAAAAATATCAAAAAGTAACATAGCGCCTTTTGAATCTAAGATGTTAGATTCAATAGAATTTTAATCAATCATTTTATGTTAACAATAATAATTTCATAAACCCAATAAGACGGAGGAGGTATTGAGTCCCAAAATGGCTTCATCTTTCTTTGATAACAGGATTTAGCTTGATAACTACAATCGTAAACTAAAGAAATTCGTATTAAACTTAACAATGTAAACACTGCAAATAAAATGTATTGAATTTGTAGATAATCCAATTTCATTGCATTTTCCGTTCCCCGAGTAGGTATTAAATCGTTCAGAAATCCATTAACAAAGTTTGCCCTTGAAGAAAATCGTTAGATTGCACAATACGATACACTTGTTCGTATACAGAAAACATTTCCACAAGCTGTGGTTACATGTGGCGAAAGTAGTTACCGCCGACTGTTTTCTTTAAGATTTCTTTCAATGTTTAACCCTATTTCGTAATAGTTGTTTTGTTCGGGTACAATTTTGGAACGACTATTTGGAGGTAGGTATGTATTGAAACAGTTGGAAACCAGGTCTGATTTCCAGTGGGAATAGAACGTCTGTTACTTGTATAATTTAAATAAGATCTCGCTCGACCTCTAACACGTTTAAGTTTAAATCAAGCTGCAAACAATTTTGCGTCCCATTGCTTGGCTGACGCACCTTTTTTTTATGAATGGGCACCGACACCGATTCCAAAATAGTTTTAAGTCATTAAATTACTATCTCTCTTTTTAGTGTTTTATTTTATTATTGTGCTATACAATGCGATCGATATTTGTCAATATCAATTTTTTGCCACTCTACTCATAAACTTTAATAACATTTGTTTGATTATTGTTTGTTTATTAGCGCCCGCGACTTCGTCAGCGTGGACATTATAAATGTAGCCTAAGTTAGTCCTTATTACATCAGCTACCTGCCAATGAAAGTACCGTCAAAATCGGTCCAGTCGATTCATAGATTAGCCGAAATAGACAGACAGACAGACAGACAGACTGACCGACACCAACTCAGAAACCTATGTGGGCTCATGCACAACACTTTACTGAAGATCATGCCATCATCAAATGCATAGTTTACGATTTTATAAAGGACATACAGACAAACATTCATTTTTATATACCTATATATAGATATAATGTCAACCTATTAGCCTGATATAATGCAATTATCGGTCTATCACGTACATTGAAAGTATTTACCCTCAACTGCTAACCATTGAAGGTACAACACCTTCGTCATCTTAGAAGCACGAGATGGTGATTAGCATAAAATATTAAAAAAAAAAACATACTACCACTATATTCGCGTTCTGCGCGGCGACTGCCGCCGCACGCCATTATGGCTATGAGTTCCGAAAAACTCATAGCCAATGAATTGCTGGCGTTTCTCCAGCATGCAATTGATAGTATGGACGAAGTCAGCATCATACAGATCTGCTCGTCCAACTACACGATGGAGGAGATAGCTGGTGCCAAGACGCTACTTTTTGAATTGATCGGCAAGACCGATCAGATGCCGTCCCGCAGGAGGGATGAAAAGGGTGAAAGGAGCCTCCAGGATATTATCAACATCCTTAAGGTGACCGATCCGGATGACGTGCCGTCCTTTGTGGCGAGGAACCTGCACAAGTTGCCACCCGTCACCTTTGACCACGTCGACGTGACCAGGCTGCTGAAGGACATCACGACCCTAAAGGCAAGTCTGGCTGAAGTGGTGTTAAAATTAGAGGCCTCTCAGGTTACCATCAACGAGCTGCGGGCTGAAGTTGCCATATTGCGCACTACTTCGTCTGCTACTAGGTCACCTGAGGTCAATAACATTAACACGCGTCGCGGAGCAGCCATCGCTTCGCCGTCAAGTTGCAAGTCAGCGAAATCGGACTCCACGCCGGCCGCTGTTCCCGTTCCCGCACGTGATAGCGCTAATGTGGCCGCTACCCGTCCCCCGCCTCCCCCGTCGGAGGTGTCGCATGCGCAAGTTTCGTCACCGCCTCAACGTGACTACGCCGCAGCTGCCGCCCGCCAGCAACCCAAAAGGCGGATACT
Organism: Pyrgus malvae; assembly: GCA_911387765.1. Lineage (NCBI taxonomy): Eukaryota > Metazoa > Arthropoda > Insecta > Lepidoptera > Hesperiidae > Pyrgus > Pyrgus malvae. The sequence goes on along the minus strand of OU426951.1, from coordinate 17,867,357 downwards.
GAGGGCTGAGAGTGGGAGCGGAAATACCCGCAACGAACCCCCTCGTAGTGCGGTGTCTATTGGACAACCGGACAAGGATGGCTTCGTCAAGGTGGAGCGAAAGAAAAGGAAGCCTCCTTGCCGTAACCAATGTGGCACTGCACCGACTGGAAACAACCAGATTCTGCGTCCCGCCGTCCCAATCACACACATCTACGTGTCGCGTCTGCACTTCGCCACGAAGGTCTCCGATGTCGTGGAGTACGTGAAGGCGAAGACAAAGTATACTGTGTGGGTTGAGAAGCTAGAATCGCGCAATGCGGTGAACTTTAGTTCGTTTGTGGTGCGCGTTCCGACTGACCTTCTGAATACATTCATGAAGGAGGAGGTGTGGCCAAAGGGGGTCGTGTTCCGCAAGTATCGCGGACGCCGTCGACCACCTGGAGTCACCGTAGCCGCGTCTCACAACGCCGATAAATGAGTGACTTAGTTTTAAGATATAAATATTATGTATGTTAGTCTGTAAGGTATCTATAGTATGGGCCTTGTTGCCTGAGAATAAATGATTTATTATTATTATTATATAAGCAAATTGAGAATCTCCTCATTTAGTTAAAATCGGTCAACAAAAACAAAGCAGTGATATTTTTTTTGGATCGTATGTTGTGGGTTTATGCGATTTTTTCTGACGACCTAAAGAAGACAGCGGGAAGGTGCTGGTATCAAAGAGCGCAGGACCTATCCGGTCCTGAGTGGCGAATGTTAGGAGAGGCCTTTATCCAGCGGTGGACTATGAAAGACTGAGAAAAGAATAGATGTTGATTATGTCCCAGAACACCCTAGTGTTTGCGCATCATATATTATTTGCGCGTCTTGTAGTGTTTTATTATTTGTCGCATAAATCCTCATTCATCAACACAAGACTAGGTCGCGAGGAAGTCCGCTGTGAGGATGTAATCAACATCTTCGACAGGCAGCGGAAATGCGGCGCTCTCTATTGTAAAAGTTCACGGTGAATATGTTATACGTTTTAGATTGCAGTACCTTATGTTACGTATTCCATTTGTCAATAAGGTAATATAATATCATTATCAATTTTATTAAGTTAGGTATTAACTTAATTAAAGGGGGTCATACTAATGTATAAAAACTTCCAAATAAATATGATTATAAAAAGTACTATTATTAGTAAAAATAATTTAATTGCGTTTTAGAGGATGGAAAAGGGACCATCTGGGAAGAAAGACTATAGACTTCAAAATATGACCATTATTAAATTTAATGTAATACGTTTTACGGGTTACTTTTTTGTCCATTCAAGTCAATTGTCAATCCTTGGTTGATTGTAACTGTGTGTGCGTGTGTGTGTGTGTTATATTACAGATAGAGTGGACCTTGGGGCATGAGATAGTTTCTATCCCGGAAATATGTACGGTTCCCGTGGGATAGATAGTATGATTATATTGACTCAAATCACCTGAGCGAAACCGTGCCTTATAATGTGCCTAGTAATAGGCATAAAAACTCGTTTCGTGATATACCTACTCGTAATAACATAAGGAAACGAGTTTCTCTACTATGAGGATGCAATCAGAGTCTCCGACATGCAGCGGAAATGCGACGCTGTTTATTGTTAAGTTCATGGTGAATATGTTTAACGCTAGAAAATATTTTTGCATAATAACAAAAACATCAACATTTAAAAAACCACCATAGTACGGACTATGTGGGTCTCAGTACCAAAAGGTCATTTCATAAAATTGGTTCAGCAGTTTCAGTGTGACAACGTAACAAACACACACACAGTGAGAGAGAAAGAGAGAGATTGAGAGAGAAAGATAGTTACTTTCGTAATTTTAACATTAATATGGATGTGGACTAATATTTAGAACAATTATAACATATTAATTTTAGAACAATTATTGGATAAATTGTGCAACAATACTAAAAAGAAGAAGGACATAGTTGTTTGTGGTGATTTTAATATAAATATATTGGAGGATTCAGCAATAAGCAAAAAGTTTTTGTCTGTCTTAAAATGCTGTAATCTTACTAACGTGTTTTCACAACCAACTAGGATTACACAATCCACAGCTACTTGTATAGATAATATTTTTACAGAAGGGTCACCAGCGCAATCTATGATAATAAACAACTTAAGCTCTGATCATTGTGGCCAATTAGTTTGCTTTAATTACAGGATGGACAGACAGGTTAGTAAGAGCAAGGTGGTCGTTCCAGTGACTAAAAATCGCATGGAGAGATTTAGATGTGCTATTGAAAATGGGTTTCGTATTCCAGCCCATAAAAATGTAAATAAACATTATGGGGCATTATGTTCTCATATACACAAAATATATAATACTGTCTTTACATCAAAAACAATCTCTCCTAAAAACTGTAAATTATTCAGTGATTGGGCGACTTTAGGGATACATAAAAGTAGACAAAAATTATATGATCTCTATGAAGAGAGATCGTATAATCGAGACGAGTCCTTTTGTGCACACGTTAGAAATTATTCAAAATTGTTTAAGCAAGTATGTATCGCGGCCAAGTCATTGCATATTGGTAACCAAATTAAATCTAGTAAGAATAAAATTAAAACGACTTGGAACATTATTAACGCCGAGACTGGAAGAGTCAATGACCGTTGTCGTGTCTATAAACTTATTATGGACGGTACCGTCATTGAATCAGACGAACTTGTAGCAAAAACATTTGAAAAATACTTTGCTGACATTCAAGTATCGACGACTAAATCACTTAGGTCTTCCCCTGAAGCCGCCGAATCATTGCTTAAGAAAAATGTAAGCGAATGCAAATGTAAGTTTATATTCAGGCCCGTAGACGCTAAACACATTGTAAAGATATTTAAGACTTTAGAAATTAAGAACACTACTAATCTTTGGGGTATCTCTGTAAAAATACTTAGTTCAATAATTGACTTAATAGCACCCCACTTAGCTATAATATTCAATAACTGTATTAAGAGTGGTGACTTTCCTGATCTAATGAAACATAGTAAAGTGATACCTTTATTTAAGTCGGGCAATACTTCAGATCCCTCCAACTTTAGACCAATTTCAATTCTGCCCTCAATTAGTAAAATCTTTGAGAAAATAATTTTAGAACAACTTCTAAAACACTTTACAAATAATAGACTTATTCATAAAAATCAATTCGGTTTTACGAGGGGTCGCTCAACCACAGATGCCGGAGTAGAGCTTTTTAAGACCATAGTAGATGCTTGGGAGGGGTCACGGGATGCTTTAGGTGTCTTTTGTGACCTATCTAAGGCATTTGACTGTGTGCACCATGAAACATTAATCAGGAAACTCAATCACTATGGCATCAAAGAAACCGCGCTCAAGCTTCTGGAGTCTTATTTGAGTGATAGGATCCAGAGGGTTGAAGTGAACGGTAAAATGTCAAACGGGTCTGTAGTTCATTTGGGGGTCCCACAGGGCTCAGTACTCGGCCCGTTCCTATTTTTAATATATATTAACGATCTGCCATATATGGTGGAGAATAATCACGAGATAGTATTGTTTGCAGATGATACTTCCTTAATTTTCAAAACTAATAGACAAACTGATGATTATGACGATTTGAACAATGCTCTCTCTGAGGTGGTAAATTGGTTTAATGTAAATAACTTAGTACTCAATAACAAAAAGACCAATTGTATTAAGTTTTCACCACCTAATGTTAAAGAAAATGTTGTAAAACCTCAATTGAATGGAAAATGAGCTTTGTTGATGAAGCTGTATTTCTTGGATTAACTGTTGATTCTAGGCTTCAATGGGGACCCCATATCTCTCGGTTAGCGAATAGACTAAGTTCTGCCGTCTTTGCGATTAAAAAAATAAGATCACTTACAGATGTCGATACAGCCAGATTGGTCTATTTTAGTTATTTCCATAGTATAATGTCGTATGGTATTTTACTGTGGGGAAATGCAGCTAATGTCGACACAATATTTATTTTGCAGAAGAGGGCTATTCGCGCAATATATAAATTAAATTCTAGAGAATCACTGAGAGAAAAATTTAAGGAGACTAATATACTAACATTTGCATCGCAATATATTTATGAAAATATAATGTATGTTCGTTAAAACAAACACGAATTTATGACCTTTTTGGATCTACATAGTTCGAACTGTGTTTCGACAAGGAATGGCCACAAACTTGCATTCCCCAAGTGTAGGCTCCGCAAAAAGAGCCACTCTTTTATCGGGATGTCGATCAGAATATACAATACAATCCCGGAAAATGTTCAATCCCTTCCTTTTCACAGATTTAAAAAGAAAGTCAAACAAGTCCTGTTCCGCAAGGCTTATTACGATCTTAAGGACTATTTAATTGATAAAAAAGCTTAGGATTGAGCTGTAGTCCCACAAGGCTGTTTCTATAACTGATGTAATAGATTTAAATCAATCAAACTGCCAATGTTAACAGATGGCTGTGGGACGACATTGACACATGCGGTAGCTGTCACGTATGTTCCTTATCGGCCCATAGCTACTCTGTAAGAAAGTTAGCTATTGTATACCCCATATTTTAAAACAGGGCTGAAGTTTTTCTCCGTCTGCTCTTTTCTTCAGCTCAGCATTGCCTAAGCGCACCCAGAGCAGACAGAACAAAAAATAACGTTCACTAAGAGTTTGTAAAGGAACCGTACAGTGAATAAAGAATATTTCATTTCATTTCATTTCATTTCATTTCATTTCATTCATTTCATTTCATTTCATTTAAGTTTTGGATTTTCCCCGGGTAAAAAGTATTCAATGTCTCTCTTTAGCCCCCAAACACACTTATAATGGTAGTAAGAATGGGTAGTGTAATGCTATGGAATGCTGGATCTGAAAATATACCTTCCGTCGAAGTGTCTATTTACAGAGCACCAAGCTTGAATTGGAGCAGTGTGAAGTCCAGCACTTTTGTCCTCAGTAATGGGAGAGACCCGTACCGCAATGGGATGTGAAAATGGTTGCAGGCAAGTAATTGTGGTAAAAATTATTTGATTGCTGTTTAGATATTCCGTAAAGCCTAGAGGTGTACTATTACGCTCTTAGACGGGATTGACTTTGACGTGAGTCAATACCTGTGATGCTCTAAGATTACGCTGGATAACGTAACAACGTGTCATAACCTCGTTTTATACTCCGCAGTCCGCCACAGGAATTACTTATGTAACTACGTTTTGCAGAGAAATCTTAAGTAATAGATTTACGTATGTATTACATGATATTACGAGCAGAGATGGCCGAGTATTAAATACTGTGCTCTGAGAAACTAGTGTGCAGATTTTAAAATTTATTATTTACGTAGGTATTTTTATATTAATAGCTGTTCCAAGGCGAGCAAAAACATTGTGATATTATCGATTATCGTGCACGCATTAGTTACGTAAAAATTTTCAAAGGCAAAATATGGGTAGGTGTGAATCACACCTACCTGCATTTTGCTATATTAAGGCATAAATCCCTCCCAATTCAAGGAGAAGACCTTGTCAGTTAAAAATCGATACACTTTTGCATAATATAAGTCATTGCTAAATGATTTGCCATCGGGAGCATAATAAGAAATTAACAAAACACCTAGAAGTTAACTGCTAAGGTTGAGCAAGTCTAATATAAAACCGCTCAATCGTTGAGTTTGTGCGACATTAGGGTTGCCAGGTCACCAAACTTAATAGCCGGACAGACCAGCGAGTTTGGCCGGACATTTGGGTAGAAAGGCCGGACACCCTACATTATTGAGGATTTTGTGTCTCAGTATTAATAGGCACGACAAAAAATTGTAAATAAAATGTAGCTTTTTTTTAATTATTGTCATAAACCTTGTTAAATTCTAATGAAATAATAAATAAAATCGAATACCAAATCAGTATTAAGTAGGAGCGACCGACAGTCGACTCACCTGCGTTCGGCCACGCTCGGCGCTTGCTCGTTTGCGAAATATAAAAAGCCTAACAAAAGCAGGACAAGCCGGACACCGTTTATTTTGGCCGGACACGCAATCAAAAAGCCTACCTATGTCCGGCTTTATCCGGACGCCTGGCAACGCTATGCGACATTATAATAGAGAACAATGTTGCGGCTTTTTTTACTTTGATCGACCACAGCTATTTTATTATTTAACCGTTACATAAAATTCTCTTAAAATTAAGGTTTTTTTTTATAGAAAACCTAAAATTAGCCAACGTAATCGATTTGTAACGTAATATATGTAACGTATTAACGTTTGAACGTATGAATATTAATTCATTCACAAATCAGATAAATTATAATAACTATTTTTCGCCCCAAGGGAATAGTAAAATAAGTAAAAAATAATATATAAAAAATAATATAAATAAATATATTTAAACTAAAATAACTAGGTATTAAATGATATTTTTAGTTTTGAATAAGGTTTCAATGTGTGTTATAAAACTGACTTGTCTGCCTAAGCGTAGGTCTACATTGGATTTAGTTACATAGAGTGTTGGTTTATCAGAATAACAACGAATGATAACTTTGGCCGTCCAGGAGTAGGATGAATCGAATTTGAGATGACGTGTGCAGTGTTAAGTTTGGTATAAAAATGTATTCTATAAGGAGAAAAGGTGGTTCTACATACTTGTCCGGTGGTGCAGCATGAGGCGGTGGTGCGCTGGGCGGCTTCAGGCTTCGGAAGGCTTTGAGCCACTTATTCTTCATGCTGCCCCCAGAGGACGATGATAACTTACGATCAGCCGCGGCAGTACCGCTGTCCGCTTTCGCCGCAAATAGCTCCCTCTGAAACAATACACCGTCATAAGTACCTACCTACATAGTCTAGACGTAGGTATTTACTGTTTTGTAGTCTAGCTAGAGTCTAGACTTCAAGAATTTATCAGTATATCTAAAATTACACGTCCGAGTAACAGATTGATTTATCATCGCATAAAGACCGACTAGAGTACTAGAGCAAAAAAATTGGTCAATAATACCACCGCTTTTCGAGTTAAAGTAAAGAAATACCAACGTATTATTTTAAATAAAGAAAAAAGGGTAAATTCTGACTTGCTTATTCAATTTTTTTACCAAAACTTTTCATTCATAAAGGTCTCTAGTGAGGCTAGATAACTAAAATATCATTTATTGAAGTATTTTTGTTACGGATAAAAATACCCATTTTAATAATTCTGCTGTACCTAAGTGTGGAAAGTTACATAAATTTAATAAGTAACTTTTATGTACCTATATAATTTTTACTTTATCTTAGATTTTATTAAGCTGTTGCCGATTTGATGAATACCAGATTTGACCAAAGTCGTGCAACCCGAATTTTTCATGAAATAATAGATATTTACAAAAATTACAACATAATCAAAATTAGTTTATTCATAAAACTAACTTTTAGGGGTGTGTATGTGTTATCGGGAAGTTTGAAGGGGCTCAGGTTCAGGCCGTAATAATCTAATTTAAAATTCTTTTTGTATTTGATGTTCACAGCTGTGCCTAAGGAAGCCAAAAAATATATCTAAGTGATACCTTACGATCTTTAATAATAGGCATGAAATTTTAGGGAACGGCGAGATTGGTTTATAAAGAAATTTTACGCAACAGTCGGACTTAAGGCTTCAGAAATAAAGCTTCGTAATAACCAAACCATTGCCATTTAAAAGTTTCTACATTATACAAGTTTTTCAAATTTTCTGTCATTACATGGTCACGTGTTTTTGCCACGAAAACGGAAAATGGACGAAACTACAAAGATCTTATAGCTTTAATATTCGCATGGCTCTTATAATAATTGTTAAAAGTTAGCTGCCTATACCAATAGTTTTAGATAGGTATATAAAATTTCAAATACCATTTCTATGTGTTTTGATTGTATTCTTTGAAGGCACGTGGGTTTATAGATTACCTAGGTACCTACTTGAAAGTGTGATTGTATAGTCTCTGATGAATCTGAATATTAAAAAAATATCACAGTAGCTGGTAGAAAGAGCAATTTGTAACAAATCTTATTTACCGACTTCGAAAAGGAGGAGGTACTGTATTCGGCTGTATGTATTTTTTTTTTTTATATATGTTCACCGATTACTCCGCCGTTTGTGGACCGATTTTCAAAATTCTTTTTTGTTCGTATGCTTATACTCCCGAGGTGGTCCCATTGTCACCAAATCAGGATCTGATGATGGGATCCCAGGGAAATCGAGGGGAAGTCTCAAATTTTATAGGCACAGACATTGATTTTCTTATAGTTTCTGAAGCATAAGAGATATTTACGCATAGAAATCATCATCTCATGTTGCCGAGCTGATGATGAAAGGTACTGCGACAGTGAGGAGTTGAGAGAAAATTCTTTCAATAAATAGTTTTTTATTCGAAATCTTACATTACCGAGGTGGTCCAACTGTCACCAAGTCAAAGTCTGATGAGGGGATCCCAGAGAAATCGAAGGGAACATTCAAATTTTATAGCACAACAAATGATTTTCATATTTTTACAAAAGCAAAACAGACATTTGTGTATAATTATCGTCATATAATGTATCTGAACTGATGATGGAAGGTAATACGACGGTTAGGAGTTGAGAGCAAATTCTTTCAATAAATGGTTTTTTGTTCGAAATCTTACATTCCTGAGGTGGTCCAACTGTCACCATGTCAAAATCTGATGATGTGATATTAGGGAAATCGGGGGAAACACTGAAACTTAATAGGCACACACATTCTTTTAGTCATATTTTTAACATAATACAAATATTTATGTCTGGTAATTATCACCTGCTGTTGCTTAGCTGATGATTAACGGTACAACTCCTCAACGGTTAGGAGCTGAGAGCAAATTCTTTCTTTAATTTATACGTTCAGGTGGATTGATAGTAAGTAGTATTCTTTCAGGCTATTAAATAAACATGATTATAAAAGGTACCTAAATCTATTTAAAGTTTAGAAGTTAAGTGAATTTTTTTCCAATTATGCTAATACATACAGAATGTTTAAAATTACTAAAAAGAGTGAAATAAATTAAGTTTTTAACAAAAAAATAGAACCGACTTCAAACGGTAAAAAATAAAATTGTTCAGTACCTACTTCTTCTTGCTTATGGTAATGACTCTTAAAACTATTTTTGAAGTCGGGCCCTTAGTGAAATGTCCTGTCTTAGTAAATATAATGTACCTTTCGTTCTGAATGGGCACCGACTCCAATATAGTTTTAACAGTCATTACCATAAGCAAGAAGAAGTAGGTACTGTCCCACTGTCTGTACTGTCGGTGCCAATTTAGAACGAATGGTACGACATTCACTAAGGGCCCGACTCCAGAAATAGTTTTAAGAGTCATTACCATAAGCAAGAAGAAGTAGGTACTGAACAATTTTATTTTTTACCGTTTGAAGTCGGTTATATTTTTTTGTTAAAAACTTAATTTATTTTAATTTCTGTTATTTTATAATATTTTTATCTGTTTATTTAATAATTTGATTTGATTTTATTCATTATATTTTATTTTAATATAGTAATGTTAACTAATTAATTGAATGCCAAAATTTATACTTTAATATTCTTATTATAATTCTAAACTCTATTTTTTTTCTCTAGATCTATGTATTAGGTACATGGCATTTTTTAATTGGACCTACTTACGCAAACCGGAACCAATCCACACTCTTGCCGAAATTGAGTTAAGTACTCAGAAAAGCTTAAAATTGCACTTTCTATCGACCCTGAAAAGATCAAAATGATCTGACAATTTTGACAGAACAAAACATTTTCATGACATGTTTACCAATCCACAAAACATCAGTTATCTAGTACATTAAACAGCTTTTTCTCAGAACTATCATCATCATCATCATCATGTGTGCGTTGGTTCCGGTTTGCATAAATAGGTACAATAATTGTAAATCGGCGGCGAATACTTGCTAACTCCCGCATAATATCTCAGGCAAGGGCGTGACTGAAAAACAGCGCTGCGCCGGATTTCGATCCTGAGGGCCCACTCTGTACGCCCGTATCCGAAACTAAGTGAATTTTCAGGCCTTATTTTTGGATTAGATTGAAGAAATTCTAGCAATATTATTCATTCAATAGCTTAATGTAATCAATGACAACGCTTATCTTATTAATTCATGAAAAAGAAGCGATCTGAGTATGCTAAAAATGATTCCGAAAATTTTAGAACTTACGAACGGATGCTTACAGAGTGGGCCCTCTGTGTCAGCAAAGTTACGTCCTTCTGCGTTACTATTCATTTAATTGTTTATGTCATGTACTTTTTGTCTAAGACAATACCTAAATGATTTTTATTATTTTATTATTATTATGTATTTCTTCTTCTAGATTACGGGTAGAAGATGTTATTTGTCCCGGTCATTTGGAAGGCTTGTGTAGGGGAACAGGTGATCACAGGTCTAACTCGTAGAGGCCCCTTTGAGACACTTAAATGTGGTTATTATTATAGAAATATCACTTCCTATTTGCCAAAGAAAATACAAGAATATAATATATTGAATGAAATATAACGCGCATTAAATACAGACCACATCAATGTCAGAGTGAAAAATAATTAATCAACCTGAAAGCTCAACGCCCAAATATGCAAATATCTATCCAGTCATACCACTAACGCACTTAAAAAATAACGATATTCTTTATAAATTTGGGCTTACAAAACATTTAATTATTTTGTCTACATACTCGTAAGCTTAAGTAAAGTAAAAAAGAAATGTTACTTTAAAAGACAGGTTTTAGACCAAGTCCAGTGTCCAGCCTTTAGTGCACGAAAAAACGAACTAAGAAACTAAGATGTAGAAAGCACGCCTGTCAAAGATAGATATAAAAAGATGTCATATCTATAAACAACTATGTATATAAGTAATAGGATATTTTTTCTAAAGAAATAGGACTAGCTTAACAGAGGAAATTGTAATTGAAATTTAATTGAAGTGATTGAAATTGAAATTTAATCATTACTTAGGTACATACATCTCAATCTAATAAACTTAAAGCTTGTAAAAAGGAATCCCACCTGAAGCATTTTCATGTAAAATATTGACAAGACGAGTACACTCTTATGGCTTGCTCTGTGAAAAAGATATCAGATCTCATGTAGATTCGTGCGGACTAGAGCGTAGTGCGTAGGACTAGATGTACTGAATCTACGCACCCTTAGCCTTTTGGCCCTTTTTGGTAGAGGGGGCGAAACCTTTCTTCGGAAAAGGTACCCGGAAAGGTAGGTAATGGGAGAGATACCAGTTTATGTAAGGTTTTTATTGCACTAAACCTCCCTCGGTGGCCGGCCACAGCGCTTTGAGAGAATTCCAGGATCTCTGGAGAAATGCACCGGTGTACTCCCGTTCTCGCCGCCCGCAACCTTGGAAAACCCCTTTTAGTCGCTTTTTACTATCAGACAGGGGTTACTGTTGCCCTGTTTTTAATCGCGAAGCTTCAGTCAGTTAGACAGTCAGTCAAAATGTGTGGCTTGACCGTTTCGTTACTTTAGTAACTAGATACTTGCATAACATAAAACGAACGCCATATTGATGTTAGCGAAATGGCGAAACTCCACACATTGTCTCGCGTCGGCCCAAAGCTAGCCCATCTTGAGTGATGCTGTTCCCTGGCATGGCATCCTCCCGTATTTAGTTACGAGTACAACGGCGTGCGACCATGTACACCGCCGTTACGCCCGGAAGTGTCCTTTCACTTTTTAAATATGATATTCTACGTACTGTTGCGACTACGGCAATTAGTCCAAAAATGTGTAATTTGTAAAATGAGTAGGTGTATTAAGGTTAAGTACCTGGACGACCGAGCGTTGCTCGGATAAAAAAGATTTATTTTCTTGGTTTAATTTCAAACGTAACACTCATTTAATTAGTGTTACTTAACAACGCCAACAGAAATAGCTCCCAATAAAATAAAAAAATACAAAAAAAATAAGCGCAATATTATGGGTTTGACCCGGGTCTCTAGTTCCGCAGTCAGTCAAGTAACCAATGGGCCAAGGAAGCATTAATTCAATCAATGCAATTTCTATAGAATTCTTTCAATTCGAAATTGTCATTTCTTTGAAAGTCGGATTGGCGGATGGCTTTTGACGGCGTTCTACGCCACAATATTATTAATACATGTAAGGAAGAGTTTTCAGGTTATATTTAAGTTAATTATCGCTGAAAATAATTTTTGATTATTTAAAATTTCTAAAAATAAAACCTAGCTGGATCGATTTATCACTCTCGAAACCAGGGTAATAAATTTCATCAAAATCGTTGGAGCCGTTTCCGAGATTCAAAATATATATTTAGGTACCTATATACAAGAATTGCTCGTTTAAAGGCACAAATAACGCCATAATATTTCGAAACAGGATGTTATGTAAAACGAAAACCTAATTTAACTTTGTTACGAATGTCTCCGTGATATTTAATTTCCGAACGCAATATGTGGGTTTAAGTACACGTTGTCAATTACATGTTAAATTTTTTTGTGCCCGTAAGTACTACTATAGCTTATAAACTACATTAAATTATTGGAGAAAAGCCATCACGGCTTCGCCTTTTGCTTTCGCGAAAGCTAGAAAAGCTATGAGATGGCAATCAGATAATTTACATAGGTACTCACAATTCCTAAAGACCTTCCAAGAACTAAATTTTCAGCGAATCCTAACGATTAGTTTTCGTTTTAGGAACCTAAAGAAAATTTCTTCAAAACTTTTCTTTAGAGCACATTGTTAGAAAACGTTCCAATCTTCAGGCGATGAATAAAATAAACAAACAAAAAAGTAGTGATGCAAATGATTTAATGCTTTACTTCATACGTTTCTGAAGTCACAAGTGCGCAGCAAAAGGTTTTTGTTAAAAATCGTTTCATTACCACAACGATCACACTACATTCATCACTTGTAAATTACTCATTTCTTATTCATCGCACTTTTTTGTCATTTTATTTTTGTCGATTTGCCTAAATCAGGATTACTAACGATAAGTCAGCATTGGACGAACTATGTACATAACTGATATGTTTCATATTCTGCCATTTGGGGTGATTAAGAAACCTTACTAGCAATGGATTACAGAGAATTAATGTCACAGCTGTATTTACTCCCGCATCATTATCATATCGTAAAAAACAGATATATTTTGTGTATGATACTTAGTGCAAAAGCTTTTAAGTTTACATTCGTATATTATATGCTAAAATATTAGAATTAATAGAAGAAGGTATTATACATAAGTATTAGATCAGAATAAGTATTTATACTGGCTGCAACCTTTTTTGCGTCCCACTGCTGGGCACGGGTTTCTCCCCAATATTGGGGAGGCCTGGAGCTTACTCCACCACGCTGCTCCAATGCAGGTTGGTACTTATAATATCTACTTTCTATTAATCTATCTTAATAGGATATTATCATTATTTACTTTTTATTATTTATTATAATCGTTTACTTTTTAGGTACCATACGTTTGTTCATCACAGATCTGTCAAACTTATGTACCTACGTAGCTCAGTAATTTAAAGATAATAATAGTTCCCTTTAAGTTAATAATGTCTTTGCTATGAGAATTCATGCCATTTCATGCGTCTCTTAGTTCCGTTTCATGACCTGAATTTCTTGAATATAGCCAATCTAGTAGGCACTAAACTACCGACATAAGGTATTGCGTGACCCACACTTCCTTTAGCTGGCGATAAGACAACACGGTCTAAATAATAGCCCTGTTGAATAAAGATAAGCTATTGATACGCACGTTTTGTTGTACAAAAGCTTGACATCTAGGTCAATTTTTAGCGTTCCAATTTGCTGAATCACGCAAATCCAGTCTTAAAGTTTAATTTTTAAGAAAAAGATGGACAATTTCGCAGTAAAAGAAAAAAAGGTTTGTTTTAAAGGCACTGAAATATTTTAACTGCTCAGAGATAGAGGTCGCGATTCGTGTCAAGCACAAATAAAAGCTGCGACCATAAAGGCCTTTATCAAAAGCGAATAGGCTATGGTAGAATGGGCTATCTACCATAACATTCCTTTTATTCATACCGTCGTCAACTACGCTTTACTTACCGGTTATCTTTAAGATAATCTCTGTCCTTCTTAGGGTTTTTATTAAATTCATATTATTTAATTTAACGATCTCACTTCTTAAGCGTTTCTTACATTTGACTTATTTGGTTTGGAATTATTTTATGAAGTATGAAAACAAATACTAATAAAAATCAATATATACCAAGAGGTAATATAATTTTCAAGAGGGTACTCGAACGTTGCTCCGATGAGGGATGGTGACGATACGTACTGGTTATTGCCTACGCTGGGAGATGTTTTTGTGCCACCTATGTTTGAAACGTCTTGGATTCACACCTTGGGTTTAATGATTACTATCTATTGATAACAATGTCATTAGGCATTAAGTCCGCCCATAGTTTAGCCCTAGTTTTTTAGATCATAACAAAAAAGAATAAATAAAAATAATAAAATAAATAAACATGCGGCACCATTATCTTAGCTCAGAGTACTATGTTCCTTGGCTGAGCTTGTCATCTAAAGCAGGGCTTGGTCATGATATTTATCGTTAACGGTCACTGTTTTGCTACCGGGCATGTTTATCTTATTACATACAATATTTTATAACAAGAATATCTGTACCAATTTCCAATAAAAGAACATTTGACGACCCGTGTGGCGTAATGGTTACCATGCCGGGCCGCCGATCGGAGGTCCCGGGTTCGATTCCCGGCGAAGCAAAAATTTGAATGATTAGTTTAAATTTCTGTTCTCGGTCTGGGTGTTTGTGTTTCTGTCTTTGTATGTGTCCATGGTACCCACGACACAGGGTATATCTACCCTACTGTGGGGCTATGAAATTTATTTATTTATTGTCTGTCTATCTTATGGGGCTGTGTGAAAATTTATTTATTTATTGTCTATTTTAGTGATCTTTGCCAATGATTTTTGTGATTTGTTAAAAAGAAAATTTTATAGACAGACCTAAAATTTTGTAAAGACCTACATTTCTGCCCAACTGGCAAACGTCTGGCAATCTAATTTAGAAAGAAAAAGTACCTACTAAAAGTATTAGTTTCGCTTGTGGCCATCTGTCTATTGGGTTCATTGTTTATTCAATTCATTTTTATTGGAGTGCTTTCAGGTGTAGGTATCTCTTTGCTAACAATATCTATTTTTGTTCTTACAAGGATCTTAGAGGTATGACAGACTCCGTGGCGTAGATGGTGATGAGCCGACTGCGAAACGTGAGGTCGTGGGTTCGATTCCCACCCAGGACAAATATTTGTGTGATGAACATGAATATTTGTTCTGTGTCTGGGTGTTAATTTATCTATCTAAGTATGTATTTAGAATTATATATGTATGTTTATCAGCTTTCTGATTACCATAGTACAAGCTTTGCTTAGTTTGGAATCAGATGGTGTTGTGTGAATTGTCCAAAGATATTTATTATTATTAGTTCGATATGAAGTTTTCTTTGTTTTCGTTTTATAAAATAACCTACTGCATACCTACTGAAAATAATAATTCAACAATATCAAAAGCCCAACCGAATTATGTTGTTCCATTACACGTGATTTTTTGACCTCACGCAATCTTAATGGAATGTTTTCGTTTTAAAGACTAAATGTTTTTAGGTTGCAACATGAAATTAGAACACATACTTAAAAGCACATAAAATTGTAAAATAGAGTAAGTAGATAGATAAAAATGAAATTAAAAATACAATTTAAAATTTATAACAAAAATATTTTTAACCCACAACAAAAAGGGATAACTTTGAATTCCATCTCTTAGGAAACCGCTATTTTCTAATAATGAGGGAAGAGATACGGCAAAATTTTACGACATAAAGCAGCCATTTCATGTTTATTCATACTTTAAATTGTAACTGTCTCACCAAAAAAGTCGGTGCTCTTTCTTGATGAATATTACTACGAGTAAGTATAAGGGCAGATGTGCACGATTAACTGTCTAGAAATTATTACCATTCCAAGGAAATGTAAGTATGTAAGTATTTTATTATTAATCTTTATTTTTTGTTTAAAATGTTTGTTTGTTTAAAATATTTTTTACAGAATAGTTTTTCATCAAGTTGTTTTTTTCTTTATCGCAGCAAATGTTTAATAAGCACAAATACTTTTAAGATGTGGGAATTATAATAAGTCGAGTCTTGTTCGTAGATATGGGATGAGAGTCAAGGTTCGTTTACTGTTAGACTTGTTGTTAAGACATCGGACTCCCATTGTCACACAGGTTCAATCCTAAGCTTAAGAAAATTTGTTGTAGATATCTACCTACTCCCTTATGTATTAAGTATAACAAGCTCTACGACAAAGAAAAACATTGTTACCAAATATGCTGAAGATGATTTAAGATTTTCTAGAAGTAGTAGGTATTACTTGATTTGAATTTGAAATCAGTGTGAGTTTTTTTATTAAATTTTTTTTTGTCTTTTATAACTTAACATTTTCTTTATGAGGGAATTCGCAAATAAAAGATAGGCTGCGGTATTGGAAGTCCTGATTTGAAATCTGATAGGTAATACCTATTAGGTACATTTTTTTAAAATAAATAGGTTCAACTTACATCGTTAAAGTAAGCTTGTTCAAAACGCTGCCGCATTTTGTTGGCTTTGCTGTACTCTGGAAGACTGGACTGGCGTCGCATGCGCATCCTCTGTTCTCTCTCCATCGACATGAGATCAGACTTTTGGGACAACACCAGATAATGCAAACGATGTACTATATCCATTTTAATTACAAATTCCTTTATTTAAAAAAATAAACGCAAGAAATTCTTGGAAAATATCAAGTCACGACCCAGACAAATTACTTTAATCACTATGAGGCCAATAAACTAATTTTGCTGTTGAAATTGTAAACCTAAATTGTAATATCGTTTAGTTTTGCGTGTCGGTATTCTAATTACGAGCAACGACCGGCGTAATAAAATATTTTAATGAATGAAATATTAATCACTTTCATTTTTATAAAAATCTGAAAGGTTTAAACATACAGAATAAACATTGTTAATTAATTATACTTATTTAGTATGGATGATCGGTTTGTATTTAGTGGTCGCGAGTTGTGATGCTAGGGCGGGCGGCATCGAACCGCTAGCTAGGGCGGACGCGAGTCGACTGCTGGCGCGGATGTAGGCGCTCTGACGTCTCCAGGCAACCGTTTTCTCACAACACGTTTCAACCAAGCGTGTACAGATTTCTATCATTTAATTTTCGCAAACAAGTAGGTAAAGGTACTTATATCGCTTTACAACGTCCCTAGGACTAGAAATTGTTGACGACACGTGTGGCGCAATGCCGGACTGACGACCAAGGGTCTCGGGCTCAATTCCCGGCACAGCAGAAATTTGAATGATGAGCTTTAATTTCTGTATCGGGCTGGGTGTTTGTCCGCAGTACACACGACTTAGGGAATCCCAGTGTACGCTAAGTAAGAGTGTGTATCGTTATGAAGGTCATGGTATATTAGCGTCATGGAGTGGTCTGTAAGGACATGGGACCCTGTAGGTACACTGAACATTATAAGAAGTTATGACCCAGATATTACAGATGGTCTCGGATCCGACATTCGGTATAGTGCTACCTGCCACGAATGTAAGAGCGCTATTTCACTCCCGACGAGAAAAGTATCCCCAGTTTCCTTAGCCAAGGAATTCTCTAGATTTTTCAACCTTCTTCAGATACTGCTGGGCACAGGTCTCCTTTCTGAAGTGAGAGGGATGTAGGCCCAACACGTTGGCTAAGTGCGAATTGGTGAACATAATGCCTTCGATAAATTAAAAGAACCTAACTCTTAGTCATGTACGGTGTCGTAATTCATCGTAATTACATAAATATCACAATGTTTTCAGATACCATGGAGCGGCCATAAATACGCACGTAGGAACATTTCTTGGTTAGAGTTGCGCGCCGGTGTTTCAACACGATACCTCTGTTTATCTCGCTCGGCCATCGCTTCTCTAGATATTAACATTATCAACCCCAAAAATACATATAAATTGAGAGCTTCTGGATTAAACCTATTGGTGAAATAAACACAGATATGTCAAAAATCTGTTTTGTACTAGTAACTCTACATACATACAAGTAAGTAAACTGAGACGACAACGTTGTACATAATTCAATTCCCGATAAGAGAGTTGTTGTACTGTTGGGCTATGAGTGTGAAACGTTATTTATTTACTTGTTTTCTCCATTGCATGATGTGACAGTTCCATTATCTCTTTATGTGTTCAATGCTCCCCGTCCCACATCTTAATAATTGTTTGCGTAGGTTCAACGGTACGGAGGGAGAAATCAGTAAAGATGCAAACAACCATCTTAACCGAAGTTTGTCGGAATTGATCGAATGAAGTGTTTTTAATAAATACAAGTTTATAAGTAGGTAGGTACACACCATTTGCTTTTACTGTACATGACATGTTTGATGATGTTTGCTTTACCTTTACAGCATTTCTCGAAATTTTCCGTTTTCTCTTCCTTTTCTTTTTTTTTCTTCTGTGTAGGTACTTATAACAACAAATAATAATATAGTACCTGGAAGGCGGAGCGTTGCTCGGATAAAAACAATTTATTTTCTTGGTTTACTTTCAAACGAAACACTCATTTGCTTAGTGTTGTTTAACAACGCCATCTGAAATAGCTCTCAATAAAAAAAATCACAAAAAAATAAAAAATAAAGGCAATATGGTTTTGATGGACGTTTGAACCCGGGTCTCTACTCTCTAGTTCTGCAGTCAGCCCACGTAACCATTCGGCCAAGGAAGCTTTAATTCAATGAACGCAATTTTTATAGTGCTCTTGCGTTTGACGGCGTTCTACGCCACAATATTATACTCTCCAATAGATGTCAGGAAGAGTCGTATTTTTCAGTTTATATTTAAGTTTTATATCGCTGAAAACATTTTTTTATAATTTAAAATTTCTTAAAGTAAAACCTAGTCAATTGCCATCCGCCAATCCGACATTCAAAGAAATGAGAATATCGACTTGAAAGAGCTCTATAAAAATTTCGTTCATTGAATTAAAGATTCATTGGCCGAATGATTATGTGACGTTACGTGGGCTGACTACGGAGTCAGAAACCAGAGTTCAAACAAAACCTCTAACAAAACCATACTGCGTTTATGTTTTGTGAAAATATTTTTTTATTGAGAGCTAGGTATTTCAGATGGCGTTGTTAAGCAACACTAAGCAAATCTGTGTTTCGTTTAAAACTAAACCAGAAAATAATTTGTTTTTATCCGAGCAACGCTCTGTCATCCAGGTATTAAGCTTTTATGTCAGTCATTGTTTCCTGACTTTTAGTTGAAATTACCTAATTTTTGTGTCTGGCCAAGTTCTATGAAATTAATTCCTAATACTTTCAAGAAAAAAAAAAACACTATTTTAAACTTTACAAACAACTCTTATGATATTTTAATTCTTTTTTTAATTTAGGTAAGTACATATTTTAATAATAATAATATTATATGCTCAATAACTAATAAATAACTATTTGTTTACCTATTACAGCACTTTGAGGGTTAATTTAGCAAAAGGATTTCATACATCACATATATTATGAGATGAAAGATGTAAAATTAATTTAATTTAAATGTAAAATTTAATCTTCTGTGTGTTGCTCAGTCTGGTAAATAAATTATTACCTACTAGGAAACAAACCACAATATTAGAGGACAAAATAAAAATACAAATTGGAATCAATAATTTATTAGTAAGACAGTCCCACAGCATAAATTTTGTATAACACAATAAATCTGAGTCGAAATCCAAAAAAACAAACTTTCCTTCCACTTGTAAACACCTTCTTCAAACAATATATGTGTATACTTATCTAAATTATACAATACCTAAGTATCCTACAAAATTGCGTTAAATATTTAATTATTTACATAGACCCTTGTGCCAGAATATGTATGAAGAACTTGAATCACAGAATGTTGGTATAACTATGTTACTCGAATATATAAAACACAATAATAAAAGCATTTCATTACATTACATGCATTGTAAAATCGTAGTAGTTATATTGTGCGATAAACAGTCATTTACATACAAAGGTCTATTATTACGACAGTCATTAAACATTTATTATGAACGAAAAAATCTTCTAGCTTTAGCTAATCAATACTAACACTTGGACAAACATAATTGATCCACTCATAAAAAAAATCAACCTACATATATTTAAACAACAGTCAACAGTGGTAATTCATCTTGAATGAATAAATATTTATCATAACATTTTCAATGAATTCATTTTAGCACCTTCATTAGAGCATTTCACACTGCTTATTAAACATAACTTATAAGGACTTTACAGTTCATACTGAAACTGTAATTTTATATGCAACATTCCATTTTTTAATTAGCAATGTGCAGTAGTAAAACTATAAATGCAACATTATTTTACTTTAACATTTAAATAGCTCATAATTCAATTGATTTTATACACAGGGAAAAATATATTACTCTTATCAGATGATATGGTTCACAATTGGTTGCATTCTATTTGCAGCATGTTGCTCCAGTTCTTTAGAACTTCTAAATGCTGTCAAACTATATCTCATAGCTAGAATATCTTAACAATTACTAACATAGATCTTGATTTTAAGTGATGCACAATCTGAAATTTGATGTGATATGAGTACATAAAATTTAACTCTAAGTATGAACATTTCAGTAAATGTTCATCATGTTCATTCATGAGTCAGTACTCAAAATTCCTTTTCTTTCTTTTTTCTATTTCTCCCTTATCAATGTTAGACACCATGTGAACACTTACTAACATTAAAGTTTGTTATATTTAATAAAACAATGAACCATGTGGCACAATGGTTACCATGCCGGAGTGCCAAGTTTGATAACAGGTGAGGCAGAAATTAGAATGGCCCGCTGCAACCCTGTGTGTGTCCATGGTAACTATGACACACAGAAATTGAGTGTGGGACTAAGAGTTGTAGCATTATATATTTATAATTTACTAGCAGACCCAGCAGACATTGTCCTGCCTTAAAAGTATCAGAAATAATTTAGTTTGATTGCAGTGTCAAATACTTAAAAAAATTAAACCTAAAATATTCATAAAAAATCAAGAATTCTGTTGCAGACATAGTAATTCACCCTCTGGGGTATTCAAAGTACAACAAGTAAAGGGTATTCAAACATTTGCATTTAAGTATATCTTGGGAAACTCTTAAAGTACCTACAACAAATCTACCAGAATTATTGAAAGTGGAAATGTTTCTACATGAGATGTCAAATAATATATTAAATGAACATAAAATTACTTTTTGCTATTTGTTCACAATAATAGTTACTAACTATAATAGGTTGATATAATAAATATTATTCTGTGAATATTGACTTCAAGATAGATTTGAGTGTGTATGTTGGAAATAAACTAGAAATATCCTTGTTCAGGACTTTACATGCCACACTAAGATTCTTTATATCATGGGTACCATGGATACACAAAGAAAGTGAATACAAACATCTAGAAAGAGAGCACAAATTTTTACCTAGCCAGGAATCAAACCCAGGATTGTTATTGACTGGTTACCATACCAGCTGATAGCATGTTAATCATTGTGCCATAATAGTTAGCGAATAGAGCAGTGAAGTGACAGTAATTCCAGACTTCAGTTAGATGCAAAGAACTTGTTATTTCATTTAACTACAAAAAGTGTATTGAAACTATGTTTGACACCTTCACTATTAATTTTGTTAAATATTGATAAAGTAAATTGAACTTATGTACTCTAGTATTATAAATTTTAAATTACTAACGGTAGTATACACATTTCACACTTCTGCACCTTTTATATAGTACAATATAATTTCATTAGACTAAATATATAAAATTCTCTACATTTTAGTGAAAAACAGTCACAAATACTTTAAACAATAACAGGATTGTTTTGACAAAATACTATATTATAACAAATTGTAAATCTGTGAAGAGTACTTATTTATTGCTACTTATAATAATATTATATTTATTATTATGTCTCTCCTATTTTAGACTTGCCATTGAGTTTACCCAGTTGTCCTAGCATAAGAACAGTGTTGATCAAGTTTTCAGAATATATACGCTGATTAGTTTCCATTCTACGTAATTTTTGGACAACATATTTTGAAAAAAATTCAAGTTCACTGTCATTTGCAGGGGTTTCTGAATTTATGTCATCATTGCTGCGTTTTCTTTTTAAGCTTCTTGGACTTGTTTGAGTCATGGAGCTCCTGGCTTTCTTTTTTGGCTGATTACTATCTACTTTTGTGTCATCCAACCCACTATCACTGTTAACAAACGCATGGTTCAAGTCTTCGCTAAGGTCATTTACTTCTTCCTCGTTGAGTTGAATAGTCAAATCATCAGGCACAGTCACCATAGGTACATGATTGTCAGAAAATAGTGGTGAAGGAAGAAATGATACACGTTTACGCACCTTCACTGCTGTTGTCTTGGGTTTTACGGAAGGTAATTCTGCAGAAACTGTTCCAACTGTGTGCCTGCGAGTAGTTTTTTCTTTGACATGCACAGGATTGTGAAGCCGTTTCACAGCTTGCTTGTTGC
The DNA here is from genome assembly GCA_911387765.1 of Pyrgus malvae. Taxonomy (NCBI): domain Eukaryota; kingdom Metazoa; phylum Arthropoda; class Insecta; order Lepidoptera; family Hesperiidae; genus Pyrgus; species Pyrgus malvae. The sequence continues at coordinate 17,844,787 of OU426951.1, read as the reverse complement.
TCCAAAAATTGACTTTAATTTTTGACTTTGGCTTAGGCTTTTTTTCTGGTGATTTAGTTTTGGAGACAGCTGGAAATTTGTATCTGATGTCCTCATCATCTTTTACTTCAATAGGGTCCACCCTTTTGTTTATTTTCACATTGGCTTTCGGTGTATTATTGAAATGTTTTGTATTAATTTTGTAGCGCACAGTGTCATCATCAGATTGATAACCATTTCTCTTTGTAGATAACTTATCTGAAGCCTGCTTCATAATGTCATATGTTTAAAGTTGGTCACCAATGTTAGACGGAAACATTTAATTGTACTTTTTTAGGAGATCCTGAAATAAGTAAAAGAAAAAATATTATCAAGGGAAATGCAATGAAATACAATTTTCACATCTGTACAAGTAACCATCTGTCATCAAATTATAGCTGACAGTAATAAGTAAGATTTCCCGCCTAAAAATTCGCTGACGTTAAAACTTAAAAGCTTAATGTGCTGACTTAAAACACATGCAATCATAGTTGTTACGACAAAAGTTCACAGTATATGTGTCGATATGACATCCAAATTAATTAAAACCCTATTGTACAAATAGCATTTTACACAAAATATGTTTTAGAGGTTATGTCAGTATCGCGTTCATAACAACGAAATTATTTCATATAACAGAGAAAAAACATTGCAAAATAACCATGTATTGTTTCTATTATGATATAAATTTAAAATAGGTAAGACAAAATCATTAAAGTAAAGAGTCATTTGTTTTATCATCAATATTTGACGAATATTATGTTACATAACCATATACTGATAGCACTTACCTTTGCTTGCAGTTTTAAGTCTCATATGTTGTACATACACTATGTACGACTTCGTACATTTGTAAATACAAATAATTTTCTCAAAAACGTAACACAAACACGACACACACAGATCACGGCACTACAGCAGCCTTCATGACCAGTGTGACCATCTCAAAATTGGCGAATCTGCCACAGGCTGGGCCTAAATTCTGCCAAATCTGCCACAGGCTGGGCCAAATTCTGCCAAATCCACTGCCACTTGAGTTTTTCGGGCTATTACAGGGGTGGGGGGGGGGGGGGGGTTAATAATGTACAATACTAATATGTTACAAATTTTCTTCAGTACAAAAAAAAAACAAATGATCAATAATAATATAATATGTATAACAGTAAAATGTTAATTAGATATGTCTATAGCATACAATTAAAGTCCGTGATAATAATATGATTAAAATAAACGTTACACACTCATAGTTACATACTCATAGCCAGTGCCGGATTTATATTTTTATGAGTGTAGGCCACTTCATTTCCGCCGCTCCATGTATATTATATAAATATGCATATACATGCGCAAATGGCTAGCTCGGAGAGTGCGGGTGGAAAGCGGGGGTTTCTACGTTGCCAATGCCGTCCGCCCGCCTCGCTGCTCTTATCTATCACTCACACGATAATATAGGTTTCGATAGGAGTGAGTTTCTATAGGGATTTTTTTTAAGTATAAAAAACCATGAGAAAACCAGTGAACGTGTTTGACTTTTATCCTATGAAATCGAAGGACCCTCCTCTGAAATCTGCCGCCCCTTGGACGTGCTGCCCCTAGGCCGCGGCCTATACGGCCTATTTATAAACCCAGGACTGCTCATAGGCCCACAGTAAGGTAATTAATACCCTGTGACGTGGGTACCATGGACACACACAAAGACCGAGAACAGAAATTTAAACTCATCATTCAAATTTCTGTTCCTCCGGGAATCGGACCCGGGACCCTTCGATTGGCAGTCCGGCATGGTAACCATTGCGCCACACGGGTCGTCTCGTCATAAAATGAATTTTGCACAATTTATATTGCCTTCATCCATGACATGCTCCTCAAGACCTCAACCCTTCTGTTTTTGCATGATTGAGCAATAAACATCCAAGCTTTTGCGTTTTAAATATTACGTTGCCAGTTCGGAGAAATAATTTTAGATCTACATTATATTATACCAAATGTTACATTTATAAAAAAATACTCATTAAACATTTAAATTATGACATTTTATGTCTCAAAATATCGTGATTCCTAAAATCTTCAAAATCTGCCAAAATCTGCCATTTTTATAATTCGTCACCATAATCTGCCAGAGACAAAATTTAGGAGTGAAATCTGCCAAAATGGCAGAAATCTGCCACAAATGGTCACACTGTTCATGACGCAAAATAGTTCGAATTTTATCCGTGGGTGGCGCTGTACGCTTGGATGGCTTTCATTTGGCGCTTGGCGCTACTTTAGAAAACGCGCGGGAAAGTTACGTACGGTACCTACGACTACACACACTGCACTCTGCAGGCCTACACTACAGCACAGCACACTCAGCACAGCACAAAGCGTAGATCACCTCAACAGCTGACAATAGTTTTATTACATTGTATTTTGTTGTACTTTTAGAAGGAAAGAGTAAAGGTAAAATAAATAGTGAATACATAATTCTTATTTTCCTTTCTAGATATTTAGAGAAGTTAAGTAAGTATAAAATTCAATAAGAACAATGTAACGTTTATGTTTTATATTTTTTTCGCTTCCTTTTGTAATTGCTGCCAAGTGTGTACACATTTACTTAAAATGTTATAATTCACAAACGAATGAACTGATTTAATATAAGTACCTAATTTCTTTTTACGCAAGCAGATACCTGATAGATGTAATTTAACAATGACATAAAAAGATTTGACCAACTAAGTTGACCAACTATTTATAGATTTACTAGCCTTCCGCCATCGGATTCGCCCGCGTGGTTTTATAGGTTTCCGTAGGATAAAAACCATTCTATGTCCTTTCCCAAGGTCCACTCTATCTGTGTTCCTAATTTCATTAATATTGGTTCAGTAGGTAGTTTAAGCGGAAAAGCGTAGCAGACAGACAGAGTTACTTTCGAATTTATAATACGTATTTAGTAATTTATTAGCTCAACGATCAATGATTTGCTTGCGGCTGGCGCGATGATGATTTTTTATCAGGGTCAGATAAAAAAGTACGGAAGTAAGACGAAATTGATTGATTAAATTGATTTTCAATTCTTGATTACTTTCGTAAAAATTAATAAATTCTTGCAGACATTATGTATATTTATTGGCATATATATACCTAAGCAGACAATGCCACAGCAAAATTAAAGATAAATTTGGACAGCGAAACACGGCAACCTTACTGGATCAAAATTAACTAGCAAGTTTAACAGACGGTACATATTATAACTCTGAAAATGCTACTTATAAATACGAGTAGGTATCAGTAAACCCTTTGATCATTAGAGCATATTATGTAAACCCTGGACCTAACAGGCCTTGACATTATGTCATTTAATTTTGTCCCCGATGGGGTATGTACTGGACTGAAAAACTGAAATGAATTAAGGAGCTACTACGAAGTTGAGAACGATTATAAAAAATGTCATTTCCTAAGAATGAATTAGCGAAGAACAGAGGAAGTGAGAGACAATTGGATCTGCCTGATGCCTATATCCTTTTATGTAGTATACAAACATATTTTTTCTTTCTTTCTTTATCTCTTTTGTAAAGGTCAGAGATCAATAAAGGCTTATTATGATCTCTTCTTAAGGAACATGGGTCAAATAACAATTTGACCCGGTCATTTGAGAGGCTTGCGTGGGGACATAGGTCCAACATGTAGAGGCCCTTTGGAGACACTTTAATGTTGTTATGTGGTTTATCATAATATAAAGTTATATGACACAAATATGGTCCCCGCCAGGTGCACAGGAACTATTTTAGAAGCCGTTTAGATCATAAAGATATAATCTAAGGGTGAGGCAGGTAATGACTTGCCACTCACTGATAGGGGCCCACACAAATGGCGTAAATGTCCGGGAGCACAATTTTGGCGTGAGCAGCTAGGGGTGTCGAGAGGAGCGGCACCGGTTTCACCATCTCGGTGGGATAAATCTAACTCGGAGCGGGTTTTCTCGTTATTACGCCAATTACTTACATTACGCTTCCACCTCCAAGCATAAAGCCCTGTAATGAATCCACTCTTGACGGCCAATTAAGGCAAGTCAGAGGTGGGGACCTATTTCTCTGGGTTATCACTCCGCCTACCGGTAACGAGGAACAGGGGGACTTCTTCGGGAGAACTCAGGGCCGTGGTGTCGTTACTCACCAACGGCTCGCCACAAGCCGCCCAGCTTAAGCTTTATTATTACTATTATTATGTATCTCATCATCAGATGTCAATTGCTAATGCAGGAATAAGGGAAACTAATATTGGTTCTGTGGGGGTGAAATAACGAGGGACTAGTAAATGGGCTACGGCGGGAAACTATGGGACACCTGCCATTCAGACTAGTAAATTGTTTAGAATGAGGCAAGTGGTGACTCGCTACTCACTTAATGGGCCCCCATAATAGGCGTAAATGCCTGGGAGCAACATTGGCGTGATTAGCTAGGGGTGTCGGGAGGAGCGGCACCGATTTCACCATCGCGGGGGGATAAATCCAAACCGGAGCGGGTTTTCTCGCTTTTACGCCAATTACATAGTTACACTTCCACCCCCGAGCATATAGCTCTAACAGCTCTACTCTGGACGGCTAATTAAGGCAAGCCAGAGACCTGTTCCTCTGGTTATCACTCCGCTTGCCGGAGACGAGGAACAGGGGGATTTCCCCGGAAGCAATCGGGTCCATGGTATCGTTACCAACGGCTCGCCACAAGCCGCCCTGCGGTGTTATTATTATTATTATAAAAAATGTCCGACCACTGTACTTTTATCTATATAAAAGCTTATATAATATAAAGATAATGTTTTGGTACTAACAGAGCCAAGCTTTGCAGGCTTTTTTTTATCAAAAAATCCTTTCTAAGTAAGTAAGTACTGCGATAACATGTTTATACTTAATACATAACTTATGGATTAAATAAGTACATATATATTATATGAAGTATGAATGTAAATAAAATCATAAATAAATTAATAAATAACATCATTGTTATTATTGTTACTAGTTATATAGTAAAAACAATGATGTTATGTAAGTAGGTAGGTAATGAGTATTTATAATGGCATACTGTTATCAAAAATCCTTACGAGAGTGTTAATCACTCTAAGACGGCATTAGCTATAGTTACTCTACTCACCACATGATTTTTCATAGAAATCCACCCCATCGCCGCACGACACCTAAATTTCCTCTTGTTATCCGTTTTTGTAGATAAAATTATAACTTCAATAGAGGTAATGATTGAATGTACGATTATTTTTATAGATTTTCTAACGCGAATTTCGCAGCAACACGATTGCGAAGGTTATGTCAGCCCGCGAGATCTGCTCTCAGACTGAAGAAGTGGGAGGCTGTGCGCAATGCGGCACCAAGGTTTAAAACAACTCTCTCTAACAAAACTTATAAAACAAAATAATATCATATTTACTATATATAATCTAAGAAACATTATTCGAAAATATTGTAACAACATCTTTTGTTCGTACATTATAAAAGTTTCTAATAAATTGTAATAGAAACATGATAACAGTGAAACTCACCTGAAGATGGCAGTTGACGTAATTAATTTGCTTCAACCTTCTTTAAAACTTATAAGCACTAAACTTCACACATGTGAATAAATTTTATTCAGGAAGTGTTTTATAGAAATGCGCTGCGAGCGGGAAATTTTTAAAATTATTGATTGAATTCGGGAGGTCCATTCCGCATGGGCCTTGCTGATGTTCTGAATAAGCATGCGCGCATTGCCTGGAGCCGGAGTCTAGGGGTTGTTTATAAATGCGATTTCTTTGTTTGTTCCACAAAGGTGAAGGTCGCCTTTTGAAAATCTCCCTGTATTTTCGGTACTAACTCATAAAATACAACGTTATGAAGTGTTTATTTTTTGACAGTATATACCTATACATTGTAAAAAGATCATTTTACAAAACTAATAAGATACCTAACCACTCCAGCTATCAAGATTATCGCGGAGTTATCAAAACTTCAAGATGGCAAAATGATGACGGTTATTATTTATACATAACATAATTGTAAGAAATTTGGCAAAATTGAATTTGGTTACCCAAAATTAAATACTCTTAAGTATTCACTAAGTACGTCTAAAATTTAAGCTATTCATTAAAAATATTTTTCTTATAATAATTTCTTTATGACTTACCTGAGCTCTTACAGCGGCTAGGTGAAGCTGAGTCGCCCTGTAGTCGTACTTTTTTATTGATATTTCCTCCTGAAACAATAAATGATTTTGTGCAACTTTTTCTAGATATGTAAGGTATAAATAAATGTATACAACTTTATTTCTAAAAGTGAAGTTGAGAGTACCTACTGTTTATTTAAAAATTTTGCAATACATTAGAACCTCTTTAGAAAGATACCGATTTTTGTTTTTTTTTTATTAATTTGACTAATTATTGTGGGTTAACAAAATAGTGTTAGTATGAACGTACCCTAAAAATACATTCAGCGCTCTCTGTCTCGTTGCCACGGAACTTTCAATGTTTTACGAGAGGGCGTTGTAAGCACTTGTAGATACGTAACACCTAATTTCATAGAATGACAAATGATGTCGCTACTTTAGTTAATTTAGAAAAAAATGTCCGATTATACCTACCTATCAATTCTTTCACGAAGAAGTATATAAATATTATTAATGATTCTTTGATCCAATCCATCTCTGTTGGACGAGTAAATACGAAAAATTAAAGCGACGGAATTGGTTCCAAAATTGCATACCTTTCGTAGGCGGGTAGAAAAATATTATTATAAATCGTCAAAGGAAAATAAATTAATATACTTAGCAGTTTACCACGAAATCTTCGGATTGAAAATGCGAGAAGTTAATAAGCTAAAAATAATTTTCTATATTAATTACTGAACCTGAGTGTAAGATGTACCTAAGTGTACCTACGAGTACCTAGGTACTTCATTGAAATGAAAAATTTATTAGTGATTGATAGAAATTTAATACTTAGTAATTCTATTTTTTAGTGATAGAATTTGTATTATAATTACAAATTCTTCTTCAAATTCTCATTCGTCAGTAACTTAAAAAATTGATTTTTATTGCGACTTCCGTGGCAAGGAATCCGAATATCTGAGTTAAGCATAGACTTTGAATACAGTATATCCCGATATGTAAGGCAGTAAGACTTATGTAAGGCGGTAAAGTGAAAGTGATGAATTGCATGTTTTTTTGGGTACAGAGGTACATTTTTTTTAAAAGACAGATAAAGTTCAATTTTTTTGATATTAGTTAGGCTTTTCGGCTTGCATCTATAACTTTTTTGCTTAGCTTTTACTTTTAGTGGACATTTTATTCTCAGTTTACGAGTTATAAAGCTAGACGCTTTATTTATTGTAGTAGTAAAGCTAGACACTTCGTTTATTGTAGCCTTATTTATATTATCTGTGTAAAATTTAATATTTTTTGGCAAAGCATCCCGTCGGGAGTTTTGGCGGGAAGTTGAAAAAGACATATTGTGCTCTTGTTTTATTTTCATTTTCTTGGTGTATTTTTGAGTTATATCGGATAAATTTGATGGCATTTTGTTCGATATAGGTTAATTACAGTGCGCGAGTGTTGTGAAGTAAAATAACAGTGCGAAAATATGTTTTTTCTGCTTGCCTCTAAAATTCCATTGGTCACGTTCTGGTAAAGAAGCCATCGCTTTACTTGAATGTCTGACTGAATTGACTAACTGATTACTGACGACTTACTGACTTTACATATTACTCGTCAAGTTTCACCGAAACTGGCAAAAACGTGATGCAAAAATTATACTTGACGCTGGCAATATGCAGAGTTTGCGATGCCATAATCGAAGGAAAAAAAAGCATCATGTCACGGCTCTCATTTTTTATTATAGAAGTAGCACACTAGTAGCAAACCAGATAGTGCCGAGGTCCCCACTATCTGGTTTGAAAATGTAACAGACACACACACATACAATGCTAGTAAAGTTCTGGATTAACAATATTAAGTACCTACCTATCTATGGATCAATTTATGTAATTACTCACCTACTTTTAGAATGAAGCTAAATTAATTACCTGAAGTTTTGGGGTTCCAAAGAAAAAAATAGGAATATTATTGATATTTTCCCTATAACAATTTTATCAGTCCAATAGACTTCTATTATTAATTGGCGGAGCGTGATATTTTAATGATGTTCGGAACTCTAATTCAGCATCGTTTGTTTCATTGTGTATCGAAATAGGGCTCGTTATTAAAAACAGCTTTCAAAAAAGGGTTTAGGTACACGCACACAAGTAAACAATATTTAGGCAATACGTAACTGAAGGTAAAAACAATAACTTACCTCTTACTAAATAAAACAAAGCCGGCTTTGTGGGAAAATTCATTGTTTCGTGGTTTAAAAAACCCCTTTTTATCGGATGAAAACCTAAAGGAACCCGCCCACCCTGAAGGAAATACCGGGTTTTGTGGGATTTATACAGTACTAAAACCACCTCGGTGGCTTGCTTCAGCGCTTGGGGATGCCTCTGGGATCTCCAGTGGAACACACCGGTGTCCTTCATACGCGGCGACACACCGCCGTCCTTCCCGTAGCTGCTGGATGAACGGTTCAAGCTCCCACTCTCGCCGCCCGCAACCCCGGAATCCTCCCTTTTAGTCGTCCCTTACGATCGGATAAGGGATACCGTAGCCTTGTATCAACTTATTTCTAATCCCGAAGCTACAGGAACTATGAAAAATCTTAGCGTTTAGTTATTTTTTTAATTCTTTAATCGAAATGTAAGTACCGATTATTATATTCAAATTGACATTAAATGTGTTGTAAAACCTGTTAATACATAGAGTAGTTAGTATTGGAAATAGCAGATACTTTAGGATGTAAACGAGATTTTTCGAGTTCCGCAATGTATGTGTAGAAGTTAGTTATGCCTAATATAAGATTTAAATAACTGTAACTTACTTGTATCTCGTTGACTTTGGTATAGAGATTGCTTTCAAGGCTTCGGCTTTGAAGACGAGCGAGAGAGTCCAAACTATCCTGTAAAAGAAAAACTTGTTAAAAGGTTTAAATGCAGTTTTTGTTATAAATTGTTACTTATATTAATTAATTTTTTTTAGTGTGCAATCTCCGTCAATAATATAAGTCGCAATAATAATAAAATTAATTCGATACGAAATATATAAATGTAATTTTTTGTAAGAGTGCTGCTGGAAGTTTTTTCCGCCGCCTTTTTTCTCTCAGCTCAATATCTAGCCTAAACGGGCTAAAGGCGATGACCGGAAAAAAATGACGTTCAAAGCGAATATTTTGTATTCCTAATATGAAATAAAAATATTTTCTTTCTTTATTTCTTTGGAATCTTTATCTTCATAATATTCATCGAATCACACTATCTATACTTACTATACTATTAATAGCTGACCGCCCGCGACTTCGTTTACGTTTCCTTAGGGAACCCTAAATTATCAAAAAAAAAAGATCCTACCAGTTTTATATCTATCTAATATACAGAGACATGAGATTTTTGATGGTGATTCGTTTTGATCAGTTAGGTAACAAAAATGAGTAAAAATTTGTTGGTTGTACAATAAAAGTTCGATCTATCGAGGTAATATATACTTTAGAAAAAAACGAACAAGGTAAACAGACATAATGCGAACGGAATTCAAATGATATTCGAACACCGAAAAGTAACATTCATTGCTTGTTGGCACGTAGGTTGTTTTGTTCTGGAAACAATAGTAACAATGATTTATGAAAATTCGTTTTGTAAAACGACTATCGTGTGATGGGAAACAAGTAAAAATAGGGTACCAAACACAGAGGACAAGTGAAAACTTCTTTAGCGGCGTTGTACACTTTTTTGGAATGGGTAAAAAATGTTAAACTCGCGTCAACACACTTGGCCTGATCGTCGAAATTCGTAAGATAGTAGAGGAGACGTGGAAGATAGACCTTATAAATTATGTTTGATAAAAAATATGTCTCATCGAATTATCAGATCGGTGAAAGTCGATCTTCACCAGCTCTTAGACCAAGACGGAGGGGTGACAGCTGATGGCGGCTCGACTGTCTAAACTTGTAAAATTCGTTTATATCAAGTATTTAAAATATGGACATTGATCAAAGTGCATCTATTAATGAAAAAATAGTGAAAGAAAATGTGTGAGTAGGTACCTACTTCATAAAAATACTAGATGAATACCCACTGAAAGTACTAGATGAAAAATAATACTGATATTAAAAGCAATTTGTGCGAAATTATTCCCTAACCATTCCAAAATATCAAAAATGCACAACGTTAATGTTCAAGTTTTCACTTCTGCCGGCACTACCGGAGTGCAACCCGTTGTTATCATTTAATACTTATTACATTATAAAATAGAATTATTATTTAATTTAATATAATATAAGGTCAGTGCGACCTTAGTCTGTCTAGTTTAAGTTTATATCTGATTCCCTAGGCCGACGGTTGTTAGGAACCGTACGATGCGATTGGGATCTAGAACTTTGACATCTTCCGATGTGACTAGGCTACCACTCAGTGCCTTCCGAATTCTACTATGGGTGAGTGCGACACAGTCGTAGAGTGTTTACCGGATTCCTCTTCGCCATTGCAGAATCTGCATATAGCAATGGAACACAGGTTTAGTTTGAACATGTGCTTGTTTGGTTTGCAGTGACCAGTAAGAATCCCTACAAGTAGACATATTTCGTTGTGTTCTAGATTGATCACTTGCTTTGAGTATTTGCTTGAGTAGCCAGTTTATAGCGCCCTTGCATGCCTCATGCCTGGTGCGGACACACAGGCCCTTGCCCTGGTTAGCAAACCAGACCTGAAGCATGGTTCGAAAAGCGGTTCGGTTGGCTCAGTGCCAATGATCAAATCACCCTCATTTCTCTAGCCGGTATAACTTATATTTATACTTTGAATAGTTTGTTGAAACTATATTGCTTGTTAATGTCGTCACTCGGCATCGCCATAATCGCCCTTTTACTTTTACGAAACGAGTGAGAAATATTCTTCTCACCAACCTGTAATTGCTTGATTTCTAACTCCAGGTCTTGAGCGTCCTTCCGTAGTTGTTCGTAGCTGAGACGCGCTTGTCCACCGCCCATCCGGTCCAGCAACATTTCCCCTCGAAGAACTGGTGGCATCACCTCCTGCATCGGAAAAGAAATTTAGTCGGTTAGACGGTCGGTGGTCTTGGGTTCGATTCGCAGCAGTAGCGATATATTAATTTAGAGGTATTCTCCTGGTATGGGTATTTGTGTCCTTGGCTGTGTGTTTGGCCATAAACTAAATAAACAAATAAAAAATATACAGGCAGTCAAGTTTGTATTTTTACGAATAAAAAAATAAAAGTGAATCGAGCCCCAGTTTCATTTTTCAAATTGCAAAGTTCCCTTAGAAGAAAGTTCCATTATTAAGGAAATTTCGTATTTTATTTTCAACTACATACCCAAATTGAAAGGCAATTTGACGAACGTTACACGAACAAATTATTCGTACCATTCATTTGGTTTATTTATCACGATATTCGCCGTTTCCTTTTAATCAGAGCATTGGTGTAGCGAATTTATTTTTATTAGTAATTATTGAAAGATTTTAACAAGCCCGCAATTTAACTCACGTCAAGATTAATTAATGGTTTTTCAACCCTAAGTTAATGTGTAAGTTACTGGGCACAGGTCTTCTCTCAAAATTATGTTGATCATAGTTTACTTCGCTTGCAAAGTTTGGGTTGATGGACGTGACATGCTTCGGAGAATAGTTCAGTTTTCTAGACATGCACAGCGAAAACCACCGTAAAGAAAAGTTTCCATATTTTTTACTTCACCGCGGAGCAAATGTCTTTTGAAGGAACAAGAATCTTGTTAGATAACGCGTTGTTTATCATGCTGACTGCCAATTGGAGGGTCCCTGGTTCGATTCCCGGCGAAACAGAAATTTGAATGAGTTTATCTGGGTGTTTGTGTTTCTGACTTTGTGTGTGTCTATGGTACCTACGACACAGGATATATCTACGTTACTGTGGGGCGATGAGTGGAAAACGTTTATTTATTTATAAGTTGAGTTGGTTGGGGAATTTTCCACTATAGAACAACTTTAACCGTTTTTCTGACACAATTCGATGCTTGGAATAACTTTTCGACTATTAATTCTTGGTCCTATATATATGTACTTCGGTGTATACCTACCTACTTAAGACAAGAAATATTAGATCAGAAATAGGTATTCTCTTCCTCGTCATCCATGGTTCCATTTCATCCATGGTTATTAAGCCATCCCGTGTAATGTTAAGTTACAAATAACTAAATAATACGTTTTTATTTACATTGATTATTTTGAACATTTATTAATGATTTTGTTAGCATATTCCGCTGTTAGAATAAGGGATTGATCAAAGTCACACGCTTCAAAAAGTATTCACAACAATCGAGCGAATTTTTCCGACCCGTTGATCAGATGGATAAAATCAACATTGTCGTTGTGTCGAGCGGGAAACATAATAATATAGGTAAATTCCTTCCTTATATTATTGTAAGAAAGAAGATAAGTTTTAGGACGTTAGAATTGAGGACATATCCTATTTAAAACAGATCAGGTTTTGTGTTTGTAAAAATTGAGGACCTGTTTAAAAAAAAAAAGTTAACTAAATAATTCAGCATGGTCGCAATGATCCGCTGATTGCAACCGCCAACTTATTAAACTTATTATTTCTTAATCAGTTAAATTCAAGGCAGGAGTGCATTAATAATTTATGAACGTTGATAGATTTTTGTTGTATACTGTAGAAAAAGTTCACAGGGGCTAATACTAGTCTGTAATTATTTATTTCAAAATTAAGTAGCTAAATTAGTTACGTAGGAATGTTTATTTCAAGAGCTAAAATAAAAATTTAAACGTATGGTATTTTAACACTCATCTGGCTTCTAAGAAAGCAGTAGGTACCTACATATTTTTAGAATTTATTAATAATATGTAATTTCAATATAAGGCTTTGAGTAAACTTTCTTAATATTATTTACTTTCGATTGTATTAGTATATTCAAAAACTAGTTTGCCCTTGGAATTAATGGAGGAATACAAGAGCTCATTGAAAAAGCTCCATAAAATTCGTTTCCGATACAGACCCTCCATAAACTAGACAAGAAAAGAAAAATGGCGGGTGTAAGGGCGCTATAAAAATTATGTGTGTATCTTACGAGTATGTACCTACGTTAGTTGCGCTTTACTAAGAAATATTGTAAGATGTATTGTTGTAATATAATTTTTTTATTACCATTATTTTATTCACCGAGGCAAGCCTAACTTATACGTAAAATTCTCGCAGCCATGTCTAATCCATCAACCCTCACTTAGCTTAGCGTGATCGACTACGTCCTAAATCCTTCTCAGTTCTCAGCAGAGACCTATGCCCATCAGTGAGATATTTTGTACGTTGTAGAGGTATTATGGTTTGCCCGAGGGCGGAAGAGTACCACCGCTGGGTGCAACCGTGAATCAGTTATATTGTGTTCCAATGGAAAGGTACAGTTGCTCGCCAGACCTCATTGAGGTGACCAACTGCATACAACCTCAGACAAGACTTACCTATGCTTGCTTGAGGTTGTGTGTAGATGTCCATGGGCTGTGGCATGGGTCACCGTTCAAAAAAAAAGTGTTTTAAATAAATGTTTACCGCAGCGACATCTAAAGGCGGATCATCGGGTTCTGGAGGGTACGGCGGCAGGAAGGCCCTCTTCGGTGTCCTCATGGGAGGCTGTGACGTCAGCAGCGTGCGTGCTAGATGCGCCAAGTCTGCCGTACTGGATACTGCTCTTGCTTGTGCGCAGAGAGACTCGTAGCGTCGTAGTTGTGTGTTACTCTGTTGAAATAACGTTTTACATACTGTCAGTTACAGTCAGTAGGGTGGGAATAATAATATGTAATAATTTTATTTTTCGTATAATATTATGTAGTTCTTCACTTCTTTATTACGTAAGAAAGTGGTCATACCCGGTGGCACTAGATAGATAAATTAAAGAACAGGTGCTCATTGTATATTTAACAATATTTTGAAATACAATACAAATTGTAGCAGTCGGGACCCATTCTAGAAAGTCAGTTGTCTAAATTTGCAATGTAATATAGAAAACATAACCCTCCTTCTGTCGCAGTCGGGTAATAATATATAATATAATACGTATTTAGAAGAGTTTAAATATTTGTATTAGAAATCGATTGTTAATTAAGGTTAAAATATAACCATCATTTATAAAACCATACAAAACATAATTATTTCTGATATTAAATTATTTTATAAATAAACTTCTTTATTTATATTGAACAACTTCGTGTACCTATCTTTGAATTTCATGTGTTCATACTGTTCATATATATTAAGAATTATGTCACTGAACTCCTCCTAAACGACGACGGAAATATGATGAATTTTTTTGTGTGTATTCAAGGGGATTTGAGAATGGTTTAGATTCTCAATTTGTTCCACTGGATTTTTTAAAATATTTTATTTATTTATAAGTAGTTTTCCCATATACATTGTTCCTACCTGTCAAACGTGCCGTGCGTTTGTATTTCGTGTCGTGCCTTCTAAACTTTGACACAGTCAGAAGAACAGGACATCCTATGTTATTACAGATACTTTAACTCAGTTGTGCGCGCGGCGCTATGTGTGCGTGGGCTAGTAATTACGCAACTTTAATTTGTGTGACAGTGACGCGGCCGTGATTGTCCGAGCAACTTCGCTGTACCTCTTGTCACGCACACAAAGTCACTGTGTATATACAGGTTTACCCACACATAGCGCCGCGCGCACAACTGAGTTGAAGTATCTGTATTTGTTTTATATTTTTGTTTGACACACGTTTGTAACATGAAATCTCTTTAAGATAATATTAAAACAAATCCTCTTTCAATACTTTTACAGCAGGACAACGTCTGCACCCCCTCGGAGCTGGGCCAGACCACTAGTTATTGTTAAAATTTTGTAAAAGTATTCAGACATTAAATTATTTTATAAATAAATTTGTTTGTTCCAAATTTTAATATTGTTGAAGTTTATTTCTGAAATAAATACACTTATATTTTTATGGATTTTAGGCGGTTAACGACTTACAAATTGATAAGTGGAGACTATTTTCATCTTCGCTTCAACATTTACAATACCTTCCAATCATCGTATAAGTGTTTTCAATTCTATTTTTGGACTCCCCCGAAATAGCATATTTACTTACAAAGATAACCAAATAATAGACTGGCATCTCGAAGGGTTATCCAGATAACCTTTACAGAATTTAATTTGCTGTTCTATATTTATAAAATAATGAGATTTTCCTCAAGGTATCGTACCTTTTCGCTGATAATTTCTCCTTCTTGACAAATAGCGTCGCTGACGACCGTCGTTACATCCGTTAAAATTTCCTCCAGCTCCTGTAAATAAAGGGAAATTGAAATGGGAAATCAATTTCTTTTTCCTTATAAACATTTATAAATATGTAGTATTTATAACAAACATAGATATTTTTTCAACCTTTTGTGTCCACTGCTGGGCACATGTATCATCGCTGGCTTAGTGCGGATTGGTGGACGTCATGTCTTCGAGACATTATTAAAATTTTCTTTGGCAGATGTGCGAGCCAAGGATTTGAACACGGTATCTCCATGTCGGATACCGCGGCCTTTAGCAATCGGTCATCGCTGCTCTGTTCATTGATATACGAAGTGTTTAGTAAAAAATACGTTCCTTAATATGCCTAAATTCTTGAGGAAGTAGAAAATTAATTTTCTTTGTAAGTAGGTACCAAATTATATCTATTAAAATCGTATTAGCAGTAATTAATAGTATTTTGCTTGCAGCCAAAGATTTTCAATATAATCGACAGTTAAAAGATAGGTATGTTAAAACAAGCAGGCTTTTCTTACAAAAAATCTACATGTTAACGCGTACTTTCCTCTTCTTATTGTATCCTCTTGCGTGTCATTTTTTTATCCTGTTACTTATTCCAACACATCCAAAACAACAATTGGTTTTTACTGCTTTCTTATTCAGTAAATGTACCAAATACTCATCAATTAATGAACCACTTTGTGTACCTGTTGTTTTATAAATTAACTTACTTCATGTCTACACTATTCTACTAGTCTAGACTACACTATACGATAATATAAAATCGGCAAACGAGATGTTTTGAAATGTTATTTGCATACTTGCTTCATTTCGAATTTTTTTTACTTGCTGCTTGAAAGTACTATTTCAATAGTGTTTTTCATAATAATAACGTAGTAGTTTAGTAGGTGGTAGAACTATTTTGGTTTGCCCGGGGAAGCCCGCTGCACCCACTTCTGCCGTGAACCAATTCTATTGTGTTTCGATAGAAAGGTGCGGCTGCCGGCCACACTTACATGAGGCGACCACCAGCCTCCGGAGTTGCAGCGCAACTGCATACGACCTCAGACAAGACTTACCTATGCTTGCTTGAGTTTGTGTGCAGATTGTGTGCAGAGAGGTTGTGTCCATGGGCTGCAGTGACCAATTACCACCACGTGGCTTGCATGCTCGTCTGCTACTCCGTTCAATTAAAAAAAACATAATAATAAAATACCAGCCTTTTTGGGGCTTGTAAATACACATAACTTCCAAAATTTGTAGGTGCGAGTTGGAATTTAAATCCCGGACTTTGTGGTGGAGGAATCCAAATACTTGTAACCTCTCAAGACAGACATTTTGTAAATTAATTTCTTAATTAAATATTACAGGCATATAACGACGAACAAAATTACGAATATTGAAATTACTGAGCATATTTATGTTAGTTGAATATTAAAATTAACATCTTTGAAAATCTTTTGCCTCAGGATACCCTTAATTAGGTACCTATTTACACATTTTCATTGTGCTTACGAATATTTTTGGTTTGTAATCGATAACTTTAACAAAATTCAATGTATACAGCTATTGATCTCAAGAAACTTTATAAATACCTATTTGGCTATGTCCGATGTTAGATTCAAAACACAAAAATATCGACGTTTGTTTTACGCGTGAATCGAATTATGTGATATGTAGCAAATTAGTTAAATCTCTAACAATATTACTTGACGATTTATGTAAATCACTTCAGGCGTAGGGATGAGTAGCACCCATTTGAAATTCTTACGTTTATTGAAGTAGGTACATAACAGATTTCAGGAGGGTTGCCGGGTGAATTTGCAAAGGACGTTATTAATCGGAGCTCAGGTAGCATTACGTGGCACGCCGACAATATTTGTCTGGGGAAATATTAATTCTCGTTAAGGGGTTGTTTATAGGTTGTTTTGCTGGCAAAAAATCTGTGCGTAATAATTGATAATTTTTGACAAATATTGCTATGGTGTAAGTTATGTAGAAATCTAACAACAGTCAAATCGACTCAAAGACAAACTTGAAGCTGTTATAAATTACAAGTTTTAAAATGACTTAGGCATAGTTTAATGTATCAAATAACTGAAAAGATTTTTAATGAGGTCGCATAATAAGGGTAAAATGTCCTTGGATGACTTAGAGGTACGGCAAGTTTGTAACTTGCTTAATATAAATTACCTACAGACTAGGCATGATACTATATCTAATACCTTTATACGAGCAATTCTTGTATATATTACTTGTCGTTATTGAGAGAGAATCGCGGAAACGGCTTCAACGATTTACATAAAATTTTGCATTCAGGAGATTTCAGGGGCGAACTATCTATCTAGATAGGTTTAGTTTTTAGAAAATATTGCTTAATCCGTGATTTCAGCGATGATCTACTTAAACTTTAACTGGAAAATATGACTTTTCCTGACACCTATCGGCGAATATATTTAATTTTATTCTTTTAAATTGGAAACTAATATAGATGGCCTTAATAAGTAAGCCAATGAGCCTCTGAAGAAAATCAATTATTTTTATCCGAGCAACATTCGGTCATCCGGGTACTATAAACCTATAAGCAATACACGATTTCCACAAATTGTATTACTTGACCATCATTTGTACTGTTGACACTAACCAAACTAAACCACCAAACTTTCCGGGTAATGGCCTAAATACGTCCCAACTTCAGGAGGACACAGATCTTGAAATTGAGCTTAGCCATGGATCATGGGAAAGGGTTGAATAAAATTATATTTTGTGAAATTCACTCTTTTGTATTGGTAATAATAAGCAAGACTTTGTGTTCACTGAAATACTAAACAGATCTGAGTAAGGTTACGGGTTGAATTTACAGACTATGACATAGACGCGTTATCAGGCAGAACCATGACCGGCGGTACGTTGACAGCATTATTTCTCTGGAGATGTATTCATTTTTTTAAGAAGCTGTTTATACTTATTGCACGTTTTGGGGAAATATTTGCTATTTATAATATAAATAGCTTCAGTTACATGACCGCAACCCTTTATGCATCTCACTGCTGGGCACGGGTCTCTCCCTATTATTGGGGAGGCCTGGAGCTTACTCCACCACGCTGCTCCAATGCGGGTTGGTGGAGATGCGGGTTAGTGGCCAACCCACTGTCGGATGTTTTCAAACCGCCCATAAGGCCTCCGACAAGGTTTAACGACTGTTATCTATCGACAACAACCGGGACCGACGGCTTAACGTGCTCTCCGAAGCACGGAAACGCGCATGAAATTTTTTGCCACTAGCGGTCACCCATCTCACATCCGACCGCGCCCGTTTGGCTTAGTTGCATAGATCGTTTGCGTTCTACGCTAACCGCCGCTACTCGTTACTCAGTTACATATAATAGGTCAATTCTAAAAGTTATAACGTGCAGCATATTCACATATATATTTGCGAGGGTGTATTGTAATTGAAAAGAAATTACATAAGCGTGTTTTCTGTTTCGCAATGGTTATGTCATGGTGTTCGTCTTGGTACTCACGACGCAGGTAATCCCAGTGTAGAACCAAGAGTCTGTAGAGTGTGAGACTAATTCCTGTTGTGCAATATATAAATTTATTCTTTCGAGTAATTCCAGTTTTTCAGTAATCAATTTATAAATAAATCGAAACCTTTCGCTCTCTGAAGTAGCTAACAGATTTGAGCAGTATAGCGGGGTGAATTTGCAAGGTTCGTCAAAATATTTTACACGTCTCGTTTAAATATTTCACACAAATATTTGTTATCTATGAAACGAGCATTCAATTAACCGCTGGATGTCAACCGTCTTACAACCGATCGCGCCCGCTTTGCTTAGCTGTGCAGAAAGCTTTCCTTTTGTAACCATACTTAGTACCTGGACGACCGAGCGTTGCTCGGATAAAAACAATTTATTCGAGATATTATCTTCTTGGTTTAATTTCAAACGAAACCCTCATTTGCTTAGTGTTGCTTAACAAAGCCATCTGAAATAGCTCCCAATAAAAAAGTTTTCACAAAAAATATAAAATAAACGCAATATGGTTTTGATTGAGGTTTGAACCCGGGTCTCTAGTTCCGCACTAAGCCTACCATTCGGCCAAGAAAGCTTTAATATAATTCGTTAATTAATTAATTCGTAAATTTTTATAGACCTCTTTCAAATCGACATTGTCATTTCTTTGAACGTCGGATTGGCGAATGGCGTTTGACGGCGTTCTACGCCACAATATTATTATAATACTCTGCAATAGATGTCAGGAAGAGTCGTATTTTTCAGTTTATATTTAAGTTGATTATAGCTGAAAATATTTTTACAGCTTGAAATTTCTAAAAATAAAACCTAGCTGGATCGAATTATCAACTCCGAAACCAGGTTATTTCATCAAAATCCTTGGAACCGTTTCCGAGATAAAAAAAAAAATTAGATATATACAAGAATTGCTCGTTTAAAGGTATTAGATATCAGTTTGTTGCATTTTATCTACTCGAAAGTAGTATAGGTTATATAATAATATATAATAATCTACGGTAGTAAGTAGTCGTAAACAGACATCGACAGCCCTAAGCGTTATTAAGGGGAATCATGTCTACCACTCCCACGTTTAGCTATTAAATTTTCCATAATAGATCTCTTCCATAGAGATCTCTTCATTGCGTTTCTATCACATACGTATTAGTTAGAGCGTTGAGACGGAACTCACGACATTTATGATTTTCGAATCATTGGACTTATCAAAAGATTTCTAGGGAAAGAAAAAATATACGAGCGACTACCTCGAAAAATTGCCGTCATCTTCCCAACATTTTTTATCCTACATACAAATGGTACTAAGTATTATAAAAAATAAATTATCTAAATCGATACAATAACGAATTTCTTTCCATGCTGTTTCATCCATCAACGTAATGTAGATAGGCTTATAATGACAAAGGCCTTAGAGTTTTTTTATCAATCAATTCTATGCTATTTTTGTTGTAAAATACTTAAACGATTAGTCATTGTATCAATTCAAGTTTTTACACTATGGATGGGCAATTTAAATTATATAGAAGCACCTGTATCATTTTGAGGATAGAAAGTAATTTTGAGCGAATTTAAAGAGCTTTTTAGAGACAGATGTTATTTCGTTTTTAGTAAGTATTAGACTACAATAGTCTATGGACGCGCGCATGGCCTGGCG
This sequence comes from Pyrgus malvae, assembly GCA_911387765.1. Taxonomy (NCBI): domain Eukaryota; kingdom Metazoa; phylum Arthropoda; class Insecta; order Lepidoptera; family Hesperiidae; genus Pyrgus; species Pyrgus malvae. The sequence goes on along the minus strand of OU426951.1, from coordinate 17,824,223 downwards.
GCTAGCGTAGAACGCAAGCGATCTATGCAGCTGAGCCAAACGGGCGCGGTCCGGTGTGAGATGGGTGACCGCTAGTGGCAAAAAATTTCATGCGCGTTTCCGTGCTTCGGAGGGCACGTTAAGCCGTCGGTCCCGGTTGTTGTCGATAGATAACAGTCGTCAAACCTTGTCGGAGGCCTTGTGGGCGGTTTGAAAACATCCGACAGCGGGTGGCCACTAACCCGCATCTCCACCAACCCGCATTGGAGCAGCGTGGTGGAGTGAGCTCCAGGCCTCCCCAATAAGGGGGGAGACCCGTGCCCAGCAGTGGGACGCAAAAAGGGTTGCAGCCAAGTCTATGGACTATTCCTTTATTTATTTACGATATTATATATCTATTCTATAATATTATAAATAAATAAAGGAAAATATCGTTATCAATTAAATATCATAATATTTTCCATCACTGCGATAAAATGCGCACATTACAAATTTCCGAGGATTTGAACCTGGCATCTCCCGCGTCGGAGACAGCGGTCCTTAACACTCGGCCATCGCCGCTCAGTAGGTATACTTAACATTTGGGTCCTCTTTCACCACCTTCAAGTAAAGTGACAAGTACGCTAATAGTCGGTTAAAGTCACTATGTGATAAACTGACCCGTACTCATAGCTTGGAGATGGAGAACGAGGCCCTAAATATTTAGTGGTTTGTTTACATACGTAGTAGCGAAATCACATTTTGTAAAGGATATCGAAAAACCGCTCTTTATTCAAAATCACTTATATAAATTGCGTACCAATAAGCCAAATAGCACGTCATTAATATATCGACGCGTAATATTTAGGTCAATTATTCATATCAGGCAATATGCTATAAGTACACACAATAAGGTTATAACGGCGCGAACGCCATTTTAGATAGCGTTGTTATAATAAGCGTTAAATTGCCTTTCTCTAACTTATATCAAATTTATTGAAGGTGTCGTAAAATTAAAAAAGAATAAATTTTAAAATTGAAGCATATGAATTTTAATTCAAAGCTGGTATTTTTTTTTATTATGGCATCGCAAATTCTGTGCATACTGCCAGCGTCAAGTATAATTTTTGCATCAATTTTTTGCCAGTTTCAGTGAAACTGGACGAAGTTATAACAAAGTCAGTAAGTCGTCAGTAATCAGTCAGTCTAGTCAGTCCAACATTCAAGTAAAGCGATGGCTACTTTACTAGAATGTGTCCGATGAAATTTTGGATGGCAAGCTAAAAAAACACATTTTCGCATTGTTAGGTATTTTATTTCACAACTTTTATGCGCTGTAATTAACGTGTATCGAACAAAATCTATTTACTTTATTCGATACAAAGCAAAAATACACCAAGAAAATGAAAATAAAACAAGAGCACAATATATCCTATGCGACTTCCCGCCAAAATTTCAAATTTTCGGGTTTGAAATTTGGAATATTGGCGTCATTTTTAATCCAATATAGTTTGACATTTGCAAGCCTAGTTAAATCCTTACGGTTTTAATAAACAAAGTGCGCCTGAAATATTTAAACTGTTTTAAATCTTTTGTATTAAAATTAAAATCGTAATTTCATGTGAAACATCATCCATAGGGTAAAACCGGGATAGATTGAAACGCACGTTTTGAAATTCTCTTATAATTTAAGAAATCTCAACTTCTCATAAATATTTAATATAAGTCTCGATAGATTGATCTTTAATGCTTCATTTTAAGTTGTTTTCTTTTACACAGATTTCTTTTTGCTGCTTGTTGACTACCTGTGTGGTGAGGCACACCACGAAAAACCCGAGTCTGTCTTTTGTGCGTTTTTTTTAATAATTAATTCACTTATCAGACGATTTTCGGTATACGTTCTTTATCATAAAAAAATACCTGTAGTATCGTCGGCAGAGTATGCTTATGGTACTGTTCGATCATGGCGTTCGTAGCAGTCAGCTGCTGTACGTAGGTGTTGTGAGAGTCGTAGTAGGCAGCAAGCGCCGCGGGGTTTGAGTTATTGCAGTAGTTGAGGAAAGCTGCTCGGTAGTCTTGTCGGCTCTGGAAAGAAAAATATTAGATGCAGTTTAAAAAATGAAACATACTGTAACCAGTAAAATTGAGATAGAGATTGAAAGCATGGCAAAAATAGGATGCTTTACGCTTATGTTCTCGGTCTGGATGTTTGTGTTCTGTGTTTGTACGTGTCCATGGTACTCACGACACAGGGCATATCTAACCTACTGTGGGGCTATGAATTTAAAACGTTTATTATTATATTATTATAGCCTTGCACTAAGAAACCCTTTGATGTAGGTGCCACAGACACACAACAATACAAGAACAGAAACAATTAAACGTTTTCCCCTCAGGGAATCGATCCCCGGACTTTTGCACGGCACACCGGACCCGTTTACTTTAGAAGAACAACTACTTATAATAATCCTTTCAATATATTATGACTGCTAAGCACATTTTTCTCTCAGATAAAAGAACTGAAACTGTAGAAATGGAACTGAAAACTTATCTTTTATACAACATAGCCTTAGAACAGAGCATATTCTAGTAGAAGTTTATTGTAAGTAATAAAAAACACATTTATGTGAAGTAGGTAGTTTAAAGCAAATGGATGTAATAATAATTAATTAAAATAATAATTAATTAATACTGGTTAATATAACTATTAATCGTATGTTAGCACGAGTAATTCCTATTGATATTCTTTGCGTCAGTGAATTTCTATACAGTCGTAATATGTGTATTGCAAAAGAATCATGTAGAAAATTAACCAGCACATTTTAATCAAAATATAGGGCAGAATAAATGGATAAATAAAAAAGGAAAGGAAAGAAAAATATTTTTTCCCGCATTCGCTTAAATTAAATATCAGTGGTAGGAAATATCAAAGCTGAAAATGGAATGTTGGTAAAAATGTATTTATTTCATATGGGAATTTTCGAAGAATGCAAGTTTTTTTGGGAATCATATTTATCTACGAATTGTTCTTAAACTTTAATAATTTTCCAAACTTGTAACATTAGAAAAAGTTATTGTATTTCTGTAATAAAATCTACAGGAGTATTATTTACTGTGGTTATTTTTATAATAATATAGCTAATATTAACTCCTACATGTACTGTGTCTACAGATATAATTATGAAGTGGTCATGACGTGTTAGATAACATAATATATTTATTTATACATAATATATGTATTTAAGAGCATGAGTATATAAGATGTGATATAATTAATAGAATAACACCATACACAAGAAAATTGTTGAAAAAAAATTACGAACTAATTCTTGTAGTTCTACAAATGAACGGAGCAACAGAAAAAAGCCATGACATTATGAACATGAAATGAAAAATATTGGTAAAATTACGTTGGCGTATTTAATTATATCTTTAAACATCCCATTGAAGTTTACATTAGGTAAATTCAATATTTTAACATCTTCTGAATGGACGTAATTAATTAAATTTACAAAACGAGTGCTCTTTTAGCTCTGTACAGTCTCAAATAATAATATATAATTAATGGAATTACTTTACTTGTTTTTGTTTCTTTTTTGCATTCTAAATTAAATATATTTTTTATACTTTTTTTTAAAATATACAATAGTACAGTTTAAGTCGACCAAGATCTTTAAAGGGGCTGTAGTTTCCACCATACCTGACATTTATTTTTACCATTTTTGTGGACAGTTAGTTAGTTAGGTATTTAGTAGAAGTATCGTAGGTAGGTAGTAGGAGGTTTGAAGGACACAAATTTACTTAAATTTTCTAAAATATATTAGAAGCCACATAGGTTTATTAAAAGAGTACGGACAGTATCACCGTTATATAAAATCGCTTTATTAAAAAAACTTAAAGAAAATAGGTTGAAGATGACTACTCTAATTCTTAAGAAATTATTATAATATCCGCCAAAATATACAGATTAGTAAACAGTAGGTAATTAAGTATTACATTTAATTTTCGTAGATATCACATGCAGATGCCCATGCACATAACTGTATCGAGTAGATATATTAATTGATTTCACGTCAGTAGGTACGTCATTCACCCATTAAACTCATCTTGCAATGTCAATTAAATAACGGTATCGGTATCTGAATTGGAAATTCTGCCGTTATTGAATACCTAATGAATGCATAATGAATGCAGCTCATAATTGAATAGCTTTAGTGATTTGGTTATTGCATATAATAAGCGCGTTACAGAAATCATCCGTGCTGGGGCGGATTAAGAATACTAACCCCAGCCCCATGTCGGGATACCAGGGTGTCGTAAAAGGCGACTAAACCCGACAACTGCTCGGTGGTAAGGTACCTTCGTGGGAGTCAACCGCTTAATGCCTTTGGCTTGCCTTGGCTTGCCTTGGTGTGCCTCTGGCGTGTTTCGGTTGTGAGCCTGAGATCCAGTTTCCCTGTCCCACCCTTCCCTATCCCTATATCGCTCCGTTGATGCCTCTTGGGTTTCCGTTGGACTCAAGGCGCCTTCGCCCTGGTAGCCGTGGTGTGTCGGCGCGGGGGCCAGGAAGACCCGGTGAAACGGCTTTCCGCTGGCCGCCCGCTGGTCAGTTGGGGACCCGAACCCAGGCCTCACTGATAACCTCTGGCCTGGGAGGCTGTCCCGCCAACCAGCGAAAAATCCCGTTGCGCGGTGCCGTGCCGGGGTAAGAGACCGGAGGGGGGCCCGGCACCTGCGCACGGGGGGGACCGGGGGCCCTTTCGTCCTCCGCGCCGGCAACCCACGTCCTGCCATCGGCTTGGCGCTAAGAAGCCTACGCCAGGGCCTGAGGGGCACCAACGGAGCGATTCCCTTCAAATTCCCCACTTTTTTTTTTACAGCGTTCTCTATGGGAAGTAATAAGAAAGGCAAAGTTTACTCAGCGGCCATCCCCCCCACATTTACTGTGGACATGTGCAACATTAGGGGACTACACTCCAACCTGAATGCTGTCCACCAACACCTAGAGACAGCAAAGCCGGCTTTGCTTTTCCTCACGGAGACGCAGATCGCGCCACCTGACGATACGTCGTACCTACACTATCCCGGCTACACTTTAGAACACGCTTTTATGCGTAGGGCAGGGGTATGTATGTACGTCAGGGGCGATGTCTGCTGTCGCCGACTTAGCTCCCTTGAAGACAAGGACCTATCGGTGCTATGGGCACGCGTAGACGCTGGGGCTAGAACCCGAATCTACGCGTGCCTCTATAGGTCCTATAGCGGAGACGCGGAGACGACCCGACTATTTGAGCACGTCCAAAATACGTCCGACAGAGTGCTGGAACAGTGTCCCTCGGCTGAGCTGGTGGTTCTGGGTGACTTCAACGCTCACCACACCGAATGGTTGGGATCCAGAATCACCGACTTTGCTGGCAGGGCCGCTTACAACTTCTCCTTGGCATATGGGTTGACGCAGGTGGTACACACTTTCACCAGAGTACCAGATATTGAGACCCATACTGCCTCTCTGCTGGATCTTCTGCTGACCACCCATCCATCTGACTACCGGGTGACGGTTGGGGCCCCACTTGGGACTTCTGACCATTGCCTGGTAAGTTCTGCCGTACCCTTGCCGCCCCCAGAAGGTTCTCGACCCAATGGGAAGCGTCAAGTCTGGCATTACGGGTCAGCGGACTGGGATGGACTCCGGGAATTCCTGGCCTCCTACCCCTGGAGGCAGCTGTGCTTCACCTCGGGTGATCCTAGCGCGTGTGCGGAATCGATAGCCGATGTGATACGAGAGGGCATGCTTGGTTTTATTCCCAGCTCTTCAGTATCCATCGGCGGGCGAAACAAGCCCTGGTTTAATAGGTCTTGCGCTAAGGCTTCAAGCCTTAAGCAAGAAGCGTTCAAAACCTGGGCTGATGCGCACGCGCGCAACGACCCCGAAACGTCTAAGCTTCGAAAAAAATTCAACGCTGCCTCCCGTTCGGCAAAGAAGCAAACAGCCAAGGCGAAGTTTAGGCACATCGGTAGAATTGGCCAGCGTCTATCAAGCTACCCTTGCGGGAGTCGAGCTTTTTGGTCGCTGGCCAAGGCTGTCGAAGGTAACTTCTGTCGGTCGTCTTTACCATCTTTACGGAAACCGGACGATACTCTGGCTCACACGGCAAAAGGGAAGGCCGCTCTCCTGGGTACCCTGTTTGCCTCAAACTCGACTCTGGACGACGGAGGTGCCGCACCGCCGACCATCAGGCAGTGTGAGAGCTCGATGAAGGACGTGCGTTTCACTCAAAAGGCCGTCAGACGAGCTCTGCAAGCCCTCGATGTCAGGAAGTCGAGCGGGCCGGATGATATCCCCGCGATCGTACTAAAGACGTGCGCTCCCGAGTTGGCTCCCGTCTTAACGCGCTTATTCTCGCTTTCCTACACCACAAGTAAAGTACCGTCTTCGTGGAAGGTAGCCTTAGTACACCCAATTCCGAAAAAGGGTGACCGCAGTGACCCGTCCAATTACAGGCCTATTGCGATAACCTCCCTGCTCTCTAAGGTGATCGAGGGTAACGGGGAGGCTTTGGCAGTCAGCCTGGATATCGCAAAGGCCTTTGACCGGGTCTGGCACAAGGCCCTTCTCGCGAAGCTTCCATCTTACGGTCTTCCCTTGAGGCTATGCAACTGGGTGGCAAGCTTTTTATCTGAGCGGCAGATTAAGGTCGTTGTTGACGGATGCTGCTCAGATATGAAGCCCATTAACGCCGGTGTTCCCCAAGGCTCAGTGCTGTCCCCTACACTATTCATTCTGCATATCAATGACATGCTGCAACAATCACGCAGTATACATTGCTATGCAGATGATAGTACGGTGGACGCACTATACACCTGTCGAGCCAATGCCTCTAGGTCACAAGTGGAGGAAAGCAGAATCAAACTTGTGTCTGAAGTCGAGAACTCTCTGGAGCGGGTCTCGGAATGGGGTCGACTTAACCTTGTCGAGTTTAACCTCACGAAGACACAAGTTTGCGCGTTTACCGCTAAAAAAGCCCCATTTGTTATAGCGCCCCAGTTCAAGGGCACCGCGCTCACCATCGGTGAAAGTGTCGGTATCTTAGGAGTTGACATTACGAGTAAAGTGCAGTACCGGAGTCATTTGGAGTACAAAGCCAAATTGGCATCAAAAAAGCTTGGTGTCCTCAACAGAGCGAGGCAGTGCTTCACTGCGGGGCAACTCCTGACGCTGTATAAGGCCCAGGTCAGACCCCACATGGAGTACTGCTCCCATCTCTGGGCAGGAGCACCGAAGTACCAGCTACACCCATTTGACTCCGTTGAAAAGCGCGCAGTCCGAATCGTCAACGACCCAAGATTGACTGACAGGCTAGAACCGCTTAGCTTGCGAAGAGACATAGGCTCGCTCTGCGTGTTCTACCGACTTTACTATGGTGAGTGCTCCGAGGAACTTTTCAAATTGATGCCTACACCACCATTCCATGATTATACCACCAGACGAAGGTTAAAGTTCCACCGGCACCATCTGGACTCGTGGCGGTCCTCCACAGTCCGCTTTGCACGCTCCTTTTTACCACGGACGTGTAGGTTATGGGACAACCTTCCAGCTGAGGCATTCCCAGTGGACTATAACATGGGGTTCTTCAAGAAAGCTGTAAAAAAAGCTCTCCTTCAAAGCCGGCAATGCTCGGGCGGCTCCCCTAGGGTTGCCCGTGTCCATAGGCGACGGTGATCGCTCAACATCACGCGGCCAGTGCCTTATTGTTAGGTTTATTTATAAAAAAAAAAAAAAACTGTTTTATTTGCCAGCATTTTGTAGGTGCTAGAACTATTGTGGTTCGCCCGGGGAAGTACCACCGCTGCACCCACTTCTGCCGTGAGTATTGCGTTATTGTGTGTGTTTTGAGCTATTGTGTTTCGGTGGAAAGGTGCAGTTGCCGGCCACACTTACATGAGGCGACCACCAGCCTCCGGAGTAGCAGCGCAACTAAACACCACCTCAGACAAGACTTACCTATGCTTGCTTGAGGTTGTAAGTAGATGTCCATGGGCTGCAGCGACCACTTAACACCACGTGACCTGAATGCTCGTCTGCTACTCCATTCAAATAAAAAAAAAACATTCTAAATTGTAAATATGTGCTATAAAAAGGCACTAACAGGCATATACCCAACGTACTCACCACGTTGTATAATTAGATATTAATTTGGGGAATTTAATTAGGCTGGAACAATATTTTCGTTCCGCGCGGTTCTATCAACATAATTAGTACTTAAGACTTGGAGCTTACTCCACCACGCTCTTCCTTTCTATAGTTGCTGAAGATACGACTTAATGGGCAGCCCATTGCCAGATTTTTAATGGCTCTCAAGTTTTCGATAACCTATAATAATTGCTTTTTGCTTACAGAGACGGGATAGATACACAGAAATGGGAGAAACCAAATGAAATGAAAAACTATACAACTTTAAATTCCTATAAACGAACCATAGCTATAACAGAACACAACGTTATTGTATGTTTTAGTGAATGCTTCTATAACTAGCACTTTCAGATAAAAAAAAGCATAAAACTTAAGGGAGGCCAAATTTTAATAATCTTTTTATAAAAGTCACAATCATGACTTACTATGGGGCTCAATTCAGTTTCCGGGTCTACGTGTTTTGACATAAGATCGCAGTAACATGTGCCTTCATTAAACTCTCACAGTACATACTTGTATGTATGGATGTTTGTTACTCTTTCACGTTAAAGCTACTGAATGGATTTTAATGAAACTTTACAATAATATAGCTAATATATCAGAATAACACATAAGCTACAATTCATAAAGATATTGTATGAATTGTCCAAAATATGACGATAAGGGTCAAGTAAGTAGGAAAAATTCTACCATTTGCGAGCTATTCTGGCGTGCGCTGAAAAAACCGCTAGAGTTACACAACACATATATAATGTATGATGGAAATGTTTATCTTAAATAGGCCTACAAAAAAACCGGCCCAGCGGCACTTCAGAAGGGACTTCACTTTATGCTAATGATCCTCTCTAACGCGGAGCAGAGCTAGTTGTTTTAATAAAGGCAATAAACAAAAAAACTTAAGAAAAGTCAAATATTAATAATCCTTTTAAAAGGTTACAAAAATGACCTGCTATGGAGCTCAATTAAATGTTACCAGGTCAAACGTGTTTTATATCTTAACTAGAGGCCGCCCGCGACTACGTCCGCGTGAACTTTGGTATTAGTCAAATTAGTTTTGTAGGTTGTAGAACTATTATCGTTCGCCCGGGAAAGTACCACCGCTGCAGCCACTTCTGCTGTGAACCAATTCTATTGTGTTTCGGTGGAAAGGTGCAGTTGCAGCGCAACTGCATACGATCTCAGACAAGACTTACTAATACTTGCTTGAGGTTGTATGTAGATGTCCATGGGCTGCAGCAACCACTTAACACCACGTGGCCTGCATGCTCGTATGGTACTCCATTCAAATAAATAAAAAAAGATAGTATGATACCATATAGCCTAAATTCCCTACTAAATGGACTATTCAACACAAAAAGAATTTTAAATTCGAACCAAGTAGTTTCTGAGACTAGCGCGTTCAAACAATAGTATATTTCATTACAAGTGCGGAAGGGTTGTCATTGCAAGGAGGTCCGATAAATGTCTACCCGAGCCGAGGCGCAGCCGAAGGTGAGGGTTGACAGTCGGAACTCCTTCCAATGACAGTTCCGCACGTGTACTGAACAACTATTTTTAATACAGTTGCGAAAAAATGAAGCAATTTAATAAAATAATAAAAAATCGCAAAGAACATTTTTGAAAAATGGCGCCATACGTGTAAGAATACCTTTATGTATGCAGAGATTTTTTTGTTTTCTTCACTCATTCTGGGTAGGCAAAGGGAGCTATGCCCATACAGCCAAGTCTTCAATAGATTTTTTTTATTGATATGAAAATGTTAATGAGATGAAATGAAACCTAACCTAACTCATTGAATCAAATCATTAAATCTGATATTGAAACAAATTAGTAGCTTCTTTTTTGAAATATTTGCATGAATCATAAAAAAAATTCTAAAACTACGTGGTTGGTTTTTTTTCTTTATTAGACATTATTTTGACAGTTGGGAAAGAGAACGCACGAGTGCGGAAAAGGTAAAGAAAAAGCACGAGTGTGTAATAGCCCACTTCCCGCACGCTATACGTCCCTGCAATACGTCACTTTTTGAGCAACTGTATTAAAAACAAACTTTTCAGCGTTATATATTAGTGTATAGATTTGCAACAAGTTTACGGGTCTATGGGTTTTGAAATTAGATCACAGTAATATGTGCCTTCATTAAATTCTCACTGTACAACGTTTTAACATAGGCACCAGGCCAGTCAGGGAGTATCCCAGGGGCACCAAAGTGCCTACAGTGTGTACAGAGAGTGTGTAGTGTGTACAGAGCCGGAATTGTTGAATTTCAGCGTGTCAATCTGTATACTAGTTCCTGTAGGTCAAGATACATAAAAAAAATAGCATAGACTTAGGATATAGTAAGAGCTAAGTCTTTGATAGTAGGTTAGATTACAAATGTAGTTACTTATTACCATAGACTAATAATCCATACTAATATTATAAATTCGAAAGTAACTCTGTCTGTTTGTTATGCTTTCCCGCTTCAACTAATGAACCAATTTTAATGAATTTTGGAACACAGATAGAGTGGACCTTGGAAAAGAACTCTTGAGAAAGAACAAGGATGGTTTTTATCCTACGGGAACTTATATCCCGCGGGCGAAGCCACTGGCGGAAGGCTAGTATATTATAAGTCTATGCTTATTACATTGTCACCTAAAAAAGTAAAAACGATTTGTTAAAAGACCAAGCATGTACTTAGGTGGGTATTTTGTATAGTGAAATGTTTATTTAGTGTAATTCATAATTGCCTGCAACCCGATTTGCGTTCCACTTATATTAATATGATTATAAGTACCTACCTAAACCTGCTTACTCCACCAAGTTCATCTTTTCTATAGTTGCTTGAGACAGGTGAGCCACTGCCAGATACTGTGAAACGGCTTTAAAGGCTTCCGACTGCCTTTGGCTGCAACCCTTTTTGTGTCCTACTGCTGGGCATGGGAGCTTACTCCACCACGCTGCTCCAATGCGGGTTGGTGGAGATGCGGGTTAGTGGCCAACCCGCTGTCGGATGTTTTTCAAACCGCCCATAAGGCCTCCGACAAGGTTTAACGACTGTTATCTATCGACAACAACCGGGACCGACGGCTTAACGTGCCCTCCGAAGCACGGAAACGCGCATGAAATTTTTTGCCACTAGCGGTCACCCATCTCACACCTGACCGCGCCCGTTTGGCTTAGCTGCATAGATCGCTTGCGTTCTACGCTCGCCGCCGAGCCATGCGCGCCTTTAGAAGATTACTATTTACTGATGGGATGGAAATACGGAAATGGATGGAACCAAACGACACGGAAAACTTTACCACTTAAAAACTCATTGAAATAAATCATAGAAGTAATAGAGTACACGGTTATTTTATGTTTCAGTGAATGCTACTTTTGTCACTAGTACTTTTATATCAAAACATGAACTAAATTTTAATAATCTTTTTATGAAGGTCACTAACATGACCTACTATGGGGCTCAATTTAATGTCACCAGGTCAGAGGTGTTGTATTTAGCAATTGGCAACAAGTTTTCGGGTCTACGGGTTTTGAAATTAGATCGCAGTAACATGTGCCTTCATTAAACTCTCACAGTACTTCGTTTTAACTAGGCAACAGCCCAGTCAGGGAGAATCCCAGGGGCACCAAAGTATTACAGAGCGGAAATTGTTAAACAATTTTATAATGTCAAACAGTATGCTTCATGTATGGCAAGGTAATTGACATAAAATATGTGTGAAGGTTATAAAACAGAAACAATACATAAAATAAAAACAGAATATAAAAAAATTGACGATAAAGCTAAAATTGACCGATAAAAAGAATCAAATTATATAAATAGTCGGTTTATATTAATGCACACTTATAAAATTACATGTAAAGAGTAATTTTATAAGTGCCTTAATGTAATTAAAAAAAACCTTAATATAATTAAAATAAAAAAAATACTTAGTATTAAATGATAATTCATTCGTGCGTCACGTTTTTTTAAATATACTCGTATTCGTACTCGCATAATCTTAGATTACGATTATTACAAAATACACGTGTAGGCTAAGTGGCACGCTCTCATTAGCTGAATATGTTACTCTCAACTCGTTTCGGCTCAAGAGGCTAAATAGCCTCACAGTGGAGGCCGCGGAGCGGGGGCAGGGAAGCGGTGCCCTTGGACATCGCCAACGCTTTTAACTCCATCCCCTACTCCACGATAGTAGAGGCACTTCCACGGGGTGCCTCTGTACTTGAGGGCGTTGCTGGCCTATTATCTGGGCCAACGGGAGGTCCTTTTTGTGGGAAAAGATAGCCGTCTTCAAAGGCGTGCCGTCGAATCCGGGTTTCCACAGAGCTCGGTCCTGGGTCTCCTGCTGTGGAATCTCGAATATGACTGGCTGCTCCGGGGTGTCCTCCTGGCGGGCATGAGTGTCATCTGCTATGCGGATGACACACTCGTCACTGCCCGCGGGAGAACGTACGGAGAGGCGGCGAGGCTGGCCTCTGTAGGCGGCACTCTTGTCGCTCAGAGGATTTGCCGCCTCGGCCTCAAGGTGGCGCTGGAGAAGACCGAGGCCCTATTTTTCCCTGGGCCCCGGCAGCACGTCCCTCCCGACGCCCACATTATTGTAGGCGGCGTGAGAGTTGAGGTCAAGGCCCAGCTAAAATACCTGGGCAGCCGGTGGCAGTTCAGTGCGCACCTCGCCATGCTGTCATCCCGCCTTATTCGCGCAGCGGACGCGTTCAGCTGGCTCTTGCCGAACCTTCTATGACTGGACCCGTCTATGGTTGGACGGCGGCGCAAAAGGCGCTGGGTGAGTGGCCCCTGAAGAGCGCGACGTGGTGAGGCGGGATGCGCGTGAGGCTATGGTCTAACAGTGGAAGGAGGACCACGCCTCCGCGCAGTTTGGATGCCGCACTCTCGACGCCCTCGGTTCTGTGATCGAGGCGTGGGAGGAGCGGCCGCATGGGTTCCTAACTTTCCGCCTGGTGCAGGTACTTTCCGGACACGGATGTTTCGGCAATTACCTGTGCCGAATCGGAAGGGAGGAGTCCCCGTCGTGCTACCATTGCGGTGCGGCGGAAGACTCGGCGCAGCACAGCCTTGAAAGTTGCCGGGGCTGGGAGGAACAGCGCCAAGTCTTGTGCACAATTGTCGGCCGGGACCATTCGCTGCCGAGCATCGTTAGGGTCATGCTCGGAAGCGAAAGAGCCTGGAAAGCTGTTGCTTCCTTCTGCGAGGAAGTCATCTCGCAGAAGGAGGCGGTGGAGTGGGAGAGAGAGGACGATCCGTCCCAACCCCCGCTCCGCAAACGAAGAAGGGGAAGGAGAAGACTGCAATACGACCGTTCTCTCCCTCCCTCCGGTGGTGGCCTGCAGGCTGGGGGTACGGGGGTGCCTCCAACTGCATTGCACAGGCCATCAACGATGGACAGGAATGACCCGGCGCTCCTGGTCATTCCTGTAGCCTCCCCATAAGGGGAGCATGTAGAATCTGCCACGCAAGGCAGGCAGTCGCCGACGATGTCGTGGAAGTTTAAGATTCATTCGATTTCCCACGACATCGTCACCATGGCGACGGAGGAGCGCAGTAGGGTTTAGTGGGTATACCCCTGTCTCATAGCGGCAGGGGGGAGTCCCACACATCTCCCTCTGTCCCCCTGACAGAGGTCGAGACGGTGCGTAATGCATTCCCTTCATTAAAAAGAAAAACAAAAGGCCGTGTAGATTCAGGAGCTTAAATTGGTTCTAAATTAGATCTAGTAAGGTTTTGGCGGAATTTTGCATGAAAATATATTTGTTAGAATACGTATTTTTCAAAAAAATGAACGTTCAAATTTCAAATTAGGTAATATTTTGTTTCAGATGGGTGGCGAACTCAGATCCTATAAAACTTGCACCATATGTTCAGAATTATATTGTTTACTACCATAGTTTATGCTACAATAAAATTAAATATGATAGCAATATACTACAAATAATTTTTTATCGTCCTTTATAGTCACAGCTGTAAATTTTATTGCCATATGTTTTTGTTAATTCTGCTTCAGCCTAGGGACAACAAAGTTTTTTTGATATAGTTTTTTTCATACACTGAAATATTCCCGAATGCGTATTTTTAATGTTTAAATGGAGTAGCAAACAAGGCCCATTCACATCCTCAAGCAAGCGCGGAGCTTGTCTGATTTGATTTCCATATTTTCGCCAAAACATTGGAGTAGTAACAGCAAACGCCGCAATGGAGCAGCGTGGTGGAGTAAGCTTCGGGCCTCTCCAATACTGAGGAAAAAACCCGTGCCCATGGGACGCAAAAAAAGTTGCGGCCAAATCTCGAAAAAAAATACCTATCCAACCAGGGCGACTGATGGCTTAAAGAAGACTAACTTGCAGAAGCCCTAAGCATAAAATAGATAGGTTTTTTAAGGCCCAAAATGGACCTATAAATGAATGTACTTACCTACCTAATAAATTAAAGGAAACCTAATGGATATAAGTAGATACGTGCTCCGCGAGCATCGGCTACTATGGTATAAACCCGTTTCATTTTGGCATTTAATTTTGATAATGCTTGTATTAAACAATTCGATACAGAAGCAATGCTAGAGTTACCTCATGTAGGCAGTTCTATCCGATAGGTAAACACGAATTTTATTCAGATGAAAATAGATGATACTGCGTTTCCTCGTATCATAAGCTCGTATCATTCGACATGCACACAATATCCGATTCAAGGAGCTTTCGCCATGGAGGAGAAAGGTCGGGGAATTTATTACACGACTGCTCAAAAAAGGAGTGTATGTGAGTTTATTGACACCATCGTAACTTCTGAATCCCGAAATAGATTTGTATGTAAAGGGTATCCTTAGAATCCTTACTCTATCTTGAATGACACTGGCTATAAATTTTGTAAAAAAGAATGACGTAAGTACGTAAATATATTTTTCGACAATTGTTACGGGAGTAAGGTGCATTTCCGTCAAGCATCATCCATCCCAGACCAACATCGGTGTCGGTAATAGTGAGTAATCTGTGGTGTCGGTCGTGAACGTGCAGAGTGAGTTTCCAGTACGAATGAGATTCGGATAGGACTCGAACTTATTTAAGACTGGTTGCAGCAACCACCATACGTCACGGCTTGTATGATTGATGATGAAGTGCGTAAAATTTCAATGCAATAAGGACGTAACGTACATACGTACATAGTTATGAAACGTTGTCGCCAATTTGTACCAATGCAATTACAGTAGTTAACAATTAAGACGATAGTGCTAGTAAGCTTTCATGTAATGCGCGTTGAATTGTTAGAACTACAAGGGATGAAATTCCGTTGTGTTTTAAATCGGATTAAAGTAGATCTGTTTCGTTGTAAGCTCTGAGTATCACTCCACAAGCGCGTAATAATCGCTTAAGTGCGCTTTCAAAATACATATGAAGGGTCTATAGGAGTATCATTGTGATGTTTGCTGGTTCTATAACTATTTCGGTTAAGCTGTCGGTTCCGAATATTATCGATAAATAAGAGTTGTTAAAGCTTGTCAGAGGCATTATCGGCGGTTTTAAAAAAATCCATCAGCGTGGTGGAGTAAGCTCCAGGCTTCCCCAATAATGGGGAGAGATCCGTACCCAGCAGTGGGGCACAAGAAGGGTTGCAGTTGCAGTTAACTTTATGATGATAATAATGATTATATCTTTATGTAAAATAACATTTCCTGATTCACCCATTAATCATCGTGGAGCCAAAACTGCTGAAGCTAAAAATCAGAAATTTATGCAGTCAGTTCTTTTTATTACGTAGACATTTGCTAATTAAGACTGTTTTGGTATTTAATCCTTAAGAGGATTAAAATATTTTATTTAGTATTGCAATTTATGGTTCAGGATAACCACTGCTCCATGCAGATTTTACAAGATGCTAATTGGATTCTATACTACAGATATTACAAATAAATTAATGCTAATCTATAATCCTTCTAAGAATAGATTCTGCAGGGCTTTCAATCGGAGTCGAATAGTTAAGAGGAGGACATTTCCAGAAGCTTTAGAAACGTTTCTCACAAACGAACACGCCTGTTTTTCTTACCTGAGTAGATCGCTTGCGTTCTAAGCTATCCGCAGGGCTATGCTCGCTTTTGTATGGGACGAATTATAATAACGAGAAAAAAAGAATGTTTCAATCGGATTCAAATAAATCTTTGTTTTACAGTAAGCACACTAGCTTACATTATTCGCATCAGAAGGCGTGACAAAAGCCTTAACCTGCTTACGATATAATATAATATCATATGGTATATAGCTCATAGCACAACAATATCGCGCACCATACATTGTTATGGACACGTTCTCACTGTACTGTTCTATATATTATTGGCTTACTATACGCTATAAATTGGTGCGATGCGTTAAGTTCATGCTGTGCTATAAATTACTAATACACGTTCCGATTTGGCAGGGGCCCACTAATCCGACCACGACCATATTATAAAAACGTTGAAAACTCTTCAAAGATCTCAGTCAACTGAGCTTGCTATGTACCTACTACCTACTATAAAATGCTAGCGATAATGTCGCGTAATGTGAACGCCATGCTATATAGTATAGCCCTTCTTCGCTATACTATTTAGAACAATAGTGTACAAGCGTAGTCTAAAATGAGCTTTATGATGCGAATAGGGGAAAGTTCAAAGCAATCAATATTATAATGTTTGCTGTCACCTCTATTTTTATTTCAAAAAAATATATTGTTCATAGTCTTAAAATAAACTAGGTTATACGTTTTTAAAATATTGCTATACGCTATAAAATCATAGTCCTACACTGGGATTCCCTGGATTGACATTCCCTGGGGTATCATGGACATAAAGAAATAGAAATTTAAACTCATAATTTCTGGGAATCTTATTTATCGTATGATTACCATAATGACAACCTTCTGTTGTCAGTATGGTAATCATAAGATACGTTAAGGTCATAATAACGATAACTATACTTCTTATAGAGCTTTCAATTTAAGCTTTAGCCGCTTATACAAATAGTAAGCTATTATTGACGACCCGCGTGGCGTAATGGTTACCATGCCGGAGTGCCGATCGGAGGGTCCCGGGTTCGATTCCCGGTGAAGCAGAAATTTGAATGATGCGTTTAAATTTCTGTTCTCGGTCTGGGTGTTTGTGTTTCTGTTTTGTGTGTGTCCATGGCACCCACGACACAGGATATACCTACCCTAATGTGGGGCTATGAGTGTGAATTGTTATTTTTTTATTTATTATTTATTTATTTATTTTTTCATTGATTAGAACGGATTGCTCCAGTTACACTAATCAGTTGATTTAATTACATTTAAATACTAATAATATGATTATTACAATTTAAAATAATTACAAAGAAATGTCAAACAAATAATACATTTAAAAAAAAATCGAAATTTAACTAACAAATAAAAATTAAATATAAAATTACAGAATAAATCAAATTTAAAATTAAATTATTAATTACATCAAACAAATTAAAATCAAATGTCAGATTAAATATAGAATAGAAATTTAAAATAAAGTATAAAAAAACAATTTAAATCAAATAAAAAAAATAATATTATTGTTGTGATGCTAGCCGACCCAAAATATTTCATAATCGGCATCGACCGAGCTATCATCGCTATCGTTATTATTAGGGCGAAACGTAATTATTTGATTGGACTCAACGGCATGTTATTCAATAAACTAAAATATAATAGAAGGGCGTAAAGTAATCCGCAGTAATTTCAAAAGACTTTAAGTTGTTCTATTAAAGTGTGCTTTGCTATGCTTAGAATAGGATTAATATAATCTATGTTTTATTATAGTATCATACGCATATAACTACCCAAAATGTAGTTCACTTAAAATACCTGCTTCCTTTTTAACATTTTTTATTATTATGAATAATGTGCGAGAATCCCGTACTCGACCATTAAAAACAAGGATTTCTTTTCGATTTCAATAAGCATATATTTGTTCACCAACGTTCGCTACAAGAGACTGGGTGAATAAACACAAGATCCGTTTGTCTTTAGAAAAGGAATACAAATCCAATCTTCCAGTTTCCGTTCGCAGATTTACGGTGTGTCGAATTACTGATGGAAGACAAATAAGGAACCAGTTTTGGATTCTGATAAGAAAAAGATTACAAATAGTATAAATATAGGTTATTTTAAAAATAAAGAATAGGAAATAACATTCAAGTCACGATGTGTTCGCTAGTGGTTGCTAGAGTCGAACTTCGGTTCCGAGCGAGCAACTAAGCGACCAAAAGTCGGCCTCAAGAGGTCTACTCGCAAAGTCGACAACGATACATTCGAAACGATACGATACCACCACGAACATATCGCTTGTAACCTACTCTAAGAAATGTTCGAATTACTTCTCGTTTATCGTATCGTTTGTCGAATCGTAGAAAAATATTTTATGTTTGGAGTGAATGAAATGTGTCAACGTAGTAAAAAATTATGGCGTCGCTGGTATTTTTCTCCTTCAATAATGGCATCGCAAATTCTGCATATTGCCAGCGTTAAGTATAATAATTTTTGTATCATGTTTTTGACGAGTAATAATAGGTAAAGTCCGTAAGTCGTTAGTAATTAGTCAGTCAAGTCAGCTAGACATTCAAGTTAAGCGATAGCTTCATTACTATAACGTGACCAATGGAATTTTGGAGGCGAGCCGAAAAAACATATTTTCGCTCTGTTATTTTAATTCACAACACTCGTGCTACACTATAATTAACCTATATCGAACAAAATGCCATCAAATTTATCCGATATAACTCATTTAATTGAATTTTTGTCAAAATATCATGAAGACTTCTCACGGCAAAAAACTAAAAAAAAAATTGAACATCGTTTTAGTATGCATTGCGATTGATATCGTTGCATAACACTAAGTACTTATAGTAGTAGGTTGTATGTGTAAAATGTATTTTATAAATGTTACAACAGGTATTTGACGCGGAAAAAACGGAAAAATAGAAACATTGTTCATCGTGAGCTTCCGTTGTCTTAGTTGTATCTGTGTTTTCTTACAAGGCTGATATTTTGGTCTATTTCTTCGAATCAGTAAAACATTGAAACTCAAAATGATGGTGAAAACAAATTTTATATTATTATAAAATACACGAGCGTTCTACACCAGCGAGTCAGCTGTACAAATGAGGGAAACACAAAGCCGTTGTTAAACTTGCAATTAGACTCACCTCTTAAAACGGTTTAGTTTCTCATAACACATGCTGTTTTTATCTTAATATTGGTAGTTTTTTTAATGCCTTAAGGGCCTCGTTCACCATCTCCAAGTAATGTGTTAATTAGTTACGTCCCAAGTAAAGTTAATTGGCAAGTAAAAGCTATGAGTACAGGTCAGTTTATCATATGATTAGTGCTACTCGAAAATCGTGAAATTGAAATTAAAGTTACGGTTGACTTTAACCGACAATTAGCGTACTTGGCACTTTAATTGAAGGTGGTGAAAGAGGCCCTTAAACTTGTAAAAGATTGCCACAGACATGCAGTTTTTATCGACTTCCACGAAGAGGAAGTACATACTATGTTGGGCTGTATGTAATTTTTAGTAGGTATTATGTTCGCCGATTAATCCGCCAGTTATGCAGCAATTTTCAAAATTATTTTTCATTCTAAAGAAACACACTACACTACACATAAACATACACACTACACTTAACGTAATCCCAGTCTTCAAAAACTTATAGTCCCTAATTCAAAATCCGTTGATGAGATCCCATGAAAATTGAGGGGGGAACTCACAAATATTATAGGCACTCGATTTTTCGAGAGTTCGAGAATTTAAACTCATTTTTCTCACATTGTTCGAA
The DNA here is from genome assembly GCA_911387765.1 of Pyrgus malvae. NCBI lineage: Eukaryota > Metazoa > Arthropoda > Insecta > Lepidoptera > Hesperiidae > Pyrgus > Pyrgus malvae. Next base: position 17,804,257 of record OU426951.1, on the reverse strand, counting down.
CTTCATTATAAAGTATTAATCCGATAGTTTTGTATAGAAAATTTAACTTATTGGTACTCAAATGTAATACGATATTATTTTAATCATGCTGCATGATAATTATTTTAATTATCGCTTTAATAATATAATCTGACAAGTGCTCTAATTAATCTGTGAGCTGATGATCAATATTACGATGCAAACACCTGTTTGTAAAGGCTGAAGTGATTATCACTAAGAGCTGTTAGATTGACAATACTAATTACGTAATACGTTATAGGTATATATTGTTATAGTAATTCTGAAATTATTTTGTGCGTTAAATTAATTTTCTGTAACAAAGTGGTAAGGAAATAAAGGTCGGCCCGGTCCCGACCCCGTAACCTTGTGTAAACCGCTTTTTCTAACCTTGTGTAAACCGCAGTAGAGCATACATTCAATTCCCCAAATTGAGAAAAATAAAATTTACTTGTACTATTAAAACATTAAACGGTTTTTAGGGACGTAACGTAGGCCGTTCGTAGTCGTACCCAAAAGACGACAGTATAACTTAAAAAGCTGAATTTAAAATTAACAGGTTGAATTTGCAGGGCTATTTAAAAAGAAAGTTTAAAAGTTTTCAAAATGTTGTTAAATAGAATTGAATAAAGTTATACCTACTGCTATTTACTAGAGAATACGAAAATTGACAATTTCTTTCTTTTATTACCGACACCGTTACCTCACGTTACACGGTTTTATTACCGTTACAGTTAGAACTCTGAAAAAAAAAAACAACAGATATTAGTTCCTTACTTGAATATTTAATTACTTAACTCATGCACCTGGTAAAGTGCTCCTGACCATTTTGACGTAACACACATAAAATCAAATAAATATAAAAAGATCCCATGCAATTTTTTATTCATTCAAGTCAACGTAAAATTTATAAAACGGTAAGTTCAACGTACCGTAACCTTAGTTCTTAGCTGTGTACTTTAAAAAAAGATGACGTACGGAGCTATTTTGTATTAATGTTCATTGGGAATATTCTACAAGAGAGACGTGTAGGCAGATGCCCAAGAAACGAAGTGGACCGCATCCCGACTGGGTGTCTCAATATTATCATAAAAGCAGTATAATTATTATTATTCTTTTTTATCCTACTTCTATAGCGTATAAAGTAAATGACTTCCCGTCGCATGTAGCTAATTTAGGCATGTAGATAATTTAGTAGTCTACTGCTCTCTGAATCAAGCAACTTCTCGTTGTCTTCTTTAATTCGGCAATCCTCCCTGTTAGAGGACGGTCACGTCTTATCCATATATTTCTTGTATAAGTTAGAAATTTATACTCGTTTAAATTTTCTAAAGCTGTCTGATACACCATCTGATTTTACTTTCGCAGAAACCCCGTATCCAGCTGAAACTCCCATAAAAAGCCTATACCCATCTTACAGATCATCTAGATTTAACCCATTGTTATCGAGGCAGGGTCCACCAGTCCTGCATACTTTGTTTTTGAAATTTTAATATATTACAATGCTAGTGGCCGCCCGCGACTTCGTCCGCGTGGACTTCGGTATTAGTCATAGCATGATGTTATATAGCCTCAAGCCCTCGGGTGGCTCCCCTGGGGTTGCCCGTGTACATAGGCGACGGTGATCGCTTAACACCACGCGGCCCGTCGGCCTTTTTGTTCGGTTTATTTATAAAAAAAAAGCCTTTCCCGATAAATGAACTATCCAACACAAAAAAGATTTTTCAATTGGAACCAGTACCTAGTTCCTAAGATTTGTGCGTTCAAACAAACTTACAAAGAACGAATGAACAAACTCTTCAGCTTTATGTATAGATTAAAATATTGATTAATTTTATAATTATCAACAAAACAATGTACAAAAAAGCGTGAACCCTATTTCGTACAGTTTACCATAGGTAATATTGCCAGCTCATCTTATATTGTTTTTTTTTCTATGTATTATCTATTTTTCTTTTCATTTATAAGTTTCATGTTATCATTTAAGGGACTGTAAATTATAAAACTTCAATACAATAACTGAAGTTTTCGATAAATCAACAACAATACTTCCAAACACTGATCGATAAATTCTTGAAATGGGCGTAACTTTTTTATTTGTGAACAGATTTAAATAAAACAAACACTAAATGTTAATACAAAAAAATATCAATACATAAGTGAAAACCGTACCTTTCTACGTTAAGCCGTTCTTGAGATTAGCGCGCACAAACGAACAGATAAACAGACAGACAATAATTCTAGAAATCATTGTTTTGGGTTCTAATACCTATCTTCTTAAAAATCTTCAATGTACAGAAACCGACTTGTTACAGATTTATTATTTGTATAGATATAGACGACCTCTGTAGCGCAATGGTTACCATGCCGGGCTGCCGATAGGAGGGTCCCGGGTTCGATTCCCAGCGAAGCAGATATTTGAATCATGATTTTAAAATTTATATTTTCGGTCTGGGTGTTTATGATTCTGTCCTTGTGTGTGTCCATGGCACCCACGACACAGGGTATATCTACGTTATTGTGGGGCTATGAGTGTGAAACGTTTATTTATTTATTTTTGAAATATTTTCGCAGATTGCCGTGAGTTTCAGTGGCTGTTGGGAATTGCGAATGGGTAATTATGATCCCGTTCAACATTATTGCAGCTACTTTATGCAACAAATGTGTAAGTGTATATTTTATGGAACGAACGCGTACTTTTCTTCAGTCATAACTATAATTAAACTTAGGCAAAATGTACTATACTTAGATTATATAAAATAAGTTTTGATTAAGAAGTTTCATATATAGAGTTCATGATATATGCTTAGGTTTTGTTTCTACGTAAATATTGATTAATTTAAAAAAGTTAAGTAAACGCGTGTCTTATAGGAATTTTTAAGGTCGAAAAAGATGCATAAATTTACATAATAAGTCGTTCACAAGAAATAAAATGAAAGCAATAGTATTTGAATTACTTATACTGATTTATTTAGTATCCATTCCATTGATAATCAGTGCATGACTTATAAAAAGATAAATAATTTATGTTTTTTTTTATCTCGGTAACATCATCACAAGATCATAATGACCCTGCTCAACGACCTATTTAATTTTTCGCGACAGTGATACTGGGTTAGGTATAAATTGCAAATAAATAATAAAGTGAGAATGTATATTCATTTTATTCTCTTTAATTTGCAAAACCGTATGAAAATAAAGGTTCTTTCTGAATCCGTGTTGATGGTTAATTAAGAGTGCCGATTACGCAATTCACAAAAGGGGAACATACAATTAATTCCGTCCGAATCCAATTTTCAACCCCCACCGTGATCGCTTGGGGCTGTTTTAAAACCGCCGTGTGTTGAGTGATCCTCTAATTTCCTTGTTCTTTGTGGGAAAGTACATACGTTGTGGGAAAGTACACTACCTACAAACGTAGGTAGTGACAAATTAGCATTTACACCACGTGGCGTTGATGGGTCACTGCATCTTTAAAGGGGAAATGCGGACGATGTTTTCGGAAAAGAATAATATAGAGGAGTGTTTCTCAAAGTGGTGTAATTCTCATAAACATTGAACTATCATTTGAATTAGTTTTGTTTTGGAAGAAAGAACATTGTGAAGAAGTCTTAAAGCTTTGCAGCGGAAAAGAAAATGTCAAATCTAGACGTTTCGCGACTACACTCTCTTCAAAATACGAACAAAAGACGCGCGAAGACGTGTGAAACCGTACATAGGAGTGTTTAAACTGCAAAACCTCTACATTGTACATAATCGTCCGCTACTTTTGGATATTTGTTCTTGTCCACATAAATTGCTGGTAGCATTTGGTGAGTCATTCGTTTCTACATATTATTATGTCATTGTTTAATGACTAAGAATTTATTGACATGACGACGTCATTTTAGGGGAGCAGTTTTCTATATTTATTACCTTTTAAGCAAGAAATACTTGTATATACACGTATGTATATAATTTTAATTTCGGAAACGGCTCCAACGATTTTCATGAAACTTAGTACCCAGCTGGTTTCGGGGGTGATCATCGACCACACAGCCCGTTGTGTGGTTGATGGGGGTGATACATCGATCCTGCTAGGTTGCATTATTAGATATTGCCGTTTTATCCCTATTTTCAGCGATAATCCATTTAAAATATAAACTGAAAAATATGATTCTTCCTGATATATTGGAGAGCTTTAATGATATAGTGGCGTAGAACGTCGTCAAACGTTATCCGCAGTTCAAAAAATTACAATATCGATTTGAAAGATCTATAAGATTTTCATCGATCGAATTAAAGCTTCCTTAGCCGAATGGTTATGTAGGCTGAATGCGAAGCTAGACCTGGGTTCAAACCCCAATGAAGCATATTGTGTATGTTTTTTTTTATTTTTGTGACAATATTTTTTAATTGGGAGCTATTTCAGATGACATTGTTACTTAACATTAAGCAAAAAGTGTTTTATTTAACTTCAACCAAGAAAATAAATTGTTTTTATCCAAGAATCGCTCGGCCGGGTACCTTCTCAATAAAGCGCTGTATCACTCAAGGCCCGGCGGCTGGTGTAGAATACAGGCGATCCACGTAGCTATCGGAATTGTAATAGGTGATCGCTAGTGACAAATTTCATGCGCTTTTACTTCGGAGGACAAGGTAAGCCGTCTGTCTACAGATAACAGGCATTAACCCTTGTCGGAGGGCTAATAGGCAGTTTAAAAAAAACCGGTAGATGGTCCGCCCACATCTCCACCAACCGCATTGCAGCAGCGCGGTAGAATACGCTCCAGGTTCCCGATAATGGGAGAGAGGCTCGTGCCTAGTAGCAGCGGAACGCAAAAAGGCAGCCAAAGAGCCATGAGGCTTATTTTAATCTGTGTCAATTAACTTAAAACAAGCTTTTCAAGCATGAAACGACCCGTGGCGTAATGGTTAAAATGCCGGACTGCCGATCGAAGGGTTCCGGGTTCCATTCCCGGCGAAGCAGAAATTTGAATGATGAGTTTAAATTTCTGTTCTCGGCCTAGGTGTTTGTGTTTCTGTCTTTGTATGTATCCATGGTACCCACGATACAGGGTATATCTACCCTACTGTGGGGCTATGAGCGTGAAGCGTTATTTATTTATTTATGAAAAGTTTCATCACACCTTCATAACCTCTGTGTAGATTAAACAAACTTATTAAATTCAAGTGCGTGTTTTTGAGGACTAAGGTCGCAGCTGTCAGATACAGATTCACATTTAATTTCAGTATTGTAGAACCTGATGTCTGAGGTCACTGTCGTAATTAAAACGCTTTCAATTCCAGGTTTGTCTTCAAAGTGCACAATGAGAACAACAACTTTGAAACATCATCTTAGAGAAAATTAAATGTTAGTTATTCATGCGACATTATTAATACGTCTGGAACATGTTATGAATAGTTTATTACCGTGAATTAATGTAACTGAATTTCACCCGTGTAGAATTAAACAAATTTATATTCGAAACACTCACTACTCATTTAGGTAGTTGTGAAGAGAGTATTCAGAAAGGAAATAAGCAGAGAAATGAGGCTGCTGTTAGATTTTTTTGTAGTTTACCAACAGTGTACTCGCTCATTCTTTTTGTAAACAGACTGTAACGCGACTTAATTGTGGAGTATCTTTCTTTATTACAAATTGAGGAGTGACAGAACAAATCATGATAATTCCATGATGTCTAGCTTTTCACCAAAGTCAAAAACCGGCAACTACTTTGCCTATGTTTAATTTAAAAAAAAAATGGTTCTAATGAATAGATAATTGTAAAAGCTTATTAAGTATATCTGTTTTTTATAATCAAAGCGCACGAAAGTGCGCCGGCCAAGTTCTAAGCACAGGCCGCGCGCACACCGTGCACTATTTACCCGAACCGCTTCGAGCCACTTTTGACCCCCTTGTATCTTCTTACCTGATTAATAGATCTGGATGAAACTTTACGGACATAATAACACCATTTAATGTACTTTGAATAAAAAGTTTAAATATTGTAGCTATTACAGAAAAAAAGTTATAGACTCGAGAAAATTGTAAATTTGGTACTCACTGACTCATGTACTCACTGACAGCTCATCAAAATGTTTGACCACTTCTAGAAAACCTACAAAGCTGAAATTTGGCATTTAGCTAGTCGTCAGGGTGAGAGTAATGGGAAAATCGAATATTGGAAATTGGTCAAGTGCGAGTCAGGTTTTAGTCAGAATTATGTATAATGTTGGTAATACTTCTCTCTAAGACTTAAAAATCTGGGATTTGGCATGGGGATAGTCGTTAACATTTAAAAAGTAAAGAAAACATCGAAAATTGGAAATTGGTTAAATGCGAGTCAGATTATAGTCATTATCATTATGATGAATAAAAATGTTGGTCATACTTCTCTAAGACCTACAAATTTGAAATTTGGCATCGGGGTAGTCGTTAGCATAAAAGTAAAGGAAAACTTTAGAAAATAAAACTGGTGAAGTGCAAAAACAAATTATAATACACGAAAAAAAATCAGAACATAAAAAAAAGAAATTATAGTACATTCAAAATTTATTTTAATAGATAACTAACTACGTTTTAAAATGAACTATAAACAAAACAATCCATTTCATCCCAACATGTCGTGCACAGAACCGATATTAATCATCCGAACTTGGCGGGTTTTGAAATTTTAATGAAGGAAAAAAGTCCAACTCTAAAACTTACCTCCGCAAGATTTGCTCTTTTCAGAAGTATTGGTGTGATGAAAACCCGCCAAGTTGGAATGATTAATATCGGTTCTGATTATTATTAACTTTGCTGTAGTTTAGATTTCAACGCTTTTTTTATGTACAAGAACTTGGCCTACATTTTTACATTCATGTTTTTGGTGGGATTATATTTTATTTAAATTGTGTATCTATTCTTATGTAAAAATGTAAATATCATATTATTATTCTGATCAGATCTGACGACCAATCAATCTGCACACCAGAATTTTATGAAATGTATCAGGTTTTGTTCCGATTTTGTTTATTAATATTTTAAACATGGAAATATCATGATTTGCGTCATAATTTCAACTTCAGAGGCTATTTACTACAGGAATAATCACAAACCACACCAGTTTAACAGGCGACGACTTTCATCGTATACTGTCGATTGTCATTACAACAACAACAACAATAATACTTTAATGCACACCATGTTTTACAGTAAAATACCATTATAGATGTAAAATTAATTAGTGTATGCAATAGGCGGCCTTATCGCTCAGGCAGCGATCTCTTCCAGGCAACCTATGCTTGGAAAAATGAATGGACAGAGGGGAAGAAAAAAAGGGTAGGGTGTGCAGATTTAACATAAAATAAATAAGTTACTAAAGAAACAGGACGAAAAGAACAAAACACAAAACAATGTCACACAGCAAAGCAAAGTAGGTATGTGAAGTAAATGTACAGCATTACTGTTGATAGATAGTTCATGAAGAGGAAGGAGAAAGGTTTAAATAATAAGCTTTTAATTTACTCTTAAAGGAATCAAGGGATTTTGCACGTCTAATATCCACTGGAAGATTGTTCCTCAGGCGAATAGCTGAGGCAGTGAAAGATTTGCCGTAGAAAGTAGAAGAATGAACAGGTATTTTAAGGATAAGATTATCAGCTGAACGAAGATGAAAGTTATGGGTAAGATGGAGAAACTGAAAACGGGTTTTAAGGTATAGGGGAGTCACCGGGTTGAACAGAACACAGTACAGAGAAGAGAGAATATGCGTATTCCGGCGAAGTCGGATAGGGAGCCACTTGAGCTTTGTACGGTATTCGGATATATGATAAGTTTTGGAGACGCTCGAGTTTATTAAATTGCTCCTCTGTTAGATCAGGATAGCAAACATCGGCATAGTCCAGAATAGGAAGAATTAAGGACTGTGAGAGCGCAATTTTAGTAGCAGTTGGAAGGAAGTTACGAAGTCTTCTTAGCGAGCTAATCACCGAAAACATTCTCCTACTCACCTCACCGATCTGTGGTATCCAAGAAAGATGTTTGTCAATATAAATACCAAGATTCTTCACCTTATCACAGAATGGTAATAGTACACCGTCAAAACTCACACTAGGTATAAGAGACCAATTAATCTTAGCCATTAATCGTTTGCTGCCAACTATAATAACCTGGGTTTTGGCCGGATTAACTTTAAGACCATAAGATTCACTCCATAGAAACATTTTTGGAGACCATTATTTATTGTGTTGATCGTAACCGATAAATTATCCAAAGAACTACGTTGGTAAATTTGTAAATCATCTGCATAAAGGTGGTAGAGTGAAGATAAGTTATGGCTTATGGAGTTGATAAAAAGGGAAAAAAGTAAAGGAGAGTAACTATATAACTATTACTAACTTTTTTTTACAAAAAGTGGAATTACGAGTATTATGTTACGTTCTGTCACTACTCAACTGTCTATTTCTTGTTATACGGAGCAGTAGAGTATATCACACAGGCTACATGGTGGTAAGTGGTCTCTGTAGTCCAAGGATATCTAAACCAAATCTGAAGCAAGTCTTAGTCTTGTTTGAGGTTGTAATCTTCTGCTCCTCCGGAAGCTCATCGTGACCTCATGCAGCTTTGGCCGGCAACAGCAATTTTTCACAAAAATATTAATATTATTCCATATCATAGAAGTGGATACAGTTAGTAGATATTTCCTCAATGTTAGATTATTGAAAGAAGTTTGTATCTAAAAGGTTTCAGTTTCAGTAAAGTAAGTTTTCTTAAGCTGTAGGGTGCCAGGAAATCATGTAGTTGGTATTTTATAATATTGTGTTATGGTTTCCTAAAAATCCACAGCAGTGACAATTTTTCGCTTTTATCGCGAGCTATTGAAGTTGGTAGTACTTTGTAAGTTATACCTCATCGTAAGCAAAAAAAAGTACCTTGTTAAGCTGATCATCAGCTTTTCCTAGAATCAATTCGCAGCCCTCTCTGTGCGCGAAGAGCTTACGAGCCTGCAGCTTCATATGGTAGGTCCTATCAATGAGTGGTGTTGCTACAAGCCGCTGAAGGTTCCCGGACGCGTTGCTGTATCCCACCACATCAGCTTCCACTTCTTGCAGCAGCGTCTCCCAGGTGTGGAAGAGAGAAGATGGACACGTTGCTCTGTGGACAAAAAAGTTTGTTTGACAACACTGTTTGTGTTCAGCTGCAACCCTTTTTGTGTCTTTCTATTAGGCATAAGTCTCTCCTCATTATTGGGTGGATCTGGAGCTTGTAGGTGGTAGAACTATTAAGGTTCGCCCAGGGAAGTACCACCGCTGCACCCACATCTGCCGTGAACAAATTCTATTGTGTTTCGGCGGAAGGGTGCAGTTGTCGGCCACACTTACATGAGACGACCACCAGCCTCTGGAGTAGCAGCGCAATTGCATACAACCTCAGACAAGACTTACCTATGTTTGCTTGAGGTTGTATGTAGATATCCATGGGCTGCAGCGACCACTTAATACCACGTGGCCTGCATGCTCGTCTGCTACTCCATTCAAATAAAAAAGTCTACTTTAGTTAGTGGATATGTGGGCTAGTGGCCAAATTCAAATCAAAAAATTCAAATGTTTTCAAACCACCCATAAGACTCCGGACAAGGTTTAACAATAGAGACCGGCGGCTTAACGTGCCTTCGGAGGCACGGAAATGCGCATGTAATTTGCCACTAGCGGTCACCCATCTCACACTAGACCGCGCCGGTTTTTGCTTATCTGCGTAGATTTATTGCGTTCTACGGCAACAGTTGTACCTTACTGTGCTTCACTTTTGGAATAAATATTATGCATTCATTGCTTTTTTAATGGTTTTCTCATGTCTATTTATATTTTGGAAACTATTATTACTATTATTATTTCAACCTTTTTAAGTCCTCTGCTGGGAACAGGGCTCCTCTAACAAGTGACAGGGATTTAGGCTATAGTCCACCACGCTTACCTAGTGCGGATTGGATTATTATTTAATAATCTATTTTTCTTTGTGGAAATCCTTATTGGAATTGATTCCTTTATTTTTCCTAATATTTGACACTATTTTCTAACTACTAAATTGAATTTGTAATTTGCGGAATTGTATTTTTTGAAGTGAAAACTTCTTTAGCGGCGTTGAGCACTTTTGTGGGATGGGTAAAAACTGTGAAACTCGCGTCAGGTCACGTGTGCTGATCGAAAAACCGTAAGACGGTTGGAGAGTAGTGTTGTAACATCGAAATCGATTAATCGAACAATCGATTGTTTATTTTTTAATCGATTGTAAGGGTTTCGATTAATTTAAAAAATCGTTTTTTTTAATCTATTTTCATAAAAAATTAGAAAATAAAATTTTGATTTTTTTTACCTTTTACTTTTTTACACAACGTTAATAATCAAGTTTTCACTTCTACCGGCACTCCCGGAGTGCAAGCCGTATTTTTTTTATTGAGTGATGCTAATTGGAAATTCCTGGTTCCATATGCCAATTTAAAATCTGCATGATATACCTAAAATAAGTCTTTCTAATCAATTCTCTCAGAACTTACAGCAAGTGTTTGATGGCAAACTTTGCACTTATTTTGTCGAGTTTAAACTACAGCTATAAGTTGATACTTCACATAAAAGTGTAGTTTTGCTTTCTACTCAATTCGCTCGGAACTTACAGCCAGTGTTTGACGGCAAACTTTGCACTTATTTTGTCGAGTTTTACAGCTTTAAGTTGATACTTCACATGAAAGTGTAGAGTTTTGTCTGTAAACTTCACGTTGTATGCAGTTTATTTTTGCCAGAACTCGGATTATAATTTATGTAATCCAATGTAAGGATGCTTCCAATTGAAAGTTGAATTTAAACTTTCAGACAAGTTTTCATAACTTCGTATTTGCTGTAGTCTGTTATATTATTTTTGTAACCGGACGACCGAGCGTTGCTCGGATAAAAACAATTGATTATCTTGGTTTAAAGTTTAGCAATATTATTAATACTCTCCAATAGATGTCAGTAACAGTTATATTTCTCAGTTTGTATTTAAGTTGATACGTTGATTATTGCTAAAATTACGAATGATTTGACAATTTCTAAAGATGAAATCTAGCTGGATCAATTAATTTATCACCCTCGAAACCCTGGGTACTGAATTTCATGAAAATCATTGGATATTAAGAGAGATACGCAACCAAAATTTGCGACCATTTTTTGATAGCATTTTTTTTTAAACTAAAGAGTTTGTTTATTTGTTTGTTTGAACTCGCTAATCTCAGGAATTGCTGGTTCGAATTGAAAAATTTTTTTGTTTTGGATAGTCCGTTTATCGAGAAAGGCTTTAGGCTATATAACATGACACTGCGATAGGAGCTAAGCATCAGTGAAAAATGTTGCAAAAACGGGGAAAATCTATACTAATATATAAAGCTAAAGAGTTTGTTTGTTTGAACGCGCTAATCTCAGGAACTACTATGACTGGTTCGAATTGAAAAATTATTTTTGTGTTGGATAGTTCATTTATCGAGGAAGGCTTTAGGCTATATAAAATTACGCTGATACCAATAGGAGCGAAACATCAGTGAAAAATGTTGAAAAACGGGGAAAATCTATAGAATTTGTTTATTTGAACGCGCTTATATTAGAAACAACTGGTTGAAATTGAAAAAATCTTTTTGTGTTGAATAGTCCATTTACTGGGTAAGGCTATAGGCAAAATAAGATCATGCTATGACTAATACCAAATTCCACGCGGACTTAGACGCGGGCGGCCGCTATTATCATATAATAATATGTAGTAAACTGCTTTTAAAAATTTAGAATATAATTTAAAGACGAATGAAAACAAACACATGAAACAAATTTGGGTGAATTAATTGAATCGTGTTATCCTTCCAAGTACATTTATAAAATGAAATATCGACAATAAAGTAGAAAGCTTTCAATTTAATGGAGCAGCCACACGAGTTGGTACATATATAGGTACTAATAGGTATCTATAGATAACCATTTGAGGCAGTGGCTCTCAACATTTCGTATCGTTTTAACTCGAGTATCTCGTTTCGTTTTTGAAGATCATAAAACGAGATTCACTGTAAAATTTGGTAGTAGGTAGTAAAATTAGGGTGGTTTATCAGATATTTTGTTCTTGAGTTCCTTTATCAAATGATTGAAAATAATAATGTTTGTCAAATGTGATATTTAATAGTAGTTTTACACCAGCGTATACTACGTTCGTAATAATTTGTTTTCGGAAACGCGTATAGGCGCGAGCTGTCGAGTTTTTGCCACATACGTACGGGTAACTCATACGAGCGTTGACGCGCTTTATAAGCGTTGAAGTCTGTTTATGCCAGCTGTGATAGATGCCACCCGGACACTGGTTCGACTTAGAAAATGCCGGAATAAGCTAGTGTACATGTATGTGGTTTTTTGAAGTGCGAAATGTAGTGCGCGTGTAAGTTCGTTTGCCGAAACGACCGTACGTGCAGGTAAATATGCTGGTTTGAAATTTATTAATAATGTTACGCGCTATGGGTAAGGAAAATGCCGTTTGAAACGTAGAAGACGTTTATTGTCAGCTTCCACAAAAATCCACTTGACAGAGTCCGAATCACAATGCACAATCACTATAGTCCAATATCTTCGCTTGAGTCGTCGAAATAATTCTTCCTTGTCGCTTGGTAGAGATCGCTTCGGTTTCACTTCCGAAAATAAACTCCCCAGTCGCGGCTCGGCGCGTGCCTTATATACGGCCACCCATGGTTCTCTAGAAATTTCCCGAACCACCAAATACAATAGACCCGTCCCGAACCTTCCTTTATGTTATTACGCACCTATGTACATCTTATGTAGTCATAAACAATAGCCGCGACCCGCGATGTAAACAACCTATACATGTACGCTATATATAGGTACGTACTCGCTGCGGATCCCGAATTTGTTTACTCGAAGAAATCGATGTTTTTCTTATGACTGATTTTTCGAGAACTTTCTTCACTGTTCGATAGTAGACCTAATACCTGTTTATGCGTTTTTGGGGTTTTGCTGTACGACGCTTTGTTCTCGAGATATAGGTACTCAAAGTCGTAACATTACCCCCTCCTTAGTCATGCTCGTCCCGAGCATGATTCTTTCCGTGGTATTTTGCTAGTCGGTCTACATGTACTACTTTTAGCTTGCCGCGGGGACCCTTCTTAATCCGGTACGTGATGTCGTTAATCTTTGTGACAACAGTGTAAGGTCCTTCCCAGCGAGGTTGTAATTTCGGGGACTTCCCCTTTTTCCTCTGCGGATTGTGAAACCACACTAGAGCTCCTTCTTCAAATCCCTTGGAATTGGCTTTCCTGTCGTATCGGGTTTTCATGCTTGTACTGGTTTTCAAGCTGTTCTCCCGAACCATCTTGTGTACCTCATTTAGCTGGTATTGAAGATCACTTACGTACTCCGTCACAATCTTGGGACCATCCGGTGGAGTTCCAGTAATGGCGTCTATCGGAAGCCTCATTTCTCTTCCAAAGTTTACCTTTGCTGGCGTAAATCCTGTACTGTCGTGGATTGCCGAACGATACGACATAAGGAACAGAGGTATGTATTGGTCCCAATCTTTTTGATGTTCATCCACTACCTTAGCCAAGTGATTTTCCAACGTTTGGTTGAATCTCTCGACCATACCGTCTGACTGTGGATGAGCAGGAGTCGTGCGCGTCTTATGCATGCCCAGCAAACTACACATTTCTTGGAATAGTCCCGACTCGAAATTACGTCCTTGGTCCGAATGGATTTCCATAGGTACACCATATCGGCAAACTACTTCTTGCACGAGCTTTTTAGCCACGGTGTGTGCTTCTTGATTGGGAGTGGCAAACACTTCAGGCCACTTAGTGAAATAGTCCTGCACAACTACGATGTATCGGTTTCCATCTTCGGTTACTGGAAATGGCCCAGCTACGTCAATAGCTATACGCTCCCAAGGTGCTCCAACGTTATACAACTTTAATTTGCCTTTACTTCTTGTTTGGGGACCTCTGACTGAAGCGCAAGCTGTACATTTTCGGCACCAGTCTTCCACATCTTCGCGACAATGTACCCAATAAAATCTTTTTCGCAGCTTTACTAGTGTTTTCTTCACGCCAAGGTGCCCACCAGAAGTTCCATCATGAATGTGCCTTAGGACGGACGACACCATACTTCTTGGTACTACGATCTGTAGGGTTACTTCCTTTCCGGTGTTAGACTCCCATCTTCTATGTAAGACATCATTTTCCAAGACTAAGCTGTCCCATTGAGCCCAATAGCTTTTAGTGACTGGACTACATGCTGATACATCATTCCAGCTGGGTTTGTTCTCACTTCGTTTACAGTCCAGTATTAACCGTAGATCATCATCTTCTTCTTGCGCCTTTTTCATGTTTTCGTTGGTCCATTCATCGTCTAAGCCTTGCGTCCTTATTAATTTAACATGTCCTGTGGTTTCCTGTTTCTGACAGTCGGCGCTGCTATGTCCTTTTCTACCTAAGGATACTCCATAAGCATCTTCTGTTTGAACTGCAGCCTCTCGCGTCATGGGTCGTTGATGCTGGTATATCTTAGGCCTCTCCCTGTTGTAAGTGCGCGTGTCCTTCCCGCAATCCTTGCCCCCACGTCGTTCCCCGGTGTCGCCATTTCTGCACCTCCCAGTATCGCGCCAGGACTCAACTGCCTGCTTTCGCCAACGCTCTTCTATTGCGCGGTCCTTTGACGCCGTATCCACAGGCTTGGCGGCACCGAACACCTTCTCTGCTGAGACAGGTTTGCGTTCCATCTTTTCAGCATGGCTCCCGTAGTAAGAAACCCATCTTCTTTCTTTCTTGGGACACTCCAAGCGAATGTGCCCCTTTTCGCCGCAACCGTAGCAAGTGGGTCCATAACGTGGTTTGTTTTCCTCCGTTACCACTTCCGTTACTTTATGGTACCTTGTATCTTGTCGACAAATGCCTGCAGTAAGTACACTTCGATATTCCCTGGTGTCGAAGAGTAAGCACGCCTTACAAGCCTTTCAACCTCCGTTGCCCACTGCTGGAGGTTCTCGTTGGGCTTCTGGGTCCTCTCTCGAAGCTGGGCTCGGTACACATGTTCTAAATGTTTCTCGCCGTAGCGAGTTTCCAGCGCTTCCATTAGAGCTTCCAGTGTCCGGCCTTCCTTCGGTAGGTTATCTATAGTCATCAAGGCGTCTCCTCTTAAGGCCAGAGTTAGAGCAGTAAAAGAGTAATCATCCCCCCAGACATTTGCTTTTGCGAGCGTCTCGAACTGGTATCGGAACGCCGACCAGGAAGAGCTTCCATCAAAATGTGGAAGGTCGAGTCTCGCCGATGATGATGACGGAACAACTACGGGCCCGCGAGTCTTTAGTTTCACGACCTCGTTGGTAAGCTGTTGTAGGCGGTTGTCATGGCCTTCGACTCGCTCCTCCAAATGATCCGTCCTCAGCGTAATTTCCTTTACTTCCTGCTGCACCTCTTTGAGCTTTTCCCCAAGTCCAGTCAGCCCACTATTAATTTTGTCGATGACAATTTCGCGGCTGGCCTGGATCTGCTCCTGGATTTCCCGACGGCTGGCTTCCTGTTCGCGGCGGCTGGCTTCTTGACTGGCCTGGATCTGTTCCTGGATTTCGCGACGGCTGGCTTCTTGACTGGCCTGGATCTGTTCCTGGATTTCGCGACGGCTGGCTTCTTGTTCGCGGCGGATGGCTTCCTGTTCCCGTTGGCTAGCTTCTAGTCTAGCTTCTAGATTGGCCTGCATCTTTTCTTGCATCCCCTGTATGGCGGACAGTAGCGCTGCCATATCCATTGTCGGAGCCGGTGCTGCGGTTGCCCCTGACGACGACCCCGGCGCAGCGGTCTCGTCCTCCCCTTCAGCCGCAAGTTGTCGCGCAGCATCCATACCGACCTGTCTCCTGGTCCTCGGAGTGCGCCCCTCTTCGTCTCGTTGTACTAACGGCATCCCACTTCTGACACCAATTGTTACGCGCTATGGGTAAGGAAAATGCCGTTTGAAACGTAGAAGACGTTTATTGTCAGCTTCCACAAAAATCCACTTGACAGAGTCCGAATCACAATGCACAATCACTATAGTCCAATATCTTCGCTTGAGTCGTCGAAATAATTCTTCCTTGTCGCTTGGTAGAGATCGCTTCGGTTTCACTTCCGAAAATAAACTCCCCAGTCGCGGCTCGGCGCGTGCCTTATATACGGCCACCCATGGTTCTCTAGAAATTTCCCGAACCACCAAATACAATAGACCCGTCCCGAACCTTCCTTTATGTTATTACGCACCTATGTACATCTTATGTAGTCATAAACAATAGCCGCGACCCGCGATGTAAACAACCTATACATGTACGCTATATATAGGTACGTACTCGCTGCGGATCCCGAATTTGTTTACTCGAAGAAATCGATGTTTTTCTTATGACTGATTTTTCGAGAACTTTCTTCACTGTTCGATAGTAGACCTAATACCTGTTTATGCGTTTTTGGGGTTTTGCTGTACGACGCTTTGTTCTCGAGATATAGGTACTCAAAGTCGTAACAATAAGAAAATGAGCTTAATTAATGGCTAAAATAACAAAACGAACAATAATCTATTGAATATCTTAGATTTGTAGAACAATGTTACAATGAGGGTTTGATCCACTATAGAACTTTAGGGATCGCGTCAGTCATGTGCACTTCGGATTTCATTTCACATTTTATTCATATGATTTGTTTTAAAGACATTGCTCTTATTTAAAACCAACATACCTGAGCTTATGCATCTAGAATAGGTGACTTTAGTATTTTGGGTTGTAGGTGGAATGCAAAGGTGGAATGTGTACATAAAACCCTCTTACTATATTATATTAACATGTGGTTGGATCGCAGTTTAATAGACTCATGAACACATACTTTCTTTGATATCTGTAATACTTTTTCAATTACATTGGAAATTGCAGTATAATAACTGCCTGATGTTAAAAAGTAACATAAATAATAATATAGACAATAAAATATTACTTCGTTCAATCGTCCTGGGATATTTTGTCTCTACGGTACTATTAAATCTATCACAAGTTAACTAGTTTACGTTATGAGTTAATTTATAAGCAATTTCTTAAAAACGCCCAGGGTTACTTTGAGTATAGCTGGTTTTAAGGAAAACCTTTACATGCTTGCAAAATGAAGGTCTTTTGATAACTACGTAATATATTGCTATACTAAAAGCTAAACCGACAGGTCGTAGCGCGCTTCGCATGAAGAAAGGAACCCTTGCGATTTCTTTAAGAAGGCATTTTGATGATTGTTCCTTTTTTATTAAAAAACATGGACTAAAAGGCTGTGTCGCGTAGTATTAAAGAGGGTATACGGGTAGCTAGAGGGGATTCATCTGAGCATTGCTGACTTTCAAAATAAGCTATTTTACAGCTTTCTTGATGAATTGTCCAAGTCCAAT
This sequence comes from Pyrgus malvae, assembly GCA_911387765.1. Classification (NCBI taxonomy): domain Eukaryota; kingdom Metazoa; phylum Arthropoda; class Insecta; order Lepidoptera; family Hesperiidae; genus Pyrgus; species Pyrgus malvae. Next base: position 17,786,836 of record OU426951.1, on the reverse strand, counting down.
GGAAAATCCTGGAAGGTTATCCAATAATTCACACGTCCTTGGTAAAACGAAGCGTACAAGACGGAATGAAGAGAATCAACACAATCTGTGCTAAGAGTCGAAATTGTGTGTGTGGAATACACGAAGTACGTTGAGAGCTAGGAAGTATCTATGGGATATTGCACAAAATTGGCACTCACTCACTGGTTTGTTATTTACACTGTACCGCAAAGGGTGCTTCAACTTTGGTAAATTGTAGACTGAAGTTTGATTTTGCAGGCTAATTTTAGTGGTCGAAATCAGTGTTTGTTTTAAAGCTGTAGTACATAAATCTAACTTTACAGAGGGCTTGATCCTATTTGTGGTCGCATTGCAAAACGCATTTTTGGGGGTGGGTGAAGAAAAGACTCCTTTATTTTTCTTACCGTAACACGCATCAGCGGCTGGCGTAGAACGCAAGCGTATTCCTGTCTAAGTAAAACAGGGGCTTCTGGAGAAACTGTTAAGCCATTGGTTGTTATTCGTTAGGTACTACTATTAAATTTTGTCAGAGGCCTAATAATTGACCCCTACCTTCAGAGAGACTTGGATCGGAACAACGTGGGAAAGTAGCCCGATCCCTCCCAAATCATATCATTCTTAATATCCCATGTTAGGGTAAGTGACCCATGCTGGGATGTAAGTGCGTAAGTGTGGCCACTTGAATTACATTGCTTTATAAAGCATTAATTAATAAATAATTGCGTCCGCGGTACTTTGCCAGTTAAAACGTTAGTTCCCCTACCTCCAAATTTTAAAAATGTAGCTAAGTAACCGCTTCTTTAATGAGAAGTTCTCAATAATTAATAACCCTGTGGCTTTTTGCTCTTACAGAGTGTAGTGTTTTACCCTCAAAGCAAATCAAATATCTACGGGAAATTGCACAAAATTAGGTCAGTACTTAGATTCTCAGGCTAGTTATTTATATTAGCGGGGAGGATGCTACAGCCTTGATAAATTTTATTCTAAGGCAGACGTGCCTTTAATGCTTGAAATTAGATTTTAGACTGTAGTAGTTACTGCAAGCTACGGGTAATAGCTGACTTTAAGAAGTGCCTTTTCCCCTTCAGGTTGGAAAACATAGTATGTTTTGCTTAGCTAAGGTTTAGGATATGTGATAAAGGTGTGGCAGTGGATTATGACATCTCATATCTATATAAGCGTGTGGAGGAAAAGGAGAGATCTCCCGCCAGGTGATGTCACTGTCTGGGTACCGCGGTCCGAATGTAACTTCGGACCGTTTGTATATATACTGAGAACATAGGAAACTTCTGATTGGCCAATTCAGTATGACGCGTGTGATTTAGTAGGTACTCTATTGATTGCAATGTTCGCTGCTTGCGTCATCTTGCATGGTCAGCATTTCAGGTGAGGCGCGCGGTCATGTTACTGTAGGTATCGCGCCGCTACAAGCGGAACAAGGCGCAGCCAAAGCCAGTCGACCAGTGTGACTACATCGGCACAGTGACAGTGACAGTTCAGTGACAGTATCAGTTAAGTGATAGTGACAAAGCCGCGTAAGTGTATCAGCAAAGAGGAGCAGCTGCAACCCCTAGAACCCTAGAGGTGTACTCGTAAGACTCTTCTAGTTTTTAAATAAAGGCACCATCTCATAAGCGTTTGAGTTTTTTCCTATCCCTAAACCCACTTTCTGTGACAATATAATTTTTGAACTTTTTTAATATCCAAGAGGGCTCAGGTCTTCCTTGAGAATTGAGAATGTACTGTAATTTACATCCACCACGCCGAGACACATAACATGCCTTTGAGAATTTTTCTTTATTGCTCTCAGGCATACACAGAAATCAAACGAAATAGTACGGATACGTTCTTCCACTGTGAAGCAAGTAATAAATACGAACGAAACAAATTTCCTTTAGTCCCGTGTTTAGAACTTAGCTATCAGTGCTAGTGAAAACCTAGTATATACATATTTCTGAGTAATATTTAATTAAATCGAACAACCCTGTGGCTTGCCGCGCGCAGAGGAGCGCTTTGAGACGTTTTATAGTATCTATAGTACTTTCGCTCTAAGATGAGCTCCATGACACCTTCATAATTGACATTTATGTCATTATAAGTGACGAAAGTGATGTAAACTAACTAAATTTAATTGATTGATTTAAAATATCGAACAAAAACAAACAGAAAAACTAAACAAGAAAACTCAATAAAAACAGTGACAAAAGTAAAAAAAAACGCAAATCTGACGAGACGCTAACACAAATTGCATACCACACAGAGGAACGTAGTATCGTCGCACTCGTTATACGAGTTATATGATACGATATACGTACTGATGCGAATGATGCGTTGGCCGCTTAGATTCATCGATTTTTCGTTGATTCAGTAGTGTCAATCTCTATTGAGAGATGTTCTGTTACATTCATCAGACACTTTTAAGATAAAATATATTTTATTTTATTTACATAGTTTTTTTACAATCAATAATAATTTAAATATTTTACAGTACTGTACTTAGTAATTACTTAAATACTTAAATTGTTTTCTTATGCGTGTTTTTTTCTAATTTTATAGCCAGGTGGTATAAAGTAGTACCTATGCGTGATAGAGAACATGAGAAGTGTCAGCCATATCATCTAAGTGCAAAAGAAGTATAATTGATACTGTACGAAATGGTCAGAAGATGGAATTCTCTCTTCAAAGACACTAAGGTTTGTTATTTACACTGTAGACAGATATTAAATCCTAAGGCACGTTACAGCTAGCTATCTAGTTTCCGAGCTTGAAGTTGGAACTAGTTTTTACCGACTTCCAAATGGAGGAGGTACTGGATTCGGCTGTATGTATTTTTTTTATATATGTTCACCGATTACTCCGCCGTTTGTGGACCGATTTTCAAAATTCTTTTTTTGTTCGTATGCTTATACTCCCGAGGTGGTCCCATTGTCACCAAATCAGGATCTGATGATGGAATCCCAGGGAAATCGAGGGGAACTTTCAAATTTTATAGGCACACACATTGATTTTCTTATACTTTCTGAAGCATAAGAGATATTTGTGCATAGTAATCATCATCTCATGTTGCTGAGCTGATGATGGAAGGTACTGCAACAGTGAGGAGTTGAAAGCAAATTCTTTCAATAAATAGTTTTTCATTCCAAATCTTACATTCCTGAGGTGGTCCAACTGTCACCAAGTCAACGTCTGATGAGAGGATCCCAGAGAAATCGAAGGGAACATTCAAATTTTATAGCACAACAAATGATTTTCATATTTTTACTAAAGCAAAACAGGCATTTTTGTATAATTATCATCATATCATGTTGCTGAGCTGATGATGGAAGGTACTACGAAGGTTGGGAGTTGAGAGCAAATTCTTTCAATAAATGGTTTTTTGTTCGAAATTTTACATTCCTGACGTGGTCCAACTGTCACCAAGTCAAAGTCTGATGATGGAATCCCAGAGAATTCGAAGGGAACATTCAAATTTTATAGCACAACAAATGATTTTCATATTTTTACTAAAGCAAAACAGGTATAAAGTGTATAATTATCATCATATCATGTTGCTAAGCTGATGATGGAAGGTACTATGACGGTTAGGAGTTGAGAGCAAATTCTTTGAATAAATGGTTTTTTGTTGGAAATCTTACATTTCTGAGGTGGTCCAACTTTCACCATCTGATTCAAAATCTGATGATGTGATACTAGGGAAATCGAGGGAAACACTGAAACTTAATAGGCACACACATTCTTTTAGTCATATTTTTTAACATAATACAAATATTTATGTCCGGTAATTATCACTTCATGTTGCTAAGCTGATGATTGAAAGTACAACTCCTCAACGGTTAGGAACTGAGAGCAAATTCTTTCATTAATTTATACGTTCAGGTGGACTGATAGTATTATTTCGGGGTATAAGATGGCTATTAGATAAACATGATTATAAAAGGTATCTCTTTAACGTTTAGAAATAAATTGAAAAAAAAAATCCAATTATGCTTATACATATGTGCAGAATTATTAAAAGTACTAAAAAGGGTGAAATAAATTAAGTTTTTAAAAAAAAATAGAACCGACTTCAAACGGTAAAAAATAAAATTGTTCAGTACCTACTTCTTCTTGCTTATGGTAATGACTCTTAAAACTATTTTTGGAGTCGGGCCCTTAGTAAAATGTCCTGTCTTAGTAAATATAGTGTACCTTTCGTTCTGAATGGGCACCGACTCCAATATAGTTTTAACAGTCATTACCATAAGCAAGAAGAAGTAGGTACTGTCCCACTGTCTGTACTGTCGGTGCCCATTTAGAACGAATGGTACGACATTTTAGTTACGACAAATTAGAGAATTATATACATATATAGTTATAAATAGGTCGTCCCCGTCTTCGTGACTCCTAGTTTCAGAAGAAAATTAACCAATTGCCTAGGGCTCTACGCTTTAGGGGGCACCATAAACGTACTCCACAATCTCGTTCGTAATATCTATTCCGCGAATCTCTTCCTTCTTTCGTACAATCATAACCTAAATTAATAATGTACGAGTATCTCGTTTTAATACGTCTTTTTAGGGTTCCGTAGTCAAATGGAAACAAACGGAACCCTTATGGATTCGTGATGTCTGTCGGTCTGTCTGTCCGTCCGTATGTCACAGCCACTTTTTTCCGAAACTATAATAATAATAATAATAATAATAAATATCTTTGGACAATTAACACAACACCATCTGATTCCAAACTAAGCAGAGCTTGTACTATGGTAATCAGAAAGCTGATAAACTTACTTATATATCATTCTAAATACATACTTAAATAGATAAATTAACACCCAGACACAAAACAAATAGTCATACAATGTTCATCACACAAATATTTGTCCTGGGTGGGAATCGAACCCACGACCTTACGTTTCGCAGTCGGCTCATCACCCACTACGCCACAGAGGCTGTCAAAAAATGTATAAGAACTATACTGTTACTGAAACTCGGTACGTAGATGTTGAACCACATTAAGATTTTCACACAAAAATAGAAAAAAGTAATAAATTTTAAGGTTTCCCCATACTTAGAACTGAAACTCACAAGTTTTTAATATCATTTTTTTCTAAACTGAATAGTTTGCAAGAGAGACACTTCCAAAGTGGTAAAATGTGTGTCCCCCCTGTAACTTCTAAAATAAGAGAATGATAAAAGTGAAAAAAATATATGATGTACATTACGATGCAAACTTCCACCGAAAATTGGTTTGAACGAGATCTAGTAAGTAGTTTTTTTAATACGTCATAAATCGTAAACTACAATTTACCTTTCATTCAATTTTAATGCAATGATTTCTATGGATAATCAAAGGCAATGATGTATTTCTGTTGCCGCTATTGTTATGCAAATACTAAAAATAGAATAAAATAAATATTTAAGCTCCCATACAATTAACGTGATTTTTTATAGATAATGGTACGGAACCCTTCGTGCGTGAGTCCGACTCGCACTTGGTCGGTTTTTTAACGGCTGATAAGAGTTTATTCATGGATAAGTAGGCAGACCTAGCATATTTAGCTACGCTCAAGGATATGCCTTACAGTTTACTTATGGATGGCCCCAAACGTGTAGTTTGCTTGGGAATCAAATTACCTTAATCGGGCACTGCATGGCTCATAATATGGTTTTTAGTTAAATCAAAAACTTGTTGTAAGCCTGAGGAGTTGACGTTGAGGACTTTTTGAAATTGGGATTGGAATTCCATTTTTATCAACGTACACCAAATAGTGTTGAAACAGAACTGATAATCTCTTTATGTATCGGGTAGTTAATTTTTTCAGGGAACAACGTCAGTTTTGCACCAAATCCCCGATGAAAGAGTCGAGCGTGGTCATCGTTGTAGATGTTAATCACCAGTGTGTCGAGCACATTTAGTCGAGTACCGTCACTGTCAGCGGATAATGGAGGGCTATCACTACGCCGCTCGTATAAATTAGTCCTAAAATGTTTAGAAATTCTCCAATAGCCTATTTAGTACCTTTTTGACGAGTTGTGAATCTTGCGGAACTGATGTTGAGGTTGGAATGGTTTGGAACTGATTATCGGCTCCATGGATGGTAATATAGAATTTAAAAAAAACACTAATCGTCTCGGCTAGTTCTCGCACTCGTATTAATTAGTCCTAAAATATTTGAGAAATCCTCGAATAATCTTTTTATGATTTTTTAAAGTTAATGTAAACCTTAAAATAATGTTGAGGTATTTCTTGAAGTTGGACTACTACTACGATTAAAATTAAAATTAAGAAACGAATAGTAGTAATACCATTGGATCCCTTTTTGCTGTTATCAATTTTCTATAAGCGCGCCTGTATGCGTAAGCATTTGAAGCGTATGCAAATAAATCTAAACATCACTATAAATCACAAAAGAAACCTTAAAAAACACAACTCTTATACGTTAAGTAGTCTTGCTGAAATTACTTAACACAAAGCGCTCTCGAGGTGCATGCCTTACACCATTCGTAGCCGACTGAACTTCGTGCGTGACGTAGAACATCTACTTCGGTCCCTTTTTAATTTGCTGATTTCAATCGTTCTCCGTTTTCGTAGAGACCAGTATCGGCTCCATTTACATCTACTTACTCAGATGGATATTAAAACAGAATAGAAAAATCCACAAATGTTCCGGATAATTTATTTCTTTAGGGAACAACTGCGGTTTTTCCATTAAACCCTCCGATGAAAGGGTGGCGAGTGGTCATCGCTGTAGATGTTAATCACCGGTGCGTCGAGCACATTCAGTCGAGTGCCGTCACTGTCAGCAGATAATGGAGAACCATCCGTGTATTAGTCCTAAAAACATTTTAGAAATCCTCGAATAAACTTTTATTAATTTTTTATGAGGTGTTGTACACCTTGAGGAATTATTATTGGTTGAAGTTTAAATTTCAAATTTAAAACTTGACCCGGATGTTACTTGTACTGGGCCTATTTAAACTGCTATCATTTCTTTCAAGTTTCAGTAGAGGTGCAGTATCGACTTTATATACTTACATGAACTTATTCAGATGTTGCATTGGCATGGTTCATAATAAATTGGTTATTTACATTTTTTTACGGCCGATTACTGAGCTTAGGTCTCACCACAAAACGCCGGGGAGTCACGTTGCTCTAATGCGAGTTGATGGAAATAAGAGCTAACGGATTGCCCGTTACCAATCCGATGACTTTAAGGGCAAAATATTTGCGACAAGTTTTAAACAAGCACACAACTACGCACAATTTTTTTGCCTCTAGTGATCTTGCGTGCGACCGCTTTAATTTCGTTTAGCTACCCAATATTAAGAATAAGAATTCCAAAAATCGCTAAATTGTCGAGATAATTTACCGCTGTGGATTTTAATCAATGATTCGTCGAGTTTAAGTACTTTTCGTCCCTTACGTCAAGTAGGTACAAGAGGCAGCGATTGTGAATGGGCGGCGGTTGTCCACTCTGGCACGTCCGGTCGATTGGCGGTCATTGTCAGCGAGTAATGAAGGAGTAAGGTCACAATATAAGGACCTTAAATTATGTCTATTGTGATAAGGTTAAGTGACAGCTTAATCCATAGATGTGAATTGTTTTTAGATACTGTAAGGCCAGACTTATGTATGACGGCGTAGGAGATGGCTGAGCGGTGCCGTCGTCTTCATTTACTGCTAGCTATAGCTATAGCGTACACTTTTATCACTTCACTTTAAATTACGAAATTATTATTGTCGCACTAAACAAACCGACATTATCATATTAGAGGCGTGTACTGCTTGGTATCTCAAATAAGACTCATCGCTCCGCACGTCGACTCCTTCAAAACGACTCCGTTCACATCCCACCATTACTGAACTATAACAACTGATCGTGACGTCAGCTTTTCCGTTTACCCACTTTGCAAAATGTAATCAATTGAGTTACTTATTTGACCATTATGAGAGATAATAATATTTCACGATATAATGATCCACGGCATGTATATTAGGCATCCATCAGCAACCGGGATAGCAACGCATACGATCCCAAGGAAGACTCAGGTTTGCTTGAGGTTTGCATAACCGCGATGGGGTACAATCTAGAAACTACTTAACCCCATGTGGACTGCATGTGTGTCAGCTACTTTAATAGAAGAAAAAGGTGGAATTAATAAGTCAAAGGTAATTCAAAGAACAGTTAATCTAGGGGTGATATGACGTACAACCGTCATATCAACGTGCAACGTTAGAAAGTTAGAAATCCTCGAATACCCCTTTTATTTCTTTTTAACTAGGTGTGAACCTTGAGGAAATGAGGGTGTTTGTTGAAGTTGGACTTTCAATAGTTCGGACCGGATGGTACCACTACCACACCCAATTTTACAGTTTTTTAGGGTGCCGTACATCGAAAGGAACGAATGAAAAACGGAACCCCTATAGGATCGCTTTGTTGTCCACCCGTCTGTCTGTCTGTCTGTCAACTCAGGTCTACTGTCCCTTGGAACTGTGAAAAAATCAAACTTCTATGCCAGCGCAATCAAAAGATACAGCCGTTTATGCCGCCAATTTCCGCTTTTCGACACTCGGAAGGAAATCAATACCTTCTCGTGAAGTCATAATCTTGAAATTTGGTATGAAGCAACGTCTTATAGCACAGATAAAGGAAAAATTGCAAACACCGTAAATTTTTATTTACATAATATATTAAAAATATTTTACGAAACCGTCGGTGCGCGAGTCCTACTCGCATTTGGCCGTCTTTTTTTATAATTTTTAATACGCTTATATTAGCTTGAACTGTATGTATGTAACGGAATCTTTTAACTTCATTTTCACCTACTTTTAAGCGTCTGATTAACTTGAAAATTTGCGCAGGGGTCAAGGGCCGATGACACTGTAATAATATTTTTAAAAAATCAACTAAAAAATTTAAAATAAATAATGTAGTTTAAAAAACCAAAAAACACGCTTTTGTAAAAATACGAACTAAAAGTAAAAAATAAGAAGAAAATGTATTTTACTGTAAAAAAAGCGTGGGGTGGTTTTTAAGATACTATTGACACCATGCACCCCACGCTGTTTTTACAGTAAAATACATTTTCTTCTTATTATTTACTTACTCAGAAGTTTCAGCGGCATAGTTCATAATTGATTAGCTGTCACCCTTTTTTGCGTACCACTATTGTGCACAGATTTATCCACAAAATGAGGAGCTTACTCCACCACGCTGCTCTAATGAGGGTTGATGAGAATACGAGTCAACAGATAATCTATCGAATGTTTTCTAGGGCAAGAGTTATGTGAGATGGTTGAAAAAAGCACGTAAGTACCTACATGAAATTTGCCTCTAGTCTTGCGACCAACCTCATCCGTTTCGTTCAGCTACTTAAGAATAAGAAAAATTCTTTCTAAATTAAAAAAAAAGTTTTTCTATCTAAATAAAATCTTGATGGGCTGCAGCATCTACTTACCGCCATGTGCCTGTTCGTCTGTTACTACATTTAAATAATTACTTAAATAAGAAAGATGAAGCTAATAAGCAAAGATAATTTTTAACTGTTAAACTAGTAGTATGCAATTGGACTGCAACGCAGTAGCCTGATGTTTGTGATATTCGTCTCACGTAAGTGTAGCCGGCAACTGAACCCTCCCACCAAAATTCAACAGTATTCGTTTACGGTTTCGGCTGGCCGGAAATACTGTTACATAAAAACTTTTCTTTTGACGTGATAACGTCTTTAAAATCGTTATAGTCGGGTGACATGTTCAGAAACTTGTGTCACACCAAAACCTCACGAGCGCGATCGCAGGTATAACGAGAGAGAGACGGACCGATCTCCCGTCTCATCTCGAGCGCTGCCAGTCATTCCGTGAAACTTGTCACGCGGAATCCTCACGAGCGGAGGCTGGCATAGCGTTCGAGTGAGTGGACCGATCTTCCGTCTCTCTCACTCTAGCGGCATACAAACGAATGGAGATTTTCTCGTGCGGACGTTATCACGTAAACATCTCGATCGTAAACCTACTTTACAAACAATTTGCCGTTTTTTTTTCAACTTTTTAAGTATTTTGAATTTGGAAACTTTTAAAAACTTCTTTCGATTTTGCTCCATTTCACATATTTCGATCGAGAGCTGAAGACTGGCCTTCATCTAGCCCAGACCTCAACTCTTTAGACTTCAAATTATGATCAGTTTTAGAGGACATGAGCCAGCAGTGGCGAAATTTCCCTTGGTAACCGTGCGTAAATCCAGAGATTCGTGGCCAAATAGATTAAAGGCCTGTACAAATCCAAAGGTGACCATTTCGAATAGATTATTTTTAACTATTTTTTGCTGAGACTAATAAATATGTCGGTATTAATAATATTATTATAGTACTTCAATTAAAAAATGCATTTTCATTTGTAACATAACTTATGGCCGGACAGGTATTGATAGTAAGTTTAAGGTTTATTAATATAAAACAGAAACAAAATTATTTACATTGTAGATATATAAATATATGCTAAGTAATAAAAGTGCAATGTACATCTACGTAATAATAGGTAATTATGGATTAATTTTATATAACTAAGTGTAGTTGTTAAGTGCACAAAATGTAGTAGGTAGTGGATTTTTAAATTTGTAAAAATTAAAGTAATTATTATCTTAATGGTCATCGTTCACACAATAATACCATTTAAGGCCTCTTAATCATTATAATACAAATTAGAGAGATTTAAAGCAATTAAATCTTAATGATGGTTGTTAAGCAGGGTATTGTGTTACTTAAACCGATTCTGTATCAATCAGTACTTGATTACTCTTCGGGGATTACAATCCACTTATTGGATATCTAAGTCGATTGCTTGAATACTCTTATAAATTAGCAGTTAAACTAATACCGATCGCGATCCTTTTTACTCGACCCGAATGGATTGCTTGTGGCTTATATATAACGGATATGTATGTATGTTTGTAAGATTGTTCCTTCCTGGCAGTCTAGATAGATCGGATACATCGATTTTGATGATTCCCACAAAATTCGCTCCGTTAATTAACTTTCAGCTTTTTTGTGAACTGGAGGAGGATTTTATCAACATCCATACTAGATAATATTATAAATTTGAAAGTAACTCTGTCTGTCTGTCTGCTACTCTTTCACGCTTAAACCACTGAACCGATTTTGATGAAATTTGGCATAAACATATTATAAAGGATGTTGAAAAAGGACATAGGCTACTTTTTACCGCGGGAAAATATCTCATTCCCACGGGAAGAAAATGAAATGAATGAAATGCGCCGTTTAGTGTTATAAATACACTACATGTTATTACTTACTTCATTCACGTCCATTATCATATTTTATTACTTATATCCTTTTGTTTTATTCTTATACTTTGCTTTTCCTTTACTATTTCTTTACAAAATTATTTACTTTCTGTGTTTTTTTTTCTTCAATTATGGCATCACAAACTCTGCATATTGCCAGCTTCAAGTACAATTTTTGCATCACGTTTTTGCCAGTTTCGGTGAAACTGGACGAGTAGACGAGTAATAATAGGTAAAGTCAGTGAATCGTTAGTAATCAGTCAGTCAAGTCAGTCAGACGTTCAAGTAAAGCGATGGCTTCTTTACAAGAACGTGCCCAATGGAATTTTGGAGGCAAGCCATAAAAACATATTTTCGGACTGTTATTTTAATTCACAACACTCGTGCACTTTAATTAACCTATATCGAACAAAATGCCATCAAATTTATCCGATATAACTCAAAAATACACCAAGAAAGTAAAAATAAAACAAGAGCACAATATGTCTTTTTCGACTTCCCGCCAAAACACCTACATTCTGTGTTTGTTTATTTACATTTTGACGCAACTAACAAAATTGTCTTATCTGTCTTTTATGTTTCTTATTTTTTTTAATTAGATTTATGGCATTGTATAAAAATCCTTTTAGCCATTCAATATTAAATGAAAAGAAAAATTTTATGTTTCTTATTTCATTTCATAGATTAATAAATATAGTATTGTCTTTGGACTTATTTAAGTTTTTTATATTAGCCCGTTAATCAATATTTTATCTATACATAAAACTGAAGAGTTTTTTCGTTCGTTCGTCTGTATGTTTGTTTGAACGCACTAATCTCAGGAACTACTGGTTCCAATTGAAAAAAATCTTTTTGTGTTGGATAGTCCATTTATCGGGCAAGCGTTTTTTTTTAAATGCAGACGGGCCGCGTGGTGTTAAGCGATCACCGTCGCCTATGGACACGGGCAACCCCAGGGGAGCTACCCGAGGGCTTTAGGTTATATAACATCATGCTATGACTAATACCAAAGTCCACGCGGACGAAGTCGCGGGCGGCCACTAGTTGATATATAAAGCTGAAGAGTTTGTTTGTTTGAACGCGCTAATCTCAGAAACTACTGGTTCGAATTAAAAAATATTTTTTGTGTTGGATAGTCCATTTATCTATGCTATGACTAATACCAAGTCGCGGGTGGCCGCCAGTCTAAGATATTACTAATTATTTTGAAGGCATTACAGTGAACACCATTCAACAACGACCAACAGCATTCGAAGGCAAAAAATTAAGCTGGATTTTTCTATCGTTCTTTGTACTACGTATTTCATGTTAAAGTACACAAAGGAACATAAATATTTATAGTGGGAAAAATTCACGTAAAAATGGATCGAAGTAAGCAATACACTTCAGACCTAAATAAACACAAGTTTACGTGATCCCAAATCGCTGTTTATCCTGTTTAATGGTCTTTGTTTTGTAGCAAAATCGCAAAATGTAAGCTACACTAATGAAATATGTAACACACCAATTTACATGAAAAGCTTGTGTCAGAAGTATGTCTTAAATTGGGGGTGTGATGTTTTTGATTTTTGAATATAGTACCTAGTTGGAGTACTACATGTGTGGAGGGTTTGAAATCTACGGAGGAACCAGGAGGATCTCACTACGCTCCACTTTTCCTTGCTTTTATTAAGTTAAATGGCAACGCAGGATTATATATCTTAAGTCGAATAAACCTTAAATAACAACGATAATTTCAAAGAAAATATAATAGCTTTATATCGTGGTCTCTAAATTTTTCTATATTAAAGGATTCGCAAAAATTTTAATATGGAATCAGATTAGTTAGTATTATGTATCTACCATACAAAACAGTAAATAAAGGCAAGTACGTAACCCAGCGAATCGGAATAATCTTCGTCCATCTTAACTGGTCGACGTGATCTGTAATTGTCAGCATAGTTATATGATTAATAACAAAATCTCATTATATAAGTTGCAACCAACGAAACATGAAATTAATTTTCTCTTGTAAATCTTCTAACTGAAGTTCGTATTACAAGGGAGTGTTGTGAGGACTGTGCTTTTGATATAAACCAAACCCTCCGGGAATTTTGTCCCTTACCCCGCTAATGTGATACACTCTATTGTCCCGTAATGACCCTTACATGAAACGGACGAGGCTTCTATTTTTCTAGGCTGTGTTTGATATTGCTCTTATAAAATAAATAGAACTTCTATTCACCACGTTAATCACTATTAAAAACTTATGTACGTTATTAGTATGTTTTATGCAAAAAAGCCCCCATCTATGTTCTTGTATTCATGTCCTTCACACTGGCAAACATTTTAGCATCTCCGGAGGAAAGCACCACTCACAAGTACCACTAATACACTGCTCTTGGAGATTTTTTATATCTTGTACATAATAATAAATTAGCCATAAAAAAATTAAGTAGGTATATTCCGTTAACACATAAAAAGAAAAAAATGAAGTAGGAATCTCAATAAATTGATTGGAATACTCCTCCATCCTAAATAAACAGTAGTGTAGTTACGTGATCTCTAATTGATGTTTGCCCTATGTAATGGTTTTTGTTTATACCAAAATCTCGACATCTAAGCAACAAAATAGTAAAATAATAATATTTCAAATTCTCTTGTAAAGCGTTTTGCCTGGAGTACGCATGGCGTGGTTAACTATTTTTCTTAACCACGATTAGTTTGGCTTTTAATTCATTTTCATACATTGTGTGTAAATGGAAATCGATTTCTAACTCCGAACAAAAAAAAAAAAAACAGTTTACCACAATTTAAATGATATTAATTAATCTACAAGAAATGGTTGCTATCGTTAAGTTTATGTATCTTTTATGATGAAATTAGAGTCATTACAAAAATACTCTCATAATTCATTAAACATGGTGAAATTAACGCAAAACTTTTGAATTTTTTTTAATGATTTACAATAAGGGTCTAATTTAATGCACAGATACAAACTAAAGGGAACATTCAGTAGCGTTGATAATTTCACAATTTTGTGACAGGCTGAGGGGCTGTTTCCCAAGTAGCAAAGTAGCAATTAGGTTCAGAGTTAATGTCGGGGTAATACCCTCTGGCGAGCTATTACCGCGCCGATTGCCCTTGTCTGTCAAACGTTAACAAATTAGATGCCAAGACGGATGGCAAACTATCGTAATCTATTGGTACATTACATTTCCATTTTAGTGTGCATAAGAGGGTGGGTTAGATAAACCTGCAAAATGAAAAAAATACATTTCGACACTCTCGAGTGAGGTCCCATGTTCATTATTTTTTATTTCAAAGCAAACCGTCAAACAATAATGCGAATTGCTATTCTGACAATTTTCACAACAGGAAGTGAGAAAAAATAAACACAATATTTAGTGTTACTATATTATTATGTATAGAGGACTTATAGGATAATGATTTAGAATTAAATGACAAATTTAATTAAAAAACACAAAATAAATTAAACATTCAGTAGCGCTGATAATTTCACAATTTCGTGACAGACCGAGGGCTGTTTCCGAAGAAGCAAAGTAGCAATTCAGTTCATAGTTAATGTCGGAGTAATACCCTCTGGCGAGCTATTACCGCGCCGATTGCCCTTGTCTGTCAAATGTTAACAAATTAGATGCCAAGGCGGACGGCTAACTGACGTAATATATTCGTGTAGATGTTTTATTTCATGAAGTCTGTTCGGCTATGAATGTTGTAATGCGTTCAAATGTAGGTTTTTTTAACTCAGTGTCGAGAAACGTCAGCGTTACTACTAAAGGTACGAGTAAGTACCCTAAGTAGAAGTATAAAGCTATTACCGCGCCGATTGCTCCTGTCTGTCAAATGTTAACAAATGAGATGCCAAGGCGAACTGCAAACTGTCGTAATATATTTGGTACATTACATTTCTATTACGATTTTTCACGTTGAGTTGACTTATTAAGCATTAGCTATTAGGAAAACTATATTTTTCTCAGAGTATTATTGTGTAAAAAAATATATACGCCAAAAAATAAAATTTCGAGATAAGTATTCAGAGCTTGGTATTATAGTGGTATATAGTGGCAAAAAAAAAATTCATGCGTGTTTCCGTGCTTCGGAGGGCGCATTAAGCCGTCGGTCCCGGTTGTTGTCGATAGATAACGGTCGTTAAACCTTGTCGGAGGCCTTAAGGGCGGTTTGAAAACATCCGACAGCGGGTTGGCCACTAACCCGCATCTCCACCAACCCGCATTGGAGCAGCGTGGTGGAGTAAGCTCCAGGTCTCCCCAATAACGGGGAGAGACCCGTGCCCAAC
The DNA here is from genome assembly GCA_911387765.1 of Pyrgus malvae. NCBI lineage: Eukaryota > Metazoa > Arthropoda > Insecta > Lepidoptera > Hesperiidae > Pyrgus > Pyrgus malvae. Next base: position 17,771,254 of record OU426951.1, on the reverse strand, counting down.
AGTGGGACGCAAAAAGGGTTGCAGCCAGCCATTCAGAGCTTGATACGCTATTCTGCGTTTCCATAACTTATCTATTGTTTGGTTAGTTTTTATATCCAATTTGGTTTAAGTGGTTATAAAAGTCACGACTATAAAAAAAACTAGGACATGTAGCTATAAAATCGATAAATTACACAATTTGCTTCTCAAGTATAGATAGAGCGGGAGATATTTTTCGAGTACAATAGTACTTTCATTGCAAATATAAATATCACGGCTGTACTCACGTGGTTTTATTCGGGGATGCCCGACTAGTCTCGGTCCTAACCGAGGACCTTAGTCATGAGCTCCCGCCGCCGGTCGCGGTGACATCGCGGTGCAGTCTCCGCCGTGAGCTCATGACTAAGGTCCTCGGTTAGGACCGAAACTAGTCGGGCATCCCCGAATAAAACAACGTGAGTACAGCCGTGATATTTATATTTACAACTAGCTTTCCGCCCGCGGCTTCGCCCGCGTGGATTTCGGTTATATCGCGCTTTTTAGATTTTTTAATACAGTTGCTCAAAAAGTGACGTATTGCAGGGACGTATAGCGTGCGGGAAATGGGCTATCACACACTCGTGCTTTTTCTTTACCTTTTCCGCACTCGTGCAGACTCCACACCACACACATTTTACCACTTTGGAAGTGTCTATCTTTCAAACGATTAACTTTGAGAAAAAAATATTTTAGGAACCTCAATGTCATTTTAAAATACCTATCTATATACACCCTACACGAATAGGTTTGATGAAAAAAAATTTTTGTTTCAGTTTTTCATGTATGGAGAGCCCCCCTTATTAATATATATTTTTTTATTTTTGTATAAAAATCGTAAAGCGGTTTAGAGATTACATCTACCTACCAAGTTTCAACTTTGAAGTCTTAATAGTTTTGGAATGCAGTAGCTGTGATATACGGACGGATAGACAGACAGACATGACGAATCTAAAAGGGTTCCGTTTTTTTGCCATTTTGGCTACGAAACCCTCAAAACACAACGTTACTACGTTTTACAAAACATCCAGCGCCAACTATCGCATACGTTACCTCAAGAACTAAATAATGTAACTACTACTTCTACCAATTAGTAATTCGTTGACTTATAGTTATTTCAGTATTTGTTACATGTGCACGTTAAAATCTGTTTTGATTATTCATAACTTTTATTAACCCTCTGGAACAGTCTATTATACCAGGATAAAAGGTAGGTATTTAAGTACAGAAGTTTTTGCTTAACTGCAGTAAAAAAAATACTGTGTACTTAACACAGGATAAGTAGATGTAAAAAACCAGTTTAGACGATAAACCAAATTGTACGTCATCCCTCGGGAATTCCTCATTTTCGGGGATTAATTATCGTATCATTTAGCTTCTAAGTTTACATGTGCATATTCGTTTGCAATATATTACCTTGTTTTAAACGACACACAGCGCCATCTATCACCGAACTGGTATGAAGCTAACAATATTTTTGTTTTCCCTCGGGAATATCAAATTTTTCCGGGATAAAAAGTACCCTATTATTTAATCTGGACTTCTAACTTTACGTCTGCAAAATTTCAAAGCAATCGGTTCAGTAGTTACGGCGTGAAAGCGGAACAAACAAACAAACAAACTCACCGACTCACAACACTCACAACAAACAAACTTTCCGATTTATAATATTAGTAAGGATGTTAGTTTACACTCACGATTGGTTCTATAATACAATAGTACTTTTGATAATTTCACAATTTCATGACAGGCCGAGGTCTGTCTCCTTAGTAGTAAAGTAGCAATTCGGTTCACAATTAATGTTGGAGTAATACCCTCTGGCGAGCTATTCTTGCAGCGATTGCCCTTGTCTGTCAAACGTTAATAAATCAGATGCCAAGGCGGACGGCAAATTGTCGTAATCTATTTGGTACATTACATTTCCATTACGATTTCTTACGTTGAGTTTACCTTTACTTATTAAGCATGTGTTATTAGGAAAACAATGTTTTTGGCAGAGTATTACTGTGTAAATAAAAAAGGATATACGGCAAACAAATTTTCAGAGCTTGATACACTATTCTGCGTTTCCATAACTTATCTATTGTTTGGTTAGTTTTTATATCCAATTTGGTTTAAGTGGTTATAAAAGTCACGACTAAAAAAAAAACAAGAACATGTAGCTGTAAAATCGATAAATTACACAATTTGCTCCTCAAGTATAGAGCGGGAGATATTTTTCGAGTACAATATTACTTTTGATAATTTCACAATTTCATGACAGGCCGAGGGCTGTCTCCTAAGTAGCAAAGTAGCTATTTGGTTCACAATTAATGTTGGAGTAATACCCTCTGGCGAGCTATGATTGCTGCAAATGCCCTTGTCTGTCAAACGTTTACAAATTAGATGCCAAGGCGGACGGTAAATTGTCGTAATCTATTTGGTAAATTACATTTCCATTACAAATTCTTAAGTTGAGTTGGGTTTTACTTGTTCTGTATTAGTATATAGTAAAATAAGTTTTGGAAAAAGTGTATCGTGTAATAAAGTATATTAAAGAGTATATGTACGGTAATCAAATAAAACTGTGGTTGGTGTTTCTGTAAAAATGGTCTTGTAAAGGTTCTCGAAGAGCGACGACGTCTCGGCAAAAGGAGCACAGGCCGCCCTCCAACCAGGTGGACTGACGACCTGAAGAGGATAGCGGGAAACCGCTGGATTCAGAGGGCGCAGGACCGGACGAAGTGGCGAACAGTAGGGGCTTGGAGGCATATGTCCAGTAGCTAGAATATCTACATCTACGAATGGGTTAACAAAACAAGTAGGCTTACTGTAACGATTCGGTTTTTGAAGCCCGAGTACGAAAATGTCCAACTATCATCCGCAAAACTTTCATTGGATGTTGATTGACAGCTTACTAATTGAAAGTCCGCAAAGGTAGCGTATTTGATAGCAAGTAAAATTTTAATTAAAGTTAATTTATAGCCACTCGAATTTCCTTCTATAATCGAGAATAAATTACTTATTTAAACTAGAGTATCCTTAAATAATTAATTCTGATAAGAACATTTCTAGAATCTCTGAATAAATCGAGCTACTTTTGCGTCACTCAGACAGGCATTAAATTTTTTCTGTAATTTTCTATACGGATTAGCAAAGTTTCGGCAAAATCGTAAGCGCATATACGGGTCGATGTCGATAGGCATTCTTTCTAAATACGAACACACACACACACACGTAGAGACTCAACAACTTAATTCAAAGTTTTTTGATTCCAGGATGAGATTTGTAAAGATTTGTTCGCACTTGGCAATAGTCTGAATGGTAGACTAATACACATTATAAATTATTTACATAAGAACTTCAGCTTTCTACGCTAGAGAATATGATTAAAACCTTAGGAGTATAAAAACAAAGTTTTATATCAGCAAGAATGTGAGTAGTAACAGGGTTATTAGTATACGTTTAGATCGCCATATTTATGTACATTTTTATTATACGGCTTACATTACGTTTTATTATTATATTTAAATAACTTTTCAAACTTATAGCCCCAAAGTAGGGTAGTCATACCCTGTATTGTGGGTACCACGAACACACAAAGACAGAAACACAAACACCCAGACCGAGAACAGAAATTTAAACTCATCATTCAAATCTCGCCAGGAATTGAACCCGGGACCCTCCGATTGACAATCCGGCATGGTAACTATTGCGCCACGCAGGTCGTTGCCTATTCATACGGTCTGTAAGCTAACTAATGACTTCATTAGTTACCGCGTGTATTTTAAATTAGTACGATAGTACATCAAATGAATAATAATAATACAACAAATTGAAATATATCTCATTTTTACGTCAAACCTTTATCTTAACAAAAATCCAATTTACGTCAGAGTAAAAGTCAGAGATTGAAAAGAAGTAGACCTCTGTCCAAATGATAAACGAATTTGCGAAGACAAATAGCGATTTAAACGGTTTCTGGTTACAGTGAAGGGGAAGTAAACAAAAAATAAATAAAATAAAGGAGGCGACGCTATAAAACGCCCATTATGATGATTGGATGTTCCTGTTACTTAATTTTCCGAGGGTAGCCAGTATTTTTTTCCAACCCTTTTTAATGTCCCACTGCTGGGCACAGGTCATGAATGTAGACGGCAAAAATCTTTTCCCATCTAAATCGTTACTTAAATTAAACAGGTTCTTGGATCAGATATACGAATTCGTATTCCATATATTGCTTACTAGCCTTCCGCCAACGGCCTTGCCCGCGTGGACCCGTTTAATGGGTCCCCGTAGGATAAAAAAGCCTATGTGCTATTCCAGGCTTCAATGCTATATTAAAATATCTCCACTCGCACTCTTAACATATCTCCAGCCGTAATTGATTGGTTTCGAAGTTACTTGTATGGACGCCGGCAGCTGGTGAGAGTTCATGACAAATACTCTGCTTGGACTACTGTTGAAGCTGGCGTCCCGCAAGGTGGCGTGTTGTCCCCTCTCCTGTTCGCTATCTTCATTAACACTATAACCTCTCGTATATCTTCTCTCTACCACTTATATGCAGATGATCTCCAAATCTATACTTCTAGTTCTGTAGTTGATCTTCCAGCGACCATTGATAGTGTCAACTCGGATTTGACTTGTATTTCTGACTGGTGCAAATCCTACGGCCTTAAAGTAAATCCACAAAAGACTCAGGCCATGATAGTAGGAAGTGCACGATTATTGTCTAAAGTAGATCTTTCCAGTGTACCGTCATTATACTTGAATAATGTTCATATCCCATACAGTGACCGGGTTAAAAATCTTGGGGTCATAATAGACTCTCGACTTTCATGGTGGCCGCAAATTAATGAGGTCAGTCGCAAAATATTTGCTGCTGTAGGGTCGCTTAGGAGATTGCAGAACTTTCTTCCAATTGCAACTAAAATTACGCTAGCTCAATCCCTACTTCTCCCAATATTTGACTATGCCGATATATGCTATCTTGACCTCACAGAGGAGCAATTAGATAAGCTTGAGCGTCTTCAAAATTTATGCATCAGGTTCATATTTGGACTTCGCAAATATGACCATGTCTCTGAATATCGTACTAAGCTCAAGTGGCTCCCAATCCGCCTTCGCCGGAATACTCACATTCTTTCTGATCTCTACTGTGTATTGCACTATCCTTCTGCTCCTGCCTATCTTAAAGAGCGATTTGAATACCTGGCTGCACCAAATCGTCCACTTCGGACAGTAAAAAGCCTCGCTCTGATTACTCCGGTCCATAGAACGACTTTTTATAAAAAATCGTTTACTTGCACTGCTGTCCGTCTATGGAATAAGCTTCCGATTTCTATAAGGCAAGCAGAAACAGTAAGTACATTTAAAAACCACCTTAAAGACTTTTATATCAATCCCAATAATAATATTTAGTGTAGTATAAAATAGTGTAGTATATTTATGTTTCTCTCTTATTTTATTTGGGTCTGTATGTATAATGCATTTATCTTGTATGTATGTTATTGTTTCCATCATTATTGTTTATGTATATATTTGTTTGTATATACTGTAAGTCTGTACACCCTACCCTATTTCTTTATCTGACTACCATGTTTTATTACCCAAAGGTTGTCTGGAAGAAATCGCTGTTTAGCGATAAGACCGCCTTTTGGTCACCACTGCTGTCTTATTATTTTTTCATTATTTCTTAATTGCATTGTATGTGGTGTACAAATAAAGAGTATTTTATTATTATTATTATTATTATTAAAATAAAATCATAGGCGTTTAGCTAGTTGCTTCAATCGCGTTGACCCTATTACCCGTTTTCACGTAGGAATGAAGCATTTCCCCGCGGTAAAAAGAAGCCTATGCTACTCAAGGTGAATTTAGCTTTGTAATGGTGAAAGAATTTTTGAAATCTGAACAGTAGTTTTTGAGTTTATTCATTACAAACATACAAAAATATAAATCTTTCCTCTTTATAATATTAGTATTATAAGAATATACTCATGTCAATCAAACACATAACTGAAATTTAAGACAACTAAACGTTAACTTTAGGGCCAAACTATACAGAAGTTTGACAAGCTTTCAGGTAGCACGTGACCATTCATAAGTAAGTTTCTTGAATAAGAAATTTTGTTGCATAGGTAATCTTGCAAATAAGAAAGAATGACTTGCTAATAGAAAAACACTACCAATCTATAGGACTTCGGATGATTTTTTTTTTGCTATTTTAATGTGAATAAATATAACTGAACAATCACATTAACATTTCGTCTAAAGTATCTTTACCTGATTACATAAACCTAATTCACACGGAACACTGACCTCTATATACAAGTACAGAGGTCAGTGACACGGAAAGATAAACCATAAAAAAAAACAAATTCTCTTTCAATACTTCGTAATATTTTTTATGTTTTTACTTACCTACGTGACTCTGGGATGGTTTAAGTATTTTGATACTTTTAAGGACAACATCTGCCAGGCTCACTAGTACTAACTAAAAACTAGCCTAGTCTTGATCAGGCTTAAGGTAGGACGTGAACGTTTGTTCAAAGTAAGCCAGTGATACTGTGCCTATTTATTTATATTTATTTTTCATAGTTATTAGTAGTTAGTTATTCTATTACAAAAACATCCATCAAGAACATTACCTCGCAATTACCCAATTACAGTAAAACTTCTTTCTTTCCTTTATTTAGTAAACTAACTTCAGTAATAGATATTGTACTCTTAATGTTATCTGTCTATTTTTGTGAGCTTGGTACCTACAGAAGTTTCTGATGTAAGTAACAAGGCTTAACTAGAGAAAAGTATAGAGTTAAGCCAATGACAATAGGAATGAGCTATCTAAAAATAATTTTTACCGACTTCCAAAAGGAGGAGGTACTGTATTCGGCTGTATGTATTTTTTTTTTTTTTATATATGTTCACCGATTACTCTGCCGTATGTGGACCGATTTTCAAAATTCTTTTTTTGTTCGTATGCTTTTACTCCCGAGGTGGTCCCATTGTCACCAAATCAGGATCTGATGATGGGATCCCAGGGAAATCGAGGGGAACTCTCAAATTTTATAGGCACACACATTGATTTTCTTATAGTTTCTGAAGCATAAGAGATATTTACGCATAGAAATCATCATCTCATGTTGCTGAGCTGATGATGGAAGGTACTGCGACAGTGAGGAGTTGAGAGCAAATTCTTTCAATAAATAGTTTTTTATTCGAAATCTTACATTTCCGAGGTGGTCCAACTGTCACCAAGTCAAAGTCTGATGAGGGGATCCCAGAGAAATCGAAGGGAACATTCAAATTTTACACCACAACAAATGATTTTCATATTTTTACAAAGCAAAACAGACATTTGTGTATAATTATCGTCATATCATGTTGCTGAACTGATGATGGAAGGTACTACGACGGTTAGGAGTTGAGAGCAAATTCTTTCAATAAATGGTTTTTTGTTCGAAATCTTACATTCCTGAGGTGGTCCAACTGTCACCATGTCAAAATCTGATGATGTGATATTAGGGAAATCGAGGGAAATACTGAAACTTAATAGGCACACACATTCTTTTAGTCATATTTTTAACATAATACAAATATTTATGTCTGGTAATTATCACCTGCTGTTGCTTAACTGATGATTGAAGTTACAACTCCTCAACGGTTAGGAGCTGAGAGTAAATTCTTTCTTTAATTTATACATTCAGGTGGACTGATAGTAGTTTTCTTTCAGACTTTTAGATGGCTATTAGATAAACATGACTATAAAAGGTAAATCTGTTTAAGTTTAGAAGTTAAGTGAAATTTTTTCCAATTATGCTAATACATACATAATTATTAAAATTACTAAAAAGAGTGAAATAAATTAAGTTTTTAACAAAAAAATAGAACCGACTTCAAACGGTAAAAAATAAAATTGTTCAGTACCTACTTCTTCTTGCTTATGGTAATGACTCTTAAAACTATTTTTGAAGTCGGGCCCTTAGTGAAATGTCCTGTCTTGGTAAATATAGTGTACCTTTCGTTCTGAATGGGCACCGACTCCAATATAGTTTTAACAGTCATTACCATAAGCAAGAAGAAGTAGGTACTGTCCCACTGTCTGTACTGTCGGTGCCAATTTAGAACGAATGGTACGACATTTACTAAGGGCCCGACTCCAGAAATAGTTTTAAGAGTCATTACCATAAGCAAGAAGAAGTAGGTACTGAACAATTTTATTTTTTACCGTTTGAAGTCGGTTCTATTTTTTTGTTAAAAACTTAATTTATTTTGGGATGTTTTCTCGCGTGGGTAGCAGGTTAAATATACTAATATTTTATAAATATTAAAGTGATGGCTACCTAAAACTATAAACGGACCCAGACAGTCAACGAACGATATCTTGGGGCTTGTAATATCTATTTTTCATTACAATCAACGTGGGATTTCTTTGAAAATCATATTCAGAGATTGCATTCTAAAAGTTCTATTTCAAGCAAAATTCATCGAAAAATAGATTCGTGTTATCTGAGGGCAACCAAAACATAAAATATTCAGTGTTAAATTAAGGCTTGAAATAGATACTAGAATCGAATTTAAGTTTAGTTACATTACTATTTTGTGATCTCTATGTTTAAGATTTGGATCCATTAGGTTTCAGTTTAGGATAGTAATGATTTTTGTTCCGACTCTCATGGATTTTTTTTTTCGTATTTATTGCAGATGTAGTACAAAATTCTTAAAAAGTATTAATTGCCTAGTGAAAGAAAAGAGATTGGCCACTTACAAGAGCAGATTGGGCTCAGCTTCGCTCAGGTGATTTGAGTTTATATATCGTTTATAATAATATAAAGTTTATAAAGGGATAAAATAGTCTATGTGATGTTCCAGAGTACAATCTATCTCTGAGCCAAATTTCATTCCGATCCGTTCAGCAGTTCTTGCGTGATTGAGCAACGAAATATATTCATCCACATCCAAACATACATCTAAACTTTCTCATTTCTAATAATTATATAAGGATTTATTTAAAGAATTTTCAAATAAACTTAAAATTAAATAAAATTATTCCTTATACATAAAATTCTTGTCAAGAAAATACTGTTTTTATGTTGGTTTTAAGTCTGCATAAAAAACATAAGCAAGTTGTTAATTATTAAAGTAATTAGCTGTGTCGTAACAGGCATTATAAATTGATAAATATACCGCGCGGTTTTACCTCGTTATATCATGATGTTAGATTATTACAGCGTAAAAACTTCCTCCATATTTGGGCAATACATACATACACACACAAAAAAATTATTAAGTCAAAATACTAGTTCCTGAGATGAGCGCTTTTAAATGAATGTTCCCATGCGTTTTATAGTTTTAGTAAGTATTTGGGTAGATCTGGCGTAAGAAATGCATAATTGTTATTTACATGAGTCTGGTACATTAGTAGTAGTAATACAGTTATCGCGTGATAAGAGAGTAAAATGGAGTCTTAAACGCCTCTACAAGTGGAATACGATATGAGTTCGACTCGTGAATGTGTAGGCATTTCGATTGGATCACCATTCTTACTCACTTCCATCGTGTACGCGAAGTAATGTGAGTACTTTATAGTGAATACCTCCTAGTAAATATTATTTTCTATGTGTAAATAATATATAGATATGACAACCCCTCTGACGCAATGGTTACTGTGATCCTGGATTCAATTCCCAGCGAGGCAAAAATTTAAATGATGAGTTAAAATTTCTGTTCTTGCTGCTTGGAGTAATAATTTACTGCAATAGATGAAGTATCATGCAAATCATCTCAACGTACTGCGAGTCAACGGTTACGCTTAAATATAGGAATTACATTTGGTGTAATTTAGTTATAAAAAGTGAAGCAAGTTAATTTTCCTACTTTAAAAGTTCTCAAGTAGGGATTGAACCATCGTTAGTTACAATAAAAAAACTTACAAGTAAATATTTATAAAAAAAATCTAGAGTTGCGTTGCAAATTCATAGAAGGATATAATTAAGAATTGAATACATAACCTAAATTTTATATTTTTCATTTATTTATTTTAGCAAGAGAAAACTGTACCTATACCAAAAATCTAAGTATACATTCAAGTATTAATGCTATTCAAAACTTATTTAGGTAGTAAAAATATAAGACTTTCTTTCGCTGACACAATACATTTTTCATTTTTTATCCAGTTCATTTCTTATGTAATCTTTGTGATCCTCACAAAGGCATGTCAAAATTGACAGTTCTATAGGTCCTACTTCTATTTGAGGTATCCCTGTATTGTCTGTGTTTGAGCAAGGCACGTGCATTTTTCAGTTGATGGATACTATCGTATATTTTTAGCGCAGATCACAGGTCAGAAGCGCTTTCTATTCTTTTTGATGTTAACCAGTTGTGTGTTGGGGTGCCTTTTTCCTCATTTTAGCTTTTGAACCTTTAGCTCTTTGAGTTGCGTACTGTACCTCAGCATCATTCTAGAGACATTTCTTTCATCAAAGTCGCTATTAAGAAGTACTTTTAAGTCTCCGATAAATTTCTGCACGTAAATATGAAAATAATTATTTTAATTTGTCACAATTGTCAATTTTCTAACTGTAGGAATTTATTAAACTCTTCAAAAAAATAAAAAAAAATAAACGTTACACACTCATACTCATCAAAAGGAACAAAATAAATAGATATGTACATACAAACATTAGTGGAGGTTTAATCTTGCTTTGGCATGTACAGCATGTATGTATGTATCACTTTAGGCACAGAATACTATTACTGACGTACTTTAGGTTAAATTTAAAACCACGTAGGATAAAATAATATAAATATATGTTCTATCTCATTTTGATATCGTAATAAATGAATGAGATTATGATATGATGTAAGATTAAGGTAAACCTATTTCAGCTATGTGGTGCCATTTTTATTGATAACGCTCAGAACCTATTACGTTTTTCTAACCCTCATTTCCAATCGAAGTCAAAAAAATTGACACGATCTGCAGTTACCCGTATCTGGGTGTGAAGTTTCAGTTAATAGGAACTATCGTTTATTTTTAGAGCAGGACACATGTCAAAAGCAATTTTGATGCTCACTAGCTATGTATTGGGCGCACATATGTACGAGTACCTATGCGCAAGAAGGTTTTTACTGTTAACTAATTGTTCCTTCAACACATAACTTGCGTATATGGCATAAACACTATAATAACTCTATCATACGTGCACATAAAACATCAATTTGTTGCTAAACACGAGTCCAATCCAATAGTGCACATTCTACGTCTGGCTCTCACGTTTAGCGGTCCCCCAACGTGACGAGGTTTGGAAAATAAAAATATTTGAACTTACATAGTATATGTGACGATAGTAATTATAATAGGTTTAACATATTAGTATTATAGGTTTTTAGAGTTTATTTATTGGGTCGGGGGGTTTTTTAATATCGATTTTCACTATTAAGGACGCGTTTCCAAATCACACTAAAACTTTCAAAAATAAGCAGTGTGTCGGTACATTTTGCGGCAAAATGAAAGAAAACCAAATGTAACTAATAATTATCACAGATAGATTACTTCTTCATCTATAAATGGTACAAACTTATATTCGCAAATTTTGGTCAATTTAATTGTAAAAAATAATTTCCGGTGATTTGGAAACGCGTCCTTAATTTTACTTTTGTCACAAAAAATAAATTTCTAGCTGAAAAACTTCTTTTTATCGCTAAGTAGGTGGAATATAGTAGGACGCAAGTAGGACACACCAATAGTACTAAATAATAAATGTCTTCGAAAACTTACGAGAAACGTAATAAATATTTTTTATGTGACATACGCTTGGCTACGCCGCCCTTAGTAGTATTATATAATAAACTTTCGCAAGTGTCCATTTTCTTTCGCTAGATAATATAATTTTATTGTTTTTCTTGTCTTTTCACTTAAAGCATGGCCATAGTTTTGTCGGCTCGTTAAATTTAAGTTAAGCAACCATTACAAGAGTAAAGAGTTGTATTTTGGTAATATCACATTTATGAGCAGCGATGGTCGAGTGGTAAAAAACCGCGGTCTTCGACGCGACCGATCCCAGGTTCAAATCTTCGGCTCGCACCTCTGACAAAAAAATTTGTAATATGCGAATTTATCGCTACTCCACGGTGATGGAAAATATAGTGATATTTCATTGATTACGATGTTCTCCATCGCCGTGCATGCATGAGAGAAATTCATAATTTCTCGAAAGCATGACGTCCACCAATCCGCACTTGGCCAGCGTGGTGGACTATGACCTAAATCCCTCTCAATTGTGTGAGAAGGAGACCTGTGCCCAGCAGTGGGACATAAAAAGGTTGAAAAAAAAAACATATTTAGAATATTTTTGGCCAATATACAGTTCACTCGTTTTCATAAACATGTATAACAGAAGTAGAATATTATTTGCCTTATACTTTGGAAGAGCTTAATCAACTCCTACTTAACTGACAGACAGCACATTACAGAAATAGCAAAAATTAATGAAATCACAAAAACTCAAGAGAAACATCTTTCTAACCCTAGGAAAGTACTGTATGGCATGCCCCAGGGAAGTATTTTAGGCCCTTTACTCTTTTTAATTTATATAAATGATTTTCCTAAAGTCATAAAACAACCGATGATACTATTTGCTGACGATAGTACAGTAATATTTACAAAAGAAAACACAGACTCTTTCGAAAGAAGTATAAATAATGCTCTTGAATCCCTAATAGATTGGTTAGACAGTAATAATCTTAAAATTAATCTCGATAAGACAAATATAATGTCATTTAAAAACAGAGTATCATACGGGCAAACAATAAATATTGACTATAAAGGAAAGTTGATATCAGAAATAGAAACAACAAAATTTTTAGGACTATACATAGATAGCAAACTAACATGGCAGTCACATAAAGAGCACGTCTGTAAACAGTTAAATAAGTTTTCTTTTGCTTTATATAAATTAACAAAAGTTGTAAGCAAAACGGCGGTTCTGGACGCATACCATGCGTACGTTGGTGCCACATTAAGATACGGAATAATATTTTGGGGTAACGCGACGGGAATACAAACCATATTTAAGGCCCAAAAAAAGTGCATTCGAGTCATATGTCAGCTAAAGGAAACTGATACTTGTAGGCCACACTTTCAAAATTTAAAAATATTGACTTTTCCTTCTTTATATATTTACGAAATCTCTTTAATGGTCAAAAATGAAATAGCTAAATATGAAACCCTTAAATCAAAAAGGCATCCTAATAAATTATGTTCAATTGCTTCTAAAACGAAACAATACCATAATAGTGTCTTTTGCATGGGACCAAAAATATATAACGGTCTACCGGAATTCCTCAAAATCAAAACGGGCAACGAGTTTAAAAAAGAACTTAAAACTTATTTACTGAAAAAGGCGTATTACTCAGTCACTGATTTCTTAAACGACAAAACGGCATAAAGGAATTCCATAAAAACCTGGGAGGTTTTTTTTCCGCCGGCTTTTTTTCCTCTTAGTGTACAAAAACCCTGCAATATGGGTACCCAAAGCCGACGATCGGATTCGATCCGAAGTACAAATAAATATGAATAAATAATTAAATAAACAAACAACTAAATAAATACATACTTGAAGAAATAAAATTTAAAAATTTTAATTTTCAAAATGCGCAATATGGGATCAAATAAAAATAAAATTGATATTGTTACGACTTTGAGTACCTATATCTCGAGAACAAAGCGTCGTACAGCAAAACCCCAAAAACGCATAAACAGGTATTAGGTCTACTATCGAACAGTGAAGAAAGTTCTCGAAAAATCAGTGATAAGAAAAACATCGATTTCTACAAGTAAACAAATTCGGGATCCGCGGTGAGTATGTACCTATATATAGCGTACATGTATAGGTTGTTTACATCGCGGGTCGCGGCTATTGTTTATGACTACATAAGCTGTACATAGGTGCGTAATAACATAAAGGAAGGTTCGGGACGGGTCTATTGTATTTGGTGGTTCGGGAAATTTCTAGAGAACCATGGGTGGCCGTATATAAGGCACGCGCCGAGCCGCGACTGGGCAGTTTATTTCCGGAAGTGAAACCGAAGCGATCTCTACCAAGCGACAAGGAAGAATTATTTCGACGACTCAAGCGAAGATATTGGACTATAGTGATTGTGCATTGTGATTTGGACTCTGTCAAGTGGATTTTTGGTGGAAGCTGTCAATAAACGCCTTCTACGTTTCAAACGGCATTTTCCTTACCCATAGCGCATAACAATTGGTGTCAGAAGCGGAATGCCGTTAGTACAACGAGACGAAGAGGGGCGCACTCCGAGGACCAGGAGACAGGTCGGTATGGATGCTGCGCGACAACTTGCGGCTGAAAGGGAGGACGAGACCGCTGCGCCGGGGTCGTCGTCAGGGGCAACCGCAGCACCGGCTCCGACAATGGATATGACAGCGCTACTGTCTGCCATACAGGGGATGCAGGCCGATCTAGAGGCTCGACTAGAAGCCAGCCGCCGCGAACAGGAAGCCAGCCGTCGCGAAATCCAGGAGCAGATCCAGGCCAGCCGCGAAACTGTCATCGACAAAATTAATAGTGGGCTGACTGGACTTGGGGCAAAGCTCAAAGAGGTGCAGCAGGAAGTAAAGGAAATTACGCTGAGGACGGATCATTTGGAGGAGCGAGTCGAAGGCCATGACAACCGCCTACAACACCTTACCAACGAGGTCGTTAAACTAAAGACTCGCGAGCCCGTAGTTGTTCCGTCATCATCATCGGCGAGGCTCGACCTTCCACATTTTGATGGAAGCTCTTCCTGGTCGGCGTTCCGATACCAGTTCGAGACGCTCGCAAAAGCAAATGCCTGGGGGGATGATTACTCTTTTACTGCTCTAACACTGGCCTTAAGAGGAGACGCCTTGATGACTATAGATAACCTACCGAAGGAAGGCCGGACACTGGAAGCTCTAATGGAAGCGCTAGAAACTCGCTATGGCGAGATACATTTAGAATATGTGTACCGAGCCCAGCTTCGAGAGAGGACCCAGAAGCCCAACGAGAACCTCCAGCAGTGGGCAACGGAGGTTGAAAGGCTTGTAAGGCGTGCTTACTCTTCGACACCAGGGAATATCGAAGTGTACTTACTGCAGGCATTTGTCGACGGGATACGAGATTTGGAGGTCAGGGCTGCTGTGCGTCTGGGCCATCATCAGTCTCTAAAGAATGCTTTGGCACATGCCCTGGAAGTCGAAGCCGTGAGACAGGATGCAAGGTACCACAAAGTAAGAGAAGTGGTCACGGAGCAAAAGAAGCCACGTTTTATCCCCACCTGCTATGGTTGCGGCGAAAAGGGGCATATTCGCTTAGAGTGCCCCAAGAAGAAAAGAAGATGGGTTTCTGACTCGGAGACCCAAGTGGACGAGTTGCCGTTAAACTAGATGTCGCCAGGGCCGCGGGGCGGGCGCTGGTTGGTCAAATTAATGCCCCCTGTATTACAATTAACCAAGTTTGTAACGGAAACAGCTTAACAATTGAAGGTATTGTGAATAACCGGACTTGCCAATTCACTGTGGATACGGGAGCCTCTTGTTCAATTGTGAAGCCTGAGCTACTTCCTAGGACCATTCAGTGGACCAAGCGATCTCCAGCACACCGACTTCAAACGGCAACCGGCCAACCAGTTACCGTCCTCGGCAATATAGACGTCGATTTGAAGATTGGTGACCGTGTATACCGACATCCAGTATTAATTGCCAGTATCACCGATGATTGCACATTGGGACTGGACTTCTTAAGGAAAGAACAGTGCGTTGTTGACGTACGGAAAGGGGTTTTGAGGTTCCCTGATCAAGAAGTATGTCTTAATGGATCTGAACCATGCAATCTTTACTGCTTGAAGGACACTGTACTGGCACCCAGATCGGAGTCTCTAGTGAAAGTGAAATTCCCCTCGAAGGCTAAAGTAAGAAGATGCGTGATTGTTGAGGACACCGGAAGTAACCATAACTTGATTACTGCAAGAACTTTACTCATGTCCAAAGGAGTATCTACGGTTCGGGTTCTCAATATGAGTAACGAGGAAGTTCATTTAAAGAAGAACAGCTTAATGGGAAGATGCGAGGAAGTGAAACTTCTTAGACAGCTGGGAAATATCAAAGCAGTACAGCCAGAGAAACAAATTAGCGCCGATATTATCTGTCAACTTCTCGAAGCTTCTAAGGAGAATTTATCTACTTCCGAGCGACAGCAGGCATGGGAACTCCTATCAAAATTTAAAGACATTTTTGCAAAGGACTGTGATTTCGGACGAACGGGACTCGTCAAGCACCAAATCGACACCGGCGACGCTAGGCCCATTAAACAAAGACCTCGAAGGATACCATGGGCAAAAGAAAAAGAAGTCACTGAACTCGTCAAAGACATGGCTTGTAACGGAATTATCGAACCTTCTACAAGTCCGTGGTCTTCACCAGTTGTCTTAGTAAAGAAAAAGGACGGCAGCACAAGGTTCTGTGTAGATTACCGGATGTTGAATAACGTTACCAAAAAGGATAGTTATCCCCTGCCTCGAATAGATGACACGCTGGACATGCTCAGTGGTATGAAGTGGTTCTCTACCATTGATCTGAAGAGTGGATATTGGCAGGTGGAGATAGATCCGAAAGATAAGGAAAAGACAGCATTCAGTACAGGAATAGGTAACGGTCTATGGCAATTTAAAGTCATGCCATTCGGCTTATGTAATGCACCGGCAACCTTCGAACGTCTCATGGAAAGGGTAATGGTGGGCCTTCTTGGAGACGTATGTTTGGTCTACCTTGATGACATTATCATCATGGGGCGTACTTTTAAGGAACACCTGCGGAATATGGACAAGGTCTTTACACGGCTTAGGAACGCCAACCTTAAGCTAAGCCCGAAGAAATGTGCCCTCTTCAAGAAAGAAGTGAGCTATCTTGGACACATAATTTCCCGGGAAGGAGTTAAAACCGACCCAGAGAAGATTAAGGCTGTGCAGGACTGGCCTACTCCGAGGAACAAATCTGAAATACGTTCATTTCTGGGTCTGTGTACGTATTACAGACGTTTTGTAAAGAAATTTTCAGATATAGCCAGGCCATTACATCGTCTTACGGAAGAAAAACGAGATTTTGTCTGGGATTCCACTTGTGAAGATGCTTTCAGAGAGCTAAAACGTTGTTTGTGTGAAACGCCTATATTAGGATATCCAAGTCGCGACGGGAGGTTCGTCGTGGATACGGACGCGAGTAATACTGGAATCGGCGGCGTTTTATCACAGATACAAGGCGAGCACACGGTAGTGATAGCATACTTCAGCAAATCACTCTCGAAACCAGAAAGAAATTACTGCGTTACTCGTAGAGAGTTACTTGCCGTGGTCAAGGTCTTGCAACATTTTTCGAAGTACCTTATTGGTCGCCAGTTTACACTACGGACAGATCACGCAGCGTTACAATGGCTCCTGCAGTTTAAAAATCCTGAAGGTCAAGTGGCACGATGGCTCGAGCAACTGCAAGAGTTTCATTTTGTTACGGAACACCGGAGTGGAAAAGGACACAGCAACGCCGATGCCTTATCACGAAGACCTTGTCCTGAAGATTGCAAACACTGTCAGAAACAGGAAACCATTGGACATGTTAAATTAATAAGGACGCAAGGCTTAGATGATGAATGGACCAACGAAAACATGAAAAAGGCGCAAGAAGAAGATGATGATCTACGGTTAATACTGGACTGGAAGCGAAGTGAGAACAAACCCAGCTGGAATGATGTGTCAGCATGTAGCCCAGTCACTAAAAGCTATTGGGCCCAATGGGACAGCCTGGTCTTGGAGAATGAAGTCTTACATAGAAGATGGGAGTCTAACACCGGAAAGGAAGTAACTCTACAGATCGTAGTACCAAGAAGTATGGTGTCTTCCGTCCTAAGGCACATTCATGATGGAACTTCTGGTGGGCACCTTGGCGTGAAGAAAACACTAGTAAAGCTGCGAGGAAGATTCTATTGGGTACATTGTCGGGAAGATGTGGAAGACTGGTGCCGAAAATGTACAGCTTGCGCTTCAGTCAGAGGTCCCCAAACAAGAAGTAAAGGCAAATTAAAGTTGTATAACGTTGGAGCACCTTGGGAGCGTATAGCTATTGATGTAGCTGGACCATTTCCAGTAACCGAAGATGGAAACCGATACATCGTAGTTGTGCAGGACTATTTCACCAAGTGGCCTGAAGTATTTGCCACTCCCAATCAAGAAGCACACACTGTGGCTAAAAAGCTCGTGCAAGAAGTAGTCTGCCGATATGGTGTACCTATGGAAATCCATTCGGACCAAGGACGTAATTTCGAGTCGGGACTTTTCCAAGAAATGTGCAGTTTGCTGGGCATGCATAAGACGCGCACGACTCCTGCTCATCCACAGTCAGACGGTATGGTCGAGAGATTCAACCAAACGTTGGAAAATCACTTGGCTAAGGTAGTGGATGAACATCAAAAAGATTGGGACCAATACATACCTCTGTTCCTTATGTCGTATCGTTCGGCAATCCACGACAGTACAGGATTTACGCCAGCAAAGGTAAACTTTGGAAGAGAAATGAGGCTTCCGATAGACGCTATTACTGGAACTCCACCGGATGGTCCCAAGATTGTGACGGAGTACGTAAGTGATCTTCAATACCAGTTAAATGAGGTACACAAGATGGTTCGGGAGAACAGCTTGAAAACCAGTACAAGCATGAAAACCCGATACGACAGGAAAGCCAATTCCAAGGGATTTGAAGAAGGAGCTCTAGTGTGGTTTCACAATCCGCAGAGGAAAAAGGGGAAGTCCCCGAAATTACAACCTCGCTGGGAAGGACCTTACACTGTTGTCACAAAGATTAACGACATCACGTACCGGATTAAGAAGGGTCCCCGCGGCAAGCTAAAAGTAGTACATGTAGACCGACTAGCAAAATACCACGGAAAGAATCATGCTCGGGACGAGCATGACTAAGGAGGGGGTAATGTTACGACTTTGAGTACCTATATCTCGAGAACAAAGCGTCGTACAGCAAAATCCCAAAAACGCATAAACAGGTATTAGGTCTACTATCGAACAGTGAAGAAAGTTCTCGAAAAATCAGTGATAAGAAAAACATCGATTTCTACAAGTAAACAAATTCGGGATCCGCGGTGAGTATGTACCTATATATAGCGTACATGTATAGGTTGTTTACATCGCGGGTCGCGGCTATTGTTTATGACTACATAAGCTGTACATAGGTGCGTAATAACATAAAGGAAGGTTCGGGACGGGTCTATTGTATTTGGTGGTTCGGGAAATTTCTAGAGAACCATGGGTGGCCGTATATAAGGCACGCGCCGAGCCGCGACTGGGCAGTTTATTTCCGGAAGTGAAACCGAAGCGATCTCTACCAAGCGACAAGGAAGAATTATTTCGACGACTCAAGCGAAGATATTGGACTATAGTGATTGTGCATTGTGATTTGGACTCTGTCAAGTGGATTTTTGGTGGAAGCTGTCAATAAACGCCTTCTACGTTTCAAACGGCATTTTCCTTACCCATAGCGCATAACAATATGATAATAATGTACATTTTTATAAATTGTGTTATTATTAAGTTTTTTTCTTTTATCTTTGTAATATTTGCATACCTCATGAAGGTAAATATGGCGTACTAAATATGTATTAACAACTTTTGTAAACACCCATATTTGTGCAAATAAAGTTCTTTGTCTTTGTAAGATTAATTAAAAGATCAAAACAACGGATAAATCTAGTAGCTTTTATTTTAAAATAAAGTATTCTATGACAAGTCTGAGTTCGTATATGTTATGTTATATATATTATATTATATTATTATATTATGTTCGTATATATATTCGTATATATATTCGTATATTTACGCATGGCTGGCTGGCTAAAATTGGATGCGTTGACATTATTATTCATCATTATGTTCTTAGTCATTTTTTGAACATTGCTTATTAACTTTCGGTAACTCAATATTTTTCCATACCTGAAAACCATAACTAAATCTGTACCCAAAAACTTGGAGTTTGGTTTTCTCACAAAAACATTATACTTTTGACGATGAAAAGATTATTAAGTATAGAATAAGATAATAATATTAATTACGAGAAGAAGGTATCAAACTCGAAGCTTCGTAAGGGATATTTTAGTGATAAAGCATGAAGGAATTTATTTTATATATTTATTTACACAAAAATACAAAAGACATTTAATACTGTAGTACACGAAATTCCATTATATATAACGGCAAAATTTTATACAACCACTTAGTGTCAAATTTTCAATACATTGAGAATATTCAACGTACAGGAGGTAATTTTAAAATTCCGTAGAGGGATGAAATTCAAAACGATGATATTGTTTTCTCAATGTTTGTTGGAGCTAGAAGCTTTGCCGTCTTTTATTACAATGCAGTTTGTACAATAAAATTACTTGACTATAGGTATTTTAAAACTCAAAATCTTACAAAAGACTCTTTTATTATCGAGTTCTCAGATCATTGTCTTTGCCGGATTTCAGAGTTGCAAATAAGTTAAATATAAAATTTGTATGCAAAAAATAATAATTTTTTTAACACTAGTAATATCGGGCTTATGCCATATTTAATTTACTGGTTTAAAGTCATAGTTAGATAATTAGGTACTAAATTATTGTACATAATTGTGTATGCATTGTTTATTAAAACCGGCCAAGTGCGAGTCGGACTCACGCACGAACGGTTCCGTACCATTATCTATAAAAATCACGTTTATTGTACGGGAGCCTTCTTAAATATTTATTTTATTCTATTTTTAGTATTTTTATAACAATAGCGGCAACAGAAATACATCATTGCTTTTGATTATCCATAGAAATCATTGCATTAAGATTGAATGAAAGGTAAATAATTGTGGTTTACGGTTTATGACGTATTTAAAAAAAACTACTTACTAGGTATATCTCGTTAAACCAATTTTCGGTTGGAAGTTTTCATCGTAATGTACATCATATATTTTTTAGTTTTATCATTCTCTTATTTTAGAAGTTACAGGGGGGGGGAGGCAACATTTTACCACTTTGGAAGGGTCTCTCGCGCAAACAATTCAGTTTAGAAAAAAATGAAACTAGAAACCTCAATATCATTTTTGAAGACCTATCCATAGATACCCCACACGTATGGGTTTGATGAAAAAAAATTTTGAGTTTCAGTTCTAAGTATGGGGAACCCTCAAAATTTATTCCTTTTTTCTATTTTTGTGTGAAAATCTTAATGTGGTTCACAGAACACATCTACGTACCGAGTTTCAACAGTATAGTTCTTATAGTTTCGGAAAAAAGTGGCTGTGACATACGGACGGACAGACAGACAGACAGACATCACGAATCCATAAGGGTTCCGTTTTTTGCCATTTGGCTACGTAGCCAAATGGCATTTTAGCAAAAATTTGTTATAGAAGCTGCAACCTAACTAGGTTGCAGATTCTATAACAAATTTTTGATGTTACATTAGTTAGGTATACCCTATACATTTTTTAGCGACTATAAAAAGGTAGACGGTTTTTAATTTGCGTGTTCGACTGGGGACTGAGGAAGCAAAAACAATTTCTTTGCTTTCATATGAGAGAAGTTATCTACTACTATAGTAGTAGTGAGCAGATTTGTCTTTATGTAGTCGTAATTACCGGTTCCATTGTAGTTCGGTTATCACTAGGGGACATCTCCTAAACCGATAATACCACTATAATGAGACCCACATCACTATCTGAGTACCAGCGTGTACGTACATACAATACATAATTAATGAGTAAGTAGAGAAAATCTATCATAAGGACATTGTTAAATCTGTGGGATTCACAAGATTGTGTCTTGTTTTATACTTCTACTAGCACCGTCCCTAGCAAAAAGTTTTAAGTAGCTTTTTATAGAAGAAAGCGTATCTTTACTTTTCTTGAACAACTTCAAGCTAAGTTAAAAACTAGCAGTAAGAAAGCACGTGTCGATGATGTACCATGATTATGTTACCTGTTTCTTATAGTATGAAGTATTACATCATGACCAATATTCGTATTGGCTGCAACCCTTTTTGCGTCACACTGCTGGGCATGGGTCTCTCCCCCCTTATTGGGGAGGCCTGGAGCTTACTCCACCATGCGTGCGGATTGATGGAGATCGTATTGGTAATCGAATATTGGTCATCATGTAATACATTCGATCATTGGATTTGAGCATAAGTAGTCCGCCCACCCAGCTGGCCAAAATAAACCCTAGATAAAATTGATTTTCTTTTAAAATACCTAGTATATAAACATATTTTATATACTAGGTATTTTAAAAGAAGCGCGCATGGTCTGGCGGCTAGCGTAGAACGCAAGCGATCTATGCAGCTGAGCCAAACGGGCGCAGTCGGGTGTGAGATGGGTGACCGCTAGTGGCAAAAAATTTCATGCGCGTTTCCGTGCTTCGGAGGGCACGTTAAGCCGTCGGTCCCGATTGTTGTCGATAGATAACAGTCGTCAAACCTTGTCGGAGGCCTTATGGGCGGTTTGAAACCATCCGACAGCGGGTTGGCCACTAACCCGCATCTCCATCAACCCGCATTGGAGCAGCGTGGTGGAGTAAGCTCCAGGCCTCCCCAATAAGGGGAAGAGACCCGTGCCCAGCAGTGGGACGCAAAAAGGGTTGCAGCCATATAAACATATTTAAATCAATTTTTACATGAATAGCATCGTTTATATGAGGTTGCTCCAATGAAATTTACAAAATGTTTTATTCAGCTTGGAATCGAATCAAGTTAACTTGAACAATCGTTTAATTGACGTTACTGAAAATATTCAGTTTCCCTGAATATTGTTACAATAGCCTTCCATTATTCAACGTAGAGTATAGAGAAAATTAAATTCGTTTTATTTTACTTTTAAAATATGAAGGTTCATTAAAAGAATAAGAATCGATGATGTTTTGAAATATAATAATACTAATAATGTCATATAACAGGTGACGTGTGTTTTATCTTCACCTCGGCACTTTGTTTTTATTTCTATCGTCACATTTTCCTGACCCCGATACAACATATCGTACATCCTTTTTTAGTACCCGTGTGCGAAAATCCACTGTGCAAGTGAACATAGCCCTGTTACAGAAAAAATGGTTACGGCCTACAATAAGATGGGTGAACGCTGTTTTGTAAATTTTATCATATTCGTACTTCGGAGGGCACGATATGCCTCGTGGTTGACAATAGATAGTAGTAGTAAAATTTTGCAAAGACCTGAAGAATAGCTTGAAGCGGATTGGTCGCTTACCAATATCTTAACTCATTCGCTGTGAAACCGCTTGAAGTAATTTCCAGGTCTCTTCAACAATAGAGGATAATCTGCATCTAGAAATAAATTAAACTTAAGGCCCCTAGCACATGGCGTATTTTAAACGCGCAGACGACGTGCGTTTCATGTACGCGCGTCTTCTGCGCCGTAATTGCTTATTTTTGCGTTTTTGTAGATACGTACGCGCGTAAAACGCGATACAAAAGCGCTTGTGAAGCGCGTTCGAACCTCGTTCGAACATGAGGCGACCACCAGCCTCCGGAGTAGAAGCGCAACTGCATATGACCTCAGACAAGACTTACCTATGCTTGCTTGAGGTTGTGTGTAGATGTCTATGGGCTGCGTGCTCGTCTGCTACTCCATTCAAATAAAAAAAAATCACTGTCATCCAAACGTGCCAAAAGACGTAGAAACGACGAAAGTATAACTTTAATAAATTAAATTTAACTGCTAACACTGCTTTAGTAAGTATGAGTCTGTAGCTTGAATTAAAAGCTACACACTCATAGTTGGACTCATCACTCATAGCCTCGCCGGGACTCGAACATGGAATCCTTGATTGGCAGTCTGGCACCACAACGTACCAAAAAAAATGTGTGTACTAATGTGCACGCATTAGAAGTTATACTTCTGTGGCGTATGATAAAAATTTAAAATAACTCCAACGCAGTAGTAATCGACGATAAATATCAAAATCAATCAAATAGATTTTATTGAAATAAAAAACGTTTTAGTAATGAAATAATTATTTTAAAATAATATTCAAAATTAATTATTCATATGAATACTATATTTCACAACACTGGTTTGACTGGCTTATGAATATCTATCTACTATAGTATGGACACTAAATACTGTAACTGCATATAATTATTCAGTGTTGATATTAATTCTATTCTGTGGCTAACTTCACCATGTCGTTCCTTCGCGCGCATCTCACAAATTCACTTTCATCCAAACCAGCCAAAAGAAGTATAACTTCAAAAAGGTTGCAGTTAATGGTGGTAATAATATATTTTAACATTCATTGCACTTACTAAATACATAAAAACAAAACGGTGTGAATTACCGTTGGCATTTTAATTTGGGACAAACGACTTGCTGTGCGACGAAATGGACTAAAATCAAATTAATGTTAAAGTCCGAACACGCGCGAAGCTACTCCGAGACAAATTACTATTATGAACATTGATTCAATACAAAAGACAATAATATAAGGGACTAGATATCCATAAAAGTAATAATAAGTAGACTACATAGGTAGTCTAATACCTATAAATAGTAGGTACTATGGATAAATTTCAAGAACTTAAGGCTTTTCAAGACTCAAATAATTATATTAACAATGCTTCAAAACATTGCAGTCTCTATCTATCTATCTGTATATATAAAAATGAATCCCGTTTTCCCTTGGTCACGACATCACGCGTGAACGGCTGGACCGATTTCGCTAATTCTTCTTTTGTTGTGTTTGTAATTGGCAGAAGAAGGTACTTATGTAATAAAACATTAAGGAAATATCACGAAAACTTAGAAAATTTAAAAACTATTTTCCAATTCGAATGCAACATTAACATTTAAGACAAGACAGTGTCCTTCAAAAATGTGACTCACATGAAATATTCAGAGAGCTAAGCAATGAAAACTTGCAACCATTTTCTAATATTTTGTTTTAATTACGTCACATCAGCTAAATTTCTTAGTGTTTGAAATCCATGATGAACTGTTGCACGGTATTAAAAAATTAAGCGTTGATCATCAGTTATGGAAAAGATTTTGATTTTTTATATGAAAACTCTTGAACTTGCAAAATGTTAGTTACTATTTTTATCGACTTTCATACGTGATACACCGAGTTAAAAGTTTTGCACGACTGAACACTGTGAAACTTATCATTAATTGACTGCTTGCTTCTTCTTATTTTTTATGGTTTTAGAAAAGTTACTGCAGTGAATATTTATTTTTAAATTGAGGTAAGTACCTTCTACGCCAAACGTTAAGAAATCCTGCTGACTGACAAAAATATTTCTATGCTCCACCAATTTGACGGAATATAAAAAAATTGCTATTTGAAAATGTTTGTACTTTTTTGTCGCTTTCTCTCGAAATAGCTCTCGGAATCAAACGTTAAAACGAGATCTGTCATTATTTTATTTTCTTCCATGACAGTTTATTGGACAGTAACCTAAAAACTTCATAGATAATATAATATGAATACTTAAAAAATACTCTTCATACATTTGTTGTAGGTTTCTGTACAATGTAGGTAGTTTCTTCAAGAAGCTAAACTGGCTAGCTCGGGATTGCTCTCCGTAGGTGGAAGTTATGAATATGAGCTACAATAAGACTAGATACAGTAAGAACAGATCAGCTACCTAATCGTAAGAGGCGAATAAATGTGAACTTCTGGAGTTGTGGGCGGCGATTTGGAGCACCGCGCATGGAGTCCTCTGAACGAGTGTTCAGCAGGCCACTGAGGAGGTTTTAGTGCTGTATAAATCCCACATAACCCGGTATCACTTTTCAATCTGACACGCTTTCACGGCTATACTGGGAGTCGGACCAACAGCCACGGGTAAAACGACGGCGTATTCGGCCGCACGACTCTTGGCAGAGTTACCTACATTGCTCACCCAAGAGCCCATGTGTAACGCCGCGCCACAGAGTACATCGCTGCGCATGGAAGACATTGGCAGGTTTCGCTGAAAATCCTATTCAGTGGGTTTTAGTGTGGTTGAAATGTTAAATAATTAACTCGCTGTCTCTCTCGGGCGTAGCCTCAGATACCGTAAGAAGGTAGATTTAAGTGAAAATAATTTATTGTTGAATAAAGTTATTAGGTAAATCAGGAGCTGGCTCTGCAACACGATACTAGATTTACTCAAAATATTGTTGAGCCTTTAAAAAGTAAACTAACTCCTACGAGAGTGAAGTTTATATGGAATTTTCTCAATTCTGGACCTACTCTATATATATATACCTACTCTACTTATACTTCTAATAAGTAGAGTAGGTAATATACATACGAGTATGTGATTGATTACAATTTAAAATGATTTGTGCAGGTGAAATGGATAAACTTCCGCCTAAGGGTAAAAAGGCGGGGGAAGATTTAAGTAAAATGTATAGAAATTAATTATCATCTCATTTCTGAACTTAGCAGTATAAACATTGGTATATAGGGCCTGACTTTCTTATTTCTTAAAAATATAATTATGACAACCTTAATATTTCTCCGGACTAATTTAAAAAGGGGGCTGTTTTTCTCACGGTCAGGTTTATGTGGCTTGCTAGCGGGTTAGTGCACCAAATAACTTGGTCATTTTAACACCAGCTTCAAAACGAAGTAGGTACTGTAGTAACCTGTTACCTATCTTTTATAGCAGTACCTACTTGCATACGCAGAACAGATACGTATGACACAATTATAACGGGGTTAATTTAAACTGTGTCCTGATAACTAAAGTACACGCGGAAGAAGTCGCGGGCAAAACATTTCTCTAACTCTATATGTATAAAACTGAATTCCTATTTCCCTTGGTCTCGGCCTCACGCGTGAACGGTTAGACCGATTTCGATAATTCTTTTTTGTTGTGTTTGTCAGGAGAAGGTTCTTATCAATGAAAAAAATTAAGAAAATTGATAATTAATATATATTTTTTTACAAATTCGATTTTAATATCCATAGTTAAGACAGGAAAACGTCTGTCGGGTCAGCTAGTATACATATAAAAGAGGATGTTTGTTTATATGACATCGCAAAACTCTGGAACTATTCGACCGATTATTATGAAAATTGGTATGTATATGTATTTTTTCACGGAGAAGGTTTATATGCTATCCATTATTATTATTATTATTTAATATTTAAACGCGTTACGGAGTTCGCGGGGTCAGCTAGTCTATGATAATAAAACGTTTTTAATAATAAAAAACGTTTTGAACAATGTGAAATAGTGAAAACAAATAACAAACATGTATTGTAAAACCGTTTAACTTTGTTAAATATATTTAATAATAAAAAACCGATGCAACATCAAGTAAAAAGTAGCCAGTACATTCATGTATACCAAATATAACCAGTTGTAAAATATTTTATACATCAGTTTCGAATTCCATGTTTCTTTAACCACATCCCTTAAATATTCTGCAAGTCCCGAGGTGAAGATAAATAGTTAGAAAGTAAGGGTTTGTTCACAGATCGACGACTCTCTAATATAAGATAAAACATTTTCCACTTGCAATCATAGCGGTATTTCGATAGAACGGTGAAATTTTGAATATCTTATAATACGCTTGGTTACCACCCTTTTTTGCGTCCCAGTGCTGGGTCCGGGTCTTTTGCATATCTCGAACTCACAACAATTTATATGTACCTTATTTTATTTATTTTTTTGGTATCGGGGGGAAACCTTCAAAAGGTACCAGACACCTTGGGAGAGGATACCGGGTTATGTGGGATTTGACCGCACTAAAACCCCCTCGGTGGCCTGCCTCTGCGTTTGTGAGGACTCCGGGATCTCCATAGGAACGCACCGGTGTCCTCCACGCGCGGCGCCCCATAAGGGGCCCATCTTCGGGAGAGCAGATGTGCTCTCCTGCACCTTCAGGTGTTCACGGCGGCATGCGGCCACGCATACACCGCCGTCCCTCCCGGGGCTGCTGGCTGGACGGGTCAAGCTCCCACTCTCACCGTCCGCATCCCCGGAAGCCCCCTTTTAGTCGCCTCTTAGGGGGTTCTTACGATCAGGCAGGGGATACCGTAGCTCTATTCTTAATCCCGAAGCTACAGGGACTAATTTATATGTACCTAGCGATTCATTCAACCCGCATTGGAGCAGCGTGGTGGAGTAAGCTCCAGGCCTCTCCAATAATGGGGAGAGACCCGTGCCCAGCAGTGGGACGCAAAAAAAGGGTTGCAGCCAGCGATTCATGACTGATGCACAACACTATATTGAGTATTACAATTCAACCCTTAGAACTTCTGATCCATAAACATAGATATTTGGGCCACTTTTTAGGTCTGTAGGTACATTTATTTATTTTACTGCTACTCTTACTTCTCCTATCACTTTTAAACTTTTCTCTCTTATCTTACCATAATAAATTAATATACGGGCTGCAACACTTTATACGTCTCACTTTTGGGCACAGGCAGCACACTGTACCCACTATTGGATATCTGGAGTTTACTCCATCACGTGCTTGCTCCAATGCGGGTTGTTGGAAATGTGGGTTAAAGGCCAGCCGGGCAGGTTTACAAAGGCCTAACTTGTTGACGATAGATACAACTGATATATGCGAAGCACTGAAATGGCTGTAGCAGTCACCTATCTCACACCTAACCCTACCTGATATACTTAGCTACATAGATCGCTTGCTAGCCCAGGGTATGTACTCTTCAACCTTATAAAAGGGATTTATGAAAATGAGAATGAAGCCAGTAGTCGCCTTCGTCGAGTATGAAAGCATATTCAGGCTTCTATATCTAACTTCTACACAGTTTGTCCTACTTGTACGATAGAGTTGTCTCTGCTGAATTATTTATAAAAGGAGATTTAAAATTACCAGTATTCGTTTCGCTAGAACAAAAGGATCAATATACAGCTCATTCACGAAGACCATTAATGTAAAATTATTGAAATTTGGAACTAGCTTTAAATAATTTTAGTAATATCAGCACTTTTAGGTATTTTCGAAAATCAAATAAGTACGAATCGCACTAAAATAAATTGTATAAAATAAAGCAAAGACATTTTACTGTAATAAATACAACAATATGGTTTAATATATCTAATACCTTCAAAATAGCTATTTGTGTATAGGCATAGTAGTGGATCCCGCAGACGTTGTCCTGCCTCAAAAGTTTTGTAAGAGGATTAGATTCTTTATCATCTCAAAGAGTTTTTATGTTCTGTCAAATAAAACATTAAAAACGAATTGTGACAGATGAACTGTTATTCAGACTATAATTATCAAACTATATAAAGAACATTATATTAATTTATTATTTAAAAATAACAATTCATAATAATTGTAATATAAAAAACATGAATAAGCCAAAGACAATACTATACTTTATTAATCTATGAAATGAAATAAGAAACATAAAAAAATCTTTTCATTTAATATTGAATGGCTACAAGGATTTTTATACAATGCCGTAAAATGAATTAAAAAAAATAAGAAACATAAAGGGCACACATGACTTTTAACTTGTAACTGCGTCAAAATGTAAATAAACAAACACATAAAGTAAATAATTTTGTAAAGAAATAATAAAGAAAAAGCAAAGTATAAGAATAAAACTAAAATATAAGTTATAAAATATGATAATGGACGTGAACGAAGTAAGTAATAACATCTAGTGTATTTATAACACTACACGGCGCATTTCATTCATTCCATTTGCTTTCCGTGGGAATGAGATATTTTTCCGCGGTATAAAGTAGCCTATGTTCTTTCTCAACGTCCTTTCTATGTTCATGCCAAATTTCATCAAAATCGGTTCAGTGGTTTAAGCGTGAAAGAGTAGCAGACAGACAGACAGACAGACAGAGTTACTTTCAAATTTATAATATTAAGTATGGATATGTACGTATAATCTGAATCTCGGAAACGGCTCCAACTATTTTCATGAAATTTTGTATGCCGGGCTTTTCGGCGGCAATAAATCGATCTTGCTAATTTGCATTTTTAGAAAATAACGTTTTACTACCGGCGAGTGTATCTAATTCTATTATATTTTATTTAGAAGTTGAAGTAGATAGTGTTAATCAATAGAATCAGGCGTTACTTTGCGGAACTCCATTAATATAGAGTTAGGTAAAAATTACTTTGCAACAATCCGCTATCAGAACGTGTGATAGTGTATATTTTTTTCATGCAATAACACCTCCCTTCCATAGGATACATGCACATGCAACAATAAAAAATATACAACAACATACGTACCACCACCAACACGTGTTTGCCCCAAAAATGAGCATCATTGGGGTTGTTGACTCTACGATGGTTACTCGTATTGATTGCGGAGTGTTGCAAAGTAGTTTTTACCTAACTTTGTAGATTGTGTTGATGAGAATGAGTCTCTGAAGAACATCAATAATGTTTTGATCCGAGCAACGCTCGGTCGTCCAGGTACTTTTGATAATTATATGTAGAAAACAGATTTGGAAACTCATTTACTAAGGCAACAAAAAAGGTAGTGAAATCTAATAAGAGGTTTTTCACCTGCAATAAAGTACTCGTAAATTAGAAAATCTTAATTCAAGTCCAAGAAAAAACCAAATAGAGAACATAAAAATGCATATTCAATTGATCGGAATCCCGTACCTGAATTTCGAAAGCATAAAATTTTATATTCTAAATTAAATCTGGACCGTACTCTAAGATTTTTTTAGTACACCGACTGTTATTACGAGTAAGTAAAATGTACTCCTAGTATGCTAAATTACCATTGGAGTTCGTTACATAAGTACGAGTATTTGTCGAGATGTCGTTTCGAAATCGAACGTCAGATATTTTTACCGACTTCCAAAAGAAGGAGGTACTGTATTCGGCTGTATGTATTTTTTTTTTTTTTTATATATGTTCACCGATTACTCCGCCGTTTGTGGACCGATTTTCAAAATTCTTTTTTTGTTCGTATGCTTATACTCCCGAGGTGGTCCCATTGTCACCAAATCAGGATCTGATGATGGGATCCCAGGGAAATCGAGGGGAACTCTCAAATTTTATAGGCACACACATTGATTTTCTTATAGTTTCTGAAGCATAAGAGATATTTACGCATAGAAATCATCATCTCATGTTGCTGAGCTGATGATGGAAGGTACTGCGACAGTGAGGAGTTGAGAGCAAATTCTTTCAATAAATAGTTTTTTATTCGAAATCTTACATTCCCCAGGTGGTCCAACTGTCACCAAGTCAAAGTCTGATGAGGGGATCCCAGAGAAATCGAAGGGAACATTCAAATTTTAAAGCACAACAAATGATTTTCATATTTTTACAAAGCAAAACAGACATTT
The DNA here is from genome assembly GCA_911387765.1 of Pyrgus malvae. Lineage (NCBI taxonomy): Eukaryota > Metazoa > Arthropoda > Insecta > Lepidoptera > Hesperiidae > Pyrgus > Pyrgus malvae. Next base: position 17,739,880 of record OU426951.1, on the reverse strand, counting down.
GTGTATAATTATCGTCATATCATGTTGCTGAACTGATGATGGAAGGTACTACGACGGTTAGGAGTTGAGAGCAAATTCTTTCAATAAATGGTTTTTTGTTCGAAATCTTACATTTCTGAGGTGGTCCAACTGTCACCATGTCAAAATTTGATGATGTGATATTAGGGAAATCGAGGGAAACACTGAAACGTAATAGGCACACACATTCTTTTAGTCATATTTTTAACATAATACAAATATTTATGTCTGGTAATTATCACCTGCTGTTGCTTAACTGATGATTGAAGGTACAACTCGTCAACGGTTAGGAGCTGAGAGCAAATTCTTTCTTTAATTTATACGTTCAGGTGGACTGATAGTAGTTTTCTTTCAGACTTTTAGATGGCTATTAGATAAACATGATTATAAAAGGTAAATCTGTTTAAAGTTTAGAAGTTAAGTGAAAATTTTTCCAATTATGCTAATACATACAGAATTATTAAAATTACTAAAAAGAGTGAAATAAATTAAGTTTTTAACAAAAAAATAGAACCGACTTCAAACGGTAAAAAATAAAATTGTTCAGTAGGTACATACTTCTTCTTGCTTATGGTAATGACTCTTAAAACTATTTTTGAAGTCGGGCCCTTAGTGAAATGTCCTGTCTTAGTAAATATAGTGTACCTTTCGTTCTGAATGGGCACCGACTCCAATATAGTTTTAACAGTCATTACCATAAGCAAGAAGAAGTAGGTACTGTCCCACTGTCTGTACTGTCGGTGCCAATTTAGAACGAATGGTACGACATTTACTAAGGGCCCGACTCCAGAAATAGTTTTAAGAGTCATTACCATAAGCAAGAAGAAGTATGTACCTACTGAACAATTTTATTTTTTACCGTTTGAAGTCGGTTCTATTTTTTTGTTAAAAACTTAATTTATGTGTACATTTTTCACACGAACTCGAATAAATTAAGTACTCGAATTAAATCTGTAAAATCAATTTTTAATTTTATAAATTAATGTAAATACTATTGGATGGAAAAGAAATCAACCAGCAAAGTCTGAGCCGTTTTAAACCAACGTATTTCTCGGCGCATTCACGCGTCTTTAAGAGGCCGTATACGAAATTTTGCCGATTGTATTGCTGTAAAAATTACATACATAGTAAATGAGTCACTTTTTACCGCTCTCATACAAAAAATATTAGTAAAAAACATTGTAATTAGTCAATTATGAGTGAAAATGGGCCAGAAATTGCATTTGATTTCGGCAATTTGGAATAATCTTTCATAAAATTAATTTGATATAAATACACTTCAGTTCATATTCAATACGTTTCCTGAAAAAAAAAACAAATTAATAATGAAATTTTGGCGTTAAAAATCCTTGAAATTAATCTACATCTGGCATTATAATTGTTGACGCAAGCTAAAAAAAGTGGCTAATGTATAAGATTATTTATGAAATGATCAGTTATATTGTGTAATGAAACTTATGGAAATACTGTAATTTAACAGCAAAATCTCATGTGTTAAATTCGGTAAATCAGCGAAATCGGCAAAATTTCGTATACGGCCTTTTAAGCGCGTGTAGCTGCGAAGATAGATTTGACATATTCGGGTACCAACGTACCGAATACGCTAGTTATAAACCGCACTTCTTTGGCAGTCTTCGGAAGTAGCAGCGTAACTGCATAACTTTGCGGACAATACTTAAGCTTAACTATTAGGTATTCGGTATCAAAAGTAATGCAATTAAATTAGCAGCCATTATACGCAGCAATTAAAAAGACATTCAAGCAAACCTATTTAGATTGCAGCTAACACTAAAACAGCAAGCATTTTTTGCTTTTTTAATTTATAAAATATTGTGTTAATGTGTGTTGATGCAAGGCAACTTGTTTAACTGAAATGTTGTATGTATTTCAATTTCACACTGTTCAAGGAAATTAGAGAATTTCCCTTCCCACTATTTTATCCGTTACCAAAAGTAATCCAATCTAAATTGTAAGACGCAAAAGAGAAAATAAAAACGAAGAAAGTGTGGAGTCTCTAAATGCAGGCTTATAAATTCTTATTCTGAGTCCATTCGTCTATCTGTCACAGTCATTCTCGAGGTAATGCCACTGAAAAACAAAAGAAATGAGCAGGATTAAAAGCGTCAAAAGCTTCAACAGTTTCATTTCTGGGGTAAGCTGTAGAATGTTTGGTTAAAAGAAGATTACGAACTTTTTACAGTAGCTGGTAGTTTTATTACGTTGAATTAGTAGAAATGGCACTGAAAGCCGGTCCCGCAACTGGGTACCAATCACTCCACGCCAATGTTGGGGAGGCCTGAAGCTTATTCCACCACGCTTCTCCACTCGCAGTCACCAATCTTATTTTGATTAAGCTGCGTAGTCTTTTCTCTGTGTTTGCTTTCTACATTAGCCGCCGGGTCATGCGCGCTTCATAGAATATTCTATCGTGTTATCTTATATCTTTAAATAAGCGATCCAGCTAGGTTTCAATTTTAGAAATTGACGTTTTATCCGTATTCTCAGCGATAATTAACTTAAAGATAAACTGAAAAATATGAATCTTCTTGACCATCTATTTTATTTATTTATTCTTTATGTACCTTAAACAAGTGTACAAAGGTGGACTTAATGCTATGTTCATTCTCTACCAGTCAACCTTTGGGTAGTTAGAGAAACAGCGAAAGGTACTTTATATGTCTAAGAGAAAAACAGCAAACAAAAACAAATAAATTTAATAATAATTGTGGCGTATAACGCCGTCAAATGCCCACCACCAATCGTCGTTCAAACAAAATGACAAGCTGGATTTGAAAGAGCTCTACAAGAATTTCATCAATAAAATTAAGGCTTCTTTTGCTAAGTGGTTACGTAGGCTGACTGCGGAGCTAGAGCCCCGGGTTCAAACGTCAATCAATCATTTTGCTTATTATTTTTTATTTTTTCTAACAAGTTTTTTTAATAAAAATAAAAATCAGATGGCGTTGTTAAGTAACACCAAGCCAATGAGTGTTTTGTTTGAAATTAAACCAAGAAAATCAATCATTTATATCTGAGCGACGCTCGGTAGTCCGGATACTAATAATAATTTAGATAAATTTAGGTAAATGAAAACATTACTAATATTAATGGACAAAAATGCCACTGTTACCTTTTTTAGCTGCTTAAAATTCCAGCTTATTAAAATAATTACTCGTCATCCGGCAAAAAATAACAAAATTTGCTGTTAAAAAAACATTATCAACTCATTGAAGTCCCATTGTTGGGCATGATTCTTCTTCACAATCGGGCCAAGTCACGGACATCTTCAGCGCGATTCGATTGTTAATAAATGGGCGAAAATTTGCCAGAATGCTTGAAACTTTGTGAGAAGTATGTCAGCGTCGTCTTTAATTAACGTCTTCGCAAAGCCTTTTAATTAGTGCTAAAAATTAAAATGGCGTTACACAAAAGTTATAAAAAATAGTTTGCTGAGCAACTCTTTTGATCCTACTGCTCCCCATTGGTCCTATTTGAAGCATTTTCCAATATCTTTATCTTTATAACCAGCACTATTATTGGTTTTTAATTTTATATAAGCTGATCAACATAGTATGTACCTAACATAACACGAATTAAATAATTTGTACCAATATATTGAAATTTATTCAGCGTGCGTCCTGAAGTAATACAGAATTTTAACAACAACTTTTATAATTGTATGTCTATCCAACTTAGTGTAACCTAGCGTGCTGCTAATCGATATGAGGTGAAGTATGGGGTAAAATAATATAACATCGGTCGTTCAACTCAAAATTCCGTGTTCCATGTCTCCGTGCTACGATGCCGCCGAACTGGTGAAATATTTATACTCGTATGTCGGTATTCAGCAAACGGTTGACTGCATGAGTTCGTATGACAAAGGACTATTGTCATCGAAAACGAAAACGCAAGTTTGCTTTGTGTGATTTTGGTGAGTCACTTGCAAAGGAAGCGTATAGAAAGGCTGTATTGAAAAACGACTCTGCATTGTTCGTATGTATATCGGATTCTTTTTTAATTGAATTTTCTGAAGAGGAGCAAAGAAAGAAAAGTTATTTTTTTATCAGTAAAAGTTGTGCCTGTGGCTTAACCAGAGCAAAATATAGCAGATCTTATTGTAGAACGAAGATCCTGAATCTTCAGGCCCTAACCCTACCAGCCCTAACTTCATCAATTAATTCTAGAAACTCCATACTATCGTCCGAATTGACGCATGCACACAGACACCTGTCATTTACACGGCCGCTAAACAATCTTGGAAAGACATTAGGACGCAGTGTCATATTGCACTGTGGCTGAAAATCGAGATTCATAATTTCATTTTAAATTTATTTTTATTTATTTTAAGTGCCGTTTTAAGGCTGATCGGCGTCATGAAGCAATCACCGCCACTTATAAACACGGGCAACGGCGGGCGTAAAGGAGAACTTTTTTTATGAATATATAGCTCAAGTTTATGTAGCAGTAAAATGGATGATTTATGATTTTTTGGAAAAAATCTATAAATATGGTATATCCTTACAGATATATATAGACCAGCCATTGAACTATTTATTTGTAACTAGCGATCCGCCAGCGGCTTTGCATACGTGGACACGGTTTGTGGGTCTCCGTAGGATAAAAAATAGCCTTAGTGATCCAGTCTATATCTCTAACTTTCTTACATCCATTTGAAATACGACATAAGACGATATGGCCATATTAAAATCGCCTTTGATTTTAATATCTTTAGTTTAGCCAGCGGCTTCGACAACGTGGACTCGTTTTAAAGTTTTAAAGGTTCCCGTAGGATAAAAACCTAATTCTATATCCTTTCCCAAGGTCCACTCTATGTTTTTCAAATTTTATCAAAATTGGTTCAGTAGTTAAAGCGGGAAAACGTAGCAGACAGACAGAGATACTTTCGAATTTATAATATTAAATAATTAATTAAAAATAATGATTTAAATGGTAATTAAGTTACTTAAACCTTGTGCTGTAATATATAAAATCCCCTTAGTGGCCTGCCTCTACGCTTGGGTAGGACTCCGGGATCTCCAGTGGAACGCACCGGTGGCCTCCACACGTGATGCCCCAGAACGGGCCGGGAGAGCAAATGTTCTCTCCTTCACCTTCCGATGCTTACGGCGGCATGCGGCCATGCACACATCGCCGTCCTTCCCGAGGCTGCTGGCTGGACGGATCGAGCTAACAACCGAGTTACCGTACTGTCAAAGAAAGGAGCTCTTTGTATAGTGGCTAAACCTTTAGTGTAAGGCTTGACCATTTCGTTACGAGCAAAAAGTCACCTTTATATACGAAACATGTTCCAGTTACCTACCAGTTTGTTTATTAATAAGTACGTATTATAAATTCTACCATTACCTACCTGACAATGTCAGTTGTACTCACACATTATAGCGTGCTTAAAGAAATCGATACGAGCAAAATGGAAATATAATATATGACATCGGTCACTCAACTCGATTTAACTGGTGACATGAATCAGTAATGGAATATAATATTTTGCCTTTGTAAGGTTCTGTGTGGTTCTGTACCTATAAATTAAAATAATGTTATGTTTACTTTCACTTCGACCATGTATGTGTTTTTCTATGTTCTAAGACCCTATTTATACGAACGTGTTTAGTGTCTATTCAAAATTGATATTTGCAGCTATTGAAACAAATGAAAGTCTGAATATATCAGAAACATAAAAAATACCTTCCAATTTATGCTGCATTTCTCGTAAGAGTTAAAATTGTTTTTGATGAACTGTAAGTAAAAAGTAGCAAGGAGCTATAACTGTCTTACAATTAAAGCGAATGCAAAATAGGTCAATTTGACAATCCATCACAGAAAAAATTAAAATTAAAATTGATTCCCGAAGCGAAGGTGTCTATAGAATATTGTAGGGAATCCTCGGTGCAGTAGTCAGAGTACTTCAGAGTAGCTACTATCCAGTTTTTATTTCAGTATTGTGGATATATTTTTGTATTTCTCTAGATATTGTATATTGCGTTCCGTTGTCAAATTTAAATCAGTACTATAAAATACTATAAATAATAAAAATACAATAAGCTTTTTGTTTCTGTGAATATTTCAGCGTATAATTTATTGTTTGATTAACAGTAAGTTTTAACCTGTAGTAGTTATTTTAAATAATTATATTTATTACGATTTATTTGAATATTGTCAATTAAATGTGAGTGAATATTTTGGAAATTCGTATATAATAGCCTACTAATACTAATAGTTGTCTATACACACACACTCTCTTTCTCTCCCCGCAACCCGCAACGTGGTGAAGTAAGATCCAGGCCTCCCGAATATTAATGGGGAGAACGGGTCTCTCCCGTGGAGCATTAAAATGTTTGCAGCCATATAGGTATTAGCAAAAGACTGAATAAAAGCTTTAACTTAGTGGTTTCTATAATAACTTAAGATTCCAAGTATTTGTTAATTGATTTACTTTAACAGTAATACATTTATTCCATATATTAGTAATATAGAGATATACGTTAAATATTATGTTCCACCAATACTGAGAAGTAAAATATAATTATATAGAAATTATAGTGAAAGTATAATTATTTGTTTGTCGGTTTGTCTCCTAAGAATAAAACTGGTTTTTTGTAAAAAGTGGAGGGTGACACAGGCAGAATATGTTAAAAACATAAGTAGTAAGCAAGTAATAATAGCTTTTTAATAAGTTAACTTTTTAGTAAATTAACATTAAAAAAACTGTGATGAAATTGGCCATCCGACTACTAAGCAATAATCAGATTGTTTACAAAATTATCGGATTGTAATTAAAAGTTTTTGTAAGATGATATTGACACGAATTTTCGCTTTTCACGCTAAGAAGCCTTCGTTCTCATTTAATTATTTACGAAGTTATGAAACTTTTACAAAGTCGAAACAGCTCATAAATATTTTGCTTGCTACAAAATTATCCAACATTATAGATCTACTTAATAGCGAAGGCCTTTCTTGTGAATTCATTTCATTATAAATCTAATTACATATTTTAGTATATAGTAGAGCTTGATTGTTTTGGCATAATAAGTAATATTGCCTCACTTCTTTCTTGTAACATGAGTGATTCTGAATCAAAGTAGAGTAGAAAAAAAACTTAAATGTACCTACTTTAATTAAACATAGAAACTATAAGATTATTTCGACATTCTTTCAGATTATCAACGATCAAATTTGAAGCTATCCAAAATACGCAGACGCTACAAGGTTATTTTGCATGTGTAAGTAATCACATTATCTCCACTAGAATCAACAGATATTGTAACGATGAAAATGAGTATTTCGATACTGGGGTACTTTCCTGTCGAGCTTCGTGGGTTCTACCACCTATAAATTAGATAATTAAGAATGCAATATTTTAATTTTCATTAGTAACTTCACGTTTGGTTCTTGTTTAAGTAATTAGTCACTCGGTCTTAACTTCGTTTGTGCCGAGACTTGTGGCGGATAGCAATCATGTTTCATTAATATAGCGCTTCGCTCCTTGAATTAACGACTCATTATTATATCAAATTTGTATAGAGGTATGTACTTGGCTGAGGCTGGCAGTTAGGTCATCCGATGGCCGAACAACAATGACAAACATCAATTATATATTAACCCAGTATGTTATTAAACTATTTCATTTCATTCTTTCAAGCCGCCCATGAGGCCTTATCATTGCTCCCTTATTAGTATGTGCTTATGTATAATAAATAGAATCAGGCGTTATTTTGCGGAACTCCATTGTTATAAATTTATGTAAAAACTACTTTGCAACAATCCGCAATCAGAACGTATGATGGTGTATACTTTTTTCATGCAATAGCACCTCCCTCCCATATATGATACATGCATATGCAAAAATAAAAAATATACACCAACATACGTACCACCACCAACACGTGTTTCTTTGTCCCTGTCGCACCTGTTTCGTGACTCTACGACGGTTACTCGCAAAGTTTGCGAGTAACCTAAATTTATAATTTGGTCTTATATAATTAAATCACTTAATGAAAACACACAGTTTATCTGTAAGTATGTCTTATAATTCTATTGTTCAATCAATATTTTACGCGTCTTCACTAAAGCTAAACATACCTCAGGGTATAATTTGGCATACATTTGTGACTGTCATTATAATGTTTAAAAATTAAGTTTTTAACAAAAAAATAGAACCGACTTCAAACGGTAAAAAATTAAATTGTTCAGTACCTACTTCTTCTTGCTTATGGTAATGACTGTTAAAACTATATTGGAGTCGGTGCCCATTTAGAACGAAAGGTATACTATATTTACTAAGACAGGACATTTCACTAAGGGCCCGACTTCAAAAATAGTTTTAAGAGTCATTACCATAAGCCGGAAGAAGTAGGTACTGAACAATTTTATTTTTTACCGTTTGAAGTCGGTTCTATTTTTTTGTTAAAAACTTAATTTATTTCACTCTTTTTAGTAATTTTAATAATTCTGTATGTATTAGCATAGTTGGAAAATTTTTCACTTAACTTCTAAACTTTAAACAGATTTACCTTTTATAATCATGTTTATCTAATAGCCATCTAAAAGTCTGAAAGACATACTATCAGTCCACCTGAACGTATAAATTAAAGAAAGAATTTGCTCTCAGCTCCTAACCGTTGAGGAGTTGTACCTTCAATCATCAGTTAAGCAACAGCAGGTGATAATTACCAGACATAAATATTTGTATTATGTTAAAAATATGACTAAAAGCATGTGTGTGCCTATTAAGTTTCAGTGTTTCTCTCGATTTCCCTAATATCATATCATCAGATTTTGACATGGTGACAGTTGGACCACCTCAGGAATGTAAGATTTCGAACAAAAAACCATTTATTGAAAGAATTTGCCCTTAACTCCTAACCGTCGTAATACCTTCCATCATCAGTTCAGCAACATGATATGACGATAATTATAAACAAAGTTCGTTTTGCTTTGTATATATATGAAAATCATTTGTTGTGCTATAAAATTTGAATGTTCCCTTCGATTTCTCTGGGATCCCCTCATCAGACTTTGACTTGGTTACAGTTGGACCACCTCGGGAATGTAAGATTTCGATTAAAAAACTATTTATTGAAAGAATTTGCTCTCAACTCCTCACTGTCGCAGTACCTTCCATCATCAGCTCAGCAACATGAGATGATGATTTCTATGCGTAAATATCTCTTATGCTTCAGAAACTATAAGAAAATCAATGTGTGTGCCTATAAAATTTGAGAGTTCCCCTCGATTTCCCTGGGATCCCATCATCAGATCCTGATTTGGTGACAATGGGACCACCTCGGGAGTATAAGCATACGAACAAAAAAAGAATTTTGAAAATCGGTCCACAAACGACGGAGTAATCGGTGAACATATATAAAAAAAAATACATACAGCCGAATACAGTACCTCCTTCTTTTTTACCGACTTCCAAAAGAAGGAGGTACTGTATTCGGCTGTATGTATTTTTTTTTTTTTTATATATGTTCACCGATTACTCCGCCGTTTGTGGACCGATTTTCAAAATTCTTTTTTTGTTCGTATGCTTATACTCCCGAGGTGGTCCCATTGTCACCAAATCAGGATCTGATGATGGGATCCCAGGGAAATCGAGGGGAACTCTCAAATTTTATAGGCACACACATTGATTTTCTTATAGTTTCTGAAGCATAAGAGATATTTACGCATAGAAATCATCATCTCATGTTGCTGAGCTGATGATGGAAGGTACTGCGACATTGAGGAGTTGAGAGCAAATTCTTTCAATAAATAGTTTTTTATTCGAAATCTTACATTCCTCAGGTGGTCCAACTGTCACCAAGTCAAAGTCTGATGAGGGGATCCCAGAGAAATCGAAGGGAACATTCAAATTTTAAAGCACAACAAATGATTTTCATATTTTTACAAAGCAAAACAGACATTTGTGTATAATTATCGTCATATCATGTTGCTGAACTGATGATGGAAGGTACTACGACGGTTAGGAGTTGAGAGCAAATTCTTTCAATAAATGGTTTTTTGTTCGAAATCTTACATTCCTGAGGTGGTCCAACTGTCACCATGTCAAAATCTGATGATGTGATATTAGGGAAATCGAGGGAAACACTGAAACGTAATAGGCACACACATTCTTTTAGTCATATTTTTAACATAATACAAATATTTATGTCCGGTAATTATCACCTGCTGTTGCTGAACTGATGATTGAAGGTAAAACTCCTCAACGGTTAGGAGCTGAGAGCAAATTCTTTCTTTAATTTATACGTTCAGGTGGACTGATAGTAGTTTTCTTTCAGACTTTTAGATGGCTATTAGATAAACATGATTATAAAAGGTAAATCTGTTTAAAGTTTAGAAGTTAAGTGAATTTTTTTCCAATTATGCTAATACATACAGAATTATCAAAATTACTAAAAAGAGTGAAATAAATTAAGTTTTTAACAAAAAATAGAACCGACTTCAAACGGTAAAAAATAAAATTGTTCAGTACCTACTTCTTCTTGCTTATGGTAATGACTCTTAAAACTATTTTTGAAGTCGGGCCCTTAGTGAAATGTCCTGTCTTAGTAAATATAGTGTACCTTTCGTTCTGAATGGGCACCGACTCCAATATAGTTTTAACAGTCATTACCATAAGCAAGAAGAAGTAGGTACTGTCCCACTGTCTGTACTGTCGGTGCCAATTTAGAACGAATGGTACGACATTTACTAAGGGCCCGACTCCAGAAATAGTTTTAAGAGTCATTACCATAAGCAAGAAGAAGTAGGTACTGAACAATTTTATTTTTTACCGTTTGAAGTCGGTTCTATTTTTTGTTAAAAACTTAATTTATGGAAGTCGGTAATTACTTAATAGCCGCCATTTGAATATAGCGGATGTTACAAAATGGTCATTTTTCATTTCAATATTTCAACCTTTATAAATATGGGGGTGGAACGAAACTAAATTTCGAATTTAATATTCGTCGTTTAAATTATAAAGTATAAATGAAAAAGTTTCTTGGAAGGTTAAATAAGTAGTTTTTCAACTGCATTCCATTTTTTATACATTAGCTACAAATGTTTCAAAGGGCAGTAATATAAAATTCAGCATTTTTTGTCGTGTATAAACATTCAGGAAGTCATAAATTTTTATACAGTTTACTCTACCGTTAATAATAGTAAAAGTACTAGTTTATCAAGTAGGTAATGAAAAATTTTACGTGCCTATTTCACCTTGAAACCATTTTTCACATAAATTTCGGTAATCGGCGGAAAGGACGAGCGATAAGAACGGAAAATTAAAGTGTGGAGAGCAATTTGTGGGGCCCACAAATTATTCCTGCCATCTGTTCTCTTGCTATTAAAGCTTTCAGTTTAAGGTTATAAGTTGTTTGATAATATAACACTTTAACAAAATCGAAGTTTCATTCCTTTAGAGTTGTTACAGACTAGCGTGTTTTCTTGCGCGAATTCGATCGTGTTAGCATACGTCCGTGCACGCGCTACTTTTTGCGATTCAAAAAACTATACGCGCATACATGGGCGTATTCCAGCAATTTCGCACACATGCTAAACTGTGTAGGGATCACATTTATCACGGCTAACTCATACGGGCTTTTCAGCGCATCAAAGCTTTTACGAAATTCATAATAATGGCAAAGCGTTAAACAAACCACATGAGCGAAATAAAAAAATGCTTCTAAAATACTGGTCTGAAGCCGCCCGTTTCACATATATGTATAATTTTATTGTATTAACTTGTAGAAAGAAAGGGCTGCAAAATAGTAACAAACCTTTATTTCATAATAATTGTTGCTTTGTTGCTTGAATATTATGTTTTCTGAGAAATACCTAGCGTGTACTACTACGCTAGGTATTTCTCATCATCGGTCAAGATGCGGTTGCCGGTCATGCATAATTATATATATTTACACCTTGATGTTTAAATGTAAACGCATTAAAATTTCTTTTAATATACATACATATCATTGTAAAATAAAGTATGTAGTCGGCTTCAAAACATGTATTCGAATAATTATAATTATTTCGTTAATAAGTGGACGCAGTTTTTACACGATTTTACTTGTAATGCTTACGTAGTTATGGAACAGTTAGTCTATTTCATAGTTTTAAGGCCTTGTTTATTTATTTTGTAATGTTGATATCAGTCAGAAAACCTCATAGGTATTTGGTTGCTGCTAGCTGTTCGAATATGTATCGATAGATAGACGCGGACACATTCCCTTGTGTATTTTAGATCAAAAGGAAACAATAGGTACGAGCTGCAGGATTACGGCAGACACAAGAAGGCCTATGTTTCAAAACAAGTACACAGAAAGGTTCTTTTGTTCTCCCGTAGAATTGCTAAACAAAAGAAGATCTGAGTCTTCGCTATCAATCTATCAATACCAAAAGAGTAGACTGATTACTTCTGTTTGTACAATCTAATACGTTTAAGCGAGCGATTCTTGTAAATACCTATATACCTATAATTTTAAACTCGAAAACGGCTTAATCAATTTTCATGGAATGAAAACATTGGGTTTCGGGGATGATAGATTGATCCAGCTAGGTTTTATTATTAGAATTTGACGTTTTATTTGAATTTTCATCGATAATCAACTTAAATAGGTATAAACTGAAAAATATAACTCTTACTGACATCTATTGGGAGAATATTAATAATATTGTGGCACGTCTTCAAACGTTCAAACTTCAAAGGCAAGCGCTCCTTGTATTGTGCTTCCGCCAATTCGCCGTTCAAAAAAATGACAATGTCTATTTGAAAAAGCTCTATAAAAATTTCGTAGATGGAATTATAGCTTCCTTGGTCGAATAGTTACGTACTCGTATGCTGAATGCGGAGCTAAAGAGTATATTAAAATACAGTAGTCAAGTCTACAAAATTCATCCGTCTATAAGGATAGATAAAATTCGATTTGTTTGCGTTGAATTGGAAACGATTTATAAAGATATCAATCTGTTGCTCCGATGTTAACGCACCACTGGTTCTCTATTCAATACGGTGCTGAAACAATATTTTACGTTCACTATTTACATATATCTACAAAAAGGATTGACAATATTATTTATAAGTAGATCAATAAAATTATTGGCATCAGGTAAAGTGTTTATGCGACGATTAGGTACACATGCAACAGAAACAGAATATATTCAAAACAAGTTAACCCGGCAGTCGTTGTTCTGCCTTAGAGCATAAGTAATTATAAAGTTTAAGGTACTCAAAGACATATTAAACATAAGCAAAATCTTTAATTAAAATTATGAGAAAATCAAGATCCCTTTATATAGAAAATTCTTAAAGTACAACGAATCATCCTTATGAGTTTTTATATTACTGTCAGAAATTTTTATTAAAGATCAAGTCTTAGTTATGACACCGCAAAATTGACAATGGCAATATGGTAAAAATACCATGATGCGATTCGAAAGCAGAAAAAAAGAAATGACACACACCTCGTGTCATATATAAAAGCACGAACAACAAAATATGGGAGTTTTGGCGGGAAGTCTGAGGGAACAAGTTGTGCTCTTGTTATATTTTCATTTTCTTAGTATATTTTTGAGTTATATCGGATAAAGTTGATGGCATTTTGCTCGATATAGGTTAATGACAGTACACACGAACATGTTTTTTCGGCTTGCCTCCAAAATTCCATCGGACATGTTCTGGTAAAGTAGCCATCACTTTACTTGAACATTTGACTGACTAGACTGACTGATACATGACGACTAACTGATTTTTTTCTACGACTACAGTGATGCAAAAATTTTACTTGACGCTGGCGATATGCACAGAGTTTGCGACGCCATTATAAAAATTGAAAAAAAAATAAAAAATAAATATGATTTTTGAGTTTTTGGTGGGAAGTTGGAAAGCACATGTGGAGCACAAATTGTGCTTTCCGACTTCGCCTAAAATAATAATAAAACAGGAGCACCTGTTTTATTTTTATTTTTATGGTGTATTTTTGAGTTATAACGGATAAAGTTGATGGCGTTTTGTTTAATGTAGGTAAATTACAGTGCACGAGTGTTGTGAAATAAAATAATAGTAGGTACGAAAACATTTTTTTCGGTTTACCTCCAAAACTCCATCGGACACGAGCTGGTAAGTAGCCATCGTTTTACTTGAACTACTGACTGACTAGACTGACTGATTACTGACAACTTATTTTTTTTTCTATGACCACTGAGTGATGCAAATATTATACTTGATACACACACGCACAGAGTTTGCGATGCCAATATAAAAAAATGAACAAATGATTGACAGACCGTTTATATGGAAAAATTAAATGATTTTAATATTTATAAAATTGAGATTTTTATCATATTTTAATACTTATTTTCCTATTCCCGTCCAAGACTAATCCAAAAACACAAAAATCATAAAAATTCTTCCAATCGTTCTTGAGTGGTGTAAGTAACACGACTTTATTTTATATATTTAAAATGCGTGTGAGTACTAATAATCTGCATTAGTTATGTATGGTCTACATCTTATTTTGATCCAAGATAGTCTATACTAATATTATAAAGAGGAAAGATTTGTATTTTTGTATGTTTGTATGTTTGTAATGAAACTCAAAAACTACTGTTCCGATTTCAAAAATTATTTCACCATTAGAAAGCTACATTCACCCTGAGTAACATAGGCTACTTTTTACCGCGGGAAAATGCTTCATTCCTACGTGAAAACGGGTAATAGGGTCAACGCGGTAGAAGCAACTGGCTAAGCGCTTATGATTTTAATATAGCAATGAACCGTGGAATAGCACATAGGTTATTTTTTATCCTACGGGGACCCATTAAACGGGTCCAAGCGGGCGAAGCCGCTGGCGGAAGGCTAGTCAGTTATAAAGGGTTTAATTTATCATCAACACAGTTCAATACAAACAAAACAAACTGTGTTTTTCCGCAGCCTTTTGACTGCTTTTGGCGCGAACGTCAGCAAACAGAACAAAATTAAATGATTTTCAGTTTTGATTACTTCGACGCGCGACGGCATTTTGTAGCTGACAATTCCATTAAACTTGTCTGTAGCTCCAAATTCATACAAATCAAAGAGCTGCTGAACGAATGAAATATTGTATTGGAATTACGGATTTCCCATTTGGCTGAATCTGTTTGAGTTTTGATTGTGGTTTTAAATACAAATTTTAAGCGAAAGCAGATAAGAATTGACAACCGTGTGCCGCCGGACTGCCAATCAAGGGTCCCGGGTTCGATTACCGGCGAGTCAGAAATTGCAATGATGGGTTCCAATTCCTGTTCTTGGTCTGGGTTCATGTCTTTATGTGCGTCAACACGACATAGGGAATCCTAGTCACAATACAAAGAGTGACTTTCTTTCTACTTTATGTCTATTGTGTCCTAGTGTAGGGTTATGAGTATGTGGATATGAATAATATTTAGAGTATGAATTTTTACTTTAGGTCCATAAAATGATAGTATTTCAATGATAAAATAATATATTAAATGATGTTTCTAAGTTCACTTAATGAAAAGGCCGCATGGTGTAAACAAGGCGGACTCATCGTTGAGAGTCATTGTTGATTCGAGATGTGGTATCTTATTGATGTCAGGCTATTCACGAGGTATCTGGGTCACCTTTAGTCTTTTCATTATTAATTAGATACCTTGTTTGCTTACTACAAATATGTTGCATGGAGAGATATAATTCTAAGGATGGAATTGTAACATTTAATGCAGTATTGCGCACATTTAAATTATTATTGTAAATGGCTGTTTTAGTCATGGATCGCCTTCTATAAATTGCTATAAGCTTGGAGTATGCAATATTTTAGGAATTCAATATAATATGTAGATAATATGAGATCCGATATGTTTTATAAACTGAATCTACCGAAAGCAGCTTAGATGACTTATTATTCGACAGAGGCGTAATTCTAGAATTCTCTTGGTTCTGTATTCTATTTTACATGATCCAACTTCTCCTCAATATTTAAAGGAAAACTTTCACTACCTCTGTTCATCTCATGACAGAGGCTTACGTTCTTCCAATAATCTAAAGCTCGACATTCCTTCACATAAAAGTGACTTCTTCCGATACTCTTTCACAATTCAGGCTATACTACTGTGGAACACCCTACCTGAGACCGTTCGTAAAGCTCCAAGTAAGAGTGTCTTCAAGAGACTTGTTCGAGACCATTTCTTGAGTACTAACTGAATCATTTGAATATCAGTTTTTCTCTCAATCTCAATATATTTTATTTGTTTGACATAGAATAAAAATATGTATGTTTATATATATATATATATATATATTATGTATATACTATGTATGCTAAGTATATATTTGTATATATATCTTATGTATTATATATTATATTTATTATTATATAGTTTATAATGTAGTAAGTATGCGCCTACCACAAGTTTTCCATATCACCCAGGGTTGGCTGGGAGAGAATGCCTTTAGGCATTAAGCACACCCTTGTATCCTTAGAATAAGGTTATACTTAAATAAATAAATAAATAAAATAAAATCTTTGTCGAAAACATTTTGACCCGGCTTAGAGTATTTGTTAATGTCACGAGTGACTATTCATCCAATTTTAAAACGTTTGTGAAACATTATAATTTTACCTCAATCACAGTATAAAACATATATCTATAATGACGAAGCTATTACAGCACAATTAGTCTTTTAATTAACAACCTAGTACTAGCGACGCCGTTTTACTCGAATCATCGATCTGAGTGATATTCAAGTGATCAATCAAACAGGTTGGCAAATGACACAACGGCTTGAATGATATTTTGCTAATCCATCAAACACCCACACGCATATGAAAATGGCTTGGTTCGATAACGTTTAACGATGCACTTAGCTAAACCGTCAAATTAAAAAAAAATCTTATATCTTGCGCTGGAAATCGCAATATTTCTGATAATTTCCTTATGTATTATGTTTACACAAGAAACAAAACTGTGAAAGTATGTTCGGACCAAAAAAGGTGATAATTTTAAAACTCAAATACTCGGACCTCAAGGTCCATAAATTTTTTCATTAAATGTATATTAATTAAGGTATTATAATCATCGATCAGGTCTCAAGGGCTGGTGAATCAACATAACGAGGCTAGAGATGAAAATCAAATTGACGCTGGATGTATCTGTTTCAATTTTAACTGCTTAAACAGATAAAACTTATTTTTCTGTTTGTTCTTTGATAAGTAGGTACTTAGATTTATGTTTATTTTCCAGCCGACAATTATCACGGTACATTTTTAGGAAGAGCCCTACTAGTTTCGAACCTGAACAAGGGCGCTTGTCTAGCGACCGCCCGAGACGGCTCATGAAGAAAGACTTCGTTGAGGGCCGAAAATAGTGTAAGCCATCTAAAATGTACCCTACAAACCGTTGGCTGTACATAATCATGTTTAGTTATAATCACGATTCGTTATATAATAAAGTACCGTGATTTATTCTTAAGGTTTGAAAGTTGGAACTTATTACTTCACGACACTTTATTTTCACTAGCCTTGAATTCTTTATTCATTTCAGTTTGATTTTCATAAAGGACTAATTGAGAACGTTTTAATTAAGTAACGTCAGAGCAACCTATGATTCTGTATTTCGTATAATACATAACAGTATATTAAATTAATGAAGCGTTTAAATACACAATTAAGAGTGTTGACAAAATTAGGTATATCGGATTATGTCGTGATTTTAAATTTTTTTTTATTATCACCTTCAATAAATATTATTATCGTAAATGTTACCATTCAGAGCTGCTTGTATATTTATAGGTAAATCGGTTTATTAACCCTCCATTTGTCGCGCTTTTTTTATGACGGTTCGCGACGCACGGGTTCATTTTGTCATTATTTTTATGTTTTGCATTTGGATAGGACTACATAGAAATAAAAATTAAAAGATACTGCAAATCAGATATCTTTGTATATTTAAAATTACTGAAAGTAATGGGAGTTACATTTTTTTCTTATTTTCTCACTCAGTCGTCTTAATGTCAACTTAACAATAAGTAATAAGAAAACAATAGACATCTTTTACTTTTTATGTAATATCAATGAATTAAAAATGAAAACTGATTATAAATCAACTGCAAAATGTTAAAAATATATTTTTATACCTCCAAGTGAACCCTAACCATTTCTTTGGACACAATCGGCGCAGAAGGCTTTGGCATAATATGGACAAATGTTATCTTGGCAAAAAAATAAATTAACTTGAATTTCCTAAGTATACATCTTGGTAATACCAGGTCACTTACCAGAAAGCATTGATAATTCAATGCTTTCTGGTAAGTGACGCTGAGCATCATCAGGAGACGATGTCCTGAAGAGAAGGTATAAAACGTTGAATGCATTGCTTCAAATCACGAGGTAATTCAAATGTATATGTTTTTAACTTTCACCTGGATGTTGTTTAATGAGCTGATTGGATCTAGTATTATGCTGTCTCATTCTGACACTTTGTGTGTAAAGAGTCTTCCTTCATTTGCAAATGACTTGCAAATTTTATTTTGACGTCACTGATAGATTGGATTATCATGCTCATAATGATGAAAGAGGAAGATGGATATTCACTAACTTCTTCCGGATAAATTTCCATTTTGTTTCTCGTCCTCTACACCACCAATAATCTCCTAATTTCTTCTTCCAACCATTTAAGTATATACAGAGTAAACTCTGTATATCGGCAGGTAATGTATGATAGATAAATCTATCATACATTTTACATACAAATGTAACAAATATTCTGCAACAATATATAAACACAACAACAATCGAAGAACTATGAAGTTCATAGTAAAATTTTACTTACGCCATTCGTCGCGTGGGGTCTTTCAGAGCCCTGCGCAGAATCACGCACAGTAAGCATGATGAGTTTCAATAGCGTGATTGAGAACCATAATAATTTTAGGGAGGCTACCAAAAATAAGAGATCCGTTAACTTATTCTAAGAATACCTTTTTTGCAATTTTCTAAAACCTGGGCTTTGAAAGACCCCACGCGACGGATTGAGGGTTGATTAAATTATGAAAACAAGTTCCCCGGTCTATGAAGTTCCGTAATTCTCTCGAAGAATAGATATGTTTAAATAATTACTATAGTATCTATAACATATATTAAAATAAATCTATGTATTCACAAACGTCCTTAGAAGCTCTAATTCTAAGACAATGGTTGTTGTGACATTTATTTAAATACACGTATATTAGGTAAAATTAAGTAGCCCCAAATATACGCCCAAAGATATTTTGAGTTCAGAAGCTATGCTTTATGAAATTTTGTTATTATACTCAAATCTGGACGTAAAAGTAAGTGTAAGTAAAATAACGAAAAACATTTTGCTTTTATAGATAGAGCTATGACTTGAAAAGTTGGAGATGTTACAAAGGGCTCTTTCATTAGTTATCTATTCTGTTTGGCGTATAATTATAAACGGTAACAAATGAGTTACTAACGCAGCAATCCTGAACGAGGGAAAACTGCTGATGATAAACCCTCATTACGCAGAAGTCTAGTGGTTTTGCGTAATTTACGAGACTTACAGACATATAGTGATTTCATTATTAAGGGGCTTTACTCGAATTCTGTATATACATTATAAACGGCAGTTATAGACAGCTTAGAAAGTTAGTGTTCCAGTTCAATGTGCGCATAACTCTGACGAGGAAAATTTATATTTCCCACTCTCAGTCAGAACGGGTGGGCCTTAGTCCCTGTAGCTTCGGGTATAAGAATAGAGCTACGGTATCCCCTGCTCAACATAAGAGGTGACTAAAAGGGGGCTTCGGTGGTTGTGAGCGGTGAGAGTGGGACCTCGATCCGTTCAGCCAGCGGCCCCGGGAAGGACGGCGGTGTGTTCGTGGCTGCATGCCGCCGTAAGCTTCGGAGGAATATTTTTAATACCTTAAAACAAAGTCATAATTTTACTCTGACAGAATGTAATTATGACTGCACGCTATATAAAGTTATTGCTGAAGTTTCAAATGCTCAAGGGACAAAAACTTTGAACAACTTTAATTAAAAGGTGTGAACAACGAATGAACAAAATTAAGAATATTACAGTAAGTGCTTGGGTTTGGTTATTACTGTGTCTAGACGGATTTATTATTCATTCACATAAGTGTTAACTTGATTTGGAAGGTAAGATATCACAGTAAGAATTGTATAAAGTACCAAAAATTGTAAAGTACCTTGTTTTCTGATGCTATTTCATTTATGTTCTTGTATATTGTTTATTTTCAGATAAGAAAATTAAATTGTTGCAGGGTAATTGATTTTTTTAGCAGCGATGGCCGAGTAGTAAAAAAACCGCGGTCTTCGACGCGACCGATCCCAGGATCAAATCCTCGGCTCGCACCTCTGACAAAGAAATTTGTAATGTGCGAATTTATCGCTGCTCCACGGTGATGGAAAATATCGTGATATATCATTGATTACGATGTTCTCCATCGCCGTGCATGCCTGAGAGAAATTCATAATTTCTCGAAAGCATGACGTCCACCAATCCGCACTTGGTCCAGCGTGGTGGACTATGGCCTAAATCCCTCTCAATTGTGTGAGAAGGAGACCTGTGCCCAGCAGTGGGACATAAAAAAAGGTTGAAAAAAAATTGATTTTCATATTGTTGCAATTTTAAGAAATTGGAATGCTTATAATATAATTATTTAACACCCAGACAGACTATAATGACTTACCGTCAACGGAATCCTGATATAAAATGCAATTAATATGAAAGCGACCTTAATTTAAAACGTAAATATTTATGTTCTGTCGTAATTGAAAAATTTTGTTTAAAAATTCAGATGAACCTATAACAGTCCAATCTTATGATGACGAAATGTTATGTAATTTGACAGATTGATTTATATTATCATTACATGCCGACCTAGTAATGTCACGTTAATAATATACTGAAAAGAAAATAACAAATAAATAATTTTAACATCACGATTACTTTGAACAGGAATAATCGCCAACATAGTATGACATTTGTGCTCGCAGATGACAAATGGAAACGCATGGATTACTAAATGTGCATAAATCTGTGAACCAAGGCTAATGTACCAAACTATTATTTAGTCTGGGCTGAGACGTGGAAGTTGGCGAGTAATAGGAGCAAACAGTATTGTCACTGTCACCATTACCTATTTAAATATGCATAGAAGTGCGTCGGTCCATCGTTTGGTTTCAATCTGGGCGTGTGCCAACCGACTCAGATGCCAATAACATCTAATAAACGGGTCGGAGTTTGCTGTGACGATTGTCAACGAATGTTTGACGCTAGAACCGTTAAATCGTACATAATTAACGGCGCGTTTGATACTAAAAGCTATTCAATTGCTCTGCGTATTGCCAACGTGAACTGCGATGACAAGTCATATCGGATGATTCAACGTTCTAACAGAATGGGTAATGCATAACTATGCATTACCCATTTACTCACATAGTTATGCAACATAACTATGTGAGTAAAATGTAATCTTTATATTATTTTAAGGATACAGCAACGCAAGATTATTTGTGCATGTAATGTATAAGATTTCCATGTGTACCACTCAACTATTTATTTTAGGAAATATAATTGTGATATTTTTTTTCATACAATTTCTTATACCTTGAGTAATAATAACACTCAGTTTGTTATTGATATGAATAATACCGAATGACAAGCGCGTAGAATTGTGTTTTGAGAGCCGGGCAAGGTACTTACCAATTACTGAGTCGAAAATATAGATACAATAAAATATAAAATATAAATAGGCTTACGACACTGTCTGTTGGCTAGGAAATTTTCAGGAAACTTCATAATCTGTTTAGGGCCATATTATCATAAGAAAGCTTTAAAGCGTTCTTCGAAGATCTCAGGCTTTGAGTTGAACGGCTTACAAGTAAGAATAGTAGACATCCCGAAGAACTTAATTTCTTTTACATACATACCAAGAGTTTTTTTTGAAGAAGCTTTTATCCTCTCGAAAAACTCATTGATCTATGGTGATATTGGAACAAGATCATACACAAATTTTATAGCAGCCATATTATCATAAAAAGCACAAAAGTTTTTTTGCGAAGATCTCATACTTTGCGTTGAATTGTGGGCTGCAACCCTTTTTGCATCCTACTGCTGGGCACGGGTCTCCCCAATTATTATTGGGGAGACATGGAGCTTACTCCAACACGCTGCTCCAATGCGGGTTGGTGGAGATGCGGGTTATTGGCCAACCATAAGGCCTCAGGCTAGGTTTACGAAGACTGTTATCTATCGATAATAACCGGGACGAATGGCTTAACGTGTCCGTTTGTTTAGTTAGGCTGAATGAGCGAACCTGAGTCGTTCCAGAGTTTTTAATTAGAACATTTGTTTCCGTACCAACGAAACCGTATTTAAAACTCCGTTAGCAAAACACCATACTCGGACTGTTTCAATTTGAATAAGAATAGTTAATATTATCATTAGGTAAATGTAATAGTCATTGTAGCTTCGAGATTAAGAATAGAGCTACGGTATCCCCTGCCTGATCGTAAGAGGCGACTAAAACGGGGCTTCCGGGGTTGCGTACGGTGAGAGTGGGAGCTCGTGGGCGTGGCCGCATGCCGCTGTGAGTGCTTGAGGGTGCAGGAGAGCTTATCTGCTTTCCCGTACTGAGGTGCCGCGCGTGGAGGACCGGTGCGTCTCAATGGAGATCCCGAGTCCTCCCCAAGCGCAGAGGCAGGCCACCGAAGGGGTTTTAGTGCGATACAAATCCCACATAACCCGGTATCTTCTCCCAACCTTTTCAAGGTTCCCAGATACCAAAAAAATGGTAAATGTAATAAGATTTGCTTTTTTCTTAATAAAAGTAATACAAAAAACTAAACGGACTTCAAATATCTGACAACTAAAGAGGAACAAATCCTTGTTTTTAAACTTATACCAACGAATTTGGAATTGTGCCCTTAGCATAAGAATAAATAATAACGCATATTCTTATGTCATTAGTAAAAATTGACTAGGTACTTTTTGTTCTAAATGGTCATCAAATCCAAAATTGTCGTCGTATGTTAAAAAAATATAATATTTTTTTTCCTCTTCAGTTGATAGGCATTTGAATACAGTATTTTTTTTTAAATTACCTTTATAACAAAAGAACGCGCTAAGCTATTATGATATTAAATTTTGCTTTATAATGACACACACACACAAAATTACGACAGTATTTCCCGGAATCATTTCCCTACGGATTAGTTCCGTCAAGATCACGATCAAGTGCGCCGCTGACAAGGTTATAGCGAACGCGAGGCGACAGATGGCTGAGTGCCGTAACACCGCGCTTCTGCCCCAAGTAGCTCCACGTTGATTTATTATGATGCAATTTATCACCCTTGATCGTTTGTTTAGTAAGGCTGAATGAGCGAGCTCAACTCGTTGTGGATTTTTTATTTACACCATTTGTTTCTGTACCAACGAGACCGTATTAAAATCCGCTATCTATTTACTCGTACCTATTTTTTTTTGAATAAAAGTAGTACGAGCACTCAAACAAAGTACCCAAGAACTATTGATTGCCGACCAATATTATTGATAGACGACCCGCGTGGCGCGATGGTTGCCGTTGGTCATGCCGGACTGCCAATCGAGGGGTCCCGGGTTCGATTCCCGGCGAAACAGAAATTTGAATGATGAGTTTAAATTTCTGTTCTCGGTCTGGTGTTTGTGTTCCTGTCTTTGTATGTGACTATGGCACCCATGACACAGGGTATTAATTACCTTATTGTGGGGCTATGAGTGTGTTACGTTTAAAAAAAAATTGCGCTAGTATTTCCTGGGTTTAGTTCCTTATGGATGAGTTCCGTCAATATCACAATTAAGTGCGCCGCTGACAAGTATTATAAATGCAAGAGAAACTCTGTCTGTGTGAGAGTGCGTGTGTATGTATGAATCTGATACACTGATATGATTTAACGCCTAAAGTACCAATCCAATTTTGATGAACTTTGGTGCACAGATAGAGTGGACCTTGAGAAAGGACATAGAGTAGTTTTAATCTCGAAAAATGCACTGTTTCCGTGGGATAGTCCATACATCCATATTTTTTCTTTATTTACTTTACTTCCATACCTTTTTTCTGTGATATGTGGATGACACAGATAAGGAATTATTTTGGAGTCTTAATGTGAAGCGAAGGCTTTCGTAGTTTTAATGAGCCTTGGTGGTGGTGCGCCAGAGACGTCTTGTATGCGATGTGTGAAACATGAACCAAGACTATTCTATTTACAATTTTTGCATATATTTTTAAATCGTCTTTGTCAAAAACAAAAAGTAAGATAACTTTGTTACAAATATTTTCCGAAGTAATTTTAGCCTGGAGAATTTTCTACGTCGCTTAAGTAGATCGGGTCACTGTTTTAAATTGTGTACGGATATAATAATACTCCGTCAAGATTACGACGGAGCTGACGAGTTTATTTCGAGCATCGAGGGTTAACAGACCGTGTGGTGTTGATCGATATAACATCGCATTTTTCGCCTCACTGTGATTTATGATGATGTGTTATAAATATCTAAAATTGTTCAGTGTATTATTTGTAGGTGTAATCATCGATGGCCCCGCAACTGATAAGAAATAAAATAAATAATAATAAAAATAACGTTTCACACTCATAACCCTACACACACCGGGTCGTGGGTATCATGGAAACACACAAAGATATGAACACAAACATCCAAACCGAGACTATTCTCGAGGATGAGTTTTAGTGTCTATACCTTTCGATTTCTGCTTCCCCGGGAATCGAATCCGGGACCTACTATTGACAGCAGTATGGTAACCACGGGTCATCAAAAATGCATGCAACCTACAAAACAAATTAAAATATGTAGCGAGGAAATAATAATCAAACCTTAGCTAAGAGTCCTAAATATATTGGGGGGTTATATAATATAATGATAAGATCGGACGAGGTTACCTGTAACTGATGTCCGATCTTCATTATACGAGCATCTCATCCGAAGTGATCACTTTAATTACTTACTTGTAGTCGTGCTTATCTGGACTACTACGCTGCACAAAGTTTAAAAATAAAAAGGAAAAAACCTCTTCACTCCAATGTCATCTGTCCACATAAACGTCATTAGTTCAAAGACATCAGCAATTTTATACAGGGTGATGAAAAAATAATGATAATATTAGCATTGAATCATGGGTGGTTGAGGGAGTGATCACTTCGGATGAGATGCTCGTATAATGAAGATCGGACATCAGTTACAGGTAACCTCGTCCGATCTTATCATTATACTTCGCATCTCATCCTCATGATCACTTTAATTACTTACTTGTAGGATGTTAAAAGAAACTATAAAATTGCTGAATAACACAAAGTAACATATGTAAAATATGTTAATTCAATATAAAAGCCTTATTTTTGTTAATATTAATAGTATAAATAAAGAAAATAGGTTAATATCTAATTTAATCATTTAGTAATTGTCAAGAATAGCTAAAGAGGAAATAGAATACATTAGTTTTTATGGGTCTGTTATAAAAACTTGAAAAAACGGTCAAATTATGTGGTCAAAAACTGGTTGACTCTTATACTTATATAACAGCAATATTTATGCACTGAAAAAGTATTCATGATACACACGCATGACGCGTACTACTACAGGAACTAAACATAGAAATATAAACGCCGCAAGCTTCAAAAAATCCTTTATCCATCTGCTGATAGTGTTGGGTAAAGCGGCGTGGTAAGGCTTCTTAAAAATAAGAAGTATCGTTATTTCGCCTGGAAAGTTCAGTAACTTGAATGTTATTGAAGAACAATGCTGAACAAATTATTAGATTGTTATCATGTATAATAGTTTGGTAAAAATATTAATGAAACGAATGTTTCGATATTCATATCTATCCAATTTAAATAATAATCTCGTTATATAATTAAACAATATTTAACACTTCTAATAAAGCTATTGTTTAAATTTAGGGGCCAGTACATAAAGCGATTGATGATAGGTTTTTTTTTTTTTTTTTGTAAGTGACTAGACTAAGACGTTCGGAAACTCAGAAGTAAGGTAATTTAAAATAATATTGGTTTTCAATTCGTTCGTTCGATTCCAAATCATTATTTAGGAGCACGTGGCGTCAACTTTGCTTTATACTTGAAAAAACGTTCATCATTGCCCTGATATTAATCTTAGGGCAGATCTACATCTTTTAAGAGACCTGTGGTGTAGATCACTTTCACAATTACAAAGTAATGTCAAAAAGAAATGACAATAATAACTATAGTAACCGAACCTCGACGTCCTTCTTCCCATAAAACTTATTCCAAAGTTTTGTAAAAATATACTGTATCAGTTTTTCCTGAAATTGAGGCTTACATTACATTTAAGCATGCTCTACGATTCTAGTCGACTTAGCGATTTCCACATAAAACTGCTGAAAAGTGAAAGTAATTAATTAGTATTTGGTTTTATTTTCAGTTAATCATGTAAACAACCAAAGGTACAATGGCCGAGATGGTCAATCTGTTACAACCATTATTTTTCGTGCATTATCACATCATCAAACTTATTTGAAGCTTTTAGCGTAAAATAAGTACGAATGAGGAAAAAGCAATATAGTAATGCTTGGACCAATGGATAGTAAATGCATCTATATAAATTTAGCTTCTGGGTCGGTATGTCATGATACATAAAATGTACATTTTGAGTTAGATTTGATGACAAATATATCTTCCTCCAAACTGATTATATAATATGATAATTTCTTTTAAATTAACTTCAGAACAAGAACATCTAGACATTTCCGTTTGTTTTCTTACAATGGAATGCACAATGCATAAATCCATATATTTTTAGTTTCGAACCCTGCCATAAGTTAAAGCTAAATTACATATGTAAGTGTAGAATTCTAGTACCGCCCATTTTGTTGTCATAATGCGATTACAATAGGTATATCAATAAATTCTGATTAAGATTAAAATCACGCAATCATGCGATGCGGCCAATAACTCTACCTAGAGTTAATAAATTACCTAATTAAAGTTGGGTTGTTCAAAAAGAAAACCTCACCCTGATATAAATTGTATGCATTCGAGTAAATTTCTTCAGCAAAATAAAACGTTTGAATGGAATTGTTTGTTTTTAAAACACTTTTCTTCTATAATTCACTATGGTGGTAAATACAAATAAACACAAAGTTTATTGCGTACGGCTTTCAATATTACCAATATTTTTATCTTAGTTTCATTTCAAACCTTTCAAAAATATTTGTGTATAGAAGGCTATAAAGAAGGAAGGCTATGCTGACATTGTTGCGATAAACTTTTAATAAAATTTATTATGAATATCACATTCAGTAAACACCTGCTTTCTTGACTTGGATATAAGGTAGCCCTAGTCGCAAAATGTCATCTAAGTAGATGCACAAAATGAAGTCCCGAATACATATTTATATGTGACACACTACTGGTTTCATATTTTTATTAATATATTATAATGGGGCTGTGTTTAACCCAAATGGTAAACAGATTAATGCATATAAATATAAAATATTCTATACTAGAGGAAACGAAAGTATTTTTCTGTTTTTGCTAGATACAGAAATTTAAAAATATGCATTATTTAAATCTATTTTGTTACGTAATAACCATTTTTTTTTGATCGGCAGTCTGGCATGGCAACCATTGCGCCAAACAGGTCGTCAGCAGGGCTTTATCATTTTAAATCTGTCATAATATCCTGTAACATAGAGTGATTAGTAGGAATAAAATGGTATTTTTTTTATGGCTATAAGCCTTTTAGTAGGCTAGTTTTGGAACCAGAAAAAACTAGAAAGAAACTGTCTTGCACTGCATTGCATTTGCAAGCTCTATGGCCTGGCCTGTAAAGCCAAAGTTGTTGAAACTGGGGCTTCTCATAATAACTGGATTTCAGGGACGCAGGCTACAGCTTTTCACTAATTAAGAAGAAATGAAAGCCTGCCAGCCTATATAGCCACGTCTCTGTTGTTGTTAACTGCTGCGTTAATGGCGGCGCCGGCGTAGTTGTACTACGGGACGGAAGGGAGGCCCACTTGGACAAGTGCTACTAACCTCTCCCCCCCCCTTGAGTTTAAAGCAACTGGCCTTTTACTAAGGGATAGAGGATGAGATATTTTTTAAAACCTTTGCCGCTGTGGCCTTAATTATATCTCGTAATTCATTAACAAACATATTCAGTAATATGAACCTTACCAAAGCGACTCTTTATATCATTAGTAGATCTGATCCACTAAGAGATCTTCCAGTAATTGTTTCTGAAAGAATAACATCTCATAGCAAGGGGTAAGAATCGCTTAAGCCTTAAGGTTTCAATAGTTTCCTTGTTCTCTTGCGAGTTATAGTTTAACAGTTTATATATAGTTGTACCCACAGCTGAGAAATTTATTTCTCTTCGATTCTTATGCCTTTATTTATGACAGCACCGTTAAATACTTATTTCGTAAGATCATCTATTAACGGAGGTGTTCAATCTGTACAGATTTTCGGAATCAGATACCTTTTAATCATCAGAGTTTCGCGGATGCTTTGTTGAGCCATCTTAAATAATAAAATTAGTCGTGTAATATAGTTACTGGATATAATTTTCCTGTTCTTTATTTACTTCACCTAAAAGGATAAGAATAGATTCAACCATAGATTCATCTAAGGTATGATCTTCTAACAAGACAATTCATCAAGGGTTTTCGAGTACATAACCATTCATTACTGTTTCTTTTAAGATTGGCTTATTTTGTACATAGTTTTCTTGAAAAGAACAGAGTTCTCTTAATGTACGAAAGTATTTTTATGTTTTATATATGTATATAATAGCTAACAACGTGTACTTGTAAATGATTAACCTCTTATGAAGACTCTGAGATAAGTAGATAAGTACATACTTATGAACAAGAAAAAAGGATAGCGATTAGTGAGTGCTCCATGGTCAGCCTCTCGTGAAGACTCTAGGATACATACTTCTTAAATTTAAACTCCATGGACAACCTCTTGTGAAGACTCTAGAATGCATAATTCTCAAGTTTACACTCTATGGTCAACCTCTCGTGAAGACTCGAGGATATATATTTCTCAAATTTATACTTTATGGCCAGTCAACCTCTCGTGAAGACTTTAGCATACATTCTTCTCAAGTTTATGTTCTGTGGTCAACCTCTCGTGAAGACTCTAGGATACACACATCTCAAATTTACACTTCATGGTCAGTCAACCTCTCGTGAAGACTCTAGGATACATTCATCTCAAGTTAATTTTCCGTGGTCAAACTCTCGTGAAGACTCTAAGATACGTACTTTTTAAATTTGTACTCCATGGTCAACCTCTCGTGAAGACTCTAAAGGTTACATATATACATGCTTATCGTGTTTTGTTAATTATTTACCCAGGTCAACCTCTCATGAAGACTCCAGTGGGTCGAGGCAAGAATAATTCTGTAGTTAGATTTCGATATAATTACATTATGTGAGAAAAAATTTGATTATGGTACAAATTCTTACAATTTAACCTCCCGTGTTGAATTGTAAATGTATGTTACATAACGTATTCAGAGACTGATTGTTTCATATATTGAAACAACAAAAAATAATCCATTTTTCTTACCGGGATCGTCGGTGTTGTTCGTAATTTTACCAACTTCTTTGCCGGTTTATTAAGTTTTTCTTTAATTTTCCGACTCAAACCGGGTGTTTTGCACTTCGTTTATTATCCATTTTAAATATTAAATGAGTTATATTGTATTTATAACACAAAATATACAATAGCATTTCGCTAAATGTATTGCAGCGAAGGAGCACAAAAAACACAATGACGTTTATGTGGACAGATGACATTGGAGTGAAGAGGTTTTTTCCTTTTTATTTTTAAACTTTGTGCAGCGTAGTAGTCCAGATAAGCACGACTACAAGTAAGTAATTAAAGTGATCATGAGGATGAGATGCGAAGTATAATTATATAATAAGGGGTTTAAATATATCCTACTGAGGGTAGGTTCATTCTACCTGATCACTCTACCAACAAACAGCATTGGAACAACGTGGTGCATTATGCTCTAGTTTTACCTAAATATTATAATTGGGAAGATATATGATCAAAAGAGCAGCGATTGCCGAGTGGTAAAGACCGCCGTCTCCGACGCGGTTCATATTCTCGGCGAGCACCTCTGACAAAATAAATTTGTAATGTGCGCATTTCATCGCCGCTCTACGGTGATGGGAATGATTGTGATATTCAATTAATTAATTACAACGTTGTTGTGCATGCCTGAGAGAAACTTATAATTTGTCGAAGGTATAATGTCCACCAATCCGCACTAGGCCAGCGTGATGGATTATGGCCTAAATCCCTCTCCTCTCAATTATTTAGAGGAAACATGTGCCCAGCAGTGGGACATAAAATGCGATCATAAGTAGAAGATAAAACATTTGCAGCCAGTTCGTTGTCTCTCGATTCAACTACTTTTAGTTAATAAAAATGAATAACGAATGGTCTTATACGATTTGATGATCTTTTAAAAATTTAGAAATAATGTTAGGTTATTAAACCAACCAAGTGATTATATTTCTTTTTATTTGACTTAAATACTCTACAAAATAAGCAAAATCTAACGAAAAGGTTTTCTGTTCTTCCATCTTTGTTACATCCATCCATTGTCAAAAAGGGTCAAGCTCCTAATTGAGCTGGCTTTTTATTTCGAAAAGCACTCATTTTAGAGCTGTCTGAATAAAGCAGTCGCGAAAGTCGGTGTCAATGCCGATAAAACGACGTTTACTGCGACCCAATCTAAACTTTTTTAGAATCAAGAGGAAAACTGAAGATTTTCGGTCAAGGAAAAGTTTGGCGAATGTTTGCACTTTCTTAGAGAAACGAATGGTAAATTCATTAAGCACTTACAAAGTAGCATTGATTAATTTCTACTTCAATTATTATATTAACAACTCTTTATAAAGTGTCACTGATGGCTGCGAGATTTCTCTGAGACCCGAAAAGAAGATAAAAAGGTAAATAAAATTTATTATCCTCATATAAAGGTAGAAAGCTTCTCAGAAAAGGTTTCGAACGTTTACGTATTGACATATGTACATCATAAGCACTGAAGAGAGTGTACTATAGGCATCAAAGATTTTATGACGTTTTATCTGAGTGTAGTTTGAAAATATTTAGGTTTCATCCTCCATTGACATTCATCAGTTTTATTACGATAGGTATTCATACTTAGAGAAAACGTCTTCGCGTTAAGGAAGGAAACCTTAAGGAAGTTCTAATATGAACATCGTGAAAAATGAAATACCCTGGAGAAACCGATAGGAATTTTCAGCTCTAGAAAATTGAAATCCCAGTCTTTCCGCACCGCGATGTTCGAACCTAGAAGCGCGTTGACCTCATCCATAATGCAAACCAGTAGACGCCCTCTTATTCCTGTATTCTTATTCCTCTATGCAACTAAGCCAAACGGTCGCGGTCGGTTGTGAGATGGGTGACCGCTAGTGGCAAAAAAATATTCATGCGTGTTTCCGTGCTTCGGAGGGCACGTTAAGACGTCGGTCCCGGTTGTAGTCGATAGATAACATATTTTTTAGATTCCTTATCGGAGGCCTTATGGGTGGTTTGAAAACATCCGAAAGCGGGTTGGTCACTAACCCACATCTCCACCAACCCGCATTGACGCTCATTGACATTGACGTTGACGCTGTTGCATCATACGTACTTGTTGCGGTCAATTTTAGTTGCTTTAGGTTTCCAAAGTGTGTGGCAACGTAAGTTTTTGAGTTTAGGCAGTAAAAAACAATAGGGTAATTTGTAGAAAACTTTGTCAAGCTTCATGCTTTACGCTTGAAAAGGTTAATTGCTGCATTATTTTATTCATCCAGATAATAATGAAATGGGCTTGTATAAACCTATCAATATTACGGCAATTAAAGTGCTTATGGAATTCAGATTTTAATTAAAACTCAAATAAAAATCTGGTTGGTATACTCCTATTAAATGGGTTAGATCAAGCAAACGAACTTAAATCGAGGATTATACAATAGTAACCGAAGGATGTAAAGCAATAGTATTGGGCCGTCCCCCAGGATGATGTCCGGATATAGGCTCTGACCTCATCCATAATGCAAGGCGTCGGGACCAACGACCCCAGTCCGAATGCTATAAAGAACAAGGCATCTCGAGTTAACTCTCCACACGTTAGATATAAATTTATTGCGCTTTTTCGGAAGGTAAGGGGTCTTCTAACTATCCTTTTTATTTATTTATTTATTTTAATTAATTATTTGTATCACCCTTAAATAAGTGTTACAGGGTAAGACTTAATGCCTAATGACATTCTCTGCCAGTCAACCCTGGGCGATGGTGAGAACTTACGATAGGCAGGAAAATGTGTAATTAAAAAGTTATTGGTATAAAAATAATGAAAAGAAAAAAATTGTTATATACATACATAAATACATACATACAACATATAGATACATACATACATACAAAGCGTACATAAATATACAACTATTAATGTCAAAAAGGTGACAGACATGATACCAACTTATAATGACTCATTAGTTACTTGCTAACAGATGTTTACGTATCAACTCCTTAAATGTAGATTTTGTTCGCGCCTTTCTGATACTTTCGGGCAGGGCGTTCCAGAGCAGTATAGCCTGAACATTAAATGAGTATCGGAAAATATCACTGTTGTGTGGAGGTATACAAAGCAAAAGGTTATTAGTGGACCGAAGACCTTTGTCATGAACTGAACACAGGTACTGAAAATTTTCCTTCAGATAATTATTTTTTTGTTGGAAATTGACTTACATATCCAAATCAACCAATAATCAAACAATACACTAATTTTACAATCACTATAGCCTATAGTGCATTTGAGTTTGTGACTTGGGAAACTTGATTTTTGGATGTACATAACCATTTTATGTAATAGATTAGGTGATTTCGATCAACTCAATGGACTATAAATTAAGTTTTTAACAAAAAAATAGAACCGACTTCAAACGGTAAAAAATAAAATTGTTCAGTACCTACTTCTTCTTGCTTATGGTAATGACTCTTAAAACTATTTTTGGAGTCGGGCCCTTACTAAAATGTTGTACCATTCGTTCTAAATGGGCACCGACAGTACAGACAGTGGGACAGTACCTACTTCTTCTTGATTATGGTAATGACTGTTAAAACTATATTGGAGTCGGTGCCCATTCAGAACGAAAGGTACACTATATTTACTAAGACAGGAGATTTTACTAAGGGCCCGACTTCAAAAATAGTTTTAAGAGTCATTACCATAAGCAAGAAGAAGTAGGTACTGAACAATTTTATTTTTTACCGTTTGAAGTCGGTTCTATTTTTTTGTTAAAAACTTAATTTATTTCACTCTTTTTAGTAATCTATACATATAATAAATCTGTAACAAGTCCGTTTCTGTACATTGAAGATATTTGAAAAAAACTGTCACTAGGGCTATTTATTAGCGTAATAGAACCCAAAACAATGATTTTTAGAATTATTGTCTGTTTGTCTGTTTGTCTGTTTGTCTGTTTATCTGTTTGTCTGTTTATCTGTTCGTTTGTGCGCGCTAATCTCAGGAACGGCTTAACGTAGAAGGATGCGGTTTTCACTAAAGTATTGGTATTTTTTTGGATTAACATTTAGGGTTTGTTTTATTTAAATCGGTTCACAAACAAAAAAGTTACGTCAATTTCAAGAATGATGAAATGGATGAACACCTGCACGCTATAATAAAGTTAATGCGAGCGGTCACACCACTAACATCTCTTAATATTCTGATAGCAAGTTTTCAAACACATATGCTAGATTTCATCTCTAAATATTTAAAAAAAACCATACATATCATATCACCACATATTCAAAGAAATCCTCAATACAAAATGTACAAAACCTTAACAAAACGAGGCTACTGCCGACATCTATGTTCACATTCAGAACTATTTAGTGATCTGTTGCAAATTCGGTATATCGACAATTTAGTTTACATGCTATACGATAGATGTCGTTGTTATCCATTTATTCATATTTAATTGCTTTTTACAGGTAGATTTACAGTTGGTGTTACATAATCATTATTTTACCCAATAACGCTATTACAAAGTGGATAGGTGGAGATTATTTCAAATAATTAATTACGAGTATATTTACTTAATAAAGTATCTAATAAAAATTTAATAAAAATATTAACAACACAGAGCTTTGGAACTGGCGCTGATATTGTACTCATGCGTAGATGGAAGGCGAATCAAGCCAATTTGAGACACCTCAACCCCCAAATTTCTTAGTGACCCCCCACCAAAATTTCTTGGCGACCCCCCCCCCCAAATTGAAGGCTGCGACCGCGCCTGGACTCGCGTGGCGCAATGGTTACCATGCCGGACTGCCAATCGAAGGGTCTCGAGTTTGATTCCCGGCGAAGCAGAAATTTGAATGATGAGTTTAATTTTCTGTTCTCGGTTTAAGTGTTTGTATTTCTGTCTCTGTGTGTCGCATGGTACCCATTACACAGTGTATATTTTCCCCTACTCTGGCGCTATCAGTGTGAAACGTAAAAAAATCAAAGTGTTCTACCGACTTTACTATGCTGAGTGTTCTTTTCAAAATGATAGCTACGTCTCCATATCATGATTACACCACCATTCGAAGGTTAAAGTTCCACAGGCCGCTTTGCACGCTCCTTTTGATATTTGAACGGATGTGTAAGTTATGGGACAACCTTCCAGCTGAGGCATTTCCAGTGGACTTTGACATAGGGTTCTTCAAGAAAGCTGTAAAGAAAGCTCTTCTTGAAAGCCGGCAGTGCTCGGGTGGCTCCGCTGGGGTTGCCCGTTTCCATAGGCGACAGTGATCGCTTAACCACGCGGCCTTTCTGCCTCTTTGTTCGGTTTATTTATAAAAAAGTGATTCCGAATAAACGAATAAGCAATTGCCGAGGGTCTAATAAAAAAATGTTATAGAAATGAGCAGACGTTTTCAGTGGTTAATTTAATAAGAGCTATTACATACATACGCAGTACTGGCACTGGTGTTATACTAATATGCTAAAGCGTCACGGCAGCAGCACGGCATGGTGGTCACGCCCAGAATAATATTAGTAATCGATATATTTATTTCTGATGCTGTGTGAAGGGTTGTTAATAGGACCAATTGACTCTTAATCGCGTAGGGCCTGATCCTCTCACGCTGCTCCAATTCAGGTTGATGACGTCTTCATTGTTAGTGGCCTAACTGCTGTCGCAAGTTTTAAATCGCTCAAAAGACCTCCATTAAGTATGAACGACAGTATGTTAACGACAATTGCAACCAACGTGTAAGCAACCAAGAATTTGACTAACCAACTACTAACCACGCCTGACATAGCGTAGACATTTCACCACCTTTCTGCAATATATTTAAGTTACATGATGAAATGCATTATATTAATATTGAAAAGGAGCTGAACAAATCCAGTAATGCCCCTGCATCCACCACATCATCACTGGCGGTTGAACTGGCTGCCTTTAGAAATGTTATTGTGTCTATATTAGATACAATGCAGAGACAAATTGACTTCCTTGGCAGAGAGCTTGATCGGCAGGAAATGAGAAGCAGAAGGAAGATGCTTCTCCTTCACGGAGTCCCTGAGAGTAAGTCCGAGGACACTACTGCTACAATCACCAAAGTTGTCACTAAGCAGTTGAATTTAGCCTCCTTTTCCAAAGAGTGCATAAGCCGGTGTCACCGCCTGGGACGAACTGCAGGCAAACCAAGGCCTATTCTTGTAAAGTTCCGGGATACAGCTGTGCGAGACGAAGTATGGTTCAGTAAAACTAAACTTAAAGGCACAGGAATTACTCAGTCGGAATTTTTGACCAGGAGCCGCCACGCAGTCTTTCTTGATGCCAGGAAACGCTTCGGTGTGCAAAAATGTTGGACCAAGAAGGGTGTCATTCAAGTACAAGCACCAGATGGCTCACTCCATCATGTTGAAACCATGTCGGATCTTGATGCCATTCCTGACGCCACCCCCGATGCCATCCCTGATGCCGTCTCTGACACCGCCCCTGCTTCATCCGGATCTTCTTCACCAGAACCTCCGCCTGCTCCAGAAAGTAAACCCTCCGAAAAAAAGACAGCAACCCGTGGGAAGAGAGCAGCAAGGAAATAGACTTCAAAGTGAAAGTATCTTTGTTCAATAACATTTTTCGTATGTATCTATTTTTCTTATTTGCTTAGTCAAGTCTTATGTTATTATATCCTCTCATATACATTTTAATGTCTCCGCCATGTTTATATTTTCATATTTCTCACTTTGTAGGTAAAACAAGTTCTAATTTTCGGTATATAACAAAGTACTCTGTGGTTCTAATGTTGACGTACTCGCGTTTCTTAATCAAAGTTGTAAATTGTAAATTGTAGTAATAATTATTATTTATTCATATGGTACTGTACTACTCTGTGCTTTTTGTATTGTACTGTCAAATGTCATTGTCGTTGTCAGTCGTCATAGATAATAATGCTGCGTTCGGATACTTGCTATACCACTTCGTACGGGGCTCTGACATGACTTGTCATCACTCGTATCCACGTTTAACTTCATTTATTAATTAATGTTAAGTGAGATAATGTAATGTGTGTTGTATGTATCGTATAGTGCAAACTGCAATAACAGTATAAATTCCAAACAGCTGGCGGGTAGATTACCATTTTATGTAATTGTTTGTTAGCTTGTTTAGTCAATTTGTTTTATAGGTTTATAAATTGTATTTTAATTTTTAAATAATTTTAATATTTTTATATTGCAGCTTACGCTGTTGCCTTTCTATATAGTAAATATTTTATTGTTTTGTTTATTTATATTATTGTATTGTATTATTATATATTATGCAAAATGATCATGATTCATCCTCAATTTATTCTTCTGCGTCAGAGGGAGACATTAGTGCTAACAGTTTCGAAAGCATTCCTCCTTTAAACGTGGCTTTAGATTCAAGTTTATCTGACGTGGGAAAAAATTTCAATGTTGTGCACATTAATGCCCAGAGTATTCCAGCTCATTACCCCGATCTATTAACTTCTTTCGATAGCAAAAAAATTCACGCAATTTTGGTTTCCGAATCATGGTTGAAACCGTGTCTACCTTCCACTTCGTACTCCTTGCCGGGATATCACTTAATCCGCAACGACCGTTCCATCCGGGGTGGAGGCGGTGTTGCCATTTACCTTCGTTCCCACATTCCTTTCACTGTTATCAAAATGTCATCTGAGAATTCATTGGGAAACGAAGCTGAGTATATGTTTATCGAAGTCCTCTTCTCTCACACCAAATTACTACTTGGCGTTCTTTACAGCCCAACAGCTAACGTTGACTACTTCTCTTCTCTGGAATGTGTACTTGAGGAGCTTACACCGCTTTACAGTCACACTGTTATCATGGGTGATTTTAATACCTGCATTCTCAAGTGCGATACCAGATCCTCCCGGCTGAAATCTGTCGTCGACGCAGCAAATTTACACATCTTGCCACTTTCTGCTACGCATTTTTTTCCAAATTGTACCCCGTCTCTTCTTGACCTTATACTGGTCTCATCAATTGATCACGTTGCCAAACATGGCCAACTTGCTGCTGATGCTTTCTCCTATCATGACTTGATTTACTTGTCCTACAAAATACGTCCCCCGAAAGCTAAGTCGAGAGTTCTTCTGCAGCGTAATTTTGCTGGAATGGACGTTGAAAAACTTTTAACGGATGCCATGTGTATTGACTGGTCCATTGTAATGGATGCGGATACAGTGGATGAACAGGTTGCGCTTCTTAATTCGCTTATTATTCGACTCTATGACATTCATGCACCTGTTCGTCCGATACGTGTCCGTCATCTTCCTGCCCCATGGCTGACTGATGACATGAGAAGGTTAATTGAAGCCAAAAACCAGGCTAAATCGAAATACAAGTCGAACCCTTCTGACGTATCTAGGTACGAAAAATACAAATCAGCCCGAAATCGATGCAACAAGGAGTGTAGAGATGCACAACGTCGCCACATTCACAAATCTGTCCAAAATGATGATCCAGCCAAGGTCTGGAAATTTCTTAGATCATTAGGAGTTGGGAAACAGCAGCAGTGTACACTCCCTGGAAATTTAGACTTAAATTGTCTTAACAAACATTTCTCTCCCTCGACACTCATAGCTGGAGATGTGAAATCCAGTACAATTAATTTTCTTTCTTCCATCCCTACTCCTGACACTCCCGAATTTTCTTTTAGTTATATTGCTGATTGTGACGTTAAGAAGAGCATCTTATCAATTCATTCCGATTCCATTGGAAGCGACAGCATTAGCCGTAAGATGATTATTCCTTTACTTGAAATCCTAACTCCCGTCATTACTTCTATTTTCAATAAATCCATTTCCACTGGTTCCTTCCCCTCCTCCTGGAAAGATGCCCATATAATTCCACTACCGAAAAAACCAAATCCTACATCTTATTCTGAGTACCGCCCGATCTCTATCCTACCGTTCCTATCGAAAGCCCTAGAACGCATTATCCACCAGCAATTTAGTTCTTTCCTCTCTGGTCATAACTTGTTAAATCCTCTCCAATCCGGCTTCCGCCCTGGTCATAGTACGGCTACTGCTCTCGCTAAAATTACGGATGATATAAGGTCTGGAATGGACAATAAAGAGCTTACCGTACTGACACTGTTGGACTTCAGCAATGCCTTCGGCACAGTGGACTTCGATGTCCTCCTAGGATTGCTTAGCTCTCTCAACGTATCTCCAATCGCAATTGACTGGTTTCGTGATTACTTGTACGGGCGCCGGCAACGTGTACAGTTTAATGATTTGTTCTCTTCTTGGTGCAACACAAATGCTGGCGTGCCGCAAGGTGGCGTGTTGTCCCCTCTTCTATTTGCAGTTTTCATTAATTCGTTATGTTCCCATATATCTTCTCTCTATCACTTGTATGCAGACGATCTTCAGATTTATACGCAGGCATCTATTGCTGATCTTCCTTCTGCTATTAACAAAATTAATGTAGAGTTGACTTGTATTTTGAAATGGACTGGTGATTTTGGACTTCAAATTAACCCGGCTAAGACTCAAGTCATTATAATCGGCAGTTCCAGGCTAATATCTAAGGTTGACTGGACTACCCTCCCGCCAATAATCTACGATGGGACTGTCATTCCTTATAGTGACAAAGTAAAAAACCTGGGTGTTATCATGGATCGTTGCTTAACTTGGGTTCCTCAAATCAACCACCTTAGCAAAACTTTGTTTGCTCGACTTGGTTCC
The DNA here is from genome assembly GCA_911387765.1 of Pyrgus malvae. NCBI lineage: Eukaryota > Metazoa > Arthropoda > Insecta > Lepidoptera > Hesperiidae > Pyrgus > Pyrgus malvae. The sequence goes on along the minus strand of OU426951.1, from coordinate 17,700,545 downwards.
TTGCGCAGACTTCGAAATTTTCTGCCCATTCCAACAAAAATTACACTTGTTCATTCTCTTCTTTTTCCTATACTCGACTACGCTGATATTTGCTATCCTGATCTAACTGAGGAGCAACTTAACAAACTTGAGCGACTCCAAAATGTTTGCATACGATTCGTATTTGGACTCCGCAAATACGATCATGTTTCCGTATTTCGACTAAAGCTCAAGTGGCTCCCTATCCGTTTTCGCCGGAATACTCACATTCTTTCTGCTTTGTACTGTGCACTATTTCACCCTACTGCTCCAATATATTTGAAAGAGCGTTTTGAATTTCTCTGCCTTTCCCATAATAGATTCTTACGTTCCTCTGAAAATTTATGCCTTAGTACTCCTGTCCACTCCTCTACCTTCTATGCTAAATCTTTTACTGTCTCTGCGATCCGTATGTGGAACTCTCTTCCTTCTTCTATACGCAAATCAGAATCGCTTGCTATTTTTAAAAAGCGTCTCTTTAATTACTACCTAGAACTTTCCTAGCCTTCAATGAACGGATTACCCACCCTCTTACCAATAAACTCTAGAAAGAAAACATCTTAAAATCCTTTTTTAACAATCATTTGACATTTTGCATGTATATATATATATATATATAATATGTGTATGTATGTGTGTAATTTGTTTGTATTTAGTATGTAAGTTTATGTACGTCTATTTATATAAATATTTATGTACGTCTATGTATATTTAAATTTAAGCTTTCGTGTGCACCCCTCCTGGATCCTATTTTTCTAATTTCTCTACCTCAAGGTTGCCTGGAAGAGATCGCTAGAAGCGATAAGGCCGCCTGTTGTTCACCGTGATTTTTGTATTTATAAAATACTCTTTGTGTTATTTTTTATGGTGTACAATAAAGCATATTTGTATTTGTATTTGTATTTGTATTATTTGCAGCACAAATTATTTAATTATAATGATCCTTTCCGCGGGCACAGCAGTACTATCTAAACACTTTATAAACAGGCTATTATAGTACGTTTAATTTTTAAAGAGAAACTGATGATAACGACTGAAAACTCGATTATAAGAGGAGTACAGTAAGATTGTAAGGACTCAGGAAGAATGTATCTACTCAACATAATAATATGAACTTTTGTATCATAAGTAATTTCATAAAAGGTAACAATGATCCAAGGGACAGTGGAGGGCAAGCGGTCACGAACGAAATTGCAACCTCATCAGCAACGACCACTCTGACAAGAGTGAACGACTAAGGAGGAGGAGGAACAAATAATCCAACTCTAATCAAGCCTTTTGTACAAGTCTTTATCTACGCGGACGACGTCGCGGGCACAGCTAGTTTTAATAATAAAATTCTATTATGTATAAGCATAATTGTAATTTTTTTCAGTTAATTTCTAAACGTTAAAGAGAAACCTTTTATAATCATGTTATCTAATAGCCATCTTACCGCCTGAAACCACTATCAGTCCACCTGAACGTATAAATTAATGAAAGAATTTGCTCTCAGCTCCTAACCTTTGAGGAGTTGTACCTTCAATCATCAGCTTAGTAACGTCAGGTGAAAATTACCGGACACAAATATTTGTATTATGTTAAAAAATATGACTAAAAGAATGTGTGTGCCTATTAAGTTTCAGTGTTTCCCTCGATTTCCCTAGTATCACATCATCAGATTTTGCCACGGTGACAGTTGGACCACCTCAGAAATGTAAGATTTCCAACAAAAAACCATTTATTGAAAGAATTTACTCTCAACTCGAAACCGTCATAGTACCTTCCATCATCAGCTCTGCAACATGATATGACGACAATTATACAAAACTGCCTGTTTTGCTTTAGTAAAAATATGAAAATCATTAGTTGTGCTATAAAATTTGAATGTTCCTTTCGATTTCTCTGGGATACCATCATCAGACTTTGACTTGGTGACAGTTGGACTACCTCAGAAATGTAAGATTTCGAACAAAAAACCATTTATTGAAAGAATTTGCTCTCAACTCCTAACCTTCGTAGTACCTTCCATCATCAGCTCAGCAACATGCTATGATGATAATTATAAAAAAATGCCTGTTTTGCTTTAGTAAAAATATGAAAATCATTTGTTGTGCTATAAAATTTGAATGTTCCCTTCGATTTCTCTGGGATCCCCTCAACAGACTTTGACTTGGTGACAGTTGGAACACCTCAGGAATGTAAGATTTGGAATAAAAAACTATTTATTGAAAGAATTTGCTTTCCACTCCTCACTGTTGCAGTACCTTCCATCATCAGCTCAGCAACATGAGATGATGATTACTATGCACAAATATCTCTTATGCTTCAGAAAGTATAAGAAAATCAATGTGTGTGCCTATAAAATTTGAGAGTTCCTTTCGATTTCCCTGGGATCCCATCATCAGATCCTGATTTGGTGACAATGGGACCACCTCGGGAGTATAAGCATACGAACAATAAAAGAATTTCGAAAATCGGTCCACAAACGGCGGAGTAATCGGTGAACATATATAAAAAAAAATACATACAGCCGAATACAGTACCTCCTTCTTTTGGAAGTCGGTAAAAATATAGGAGTATAGAACGTTACCCAAAGCGTAAGGCAATCGTCTTCTAAAAATTAAATGATGTTCGGACCTCGGCCTTGACCTCATACATTACGCAAGGTGTTAGGACGAAAAACCCCAGTTCAAATAATATGAAGAACAAAAGAACAAGGTATCTAGGGATATCACTAAGTTGATGCATTTTAATATGTTTCAGTGATAAAAACTCCTTTAACTTTTCCAATTTCTAGAATTTTTTTCTCATTTTTTTATGAAGATATTCATTAAACTAATATTATTAATTCCAAGACTCAAAAGAGTTCCAGTTATACCAAAATACATAATAATAACCCAAGGGCCTATAGCACTTTCTAAGTTTTAGGCAACTATATTTTTAGGCGTTTTTGCACATTGAGACGTTTTATAATCGTAGCATCAGAGCGCAAACAATCGTATTAGCTTGTAGTACAAAACGGTGCTTGAATCGTTGACCTCATACAAAATGCAAAGCTTTAGGAAGTATACCGACATCCGAATGCAACGAAAAATGCGGCGTTGTATCTTTCCACACCAAGTTTATTGAGCTTAAAAAAGTTTTGAGTGAAATATCTCATGCAATGGCTTTCACCGATTTTCGGTTTAGCGGCATTACTACGTATCCTGTACATAGAGAGATTCAGATTTCAATCGCACACATAGTAGTTTATATAAGTTTTATAAGTATTGTTTTTATTTATATCATATTACGTTATGTATTAGTTTGTTACAATTTGATTGTACGAGTATATGTGCATTAGTTTTTATGGGCCCAAGAAGCCTGAAATAAGTAAATAAAAAAATAATCTAGAAAAAGACGCTTAGTAAATATTTTTTGTTTTAATTAATAAACACAAACATCAAACATGTAAATTTTGCGCGCTGACGACCCTACGGTTGGCCGGCGATCTGTGTGCTTCACAGTTCCAAAAGGTAGCACGCGCGCGGATTATATCATTGAAATAATAACGTCTTTTGAATGTTCACATTACTTAAAATACCTGATGATTGTAAAAGCTAGTGTTACAGAAGTATTTTGGATGGCCGTAACACACTATACGGGGGCTGACTTATTATTACACATAGGTATGTATATACTTTATACTCATACTTTAATGATACTTTCACAACAAATACAGGCATAATAACGCCTTCGCACTAGGTCGCAATAGAATATTATCAGAGTCTACTGTAACTTAAAAAAAAAATAGATAAAAATTTCATGGAAAGTTTTGAAGTATAACTCGAACCAATTCGCATTTTCGAATTCTGGACTTACTACACAAAAGTCAGTTCGAATAGTGCCGGAGTTTCAAAGAAATATAATGATATTGGTGTGATTCGATAAAGTTTGATTGAGGTTCGGGTCTTGGGATGGGGATCTAAATTGCATTCGGAAAGGTAATATAGGACTGTTGAAAAAGTTCTGTTCATTGCTTGAAATATTTTTTTTGAAACTTCACAACTATAATGTTGAGAAAGAGAGAATATAAGTGAATTGAGTTCTTTCACAAAAAAATAAAAGAAGCGAGGAGAAGGTTTTAAGCCATTAAACGAACCCACTAGACAGGGTTAATAAGTTTTATTTCTAGTCGTTAGTCGTAGATATTAAGGAAGTAAATTAGAAATATGTTTTTGTGTATTATAAACTTTTTTAACTTTCGAAATAAATATAACACTGACAGAGATTTAGATTTAATACTTACAACAAAAAAACGTGGAGTACAAAACGTTAAAAACCATTTTATCATTGATGAAGAGCCCTTTCCTTGTGCGACAAAATAAGAATTTAGTATCTATTGTCTTTTTCTTTGGATGCAAGCTAATAAAAGACCAGTGACATTTTCATGTGGCACTTGAATTACCCAACTAAATTTTCTCCTTACGTATCCAAAAACTCAGAAAGACGGTTTGAAATATGTTTTTTCGGTTTATTGTTGTTTAATTTACGACGAAATGGAAAAAGCTTTTTGCAAGATAAAACGCGAAAGCGGAAAATGAAACAGGTGGGCAAATCGTTTATCTTTGAAACGGGCGACCCAATGTAAGATTATATCAATTTGGTTTACAATCAACGAAACAATAATATCGGGTTTGATGACTATCATTAAAAAAAATCCGAGTTGTTTTGTTAGGATCTATTTAGCTACACAAAAAATTCTAAATAAAGATTAATTTTGTTTGCAAATATCAAGATATGTATAGCATCGCAAAACGATCTTAATAGTTTCAGATTACAGCACAATTCTTTTGATACATGGGGTTGACACAATAGTCCCTGTAGCTTCGGGATTAAGAATAGAGCTACGTATCCCCTGCCTGATCGTAAGAGGCGACTAAAAGGGAGCTTCCGGGGTTGCAGGCGGTGAGAGTGGGAGCTCGACCTGTCCAGTCAGCAGCCCCGGGAAGGACGGCGGTGTGTGCGTGGCTGCATACCGCCGTAAGATCGGAATATCCCACATAACCCGTTATCCTCTCCCAAGGTGCCGGGTGACTTTTGGAGGTTCCCCCCCACCCGATTCAAAAAAAGGAGTTGACACAATGATAAAGTAGTACCTATGTAATGTAATATTACATTCCATGAAGCCATTTTTAATTGATCTGATGATCTCACCTTGATGAGTGGTCAATGTAGTAGAAAAGCTGCGACATATTTTAGTGCGTAACTTATACGTACAGGTCCTCTCTCCATTATTGGGGACGCCTGAAACTTATTCCGCCAAGCTGCTCTAATGTTGGCTATCGGAAATGGGTATTATACCCTACCCGCTTTCGGATGTTATGAAACAGCCTATGAGGCTTCCGGTAAGTTTTAACGATCTATCTATAACAACAGGGACCGTAGACCTAACAAAAATCACAGATAAGCATAAAAAATTGTCAATAGCGGGCACTCATCACTCGGATTATTATTAGAATGCCGTTAAGACGCGTTTGTCTTTGTGCAAAAGCCTTAGTGAATTATTCTTATATTAAATTGCATGTGGCGATCTTAAGCACTCCAAGATTAATGGGTAGACAACAAAAACTTTCTTAAACAAGCACAAGTTTTCTGATTCAGTTCGCTCTTATCCAGATGTTTAAAAAGTTTAACTTTTATCTTAGAAGGAACTTAGCGGTCGGCAACTTTTGGGTGTTCCCCGTATTCATGTTCACAGATGTCGGCATAAACTGATTACTTAAACTTGCACGATAAATGAGTTATTTATTGATGGCATTTGGACCGTTAAATTTTGTTCAGGACAATCTTTTATTTATTTATTTGAAATGTACCTTATATATTTTAATATAACGTATATTTTTAAAGTTAGTTTATGAAGGAACTTGAAGGATTGTGTGTAAATAAAATATTAAACTTTTCTTTTTAAGATGAAATCTTTGCATTTTAGTTTTATCGTGAATAAATAATATAATTTAAATTTTTATGGATTTTTCAATATTTTTTTTCTTAGTGTACCTAACAAATAATAACTAATGTTTTTAAAACATTTTTTATAAGACTGGCAAAATATTGAGGACTTATTTTTCACAGCTATTTACAAAAGACCGTCTTATCATTTGGCTTTTATTTGCGAAAAACATGAGTCATCATTCTCGCTCTACCCAAATTCTTGTAATATTGTCGTTACTTCAAGAGAGAAGCTGGCGAAAATGAACAAGTTGGAGTGAAATATAATGGAAATAAATAATATTACAGTGATTAATGAACACTAAAATTTCTGCTAACTAACTGTAAATACAATCATAGATAACAGACAGAGCTAACTTTGTTGAAATAATTGTAAGCGCAATACCATAGTAATATTGGTTTGGCAATTATCGGATTTCACAATGTTTGTATTGGTTACCTGTTGCAGCTTTAACTCGAATAAAGGAAATTTCTAGATGGATTTAAAATTACAAATGAGTGTATTTTAAAAAGCAATAGCCTTCACAAATTGATAGAAATTATACTTAATCTTAAAATGTTGTTACCTGAAAGATTTTCTTCTTGTTTTTCCTTTAAACAAATGATAATGTCGATATGAAAGACCTCTATAAAAATTTCGTCAATGGAATTAAAGCTTTCTTGGTCGAATGTTTAGGAAAGCTGACTACGGAGCTAGAGACCCGGGTTCAAACCTCAAGTAGGCAAGTTGCGTTTTTTATTTTTTGTGACAATTTTTTTTAAATTGGGAGCTAGGTATTTCAATAAGGCTTTGTTAAGTAACATTAAGCCAATGAATGTTTTTCTTAAAAATAAACCAAGAAAATCAATTGTTTTTATCCAAGCAACGCTCGGGCGTCCAGGTACTACTCTATAATAATGACTAATATAGTTCAATGGTCATTGAACCTTCCCGTACTTTGTGTTTGGAAAAGAACCGGTAGAAGGCACTTACCTTTCTTTCCTGAGTTCGCTGTTACGTTTGCGGAAGTTTGCGACGAGTAGTTGTAGTTCAGATGAGTGTCGCTCGTAGAGTTGCGACAACTGTGTCGTGAAGTCGGCCACTGGAAAATATTCGAAACTTAGACACTTTTAATTGCTTGATGAGAACAATGCAAAAAATATGACAGTCTCAGGAGATGTTTGTTAAAACATTTTGTTTTGACGTGATAACGTCTTTAAAATCGTTTTAGTCGGGTGACATGTTCAGAAACTTGTGTCACACCAAAACCTCACGAGCGCGATCGCAGGTATAACGTCTCTCTCGGACGGACCGATCTCCCGTCTCATCTCGAGCGCTGCCAGTCATTCCGTGAAACTTGTCACGCGGAATCCTCACGAGCGGAGGCTGGCATAGCGTTCGAGTGAGTGGACCGATCTTCCGTCTCTCTCACTCTAGCGGCATACAAACGAATGGAGATTTTCTCGTGCGGACGTTATCACGTAAACATCTCGATCGTAAACCTACTTTACAAACAATTTTTTTTTAGTTATATTTTCACAAAGGCGTGTTTTTTTAAAAATAATAATAGAATAGTAAAATAACGTGGACACAAAGTGATAAAAAGTGGTCGCTAAAGTCTATGGACCACTAATGCAATATCAGACAAGGCTCGAGAGTGTTTCCACCGAAAGAGCATATCTTTACAACAGAGATGTAGCAGTGGTATTTCTCAGTCGAACCATGCATGTTCTACAACCAACAAAAAAATATTTATTAACTATAGGATCGCCTATCTCCTAGTCCCTTTAGATTTGGGATTAAGAATAGAGCTACGGTATCCTTTGCTGGCGACTAAAAGGGGGCTTCCGGGGTTGCGGACAGTGAGAGTGTCTCGACCCGTCTAGCCAGTGGCCCCGGGAAGGATGGCGGTGTGTGCGTGGCTGCATGCCGCCGCAAGTATCTGAAGGTGCAGGAGAGCACATTTGCTCTCCAGAAGATGGACCCCTACAGGGCGCCGCGCGCGGAGGACACCGCTGCGTTCCACTGGAGATCCCCGAGTCCTACCCAAGCGTAGAGTTAGGCCGGGGTTTTAGTGCGGTACAAATCCCACATAACCTGGTATATGCTCTCCCAAGGCACCGGGTACCTTTTGAAAGTTTCCCCCCCGAAACCAAAAAATACCATTTTATCGGATATCAAGTACAGCCTCGAAGTAGCAAAATAGCCGCAAACTCACAAGCAGACTCATCGTTTTATATTCGCGGGAGAGTAAAATACGTTTTTTTTTATCATTTCGACGTGCCCAAAGTAGGTATGTTCTCAAAATTTGTCATGGACTCTCCGGCTATTCGATAGAGTATATTCTATATTCGTTAATTATCGCCGACTTGCGATAATGTCAATCCCATACATTTTATTCTGTTCGAACTTTGTCATCGTTTTCTAAATGTTACTTTGGCTACAGGCCCAGTATTTTTCAGAATTTAATTTGTACCTAAGCTGCCTAAAAATATCAAGTCATTGTTAAAATTAGCTATAAATTGTCAAACTTCATTAGGCACGTCTTGTCGCTTCAACCAAAACTTTTAATCAAAGTCTACATCTACAGGACTTAAGTGGTTTGAAACTTTCCATGGAAAGCATTGACGAGCGATAAGACAACAAGTTTAAGATTCATAAAACGAGAAAAAATGAAATTTGTAAATTAGCAAATTTCTATGAAATGAAAAGGTCTTAAATAAAAATAAAATATGCAAATAATATTAAAATTTTTAATATTATTTAAAAAAACGAACTTTTTCTTCACGCCATTAAAACCACCTTTCGCCGCTTCTCAGACTGCCTTGTGGTTGACTGGCAGAGAATGCTTTTAGTATTAAGTCCGCCCTTGTTCTTGTACTTTAGTATAAGGTCATAAAGATTAAATAAATAAAATAAATAAAATGAAATAATTTTATAATTTTCTATATCAAGGTAATTTCTTGATAAGAATAATATCACAAGAATACTTTTTAAAACGAAAGTCTTATAAATAATAGAATCTGCAGATTTACATTTTTTATATTCTTCATTTTTTTAATTTTTTTAATCCTTTTCTGCTATAGAGCAATTCTACGAGTGTTTCGTTTGTTTGGAATGATTCTATTGCCACATAGATACACGTATGGTGAACAGCAGTCTTTGAAGTAGCGGAGCAAAACTAAGCGTCCTACAGTATTTAGAAATCGCAGAAACTCAGGACATAAATTAATTTATACATAAATTTTTGCTCATCAGGTAATGATTCAGCTTACCATGTTAAAGTAAATATTGTATAGAAAATGTTACGTATTCTTAAATACTTTAAAGTTTGAAAGATAAGCATTTTTCATGATGAAATGTATAGAATTTTTAATTTTTAAGAAATCAAAAAGAAAATAAAATATTGTAACCACTTACAAATTCAACACGATTGACCTTAGAGATAAAAGAGTTGGTAGAAAGGGTCTTTGAAAAATATTGCGACTTTGCATGATAAAAAGTAGGACATTGTATCTAAATTGAAACACTTTGCGACACTACGAACCGACTTTTTCATGTAAATTTCACACTTAACTTTGAACTCGAACTTTGCTACAAACGCTTTCCAAACATGTTTTAGAGATTATGTAGAGATTGAGAACACGTTTTGAAAAACATTGTGTATATGACATAAACGTCTATTCTTCTGTACATTATTGAAAGATAATTTAACAAGATAATTCGCCTTTATATTACAAATAAATGAAGTGAAGAAAAAACAATACGAAAAAAATTACGAAAAGTACGGGTCTTCGGCTGGGACTGAATGGTAGCTATGTGAAGCTAAGCTAATCGGATGCAGTAAGAGGGTAGCCATTCTCGCCTATCATCCTACTCAAATTTTATTTGACTTTCGCAGAGGGTATGCTAAGCTCGGTCTCGCTAAATATTAAGTTCCAACCGTGATTTGACTACATCCGACGATAGATTTTACATTAAGCAGTATCTCCACCAATTTTCATCGAAGGAGACAATTTTTGCCTCTAGGACTAACAGAAATTTCAAATTTCAGATAATGGTGTGAATACTTTCAGGGTTCAGTATAATTGCTTTACAGTTCTGTTTTCTTGATAACTGTCGATTTTATGCGTGATTCATGATTGTTGACGTTTTATAACGTTTAGGATTCTTGGTAAGTATGTACTTACATAGGTACTTATTAAGAATCTATTGGCGGCTCTAGTGCCGTGATCTGACCTGAACGTGAACGTAAATGTTCACGCCTATACCCCGATCGAGGTCGGTATTTTGTCCCACGACAAAAGTTCGCGCGATGTTCACGTATCCTATCCGCATTGTCCAGAGTTTACATTTTATTTTCAATTACGATGTATTTCAGTCAAACAGAATATTCTTCTCCTTCAAGGCTATTTGAATTTCTTAATTTGTAAGTAAAAATAGTAATATGTTACCACAGTAAAAAATATTGGAGCAGCAGCTTCGGTGTCCATTGTGCGGAAGGTTTCCACGAATTTGTTAACCCGTCAACGAAGAGGTGACGAATGTTGGTGATTTCGCGGCACTAATGTGGAGCCCCCATATTACCTATTGTGGTATTATATTAATGCCGATATTGATTCATGCCTAGGTGCTATATTATTGTGGTGAGTTGAGACTGTTGAGATAATAGATAACAAGACTATAGATAAGAATTATTTGCTGTAATCGAATGAGTTAAGTTGCGACTATGAACATTGCAATGCACGGACACGTTTTATACATGATTCTTTTTGCAGAATTAATATCAAGTCTTTTAGACTTTGGACACAACAATTTTGCTTGCCGCAGCCGCACCCAAAAACCTTTACGCTTATCAATTGTAAATTTATACAGAGACCAGCGGGGCCGATTGTCGTCGACGTAAATATTAAATATAAACGTTTCCATCGGCTTGGTTTCGACGCTTGCCTTCATGAATAAGGCAATCAGAGTATACAAACATTCCAAACGTAAATTATGACATCATTTATTCTGCCTAAATTTTTCTGATTTTATAAACTGGCCAGCATTTTATTTATAGTCAAGAGGTATTTCGCACAAAACATTTTCTCTATTTAAACGTTTGGTATAAATGGCGACGGAATCGAGTTATGTGAATACTTTATGAATTCGCCTATTGAGGCTGCACTTAATTTTGAAAGACGTCATGATTTCAAGTTAGCCCAGTGCATTTTTTTAAAAGTTGCAACAAATTTGACTTTCAATAAATAGTAAATTGCCTTGGCATTAATTTTTTATGATAAATATGATATAACAGCTACCACCAACCCGCATTTGAGCAGCGTGGTGGAGTAAGCAATTAAGTAAGTAAGGGTGGCCTGGAACCCTAATTATAAAGGGGAGAGACCCATGCCCAGCAGTGGGACGCAAAAGAGAGTTGCAGCCATATAGCCATAGGTTGGTAGGTACTATGATAGGTATTTTCTCTTCTAGATATACGTAAATTTGGGGTCAAATTCTGTGGAAAATTTGAATAGGCAATGTTAACTATTTACGCATCATTTTATTCCTTAAAGTTTTTTTTTCATTCGTCAAATAACCTGAAAATTTGTAGAACTTACTTCACCAAAAATCAGTTAATTAATTTCTGTAAACAGTTTTAGGCTTCACTGCCTTTCTTACAACAAATGGAGGGTCCCGGGTTCGATACCCGGTGAACCGATTTTTTTTATGAGTTTAAAATTTCTGTTCTCGGTTAGGGTGTTTGTGTTTCTGTCTTTATGTGTGTTTGTGGGTACCCACAACACAGGTATATTTACCCTACTGTGGGGCTATGAGTGTGAAGCGGTATATATTTATTTATTTTTGTTAAAAATAGAGTGATGATATTAAATTATTATACCCAGTACAATAATATCCACAAAACCTCCGCAGTTCTTATACTTAACTAGTTTAATGTTAAGTAAGTAACGTGACTAAAAATTAAATATGAATGTACAGTCATACATAAATTTAATACACGTTCAACTGTTTGCTACGTGCTTACTGCTTTATAAATAATTAAAAATTCGTATAAATATTTGCGCTTGCAGCATAGTGCTTTCAATAAACATAACCTGTTGCATGCACACCTGTTAATTAATTAATTACGAAGTTTCACAAAAGCGGGTACTCATATTTTGACAAAGTAGAAAGAAAATATTCATCGCATTATTCCATTGTGTTGTTCTTTATAGCAAATAAATTTCGGATTTATTGATTGTACCACTGAGATTTTTGTTCTGAATAGTTTTTTTTAATGTGAGGAAAGATGTTGCTGTCAGCTACATTTTACATGAGATCTTTGACATATGATAAAACAGCATAAGACTCCAAGATTTTTGATGTTGGATGTAGATGATATCTGTAGGCTGTAGCATAGGAAAGGGAATCTCGCGCACCTCTGTATCAGCAGTAGGCGAAACGAAATAATATTATGTTTCTATTATAAGGGTTAACTAACGAAAAAATACTATAGTTTCGATTGAGCCATAAAATCCGTGAATGTAAGTAAATGAAACCGAAGAAAAGCAAAAAAGTAAGTGACTGAAGAAAAAATGCATTTGTTATGTTGTCTACATTAATTACATCTGACATCCTTGTAAACGGATATTTGATGGTCATTTAAACAAAATAACAAATATTCCTGAGAAGAAGGCCTTGACTGATAAACGAAAGGGAAAAACGAAGTGATCTTTTACCCTTTAAAGTAAAGAATCCTAAAACAACGGGAAAATTACTGAAAACCATCCTTTATAATGGAGTTATTAAGAAAGTCGCAGAGGGTTAGATCGACCACTGCCTTGATCGAACTAATTATCGCAGAAGAATTTTCATTTAAAATCTACGAAATGAAACATTAATCATGTTGACGTTAGCCTAGATTGAGCCATTAAGAAAATTGAAGGAAAGGCAGAAATAAATAGTTTCTGGTTTTACAACGAACTTTGGTATTCAGGATTGTTATTATTCAACGAAAATTGTGAAATAGACTTAGATTCATATTGTTATTGTCAGATTTAGTATAACATTTACTTTGAGTCGGGTTACCATCAGAGGTAACTAACATAATTGTTGACATTCTTACTAGTATAATAAACGCAATGATTGTAAACGTGTATTTAAATAAATTTCAACATTATATCTGCAATCATTTCTATATAAAAGTCGTCACAGATAAACGAACGAGCAGACAGCGACGTGATCTTTACAGTTTTAGAGGGTTAAATCGTCACATCCTTCATAATGGAGTTACAAAGAGAGTAACAGAGGGTTAGTTCAATTACTGCCTCGATCGCCTCGTCGACTAATTATTACCAAGGATTTTTATTCAAAATCTACGCAGTGAAACATTCATCATTTAGACGTTAGCCTAGATTAAGCCATTAAAGAAAATTAACGGAAACAACGTTTTACAACGAACTTTGGTATTCAGAATTATTACATAATTTTCAATTTAAGTAAAAGGAATTAGCTTCATACTGTTATATTTAGATTCAATGTAAAATTTAATTCTAGTAGTGTTCCAGTCAGGGTAGCCTAATAGTTGACATTAACATCCTTTCTAATAATATAAATGCAATAAAAGTAAACGAGTATCTTACAATGATTTAACATGATAAATGCAATGATTCCTGTGTGATCTTAATAGGTAGACGAACGAGCGGACACTGACGTGATAATTAAAATCATAAAGAGTTATTTAACTTAATATCCCTAAATCATCACGTCCTACGTTTGCAGTTGCTGAAAATCGCAGAAGGTAAGATCGATTACTGCCTCGATCGAAATAATACTCCCAAGAATTTTCATTTAAAATCTACAAAATGAAACATTAATAATTTTGCAGAGATTTATATTATTGTTGGTGCTGGTTTTTTAAATGTTTTCAAAGACCTAGGATAGGTAGGTACAGGAAAAATTGCTGGAGGGACATACTGAACACGCGGTGTGGGTTGCCGATCGTTTCTGTTCTCTTACTTTTATAATGTTTATAGTTTTGTGTGGCCACTCTTTTCAATCACTTCATGAAAACAGTGAGTTATTTTTACACTGGAGAAATAGCTGCAATATGGCTGCATCGTAAAGGACTTGTTAAAAGAGCAGCAGAGGCTAAGGTCAACCAATATTCCACTTTCTTCATAATTACTAAATTTACATTCAAAATCTAGGCAGTGAAATATTAATCACTTTGACATTAGCCTTTATTGCGCTAGTAAAGAAAATTAAGGGAACGGCACAAGTAAATAGTTGCTGTTCTTACCACGAACTTTGATAATTAAATTTAAACGAACATTATACAAGACATTTAGCTGGATATCTCTGCAATCAATTAATGTGTAATTCACTGAAAACGTTCGAATTAATAACGTAAATATTCCATTACGTCATAAATGCGAAAATAAAATACATATATTTTTTTACCTGTGTAAATGTGTATTAGCATATTTTTAAGGTACAAGAATGCAAGAAAGAAACTAAAAAAAGAAAATGCTTGTAAAAGCGTAATATTTAATCAGATAATAATTGTTTATCACTGCAATGTTGGATGCTTGAATTCATTTATTTTCAGCAGGACCTTCTTGGTTAGAAATAGATTAAAGAGTACCTATTATCTACTCGTAATAAAACATCCTTTTATGCATCCATTCTTAATTTTATTAAAAATCAGTTTTTATTACTTGTTACTTTAAGCAAAAGTTTTATCTGAAGGAAACATATTTTGTTATATTTCTAAAATGAAAGGTTGTATATCAAAGTAACATGTAATTTAGATTAATGTCGTGGAACATCGTAACGGAACGTCACGCAACGGACTGTCCTGACATTGTTTAGCAGATCATTATGTACCTATCCTTTTATGTTTTTTTAATAACAATATATAATGAAAAAAAAATAAGTAAGAGAAGTTTGAATAAATAAATCATTGTATATGATACTTTCTATGAAGATAGCTTGCCATGTCTACTATTATTTGATATAAACAAAGTTTATGAAGGATTATCGCTTATTCTCTGTTGTTGAACA
Organism: Pyrgus malvae; assembly: GCA_911387765.1. Taxonomy (NCBI): domain Eukaryota; kingdom Metazoa; phylum Arthropoda; class Insecta; order Lepidoptera; family Hesperiidae; genus Pyrgus; species Pyrgus malvae. The sequence goes on along the minus strand of OU426951.1, from coordinate 17,685,526 downwards.
AGCAAAGGGTAAGTAATTATTCTTTAAAATTTCTTTGATTTATGACCGGTTTACATTATTCCAGTCCAGTGATCCAGTGAGAATCCAGTTCAGTGCTGGACTGGATCTGTAACGTCTATATTATTCCAGTTATTTAGAAGCCGTTGAAGTGTAAACACTACAGTGACAAAATAAAAATAATGTGTCAGCACTGAAATGGCACTGGATTGGCCGGCTAAATTATTACAGTTGCATTGGATTCAAAAGTAGACCACCAATCCAGTTACTGGAGTAGAATCCTAACTGGATTCAGTGCATTCCAGTGCCGGTATACATTTTTCCAGTAACCAATCCAGCCCTGGATTCGATAGTGATCGGAATAATGTAAACCGGGCATTACGTCAAAGTGAAAAGCTACGGATCGATAATATAAGTAAAAATTGATAGAATAGCTGTACTTGATGGCAACATTGACATTTGACGGCATAGCGTAGCAGCAGCGTATTATTTAGACATCGTTGTACGTTTTCGGCGTAGTTGATTTAGTTATTGTTTTGTAAGTTAATAGCAATTAGATTTAAGGGTCTTATATAATATAAAGTTAAACATATAAGCTGATTTATTGTTTTATAAGTATAATAGCAACCACATACAACGCTTAACATCTATTTGTCAATATATAATTGAGATTTATAAACATCAAAAAGCATCAAGTTATGCCTCACAATAGGTTCATATCCGTGCTATGATAAGTTTGTATATAAAATTTCTTCAGTTTATTTACGCGGGCAAGGCAGTTTTTTTTACCTTAAGGGAGTTTGCCTCAAGGATGCGGTGTTCTTTTAATATTAAAGAAGGAAGGGTATTATTTGACGTTAGAGTGTAATCTAGATAAATAATTTACGTGTTACGTTACGGAGTGACACGCACGAAGTGAACGTTTTCGGCATAGCAGATCATTCCTTGTGTTTTCTAGTGAAGTTTGAGATCTATATCGATGAAGCATGACTTAGCATGGTTATGCAGCTAAGCAAAACGGGCGCGGTAGGGTGCGAGATGGGTGACCGCTAGTGGCAAAAAAATTCATGCGAGTTTCCGTGCTTCGGAGGACCCGTCAAGCCGTCGGTCATAGTTTTTGTCTATAGAACAGTCGTTAAACCTCATCGGAGGCCTTTTGGGCGGTTTCAAAACATCCTACAGCGGGTTGGGCACTAACCCGCATCTCCACAAACACACATTGGAGCCAATCTCCAGGCCTCCCCAATAAGGGGGAGAGACCCGTGCCCAGCAGTGGGACGCAAAACAAAAAGGATTGCAGCAAATGCATGATATCGATGACTTTTATTTACTTTTATTGGAACCGGGACTGAGAACTTTGTAAATCTCCTATCCCATATGAACTCGCAACACCTTACGACCGGGTGAAACAAGAGTTAGCGCTAGAAGTTAATTTTAAAAAAAGTAAACAAATTACTGTATAAACATATCGCAGGATATTTTGTTTCTTCAATTCACGAAAGCACTTACGGGTTCACGCTACAAGGTGCTTAAATATAAAATGTATACAATTTACTCACTCATATATGTCAGTGCTTGTTACCTTAAGCGTAGTTTTGTAAAGGAAATACCATTCTTTTTAATGTTTCAGCGAGCTGTATTTGACGGTACTGTGTAATCTAGATAAATTATATAGGCTATGGATCGTCACGCACGTAACCACAGAGGAAAAAATTGTTTGCTTTCTACGTGCACGTGTGAATATTCTATTTCACGAAGTCCGATCAGCTCTGGTTGTAATAGAGATGCGTACTTACAAGCGCTCTGGGTGTGTAAGCTACTAAAGCATTAGCAAAGAAATCTGAGCAACTCCGTCATTAAAAAAAAACATTAAAAATATTACCTTACTCGCACAACTATTTAGTTGTCATCTGACGCTACTCGATTCACAGCTGAACGGATTTCACGACAAAGAACAAATACGTTAACAAACAAAATAAATAATGTAGTTTAAAAAACTAAAAAACACGCTTTTGTGAAAATACGAACTAAAAAGTAGTTAGTAGTAAGAAGTTTAGTTCGTATTTTCACAAAAGCGTGTTTTTGACGTGATAACGTCTTTAAAATCGTTTTAGTCGGGTGACATGTTCAGAAACTTGTGTCACACCAAAACCTCACGAGCGCGATCGCAGGTATAACGAGAGAGAGACGGACCGATCTCCCGTCTCATCTCGAGCGCTGCCAGTCATTCCGTGAAACTTGTCACGCGGAATCCTCACGAGCGGAGGCTGGCATAGCGTTCGAGTGAGTGGACCGATCTTCCGTCTCTCTCACTCTAGCGGCATACAAACGAATGGAGATTTTCTCGTGCGGACGTTATCACGTAAGCATCTCGATCGTAAACCTACTTTACAAACAATTTGCCGTTTTTTTAGATTTTTAAACTACATTATTTATTTTTAATTTTTTAGTTGGATTTTTATTCTCATATTATTGCATTGTCATCGGTCTTTGACCCCTGTGTAAATTTTCAAGTTAATGAGACGCTTAGACGTGTTAAAAATATAATACTTTATATTTGTTTCATTAGGTACTTTAGGCCACGAACTTATCAGCCGCCTCTCGTATTTTTTTTTATCCTGATGATCCTAGTTAGGACTTTAATATAAAGTTATGAGATTATTGTATTGTCATCGGCCCTTGACCCCTGTGCAATTTTTCAAGTTAATCAGACTCCTGGAAGTAAGTGAAAATGAAGTTAAAATATTACATACAGGTCAAGTTAATAAAAGCGTGTTAAAAAGTATAATGTAAACAGGAATATAATAATAATATATTTGCATGTATATATTTGAATTTCTTTACTCAACCGTATTTTCTAAATCTCTGAACAGATTTGCAAGTACGATCAACCATTGCTTCGGATTCAGAATATGAATTTATGAATATGGTATAAGGTTTGTATGGGGACACCACCTATTTAAAAAAAAAATATTTTTAGATTTCTTCCTACGCTTACACACAGTTACCGAGCTGGATTACAAATTTCATCCTTCTAGGTCATCTGGAACTAGGTTAGATTTAGGAACTATGTGTCAGTCAGTCAGTGCTAAAATTTATGACTTTTTGACCTTCATATCAGGAAGCTGGAATCGCGCAACCCGGTGAACTTTAGTTCGTTTGTGGTGCGCGTCCCGACCGACATGCGAAGTACCTTTTTAAAGGAGGAGGTGTGGCCGAAGGGGGTTGAGTTCCGCATATATCGTGGACGTCGTCGACCGCCGGGAGTTACCGTAACCGCGTCTCACATCGGCGAAAAAAGTGACTTAGTTATAAGATATAATAAATATGTATGTTAGTCTATAAGGTATTTATACTATGGGCTTTGTTGTCTGATAATAAAGAATTTATTATTATTATATCTTTATAACCGTTTGAGCTAGCTTCATGAAATTTGGGCTTCTAGATGTCCTTATGGATACAATTAAACACACGTAGTTTTATGTGTTTACGTTAAATAGGTTTTAAGTTATAGAAGGATCAAAAGTGGCACCAAGTGTTTCGTGTAATATTACACTCGGCGCTGGCTAGCCAGTTCCTTTGGTTGAACTTGGCTTGACACGCTGCCGCGTGTCTAGATCATCTCTTTATTATTTAAATAACATTTCGATTCTTTAAGGCAACTGATAAATACCAACCACCTACTAAAATAGGGTCACCTTATTAGCGACTGCATATTTATAAAGTGATACGGAAGAATCAACATATTTTGAGCCTACATTTATTATTAAGCGTGGTTTTGTTTGGTGGACTGCTTCAAATTTCTTACTTAAGTTTATTAAGCGTGTTTCTCAAAGGACAATACATTTGTTGTTAATTAGAGGACTTATGTATGTGAGTCACTTTATACTTAGTTGGTAGTTTCTTGGTTTCTCCCACTAATACACGACCGCTTTGGGAACAAACTAATAACAAACATTGATCGAAACTGATTCCGTTACTCTTAGTGGCTCATGCGGGAATAGCCATCAAACTGGACTATTCTGTGTATTGTTTTCTTAAGAATTACAGTTAGAAAAAGGATATTACAAACAACGTCATGAGCTACAGGGAATATTATTTGCTAAGAATTTAGTTTTATTTTAGTTTCGTAGGCAGAATTAGAGAAAGTTGATCATGATCAAGTTTTTGGTAGATTTATCATGGTTTGACTGACTTAAATGTAAAGTTGTACTAAACTTTTACGACAATTTTTTTTACAAAGGTTAATTTAGTTTTATTTTAGTTTCGTAGGCAGAAGTAGAGAAAGTTGATCATGATCAAGTTTTTGGTAGATTTATCATGGTTTGACTGACTTAAATGTAAAGTTGTACTAAACTTTTACGACAAAAGTTTTTACAAAGGCTAACTGCTGGCCAAAGTTAACACAGGATTATTTCTTTGTGATATAACAATTAATACCTGTATTTATTGCGTTATCAGAAATTTGGTAATAATATAATAGTTGACATAAAATTGTGAATGAGAGGGATACTCTTAGAAACTTACATCGTAGACGTTGTTGCTACTACGAGTCTACGGCGTAGACCGGCACAGGCCACAATAACTCTACAATGTTATTACTATTGAAGGCTTTAATTTAATGGATATTTACTTTTATTATTTTTTTATCAATGTTTGCGGTTTTTCTTAACTTAGAATGTTATCATAACTCTAGGTGCTTATATGTGTTTACATAAACAAAAAAATATACGAGTTTAACTAGTTCATCTATAAGTTCAAGAGTTAAGTTTTGTGTTTAAATAATGCATCATCATATTCGCAAAACACTTTTAGCCTCTTCAACTTTTCATATATTTTTGTGTTCGGAGGAAAGCGAGGAACAAATTCAAAGCATTTATAAAATCTAAATTCTACATTCATAAAATTATTATTTTACATTTCCGACGATTAAATCATGCAAGTACTATAGATACATACCATATTATATACAAGCAAGTACTATAGATACCATACCATATATTTATAGATACATACCATAAATTGAATGATACCATATAAAAGCCAAGTTGTAAAAAATACCTTGCGTTCATAAACGTTGCGTGATTAAGTGTGTGTCTAGGAGAATGTTTGACCCATTCAATTGGTCTGTCTGCATACAAAAATGATTGAATTACTTCCCTGAGTATCAAATGCAAAAATCAAGACTGAGATTGTTAGTAAGGTTTCATTTTTTGACGTGATAACGTCTTTAAAATCGTTTTAGTCGGGTGACATGTTCAGAAACTTGTGTCACACCAAAACCTCACGAGCGCGATCGCAGGTATAACGAGAGAGAGACGGACCGATCTCCCGTCTCATCTCGAGCGCTGCCAGTCATTCCGTGAAACTTGTCACGCGGAATCCTCACGAGCGGAGGCTGGCATAGCGTTCGAGTGAGTGGACCGATCTTCCGTCTCTCTCACTCTAGCGGCATACAAACGGATGGAGATTTTCTCGTGCGGACGTTATCACGTAAACATCTCGATCGTAAACCTACTTTACAAACAATTTGCCGTTTTTTTTTAGGAACTTTATTTATTTATTTACCTATATGCTTTATTGTACACCATAACAGTAAGAGGAACACATAACAGTTTCTTTTTTCAATTTAGACTTTATAGTGAACAGAAATTCACTAACTGTTTCAGGGGTACCCGTACCCGTGAAATGACCATCGGCCCAAGCTAGCAGGCATGATTACACTCATTTATTTATTACTAGTAACCGCCCGCGACTTCGTGAACTTTTTGAATATCTCTGAAATAAAATTAGCTTAAGTTACTCCGTATCACATCAGCTATCTGCCAGTCTGAAGTCTTATATCAAAATCGGTCCGGCCTTTTTAGAGATTAACCGGAATAAACAGGCAGACAGATAGACAGAGAGACAGAAATTGTAAAAAAAAATATTTTGGTATATATACCGTATATAAATTCATATGAATGTATTAAAAAGCAGTTATTTTAATATTACAGACACCCCAATTTTCTTTATTTTTATAAATTCTATACATTTTGTTTCTGAGAAAATAATTAACGTATGAGGGCCCTGAGATCTTGATGACGAAGATGAAACCAGTAGATGAACGAATTGGCTAAAGAAGATAGCGTGTACATTACATACACATATTCCTCATGTAAATTAGTCGGTAAGTTAACTGTACCTTTTCACCGAAATTCAAGAGAATTGCTTCAAGGCATTTGGGTGTTTTTTGTTCCTACCATCTACCACCGTTAATCTAATCTAATAAGTTTCTGGGATTTTAATACAAGGCGGCATTTTAATAATGTTTAATAAGTGAAAAGCCGAGCCTTGGTTTAAGTTATATGTAAAGGTGGCAGAGATCTCAAAACACCGCAAACAATAAGTAAAAATAAATTATTTATTACGTAGGTATATTTGATAAATTTTGAGATGCAACAGATCACTCTTTTTACTTTGTTGGTTGGTAACTCTAGCCTTTTTTTAAATTTTAAACTTTTTTTTATTTGAATGGAGTAGCAGACGAGCATGCAGGCCACGTGGTGTTAAGTGGTTGCTGCAGCCCAAGGACATCTACATACCATCTCAAGCAACATAGGTAAACCTTGAGGTCTTATGCAGTTGCTCTGCTACTCCAGAGGCTGGTGGTCGCCTCATGTAAGTGTGGTCGGCAACTGCACCTTTCCACCAAAACACAATAGAGTTGGTTCACGGCAGAAATGGATACAGCGGTGGTACTTCCCCGGGCGAACCACAATAGTTCTACCTCCTACAAAATTATTTGTATTCAAAATGTTATTTATTTTTATTATTTTATCTATCAATAGTTTTTATTGTTATAATCGCTTTAGAATTATTTTTTCTGCTGTGTTACAAATTTAGTTATCTAAAGAAGCACAACATTCTAATGTTTGCCGTTCATACAAGAAACACTGTAGAAGATAGTACTATCAAATTCAATATAGAAGAGAGGGCTTTGCACGTGCTCAAAACATACATTATGTATCTGTTATAGGCAAACTCCGAAGCTCCGGCGCTCCTAGGTTGGACTGGTCAATCCTCAGGTCAGACTGAATGACTTAGTCAAAGCCCAAACAAATGTAAATTTTCGGCCTTTGACTAAACAATTTTCGTCAAACCTGAGAGAGACTAATTTGGTCAGGCAAACGTCAAAACACAATTTTATTAGGTAAATCGGGGTTTGACGAGTCAAACTCCGATATAGGTATGAAGTGTCTTATCTTCGTATATTTGGAAGCATTTTATCATTTAAGCAGCTTTCAAGTCTTAAGAACCGCTTAACTCTGCCAGTTCTGACACCTGATTGGTCAGCTTACGTGATTTTCACTTTTATATTTGAGATGCTTTGAGAGAATGCCGTGTGGCATTAGGCCCGCCTTTTGTACGATGTGCAAAAAAGTATAAAATAAATAAATAAATGCTTTGGAATATACGGAGGTTAGTTTGTAAGATTAGGTATAAAAAAATAACATTTTTAAAATTTTGATGTTTATTGTTTTAATAATTTCTTAAGTAATTAAAATGGAAAATTAATCATTTTTCTGACATAGTGAGGCATTAACTTTAATGTTAATTGTTTTAATAATTTCTTAGGTAATTAAAGTGGCAAATTAATCATTTTTCTGACATGATGAGGCATTAATGTTAATGTTAATTGTTTTAATAATTTCTTAGGTAATTAAAATGAAAAAATAATCTTTATTCTGGCATGGTGAGGCATTATGACATTTAGAATTGCACAATACATTAGATCTTTTACATTTGCATAATTTTGAAGAGCATTTTTTATTGCAGTGGCATTTTATAAAGGGTAGCAATAAAACGAGTGACTGTAAATTACACTTTTAAGTGTCAAAATTAATCAATTTGCGTTATAGAATTATTAAGTGAGCGACTGTCTGCGAGTGACGAGAAATCATCAGAACAGCAACTTATAAACATTAATTTGAACTACTTAAAATACAAGTTGAGCAGCTTACAGCGTACAGCGATTTTTCCCATCAAAAATGGAGGTGGGAAGAAGCTCTGGCTCCGTGACTTCTCCGGCGCTGCGGGAAAACCACTCCCTCCGCCCCCGCGTAAGAAAGCGCGGCACCTGCGCTCGCCTTCGCAGCTTCGGCTTACGCTTTCCTACGGCGGGCGGGGAGTGTTCTCCCTCCGCGCTTCCGGCTTTTTATATACACTCTAGGGGTAGTACAGATAAGACCACGTGGATAGTGGGGTGCTCTGATTTGGTTTTGGGTATTTTTCAGACACAGAAGCAAAGGGCTTCGGAGACGCCATGGCAGTCAAACGTTGTGTGTAAACTTACAGAATGCAGAGTGGTTTTTTTCCAGTCGCTTACTTAGTAATGTAATCGCTCGGATAAAATTTTAATATCTGAAATGGATTAATCACAATCCACTTTTTGTAAGCTCGTTCTGGTTTTTATTATTATCAATATTCGTCGTTAGTTTAGTAAATTTTTCGCTTAATCTAATTCATACCGCTCAAGTTATTAAAACTGTATGTCATCATCAGTCGCAAAGTTTTTTTTTATTCGCTCGTTTTATAATTCCCCTTTTATAAAGCCTTGGCCACCAAATTTTGAATCCTTTGCACTGATTTCTCTAAGAGACAGCCGAACGTCAGGCACATCTTCGATCTTAAGAAATTTTTCTTTGCATTCTTTTATTTGATTCCTCGAAAAAAGATATTGATGTTCAGATCAACGTTTGACCGAGTTTTGCAGTCGCTTCTAGGATTGACTAGGCCAAAACCGAAACAGAATAATTTACTTTCGACGTTTGACTGAAAGTTTAGGAGCTCCTGGGTTTGACTAAAAATACTTCAGGCAAAGGGCGAAATTGAAATGTATTTCGGGGATTGCCTGATGGCTTTGGCCAAACCTAGGATAAACCAGTCCTTCCGCGAAGAGACTGTGTATCGGACTTTGACTATAACATATCAAACCTTAAGTAAATTCACCTCTGGAGACGGTCTTTGAAACATTGTGTTTTATTATTTGTTATTCGTAACTCAAAAGAAGATTTATAACATTTTTAATGAAATCTCCACCAGTCTATGCATCTGTCTGATAAGAACATTAATATAATATGGAGGTATCAAAATGAAATAAATGTCTACTACTCAAGTTTCCATTCCAAATGCAGAAAAATAATTGAAATTAAAGAAACACAAATGAAAGATACAGCTGTTTAATCCTCATGTTTATACATTTCATAACACCTGGAGTCACGAAATTTGATATTATATGAGTGATATTGTGATATTTTTCTTAATAAATGACCATTATTAAATTTAGATGAACCCTTAGCCAAACTCGCACTATATTAGTTAGTCAAAATGTTTACTATTTTAATCCCAACACCATAACACATGATGTTCATTCTTTTATTATCACTTATAACACACGTCTAACAATGGGATGTTTTTTTTATAAACGTTACACACTCATAGCCCCACAGTAAGGTAATTAATACCCTGTGTCGTGGGTACCATGGACATATACAAAGACAGGAACACAAACACCCAGACCGAGAACAGTAATTTAAACTCATCATTCAAATTTCTGTTTCGCCGGGAATCGAACCCGGGACCCCTCGATTGGCAGTCTGGTATGGTAACCATTGCGCCACGCAGGTCGTCGACTCGATGTTATTTGGACATTTTTCACTTGGTCTGCAGAAAAAGAAATGTAGAAATGTAGCAGACTTGGATAGTATGATGAACTGTAGCCTAAATTTTATAATGTTACATTTGAATCTTAAATAATTGTATAAAATATCTACACAACAGTTTACAAATCCATTATATTTAGAAATAAACAATTTACATTCCCTAATACCTACTCCAATTTTCCATCTGTAACCACTCAAAAGCTTTTAGCACAAAGATGATTATTTTTTATGTGTACCAATTACGTAAAATAATTTGACAACACTGGAACTGAATGAGATTATGTTTAAAAGCTGAAAACATGAAACAGCCATTAGTTTCGTTTTTTACAATTTATTTGCTTAATTTTTATTCAATTACCTAATGAATATTTGATATAGCTCAATTTGCATATTTCCACCTTTTCAAGCACAGGTAATATAAAACCTCCATAATTGAGAGGATGGATCCACCGAAACAAAGCCCAAAACAATTTCCCATAGCCACCACTAAGTCTAACGTGGTTCGAGCCACTTGACGGGTAACTCTTTCAACCGGCCTATTACTAAGTACAAATTTCACCGTTCCGCCTTTATTTTTGTTTCGAGCTATAAATCTTTTAGCAACAACATTATAGTCAGGTTCAACACACGACGGCAAACAATCACAATTTAAGCCGGTATCATCCAGACCAGGCACCTTCAATTTTTTCAATCTCCTGTAATGTTTAGTCAGGCATTTTAAACCCTCCAAACTACAATAACGGTTTCTGTATTCGACCGGGGATAAGTGGTCCGTACAGTTACAAATTTCTAGCTGAGCGAGTATACGACACTGAGAGATACATATTGAGTAACTATAGTGTCTAAAGCCAAGAAAATTTAGAGGCACTTCCTCAGGAAATCTGCATTGTCTTATTTCTGGAGTTGTCAGAGACACTTCTGGTTCATTCATTACATCTGTTATGGAATACACAAAGGTGGCTTCTGCGCCCTGTTTCAACGTTATCCTTCGGTCGTACTCCATGTTCCAAAATGGTACATCTTCATGTGAGTGTAGAAATGCTTCGTAATCCTCTGATATAATTACTTTCAGTGATCCCAGTCTTCGTTTGCTTGCAGATGCGACATAAAATAAATTACTTTTCATGGAAATATAGTTGTTATTCATCGAAAAACATACGCCATATTCCGTATAGATAGGTTTAAAAGTTTGGCAGCAATTTATTGGTTTATCATTCCACATGCACTCAATGAAAAGTTCATTGCACTCAGAACGATAAATAGACGTCATATACGTAAAGTTTATGTTACAAAATGACGCCGATTCACACGTAGATATGCAGCTCGAACAATAACCGTTGAAGAAGACAATATCTTTTATAAAGTTGGTCATTGTCGCATTGTATTCATTATCGAGCTTTTGCGAAAATGTCCATATTTTGTCAATATTGGCAATTTCACAAACTGTTACAGAAGGGAAAGTGGTATTCCAATCGAGGTAGTCTGTGCGTGTAGTAAAACGTATAGTGTTTTCTTGATAGGTCGTGTAGTACTTCCATATTGTTGCAGTTGCAGCAATCCAAACTTGGACGTAAATGATGAAATATATAATTCTGTAGATGTAATGTATATCTTTTCTAGCCAAAAAACTCGGTCCATGAACTGATAAGTTTCGGCAGGTGTGGCCCAGTCTTGAACAAAATATAATTAGCTTTTTTCTAATGGCTTCCATTTTGATGACTGTACCGCATAAAAATCTAAGTCATACTGACCCTAAAAATCTTTTCATATTCATAACTGTAGGCGCTATCAAATTGGTGTAATAGCACATAATAATTTAATTGGGAAAACACAATAGAAGTAAGTAAAGATAAAAATGTTTGATAAATGTTTTATTCATTTGAGTTAACTTCATAATTGTTATTTCAGTGTCTTTCGAAATAGATTTGAAGGTTAATAGAATATTGGGTTAAGTAATACAGCTTTTCAAATCAAATCAAATCCTTTATTTGCGAGAACACAGTATTTTTTGTATAGTATATTTCATTACAAGTGCGGAAAGGCTGTCATTGCAAGGAGTTCCGACAAATGTCTACCCGAGCCGAGGCGCAGCCGAGAAGGTGAGGGTTGACAGTCGGAACTCCTTCCAATGACGGTTCCGCACGTGTACTGAACAACTATTTTTAATACAGTTGCGAAAAAATGAAGCAATTTAATAAAATAATAATAACTCGCAAAGAACATTTTTGAACAATGGCGCCAACCGTAAAAGAATACCTATATGCAGAGATTTTTTTTTCTTCACCCATTCTGGGTAGGCAAAGGGAACTTATACAGCCAAGTCTTCAGTAGATTTTTTTATTGATATGAAATGAAACCTAACTTATCTCATTGAATCAAATCATTAAATCTGATATTGAAACAAATTAGTAGCTTCTTTTTAGAAATATTTGCATGAATCATAAAAACTTCTAAAACTTCGTAGTTGTTTTTTTAATAGATTTTTTTGACAGTTGGGAAAGAGAACGCACGAGTTCGGAAAAGGTAAAGAAAAGGCACGAGTGTGTAATAGCCCCCTTCCCGAACGCTATACGTCTCTGCAATAGGCCACTTTTTGAGCAACTGTATTAAAAAAAATCTTGAATAGTATATTGCGAGTTCACTATGTTCTACCACACAGGTGTGCAAAATTTAACTTAGACAATTGTTAACATAAAAGTATTCATTAAATATTTCAATATTTTTTTAAATTAAATTGTTTCATTAAAAACATTATTAAAATTAAAATTATTGTATTATTACATTATTGGAATTAAAATTATTGGACTACAATACATTGTTAAACTTATAATAAATCAATTTTCTTTAAATGTCAATTCGACCTACATTATTCAGTCAATATCAATGAAAATTAGATTAAAAATTAATAATATTAAATTCAGAGCTTAGTCCATTTTAGTCCATTATTTAAAATTACCTGTAACTGTCTATATCTTTCACATGACTAATATAATTCAAATATTGACGGTGAATAAAACAAAAGCTCTTGCTATGAAGGTTACTTAGGGATTTATTACTGTAAGAGGTAATTAAAGTACGACAATGTTGACGTTTCAGATGGTTTAAATACGTTTGCGAGATACTCTGATTACATGGATTACGTAGGTATACATAATTAGGTTTACAGAACAGTAAAATACGTTTATAACGGCCGGCTGTAAGTTCTCTGAATTAGATTAATTATTGGGGTACATTCATTCTATCGGTTACTTCTGAATTCACACTAACTTTTGTAAGTTTCTTTGTAACTTTACAAACAATTTAAAATAAATATTGTAGCGTACAAATGAATCTACATTCGATGGCACTGGCTCGGTCACTCGATGTGCGCAGGCGGCACGCCCGCTCTCACCCCCGGTTCGCACGGTACTAACGCTGCACGCCCCGCCACACCATGAGCACGAGACAGTGTTTATAGCTATTTCAATAGTTATAGTTTACTACAAACACTACATCCCTTTCTTATCAAAAACTTTATTATTTTTACTTTGTAAGTAAACATACTCCCAATGAATAATTATTAAATTTGTTTGATCCGTTCAAAATCTCATTAAATTGTTTTCAAGATTTCCATTTTCACTCAGTCTTCACCTACAGCTTCCCATTAGCCTTCTATTCTTTTTATATACCCCTTGTCTTCTTCATTCAAATCCGAGTCTCATGTCTTACATCTTCTACCTCCATAATCCCTTGTCTTTTTCATTCAAATCCGAGTCCCACGCCTTACGTCTTCTACCTCCATAATCCTTTGTCTTCTTCATTCAAATCCGAGTCCCACGCCTTACGTCTTCTGTAATGTTACTTTCTTAATTCTTCTTTTTTTTCTTAATTCTTAATGGGGAAAATTTGTACAGAATATTTCCAATTTAATGGGAGTACTTTTGTACCATGCATTTCCAATTTAATGGAGGTACCTTTGTACCACAAATTTCCAATTTAATGGAGGTACCTTTGTACCACAAATTTCCAATTTAATGGAGGTACCTTTGTACCACATATTTCCAATTTAATGGAGGTACCTTTGTACCACATATTTCCAATTTAATGGAGGTATCTTTGTACCACAAATTTCCAATTTAATGGAGGTACCTTTGTACCACAAATTCCCAATTTAATGGAGGTATCTTTGTACCAAGTTTTCCAATTTAATGGGGGCACCTTTGTACCAAGCAATGTTTTCAAATTTAATGGGGGGTGTTTTATTATAAACAACAATGGTGTTGTTACGACTTTGTACACCCAGATCCCGCCAACCAAGCGTCGCACAGCAAACCTCAAAACGCGTAAACAGGTACCAAGTCCACCATCGGTGACAAGATCGCGGCTTTTGTTCACGACTTACATAACCACACGTGCACACAACGCAAGCAGTAGGTTCGGAACGGGCCTACCGTATACCATGGGCAGCCGCAACCAAGGCACGCAGCCCAGCTCCACAAGTGAAATCGAAACGGTCTCTGCCCAGCGACAAGAAGAAATACTTCTACAACTACAGCAAATAAACTGGGCCATAGCGACTGCGCTTGGCGATTTGAATTCCGCTAAGTGGACCCTTGCAAAAGGGGACAACAAACGCACTCTACATTACAACGGTATCATAACACCCATGCGCGCAACTGTATGCGCACTTTGTTCTTTCTCAGATGTTTCTTTAAATACTTGCCTACTTACACAACCATAGGCAGCACAGAGATATTCACCACAATACTACGTGTAAGAAAACCACGCACAATATTACATATTAGCATTTAGATAATCTTTAATTTTGTAGAATCGACCCCATATTATTTAATTTTTACGGGTATACTCCGTTTGCCCCCCTGGCGGTGGCTCCGGCAATGATCCCGACACTGCTACATTGGAATATAAGTTCCAAATCAATCATTAGTATATTGTACCTTTAGTGGAACAACTTTGTTTACTGTATACCCAAAAAAAACTACAATAGTGGTTTACAAACTAGAAGCAATAAAAAAACCCTGTACCCCATAACTAAACTGCCCTGTTTGTTTCAGATAAATAATAAATATCTTTTATTTAGACTTATTAGATATTAAATTTAAGCATATATAGTAAACTGTAATTGATTCTGTATAATTAAGTTATTTACAGTCATAATGCTCACTCGCTGTTTGAACTACGTGAATACCAATAGGCTACACTGAAAATCAGTGTTGTAGTCTTTGGCTGCAAGCAGGCTGAGTGCAGTCCTTTTTCTCAAATAGACTACAACAATGCCACTGTTATGTTTGTGACCCTATATTATATTTTTATTGTATGCATTTTGTAGTTTTAAGAAGAAATAAACATTTTTCTATTCTATTCTAAAATGAGTTGTTTTCAAATCCTTCCATTCAATCTCCATTCAATTTCCGAACCACAATTCTCAACAACAAGACACTGTACGGGCGTATACCAAACTGCACGCGAAGAATAAACGGCTTATTGACTGTCGTTACTTTGCCGTGTGCGAGTACCTAACGAGTTAAGCTACCTAGCTTAACCAACTAGTAACAAATGTAAACACTTAACTCGCATACTGTATCAAACTCGTAACATCATAACCAAAACGTATATTAGTTTTTCGCTTAAATTCCAGAATTTCTAACAAGATTTAAATATTTTGACTGTGCCTTATCTAATGCCCTATTGATATGTAAATAGGTATTACCTTTGTTACCTTGAATCTCATACATTTATTTAGTTTGAGAATACTTTGTACTATTATTTATTGCCTTGGGTAACATTATACAAATCATTTGTTTCTAGACGAATTTTGTATTTTATACATATTTCCGAAAATTTGATTGATTTAATACAAATAAAATCAATAAACTATTCAAAATTTTTCATTGTTTGTTAACAGATATCTTTTTAGAATTTCAGCTAGGTATATTATGATATGAATAAATCATTTTAATAAAGGTGTAGATTTTTATTTATTTATTTACCAGCTGACCCCGCACCACGTCAAAATGTCTGGGGCGGGCTACCCTCAACAGTTAGGGGTATAAAAATCTGTTATAAACATATTCTCATACCTACTGAATATAGGTATATATTACATATTAAACCTCACCAAAATCCGTCAAACCGTTCCGGAGGAGTACTTAATAAACACAAACTGTGACAGAAGAATTTTATACCCACATTAGATTATGAGTTTGAAGACATTCGTCAATAACCATTGCACTAATTTAAAGAGTTAATCAACTGACAATACAGTTCCCTGCTATTATCCTTTACTTAATAGCTTCTTGCGATTAGCACCTCATCAGTACGAGCTAACAGAACACTCACTCACTCAGCACTGTCCGCTTTCATCTTTTCCGAAAACCAGTTTTGATTTATGACATTGTTGCTATGTCCGCTTAAGACATACAGTAAAATACCATGGACACCATCAACGTCTCCACCGCTAAGGGAAATGTTTTTATCATATTACCTTGTGATAAATGGTATTCATTACAGATTTCCACTTACCGCCCTTGACAGTCAGTATAGGTACCTATTTTAATAACCACCGATCTCCGCTGACAATCTTCAAGGTGCCTTTTGAGATATTATCTTTCACCAATCTACTCACGTATACGTAGGTGCATTATAGCCTATTTAGTGCCTGTAAAGACTCATCATAGTTAATATAAAAACTTTATAGTATTATGAAACTTTAACTGATATGAAACTTTTGTTAAGTTTAATTTATTAAAGCGTATGCTTTGTATATGAACATGTATATGAACTCTGTACATCTTTCATTCTATTAAATTTCAAATTGCATTTTACGATTTAGCTTTATTCTTTAATACGAATACAATAATAGTATGAGTAGTTATTTTAAACTCTGCCTCAAAGGTTTCTCTGATTATAATTTAACTAGAGATTTCACCCGCGTTAGAAAAGGTCAGTAAATTATCAATTTTTTATTATAGTGTTGGTTCACTATTTTGGCTATAATGGCTTACACACTTTGGCCACATTGGCTTACACATGAGATACACTGTGCGGGCTCCCTTGCAGGACCATCCAAGACAACACATCCATCACACACCACACATGTACAACTCCAGCGGCTTTGGCAGCGCACACCAGAATAGATGGTAGACTTTTCTTACCCTCCTGTCACCCATCGTCATACTTTGGGCAATTCACAAAACATCTTTATAAATTGTAGCTTATATTTTATTCCGTTGCATAAGCTATATTATTGTAAAGTTTCACATAAATCCATTCAGTCGTTCCTACATGAAAGAGCAACAAACATCCATACCTACAATCTTTCGCGCCTGCAATATTAGTATGAAGAATGATTCTCCATTTCTTATTGCTGATCATTAAAATTTTGTAATTTCGTACACCCTAATATTTATTTTAGCAGGTGTTTAATGTTCAAAAGCTAGTCACCATACCGATTCTTACCCATGATATCGAATATTAATTATATATAATATCGTAAACGATATTTTAATATTGTTATACCTACATGTTATGAATTCACGTTTAACCAAAAACCACAATCTAATTTGTATATAGATCGTTATAACATACATATATTGTTTCTCTATGAGTTAGGACAGGTATGTGTAATTTGTAAGCTTATATATAACACATTACCATATTTATTGGTGATAATTAATGATGAATAATTATAGTGATTCTAAAAGATTATTTACATCATTTATTCACTCAAAGGTACATCGACTTACGTACCAGTTAAAGGTTAGAATGTATTCGTCTAGTCTTACTGATTGAATCAAACAATATATATTATATATTTACGACCTATATTCACTGCTGCTGTACTGTGTACTGTACAAATATCCCACAAAATAGCTGTAAGACGAATTAGATCTCTCATGAATGTTGTAGGTATTTAGTTAGTAGAACGACATTCATGTAAATTAATTATTAACACATTCACGAAACCAACTCATAATGATACGAGTACATGAACGATATATGTAATTATTTTTATATCCAACCAACCAGAAGAAAATACATAGATTTACTTACTTACTTGCAATATTCATATAATTAAACTTGTCAGGTGTTATTCCATACAATTCCTGAAATACTTTTTATACCGGTTAGAAATAAGATCATTCTCTTGAATATTCTCAGGGTTTCTTTTGTGAGCCATACACTGAAATTCTTTTAACAAATTGGTAAATTTTCAAATCCAAACACTTTAAAAATAAATATTGTAAACAAATCGTCATTTTAAAGTTAATATTTTATGGGTAACGTACACCGGTTTTATACTTAATACATAATGACAGTGTATAACAAAAAGAAAGTTAATTTTGTCACGACAATTATGTATTGAAATTGAAATTGTCTTTTAGTTTTAGATAAATAAGCTTTTTTAGTTAAATTTTTGAATATAATGTAATTAATGGACTTACTCCCGTTATGATTCTTCCAGTTATAAACCAACAATCCAATGACTGTATTTTATGTTTAGGTACTTACAATTTTTTCCACTTCCTTGTTTCCTTCCCCTTTTTATTATTTCAATGTCCAGGAGGGAAAAAAAATATATACTGGTAGGATTTATACTCGTCGCCATTTGTAGCGTACAAATGAATCTACATTCGATGGCACTGGCTCGGTCACTCGATGTGCGCAGGCGGCACGCCCGCTCTCACCCCCGGTTCGCACGGTACTAACGCTGCACGCCCCGCCACACCATGAGCACGAGACAGTGTTTATAGCTATTTCAATAGTTATAGTTTACTACAAACACTACAAATATAGTTATTAAAACTAAAAAATACGCTTTTCACGCACATCACGCTCATATTATTCATAAATCGACGGTTTTTTCTTAGTAATATGTACTAGTATTTTTTCTTCATTGTCATTTTCTGCTTATATCGAAGATTATATTTCACTTTTTAGTGTCATGCCTTTTTTTTATGTTTTTTTAACCATATTTATTTTTATATTTTTATTTCGAGAAATTATTCAATCTTGGCGATCCTAATCAGGGTAATGAGATAATATTATCGAATTATTGTATTGCTACTGAATATTGATAAATATACAAAATTTGAATTAAATCTGTCCGTTGAAATTTGGTCAAAATTGAGCCTTAAGGAGTCGGTTACAAATATACAAACAAGTGAATCTAATAAAAGCATGTTAAAATGGTAACTTCTTAATAATATAGGAAGTAGCTTCTTTTTACTTTGGTTATTTCCAACTGCTTACGTACAAATTTTAGTAAAACAAACTAAATTAACTGAATGTGTATTACTTGCATACATTTAGGATTATACCTCGATACCATTGCTTCATACTCATAAGTTTATATATTTCAAATTTATTCCGTCATGTTTGCGGTTGAAACGATTTCATTTTATCTGAATTAGGAAAAGAATTAGTCGAATTCTTTATAAAATTTTGTAAAATAACTTCTTAATTAATTCCGACATTTCCATACCTTCACCCTCAACCTATTCTCAAAGTTAGGTGAATTTATATTGAATTTGTAAAGGTATACTAATTTAACTTCCTAATACTTCCACTTTAGGGTAGATATGAAAGTTAAATTCAATTTTCAACGATTAATCTTTCAATTTTACAAAACAAATATAAAAATATATTTTTAACATGTCATTGTCTCAACGATAGAAACGTAGCTGCATTATAATATGACCAAAATAGAAAGGGTAACTTCAAAATATGTTGATAATTAAAAGCGCTTGATTTTATAACTTGATTGGTAAAGTAATCCCCGATAAACGTGTAAATGTGACGCAGTAGATATGTATGTATTTATGCTGTGCTTGTATCGAGTCCTAAGTAGTGTTGACTACGTCAACATTAATAAGCGTCGCATTACGATCGGATTGTTTTTCGTCATTCAGGTAAGACATGGGATTAGATTAAGTTCGTTTGATCTAATTTTTACGCCTGTTTGTATATAAAATAAGAGTCTTCTTCTTCTGTCTTATGGTCGTGACCACCAAGATCCGATCTGCTTACGGGAGGAGGTTTGAAGGACTTACCTTCAATTTGATCTACTTTATGACAGACGCAAGAAGCAGTGCGTTGGCCTGGCACACTTCTTTGATAAAATAATAGTAGGTACAAATAAAATAATTGTAGGTATAATAGTGTGGACTAGATCTGTTGATCATTAAATTAAACGACCTAGTAATTGATTTACTGCTTTAATAAAATATATCGTTTAAACATTACTTTTTTGTCACCTATTTTATGGCAAGAATTTTATTAAATTCTCGACTTTTAATTTCAATGTAAATAGATTGCAATACAAAAACTTTCATAATAAATAATTTTTGCATAATTATTTCAGTGAGAGGAGAAGCTAAAAGTATTATATTACGCATATGAAGACGAGACGCTGCACTTAATCTAATGTAATCGACCTCGCTTTAGAATAAGGAGGGCAGCGTCAGCCATCCTTCTATTCGAAGAGTTTAAAGTATTCCAGCAACTCCGTAATGTAAGCTAAGCGAGTAGACTTGAAATGCGTTAGTAAATTAATCTTTGAACCAAAGCAAATGACTTATAGATTGGTGTTTGTAAAATCTCTGAATTATGAATGCCAAACGGTCATGAGTGTTTTCATTTGGAGTTTATAGTCAAATTGGTTCTTTCCTTCAAGATAAGTTAGCTTTAAAGAATCTTTTTGTTGAAAATTGTGCTTGTATTCTGATTTCATAACTACACTGGTTCCTCCCTTCTGGATTCGCGAGTTTATTACAATTTGGAGCTCGATTTATCTTTGGGAAATGAAGTAATAACTTTCAGTGTTTTACTTTAAATTCAATTCAATCATCTTACAAGGTTTGGTACAATATTATTGGTAGTTTCACTAAACGGTGTCTTGAAAGCAAGGATTAGTATATTATGCAGACGACAAGATTTCTCTAAAGCTCTCGACCTCACTAAGAAATAAGGTAAAGGATGGAAGCGTCAGCCTTCCTTGCATTTGATGACTGTGAACTATTCCGGCATCTCTGTATTAAAGCTAAGTGTATAGACCCGAGCTACATTAATAATTCACCTTTGAACGTTAGCAACTAATAAGTAGGAGTTTAGGAAGAGTAAAGAGTTTCTAAAGTATGTGTAGCAAACAGCCCCGAACGATTACATTAGGATTTTATAATCTAATTAGTTTGTTTCTTCTGAATTCATTACATTTTGGAGCAAGATTGATCCTTGGCATAGATTGAGGATTGCATTAAAAAATGCTTAAAATTGGGTTGTTATATCGTCAGTTTAAAACAAATTTGCAGCACATATTTTATAACTGTAGCATCTATATTATCGTAAGTGCTATGCTGGTTGTGTCCTATTATTTGGTTTATTGACGTGATAACGTCTTTAAAATCGTTTTAGTCGGGTGACATGTTCAGAAACTTGTGTCACACCAAAACCTCACGAGCGCGATCGCAGGTATAACGAGAGAGAGACGGACCGATCTCCCGTCTCATCTCGAGCGCTGCCAGTCATTCCGTGAAACTTGTCACGCGGAATCCTCACGAGCGGAGGCTGGCATAGCGTTCGAGTGAGTGGACCGATCTTCCGTCTCTCTCACTCTAGCGGCATACAAACGAATGGAGATTTTCTCGTGCGGACGTTATCACGTAAACATCTCGATCGTAAACCTACTTTACAAACAATTTGCCGTTTTTTTTATATCGTTAGTGCTTTAATTAGAATCAATGTAAATAACTTTAATAACAATGTTTTTTTAATGGAGTAGCAGACGAGCATGCAGGCCACGTGGTGTTAAGTGGTCCCTGCAGCCCATGGACATCTACATACGACCTCAAGCAAGCCTAGGCAAGTCTTGTCTGAGGTCGTATGCCGTTGCGCTGCTACTCCGGAGGCTGGTGGTCGCCTCATGTAAGTGTGGCCGGCAACTGCACCTTTACACCGAAACACAATATAATTGCTCACGGCAGAAGTGGGTGCAGCGGTGGTACTTCCCAGGGCGAACCATAATAGTTCTACCACATACCAACTCTTGTTTATTGTTTTGTTTCAATATCCTTCATAATTTCAGTAAACGGTATCCTGAATGCAAATTTTATATTATGTAGACGACATGCTGCTCTTTCTCTAAAGCTCCCGACCTCGCTCAGCAATAAGGTAAAGGACAGCAGCGACAGCCTTCTATGCTGACTGCTTCTTCGCTTCCAGCTACTCCGTAATGTGAGCTAAGTAAAATGGTTCGAGATACCTCACTAATTAATCTTTGAACCTACGTCAACTAACAAGTAGGAGTATGTATATGCTTCTATCTATTAGTTAGATTAATCTGATTATTAATGGCAAACGGTCTCGAATGATTGTAGTGAGCTTACTGTTCGTCCCTTCTGATTTATAAGTTCATTACAAGATCTAAGTTCATTATTGTAGCAAGAAATCTTCTTATTAACTTTGAAAATAGGAACTAAAATTATTATTTTATATATTCTTTTATACATACTTCTAATATTTTTTGGTTATCGATTGGACGTGATAATTAATTTATCCTGTAGTTATGCTCTAATAAAAATATGGTCTGTACATATGAAATTACCGTTCAGTATCAAAAATATTGTAACAAGTAAGTTTAGTGAAATTATTATTTAATCACTCAAAATATGCACTGCTGTTATCGTTACACTTCCGCGCTTTTAAAGGTAGATCATTGATCCCTTTGGAAAAAAGTCCTTTGAACGAGAGTCTATGAATTGTTTGAAGACGCTTTTAACTGCCACATCATATTTGATTTTTTGCCTTGCAAAAAGTTTACAAAATTTAAAAAAATGGTAATCGGTTCAATATCTGGGAGAGTGTGGTGGGTGACGCAGAGGTTCCAGTCTCAGCTCCTCTAACTTGGCGACCGTTAGATGTGTGGTCTAGCGTTATCCTGAACGAGCAGTGGACTAAAACGATTTACCAGTCTTGGTTGTTTAATAACGAGCTTTTCCATCATTGTTTGCAATTGTTGGCAATACAAGTCTGCCGTAATCCTCTGGCCTGATCTCAAGAATCTGTGGATAACACAAGCACTAGTCCACCAAACACTAACCAGAATCTTCTTTTTGGGCCATTATGATGATTGCTTCTGATTTGCGTACAGAGTCCATTTCTCGTCACTTGTTACGACACGGTTCAAAATCCTCAAATTATTGTGACAATTGAGCTAAAAAACACAGCAAGCGTTGTGGTGTTGGTTTGATTCAGACACTTCGTGCGGTACCCACTTTAAGATTTTTTTTACTTTTCCGATTTGGCGCAAATGTATAAGTATCGTTTTGTCATGTCACGATAAAAGCTGCTGCTAATTCAGAAGTGGTTTGAGGTGGATCAGCTTAACTATCGCTTTCAATTCACTTATTAATTAAACCAGAACGGAAACATTGAAACCAAAGACGAACCGTTCCTTCGTTAACGGTACTTGGTCCGTACACGTCGGTAATTCTTCGATCGTTTCTGCAGCACTGGTGCTACGGTGGAACTCTTATTCGGAAATACCCCGAATTTTTAATTTGTCCATAGTTGTTGTTATAGCAGTGTTGTGCTGAAGCTCAAACAAAATTAAATGATGTTAGCACAAATGAAATACGAATTTTCGAACAATATTTTTCTGGCTTGAATTTGGAATTCTTAATCAAATGCAATTTGATCTTAAAGTTGCCAGTATTGAGTGTCGGCAATTTCATATGTAAGGACCTAAATATAAACTTTAATCGTTCAATCAAAAGGGTTATGGTTGAAATACCGTGTAAATTTCCGGGTTGAAATCTTGAAAACAAGATTATTACATTATGCAAATTACACGGTGCATCTCTTCTAATGCTTAGGAATAAGGGAAAGGACGACAGAGTCAGCCTTAAACTATTCCGGCTTCTTTGCAATGAAAGCTAAGTGAAGGGACTCGAACTGTCTTAATAATTCATCTTTGAACCAACGCCAACTGATAAGTACGAGCTTATAGACTCTCTGAATTATGAATGGCAAGCGACCTCGAATGATTATATTTGGATTTCATAACCAAATTGGTCCCTTCCTTCTAAATTCTTGAGTTCATTACAATTTATAAGAAGATTTATCTGTGGTTAAGATTAAGTAATGCTTTAAATAAATCTTAATCTTAGCCCATTAAATTAATCAGTTTTAAATGATATTATGATAGCGGTTTTCATGTTGATGTTACATCATGAGGGCCAAATTTTTGTCGTCACAATTTAAACTCGTCGTCGTCGTCACATTCTGTTCATGAAATTTCAAAATCAGCGCACAAAATCGTATAGTATTCGTATAGTTCAGTTCAGTTATATATTAATATTTATGTTTATATGGAAGGTTTATAGTAGGTAATAAAATGAGGGTGCACATAATATTTTTTTATTCATTTTGACATACGGTGAATGATGCCTCTCCTGGGGTTGCCTGTGTGAGGACGCCTAAAAGATACAGTGATCGCTACGCTAACCATTTCGCGTGCGTCTGCCCGTTTATTCATTTCAGTCCATTTGTTAACATTTAAATATCGTATAAAAAATGATGAATAATAAGGATAGTAATAATATAGTTTTAATAGGTATTTATCCTTCATTTCAAATATGCAAAGTAATCGTTGCTTGGTGTTTGTTACCTATAAGTTACCTTTGAGGGTTTCAATAGTTTGTATAGTAATTATAAACTTCTATTGTAGGTTTACCTAATAAACAATACAGTCGCCGATACCCGTATCAAAGTTAATCCATTGTAAGTCCCAAGCACCATAATAATAATTATGATGCGCAACGATGATGACAGATTGGGATGATAATTTTGGATATCTTTTTTCGTGTCTTTGACTTACTCATAATATCCTGATGAGTTGCTGAGGGACTGTGAGTGCGAAGGTTTATTTTTTTTTTTTTTTCGCTCCGAAAAATATTTATCATTGTATTTATCATATTTCGTGTAACTTATTTCGTACTTTTATATTCATTTTTTTGACCAATATATAACCTATACTAATATTATAAATGCGTAAGTTTGGATATAATGTTTGTTGATCAATCACGCCAGAATGGCAGAACAAATCGGGAGAAAATTTGGTACAGAGGTAGAAAATTTGGTAAGAGAAGTACGGTCTAGAATAGTATATAGGCTATTACCTCAGAAAAGTAAGTTAGTGTAATCATTTGAACTTATATCACCTGAGCGAAGCCGGGCCAGATTAATTGTTTCATTATAAACTACATAATATGTTTACAGTTTCAAAGCATGGGTATATTGGATATTTGATAAATTAATATAACTATATACGAATTTGTTATGATTGCCGTTAAATAACAAACAAATAACAATAAAAATGCATTTCATTTTATCTAAGTGGAATGAAAATAAAATCTCTTTCTCAGCGTTGTGATATAATACGGGAACAAGCCGAGAAAGAGATTTCTTGTAGCTTTTATTATGAAGGAACGGAACGAGGCTTGTCAAATAGTAAGAAATGGAAAACATTTTGAGATGAACTTGTCATGACAGCTGTTACTCCGGCTTTCATCACTTTTATCTCAAGCATAACTTTAAAGAAAAATATTTGCTTGAGTGCGTAGTTTTCATCAAAAATAAAGACAAAGACTTGCACAAATATGGGTGTTTACAAAAATTGTTTATATATGTTTAGTTCGCCATATTTACTTTTCTGAGGTATGTAAATATTACTAAGATAAAATATAAAAAAGACTTAATTATAACACTATTACAAAAATATACATTTACATCTATTTTTTAGTACACATATTGCGCCTTTTATTAACAACGTGATGACTTATTATTATTATACTTAGGTACTATATTTTTCTAATCTTTTTAAACCACGTACCACGCACGACACCACACGACTTTTTTTATTTATATTTCAGATCGGATCCGATCGTCGTCGGCTTTGGGCACCCATATTACAGAGTGTTTGTACACTGAGAGGAAAAATGCATTATGCCGTTTTTTTTGAAAACCACTACAAGTTAAAGGTAAAATTAGGACCATTTTGTTTTAAATCTATTATTTATCGCTGTTTCCTATTTTTGCTTATGTGCGAAGGTTTTAAAGGTTAATGGTTTTTTAAATGAATAAAGTATCAGAATATTAAACAACTGACTAAAATGTTACTTGAATCGTAGATTTGACTTGGCCAGTTTTTATCAGATAATGTTGAATAATTTTATAAAATGACTGATGTAATGAAAACTGGCCAAGTCAAATCAAACCTACTTTAAGAATTCACATTTTAAAATAACAGCAATTGTTATAGGAATCCAATAAAGCAAATAAATGATAAAATCAGACGAGGTTACCTGTAACTGATGTCCGATCTTTATTATACGAGCATCTCATCCGAAGGATGCTGATGAAGTGCGTTTTTAATATTTTTTAAGTAATGTGCTTTATTTTGAATTCGGTGTGTTTACTTATACAAAATGTGCATGCCCATGCAAGTGCAACATTATGAACATTAAATGGTTAAATATTTATTAAATAAACGAAAGAAGGGTTTAAATATTTCCTGGAATGATATAATTTTGTACGAACTACCACTCCATAATATTGATAAATACAGCTTTTCATACTCATAGCCCTACATTAGGGTCGATATACTCTGCATACCAACGCTAGGTACCATGGACACATACAAACAGAGAAAAACAAACAGAAACACCCAGACCGATGACAGAAATTTAAACTCATCATTCAAATTTCTGCCTCGCGGGGAATCCGCGGGGACCCTCCGATCATCAGTCCGGCATGGTAAACATTGCACCACACGGGTCATCAATTTAATATTCATTGAGTTTTAAATAGAGCTAGGAAATTCTCAAGCAATGTTATAATATAAATCTATGGTATAAAATTTTAAATCGTACTAAAGCTGCATTACTTCCAACAACAATAATGTTATTGTTGTTGTCATTACGATTTTCGGAACAGTACAAATCCATTTTAACGTGAACGGAGTTTTTCTTTTCTTATTTTTATTTCATTACATTGAAATTTGCAGAATTTATTGAAACTTGTAGAATAAAAAGTAGATTTTTCTATAAGTTTTTGTTAAATTTTAATTATATCAACTGATGTTTCTGTGCCGTTTCAAACTTACGTATTTTTCGGCGCGTATAGTCATTTTGGTAAACGCACTTACACGCACGCTTTTTTTTGTTTCGGAAAATGTCAAGTCAAGGCTGTTCCGCGAAAACTAGGAAAGGACTAGGAAATAGCATAAAAGAAGTAGAAGTGTAAGCGTGTATGGTGAAACGACCGTATACGCACTGATAATATACCTGGTATGAAACAGTTCCGATACAGCAAAACATGCAACAAAAAATATCATAATAATATCGTGTTCTAGCTGCACTACTCCCAACAACAACATAATACGCGGTATTTTCTCGTCGGTTATTGTTGTCGGTACAGAACAGATCCGCTTAAACTTAAACTAGCTGGGATTTTCCATTCTTACTATTTATTTTCACTTTACTCCAATGAAAAGTCACTGCTTTTATTGTACTTTAGAAAATAAAAACAATTTGGTTTGGGTATTTAAAGCATACAAGGTATCCAGTTAGATATTCTCCAACACAGAGTTCCCAATAACGCGCGCATCCCCCCAATTTCTCTGTGTTCTCCAACCAAGTTTTTTTATACATAAATAACCCTTCCAAAAAGGCAGACGGGCCACGTGGTGACTTTTTATTTTATTTGAATTGATTAGCAGACGAGCATGCAGGCCACGTCGTATGCAGTTGCGCTGCTACTCCGGAGGCTGGTGCCTCATGTAAGTGTGGCCGGTAACTGCACCTTTCCTCCGAAACACAATAGAATTGGTTCACGGCAGAAGTGGGTGCAGCGGTGGTACTTCTCCGGGCGAACCATAATGGTTCTACCACCTACAAATCTTCGTAGCCTATGGACGCGGGCAACCCCAGGGGAGCCACTCGAGCATTGCCGGCTTTGAGAGCTTTTTTTACAGCTTTCTTGAAGAACCCCATGTCATAGTCCACTGGAAATGCCTCAGCTGGAAGGTTGTCCTAACACTTACACGTCCGTGGTAAAAATGAGCGTGCAAAGCGGACTGTGGAGGACCGCCACGAGTCATGATGGTGTCGGTGGAACTATAACCTTCGTCTGGTAATATATTTATAATATGGTGACGTAGACATCATTTTGAAAAGTTTCCTGCAGCACTCACCATAGGAAAGTCGGTAGAACATACAGAGCGAGCCTATGTCCTTCGAGTACATACATTATAGGGTAAACGTCCGTACTATCGTATTACCTATTGGCCGTTTTGGAATGGAATTGAACCATGGAATAACGAGTGCTAATACGCTGTTGACGTAATGTCAATGGACGTTTGCCTTGTAAATGCAAGAAGATTGAGTAGTGCATCCTTTTCATTCGTAATAAACGCATTAGAATTTAAAATATTGTTATGAGAATGATATTTCTGTCGTTTTGTTTATAACTGTTTTGTAAAACTTTAGGACAACAAAAGTGAGTTCTTTTCTTCCATTAATAAAAATATGGTGAATGGTACGTGAGTGGTAGCTAGGTGGTATAGTGTAGCTTTGTACACTAATAAATGATATGCCATCAAAAACATTTTCATCTCAAAACGAGGGCATATGGCAAACCCTGTTAAAATTCAATGCCAACCCGTTGTCGGATGTTTTTAAACCGCTCATAAGGCCTCCGACAAGGTTAAACGACTGTTATGTATCGACAACAACCGGGACCTACGGATTAACGTGCTCTCCGAAGCACGGAATGCATGAATTGCTGCGCATTAATTTTTTTGCCACTAGCGGTATCTCACACCCGACCGCGCCCGTTCGGCTTAGTTGCATAGATGGTTTTGCGTTCTAACTGCCGGGCCATGCATGCTTCACTTAAAATAAATAGAATCCTTAAATAGTAACCACTTTCCAACCTTTTTTTATGTACGCCTAGGCTGTTATCTAAGTAAAAAATCTGCTGTTGCATGAAGGTAATGACTGTTAAAGTTTTTAAATTGAATACGCTCTTTTAAATATGTTGTAACAATGGTACAAAACTTATTCCGAAACTTGTGTACAGTTTGAACAAAAACAAACGTAAGCGAAAACTTTCCCCCGCATAAAGGTCATGTTTACGAGCTGCTCATCTGTTTATTTGACGTTGTAGCTTCTAGGAGGTTAAATAATGTTTGTTGAATAGTATTATGTACTAACAACATATTTCACGATTAGATCTATGTTACAAGTTTGTCTTCAGGCGTATTTGTAGCTTTTATAGAAGACCGAAAGGAACGACTAAAATTAACAGGGAGCCTTGTTTGAATCAGTTTAAGGGATCAGTTCGTTGTCTACCGGTCCGTAAGTCAGCCTAATTCAAATCATTTTTTGAGTATCAAAGAATATTTAAAGAAATGTTTTGTTCATAGTTCATCAAAAGACAAACTAGTAGTACAAACTAAGTTCATGTTTACAAGCTACTAGGAGGTCAGGGAGTGTTTGTACTAGGAGCTCAGAGAGTGTCTGTACTGTACTAACAAAATATTTGATGCTCAGCTTTTGGGGTTTGTTGAAGCAAAATTTGCATAAAGCATTTTGACAGTCTTTATCTAATGAACTAAAAGGAAAAACTAAAATTAAAAAGCATGCACTAACTATTGTGTCTAAAGTAAAAAAGAGGAAATTAAAGAGGATATACTTTTAGTAGGTGGTAGAACTATTATGGTTCGCCCGGGGAAGTACCACTGCTTCACCCACTTCTGCGCGTGAACAAATTCTGTTGTGTTTCGATGGAAAGGTGCAGTTGCCGGCCACACTTACATGAGGCGACCACCAGCCTCCGGAGTAGCAGCGCAACTGCATACGACCTCAGACAAGACTTACCTATGCTTGCTTGAGGTTGTATGTAGATGTCCATGGGCTACAGCGACTACTTACGAGTAACACCACGTGGCTTGTATGCTCGTCTGCTACTCCATTCAAATATAAAAAAAATCACTTCATTGTCTGTTTTTTTGCAAATCTGTGTGTCATGTGTGTTCCTGTCCGTCTGTCCAGACATATTTTCAAACGTGTAACTACAATTATGTGTGACTGTTCGATTTTAGCTAAAAAGAATAGCACTGAAAGTGTGAATCTGCGGCTGGTGTTAAATACAAACAAACCATAAGCGAAACGGGCGTAGTAATATTTTACTCTAATGGTTACTCATTAGTAACCATACCGGTTATGCGTGCTTTGGAAGGTACGTTAAGCTGTGTACAGAGTTATTCGGTGAAATTATTCTACTTATAAACGCACTAGTCTCATTTTTGCCTAGTTTCGTTTTGGAGGTTGTCCGAATTAGTCCGTTCCAACTAATTCGGACAAATTTAGTTAAGTCCATAGAGTCCATTTTGCTGAAAAAACTCTTAGTTGACCTTACCATGCCATAAGACTTCTAGCTTAATTTGTTTTTTTAAGGCTTTCATCATAAACCAAAAGATGGGTGTCCTTTTTAAGTTGTGTTGCGAGGTCTTCTTGATTTAAATTTCGGGTTCGTATCTCCGCAATCTAATCTCTATTTTCATCTATTGAAGCAGCGTAGTGACCCCCGAGCCACTTCAATTATGAAATGACACCGGTGCCCAGAAATCGAAATAAAGGGATTGCAAGCCCGTTATACCAGCCAAAAATAGTAGCAATATACTCGTCAAATGTTGCATGAAAGTTCGGATGGTGTAGATTGGAATTGTAAAAACGAAGAATTGGAAATCCGAAACGTAAAAGTGCTAGGTAAATGTTGATTTAGAGTGCAACGCCTAAATACGGAATATGCACAATTTTTATGGTTTCGCGTGTTTGTTGAGACGCTTGAAGAGCAACAAATATGTTTGAATGAATTGTTAAACACGCTTCGAATTACTTGAGTATTTGTTGTGTATGTATATACGAGTACTTCTATTATTTTCAATATAGTTAAGTGAGTAACTTACTAATAGTTATTAATTTTACAAAATTTTTTTGTACTATTTGTGAAAGAACGACCCATGTGACGCAGACGCATTTGAAATTATGAATTTCAATTCCTGCTCCCGGCCTGGGCATAGTTGTGTTCAGTGGTCTGGGTGTTTGTCTTACTGTCTTTATTAGTATTCCCACGACACAGGGAATTCCTAGTGTTATAGTCTAGTCCTAAGGAGTATGTAGCGTTATTTATTTCATTAAAGATAACCGAAGCATATATTAATGTAAAGAAGAAAAATAAATTTCCATAATTATATCACAAAAAATATACTAGCCTCATTCAAATATTTGAACACGAATTTAAAAAACTAAGCTAAGCGTTGAATCATTGCTCGTAAAAACGTAAAGTTCATTTATGGGGCATAATATTCTGAGTGTTGATTTGAATTATAGTAGAACGAATACGAGAAATGTACAATTTTCTTGTTTGCGCGTATTTGCTGAGATGTGAAACCGACGTTGAGCGAGCAAGGAAGAGTTTTGAATGAAATGGTAAGCAGGCTTGGAATTTCTGGTTAAAATATTTTCCTAAATCTTAAGTCACTTAGATACATCCTATTTATTTAAGCAGTATAAAAATTAATCAATGTATAAATAAACATTTTTTTAATGCTTTCATGAAGAAAACGTATTTTCCAAATTTGAACATCGCATGAATATTGAAAAAAAATTATGCAAAGCGTAGAAACGTTGGTTGTTTAAAATTAAATTAATTTATGAAGTTAAATAGGCTGAGTGTGGATTCGAAGTAGAGCAGCATGTATACGAGAAATGTACAATTTTCTTGTTTGCGCGTGTTTGCTGAGTAGTAAAATCGATGCAAAGCGAGCAAAGACGTGCTTTGTATGAGTTTGGTAACACGCTACGAATAAGTTGAATTTACTAACAAATTAATACTCCTTTGTAATACCTGTTTATTTTTTCTTAAAGTTTTAGGCGTAAATTACTAAATACTAAATTAATTTAACAAAATTTCCTTGTTCTATCTGAGACATATATCAAAAGTCTACACTAATGTTAAGAAGTAATAAGCAATTTATATATTTTTACGAAGAAAATGTATTCGGCTAATTCTAATATTGCATGAAATTTTAATAAAGCAAGCAAATACTGACGTTGCTTGTAAAATTGAATTTTTCGAGGTGAAAATATTCTGAACTTTGTTGGAAGTATCAAAGTATGTAATAAATAGTAGATCAAAATAGAAAGTCTTTTAAATGAACTTGCAAACACCTTACGAATAAGTGGAATATTTACTATAAATTTAAGGATAAGGTTGCTTGTAAAATTAAAATTTCATTGAAAATATGCTGAATGTTGATTCAAAGTAGAGCAGCGTGTATACGAGAAATGTACAATTTTCTTGTTTGCGCGTATTTGCTGAGATGTAAAATCGACGCAAAGCGAGCAAGGAAGTCGTTTGAATGAATTGGTAAGCGGGCTTGGAATTGAATCAAAATACCTACTAACAAATTACTTCTGTATCAAAAGTTGATGTACTTATTTATTTTAGTAATACTTAACATAGGTACGGAAGTAGTGTTTATATTTAAACATAAAAATTGCGAGAAATTTTACACTATAATACTGGCTGCAATCCTTTTTGCATCCTACTTCTGGGCATGGGTCTCTCCCCATTATAGGGGAGGCCTGGAGCTTACTCCACACTGCTCCGAAGTGGGTTGGTGGAGATGCAGTTGGCCAACCTACTGTCGGTTGTTTTCAATCTGACCATAAAGCCTACAAGATTAATAGACTGTTATCTATCAACAACAACCGAGAACGACAGCTTAACGTGCACTCCGAAGCACGGAAACCTGCATGAAATATTTTGCCACTAGTGGTAACCCATCTTACACCCAACCGCGCCCGTTTGGCTTAGTTTCTTGCGTTTTACGCTATCCGCCAAGCCATTGAAATGAATTCAATAGTAAGCGCTATAATGATACAATGGTAATTAATCATAAATCACTGAATTCGAAGTTAACAAACAAAAATGGCAGTCTAAATAAAACAAGAATTTCAATTTACAAAGGACCTGACTGATAAAAAATTGCTGAAAAAATACCTGTATGAGCGAGTTAATTAAAAATATCAACTCATAGCGTGCATTTGGAGGCTACAAAGAAGCTTTTATTAAGTTTTGTGCAAACAAAGCAAATATATACATAGCTTTTGATTGCATATATACATTAATGAGAGTTAATACGATTTTACCCTACCTCAGCAAGCAGCTAAAAATAAACACTATTAATAAGGGATAAACTTCCGAAACGCGCATACCGCCGATCGATCTAAAATTTGGTAGAATAACCTAATTTGACCTCCTGATCACGAATATCATAACGAAAATTGGCGCAAACGCCATTTTAAATATAAAAATCGGAGAAGAACCTCTCTTCGTTCGGTGTGCATAATCGCACATTCCTAAACGATTTAGACTATTCTAGCTTTCCCCAAAAAGGTTATGTGTGTGTGGAAATAAATAACTGTGTACAGCGGAGATAAAGAACTGTAGGTCGTCACTCCCACATTTTTAACAATTCAATAAAAGTGTGGGAGTGACGCCCTATAGTTCCTAATCTCTGATGCACACACACACATACATACCCTTTCTGGGGAAAGCTAAAATAGTCCAAATGGGCTATAAGGAATGTGTGATTATGCACACTGGACGAAAAGAGGTTCCCCTCCGTTTTTCATATTCAAAATGGCGTTTGCGCTAATTTTTGTTATGATATTCGTGATCAGGGGGTCAAAATACGTTATCATACCAAATTTATGATCAATCGGCGGTATACGCTTTTCGGAAGTACACCCTAATTCTTTAAGGTACTTTGGCAATAGGAGATCTACCACCGGGCGAGGTGGTCATGCCCGGGGAGCAGCCGCGCTCCGACTGACTCAGTTCGGAGCTTGTATATTATTATATTATATGGTAGGATATTCTGAAAACTTCGATAGCGTGATTCAGCAATACCCGTGGCGCCATCTCTTGATGAGTAGGAAGATCGCTACAGTACACACACAGGTACGGTTCAAATAAAATAAATTTGTATAAAATGCACAAGATTGGGTTTAAGAAACTAATTAAAATTACAATCAGAATAATGTAACATTCTTTAACTTAATGGCACCACATTGTGCATAATTAATTTATAATATAACTTGAATTTTTATTGAAATTAAATTTGTATATCCTAAGTCTAAAATTTCTATACCCAATGACTTTTTTAATATTTTTGTAAATTTTCCTTAACCCATATTTGTAAATAAAATATTTTCATTTTTTATTTCCTTTTTTGAGTTTTCAATGCGTTGGTTTTAATTTCGTATAAAATTGGACGTATATAAGAATTGTACAATTTTCTTGTTTATACGTGTTTGCTGAGATGTAAAATCGACGCTTAGCAAGCAAGGAAATCCATTGAATGAAACGGTAACGAGGTTTGAATTTTAAGGAGTGTTCAACATCAAATCAATAATTGTGTACTTATTTACGTTAGCTGTCCTGTTACGTTTTCCTGCGGTCCACACATACTACACAGCACATTTTTATTCATTGTAGTAATGAACATTATGCTACATTCACTTACAATAACTATCTTTTGTGAATCTTAAGGCCCCCTTATTTTCCGATTAGACAACTAATACATGTAAAACAAATAAATTTAAAAGACAGTCCATTATTTTAAAAATAAAAGGCCAAGAAGTTGTATCAATATTTTTTTGCCAAATCTAAATTTCCATGATTTTTTTCATATTTTTTTTACCATGAACTTATTTTGCAAACAACCAAAATAAAATCTCCATTTTCTCAGCTTTATAAAAATATTTTTATAGTACCTATACAAAATTTTAACGAATTAATCATTAAACTTAAAGTTTTCGAGTCAGCCAATTATGCTTTACCTAGTTTAGGTACGTAATTCCTAACTGAAAATTACTTCGTTTTCGAAAATGATGTGTTTTTTTGTTATATAACGATGTAACGTAAATATTTATATAATTAATGAATAATTTTATGTAAACTTAAAACTGCTACCTATTTAATTATTAAGAGTGCGGACCACGCGGTCATTGGGCACTGATACAGTAGTTCTTAGATTTAGCACAATAAGGTGTTAAAACTACAACATTGTAATTCAATTATTGTAATCGTTTGTTCTGAATTAGACACGCCAGCATAGTGACACGTCATAAGGATCTATTATTTTCCGAAATAATGGTTCAGTACATTAGGAAATAATGGTCTCAAAACACGGTGGACTAAACTCCCAATAATATAATTTTGTGACGACAACAACGAAGTTAGGCTATTTGCGCAAAAGTTAGTTGTTAAAAACTTTAGATTGATGGCCATTCTCTTGGGATCGAACCACAGAGAAAGGAATCGCTGTCAATACGCGCTTCGACTAGTGTTAGTATATTTATTAATTTATTGTAAAAGTCAGGCATGGCGTTCTAAGAGTTTTATTGTCTGAAATAAATTATTTAAGTATTATTATTTATTATCATTAACGGATGTTTTTTTAGATAAACATCGTTTCCCATGATGTTTTCGTACTGTAAAATTTAGGTTTAATGATTTATTTTATAAAGTACGAGTATCCGTGATGCGTATAAGTAGCGTATCATTATGATTGTCATCTCTACAAAACAAGATCAAAGAGTTAGTTCTTTGCTCTGTGGTTTTAATAGAGATATAAAGCCACCTCTCTCTCTCACTCTTCAGCTCTTATCAGTCCACTTGTGGATATAGGCCTCTCTCAAGGTGCGCCACTGAGCCTGGCTCTACGCATCTAATTGTTTCCCGCTGCCCAGCGCAAATAATCGCTCCACCTTGCCAAGGGGCGTCCTACTCCCATTTTACCTAAAAGTGGTCTTCACTTCAAGAGCCTTCTATTCCATCAGTTGTCGGTTCTTCGACAGATGTGACCGGCCCACTGTCACTTCTGCTTGTTGGCCTTTAAGGTTCTGTTGATTACTTTGGCCCTCATACGGATCTCTTAATTATTAATTTTATCCCTGAGGGACATACCGAGCACAGCCCTCTCCATGACACATTCAATAGATAAAAAGTTACCTAGTCATATTAAATATCTGACCCGTTAACACAGTGATTCTCGTAGAACCGTAACCGGGTATCAGAAACGGATATATTTTCATTTTCTACTGCTTGTTACCTAAGAGATTACTTGACCCACTAGCGCTGTAATTGCTATTCGTTTCACATTAACTCGTATTTTTTTACATTCTTAGATATTTTTTTCAACCTTTTTTATGTCCCACTGCTGGGCACAGGTCTCCTTCTCACACAATTGAGAGGGATTTAGGCCATAGTCCACCACGCTGGCCAAGTGCGGATTGGTGGACGTCATGCTTTCGAGAAATTATGAATTTCTCTCAGGCATGCACGGCGATGGAAAACATCGTAACCAATTAAATATCACGATATTTTCCATCATCATGGAGCAGCGATAAATGCGCACTTCTTAGATTATATTTTAGATTTTATTCATTCAGCATGCATATTGCCCTTTTCAATTCATACTCGTGAATGTATCGTAAGCAGTAGACCAGGTACCTGGTACTTGAGTGCTTTCTGAGCCGTAGCACCCTGAATTAAATCTTTGGAAGTATGTTCCTTTGAATTTCTCCAATTTGAATTTAAAATTTAACAACTTAAATAAATAAAAATTTGCCTACCTGCGAGTAACAATTTTTTAAGACTATTTTGTAACTATTTATTTTGAGTTTTGGCGGGAAGTCTAAAAATACATATTGTGCTCTTGTTTTATTTTCATTTTCTTGGTGTATTTTTGAGTTATATCGGATAAAGTTGATGGCATTTTGTTTAATATAGGTTAATTACAGTGTACGAGTGTTTGTGAAATAGAATAACAGTGCTAAAATAGGTTTATTTCTGCTTGCCTCCAAAATTTCATCGGACACATTCTAGTAAAGTAGCCATCGCTTTACTTGAATGTTGGACTGACTAGACTGACTGATTTGATTACTGACGACTTACGAGTACTTACTGACTTTGTTATTACTTCGTCCAGTTTCATTGAAACTGGCAAAAAATTGATGCAAAAATTATACTTGACGCTGGCAGTATGCACAGAGTTTGCGATGCCATAAATGAAAAAAAAAAAACTATTTATTTGGACTTTAATAAGAGTTGTACTATAATAATTTTAAACATTTCGAGTGTTATCACTTTGTTCAATTCAATGATAGATATTCATAAAAAATATGTTTGTAATAAATTTGCGCATGGCCTGGCGGCAAGCGTAGAACGTAAGCGATCTACGCAGCTAAGCCAAACGGGCGCGGTCGGGTGTGAAATGGGAGACCGCTAGTGGCAAAATTTCATGCGCGTTTCCGTGCTTCGGAGGGCATGTTAAGCCGTCGGTCCCGGTTGTTGTCGATAGATAACAGTCGTTAAACCTAGGCCTCCGGCCTTATAGGCGGTTTAAAAACATCCGACAGCGGGTTGGCCACTAACCCGTATCTCCAACAACCCGCATTAGAGTAGCGTGGTGGAGTAAGCTCCAGGCCTCCCCAATAATGGGGAGAGGCCCGTGCCCAGCAGTGGGACGCAAAAAAGGCTGCAGCCAGCCAGCCAAATGATTTGTGTGTCTATAGATATTAATTTTTTAATGCTCTCATAGGCTCATAATAAGATTCCTCATGTGGGTACCACTGACACACACAAAGATATAAACTACTGCATGGTAACCGTTGTGCCATACAGGTCGTCTATGTAGAGAACTGTAGAATTATAAGGACAGTTTTTGTGCCTGTAATGTAATTTACCTTTGTAAATCTCTAAATCCATTCAGCTTTGATGTCTTTTACGGCTGAATCATCCCACTCGAATGATTCTTTGATGCCTACCTTAATTTTGTCTCAATAGCCACTTAATAAGTATCCAAATTGCTTTAGCCAGGTCCGTGAACTTCTTATCTCCATGCCCTGAAAAGTAAGTATGAAGAACTCCACTCTATTTGTTTGAAGAGACTGGAACTTATGAAAAGGAATTCCAAATTAAACAAAGAAGAGTGCAGACCTGGGAAATTATCCATACTTAATATTATAAATTCGAAAGTAACTCTGTCTGTCTGTCTGCTACGCTTTCCCGCTGAAACTACTGAACCTATTTTAATGAAATTTAAAACACAGATAGAGTGGACCTTGGGAAAGGACATATGATGGTATTTATGCTACGGGAACCTTTAAAACGGGTCTACACGGGCGAAGCCGCTGCCGGAAGACTAGTACAGTATAAATTATAGTTCTTCTATCAATCTTTACGACCACAAGGTCTAATGGGAACTTAATGTTCCCATTCAACCGCTTTTTAACTGTCCCACTGCTGAGTACAAGTCTCTTTCGAAACTAAAACGGATTAAAATCACAATCTACCACACTGCTCAAGTGTGTGATTATGGACAAGATATATCTCAGGCTGTGTTTCCCTTATCGAAGCTGCGAAAAATAAATCTAATTCATAGGTCCGTGCTGTGGTTTGATATTGGGACCGCTGCGTTTGAGATCAGTGTCTTGACAATTCGGCTGTTGCTGATTCAATTGCTTATTGCAATGCCATAATAAATTCCTCCCTTATTTTCTATTTAGAGCTGAAAATTATTTGCCAGATTTTAACAAGCGTTGTTAAACATTTCCCTTTGCAGGAAATAAATAAATAAATAACGATTCACACTCATAGCCCCACACATTTTTATGTTTGTAATTTGTAATTAAGTAGTTAAGTTTTAATTATTGTAATATTTGCATACCTCATGAAGGTAAATATGGCAAACCAAATGTATAAAAACACCTTTTGTAAACACCCATATTTGTGCAAATAAAAGTCGTTGTCTTTTGTCTTTGTAGGGTTTTCAATAAGATTGTGAACAAGCTCGACATTGACCTTTTTAATACCATACCAATTAAAACGAGTTTTGTCTACTCAGTTCTTTGCAAAAAACTGATAACAAATGCAATTGTACATGCTGTATTAATTGTCATCATATATGTATGTACCTACAATATTGTTTATCTGGGTGCATGTTTCTTATTATGTTAATTTTAAAACTATCATCAGTGGAAACTCTAATTTGCCTTAACAACTTATAATTTTAAATGTATGTACAATACCTGTAAGTTTCCCTAAAATGTAAAAATAAAATAAAATAAATAAATAAGGTGTATGTTTATGAGTGTCCTGCAGGCTCCCAGGCTCTTCCAAGGGTATTTCAGTCAATGAATCTTCCATAGGTCGGTCAAAAAAATCTTCGTATCAAACTCATACTTTTAACATATAATTGTTTTCACTTATTTTTCAAATAAAAACAGAATTATTTATGCCCAAAAGAAAACCAGTAAAAGGTGGGATATTTTATGTAAAATATATATGTAAGCATTTGTGGTTTGTATTTCTGTCTTACCTGTAAGACTTTTGATTGAAACTCTTACAAGAGCGGAATAAGAAAAGATTTCAATAAAATAAATTCATAGGTTTTTTACATAATTCCAGTCAAAGTTCAAAATGTGTTCTCAAATTATAGTCTGTGACTGAATTATATTTAGAATAAATGTTCTTGAGTTTTAGAAATTTAAACTTTACAATTTAGCATTTTAACTTGTTTGTGGTTTCAGGAACTTTAAAACGCTCGTAACAAAACCGCAAACACAAATGCATTTACATTCTACTCTTAATTTGTAAAGCCCTGCATATGGTACTCACGGTTCGAACTTTAACTAAGTAATTTAAAGTATTTCTAAAACGGATTGGATTAGGAGATCGCAGTTCTTACTAACTGTAATAGCTTATTTTACGATACCTACATTTTATTACAGTGCCGTGGTGGTCAACTAGTTAATTAGATAGATGAGTGGATGTTAATTTTTCTTTCTGTCAAAATCTTCTAAACGAATTTTGAATGTATTCATTGTATTATTATTGTTTCTGGGCTAATAGATGATAATATATAAAATCTTAGAATAATATAGAATGAGTGTCTTCATACAAGCGCGCTGTCAAAATTGAAGTACTAAATAGATTCCTACAGCTGTCACATCTGGCAAACAAAATATTTTTATTTTCACCAAATTAACTATAAAATACTACAAAATATTGAAAACACTGTCAACAATTATTTTATTATATTTCTTTTGTTTTTAAAAAGTGTTGTGATAAAATTTAACCTTAAATCTTACGGAGCGGCCCGGCACCAATCAACATGCTTCAATTTGGGCGCGCGAACTTGGTTTCTATATAATTTAATAATTGTAATTATTCTAAGTATAAAATAAATTTTGTTAAATATATTAAACAGTTTTAATATCTTTGGGCATTGTTACGAAATTATACTATTTTACTAAATAATAGGAGACAATCTTCTTAAGCTTCACCTTGTGAAAAATAACTTATCGTACAACTTCTAATTGCCCTTTACTTGAGAGCATAATAAGAAAAGATACTAAAATTATGTAAAAAAATACTAAAAATAATCTAAAGTCTTCTTGAGATCCTAGTTGGTTCAAATCCAGACTAATTTTTTTTTCAAGAAGAAATATTTGCATTTTCTAGGAATATAGGTACCTACTTTAAATTGCTCGAAATCGTATATAGTCTTTCGATTCTTTTTCCTATCTTGTCATATATTTTAGCATTTTTATTGGCGTTTCCATCTTACCAAGTTATAGAAAAAAATTTAGTCATCAATATTGCATTTTCATATAAACGACCAGCCATTTTGAGTTCTTAAGACAAAGTCACAATGGATAAAAAGATTTATGCAGAAAAAGTCATATTTTGCTTGTGTAATAATGTGTGCTTACCTTTTAGACGACGTCTCGAACCATGTCGGGTTTGTGACATCCCGCCGCACTTTACAGGCGATTATCTGCTGTAACTATGACGCTACTACTATATAACTTTTACTGTTTGGTTTAACAACGTCATATCTCCAGTTACACGAAGTTTCAAGGAATTCTGCGGCTGTTGAAAAAATATATGAAGTTTTTTGTCTCGCTGGGGTTTATTAAGCCCCACGTGGTGCACGGAAGGTTAACATAAATTCTTGCAAAATACTACTTAATCCCTACTAATATTATAAATTCGAAAGTATCTCTGTTTGTCTGTCTGCTAGGCTTTCCCGCTTAAAATACTGAACCAATTTTAATGACATTTCGAACACAGATAGAGTGGACCTTGGGAAAGGACATAGTATGGTTTTTATCCTACGGAAACGGGTATAAAACGGGTCCACGTGGGCGAAGCCGCTGGCTGAAGGCTAGAATATTATATTTACAAAGTTATAATTTATAAGTCTTCATTCATTTTATTTTATCTTCATTCATTTATTTCTTCAGGATTTATTTGAAGTTAGCTTTGATTAAAAGTTTAAGTTGGTTTATTAAAAATCGTAAATAGACAACAAAATTAGTATTTTATTTTAGACATGCGATGTTTTATTTATTAATCACTCACTTTAACTACATAGCCTACAGCTTCGGCTTCTGCTACAGCAGCATATTTTTGATCTACTAGTGAAATTTCAAAGGTTGATCGCCTTATTAATGAAAATAGATAAAATGTTTTTAAATCAAGACGTAATTAGACATTGTTTTCTCTATTATTCGATGACATGTACGAACATCCACTTATTAAAAGTGCGTCCTATTTTTCTTTTATATCAATATTATAAATGTAATGAAGTGTTCGTATATGGTAATATGTCGTTAAACTACTCAAAAAAGTTGTGATGTGGAGGTTCAGCTTCTCCATATTGGAAAGAGACTCCATAACTGGCAGTATGCCTCAAAGAGAATTACAGTTACACTATGTGTCACTACAGACTTTATCTGACTTTATTAAAAAAATTACATTCCTAAAACACGAGCATCTTTTATTATTTTAACAGCTACACTAGAGTACAGAGCTACACTAAGCGTGTTTCGCGAAGCTAAATAGGTCGTAGGTCAGTCAATCTCTAGTAATCTCGTTTCTAGAAAGTAATTACTCTTGCTACCTGCGCTTTATATTAGCATAGCTTCCGAAAAGCAGAATAAACTCTGTCTATCCTTATTTATTTTAGAGTTATGTAGAATTCGTCACGTTAAGTGTATATAGCTAATACTTTATTACAATAGGATGAGTAAGAATGTGATTCAGATACAAAAGCTTTATGAAAATAAATGTGACGGTTCTCGGAATTTGCAAAATATGAAAATACCTGCAGTCGTTCATTAGAACTTTAAACAGTCCAGTCCTTGAACTAATTATAACAATTACTTCTACTAAATAGCAGTGAATAAAATCTTTTTAAGATATTGCATATTGCTCAGTAATCTTCAACAAACCCAAACTATTTTCTTAAACTCATAAGATAACAGCAAGTCTACGTATATTTTTATGTACTCGGTTCGAAAATATTCAACTGTGTGGGTAAGTAACTAATGCATTTTAATGAATATTGACCAAACGATGAGAAATAAAAACGGCGTATTATGATTGTGACACAGAAAATATTGATTCCTTGTGAATTTCTTGAAATAATGATAAGCATCGACGCATCTTATATTTCGATGGAAGTAATTCTACTAAACTGAAATAAATATAAGTACCGTATTATTTCAAATAAATATTAAAACATTATCTGTGTCCCGGGCATTTAACCGGGTTAGAATTCATTCATAAAATATACTCGCTCGAAGTCATTTCTAATATTTTTCCCAGTAATCATAAAATTGCGTTTCTAAAAGTCTTAAAAATATTGTACCTAGGCTATACAGAATAAATTCGTACAGCAATTAATTGAAATACGTTCTCGAAATACGTTACGGGAACAATGTCACTTGAAGATGCGGTGAAAAAACCTGGGTGATTGGGTGCTGAGGTTTTGATGATCGTTTTGTACGAATGTTAGCAGACAGATGGAAAATAAAATCGGCGTGTTATTTCAAAGAATATATTGATATCGATACTTTATAACAGTGGTAGAGTTACTACTTATATGTTGTTTATTTTGAGAAAAGTGTTGGTTAAAGTATTTTCCATTTACTTTCTTAAAAGTGTGGATTATTTTTTAACTCCAAGGCATGAACGGATTTTGTAAGAAATAATTGACCAAAGAATAATAATAGTCCCTGCATTAGTAACTTATCCCTATTATAATATTATAAATTTGAAAGTAAATCTGTCTGTCTGTCTGTTTGTCTGTCTGTCTGCTACGCTTTTCCGCTTAAACTATTGAACCAATTTTAATGAAATTTGGAACACAGCCAGAGTGGATCGGGAACTTATTAAAACGGGTCCACGCGGGCGAAGCCGCTGGCGGTAGTCTAGTTATTTATAATTCAGACGGGTGTAGACTAGGGAATGCAATCCCGCAACAAAATTTTAATCTAGGTATTTGCGGGACTGAGAGGTCTAAGTCCCGCGGGATCCTGGTATTTGCGGGATCCCGCATGTCTCTGAAAGTCATTGAGAAAAGAGAGAAAACCTGCATCATTCATGGATCTAGAACTAAAAAAACCGGCCAAGTGCGAGTCGGACTCACGCACGAAGGGTTCCGTACCATTATCTATAAAAAATCACGTTTATTGTATGGGAGCCCTTAAATATTTATTTTATTATAGTGGACCCCGCAGACGTTGTCCTGCCTTAAAAGTATTGAAAGAGGATTTGTTTTCTTATTATCTTAAAGAGATTTCATGTTACTGTCAAAAAAAATATAAAACAAATAATGACATACGAACTGTCCAGTTATTCTGACTGTGTCAAAGTTTAGAACGACACGGCACGAAATACAAAACGTTTGACAGACAGGAACAATTTATATGGGAAAACTAAATAAGTAAAAAAGTAATTAAAAAACATTTCCAGTGGCCCAAATTGTGAATCTAAACCATTCTCGAATCTCCACGAACACACACAATAAATTTCATCATAATCCGTCCAGTCGTTTAGGAGGAGTTCAGTCACATACACACGCACAGAAGAAATATATATATTAAGATATTTTTAGTATTTGTATAACATATAATAGCGGCAACAGAAATATATCATTGCCTTTGATTATCCATAGAAATCATTGCATTAAGATTGAATGAAAGGTAAATTGTGGTTTACGATTTATGACGTATTAAAATAAAACTACTTACTAGTTCTCGTTCAAACCAATTTTCGGTGGAAGTTTGCATCGTAATGTACATCATATATATTTTTTTGTTTTAACATTCCCTTATTTTAGAAGTTACAGGGGGTAGGAAGTACACACATTTTACCACTTTGGAAGTGTCTCTCGCGCAAACTATTCAGTTTAGAAAAAAAATATATTAGAAACCTCAATATCATTTTTGAAGACCTATCTATAGATACCCCACACTACCCACACTACCCCACACCACTTATGGGTTTGATGAAAAAAAATTTGAGTTTCAGTTCTAAGTATGGGGTGTTAAGGGGAATCCTCAAAATTTATTGCTTTTTTTCTATTTTTGTGTGAAAATCTCAATGTGGTTCAAAGAATACATCTACGTACCGAGTTTCAACAGTATAGTTCTTATAGTTTCGGAAAAAAGTGGCTGTGACATACGAACGGACAGACAGACAGACATCACGAATCCATAAGGGTTCCGTTTTTTTCCATTTGGCTACGGAACCCTAAAAATGAGACATAAAATATATTTAAAATTATGTATTGAGAGATTAATAAAAGAAACAAAATTATAATAAAGAGACAATAGTTCAGGCATTATTTTGAAAATACCTGCGCATAAAACATAATGTGCCGATAGTCTTGTCTGCCAAACGACTCCTGACTTTACATGCCAGATAGCCAGCAGCAGAAAACGCTCGTTATGCTTCCACGCTTGTAGGCACAACTGTCATTAAAGCGTTGTAGGCAAACTGGAGATATTTGCCTTTTAATCCACCTGACTCAAACAAATTCATTTCTTTGTTAATTAAAACTTCGACAGAATGAACTCCAGAATGAG
Organism: Pyrgus malvae; assembly: GCA_911387765.1. NCBI lineage: Eukaryota > Metazoa > Arthropoda > Insecta > Lepidoptera > Hesperiidae > Pyrgus > Pyrgus malvae. Next base: position 17,640,750 of record OU426951.1, on the reverse strand, counting down.
TACGACAAGCAGTTTTAAAAGCGCAGCTTATCGTTGCGCAGTCCCGCTAATCCCGCGGGATCCCGCTCGATTTATGTGCGAGACTGGTCCCGCAAAAATAGTGCGGGATCCCGGTATTTCGGGATCCTGGTATCCCGGTATTGCATTCCCTAGTGTAGACCAATAATAGCAGTTGTATTACTATTAAATTCAAGATTTAATCGTGGGCATTATAATTATCCAAAAAATATTATAATATAAAAAAGATTATAAAAGTAATGTTTTTTTTTGCTCGTTAGTCTACTGTGGATAACGTAACATAGGTAGGCTTCCTTAATGTATTGTCTAAATCTATCTGTCCATCTAAAATGACGAAAAGTTACTTCAATTTTATTTTACACTCCATGCTAATGAATGACTAGGAAAACAGAGCCATTCCGAGATGAAGCCTGTTGCGGGAACACAAACTAGGCTGAATTTGCAATGCGGTTTGCTCAGAATTGTTTCGTGTAAGTACTCGTATACCATTACGTATGTAAATTTTGCAGAAATTCCAATTAAGTTTATAAATCTTTATCTATTTTCTTTATTGGAACTAAATTCTTTATGAGTGTTGCGGAGAGGAGCCGGGAAAATACGTCCGCAACGTCACAAAGAAGCGTAAGATTTTTATTTATGTCTATGTATCATGGCTATACAGTGTCAAAGTATAGTCTACGTGATGACTGTTATTATTATTTTATCATTCAATAATTAGTTTCTTTGCTTTTTAGCGATAAAAAATCATAATTAAAAATGTATACCCGAAGAATTATTTTCTTTATACCTCGAATAGAACTTAAAATTAATATTTTTATAATAAGGAACTTCGTTCCTATCGGGTGTCCCACGACACCACATTTTCTTTTAAAGTGAAAACTTCTTTAGCGGCGCTGTGCACTTTTTTTGGGATGGGTAAAAATTGTTAAACTCGCGTCAAGACACGTGGCCAATATTCGTAAGACGGAGGGGTGACAGCTGATGGCTTGACTGTCTATACTTATAAAATTCGTTTATATCAAATACTAGCTGTGCCCCGCGGTTTCACCCGCGTTAGAAAGAGAAGTGAACCAAACTTTACAGGATTACTCGTTGGACCAATCTGAAGATTCTCTGAGAATTTCATTGAAATCGGTCCAGCCGTTTCGGAGTCTATAAGGAACATACATACACACTTTCTCTTTTATAGATATGATTTATAATATGGACATTGAACAAAGTGCATCTATTAATGAAAAAAGATACGAAGAAATAGTGAAAGAAAATGACTGAGTACTTTATTAAAATACTTGATGAAAACCGACTGAAAATACTAGATGAAAATTAATAATGATAATAAAAGCAATTCGTGCGAAATTATTCTCTATCCATTCCAAATAATCAAAAATGCACAACGTTAATGTTCAAGTTTTCACTTCTGCCGGCACTACCGGAGTGCAACCCGTTGTTTTTTTTTATATAATATATCTAACAAATGAAAAATCTGTTCATGAAGTCAGTCGTCCCTGCAGCCTACAGTCATCAAGATTGTAAATAGAACCACGACTTTTTTCTGAGTCTAAATGCATTTTTAGTGCCACTACGGAGGGTGAAAATCGTAGCAAAAGTATGTGCATCTGAGAAGAGTAAGAATTTTTCTTCTTCTCTGCAGATTAAAAGATTATCTGTGCTTACCAATATTTTCCTTTACTTCATGCTCCAGAATTATTAGAAAACAAGCATCGTGTGTAAGCGTTGCGTTGCTAATAAATAAATTGTTGCTAAAAAATAAAAATTGCTTGGAAATATTATACAGCTTATACTTACCTAAGGTAACTATAAAGCTGCTTACCAAACCGCGGACAAATGCGGTCGAAAGTCTAGTTAACTTCAAAGTTTTTTAAAATGTTATTTTTCTCGAGTTCTAGCTATTATTCGTTTAATATTATTTTTCACCAGCACCAGTGATTTTTTTGTATGGAAAAACAAGGCACAAAACGTGAATGTAAAGTACCGTAGTGAAAAGTATAGGTATGTGCACGGCAAGGAAGATAAAATAAATGGAAATTTTACACTTTATATATTCCACTCTATTACTAGGAAAACAGAGCCATTCCCAAATGAAGCCTGTCGCGGTAACCCGAGATCGCCCGAATATGCAATGTGTTTCAGCCAGCATTGTTTTGTGTTAGCATTGGCTATCGAATGCAAACTAAAAATTTCGTGTTGAGTGCGTAATAAAAGTTTTTTTTTATAATTTGGAGCAAATCAGTGCTTATTTTCTTCTATATAGTTGCTGACGAACATGTAGTTTACGTGGTCTTAGTTCTTAGTATTCCTGTTTTTACATCAAACCCGGAGGCTTAAAGTGGCAGTTGCACTCTAGAGGGTGATATGATCGCCTTACGCATGTCCGCGTCCGAGTTAGTGTTCTAAACAGAAAAAAATTGGCCATCTGCAACCCTTTTGATATCCGACTGCTTGGCATGGGTCTCTACTGGTTATTGGGGAGGCCTAGATCTTACTCCACTACGCAATTCAAGCGAGTTGGAGATGGGGGTTAGTGGCCAACCCGCTGTCGGATGTTTTCAAACCGCCCATAAGGCCTCCGACAAGGTTTAACGACTGTTATCTGTTATCCTATCGACAAGAACTGGGACCGACGGCTTAACGTGCCCTCCGAAGCACGGACACGCGCATGACACTAGCGGTCACCCATTTCACACCCGATCGCGCCCGTTTGGCTTAGTTGCATAGATCGTTTGCGTTCTAAGCTAACCGCTGGGCCATGCGCGCTTAAAAATATTGGTGAAAATATTACTTATAGCAATTCAATTTTCCTTTAATTCCCGTTAGTTATATTATGTTTAAGAGTTAGTAAGGAAACATCCACTCGGGTGGCAAAGCCTGTTGCGGTAATATGAAGTAGCCTAAATGCTCAATGCGGTTTTGCTAGCATCGTATTACCGGTGCGGCATTTCGGCACATTTCTAAGTCGTATATAGCATAAAAATATTTAATGGTGATCAATCGTATAACTTTGGAAACGACTAAAATGTAACTGTAAATTTATAGTTTTTCAACTTACATTTTGTTCTATTTTTTGCAGGCCCCGTCGGACGCTCTGTTACTTTCAGTCTGAAGTGGAAAAAAAGACACACAACATTTATGTAAACTAACCGTTTGTTTCAAAGTAGAGGTGTTTTCTCTTTATTTAACACTGCATATATACTGCAGAATTACTTCTAAACAGACACTAACAGAAATGATACAGAATTACTTATTGTGTACTAGTGTCTGTCACTACGAGATAAATCCTGTTGCGGTAACACCAGCCTCTCCGAATGCACGTTTAAGTATTACCTTGCGAATGTAAATAACGTAATCTTTTGTTCTGCTGAAAACAGTATTTACTATGAAAATAATAGCTTATAGAACATGTTGTAGAATCGTTAGGAAACAGCCACCGCGTGATGATGCCTGTTGCGGTAACATGAGTTAGCCTGAACGTACATTGCGGTTTACGAATGCAAATAAGATATATTTTATGTTTAGCATTCAAAAACCGGTCTGGCTTAAGGGTGATTTTAGACCAGCATATTACAAGCGCATAAAAGTTCTTCCCGGTTGTTATCCTTAAACCTTATCAGAGGCCTTGTGGGTGGTTTAAAATAATTCCGTCAGTGAGTTGGCCACTTTTCCGTATCTTCACATTGTGGAATGCGCATTGTAAAATTAATTGCATTATTTCTATTATTTATTTAAGACCCTATCGTCAATAATCAGTCAGTCTAGTCAGTCAGATGTTCAAGTAAACCGATGGATACTTTACTTGAACGTGTCCGATGGAGTTTTGGTGGCAACCTCAAAATGAATGTTTACGCACTGTTATTTTATTTCACAACACTCCTGCACTGTCATTATCCAAAAAAATGCCATCAACTTTAACCTATGCAGTGCATAAAAAAATTAAAATAAAACAAGTGCACAACATGTTCTTTCCGACTTCCCGCCAAAAAAAACATAACATTATTCAATATGCGGTACTGTAAACGTCCATAATGTCGTCAGCGTAGTAGTCGTCATTTCATATGAAAAGAGCCAAAAGTTTTACTTTTTTATGATTGACGAGTACTGGGACATTGAAAATTACTGACAATAATACGGACCTCGCTCAAAGAATACTAATTACCTATGTTATTAACATAATAACAAAAGTATAGGATCTTTTCTTAAAGCTCGGAAACGAGTTTATGTATTGTAAATGCATTATCATCATTTTAATTTAAATTTAGCTTTATTTAAACAGAACAATCACCTGAGTACCAACCCACACTTTAGCTCTATTGTGTTCATAGTGCTGTCGGCTATCCTGCAATCAATTTGGCGTAACAAAGCCGTGAAATACACAGATACGAGTAGCTAAGTAAAAAGCACGAGCTGTATCTGCCATAAAGCAACACTACGGCGTTTGTTGTGTTTATTTATTTGTGTGCCTATATTGGAGATGTATAGTTACCGGTCAAACTTACGTGAGGCGATCATCAGCCCCAGGAGTAAAGCTCAAGTGTATGAGACTGAACCTTGCTTCAAATTATGTGTATGTCGCAGTCGGATCGTATAATCCGCCGTATAACATTACAGCTAGCCGGTTCCTAAAACAGGGCCGTTCTGTATTGTGGCGGGTCCACGATTAGCCCGATTTTTATTGCTATATGTTCTACAATATGGCGGCTCACGTTTAGCCTCATTGTAATAAAGCCTCGTAGCCATTTATATTCGAAAAATACCCAAACCGTATCAGAGCACCTCTATCCACGTGGTCTTGTCTGTACTACCCCTAGAGTTTATATAAAAATTGCTAGTTAATGTGATTAATTCATTGTCAATTATCACTTTATCTAAATTGAGTAGATATTATAAATAATGGCTGGATAATAATATAATATCAGGATTTATTACTTTGGCTGTAACATATAGGCAATTGGGCGGCACGATATTATGCCGCTATGACGAACGCGAAGAGCTCATACAATACAACGTTCGCTAATTTAGCTGAATTGCAATCCGGCTGAACGAGAGTGTGCCGCATTACAATCCATCCCTGTTTTAGGCAATAGCTAGCCGGAATGTAATACGGCGGATTATACGATCCGACTGCGACATATATAAGGTATATACTGGCTGCAGGGACCACTTAAAATCAGGTAGACTATTATTTCAATTCAATAAAAACATGAAGTAAATAAAGTCGTGCTTAGTAACAAAACATCAAAAGACCTTGATAACGATATTTGATGATAAATAAATAAATAACGTTTCACACTCATAGCCCTACAGTAGCGTAGATATACCCTGTGTTGTGGGTACCATGGACACACACAAAGACAAAAACACAATCACCCAGACCGAGAACAGAAATTTAAAATCATTATTCAAATTTCAGTTTCGCCGGGAATCGAACCCCCTTCGATTGGTAGTCCGGCATTATTTTTCTCTTTTCTATCTTTTTATTTTTATTACAGTTTTTTGCTAATACTTCCGATAGATACTTTAAGGCAGGAAATCATCTGCCGGGTTTGCTGGTGTTTTATAAATACTGTAATTGTAAAACTTCATAAACACACTGATTCAAAGTAACCGCTATCTCAGTAAAGCGGTTTAATTGTGCTAAAAGCACTTTTGAATATCCTGCGCTGCTTTAGGCGCAACAAAGCCCCGAATCATGACGCTGAAATGTGCTGAGTTCATGCGCTTCGAGGAACTAATTTGAGCAACTGTATATTGGATTTTGTACATAAAATTGAGTATTAGATGAGCTTGACGAGATTCGTTAGACATTCTATCCGTTTGGCTCCGGAGTGGCCACTTCCCTGTATAACTATTTCCCAATAGCCGGATCCGATCGCGCGCGGGGCGGAGCGCGCTCCACAGGAGCCGCTAGTGTGGACGTGCCGCGCTGGCACGCATGACCAATTCTCTGTATGTTGAGTCCATTCCCAATCAGTCGCAGTTCCAGGGGGGGGATCACAGGGGACGTGACCCCCCCAAAATACGAAACAAGCCAATTTCTTAGTGACCCAATTTCTTGGCAACCCCCCCAAAATTGAAGGCTGCGACTGCGCCTGCTCCCAATATGGCTACTTCCTGCTCGGCATCTATTTTTATTAACCGCAGCGACGAAAATTAAGATAATTAGTTTGACCTTTGCGTATGTAATAATACAATTGGTTATAATATTTGAGTATTGTAATCTGTATCAGTATGCTTGTATGTCTGTTTGTCTGTATATCTGTGTGTCTAGTAATCTCTAGAAATATACACTCAATTTAATGCAAACTCTAGTTTTGACAGAAATCTTATTAAAGTTCGGCGAATATCTTGAAGTAGAAGTAGATAGTATAAGTATGCCACGCCACCAAACTTTTCGTCTAAGTATAATAAAATGATTATAAGGCAGGTTGGTCGTGGCAGTATATTTCTGCGATCTCCTTTCAACTAACCATTTATTATTATTTAAAGACGCTAATACTGTAAACGTGAAAGAATGTTATGTATATATAAAAAGTAAAGGGTTTTCTTTGTACGTAAAGACACGGTTTTCTCTATTATCACTAACTCCAATCAACTTCCCGTTGGGGTGGTAAATACCCCTTAGTACGTAGATGATAGTAAGGGAGTTTGATCGCGGTGGGTGGAGTGGGGAGCTGATGATGGAAGGTAATGCGACGGTTAGGAGTTGAGAGCAAATTCTTTCAATAAATGGGGTTTTGTTCGAAATCTTACAATCCTGAGACGGTCCAGCTGTCACCAAGTCAAAGTCTGATGATGGGATCCCAGAGAAATCGAAGGGAACATATAAATTTTATAGCACAATAATTGATTTTTTATTTTTTCTAAAGCAAAACAGGCATTTGTATATAAATATCATCATATCATGTTGCTGAGCTGATGATTGAAGGTACAACTCCTCAACGGTTAGGAGCTGAGAGCAAATTCTTTCATTAATTTATACGTTCAGATGGATTGATAGTAGTATTCTTTCAGGCTATAAGATGGCTATTAGAAAACATGATTATAAAAGGTAAATCTCTTTAAAGTTTAGATTAAACATGCGACGTATTTTAACCCGAGCAACGCCGGGTTTCGCAACTAGTTGAATAGAATATCTCAGGCAGCGGAGCCGCGTTTAAAAAGTTAGTTGTACGTACACTAAAAATATTACAGATAAATTGGAAAATGATTCGCGTTACTATTCCCGGTTCAATTTTGTACCACGAAGCTGTGGAACACTACAGATTATATTGAATCTATTGGACGTAATCCATCGGCTTTTAGAGATTTCAATATTCATGTTCATTCAAAAACTAATTGTTTTTGGGTGCAAACTTTTTGGATTCCACTGCTGGTCATGGGTCTTTTCTCTCTCTGCATTATTATTTGGGTGACCTGGAGCTTACTCCAACAAGCTGCTCCAATGTGGGTTAGTGGAAATGTGGTTTAGTGGCTAACCCGCTATCAGATACTTTCAAACCGTCCATAAGGCTTCCGACAAGGTTTGACGAGTGTTATCTATCAATAACATCTCGAATGCCGAATTAGGTGCCGAGCATCGAGAGTTATCGTGCCCTCCGAAGCACGGAAACGCGCATTAAATATTTGCTACTAGCACTCACCCATCTCCTATATTATGATCTTATTGTAATATGTATACATATACAATATGTATACATATTACAATAAGATCATAATTCATTAATAGAACAGCTCACGTCTGAATGAATTCCACAACGGACTATATGTATGTAGATACCCATAATAATACGATATAGCTTTGCTTTGTTTCGACGTACTCTCTATATGGTCCGAGAAGGCAGAACGAAAAAATGGAATCATTTTCTAAACTTAGGATGCTTGAAGTATACGTCACATTGTTGAAATTGAAAATTGAATTGAAAATTGAAAGAAAAAATTGCCCGCAAATCGGACGGACGCCCCCTTTTAGTAGCATCTTGAAATGAAATGAAATGTTTTTTATTCACTGTACAGTTGCTTTACAAACTTAGTCTTAGTGAACGTTATTGTTTTTGTTCTGTCTGCTTTGGTTGCGCTTAGATTGCCTAAGCCTGAGCTGAAGAAAAGAGCAGACGGAGAAAAATTTCAGCCCTGTTTTAAAATATGGGGTAACCTTATGATCAGGCAGGGAATACCGTAGCTCTATTCTTAATCCCAAAGTTACAGGGACTATGACTGTGGACTATGTCTCTAAAAGTTATTTTTCATTACTTTTTTTTTCTTTATTAAATGAATAGCGTCATTTGCTATATGATTCAGCTGAACGACCATGGTAAAGAAGAGAAACAGAGTAACTCCAATAATGTGATCTCACCCTAAAAAATAACCTTCAGAATATGTTTGCAGATTTTTGTCCAAATCCTCCTGAAATAATACAGAATCATATTGCTTTCAGAAAGGAAAATGTGTGCCATTGCAAAGTTTAACAAAATATAAAAATGTAAAACAGAAGTGCTAACCATAAAAGTGTAAAAAAGACAATGAATATTGAGTTACTATTTTCTTTATTATTAATTTAATGTAGATGCTCTACACAAGCTCGAATAGAGCACAACGCTGCGCGAACTCGAGTCGAGTCATCCTATTTTTTTAATATCCTACTACTGAACACAAGTTCCCTTCATAATATAAAAGAAGATTTCGGTTACAACAAAAGAAAATTATCTTATCCTTCATGGCTACAGCCAACCATTAACTCAAACTCATTCGCTACTCTTTTAAGTAAAGGCGGTTAAAAGTATTCGAAGAGCAGCTATTATTAAAGTATTCGAATGTAAGTGTCAAATCAACCATTAAAAATATTTCATAGGGATTCTTTTATGAATGAAAAAATATTAGTTTAGTGACGCTTAAAATGAAATTCCGGCTAAAAATATTATATTTTGAGTTTGTCCTGTTTTAATTATGCATAATAGGATCGGAATGTCTTCATGGTGTAAATTCGTCATACTCATAATTATGTGCCATTTTTTTCATACCCGACTATGTTATTAAATTTTTACTTCAATACGGATTTGCAGAGGTCTTCCATACAATTTCTATGGAATTTGGTATTTATGTGATCCTAAAAATATCAATTAATAATTAGTTATTACTAGTAATAGTATTTTATGCGCTAGTTTATAAATACTCGTAAATAATCCAATAACAAAATTATTAGTGCTATACGAATTTCCATGAAGCGCGCATGGCCTGGCGGCTAGCGTAGAACGCAAGCGATCTATGCAGCTGAGCCAAACGGGCGCGGTCGGGTGTGAGATGGGTGACCGCTAGTGGCAAAAAATTTCATGCGCGTTTCCGTGCTTCGGAGGGCACGTTAAGCCGTCGGTCTCGGTGGTTGTCGATAGATAACAGTCGTCAAACTTTGTCGGAGGCCTTATTGGCGGTTTGAAAACATCCGACAGCGGGTTGGCCACTAACCCGCATCTCCACCAACCCGAATTGGAGCAGCGTGGTGGAGTAAGCTCCAGGCCTCCCCAATAAGGGGGAGAGCCCCGTGCCCAGCAGTGGGACGAAAAAAGGGTTGCAGCCATACGAATTTCCATGAAGTTCAGCTTCAACGGAATTTCTGTTTATTAAAGATCAATTTTGGAGGTTGTAATAATAATATTTTGACGTGTCAGTTTGTAATTGAAATAGAATTGGCGTCGTTATTCATAGACGTTTTCTTTGGCGTGAAACGTGCATTTACCTTAAATTTATATTCCAGGAATGTAAAAAATTAAGGAAATAAAAAAGTTTTGTCTTACCTGTCTTCACCAACTTGAAAGTGACTTGTTGTTGATTTTTGAGCTGTTCGTTGTGAGCTGGGTGTGTGAGCTCTCGCAGAGCCATCTCCACTGATGGTTGTTGCATCATGTTGCTGCGAGGTGGTGTTGGCTCTTTGGATTGATTTGATTTACTCCTAAACCGGAAGAAACTGACTTTCTTCGGCTTGGAGTTTGATCCTGCCAAAGTAAAAGAAATAGAGTATTAACAATTTCATTAAAATCCAGACCTTTTTAATTACTAATCGTAAAACCATCAACCAAAACAAACATTATTATCAAAACCAATTTTTCAAATCCAACCAGACGCTGAGGTAAGTATATGCAAAATCCCATGCACGCGCATCGTGATAATCACGAGTTATCATCGGTTAGTTGGTAAAAAGGCGCATTCAATCAAAACCAAACTCTCGTCCAAAAACCTTCAAATGATGATCGCTGAGTCGTCGGCGTAGAAAGCGTGGACGTCCGGCCAGAAGGAGCAGGAGATGGACTGGCCGCAGGCTCGGAATTAGGCCTAGGAGGCAGGGAACTAAGTGAGGCGGTGGTGGGGGACGGAAAGTGTGTAGCCGTAACATCTAACCGACGATCTGGCTCCGGAGTCGTCACACGAATGTTTGCCCCAAACTGTGGCGTGCTCGCCACTTCAAATAGAGCATCGAAATCTCTGTCAAAAATGTTTTTCCGCGAGAAGGCTGGGGTAGGCAGAGGCGCGGGTAGCTCGAATTCATCTGGAGCGGGGGTTCTGACTATCTTGCCGAACTCGTTGTCCTCATGGCGGCCGAGTTTCTTGAGGAGTTTGGCCTTGGTGCGCTCGCGCAGCTTGGCCGGACGCTCGAGTGAGGGCGTCGGCGAGGCCGGCGCGCGCTCTGCAGACTCCGGGGGCGCCGTTTTGGGGACTGAGGCGGCGCGGGGCGGGGTGGGGGTCGGGGGCGGGGGGCGCGCGCTGGACGGCGCGGACGGCGGCGGACCGATGATTATATCAAGGGTAGGCCGCTGCCTAGGCCGGGGCAGCGATTGCGAGCTGTATGTCAGGGAAACTACTTCGTCTGCAGGATATATTACGTACATCCCTGGCGAGACCGCATCGCGCCGGCCCCTCGCGCCCTCCGAAGAGGTTCACGCGCGTCTCAAAACAACTTGCTAAGTAACGTCTCTATAGATTGTCTTTTGCTATAAATTTACGCTCCTAAAAACACTCTGTGCACTCCAGGCCGTGGAATGTTGTTTGCAGTTAAATTGACTTTTTGACTTGGAAGGAACGAGGAATGTTTCAAGGAAGAGATTTTGAGCCATGTGAAGGAGGTAGGGATTACTTTCTTCGTCTTAGGTCAGCCACGATAGTGCATCTTCAACCTAGGTAGAAATAAAAACAGAATATTTAAGTAAGTATTTACTTACTATAAAAGAAAACAAACAGAATAAATTAAAATAAATTTAGTTCAATTTCTCAGAATATTCTACGGATGCAAATTTTATTTATTTATTTATTATCATTTATATCAGAAAATGTCCATAGTGTTGTCAGTTAAGGCTCTTAATTATATCTATGTTAGTACAATAAAATTCCAAAAAATATGCGTAATAATTTTGTGCCCTAAACGAGCTGAAAATTTAACGCTGACACCTCGCGTTATTTCGAGATCCATTGAGAAACTGTACATTTTCGTGAAGAAAATATCAACTTTTCATTCAACTTTCACGATATATAAATTTAATGAATTTAATACAAAAAATATGAAATGGAATAACTGCGTTAGCCACTAAGATGCTATCAACTTTCAGTATTTGTATTAATATAATCATAAGGCTTTAAGCATTTTAAAGGTTTGATGCAGAAAAAAAGAGAGTCCTTCTTACGATGTTATTATAAAGGTAATTTTATATTCATGTTTTCTCCTCTGAAAGTTTTTTTTTGAAATTATATTTTTATAATGAAATAAAAATCGTCCATAAAAGAAATGTTTAAAACTTTCAATAAAGAAAACGATAAAAAATATATTTTTTGTGTAAATTATGAGTAGTGAGTCATAATAAAAGTGTAATTACTTCATGGCCTTTTAGTTCCAAAAGAGCCTTAAAAGAAAATAATGTTATACAGACACTTTAACTTATTTATACATTTTAATTAACAATTAGGAGATTCTCGTTAATATTCAATTACAGTTGAATCAACGATTATATCTAGTACGTGCAGGCACGAACTTTGTGTCTGACCCTTGCTGGGCATGGGGTTGATTCTACGACAAACGATTGATTTGAACAGCCATGTAGGCATGTTATATTAATGGTTATTTTACTCATTACAGTATCATCTATATGTCTATCTTCTATACTGTCTGTCGTTGTACGCATAAATATTTAATTGAAATTTAATAAAGAAGTCGATCGTTATCCAAAATACAGTGTTGGTTAATGTTTTTGTCATATGTTTTACCAAGAATTTATATAAAAGAAACTGTTGAGATTGACCCAGATTTGAAAGACATTGTTCATATATTACACATTAAGTATTATCTGCCAATTAGTAAGTTTAAAATATAAATGTTCAAAATTGAAAGCTCTATAGATCCTATATTTTTAGTCTTAAAGTAACATGATGTTATATAGCCTATAACCTTCCTCAATAAATAGACTATTCAACACAAAAAATATTTTTCAACTTGATCCAGTAGTTCCTAAGTTTATTGTTTGAACGCGCATACAAACAAACAAACTCTTTAGCTTTATATATTAGTATAGTTTTTATTTAAGAAAATTAAAAGCTGTAATTGAAGACCATGCACTGCAACTTGAAGTTTGCATAAACCGTCTTAAAAAGTCATACATTGTTTTGTTCTTTTAACTAAACACAGTAGGACAGGTGTTGACCGAGGCGTAAACTCGACGCTTGCAGATAAACAGGTCAAGTGTTACCACAAAAGCCGAGGGTGAATCCTTGAGGAGAGGGAGTATCATTCAAAATTACTACAACGTTGCGTCTCACAAATTTATTTTGTAATAACGCTTTGCACGTAAAGTAACATGGCTGCAAGAATAATATAAATTGTGACTTTATGTTTGAAAAGGTCACTGTAAAGCTGTTTTTGGTTTTTAAGTAAGTATGTTAAAAAAATTCAACCTCTTCTGATGTTCCACTACTGGAACAAGTCTCTTTACAGAATTGAAAATTACTTAGTCAATTCTTAGGTTATCTAAATTATAAATTGCGGGTTGATGGGCGGGGTATATATTTTCGAGATTTTTTATGCAACTCTCGGGTGAATAAAAATTTATATAAGTGCGGATCAAGTGTAATATGCACGTAACAAATTTTCTGAGCCAGTCCGGTATTCTTAATCTAAATCTTAACTCAGCTATCAATCACTACTGATATGTTATACCTAAATCAATAAAAAAAAACATTAAACGAGGTTATTGGTGACAAACATTTATTTCTCTTTACCTATTGTAGTAAAATCAATCACGAATATTTTAGGTAAGATAAGTCAACTATTTTATATAAGGATATATATAACTATTTTTTACATTCCTATAATAATAATAATATATTATAGAGAATTTGGAATTACTACACTTCTTATTAGAACTACATATAAGAACACAAGATAAAATGGTGATTTAAATTAATGTATAATGTCATCTTTGTCACTAATTTACTCAAAAAAAAATAAAAATCTGAAAAGTTTTTATAATACTTTTAAAAATCTAGTTCATTACGAAAACGAAAACAGATTAATAATAGAAGTGCTAATTTTCAATCCCAAAATGTGAAGAGCGTGTGACATTATCTAAAAGCTTCAAACTCATTCCCTTAAGTAATTTACATATGCATTAGGTTCAAGACAGCTTATCAGCATGATGAGTGAAACACGTGTAAAACTCTGCCATATATTTTAAACAAGAATAGGTTGAGTGACAACAATATATTAATTTTTATATAGGAGCAGGGACATCAGTTGAATACCGGGGATAATAATTTACATGCTACAGTACTGTTTTATTTGGTACCGCTATGGAGAGGAATACAACTCTTTTTTATATCGTACTGATGGACACGAAGTTTCCTCTTTGAAGATTACTGTAGCACCGATACTTTATATTGGATTGATTGAAAAATCCATAAAACAATACAATAATAAAAACTTCAGAACGTAATAATACAAACCTCAGAGGTATTTCTGCTGCATAATAATCAAGTCACCGTCGGGTGTTTTCGCATAAATTACGACAAAGTTTAAGGACAGCTTTCTATCGTAAAAACTGAAGTCAATAGTTGTTTGTTTCATTAAAAAAGCTGAATAGTTGGATGGATTTTATGAAGATATAAGGAAGCTGTTAAATTCAGAGGATACAGGACTAATAAATAGGAATGGTGTAAGTAGTTTGCGAATGTTTTTCATATTTTTTAGTTAATATACTTTACCTTGTTTAAAATTTCTTTAGATTAAGAAGTAAGATAGGTGTTTACCATTTGTAGCAATCACTAAACATACATACAAAATATATATAGCTGAAGAATAGGGTAGTTGACACTATGAACAGGAAAATTCAAAATGTATACCTCGAAAAGGTTGCACTAATATACGCTTGGAAACTAGGATAATTGTTAATTATTTTTGACGTGATAACATCTTTAAAATCGTTTTAGTCGGGTGACATGTTCAGAAACTTGTGTCACACCAAAACCTCACGAGCGCGATCGCAGGTATAACGAGAGAGAGAGACGGACCGATCTCCCGTCTCATCTCGAGCGCTGCCAGTCATTCCGTGAAACTTGTCACGCGGAATCCTCACGAGCGGAGGCTGGCATAGCGTTCGAGTGAGTGGACCGATCTTCCGTCTCTCTCACTCTAGCGGCATACAAACGAATGGAGATTTTCTCGTGCGGACGTTATCACGTAAACATCTCGATCGTAAACCTACTTTACAAACAATTTGCCGTTTTTTTGTTAATGATTTTTATTTCATTTTAAATCAATAATAATTAAGTCAATTGACTATACCACGTTATGACGTCATAAATATTTTTCTCGTACAAAATGTATGAGGATGTCGCATTTTGACAGCTCATTAAAAGTATGTCAATTGATTTGGCAGTCAACTACCGCATTCCTTGTTTAAAATCGGCTAAAACAACCACTCGGCACTGAATACTTCATCGATTTTCCCACCAGAGAAAATCGAAATCGAAACTAGGAAAAACTTAGCACTTAATAAATTAGTTAGTTTCCTCCAGCCTCCACTTACGTAGAAATTTTTAATGACCCTCTCCAAGTCACGGAGTTATGGATACAGCTTCGCTAAGTTACATCAGCGTTACTCAGACATTGCTACGATTTTATTAAATTTGTAGTCTTGGAAGGAAAATATATCATTGTAACTTTAAAAAATATTATAGTTCTACATCCAGCTTCGCAGGGAACTGATACTTACTCGATCTTAGGTTAAGTTATAGACCATAATGTGTATGTAATACCTTTAAACGAGCAATTCTTGTCTATACCTATTTATTGAATTTGAATCTCGGAAACGCCTTCCACGATTGTCGTGAAAATTAGTATTCAGGGTTTTCGGGGGTGATAAATCGATCCAGCTTGGTTCCATTCTTAGAAATTGTAATTTTATCCGAATTGCCAGCGCTAATCAACTTAAATATAAACTTAAAAATATGAACCTTACTGACATCTATTGGAGAGTTTTAATAATATTGTGGCGTAGAACGCCGTCAAACGTCATCCGCCATTCAAACAAAATTTGTTTGGATTTAATGGATGTGATTTAATGACAATGTCGATTTAAAAGAGGTCTATAAGAATTTCATCGTTCGAAGTAAAGCTTCCTTAGCCATACGGATAGGATGACTGCGGAGCTACAGACTCGGGTTCAAACCTTAATCAAGGTTGCATGCATGCATGCATTTGTTTTTATTTTATTTTTTTGTGACTTTTTTTTTAAAATTGGAAGCTATTTCAGATGGCGTTGTTAAGTAATACTAAATCAGTGAGTGTTTTGTTTGTAATTGAACCAAGAAAATCGATAGTTTTTTTTCAGGGTACTTTAAATAAACTGACGGATTGAGGTAATGTAAAAGAGTAAGATGGTTACAAACCTGCCAGAGCATGATCGAATTTATACATATTTTAATTAGGTAAATGATAAAAAGATATTCAAAACTTTCATAATTATATGACAAGCGGAAAATAACTTAAGTTAATAGGTACTAATAATTATATTTAAGAATATTGAAGGTTCTAAATAGAACACAATAATAACACCATTTACAAGATATTTGCATATTTTAAGGATATGTGCTCGATTAAATCCTAAATTCTCTTTTTGAACTTCAGGCAATACTAAAGCGGCAATTAAAATTCTATTCTTGAAAGAAAAAAATGTCCTGGCAACATTAAAACTTTTTAAATTATAACCTTCGTTTCAGTGAAAATTTAAAATGTTTTAAAAAACGCTTGGCGGTGTAGGAAGGTAAAAGTTTTACAGAGTTGAATTGTGTTTTACGACAACGTTATAACGATGATAATTCTTATTTTAAAATCTGTATATATAAAAATGAATCCCATTTTCCCTTGGTCACGACATCACGCGTGAACGGCTGGATCGATTTCGCTAATTCTTCTTTTGTTGTGTTTGTAATTGGCAGAAGAAGGTACTTATGTAATAAAACATTAAGGAAATATCACGAAAACTTAGAAAATTTAAAAACTATTTTCCAATTCGATTGCAACATTAACATTTAAGACAAGACAGCGTCCTTCAAAAATGTGACTCACATGAAATATTCAGAGAGCTAAGCAATGAAAACTTGCAACCATTTTCTAATATTTTGTTTTAATTACGTCACATCAGCTAAATTTCTTAGTGTTTGAAATCCATGATGAACTGTTGCACGGTATTAAAAAATTAAGCGTTGATCATCAGTTATGGAAAAGATTTTGATTTTTTATATGAAAACTCTTGAACTTGCAAAATGTTAGTTACTATTTTTATCGACTTTCATACGTGATACACCGAGTTACAAGTTTTGCATGACTGAACACTGTGAAACTTATCAGTAATTGACTGCTTGCTTCTTCTTATTTTTTATGGTTTTAGAAAAGTTACTGCAGTGAATATTTATTTTTAAATTGAGGTAAGTACCTTCTACGCCCAACGTTAAGAAATCCTGCTGACTGACAAAAAATATTTCTATGCTCCACCAATTTGACGGAATATAAAAAAATTGCTATTTGAAAATGTTTGTACTTTTTTGTCGCTTTCTCTCGAAATAGCTCTCGGAATCAAACGTTAAAACGAGATCTGTCATTATTTTATTTTCTTCCATGACAGTTTATTGGACAGTAACCTAAAAACTTCATAGATAATATAATATGAATACTTAAAAAATACTCTTCATACATTTGTTGTAGGTTTCTGTACAATGTAGGTAGTTTCTTCAAGAAGCTAAACTGGCTAGCTCGGGATTGCTCTCCGTAGGTGGAAGTTATGAATATGAGCTACAATAAGACTAAATACAGTAAGAACAGATCAGCTACCTAATCGTAAGAGGCGAATAAATGTGAACTTCTGGAGTTTGGAGCACCGCGCATGGAGTCCTCTGAACGAGTGTTCAGCAGGCAACTGAGGAGGTTTTAGTGCTGTATAAATCCCACATAACCCGGTATCACTTTTCAATCTGACACGTACCTTGCGAAGATTCCGTCCCGAAAACATAAAAGTTACCTCGGCATTAACAATATGAAATATGGTGTCCTCCACGTAATCATAAAAAGCGACTAAGTAGAGGCTTTCACGGCTATACTGGGAGTCGGACCAACAGCCACGGGTAAAACGACGGCGTATTCGGCCGCACGACTCTTGGCAGAGTTACCTACATTGCTCACCCAAGAGCCCATTTGTAACGCCGCGCCACAAAGTACATCGCTGCGAATGGAAGACATTGACAGGTTTCGCTGAAAATCCTGTTCAGTGGGTTTTAGTGTGGTTGAAATGTTAAATAATTAACTCGCTGTCTCTCTCGGGCGTAGCCTCAGATACCGTAAGAAGGTAGATTTAAGTGAAAATAATTAATTGTTGAATAAAGTTATTAGGTAAATCAGGAGCTGGCTCTGCAACACGATACTAGATTTACTCAAAATATTTTTGAGCCTTTAAAAAGTAACCTAACTCCTACGAGAGTGAAATAGGAGAGTGAAGTTTACATGGAATTTTCTCATTTCTGGACCTACTCTATATATATACCTACTCTACTTATACTTCTAATAAGTAGAGTAGGTAATATACATACGAGTATGTGATTGATTACAATTTAAAATGATTTGTGCAGGTGAAATGGATAAACTTCCGCCTAAAAGGGTAAAAAGGCGGGGGAAGGGTTAAGTAAAATGTATAGAAATTAATTATCATCTCATTTCTGAACTTAGTAGTATAAACATTGGTATATAGGGCCTGACTTTCTTATTTCTTAAAAATATAATTATGACAATCTTTATATTTCGTCGGACTAATTTAAAAAGGGGGCTGTTTTTCTCACGGTCAGGTTTATGTGGCTTGCTAGCGGGTTAGTGCACCAAATAACCAAGTTATTTTAACACCAGTTTCAAAACGAAGTAGGTACTGTAGTAACCTGTTACCTATCTTTTATAGCAGTACCTACTTGCAGACGCAGAACAGATACGTATGACACAATTATAACGGGGTTAATTTAAACTGTGTCCTGATAACTAAAGTACACGCGGAAGAAGTCGCGGGCAAAACATTTCTCTAACTCTATATGTATAAAACTGAATTCCTATTTCCCTTGGTCTCGGCCTCACGCGTGAACGGTTAGACCGATTTCGATAATTCTTTTTTGTTGTGTTTGTTATTATCAGGAGAAGGTTCTTATCAATGAAAAAAATTAAGAAAATTGATAATTAATATATTTTATTTACAAATTCGATTTTAATATCCATAGTTAAGACAGGAAAACGTCTGTCGGGTCAGCTAGTCCTTTATATTAAAGTATTACAACAGTGAGTTTTACTTCTTTTTATTTTATTTTATTTTATTTACTACTATACAACTGATAAAATATTGGAGTTCTAAATAGTGAGTAGTTCATGATGAAGTCGGTGAAATACTGCAAATAAATGTTTTTGGTGGAAAGGTAAATTTGCCGGCCATCAGCTAGATAAGTACTCAACTCTGTACCACCTTGGACTGTCTCGAGCCTTCCTAGAGTGTGAATAGATATCCACGTGTTAGAACTAACACTTAGGGCCTCGTTCAACATCTCCAAGTAAAGTTTTGATTAGTTACGTCCCAAGTAATGTTAATTGGCAAGTAAAAGCTATGAGTACGGGTAAACATCATAAGATTAGTGCTACTCAAACAATTGAATTGAAGTTACGGGTGACTTTAACCTTTTATTCATTAAGTTAGAACATTTCCTCTACTTTGTCCAGAGGTGAGCGTAAATGACTGCGACACAGTTTTCTAACTTCTGCAGTTCTTTACGAACAAATTCAGCTTTTGTTATGTGTTTATTATGACTTAGCATACTTGTCACTTTACTTGAAGGTGGTGAAAGAGGTTCTTAGCAACTCTAGATGCCTGCATTCTCGTATACTATTTCATTATATGAGAAATAAGACGAAAATGAGTCAGAAAAACTGACTGAAGATTGGTGCAATGTTTTTGTTCGCAGTTTTTACATCTAACATTCGAGCTTATGGAAATCCACGGGCAGGATGTTTTTGCTATAATCTGGAAAGTTCAAAGAACGTCACGTCACTGCGGCTTATCCCTTTGCTTTATTTCGTTTTCTTTGTTCCGAAAAACTACAATAAGGGTGAACAAATGCTTTTCATATTTTAAGGAACACATAACAAATCACAGTAAAAGACTTTGAAGTCCCCTACTTATGCCTTATAGTTTAAAGCATTTATGATGATGATGAAATATTAGAAATTAAAAGTTTCAGAGAAGAAGAAAAGGGAAAAGGGAGGAGTGAAGTTAATATTGAAACTCTGAGAAAATTTGTATAACTTTTAAGAGAGAGTAGAAAAACAGAAACTCTTTCTGGAAACGTGATTCACATTGAAATTGAAAAAACAGATGAGAAGATATTCTTCTTTTCCTAGGGGTTTTCGAAACAGTTTTATAAGTTACTACAATTCAGAGCGATAAAACCTCGTAACAATTGTTACGATACATAAGTGCACATTCGGATGACAACAAGTTGTTCGAAATGTTTTCTGCGCGCTGTATTCTAAATTCTATTGCCTGCAGGCACTGAAATTTTTACCAAGACTCGAGAGGTATTCTCTAAGGAGAGTGCTGCACATAAAAGTGCTTGAAAAATAGCTGGAGACATTTCTAAAAGAAAGTCGTTTAAAAATTGAAATTTACTGGCCTAACTGCGTATATGTACTCACTTGTGGTACATATTTTATTTATTTATTTAACATTTGTACCACCTTAGTCTAAGGGCTACAGGGAAAACTTAATGCCTAATGGCATTCTCTGCCAGTCAACTCTTTTTTTTTGGTATGGGAGGGGGGCTTCAAAAGGTACCCAGCACCTTGGGAGAGGATACCGGGTTATGTGGGATTTGTACCGCACTTAAACCCCCTCGGTTGCTGCCTCTGTGCTTGGGGAGGACTCCGGGATCTTCATTGGAACGCACCGGTGTCCTCCACGCGCGGCGTCCAAAATGGGCCATCTTCGGGAGAGCAGATGTGCTCTCCTGCACCTTCAGTTGTTCACGGCGGCATTCGGCCAAGCACACACCACCGTCCATCCCGGGGCTGCTGGCTGGACGGGTCAAGCTCCCACTCTCACCGTCCGCAACCCCGGAAGCCCTCTTTTAGCCGCCTCTTACGATCAGGCAGGGGATACCGTAGCTCTATTTTTAATCCCGAAGCTACAGGGACTTGGGGCGATGGTGAGAGACGACAGGTCTTATTATATAAAAAATCCTTATTTTATGAAGAGATAAGATTTTATTATTAAAAATACTTATTATTAATAGGTATATATATAAATATATTAATGGCTGGGACAACCTTCCAGCTGAGGCATTCCCAGTGGACTATAACATGGGGTTCTTCAAGAAAGCTGTAAAAAAGCTCTCCTCCAAAGCTCTTATTTTTCTTAAGCAATGCTCGGGCGGCTCCCCTGGGGTTGCCCTTGTCCATAGGTGACGGCGATCGCTTAACTACACGCGGCCCGTCTGCCTTATTGTTAGGTTTATTTATAAAAAAAATACATACACACCTATAACATATAAAATAAATATAAATACATATCTACATTCATAGAGATAAGTTAATTACAATTTATTTATATATACATATTATATTATATATATACATATTACAATATATATATATATATATATATATATATATATATTTATAATTTATATGTTTTTTGTTTATTGTAATTATAATTTTATTAACATTTTTTAATTGTATGATTATAGCTGATGCACAGTGAGTAAAACTATTGTAATATTTAATTAATTTTGACGTTTTCCATCACCGTGCGTGCCTGAGAGGAGGTAGTCATCATTTTTCAAAGGTATGACGGCCACCAATTCGCATTTAGCTAGCGTGGTGGACTACGCTTGCGAGAGGTGACATAAGTCATAAGTGTGACATAAAAAAGGTCGAAAAAATATTTATCCAATATTACCTATATTCTTTTACGTTCTCAATGCGTTGCTCCATACCGAGATTACCAATTATAGAGATACCAAATTGCGTAGATTTGTTAATCGAATAAATATCTGATATCCGATACATTTTATATTCCACGGGATGAAACGATTTGTATAAGGGATTGGCGGGGTTATCTTATTTGGGACATTAAAAAAGAGGTCGTATCATATTTTCCCGGAACTAATATCTGTTAGGAGAGTGGCATAATATACGAAATGGATGAGAAGGATACATAGGAAATACTTAATACTCTAAATTTGTTTGTTTTCCCGTAACATTATAAAATATATTATAATATTAAATATATTATCGTACATATTCATACAATGCTGTTACTAACCCAAAACTGACAGGCAAAATAAACATTACAAATAAATGTATAAATGATGTTTATTTTAAAGATTTCTTTGTAATTTTCATAGAAATTTAACTATTAATTTAGGGTAGCTATTTGCTAATTTGCTAAGAAATGCCGCAGAAATTGGATAGAGTATATTTAAGCTTAAATCTTAGCTGAAACATCCTAAAATCCCAAACTGTTGAAACTGTTTTCATATTCATTTGACTATAAAATTACAAAAACATAGGGTCACTAACACTTTTTCCCGTTTCCGAATCTTGTTTTTTCTCGAAGCAGTAGAGATTGGGTTGATTCCGGAAGGGATGGCAACCCTGATTTGGATTGATATAATTTGACTGTTTCGCAAACATACTAAAGTTCACATATCTTAATAAAATATTTGTAATGTAAAATGACTTTTCTTTAAGGACCAAGAAACTGAGTAATTTGTAATTCACAGAGTATTTTTTTTTAAATTTATTTTCTTAAAGTCAAACAGCTCTGTAATCATATACCGCATGGTCGCAGCTTTCTCACAATCTGAAAACAATAGACTCGATTTTTTGCTTTCAATGTTTAACGTATTCAAATTTTATAGAACTACTAGTGGACCCCGCAGACGTTGTCCTGCCTTAAAAGTAATAAAAGAGGATTTGTTTTCTTATTATCTTAAAAATACTTCATGTTACTATCAAAAAAAAATATAAAACAAATAATGACATACGAACTGTCCAGTTATTCTGACTGTGTCAAAGTTTAGAACGACACGGCACGAAATACAAAACGTTTGACAGGCAGGAACAATTTATATTGGAAAACTACTTATAAATAAAAAAAATAATTAAAAAACATTTCCAGTGGCCCAAATTGTGAATCTAAACCATCCACGAATCCATATGAATACACACAAAAAAATTCATTAAAATCTGTCCAGCCGTTAAGGAGGAGTTCAGTGACATACACAGTCACAGAAGAATTATATATATAAAGATTCGCTTTGCAAGATACTGAATAAGTGCATCCAACAGCAATGTGTTTTTTGCTTTAAATTTATTGGTTAATATTTAGAACTTATTCAAATAAAATATTTATAGCACATTGAAGAGCTATAGGTATTTTGTAAAGGGTTCTATTAAAAGGAAAATGTCATACTTAATTTAAAAATAATATTCTTTTTGAGTAGGATTGCCGGCCCGAACCATGTCACATCAATATGGAGAGATTGTTGAATAATCATAAGAGAGATAAGAGAGAGAGACATGAGAGAGATGTACCATGCTACAAATACAAATAATGCAAAATATGTTTTTATTTTTACCTACGTTTAAATCCCTAATAAATTATTCTCTACGTCGCGTTGTGACGATATATAATAGGCTCTTTGTGAGTCAATATTAAATTACAGTATTGTTGTATGGGTGCTGCAAAAACTACACTTATGTTAAAACTTGAACGTGCCCAACGTGGATTACTTAAAATTGCATATAATAAGCCAATAAGATTCGCGACCAATGCATTGTACAAGGAAACAAAATGTTTGCGTGTACGACAAATATACATACGTGCAGTAGTATTACGCTTTCATAAGACATCACATAAAACAGTGATATCAACATCACGAAATGTAAAATGGATGGAAAATCTACCAGAACCCGTATCAAGAGTACTAAAACACCTTTTTCGTATGCAGGACCAACAATATATAATAAAATTAATAAAACTCTACAGATCTACAAATTGTCGAGAAACCAATGCAAGTCTGTCTTACAAAAATGGTTATTAAATTTGGATTATAATGGCACTGAAAGTATTTTACAAGGAATAAGGTAAAACCCAATTCATAAACACAAATATATTCATACAAACTCACACGCACACACACACAAACACGTAACACACAACCACATTTTACACCAATCAAACACACAATAAAACTAAACATATATTGTTACCTAATAAATTAAGTATCTAGTGTATAAGATATTATACCTTTCTGTACTATATATGCTACCTAAAGAGAAGTTAAATATAAGTTTATATTGTAAGTCAACCAATGTATGCAATGCATGTCCATGTATTTGTTTGTATTTACTATCGCGATTGTTGAATTGATCAGTGTGTCAGAATGCCAGAAGGGAGCTAGTCTTTACAACACAGGGAATCCTAGCGTAGAGATTAGTGACTAGTATTTTTTGTATCACTGTATTTGTGTCTTTTCAATAAATCAATAAATCATTCATTCATTCATTCAATTGGATCTAAATCGTAGTTATTTCTGTTTGTGTATACAAACTAAATATCTAAAGTGCTTAATAACAACGTTAGATTTCGAGTATACGGAAAATTCAAAAGTTATCGAATAATATCATGTAACATGTTCTAAAAGTTTCCTCAAAACCATGTTGACTGAATAAAATGATGACCTCCAGTTAAAATAATCTTTATCTTTATGAAGAAAAATGAGGCTGAAGTCTTCCTATAACATTTTTTTCTTTTCTTAAGGCCTGGCTAGATTAGCATGCAAACGAGGAAAATCTCCCACAAAAGACTTATAATAAGCTACTTATTAGAGTTGGTGGAATAAGGAGGGAAGCCCCAGATGCGAAGATAGATTAAGGCCTTATAAAGAACTTGTTACATGTATTCTCGGAAAACTTCGGTAAATATTTTATTATCTTGTTAGAAAGCCTGTTCTGGAACTATAAAAAAAATTTTTGTAATACTTTCACGCTGTTGTTCCGCTTAACCCGCTCTATTTTGACGGAGAATCATTACTCTTACTTATTCGACAAAAAAGCTTGTAACGCTTATTATTTGGGTTATTAAAAGGGTTCTAGTATTAACCTGTTTTACCACAATAACATTGTGTTAAGTAGATGACTACATTAAGATTTTTTAATAAAAATTAAAAACTGTTTGTGCTAAGATTTGGATTATTATACTATAATTACCCGCAAATTTACTTCTAGACCATAGCAGTATACTATGACATCTGAGCGAAGTCTCTCAGTTAACTTTTGTGGGCGCGGTATATATTTGTATACAATAAGTATGTCAACGAAAAGTCTGGTATAAGTAGATACTTATGTACAAGTATGTTTTGTGCCGCAGAGAACTTACTTAAACAATGTCTAGTAAAATGTTCACGCAAGGCGTCCTTTTAATGACAGACTGACGGAAGGTAGACTGCTGCTTGTTTACGAAAGAAAGAAAAACTGTAATTTTTTCATTTGTTTTTATAACTTTTTACAGACTATTGCATCATTATCAGCTTTCAAATCTTTCTTTTATAGAAAAACTAATTAGTAAAGGTATACACCTGAAATTCAACTTGATATTTGTTGGTCCACTAAGAGAATACTACACTACTGATAGACAGCAAAGGCTTCGTTAGTAGTTATCAAGTTAAGCCTTTGATTGGTTTAACTACAGCTTTACGCGTCTACAACTATACCTGCTATGGTTAGTGGAGCATTCAAACGCAATTGCAATCTTTATGAGAACTATATTTATGTCTAAAATAAAGAACAGCAAACGAGCTTGAAGACAACGTGTTTTTAAGGTCATTTACGTTCAATCTCAAACAGCGTTAGTGGTATAAAATAAAGTACTGGTAAAATTAGCTACTGTGGAGATATTTATTACGATACAAGTACTTGCACCTATTTCCGTCGCAAAGCGATTTATATTGCCTTATGCTTAAAAATATGGTTGCACTCTAACATAATACGACCATCAGTCACTAAAGTAGCAGTGGATTTTTATACATATTACTTATCACCTCTTATAAGAACCCGAACTTTGCTTACGTGCTCTTAACAGCACATGTTCTATATGTGTGTGTATACAAGTATTAAAATGGTTGAATAGTTCTTGTTTTAAATATGGGAAAATCACAGTACTCGATAATACCGTAAATTTCATCTTTTTGTGCATTAAGCAATGAGTTATTTAATATTATTATTTAATAATTGGAAATCAAATTTATTTTATGAGAAATGAAATGTGAAGAATCAGTTGCACAATTTCAAGTTTAATAGGATCTTGGACACTATGCACGAAAAAATTCAAAATGCATACCTCGAAAAGGTGACACTAAACCACGCTTGGAAAGCAGGATAATTCTTTTATTTTTGTACATAATTTTTATTACCTTTTAAATCAATAAAAAATCATCAATTGACAAATCTTTTTTTCATATAAAATGTATGCGGATATCAAGTTTTGACAGCTCATTAAAAGTAGCCAATTGATTTGGTAGTCCAAGACTATTACTTTACTTACTTACTTTACTATTTCTCAGCAATTAAATTTCTGTGTAAACTGGAAAGCGTTGGCTGCTGTTCAATTTTGTAGGGCTTTACAATCATAGTTCTTGAAAACTGTAACTTAACAGTTCAAATATTATCTGTGGTGCACCAGAGAATACTTCTTTTAAAGTTTCTTGTTAAGTAAACAATTAAACATGTATGAAATTTTTGCCTGCAAGGCCAGGCTTTATAATAAGAGTCAAAGTCAAATCAGTCATCATAATCAGTTAATCAAGTCAGCCAAATACCCCAGTAAAGCGATGGCTTCTTTACCAAAACGTGTCCGGTCAAGATATGGAGGCAAGCTAAAAAAACATACTTTCGCTCTATTATTTTATTTCGCAACACTCGTGTACTGTAATTAACTTATATCGGACAAAATGTCATCAATTTAATCCAATTTAAATCAAAAATACACCAAGAAATATCAAAAAAAAGAAAATAAAACAAGGGCACAATATGTCTTTTTTTAACTTCCCGCCAAAACTCCCATACTTTTAGATATACGTATATACATTTTTTTATATTAAATTACCATTATCAATACTGAACTTAGTAGAGAAAAGTAGTAAATTAGTAAAATAAAAATATAGAGCAGAGTATTTTCAAATATAAGGCGGTCGAAAGTTATCATTAAAATAAAAATGGGTTCTCTCTGTAAATAAGAGATCAGTAAAAAGTTTCCAGCTAACTGAGGTAAAAAAACTCCAATGCAGTCGACGAAAAGCTCGAGATTATTTGCAAAAAATTAATTGATTCGTATTTTTTCATTGCTACAACTTATAGTTTTTTTGATTTTTTCGAAGTAAAGTTTAAACTAGAATATCTTCAAAATTGCCGTAACGAACACTTTTGCTCCTAGAAATTATTTTGTGCTCATATTCGTACTCCTTTAAAAATTCTATTGTTACACTGTGCAAAGATCATGCTATCTTGAATCGAGTATGAACTTCATTTTATAATCAAAATGATACTATGTCGATGTAATGAATATTACAATACAAAAGGAAATTTGTAACCGGTTTGTTATGTTAATAAGTGTCGTAACTCTTTCTTTGCAGGTTTCTCTATCTCTTCTTGAAGTCGTGTTGTCAATAATTACTTATCAATAAATAGTGGATTGCTAGTTAACAGCAGTTGTCGGTGGTTTGATGTTTCATTTCGTAAATATACTATTGATTAGTGTAATTTTAGACAGTCGAGACTGCTAAAATGTCTTTAAAAAGTTTTTGTTATCTAGTCACCGACCGATTTTGATCGCTAAGCTGACGAATGAATTTTGATACTGCTGCTACTATTTTAAATTATGCTGGTGAACGAATTTTTTAACGTCACGTTACGAATCCCACGTTTTTGATAGAATAACTGAATATCACCACTGACTGAATGCTGCCGGTTATTAAACTAGCTAGGCTGTTAATTGAAGTCCCTGTAGCTTCGGGATTAAGAATAGAGCTACGGTATCCCCAGCCTGATCGTAAGAGGCGACTAAAAGGGGGCTTCCGGGGTTGTGGACGGTGTGAGTGGGAGCTCGATCCGCCCAGCCAGCAGCCCCGGGAAGGATCGTGGTGTGTGCGTGGCCGCATGCCGCCGTAAGCATCGGAAGGTGCAGGAGAGCATATCTGCTCTCCCGAAGATGGGCCCATTCTGGGCGCCGCGCCTGGAGGTCACTGGTGCGTTCCACTGGAGATCCCGGAGTCCTCCCCAAGCGCAGAGGCAGGCTACCGAGGGGGTTTTAGTGCGGTCAAATCTCACATAACCCGGTATCCTCTCCCAAGGTGTCGGGTACCTTTTGAAGGTTACCACCCGATACCAAAAAAAAAAACTAGTAGTACTACTACTAGACTGTCTAGTTACTATTTCACAAAAAGACAAAGGTCGGCATCTACTACGCCGGTCAAGAGCACGCTCGTGACCTTTGAACGTCTTTGTGAATAATATGAAGTGTTGACTTCGTAGCTTTATTTTTTAATATATTTAAACACTCGTAGTTTTTTTATGTTTTTTCATACCCGCTTCTTTTTACTTTCTGCGCAGCTAAGCCTGACGAGCACGGTCGTATGTGAGATGGGTGATCGCTAGTAGCAAAAATTTCAAGCGCATTTCCATTACTTGGCATGTTAAGCCGTCGGTCCCGGTCCTTGTTGGAGTCTCGGTCGTTTGGAAACATCCGACAATGGGTTGGCTACTTACTCACATCTCCATCAATTCGCATTGAAGCAGCGTAGTAAAGTAAGCTCCAAGCCTCCTTAATAATGGAGAAAGACCTGTGCCCAGCCATGTGACGAAAAGACGTTTCGGTATCATCCATAACTAACAAAAATATGAGTCAGCTGGGACTCCGTACGGAATGTCATAAAGACTGATTGCTATCACTATCAAAAAATGAAATGCCAACTATTCATATCATTTTCATTGCGAACGCGTAGTGGAAACTACTAAGGAAATAACCTAGCTCTAATAACTTCCTGTACAGGAAGTTTCTCCTTTTTCCTCCGGGTGTACGTACCAACCCATGGCAACCCAATTAGACTTCGTGTGAATGTTCGCGTTTTCGTAAGTTAAAATCTTTTTAGAAGGCTCGTGTGCTCACCGTTATTTCGTTGCGAGTCTAGACACAAACTAATGTTTTTTTAACTATTTTCTTAACATGAGGTTATCAATGTGACCAGTATTTATATTATGTGACATCGTAGAAATTGGTTAATATTAGATTGGATCCTCTGAATTTGTATATTTTTTAAGTTTATCCTAAAATATCTCAGATATTACATTATTTAATTACAGACGCCTACGTCTAGAGGGCACATGTAAAATATTAGGTAACTTGTAATAAATTAAAGTATATTGTAAAAATAGATAAATAAAAGTAATTTAAAAATCCCAATCTCCACCAACTTGTATTGGAGCAGCGTGGTGAAGTAAGCTCCAGGCCTTCCCAATAATGGGGAGAGACCTGTGCCCAGCAGTGGGACGTAAAAAGGGTTGCAGCCAATTTAAAAATGAAACCTACATTAAATGCCAGCCAAAAGAAAATGAATAGAGTTCAGGGGGCTTTGTCAGAGTAACATCGTTTCTTAGCGAAACAATATCGTGTTTCTGGGTCCTTAGACAAAGTAACATCGCTTCGTAGCGAAACGATATCTAAATTCGTCATCGTCTTCGAGATATCGAAAACAATTTCCTAGCCAACGTAACACTAATGTCGCGATCGTTGTGTCGAATTGTTTATTCGATAAGAAACAAAAATATTGGCTATGGTATCGAAAATAAAATTTAGCTGTCCGTGTCAGTCAAGAAGTGTCAAATCGGATCAAACCCGCGAACTTCTTTGTTGTTTTAAAAGGTTTTAATGTTAAAATTGAGTGAGTGTTGCGTGTAATCGTTTCCAGATTATAATAAAATCAATATTTTGAAAGTGGTAAGTGAAAACAGTGTTATAACTTTAAGATGGTCTCCAAAATTTAATTCTATTTAAAATAGATTGAGTTTTATGTGACGGATGTTCAAACGATGATGGAGTGATGTTTATTTTAATTTTTAGTGATAAAGCATGGAATCAAGAGTGCGAGCAAGTCCCGAACAATATCATTGCAGCTTGAGTATTAGAAGTTTTATTCATGATCATGTAATGTAAACAATGACGCGAACTTAACAATAAAACACTTTAGGTATTGAAATTTGTCTGTTTATGTTACAGTCATGGAGGTAGCGTTCATTTCTCTATCTTTTTGAAGATCGCGATTATAGCGAAAGCGATAACTAAAAGTGCTACTTGTCTACGCATTTGTATTAGACAGCGTTCGATGACCTTGTTACCTGCATCATAGATTTAGAAATAGGTACTACAATCTCTAAAAGGTTGAGATAAAATTAGGCGTTAGATAAAAACAAACGTTCAATGAGCGCCTCATAAAATTTCCGTTCGTTTCTTTATTATAATGCGATCCCTATGTCGTATAACATCCGAGTCGCTTAAAATAAATATTCACGTGGACTACATTTACGTCATATCTCTTTGCATAATTTTCTTTAAGTAGTAAACATCGACGACAAACATAAACAATTGTGTGCAGCTTTTCATATGTATATTACAAATTATTCTCTCACCGTAGAGCAGCGATAAACACATAAAAATTTCTTTTCATTTATGTAAAAATCATCTTTGACGCGATTTCTGCCGGATTCATCGCTACTTGCATATACATATACTGCTATAACTTTAAGAAACTATACGTTCTAAGGATCTATATATAAATCACCAAGGCCATTATGTTTCTTTCCTGGGGCCAGGGATCTCTAATTGAGGAGTAATTTAGGGCACAGTTTACAGTGTACTACACAGGCCAAGACCGTAAGAGGTTGTATAGCCTGATCGTAAGGGGCGACTAAAAGGGGGCTTCCGGGGTTGCGGACGGTGAGAGAGGGAGGGGAGCTCGACCCATCCAGCCAGCAGCCCCCGGAAAGGAAAGCGATGTGGGCGTGGCCGCATGCCGCTGTGAGCACCGCAGGAGAGCGCATCTACTCTCTCGAAGATGGGCCTATTCTGGGGCGCCACGCCCGGCGCGTTCCAATGGAGATCCCGGAGTCCTCCCCAAGCGCAAAGGCAGGCCATCGAGGGATTTTTAATGCAGTACAAATCCCACATAACCTGGTATCCTCTCCCAAGGTGCTGGGTACCTTTAGAAGGTTTCCCCATCGATACCAAAAAAAGGCCAAGATATTCACTAGAGAGTTTTTTTTTTCGTGGCAGTGGGCTATGGGGTTTCAAAAGGATTTCTAGCACTTGAGTTTGGAATCTTATACCCTCAGCCCTTAGTTCTTCTTGTATTCTGTCATGATAATAGTTAATTAATGGTTAACATTTCGTACGTTTCTTAAGTTACCTTATTTTGGCTCCTCTAATTTGATGAAACAGAGAATTTCATTAAATTTTAATGAGTATTTCTAACCTCAAATAAGGCTCGGATTCATAAGGATATATTTGAAATATGCAAAACTTAATTACAATTAAAACACGACCTTTTCCTTCCATTTTGCCATTTTGAAATAATTACCATGAAACAAATTGAAGAAAATGAACACGGGCTCAAGAGTTTTTATGAAATCCACTTACTGATAAATACATTTTGGTACCTAGTATTTTTATATCGCAAAAAAGTATTATAGTAAGAAAAAATGGTAAATTAAATTATGAGAAATGTCAACCTGCATTTTTTGTCTAAACTCTCTTACGACAGACTCATAGGAAGAGAATTTAAATTAATCATTATCGTTACCTATTATAAAAATTAACTTATCACTCTAATTCCATACTAGGATTACCTGTTCGTGGATACCATGGACACACATGAACACCAACATCCAGACGTAGGACAAAAAACTCGCCATTCCTTGATTAGCTATTTGGCATGGTCTATCTATCTCTTCGTAGCCGATTTCGGCCACAGCGACTGCTGGACTGGCTCAGCAGCTGACGTCTCGATGGTCCGCGCGGTCGTGTGCTCTCATGTGGCTATTGTAGCCTGTTTTGGCCTTAAATGTTTTTGAGCATTTGGCATGGTGATCATTGCGCCACACGGGTTGTCATTCTTTCTGCCTAACTGGGAATATTACCCAGGATCCTTGATCGACAATCTAGTATAGTAACCATTTCGTCATGTGGTCCATTGAATGATCGTCAAACGAGTAGAACCCATATAAATGACAACAAAATAACGCTTAAATACATGTAAGCTTGTATAGGGTGAACAAATCATTGTTTATTGTTAATACGAGTAAGAACGATCTTGAACAAACAACTTATACTAACACAGTTTCATGGGAGAATAAAAATGTGCTACAGTGCGGCTAAAAGGCACGACCAATAGATCATGTTTCCGGGATCGAATTAAAAGTAAAGGATGTGGAGGCGCTATTCAGTCAGAGCTATTCAATTAGAAGTTGTTCAAGATTTTTTTTCCGTATAACATCAAAATCAGGAATCCAGCAAAGTTTCCAATGAAACTTTCTTTAATTTGTTAAAGTGTTCTTGTAAATTACTCTAAACTGAACGGAAAGTCTCGGCGACATTTAAATTATTATCTATTTTTTCAAAATAAACGCCGTTTTTTTTACTCCAGTAACCTCTTCTTAATTAATCTATCTTTATTGTGAATTCATTTTAGTTTACACTTATACTTACCTACCTATACATTTTTCTTGTCTAGATAATGAACAAATTCATACACAGATATTTCAGATTTTGCATTAAGAAATTGTAAATCTCATCCCAGCTGTTTGACGATTATAAACTTAAAAGTACTTAATTTGATTTTATATTTGGTGGATTATGATAATTTACTAAGCCATCGTAGGTTTGTTACAAATCTTTTAATTAAAACAATATGTAAGTACTCTTTATGACAAGAATTAGTCAACGCTACACATCTTACACACACGTCTTTACACAAAAACTGAGTTTAAAAATAATTCTTACACCTTCACTCCTTCTTCCCTTTACTCATTACGTTTAACTATTCGTAATCTTTGATAAGTTATTTTAAGAACTATTGTTGGTAAGAAATCAGCCCGCACTTATTTAATTGTTAATTACTTATTTATTTAAAGTTTAATGTAAATCATAAATACATTTGCAATGTCTAGTAGCATTATCCACGACACAATCAACATTTCGTAGGTATAGAATAACGTCAAAGTAATTACTGCCGAGTCGACCGCTCAGCAATGCCCAGACGAGGAGGCTGCCAGACTGCAATCGGAATTGACGGCAATATGCGAGACGGCCATGCCGCGGGTCAGGCCCGGCCGCCGTGGATCCGCCTACTGGTGGTCGGGACTCATTGCTCAGCTGCGAGCCACCTGTTTGCGCTCCCGGCGCCTATTCACTCGCGCGCGCAGGCGTCGTACTGCCGGTGCCGAGGAGAGGGAGCAACGGTACCGGGAGTATAGGAGCGCGACCATGGCGCTTCAGGCTGCTATCGCGGATAGCAAGGCTGGCAAGTGGCAAGAGCTGCTGGAGGGACTTGACAGAGACCCCTGGGGACGGCCTTACAAGATGGTGTTCGGTAAGCTGCGTCCGTGGGTGCCCCCACTAACGGAGACCCTGGATCCCGTCTTCGTCAATACAGTGGTGGGCACGCTGTTCCCCGGAGTCTCGGTAGGCCCCAGCGGCTCTACACAGCCGCCGAGCCGTGCAGACTGGGCAGTTGAGCTGGCCGTCACGGAGGTGGAGTTGGAGTGCGCAGTCAAGCGCCTGGCCGAACGCAACACCGCCCCGGGTCCCGATGGAATCCCCGGACGGGCTTGGGTGCTGGCGCTGACGGTTCTGGGTGCGAAACTGCAGCGTCTTTTCACCGACTGCCTCCGTTTCGGCCGGTTCCCCGCGGTGTGGAAGTCCGCCAAACTGGTGCTCTTACACAAAGTGGGAAGACCGGAGGACTCGCCGGGGGCATACAGGCCCATATGTCTGTTGAACGAGGCTGGCAAGCTCTTCGAGCGTATCTTGGCCGCCCGTCTTAACAGGCACTTGGCAAATAGCGGTCCGGACTTGTCCGACAGCCAGTTCGGCTTCAGACGGCAGCGCTCGACCCTGGATGCCATCCTTCGGGTTAGAGCACACACTGAGCAGGCCGTCTCCCAGGGCAGAGTTGTCTTGGCTATTAGCCTTGACATCGTCAATGCCTTTAACTCTCTGCCCTGGGATGCGATAAAGGCGGCACTCAATTACCATCGAGTGCCTGCCTATTTACAAAATGTGCTGGCTGACTACCTGTCGGACAGGTCCATTTGCTATCCGGGACGCTACGGAACCGTACATACGAGGGATGTGGTGTGCGGGGTTCCTCAGGGCTCGGTCTTAGGGCCGCTCCTGTGGAACCTCGCATACGACGCGGTGTTGCGGATGACGCTCCCACCAGGTGTGAGCGTCGTCTGCTACGCCGATGACACCCTCGTCCTTACCGAAGGCGAGTCCTTCGAGAGGACCGGCAGGTTGGCCGAATTGGGGGTGGCCTGTATCGTGTCGAAAATCCGCGAGCTAGGGCTTCGGATAGCGCCTCAAAAGACCGAGGCGCTATGGTTCCACGGCCTCAAACGGCGTCAGGAACCCCCTAGCATGTTGGTCCGAGTAGGTGACGCAGATATACAGCCGGGCCGGTATATGAGATACCTTGGGCTGGTGCTCGACGGCCGCTGGAGCTTCGACGAGCACTTCGATCGTCTAGTCCCCCGAATTCACAAGGTGGCGGGTGCTATGCACAGACTGCTGCCAAATCTCGGGGGACCAAGGGAAGAAGTCCGCCGCCTCTACGCAGGGGTCGTGCGCTCTATCGCGCTCTACGGTGCGCCCGTTTGGTCTAAAAGGCTATCGAGCAGCCGGCGCCGTGCGGCGAAACTCAACGCCGCGCAGCGCATGATCGCGATCAGAGTTGCACGAGGCTACCGGACTATTTCGTATGAGGCGGCTACTGTCCTGGCGCGGTTTCCGCCCCTGGACATCCTGGCGGATATGGACGCAGAGGTCTTCAATAAGATCCGCGACCTCCGCCAGGGGGCTGAACCCTCGAACGAAGCGATCGGAGAGCTCCGTCGAAGAGCCAGATGGCGGGCTCTGACGCGCTGGCGAGACAGACTGCGCGAGCCGCAGAACTCACGTCAAAGAGCCGTCAGCGCCATTCTGCCCAGCTTCCGGGCCTGGCTGAAAAGGGAGGGTCGCGTCACCTACCGACTGACTCAGATACTCACCGGACATGGCTGCTTCGGGGAGTATCTGAACCGAATTGGACGTGAGGTGTCTGCTAGGTGTCATCACTGTGGACACGACCAGGATTCCGCGCAGCACACGCTCGAGCACTGCCCAGCTTGGGAGTCCGAACGGCGGGTCCTGGTCCAAAAAATCGGACATGACTTGTCCCCGGCGGCCGTCGTCGAAGCGATGGTGTGCTCCAGGGATGCGTGGGGCTCGGTAACCTCCTTCTGCGACACTGTCATGTGCGCAAAGGAGGAAGCCGAACGAGCTCGGGAGCGTGCAGATCCCGCTCGGCGAAGGAGCCGCCGGGGCCGACGTAGATAACGTCCCCCGGCGCTAGTCCCTGTAGCTTCGGGATTAAGAATAGAGCTACGGTATCCCCTGCCTGATCGTAAGAGGCGACTAAAAGGGGGCTTCCGGGGATGCGGACGGTAAGAGTGGGAGCTTGACCCGTCCAGCTAGCAGCCCCGGGAGGGACGGCGGTGTATGCGTGGCCGCATGCCGCCGTGAACACCTGAAGGTGCAGGAGAGCACATCTGCTCTCCCGAAGATGGGCCCGTTTTGGGGCGCCGCGCGTGGAGGACACCGGTGCGTTCCTATGGAGATCCCGGAGTCCTCACAAACGCAGAGGCAGGCCACCGAGGGGGTTTTAGTGCGGTCAAATCCCACATAACCCGGTATCCTCTCCCAAGGTGTCGGGTACCTTTATGAAGGTTTCCCCCCCGATACCAAAAAAAAAAAAAAAAGGTATAACATACAAATAAATCTCACACGAAGCAAATAGTTAGCCAAGTAATGGCCCTGTAGAGATAGCCCGCATTCATTCAAAATCCCAATAAAACAGATAAGCGTCGTGGGACTTGAGTCACCTGTCAAATCTGACAGTTTCGACCTGTTTTATTATTTATGAAATGAAAGATGAAAATGTTTTGAAGTAGCTTGATTGAAATTAAGTATTCATTATTTTACAGGTTGCGTAGACAAAAACAGATCCATTTTAATTTCGTTACAATTTGTTATTTCTATGAAACTTTACTGTCATGTAAGATAATGAGAATAATTTAAAAAAAATAACGAGAAACAATATACTGATTTTGCAGAGAACAATAAAAAAAAGCATCTCAGCTTGACACTTTATACCCACGATTAAAAAAAGAACATAGGTCAATTTTTTCAGCCACGATTGCAATTTCACACTATAGAAAATAGATAAAGATCCCTAAGGAGAGATCCTATCTATTCTGCAGTTCCAACAATAGATTGTCAAGGTTCGATCGATCACGAATTATAGGAGTGCCCAAGGGGGGATATTTGTATTTACTCATGCAAGTTAGATCAAAATCAAAATATTGCAATCATAAATAGGAACTATGTCTATAAAGGAACGCTATATATAGGTACGCTTAACCGTTGTGGAGATTTCGGCTACTTCCAAACAACCGGTTTTCTTGAGGCTGTCTTCGACCCTCGTCATTCAATAACGTCCCTCTTATATCTATTTGATATAACCCACATTGCTTTATTTTGTTGGGTTCAAATATTTTTATGTAATAATTATTTAGCTTAATGTTATTTTAAAGCTTAAAGTCGTGATTTCGAGCGTAAAAAATAAAGGTAAAATAAACAATAGATTTCCAAATGACGCTCGAGTAAATCTAAATTTACATTTGTGGGCTTCCCTACCAGGAGGGAATTGAGTCATCTATCAATTTAACTCGTTCCTCCATTTAGGGTAGACTTTATTTTGCGATAAAGATTTTGTTTTGAAGTTCTAAATTGAGAAACGGTGTCACTGAAGATAAAAGACGAGATATCAATTAAACATTGTTTGATGAAGTTTCTGTCAATTTCATTGTGACACATACTACTGCCACATTTATAGAATTTATACTAGAATTCTCTCACCATGGACACATATAAAGACATGAACTGTTACAGTGCTGTGCAGTTTTACCAAAAGGCTGAGTAGGCTGGAGCCTAGGGCGGCAGATTTTGGGGGGCGGCAAATATGGCCAAAATTTCTTAGTTTCACAAAATTAAAGGGCAACCTGACTGCGTAAATAAGACTCAATATGAAGTTGTTAAAGTATTTTTTTTTTGAAAATCGAATTTCAGGGGTAGTAATGGGGGGGGGGGGCGGTGCAAAAATTAAATAGCCTTCTGGCGGCAAACTTCTTAATCCACCCTTGCATGAACACAAACACGCAGACCAAGAACTTAAATTCAAATTCCAATGTTTGCCTCGCCGGGAATCGAACCCCTTGATCCGCCGGGCCTTGCTAACCAATCAATGATCCCGACTGGTTATCATCTTTATTGATTTTAGTTTTTGGCATAAGAAACCCCTTATAGGATAAATTGTCTTTCACAACTATCAAGACATGAACTTTTTGTTGAAACGCTTGTTGCACTTTCATATTTTATACTAAAAAGTTAATAAATATTTAAAATGAACAGAATAGAAAGAAACTGGTTATTCTCCTTCACCGTCTGAAGTACTATTCTACTTTTAGAATTACTATTTCTAAAGTGAAATATGGTGTATCTAATTTATTTTTGTATTTCGTTTTATTGTTAACTAGCTTTCTATCTACTTTTTTATTTGATTACTTGACAAAGTTATAAAAGATGTTCTGCATCGCACTGCACAAATCATATTTAATGTTATACTTATATATATTCTACCTTAATCGTGACATTTCCCAAGTCCCTTTTACTTGAAACCGGAAATTTGCGTACCGTGATGTCTGATCCCATATCAAACCAGAAATGAGCTCGGAATTAAAGATTTAACAGATAATTTTACTCATATTTTAATATTACATTTACATGCTTGAAAAAATCAGTAACAATTCTCGTTTACTTTAAGATAAAAGAAAGAAATATAATTCATTTGCGCAAATATGGGTATAAGAGGTTGTTTTATGTAAGTATTTTTATTAGATCTCCATATACGAGTATAGCTCAGTAAGGTATGAAACATTTTGCTGACTCTTTTATGTTCACGATTATAAAAAATGTGTATTTTTTCTAACATCTTTACTTGGTGATATAACTCATTTTAGAATTTTTTGGTGTCTCTGCCATTTTCTTATTTATCCACGTGTATGTCTCTCTCCCCGTGTTTGTTATTACTGGAAGTCAACATATAAATGTATCATTATTATTATATGGTTATTATGTATTGAGTTATTTATCGATAGCGTGCGTTAATCTTTAAAAGCGGTAAGTGTAATTAAAGCAGTAAATTTGTACCTACGACACATTGTAATTGTCCTAATTACTAGCCTGGAACTTAATTCTCCATGCTACCAATGTAATATATATCGTATTTGCGTTTGGCAACTACCAAACTATTGTGCATACCTATAAGAACTCAAATGAGGTATAACGATCGATATTAATCAATCTATCGATAGCCAAGATTGCACCAAGAAAACACGGAAATGAACATAACAATGTCTACGAGTAGATGTGCAGATAGTTTGAGTTCTGCATCAGCTACTGGCACAGGAGAGTGTGCTTTTCTCTTAGGCTCAATGGCAT
This sequence comes from Pyrgus malvae, assembly GCA_911387765.1. NCBI lineage: Eukaryota > Metazoa > Arthropoda > Insecta > Lepidoptera > Hesperiidae > Pyrgus > Pyrgus malvae. The sequence goes on along the minus strand of OU426951.1, from coordinate 17,602,243 downwards.
AAAGAAAGTTAACAAATTCAAAACAATTTGAAAAATAGAGAATTTCGCGTCCATTTCGATTGAATAGTTTCGTGGCACAAAGGAATGTTTTTGCTACCGCTACATTATTCCAATTGAACTCGGTCACAAAGGAACGTTCATACAGGTTCAGATTATTCGAACACTTGAGTTCTTGTGTGATTCAGAGGCATGGAAATTAATTTAAAATTTCAGAGACAAATAGAAGTCTCCAAATTAACTTAGGCCAGAAATTGGTTAGCTACACCGGGCAGTATGCTATGGAGTCAATTATTAGTTATGAGTATGAGTTAATCATTGCAGGATGAAATGGGCCTTATAACTTTGCAAATTATTAACATCCTACTTAATATTATAAATTCGAAAATAACTCTGTCTTTCTGTCTGTAACGCTTTCCCGCTTAAACTACTGAGCCAATTTTAATGAAATTTGAAACACAGATAGAGTGAACCTAGGGAAAGGACGTAGGATGGTTTTTATCCTACGGGAACCTATACAACGGGTCAACGCGGGCGAAGCCGCTGGCGGAAAGCTAGTCATGTAATAACAATAATGAATTATGAGAATTTCGCATGCATTTCGACTGAATACATTTGTGCTACAAAGGAATGAAAGCTACATTATTCTAAATGAACTCGATCACAAAGGAACTGACATGCTGTTTCAGATTACTCGGTCACTTGCATTCTTGTTCTTATTGCTGCAAATGAGTATTGTAGTCTGGCCTTTGAAAACCGCTTTTAAATTTTTCATATGGATATCTTTACGTTCACAATAAAGAGATCTTTAGTTCTCTTTTCAGTCAAGCTGTAAGAAATTTTATATTTATGAACATCTGCTTTTTTACATCGCTGATTTTTAAACAAAAGTTTTATGAAGAATATTTTTTATGCTTTAGTGGTACCATACCACTAAATTTTAAACACTGCATTTTTTTTGTTACTGCTTATGAGAAGAAATTATCGAAATCATTGCTATGTAGTGCTGGGTAGGTAATGGTAAGAAGCTGGGACCTCAATGGATCCTTTATTATCATAAAAGTTACCGCGACACATTTACCTTTTTATCATTGAAATATACTTTTCATACAAGCACTGTATTTTTATTATGCAATGTGAATCTAACTTTACTTAGGAATTATAATGTCCAAAATTATTCTTAGCACCGCTCCAAAATTTAACTTGAACGTGACCTGATACAATGAAATGCTACAAAAGCAGACAGATTTATTCGACCGACCCTAAATACTTGTCTGGTGTATAAACCTTTCCTGTTTCAGTATGTTGACATTATGCTTTATTTCGCTTGAAACTGCGGCTTATGTGAAACAGCTAGAAAATAATGTTGGGTGTACGAATACACTTTGCATTCAAGTAAGTCAGTCAGTTAGTAAGTAAGTCATTTAACAAATTCCGCCAAAAACTGCAAGCTATATCCTACAGGTTTTTTTTAAATACGTCACATCGAATGGCCGAATGGTTACGTGGGCTGACTGTGGACCTAGAGGCCCGGGTTCAAACCTCAATCAAAACCACATTGCGTTTATTTTTTTATTTTTGGTATTTTTTTATTGGGAGCTATTTCTAATGATGTTATTAAATAACACTAAGCAAATGAGTGTTTCGTTTGAAATTAAACCAAAATTAATAAATTGTTTTTATCCGAGCGACGCTCGTTCGTCCAGGTACTGATTAGATTAAAACAGCCTTCCGTTAGTCCGCTGGATTCCTTGACATAAAGAGCAGGGTTGGCTTCTATCTTGTAAATAAATAACAAAATCTAACATCGCAGCTTCTAAAGCATAAGATTTTTTTAACGAATAGCATAACATATTATTTACACATAATTATACACAGAATTTGTACCTAATGGTTTTGCGTTACGTTTATCACATTTGTAATAAAATTAGGAATTTCATTTTACCTATCAAATATTTTACACATTTTGTTAGAAACGCTAATATTTTAATAATAATCTTAATTGACCCTTAATAAATTAATGCATGCATTAATGAATTTTGGAGCTAGCGTATTTTCGGGGGTTAATCAAAACTATGTGGTGTCAGGCCAATAACCACTGACTTATAACAACAAACCCTTATCAAACTGAAATGGAAAATAGTGAAATTATTAATAATAATAATACCTATACTCTTGAAAGATTAAACACTAGTTTTGACGACCTGCGTAGCGCAATGGTTACCATGCCGGACTGCCAATCAAAGAGTCCCAGGTTCGATTCCCGGCGAAACAGAAATATGAGTGATAAGTTTAAATTTCTATTCCCGGTCTGAGTGTTTGTGTTTCTGTTTTGTGTGTGTCAATGGTACCCACGACACAAGGTATATCTACTCTACTGTGGGGCTATGAGTGTGAAGCGTTTATTTATTTAATTATTTAATATTAGTTTTAGTACTTAAAACCATGTATAAACGCTCGTCTGGATCAGTTATTCACCTCTAACATTATTGTAATACAGTCATTAAACATACGGTTCCTGTAAAGTGGGTGAATATAGGTCGTGGAATTTTCAATATGGGGCGCTGCCCTCATCGATAGAAAATCAAGTCATGCTCAACTTAAAAAACGATCTGCCATTTTTGCCTGACGACAAGAAATTTTAGTTTTTTTTTAAAAAGGTATTTTTATTAGGACTTTGTTTTAATAATTTAAAACAAGCTTCACAGACCTTTACATAAACACACTAATTTATTTTATTCGCTTATTAGGTATAGGTGGTAATGAGAAAAAAACTATGGTTCGCTGCACTTTGTAAAGTTTTGAAATCAAATGCATAGTAAGCTTTGAGAATGAGATTGTGTTGTGTTTATTTATTTTTCTTGTAAATTTCCACTGTAAAAGGTTACTACAGATATTAAACAAAAAAAAATCATGTTACATGGCTTTTTAGGTGTTATTCAATATTTTTTAACATTTTCAAACATATTTAAGGCTGTTCTCGTCACGATTAATCTGCATCCAGTTGGAAGCAGCAAATGTATCGTTTATTGTGGAATCATTAACCGTATAATGGTTTATTCCCAGTAGCAATCGCAACCATCCAGGAGTATGCATATTTTATGTGTGAATACAACATTTATTTTAAAGGTAAATAAATATAACTGTAACCCTTAAAGCATCACAGATATTGACTCTCTGACGGGTGAGTCAGAACCTTTGATGTACCTTTTTTGCCTTCCACTGCTAGGCATAGGTCTCTCCCGATTACCGGGGAGGCCGGGAGCTTATTCCACTACGCTGCTCCAGAGATGATGATGATGAGATGCTGGTTAGTGGCTACCCCCCTGTCGGGTGTTTTAAAACCGCCCATAAGTCCTCCGATTACGTTGAACGACTGTTATTTATCGATAACAACCGGGACCGACGGCTTAACGCATTCTCCGAGGCACGGAAACGTGTATAAAGTTTTTGCCACTAGTGGTCACCCATCTCAAACCCGACCGCGCCCGTTTGGTTTAGCTGCGTAGATTGCTTGCGTTCTTCGATCGCCGCCGGACCATTCGCGCTTCAAACGTGAATGTAAAACTGTCCACATTTACAGGGGATGACCATAAGACAACCAGGTGTAAACTCATCATAGTGCAATGTTTTGTTTAGTCAGCCATACGTTTCAGTATGAGCTACCTTCATAAAGCCCCACGCCATGAACGTAAACATGAATACAAAACAAATATGAATATTTTAATTGGAGCATGAAGCTCGCTAGTCACGTTAAGTTGCAAAAGTAGGTTAAACACAAATACCCAGGAGTATAACGACACGAATGTCCATGTGTGATGATTGTGGTATTCTTGAAAACTGGTATAAATACAATGGAACGCCGCTTCTATGAGAAAGCAACGTGTGAGGAAAATTAAATGAAAGAAAACCGGTCAAGTGCGAGTCGGACTCGTGCACGAAGTATTCCATACAATTCTATAAGAAATTGCGAGCTAAGAAAATTTAGCATCTGTAAAAATTTCAACTATCTAACTGTCACGGTTCATGACACAGCCTGGTGATAGACGGACGGACAGAGAGAGTCGTAGTAATAGGGACAGTTTAAACCTTTGGCTACGGAACACTTTTTTGTATCGGGGGTGAGAGGTGCCCGGCACCTTGGGAGAGGATACCGGGTTATGTGGGATTTGACCGCACTAAAACCCCCTCGGTGGCCTGCTTCTGCGCTTGGGGATTATTCCAGGATCTCCAGTGGATCGCACCGGTGTCATCCATGCGCGGAGCCCAGAATGGGCCCATCTTCGGGAGAGCAGATGTGCTCTCCTGCACCTTCCGAAGCTTACGGCGGCATGCGGTCACGCACACACCGCCGTCCTTCCAGCTGCTGGCTGGACGGAGTGAGTTCCCACTCTCACCGCCCTCAACCCCGGAAGCCTCCTTTTAGTCGCCTCTTACGACCAGTCAGGGGATACCGTAGCTCTATTCTGAATCCCGTGGGTACGAAACCCTAACAAAAGAAAAGTTTATCTTTATTGAACTTTTGCCTTATAATATTATCAGATAACATAGCAAGCTGTTAGCTAGACAGTCCAGAAATAACCAGTACTGATATAGAGCCAACTTAACAACGACGATAAGTAAATATTTAAATACATAAGTTAATAAATCAATAGTTATATAAATGTATAGTCAAATAAATACATAAATAATAAGTAAGAACATTGAAAAGAAGTGTCTATATACACATAGCAACACTGAAAGCTATTATAAACCCGATCGCGCTTCACCGCGATCGCTTCCATCGGAAGCAATGCCCGCAGAGAAATTAATTGCATCTGGCTACGGATCCATTAGGGATGTTGGCGCTTTTAACTTCATTAGGATTTTAGAAACAGAATACAAAAAGAGAACTTATAAATGCTACACATTTTACACTGTCGGTCTATCCTACAGAAGAATATGTTCTTTTGTTTCTGTATACCGGAAGCTTGGGTAAAGTGATATATGACTTCAATGAGATGAATGATTGCGTACCCATAGAATGAGAAAAATGTTAAAAAAAACAATACCTGCAGTACTTTTGCTGGACAGGGGTCATATCCTATTGTTGGAGGGATTCTAACGCAGGCCAAACGTAAAATATTTTTTTTTTAAAGTTCCTTTGTGGTAAACATAATAATTGCTATTTTCATCCGATGAGCTGCTAATTGCAGCTGTTGATTTAGTTACTCAATTAACTATAACTGGATTCCTTTTCGAGATCATACATAGATATTTTCATGTTTGATTCCAGGATATTTTAATTTGTAATAATATTACGAGTATAAAGAGTAAGGATTTGTGTTTTTATATTTTGTAGGTTTGTAATGACTGAGCTCATAAATTACTGGACTGATTACACAAAATATTTCATTATCAAATGCAACATTATTACTGATTAAAATAGGGTACATAACACGATAATTAATAGTAGTCGATCATCTATGTAAAATGTTTGCAACATACGACATGCAACATACAACATGCAACAGACGGAAAAATTTGTAAAATTTCATCGCGTGCGCGAATCTATAAAACTTGCTTATTGACCAACCCGCATTGGAGCAGCGTGGTGGAGTAAGCTCCAGGCCACCCCAATAAGGGGGAGAGACCCGTGCCCAGTAGTGGGATGCAGCCATACATCTATCTGCTAAGAATATATTAGACCTGTTTTTTTCATTTATTTTTAAACATTTCACACAAAAGTACTTGAATATGTGAGAAGGTATAATATTGATAGCTATTGTAAAAGCGATCGAAGTCAACCGTTTATATCGGCAGAAATACCCATTGGGAAATGAATTGCATCTGCCTATAAATCCATTAGGGCTTTTGTCGGTTTTTTTTGTTGGCGGATAATTTATATCAGATGTTCCCGTGCCGTCGTCCGCGTGGACTTGTACAATTCTACAAGTCCAGACTTGTAGACCAGAATACAATGTTGCAAATTTTTTTAAATTTGTGCTATTTTTTTTCCAGATTTTTTCCTGCAACATTTTTCATTGATGCTCCGTTCGTAGTAACATGATGTTTTATAGCCCTATATCCTTCCTTGGTTAATGAACTATCCAACACATTTTTTTTAATTCAACCTGTAGTTAGCTTAGCTATCCAACAGTAACACTTTCAAACAAACAAAGAAACTCTTCAGCTTAATATTAGTATAGATTTTATAAAAGTACACAAAGGGTGAGTGAGGTTGTCATATTCTTGAAACCTATTATAAACGCAATCGAACTCCACCGCTTATAACGGAAGCAATGCCCAAAAGGAAATGAATTGCATCGAAGTCAGCTTCAACCTCTGTGTGGTAGTTCTTGTTTCTTAGTTTAATTCTTTCAGTATTGACGAGTTTATGAATGGTTATGAAATTTAATGTAAAATAAAATATTTTTAATATCTAATGAGTTAAGTGTTGCTGTTATATATTTGACGACCCGTGTGGGGCAATGGTTACCATGCCGGAATGTCGATCGGAGGGTCCCGCGTTAGATTCCCGGCGAGGCAGAAATTGGAATGATGAGTTTTAATTTCTGTACTTGGTCTGGGTGTTTGTGTTGATGTCTTCGTATGGGTCCATGGCACCCACGACACAGGGAATCCTATTATGGGGCTATGAGTGTGTAGCGTTATATTTTTATATTTCATTTAATTTTGCAAGTTAACTCCGGATTTAGTAGATTATAAATGCTTGGTATTTTAACACTTTTATTTCAATCTTCGATGTCACAGTCAGTCAACGAGAGAGGGAGGAGGAGGTAGGCAAAGACACGGAAAAAGGTAAAATGACACAGATTAAACATATAAACCGGTAACCGGTACATCACAGTTGTAACATTAAATGATACTTATAAAAGTTAAATGACCAGATTTATCCCGGTACGTCCATAATATTGCTTTTTTACATTCATATGCATTTTTTACACATAAATTCAAATTTTTTTATTATGACATTGGGTTTTGGTTTGAAGGAAACAGCGTTTGACATCCAAGTCATTTATTAGATACATGTATATAAATAAGATCATACAGAAACATAAGAAAATAGTGAGCCTATTAGTGGTTCTGGGGATGGACTGCGTGGCTATCGCATCCCCTAACCTCCTAGCTGGAACCTTCCTTGAGGGCTGCGTGGCTACCGCTCAAGTTGGGTCTGGTCACAGAGTGGACTGCGGGGTTATCGCACTCGTGGCCGTCTAGCTAACGACTGACTGACTGACCGCCTTTTATATGCTTTGGTGACGTATGTAGATGTGACGTTGACTCGTAGACACTCGTAGCCATTGATGTGTGTGTGCGCATGCAGTGATACATATTATTGTTGAGTGCTCTTGCTTACATTATCTATTATTTTTTTTAGTTTTTTTGAAAAATTTTTTGCTACTCTTGTAGCATTTGTGAGCCTTTTATTATGCTGGCCAGATTAAGAGTACCAGAACTTATTCTTGATCCGCACTTTAAATATTAATTCTTTCAAAGGATTCTAGTGTCTATTTTACTACCTTTATGCAAAATCCTAAACTAAGTATCCAACAAAATGTATCTAAAGGAACTCGTATGCTTTCACTGTGCCAGGCACTAGTCTAGCACGCCAAAGTTAAGTTTTTTCTTACAACCATTTTACGTACACACTGTTGCTAATGTTCATATACATTACTACTACAACTGTGGCTTTACTTGATTTCTAAGTCTTCATGTTTTTAAAGTTATTGCAACGAAGTTTCGTATCGCGCGTTGCGAAAGGGGGCTAGACGGAAAAAATTAGGACGAAAAGTTGTAACGACACTTTGTGCTATAGTTGTAAGCCGTGAGGCTTACATAAATCGTAACTAAAAAGCTTCATACGTTTTCACGGGATTGTTTTCATTTTTTATACGTACCTACACAACACAAGCCACACGTTAGAAGCTTACTTTTGAAAATGAAAAGTGTTTTATGACTTAGGATATAGCATTGGCGTTAACTAGCAGCTTAAGCTTAATATGTAGTTTATAAGTATGAATTCGTGGTTACGTAAATTTTCGTAGGATTTATTAACGTCACTATAAACATTTCATTTATTATTCAAGTTTATGCATTTAAGTAAATGAGTTGTGATGTTTAGATCGCTTCCATCCATCCATCCATCCACCAGCCTCTTATTATAAGAGGCTGGTGGATGGATTGGACCAGCAGTGGACTATACCTACTACCCGCTGTCTTCTTCAGGTCGTCAGACTACGTGGTTGGAGGGCGGCCTGTACTCCTTTTGCCGAGACGTGGTCGCCATTCAAGGACCTTTCTCCTCCATCGGTTGTCGGTCCTCCTAACTATATGGCCTGCCCATTGCCACTTCAGCTTACAGATTTTGAGAGCTATGTTGGTGACCTTCGTTTTTCTACGGATTTCATCGTTACTTGATTCTGTCGCGTAAAGAAACACCAAGCATAGCTCTCTCCATCGCTCGCTGAGTGACCCTAATCTTATGGAAAAGGCTGACTGTAAATGAAAATGTCTCAGCGGCGTAAATCATCACTCTGCTTGAAAACTTTCGACTTCAGGCACTGAGGTATTTTGGACCAGAAGACATTTTATAATTTCCCGAATGTTGCCCTTGGATGTTGAATTTTATGAGTTACCTCTCTCTCGAAGCTGCACTAACCCATATGGATCGCTTATCCCAGGTAGATGTACTCGTCGACAACTCCAAGAGTAGTACCTGTCATATATTAGTATTGTATATGAGGGTATTTAAAAATAAATCAGTGTCAAACCAACTTGTGTGCGTTTCACTACATGGTGGCAGCGGTGTCGTATTATTGCTAATTTTACCGGTAAATCTTCGGAAAAAGTAGTTTATTAGCAATAATAATTCCATATTTGAGTCCGGCAAATAGTTAGTTACGAGCCACAATGGAACACGCACGTCCTCCGGCGGAATTAACACTCGAGGGTGGTCCGGCCGCGCGGTCGGAATCATGGCGTCAATGGCGTAAGCTGTTCGAGGTGTTTCTGAAAGCGTCCGGAGTGAGCAAGGAGCCTAAGGAAGTGCAGGCTAGCTTGTTGGTGAACCTCATTGGACCGGCTGGATACGATGTCTATTCCACTTTCACGTTCGGGGAGGGCGAAAGCGAGGATGACATCAAGTGCATACTACAAAAGTTTGATAAACATTTTGGCGCTAAATCGAACATCACAGTGAGGCGGTACAAATTCTTTACGCGCAATCAGGATGATCAAGAAAATATCGATCAATATGTGACCGCCCTGCGACTGCTAAGTCAACAGTGCGAGTTCGGTGATTTGCACGAGAGCCTCCTACGTGATAAAATCGTTTGTGGGATCGTCAACAATTCAGTCAGGGACCGCTTACTTCGCACGGATGAATTGACCTTGTCGAAGGCGATTCAAAGATGTCAGGCGGCAGAGATAACTAAGGAAGAAAGTGTATGCATCGACGGTGCGTCGGAAGATGTGCAGGTAAATGCGGTGTCGAGGCTGGCCGGCGCCGGCGAGCGGCGAGCGGGCCGGCCAGCGCGCCGGTGGCGGGGCAGCTCGGCGCGTGCGGGCACCGCGGGCACAGCGCGCGACCGCTCGGGGCGAGGCGGCCCGGCGCGGGACAGCGCGAGCGGTGCGGGCGGCCCCAGTGCCTGTGCTCGCTGCGGGAGCACGCGCTGCTACTCCGGAAACCGATGCCCAGCTCGTGATGCTGTTTGTTTTGTGTGTGACGAAGCAGGCCATTTTTCGCGAGTGTGTAAGCGAAAGGAATCGGTGCGTAAAGTGTTAAATCTTACTGTAGATTCGGAATGTGATAGTGACAGTGTGTTGTATGTTAACACCATAGCCGAGGACGACAGACCGGGTGAGTCGTTAAAAGAATGGATTGAATATGTTACGTGTAACGGTAGTCGAATAATGCTAAAAGTAGATACAGGTTCAATGATTAATGTAATTTCAAAATGTAAGTTTTTGGATTTAGGGTTATCTGTTGGGCAGCTTAAACCGTTTAAAAAACGAGTTCAATCTTTTACTGGAAATCTTTTACCTATAATGGGGTCGTGTGATTTAACCGTTGTTTATAATAATAAAACTTACATTTTGCCGTTTGTTGTTGTGAACTTTAACTGTCAAAACGTATTAGGCTTAGCGGCATGTATAAAGATGGGATTGATAAGCCGTATAGATGAAATAAATATTGATAAATATTCGAATTTGTTTGAAGGGTTAGGAAAGCTACCGGGTAAATATAAAATTGTTGTAGATAATAACGTACAACCGGTTATGTCTCCCACTAGAAAGATACCGTTAGGGCTTAAAGATAAATTGTTAACGGAGTTAAACAGAATGGAAGGTCTCGGTGTAGTGAGAAAGGTCACGCATCCTACCGACTGGGTAAATGCAATCGTGTTAGTAGCTAAAAAAGACGGCAGCATTCGCGTATGTTTGGACCCTAGACCTCTGAACAAGGCAGTGCGGCGCGCGCAGTTCACGCTGCCCACGGTGAGCGAGCTGGCGGCGCGGCTGCAAGGCGCGCGTTTCTTCAGTGTGCTGGACGCTCGCTGCGGCTTCTGGATGGTGCAGCTGGACGACGCAAGCGCCGACCTCTGCACCTTTGGTACACCCTTTGGTCGGTATCAATTTTTGCGTTTACCGTACGGCATAAGTTGCGCACCCGAAATTTTTCACGCTAAATTACGGCAGCACTTTGAAGGGTTAGAAGGCGTAGAATCATTTATTGATGATGTAGTAGTATGGGGAAGTTCCAAGGAGGAACACGATACCCGGCTGGAATCGTTATTGCAACGTGCGCAACAAGTAGGTATTAAGTTTAATCGGGAAAAGTGTAGGTTCGGAGTTACAGAGATAGTTTATCTAGGGCATAAATTTGACTCAAACGGAATGAGAGCAGATGATTCTAAGGTTAGGGCTATACTGGAAATGCCGCATCCAACAGATAGGAAATCGTTAGAACGGTTCTTAGGCATGATCAACTATTTATCCAAATTTATACAAAATTGCTCGGAGTATGTTAATGTACTAAGGTGTTTACTCAAGAAAGAAGTAGAATGGTCGTGGGACGTCCAGCATTCCGAGGCGGTTGAAACACTTAAACGCAAAGTGGCGAGTGCTCCTGTACTAGCGCTGTACTCGTTGAACGCGCCCGTGGTGCTGTCCGTGGACGCCAGCAGTGTCGCGCTCGGTGCCGTGCTGCTGCAAAATGACCGCCCCGTGGAGTTTGCCTCGCTAACGCTCACGGACACGCAAAGAAGATACGCTCAAATTGAGAAGGAGATGCTGGCGATAGTGTTTGCAGTGGAGCGTTTTAGGCAATACATTTATGGGAGATCTGACGTCACCATTCACACTGATCATAAGCCCCTGGAGTGCCTATTCGACAAACCGTTAGTCGCGGTGCCGGCTCGACTACAGCGCATGATGATGCGAGTACAAGGTTTCGACGTCAAGGTCAAGTATGTGCCCGGCAAGTATATGTATATCGCGGACACGTTATCACGAGCTCCACTAAATGAACTGATCGGATATCCAAAGGTGTCAATCTGCAAGCATGTTTCGTGCTAGAGAATGTATCTTTTAGTGATGCGAAACTTCAATTAATTAAAAAGGAGACTGAGGACGATCGCGATTGCAAGCAATTAATTCGGTATATAAGAAACGGCTGGCCGAAGAATAGACGTGATGTAAGCGACAGAGTCTCCGTTTTTTGGCCCTACCGCGAACAACTTCATTGCATAGAAGGGATTATTTTCAAGGGAGATGCCGTGTTTATTCCCCGCGGTCTGCGCGACGAGATGTTAAAGCGGGTTCACGAGGGCCACCTGGGTATCGAACGCTGCAAGAGGCGCGCGCGAGAGGTGATGTTCTGGCCCGGCCTCGGAGACGATGTCGAGAGAGTGACACGACGCTGCGCGGCTTGCGCGCTGCACGCGCCGCGGCCGCGCCGGCAGCCGCTGCTACAGCACGCCGTGCCCGACTTGCCGTGGCACAAGCTGGGGTCAGACATCTTTGAATATCGAAGAAAAAAATATATTATTCTTGTTGATTATTTCTCAAATTATGTTGAAGTAGAAGAATTGACTGGCATGAGTAGTAATAAGGTGATTAATTTTATGAAAGCGCAATTTGCGCGACACGGGATACCGGCCGAGTTAGTGACAGATAACGGACCTGCTTACAGTTCAGTGGAATTTAAAAAGTTTATGCGGGACTGGGAAGTTCATCATGTGACGTCATCGCCGCACTATCCCCAATCGAACGGAAAAAGTGAAAGGACGGTCCAAACCATTAAAAATTTACTAAAGAAATGTATAGATTCGGGTGAAGATTTTAATATGAGCCTATTAAACTTCAGAGCTACCCCACGAAATGGTATGGACTCTCCGGCGCAAATGCTTATGGGTAGGAGGTTGAAAACGAAGTTACCGATTACTGAAAATTTACTCCGGGATACGGTGGATAACACGAAAAATTATCGCACCCTTGTAACTCAAAGAATTAAGGATAAGCAACGGTACGATAAGTCCGCGAAAGCCTTAGAGCCTATTTCGGTTGGTGATAAGGCGACGCTAGTACAGAATGGTTATAGGAAACCGGTTTCGATCGTAGCACGCGCATCGGAACCACGGTCATTTATAGTTGAAGATCACGATGGTCATCGCTTGCGGCGTACACGCGCACACCTAGTAGCGCGCGTAGCAGGTTCGCCGAGCAATGGAATGGGTGCACACCGTGCACAGCCGGTATCGCCACAAACGCCACCGATAAGTTTTACTAATACCGTGAGTAAAATAATTTCTTCTAGACGTAAAAGGATGTTAAAAAATAATTGCCAAAATATTGAAGTGACAACGAAATTAGGCTCTGAGAGTTGTAGTTTAGATAATTCTTTTAACAGTAATAGTAGTGATACTAGATCTCCTTCACCGCCTTTTGTAACAGAGAGGTCTGGGGAAAGAACTACACGAATGCTAAAAAATTTACTTTTTGGAACACCTAAAGGAATTGTAAATGATACATAAACAATAAAAAATGTTATAAGTAATATTTAATTTTAATAGTATATTCATTGTATAGTATAAAACAAAACCTAATAATTTATATTGTGATTTAGGTATTAGTTTTATGGTTACATGTTGACACTTTTTAAGAAATAGTGTTTAATTTTTTTTTCTTTTATTTTTTTTTTGAAAAGGGAAGGATGTCATATATTAGTATTGTATATGAGGGTATTTAAAAATAAATCAGTGTCAAACCAACTTGTGTGCGTTTCACTACAGTACCAACAACAACGACCGGTATAGGTGTGACATGGAAGTTAGACATGATCTTCGTCTTGTCCATGTTCCTCTTAAGACCCACCCTTTGTGAGGCTCTATGGAGGTCACCTAGCATAGTGCTGAGTTTTTCCAGGTTCTCCACCAGGTTTAACGCTTAGAAAAATGCATAATATAACGTAAAAAACTAAAGTTGACAATTGATGACGTGCAGAATTTTATCTTCTTTAATTCTATTTCCTTTAACTACTTTATGCATAAATACAGGCAGTAACTGCAGTGTATGCATAATATTCTGGGTTAATTTAATGCGGTAAGCGCCAACCAACAATGTACTTTCAATTATGCCTGAAACAATTTTTCACAGAGCGAACTCGACAAAGCTTTGTTTACTACTTAAAACGATGTTGTTTTTGTCCGTAATTTATTGCTATAACCACATTTTAAAACTATCTACATTATTTTTTTATCGGTTAAAGAACTTCTATTTAGGGTTCCGTACCTCGAAAGGAAAAAACAGAACCCTTATAGGATCACTTTGTTGTCCGTCCGTTTGTCTGTCTGTCATGACCCTTTTTCTCAGGAACGCGTCTCCGCGCGCGAGTGTGATACCTTCATATCAAGCTGGAATTTATATCAAATAGTTAGGTCTACTGTCAGTTAGAGCTGTAAAAAATCAAACTACTAAGCCAGCGCAATCAAAAGATACAGCCGTTTGTGCCGCAAATTTTTGTCACTTGCCAGGGAATCAAAACCTACAGGGTACCGTAAACTCAGATTCTTGAAATTTGGTGCGAAGCAACGTCTTATAGCACAGATAAAAGAAAAATTGCGAAAACCGTAATTTTTTAGTAACATCATTTATTAAAAATATTTTACGGAACCCTCGGTGCGCGAGTTCGACTCGCACTTGGTCGGTTTTATAACGTGGTCGACCGGTGGACTCTAATTTGGAAAAGAGTGAATTTCAAAAGGCCAGGCCAGACTTCTCTCTCTCTCTCTCGACTCGATCGACTCTTTTAGTATCGGCGATCGGCGATCTGCGTGTACGTCGATGCTGAATAGCGTGTCCGTTTTGGCTTGGACGTGGCATCGGAATCGCGGGTTTCTTATGCCAAATCTGTGCGTCTAGCGATGAAAGAGAATTGCCAGCGATAAAAGTACCTAGTGTAAAATAATAATGTTTTTCTAACGGTCTAGTAGTATAGACCTAAAGTAGAGTAGATATACCCTATGTTGTGGGTACCATGGACACATACAAAACAGGTACACAAACACCCAGACCAAGAACAGAAATTAAAACTCATCATTAAAATTTTTGCCTTGCCGGGAATCGAACACGGGACCCTCCGATCGGCGGTCCGGTATGGTAACCATTACGCCACATGAGTCGTCACAAAGACTAGACGTATTTCTTATTTCGGTAAAATGAGTGTTGGCTTAAAGTTGGATGAAGATGTCTATGGGTTGTAGCAACCACATTCTATGACCAGCATTTTAAAAAAGGGGAAACAGGAGTATCAAGATCGGATTTGATTCGCTCAGCCGTTCTATTCTCATAAGTTTCAGAATAAATCCTTGAAAATAACGTGAAACTAATCTTAATCCCAACCCTTACTTTGAATGGCCTGTTGACATACTTTGTCCTCTTAAAGGCAAAATAAATACGCGTCCTGTTTCGTTAAGAAACATTCACGTTCTTGTATTATATTATAAGTCAAGGGCGGAGTGTTTAATAATAACTTTAGTATTTATTTTCGTCTCAACCGTATCCCGCTGCCACTTATATAAACATTACGAAGCCGTAAACAATTAACCTCTTGGATGACTTTTCCGTTTTGGGTCCGTTTCGTAATATTTGGAAATGTCACAATATTATTAGGGTTCTGTACCCAAAGGGTAAAACGCGACCCTATTATTAAGACTCCGCCGTTCGTCTGTTTGTCTGTCTGGCTCTCCGTCTGTCATTAAGTTGTATCTCATGAACCGTCATAGCTTGTAGCGTGTTATTTTAAAATTATTGTATTTCTGTTGCCGCTATAACAACGAATATTAAAATATAATAAAGTTAAGGGGGCTTCCATTCTACAAAACGTGATGTTTTTTCCGTTTTTTATAGATAATGGTACGGAACCCGTCGTGCGCGAGCACGTGGTCAGTTTTTTACAACGTGGGTCGGCAACTTGGTAATTGTTGTTATTGACATGAAATTTACTAGAAGACACAAAGCGAGGACAAAGAAAATTGGAAAGTATATATTTTATTAATATTCTCTCAACAAATAATATGCCGGCATACGTCAATAAATCTATACAATTTGGTACCTAAATAGGATCACTGCAACTGATAGATGAACACCTATATTAAAACACGGCAGATTTGTATCCTGCTGTTGTGTTGTGTTGCTACGTTTATACACAACTTACGAGGGCTGTTTGATAAGTCCTTTTAAAAAACAAAAAATTAATTTTTTTAAACAATTTACATTTATATCTCAACATAGTCTCCTTTGGGGGCCAACACTTGTTCCAGCGAGTTTCCAATTTTTTTATCCCCTCCAAAAAATACGTTTTTTGAGAAACGAAATTCAGATTTTTCTATAAGTAGTTGATGAAAATTTAAGTACGAGTAATCACAGTTAAACTACATTTGTATTGTGATAAAACAATGGTTAAATTGACGACTTATTTTTTTGCTGTTTTTTTGACAGTCTTCTTTTGAAAGATTGTGCCTGCCAGTGTTAATGTCATTTACCAGAAAAAAGGTAATATAAGTAGTTTAAAAAGGACTGATCAAACGTCCTCGTACAGTCATTCTGAATTAGAAAGACCGACAACCACACTCTTTAACCAAAACACCCATGCCACAAGTGGGTGTCACATTATTTTTTCGATAACGTCTGCTACTTACAAACGATACTATTTTTCTCATATTTTCTAATTTGTATACATCTGCGACCTATTCTACCGAGTGAGATGAAGCGGCTTTTGTATGAAGCAATTTCGTGGGTGTTAACACGATATACACGCCTTTTTTGTCATTCTTTGTCAATGTCAACTTCAGACTTAATTATTAGGCCCTTGTTGTATTAAAAAATGTTAAGGCTCCAAAAGAGAATTAAACTTGGGGTGCTGTCTGATGTATCTCATGTTATTTTTTTATAGTAGAAGCTTTTGTTGAGGGAATGCCTCAACCCTTAAAGGCGTTAGGGTGAAAAATCTTCATAAACACAAAACAGAGAAAAAAAACTTATTTTCGTGTCCAAACGCCATAAAAGTCGTCCAAGTTCTTAAAAGTACACCCGATAGCGATGTTATGACCTCGAACGGTGTCACCGTCTTTCATATAAATTTTCATTTAGAACCTCCTGAGAATACCTCGCAATAAATACACACGACGTGGACATATTTCCCTACATATATAACAGGCAAACCTCACTAACTTATATATCAACTCCCAGCCGAACCTACTGTAGGTACCTATAAACTTGAAATTTGGTACAGGGGTTCCTTTCATGCTATAAGTCAGCACTCATAAAGAATTTTAATTCAACCCCTAAGAGGGTGAAATAGGGGGGTGAAGTTTATATGGAATTTTCTCACTTCTGGACTTAGAAGTATGAAAATACGTATATAAGTTCTTGATTACAATAATTAAAAATGATCTGCATTAAACGGATAAAATACAGCGGTAAAATGGGGGAAGGGGAGAAAGTTTCTATGGAGATTTTATAATTTTTGGATATAGCAGTATGAAAATTAGTATAAAGGGTCCTTTTTTTTGTTTTCGGGGGGGGGGGGGGGAACCTTCAAAAGGTACCCGGCACCTTGGGAGAGGGTACCGGGTTATGTGGGATTTGACCGCACTAAAACCCCCTCGGTGGCCGCCACTGCGCTTGGGGATGACTCCGGGATTTCCGGCGGAACGCACCGGTGTCCTCCACGCGCGACACCCCAGAACGGGCCCATCTTCGGGAGAGCATATGTGCTCTCTTGCACCTTCCGATGCTCACGGCGACATGCGGCCACGCACACATCGCCGCCCTTCCCGGGGCTGCTGGTTGGACGGATCGAGCTCCCACTCACAACGTCCACAACCCCGGAAGCCCCCTTTTAGTCGCCTCTTACGATCAGGCAGGGGATACCGTAGCTCTATTCTTAATCCCGAAGCCACAGGGACTAGTATAAAGGGTCCTAATTACAAAAGAATTAGCGTAGGCAAAGATGAAGAAAAAAGACGTAGACTTCGTGCTAATGATCCTTTCTAACGCAGGTGAGACCTCGAGGCACAACTAGTTTTTCTACACATAGGAACTAATTTTCACGGCAGTCGAAATGAAACGTTAATATAAATATGGCCCTGTACGCTCAATTCTTGTGCGTTTTCTTTTCATCGCGTAATTGGTCCCTGATATTGCTCTGATTGTTCAATCTACTGTTATAATAGCGGCTATTTGTAAAGAAGTAAAAAAAAAGGTTTTTTACATATTTGGCCGTTTCTCATTTTCTGGCAAACGTTTTAAATTTAGGCAATTCACGTGCTACTTACCAATGCTGCTATTACTTATATCTAAAGAGGTTGCAAGGAAATTCCGATACCTTCATATACGTAGTTTAAATTTTTATTCAGAATAAGAAAAGGTGTTTCAATTTTTGAACTAATGGAAACTCCTTATAAAACAGAAGTTCAGCTTCTATTTTATAAGGTTTACACGGTCCCCAGTTCTTTGCATATTCTCTTTAACTAAAATTTTAATATAAGCACCAAATACAATGTAATTTTACAAATCCTCATAAAAACCTTATTACTCTGTGAGTTTAATGAAATAAAAACTTCATACTTAACTTCTTATATAATTATATAATATTATGTTATTACAAAAAGTTTTGTAAGTCTTTGTTGCAATTTTCCGTAAACAGTGAAAGCTAACATAAGTTGCTATAAGAACTTTTAGAGCTAAGCCGAGTGGTAACGCTCCACAATCCCTTTTGTTTGAAGTTTGCCTTAAGCTATCCGTAGCTACTAAGAAAACTTTCTTGGAAATTAACTGAAATAATAGAGGTATTTTACACCAACCCTCACTTTGTAGATGTGACCTATGTTCTTAAAGTCTCCAAGGCAACATAACTATTACCTACTAGGTATAGATATCTAAGTGGGTTTGCAACAAAAGGATAAATGTAATATTATTATTTCACTTATTTATTTTTTCATGCTGCTATCCACTAATTTGTATTTGGACCTATTTTTGACCTATTAAAAACCTGTGCCTATTAAAAACGGAAGTTGTTAAGTTATAAACTTCTTTTTATTAATTTTAATAAAACATTGTTTGAATGTTCCATCTTTTATTTTAGATTTAACATACAAAACTTGCGCAGTATGCTTTCGATAATTTAGTATAAAAAACTAGCAGCCGCCCTCGACTAAGTCCCCTTAACGTGATGTTATAACAGCCAATAGCCTTCCTCAATAAATAGACTATTCAACACAAAAAATATTTTTTCAATTCGAACTAATAGTTCCTGAGATGAGCGCGTTCACACAAACTCAACAGCTTTATATTATTAAGTACTAGCTGTGCCCGCGACGTCGTCCGCGTGTATAAAGACTTTTATAAAATGGATTGATTAAAAATTCAAGATTATTTATTTGCATTGAATAAGTAGTAGGTAGATTATTCTTACATATAGTGAAATCACTTATAATACAATGTTCATATGTTCAGAAGAAACCTAATGTAATTTTTCTAAATCCTTCAAACCTAAAACAGTAAGGAATGCTTACTGTACTGATCTTACTATCCACTTTTCTCACGTTTCGCTTTTCTCGCGCAATCAGATTCTCTTTACAAATATGTACCTCGTTTATTAAAGTTAAGAGATACTGCTGTGCCCGTGGCTTCATATATGTTAAAAATAGTATATTTAGTAAATTGGATGAATTTATACTGCAAAGAATGTATAGACTCATTCTATATACATAGCTTTAACCTACTGCAGAAAAGAGGTGCACTATACAATTACTACTTGTAGTTGGGAGATAAAATTTCTAAACATACACGTGCTTAGGATTAAACAATCGGAAAAATAATTGTAAGGTCAATTAATAAACTATAGATTTAAAACTTGCGGACAGCAATTTGGTCATAAGTCATAACTCATATAACATTGTGAAAACTAAAGCAGAAGGCAGGGTCTCTACACAGTGTGCTATCTGTATTTGGAAATAAAGAATATTTTTATAAAGAATCTTTAAAGAATCCTTAATATCTCCATCAATCAACGTGTGTGGATGAGCCCTCAGCCCGTACGCAATAAAGAGACGCAAAAAATGAGTTAAGTTATCATTGGTCCAATTAACAATGTTCAGCATCTTACGTGATGCATGACGTTGCGTGGCGCAATGTTTACCATGCCGGACTGCTAATCGAACTGTCCCGGGTTAGAATCCGGGCGAAGCAGAAATTTCAATGTTTTAGCAGAGTTTAAACTGTTCTCGGTCTGGGTGGTTGTGTTTCTGTCTCTATGTGTGTTCATGGCACCCGCGACACAGGGTATATCTACCCTAATGTGAGGCTATACGTGTGAAATGTTATTTTTTTTACACTATGTACTTACTTTTATTAGACTTAAGGCTTTTATTTAAAATTATCTCCATCGATTCACTTTGGAGAAGAAATGAATATTGCTCAATAACGCCATCTACCGTATGACATGTAAACTTTGTGGTTGATAAATCGAATGTCAAATTACCAAATAGGTAGATATTTAGATTAACAGTTGGTTCACTAAAAGTTTAACTATTCGTCACCTAGATGTCTGCAGTAGTCTCGTTTTGTTAAGGCTTTGTACATTCTGCATGAAGGTTTAGATTCCGTATCTTACAACCTTAATGCTGGATTTATTGAGATTGTAAGATTTGGATTTCGGTTCATCGGAGCTTGAGGCCTCCTCAATATTGGGAGAGCTCCATACTCAGCAGTGGAATGCTAAAAAGTTTGCAGCTTGATATAATGTAGCGATAATAATCGTTTCAGCTGCAGCCTGTTCATAATCTTCCACCCCAAAAGAAGACTAATAAGCTGAGCAACTAACTCAATGGAGCCTGTGATGTAAGGTTCGGCGGCGGTAAGGCTCGCGATGCGCATATTAGGTACCTATAGTCTAGCCATACTCGGTCAACGAAAGAAAATACAGTAAGCTGATCTAAGTATATTTAATATAGTCGACAATATTAGTGAGAGTTCAAAATAATTTTATTTAATAAATAATAAATAAATAAATAATAATAAATATCTTTGGACAATTCACACAACACCATCTGATTCCAAACTAAGCAGAGCTTGTAATATGGTAATCAGAAAGCTGATAAACTTACTTATATAATTCTAAATACATACTTAAATAGATAAATTAACACCCAGACACAGAACAAATAGTCATGTTCATCATACAATATTTGTCCTGGGTGGGAATCGAACCCACGATCTCCCGTTTCGCAGTCGGCCCATCACCCACTACGCCACGGAGGCTGTCAATTTAAATTTAAACTATTATTTATGGTTTTGAATGGGCTGTTACCGAAACTTTCATACAAATTCCCCAAAGTCCCTTTTAAGTTTATGTCGCGTCGTATTGTGTAAATGAACATAACTTTTTTGTTTATCACCCGATTGATATGAAATACACACTAATGTTACGGAAATTCATTCAACAATAAATCAGTAAACACATCATTCAAAGAAGGGAAAAGAATTTGAGAATGAAATATTAAGTTAAGGTTAATTATTGTACGCTTGAGATACCAACTTACGAATCCACTTTATTTGCTATTGAGGGGTAGTTTTGAAAAAAGCTTAAATAGAATTCTTACTATGTTAGTAAAGATTACAAATACAAAATTATAAGTATATTACTCTGCACAAAAATATTCTGTACATCAAGTTTCGACACTCAATTTTCAAAGAGTTTCAAAGAAAATTGACATTTAAAGGGTGAATTTCGGGCAATGCTGAAACACGTATTCTTTTATTTTGGTTAGAAAATATTTATACCAAATTTCAAGAAAATCTATTGAAAAAATCCAAGTTTTCCATACAAATTTTCATCGCTCATTTCATACCCTTAAAGGGTGATTTTTAAAATTATCTATAGCCTAAATGTTAGCGAGGAACAATATATATAAAACAAAAAAAGTTTCATCAAAATCCGTCCAGTAGTTTTTGCGTGAAAAGCTAACAACAGACAGACAGACAGACAGACAGACAGACAGACAGAAAATAATTTCAAAACTTATATTTTTAGCTTCTGTTACTTATAAAAAGACCCCTAGAAGTATTTTTTTTAAATTTATATGCAATGTACTGAATTGACCCTGCTTACAGTTTTATTATATGTATAGATAGATAGGTACGAAATATACGGATACGAAAAATACGAATATTTTTGACTCATCAAAGCTCGTCATACAAAAATAAACGTAGCAATATCTACGACGTTATCGTAACGGAAATATTTCCTTGTCAATTTCGCGAGTAATAGATCGTTTCGTTACAGTAATTGAGAATACGTGAGCGAACATAATTCAGTTTTTCTCGTCTCGCAAAGGACCGCCTTGATAGAGATAATGGGTTCGAAGCAGAAAAAGTTGACCAACGGATGAATTTAGCTGCTTTGATACTGACCTAGTTTTTACTCGTACAGAGTGTACAACATATTTATCTTACATAATACTTATTAAATGGTTCACATAATTCTCGAAAATGATTCTTCTATTAACTTGAACAAATACAAAAATAATGCATACACGTCCACCTGCCCGCACTTGACTCAGTTCTGGGACATTAAAAATGCTAGAAAAAGTAATGTAAAACATATTATATTTATTTTTTGAAGTACGTCGTCCTGCTATCAAACTTGATTATTACTGATACTTTTAAAGACAACGTATGCCGGTCTTTATGACCACACCGAAAAAACGAATGTAACTCCACTTTGTGTAAAATATAAAATCGATTAGTTACGTGATGTCGGGTGCGGTTGGGCGTTAAATGAGGGACGGATAATGACAAATTTTCATAACAATTTTTTTGTTTTATTTTTATTACAATTGTTTCCATACCTCGCAATCTTAACAATGTTATTAGGAAATAAATTTAATTAAGTATCGTTTTGATCACTGTGGAATATACTCTAAGCTGATTTATAAATGGACATCGTACCCAGTAAAGGATTCTGAAAAGAGTGAAAGTTTTCCAGTTTAAACAAAACAAAATATCTTGATAATTTTTCCAAGAACAATCATTATTTTTTCTGAAAAACGACTGATTCCGAATGACCTTGTGATTATAAAATTTTAAACCGTTCTTTTGACCTGAATTAATTTTCGGGCAGGGTTTGAGGACAAACACGCAATGTGAAAGGATTTACGCGTTGAGCACGGAGGTTTTATCATATTATTATTATTATATTAGATGTAGACCATTATTATGAATAGATATCCTCCTTTTTAGTATTTTTTCTCACTAATTGTAGTTTTTAGTAACACCAGCATCAGCCGGCAGGCATTTTCAATTGTATGAATAAATAGTGACCTCAAATTTTTTTTGAAAGTAGAGTTTTGCTATTTTTGCTATCAAGCCTATAATGTTTATTGCGTAGACTTCTGGGTGAGAGGCCTACTCGTGATCATAATTTAAACTTGATGCTACCCCAGACGTCAAACCGCATGCCCTCGGCCAGTAAATTCGTTTATTGCTCTACTAGCGTTTTAGCAATATGTTTTTTTACTTTTGACTTGTAGTTCTTGAGACTAGGGATCTCGTTCACCATCTCCAAGTAAGTGTTGATTGATAGTTACGTCCCAAGTAAAGTTAATTGGCAAGTAAAAGCTATGAGTACGGGTCAGTTTATCATATGATTAGTGCTACTCGAACATCGAGAAATTGAAATTGAAGTTACGGGTGGCTTTAACCGACAATTAGGGTACTAGTCACTTTACTTGAAGGTGGTGAAAGAGGCCCTAGGACTGTTTTTGCTTACAAAGAGTAACTCTAAGATGAATAATAAACAAACTAAATATCAAACAATTTATTTTTTATTTAAAGTTATATGTTACACGTTTCTGGGACATTATATAAGTCCTACATATTATTATATCCCCACAGAGACACAAACGAAATGATCCTATATTTTTTCCTTTAGAAGTACGGACACCTAAAATGAAACACTGCTCCATTGGGTAGGTCCTTTCTTACCTTTCTAATGATGTGGAATCCACAGAAGTGCTCGTTAAACAGGATTTTGGATAATTCACGAATGATCTTAAAAAACGAACGACGATATCAATTATTTTAATATTGTGGAGATACATTTTTATTCTGATCCTTGAGAGCGGATACAATATTTGAGGCTTATAACAATCTTATTTAAAATAAGTAACGGCAACAAGAAGTAAATATTAGATAATTTTTCTTTTATTTTTATTTAAAAGCAATGGTGTAGCAGATGAGTGTGCAAGATACATTGTTTCAAATATTCGGTGCATTTCATGGAAATCTTTATACAAACTATAATAAGACAAGCCTCAGTTTTTTTATATCGTGTGCAATAACGCTGCTACTACTTCGGAGTATGAACTGATGGACGCCTTGTTTAAGTATGAAAACCGTACATTTCATTAATAATTTGTCCTTGTTTTCGTTTGTATTTATGGCACACACAACACTGGAAATCAAAATGTGGTTCTCATTTTGAAGAGCTCCAGTTGTAGATGTGCAGAAAAATAAACATTAATAGTAAATAAACAATTTATTTAATAAACAAACAATTATTTTATTTTCCAATATAAGTATTGTTAATTCAAAAATACGACACTTATGCAGTACTAGTGGCCGCCCGCGACATCGACTTCGAAGCTAAGGCAAAGGTCACGCCCGGTTATAAGATGGGTAGAGGCAATAAAATCATGCGCGTTTCCGTGCTCCGGAGGGCATGTTATGCCGCCGGTTCCGGTTGTTATTGATAGATAATGGTCGTGTATTACGAGATTGTCGGAGATCTGATGGGCGGTTGGGACACCCGACAGCAGATTGGCCAGTAATCTTGACCATTCCGCATTTGAGTAGGCTGGGTAGTAGTTGCATCGGGACTCAAACTACCACAGAATTATAAAATTGGAAGTAAAATTACCGTATGCTAATAAAACCCGTTAAAAAATTCTACTCACACTTTTAAATTTACATGTCTGTAAGCTGCTAGGTATGCGGGTTCGTTCGTATGAGTATATAAATGTGTCCACATAGCATGTGTTACAGCTAGAGGGAATTCTCAGGAGGCCCCAAATGAAAATTTATATGAAGGACAATGACACCAATGAAGTTGTGTACGCAATTGGACGTACTTTTGGGAGCTTAGACGATTTTCTTTTGTGGCTATGGATCACGAAAAGGCTTCAGTCTTGTTTATTCAAGCTTTAATAAAGAATTAATTACGTTATATAACTGTCAGTATTGTTAAAACCATAGAAGTGTTCGATCTTTATTTTATTCATAGCTTAGCTTTTTGCGTCCTTTTTGCGTCCCACTGCTGGGCACGTGTTTCTACCAAGTTCTAATGATAGCGCCATCTAAATCTACATACATCTAAAATGGAACGGGTGTGAAAGAAATAATTGTACAGAGCACGCAAATTAATTGGTTGTGACCGATACTGAAATATTTTTACTATTTTCTTTGTCATAAAAATTGAAAATTAAATACTAAATCAAAATTAATGTAGCAGGAATTATGTGTAACGAAAGAGATTGAATACATTTTGGCAAAAGCAGATCTCCCGCCGGGCGAGGTGGTCGTGCCCTGGGAGTGGCCGCGCTCCTACTGACTCAATTCGGAGCTTGTATATATGGTCGGATATTCTGAAAACTTTGATAGCGTGATTCAGGAATACCCGTAGCGCCATCTCTTGATAAGTACTGGAAGGTCGCCAAACATTATATTTTGAAATATCCATCTGAGGTGTTTGATTTCATCACAATAGTAATAACATGGTTATAACGATAAAATGTGACATTTCAATGAATTGAGAAGCAATAACGCAAACTTGACCGATATTCTACGCCGCACTTGGCCGCGCAACAAAACGGTGTCAAACATCGGCCGTGTCTATTTCAGCAACTCATTATCTATTCGTGCCAGAAGTCAACGCGACATCTCCCAAACTGAATTTCAGGTGTGCAAGTTTCGGATAAAATGTACAAACTAGTTATTTTTTTATTTTTTTGGGAGAATAAAAAAAGCTTATGAGATATTTACTAAGCTCCTAAAAGTATTAAATATTGACTAAGACACTAATGTTAAATTTAATTTATTTTAGTAGATGGAATATTAAAAGAAGACAGCAAAATTGTGTCAAAATTGACAAGGCAAGACAGTTCCATTTTCTAAGTTTTCTTTTTCATTATAAACATTATAATGAAAAAGAATTCGAGTATATATACTCGAAGCAAAAGGGATGATCGCTTTGTATATACGATAAACATATGTTTATTTACACCTATATACGTTCTACTTATAGTTTCAAAAAACACAGTTTAATCTATGCGGTACGGATATAATATATCTATTTCTTTCAGTGCTTCTTCTGTTTTTTTTTTGTTTTTTACGGATATTGTCCGCTATAAGCAAAAGTCGAACTGCTTCGAATTCTTAGGCAGTAGACTTAGGCAGGATAAGTCCTGCACTCACTTTCGAAAAATTTAATGAAAAGCGTTCCAATAACTAAATTAACTTATTACGTCAGGTATTTCTGAAAATCCATACGATAGGCGTTCTAACGTTTTTACGTAGTTCAAGATTGTATGGACCACGTGTCACTTAACATTACGTAATTTTGCGGCAGTTTCTGAATTTCCAATCATAACTTTCTGTAGGATCTTAGAGAGTTTTCAAGTAATTTCCTCTCTTTATTTTCCTTTCCCAGATAGTTAACTTTATAGACATAAAAATAATTCTGTATTATTACGAAATGAAATATTCAATTAAGATAAGAACAAATAAACCTAGCCGGTGAGGGCACAGTAGTTAATTTTCAGTACAGTTCAAACAGTACCAGACCTTGTGATAAAGAGAATGATATTTTTACAAAATATTCTTAGTACTAGCTGCGAAACCCGGCGTTGCTCGGGTTAAAATACGTCGCATGTTTAATCTAAGCTTTAAAGACCTTTTATAATCATGTTTTCTAATAGCCATCTTATAGTCTGAAAGAATACTACTGTCAGTCCACCTGAACGTATAAATTAATGAAAGAATTTGCTCTCAGCTCCTAACCGTTGAGGAGTTGTACATTCAATCATCAGCTCAGCAACATGATATGATGATATTTATACACGAATGCCTGTTTTGCTTTAGTAAAAATATGAAAATCAATTATTGTGCTATAAAATTTGTATGTTCCCTTCGATTTCTCTGGGATCCCATCATCAGACTTTGACTTGGTGACAGCTGGACCATCTCAGGAATGTAAGATTTCGAACAAAACCCCATTTATTGAAAGAATTTGCTCTCAACTCCTAACCGTCGCATTACCTTCCATCATCAGCTCCCCACTCCACCCACCGCGATCAAACTCCCTTACTATCATCTACGTACTAAGGGGTATTTACCACCCCAACGGGAAGTTGATTGGAGTTAGTGATAATAGAGAAAACTGTGTCTTTACGTACAAAGAAAACCCTTTACTTTTTATATATATATATATTAAGATTATATTCGCGCCTGTAGATGTATTTTCATGCAGAAAAATCTAACAATACTGCTTTTAAAATGGAAGAAATTATGTAACAAAAAGCAATTTGAAAACAGATGAAAGCAAATATATTCAAAGAGGAATCTTGAAACAATGTCGTACTCGTTATATGAAGTAATAAATAGAGAAAAAGAATCGGATTTTATGGCAAAGTTGAAGCGTGCATGGCCCGGCGGTTAGCGTAGAACGCAAACTATCTATACAACTAAGCCAAACGGGCGGGGTCGGGTGTGAGATGGGTGACCGCTAGCTAGAAATTTTAGCGGTCACCAACCGCTAAAATTTCATGCGCGTTTCCGTGCTTTGAGGGGCACGTTAAGCCGTCGGTCCCGGTTTTCGATAGATAAGAGTCGTTAAACCTTGTCCGAGGCCTTCTGGGTGGTTAGAAAACATCTGACGGCGGTTGCCCACCAACCCGCATCTCTACCAACCCGCATTGGAGCAGCGTGGTGGAGTAAGCTCCAGGCCTCCCCATTATTGGGGAGCCTTACCCGTGCCCAGCAGTGCGACGCAAAAAGGATTGCAGCCATTGCAAAGTTAGATTATGAACTCCTTGAAATCTTCAGTAATTTTCTTCTGAAGCTGAAGAAAATATAGCTGAAGAGATTGTTTGTTTGTAATTAGCTCTCAAGATTAGCTCGGGAAGTACTGATTCGAGTTGAAAAAATATTTTTGTGTTGGATAGTCAATTCATCGAGAGGGTTATAGGCTGTAAAAAATTACTCTATATCAAGGTACATCCCTTTTTTTGGTATCGTGGGGGAAACCTTCAAAAGGTACCCAGCACCTTGGGAGAGGGTACTGGGTTATGTGGGATTTGACCGCACTAAAACCCGCCGGTGACTGTCTCTGCGCTTGGGGAAGACTCCGGGATCTCCTGTGGAACGCACCGGTGTCCTCCACGCGCGACGCCCCAGGACGGGCCCATCTTCGGGGGAGCAGATGTACTCTCCTGTACCTTCCGATGCTTACGGCGGCATGCAGTCTCGCACACATCACCGCTCTTTCTGGAGCTACTGGCTGGACGGATCGAGCTTAAGCTTGAGGGTTGTGGGCGGTGAGAGTGGCACCATTCTTAATCCCGAAGCTACATGGACTATATCAAGGTACACTTGGCTGCAACCCTTTTTGCGTCCCACTGCTGGGCACGGGTCTCTCCCCAATATTGGGGAGGCCTGGAGCTTACTCCACCACGCTGCTCCAATGCGGGTTGGTGGAGATGCGAGTTAGTGGCCAACCCGCTGTCGGATGTTTTCAAACCGCCCATAAGGCCTCCGACAAGGTTTAACGACTTTTATCTATCGACAACAACCGGGACCGACGGCTTAACGTGCCCTCCGAAGCACGGAAACGCGCATGAAATTTTTGCCACTAGCGGTCACCCATCTCACACCTGATCGCGCCCGTTTGGCTTAGCTGCATAGATCGCTTGCGTTCTACGCTCGCCGCCGAGCCATGCGCGCTTCGTATCAAGGTACACTTACGAAGCACAAATATGCTATACTCACAATTTCTTTATCTGTCAAATCAGTATCTTTTGTCTCTAAATATACCTAGGTAGGTAGGTAGGTATACCTAGGTGCTCTATCTTACCCATTTTTTATTATGCTATGATGTTATACCAATTTGTCAAACGCTGACAGGAAAAGGTATACCGAAATAATTTTGTACGAATTAATGTAGGTTGTTTTATTCTACCCTGACAGTTGATATGTATTGGGTAATTTTTGAATCTTTTAGTTAGTTTTAGTAGAGACATCACTGATTTCTCTGACGTAAATGTATTGAAACATTTGCGATTTATAAAAATGTTAAAAAATAGTCCATACTATACTTATAAACCACCAAAGTGTGTTCAATAAAACAAATACTGCATTCATGAGACCGGAAAACTCTTTTATTGAAGAGGACTTAAAACAGAAAATTACATTCCTTTTTTAATAGCATACGATAATATTCATTTAGTTCTCGGTACAAATTATGTTTCGAGAGTTGTATTTTTTGTAACAATGCCAGCAACCACTAATTTTCGTAATTGCATTCAACCGCATCGAAACCGCAAATTAATGCAATGGTTTACCCGGGTTACAAATGAATAATCACTTTAGATAAATAAATTGAAAACATACATAGATAATTTTTAACTGAAAAATATAGGTACCTATATAACGTATAATGAAAAATGTACGATTGCAATAAATATAAAATGAACGTAAGCGATATATGTAGCTAAGCAAATCAGACGTGTTCGGGTGTATGGATCCTGGCAAATTTTATGCATATTTCCATGCATGGGAGGCCACGTTAAACTGTCTGTCCTGGTTGTTTATCATTAAGGAAGCAGGTGTTAAACCTTTTGGAAGGCCTAACTAAAAGTTTGAAAATATCCTACTTTGAGTTGGGCAGTAGAATGTATCTTCAGTAAGCTCTGTTAGTAATCTCCAGACCTATCTAGTGACGAAAAGTCCCTTGCTGCGACTTATTTCACATGATGCGACCATCACTTATGGAGTATTATGTTCTAGCACTGAAGCTAAAACCTGCAGATATCTAATAAAATACTAACTTTCGAATTTGCTGTTTTCATTTCGTAATGTAAAAACGTATTATAAAATGTCTGCTTCTCTAAAAATCTCTATTTACTTCACTCATAATGGTACAATTCGGCGTAGCAACGTAGTAAGACGGCTCGAGGTAAATTGGTGTTAACTGATGTAATATTTACGTTACTTACCAAAATCAGAGCCAAATTCCTTGTTCCAGAGACGCTCGTAGGCACACAACGCTTATATTTAATTAGCCCAGGTGCTTGTACGTGAATGATGTAATATCCGAACAGTAGAACAAGTTTGGTAGACTTATACAATACTCCTATACCCA
The DNA here is from genome assembly GCA_911387765.1 of Pyrgus malvae. Classification (NCBI taxonomy): domain Eukaryota; kingdom Metazoa; phylum Arthropoda; class Insecta; order Lepidoptera; family Hesperiidae; genus Pyrgus; species Pyrgus malvae. Next base: position 17,572,266 of record OU426951.1, on the reverse strand, counting down.
ATATCTTATATTATGTTTCGGATAATATGATTTACATTGTTGTAATATTTGATGTGAGCCAAACATCAGTAATTAACAAACATTAGAACCCAAAACCATTTTATTATTGCTGAAATATGACATGGAAACAACACAAAATACAGTTATAATACAGTAGTGTGTGCTCCGGTGGCATAAATCAAAACCATCGATTAATATAAATGATAATCTTTTTACACGCTTTTTATTAGCTTCACCTGTATGTTTGTAACCGACTTCTTTGGGCGCGATTTTGACCCACTTTAAACGGCCAGATTTCGTTCAAACTTTGTAGATTTATTGAGGACCGATGACAATACACTAATTTGATAAAATTATTCCATTTTTCAATTTGCAAAATATGATTTTTGTTAATTTATATAATTTTCTGGTTAACTTGAAAATTTGCATAGGGGTCAAGGGCCGATGACAATGCAATAATATGAGAATAAAAATCCAACTAAAAAATTAAAAATAAATAATGTAGTTTAAAAAACTAAAAAACACGCTTTTGAGAAAATACGAACTAAAAACTAAAAAAATAAGAAGAAAATGTATATTACTGTAAATAAAGCGTGGTTTTTAAGATACTATTGACACCATGCACCCCAGTAATATACATTTTCTTCTTATTTTTTTAGTTTTTAGTTCGTATTTTCTCAAAAGCGTGTTTTTTAGTTTTTTAAACTACATTATTTTTTCACGATACACTTCACATACAGGCATACGTTTAACTATAATTAGGATCATAGATTGACCAGGTGGACTGATGAAGTAAAGAAGACAGCGGGAAGCCACAGGATTCAGAAGGCGCAGGACCGGGAGGGGTGGCGAACGTTAGGGAAGGCTTACGTCCAGCAGTGGACTACAAAAGGCTGAAAAGAAGAAGAAGAAGGATCATAGATTAGGTTTTAGGTTAGTTTTAGGTTAGCTAGCTAATATATCTAGCTATTATAAAATTATCAACATGAATTGAATGTCCATATAGGCCTGGTGCAGTTTGAAAGACTTCATATTCTCTTAGGAAAAATTTGATAGCTCTCCAGTATGCTTGGAATATTACAAAAAATATATCCCAAGGGACAAGCAACTAAAAATCACAAGCATTTTCCTAAGGCTGATTATTTAAATAAGGCTACATTTTTGGAGTAAAGAAATAATAGTAATACGAATAAAGTTACACACTCATAACCCCATACTAGAATTTTCTATATCGTGCGTACCATGGACACACATAAAGACGATGGCTGGCTGCAACCCTTTTTGCATCCCATTACTGGGCACGGGTCTCTCTCCCTTATTGGAGAGGCCTGGCGCTTACACCACCACGCTGCTCCAATGCGGGTTAGTGGCCAACCCGCTGTCGGATGTTTTCAAACTACCCATAAGGCCTCCGACAAGGTTTAAAAAGTGTTATCTATCGACAACAACCGGGACCGACGGCTTAACGTGCCCTCCGAAGCATGGAAACGCGCATGATTTTTTTTGCCTTGACCGTATTCCATAGACTGCTGGGGTTCTACGCTAGCCGCTGAGCCATGCGCGCTTCACAAAGATGATATACCTACATGAACACAAAAACCCAGGCCGAGAACAGAAACTGAAACTCATCATTCCTGTTTCTGTGTTAGAATAATAAAATTGATGCAAAATATATTGATCGATTTAATTAAATAGTTATTTATTCTTATTTAAATCCTATAATTATTAATTTATTTAACAATAGATAGTTTATCAGAAAATAAGCTGGAAATATTTTTGAGGACCACTTTTAATAAATAGGTAAAATTTCCTTCAGGCAAACAAGTAGGGTAGGACCGAACGCCGTATTTAATCTTAATTTCTGATCCTTAGATTGGTTTAGGAGCAAATTGAGTTTGTGAGTTTCAATTGTCCGAGACTAACAATCGGGGATAACCTTGCTTAAGGGTATAATGTTTTAATGGTTTTGAATCAAAACCAACACTGTATGTTTTGTTTAATACAAAATGATGTTTTGTACCTACCTAACTGAAAATTCTAACAATTAAAAGCGTAAGATTAAAATCTGTGTTGGTTGAAACCATAGAACATGTTAAAAGAGGTAGAACGGCAAAAATGCGCCGTTCTTATGGAAACTGGTGTCGCCGATCAAGCCCTGCCTTTCACCTCCATTACATCTGTACTTAAATAAATACGAAGCTTACGCACATATTTGCTATTTCAAATCTAGCCAATCTTAGAGCCGCACAATCACGCGATTTCAAATGAACGAATCACACCCAAGCACGCACACGAGCACGCATATCGCAGCACGATCGCTTGTTTCTGTAGAGATACGAGCGTTTGCTCATATCCTTGGCGCGTCTACCCCGCCCAAATTTCCATTCTAACCTCTTTTAATAATATGTTCTATGGTAGAAACGATCCTTTATTTTATTTAGAAACTATTACATAAATATATGTCTCGTTTCACATGAATAAGTTTGTTGATTGGGGAGTCTTGAGGTTACTCCACTACGCTGCTCCAATGTGGGTTAATGGAGATGTGTTTAGTGGTCAATCTTTTGTCGGAACTTTTCAAACTGCTCATAAGCCCTACGGCAAGGTTAGAAGATTGTAAAAGACTTACCTATCGAAAACTACCAGCATATCGTGCGCTATCCGTTATCAGTCATTAACGAAGAAATATGAAAATCTCAAGTGAAAACTCGAGATAGTGACTTGTATGAAGGTCGCAGTATCTATGGGCAAACAGGTGTCGAAATTAAACGACATTGACAATTTGGTAACCCCTATAATCTAGAGAGCTTAACTATACCTGCGTCAGGAATTGATTTTCCAACAAATAAAATTTGGTGCCAACCGCTAAGACGACTTCAGACGGCTGGCTCAAATTGGATTTATAACTGGTTTGTTAACAAATAGAACCCTTCATAATAATTTTGTAAGAGAAGTGGTTATCTTGTTATCCTCTTTAAAAGTTTACCTGATGCCTAAAATACTTTCTTTCTTCTCAAATATAATATGGTATTAGAGCATGGTAAATACCTCTTTGTAAGGTGTAAGCGTAATATGTTATAAGAACAGACGTACAAAGCTGTAATATAATAAGTAAAATATATTGTTCACTCAATAAAGGCACCTAGAATACATTGTATACAAATTTTTTGAATGGTCGGAAATCAAATGAAATCAAATAAAATATTTCATATTAGGAACACAAAATATTCGCTTAATGGATGTCATTTTTTCCCATTCATCGCCTTTAGGTGCCCGTTTGGGCTAGATGTTGAGCTGAGAGAAAACGGCGGTGAAAAAAAAACTCCGATCAGCATTTTTATTAAAACTTACATATATATATTTGAGATAACATGGATAATATGGATCGAAAATGGGCACATGTGACAGCTGTACATATGAAATACCATAAACCCACAGTAACCCACTTCGTAAGTAGTAGTATCAACACACATGCATAAAATTATATTATTATGTTATCGACACACGTAATTTTCAAGAAAACATTCACGTTCTTTACCTTGTCGGCATCAGTCAATTCATTATTTTTAATGTTGAATAGTTGACCAGTAACAATGCACTTTTGTATTCAAGCTGCTTTTGAATCTCTTGTTCAATGGGTATTTATACACAGTTTTACAGAAATTATTATTTTCTAAGATTCTTCAACCAAAGAGCGCAGAAAGCAGAAAGCGTAAAGAGTAATAGAGCAACAGAGCAACAAAGACAGTGCAACTTTAGACAAGACTGAAAACTTACATGAGGTTGTGTTTAAGAAGTCAATGGGCACGCACTTAAACCATGTGGCCGCACTAGTGACATAAATACGTATATTCTTTTCAAAACATTTTCTTTTCCTCTATTATAGGAAAACAATTTTTTTTTGAAAATAATAACTAGGTACGTTGTGCGTTGTCACGAAACCTTTTAGCGCGCGAATTTAGATTTTAAAAGAAAAAATTGGTTAATATGGTAATTGTGGTAGTCGTGACTCAATTATTTGAGGCGAATATTATGCCGCACGAGCTCGTATTTAATAATTCGTATGTAATATTTCATAGTACTTCTATGAAAATCAATATGAGTCATCGTATTAATTACAATGAATTCTGCATAAAATCAGCCCTCCCATTCCCGTAAAAAATTAAACCGCTGAATAGAGTTTGACTCGTACTGTCAGCTTTTTATATGTTGGAAAAAATTTACATTTACATTGATATGTAAATAACTTAATATCGATTTCAATAAATTTATTTATCCTCTTGGCATCCTACTGAAGGGCGTGGGTCTTCCCATTTTATTGGAAAGCACATTGCTCTAATACCTGCATTAATAATGCATTAGTAGGTAATGTAATAATATAATAAGCAATGTATTAAGCAAATCTTACTACCTTGAAAGTAAAAGTTGATGACAAACTTATAAAACCTTATAAATATATGTACAGTCCAAAAAATACGTTAAATTTTTATTAAATACGCAACGGTCACTTTGAAAGCAACGATAAATTATAAATTTTCAAGAAAGAATAACTAAGAATTGGGCCATCGAATAAGGTGCTTAGCACAACATTATCACGTTGGGCGAATACATTAGTGATATTCAACACGTCAAGGGCGACTTTTCCCGCCTAGGGTGCCAAACGGTACCTGTAAATAGGTGCTCCATAAAATTTTTAGAATTCACAGGAACGTTGCTGCCTCAAGGATTTGTTTTTGTTTTGTATATATTTCGATATCATAAGTATAATCCATCTACAAATACTACGATGAAAGATATTATGTGAGCTGCAACCCAGAGTCAGCAGTGCCGGCAACCACACCCCATTTTTTTCGAAGTTTGGTGGCTTTAGTAACTATAGTGCTTTTTTTAAAATTAACATGTAAAAATCAAATAAGACTATGCTAAATAGGGTATTTTATCATCTTAATATATGTATGTATATATTTTTTGTGTTCGTGTGTAAGTCACTGAATTCCTCCTAAATGACTGGACGGATTATGATGAAATTTTTTGTGTGTGTACAAGGGGATTTGAGAATGGTTTATATTCACAATTTGGTCCACTGGAATTTTATTTTAAATTTATTTTTTTATTTATAAGTACTTTTCCGATATAAATTGTCCCTACATGTCGAACGTTTGTATTTCGTGCTATCTAAACTTTGATACTCAGAATAACAGGACAGTTCGTATGTCACTATTTGTTTTATATTTTTGTAGGACAGTAGCATGAAATCTCTTTAAGATAATAAAAAAAAAAAACAATTCCTCTTTCAATACTTTTAAGGCAGGACAACGTTTGCACCCGGGTGGAGTTGGGCCGGACCACTAGTATTAAAAAAAACTTTATGTTATGGATAGATTTATACAGCTCTAAGTTATTCTACAGCAGCAATATGCTATCCGAAGCATAAAAATATGAGCATGTTATAACAATAGGAAACTAAAATTTGTACAATGAAAAAGAATACCATATGGAGTGTGCTGTTTGCCGAACTGTTGCATTGTTAGCATTCGGCGTTTCGGTTTGAACAGTACCGCAAACGCTGATTGTTCGTGTACATACTCGGAACATTTCAGGCGTCTCCCCCTCAAAAGATTCAATTTGTTTGCTAACAGAAAGTGTTAATAACTAGAGATTTGTTACAAGTGAATCCTAAAAATATCTACAATGCGTGTGCAACATTTGTTCTGTAATATATTCAGATAGATAAAATATATTGATGTCTCAGAAACATGGACGAATAATGCATTCCACCAGAGATATTTTCGATCATTCACAGGGATCCTGAAGAAACGCGTACCTACCATTAATATTTACTAGGTTATAAATTTTTACTAGGCTTAAAGTATTTAATGCGAGTTTAATTATCATCACTTTACTTCATTAACTATGCAAGGAACACGAGATTTTGAATGTGTATTCAAAATTTCCTACTTACTTATCAAACATGGTTAACACAACCATAGACCGCAGCGAATAAATAATTCCACACGACACGCATTCGTTTCATTAATAAAATACTGTACGCCTTAGCAGACCACGCCTTATGAGAAAACCGTTGTTTGGACGGAAAGTATGCTTTCCGTCCAAACAACGGTTTTCTCATTTTCTGCTTTCAACAGTAAACATAATATGTATGATTCAATTCCGGAGAATAAGTTAATAGTTAGAGATACGTATTTGTTTTTTATATACCACTAGTAATGTTATATGTGGTAAAACTTTTACAGTTTAACTGGGAAATACCACTCATTTCTGCCGCATTTTATTTTAGCCTTCGGGATAGCAGAACAATTACATAAGATGTCAGGAAATACCCTTTTCGGTTTTATGTACATTTTCTGTTCTTTTCTTGCTTGACTGCTACTCCGTTTAAATAAAAAAGTACCGGGACGACCGAGAGTTGCTCGGTTAAAAACAATTTATTATCTTGTATTAATTTCAAACGAAACACTAATTTGCTTAGTGTCACTTAACAACGCCATTTGAAATATCTCCCAGTTTTTTTTACAAAAAAAAAAAACAAAAAAAAAACGCAATATGGTTTTGATTGAGGTTTGAACCTGGGAGTTCCGCAGTCAGCTTACGCGGGCTGACAGCTTACAGCCAAGGAAGCTTTAATTCAATGAACGAAATTTTTATAGAGCTCTTTCAAATCGAAATTGTCATTTTTTAACGTCAGATTGGCGGATGCCGATTGACGGCGTTCTACGCCATAATATTATTAATACTCTCCAATAGATGTCAGGAAGAGTCATATTTTTCAGTTCATATTTAAGTTGATTATCGCTGATTTTTTTAAATAATTTCTAATTAATAATAAATCGCTCTTTATTTAAGGTATTAGATAATGAACTTGTTTAACCTTGCGGTTACATCTGCAATAGTAATAATCATTACAATCAATTTTGATGACTTTCACTTTTTACACATATTCTACTATTTTTCTTAGAGTTTTCGCAAAAAAATTAACAATTTTAATCTATCCACCCTTTAACGCATGTTTTATGGCTTAGGAAGTCTACGTAACCCATAAAAGTTTAACAGCCATTACTCATGAATATTTGAACCGTTTAATGATCGGAGACGGTTTTCTATCTAATAGACCTTACCGTTAATAAAGTAAGGCTTAGGTATATTAAAGAAAACCTGCCAACCACACTATTCGATTTAAACTTGCGTGTGACATACATTTTCTTCAAGTTGAAAAAGGAAATTTTCTGTACATGTACTTACGAACTCTACAGTTTTTATCTTTAAATAAAGTTGAAAACGAAAACTCAAAAATTGAACAATTTTTAAGACTTATTAAATAAAACAAATAAATATATTGCAAAAAGGAATATTTTTTTATACGTAATACTAAAATGATTATTGCTTTTATACTATTTACTTAGTTAAGTAGACCGTGCTCTAAAACTTATTATAAACTTTATTGATTGTTGTTGATTCATGATTTAAACGTCTCCGAAGAATTGTATTTTTTATTTTGATTTTATTAAAAATGTATTTAATATGCTCATATTTTGATATATAATCTACATCTAAATATGTGACATAATTTTGGCAATTTTTAATTGATTTTTAGCAAAAAAGGTTTCACAAAAGCATTGAATAAATGAAAATGTTTATAGGTACAGTGCTGAATATTCAGATTACGTACTAACGTGTCCGAGGAAAAACATATTTGTTTAGTGTGTGTTGACATGAATCTCGTTACGGGGGTTGAATTTATTAAGCCCATATGTTTAAGGAGGTAACATAACGTGCCTTTCCTGATCTCTATCACGTTCGGTATGAGGTGTTTCTCCTTGAACTAGAAATGGCTTCATGTTTTACATTAACCAACCGTGTTCGTATTGTAGAAATACTAGGCATTTTATCTTAGTAGGTACTACAGTTCATTCATTGTTATTATTTTACGTATTCCTTTTTTTCATTTTCAAAAAATATAGATAATAATAATACCGTTTTTACAGTTTGATACCAACAAGAGGGTGAAAAATGTTCCGGTCCCAAGATGAAACAGTGCTATGGCATGTAGACACTATAATTATTTATGTCCTAAATTAAACAATACGATTAGTAAAACCCATGAAATTAAAAATTTAACCCTTCAGAAAGTGAGATCGATGATCATTAAATGGCTTACTGACCTTGATTATGATCGAATAGAAAATCTATTTGTCAAAATAGAATGAAGATAACATAAAAAATATATATATAATAAGTCGCACCATCACATATTTATGCACGCAATCGCTAGCACATAAATCAACTAATATACGCGCGCGTGTATACTTACGCGTACAAACACGTAACTCAGACATGCACGCACACTCACACACACACTCACAAACATACACACTTACACACACACGCACACATGCACACACACGCACACACACACACACACACTCGCTCACTGGAGAAGTGTGATATCTAACTTCATTAGAACCTCAAAATAATTATTATATGAATGAAATAGATTACAGAACTTATTTGAAGGACGAAATGAAATATATATTTTTTTATTATTGTTATATTATACTGTTTTATGAATTATGTTATGTTATGTTACGTTATTTAGGAATATTTATTATTTAGAATTATTTACTTATTTAGGAATTATATTTTTCTTTATGTAACCCTTCTTTAAGAAATCTTAGCCCTTAAGTTGTTATTCTTTTTTGTATGCTGCTCCTGGGACTATGGTTTTCTTATCATAAATTGGGGTGACCTGGAACTCTTTCCCTTACTATCAACAGCCAGCAATTGTCATGGTGCTCACGTCTGTGTGTTGCTATTTTGTGTAAAATGTTTTTGATAGTTAGCATAAAAATATTTTTACAAGAGAAATTCTATAAAGTTACATTCTACTAGGAATTATACGCTTTATCGCGAATGGGTGTTAACACAAGCATAGAAAAGAAGGCTTACGTTTAAAGAGTGATGTTGTCAATATAAGAGTATAATACCTATAATAGTTAATAATAATAAGAATAATAATCATTTATTTCGGAGAATAACACTATCCATATCACATGTTACAAGTAAAAATAAAAATAATTATTATAGATAACCTTGATATAAAGTTTCGCTAGGATGAAACTTTTAGAAACTAAATTGCAAACTAGTTATGCTCCCCGGTTTCACCCACATACGAAAAGATCCTAAGCATTATTGTGGAACTTCCCATGGGAATTTACTATTTTTCAGCTGTAAAAAGTAGACTATGTCACTCTCCAGCTTCTTAACTCCACGGGATTCAGGATCCAGGTGAACCTTCAAAAGGTAGGTACCCTACATTTTGAGGGGGACATCGGGATACTGCGTTATGTGGGATTTTCCTCAACGCTTCGGATGTACTCCGGGATCTCCAAAGGAAAGCATTGGTGTCCTCAATGCGCGATGGGCCCATCACATCTTCACTCCACACATCAATCTTTCCTGTATATTCTAGCTTGTAACGACATGCGGCCACACGCGTACACTAACGTCCTTCACGGGACGGCAAACTGGTCAGTCTGAGTTCCACTATCGCCTCAACCCCGAAAACCCCCTTTTAGACGTGTCATACGATCAGGCTGAGAATACCGTAGTCCTAATCTTAACCAAAAAGCAACAGGGACTAACTACAGGTAACCTACGGTTTTATATCATCATCACTACAACTTGATCGTTAGAAAATTCATTCACTCGAGCAAAAAAAAAAAATTAAACGAGGCCAGTAATCACAGAGCAATGAATATTCATGTCGCACGCGCGCTAGCGTATGAATTCGTTGCCCTGTGCCAGTAATCCTTAGATTTAGAAAAGTTAAAAAAAATTTAAGGCTCTATATGTACATCACATCTAACTTTGAACTAAAAAAATTTCATAACATAATACACTTTGCAACGAAAATAGCCTTATTTTATACGTTTCGCATTATAATATTTATAATAGTGGCTTGCCTTTAAAGTTTCTTAAAGCCAATTATGGTCTAGTCTAGTTAACGTATATTAAACAGGTATATTAATTCTACACAAATAGTTATGTAGAGATTTTCCTGTATTTTTTATGTTTTATGTTGATGTTTTCCTTTATGTATGTAATTATGGTTTTTAGGCATAAATATTTAAATGTTTATTTTCGAATTTGTTCTCTTTAATTGATCATGATTAAAGAATGAATAATGAATATCAACAAAATTTTTAGGAATAAAAACAACTTTTTGGAAAGAAATAATTCATTTTATTTATATGGTTTTACATATTTTGCTCATCTTTATAATTTCCTTTAACACAGAAAAAGAAAAATCGTGCTAAATTTCCATTCTATTAAAATACGAGTATGTAATTTTGCGTTACTCGTCATTTTTTGTTTATTCATGCTAGATATTCTAATAAATTGCTTGGTTTGACTGATGGTGAAGACTTAACACAATTTATATTTACCATTCGAAAGTCCTGAACTTAAATATTAAGTGATTTATTTTAACTAAAAAAGTACTCAATAATACGAGGTAGGTTTAGCTTTTCAACACTGTGTATATACAACTAATATATGCGGTGTTAGAACAGAAATACAAAACTTTAGGCTTAATATATAGTTACGGTATCGCCCAACTGTTATTTACTGCTCGACAGATAGTTTGTAGTCGGGCACCGGAGTGGCCACCACTTAGGATAGATTTATTGCTAGTAATGGCAGTAATGACCAACACTTTGTTTGAAAAGCTATGCTAATGTTCACACTAACAGAACAAAACAGCTACATTGTGATAAACTAGAGTTTGAATTTCCTTCTTATAGGATTCGTGTTTAAAATCTTAGCAGACGTCTCTAATTTATCAAAGTTATGTACATGTGTAGTTTTATCGTGAACTTTAGCAATAACATTTCACTTTAAATATAACAAAATTTGTAAGGCACCATATAACAGAGTTATTAAATAATAGGCTAAATAGAAATTTAAGATAATTATGATAAACTATGTTAATAGTGATGATCTATGGCGCTGAGACGTAGTTTTTCACAGTTAGCCTTTTCCATAGGCTCAAGGTCGCTCAGCAAGCGATAGAGAGGGCTATGCTTGGTATTTCTTTACGCGACAGAATCCGTAACGATGAAATCCGTAGACACACGAAGGTTACCGACATAGCTCTCAAAATCTGCAAGCTGAAGTGGCAATGGGCAGGCGATATTTTTAGGAGGACTGACAACCGATGGGGAAGAAAGGTTCTCGAATGGCGACCACGTCTTGGCAAGAGAAGCACAGGCCGCCCTCCAACCAGGTGAACTGACGACCTGAAGAAGATAGCGGGAAACTGTTGGATACAGAGGGCATAGGACCTGACGGATTGGCGAACACTAAGGGAGACCTATGTCCAGCAGTGGACTTTAAAATACTGCTAGATAGATAGATGTAAGTAGGTATACATAGAGTAACACTACTGAATAGAAAAGAATTTGTAGCGACCTTCCGCTACTCATCAAGATGGTGCCACGGGTATTCCTGAATCAAGCTTTTTAAGTTTTCTGAATATCCGACCATATATACAAGCTCCGAATTTAGTCAGTTGGAGCACGGCCGCTCCCTGGGCATGACCATTTTGCCCTACGGGAGATCTCCCTTTGCCAAAAATTTATAAAAAAATAGCCAAAATTAAAAAATACATTTCGAACATTTTGATAACCCGAATGTTGTAAATTATACATAAACAATTATAAATAAATAAGTGCCCAGAAAGTACTAAACTTGGTCTATAAATCCAATTCGATAAGAATCTAAAATCTAAATCTTATTTAGCGAATAAAGTGATTTTATCGCGTTCAACAGAGAAAAGTAATTTGTTTCCTTTTCAACACTGTTAACTTACGACTCAACTTTCGTGTAGTAAATGAACTTCAGAGCAAGGAACGAATCTTTGAAAAGATCAACAAAATTAAAGATTCAATAAAATTAACAAAAGCCATGAAAGTTAATTATTTACCGACTTCCAAAAGAAGGAGGTACTGTATTCGGCTGTATGTATTTTTTTTTTATATATATGTTCACCGATTACTCCGCCGTTTGTGGACCGATTTTCAAAATTCTTTTTTTCTTCGTATGCTTATACTTCTGAGGTGGTCCCATTGTCACCAAATCAGGATCTGATGATGGGATCCCAGGGAAATCGAGGGGAACTCTCAAATTTTATAGGCACACACATTGATTTTCTTATACTTTCTGAAGCATAAGAGATATCTGTGCATAGTAATCATCATCTCATGTTGCTGAGCTGATGATGGAAGGTACTGCAACAGTGAGGAGTTGAAAGCAAATTCTTTCAATAAATAGTTTTTTATTCCAAATCTTACATTCCTGAGGTGGTCCAACTGTCACCAAGTCAAAGTCTGATGAGGGGATCCCAAAGAAATCGAAGGGAACATTCAAATTTTATAGCACAACAAATGATTTTCATATTTTTACTAAAGCAAAACAGGCATTTTTGTATAATTATCATCATATAATGTTGCTCAGCTGATGATGGAAGGTACTACGAAGTTTAGGAGTTGAGAGAAAATTCTTTCAATAAATGGTTTTTTGTTCGATATCTTACATTCCTGAGGTGGTCCAACTGTCACCAAGTCAAGTCTGATGATGGTATCCCAGAGAAATCGAAGGGAACATTTAAATTTTATAGCACAACAAATGATTTTTACTAAAGCAAAACAGGTATTTGTGTATAATTATCATCATATCATGTTGCTGAGCTGATGATGGAAGGTACTATGACGGTTAGGAGTTGAGAGCAAACTCTTTCAATAAATGGTTTTTTGTTGGAAATCTTACATTCCTGAGGTGGTCCAACTGTCACCATGTCAAAATCTGATGATGTGATACTAGGGAAATCGAGGGAAACACTGAAACTTAATAGGCACACACATTCTTTTAGTCATATGTTTTAACATAATACAAATATTTATGTCCGGTAATTATCACCTCATGTTGCTAAGCTGATGATTGAAGGTACAACTCCTCAACGTTTAGGAGCTGAGAGCAAATTCTTTCATTAATATATACGTTCAAGTGGACTGATAGTAGTATTCTTTCAGGCTATAAGATGGCTATTAGATAAACATGATTATAAAAAGTATCTCTTTAACGTTTAGAAGTTAAGTGAAAAACAAATTCCAATTATGCTTACACATATGTGCAGATTTATTAAAATTACTAAAAAGAGTGAAATAAATAAAGTTTTTAACAAAAAAATAGAACCGACTTCAAACGGTAAAAAATAAAATTGTTCAGTACCTACTTCTTCTTGCTTATGGTAATGACTCTTAAAACTATTTTTGGAGTCGGGCCCTTAGTAAAATCAAAAATATCCTGTCTTAGTAAATATAGTGTACCTTTCGTTCTGAATGGGCACCGACTCCAATATAGTTTTAGCAGTCATTACCATAAGCAAGAAGAAGTAGGTAATTTCCCACTGTCTGTATTGTCGGTGCCCATTTAGAACGAATAGTACGACATTTTAGTAAGGGCCCGACTCCAAAGATAGTTTTAAGAGTCATTACCATAAGCAAGAAGAAGTAGGTACTGAACAATTTTATTTTTTACCGTTTGAAGTCGGTTCTATTTTTTTGTTAAAAACTTTATTTATATACTAATACGTGCATACTTATCCGATTACATAACAGCCGTTGTGGGTTTCATCCAGATCGTCTACTTCTAAACGTCTAAATTATTCTGCGCAGATAATTATGCATAAATGGATATTTATGAGAGAAAGAAATAGATTAATAAAAAAGTGGCTAAAGAGATAAACGTTCTGACTTTCTAACCCTTGTACGCGTTTTCTCTTAAACAACATATCTAAGCTACAAGCAGCTACAGTTTTCCTACCAGGTAATTTTTATTTATCATGAATAAGTCGGCTTTGGTCAGTCTTATATGATGCAATCCGGATGTTTCCGGAGTAACAGCGTAACGATAAGACACAGATAAGCTTTAATTGTGGTTGTTTGTAGATGTCCATGGGCTACAGCAACCACGAAACACCACGTGGTCTGCATCATCGTCTGGTACTCTCTCTCAATTTAAACAAATAACAAAAGCTTCACGAGGTATTAACTGGTTTCTCTTGTCTATCATCCATCCAAAACTAGGTCCAAGTTTAAATCACCTGCCTTACTTCATGATGATATAACGTGTATCTGTGCGATTCGTTTAAATGAACTTGCTTGATTCGCTATACAATTTGTACCTAATGCGTGTAATCGTTTTATCGAACACATTACCTTTATTATACGACCACACAAATGATTCTTTAAACTGAGCACTTAAACAGTGTAATAACATAAAAAAAACGCATAATTACATAATAAAAGTAGTGTTTGTGTCGCGTTGTGTTGGATGGGCCAACAATTTGTAGTTGGGCCTTGGCGAGTGCTGGTGACAATGAACGGCCACGAGTCATGAGCTAATTTTGTACTCTCCGTTCCACCTGCGGCCGGGATCTACTCAGCTGTTACATATTAGGGTCTGAACAAACTGACCACTTTTTATCGACATTACGACATACAAAGAAGAGTAACGTGTTAAAAATTACCATACAATGTTATTATGGATTTAACTATTTTTACCATAAAGTTCTTTAAATTTCAAAATTACAAAAAAAAATGTGCATCGCTAGATCCTCTAATTTGTATAAGATTTAACCTACTAACCAGGTATGGCTAAGGGGACATGACTTTCAAAGAATTTTGTACAAATTCCTGGCATAATGCTTAAACGTAATGAAAAATCACAATATTTTCCATACCCAAAATAGGTTCCAAAATATCTAGACCTAATCTTTCTTTGCAAGAACTTTATGAAATGATTTTTTAGATTTGTATCGTTCTTGCTCTAGCAACCAAACGTAACGATTTATTCGTCAATCGATTTCGCAATTGTCATAAAAGATGTTCGGTGTTCGATGGTAAAAAAGCCAATAACTAATTTATATTTTGAAAAAAAAAACTTTCTGTCTGTTTTAGTCACTATTAAGTCTAATCAAATTATATGTGCAGTCGGAAGCTTAATATGGAGGCTCTGAACTGTACATTTTACAACATTACGAGCTTTTAACTACGTTCGCGGATATGAATGTAACATTTTTATTTATACCTAGCGGCCGCCCGCGACTTCGTCCGCGAGGACTTTAGTTTTAGAATTTCTCTATAATAGAATTAGCC
Organism: Pyrgus malvae; assembly: GCA_911387765.1. NCBI lineage: Eukaryota > Metazoa > Arthropoda > Insecta > Lepidoptera > Hesperiidae > Pyrgus > Pyrgus malvae. The sequence goes on along the minus strand of OU426951.1, from coordinate 17,557,033 downwards.
TAAGTTACTCCTTATTACATCAGCTACCTGTGAGTGAAAGTCCCGTCAAAATAGGTCCAGCCGTTTTAAGAGAATAGCCGGAACAAACAGACAGACAGATAAACAGAGAGACCGACAGACAAAAATTGTAAAAACTGTTATTTTGGTTTATGTACCGTATATAAATTCATATGCATATAGTAAGAAGCAGTTATTTTATATTACAAAGTGTCTGCATTCCAATTTTATTTATTTGTATATATGTATGTTGGGCGGACAAAAAAAATCGAAGTAAAAGTAAATTGTTACTTTGTTAATACCATTTAAAACGTTTGCTTAAAGGCCTTAAAGGTTTCAAAAATTTAAATAAATTTCAGGAAAAAGTTAAATCGTACATTGAAAAGTTGCCAGTTGTCTAATACTCTATTGGCTCTCAACTGTTTCCTGAAGCCGCGACGTTTACAATTTTTAGCGGCAGACGCAATGTCAACCTAGCAGATTGACAGTCGACACGCCGGAATCTGTTAAGACTTGTTTATTAATCGATTTTATGTTGCGTGATGTTTTGAAGTTAATACTGCGACATCTTCAAACAAGATCACCACTGAGAAAACTAATTTAACCTCCATGATTGCCACAGACGAACGCCTTGAAGATATTTCCCTGAAAGTATTTGAATACTTTTCCGTGCTTCGGAGGGCACGTCAAGCCGTCGGTCTTAGTTGTTATGGATAGATAACAATCGTTAAACCTAGTCGGAGGCCTTATGGGCGGTTTGAAAACATCCGACAGTGGGTTGGCCACTAACCCGGATCTCCACCAACCCGCATTGGAGCAGCGTGGTGGAGTAAGCTCCAGGCCTCCCCATTATTGCTTACTCCACGCAAAAAGGGTTGCAGCCATTTGAATACTTATAAAATCGGTTCAAATCGGTCTGCTAAGATATCTTCAATCGAGATTATACATATGTAGGTACATATTGTATTTCACTGTACTGTCATACTCTACATACATTAAATTATTCTTCTCACTACATACTTCTACATAATACTACATAAAGGTATGTCAGATACAGATACTACACTTAAAATTAGCCTTATTTTGTGAAACTTACCTATCAAAAAATAAATTTACGGAACTGAAAATTCACCAAAAGGGAGTTGCTCTTAAATATTCCTTAGTAATTGTAGCATATTATTTTTTTCATTTTTCTTATCATCATCATTACTATACTAACATATACACCGGATATATTTTATCTTGATAAGCCGTTCGGTTATTTAGGGACATCCGAAAATACTCTCGGAGTGACAGATGGTACCGACAAAATGTATTAAATCACACTTTGATGTTTCTCCAATACGAAAGAATGGTCTATTCTCTCTGTTTCTTCATATTTAACGTAGATTTAGTGGCATCAGATGAAATATCACATTATACTCTAGATAAATAATACTGAAATATATTTTTATTTTATTTTATTTGGGATAACAACAGCTCAAATTTAACATAATATTATTATTAAGATTAATTACACATAAAGCTGATTATAGTTATCCACAACTTAACAAAATGTGATAGAATATAAACATAATAAATTGATAAGATTTTTAATAATCAATACACATAAACTACAGACATTATAGTAATAGTACCTGGACGCCCGAGCGTTGCTCGGATAAAAACAATTGATTTTCTTGGTTTATTTTTAAGCAAAACATTCATTGACGTAGTGTTAAAGCCTTTTGAAATACCTAGATCATAATAAAAAAAAAATGTTACAAAAAATTAAAAAACGCAACTTGCCTACTTGAGGTTTGAACCCGGGTCTCTAGCTCCGTAGTCAGCTTTCGTAAGCATTCGACCAAGAAAGCTTTAATTCTATTGACGAAATTTTTATAGAGGTCTTTCATATAGACATTATCATTTGTTTGAAGGGCGGATTGACGGTCGACATTTGACGGCTTTCTACGCCACAATATTATTAATATTCTCCAATAGATGTCAGTAAGATTAATTTTATATTTATCGGCATAAACATAAAATAAAACGACAATTTCTATCAATAAAAATTTGCTTAATAGATTAATCATCCCCGAAACCTACCCTGGTTTTGACTTAAGTGACTGGTACCACAAGTAAATATTGAAATAATCTCTGTTGGTCATGTAACTATCTTGCGATTAACATGTCCGTCTACGTGAGCTGAATTGACCTGTCAATCAAGTTATTGAGCGGGAGCGAATGACCTGCCAGAATGGCGATCCAACGCGTTGCCCTCTGAATAGTGAGTAACAAAGACTAAGGAAGATATTCGCCGGGATGGTCCCGAATATTAGTGAGTCTCTAGAAATAATAATAATATGTGGTTTTTTCTTCTCATTTATATTTAATAAATTATTCCATAATAAAATGTTAATAGACTTTATTTAATGGTGTCATGAAACATGTTCGGTCACCTAAACATAATCAGTTGGTACTTATTTACAGTACAGTCGTAAGACGATTTGCACGGGCGGTAATTCAGCAAGAAGCCCGAGTTGAGCATAATTAGTGAAGTATCACTGCTAGCGAATACATAGGTACTTTGACTAATGATGCCTCTTTCACCACCTTCAAGTAAAGTGACAAGTACACTAATTGTAAAGTCACACATAACTTCAATTTCACGATGTTCAAGTAGCACTAATCATAATAATAATGATAAACGGACCCGTACTCATAGCTTTTACTTGACAATTAACTTTACGTAGACGTGACGTAACTAATCAACACTTTACATGGAGATGGTGAACGAGGCCTCTTATTTAATATTAAACATTATGTCAGTAGTATCTATTATCTTTTTCTATCTATGCCTATATATAAAAATAATTGTTGTTCGTTAGTTTAGCTGAAACTCGAGAACGGTTCAAATGTGGCTAATTTGGCTTTTGAAATATTTGTAGAGGTTCAAAGAGAGTACAAGTGGTAAGTTAAATATGGAAAATTTGAGAGATAAATGGTAAACAACCCATTTCATTTTCCCATATAAATTGTAACTGTCAAAAATTTGTTAGTCTTGTTATCATCAAAACTTTGATGCAGACGAAATATTATCGGTTCATCCGTCATTATTTAATTCATACTTTTTTATTACAGTGACATAAAAACTGTTTAAATATGATAAATATCTAAATCTATTTTCAAAATTTCTTAGTAATTTTAAGGTAGAACAGCGACTGCCAGTCTCGCTAGTCTTTTGGGACAAACATACATGTACAAGTTATTCGGCCAGAAGCCTGAGTTGGTATCCCTACTTTGACTTATAATAGTAGTTATCTTATTTTATATTGTACATTTAGTTGATAGTACCTGTTATTTTAATACGATTTAAAACACACAAGTACAAATAATTCGGCTAGAAGCCCGAGTTGGACATAATTAGTAAAGTGTGACTGCTCGCGGAATGGGATTAACACCACTTTGCTCATTTCATGTTATACTCGTGTGTACAAAGTTTCGTGCTTATTTGCACACAATTTTAATGCCAGTTTTAAAATTCTATGAAAGTATGAAATTTCTAAAGATTCTAAAGTTAACCCTGTTTCAAATCCTCGTGTGTACTTCAGACGAAGAAAATTTGTTACTTGCGCATTTTTCATTTACTCCACGGCTAAGAAGACTAGAATATGATAACATGATGCGTTCTCTCATAATCTCATACTAGAGAGTTTTATGATTTTTTTCAAACAAATGTTTTTTTAAACATAATCATAATAATTTATTTATTTGTTGAAAAAAGGTAGTGTATACAGAATAATCTTAGAAAATTTAAATGGTCCACTTATTTCTTATTAATGTTGTGTCTAACAACTCTCATTTCGTAGGTGTGGCCTAAATCTTTCTCAATTTCTAAAGGAGACCAGGGCTTAGCAGTGGAATACTAAACAGGATTCCAAAATAATTAACTTGTCCCACTGCTGAGCACAGGTTTTCTTTTCACAAATGAGAGAGACTAAGGCAACTACGCTGGCCAAATGCTTATTGGTGGATGTCATGCTGTTGAAAAATTATGAATTTCTCTTAGGCATGCACGGCATGAATTATACAGAGCGATAAATGCGCACATTACAAATTTCTACGTCAGAGGTGCGCGCCGAGGATTTGAAGCCGGGATAGATCGCATCGAAGACCGCGGTTTTTTACCACTCGGCCATCGCTTCTCGAGTTTAATCCTTAAACAAGCATAATGGAGGGAGAAAATATTAAGATGTGCTCTGTCATGGATGATCAGTGATGGAATTACAAAAATAGCAATTTTTCATTCATTAGATTTCATTTCATTTCATTAGATATGAGAGCAAGATTTGAAGCCAGGCACCGGTTAGATCCAGTGTCCATGATATAATTACGACAGTTTTCTCCGTTTAATTTCACGCGAATGTTTTAACCGAACAATTATTTTAAAATGTATAATTTTAATTATTTTTCATTTCAATGTATTATAACATGTCGGCAGATCCGATAAAAATTGACGTGAGTACAGTCGTGTAATATACATATAACTACAATTTATAATTTACGTTCCAGAAACTTTTGAAATAACGATATAATAGTTACAAGCGAGTTTCAACGAATACCTACAGAACTATAGTTAAAGAGAAGCTAAAACCTATTCATCACCTAATTAAGGTAAGCCTCAAGGCTTAACGACAAAGAAGATTTATGAGTTAGAAAGAACATTGCTTTTACTGTAATGTGGTCACGTTTCATGCCAATTAGTTAGTCATGGATCGTAGAGATCTTGGATTATAAGTAATTTATATATAAGTGTTCCGACACGGATTCACTATTTGCATTCTTCCGGGATCAAAACTATCCTATGTCCTATCAATCCAAGGTCCAGTTCATCTGTGTATTAAATTTCATTGAAATTGTTTTAATAGTTCAGGCGTGAAAACATAACAGACACACACACACACACACATGCACACACACACACACACAGAGAGAGAGAGAGACAGAGAGACATAATTTCGAATTTATAAAATTAGTATGGAAGAAGACTTAAATTACAAAAAAGTGTGTTAATAAAAAAAAAACAAACGAGTCTAAGAAATAATACCCATTTTTCGACGTTTCTATGTCCACTGCTGGGCACGAATCTCTCCTCAGAATGAGAAGACTGTCTTAGCTTCTAAGATCTTTAAATGCGCGCTTGTGGATGGGAAAACGCAAGCCTTTCAGAAGCTTTTTTATTTTTTTAACATTAAACACTCATAGCTTCACAGGAAGGTAATTAATACCCTGTATCGTGGATACAATGGACACATACAAAGACAGGAACACAAACACCCAGACCGAGACCAGAAATTTAAATTCATCATTCAAATTTCTGTTTCGCCCGGGACGCCTCAATTGACAGTCCGGCATGGTAACCATTGCGCTACGCGGGTTGTCGCTATAATTAAACAAAGTTATCTATACATATAATAAATCTGTAACAAGTCGGTTTCTGTACATTAAAGATATTTGAAAAAAACTGTCACTAGGGCTATTTATTAGCGTAATAGAACCCAAAACAATGATTTTTAGAATTATTGTCTGTTTGTCTGTTTGTCTGTTTATCTGTTTGTCTGTTTATCTGTTCGTTTGTGCGCGCTAATCTCAGGAACGGCTTAACGTAGAAGGATACGGTTTTCACTGATGTATTGGTATTTTTTTGGATTAACATTTAGGGTTTGTTTTATTTAAATCGGTTAACAAACAAAAAAGTTACGTCAATTTCAAGAATTGAATTAAAGACTGAAGCGACCATTACCGATACAAGGTAAATAGCTGCATCCTTTTAACGTCTCGCTCCTCTCCTGGGCTTCCCATTATTGGGGAGACCTGGAGATTAGTTAACCACGCTGCTCCAATGCGGTTTTTAAATTTAAGTGTGTAACTTTTGTAAGAGAATAAATTTAATGCGAGCGGTCACACCACAAGTTTCGATAATTACTAACATCTCTTAATATTCTGATAGCAAGTTTTCAATCACTTATGCTAGATTTCATCTCTAAATATTAATATCACCACATATTCAAAGAAATCCTCAATACAAAATTAATGTACAAAACCTTGACAAAACGAGGCTACTGCCGACATCTATGTTCATATTCAGAACTATTTAGTGATCTGTTGCAAATTCGGTAGGTATATCGACAATTTAGTTTACACGCTATACGATAGATGTCATTGTTATGCAATAACGCTATTACAAAGTGGATTGGTGGAGATTATTTCAAATAATTAATTACGAGTATATTTACTTAATAAAATATCTAATAAAAAAATTAACAACTTAGAGACCTTTGGAACTGGCGCTGACTGACAATGAGTACAATTCATTGTGGTAGAGCATTATGGAGGCGCGGCGTAGTGGTTACATCCAAATATTATTGGTATCGAACTTATTTAATAGACAATAATAATTATCGACTCGCGCAGGCGCGGTCCCAGTGGGGGGGTCACAGGGGACATGACCCCCCCCCAAAATCCCTCACTCATGCGTAGATGGAAGGCGAAACAAGCCAATTTGAGACACCTCTTCTCCCAAATTTCTTAGTGACCCCCCACCAAAATTTCTTGGCGACCCCCCCCCCCCTAAATTGAAGGCTGCGACCGCGCCTGGACTCGCGTGGCGCAGTGGTTACCATGCCGGACTGCCAATCGAAGGGTCTTGAGTTTGATTCCCGGCGAAGCAGAAATTTGAATGATGAGTTTAATTTTCTGTTCTCGGTTTAAATGTTTGTATTTCTGTCTCTGTGTGTCTCATGGTACCCATTGGCTGCAACCCTTTTTGCGTCCCACTGCTGGGCACGGGTCTCTCCCCATTATTGGGGAGGCCTGGAGCTTACTCCACCACGCTGCTCCAATGCGGGTTGGTGGAGATGCGGGTTAGTGGCCAACCCGCTGTCGGATGTTTTCAAACCGCCCATAAGGCCTCCGACAAGGTTTAACGACTGTTATCTATCAACAACAACCGGGACCGACGGTTTAACGTGCCCTCCGAAGCACGGAAACGCGCATGAAATTTTTTGCCACTAGCGGTCACCCATCTCACACCCGACCGCGCCCGTTTCGCTTAGTTGCATAGATCGTTTGCGTTCTACGCTAACCGCCGGGCCATGCGCGCTTCCACCCACCCATTGCACGGTACCCATTACACAGTGAATATTTACCGTACTCTGGGACTATCAGTGTGAAACGTAAAAAAAAATCAAAGTGTTCTACCGACTTTACTATGCTGAGTGATCTTTTCAAAATGATAGCTATGTCACCATATCATGATTACACCACCAGTCGAAGGTTAAAGTTCCACAGGCCGCTTTGCACGCTCCTTTTGATGTTTGAACGGATGTTTAAGTTATGGGACAACCTTCCAGCTGAGGCATTTCCAGTGGACTTTGACATAGGGTTCTTCAAGAAAGCTGTAAAGAAAGCTCTTCTTGAAAGCCGGCAGTGCTCGGGTGGCTCCGCTGGGGTTGCCCGTTTCCATAGGCGACAGTGATCGCTTAACCACACGGCCTTTCTGCCTCTTTGTTCGGTTTACTTATAAAAAAAGTGATTTCGAATAAACGAATAACCACTTGCCGAGGGTCTAATAAAAAAAATTATTGAAATGAGCAGACGTTTTCAGTGGCTAATTTAATAAGAGCTATTACATACATACGCAGTACTGGCACTGGTGTTACACTAATATGCTAAAGCGTCACGGCAGCAGCACGGCATGGTGGTCACGCCCAGATTAATATTAGTAATCGATATATTTATTTCTGATGCTGTGTGAAGGGTTGTTAATAGAACCAATTGACTCTTAATCGCGTAGGACCTGATCCTCTCACGCTGCTCCAATTCAGGTTGATGACGTCTTCATTGTCAGTGGCCTAACTGCTGTCGCAAGTTTTAAATCGCTCAAAAGACCTCCATTAAGTATGAACGACAGTATGTTAACGACAATTGCAACCAACGTGTAAGCAACCAAGAATTTGACTCCCAACTACTAACCACGCCTGACATAGCGTAGACATTTCACCACCTTTCTGCAATATATTTAAGTTACATAATGATAATGTATCTATGCATTATTTGCTGCACAAATTATTTAATTATAATGATACTTTCCGCGGGCACAGCAGTACTATCTAAACACTTTAAAAACATGCTATTATAATACGTTTAATTTGTAAAGAGAAACTGATGATAACGACTGAAAAGTCGGTATTATAAGAGGAGTACAGTAAGAATTGTAAGGACTCACGAAGAATGTATCTACTCAACATAATAATATGAACTTTTGTATCATAAGTAATTTCATAAAAGGTAACAATAATCCAAGGGACAGTGGAGGGCAAGCGGTCACGAACGAAATTGCAACCTCATCAGCCACGACCACTCTGTCAAGAGTGAACGACTAAGGAGGAGGAGGAACAAATAATCCAAGCCTAATCAAGCCTTTTGTACAAGTCTATCTACGCGGACGACGTCGCGGGCACAGCTAGTTTCATAATAAAGCAAGAATTTTGCTATGTGCGTACTTGTGAAATACGCACATAGCAAATTTTATAGGACAGAAGTGCGCCCCAGATTTAAACGTGGTGCAGCTATGCGGTGTCTTAACTACTGGGCTACCGCTCTTCTATTTTTTTGAAGTCGCTTAACAGCCTAAAATAGTAGAGATTCCTAAATTTCCGTGAGCAGTTCATTCCAGAATTAAATGTAATTCCATGTCTCCGATTCTATTTTTGAAATGCATCTAAATTAAGCGACAACGGTTTTGCATTTATTTACGAGACCAATGTCCTACTTCCAACACCACGTAAGCACAATACGAGTCATCCAATTTTAGATGATATCTATTGATCGAAGGTCTACTCCATATATAGATTAGATATGAGCGGCTTGTACCAATTACTATAAGCCTGGATTAGGTTCAGAACAGAGCGCTGCACATAGTTACTGCAAACATGCATATAAGTAGGTACAGCTAATTTCTATATCCATACCAATAATAATTAAGTAATTCGTAGCTGTTTCGTGTACTCACTCTGGAGTATGTTTATGAAAAAGGAAAATTGACAGACATCAGATAATTGGTTGATTATCTGATGTCTGTCAAGAACTTTAAGCTTTAACACATAAAGTTAAATCTACAACGCTTATGACGCTTTCATTCTATAAAAAAATACAAAATGCATGCAGTGCATCTACTCGTATTAATGAAAAAAGTGACGAAGAAATAGTGAAAGAAAATGAGCGAGTACTTTATAAAAGTACTAGATGAAAACCTACTGAAAATACTAGATGTAAAATAATCTAAATACCTTTGAACGAGCAATTCTTGTATATATCTAAATATATTTTTTGAATCTCGGAAACGGCTCCATAGATTTTGATGAAATTTAGTACACTGGTTGCGGGGATGATAAATCGATCCACAAATTTTAATGATAGAAATTGTCGTTTTATTCGATGTTTATGCCGTTAAATATAAAATTACTCTTACTGACATCTATTGGAGAATATTAATAATATTGTGGCGTAGAAACCCGTCAAATGTTATCCGTCAATCCGCCCTTCAAACAAATGACAATGTCGATATGAAAGACCTCTATAAAAATTTCGTCAACGGAATTAAAGCTTTGTTGGTCGAATGGTTATGAAAGCCGATTACGGAGTTAGAGACCGGGGTTCAAAACTCATGTAGGCAAGTAGCGTTTTTTATAATTTGTGACAATTTTTATTTTATTTGGAGCTAGGTATTTTAAAAGGATTTGTAAAGTAACACTAAGTCAATGAATGTTTTGCTTAAAAATAAACCAAGTACCTAAATAAATTGTTTTTATCCGAGCAACACTCGGGCGTCCAGGTACTACAGATAATATAAGCAATTCGTGCGAAATTATTCCCTAACCATTCCAAAATATCAAAAATGCACAACGTTACTTTTCAAGTTTTCGCTTCTGCTACTGGAGTGCAACCCGTTGTTTATTTTTTACTCCAACCAGTAGTTCCCGAATGAAGCGCTTTCACACAAACATACCCTTCAATTTTAAAAGTAATAGTATAATTAAAATAAATATATATAGTAGTATGATTCGAAAGTAAAACAGTAGAAATCTATCATGAATACACGTAGAAATTCCTCCACCCTCATACGTAGGTTTAACGGACTGTAGACAGCATTAACAAATTTATTCTCACCGTAATTCCAGATTCGGAAGAAAACATGATAGAATTATTGTTTTCGTCCCAAACTGTTTCTTATTTTACATACTCATTCTCCAACTGTATAATTAAGACGGAATTAGCACAATTGACACTCTTGTTGATTGGAATTAATCGTTAGGCCACTTGCCAATCGATCAAATCAAAATTAGATTCCTTGGAATTTAATAGTCCTCGACGACAACCGCGAGTCTTTTCAATTCTGAATGAAGAGAATGTAGAGTATTCTAGAATGATATTTTTTCAGTAAAGTAATGTTTATTAAAAGTAGCATTATATTATTTACTTTTTATGATCAATGAAGCTCAAATTTAAACGAAATGTTTCATAACAAAATCTGTTAATTTGTTATTTGTGTAAATATTACATTTATCGTTTAATAAAAGTGTTTTTAATTTTTAAGTACTCATGTGCCGTTATTTGTTTCTAAAGATTTAATATATCACTGTCTAACCATTCATAAATATTTTAAACCATCTAAGAATGTATATGTCACTATAAACCCCGACATTTGTACCCCAATGTTTTATAGTGTTTAAATACATTTTAGCAAAAAGTTTAGTTATAATATTAAAAATATTTTAAAAATAAACACTACCTTGAAGCTCAATTAAGATAAGACGAACATAATGTCATCAAACCTCGCCTCAAAGGAAACGTTAAGATTTCAGTTCCGGTTGTTATCGCAAGCTCTATAACTTTGTTACAGCCTTATAAAGCAGTTCAAAAACTTTCAAATGAACTAACTTGAATGGAAGGTAGAAGGTATAAAATATGCCCTGCCATAATCTACCAATTATTTATAAGTATATTAAAGTACAAAATATTTGGTTTTGTAAATACTTGTTTAACAGAAATTTAACGATCTGATTTTAAAGAATGATATGAATAGTTCATTAACCTGAACCTCCACTATTCGCATTGAAGCAGCGTGATGGTGGAAGCATCAGGAAGCCCTAAATATAATGAAGAAACCCGTGATCAGCATTTCACGCAAAAAAGGGTTGCAATCGAGTATATTAGCAATACGATCGTAACTTGTTCCCTTTTATAAGAAACCCAATTTAAGGGACTTATTACGGCTTTACTTTTTGTTTGACCACAAAGGGTATAATTATTAATTAATTACGAAACAATATTCATCGATGGACAAATTATATTTATTTTTTACTCGTTTATTTTAAAAAAGAGAAACTATTTCAGCTTTAACGCACATAACGTTGTCCAATATAAGATAAGTAATTATTTTATAATGCGGATGCAAAATCCATTTATAATATATTTAAAAGACGGTTAGACTTTATGTTCTTACGCCATTTTTTACACACATTGACTACCAAATTAATGGTTCAAGACACGCAACAGATTGACAACACGATTACCCCACAATGTTTTAGGCAAGGATGAACTAGGCTATTAAAATAATTTTAACTATTACTAAAAAAATTGCTTTTTGTTTTTTTTCCCCTAATTTATTTTTTACATCGTTATGATTTTATACTTCCAAATAAAATATTTTAATAAACTTAATAATTAAAATTTGTAAAACTCGAGAATTTGAATTATATTTCAAAATCAATTTGTAATATTTTTAGAAGTTCAGGGAAGATTTAAACCGTGAAAAATGGAAAAAATGCGAAAACAATAGATAGTAAAAGTATTTTGTTACTTGCTCAACTAATTCTTTGTATAGTATTGTATTTGACATTAACATAAAACAAATTCTTTAGTTGATAAATAACTGCATTTTTAATTCAATACTTCTCATAAATTTCTTAACACTCTGGTATATTTCTTAAAGTATTTCTTAAGCTACCTAGCTTTACTTAGTTAATGCTTTGGGACAATAGTTTAATGATAATTTTTTTGTGTATATTAAAAAAAATATTTTAAAAACTTTAAAACTTGGATCCAGATAAAAATATAACGTAAACGAGTAATTTCAGTATTTCTGATACTTTTAAGGCAAGACAACGTTTACCGGGCTCATTAGTATTTGTTTAGATGTAAATAAATATTAAGTACACAAAAGATATATTTTATCACCTGCAATTTTTTGAAAATGCTAATACACTAACTTTAAACATTATATAGCATTAACAATACTCCTGTCGATTATGACACTGCATTATTGAAAATGACAATGGAAAACCAGTTCAAACAGACTCCAAACTTACTATGCGTGAAACATATTTTTAATTTGAGATAAATACGTATCGTTCAGTTTATTCAAATAAAAATACTATTTTTCATATGTATGATTTGTATAATTATATAAATTGTACGTATATAAATATATTTTTAATATTATAATGTCTCTACTTTATGTGTATTGTTTAATAAAAATCTTATCAAGTTATAATTTTTATATTTTTAATATTATTTTGACGTGATAACGTCTTTAAAATCGTTTTAGTCGGGTGACATGTTCAGAAACTTCTGTCACACCAAAACCTCACGAGCGCGATCGCAGGTATAACGAGAGAGAGACGGACCGATCTCCCGTCTCATCTCGAGCGCTGCCAGTCATTCCGTGAAACTTGTCACGCGGAATCCTCACGAGCGGAGGCTGGCATAGCGTTCGAGTGAGTGGACCGATCTTCCGTCTCTCTCACTCTAGCGGCATACAAACGAATGGAGATTTTCTCGTGCGGACGTTATCACGTAAACATCTCGATCGTAAACCTACTTTACAAACAATTTGCCGTTTTTTTTATATAAATTTATATTTTGTAAAGTTGTGGAAAACTATAATTTTCATTACGTGTTACATGTACTAATTAGTCTTAAGAATAATATGTTAAATTTAAGCTGTTGTTATCCCGAATAAAATAAAATAAAAAAACATTTTTTATTTCGCTTCAAAGAAAAAAAAAGAATTTGCGCAAATTTTATAACGAATAATATTTTGAATTCATGGAACGAAAAATTCATGAAGATAATAATATTATGGTTTGTTAGGATTTTACGATATTACCAATGACATACGCTGGTTTAAACGCCATAATTTTCCCGCGTTCTTATTTTTCTTCATGAATGCTTCTCATGGGAAATTGGCTCTCATTGTGAATTTACAAGCTTAGGAAAAGAAAATTTCGTAATTTACGAAGAAGACAGGGGTTTAAAATTTGCCAAATAAACTTGTCATCTTCGTACATATTTTATGTTCCGTAACACTTTTTTTATTTTTTATTTGTTGCGTTAATAATCAATTTGTAATAATACCATCCAAACCACCCATCCATCCAACTTAATCAAATGTGGTGCTATAGCGGATAGTACTTTACTGTTTTGGAATTCTTTAAAGTTGAATAAATGTCATACAATACGATATAAGGTTTTATGATCTTTGCATACTTCTTCAAAATTATTATTTTCTTAACTATTAATAGACCAGTGTTGATAATTTTTGAGACCAAAAAAAAATATAGTTGAATGAAACGTATTAGAAAAGGTAGAGAATAGAACAAAAATTAAAGGAAAAATATATTACGGGCGATATGAGGTCGGGAAGGGGGAGGGGGCTTTAAAGGGTAAAAAAACGGTTTATCTCAATTTCCGGCAAAACTACCGGTCCTATGAAAAAAGTTAAATGGCAAAGATGTAGTTAATAAAAAGATCTACAACTTTTATATTTACACTTTTTTCACATAACCTCAAAATTAACGCTCCCCCCCTCCCCCTTCCCGACCTCCGACCGCCCGCAATTTGTGTTTCCTTTAATTTTTGATATATTCTCTACCTTTTTCAATAGGTTTCATTCTACCTACTATTTTTTTTTCACATTTTACCATTTTCAACATGATCGACACTGGTCTATAAATACATATAACAACCATAATAATGCTTATAAAATTATGCAAAATAAAGCGTATTAAAGATTGACGTTGCTGATAAGAGCGAGAGAAAGCTGATATTTCCAATTTGCTATTAATCATTGGCCGGTAAGCATTATGAAAAGCTTTTAAAATGTCTGACGATTTTTCGACAAATGGCTACTTATTTAATTTGTCTACCTTTTCGGTAAAAGGTCCCATTATCGGGGCATGCCAGTGGCATGTATGTTTTATGTGTAATCTTGTTTCTTTCTATAATATACAATATAAACTCGTATATTATAATCTTTAAGCGTTTAAGCGACCGAAGCTTGGAAGAAGGAGCAAAGACTGATGACAAGAAGAGGCAGCAGGAAGCCGTGGGCTTGATTGGTACAAGACTAGAAAAAAAGAGTGAAAGTAAGTGGATGTCTGGGTTTAGCAGTGAATGTCTAAAGGCTGACTTAGAGCAGTTTCAAACCAACGTATGTATCTACGCATTAACGGTGGTCTCGGCAAACGTGATTTCACGCGCGCTACATTTTGCACCTCAAACAGCCGTGGCTAGCTGAGTCGCGCCTACACGCGTATAATAACGCGTATAATAATATGGTCTTAATGGATGGACGAAAACTTATGCTAAAAATGTAATAACGGAATTACTATCTGTTCTAATTTATCGTGGGAGGATTTTTATCATTTAGGTAAATGGCTGGCAAGTACGAAGTCATTTTTAAATTTGTAATTGAAAATTTTGTACACTAAGTATATTTTTAAACAATTGCCTCCTTATGATTTGATCGAATATTCATTCCTGATTAATGACACAATAAAATTTAAAATAAATATTTCAATTAACAAAAAATTCTTTGTTGTGCTGTAGCTGTTATGTAGGTAGATATAACTTTTCTGGTTAACCTCTACACGATATTTGACGTATTTGATGTAACAACGTCGTTAATCTTACTCGGGAATTGAATTGCAAATGCAGGTCAGTATTAAATTACTATACCAGCTGACGTTGCACAACTAATCCTAGTGCATTAGAACTAGTCCCTGTAGACGTTGTAAGCTGTGGCTTGCGTGATTTAAACTATTAGGAGGCTTTCCATACAAAACCATCATCATTCAAAAGCCAGAAAGGAAATGGTTTAGTTAAATTATGCTCTTTTGTTTATAATTTATTTTTTTATTTGACTGGAATGGCTGCCACCCTTTTTGCCTCGCACTACTGGGTACGGGTCTCTCCCCTTTATTATATGGGAGGCCTGGAGCTTACTCCACCACGCTGCTCCAATGCGGGTTGGTGTAGACGCGGGTTAATTGCTAACCCGCTGTCGCATGTTTTAAGACCTCCCCTAAGGCCTCCGACAAGGTTTAACACTGTTATCCATCGATAACAACCGAGACCTACGGCTTAACTTGCCCTTCGAAGCACGGAAACGCGCATATATTTTTTGCCACTAGCGGTTACCCATCTCACACCTGACCGCGCCGGTATGGCTTTACTGCGTAAATTGTTTGTGTTCTACGCTAGCCGCCGAGTCAGGCACGCTTCGTTTTTGAATGGAATAGCAGAGGAGTATATAGACCAAGTAGTGTTAAGTGGTCGCTGCAGCCCATGGACATCTACACACAACCTCAAGCAAGCCTAAGTATTGCCTGTGATCGTATGTAACTGTGCTACTCCTCCGAAGGCTGATATTCGCCTCTTATAATTCTGGCCGATAATTACTCCACAGTGGCAAAAATTTCATGCGCGTTTCCGTGCTTCGGAGGGCACGTTAAGCCGTCGGTCCCGGTTGTTGTCGATAGATAACAGTCGTTAAACCTTGTCGGAGGCCTTATGGGCGGTTTGAAAACATCCGACAGCGGGTTGGCCACTAACCCGCATCTCCACCAACCCGCATTGGAGCAGCGTGGTGGAGTAAGCTCCAGGCCTCCCCAATATTGGGGAGAGACCCGTGCCCAGCAGTGGGACGCAAAAAGGGTTGCAGCCAATTACACCATTCCACCGAACATTATATAATTGCTTCACGGTAGTACTTCCCCCGTTAAACTATTAAAGTTCTACCACCTACAAAATTTTATGAAATACTAGCGGCCACCCGCGACTTCGTCCGCGTGGACGTTTGCTTTAGAATTTTTCTGAAATATAAGTACCCTTAGTTGCTCCTTATTAAATCAGCTGCCTGCCAGTGAAATTCCCGTCAAAATCGTTCCAGCCAATTCAGAAATTAGCGGGAACAGTCAGACAGAGAGAAACCAACTCAGAAACCTTTGTGGGCACATGCACAGCACTTTGCTGAAGATCATGACATGATCAAATGTATAGTTTACGATTCTATAAAGAACATACAAACATTCATTATTCATATATAGACAAAATAGATAAAACACATTTAGGAATTATTCATTAACATACACATAACTTCTATTTTAAATTGACATTGCAAACGCTGGTCGATACAAAGTAACTGAATTAATATCTGACGTTGCACAACTAATACTAGTGTATTACACAATCAGTGGACTGTGGTTTGCGTGTTTCAAAGCCTTCTAAGGCTTTCATCTGAAACTATTATATTTTAAAAGGCTGGAAATGAAATCGTTACGGGATATTATTCTATCATTAGAGTTTTTTTCGCAAATATAAATACCTACAGTCATATTAAAAAATAAATAGGTACTAAACATTTTGGTTTCAAATGTATATAAGTCACCATCATCAAATTCAGAACAGTTTCATTTCTAGTTTTATGGGAATTATTTTTACGAGTATTTCGTACTTAACGTGTGAATGAATTAAATTGAAATTATGTGTGGAATTATGTATTTCTCTTTAAGGAAAACTATTATTCCTAAAAGCTGTTTAAACTAGCGAATTTTTCAGCGCGTTCGCGCGTCGTTTGTTTGTTTTTTGGAGCGCGTGTACCCACGAAACGTCAAGATTTGACATTTTTAGATGCAAAACCGCTCTAATGATCTAATAAATAAATTTTCCTCCTTTACGATGGATGGATGAATTAAACTGTCATAAATAACAATTTGTAAATTTTACTGTCCTATCTTTACTAGGTCGGGACTAAAATACTTGGTCGGGCCAGAATATCGTACGCCTAATACAAGAGAGTACCTATTAAAATGATTTTTCGATATTGGAAGTGGTCAAATTTGGAGCTTGAAAATGAAAACTCGGGAAATAACGAATAATATTGCAACTAAGAGAGGGCTTCCGGGGTTGCGGGCGGTGAAATTGGGTGCACGATCCGTCCAGCCAGCAGCCCCGGAAAAGACGGCGGTGGCCGCATGCCGCCGTAAACATCGGAAGGTGCAGGAGAGCACATCTGCTCACCCGATGATGGGGTCATCCTGGGCACCGCGTGTGTAGGACACCGGTGCGTTCCACTAGAGATCCCGGAGTCCTCCCCAATCGTAGAGGCAGGCCACAGAGGGGGTTTTTGTGCGGTCAAATCCCACATAACCCGGTAGCCTCTCCCTTTATGCCGGGTATCTTTTGAAGGTCTCCCCCCCCTCCAATACCAAAAAATAGGTACCATTAGTGTCATGTTTTCCACAAAACAAACAAACAACATAAAAATATATTTTTTATATCTGGAATGTTCTATTGAGAATAAATAACCTTATAATTAAAATTTGTATGTTTAGACGCGTGGGTTATTATTAGCGGTGCTTCGTGGATGACTTTCCCAAAATAACGTTTTAGAATTTTTAGTTAGATGTCACGTGTTCGGTAACTAAAGATGTTTACTATGATTTATATCGAACTAGCCTCGTGTTTATTTATTTTAAAACGCTTTGCATTCCTACTAATAGTTTATCAACCAACTGATTCATAGAGCGATGCGGTAGTATTTTGCTCTTTTTTACAATAAAATTATGTAGTAAAACATATGTAAGCCACATAGGTCTTAATAGTTGCATTGACCACCTTTCCCGTTTGGCGCAATGGTTACAATGTCGAAATGCCAATCGAAGGGGCCCGGGTTCGATTCTCGGTGAAAAAGAAATTTGAATGGTATCCACGACACAGAGTTTATCTACCCTACTGTGGGGATATGAGTGTGAAACGTTTATTATTATTTATTATTGACATCTAATGTTTATGCTGAAAGATTACTAGGAGTAGGTGTAAACTAATGGAAATCTCTTATGTATAAATCACTAACTACTCGTACGTTCATACGACATTTCAACTTTTTGAAGTTTCTGTACACCCAACACTAAGTTTTCAGCATGAAGTTATATACAGTTGCGTTATACTTCGTAATCTGATAATCATTTTATAAGAGTTTGGCTGGGAATCACAGCTCTCTATGGAAATACTATAGAAGTACTTTTAAGAGAAAACTGGTACAAAGCTATATGCTTGATTGGACAACTATGAGTTATCAAGCACGAAACAATTATCAAACAAGTACTTTATTACATATTGTTATAAATAATTAAGTAGTATGAAAAGCTTGGCATTGTAAAAGCATATTAAAAATACCCGCGATGTCATTGGACTTGGCACTGGTTGAATAATATGATCTTTGTATACGTAGGCAAACGCAGCTGCTTGGTGACAACTCTATATTAGATTTGTTATTATTCAAAAAACCAGTCAGGTGCGAGTTGGTCTCGCACAGAGAGGGTCTTTCATATCAAAGCTCAGCTAATTCGCCAAAAATTACAAATTTCTTCCATGGGGACTGCTTTTATTGACTTCAAAAACAGAGAAAATTCACAATTAGAATTTACTTTTATGTACCTAATAGAATAAATAATTGTTCACTGTAATTTTTACAGAGATACTCGTAATTTGTGTTAATTATTTTCTAACTTCAAAGCTAAACCGAGGAACATAGACAATGAAAAATTTGATCCAGGTCCAGCTTAGGGTCAACAGGTCCCGTGATCCTTAATATAATAATCTACACTAATATAATATTATAAAGACGATAGATTTGTTTGTTTGTTTCTTTGTATTGAGTAGGCTCCGGAACTACGGGACGGGACAGATGCGAATAATTCTTTTGCCATTAGAAACCGACATTATCCCTGATGAACAAAAAAGTATTAACACGGTAAAATGCTTCATTCCTACGGGAAAACAGGTAATAGGGTACACGCGATTGAAGCAACTAAATATGCTTTTATATGTTTTTTTTATCCTACGGGGACCCATGAACTAGTCCACGTGGGTGAAGCCGCTGGTGGAAGGCTAGACCTTATAAAATCATAGATAGACTTTATATATTGTACCTGGTTCCGAATTCCAGCAAACATTCAAAATATTTAAATAAAATAACGAGTTGAAATATCTGTGCTTGGTCTGGGTTTTAGTGTTTCTAACTTTGTGTGCTTGGTGCTAGGTACTTACAACAAATCAGACATGTTTTTTTCTGGTTTGATCTTGGTACTCGTATCTAGGTATCTTGGTATGAGACTATGATCGTAAAGGTAACTTTATTTTTTATTTTCATTCTAACTAATTTGTAATAAGTAGGAATAGATTATGTTTATCTATTAAAAACTTGAGCAGCGATGGCTGAGTGGTGAAAAACTGCGGTCTGCGGATTCCGGGTTCAAATCCTCAGCGCGTGCCTCTGACAAAAAAATTTGATTTATCGCTGCTTCACGGTGATGGAAAATATCGTGATATTTAATTGATTACGATGTTCTCCATTGCTGTGCATGCCTGACAGAAATTAATATTTTCTCAAAAGCATGACGTCCACCAATCCGCACTTAGCGTGGTGGACTATGACCCAAACCCTTTCACTTGTGAGAAGATACCTAAGCCCAGCAATGGGACATAAAAAAGTTTGGAAAAAAAAAACTTTAAAGTATTAATTTCTAGTGAGTGGTGAGAATAAATCTTCCATGTACACTCAAACATGTTTGTTCTAAGTATTTCTGATATATTTATCATATCACACTCTGTAAAATTAGTATTACGTTTACCGCGCATGGCATGGCTAGCGAAGAACGCAAGCAAGTAACGCAAGTATTTAAGCCGGACGAGTGCGTTAGGGTATGTGATGGGTGACCGCTAGTGGCAAAAATTTTATGTACGTTTCCGTACCACGTAGCCGTCAGTCCCAGTTGTTATCGATAGACAATAGTCAATAAAAGTACTTAGTCAAATGTATTATAAGCGGTTTGAAAACAACCGATTGCGGGTTGGCGACTAACCCGCATCTTCACCAATGCGGATTAGTGAGGAGGAGAAGTGAGGAGCAGCGTGATGGAGTAAGCTCCCGGCCTCCTCAATAATGGAGAGAGAGACCCGTCGCCCACGTAAATAGGGCTGCAGCTTATTACGTTCAAGAAAAAAAAAAGCAAAATGACGGATGGATAAACCGAAAGAAAGACAGACACACAAATAGACAGCGAAAGATTTGTGATGTGGACTTAATTTTTTTATTCTTTAAATACATCTCTAAAATAGATTATTATCTACTTCTTATTCAACGCGTCCAGTATTTTATCCCAATTGTTAGTTCAAACTGTAACTAACGTAAATTTATTGGAGTTTTGGCGACAACTTGAAAGAGACATGTCATACTCTTGTTTTATAATCATTTTCTTAGAATATTTTTGAGTCATATTGAATGAAATTGATTAGAGATTGATGGCATTTTTGTGATAGGTTAATTTTACAGAGCCCCAGACTTGTACATATAAATAAATAACAGGGTAAAAATATGGCTCTTCGGAATGCTTCCAAAACTCCCTCAGACGAATAATATTAGCAAAATAGCCATAGCTTTATTTTTGGTTATCAGAATGACTTCACTGACAGTTATTGATGACTCAAAGATTTTGATAATTGTAATGTCATTAGTTTCAAGAATACGGGTAATGTTGGATTCAAATATTTTACTTACAACTATCAATATGCACAAATCGTGCAATACCATTGCTGAAAAAAACATTTATTATAGTTTATTATTATTTAAATGAACATCAAAATATGTAATGCAAACGTTTTCCAAGATGATACTCTGAACTACAATCTTCAGCTTTGTTTCTTTTGTAGGATAATAACAAAAGAGTTAATTTGCATCGTTTCTAAGTTAGAAAGCATTATATTTTTGTGTTTCTCTGCAGATAGCATTAATAACCTTCGTTTTAATTTACCATAGATTCATTTAAAACCTGCGCCGGCCATTATTTTTGGAGTTACACACATGTCATATACAGTAAAAAATGAGACTATAATCATACATGACAGTTGTAACAAAAATCCTACAAAAACTAACAAATATTAAACATACAAAGGTTACAGGGCATAGAGCAATCTGTTAATAAAATTAGTGTCAGTTTTAGGCTACATACTGAACTCTGCTTGGTTAGAATTTTTAAACATTTAGAATTTTATATCGACTTTGATAAGAAGGACAACAGGTATATAAAAAAAGTCCCCAAACAATAAAGTGTATTTTATACGGAACCCTTCGTGTCTTATCTTTCTTGGTTTATTCCGCCTCTTCTTCTTTAATTACTTTACACTGTTGAATGATGCAAAATTTAAATGTCCTCATTATGAGCTAAAAGTAGAGCGCTCGCTCGGTTGACGTTTAAAAACATTATGCTATTTTCAAAAATCTCGACTTCCGTTCTGTTGACGGAGTATTTTTAACAAAACATTCCGATTGTATTGCTATTCAAACTAAGAACTCTCGTGGCTTCTCTTGACATATAAATACTGTAATAATAATTAAAAGATCATTTCATCGCTGAGAATGTAAACGAATTACAAGCTTACAAAATGTTTAGATTTTGTGACTTCTCGACTAAATATGCGGGTTATAGCCGTGTAGCGTCGTTGTCATAATAGTTATTATAGCTGAACATTAAAGAATAGTAATAATATAATATGCATTTCTAATTCTATTACCGATCTTTATATTATATACTTTCAAAGTAAATGATCATTCCTTTTAGTGGTATGGTTGCGCTAGAAAAGTGAGAACTTTGGACATGATATAAAATTATCAATTTCCAATTCTTCGTAGAATCTGAAAACTTATGTCTACATTTATTACAACTATAGAAGAAATTTTAAATTATTCTTACCAAGTTATAAGTCGATATATTCAGGATAACGTTCACACAAAATTCACTAAAACACTCAAAGTCTTATAATTTGACTAGTTACATTAACTGCCACTATTTAACTATACTTAAACACTTTAAACACACGAATAAATTCTATATTTGTCACACAATTTATTGCAATACTACATTTACTTTTGGTCACACTTAGAGTTCTAATAGAGGGTTTTAAGAAGGGTAAAAACGAATAAGTCCAAAACTATTTCTAAAACTGTGTAAATAGTTTACAAAGGACGTGTAAACTTTAAAGGTTGCAGGTAGAAAGTTTCAGTCGTTTCTTGTGTATAAATAGGTTACAGTGGGACTGTCCCGTGAGATGCATAATGGGAATTTTTAAGCAGGGTTTTCGCTAATTAGGAAGGAAGTTAAATTAGGATTCGAAAGTTTGAAGGTTCCCGCGGTCGAGTTTGAGTCATTTTATGTCACTATTCGTTCGCTAAATTCGGGTTGTGGGTAGGGATGTGATGAAGAAGTTTTGTGTTCGTTTCGTAGTCCATGTATCGCGCGGTTGAGAGCGCGGGGCGCACGGTCGTCTAGCGCGGTTGTCGAAGAGGGACTGCCGCTCGGCCCAGTCCCGAGCTAGACCGACAACCCTCGTATTTCGCATGCACTCTACACACCTCTCCTGGTATAAAAATTACGTTATATGCAATTTAAAAGCATATCTTTTCAGGTGAAAATATTCAGGATTCCGAGAAAATGTGCAAGAAAAGATTAAAAATTACAAACAAATGTCTTACAATATTATGTACTAATTTATGTTCTTTAGTTTACGTAGTAGGTGATGATCAAATTCGGAAATACATAAAATACATTATGAAAATTGTGTATATATAAGTGAATACCCAAGCGTTCCACGATACTAAATTTATCTGTATCAACCTTTTTCTTGGTTTTTGACCAATTGGAACGTGTACATTGGGATTTTAATCAAGCATATTAAAAAATCATAAATGTTTAAGATATTTTATTTGGCGACGTTTTTTTTAATTTGCTTGATTAAAATCCCAATGTACACGTTCCAATTGGTCAAAAACCAAGAAAAAGGTTGATACAGATGAAATTATGTATAGCAGCTCAAAATAGCACACTGACATTATCGTCGTATTCACTGTTAAGTTTTATATACTTGTAGAAACGTAACTTTTATTTCTGTACAACCTTTCTGCATTGTTGTGCCCTATTTTAAAAGGATAGAAAGTCATTACATCAAAGAAAGCCGTCGTACTTTGCAAGAGACATTACACTTAAGTCTTTAAGGCAGGAAAAATGTACTAGGTTTTCCTCAAATGCACCTGCAGAATTTGAGACCGTAATAACTCTTTTTGGTAGTTTTGTAAACAGTGAATTTGTTAATATATAATTTAATAAATACATAATAATATTTTACTGTTAAGATCTAAATTTACTGTTTACTCCAACAAAAAATCTGTTAAGCTAGGTAAGTTTGAAGGTGACCAACGTATGTATTAATTTCATTGAGCAAATTGTAAATAAATTAATATTAAAGCCTATGAAACACTTACGCCGGTAAAATCGTGGAGGCAAAATGCCCATGATGCAGGCTACAGACCTTCAGTTATAACTCCAAAAAAACTGAATGTATGAAGCCTGCTTACTGGTAAGTAAGGTAAGGGTAAGCTTAAAGATAGCTTCGTAGCATTTAATAAGCTACGTAGTAGCATGAAATAACTTTCGTCAATGTAGAGTCACGCAGATTTGCGACGAACTCCACACAGTTTTTTTGTGTACATAAAGTTAACATATAAAAAAATTATAAGGGGCAGTCGTTGGAGCGTAGCGTTTTGCGTCTACGTAGACAGACGTAGTGCTTGAAAATTACTACGAAAATTGTAGAATCAAGCGTATTTGCTACGAAAACTATACAAACATACATATTTTTGTACACATATTAGTATATACTTTAATAAGTACATAATTAGAGTAAATTTATGTAATAGTACATAATTGTAACAGCGTAGAACTTAAAATCTTCTGTGTTGTACATAACGGGATCTCTTACAGGTAGGTACATATAAATCAGTCAAAATATCCGTGGAAAATAAAAATAATCTGTATATACCTTTAATCCCTTATTTTATGATTCATAATTCGGTATAAAATTCATGAATTTCATCATGGAACATGTGCACGTAATATCAAATACCGTTCAAACTAAGGGTCTGTTGTTCGTACATTTTAGCTATCCCTGTCACCGGTGCTTACCTTTATCTTGTCGTAACTAGTTCTAAGCCCGTACTGAATGTCACGTTGCGTTTAGCGTTGCACAATGCCTTATATCTCTCTTGCCAAAAATATTATTGGTCAATGGGGCTTCCACGAAAATTGACTCCTTTCCCGATTTTTTGAGTGCGTTTTGTATGAGAGAGAGAGAGAGTTTTGTATGTACTAGCAACATTGTGCTAAAATGTCGTAATCAAAGTGCAGGCAACATTTCATTAATCAATTCTCTTTGATTCAAACTATTCCTAGGTAAACTTGACGTTCACCGATTAGATTTAGTTACCGTTTATCAGTTAAATATTGCGTCAAAACATAATATGGGTTAGTTGATGCAACCTAGTTTAGTTTCTTTTGGAGGTTATATTTTACTTTAACTTTAGTATTAACGCCTGTGATGCAACCCAACCTAAGGCATGTGTAGTTGGATATTCCAAGTTTTAATTTAATTTAACTAGCCAATAAGCCAGTTTACTCTGTATCAAGTTTCGTGATGGTTTGATGTTTGATATTGTTGGTTATTAAATTAAACGTGTTTGTGTATTTATCTAACTAGTAAACTAATTCAAGCGTGTAGCGATATAGCGATCATTTATATAACTAATAAAGATACTTAGGTATTTGTCCGGAGTTAATAATTTTAACGGAACGGTCGATC
The DNA here is from genome assembly GCA_911387765.1 of Pyrgus malvae. Classification (NCBI taxonomy): domain Eukaryota; kingdom Metazoa; phylum Arthropoda; class Insecta; order Lepidoptera; family Hesperiidae; genus Pyrgus; species Pyrgus malvae. Next base: position 17,531,959 of record OU426951.1, on the reverse strand, counting down.
GGACAAAAGATAACAATTTCAGGTGGTACTATTGTTAGCTTTTATTTATTTATGAAGAATATTGTATTAGCTAATTCCGTATTATTATGATATTTTTAGTAGCGGTAATTCGATTGTTCCGTTTCCGACACCTTCGCCATCTTGATTCCATCAGTTAATCATAGCCAACTTCCGGTCACATGAATTGTCGTTATTTTCTCCGACCAAGCTGCAAGCATTCGTGTTGGAAGCACTGAGGGATCGAGACGTGGCTAAGGAAAAGCATTAGTAAAGAGTAAAAGTGTTAGTGTATAGATAAAATATTAAGTGAAACAAGTAAGGATTGAAGGAATAATAGTTAAGTTGATTGTTAGTAAGTACTCCATTTTTATTCTGTTGGTGGTTTATTCGTTCTTGAAACATTTACATATGTGATTTGTATACTGCATAACTACGAAATATACGTGCAATTGTAAAGTGTTTTATCTTTTATTTAACAAAAACCCGCATTCTGAGCTGTGAGCCAACAGTTCAGAAGTGGGATAATAAGAGAATTTACTGTTTTCTTTCACGTCCACAACGGCCAATTCTGTAAATACTCTGATATATTGAAGTTTCTTGAATTTGTTGGAATATCGAACCGATGAACGCTTAGGGGTGAACGTCAATTATTTTACAACCACATGTTTTATTAACTTTTATTGTAATAAATTTGCAGTATACTTATCAACCCACTTCACTTTATTTTTTTTATCAAAATATGAATAATTTATGAAAAAAACGCAGATATTTAAAGAAAGAAAATACGTAATTTATGAAATCAACTTAATTTCTTTTCTCTGGATCGGAAACACCGCCGTGGTGTATAGACTTAGATATAAATATTTGAAGACCTGAGAATGGATATTACGTATTACTATATGTTTAGTGCGTTAAAGATTTATGTATTATTTTAGATTAATAAGATGCATGATTAATTATATCTTTTTACAGCTGTGGTACACTAGATGTGAACAACTAGTTTTGATGAAGGCTTTTATAAATGTGACTTTTCTTTTAAATTTATTGCCCTTACAGGAAGTTGGTACCCACTTTTTTTTACTTTTTTTTAATATGATGAATGAATATACAATGGCTCGAGTTGATCTACCTTATTTTACCAACATCAACAAAAAGGATGAGGTTCTCACGTTATATTTAGTATTGCATCGACATAATCCACATATTAATTAAAATTTGACATTGACCTTTGTAAATATGAATGAAAACTGATACCATAGAACTAGTAAAGTATTTATTTGATGCTTATAATTCATAATCCTTTTTTTGCGATAATAAGGATACAAAAAAATGCTGAAATGATACGAGTATGTACACTTTCCACTTATTCTACCTTATCTACATGTAAATTGATGTAATTTTACAGGCAGCAATCGCTATATATTCTAGGAAAACGTATCCACTGTGCCACAATGCCAACTAGGACCTAAAATGATTGTAAGGCAAAGATTTGAATGTTTCGTGAATTCGGTAACACTGTATTTTTTTACATAATTTCAATCTACAAGGGGGGTGCCAATATCATGTTATCGTATTTATCTTGCAGTTCCATTGGTAACGTAAATTTTTGTCGTAAATTTATTCAGATATCTATACATACAAGCATAAGACTTTGATATACAATGAAGGTAAGGTTAAAACTTAGTGTTTAAGAAATGATTGCTTACAGATTTGCATATCCTCAATTATTCTTTTTGTGGTGGGTGCTGTACTGCACCTAGGGGTGCTTAACATGAAAAAAAAATGATGGTGTTGATGGTGATAATGATAAAGACAACGATGATGGTGATGATAATTACGATGATATCATTTTCGAGAAAAATACATTCCATTGATTATAGACATATAGAAGTCTGGTGATGTTTTTCTTTAGCTTTGGATAATTCAATACTATATTAATTTGTTCTCTTTTTTCTTTTCGATTCTAAAGTCGATTTTAAATAGAATATGTACTCAAATGTGTCACTTTGCATTTTTGTTAACTTTTATTATGATTAAAATGGAATATGTACTCAAATGTGTAATTTTGCAGATAATAATATTATGGACGAATACCCCCGAGAAAGACTATCTCGGATTGGAGGTACGATCAGGGCTAAGGTAAGCACACGTAAGCCCAGGCCTAAGAGCCAAATGACGCTCAGGTCGAGCAGGAATGAGGGACTTAAAAGGATGCTCAGGTCGGGCAGGAGGGAGTCCAGGTTAGAGGACCAAAAGACGCTCAGGTAGAGCACGAGTGAGCCCGGGAGAGCAGCGATATGCGTAGGATGGAGGGAGATCGAAAGCCTCTGTTAGAGGGCATAAGATCATTCAGGAGCAAAGGAGCGATAAGGTTTGCAGAGGAGGCCTTCAAGACCCAACAACGCAACTCGCAACGTCTTGGTAGAGGGAAGCAGCATCTGAGCGGTAATTTGAAATGAAATGTAATGAAATCATGAAATGAAATTATTTATTTGCCAAAATGTGGTATATGAATAGTTGGTTTTTTTAGAAAATTATAGTCTCACATTAACCAAAATTTAGTGAGCAAAATTACAAAAAAAAAAGAGAAAAAAAAATTGAATTACATAAACATTGGTGTGCAAAGTTTCAATTTAACATTATTTGAAATTTTATTATTAAAAACTATTTTGTAATAATATTTATATACTATATACTTGTATATGTATTTGAGCTACGGTGAGTTGTAGTGGTAGTCAAGGGGATTTTGAAATTGAGATAATTTTAGATAAGTTCTTGTCAATCCTAACGTATAAAAGTTAGTCCCGTTGACGCGTCTTTCTGTCTGTCTGTCTATATGAACTAGGTAGTCTCAAACTACCGCACAGATTTCAATGCGCTTCTCACCAATAGTGTGAATTTTGAGGAAGGGATAGGTGTATAAGTCATTAGGGTTTCGTTTTCGAACTAATTGTAGTATAACGAGGCTTTGTTGGGAGCCTTGCTTTTTGGGAGCTTTGTATGCGTGCACTGTGGTCTAGCAGACATTCATTGGGGTAGTGTGCTGGGGAATTGCAGATCTACAATAACGCTGAGAAGGAGTTCGTGATGTCTCTATCTCCTGAGGTTGACTCACAGATGCTGAATATTTGGAATATGAATTCGAAGTACTGCGATGTTTTCGAAGCTGTTTTCTTCCCGTCACCCGTCACACTGGGGTTGCATATTATGTAACGGTGGTACGGCGTTGAGCGGAATTCTGAATCGCAGTGGCGTTATACGTACCATGTTAAGGTGGAATAGAGTTTGTTGAAATAGGTAGGCTCCGTAGGTTGTTTTAGTTAAATTGGTGAAGTTTTTTTTAAGTTAAATTGATGATAAAATCTTTTAATAGCGATGTAATACCGGATTTTGATCCTTTGTGTAAAGAGCAAACCATTTTAATCTGGATTAAGAAGGTGGAAGAATATTCAGAAATATGTGTATAAGATGGGGGATATGATTCGCTGCTCTTTTCCAAAGTTGGTCGGGCTTGGAAATGTTTGTAGAGAGCTGTAAGTAACCTTATAGTCGCAGTGGGTGTTCAAGTGGCCAATTTACCGAACCTGGGCGAGTGCAAAATTATTTTGGGACAGTCACTGTGGGACATCGTAGTGTATCAAACTTACGGTATTGAATGTAGGGTTGAAGCCTTCAGCGGTATTAATCGAAGCCTGGTACCAAAGCCTTCTTTGCAAAACGCTAATATGTTTTTCATTGTGGCGAGATGTCGGCAAAGTGTTCTTTGTGTGACGAGACTAGCTTTGATTTGGTTTGAAAGCAGAATAGGTTCAGGTCTTTTAAATCAGATTCACAAACTGATAAAGGTGAGGAAGAGGTATTGCTACAAATACAATTGTACCGTTAGGTGTGAAGGGCCACTAAAGTTGCTGTAGTGCAGGTTATTGCATATTATTGGCGAAGCAATTGACTTTTATGATGTAGATGAGTGTTTCAGATTGCTTAGTTCTCTATAGATATAACTGGGAGTTCGACATTAATAATTATTGATAGGATGAACATAGAAAGTACACCCATCAGAAATTGGTAACCATCCGTTTTGCATTTTAGAGCGAATCATGAACTGATTTTTATTGCTCTAGTTTTTAGTTTGTCTGAAGGAGGCGTTTATAAACATGGATTGCTCGGGGGTGTAGAAAGCAAGTCTAAGATATGGACGGTCGATTTACTGATTTAATGGCGTCCTCTCTGGTGTTGTGTAATATATCATATTGCATAGCAGTGGCCTGTTATTTTACAGATTGTGGGACGTACATACATGAGAGTTGTTTAAAACTCCTTTTTTGGTTGTAATAGTTTATTTATTTATTTATTTAACAATTTATGTACACAACAACATATTAAAATAATGTACATTAGAAGAAAGATGGTACAAAGGTACTGCTTATTCCTAATAGAAATTTCTTCCAGCAGACCTGTGACTGGATATCTGGATCTGAATGGTTCAGTGTGTGTACGCAAAGATAATATAAAATATATATACATATCAGACATATATATAACATATATATATATATATATTTATATATAAACATAATATACAAATATCTATAAACAATATATACAATATATATAAATAATAAATACATAAATAATATGACATAAAACGTAGTGGTTATATCCTCTTTGTTCTATGCCAAGGAAAGATAGTGATCTTGAATAGTGTTTATGAGTAAAATGTATCTCTGGTACGGGGAGATGGAATTGGGCTATTGACTGATATTTTAAACTGGTTTGATCTTGGTAGAGGATTTGGCAATATTGTTGTAGAGTAGGCGTCTATACATCAAACATATAAATTTGAGAAGTGTATGTGCGGGATGTGATCGTTTCAACTTGGGGGATAGATAGAAAAGTGCTGGTTAGTGACGTCGCTAGCCTGTGTTATGGGACGGGATGTTGGTGGGACTCGATTTACTAGAAAGCGATAGATCAATAATTAATTATGTTTGATATTCCAACTATTTGAATTTATGTGATGGTGGGTAGTCTGTGTTCGTGTTTTGTTTATAAGTGGCATATTCTGGACATCAGTCAACTACCCAATTATCTTAGGTGGATGTAATAGATACTTATGGAGTATAGTGAATCTCGAGAGTAGTAGAGGTTCGGCATTAACTGTTTGTGCGTCCAAGTTTGATGTAAACATTTACGGGGATTCACTTGCAGCAAGGGCCTACAAATGCAGGGGATTGGGGAGACTATGAATTGCGGTCAAGTGGTTATGACTGGCAATAGGAATGCAAGCGGGCACTGAGTTGCGGTAAGGGTTAGGACAAAAAGGCCGATTTCGCTTGGAAGTTTTAATAGACGGGGATTGCTTCTCTACTTGTTTGAGGTACCTTGGTTTTACTGATATTAGTGTAAAAGTTGTTTAGTCAAGGACTAAAAATTTTTGCACGGATTGATGTGATAGTAAGGGTTGTTCTTGTATATTTAGTTAGCCGTGTTTGCCTTCATGAGGCTTGCACATATTACAGGGATTGGTCACGGATATAAAATTGTTTGTTCCCATTATGCACCTCTTGAAAATGGATTCTTGTTTTTTCGGGCTGGACCCGATCCTCGGCTTTGTGAAAATAAAATGATAATAAAGTAAAATTTGTCTGTTATGGGTAATGTAGTTGCGGACTGGGTCTTGCATCTCTCGCATTAGTCTTTGTAAGGAATTTTTGGACATGTTTATATTTTGCTTTAGAGTTGATTGCTATGAAGGTTGAGTAAAATATATAGTTTATTAGTTCGCTGTTGAGTCGAATGAGCCGTTTAAACACATTTGATCGGGTTTTTGAAAGAAAAATTGACAAAAGGTCTGAAGGGAAATGTGGAATTGGTGACTTTGTTGTTATTTAAAGCTTTTAGTGGAGTTCTAGGGGCCATAATAATATAGTAATGGGATGGAGTGAAAGTGCCCCGGTGGAGGGGACGAGGGCGAGATTCAATAAGTTTTTCCAGTTCGGAATGGGATCCTTTGTGTATCCCTCATGTGGGGTCTTCAATTGAACATGTTTTTGTTTATGTAACTAATTCGACTCCAAATACAAATCCAAATTATCCTATATAATTAGGTAATGGGTTCTTAAGATAAATAAACTTAGGCCAATTTATTTTTGTGTAGTGTGTAAAAGTGCCAAATACAAATCCAAATATTAGGTATATAATTATTTTATGACTTTATTTGAGATTTCATGATGATTTTTCTGACATTTCATTTCAGATGTTAATATGAAGTAATTTATTGCTTGTTTACGGGTAATGGGTTCTTAAGATAAATAAACTAAGGCAAATTTATTTTTGTGTAGTATATAAAAGTAATGTTCTTTCTACTTATAAAAAAAAAAAGATTACAATATTAATGGGAAAGCTTATGTTTGAAATTAAAAATACGATTAAAATATATTATAATGATTTACTGCATTAATTGCTATTAATACAATTATTGAGTACAATGAACGTAATTTCTTGTTTTTATTTTATTTAAGAGCTTTCGATAAATATAAACTACATTGTACATTATACAGATAATTAAATAATGTGTTAAAGAATGTAATTTATAGTAATATTTTTTAGAAAATTTATAGTACTTTTGTACTTGTAAGAAAGCGTGAGGACACGCTATAAGCAGGATGGCCGAGCTGTTAGCTTTTATTTATTTATGAAGAATATTGTATTAGCTAATTCCGTATTATTATGATATTTTTAGTAGCGGTAATTCGATTGTTCCGTTTCCGACACCTTCGCCATCTTGATTCCATCAGTTAATCATAGCCAACTTCCGGTCACATGAATTGTCGTTATTTTCTCCGACCAAGCTGCAAGCATTCGTGTTGGAAGCACTGAGGGATCGAGACGTGGCTAAGGAAAAGCATTAGTAAAGAGTAAAAGTGTTAGTGTATAGATAAAATATTAAGTGAAACAAGTAAGGATTGAAGGAATAATAGTTAAGTTGATTGTTAGTAAGTACTCCATTTTTATTCTGTTGGTGGTTTATTCGTTCTTGAAACATTTACATATGTGATTTGTATACTGCATAACTACGAAATATACGTGCAATTGTAAAGTGTTTTATCTTTTATTTAACAAAAACCCGCATTCTGAGCTGTGAGCCAACACTATGCACTTGTTTTAAACGTGTAGATAACGATTTATCTAAAGTTTGATTCATATTTTTAAAGTTAATCATTGTAATACCTCTAGAACTAAGATTATATCATTACATCATTTCTTTACAAATAAAGAAATTTGATCTGATTTGTATAATGACAAGGATGTATACTCGTAGGTGGTAGAGTTTCCAGGTTAGACCGGGTAAATATTGACCACCACTGCTCCCATATCTTCTTTGAAGCAATTATTGTGTTTCCGTGACAAGGTGCGATTGCTGGTCAGACTAGCACGACCAAGCTGCACAAATGAGAGTGGGGGGTAAAATACTGAGCTCGATAATTTAAGGTTGAAAATATTTAATGCATACTGCTAAATATTACTGCTCAATATTGCTTAATATTTGTACAGCTTGAAATATTGAGCAGTAATATTTAGCAATATTTAACAGTATTTAGCAATATTGAGCAGTAATCTGACGTTTTGTTAGAAATAACGGGGTGGTTTAGATAGATTCATGAAAGATGACCACTGCGCAGAAGGCATTTTTAGGTCCCTTTGGAAGTGTGGGGTAAATGTGAATTATTTTCATAATTAGTACTTACAATATCACAAATTGTTTCTTTACATTAATATATTATTATTTATATATATTTTTAAGCAAGCAGAATAGCTAAACATTGAAGATTGACCTATCTTATTTATTTATCAGAGAAGAGAAGTGACTACTGAGACCCTTGGGTAAAATATATTAGGATTGAAGTCGACCTATCGACCTCGTCTATTGCTCCATGTGCTTATAATTGCAGCTGACAGATATCTATAATGAATATTATAAATGAGTACGTTTGGATACATTTTGTATGTTTGGATGGCTTTGTTGCTCTATCATACAAAAATGGCTGAACATTGATGCAATAATGTGCTGAAATAGCACAAAGGTACGCTGTTTTATCCCCGAAAATGTATCCTATCAGCCAAGCTGGGCCGGATCTCTAGTTTTACAATAAATACTTTACGTCAGTCGTAGACATAATAATGACGCTTCCCTCATTAAATTGTATTATTACCAAATACTGATTACCTCGAAATGAAATAATATTGCTTTAAGTAAGCTACGTTGCTGTTTTGAAAAAATCAAAAGAATGCCATCTCAGCTAGATTGAATAGAACATTTTCTACTTACGTAGGAATTTATAGCTATGTATAGCTACTGAACAACAAATGAAAGCTCTCTGTGTAATGTATTATTGAGAGCAAGAATGCAAAAAGTGAAGACCAAAACTAGTAAGTAAAACATTATTCAAATCATTAGGCTATATTGATGCCATTGCGAACAGTCTTCGCTTCCAATATCTCTAGCGATTTCTTAAGCTTTTCTTGTAATTTGTCTATCTCGTCAGTTATTTTATGTCAAAATCTATTCTACGCTTTTTCTTTATTTAAATGAAGTATCAGATAAGAAAGCAGGCCACGTGGTGATATGAAGTCGCCTCAGCCCATTAATATCTACTCAACCTCTTGAAACCCTGAGTCACGTTCAGACTACCCTGGAAGCTACTGGACGCCCCATGGAAATCTGGCTGGCAACGGAGCCTTTTCATTGACACTAGAATTGTTTCATAGCGGTGGTGCTTCCCTGGTGGAGCCATGAAAATTCTACTTACCTATAAATATTTAAGATATTAGATTTTTAACACAGACATAAGAAGTTCACACAGCCCTATGGCTAGTGTAAATTGTAGCCAATTTACGTAAATTACGTAACGTAAAATGTAATGAAAGGTTCCGTCAGGAAACAGATTAATGATCGCTAGAATTGATTTTTTTTCGCATTACCATATTAACAATTAGCTGCTGGCCAACATTGTCATCTATAAATAACATTAATTAAGTCTAGTCAAATGTCGTGGCAGTGAATGAGTCGTATCTCAGTAACCACCAACAATTATTTAATAAATAATATACAACAATTTAATAAGGCAATAATATAACCACAATTTAATAAGGAATTTTACACGGGGGATAAAATAACACTCCCCAATTTGTATTGTCTGTAGATTTTTCAGAGGTACAACATGTATGATTAAACACATTCATTGTAACAAGTAGGGCATATTATTGTAACATGTCCTAAATAGGCAGACTCGTGAAATATAGTCCCTGATAGTCATCCATAACCGCTGTCAAAGCCGAATTCCAATATAACTGATTTACTATAATATTACTGAGATAGGAGCTTTGACACAGAAAATATTGGGTGCAGATAAGGCCAAATTGATTTTAGATAACATTTATGACATTTCGCAGTAAATAGCCCCACAGTATAAATACCCTGTGTCGTGAGTACCATGGACACATACAAAGACAGAAACACAAACACATAGACTGAGAGCAGAAATTTAAATATTTATTCAAATATCTGTATCGCCGGGAATCGAACTCGGGACCCCTCGATTGGCAGTCCGGCATGGTAACCATTGCGCCACGCAGGTCGTCAAGTTGTTAATTTTAAGTTTATTCATTAACACTTAACTTTATATCAGTCGCATGCACCAGAGGAGGTAGGTAGCCAAGATCACTCACACACTATCACTACTATCACCGCATCACATTATAAGGATTTGTAATTAATTAATTGATAAAAACTTCATAGACAATCTTTGATAATACTAGTACCTTGGTTACTTGGCTATTGTATATAGTGTGTATGATACACATATGGGAGACATAACAAAAATGACCCGAACAATAACGATCATAACCTTCGAAAAAGGTAATAACAATACCACAATAATATACCAAATAAAGCTATTTCTATAAGATATGATAAAAAGTAATTAAACATTTCATGTTATAAATTCTAACAACACATAAAAGGGAATAATAATATCAAACATAGTTAATAATAACATCTGAGGAATATTAATAATAAATGATCTATCTACTAACAATAAGAAAGTTCGGCGAAAGTTAAGGATTAGAAGTGATTCATAACATCTTGGCGTTTCAGGCACATTACAGATATTGTGGCCCCAAGTACACATGAGATGTTTATCTTCTTAACATGATAAAGAGAAAACTGTCAGATTACTTACTACAGCTTCTGAGAATATATTTCCGCTTGCTTTACCTTATAATCTGAGAATTTACTAAGGATTTTGTCTTAAGTACAATTCCTGGCTGGTTGAAGGGAATAATGTTTTGTTTGGTTGATTAGGCTAAGTGTATTTAATTTTATTATGTATTTTTGTAGTTTAACTAAAATGATACTAAGATGCTATAATTTTTTTCGTAATTTTTGTAAATACAAAACATCTGTTGATGTAATTTTTCTCTTTTTGCTGAAATGATTTTTATTCCAAAATAAATAAGAAAAACATCTCTGTTTTGCATATATTTGAAGTTATTTTTAACGTTGTACACTCATAGCCCCACAGTAGGGTAGATATACCCTGTATCATGGACACCATGAACACATACAAAGACAGAAACAGCCTAACCAGACGACCCAGACTGAGAACAGAAATTTAGACTCATCATTCAAATTTCTGTTTCCCCGTGAATCGAACCCGGGACCCTCCAATTGGCAGTTCAGCATGATAACCATTGCGCCACGCAGGCCGTAAAGTTGTTAATATTAATTTTACTTATTAACACTTAACTTAATGTCAATCGCATTCATCGCACGCATCGAAAGAGGTCATGAAAGGAGCCATGGTCACTCAATGGGCGCCGGTAAATGGGTGACGAAGCCGGTGAAGTCCAAGGAAGCCAGCCCGCGTGACGATCTTGACCCGTTTCGGGAAAGTTGGTGGGAGTTAGCAGGCAACCGTCAGGAGTGGAAAACCACGGGAAAGACCTTTGCTCAGCAGTGGGACTGTATACGTTAAAAAATATTAACACTTTATTGTTCACCTAAAAACTAGGTTATCAATGGAAGGACTTAATTACTTGTGGGATTCTCTCCTAGTCAAGTCAACCAATAGTGATGGTGAGAAATTGTTGGTTGGTAGAAATAATTATGTCCCTGTAGCTTTGAGATTAAGAACGAAGAAGAGCTACGGTATCCCCTGCCCGATCGTAAGAGGTAATTAAGAGGGGCATTCCGAGGTTGTAGGCGGCGAATGTTAGAGCTCCAATTATTTGAACTTCCTTATTTTGCAAAGAATACTACTAAAACTGAACACGATTGAACTAATGCAAGTATGCTATGAAAACATACAAAGAAAAAAGTTAGCTATTTAAAAATATTGCTGGTTTTTCATAATAGCTAAAGTATGTTGGACTCTAAAAATAATAACTAGACATACATAAATGCTTAGGACTGAAAAAAATTATTGAATTTTATGAAGTGAAAACTTCTTTAGTGGCGTAGTGCACTTTTTTGGGATTGGTAAAAAATGTTAAACTCGCGTCAGGACTCGTGGCCTGATATTAGATTTAGAATATTCGTAAGACCGAGGGGTGACAGCTGATGACGGCTCGACTGTCTATACTTGTAAAATTCGTTTATATCAAGTATTTAAAATATGGACATTGAAAAAAGTCCATCTATTAATGAAATAAGTGACGAAGAAATAGTGAAAGAAAATGAGTGAGTACTTTTTTTAAAAATACTAGATGAAAACCTACTGAAAATAATAGATGAAAAATAATACCGATAATAAAAGCAATTCGTGCGAAATTATGCCCTAACCATTCTAAAATATCAAAAATGTACAACGTTAATTTTCAAGTTTTCACTTCTGACGGCACTACCGGAGTGCAACCCGTTGATTTTTTTGTTCAGACGAAGTGCACGAATTTACGAAAAGCATTAATGTTGGCTGTAAAAGAGATTACCGCTAAAAATCCGTAAGCGTATGATTGGTAACAGATGTACTCGTACGAAATAATTTGCATGATTTATTCAATTTTGAGATGAATGTCATCTTCACGGGTGTGTGATTAAACTGTAATTTAATGATGATAGAGATAAATCATCCTAGTGTCTATTACCATTTGATTATAATAATTAGTTACGTACCACCAAGTATAAATTGTAAGCTTGAAATAGGTAAAGTGGCTAGTAGGTAAAGTGACTGGTAATTTTCATACATTAAAACACGTACCGCGCTCTTCTATTTACTATTAATTTCTGCTGATACGTAAATATAATATAGTAACACTTTTCATATAAGTATTAAAAAAACCTCTGATCTTCTGTCATAGCAGCTGCTATTTTTATAAGAGGAAAACATTAAATAACAACGAATTGTTATCAATTTGAAATTGTCTACAAGTCCATAGATCAGCCGGTTTGAATGTCCAAGAGATGTCATGTGACGTATTGCTTACCAGATGCTAAAATTGTAAAATTGACCTTTGAGTGTCGTGAAGTGTTTCGTGAGATGGCGGTCAAATGCGCGGAGGAAGTGTGGACGAGAATAGATGGTGCGTCGACGTGAAAAGTGACGTCATGAAACGTCATGTGGTGCGTCTAATTAGCGTCCAGCACACGGGCAGACACGAATGCATGCTGAAAATCAGTGGTCCTGTAGTTAACTTATTTCTTCATACAATTATTCATTTTTCCATATTTGTTACTTGTGTGTTTCTCATTGCGCTTTGTGTGACAAAACAAATATCTGATGCTATTCTATTTTATTTTTATTTTATTTGTAATCGGCAAAAATCCGAGTGATACCCGTAAACAAAAAGGGCGCTTATTTTTAGCGTAATTAGTCTTTGTAAACAAAAGTGAGAAACGAGATCTTCTCTCATTTAAATGTTCCATTACTGAGCAAAAGCATTTCCACCGACCAATTTCAATATTCTGCTGCTAGGTGAAAACACAAATTACGTATCGGCGGTGGCGCGTGAAAACATCTATTTGTAATAAAACCTTCTTAATCTGTTAACATTACTCTACTATACTTTCAAAGACAGATTTGACGATCTGCGATTGTTTGTTGCCATTGTTACTATTTATATAATTATTAGTACAATTCGGTTAAGAAACTAATTTACTGGATCTGTTTCTAATTTACTTGAAAAACTGATCTGCGCGTGTGCTGATAGCAAAACGAGGAACATATATTATTTTGAGCAAAACGAGACTCAAGAGCGCCAACCCTGCCATCCGTCACCAGCGGTATGCGGATTAGTGTTTTTGGTATCTGAAGTATAGTATAGCTGTTATACAACATTTTTTATATATGGGTGACAATTCTCGGGAACATGATATTTCGGTGCTCAATTTGTTTTTTGTTAGAGACAGTTTTGCAATTGAATTCCAAAATATTTTTTCACGGGTAAGTGAGGATAGTACCATAGCCCAACAAAAGTAGATCCACGGTCACCTCATGCAAGTGCTAGATATCTAGCTATTTGTTTAAAAATTTCGTGTTCCCATGAGTTACCGAAATTAAGCGCCTCAAAAAATTTATAATGAGGTAATATGGGCGGTATTTTTAAGCTAGCCAGTAATGAACCATAACCACCCAAATTGTATTACAAACGAGTATCTTTATCTCGTCGTGTATGTATGTATTTACGTATGTATGTATTTGTGTATATAGGTATGTGTGTATGTATGTATTTATGTATGTTGGTATATATACATGTATAAATATTTGTCTAAATTATTAGAATTGTCAATTACTTTCATTTAAAAAAAACTTTCTCGTAGATTTCTTACCTACCTTAAGTTTCTCACCGTCATCCAGGGTTGAATGGAAAATAATGTCATTAGGGATTTAGTTTTAACCCTGTAATACTTAAATTAAGGTGCTACAAAAATAAATAAATAAAAATTGTAGCATCATGGTGAAGTATTATCCATGCCACCCTTGTGATGGGGAGAAAGACTTGCCTGGTAGAGGGCAGGTTTGCAATCAATTGAAAAAATAAAAAAGAGACATAGTTAACTGCTTTTTCGTTACATTTGTTATACAATTTTATTGGCATTTTTAGATAATGTTTATTAACGGCTCTACATTTAGTATGGATAACAGAGACATCTGTTTTCGTATCTGGTGAATTAAAATCTATGTCACCTACAAAAGTCCAAGAAGATACACATTAATGCATGCTGTCCCGTAGGCCATAATTTTGCCATTGTCTTGTAGATGGCGTGCTTTGCTAATTTTATTTTTCATAGTTCACCTCTTCGCAACTTATTGTACTACCCGAAGGTTTCCTGACAGAAAATGCTTATAATATTAAATCCGCCATTGTATACCTAGTTAAGAGAACATGGCTGCAACTCTTTTTGCATCCCACTGCTGAAAAGGGGTCTATCTCTATTATTGGGGATATTATAAATCCTTTTCCTTCATTTTTTCGTTCGGAATTACATACGTGAAGCATTTTAGGTACGGTTCTTACAAGATGTTAAATAAAAAAACGGCCCAAATAATAAACTCTTAAAAGTAACAAATAATATTTTAAACCTATTATAATTATTATCGGCACATATATTATGTAAGTTCAAATATTTTTATTTTCCAAGCGTCGTCGTGTTGGGGACCGCTAAACGTGAGGACAGACGACTTTAAAAGTTGTGTCGATTTTCCAAATTTTGTGGAGAAAATTCTTTTGTTGCAATCTGTGACTACATCTGTTTTTCTCACTCATGCGGTTCCCCAACGCGGCGCCGCTTGGAAAATAAAAATATTTGAACTTACACAATATTATGTGACGATAATAATTATAATAGGTTTAAAATTATTATTTGTTAGTTTTAAGAGTAATTTTTTTTGGGTCGGGGGTTTTTGAAATTTTTTATTTTACTTTTATTTTGTCCTGTTTAAATTAGGTATAAATATTAGGAAGGTATTTATAGTGATTAGTTTGTTGAGTTAGTAACTTTGTTAGGTAAAAGCATTTTTCGAGTTTTAAGATTTCATTTCGTTAGTTAATACATCATATTCCCTTTCAGTACAGTATACATTATTCTACTATTCAAGACCATTCAATTGATATTCATATTGAGGGACTTGTTAAAAATATATATTCCGCCATTTTGTGGCGGCGGCCATCTTGGACCGATTTTCATCAAACGTAGCTAAGAACACTTCCGACTTATTGAACTTACAAACAAAAAAAAACAAAATCAAAATCGGTACAGCCCTTCAGGAACTACGATGCCACGAACAACCATAGACACACACACATACACAGACACGTCAAGCTTATTACACCCCGACGTTTTTACGTCGAGGGTTAAAAACAACATTATTCACATTTTTCTTTAAATAACAGTGGTAGAAAATCTTTATTGTCGTGCATCTTAACACCCTGAAAGAGATGCTCATAAATTAGGCCAACGCGAGGTCAAGGTTTCATCAAAGACCTCAGAAGTGCCCACAGCCGCAGCCTTAATAAAATTGTGCCCTTCCGTTTATGTGGATGACAAAGTGGGAATGAAATATCGGTCCATATTTTTATTTAATGCTGTTTTAATGAAGGTTTTATTTTTTTTTACTTATCGGTTAAATTACATCTTATATCATTATGTCACTATAGCAAAATTCGTCTGTTAACTAAGTAATAGACATTTTTAGAAAATAATATTTTTGTTTTTCTGAACATCTTAATCTAAATATATTAAGTAACTAGTGGTCTCCCGCGACTTCGTCCGCGTGGACTTCGGTATTATTAGTCATAGCATGATGTTATATAGCCTTAAGCCCTCGGGTGACTCCCCTGGGGTTGCCCGTATCCATAGGCGACGGTGATCGCTTAACACCACGCGACCGGTCTGCCTTTTTGTTCGGTTTATTTTGAAAAAAAGCCTTCCCCGATAAATGGACTTTCCAACACAAAAAATTTTTTTTCAATTGGAACCAGTACTTCCTGAGATTAGTGCGTTCAAACAAAGTTACAAACGAATGAACGAATAAACTCTTTAGCTTTATGTATAGATTAAATATTGATTAATTATTGTCGACTTATGGGAACTGTACGAAAAAGCGTGAACCCTATTTCCTATTTTTCTTTTCATTTATAAGTTTCATGTTATCATTTAAGGGTCTGTAAATTATAAAACTTCAATACATTAACTAAAGTTTTCGATAAATCAAAAACGATACTTCCAAACACTGATCGATAAATTCTTGAAATGGACGTAACTTTTTTATTTGTGAACCGATTTAAATAAAACAAACACTAAATGTTAATCCAAAAAAATACCAATACATTAGTGAAAACCGCATCCTTCTACGTTAAGCTGTTCCTGAGATTAGCGCGCACAAACGAACAGACAATCAGACAAACAGACAATTATTCTAAAAATCATTGTTTTGGATTCTATTACGCTAATCAGTTTTTCTTAAATATCTTCAATGTACAGAAACCGACTTGTTACAGATTTATTATAGTATAGATAGAAGAAGATAGAAGATAGATAGAAACCTCTTTAATGATCAATTAAACAACTGAAGAAAGTTAGTTTTATGAATTGCTATCATTTTTTACAATTAATTTCGGTTACGCTTGTTCTAAAAATAAAATATCATTGTTCAGCAAAGTACTACAAGAGAGTCGAGGTTTTGATTGTCGTCACTGAAATCGGAAGATTACTTGATCAACTCGTTGAGCTAACAAATACATACATATCATATTAACCCTAATAAGTTCTTATTCGGATAAAATTACTTTTTTCTTTTCTTAAAACGCAATCCATTTTAAGAAAAAAAAAATTTTTATATTTATTGGAATCAGTGTTCCAAAAACATTACTCAACACACTTTATTTGTAATCGCCTGGATTTGTCTGGGTGAAAATTTGACAGGCTGCTTAGGTCGGGTGCGCGCGCAGCACTCCGCCATCTTGAATTTCTTTCCTACTCCCGTGGCCCCGTGAAACTCGCAGGACGTAGATAACAGCTGTGAGCGCGAAACACGGCACAACCCTCTATAGGGTTGTGGTTTCAACAATAGATTTGGATTAATCCAAACGAGACGCACACAATCCGATAGTAGAGCACTCTAAATCTACACAGTTTACTAGTTTGTGAGTGTAGGGTGTAGCGACGTGAGTTACGAAATAATATCGATTTTGTATCCAAATCAACAGACAAAGCAGTCCCGTGTTTCTTATTGTGTTCGTTTAGCTATTTCTAAAGGATTTACAAAGTGGCTAGATACCGTGGGAAGTAAGGAGTAAGTGGAAGAAATCGATAAACGCGTAAAACTCTGGCACTCGCTCCCGTTGCGTGATGCGAATGTAAAAGAGAGAAGACGATAGTCGGTTTGCTACTGTTACATCGCTGAAAGTCATTTTTGCTATAAAATAAAATATATAAATATATTGACTCTACCTCTTCGATTTTCGACATAATTTAAGGTGAGGAGCCCCTGACTAAATTGTTTTACTTTGTAGTTAATGCAAAATTGTGTTACAATGATCGGCAGGCGTTTTTAATATTCGTGCACCTATGTTTTGCAATAGAGCAGCTGACTATTTATTGATATTCCATTTAAAAGAAATTTAATCAAAGTTTAGAGTTAGTTGAATCCCGTAAAAGTGATGTTTTCAGGTTTTACATTACTTTTACTGATTTGTAAGTTAATACAACTATTGGTACATAAAATACAATCCATTCATTGAATTCATATCATATTTTCAAGTGCTATCCCCTTGAACTAAGCACAGGGAATTCTAGTTATACCTTCATTGCTATATATACTTATTTATTGTTTTTAAAACATTGATATTATTTAGTATTTTAGATTTAGTCACATACAATAATGTGAAAGCTATTTTTAGTTTCATTGTTATTCCCATTTGAAAGTTTCACTGTTTCATTAAATACCTTAATTGGAGCCGGGTGGTGGAGTAAGCTCCAGGCCTCCCCAATACTTGGGAGAGTCCCGTGCCCAGCAGTGGGACGCAAAAGGGTTGCAGTCAAACCTTCATATTAAATATTCAGTAAGAACAAGCAGTTCTTTAAACAAAAGTGCCTTTAGGAGATTTAACATCTATAAAAAGGATTGTGACTTAGCCCCATTGATATAAATTACATGATACTGAAGCTCTCAGTGCAATGTTGAGATGGAAATTACAAAACTACATTATCTTAAATGTTTTGAATGGAATTGAATTAATTTATTTGTCTTAGTGCACGTAAAAATATGTTACATAAAAGTCACAGGCAATCCTATGTGCTTGTCAATTACTGACATATACATATTAATATTAAATAAAGAATATAATCTGATTTATTTGCACAAACTTACCTAAACAACAACAAAGATACCAGCGATGTTAAAATGCGAAAAACAAAAGCTAATGATAAAGTGATATGATACATTATACCTGTAAGATGCCCTGTAAAATGTAATATGAATCAGTTTTAAAAAAAATAATCAATAATATCTACAATATTAAGACACAATATATTTGCACATATAATATTAACAAGGATCACCAACATGTCCAAGAGTTACTGTGATTGCAAGCTACGCAAATTTAAAATCAATTCTATGTGGATTTATGGGGGCTTTGTTCTGTCCAATCAATAGCGATATTTTTTAATATATAATAATTCAGCTTGAGTTTAAAATTTTATGAATCAGAAAAAACATATAAATATTTATTAATGTGTGGCATAAACCATAGCACCTTTTAAAATTTCTTGATACCATCTTTGTCTTTCAATTTACTGTATAAAATATCTTACCCAAACCAACACTTGTTCAGAGTAATGACCTATGGTCTAAATCCCTCTCAATTTAATGGAAGACGCTGAGTATTGTGCTCAGTCGTGGGACATTAAAAACGTATAAAAAATAATTCATCAAAATTTTAAAAATTCGATTGTTTTACTGCTTTTCGTGTATACAGTAACTGTACATTATGCAGAGTCAAACATCACCATATCGCGTAGGATGTGACGACCTAGTAGTATTATCTAAAAACAGTTAACTTTTACTCGATCAATCGGAAAAAAACTCAACATTCTGCCAAGTTAATATCCACTCTGTGGCTTTGCATTAAAATAATGTTTCATTCAAATAGACACAACTGATAAGTTGTTGAACATTCGTTAAGCCACAGTACGCTTAATGTAAGCTCATTTGAATGTTATCAGCATGAAATAAAGCCGATTTTCCTTTAATAACTTGAAACAGGGGAAATGTTTTATGCATTACAGTGCTATTCGTTTGTTACAAACAGACAGCACTTGCAAAGAAGCACATCGTATTCAGCTCAGACACAATGGTTTTTTAATACTCTAGAGTCATGGCTGAAAAGGAAAAAAATGATATTGATGTCGAGGTAACATCTATAGAACATTCGTTTCGTTATTTCTAGGCGACGTCGGGTTTATTTCATGCCCTTATAGTAATTAAAGCACAGAATTATTTTATTATTGAATTATTTTAGATGGCCGGTGGTGGTGATCCAAAATGGCAAAAGGACGCAGCGGACCAAAACTTCGATTACATGTTCAAACTTCTCATCATTGGAAACAGTTCTGTTGGCAAAACCAGGTAAGATCATAGAAATTGTCAACTTCTTAATTTTACACGATTATTTACTTCCGGCAATACTCACATTGCATAGTTGGTGGTGCTCAACTAGTTTCGGATCTGAACGAGGTCCTTCCTCATGAGCCGTTACGGGCGCGGCATAACTTAATTTTATTCCTAAATCGGAAAAATGTTGACGGTTTGAACGCTTTCGTTATTATACATCTGTGTCGCCGAACGCAGACTTGTAATCTCAAGCTATCGATCCGTGCTATCAATACCAGAACACTTAAAACAATAACGCAGGATTGTTTTTATTTCAGTTTTCTATTTCGCTATGCCGATGATTCTTTCACTTCAGCCTTCGTGTCCACCGTCGGCATTGACTTCAAGGTCAAAACAGTCTTCCGTCATGACAAACGCGTGAAACTTCAGATATGGGTATGTGCTTATTGATTTTTCGTTAACGAAATATTGCCTTATGTTTTTTTCGATACAACTAAATGAAAAAGTTGGTGCCGTGTTTCAACCTCGAGCTTTGTAAGTTATCTACGCAGCTAAGCTATACGGGCTCAGTCGGGTATGAGATAGGGGACCAACAATGGCAAATTTCATGTGCGTTCCCGCGAGCACTCTGCGCTCAATTCATGCGCTCCGGAGAGCACGTTCGTCGGTCCTGGGTATCATCAATATATAGCAGTCGCTAACTTTTGTCGGCGGCCTTATGCTTGAAACCATTCGACAGCGGTTTGGTCACTTACCATCTCCACCAGCATTGGAGCAGCGTGGTAAAGTTTATATATTTTATTTTTATTGAACTTTTTGTTTGTTATAATCGGTAAGTTTTTTCCAAAAAGTACCACCATAATCATTATACATAGGTATGCCCACTATATTCCCATAAACTAGCAAAACGTGATTTTGGTAGACAGAAAGACAGTAATTTTCTGAAAGGTATTTTACATTTGTACATGATAAAAAGTAGTAGAAGAAGTTTTGTTTTATAACTATCATATATTTTAAACAAATATG
Organism: Pyrgus malvae; assembly: GCA_911387765.1. Lineage (NCBI taxonomy): Eukaryota > Metazoa > Arthropoda > Insecta > Lepidoptera > Hesperiidae > Pyrgus > Pyrgus malvae. The sequence continues at coordinate 17,511,323 of OU426951.1, read as the reverse complement.
ACACACCGTACTATTCACCTCTTCCACATCAAAACATATGATTTAGCTCCACCAAATACTATTTTGGTATATTACATAATACTTGAATTTTTATAATACTAAATACGGTATGAATCGGTATCAGACAAACTTCAGTATCATTGCATGCCTGTCCTCAGTTTTTTCAACAAAATTATTATTAAAAAAAACTAAATTTTTTTAATATTACCAATATTACATATTGTGAAGGCCATAGAGGCCTGGTTGACAGCTTGCCCAGGTGTAACACTTCCCCAAACATTAACCTCCCAAAGACTTTGGGACGAGCCGCTATGCAATATTGTTTTCACGAACTTTCTAAATAACGGCGTAAAATCTGCAGAGCATGCACGCCTTCTGGCAGTATCTGATTCTGGTACCAGAATCAGGGTATTGGTTGCAAGCTCTCGCTTCAGCCAAAATTGGACTCTTCTTGACAATGTTTCTTTTTCAATAGCTGTTGGTCTGCAACTTGGTTCAAATCTTAACTATCCTCATGCTGCCCTTTTGGTACCCAGGTCGACCGTTTGGGGCACCACGGTCTTTCATGTTTTCGCAGTGCCGGCCGTTTCTCTCGTCACGCTGCATTGAAGGATGTTATCCGGAGGGCTCTGTCACCGTCAACGTACCGGCTCAACTTAATCCGAATGGTATTGTTCGTGATGGCAAGAGGCCAGAGGATTTGTATATAATACTCTGGATTAATGGAAAGTGCCTTGTGTGGGATGCTACTTGCGTTGACACTTTAGTAACTTCCCATCTCCACATGCCATCGAGCCAGCTAGGTTTGGTACTATACTGCGGGGAAGCTACCTAGTTGATGTAAAGCAACAAACTCTATAGTACCGACTGACGCTGAGATACGCAAAGTGCAGAAATGAGCAGCTCTAGCTGAGGACTACATATTTCTGCCCTTTGACGTTGAAACGGTAGGACCATGGGGCTCAGATGCTAAAGTTGTTATTAAGCATTTATCAAGACGATTGATCCAGGCAACAGGTGACCACAGGGCTGGCACTTAAATTTATATAAATTTAATAATATAGCTTAATAGCTTTGGCTATTCAACGAGGTAATGTTGTCAATATTCTGGGCACACACCCTCAGGACAGTAATTAGGATGCGGTTTTTTACATTAATTAGTTTACACTTTTATTATTAGTTGTAGTTTATAATTATTATTTAGTTTTAGTTTTTTAATAATTTTTAAATGCTTTATTTATTATTTTTAATGTTAATAATATTAATATACGAAATAATTTATAAATACAGTTTTAATATCATATTCAAGATGATTTACTTAAATCATAAAGTCAGTACAAAAATACGAACATACTCGTAGATTTGCATACAGAAGACTTCTATGCCCAGTAGACGGACACTATATGAGTATAGCAAATCTTCTGTGTTTCGGTGGAAAATTTGCCACTGACATCAGCATCCCAAGTTGCAGCGTAATTACATACTTTATATACTCCTTTATAGAAAGATACGTGGAATAAAACATAATGTGTATTTGTTGTTCGTAGAACATTCATGGTTGGATCGGGGTACCACCGCCGCACCCACAACAGTGAAGTTTTGTGTTTCGGTAGAACAGTAGACAGTTACCGGCCAGACTTACACGAGGCAACCATCAGCCTTCTTAGTAACAGCGTAAGCTTAAGCATGACTTACGCTTGTTTGAGGTTGTGTGTAGATGTTCATAGACTGCAACGACCACTTCGTAACACATGTATTGTACGCTCGTATCTACCTTAAAAATAAAAATGTATCTATCTAGATATAATGTGTGTTGTGTTTTGTTGATAGGACACAGCAGGTCAAGAACGCTATCGTACTATCACGACGGCGTACTATCGGGGGGCCATGGGCTTCATTTTAATGTATGACATCACCAACGAGGAGAGCTTCAATAGCGTACAGGACTGGTATGTTTCGTTTTCATGTTAAAATTCTAGACAGTAGGTCAATACGTAACTTTCAGAGCTGTGATTACTTAAGTAAAATGGTTTAAAGCAAAGATTTTGAAGTGCAGATTTATATTTACACGATGAGCGATTTTCTTTCTATCTTTGCAGTATTTTTATATTTTGTACTGGAAAACAATACGATGTAAGGTTTTTCCCTGTCAGTTCTCTATGACCCCGGTTTTTCATTTAGAAAAAAAATGAAAAACCGGGGGGGGGATATTGCTTTAACATACTATTTTAAAAATAAAAAGTAATAGGGACCAACCTTGCAGCTTCCAAAGAGTAATCTTATCATAGTAGCCATAACCTCTGATAATTAACATAATGTTTGGTCCTACATGCTATTAATACTATATTACCATATTATTAAGTCTTACAGAAAAATCTCTTAATTTTTCCTATACTTTCTGCTGCTGTACAAATTCTTTTGTGTTTCGCCCTAAAAATTATGTTGCCAACGACAGTAATGATAATATGAGCATCATCATATGAACTAACCATTTAACTATATACAACCTTAGACAAAACACTCAGTCACGAAAGTTCAGATTCTCCAAAGCTCTTATTGGACCTCGTAGCATCAACGTGGTATTCATTACATACTATATTTAGCTTGAGATAGGGGAAAAGTCCATGGATTTAAGTTTATCTGCATGTGACTTTCTGGATAAAACACAGATTTTAAATCATCCAAAATTCATGAAATTCCCGTAATACTGACATTTACGTTACAAAATTTCAGGGTGACACAAATCAAGACATACTCTTGGGATAACGCTCAGGTGATTCTGGTCGGCAACAAATGTGACATGGAGGAAGAGCGTGTGGTGAGCCAGGAGCGAGGCAAACAGCTTGCTGACCAGCTTGGCGTCGAGTTTTATGAGACCAGCGCTAAGGAAAACGTCAACGTCAAGGTAAGGTTTCGTTAAGAAGGTAAAATCCATTGAGACCTTTCCTCGATTTTGTCATAGAGTATTTAAGATTTAATCAAAGTTGATGAAAGAAGCGCGTATAGCGCATGTAGCTGGTTTAGTAAAATCTACGAAGATAACAATGTGCGTAGCTACGGGAATAGAAAGAAAGAGATATTTTATTCCTATACCCTTGCTTCGCAAGGCAAGGAAGGACGGTTATAGTTGTCAAGTGTTATAGAAGGCCACTAACCAATATCAACATCAATCCACATTCAATCAGCGTGATGGAGTAAGCCTTAGGCCTCGGCTTCCCAGGGTGTTGACGGTATCTGTAGAATTCTGGTTTTGAACAAACTCCACTTAGTAAACTTGTTTATATAATAAACTTTATTGTTGTTTTGTGTAAGTATTTAACTCATTGTTTATCTTGATCTAACTTCATTAACATTTTATTACAGACGGTCTTTGAGCGACTGGTAGACATAATCTGCGACAAAATGTCAGAAAGCCTGGACTCCGAGCCGGCGATGTTAGCAGGCGGGGCTCGTGGCCAGCGCCTCACCGAGCAGCCTCAGGGCAACAGCAATCCCAACTGCAACTGCTAAATGGATTCCACTTGCTTCATTGATCATACATTCCACCTTGAAAGTACTGGATAAAATTATCTACTTACTAGACTGTCATGTGAACGATTTAACAGAAACTCCTTTAATTTATAAAAAATACTTCGTTCTTAAAGTATTACGTGGCGTTTTAATTCTTTATTGTAAAATTAGAGTATCCAACGGTATTCTTTGGTTCTTATCTCATGGTCAAATTTTGATTCTGAAGTATTCCGGTACAAGTGCTTGATGAATCGTTCTCATAAGGTTCCTCCTAAATGTAAAGCCTCCTAGCGTTCGCCAGACTTTAAGAACAGTTCGTATTTAAAGTCACGTAAAATAAACATGAGCTCAGGATTATGAACCTAAAGTAGACTTAAGATTAATTGAGCGTTTCTAATATTACCGTTAAGTAGATTCAATCGTTAAATCGGAAATGGAAAATGTGCTTGATCCACAGTTTCAAGGTTGCTAACTGTAAGAGGAATTCCAGAACCGAAGCAACTCTTCCAGTATTTTCAAGGAAGCTTTGTATCATGTGAAAACTTATATTGAACAATTTCGTTTTGTACTTTAGTCAAGTTCCTTTATATTTATAAAAAAAAATCAATCACAAGCTTACTTCAGTAAAAGGTAAATTTAGTTTTAACTTACTTTTTTATGATTGGACAAACCCATCTAATATATTTGCGTTAAAACTTAAAAGTGGGTTAAATTATTGTCCGCTCTACTGTATCTTAGAAAATTAATAAATATATTGAAATGTTGTTGAAATTTGTGTAACAATAATGGAAAAAATATGTATTAGTATAATTAATTTAGGTGTTAGGTAGCGTCTATATTTCGAGCTGGAGTAGGGATCTGATACTTCTATAGGTGTTAATATTTTATTATAAAATTTTTAGTCTTTAATTAATTTAATTTGCCTTTAGAATTCATTTATTAAGAGTATTTCCAATTGATTCACTTAAATATTATGAGTGATGATGTTAATTCCAAAGAACCCTTATATTTACAACGATTTCTTTTTAAGATATTAAAAAAGTTATTAGATTTAGTCTGAACGAGATGTCAAAGTGCGCACCAAAAGTGTACGATTGTAAGAATTTAATAACGTTGGCAAAAAATAGACTTGTGGAAGTCGGACCAAAGTCAAATTTCAACATTATTTACAAAAAGGAATTCAGAAGCGCAAAGTATTTTTAGAAATAATTTAAATATTTGTAATTCTGGTATTTAACGATTTATTCATTAGTTGAGTTTCTTATTTAATTTGCTTCTTATTAATTAGGTGTAATGAGTGTTACTACATCTATAATGGTCAAAGAGCTGGTAATGTCAGAGTGTGTAGAATGACAGTTTGGAATTTTAATCATCCGGTTTGCTTATGCAACTACTAACAGTTATAACGATGATAAAAATATATTGAGCAATTTTAAAATTCAGAAAAAACAAATGCTTTATAAAGTGACATAGTAAGCAGATAGATTTTAAATAACTATGAGTATGAACTTTAAATCTAGTTAGCATACCTTTTTATTAGGAATTTTTGTTAAAACCTGTATTTGTGTGGTTTTCTTTTTCTGATATTTTTAAAACATTTTCGTGTTGCTCTCGAATTCCTATCATTATAATCAAAAAGTTACGTTTTTTTTTCATTTTATCATATATTGTTTGTTAGAAAGTTCTTATTTTTAAACCATCAGTCTTATTGATCTTTCGATGATACCTTTTTAGAATTAATTAAAAAAAACAATTGTAAAATTTGTAGACGAAATTATCGATGTATCGTTCTTCTTATAGATGTCACATTTTCTATAACTTCTGTCGTTACTAGCGCTTGATATTTAACTGTAGACTTCGTTGCTTCATATTAGATAATCAAATTGGTCAATGTTAATATAACATGTTATCCTTTAATGTTACAACATAAAGTTATGAGTATTATTAATGTTATATTCAGTGTATTTATTATAAATCGTATAATGATATATTGGAATATGCTTCGATGTCTTGGCCTGCAATTGAGATGTTAAATGATCAGTTATTCCGTATAGCTGATAACATTAGTGTAAATACGTTTTGCCGGTGTATAAACAACTGTAAAGTATTATATATCTACTTACTATTAATCTGTTTGTAATCTTGTTACCTACTATGCTATGTAATTAAGTAACTATAGGTGTTTATTTTACCACAGTTTGGATATTGTAACATACTACCTATTATGATGTCGTAAACATTGCTGTATCGCATCTAGTAGCATACTTTTTCTATGGTCCACTTAGTTCCTTTTCTCGGAACTGGACTGTATCTATTATCTGTAGAAGACAATACAATTTATATGAAATTCTGTTGATATGAGCACATTATTTTTTTAGAGTCTAATAATAAGTATATTAGTTAATAACTTGTCGGCATCTATTGATGGATTGTAAACAAATATACGTACCTACATAATTTAATTATTTAAAAATATGTATACTTAATTTTAATCTAATGTTCAAAATGACTCAGTCGAAAGCTGCTCATGAGAAAAATTATACTATTTATTTTCGACTAAAATATATTTACCAAAATAATAACACTTCGTAATGAACAGAAATATTTGTATAACAATAATTAACATAATAGCAAGATGTATATGGAATCTGGGAAAGAAATGACTATCGTGTTCTAACTTTAAAATAAGTATCAATAGCGGTGACTTAAGTGAAAAACTATAGACCAATAAAAGGAACTATTGTACGTCAATTGAGAAAATCAATTACATACGAACTTACGAAGTCACTCAAGAGATGGATAGTAACTGATGCAGTAGAACATGGAGCGAAAAGATGCATTTTCACTAGGGACCATCTCACAGGCCTTGTACCTACGTGGAAAGATTGTGATTTTGCGGCAAAGTATAGTTCAACATTTGGCTCGTTCGACCTAACATACGGACGACATACTGGTTACACAAAGAGTGCTGCGACTATTTCGGCGATGCATAGATGTCACAACGATGATGGTTGGTTTGCGCAGATGCAAGCATTACACGACGCGGACGGGGACAAACTTGCGATGATGATCCCTAATGAAAATAAGGTTTAAGTCAAAAGTAGAATGTATTGTATCTAGCGGGAGTCCCTTTAGCAGGACGAAAAGAACGCATATCGTAGTGTTGGCTTACGAGTAGGTAGAAATTATTCTGATTAGACAAAATGTCAACCAGTTTTTTTAACCTCAGTAATATAATTATCCTCTTATAAAGATATCTTCTACGAAAAATTTCTAACCACTTTTAATTTTACTGTAATTATTTCTCACTACAAGCTTAGCTCACACTACAGCATGTAATAAGGATATTTATAATCAATTAGCTGTATTCATTAATGTACGTTAATATTTGTTGTGTGTTAATAAAGGAATTATTTAAACGATACACCCGTGTAAAAGATTTACGGATATAATATACGTATACATATGACATGTTCTTTTAATGTTACATCAAATATAATGTTTGACATCAACAGCTTTTTTAGGCTACACCTTAGCTGCAACCCTTTTTGTGTCTCAATGCTGGGCACGGGTCTCTCCCCATTATTGGGGAGGCTACACTTTACTATCCCAAAACTACTCAACTGAAGTATTTCAGGTCATTGGTACCATTAACATACACTAATTCATGAGCACAAACAACCAGAAACCCGGGATTTGAACCTTTGATGGGCAGTCAACATTATAACCATGGTCGTCACAGTTCGAATCTGTTTGAGGTGTTGGTACTCATACTTTTACTCCTGAGGCAGATAATTATGCATGCCCATTATTGCCACTAGTAATAGAATGCCACTGCTACTAGTAATAGATTTATAGTAAGTAAGTAAGTAATAAAAAAGTATCTACTAGTAAAAACTTGACTTATTTTCAGTGTTTCCTTAGTGAGTAAAGTCCAATTTTGAATTAGAAGGCACATTATGTTTGTACTACAGTCCATGTCCATGTACAGTCCATGAAGGAAAGTCCTTCGGAGTCGTTTGCTATAGAAAAATAATAATGGTTAAAAACCGTCGAAGCATTATAACAGGCTGTTTTGAAAATATCCGATGTTTGAGATGATTCATACATGTAACGAGTAACGAGAACTATCAAAGTTGACAATGTTAATCCTGGGCAAGAAAACTTAAGTTTTTAAATATTAAAGTAATCAAATAACTTGCGAAATTTCTCAAATATATATTTACATATTTCTACCTTAATACATATAGCTAATTGTTGCGGTTTTGTCGGATTATAACGTAGGTATTGCATATCTTTGGTATTTTTTAATAAAGTTTCCCTTCGATGATCATAAACAGAGTGATTTAGATTCAAAATTCGATTTTAACGACGCACCCGTTTGGGTTAATAAATAAACGACTTTTTCGTTGTTTATTTGTGAATATGGATAAATGAGCAATGGATAAGTTCTAAGTTTACAGAGCACCAAAAACTGTGTACTTAAGAGTAGCCAGTTCAATTTTCGGGGAGGCAAAACGTCGCAAAATTTCGTTATGATGTTTTCAATCATCGTACTGTTGCCTAAGAGTTATGCTTGCAATGTATGTTAGTATATGGTTATAGGAAGTAGAAGTACCATCCTGTATCCATTGCTACTATCTGGTCCGTAATCTAGGCGCCGATTTCGTCAATTATTTCCTCCCGATTAAAAATTTATCCTTCTTATCAACCTTTATTATGGCTGTCAGCTGACAAGGATTCCACCAAGACATAGCCAGCTGACTTTATTATTTATAATTATTAACATAAACTCTCATCTGATAAATTTTAGTAGAGAGGAAATCACTGAAAAAAATTCTACTCATTTGTGTGACGAGCTAACGTACCTTATAATCCACTACTTTTTGAGCAGCTGACTATTTTATTTCATCAAGATAGCTAGCAATAATTGGAAAAAATTTCAATCGGGAGGAAATGATTGAAAAAAAAAATTGTATGTTTGGTCGGCTATCACTCCTCAACCCACCCCTGAAGTGGCAGCTGACGTTCCCAACGCTTCATGGTACGTGTTTCTGCAGCATATCGCGAGTTATCAACTGAGAGGAAATTGGTCAACAAAATATGTTGCTGGCTTACGAAACAACCGTGAAGCAATTCTTTTATGTTTCGGTGATAGAGTAATGGTTGCCAGACTGACTAAAGCGACCAAAGGCCTCCATAGTTGATTTAGTTTTTGTATATGCTGCACCGACAATTTAACAAAGGAAGCCTGCATATATCCGAAAATCTATACGAATAAATTAAATATTGAAATCAAACAAAGTAGTGCTTACTAGGTCAAAACGAAAACAACAACAAAGTTTAAGAATTGTCCGAATTGAATTACTTCGTTTCTTATGTATACTTAGCACAATATGTCCATTAAATTTGAAATATGTAGTCAAAGCTTACTCTACTTCCTAAAGGAAGCTATATATCTCGCTCGCAGCAATTTGGTATCGTAAACTTCGGAAGCAGAACTACATTTATAAAACTAACCGTCCCGCCGAATAGCTTTGTACTCACATGAGTTATGAGCTCAATTATTTACCGAAAATATGTTGCTTAATACAAAGTAGAGTTCTAGTTATAAAAGACAAAGACAAAATTATTATTATTTAAATTTATAAAAGGCGCAATATGGGTCAATTAAAAAAAATAGATGATAATGTACATTTTGTAATTGTGTTATAATTATGTTTTTATTTTTTATATTTTTTTCATTGTAATATTTGTATACCTCAAGAAAGTAAATATGGCGAACTAATTAATAAATAACTTTGTAAGCACCCATATTTGTGCAAATAAAAGCCTTTGTCTTTGTCTAGTTATTAAGTTTTTTTTTCTTTCAGTGCATGCAGTGCAGTTTAGGTATTTTTCAAGTTTTATATTTATATGGATGGTTTAAATCTAGTTAATATTTATATAATATATATATCTAAATAGGATGGCAGTTAAACTATTCAGAATCAAAAGGAAATACTAACCCACTAGCTGCAACCCTTTTTGCGTCCCACTGCTGGGCACGGGTCTCTCCCCAATATTAGGGAGGCCTGGAGCTTACTCCACCACGCTGCTTCAATGCTACTAACCCACTACTACCCACGATAGTATCACCTCGTTGCTTATCTATCAGTATATCTTAACTAATAATATTTTTTTGTCTATTATGTTATGTATATTATACATTTCTCAAGGGAATCAAAACCAGAGCTAAATACGAAAGCTAAATTCAAAGCAAAATACAAAAGTTACAGACGGGTAAATATGACCTCTAAGGTAAACGAACTTTAAGATCTCCAAGACTTAAGCTGTGTACCTAATAAAAGTCAACTGATCTTTATATGACGTAGCCACATATCCAGATATATTGCCCAAGGTGATACAGAGCGCGATAAACTCTTAAAGGTCAGAAAAGATCAGGCAAAGGACAAAACTGAGACAGTATTGTAAAGTTAAAATAAAACAAATAAAACAACCTTAAAATTCTTTTGACGACCCGCGTGGCACAATAGGTACCATGCCGGACTGCCAATCGAGGGGTCCCGGATTCGATTCCCGGCGAAACACAAACTTGGTCTGGGTGTTTGTGATCCTGTCTTTGATGTGATGTGTCCATGGTAGGTACCCACGACACAGGGTATTTATTATCTTACTGTGGGCTATGAGTGTGTAACGTTTATTATTATTATTATTATTATGTATCTCTCCTTATAGGTCACGGGTCGAAGATGTTATTTGACCCGGTCATTTGAAAGACTTGCGTGGGGACATAGGTCCAACACGTAGAGGCCCTTTTGAGACACTTTAATGTTATGTGGTAACACGTGCCGGATACCATCTTCGGCCGTATCATATAAAAGGTTATATGTCCCGAAGATGGTCCCCGTCAGGTTCACAGGAACTATTGCTACAAAAGGGGATAATATTGGGTCTATGGGAATGAACGAACGAGGGACTGGTAGATGGGCTATGGAGAACTATGGGACACCTGCCGTTCAGGCTATTAAATAATCTAAAGTGTGGCAGCCACTCACTGAATGGGCCCCCAAAAAGTGGCGTAAATGCCTGGGAAGCAACATTGGCGTGAGCAGCTAGTCGGTTGTCGAGAGGAGCGGCACCAATTTCACCATCGCGGGGGAATAAATCAAACCCGGAGCGGGTCTCCTCGCTAATTACTACGCCAATTACTTTAGTTACACTTCCACCCCCGAGTATATAGCTCTAACAGCTCCACTCCGGACGGCCAATTAAGGCAAGCTCAAGGCCCACCAGGGACCTGTTCCTGTGGGTTATCACTCCGCCGGCCGGAGACGAGGTTATATTCTAAGACGGTTAATATTATTGTTATTAAAGAGGTATTCTCGCGACCTATTACTTAGTTTAATAAATTCAAGAAGACAATAAACCAGATCCGGCGACCTTTAAAGTTTTTATGCGAACTGATATTTGTTATTTGTTGATTAGTTTGTTTTATTTCAAACATTTTTTTAATATCTAATTTATGGTCTCCTGACCTAGGACTCCTTTTTTAACTGAGAGGTATTTATGCCATATTTCTCCGCGCTGGTTTAGAGGTGGTTAACATGATAAACCCTTTAAAATTGGTTGTACATATAGTAGGTTTATGGACGATAGTTTAATGCGACAACGTCATAATAATTCAATGAAAACTAAATTAACTTTTCACTTCATTTTATAAACAGTCGACGAATAGCGGAATCCGAACGCTGAAGCATCAACGTAACGTACAAGCAGCGATCATAACGTACAATGAGTCACGTCACGTCACGTCAAAATGTATCACTTTCTTAAATGTATGGTGATAGAAAAAATTGTAAACAAAATTATAATATAAGTACGTAACATACTAAAATATTATACTAAACCAAAAAACAAAAGTAATTCCCATTAGTGAAATTTGTAAAATAAGTAAAGAAATATAAGACAAGTTATCTACATTTTAAAGGAAAATAAACTAGGATATAATTATCTCATCAACTGATTTTGATCCCAAATTAGTTTGTAGTTCCTTTGCCTCATTAGCAAGTTAAGCGCAAAACTTTAAATCTAAGCTACAAAGCTTTTGAGCACGTTCGTTGTTCTCAAAATTTGGTTTAATGATTACAAAATTAGTTTATTTCTATGTAACAACGTTTAAATAAATTCATACTTATTAGGAACTCTAATGAATTTAAACTTGTTATTGTTTATCATGTATGATTAAAACGTTATTAAAATCTTAAGAAACCATGTTTCATGTTGTAGGTGCCCTGAAATTCAGTTGACATTGAATAACATAAAAGCTTGTAAAAATAAAAAAGGCATGAATAAAACCAATCAGTTAGTACCTAAAAAGATTCTTAAATATTTGCACCGTAGCAGTAATATTTATGTCAGACCCTTCGATACAACTTTGATCTCGTCTCTACCGTGACAAAGTAAAACAAATCCAAATATCAGCATTTCATAGTCTATTGCTGGACATAGGCCTCCCATAACCCTTTCCGTAACATTCGCAACTGCATCCGGTCCTTCCCCTTTTGAATCCAGCGGTTTTCCGCTGTTTCCTTCAAGTTGCCAGCGTGCCAGCGCATCTTGTGCCTGCAAAAAATGCTGGGGAGTCCTTCTTTCTCATTCGAGTTCATCACATTTTCTTTAAGTGGTAATTAAACCACTGGTGGTGGAAGTAGTAACAAAATAATTATATCATTATACGGCAAAGTTCTGAAACATGTTTTCTTATACTGAATGTTACTTCAAGCACAGAATATTAAAACATTCTGCTATTAGTTTGTACAATATTGTATACGTGTCAACCGAATAAATAAGAAGGTTTTTTTATTTAATAGGGTCCGTCTTTAACACAGCATTCTTTTTGGTTTTTAAGGGCTTGTCGAAGCAACAGGTGGGCTTAAAAGTAAAAGTGAGGTATATTTTAACGGCAAGCTATGATATGATGTATGAATTTAAATTACGTATGTTAAATACTTAGGACAATTTTCTACACTCTAATTTCTTCATTTTTCATATTTTATCAAAATCTATGCGATAATATTTTTTTAAGGAAAATAGTTGCGCACCCAGTAAAATTCAACTCGGCGCGTAAAATTCATATAAATTATACATATTATTTGAAAATCGAAGTCGTGAATGTCAGAATCACAAAACTATAAAACTTAGATGGATGTTGGTTTTACGACTTATCCGAAGAGAGTGCACTACAACTCTGTGAATAAGGGTTTTCATAATTTTAATACGAGTAATGTTTGTGTTTTGATTGCTAAACTCGGATACCTTAAGATACCTACACCATTCACATGGAATATACGTTATTATTTAATTTCGAGAAAATCGTTTAATTTTCGTTTTTTTTTTTTTTTTGTTTTAGTGTAAAAATTGTAAATAAATTTAATTACATTTAATAAAATAATCTTTAAGAACATCATGTATGTATGTATGTTTGTGCTGTTTTTTAAGATGAACTAAAACTAGAGACAGGCGAGTGAAGGAGAGAATGGACGGAAGAAATAATGGGAGAGAAGAATTTGTGACCAATAATAGAGGATAAGTCTACTTACTTATCCTAACTAACCAAAAATAATGTAGGTATACTAAATGCTGATGAATACAATGTCACATTTGCAAATTAGGAAAGACACTTCTTTCGTTCCTGGTAATACCAGACAAAAACTTTCCGGATATAATAAAATAACGGATGATTTTTATATAAAAGTAATTAAAATAAAATTTTCTTGGAACAAAATAAGGCAAAAATTTACTTTTCCTTCTAATGACCATCTGGAAGACGACACTTTGCAAACAGAAACAGAAGTGCTTTGTTAGCCACCGGATGCAACTGAACGTTTATCGGAGTCGGCCCGAACGCTTTCAGTGCAGCGGAAGGGGGACGGATGGCAGGATATGCCTGGCGACATCGAACCTACTCTAACAATGAAAGCTTTTATCTATAAAAATAATATTATTTTTATATATATGAATAATATGAATTCTATCTCTTTAAATCAAATATCTTTAAATCAAAGCTTTGATGGGAATTAAATAAGTACTTGTATTGTATAAGTTTTATTTCCCTAAAATATCAAAGAAAACTGATATTATGGCATGCAAACTATGTAAAAGGAAATAGGTTTATTATTAAAAAAAAATTATCAAAATAAAATAAAGCATGATGGTTAACGTGAGAGATTGACCGGTATTATGGTAATCCGTAAGATGACATTTTACAAAGAGAAACAGAAGTGCGTTGTTGGCCGCCGGATGCAACTGAACCTTTATCGGAGTCGACCCTATGATTACAACAATGTGTACAAAGCCTCCTCAGGGCCGCGGAATGGGGGACGGATAGAACACGGCGAGTGGATATGACTAGTGACATCAAACCTACTCTAATTACAAAAGCTCTTGTCCACGTTGTATAATGCTTAGAGTGAGTTTAGAAAGAGAACAGATCATAATATACTGCATACAAAAAATATACATATGAGAAACGTACTTACTCTCTTTACAATAGACTCTATAATAATATAGGTAATTGAATTTAAATTTTAGGAGGAAGATCTTTAAAATGTATACTTTGATGGCAGTTTAATAAGTAAATCATCAGAAGTATTTTTATAATAGGACGTTAGAAATAAAAATAATTTAAAATATTAACTATAAGGAGTCTTTTATGTTTTGTTTTGTATCTAATATCTTTAAACAAGCAATTCTTGTATATACTTAAATATATATTTTGAATCTCAGTAACTGCTCCGACGATTTTGATGAAATTTACTTTAAACCAGGGGTTTCGGGGGTGATCCAGACAGGTTTTATTTTTAGAAATTTTAAATTATTATATATTATTTTCAGCGATAGTCAACTTAAATATAAACTGAAAAATACGACTCTTCTTGACGTATATTTGAGAGTTAATAATATTATGGCGTCAATAAAAAACCGTTCATTGAATTAAATCTTCCTTGGTCGAATGGTTACGTGGGGGACTGCGAAACTAGAGACCCGGGTTCAAGCCTCGATCAAAACCATAAAGCGTATTTATTTTTATTTTTGTGAAAGTATTTTTTATTGGGAGTTATTTCAGATGGCGCTGTTAAGTAAGACTAAGCAAATGAGTGTTTCGTTTGAAAGTAAACCAAAAAAAAATGTTTTAATCCGAGCAACGCTCAGTCATCCAGGTACTTGTACTTCATATTCCCTATATTTGCTGACTTAAAATTGTCATCAAACTGTTATTTCTATAATATAAAGATTGTCTAAGAAGACATAGGTTTAGCATTCTTTAAAACAAAGGTCTTTTTAAATAAAAGAAGAATGTGAGATTGAGCTTTATTATGACCATCTGTAAGATGACACTGCAAAGAGAAACAATAGTGCTTTGTTTTCCGCCGGATGCAACAGATCCTTTATCGGAGGACCTACTCTAGCTACAAAAGATTTTGTCGGATTGTATTTTAGCACATCCTACGCACAATACAAGACATAGTATTTGGCAAATTCTGGGCCAGTTTATCAGCAAATCCATTTAATATTATTTCAGGCTCCTTCCTAGGTTTTTACCTTCAAATTGTAATGACGATTAATCAGTTTCAAGAAACACCGCTGTATTAAAATGATGATCAAGCATGTAGAAATAAAAATCAAGTGTTAGACTGAAAATAACATATAAAGCAATTTCTTTTTATATGACCATCTGGAATATGACACTTTGCAAAGAGAAACAAAAGTGCTTTGTTAGCCACCCGATACAACTGAACATTTATCGGCGTTGATCCGGACGCTTTCAATAATGTTTACACAGCCTTCTCAGGGCCTTGGAAGGGAGACCAGATGGCAGGACGTAACAAGCGCATATGACTGGCGACATCGCACCTACTCATATAAATGAATGTAAATATTTAATGTTTTTTCAGACATTGTTGTATGTTTTTACCTTCAAATTGTAAAAACGTTTAAGCACCATAAAAGAAACACGTTCTAATTTATTCATTTAGAAATAAAAATCAAGCGTTTCTAATAAAAATACGCAGAAATTTATTTCTTAAATGACCATCTATAAGACCACACATTACAAAAGAAATAGAAGCCTTGTTTTTGCTGCCAGATGCAACTAAATATTAATCGGATGGTATCAGAAATGTGTACTTACAAAGCCTCGTCAGGGCCGCAAAAGAAAGAAAAAAAGTTATAAAACTCCGATTTGTATTGACAACTCCGGTAACGATCAGTATCGTGCCTGTTATTGTTTTAGATTTCGTTACCAATGCGGCCAATAAAACGTCCGCAGCTTGCAGTTGTAGCAAACAAATCATGTAATATAAAACATACCATGATGTAACCAAAATTCGCAAATATAACATTATCAACTATGAAAAAAATCTATGCATGCTATAACAGAGTTGCACTTGGTCACTTTTCTGTTACTTGCAGAGACCATCTTATTTCTTATCGTAGTTGTATCTACATAGTAACATATTATTATTTTAATGGCTAATTACAAAATTATAAGTGCTTTCATGCTTATTAGGCTAATTTATAATCATTTAAATGCAAAATAATCAACCACATTTTCACTTTAAAAAAGCGTAGGTACGTACTAGGTACAACCAAGTGATCAATATTATACTATTTCAAAAAAAATGGAACATTTGATTCGTGTGCTTACTGAATTCTGTTTAGGAAGGAAATCAGCCTAGCCATAGAAACATAAAACCTGTTTTCTTTTTAAGCAAATTCTACTTATGATATTCAAAATTAAAATAAGAAGACCTTTTTTTGGTATCTGGGCTTTAAAATGTACCCGGCACCTTGGGAGAGAATACCGGGTTATGTGGGATTTGACCTCACTAAAACTCTCACGGTGGCCTGACTCTGCGCTTAGAGAGTACTCCATGATATCCAGTGGAACGCACCGGTGTCCTCCACGCGGGGCGCCCCAGAAGATGGGCATCTTAGGAGAGCAGATGTGCTCTCCTGCACCTTCCAATGATTACGGCGGCATGCGGCCACGCACACGCATCACCTTTCATTTCATTGTTTGTTCTCTATATAAATATTCATTATTCACATGTACATAGGTTTTAATGTAGTGAGCGACATACTACGTCAAAAGTTCGACAAGCTGACGCGTTTGTGAGGGCAAACTTAACGTCTGTACCTATACGTTCCGATGGGAAATTAATGAGCGGCTATATCGTGTCTACATTTTTTACTTTAAATTATGACTGCAATATTTTATGTATTACTTTAATAAAAATAATAACTGGTATTATTTTCATTCATTCAATGTATGTATCAATTTGATATGCATCTAAGGAAGGAATCAAGCAAAAAAATCTTTTCCATATAAAAGTTTTATTTTCTATGTTTTACTCCTAAATCAAGTCTTATGAATCTTATGATACATGAGTGATTACATAAATTTTTCAAAAGTTTGCAGACCCATTAGTAGGGATCGGATTCGAATTCGCAAAAGTCAATGGAAGTGTTAACAAATGGCTTCAATTTATCTTCGAACTCCTGCCAAGAACAAACACCTTCTTCGCATATTGATCTCACCGGCTCTTCGTTCAAATAAAATACCACGTTGTAGTCATCTAATCCATTTTTTGAGCATCTGTAAATATAAATATTACGGTTAAGGGTATTCTTGGGGTTTTTATTGCTCTACGTCCTTTTCAGTTTTATTTAATTTGTGTTCTTTATTTCGACTTTTGGCCGACAATATCAATAGGTGCATCATTTACATATAAGGTTAGTTGTTTTTCACAGAAAACATATTATAAGCACTCATAATATTCGTACACATCTATTGTTAATACTGCTAATGTTATAATTATAATGATGACGCACTGCAATAACCTGCTTATACATGTCTAAAAACGTTCAAGGCAAAAATATATTAACATTAAATTGATTCGATTCATTTGATTGACGCAATGCAACAAAAAGAACATATTTTTACAGAGTTTAATTAAGAAAAAAATTCAATTCAATCACTCTAGTATAGATTGATTTGTATCTAAGCAAAAACCCGTGTGGCGCAATGGACACCATGTCATTGTCAGACAGCTATGGAGATGGAGTAAGTTAAAGTACGAATCGTATGTTATAAAATAAAATAAAATGTCTATCAGATACGACATTTACGAACAATTAATTTTAGATATAGAACCAAATATTACATAATAATAATTTTATCTTACTACATGTGTACTTATGGTCAGGTTAATTTATAGTGTCTGTGCAGAAAGTTACATAATAAAAATGTTGGTGTTGGAATTAAAGACAACTTACTTGTTTAAAACAGCTATCAAATTAACACCAACAGCTGACAGTTTGCTGGTTCTCCATTTTCTGTCGTTATCTTTTTTAGCACCTGTTAGTGGATGGTTATCCTTAAAAAGTCCAAGTGAAATATAAACCATTTCCATCATTGTAGCGTGCGTAAAATACGAAGTAATTTTCTTTCCACTTCCATCTTTAGCACTCTGAAAATTCTTTAGCAAATCTTCCAAAGGGAGACCTCCAAACTTTCCATTTTCGGCAGTTCCATATCCATTTCTATAATAATGTTTCAGGTCCTGTACATATTCCAATTCTTGTAAATCATCCTTAGTAAAAAGTGCGCACCAAGGGCTAACTTTGCTATCGAACTCCGACCATGTATAGCGACATAAATCATACAAAGCTGTAACATTAACATCTGTCAACTCATATTCTATTCCACTTCGTCGTTGAATTCTATCCTTTGCCTGAAAATATAAATCTTTTATCAGTTTCGGCTTTCAGTAAGCAGATTCTATTCGATCAATTTTTATGAGTTACTGTAGTCTGGATTCTTTTGTAAGAAAAGGTCTTACCGCCAGATAATCCGACGTGCTCATGTACTTGACTGCTTCGGCATATATATTGGGGTTTTGTTGGACATCCTTTTGGTATTTTCCACATCCTACGTATGGCTGAAAAATTAAGAACAATTTAATTTTATATTTGAGCAATTAATACATTTTAGTACCTGGACGACCGAGCCGTGCTCGGATAAAAATAATTGGTTTCCTTGGTTTAATTTCAAACAAAACACTCATTGGTTTAGTGTTATTGAACAACTCCATTTGAAATAGCTCCCAATTAAAAAAAATGTCACAAAAAAAGAATCGCATTAAATGCTTGATTAAGGTTTGAACTCGGGTCTCTAGTTCCGCAGTCAGCCTATGTAATTATTCGGCCAAGGAAATTTTAATTCAATTGACAAAATTCTTATAGAGGTCTTTCAAATCGACATTGTCTTTTATTTAAACGGAGGGAAGATAACGTTTGACGGCGTTCTACACCATATATTTGAGTTTATATTTAAGTTAATTCGGAAAATACGAATAAAATGACAATTTCTAAAAATAAAACATAGCTGAATCAATTCATCACCTCTGAAACCCCCTAGATACTAAATTTTATGAAAATCGTTCTAGCCGTTTCCCAGATTAAAATTATTTATATAGGTATACAAGAATTGCTCGTTTAAAGGTATTATTATATTTCGTATTTAGATACTGTGTCTAAAATATATGTACTTACAGCCATTAGGTCTCTTATTTTGTATTTTTCTATTTTTAAACGTGTATTTCCTAAGCCCTGTACAAAGGCTTTAGCACTTTCTTCGATCCAGTGACCATAAGCTGGTCGGAATGTGTAAGTATTATCTTTGATGTCATTAAGTAAGAGCGGAAATGCTTCTTTTATGCGTTTTCCAATTTCATACATTTCTTGTCTCCCTTCTTCTGTTAACTCACTATGTTCTTTTAGTAATTTTTTATCAGCTTTCCATTTTTTTAAGTTTGCTACATCTTCTGCGCATAAGGAACTATGGCCTTTATCGTAGCTAGTTACAACATAATCTCTTATTACGATTGCATTTTCCATTTCCTTGGCGTATTTGGCACTTGGATATCTTTTTCCATGCCTTATTAAGCTCCATATACTGATAGATTCACAGCCTATAACAAAATATCGAACAGGAATTTCAGTTAAATCATTAGCTGTTTATAGCATTATAAGATTTTAGTTTCGAGAAAAATAAATACAACTATGTATTTATATCAAATAATATATAAAATTCATGTGTGAAATTAATTTATTTATTGTTATTATTGTATTAATTTATATTATATTATGTTACAGGTTCTTAATACATTATATTTTATTTGGAATACAATTGTAAAATGAAGTGAAATCTGTGAATTTTCTTTAGAAAATCCTTAAAATTATTCGTACCTTTTAACTTTACAATAGAGTCCCTGATATCTCCTCGCACAGAGTTGTAAGAAGTTTTGCTAGAGAAGAATTTGTAAGGACATCCAGTGTTCCAATAGCAATATAATGATTCTCCATAATTAACTATCACAGTCAACAATACTATTGCAATTATCTTCATTATGGTTGTATTATAACAGGCACTTAACACTACTTTACATTCTAAGAAGTCTTTATACGTCCGTTGTCTTAGTCACGACTGAATATAAGATCAAATGAGTCTCATAAGTTTGGCAATATCTTCAAAACGGGTTCGTAAATATTCTCTCGGGATTTGAGTGATAAAAACTTGATTAAAAACTGTGGTCAAAGAGTAAGCTGGTACAGAAACTCATACCTATAATATTAAAGCACGGTTAAAACAGCACTTTTAACTGTTTCAAAATATAGCAAAGGATAATCTTGGTTTTCTTAATAATAACTGCATCCCTCTTATGGATGGCATTTGAAATTATAATTAAAAACGGAACTTGGAACCTCTACCATGAAGGGCTCTTAACAATAAAATTGATTCTTATCAAGAGCCTTTCATTGTAGTGGTTCCAAATTCCGTTTTTAATAGAGTTATGTAGGATAAAAATATTTTCCAAGTAAAGCTTTAAGCATTGTAGATGACAATACAACCCAATCAATAATGTCATCGGAAGCTACCGTGGCAGTAAACAAAATTATTAACTATACAATGACGAAACTGAAACTAACAGAAACTAAACCTTATTATTCCAATTTCTGTCTCGCCGGGAATCAAACCCACTGAGTGAAGTACATAACAACTTACCAATTGCCATCACTTAAATGGATCCACTGTTCTGTTACATTTTCTACATATATAGTAACCTAACATACTTATTTATATTTGTTATATTGTACCTTTTATCAAGGCATTATTATGAAACTTGAAAAGTGTTATTTTATTGGAGTGCATCTTTTTTAAATCTGAATAAAGTAGCAGACGAGACTTCAAGCCACGTGGGGTTATGTGGTCGCTTCATCCCATGGATATCATATATACACCTTCAAGCAAGCCTAACTCTTGCCTGTTGTTATAAAACACAATTGCTTCAATCCAGAAGTGGGTGCAGTGGTGTTGGTGCTACTACTTACCTATGTGCGGGTGTGTCGATTTTCAAATGTAGCTATTTATGGAAGCATTTAATAAATTAAATAAAGCAATGGTTGTTATTCAATACTGGTTTACATACAAATACAATTGGTAGGTGGTAGAATAATGGTTCGCCCGGGGAAGTATCACCGCTGCACCCACTTATGCCGTGAGCAATTCTATTGTGTTTCGGTGAAAAGGTGCAGTTGCCGGCCACACTTACATGAGGCAACCACCAGCCTTCGGAGTAGCAGCGCAACTGCATACGACGTCAGACAAGACTTACCTATGCTTGCTTGAGGTTGTATGTAGATGTCCATGGGCTGCAGCGGCCACTTAACACCACGTGGCCTGCATGCTCGTCTGCTACTCCATTCAATTAAAAAAAATGATTGACTTATTTCACTTTTAAGCGGGAATGTAAGCCTCGTGGTAGTAAATCATACTAGGACGATGATTGCACATTTACATCCAACATCAAATAAGCTTTATGTCATATCTGAGCTCGCAAGTAATAGTAGCACATGAGTAATCTACATCAGCTCTTTTCCAGCAGTACAAAAGGAATTGCTTCGCGGAATATGTGGTGGTGGTGTCGTGATGTACAACCGGGAGGTGCATGTAAGATCTACCAATCACAAAAACAAGACTTTCGATTATTGCTTACGATATTTAAGCACTTATAAACAATTCTTTGGCATGAAGTATTTTGCAGTAACCTTGTTAAAATGCAAATGAAGTTGTAATACAAAAGCAGACGAGACTCGACACAAGGAAATAGGAAACAGTTACACGTGAGAAAATTCTTCGCGCTTAGAAACCCTGATAAGTCTTTTATACTTTTTTTTCAATGGAAATATCTACAACTATCAACAGGAAATGAGTTCTTGTTATTATTATACGAAATATAAAATGGGTATTTCACATTAATATTAAGGAAATAGATATAACTAAGGAAATATGTAAAAATTTAAATGACGTTTATTGTTGTACACTTAAGGAAAAAATATTTTATTTTACCTACACAGTACCTATATAAAGAATATTCTAAAAATGTAATCGAACACAAAAGTATTTTCCTGTAGATATAAGGATTGGCCAATTTTTTACTGACTGGAAATAGTTCACAATGATACTTATTTATAGCTTAAAAAATTCTATTGCATAATATATATTAGCTGCATTTTTTACAGCCAATATGTTAACTACGACTATTACAACGGCCATTAAGGCCATATAAGGCTGTATAGGCATATTTAATTTCACTATTCAAAAATTGCACTAAGTATTCTAAAATTAAATATGCTACAAAATGTGTTCATTATCCTAAAAGATAAGAACGTATTATTACGTATTAACCTTTACTTTATACCAAAATAGGTATGCATAATTTTTGCATATTATTTGAAAGAAATTTCCAATATCTTTAATTTTTTACGAATTACCAAAACGCTTTCAGAGTAGTGACAAGATAAATAAGTAATCAGTCAAATTTAAAAGATAAATTAGTAATCACTAAAATAGCCTAGTGTTTTAATAAATTGTTTAAAAGTTCAGGAGAAGAATAAAAAAAATCATCAAATACGATCGTCTTTTACGATAGGGATAAAAATGAATACTGTCGTTTGAAGCGACAGCAGTCGTTAATTTACATGACAATCCCATTAATTGGATTGAAATGTTAAGTGGTTAAATGGATATTAGTGTCCAACCCACGGAGTTCCAAAGCGCGCACCCCCCCCTCCCCCGTGGTCCAACCAAAGTAAATAAAAATTCAATATTTTATTATTTTGATATTGAATTGGATCCACAGGTAAAATAGTAAAAAGGGCACATTAGTGAATTACATAATGTAACCAGAGCAATCCGTGTTTATATCACTTTCACAAGCACAAATTGCTATTATCCACTTTGTTAACTTTTACGTGTGAACGACGGTATAAATGTGAAATACTTTAACTAGATTACTATCCTTACAAAACTAAACAAGTAGAAAAAAAACAGGTTTCCTTCATAACTTATGAGCTTCAGAGGTACTTCTGTCTAGCACAATATAAAGGTAAATCATAAATTATTTAGGTATTAATCCTATTTGGTATTACTTTTGGGTAACAATAAATGTAATATAAAAAAAACAACGGGTTGCACTCCGGTAGTGCCGGCAGAATTGAAAACTAGAACATTAACGTTGTGAATTTTTGATATTTTGGAATGGTTAGGGAATAATTTCGCATGAATTGCTTTATCATCAGTATTATTTTTCATCTAGTATTTTCAGTAGGTTTTCATCTAGTTTTTTTATAAAGTTCTCACTCATTTTGTTTCAATTTTCTTCGGCACTCTTTTCATTAAAAGATGTACTTTGTTCAATGTCCATATTTTAAATACTTGGTATGAACGAATTTTACAAGTATAGACAGTCGAGCCATCATCAGCTGTCACCCCTCCGTCTTACGAATATTCTATCAGGCCACGTGTTCTGACGCGAGTTTAAAATTTTTTACACATCCCAAAAAAGTGCATAACGCTGCTAAAGAAGTTTGAAGAACTTCAATAAGTGAATAGCTCCAAAAATAAGGCGTACCAAGGATTCCATAAATGAAAACAGTATATTGTTGAAACAAAAGTGCATTGATAATAAATTCCCAATGTCGTGTTAAAGAAAAACAATAGAAAATTATATTTCTATTTATTTTAAATATTTACAGTTAACAACTCTATTCTATCGCTTAGATATAATAATGTGGCGGATGTTAGGAGTACAGTCACGTCAAACTAAATTCTGTAGTAGAGTTCAGAAAAGGTTTGAATTTATCCTCGAATTCTTGCCAGGAACATATCCCTCCATTGCACATTGAGGTTAGCAGTTCTTCGTTCAAGTAAAATACCACTTTGTATTCCGACGTGTCGTCTTTAGTTATATTACATCTGTAAATTAATTTGATTACGGTAAACGTGAATTAAAATTTGAAATTGAAACGATACAAGTTTGACTTATAAAAATGTTTGGTACTTGGGTTATTCAAGTACCTGACTCATGTATAATTCTGTGGTACTAATAATTTGGGTCATATTTATTTTTAGTGCTATAATATTTTTACAACTTGTTTTGTTTTACAGTTTAATCATATATTTACAAACAATACGTAAGTGATAATGTTTTATTTTATTATTTTAGCTTAATAACTTAAATGTTTATACCTGTTCAATACAGCTATCAAATTTACGCCAAAAACGGATATCTTGCTTGACTTCCATAATCTGTTAGGGTCTCTATATTTCCCAGTCAAAGGACTTTCATCTTTAAAAAGACCGAGGGCAGACATGACCATATCCATCATCGTAGCATGGGAGAAATAAGCTGTTAACTTCATTCCGTTTCCATTCCTGATTTCTGAGAAAGTTGTGTATAAATCCGACAACGGTATACGGCCAAAATTTACATTCATTGATGTCCCGTAGCCATTTCGATAGTAATGTCTTAAATCTCCCACGTATTCCAAAACCTTAAGATCCTCATCGGAAAAAAGAGCGCACCATGGACTTGGCTTGTTATTAATTCCAGACCAGTCATATCGACAGAGATCATATAAAGCGGTGATATTTGCACTGTTGAGACCACTTTTTACACCTATACGTCTCTCAAGGCGATATTTCATCTGAAAAATTAATATTTATTTATGATCGTATTGTATGAAAATTATGTATTTAAATACTTATGATTTAATTAATAATAAGTATTTATTAAATTAAATGCATAATTGATTATATATTGAACATGACTGCTAAAAATTGTCAATTGAGAAAATTTGGCTTTGGATTAAAAACTTACGGTTCTATATTCAACAGTTGCTTCGTACTTCTTTACTTCAGCATACGTAAGAGGGTTTCGCTTAACTTCATGTCTGTATTTAGGAGACGCTTCATAGGGCTGAAAATAAATGTTCTAATATAAAATAGGTTAAAACGTAAAAAAATATCACTTGAAATATAAGAATGTTTCATTTGTTTACTTTTTACAACCTTTTTATATAATTTTAATAGTATTTAAACCATAGTCTACCATGCTGGCAAAGTATAGGTTGATGGAAATTACAGTCTTAATGGAGAATATGCCAAGCAATATCTTTCTTATAAAAAGGCGGTAAAGTGTAACAAGTAAAAAAAATATGATCAACGGTTTTATTGAAAATAAAGATAATAATGGTGTAGGTGATGTACTAAAAGCTACAATATAATTCGGTGGGTCCTAACTACCAGTCATCAGTGTCGCCACACCACTATTCCATCATAAATGACAAATAGCTAATGCCATTAATCGGAGAAAAAAACTCATTAAATGCCATAATGTTAAAAGTGGAATAAGTTTTTTCTAACGCAATTTTACGCCAAATTTAATTTCGAAGTTATGTAACACGAAAATGCTTGTAATGGTGCTTAAATTTATTTTCAACTTTTCGGACTTCTATTAGCGTTTTCATCTTAAAATATTTCTGCTCAAGTTGAAGACTTAGACTTTTCAAAAATCCATAAAACTTAAAACTCTTAAATAAGATGTCATTAAAGTTATCACAGAGTATAAAATTCAATACTCACAGCAAGAATATCAAAGGTAGAATTCGACTCCTCGACAATTAGCGTTTCATTAGTGAGGCCTTTAATAAACCCACTTACACCGTCTTCCATCCAATGGCCGAAAGCCGATCGGAATCTATAGCTGCCTTCCTCTAATCGTTCAAATAATTCTCGGAATGTCTCGCTTAATCTGCTACCAATGCCAACCATTTCAAGATAACCCTCGTCAGTTAAACTGTGTATCTTCCCAAATAAATCGCCATCGGGTCGCCAATTGCGTAAATTTTCGACGTCTTGGGCGCAAAGTGGACTTTTCCCTTGCTCATAATTCGATATAACATCCTCCCTCAAGTTAATCGCATCTTTCATATTGCCGCCGAAATCGATTCCTGGTGTTCTTTTGCCGTGTCTGATTAAACTCCATACACTTACTGGTTCGCATCCTAAAATTATAAACATTTTTTTGTCATGTACAGTAAGGTGTGTACAGAAGTGTACAGTGACTGGTGAGGTGTACAGATGTGGTGCAGCATTATTAAAACAAAATCGCGTTAAATTGTCGGTGGCACATTGATCTTTTTCCATGAGCACTTCACACATGCTAAGAACACTGATAAAAATAAATAAATAGTAATAAATAATAAACGTTTCACACTCACAGGCCTACAGATATACCCTATGTCGTGGGTACACATGGACACACACAAAGACCTAGACCGAGAACAGAAATTTTAAACTTATCATTAAAATTTCTGCTTCGTCGGAAATCGAACCCGGGACTCTCCGAGCAGCAGTCTGGCATGGTAACCATTGCGCCAAGCGGGTTGTCAAAATGCGAGTGCAAGCGTAAATCCACCAAAAGAGTCGACCTTGCACTATTCAATATGTCCTTGGTTTCTTGGAATTAAGACACAATTACAGACTAATGTTTGAGTACTTTTTCACACCTATAGAACATACATGTATTCCCCTAATCGCTTTTATTTTTATCATCCTTTTGTAAGTATTGACTTTGGGATGAACTTAGCTTAACCATAAAAATATTGCGGTCTTAGAATAATTACATTATAGAAACCAAGTTTGCGCGCCCAAATTGAAGCATTTTAATTGGTGCCATTAATGACACTAAACGCCGGGCAGCTCCGTAAGACTTAAGGTAAAATTTTATCACAACACTTTTTAAAAACAAAAGAAGTCTAATAAAATAACTTTTCACAATGTTTTCAATATTTTGTAGTATTTTATAGTTAACTTGGTGAAAATAAAAATATTTTGTTAGTCAGATGTGACATCTGTGTGAATCTATTTAGTGCTTCAATTTTGACAGTGTGCTTGTATAAAGACACTTATTCTATATTATTCTAAGATTGACCTCAATCTTTTACAATTTTATAATAATATTTACATTAATATCAAGAGATCAGGCACAGTCACGTTAACTTGAACCTCTTGTAGCACTTTTATATCACAATTGATAATTAAAAATAAAGATACACTTAACAAAGACCTTCTCCATCAAGGTTAGGTAACAAGAATTTGACCAAGTCTATGATAATAAGTTTTTACTGTTCAACAGTAATTTTACTACTTTTACTAGTTACTGTACATTTGTTGAGGAAAAGCTGTTAAATAAAACTTTACAAAGATTGTTTTCCTTTTCAAATGTATTGAAAATTGAATATTTTCTAATAGATATAGATGTAATAAATATAAATATCCATTATATAATCAGTATGTTATTACTCACCCTCCAGTTTTATATGCGAATCCCGTATATCTCCTCTCACTGAGTTGTAAGGAGTTTTGCTTGAAAAATATTTGAAAGGACAACAGGAATTCCAATAGCACTTTTTTGGATTCGCTACATTTAGAGAACAGCAAAGGAGTACTAAAGATAACCATTTCATCTTTAAAATTTGTACTGGAATAAAAAATAAAGTAAGACTAGCCTTGATATCTACACATGTACGCTATGACTGCCGTAAGGCGAATAAATTATCATATTATAATAATTAGTCACTTCTTGAATATCAAGTCTACATAATGCCAGTACAGGTTCTGTGACATAATTATTTATTGCACAATAGGTAGCTGACATTAAATATAATTAAATGTAATGTCCATTCATACTAATTAAACGCCTTTGATAAGAGTCGCATTAAAAGTAAAATTGTAATAATTTAAGTTTTTTTACAAAATTAAGATTATAAAATTCTTATGACCGTTACCTATAAATCTCACCAACATGTGTTTATTATTTTTTAACAATTAGTATAGGACAGCAAATAATTTTTAAAATAAAACAGGTGCCATGGCCACACAAAAATATAATACCACTATTTTTTTTATTTAGCTAGTGACTAAATTCCTCTGCACGGCAAACGCACGTAGATTTTTTCTGTGATTTGTGTCTGGTATTTAAACATGAAAATATGTATTTTATTGAAATTAAAAACTTTTTCTACTAATAAATTAATGCTGAACTCTGTACTCTTAACTGTATGAAAAGTAAACTATAATAATAATACTTACTGCACGAGTACAATTTCAAATTAGGTAAGTATAGTTTACAATTTCCATGGTATAAATTGTATAGTACCTAATTGTAAAACAAAATACATTGTATCGTCAGTTGTCTAAGCTGGGTGGAAAGCATGTAACATAGACAACTGAACTCTCCCGAAAGAGTATCTGAGTTACTATAAAAAAAGTTATATAACAAACCGAAGAAAGTTATGCATTCCACATATATATATATATATACTTAATTTAATTTGATACATACTTAATATTATATATAGATTTTAGAATTTAATCAACTAAGACTGCAACTTTATGTGTATGTGTGTACGTGTGTGTATGGGTGTGTATCTCACACATGTTTACTTTATTTATTCGTGTAGGTATATCATTATGGATGAATGAGATTTTGCCTTCAACATTACGAAAAGGTTATCTGTTTGTTTATTTTATAATTAAATAATTAACTGTACTTGTATTGTATTAACTAATAATTAACTATACCTGTATTGTACCAACATAACTGAAATCAGTTATGTTGGTACAATCTGTGCTTATTGTATACGATACCTTATACTTTTGTACCTCTGAATCCTTGATGACCACAAATCATTCTAAATATACGATATCTAAACCCTTTTCAAATTTATGCCCTTCGGGTCCTCCCAAACATAACATAACCCTTAGCGGTAGGTACACCATACCATTATTCGCTAATTATAATTTTCGTTGAAACGTTTCGCGATATAACAAACAAAATTATCGAACATTCATTATACACTTGCAGAATCTTACTCTTTACAATAAATACGACCTGTTTGTCGCAATGATTGCCACGCCAGACTGCCGATCAGATAGTCCCGATTCCCAGCGAGGCAGACATTTAATGATGGGTATTAATTTCTGTCCTCGGTCTGGGTATTTGTGTTTCTGTCTTTGTATGTGTCCACGGTACCCACGACACAGGATATACATATCTATCCTACTACGTATGAAATCCTTCGACGTGTGAAACGTTATAAAAATTATTGAAATTCTGGGTGTCATGTATGCAAAAAATAAAACAAGCAAACAATTTGGCACAAATAGTTTATTTTTCAACTATCGTCATGGCAAAATCATTAACGGGCAGTAATCAATCACACCAAACCTAAATCAATTTGTCATGTACACACAAACTCAACGAGACAGACTCAGAAAATTAATGGTGTAAAATTTCCTTCCTTCCTGGTTTAAAAGATTAAGATCAACATCGAAAGACGAGATCAAAAATAAATTTGAAGAAATATCTTTCGCAACTCTCATTACCCCCTATTGAAAAGTTTGTATTTGATATAAATCCATAATCATTCAATTTATCATTAGAAAAAAGTTAACAGGACGTGTTTCTCTTTTTAATTATATATAATAATAAGATATAAGAATTTGCCAAACGGAAAAAAATATTTATAATTGATTTTTCTTTTTAATTTTGAACAATTTAGTTGTATAAAAATAATCTGGAATATACTAACTAAACTAAAATAGCTGTAAACAATCTAGAAAAATATTGTTGAGAATAAAAAAAATACAATGTATCGTAAAGACTGAAAGGCTTATTATTTTAAAATAAATTTAGGTATTATTTTGCAGTACCTAATTTAAAATATACAATTGTCATTTTTCCTTTACAAATTTTTTCTGACGTTATATACGAGTAAAAGTTTTATGCGTCATTAGTTACTGCCAGATTAATGATACACAGATTATTTTATCCATAAAATCGTTTGTATATTTACATTAATATACACACATAACCTGACAATTTTATTCGGCTTAATACACTATTAAAATTGGCGTCTCAGTTTTACAATACAATAGTTGCCAAGTAGAATGTGGCATAGTCAATTATGAATAGATATTTATCTAATGCAACTCTCAATATCTTTTTAGTTATGGTAAAAAACCTTTTACACAGAAAATTAGCAATCGTTATATATTCCTTCAAACAAGAAAAGTGTATCTACCAAATATTATTTTGTTTCAAATTAATTTTTTCTTAAAAATAAAAAAAATACATCTTGCAATAAATACGATCTTATAATACAATAATTGCCAAGCAGATTCTGTCATAGTCAATTATGATTAGATATTTATCTAATGCAACTCTCAATATCTTCTTAGTTATTATAAAAAACCTTTTACACAGAAAAATAGCAATCGTTATTTATTCCTTCAAATAACAAAAATTTATCTACCAAACATTATTTTGTTTCGAATGCATTTTTCTTAAAAATCTATAAAATTACATCTTGTAACAAATACGAATACTTGAGTAACAAAAAAGCGAGTAAAAAATAAAAAGCAAATGAATGTAGCTCTAGCGTAACTTCATATTAATGGTACCTTAATAAATTATAAAAGGAATGGATTTATGGCAAATAAGAGGGCGGCGGCTAATGTTCATCATAAAACTGAGGACTATTCCCTTAAAACAACGTCATCATCGGTACATGGTAAATTTTGATTTGATATTCTTTACCAAAATCTGAAGCCTACCTACATGTTCTGCAGCTAGTAGGGAAATCTAAAATAAATTAAAATGATCATTTATTCCAGACACCCTTTCTGTATACTATTTTTTGTTTATTGAAACCCTCTAAATTTTTTCAAGAAAATTTATAATGTCAGAAAAATTTATGTTAGGAATGTTGTTGATGTTTATTATGTCAGACAAGAGCCTAGGTCACGTATTGTTAAAGTGGTTGCTCTAAACCATAGTCTTACACATCCCCAAGAATAACTGAGCCTAGCATAAGGCTGTATGCAGTTACGTAAGCTAGCTGTGGTTACTTGTAAGTGAATAACTACCTCGCAATTAAGGACACAAAAATTTTCTAATTGCTATTTTATATTTCTACATGAAATCATATTTAAGATTTTGAAAACATGATTAACATATTTTTTTTCAAAGAATTTACACAGTATATAAAATAATAACAGTTCATTTTTTATTAACTGGACAGGCAAAGAAAGCGAGAAATATTTTATAAGTGTTTCTTAAAAAAAATAAATCCATCGTATTAAAATTTCTTCATATTTCAATATCCTAAATCATTTCCATCATACAATTTTCTATGTGTATTTTATATATTTATCTTATCCGTAAGTCTACTTTTACTTCAATATTGTATTACACTATAGACCGTAATATAATTACAGAAATCCATAAGACTTTAATATCACTAGATGAATCACATCCAATAGAATTTTAAGTAATAGAATCGTTACGAATAAATAACACTTTTGTTAACTTGGTCCAAAATTCGAATAAAACATTAAGCAATGAATTTGTTAACATAATTTGGCTACTCACAAAATTCTAATTGGTTATAATGAAGTATCTAAGTAATTAAAATCATTTGTTTGAACTTTCTAAATTATTTTTTACCTAGTAGTTTATTAAGAAAATATTATAACTTTATTTATATTGTGTAATTTGCAAGGAGTTTATATTATAGATACAAATAATATAGAAATTTGGAAGTTTGAAATAGATTTTCCAACACAAAGCCTTAACTGAATTTTAAAAGTAATAATTATATTAAAATAGTTAGATGATAATAAATCATACTGGCGATAAAAGTATAAAGTGCGAATACTGAGATCAACGAATTTAAATCAAAGTAAAAAATAAGGTTTAAATATAACGCTATTATTAATTTCAATAAGGATTATTACATTAAAAAGGGAGAGTTTAATAACAAAGTTAAATCAATTTTATTATTTTGTTTAAGAGTTGATATTTTTAATCAAACAAAATCGAATACGAACGAGAGGATATACGTTGTAATAAATACAAAAATCTATCGGAAAATATTGCTTATAATAATATCTGTTGTTTTACCGGAAACAGCAAATTTATATAAAGCCTGTGGGTAAATATGATAGATTAATAATAACGAGGAATAGATAGAGAGAGAAAATTCTAAACTAAAATCTAGGGTGCGAATCTAGGAAAAAGTTGTGTACTCTTATCCAACTATTTGCTTACACTTACGGCAGTAGTTTTCCTTTCCTTAACAATTAAATTTAATAGAAACTACACATGACAAATTTTGTAAATTAGTTTATAATTGGGAATAATGATTTAATGTTTACATAGTCCTGTTGTGTCAATAGATACATAATATTAGTTGTCTACATTAAATAATATTGTAACTATGGTAATCTAAAAAAAATATTGTTTTAACAAACTAGGATAATTCGGTATTCTGATAAACATTATTTAGTATGTTTTAATATAATCGTATTTCAAATTTTATTTTCGATAAAATATTGATTAAAATTGTGTCTAAAAGCAGACACTTACAAATGTACACAAGGCACTTCGACGGCCTATATTTTAAGTGTCTGCGATGTCCGGACTTAATATCCGACATTTAAAGTATCAGGAATAAAGTTTATATTTTATTCTTGTTTGATTTTAAAATATAAATATAAGACGTTTTATGCGCATGTTTCAATACATTAATATTTTATTATATATTTTAAATCACATAGCATTATGATCGATACTTACTTTGAAATTAATACACGTAATAGTTATAACACACTTTTTAATATCTCATCTTCTATATTTGTTATACATCTGATTAATACGCCGTTATGGACTACTTCAAAAGAAATGACCTAACGTCAACTACACTAAAAATAGGATAAAGCACTTTAAATTTTGTGGTTATAGCTATCGTATCTATACATGGACACAATAGTTATGCCAATTTAATTTACTACTAAATTATTTCTAATAATATTTTCTTAATTTGATTTTATGGACGTAAAAATCTCCAAATTCATCTAAAACGTACCATTATTTAAATTGTTTGACGCGAAAGCAAAGTGAAAAAGCAAATTAATACAAAATAAGGCATCTTGAAAAATACAGTAATGGTACCAAGACACTAAAATGAACACCGATAGTTAACTAACGCCTGTAACGTGTCCGCATCAAACAATGTAAAAAAGGCACCAGCTGAACCACTGTGAGCGTGATCTACGAACTCCCTAGCGTACTCGCGACGAGCAACAATGACAAAGACGAAATGATCTCTACACGATTTCCATTCCTGTCACGGAAGCAAGTCGTTCAACCCGGATCTTCTTTGGGATCTAAATTGGCGCGTCTCTCTTGTAACGCTGCTAAAAGTGCCTCTCGTACCTCCCTCTCTGAACTTCTCCATAATCTTATCAGTTCGTCTTCTGATAGGCGGGATAATTCTGATCTACCTCCTGTAGGTGAGACTCTCGGGTATGGTGGAGCGGGCGGGACGTCATTTTCCTCCGAAACTAATATTTCTACACTAGCTCGATGAGTTGGACCATCTATACTTAAATAATTGCGATTTGTTCTCTCTGATACATCTTGGTAAGATCTCGTTGAGGATCCTTCTGCCCTTCTTACCATTGGTGAAGGTGTTCGGAGCCTAGTGTTGATATCAGGAGGCGAGTTAGTAAGACAGCTAACGTCACGGCTTAATCTTCTGCCTATGTTTAAGCTAGTTCTTTCATAGATCGATGCAGAGTCGGATCCTAAGACAGAATCTGTGCTGAATCGCCGAACGTTCAGACCAGCCAGACTACACCTTTTCCGACGTGATCGTGGTGAACGAAGTTGACGTGGAGAACGGCTTGGTCTAGGTGATCTACTGGAAGTTTCAGGTGACGGGGATAAAAATTTAGATTCTGTAACATCTTCAGAAACTTCTGATATTTCTACTGCAACATTTTCTTTTATTGAATCCAATGAATGTTCTCGGCCACCTTGTTGTACCCTAATAAAAGATGGATAAATCAGTTACAATAACCGTAAAAGTATATTTTTAAATCAATAACTATTCATTACTCATCTATATTGCACTTGTCATCCAGATTACCTCCTGATTTCTTGAATCATCTCAAAGAATTGGGCTTTACTCTTTCTTCTCCTACGCTGTTCGTGTTCCTTCTGAAACAAACGTACCTCCTGTTGTAAATTGCCAAAGAAATAGTTTCAAAGTGGTTAGTTTTTGGACTTTAGTAATATGGTTTGCGTTTTTGCTTTTTTGCTATATAAAAATAAACAATACCTCTTTTAGTACATTATATCAGACGTGACGATAGTAAAGAAATAACAGAAACCATAATAATATAATACAATTAAAATGACGTATAATGAGCAACTCAGCAGTTTATGATAAGATCAAAGACAAAGACAAAAAGTTTTATTTGCACAAATATACATTTACCATATTTACCTTCATGAGGTATGCAAATATTACAATAATTTAAAACTTAAATACAAATATGTACATTGAAATAGTTTTAATTATATTATTATTATAATTATTTGTACCCATATTGCTTACCTTTTAATTGATTAATTTTATTTATTTTAATTTTTCGGATCGGATCCGTCGTCGGCTTTGGGTACCCATATTGCAGGATATTTGTACATTAAGAGGAAAAAAGGCCGGCGGAAAAAAAAAACCTCCCAAGTTTTTTATGATATTCCATTACGCCGCTTTATCGTTTAACAAATCAGTGACCGAATACTACGCCTTTTCCAGTAAATGAGTTTTAAATTCCTTTTTAAACTTATTGCCCACTTTTGTTCTGAGGAATTTCGGTAGGTTACCAATCTCGAAGAACTCACCCTAAACTCTTGGCTTGAAAGTGCTTTAAGAAGTACACGGACTGCAGCAACAGCCTAACATTATGTAACATATCGTCGAATGTTCTTACTTAACATTATACTGAATATTATAAAAAAAGTCTAGATATACCAAAAATTTTACCCTTTTGACGCTCTTCTGAAACAGCGAGGTGAAATGTCCTTGTCTAATGGTGTTGACAAGCTCGCGCGCCGCGTGGTGTGGAGACACTAGCTCTACGCAGTTGATGAATCTGTACAGCTTCTGTAACAATGCTTGAAGTGAGCAGCAAAATAGGTGGTCTTTCTGAATATTAAATAAATAACGTTTAACACTCATAGACCCAGTGTAGGGTGAACTCAGAATCTTAAAAGATACGAAGCAATATCTTATAAAAAAAAACCCGGCCAAGTGCGAGTCGCACTCACGCACGAAGGGTTCCGTACCATTATCTATAAAAATCACGTTTATTGTATGGGAGCCCCCTTAAATATTTATTTTATTCTATTTTCAGGTATTTGTATAACAATAGCGGCAACAGAAATACATCATTGCCTTTGATTATCCATAGAATACATTGCATTACGATTGAATGAAAGGTAAATTGTGGTTTACGATTTATGAGGTATTAAAAAAAACTACTTACTAGATCTCGTTCAAACCAATTTTCGGTGGAAGTTTTCATCGTAATGTACATCATATATTTTTTTAGTTTTATCATTCTCTTATTTTAGAAGTTACAGGGGGAAATACACACATTTTACCAGTTTGGAAGTGTCTCTCGCGCAAACTATTCAGTTTAAAAAAATGATGTTAAAAACCTCAATATCATTTTTAAAGACCTATCCATAGATACCCCACACTGATTTGATGACGGGTTTGATGAATAATAAATTTTTGAGTTTCAGTTCTAAGTATGGGGAACCCTCAATATTTATTGCTTTTTTCTATTTTTGTGTGAAAATATTAATGTGGTTCACAGAATACATCTACAGTATAGTTCTTATAGTTTCGGAAAACAGTGGCTGTGACATACGGACGGACAGACAGACAGACATCACGAATCCATTAGGGTTCCGTTTTTTGCCATTTGGCTACGGAACCCTAAAAAGAGTTCCGTTTTACTCTTTGGATACTAAAACCTAAAAACGACTCCATTAGACTTATCAAATTAGAGCCAGTTGCGTAATTCCACTGGCCACTTATGAGAGCATCCAATAAAGCCTTCAAGTGTGAGATGAATGCAAATGTGCGGGAGATCGATAACCACTAAGTTTCTAACCTCACTATTGTATATCGTATGAGGTTTGAGTGCACAGTTTGCTTCGATTGACGCTATATCCGATTGCTCGCCAATATAGTATTGTTTGTATTATGAAGAGACGGTATTATAATGTAAATATACAAAGGTATCTTCTAATGTGCTTAGGAATCTAACCTTTATTAATATCTTATATAGAGATAGAGATATCAGATTGCTAGTGGAGCTCTAACATAACATAGTGTAACATGCTTTTAAGAAGTAGATTATTTTATTTTATTCTGAACCATGTACGGCGATGTAAAGCATCATAATGAAATCAAATTAAAATGGTTTCCTTCATTGATGATCAGTACTTATTACAAAAATTTGAACCCAAACTCGTGGTGTAGGAGATGGGTATTTTATAACCACTGAGTTTCTACTAGTATGCAATTCATTAATTTGTGTATATTACTAGCCTTCCGCCAGCAGCTTCGCCCGCGTAGACCCGTTTAATGCGGGGACCCACCCCGTAGGATAAAATATAGCCTATGTGCTATTCCAGGCTATATCTCTTACTTTCTTCCATCCATTTGAAATACGACGTAAGACGATATATTGCTATATCAAAATCATAGGCGTTTAGCCAGTTTCTTCAATTGGAGAACTCTTCAATTCAGTGGACCCTATTACCCGTTTTCACGTAAGAATGAAGTATTTTCTCGGGGCAAATAGTAGCCTTTGTTACTCAGGCTGAATGTAACTTTCTAATGGTGAAAGAATTTTTGAAATCGGAACAGTATTTTTTATTTATTACAAATATACACACAATAATACAAATCTTTCTTCTTTATAATATTAGTATAGATTCAAGATAGGAACTTAAAAATTATGCCATTTAGATAACCGTTGTTTACTATCTAAAAATTTACTATCTTTTTAGTTCAAAAACTCTTTCGCTCATTTATACTAACGACAATACAACAAAATAAATCGTAGGTAAATACCTGACTAAAAAACATAATGTTTCTGCTTCTCCATATGGTGCCCTTCGGTTGGTGACGTAATACGGGCAGCGTGTATTTATAAAAAAGGTGCTCCAAAATCAATATTAGACAGCCTACAATCATTCCCACTCCAAGAAGAATAAACACGCCTGCCACCGCAGCCACACCTGTAATAAAAAGGGTTGTAAATTTGTTGTATCCTGATTACAAATTGGTTGTATATTGTCATACTTTGACTGTCATTTTTATTGTGACAAAACATTGTAGGCGTATAAGGGCTGATCCTAAATAATTGGGTAGCATTAATTATTGAGAAAACGAACCACTAACTAAATTCAAGTGTATTGTAACTCTAACTTCAATAAAATGATAAGTTCTACAAATAGGTAATAAAATGGTATATTTATACACATAAGCATTCACGCAACTGTAAAATGTTGTTAAATTTAACGGAAAGCTCTAACACTTGCGCACTGTTACTTAATACTTTATGCAAATTCATGCAAACAGACTATTTGCATAATTTGTAGTACAGCAGGTTTAAAATATTCAAAATTATTTCTATGAAAAACGTTTTTTTTAAATTAGATTTTCCAAAATCAAACATAAATGGTGACTCAATGAATTTTAGCAGCTCAGCGTTAGTAAAAATTACTGATGCGCCATTTATATGCCAGATTACTCAATTATATTGTGGAACTTACGTTCATTCACGTTTATGTATGAATGTATGTATGTATTTATGTATGTATGTATATATGTTGTATGTATGTATGTATATAACAATTATTTTCTTTTCATTATTTTTATACCAATAACTTTTTTAATTACACATTTTCCTGCCTACCGTAAGCTCTCACCATCACCCAGGGTTGACTGGCAGAGAATGCCATTAGGCATTAAGTCTTACCCTGTAACCCTTATTTTAAGGTGATACAAATAAATAAATAAATAAATATTAGGAAAAAATAATAATAAGATACTCGTTAAGCGATTCAATATTTATGTGCAATTCACACGGTAGGAAGAAAAATGTGGTTTAATAGGTCCCTAAGTAAATAAATAATAGGATTTCCCTGGTTGTAAGTTAAATAAACAAATACAAACGACCGTTTAATCTCCTAAATTTAATGACCACAAATGACAACATGATGAATAAAAGTTTAATCCATACATTTTTTCACAAATGAAAAATGGTGCAACGGGCGGACGCTAAATTAATTTCACTAATTTCTCCAATTTAAAGGTACAAAAAGTATGTAAATGAAGTAATCGTAGGAGATTTTTTTCCATCCCGTATTACTTTTAATTTTCTTGTCGTCCTTTCTCAACTTTATCCTAAATAAGAGGTAAACACACTTTACGTGCCATCTCATTTTTTCAGCGATAAATCCCATGTTTAATCTTTTAGGTCGGCTGGTGGTAATACCTCTCCCTCCATCGCGCATCCCGGAGGGTTGGATTAACGCGAGGGTGGCGATAAATTCTAATGAAATTTCCGGCAGAGACGAAACAGCTGACGATGTAGATATATGCAATTTGCATTAGGATAGTGACATAAACCTATTTTTCTGCGATGACAGAATTTATCATGTTGATTATTCATTGCGCTCAAGTCGCCGTATTTTGTAAGTGTAACATCGTCCGGTAGTAAAAAAAAGAAGGTATGGGTTTTATATTAAGATACTTACCAAGAGGTTTAGGTTGAATACCGTAGTCTGGGCTAAGCTTAAAACAGGGTAAAGCACCATACCATTTTTCGGTTAAAATGTCCATGTATCCATTTGATGAATATTTCGCTATAACAGCAGATATACTGTCCTAAAACAAAAAACAAATACTGATTTATACCAACATTCAAACGGTGAGCATGAGATAAGTGAACGTATTTATTCACGTCACAGCCGCGAATGATAAAACACCAAAAACAATAACGTTACATCTGCGACCCATTAGTCTGCCCCCAGTTAAGCGTTGAAAAAAATTCTGCGAGCGTAATATCAACTTTGAAACAAAAGAGCGATGGAAATCTCTTCTTCATACTTTGAGTTATGTCTTTGGCCTGAGGAAGTAAGTTTCTGAAGGTATGTCGAGCCACGTCAAGATAAATTGACGTACAATCGACTAAGTATAAGCTACATGACACCCGACAATCGATCACACCATTAGCAACCTTGTGTGCGTCATCCATCAATCAGCGCTAAGATCCAAAGTCGCTTGCCGTCACTCAATCTCGCTATCTACGTCCTTTTCCATGCAAATACGAGTAAATATATAACTAATAGGAATATTTTACTTCCAACATCTCCATTAGCTTGCCGCGACCTTCACTTATTTAGGTAGGTACTTCCACATAAAATGAGAGTAAATTCAGGAACAACGAACTTTACGAGAACATACCTGCGGAGCTTTTTATTACCTTCAGTGGAAATCCTTTGGCCATTCCGATTGCGTAAGTGTCCTTAGTCAGAGCGTGGTCACCGACTCTTTGAAGTTTACAGCCGTGATCGGTGGCTCGGTAATAATCTAAAACTGGGGTGTCTGCTATCAATAAATCCAATGTACCGTTTCTAAAACAGTTTCAGAAATTAATATATTATGTTTTTGACATCTCATTCAGATGCAAGGAGAGTACTGTCTTAGAAATTCTTAATATTTAATTATTTTTACAAACCTTAGCCTTTGAATTCCTTCTTCTATATCCTGAAGGGCGTTACGGCGCATATGTTGAGCTAATTGTGGATTATTCCGTAACACGTAGTATTCCGCCACCGAAGATCTGGGAGTGCCCACACGTAAAGATAGCCACTGAAATACGCGATACACATTAATTTCATCAACAACCTTCTAATAAAACAAACGAGATATAATACAATGATAACATACTTACATTACTCCTTCCTTGATAGTCGTCTACAGCATTATGAAAAAATAATCCAGCTATAAGAGCGGCGATGTTGGCAGTATAACTGGCAACAAATATCACAGAAAAGCCTCCCCAAACATTTATGAGGAATTTATTAGGCCAGCTTTTGGGCGCTTTGAAAGCTACTAAATGTCCACACAATAAACCCCACATCACCCATAGAGCACTCGATATACTGAAGTTCTTTGATCTTTGACGACCCCATGGATTCAGCCCGAATGGTGACAGCCATTCATATATTGCTA
Source organism: Pyrgus malvae (assembly GCA_911387765.1). Classification (NCBI taxonomy): domain Eukaryota; kingdom Metazoa; phylum Arthropoda; class Insecta; order Lepidoptera; family Hesperiidae; genus Pyrgus; species Pyrgus malvae. Next base: position 17,471,171 of record OU426951.1, on the reverse strand, counting down.
CAGCGATGGCAGTAACATTGAGAGAAGTAAATATTGCAATCCATAGCTCAGGCGAAAATGGTAAGAGAAAAGCCAGTAGTGGAATGTCAGGCCTTTGATTTGGAGCTGCTAATATTGAAACTCCGCTAAAAAAATATGGTTGACTAAAGTCAATTACTTCGGCTCTTGCTGTCGATACGCTTAAGGCTGCGAAAGACATATGGGCGGCTCCGGAAACTAAATCCCCAATAATACCATTCCATTTCTCAGGATCTTCATGTGGATTGTCATCAACTATGTATGTACTATCTTTATCTGCATCTAAGCCTTCGTATCCATTATAATAACGCGAACGATAGCTGTGTTGATTCAAAGAAAGTTCATTAACGTTTTTACTTTCGAAGAATCTACGAAATGGTTTTACGAGTTTTCTCGATCCATATAGGCCGTCTTCAACAATGTATAAATGAAAATCGAACTCCAACTCTTGAGCAATGTTTTCGAGTAAATCCATGGCTAGTCCGTAACAACAATGAGAAACCATTTTAAATGAAGTTGTAGGTTTGGAGGTAGGGAAGAAGAAATTGTCTGTATCCTGATCACTTTCTCTCTCCAGTTCATTAAAGACTAGGGTAAGATTATCTCGATCTGATGTTCGAGGTCGGTGGCATAATAGTCCCCTCAAACACTGTCCATCTTCGTCGAGTTCTCCTTCCATGACGAACGGAGGAGCGAGAGCTGTAACTATGCGAAATATGGTGCGGGCACCGGCTGATTGACCGTGGGCGACCAGACGACCGCCAGGCCAAACAATAGTTTGAAGCCTAACACTCCGGCCTCTCACAAGTCCTACTTGCCTCCAAATATTGCCACCACTAGCAGCGGCCACCAGGTTAAAGAAAGTAAATGTAGCGGTAAGAGCTTTTTCTGGACGTTCCGAACCTCCAGCTAGTGATGCTGCGGTGGATGTACGCATTTCTCTGTAATTGAAACCATATGAAAATTTATATTTATTAAATTAAAGCCTTAACATTATATAACATAATTTCATCGAGTAATTAAGAAAATGCTTGATATCTAGGGACCCATAAATTAGACCGAGTTCAGACTTGGTGAAGATAAGAACGTAAGTTGAAATAAATGGTACTCAGGTCCGGATTTTACCGCGTTTATGCCTGTAAATCTTGCAGCTTATTACGTTTACGCGTAAGATATGTGTTATCTGAAACGGTTTATTGAATACTTTACATGTTTTGTATTTTCACGTAATCAATTTTAAAAGATAAAGTATTACCATCATTTTAGGTGCTATTATAGGCCCTATTGATCTTAATATTGGGTTCATTTTTTTCATATTTTAACCAAGAATTTGCTTGTTAAAATGACATCAAAGCGACTTTTAAACTATTTTTAAATTTACAACAGACATTATAAATATTTTAATGTTTCATGTTACGTAAAGGAAAACACGTTATTTTATAAAAGCTTATAATTGATTAGTGTAATCGATCATTACCTAATGTCGGGTTACCACGTAATTGAATATATGAATGAAAAATATTTTTTGATTAGTTGTGATACGATTGTTGATAGATATTTCAGCCAGCCATAAAGCTTCCGACACTTTAACTACTTATTATCAGTAGTAACTCATGAAACGCTAGTGCGTTCTAGATAATTTAGTGCTATAATTTGCTTGCTTTCTTACAGCTTTAGACTTATATATTAAAGTGAAAGAGAACATGCAAGCAATTATGTGTATGCCATAATTTTGTCATTGCTACTACTTACTCGAAGCACTCGATGTGGGTACAGAAATACGAGTACATACATTTGGTGTATCTACAATGTTGCTTGTTGCTCTGCACGCATTTGTCACACTCATTGATAATTTCAGAGAATTTTGAATGAAATGAATTCATTCAATCGTAATTAATTATTAAATAATGTGGAACAGCATTAATTTAGTCTGAGATGCATACCGGGGTTTAAGCTGGAGATCCCCATGTCTGATATCTGTGTTTTACGTACTTTACAATGACTACTCTATTTAAAAAATTTGTTGCGTATTAGCTATTGAGAAAAATTTCACGATTTACCTAAGACATTTCAATCGTTTTAAGGATACTCGGGTAACAAAGCCATACAAGAACAAGATGTCGCCAAAACTTCTTTGAAGTTTCATCGCACGTGTAAGATTAAGAATATGCAAACAATTACTCGTTTCAGGTTAGAATATTTGGTATTATAATACGTGTATTAGTACCTGAAATTACACGTTGAAGTTCTGAAACAAAGTTAATAAACATTTCTATCCGTAGATTTGTACTGTGTCTTTTTTATCTATAGGTATTTTAATATTGCACATGGATATTATATTCAGATAAAAACAAGATTTTTTTAAACTTTAAATAAATCATTAAATTTGTAGACAAAATTCACGCCAAAATGTGGTTTCATTGACTGTTGATAAATAACAGTAAATACGTAAATTGCATACCAGTATTTAAAATTCTTGTAGACAGTGAAGTGTAAACAATGTGATTGATTTTTGGCCCGGTTCCAAACGTCAGAAAAACCGACTACTGCACGTGGATGTAAATATTAATCCCACCAAAACATTCTGTAAAAAACTAGCCAAGTCTCGATGGAGCTGCTTGTTTATCTCTAAAAAGTAATGAAATCTAGAGAAAGTCGTGCCAAGTCTAAGGTTCCTTACTGCGATTTCTTTATTATTATAGTTAACGTTGTGTGACTTGGCCGTTGAACATTCTTTTTGTTTACACGTAATGTTATATCTGTTTTAACTACCTATGTTCATGTACGTACCATGTATGTACCATGTTAAGCGAGATAATAGCCCATACTGGTATTGGTAATTGGACGCTAGTGTCTCATTTTAGGCTGTTGTTGATTGTGCTCACTTCTTTTTGGAGCGTCAAATCGACCACCGATCTAACATAAAATAACACTTGTGTATCCTTCAACGGCCAAGTCACACAACATTAACTATAATAATAAAGAAATCGCAGTAAGGAACCTTAGACTTGGCACGACTTTCTCTAGATTTCATTACTTTTTAGAGATAAACAAGCAGCTCCATCGAGACTTGGCTAGTTTTTTACAGAATGTTTTGGTGGGATTTCACTTCTTTTTGTAGAAACGTGGGCATATTGATTTATTTTATTAGATTTTCTTATTTGACACAGTTTTTTTCTTTTTATTCGAAGTACTGCCTAACTGTAAATTAAACCTAGAAAACTAAGAGTACTAAATAAGTAACAATTAAATAAAGCATTCAATTAAAACTTCTTTCAAATCTAATAATTAAGTAATAATCAGTAATACGTCACTAATCTATACGTTATAATAACAACCTGCTAATTAAGGGCATGCATAAAAAAGGAGTAGGTATTGTAATTGAATATGTTTCATTTTGTAGAAACGACTGGAGAATAGTTTTTACATAATCTGAATTTTCATTATATTTACTAAGTTTTTATGCAACAGAAAACACGATGCCATAAAATTTTCTCGATAGATTTATTATTCAAAATTAGGACAATATTTTCAATTTTTATGTCAAAACGAGTTTGAATGTAAGTATTTATCATTATTTTTTTACAACAAGCTAATATTATTATAAAGCTTTCTATGCAAACAGTTTTCTATGTTTTGTTTTAGTTTTTTAACGAAAAATGTTTTTCGATTTGGTGCTTACGACATTCAAAATAAGATGATGCTTTCTTTTCCTCGCGAGCGCTGAAGTAACGCATGCTATCACTCTCTTCTCTTCGCCACTCCCATCCCATCCCACCATGAATCATGATACCACCCGTGACCACTGTCAACGATGGACGCGTACTTTTTACTTACTTATGCCCGAATCGCCCGCGAAATACGAAAATTTCAAATTTTATTTCATTTTGTTTAGTTTTTGAAAATATATTTTGTTTCTTAGTAAGTAAGTATTAGGTATAAGTTATTATTTTTAGTAAGAATTAGGTAATTTTAAAGTTTAGAAAATGGTAAATAAAAGTAAAAATAAATTATCAAAACGGAAATATTTACAATTCAAACGACAGCAAATAGCTTATATGAACGAAGAAAAAAGGTAAGTAGAACTCTTGCACTTGTATATTTAGTTAGAAACAATACCCGATATATTGATTACATCGATAATCGATTTACAATAATTTTATTCGTAATATATTTTATTTTAGGCTAGCTGTCTATTTATGAGCAAAGAATATTTAGGTTACTCGGTAGTCACACTTGGTCCTTATTTCACGATCTGGAAAGAAGCGTCTGTAGTCAAGTTTTTGAAGTCTTGTTTCACTCACGTTTGCAATACGACTCAGGTTCGATCCCCAGCGTAGCATATGTTTTTTATATTATATAAATTTATGCTTTTTTTTACTTTGTTAAAATTACAAATATTTTTTACAATAAAAAAGCTTATAAAAAGACAGACTGAAAACATAAATATTTGAAATTCTTACGGCCGAAAAAAGTCTACATGAACAAAAGAAAAGTACGTATAACGTAAGTAACCTAGGTACAAAGCTATGATTCATTATATACTTTAGGTGTTTATTTTTTTACACCGTAATCAATTTTGTTTCATAAATAAAAACCTACAATAACACTGCCCCTATCTATATCGACTCAGTCGATAGACTGACGACAACGAGAAATCCTTACGTAATGTGTAGCCATACTGATCCTTTATTTCACTTATTGTAAAGTAGTGAGCGTAGCTCGTAATAAAATCTCGTGCATTACGTAGAAATGTCCTGGGTTCGATTCCCACTTGTATAGTTTTTGTAAAATTAGTCCTCAACCACAAATATATTTTTTACAGTGAAAACGTTTTTCCGTTTCTGATTCATTAAAAAAGTGAACAAAATTGTGAATTTATTTTAAGTATCGATTTTTTTACTCTACTTATAATTTTACATATGAGCTGCGGCCCACTGTACAATCGTAGAACAGTCGAAGCTGTACATTCGTATTTTTTGCAATGTTTAAGTACTGTAGGTACTAAGTACTTATAATAAATATCAGCAAAGGTGACGAATTACTAATTTTTTTTAATTTATCTTTGTCTATCTATGTGTATATCTGTTTGCCTGTGCGCGCATCACGCAAAAGCTACTAAACCGATTTATTGAAATTTGGTGTGCAGCTTCATAATTAGCCGGGTCAACATTTAGGATTTTATTTATACCGGGAAAGTGTAAGGATAATAAAACAACTGCCACAAATCTGAAATCCACATGGACGAAATCGCGGGCAGAAGTCAAGTCTCCGCGTTGCTGATATATTATACGTATTTGTTCAAAACTTTGTTACTAAATGACATTGTTGCAAGACAGTTATTTGAGCTTCTTCGTCGTATCAGAGCTTCTTCGTTGTTCCGCTAGGTGACGCTGTCTCGTAATTTAGAAATCAACTTATTTTTACTTAAAGTCACCGATAGATGGCGAATCTCCGCAAGGGGAGCATGACCCCGCCGCAGGGTAGAAAGACAGTTAATTGAGCTTCTTCGTTGTATCAGAGCTTCTTCGTTGTTCCGCTAGGTGACGCTGGCTCGTAATTTAGAAATAAACTTATTTTTACTTAAAGTCACCGATAGATGGCGAATCCCCGCAAGGGGAGCATGACCCCGCCGCAGGGTAGAGGCGTGGCTTGTGATTAGGTATTTCGCATTGATGCATGCCCTAAACCTTAGCAAACCTCACGAAATAATAAGCGAAATCAACAAAATGCAAATAATCCCTCCTAATCCATAGCAAACGTTTTCAAGCGCAGTAGAAGAATGTCGTAAACGAGTCGACTGTAACGCGGCCGCAAGCGCGTTTTAATATACAGTCAGCGCCATCTAGCGACCTCACTATCACCGCCACTCTTAGTCCAATGCATTATATTTTGACCAAATGAGCGAAATTAAAAGTTTAGTGTAATTTGTTTATTTAATTTACCTATGTAATGTTCGAGTAGAATAAAGTTAATCGTTCGACTGTTTCTTCTTGTATACTTGTAAGCATAAGTATAAAAGCCAATCTTGTCTTATCCAGAGTTTTCCTTTAATTTTATTTATATGCGTATTAAAAGCAGAAGGGGAGGCATTCGCCCAGCATTGGGACGCAATAGGCTAGATTAAATTAGATATTAATAAAAAAAACTCAAAGAAAATAATACTGAACCTACTCAATCTATACAAACTATAAACATACCGTTAACTCTTTATCTTTATTATTAGACAAGTGTTAATTATAATTAATATTAATAATTACATAATAAAATCAATGAACTTTCTACCAAAGGAATTACCTACTGTTCTGCCTCCTGGAGGACTCGAGGAGAGGGGGTTGAGGTTCGAAAAAACTTCGGGTCACTTATTCTCGGAGTCGAAGAAAGGATGTGACTTCGAGCCCCATTTATTTGAGATTGCTTTAAAAATTTTCATACACTGGGTCTTATATACAAGTTTGACAATCCACCCTTCAAACAAATAACAATGTTGATAATTATGAAAGACCTCTATAAAAATTTCGTCAATAAAATTAAAGCTTTCTTGGTCGAATGGTTACGAAAGCCGACTACGGAGCTGGAGACCCGGGTTCAAATCTCAAGTAGGCAAGCTGCAATTTTTATTTTTTGTGACAATTTTTTTTTTATTGGGAGCTAGGTATTTCAAAAGGATTTGTAAAGTAACACTAAGTCAATGAATGTTTTGCTTAAAAATAAACCAAGTAAATAAATTGTTTTATTCCGAGCAACGCTCGGGCGTCCAGGTACTATCTAACTAAATAAACTGACAATCCACCCTTCAAACAAATGACAATGTCGATAATTATGAAAGACCTCTATAAAAATTTCGTTAATGGAATTAAGGCTTTCTTGGTCGAATGGTTACGAAAACCGACTGCCGAGCTAAAGACGCGGGTTCAAATCTCAAGTAGGCAAGTTGCATTTTTATTTTTTGTGACATTTTTTTAAATTGGGAGCTAGGTATTTCAAAAGGATTTGTAAAGTAACACTAAGTCAATGAATGTTTTGCTTAAAAATAAACCAAGTAAATAAATTGCTTTATTCCGAGCAACGCTGGACGCCCCCAGGTACTATCTAACTAAATAAACAAAATTTTGCTTTCGCTTAACTTCGGAACTAAATGACCTACAGACTTGAAATTTTGGATTTTAAGTATGTGATTATAGTTTACTTGATGATGAAAATTTCAGCGCTCTGGTCTTATCCAGAGGTTCTCAAATAGGGGCCTGAAAATGCGGCGAAATGGTTCCAGTAAAGGATGGACTAAGAGTACTAAATAATCCTAGTTATCCTAGTTTTTATAGTTTTCCCTTTATGTAGCCATTAAACTCTAACTCTGTACCAAATTTCAGCTCTCTAAGTTTATGGGAAGTACTAGTTCTATTTTGATTTTATGAGTGAGGTGAGTGTCGTAAATGCGACGAAAAATGCGAAACTTTGCTTTCCCTTAACTTCGGTACTAAATGACTTACAGACTTGAAATTTTGGATTTTAAGTATGTGATTATAGCTTACTGGATGATGAAAATTTCAGCGCTCTGGTCTTATCCAAAGGTTCTCTAATAGGGGCCTGAAAATGCGGCGAAATGGTTCCAGTAAAGGATGGACCAAGAGTACTAAATAATCCTAGTTATCCTAGTTTTTATAGTTTTCCCTTTATGTGGCCATTAAACCCTAACTCTATACCAAATTTCAACTCTCTGAGTTTATGGGAAGTACTAGTTCTATTTTGATTTTATGAGTGAGGTGAGTGTCGTAAATGCGAACGAAAATGCGAAACTTTGCTTTCGCTTAACAGCGGAACTAAATGACCTACAGACTTGAAATTTTGGATTTTAAGTATGTGTTTATAGCTTACTGGATGATGAAAATTTCAGCTCTCTGGTCTTATCCAGAGGTTCTCTAATAGGGGCCTGAAAATGTGGCGAAATGGTTCCAGTAAAGGATGGACCAAGAGTACTAAATAATCCTAGTTATCCTAGTTTTTATAGTTTTCCCTTTATGTGGCCATTAAACCCTAACTCTGTATCAAATTTCAGCTCTCTGGGTTTATGGGAAGTACTAGTTCTATTTTGATGATCCATGAGTGAGTGAGTGTCGTAAATGCGAAACTTTGCTTTCGCTTAGCTTCGGAACTAAATAACCTACAGACTTGAAATTTTGTATTTTAAGTATGTGATTATAGCTTACTGGATGATGAAAATTTCAGCGCTCTGGTCTTATCCAGAGGTTCTCAAATAGGGGCCTGAAAATGCGGCGAAATGGTTCCAGTAAAGGATGGTACGGCAGTGTTTGCTTTGCGCTCGACTTGGCGGGGCACTGACGTGCCATCCAGATGTAAGTTACTGTTTGCTTTGAAATGTAAGTGCTGAATACTTACGTGGTGATGTTTAAGTGATTTAATAAAATTTGGGTCATCTATACTAATATTATAAAGAGGAAAGATTTGTATTTTTGTATGTTTGTAATGAATAAACTCAAAACTACTGTTCCGATTTCAAAACTTCTTTGACCATTAGAAAGCTACATTCAGCCTGAGTCAAAGGCTACTATTTGCGGGTAATATATATTAGCGGGTATAAACGGGTAATAGAGTCAACGCGGTTGAAGCAAATGGCTAAATGCCTATGATTTTAATATAGCAATGAAGCCCGGAATATCACATAGGCTATTTTTTATTCCTACGGGGATGGGACAATTAAACGGGTCCACGCAGGCGAAGCCGCTGACGGAAGGCTATATTTAATAATTAACATTATACAAATTATAATGTATAAAGTTATCATCACATCAGAATAGCATATAGAATAATATATAGGCTACAATATATAGAGATATCGTGTGAATTATCCAAAATATGACGATAAGAATCAAGTAAGTATGAAAAAATCTACCATCTGCGAGCTCTTCTGGCGTGCACTGCCAAAACCGCTAGAGTTACACATAGTAATGTACGATGGAAATGTTTATCTTAAATAGTCCTACAAAAAAGCCGGTCCAGCGGCACTTCAGAAGGGACTTCACTTTATGCTAATGATCCTCTCTAACGCGGGTGAAACCGCGGGGCACATCTAGTTTTATTAATAATGCAGTTTGCATTAATTTTTTTAAATAATTGATTGTAGTCATAAAGAACGATCCATAATTGCTTAAGTTGAAGGCAAGATTCAGTTTTCAGGCTTACGTGTCTGCGCTATTAATTCAATTAAATAAGCTGTAAATTATTTTATTTTTGTAACAAACACCATTTTTTGTAATAAAAATATGGGCTACAAAATATGGGAATAAAATACAATTCATAACGGATTGTGTGATCATGTTTTACGATGACTAACGTAAAAGTGGCACTGGGTGTTGAAAAATCTTGACGTGTAGCGTAATAAAAGGAGGTGATTACGAACGAAGGACGGATTAAATACGAGTAGCAACTTGAAGGGTAAATGTGTAAGTGATCACCGGGCTGACCTATATGCTCGGCCATCTGCCTTATGCCAGTCAAAGGTCACTGATCATTCCGCTGACTCAGCGTGCAGTTTGGAAAAATGCCAAAAGTATTCTTCTAACTAACGATCGATATAAGTGTAATCCACTATAAATATTTTAATAAGCCTACATATTTTCTCTGTTTCTTTGATACAAAATGATGCCGATGAGCTAGAAATACATGATTTTAGACTATATTTCGATTGCTATATTTTGAACAAAGCCTTCTCTTTAAGGGATTTTGATCATTTTCACGAGTGGCTAAGCTGTGAATAAAAACGTAAATACAATTTCAACAAAACATAATGTATCCACAATCTTTACCCTTAGAAAACCCGCATTTTTATTCTATGCTATGACTGCTGATTTTTATTATATGCTGATGTTGTGTATGATTTTCTACGGTGGTTAATATTAAAAGTGACATTGGTCATAGTTAAAGTTTTGATGAATGGCGCAATAAAAGGAATTGATTACGAACGAAGGAAGGATTAAATAACAACTCTGAGGGGAGAGTGTAAGTGATCACCGGCTTGACCTATATAGTAATAGTAAGTGTAGCCCTCTTTCGTAGTAAAAGTAGTCCTTATTCGAAACGAACTAAAAGCCACTATTTGGCTAAAAGCAGTAGTCAATGGTCACTAATCATTCCGTTGAGTTTGGAAAGTCGCCAGAAATTTGTTTCCGTCTGTCGATCGATATTGGAAATAATTTGATGTAATCCATACTAATATTATAAATGTCAAAGGGTGTTTGTTTATTCTTTTAACATCACAACGGCACTGACCTTATTTTTTTAATAGGTAGTTTTGGGGTGGGAGAGTGCAATAGATTACTTCTTACAGATCGATTTAGTGCGGTACAAGCCAACACGGATTCGAAAAACGTACTTCAAATGTCAAAAACTTGACGTTTTGCGGCTACACACGCTTCAAAAAACAACTAAAAGACGCGCGAAGGCGTCAAAAAAATATCAGCGATAATCAACTTAAATATAAACTGAAAAATACGACTCTTCCTGACATCTATTGGAGGATTCGTTCGTGAGACGTTCACAGAAAATGACAATGTCGATTTGAAAAAGCTCCATAAAAATTTCGTTCATTAAATTAAAGCTTCCTTGGTCGAATGGTTACGTGGGCTGACTGCGGAACTAGAGACCCGGGTTCAAACCTCATTCAAAACCATATTGTGTTTATTTTTATTGTTTTGTGAAAAAAATATTTTATTGGGCGCTATTTCAGATGGCGTTGTTCAGTAACACTAAGCAAATAAGTGTTTAGTTTGAAACTAAACTAGGAATGTAAATTATTTTTATCCGAGCAACGCTTGGTTATCCAGGTACTATTAAAAAAGGTCCAGGTACTATTAATTGAATATTTTTATCCGAGCAACGATCGGTCGTCCAGTAACTATTAATAAAGCACTAATCAGTGTATAAATACGAGTAGTGAGTATACAGTAAACATTTGTTGTTCGATTTGCGGTCTAATTCCAAGTGACCGCGACATCAGCTACTGCACTTAGATTACAAATGTAATGTAAGTAACTATTCGTTAAATTAATAAAACGTGACAATTATGTGTTTTATAAGAATGACTGTGTAATTGGATAGATTCGATGCGTAAAAAAGCATTTTTTGCAAAAACAAAAAAAACCGAAACCGATTAATCGAATAAATATTAAATCTTAATTTACTCGTATACATATATTTCTTGTGGCAAATACCATCTCTCACTTATGCATCCCAAACATGGATTTTCAACAAGCGGACCAGGAACAAAATAATAACTACCCAACGAGCCATGGAGCGCAGCATACTAAATTTAAAATTGAGACACAAAAAAAGAAGCACTGATATAAGAAAAACAACAAATATGATTGATGCTCTAGGACACTGCAAAAAATTAAAATGGAAATGGACAGGTCATGTTGCACGTATGGGCGAAGACAGATGGGCGAGAAAAATAACTACGTGGAAAGGACCTGTAGGTAAGAGAAAGAGAGGCAGACCAGCAGAGAGATGGCTAGATGAGATTTTGAAAGTAGCGGGAAAGGACTGGATTGACAAAGCGACGGATAGAATTATGTGGAGAAAAATGGAGGAGGCCTTTACTCTACAGAGAGGTCCTTAATATAATAAATATATGAAATTCATTACAATACAATTATAATAGTAAATATAGTAAATTATATAATTGAATAATTAAATTAAGAAATTAAATGTACTAATGTAAAAAAAATATGTATATATATATCATAATCATATATACATATATATTATATTATATGTGTATATATGATATATACATATATATATTATTCAGGATATTAAAGTAATTATAATGTCAAGATATAAAATGCATGCTACATAAATGTATTATTATTGTAATAATTTAGAATCAATTCAAGTGCAAACGAATTTTTATTAAGGAAATAAAAAGGCTTTATTATTATTATTATTATACATATATTTCTTGTATTCGGGTGTATGTCACTGAACTCCTCATAAACGACTGGAGGGATTATGATAAAAAAATGGTGTGTGTGCAAGGAGATTTTAGAATAGTTTAGATTCACAACTTAGTCCACGGGAATATTTTTTTTAATTTATTTTTATTAATAAGTACTTTTCCCATATAAATTGTTCCTCCGCCTGTCAAACTTTTGTATCTGGTGCTATGTCCTTCTAAACTTCCACACAGTCAGAATAACAGGACAGTTCGTATGTGCACATGGGCCCGCCCGTTCTGGGGCGCCACGCATGGATTACACCGGTGCGTTCCACTGGAGATCTTAGAGTCCCTTGCGTAGAGGAAGGTCACGAGGGAGTTTAGTGCGCTACAAATCCCACATAACCTGGTATCCTCTCCCAAGGTGCCGGGTACCTGTGGATGGTTTCCCGCCATTACTTTGACGACCTGTGTGGCGCAATGGTTACCATGCCGGACTGCCAATCGGAGGGTCCCGGGTTCGATTCCCGGCGAAACAGAAATTTGAATGATGAGTTTAAATTTCTGTTCTCGGTCTGGGTGTGTGTGTTTCTGTCTTTGTGTGTCCACGGTACCCAAGATACAGAGTATATCTACCCTACTGTGGGGCTATGAGTGTGAAACGTTATTTATTTATTTATTTATTACAAAAAAAGGACAGTTCGTAAGTAATTATTTGTTTAAATTTTTGTTTACATTGTAACATGAAATCTCTTAAAAAAATAATTGTGCTACAAGGAAATAAAAATACTATACTCAATACTTAAATAATTTAACAATGATTAAAAATTACATATATATTAAGTTAAGTACCGACGATCGAGCGTTGCTCGGATAAAAACGATTTATTTTCTTGGTTTAATTTCAAACCAAGCACTCATTTGTGTTATTAACAATGCCATCTGAAATAGCTCTCAATAAAAAAATATTTTCACAAAAAAAATAAAAAATTAACGCAATATGGTTTTGATTGAGGTATGAACCCAAGACCTATCATCAAAACTTAAATTTTGAAAAAACTGAGCAATTTGTTTTATATCTGGTACACAATATATTATTATTATTATTACAATAATTGTAAGCTATTTTAGTTTACAATCGCTGTATAGCAATGTCATCAGATATATTCTACAAAGTAAAATATTGGTCTAAAGATGTATTGTATGATTATGTTTTACGACAAGCTATGTAAAAGTGGCACTGGGTGTAGTAAAAAGACACGAATGGCGTCATGAAAAGTAGATGATTGCGGAAAACTGATCACTAACCTGACCTACATACTTGTCCTGGATTGCAACATACTAAAATACATTATCAGGTCACTGATATTCCGCTGACTGAGCGTGGAAAGATGGCAAAATTTTACTTTCGTCTGTTAATTTATTATTACTTAATTAAAAAATAGACTTAAACTTTCACCGATACAAACAATGATGTTAAAGTAGTCTAGGCGATTTTAGAATAGTGCTTCTTGATAATAGGCATGATGACACTAAGTATTAAAGAATCAGAGAATAAACGGTTTTATAGAAAATTATATGCTAAAGAAGTTCTAAAATATGATCCCGTTTTAATATAAACATTAAGATTAATAAGATTTTCAATAAAATAAAAGTATTAAATACAGCAATCGGCCATGTTGTCTGAAACGCCAATCAAAAGGAATGACGTCACGTCTCAGTTAATGTCATCGTGTTGCTTGAAGTTTGACGAATAAGCCGACGCCATGACACATACGAGCGTTTTCGCGCTTAATTCAAATTACATAGCAGAAAATACATTAATTTACATTAAAAGTTGAGTTTATTGCTGAAATAATTTTTTTTCGAAACTAGGAGACGTGTACCTATAATAAGGAAAGTTATTTGAAAATCTGTCATCATGCCCATTGTAGCTCGCTTTCGTCTGTTAATTTATTATTACCTAATTAAATAAATTAAATTTTTAACAAAAAAATAGAACCGACTTCAAACGGTAAAAAATAAAATTGTTCAGTACCTACTTCTTCTTGCTTATGGTAATGACTCTTAAAACTATTTTTGAAGTCGGGCCCTTAGCAAATGTCGTACTATTCGTTCTAAATTAGCACCGACATCGACAGTACAGAGAGTGGGACAGTACCTACTTCTTCTTGCTTATGGTAATGACTGTTAAAACTATATTGGAGTCGGTGCCCATTCAGAACAAAAGGTACACTATATTTACTAAGACAGGACATTTCACTAAGGGCCCGACTTCAAAAATAGTTTTAAGAGTCATTACCATAAGCAAGAAGAAGTAGGTACTGAACAATTTTATTTTTTACCGTTTGAAGTCGGTTCTATTTTTTTGTTAAAAATTTAACTTATTTCACTCTTTTTAGTAATTTTGATAATTCTGTATGTATTAGCATAATTGGAAAAAATTTCACTTAACTTCTAAACTTTAAACAGATTTACCTTTTATAATCATGTTTATCTAATAGCCTGAAAGAATACTACTATCAATCCACCTGAACGTATAAATTAAAGAAAGAATTTGCTCTCGGCTCCTAACCGTTGAGGAGTTGTACCTTCAATCATCAGCTAAGCAACAGCAGGTTTTAATTACTAGACATAAATATTTGTATTATGTTAAAAATATGACTAAAAGAATGTGTGTGCCTATTAAGTTTCAGTGTTTCCCTCGATTTCCCTAATATCACATCATCAGATTTTGACATGGTGACAGTTGGACCACCTCAGGAATGTAAGATTTCGAACAAAAAAACCTTTATTGAAAGAATTTGCTCTCAACTCCTAACCGTCGTAGTACCTTCCATCATCAGTTCAGCAACATGATATGACGATAATTATACACAAATGTCTGTTTTGCTTTTGTAAAAATATGAAAAACATTTGTTGTACTATAAAATTTGAATGTTCCCTTCGATTTCTCTGAGATCCTCTCATCAGACTTTGACTTGGTGACAGTTGGACCACCTCGGGAACGTAAGATTTCGAATAAAAAAACTATTTATTGAAAGAATTTGCTCTCAACTCCTCACTGTCGCAGTACCTTCCATCATCAGCTCAGCAACATGAGATGATGATTTCTATGCGTAAATATTTCTTATGCTTCAGAAACTATAAGAAAATCAATGTGTGTGCCTATAAAATTTGAGAGTTCCCCTCGATTTCCCTGGGATCCCATCATCAGATCCTGATTTGGTAACAATGGGACCACCTCGGGAGTATAAGCTAACGAACAAAAAAAGAATTTTGAAAATCGGTCCACAAACGGCGGAGTAATCGGTGAACATATATAAAAAAAAATACATACAGCCGAATACAGTACCTCCTTCTTTTGGAAGTCGGTAAAAATAGACTCAAACTTTCACCGATACAAACAATGATGTTAACTTTAACATCATTGTTTGTATCGGTCTAGGCGATTTTAGTACTACCTACTTGATAATTATAGCTCGCCTCGTGGTAATTGCTTAAGTTTTTTGATGTAAGAAATCGAGCGAAAAAGGTATCGATCGGAGCGTCGCTTTGAAGTTTACACTAGTAAGCTTCTGTGATTATTTTAGGATACACATTGTAAGTGATGTACACAATCAAGCAATATTTGTAATCATAAAGACAGTGATATTGCCTATCTTTTTACAACCACGTTACATTCTGTGTTACCAAGCGCAGTTAAGATAGATTGACTGCTTTGTATCGATTTATGCAAGAGTTAGTTCTGTGGTATAGATAACTATTTTATATATAGTCCAATATAGCTTTTAATAATATAATCGGCGCAGTGATCTAGGTAGTGCACAGTGATTTTCAGGAAAGTTAATGGAGTGAAAGACATAAGGGAGATGAACATCTTGCTCGGCAAGTTTATAGATAATGAAACGGTGAAACTTACAGACGAACATGATTCTGCTGGAATTATGGTCTTAAAGACCGCGTCAAATTAAGCCGTTTTTACCAAGAACATTTCATCATTAGCTGTAACTTTAAACATATTTAAGTCACTAAATCATGATATTCTTTAGAATATGTACAATTACTTATGTTATTGAAACACGAATAAATAATCTGAAATAAGGGAAATAATTAAGAATAATTTATTAATTAATTCTTTACATTTACTTTTTACCTAACTTTATAACAATGGTGTAGACTTTAGGGCTAAGATGGAGAAAGCAAAACCAACTTGTGCGCGGTAAACGTATATATTATGGAACTGTTACAATGAATTACACATAAAAACACAGAAAATATCGCATGGGAAGGGCGTGCGGAAAATTTTAACTAAAACGACACGAATTACTCACAAGACAACTGTCTGTTATTTTTCTTTGTTGTCATATTTTTAAAATTAAGACGCGTTCCTCGCGCACCCCTCGCATGCCTATTGAAATAAACAAATTACAACCTATACACAATACATAAAACCTTTTTTATCGTTAACACGCCCCACCCCAGTGCTGCTTAGCAGCACTCATCTCCAATTGGTATACGGGCAACGCGTGTAGCTGACCTTGTGAGGAAACCATTCTTGGTGTTAATTTTTATCATACGGACACGTCCGTCCTTTCCAGGGAACACCTCACAAATGATCCCTTTTGGCCATATATTTCGTGGGTTCTCTGGGTCTACGACAAATACTAAATCTCCAACTTGCAAAGGTCTCTGTTCTTGGTTCCATTTCTTTCGTGGTATCATTTCCGGTAATACCTCTCTGACCCATCGTTTCCAAAACATGTCCGTCAACCTTTGCGCAATTCGCCATTGTTTTCGCAGATAAAAGTCTGAATCATTGAATGCGCCTATTTGGGGTAAGTTAGATGAGCTCCCAAGAAGAAAATGGTTGGGAGTCAAAGATTCTGAACTTCCAGGCTCAACGGAAACATGAGACAGAGGCCTACTGTTCACTATATTCTCAACCTCTGACAGCAGTGTCAACAGTGTCTCTTCCTTTGGTGCTCGTTCTTTTAAAACGATTTTCAGCGAAGTTTTGACCGATCTGATTAATCTCTCCCAGGCCCCACCCCAGTGTGGGCTAGCAGGGGGTATAAAAGACCATTTAGTGCCATGGTTTAGTGCCTCATTTGCCAGAGCTTGTTGGTCCAATTCTAAGACAGATTTCTTTAGTTCGGTGTCTGCGCCTCTAAGATTTGTACCATTATCGGAATAAATTTGTACTGGCCAGCCTCGCCTCGCGGCCATCCGTCTCAAGGCCATTATAAAAGAATCCGAAGTAAGCGTAGATACAATTTCAATGTGAACAGCTCTGATTGTCAGGCAAGTAAAGAGTACTCCGTATCTTATCTCATGACGTCTTCCTACAGTTACCTCCATGGGCCCGAAAAGGTCCACTCCACAATAAGAAAATGGCCTTTGATGGTGAGCCATTCTAGCCTGTGGTAAGTCCCCAAGTCTAGGAATCTCTGGTTTGCTTCGCCGTAGTCTACATAGCATACATTTCGAAATAATATTTTTCACCGTAGGTCGCAGTCTAATATACAAGTATTTTTGTTTCAGATTATTTACCACTGTCTCCTGGTACCCATGAGCTGCTTGGATATGGTAATGTCTGACTATCAAGCGTGCCACGTATTCTCGTCCATCTAAAATGGCAGGTCTTTTTATTTCAGGTGACACATCAGCAGCAGCGTCAATTCTTCCGCCGGCACGTAGGACGCCGTGTTCGTCGATATAGGGCGACAAGGTAAGTAATTTACTACAGGTAGGTATAGTTTTCTTATTTTTCAGCAGAGTTATTTCCATTGCAAATGACTGGTGTTGGGAATAACGCAACAATAGATACTCGGCCTTCTCCAAAGTAGTGTCTTCATAATTGTAAGTATTTATTCTCCCTTTAAATTTTCTATTTATTGCTTTCATTCCTTTATCTATAAACGTGATAACTCTGTATGTACTTTTCAGGAGGCGTAACCATGAAGAAAAACGTGTAGGTTCCGGTACTGGTAAGTTATTTTGCTCAATTTGGACTATAGTGACACATTCTAATGTATGTTTTGGTATTTCCTGGCATATGACATCACGTGGCCACTCCTTCTCTTCTTTTCTCAAAAATTCAGGTCCGTGTAACCACTCTTGGGATATAATTGTGCTATCGTAGCTTTCTCTGGTTCCCACGTCGGCAATATTTTTATTTGTAGGCACGTAACGCCAGTCTTCGATACGAGTAAGCTCGTCAATTTCACCCAATCGATTCGCCACGTAAATCTTATAATTTCGAACGTCATTTCGAATCCAGTGTAATACTGTGGTAGAGTCGCACCAGAATATTTTTCGTTCCGCAGTCATTTTGTGCTCCTTAGTTACAGTTTCGGCCAATCGTGCGCCTAAAAGCGCCGCCTGTAGTTCTAAGCGCGGGACAGTTATAACTTTATTTCCAGCGACTCGACTTCTGCTTGATATAAATGCTACACATACACGGCCATCGGCATTTATCCATCTCCAGTAAGCCACAGCGCAAAACGCCTTAGTCGAAGCATCGCAAAATACATGCAGTTGTAAGTTTTTATAACAGTTGTGGTAAGATAGGTTATTTCTTCCACCGACGTCATGCGCAAATATAGGCGGGAATACTACGTCTCGTAGCGGCTTCGTAGCGTTCGTAGCATCGTGTTCCTGTAGGTGCGGCTGTTGGGTAAGTATATTATTTGCCGTCTCTATTGTTTGATGCGCAGCCGCCGCTACATAGTATCTCGGTAAGCGCACATCTTTTACTGACTGTAGTAAACAAATCCATTTTTTCCATTTTTCGTAAATTTCATCCGAAATGCATTCGTCCCAATTTATTTTTAAGCGCCATGTATCTTGTAAAATAATTTTCCCGACAATAGTGATTGGTGACAATAATCCATATACATCGAAGATGGACATCACTACTCTTAAGATCTCTCTCTTAGTGGGCCTTTGTTCCCCGTTCAAAATATTTTTAGGTATTTTTTTGAATGACGTTTCAAACCCCAATGTGTCATCACTTGGATACCAAATTAGTCCTAATGTTCGTTCGCCTTCATATTGCTGTCCGATTTTGAACTTTACGGCTGCATCGCCGAGTGACTCTGTTGGCATGCTGGCGAGCACCGCTAGGCTGTTGCTATTCCAGTTACGTAACTCAAAGTTCCCTTGAGCATGTATGTACATTATTTCTTTTGCTAATTTTATGGCAGTCACTTCGTCTGGTAGGCTGTCTATGTAATCATCCATGTAGTGCTGGGTGTATATGGCCTCAGCTGCAGACGGCATACTCTGTTCAAAGCGACGTGCATTTTTGTTTTTTATAAATTGCGCTATGAAAGGTGAGCAATTAGCTCCAAAAATCAAAGATGTCATCACGTAGGTTTTTAGGCTTGATTCATGTTTATGTGAATTATTTGTCGCGTTGCTTCCGGTCGTTGCATTATTTTCAGGTAGGTCTCGGAAAATAAATCGAAATGCATTTCTGTCTTCTGGGCGAATTTTTACTCGCAAAAACATGTCTTTTATGTCGGCTGCTACGCCAATTCGGTTTTCACGGAAACGTAACATAATGCCAAATAGGGACATAAGTAGGTCCGGCCCTCTTAGTAGGTAGTCGTTTAAAGACAAGCCTTCAACCTTGGATGCGGCATCGAAAACTAATCTGAGTTTTTTCTTGTTTGGGTTCTGAATGCCAAAATGGGGTAAGTACCAAGTCTTAGGAGTAATTTTACACTCTTGTAGCTCTTCTGCGTAATTATTTTTTAACAGGTGCTGTACCCTTTCTTTATACTTTTTTCCATATTCTTGATCTTTTTGAATTTTCCTTTCCACTCCTCTCCATCTAACGAGTGCATTGGCGTATGAGTCGGGCATGACGCTATTTTCATCCTTCCAGGGCAAGCCGACGTGCCACTGGCCATTGACAAGGCGGGCAGTTTTTTCCAGATGGGCCCATGCTCGCTGATCATCAGCATTTTGACGAGGCTTGGCAGAAATTCCCATTGCGTCGATGGAGAGTGTTTCCCTCGATTTCCCTAATATCACATCATCAGATTTTGACATGGTGACAGTTGGACCACCTCAGGAATGTAAGATTTCGAACAAAAAAACCTTTATTGAAAGAATTTGCTCTCAACTCCTAACCGTCGTAGTACCTTCCATCATCAGTTCAGCAACATGATATGACGATAATTATACACAAATGTCTGTTTTGCTTTTGTAAAAATATGAAAAACATTTGTTTTACTATAAAATTTGAATGTTCCCTTCGATTTCTCTGAGATCCTCTCATCAGACTTTGACTTGGTGACAGTTGGACCACCTCGGGAACGTAAGATTTCGAATAAAAAAACTATTTATTGAAAGAATTTGCTCTCAACTCCTCACTGTCGCAGTACCTTCCATCATCAGCTCAGCAACATGAGATGATGATTTCTATGCGTAAATATTTCTTATGCTTCAGAAACTATAAGAAAATCAATGTGTGTGCCTATAAAATTTGAGAGTTCCCCTCGATTTCCCTGGGATCCCATCATCAGATCCTGATTTGGTAACAATGGGACCACCTCGGGAGTATAAGCTAACGAACAAAAAAAGAATTTTGAAAATCGGTCCACAAACGGCGGAGTAATCGGTGAACATATATAAAAAAAAATACATACAGCCGAATACAGTACCTCCTTCTTTTGGAAGTCGGTAAAAATAGACTCAAACTTTCACCGATACAAACAATGATGTTAACTTTAACATCATTGTTTGTATCGGTCTAGGCGATTTTAGTACTACCTACTTGATAATTATAGCTCGCCTCGTGGTAATTGCTTAAGTTTTTTGATGTAAGAAATCGAGCGAAAAAGGTATCGATCGGAGCGTCGCTTTGAAGTTTACACTAGTAAGCTTCTGTGATTATTTTAGGATACACATTGTAAGTGATGTACACAATCAAGCAATATTTGTAATCATAAAGACAGTGATATTGCCTATCTTTTTACAACCACGTTACATTCTGTGTTACCAAGCGCAGTTAAGATAGATTGACTGCTTTGTATCGATTTATGCAAGAGTTAGTTCTGTGGTATAGATAACTATTTTATATATAGTCCAATATAGCTTTTAATAATATAATCGGCGCAGTGATCTAGGTAGTGCACAGTGATTTTCAGGAAAGTTAATGGAGTGAAAGACATAAGGGAGATGAACATCTTGCTCGGCAAGTTTATAGATAATGAAACGGTGAAACTTACAGACGAACATGATTCTGCTGGAATTATGGTCTTAAAGACCGCGTCAAATTAAGCCGTTTTTACCAAGAACATTTCATCATTAGCTGTAACTTTAAACATATTTAAGTCACTAAATCATGATATTCTTTAGAATATGTACAATTACTTATGTTATTGAAACACGAATAAATAATCTGAAATAAGGGAAATAATTAAGAATAATTTATTAATTAATTCTTTACATTTACTTTTTACCTAACTTTATAACAATGGTGTAGACTTTAGGGCTAAGATGGAGAAAGCAAAACCAACTTGTGCGCGGTAAACGTATATATTATGGAACTGTTACAATGAATTACACATAAAAACACAGAAAATATCGCATGGGAAGGGCGTGCGGAAAATTTTAACTAAAACGACACGAATTACTCACAAGACAACTGTCTGTTATTTTTCTTTGTTGTCATATTTTTAAAATTAAGACGCGTTCCTCGCGCACCCCTCGCATGCCTATTGAAATAAACAAATTACAACCTATACACAATACATAAAACCTTTTTTATCGTTAACACGCCCCACCCCAGTGCTGCTTAGCAGCACTCATCTCCAATTGGTATACGGGCAACGCGTGTAGCTGACCTTGTGAGGAAACCATTCTTGGTGTTAATTTTTATCATACGGACACGTCCGTCCTTTCCAGGGAACACCTCACAAATGATCCCTTTTGGCCATATATTTCGTGGGTTCTCTGGGTCTACGACAAATACTAAATCTCCAACTTGCAAAGGTCTCTGTTCTTGGTTCCATTTCTTTCGTGGTATCATTTCCGGTAATACCTCTCTGACCCATCGTTTCCAAAACATGTCCGTCAACCTTTGCGCAATTCGCCATTGTTTTCGCAGATAAAAGTCTGAATCATTGAATGCGCCTATTTGGGGTAAGTTAGATGAGCTCCCAAGAAGAAAATGGTTGGGAGTCAAAGATTCTGAACTTCCAGGCTCAACGGAAACATGAGACAGAGGCCTACTGTTCACTATATTCTCAACCTCTGACAGCAGTGTCAACAGTGTCTCTTCCTTTGGTGCTCGTTCTTTTAAAACGATTTTCAGCGAAGTTTTGACCGATCTGATTAATCTCTCCCAGGCCCCACCCCAGTGTGGGCTAGCAGGGGGTATAAAAGACCATTTAGTGCCATGGTTTAGTGCCTCATTTGCCAGAGCTTGTTGGTCCAATTCTAAGACAGATTTCTTTAGTTCGGTGTCTGCGCCTCTAAGATTTGTACCATTATCGGAATAAATTTGTACTGGCCAGCCTCGCCTCGCGGCCATCCGTCTCAAGGCCATTATAAAAGAATCCGAAGTAAGCGTAGATACAATTTCAATGTGAACAGCTCTGATTGTCAGGCAAGTAAAGAGTACTCCGTATCTTATCTCATGACGTCTTCCTACAGTTACCTCCATGGGCCCGAAAAGGTCCACTCCACAATAAGAAAATGGCCTTTGATGGTGAGCCATTCTAGCCTGTGGTAAGTCCCCAAGTCTAGGAATCTCTGGTTTGCTTCGCCGTAGTCTACATAGCATACATTTCGAAATAATATTTTTCACCGTAGGTCGCAGTCTAATATACAAGTATTTTTGTTTCAGATTATTTACCACTGTCTCCTGGTACCCATGAGCTGCTTGGATATGGTAATGTCTGACTATCAAGCGTGCCACGTATTCTCGTCCATCTAAAATGGCAGGTCTTTTTATTTCAGGTGACACATCAGCAGCAGCGTCAATTCTTCCGCCGGCACGTAGGACGCCGTGTTCGTCGATATAGGGCGACAAGGTAAGTAATTTACTACAGGTAGGTATAGTTTTCTTATTTTTCAGCAGAGTTATTTCCATTGCAAATGACTGGTGTTGGGAATAACGCAACAATAGATACTCGGCCTTCTCCAAAGTAGTGTCTTCATAATTGTAAGTATTTATTCTCCCTTTAAATTTTCTATTTATTGCTTTCATTCCTTTATCTATAAACGTGATAACTCTGTATGTACTTTTCAGGAGGCGTAACCATGAAGAAAAACGTGTAGGTTCCGGTACTGGTAAGTTATTTTGCTCAATTTGGACTATAGTGACACATTCTAATGTATGTTTTGGTATTTCCTGGCATATGACATCACGTGGCCACTCCTTCTCTTCTTTTCTCAAAAATTCAGGTCCGTGTAACCACTCTTGGGATATAATTGTGCTATCGTAGCTTTCTCTGGTTCCCACGTCGGCAATATTTTTATTTGTAGGCACGTAACGCCAGTCTTCGATACGAGTAAGCTCGTCAATTTCACCCAATCGATTCGCCACGTAAATCTTATAATTTCGAACGTCATTTCGAATCCAGTGTAATACTGTGGTAGAGTCGCACCAGAATATTTTTCGTTCCGCAGTCATTTTGTGCTCCTTAGTTACAGTTTCGGCCAATCGTGCGCCTAAAAGCGCCGCCTGTAGTTCTAAGCGCGGGACAGTTATAACTTTATTTCCAGCGACTCGACTTCTGCTTGATATAAATGCTACACATACACGGCCATCGGCATTTATCCATCTCCAGTAAGCCACAGCGCAAAACGCCTTAGTCGAAGCATCGCAAAATACATGCAGTTGTAAGTTTTTATAACAGTTGTGGTAAGATAGGTTATTTCTTCCACCGACGTCATGCGCAAATATAGGCGGGAATACTACGTCTCGTAGCGGCTTCGTAGCGTTCGTAGCATCGTGTTCCTGTAGGTGCGGCTGTTGGGTAAGTATATTATTTGCCGTCTCTATTGTTTGATGCGCAGCCGCCGCTACATAGTATCTCGGTAAGCGCACATCTTTTACTGACTGTAGTAAACAAATCCATTTTTTCCATTTTTCGTAAATTTCATCCGAAATGCATTCGTCCCAATTTATTTTTAAGCGCCATGTATCTTGTAAAATAATTTTCCCGACAATAGTGATTGGTGACAATAATCCATATACATCGAAGATGGACATCACTACTCTTAAGATCTCTCTCTTAGTGGGCCTTTGTTCCCCGTTCAAAATATTTTTATGTATTTTTTTGAATGACGTTTCAAACCCCAATGTGTCATCACTTGGATACCAAATTAGTCCTAATGTTCGTTCGCCTTCATATTGCTGTCCGATTTTGAACTTTACGGCTGCATCGCCGAGTGACTCTGTTGGCATGCTGGCGAGCACCGCTAGGCTGTTGCTATTCCAGTTACGTAACTCAAAGTTCCCTTGAGCATGTATGTACATTATTTCTTTTGCTAATTTTATGGCAGTCACTTCGTCTGGTAGGCTGTCTATGTAATCATCCATGTAGTGCTGGGTGTATATGGCCTCAGCTGCAGACGGCATACTCTGTTCAAAGCGACGTGCATTTTTGTTTTTTATAAATTGCGCTATGAAAGGTGAGCAATTAGCTCCAAAAATCAAAGATGTCATCACGTAGGTTTTTAGGCTTGATTCATGTTTATGTGAATTATTTGTCGCGTTGCTTCCGGTCGTTGCATTATTTTCAGGTAGGTCTCGGAAAATAAATCGAAATGCATTTCTGTCTTCTGGGCGAATTTTTACTCGCAAAAACATGTCTTTTATGTCGGCTGCTACGCCAATTCGGTTTTCACGGAAACGTAACATAATGCCAAATAGGGACATAAGTAGGTCCGGCCCTCTTAGTAGGTAGTCGTTTAAAGACAAGCCTTCAACCTTGGATGCGGCATCGAAAACTAATCTGAGTTTTTTCTTGTTTGGGTTCTGAATGCCAAAATGGGGTAAGTACCAAGTCTTAGGAGTAATTTTACACTCTTGTAGCTCTTCTGCGTAATTATTTTTTAACAGGTGCTGTACCCTTTCTTTATACTTTTTTCCATATTCTTGATCTTTTTGAATTTTCCTTTCCACTCCTCTCCATCTAACGAGTGCATTGGCGTATGAGTCGGGCATGACGCTATTTTCATCCTTCCAGGGCAAGCCGACGTGCCACTGGCCATTGACAAGGCGGGCAGTTTTTTCCAGATGGGCCCATGCTCGCTGATCATCAGCATTTTGACGAGGCTTGGCAGAAATTCCCATTGCGTCGATGGAGAAGGAGCGACGTACTTCTTCATGCAGGTCATTTAAATTTGAGGTATCCATGTCGTGGGAGACGAGTAACGTGGAGTGATGACGGAGTGATGATGAGGGTGAGAGCATCACTCTTCCATGCAGACACCACCCCAATGGTGTACGGGTAGCACATGGCTCGTTTACGTCGCCGGTCACCGTTTCCAATGGTAACATGAGATGAAAATTGTCTTGACCTATTAAAATTTCGGGTTTTAGCGATCCGGTACATAATTTATTTTTTATGTTATTTAAATAGGAGTATTTTTTGTAATTAACATTCGGTAAGTGCTGAATAGGTAAGTCTAGTCCAATAACACTGCGCGCACTAATATTATGCAAAGTTCCGTCCGTAGTAGATAACGTTATATTTACTAACTCCGATTCACACACAAGTCCGGTATTGTCCCACGCTCCGCGAGCGTGTAATATTTGCTTGCGCCCTGACAGGCCGGCTCGCGCGGCTAGAGATGCACTTATTAAAGTCACTGTAGAGCCACTGTCCAAGAGTGCAGTCGCACTGGATATTCCGTTAGGTCCGTGAATGTCTATATTTACCACTTGCAACAACACGGAACAGCTGTTTGCCGCTACATGCGTAACTATTTCATTTTGCACATTAGTTTGCGAGTCCGTTGCTGAAATATTATTATTTAGTGTATTGTCCATCACTTGCACAACAGCTGATTCGTTTTGGCGCGAATTACGAGCAGGTATGAAATGTAGTAAACGATGGTGGGACTCACCGCACGACTCGACGTCACACGCAGCGGCCGGACATGTCAGCCTGTCATGGTGCGAAACTAAACACTTATAACATATACCTGCACGCTTCACATAAGCCCATCGGTCCTTTCGTAACGATTTCCTAAATTTCTTACAATCGGGTAACTTATGTTTCGATACGCGACAGAAACGACACTTTTCGTCCGAATTGTCACTTGATCGCGAAGTTTGAAACAAAACAGTATTTGCATAATTGTAATTATTTTCACTGTAAAATTTACGTTTAAAGTCACTTTTATTGTTCAACAGGTTAGCACTGCACGTAGATATTTTAACCGCTTCGTGACTGAGAAATTCCGACAGTATATCGAGCCTTGACTTGTCGCCGTTCAGAATGAGTGGGTAGCTATAGTCTGCCCATTTGGACAATAGTACTGTAGGTAGCTTGGAGAGTACTATGTTTGCCATGTTCACTCCCTGCAGGTACTCCTTGCGACGAAGCGCACGAACAGCTGCGACATAGTTTTGAACTTTAATAGAAAATGGTACTATATCTTTGTGATATTCTTGAGCCAATGAATTCATTTTCTTAATGTCGAGCATAATTTTTGATATTATAACATCTGGGTTTCCGAACTGTAGCTCTAGTGTTGACATAATGGTTTTTGGTGATGTTGCAGTAATCAAGAGAGCTGAGACTGCATCCTTGGCGGGACCACGAAGACATTTTCTTAGGCGCCAAACATTTTCCCTGTCCGTAAAGTTGCACAGTGAGGTCGATTCTTCAAAGGCTTGTTTGAATGCCAACCATTCCATTGGGTCCCCGTAGAACACTGGGAGGTCACGCGGTGTGCTAATACGGCTCAATAAATTGGCATTTTGACTGGTGGACACGGTAGTGGTGATCAGTTCCTTGACTGCGCTGACCAACTGCTGGACTGGACCTTCAGTGCCGACGGGTTCCCGCGGCGGCGTGAGCAGAGGGCCGTTATAAATTCCCTGAGCGCTAGCTCTCTGCTCCTCCAGTTGCTGCTGGCTTTGCTCTAACCACTTTTCCACATTTTTATGACTATCGTGGTCACTTATCGACGGGGGTGGACTGTATATTGTACCTACTGCCGCTAGGTCCGCCGCTAGCTTCATATCGATTAGTTCCATCTGGATCCGCGCTTTTTCCTTTGCCGCTTCCAATTCCAGCCTTTTTTTCTGTGCCTCGACAGACGATGTCGACGACTTTCGCGACTTATGTGAAGTAGTTTGCGAACGTCTAGTAGGTAAATCCATTATTGGCTCCTGTAAGTCTTTTTCGTCTTGTACTTCACTTTTAACTGTACTTGCTACAGGTTGCGATTCGACTTCGCACCTAGCCGTGCGTTTTTTCAAGCGTTTTGAACGCGCGGTTTCTTCCATCTTAGCGGGCGGCGGAGTGTGGAACATAGGTTCGATCCGGCTCGAAGGACCACTTTGTAGACTTTAGGGCTAAGATGGAGAAAGCAAACACACTGGTGCGCGTATAAAACGTATATATTATGGAACTGTTACAATGAATTACACATAAAAACACAGAAAATATCGCATGGGAAGGGCGTGCGGAAAATTTTAACTAAAACGACACGAATTACTCACAAGACAACTGTCTGTTATTTTTCTTTGTTGTCATATTTTTAAAATTAAGACGCGTTCCTCGCGCACCCCTCGCATGCCTATTGAAATAAACAAATTACAACCTATACACAATACATAAAACCTTTTTTATCGTTAACAAATGGAGTTATAAAGTTACGCCTGATTCTATTAATTATTTTTGATTTCGGTCCAGTAGTATCAGAGGCTATTCGATGCAAACAAAGAAACAAATAATCAAATCTTTTCTCTTTATAATATATAGACAAGTCACTGACAAGTATGAATCGCAGGCAAGTGATCGAGTTTGTCAACTGTACTTTATCCCAGGCTTAGTCTTGGTTGACAGAGTTCTGCCAAGCTTAGCTAGTTAAACTTTGTGGAAATAATCCTCTTATAAATACAAGAGCTTCACAATCGAATTACATGCGACGGAAAGATAAGCATTAGCGATAAAATGGGTTTGCGAGCCCTTAGCCCTCTTAGCCCTGAACCTGTGATGAGAGTGACGTCTATAAAAAAGTGAAAATATAAAATAAATTTTAAAAAAAGTGTTTCACACTCATATCCTTACAGTATGGAGGGGAGGTGTACCATGTGTCGTAGCTACCCTTGACATTACAAATACATAAACACAATCACCTAGACCAAGAACAGAAAGTGAAACTCATCAATTCAATCTTTACTTCGCCGGGAATCGAACCCGGGAACCCGGGACCTCCGATTGGCTATTCAACATATCAACCGTTGCACAAGTCATAAGTATATGTATTATCATGTTTAGAGATAAGCAACGTAAAAGTGGCAAAGCAAACTCTGTTTATTATTGAGCTTTTAAACACATTTCGTTAAACGGCTGAAAGGTGAAAATTTGTGCGGAAACGGAATGAAAATAGATGATAGATAGATAATAATCTTTATTGTACACCAACAAATAAAAAAAATACATACTGGAAATACACAGAAAATACTGGAAATACACACAAGCAATGCCGCGGGGTAACTTGTTAGCGAACAAAGTTCCCAGGTAGCTTTTATAAAATACAAGTGCGCTTCGTTTAAACGCAGGCATGTGGTCGAGTTCGTCAACTGTACTTTACCCGAGCTTAGCCTTGGTTGATGGAGTTGTGCCAAGCTTAGGTAGTTAAAGTGTGTGGAATTAATCCACGTATAAATAAAAGTGCTTCACAATCGAATTGCGAAAAATGAGTCTGCAAAATTATTTAGTGATATGGCCTTATATACACACTTTTTGTCAGAGTAAAGCCATGAGCAGCATGCTTTGTGACATTTAATAAATTGACAATGATTAAATTATGAAAGATTTATACTATAGAACATTCTTTCTATTTATTTACGTTACTCTATAGCAGGATTTAATAACAATGCTACACTAAAACATTAGAATCTAAAACTAAAATCAGATGATATTCGATATTATTTACTAGAAAAGGCATATTACTCGGTCATTGATTTTTTAAACGATAAAGCGGTATAAAAGAATTCCATAAAAACCTGGGAGGTTTTTGTCCGCTGGCTTTTTTCCTCTTAGTGTACAAAAACCCTGCAATATGGGTACCCAAATCCGACGAATGGATCCGATCCGAAAAATAAATATTATTCAATGAAAAGGCGCAATATGGTGACAAATAATGATAATAATAATATGAGTGTAATATAATAAAGAAATCTGTTTCAATGTACATTTTTATATTTGTAATTAGTTAAGTTTTAATTATTGTAATATTTGTATATAGATACCTCATGAAGGTAAATATGGCGAACCAAATGTATAAAAATACCTTTTGTAAATACCCATATTTGTGCAAATAAAAGTCTTTGTCTTTGTCTTCATATTTTATCAAACAAGGCATACACGCCTAGCCCTGCCGATAGGTCAAGTGAACAACTATTTTTTCTTATAAAAAGTAGACGTGGGCAGATCGATAATCTTTGAGTACATCGTTTTTAGGGTTCCGTAGCCAAATGGCAAAAAACGGAACCCTTATAGATTCGTGATGTCTGTCTGTCTGTCTGTCCGTCCGTATGTCACAGCCACTTTTTTCCGAAACTATAAGAACTATACTGTTGAAACTCGGTACGTAGATGTATTCTGTGAACCACATTAAGATTTTCACACAAAAATAGAAAAAAGCTATTGCTTTTGAGGGTTCCCCATACTTACAACTGAAACTCAATTTTTTTTCATCAAACAGACCCCACACTGTTATCTATGGATAGGTCTTCAAAAATGATATTGAGGTTTCTTATATCATTTTTTTCTAAACTGAATAGTTTGCGCGAGAGACACTTCCAAAGTGGTAAAATGTTGGTCCCCCCCCTGTAACTTCTAAAATAAGAGAATGATAAAACTAAAAAAAAATATGATGTACATTACGATGCAAACTTCCACCAAAAATTGGTTTGAACGAGATCTAGTAAGTAGTTTTTTTTAATACGCCATAAATCGTAAACCACAATTTACCTTTCATTCAATCTTAATGCAATGATTTCTATGGATAATCAAAGGCAATGATGTATTTCTCTTGCCGCTATTGTTATACAAATACTAAAAATAGAATAAAATAAATATTTAAGGGGGCTCCCATACATTAAACGTGATTTTTTATAGATAATGGTCGAAACCCTTCGTGCGTGAGTCCGACTCGCACTTGGCCGGTTTTTTGTTACAGCGATAAATAAAGCGCTGCTCCTTAGTGCCTCTGGGATGCCTGATGTTTTTTGACTCAGCCAAAGTAATTGCTGCTGAAGACATATGATAAATCTACCTTTTTATGTACAATGTTACACTCGTATTTTTATATTTAGTTCTTTGATATCTAAGTTATATATTTTTGATTGTGCTACATCATGACGTGTCTTCACGTGAAAATATATTATTTTGCTTGAACTGTTTACATAAAAATGCTATTACAACCCCTAATTGTAAATCATCGTATTTTATAATATATTCTCATTAATAAAGAAAAATAGTACAGATAAGTAAGTAGTTAAGATAAAAGCCCGCATCTCTCTCTACAACTTTCTCTTTTTTACACGCTTTTTATTAGCTTCACCTGTATGTTTGTATGTTTGTAACCGACTTCTTTGGGCGCGATTTTGACCCACTTTAAACGGCCAGATTTCGTTCAAACTTTGTAGATTTATTGAGGACCGATGACAATACACTAATTTGATAAAATTATTCCATTTTTCAATTTGCAAAATATGATTTTTGTTAATTTATATAATTTTCTGGTTAACTTGAAAATTTGCATAGGGGTCAAGGGCCGATGACAATGCAATAATATGAGAATAAAAATCCAACTAAAAAATATAAAATAAATAATGTAGTTTAAAAAACTAAAAAACACGCTTTTGAGAAAATACGAACTAAAAACTAAAAAAATAAGAAGAAAATGTATATTACTGTAAATAAAGCGTGGGGTGGTTTTTAAGATACTATTGACACCATGCACCCCACGCTTTATTTACAGTAATATACATTTTCTTCTTATTTTTTTAGTTTTTAGTTCGTATTTTCTCAAAAGCGTGTTTTTTAGTTTTTTAAACTACATTATTTATTTAACCCGGTATTTATACGCTGCTATGATTGTATAGTGAATAACCTCACTGATCGAACAAAAAATGTAAAAAAGTAGATGAGATGTTGGTTACGTATTTTATTAAATAGGGCACACATGCCTAGCTCTGCCAATAGGTCAAGTGTACTACTATCTACAATCCATACAAATAAATAAAATTGGAGTGTATGTTTGTGATATTAAAATAAAGCGGTTATTTTAATATTACAGACACTACTACAAAACTACTACTACTACTACATGCATATGAATGTTTATACGGTAGATATGCCAAAATAACATTTTTACAATTTTTGTCTTTCTGTCTGTTTGTTCCGGCTAATCTCTGAAGCGGCTGGATCGATTTTGACGGGACTATCACTGGTAGGTAGCTGATGTAATAAGGAGTAACTTATGCTACTTTTATTTTATCTGTCTGTCTGTTTGTCTGTTTGTTCCGGCTAATCTCTGAAACGGCAGGCCCGATTTTAACGGGACTTTCACTGTTAGGTAGCTGATGTAATAAGGAGTAACTCAGGCAATTTTTGTTTTATCTAACTGTCTATCTGTCTGTCTATTTGTTCCGGTAAACTCTGAAACGATTGGACCGATTTTGACGGGACTTTCACAGGCAGGTAGCTGATGTAATAAGGAATAACTTAGGCTACTTTTATTTTATGATCATTCTAAAACTACCGCTACCTATCCTTTATACCTACGCTTCTCCCACCAACGAATCAATATCACGTTCCGGTTTAATTAACCCGGCATTTAAACGTACTGATATGATCAATTGGAAAGCAAAAACCCTCAATCATCGAACAAAAAATGCAAAAAACAGATGAGATTCTGGTCACGTATTTCATTAAATAAGGCACATACGCCCAGCCCTTCCAATGGGTCAAGTGTACTACGATTTTTCTTATAAAGAAGTAGACTTGATTCGAGATTGTTTGGGTAAACGTTTTCGAGGTCAATGTTTTTTAACTCAGCCAAAATGATTGCCCCTTAGGACATTTCTGTTGTTATTTATGCCTTTAAAAATTCTTATTACGTAACAAAAATCGTACATGACTTATTAATGATGTAAGCCCGCATCTATACATCTTCCTCTTTTTTAATGAATTCGGCATTTATGTGCTGCTATGATCAATTGGAAAGTAAGTATGTACCCAAAATCATATAATAAAAAATGCAAAAAGCAAATGAGATGCAGGTCATGAGTTTTATAGTGTGAGAAGTGAGAAGTGAGATCACATTTTAATTATTTTGTCACCTGTTGTAAAACACATTTATGCAAATAAAAATCTATTATATTCCATTAAATAAGGCATACACGCCTAGCCTTGACGATAGCTTGACCTATGTACTACTATTTTTCTTATAAAGAAGCAGACGTGGGCCGATTGTGGTTCTTGGATAAAATGTTTTTGTTACGCCGATAAATAAAGCATTGCTCCCCAGTGTCTCGCGGTTGTCCGATGTTTTCTGACTCAGCCAAAGTGATTGCCCCTTATAACATGAATGATAAATCGGAGAATATTTTAGTTTTCTCTACATCTTTTCTTAAGTTTTCTAGAGACTTTTTAAATTATTAAGTTAATTGTAGCTTACAATATCTTTGTAAGCTTTTCCAAAAATAAATATATCTCTTACAAACCTTTACAGAATATAATACCTAAAACTTTAATGACTTGCTTGAATTCAAACAAAGCACTAAAAGCTTAGTTCCTGTTTCTGCTCTTTTTCGGTTTGATTAATATCGTTCGTTTATAGTCAGCACATTTATTGACTTCTCAAGTTAAGGACTAATTGATATATTTTTTATCTTAAATGTTCTTCGTAAGAATTGGAAATAAACAAAGAGTACGTAGTCATTTGTGCAAGACTATTAATATGGTCACAAACAACACATATTGTATAAAATAGAACAGTTAAATTATTTGCATTTGCGATAACAATTTTTATTACATTCCGCACTTACTTAATGGATACCTACCTACTGTAAATTATGACGTAAAATTGTATTATGAGGAAACCGCGCGTGACCATTAGAAATATTTTGAGTTAATATAATAAATAAATTATGGTTTATAATAAATAATAAATATATTATTTACGTTAACATTAAATTGATTTATTAAGGACTAGTGGACCCCGCAGACGTTGTCCTGCCTTAAAAGTATTGAAAGAGGATTAGTTTCTTTATCATCTCAAAGAGTTTTTATGTTGTTGTCAGATAAAAAATATAAAACAAATAGTGACAGATGGATTGTTATTCAGACTATGTCAAACTTCTGGACAATGCATAAAGAACCAATGTTTGACAGTTACTAACAGTTTATATAGGAAAATAAAATAAGTTGTTTTACTATTAATTTCGCAAGTTTTCCATATTTTCTCACCGTTTACACCTTCACTGGACTTTAACTAATATTTCAAGACCAAAATTAGTCATATCAGTTCAGTCGTTCCTGAGTTTTAGCGAGACTAACGAAAAGCAATTCATTTTTATATATAGACTAGCTTTCCGCCAGCAGCTTCGCCCGCGTGGACCCGTTTAATGGGTAATAGTAAGATAAAAAATAGCCTAAGTATGTGCTATTCCAGAATTCATTGCTATATTATAATCATAGGCGTTTAGCCAGTTGCTTCAACCGCGTTGACCCTATTACCCGTTTTCACGTAGGAATGAAGCATTTTCGCGCGGTAAAAAGTTATAAGTCTATGTTACTCAGGGTGAAAGTAGCTTTCTAATGGTGAAAGAATTTTTGAAATCGACAGTAGTTTTTGAGTTTATTCATTACAAACATACAAAACTACAAAAATACAAAGATACAAATCTTTCCTCTTTATAACATAAGCATAGATAACGCATGTCAGGAACTATCTCCTTCCTGCATTAACTGGGTACCTACAATTAATGCGAAGATAAAACCATATAACTAATACACCCACACATTGAACAAAAAATGTAAAAGTAAGATGAGATTCTGGTCACGTATTTTATTAAATAAGGTACACACGCCCAGCCCTGCCGATAGGTCAAGTGTACTACTATTTTTCATAAAGAAATAGACGTAAAGCGTTTTTGTTACACCGATAAATAAAGCGTTGATCCCGACTGTCACAGAGTTGCCCTATATTTTTTGACTCAGCCAAAGTGATTGCCCCTTATGACATGAATGATAAATCGGCCGTTTGTCTCAAATATTTCGTTTTTCCGTGCATTTTTACTTCAGTCATATTTGACTATCTTTCCTACCGCGGCTCCACTTGCGTAGTCTACACGTTTTTTCTCATAAGAATGAAATCGTCGGGGCTATTTCAGTCATGTAAAACAGCCCATCTAGATTTAAAAAAATTAGGTCAGTCCTTAGAACCGTTGTGAATTTAATGAAGGACATATTAGTATGGATTTCCTAAAAAAAGAGAGCTTTTCTGTAAAACGATTTTCTCTTATCATGTGACTTGTAAGCTTCTTCAAAGTTAAAGATATCGCTCGTGAACTTGTTACTTTCCAGAACATGGGAACCTAAAAGTTTAATTACTTGCTAAAATTCAAACAAAGCACTTAAAAGTTAGGTCCTCTTACTCCTTCGTTTCAGTTTAATTAATATCGTCTGCATTTAAAAGTCACTTTTTTTTCTCTTAGTTGTAGGAAACACAGAATTTTAATGTTGTTTGTGCTTATTACGAGTCGTTTATGTAAAACTATTGGTTATGGAAATTGTTTTGAAAATAAATATAATTAATACTGGGTCAAATACGATACATATAAATACGAGTACTATCGAAAATAATGTCACTGTTAAATTCAGATTATGTCTATGTTGACAGCAGTATCAGATTTATAGAAACGTATATCTATATTTGTTAAAACTTAATTTAATTATTTTGCTTGCGATATCGATTATATTATTTGAGAATGAGCTTTGGGGAAAATAATAACGATCAACGATTCATACCCCAGTAGGGTACATAGCCCCACAGTAGGGTACATATATCCTGTGTCGTGGGTACCATGGACACACACAAAGACTGAAACACAAACACCCAGACTGAGAACAGAAATTTAAACTCATTCAAATTTCTATTTCGCCGTGTATCGAACCTGGGACGCTTCGATTGGCAGTCCGGAATGGTAATCATTGCGACACATAGGTCGTCCATTGAGCAAATTTTAAAAATCTGTACTTTTTGTGTGTGCGTGGCCATCTGTATGTTAAAATAAAGTAGCGGACGATCCTACAAGCCACTTGGTATTCATTTGTCTGCACAAACATAACCTTAAGCATGTCCGATTCTGCATGAGGTCTTATGCAGTTTAACTGGTGCTCTGGAGTCTGCATACAATAACTACACCTTTTCACTGAAACATATTAACGTCTTGACAGAAATAGATATGGCAGTGGACAAATCATAAAAGTTCCACCAACTATAAAATATCCTGTGGGGTTAAATCTATAAGTTGCGTGCTCACAAACTTAGAGTTAATCAATTCAATGACATTATTTTATGATTCTACCAAATTTTCCTATTTACATAACAGTCTTAATACAGTGCGTTATGAGTTTTCGGAAAAACCCCTCATTCAGTGTTAATAAATCAAATTTGTTCATATGAAAACAATAATGCTGAACCAGGTCTAACCGCCAGTTGCCATTTTGTTTTTGCGTATAAATTTTTAAGTACCTACAGTCGTTATAATCTAAAACGCACGTAAGGTTAGGAATTTTCAGGTTTAATATCATAAATAAAATATATAAAAACATTAAATAAAGCATTTCCACCATGAATGTTTCCATCATCAAGTTTCCGTCTGCATATTCATTCCTTTAAAATATTATAGATATATAGATGATAAAGGCGTTTTTGTTACAGCAGTAAAGCTTTTTACTGAAATATGTAAACTATGCCGATACGAAAAACCTTTTTTCTGTAATACCTTTAATTTCCCTTTAAAATATTTAATTTACATTTTTATGAAGACTGAGTCATTCATCGATAATTAAAATTAAACGATCTCATAAAGAAACAAGTCCCTATCTCTACAATTCCTAACTCTACCAAGTCTACACCTATAGCTGTCGGATTTTCTCAACCCACCCATAAGGCCTCCGACAAAGTCTAACAATAGTTGTGTATCATTAAAGAGGCCATGCGCGCTTTCATCTTACCTCTTTTAAAACCACTAAGTTACTTTCTTCGACCCTATTTATGTCCCACAGCTGGGCATAGGTCTCCGAAAGTGGAAAAATGTAGGCCATAGTCCACCACGCTGGTCAAGTGTAGATTTGTGGACATCATGCCTTCGAAAAATTATGAGGCATATAAGGTGATGGAAAACATAATAACACAAACACAAAGTTACTAGAAATTTTGAATTCGTAAATCAACTTGCTCATGTGAAAACAATAATGTTAAACTGGGCGTAACCGCCAGTTGCCATTGTTTTCGTCAGAAAACAGGTAGCAACGTGGAAGTTCTCTGAAACCCTTTACATATTTTATTTACAAATAGAGAAACATGGGTTGCTTATGTGGCTTGTTAAAAGATGAGTTTCATTTTATATTATTAAAGTCTATTGTTTTAGTATTGTGTGCTATTTTACTTTTCATTGATGCTGCTAGAATATGTTAAACATTATTTCTTGAAATCTGCAAAAAAAGTATTTTTCATCCGATGACAAAACTTTCAACATTTTAATCTCAACGGTTCTTAGTGCAAAATGTTGTAAAATGGTCGATTAGACTATGCAGGCATACCAGATACGTAATATATACCTATGTATATCTATAAGATATAGAGTTAGGAATTGTAGAGATAGGGTCTTGTTTCTATACGATATACCTATGTATATCTTTCATTTAATCAATCAGTCCTCATCATTATTTCGTTTAATCATTAATTTAATTAAATGAATTTTACTCACAATATTTTAAAAACAGTAATGCTAAACCGTGTGTAACCGCCAGACGACATTGTGTTCGTCGGTAAACGGGTAATAACGAGAAAGTTTTCTCGAACAAGCCGCCCTTTGCATATTTTATTTGTAAACAGAGAAACAAGGAACATATTGTAACAACGTGAATTGCTTAGTGGTAAGTTAGCTTCCATTTTATACCAGTTTTGTCAAAATTTCGACTATGTAAATGTAAACCAGATTATATTTTCTATATTTATTCGATGATTTATCCTCGTTTTTTGAAGTCTACTTCTTAGTATTTTTACAAATATTTTTTTTACTATTGTAGCTGTGTTATTATATGGTAATTCATTAGTATTTATTTCTGACTACAACAAGAGTTTGAACAATTACTTTTAATGCCTCTTAGTGCCTAATAATTGACTTACGTAACCTATAACCAGTAGTAACCTAACCTAGTAGAATTCATAAGTCAACTTCGTTTTTGTAAAAACAATTAATAATACCATACCCTGAGTATGGCCGCTGTTCCCGTTGTGTCCGTAGTTAAACAGGTAAATAACAATATGAAGTTCTCTAAAATAAGGATCCCTTTGCATGTTTTATTTGTAATTAGAGAAACAAAGCTCGTATTGATAACATGAATGCTTAGTAGTTACTTAGTACAAGTTCCGTCCTACATATACGTCATATTGGTAGTTAATTTATATTGGTTGAATTAAATCTTGCGTCTTTTTAAGTGTTTCAAATATCTTATGTTTAATAATTATGTCCCTTCCTCAATATATATATTTGATGATGATTTTTTTAAATGGGTGTCCAAAATGTATGTTATTCTTTTCGCTATAAAATTGTTAACTCATGTTGTTTGTTAATAACTAAACAATAGTTATCATGACAAATAAAAACTAAGTGAAATCTTACTTCAGTATCGCTTGAAGCAGTCATTAAAAATTCATAAATGAACTTCGCTCATGTAAAAACAAATTTGTTAACCTGGGTATGAACGTCAGTTGCCATTGTGTTAACAGGTAAACAGGTAACAATTTAAAAGTTCTTGGGAGCAACCCTTTGCGTATTTCATTTGTTAACAGAAAAACAAGGTTAGCTTTTATCGTTACAACATGGACTGCTTAATGGATAGCTAGCTTTCATCCCATACTAGATTGGCTTTGACGAAATTTCAGTACATATTTGATTTATTTAAGTTGTTGGTGTAATCTGTTTCCAATCTAGTCCCTGTCATATACCTAAGTAATTTGTTATTGTTTTATTTTTTGATTGCAACTTAAAGAGTCCGTATAGGTATTCAATTCAATAATAATCTAATACAATAGCCACTTTTTTAGCTTGCATCAAGAATTAAAAGTTTAAGGTTACTTTAAAAGATTTTTAATGCCTAATTTTTTGTAAAAATTTGATAGGTATTTTTTTCAGCAAACGGATTGATTAAGAACTAAAGTGTATTTATATCTAATAAATTGTATGAAATTTCTGGTGCATTTTCACTCAAATTGACTAAGTTCAATGTTTTTTTTTTTACTAATATTGTTTGTATGAGAGTGGCAAAAATTTACTTTACATGAGATTTTTCCAGCAATACAAAGCATTTTTTTCGATCCGCTTAGGTTTTAAAATGATTCGGAAATATGTAATATTCTATACCTATGAGTATTACGGTAAAATTCACAAAACTGTCACGGTCTTCAGGCCTATTAAGCATAACAACGTAATGAAATGAAAAAGTGGCCAATTTAATAGTTTATTCTTGAAATGTTCAGTCATATTGTGTAATAAAATTTATGGAATTACTGTATTGGCACTGCAAAATATCATTATGTAAAATCAGCTAAATCAGCGAAATCGGCAAAAATGTCGTATGCGGCCTCTTAAATCAAAACATTTAAACATTAAGTTTTAAAAATACTCTAACTCAGAGAGATTTTAATTTTTCCAATTATTTGAATGGAGTAGCAGACGAGCATGCAGGCCACGTGGTGTTAAGTGTTCGCTGCAGCTCATGGACATCTACATACAACACAAGAAAGCATAGGTAAGTTTTGTCTGAGGTCGTATGCAGTTGCGCTGCTGCACCGGAGGCTGGTGGTCGCCTAATTTAAGTATGGCCGGCAACTGTACCTTTCAAACGAAACATAGCAGAATTGTTTCACGGCAGAAGTGGGTGCAGCGGTGGTACTTCTCCGGGCGAACCATAATAGTTCAAAATGAATTATAAAAGTTTCAACAACTACTCTTGATGCTTATTTGCATATAGTTGATATGCAAAAAAGCAAGGTAACATAACCCGATATAGTAATCCTAGAAAACTTCATCCAGAATTCATAATTCAACTTCGCTCATGAAAAACAAGTTCAGTATTACCCCCATTGTATTCATAGGTAAACAGGTGTAAAACTCTCAGAAACGACCCCCATGCATAATATTTTATTTGCAACAAGGCATATTGTTACAAAACAGTATGCTACGGTTAAAGTTTTATTACTGTTCGTTTATTTTATTTTTTAAATTGGTATTAGGGTAATGAATGAATAAGGTTGAAGCGCCCATGGCCCCGCGGTTAGCGTGGAACGCAAACGATCTATGCAACTAGGCCAAACGGGCGCGGTCGGGTGTGAGATGAGTGACCGCTAGTGGTAAAAAAATATGCGCGTTTACGTACTTCGGAGGACACGTTAAGCCGTCGGTTGTTGTCGATAGATAACAATCATTAAACCTTGTCGGAGGCCTTATGAGCGGTTTGAAAAACATCCGACAGCGGGTTGGCCACTAACCCGCATCTCCATCAACCCGCATTGGAGCAGCAGTGGAGTAAGCTCCAGGCCTCCCCAATAATGGGGAGAGACCCATGCCCAGCAGTGGGACGCAAAAAGGGTTGTAGCCATTAGGTTAATTGGCAGGAACGTTTTTTTGCGTCCCAATGCTGGTGACGGGTCTCTCCTCTTTATTGGAGAAGCCTGGAGATTACCATAGTGCTCCAATACGGGTTGCTAAAGGACTGACGGACTGACTATTAACCGGCAAAAAGTAGGAGGTTTTGGATGTTTTCTAAACGCATCGTATATTTTGTGTACCTTTACCAAACATGATTTTAAAAGAATAGTTTGATATTTCTTTTTTGTTTCATAAAATCAGATTCGAACGTGTGAACAACTGAAGCGGAGTAAGCTCCACTAATCATTTTGTTCGTCGGTGAACTACCATTGAGCGTATACATGTATAAAATAGGGTTTTATCTTAATTCCGAACTTATTTATAGTTTCATAACAAAACGGTAAAGAGTTCTAACAAAAAAGTTTTATTAGTGTAAGATATTCCTAAAAGTAATTTACTTATAGAAGCTAGTACAATTCATTGCAAGTCTTTATAATATTCTCTAAGATCTAAGAAGAACTACAATGCCTTATTTTTTTGCTAAAATTATGTAACCTATGAATACAGTATAAAGTCTTTAATTCAAACTCGCCGGTTAAGCAGAAGGCTTAAAAAAATCGGTTGTAGAAATCTACAAAGCTTCTTTGAGGAGATTGAAAACCATTTGCAGGTCAACAACGGCTTTATACCGAAATATTGGTCTGCATTACGTCTTTTCAAGAAGGTACTACGTATTTTGTATTGTTTGCTGTCACTGGTTTTTTTTTATCACAATACGTAAGGCACTTTTCTTTTCTACGTGCAATTTACGCTGTATTGTATATACTCGAAATAACAAACATATTTCCTGTCCTCAAAAACATGCAGTGATTTCACTTTTTAAACCGAAAGATTTCTAGTTTTCGTGCATTTTGTGCCGCAAACGTAATATATACTAACTAGATGTACATGACGGATTACCAGAAATCTCGTAACTGGGAATGTTGAAAATGTTTCAGACTCCGCAATTTGTAAAAGTGTACGTAAAACGATTTGTATCAGCGTCTGTTCAGAGAACAAGCTTTATGTGGTTTTGTTAACGAATTTATTTATTTACTAACAGCCGCCCGCAACCTGTCCGCGTGGACTTTAGTTGCAAAATTTTTCTAAAAATTAATTAGCCTAAGTTACACTTCATTATATCAGCTACCTGCCAGTGAAAGTCCCGTCAAAATCGGTCCAGCCGTTTCAGAGATTAGCCGGAACAAACAGAGAGACAAACCAATAGATAGACAGACAGAAAAAAAAATTGTGAAAATTTCTATTTTGGTGTATGTACCGTATATACATTTATATTCATATGGTAAAAAGCGGATATTTTAATATTACAAATAGACACTCCAATTTTATTTATTTGTATATAGATTTATAAAAACTTATCAACTAACATAACAGGCTCAGGCAGGCTAGACTGGCAGTCCTGCATGACAACCATTGCGCCACGTGGGTCATCAATAAAATAATGATAATCGAAAATCAAACAAAAATATAAGTACTAAATTAAATCTTTTTATAAAATAATTATGACGGTAGGTGTTTAATGTGCCTTTGGGTTTTTACCGACTTCCAAAAGAAGGAGGTACTGTATTCGGCTGTATGTATTTTTTTTTATATATGTTCACCGATTACTCCGCCGTTTGTGGACCGATTTTCAAAATTCTTTTTTTGTTCGTATGCTTATACTCCCGAGGTGGTCCCATTGTCACCAAATCAGGATCTGATGATGGGATCCCAGGGAAATCGAGGGGAACTCTCGAATTTTATAG
Organism: Pyrgus malvae; assembly: GCA_911387765.1. Classification (NCBI taxonomy): domain Eukaryota; kingdom Metazoa; phylum Arthropoda; class Insecta; order Lepidoptera; family Hesperiidae; genus Pyrgus; species Pyrgus malvae. The sequence continues at coordinate 17,429,291 of OU426951.1, read as the reverse complement.
GCACACACATTGATTTTCTTATAGTTTCTGAAGCATAAGAGATATTTACGCATAGAAATCATCATCTCATGTTGCTGAGCTGATGATGGAAGGTACTGCGACAGTGAGGAGTTCAGAGCAAATTCTTTCAATAAATAGTTTTTTATTCGAAATCTTACATTCCCGAGATGGTCCAACTGTCACCAAGTCAAAGTCTGATGAGGGGATCCCAGAGAAATCGAAGGGAACATTCAAATTTTATAGCACAACAAATGATTTTCATATTTTTACAAAGCAAAACAGACATTTGTGTATAATTATCGTCATATCATGTTGCTGAGCTGATGATGGAAGGTACTACGACGGTTAGGAGTTGAGAGCAAATTCTTTCAATAAATGGTTTTTTGTTCGAAATCTTACATTCCTGAGGTGGTCCAACTGTCACCATGTCAAAATCTGATGATGTGATATTAGGGAAATCGAGGGAAACACTGAAACTTAATAGGCACACACATGCTTTTAGTCATATTTTTAACATAATACAAATATTTATGTCTGGTAATTATCACCTGCTGTTGCTTAACTGATAATTGAAGGTACAACTCCTCAACGTTTAGGAGCTGAGAGCAAATTCTTTCTTTAATTTATACGTTCAGGTGGACTGATAGTATGTCTTTCAGACTTTTAGATGGCTATTAGATAAACATGATTATAAAAGGTAAATCTGTTTAAAGTTTAGAAGTTAAGTGAAAATTTTTCCAATTATGCTAATACATACAGAATTATTAAAATTACTAAAAGGAGTGAAATAAATTAAGTTTTTAACAAAAAAATAGAACCGACTTCAAACGGTAAAAAATAAAATTGTTCAGTACCTACTTCTTCTTGCTTATGGTAATGACTCTTAAAACTATTTTTGAAGTCGGGCCCTTAGTGAAATGTCCTGTCTTAGTAAATATAGTGTACCTTTCGTTCTGAATGGGCACCGACTCCAATATAGTTTTAACAGTCATTACCATAAGCAAGAAGAAGTAGGTACTGTCCCACTGTCTGTACTGTCGGTGCCAATTTAGAACGAATGGTACGACATTTACTAAGGGCCCGACTCCAGAAATAGTTTTAAGAGTCATTACCATAAGCAAGAAGAAGTAGGTACTGAACAATTTTATTTTTTACCGTTTGAAGTCGGTTCTATTTTTTTGTTAAAAACTTAATTTATTCACTAAAGCAGTTTTTATGTTAAATTTTTAATATTATTTCTACAGTACCTACCTTGTTTAGTTGCTTAATCAATTTAATTGACTTTTCAATTATTATATTGCATATAACTAATAAAACGTTTATTTCTAAAATCTATAAAATATTTTTTGATCGCCTCACAATTTCGTAACATTGCTTTTAAAAAATGAGCAAAAACATTTTTCTCGCACTATACCACATTTCATTAGTAGGTCAAGAGGAAAGTTGTCGTTAACGTTGATTGGCTGATCCTCTTAACTGACGAGTAGGTTTTTATAAGCGTAAAAGTGATATACGATATTATGACATCGAATTTGCTACGATGAAAATGCGCTATAATTTCCTTATGACATAAAAACTATCACTAGATGAGACAACACTAAACAAGAATTATTTAAGGCCATTAAAATAATAAGGCAGCTTTTAGGGCACTCAGATTTTAACACTTTTGTGATAGTTATGAAAAACACAGTTTCAAGAAACTTAAGTTTTTATAGAAATTGCATCTTATTTAAACTGCAACTTTACCACCACACGGATGTGGTGGGGGATCCCAAATAAAGGGGTTTAGATGGACAACAAAGTAACATAGGAAATGTTACTTTCTGCTTTTGATGTGTGGAACTCGAAAAAAGGATGCTTATGACTTATACTGATGACTGATAAATATAATAGGAGCTTTATATCGGGATATACCTACATTTTACTGTCCCGCATTTTTATTACTATAATTATGCGAGTCACCCTGTATAAATGACTAGCCTTTCGCCAGCGGCTTCGTCCGCGTGGACCCGTTTAATGGGTCCCCGTAGGATAAAAAATAGCCTATGTGTGTTCCAGGCTTTCATTGCTATATTAAATCATAGGCGTTTGGCCAGCTGCTTTAACAGCGTTGACCGTATTACCCGTTTTCACATAGGAATGAAGCATTTTCTCGCTGTAAAAAGTAGCCTATGTTACTCAAATTGTACTCAAAGTATAAAAAAGATAAAGAGGTAAAGAGAAGTTACCTGTTTATCTCTTTTATAGAATAGATAAAAAATAGATTACTAAAATAGTCTGAAAAAATGTCTTTACTAGGTTTTTTAAAATTAAATATGGCACAATGAACTTATATTCTTTCGTAAAGTTTTCGAGTTAAAATTGACTAAACCGCATAATTTGGCCTTGATTATCCTCAATCCTGTATGGAGCCATTCCAGTAACACATTAAAATTTACAGATTTTTTTAGTTTTATTTATTTTATAATATTTTCGCATATTAAAATTAACCACACAAAGTTTATTTGTGAGTTTATCTAACAATTACACCAGTAGTAATCAAATTACTGACACAAGTGTTAAAAATACTGTAATGCTATAAACTAAGTCCCGTCTGATTTCACTTTCACCGATATAACGCCTGATATTTAACTTTTCCAAGAAAATGCCTCAATATTTGTGTTTAAGCACATGTACATGTAGACCAAACCCTCGTCACTCTGAAATAGGCTCAATGAGATATAGACGAAATTCCGATGCCCATCATTACAGGCGAACTCACGACCCTCACATTAATTAATGTACATTAGTAGCCCTCTTCACTGTGTCCTTATAATTGGAAGGATCCGGTACATCTTGAATTACATTAAATAATTTGGGGAAGCCTGGCACTTTCTTCACCACGCTGGTCCAATGCGGATTAGCGGCTAACCAGCTGTCGGATGTTTTCAAAGCGCCCATAAGGCGTTTTGTAGGTGGTAGAACTATTATCGTTCGCCCGGGGAAGTACTACCGCTGCACCCACTTCTAAGAGACCCACTTCAATAGAGAATTTAAAACTGAAACAAAGCTAAAAATTAATTCTCGATTGTTCGTTGTTACTAATTGTATATAATCGATATAGCTTTTAAAATAAACTCCACAGTGTGATCAAGCATTCAAACAAAAATCTAATGTAGGCTAACCCTTTTCACAGCTCTGAAACAGACTCAATTAGGTATGCAGACGAAATGCCAACACCTATCATTAGAGACGAACTCTCGGCCCTCACATTACTTAATGTTCATTAGTAGACCTCCTAAGTAATATTAGAGATTAGCTGTTACTTTCTGTATTTTCACATTTAATTTATAAAATTTTATTTTTTTGTATCGTTAGACTGCTTTATATTTGACTTATTTTACTAGATATGTTGTTTGTTTACTTAGTTATATGTATTACAAAAATGTAAAAAGTAATATAGGTAGCTTAGACATATTTTTGTGGGCACTCACTATTTTTATAAATAGTATACTTTTATAAATAGTAAAACTTTTATAAATAGCGCGATATGGATACCTAAATCTTAAGCCAATTCCGAAATGAAAATAACAAAAACCTTTCATGCTATCGGCAAGTAACGGCAATCTGACCACGTCAGGTAATAGATTGTAATAATTGGCATACCAATAAACGGTAAAAATGGAAATTGTATTACTACCATAAGGAAAATTCAATAAAAACAAAGTTTTTGGAATTATTAAAAAGATAATACACCAAATATAGCACTTTTTATGTCTGTAAAACATAAAATGTCGATGAACAGTTAGTAGCAATTTTATTTAAAACTCTGTAAGTGCAAGGAGGAGCTGTTCTAAAATATACTCCATTAGGTCAGATTTAAACCCGATATTAAACTGTCACGCAAAATCAACGATAAAACAACTACATTTATTGCGGGGATAAACAACAATAAAAGCGAGTTTTTGAAGCTATAAGACAATAGTGCTCATATGGGAAAGGATATCCTGTAAAACAAGGTTTTACGACATATCGGTCTCCGATATAAGCCGGCGATCATGTGCCTTATAGATAACGGGACGTAAATATAATATCGTGTCATTCTTGAACTAGCTAGTAAATTTACTTTTGTAATGGACCAAGTGAAGAAGAAGACAGCAGGTAGTCGCTGGATTCAGAAATTTTCATTTTCATTTTTCACATTTATTTTACGTATTTTATAAAAGCAAAATATTGAGCGAAGACATGTAATACAGAATTTTAGAAGATAAGAACGAGTTTTTTTCAGAAACCATCAAAATTGGTGATCTTTCGCTTTTGAGATAACGGGACCTAAGCGTAATCCCTAGTATATATAAATATTATAAATTCGAAAGTAAGTCTGTATGTCTGCTACGCTTTCCCGCTTAAACTACTGAACCAATTTTAATGAAATTTGGAACACAAATAGAGTGGACCTTGGAAAAGGACATAGGATGGTTTTTATCGGACGGGAACCTATAAAACGGGTCCACGCAGGCGAAGCCGCCCGCGGAAGTATAGTAAATAATAAAGCATGGATTGGTTAGTCTTTTAGTTAGCTGTTACTGTGCTAAGGGTGTAGTTATGAGAAAAGAAATATATCATAATGTCGAGAATAAATTAAAACCGACAGTAATGAACAAGATTTTGCGACGTCATAAATTCCAAAACAAAGCCAGCAATACCTCTCCTTTTTGATAGCGGGACATAAAACAAGATCTCGTGCCATTCTCGATTTTTCGTAGCTAATATATCATATTGGTTTATCAATATGTGTTAAACTATATTATTTTATTTTTAGAGACAAATCTTTAATGACTATATATATACTATAGGCATGAAATTCCCTCATTGTTATGTTTGTTTTACTTTTTCAACGAAATTTAAAATAACAAAAAAAATGAAAGTCCTGTATTGTCAGTTTTATTTACTTTGCTTTCAATTCTACTATATAGTATAGATACTGTTCTGGCACGAAAATAATGGACCGACCTCTGCCGTTTAGATAAAGGGACATAAAACCGAGCTGAGACGTGCTTGCGCTGACCAGTCAATTTGGTTTAACGATGATGTTTCTACAAAACTATTCTTCTATCTTTATTTTATTTAGTGCGTTTTAAAATTCAGTTTAGCTTTCTTGGTATACAGTACACCAGAAAAGTCAAGTATTGACTTTAGTTAAATGGTTAAGATGCACCCTCTTTCCATTCTTCCTCCCTTTACATTCTTAGAATCAATAATTACGTAGTAAGATTTAAAATATTAACTGTAAGGAAATTAGAGACCAGAAATATTCCTTAATTGTGCTTATTTCTTTAATAAATTTAGACCATAATTCCATAAAATATGACATTTTGAAACTTGTTTATGTATCCATTAATTTAAGTATTTTTTTTTCATTTCAGCAATAACCACGTAACAATAACAAAATACTTGAAGATATGTTTTTAAGTGATCATAAAAATACGTCTATTTTTTATCCTTAATCCAAGTGTTTGACCCTGGATCAACATCGACACATCACACTTATAAAACACGTAAGATATTGTAGCAATTTGTTTTGTCCTGCTCAGCCGACCTATAAAAATCACAACACGATAAAACTGATAAAGTCATAAACAAGAAGTAGATGCAAATAAAAAGCACTCAGTGTTTATTGAATTCTCGAGGAAAATTGGCAGAGGAAGCAATAAACAATTCAGTGAAACATACTGTTACATTTTCATTGTACGCTTCCTTCGAGAGGAAATTTACCAGCGTGTATTAAAGTAAAAAGTCCATTATAAGCCTATTTTGTTATTGAAATGTAATAAATCAGGATTTCAATTATCGTAATACTGAAAACTACTTGAACACTAGTGAAAATATTTGGTAGTATAAGAGTAAAAGTGTAAGATATGCTATGAACTGTCAAATAAATCGCATCGTTTACTTTACGCTCCTATTAATAAATAGGGAAATATAGTTGCCAGATCGAATTCGATAGAAGCGCGCATGGCCCGGCGGTTAGCGTAGAACGCAAACGATCTATGCAACTAAGCCAAACGGGCGCGGTCGGGTGTGAGATGGGTGACCGCTAGTGGCAAAAAAATTCATGTGCGTTTCCGTGCTTCGGAGGGCACGTTAAGCCGTCGGTCCCGGTTGTTGTCGATAGATAACAGTCGTAAAACCGTGTCGGAAACCTTATGGGCGGTTTGAAAACATCCGACAGCGGGTTGGCCATTAACCCGCATCTCCACCAACCCGCATTGGAGCAGCGTGGTGGAGTAAGCTCCAGGCATCCCCAATGATGGGGAGAGACCCGTGCCCAGCAGTGGGACGCAAAAAGGGTTGCGGCCAGTTGCCAGATAGATTTACTTTGAGAAATAATAGGAAATATTGTAAATAATCCTTTAAGCACGGACGAGTAAAAAAAGTAAGGACTCCGCGCCGCGATAGTAGCAAGTGAAGCAACTTTTATGCTGTAAATGTGTGCCTTACGGGGATACCAGTTCGCACAGATATTTTCCCCTTCATTGTGTGCTTGAGATAGCAGGTGTTAGTCTTCAAATGGTACTGGTTTATGCTTGTGAACAATGTGCGTAAGTTTGAAGTAATGTGCCTTTTAAACACCATGGTTAAAATTAAAAGAAAGTGAGCCGCCAACCTGATATCAAAATGGCTATATAAATTACATACCTATAATTCTACTGGTTGGGTTTCAGTATCTTTGTTTTGTCTGAATGAAAAAGTTATTACGAATTTTATTATTTTACTTGTTTCTATTGTCGTTTTATAATTAAGGAAGTAGATTTCAGAGAAATAAATACTATGTGCGATTGAGTGATTTATTTGCAAAGTAAATACACGTGAAAATGACCACGTAAGTAAGGTCACTTTCCATCACAAAAGAAAATACTAAAATGTTTTATTTTATTTATTTTTATAATAATATGGATTATTATATAATGTATTTTTTACGTAACCGTATAAAATTTCAACTAGGTAGTAAAGAAATTAAATACTTATTATACAAGACAGAACATACACTACAAAATTTCACCAATTACAGATTACTCAATACTTCTGGTGCTGCTGTGCTGTACAGCTTGTACATACAGACGAGTCAGTAATCATTTATTTTAAATGAAATTATATCGTAAGCGCCGCGTTAAGACAGATGATCTCCACTAACGGCACATTCAGGGCTACCGCGCAAAAAACATGGGTAAAGGCTCCATTTGGCAGTTGATTGACCATATATGGTCATTTTAGGCTTCAACTGTCAAAAGAAGCCTAATGGTGCCCCGTTCACGAGCTTGACGCATGAACCAGATTGAATCTCATCCATGAGCTAAGGGATAGCTGATGGATGAGATCCAATCTTCTTGACCTTTACAGTTCCTTATTAATCACATCCAGTCATTTTTCCATGCTTCAAGGAAACCTACAAATAAAATGAAGACAATATGACCAATTAAAATAAACTAAAAATTTAAATTAAGTTACAATTGTAATTAATTTAGTAAATAAATAACTTTAGTTTAATTAAGTGATTATTGGATGCCTGAGTAAGGTAGAATGTTTAAATACTATTGTTAAACGCAAACACCTAATTTTTTTGTGAACAGTCATCAGTAAACGTATTTCATTTCAATTATTCAAACACAACATTATCTACTAAGAACGTTATGGATTAGGTTACCCTATTTTTCGGGTAAAGTCCCTATTTATATCCTGGCCACACTGACTGTTACGGTCAAGGGCAAATCACGTGTAGTGGAGGTTTTGTGTTCCAAATATTGTTATTTATTTGTATTTGAAAAAAGCAAGAAAATAATGTAATAAGATCTCGTTTACCTGTGAAAAGTTATCCCTTGGCACTTTTTTTGTAGTGTAGTATTATTTTTACACCATTTAAATACACACGACGGCATTATTTCGATTTTTGATGCGCCAAAAAATTGCACTGCCACAAACGATGGTTGAAAGCGTAATGGCGGTCGATCGGCTTATCTTTATGTGAGTGTGTGCGTGAAGGTTCATATTTACACGTAGCTGGCTTATTTTGGGTGCTTCATATTTTATGTAGGTGACGCGGAGTCCTTACTTTTTTTACTCGTCCGTGCGTTTAAGAGCCCATTTTGATAGAAGTGTACAGCACATAATTTTACGTTTTACGGTTATCAAGTCTTAATTTATGCTTTTTCAGTGAGAACTATTCGCTAGAGCTAACGTTATTGTCTACTACATTATATACATCTTATTAGAAATAGGTAACTAAGGCAGTAACATGAAGGTAGGTATATCTTTTTTTTTTGTCTCCTCTAATAGTCAGAGCATCAAAAAAGATCAAAAGTCCCTCTCTTCGGCATTCGAATAAATAAAGCAGCAACCACGCAGTACTTACTCGTACAATGGTGCTTTTAATAAGATCTTTCAATACCTCTTATGTGTCCCCAGACTAATACAGGGATCAGGGGAGTACCCTTCAGTTCTTTTATATGACGTTTATTTTAGACAAAATAGACAAAAATAAACGTGTCACTTGTAGTGATAATAGGAATACTAAGGTTCTTAGCATAGTGCTTCTAGTTACTGTCAGTTACTGTCATGAGATCTTTCGTTTTTCACACAGTCATAAACAAACGTATTTTGCAATAATTTACTACATAGGTGTATTATACACATACGGGACCATCAATAGTATAGTATAGTACATTCTTAAAAGATAGGGACCTTGTTCCCTGCTGCTTATATATACGTCTCTGTAGGCTATTAAAACTTCCAAGTCTTCCAACTTATAATAGTCACAGCGATACTTCAGTACAAATGATGACACTTGTCATTAAAAGTCCTGATCTCTAAAAAGTCATGATTGTATCTTTTTTACCTCTAAACAAAAACTAAGTAAGTCACATTAGAAACATGATTTACACAAAAAGTTTTATTTTTTAAGTAGAAAATTCTCAAGTCATTAAATTTTCATTAACAAATTTGCAAACAGGAAAGTTTTTCACGAGTTTCATCATCGCTTTCCTTAAGTCTGCACGAAATTCAAATATAGTGAACGATACGGCGAGATCTTTCACGGACAAAGTGGCAAGTTTAGCCTAGAAATACTGTAAGATAAGATGTTGGAACTTGGAACTATTTGAAATGTCGTGTTGCGACAAAAGATAATTTGGTGAGGGAAAAGTAAACTCAAAACTGTGCAAATGCTACAACATTTTACTGAAGAGAAATGGTATTTTGCAAATAGAAGATACGGGTGGATATATTTTAAGGAACTTAAATTTTGATTATCAAAGTGTGTGATGCGTAAAAATTGTAAAATGTTTGTTATTATTTTCTGTTATGTTAAAAACAAAAAGAATTTGATTCTATTTTTTTAACACATAAACTGCAAATAGGTGTGAATGAAGCATATAGGTAGATATGATATCTAACGTAATATAGAAACACATAAAAGTTGTATACCGGCATCAAAGTAGGTGAAGTTAGGTTGGTTTAAAATGTAGAATTAGATCCATTTGGTTTGTTTTGGACTACACTATGTTTTTTTATTGTTGTAAAGTTCTTTCCCCTTTTGTAATAATTATATTTTCGTAAGGTTGAATAAATAAAAGAGTCATCCTTTGTATGATTAGACCTAAGTTTTCAATCTTTGTCCTTATGACTTGCGAATAAAATGAATCAAGTACAATTTTTTGGTTAGTATTTATGATTACCTCAGTTTTTTCAGATTTTTTAGAAATTTGAGATGTCCGTCTTGACTAAATAAAATTCAATTCTTATCTTCACAAGTCTTATTTTTACTGTTAATACAAGAATACAATGAAATAAAGCAAATATTATTACACTTAACACATTGAGTGAAATTTTACGTCAGAAATAGCAACGTTACATACGAGTTCGTTCTCAATCTTGACTCGATTGAGATCAGATGGACGACCGAAAAGATAATATGGGCACTAATAAAGAACTGTAATAACTATAATAGGCTATTTACTTCTTTGATTCATAAAAAAACCTTACCTCACGAGTTCTGCAGAAAAATCAGATGCTGCATCGCTGGGTTCTTCCCAACAAGATGCGGTAGCATCGCTGAAAAACTGCGCTTGCGCCGACCAAGCGTCACATGCCCGTAGCACTCGCCGTAGATCGCCTATGATCAAACGAACTGCTGCACGTATGAAAGACTGATCTGAAAAACATTTCGTTGCTTTGAACCTAGATTATATTGGAGTCTTCGTAGACTTACAGAATTTCTACTGTCCAATGTATGGATTACGCATTTACACCACGTATAAAATTTTTCATGCGTCAGTTACGATCTCAGTACGTACCAAGATCATTTTTACTGACTCACTAAGTTGCTGTGCATATTAACTTACAGTGGTTTAGTCACCATTGAAGATGGTTGTGTATGAGTGTACTATTATAGATTTCATATATTATTAATTTACTTACCTATTTTCATAGGCTGTGGTTGCAGAACTAATAATCCTACAGGAAGACTATTAAATATTTCAGTATTATTATCTTTTATTTCGTCACTAGACCCTTGAATTTTTTCGTCGCTCATATAAAAACGTTCAACTCTCTTCTCAATAGTACTCCTTAAATTATTGATCGTAGAAGTATGCACCGTGGGATTCAATAAGAAATCACTAATATCACTTGAAAATAATATTCTATCTCTTAGGTCTCGATTCTCATCACTACTACTTACAATCTCTTTTTCCGATAGTGAAATCTTAGTACTAAACAAATTATTATCATCTACATTTATACTATTTACATATTTATTAAAAGATTCATTTCTCAATTTACTATAACTAGTTCGTCTAACATTATTACTATTCAGGAAAGATATATTTTCCTTTTCAATTGAATTGTTTTCGATTTTAGAAGTTTCAACGCCTTTCATATTTACATTATAATTCCTTACATTTTTCGAACTAATATTGCGATTACTATCATACGTACTACTATAGTTAATATATAATAATTTATTATTTATGTGCGTTTCTGACTTATCTAAATTCTTCCTTATATGACGAAAAAACGTATTTGTTGAACTATTTTTTACACTGAAATCTTTTTCTCTAATTACGGATTCTGCTGTAACTCTAGCGAGCTTTTGCATATCGTCAAGCCTTATTTGTTTTATAGAATTATTGTCAGTGATATCTCGTTTACTGCGTTCGTTATCTTCATTTATCAGTGCTTCGTTTGTATCCTTGGAGATTTCAACTTCTGGATCGTAATCATCCTTGTATTGTGTTCTATTGCTTATGGCATGGAAGACATTAAGTTTACTGGAAGCATCGATCCATAACCAAAAAAAATGTCCTTCGACCATATTTAAGCGTTTGGCTTCGTCCATGACAAGCTTAGCGTAATGTATATCGCAAATTAAGACCACCACGCCTCGAGTTAGCCTTGAAACTTCAGCAAGACGCCTGCAAAAAGTATAAAATATTACAAACATTTACATTTGACGTGGATTTTTATAAATGAGATGCTTACCTGAAAAGAGCATGGCGGGAGTATTTTCTTGGAAGCGAGAGCCATTTGGGATTAAGCGGCTGAGTGGTAAGAATTGACGATAGATCTTTTCTAAGAGACAACGTTAAATATATGTCTTCCTCAGCAAGTAAGGTAAAAGTATGCCAATGTGTATGAAGAAGTGTTGATCTGAAAAAAAAATGTTATTGCAACATTCAGTAAAATTCGTATTTTACTAGTATATCTCTTATTCGTATAAGAGTTATACTTCATGCATACGCAACAATATTAGTAGTATTCAGTACTAGTACTATATATGCATGAAGTATGTCCAATATCTTACTATAATATAATTAGATCATAATCTAGCCATTTCAGTATCTTACCTAAGAGCGTGTAAAGTTTCCCTTGCCGTTATTTCTAATCGTATCTCCAAAGGCAGGATGTCCTGGCAACAATAGATGAGATTCATTTAAAATAATATTGTTGTTTTCTCATTACTTCATTACTACTTTTCTAATACCTAATCATTAACCATTTTATTTTCCACTGCTGAAACACTAAGGTCTTGCCAGAAATTTAATGCTTTAGCCATTTAGTTCAACGCGATAGTCAAGCATGGAATATTGAATTGCTATTGAGAAGATTTTATCACAATTGTATTATTAACTGGAGCGTGAGTTATAGAATAATCACATAACAATTTCTTAGACAAAGTGCACATCAATAACTCAGACTTCCCAGCGTTGGAGGTTGGAGTCCTAGCCACACGACTATAAATCGTCTTGCAACTTTGTGGGGATATTATTATTTTACGTCGCAATGTAATCGTTGCAAAAGTACTTTACAAATGGCGATCATTTTCTACGGCACCCGGCTCAAGCTTACTTTACAGAAGAAATAGTAGCGTTACGGGGAGATTTCTCAAAAACTTTTACTGCGAAAAATAAATATCAACAATGAATTCAAAAAAAACTTGGTCCAGCTCTCGGGTTACCGTCATTTATTTACGCGTGAAATCGTTTCCTTTTCAACATTTTATTTTGTTTCGGCATATCGTCTATTCTTCTAAAAGGAAATAGAAGATTGAAGGTGCATATTGACTCTTTTCCTAAAAAGATCAAAGGAATCCACTTAGGTATATCTCACGCTCCGTTTGTATGTTTACCCTTGTATTGATATTTTGGTACAGTTTCCGGTAATCTTTCGTAAATATTTTATGTGTGATATGTTCGAATGTTTGTGTATCGTTTTTGTCCTTTTGTTGATTTATAAACTTCTTATAACTATTCTTCAAGTATGTGAGAAATAGTTACATACATTAGTTATTATCCGATAAAGATATAGATTACGACGCCAACTAGCTAATAGTTATTTATGAGCCGCCAAGTAGCGGTTCCAGGCTGGAATCCAATTGCAATGTCATGGCGTAGACATACAATGAATTATAAGGTTGTAATTCATGTCACGTCACCAGTATTATTACACGACCCAGACCCTTCGAGCACGTAGGCAATTATTATCCCACAAATATGAAATGTTAAGCTCATGCAGATTTTTTTATGACCCCTAATAGCCGAGTGGTTAGGAAATAATAAAAAAACTATGCTAAAAGTTCCAACCTTGACCTTCCTAAATTATGAAGGAAAGAAAGAACGAAAAAATATCTGTTTCATGTTAGTAATACAAAATATTCACTTGTTATTGCCAATGAATGAAATGAAATGAAATGAAATATTCTTTATTCACTGTACAGTTCCTTTACAAACTCTTAGTGAACTTTTTTTTTCTCTCTGCTCTGGGTGCGCTTAGGCAATGCCGAGCTGCTAAATGCAATTAAAACATTATTATGGGGTATGTACGTGACAAATACTGCATATGTCAATATCGTCCTACAGCCATGTGCTAACATTGGCAGTATGATTAATTTGTCTATTAAATCAGTTATAGAATCAGCCTTGTGGGACAACAGCTCAATCCCAAGCTTTTTTATAAATTTAATAGTCATTAAGATCATAACAAGCCTTGCGGCACAGGAATTGTTTGACTTTTTTAAATCTTTGCAAAGGAAGGGATTGAACATTTTCCGGGATTTTATTATATATTCAGATCGACATCCCGATAAAATAGTGGCTCTTTCTGCGGAGCCTACACTTGGAGAATGCAAGTTTGTGGCCATTCCTTATCGAAACACAGTTCGAACTATGTACGAGTAAATCCAAAAAGGTCATAAACTCGTGTTTATTTTACGAACATACATTATATTTTTATAAATATATTGCGATGCAAATGCTCGTATATTAGTCTATTAGAAAATGAAAATAGAAAAGAACACAATAATGTATCTTTTACAACTTCCCCAATTTCTATGTTTCACTGTCTTGTGTTTTATTAAAAATGTATGTACAACAAAATTTCACTTGAACAGATTACAAAACTCAGATACATGTTTTCCAATTTGAATACACAAACATAATAATATCTGATCTATTAGATTAGTAGCCATATTATTTAACGTCTATTGGCAAGCTCTTGACGCGATATTGATTAATTATGTTAGTGACTCAACAACCCTTATTATCACCTACTCCTGTTTAGGCGGAAAATTGATAAAAATTTATTGATATCCTCTGAATTTTTCATAGCATTTATTGCATTACTAAGCATTTAGCTGTATTCTAAAGACAAGCTTTGGTATAAGTGTGTACGCATCGTTAAAAGTTAATATCTGTTATGTTTAAATGAAAAAAAAAATCTATAAATGAGTCATAAATATAACCATAATAGGAGTGATTACGTACTGGTACTGAATACTTTCTTTGCATCCTTCTTTGTATCTTTCTACCCTTAAACATGTTACGTATACCTATTTTATAATTTAAATCGGAAGACAAAATATAATAAATCTTTTTACGGACTTCCGATAGTGTATTTTTTTTATTTACGAGTATATTATATGTTCACTGATTACTCCTCCGATTATAGATCGATTTTTAAAATTCAACTCTCTCTCTCTCTCAAATGTTATAGGCACACACATTGATTTTTTAATACTTTCTGAAGCAAAATTGATATTTGCGCACAGTAACTATCATCACATGTTACTGAGCTAATGATGGAAGGTACTACGACGGTTAGGAGTTGAGAAAATTTTCTTTCAAGGAATGGTTTTTTGTTTGAAATCTTTAACTGTCGAGGTGGTCCCAATGTAAACCATACAATATGTACATATATGTATATAGTTATTATCACCTCATATTGCTGAGCTAATGATTAAAGGTACAACTCCTCAACGGTTAGGAGCTGAGTACAAATTCTTTCAATAAATTCATACGATATGTTTAAATGGACTGATGGTAGCATTCCTTAAGACTGCTAAGTTGACATGATTTTAAAAGGTAAATCTCATTAACGTTTAGAAGTTAGGTGGGATATTACTTAAACAATATAATGAATATGTTATTGCTTAAACAATACCAAATTATTAAATAATAAATACTGAAAAGAGTGAAATTATATAAGTTTTTACCAAAAAAATAAAACAGACTTGAAATGGTAAAAACTAAAATAATAATAGAAAAATGTTTTTACAATATTAATGAATTCTTACAAAAATATTAATATAATTGACTTAATTTACTGATTAATTGATTAACTTAATTTTAATGTTGACACATTTTTTCATGTACTCTAGTCTATTAATATTATTATTTAATTTAATCTCCGAATATTATTAATAATATAATTAATAAATTTTTTATTTGAAATTAGTAATTTGACCTTATTAAAAATGTAATTTGATAATATTTAATAATTTATTTAACAAGTTTTAATTGTTTATTAATTTATAATTTGCATGCCAAATCACGGCTAATGTGAGACACCAACATTGTATAAAAGAAGACCGAAATTGTAACCACATTTTTGCAAATAAACTCATTCTATTTTATTCTAAAATAAATGTTCAGTACTTGGCACATATTGCTCGCATTACATACGTATACCCTAAATTATCTAAGTCGCTGGTTAGTTATGTAAAATTTTAAGTTATTAAAATGTTAACTTTTTGCCTCCCATTAATCATATTTTTAAGATAATATTTAAGATAAGAATTAAGAATTATGATTTAATCCCACTATTCGAATGACTGTTCTCAGTATTGGTATGGTCCAGGGGCTCTACTCTAAGCACCGAAGTACGAAGATTCACATATTTTTCAGGTCATTTCTTACCTTTTGATAACCTATCTATTTGTGGATAAATGTAGTCAAATTATCTAAAATTTGGAGTTATTTAAACTTTCACAAAATTATCGCTCAAAAATTCACGATACTTTGGACGATAACGCCTATAGTATGGCCCCAGAATATTGTATGCAAATCAAAGTGTCACATAGAACGGATTACAAATCTCAGAACATGGTTGCCGAGTACACGTACATCTGGTCTATTAGATTAAGTGTTCGAGCTATGTATATTGTACAACAATTGGCAAGCTTATAACACGATATTGATTGATTATGTAAGTGATATACTGGACAATCCTGATAGTAGTTCCTCTAGTGTATTTAGTTCACAGATAGATCCTACCGCCTCCATCTCAACAACCCGCATTGGACTCCACCAACCCGCATTGGAGCAGCGTGGTGGAGTAAGCTCCAGGCCTCTCCAATAAGGGAGAGAGACCCGTGCCCAACAGTGGGACGTAAAAAGGGTTGCAGCCATAGATCCTCTGTATTATTTTTCATAGAACCTCATTGTTCTATTAAATATTTAAAAAAAATCTTAATTAGCTAATTTAGGAAAGTTGTATTACAAGCAGAAAACTTAATGTAACTCGACGCGATATTGATTAATTCAATAAGTGACAAACATGTTATTTATTGAAAAATAATGTAATGTAGTAGTCTAGTAATAGTACATTTTATTAACAAATCAATATAACAGTTTAGTATAGATACCGCGTCAGTTAGCTTTTGCTGTCAGTTGTGGTCAAATGTGATCAAATGGGCTTCACACGCTGACTAGGGGCGGGGCGGTGAACATGACATGCTTTGACGTATTTTGTACAACTCTGAGGCTTGTACAGTAAGAGGCGCGTATCTCAATTAAAATCTGGGCTTACACGGCATAGGGTCCTCGTAGGATGCCTTGTGCTGTTATTGCAGATTTTTCTGGAAAATATTGCTATCAGCGATAACACCGTATGTTTTATCCACTTTTAATAACCTTGCAAATATTTGTATATATTATTACCTTATATTAGTATATATTAGCACCTATTATTAAATTTAAAAATTATGAAGCTATGACAGTAAAAACTTGACTGCCGCGGCTTATAAAAAGATAACATAATAGTATACATACCCATCAATCAACGGCTTGATAAATTACTCACCAACAGATTTAATAACGCTGCATGTTGCGCTTTTGATCTACTACTCAAAGCTATTCAGTGTTAATATTCATTTACTGGGGCCATATTATTATGAAACTGTAACGTTATTTGGAAATTGAAGTAATGTTTCATTAGAAATTTGGGATACATCGTTATCGCGTCCGCAGTAACAGTTGTAGATTATTAGAATCCGAAAGAGACCAGTTTTTGTATTGTATAGCTACTGCGGAATTAAGAGAGGAAAGGGTTAGATATCGTAAATACGATATCTTTTGCTCGTGACAATGCTCTTTTTCAACCCTTTTATATCTTTTTTCGGAGGTGAGAAGGATGTAAGCCATAGTCCACCACGCCGACATATTCATGAACACGCACTTGAAATTGGTGAATATGCCCTGGAGAAGCTAGAGAAAATCTGAGGCATGTACGGCGGTGAAAAACATCGTAAGTAATAGAATCGAGAGTAAAGAAGCGAATAATGGAACTTTAGCAAACCCGGCACGGTCCGGGGAAAGATGGGTGACTGCTGGTGGCAAATGCATGTGCTCGTGCTCTGGAGAGCACATTAAGCCGTCCGTCCCTGTTATTATCGGTGCATATCACCTTCTCGGAAGCCTTATGAAGGGTTTGAAAACATCCCGTATTGGAGCAGCATGCTAAAGTAGGGCTTCCCTAATTAAGTAGGGTGACCCATACCCAGCAGTGGGATGCAAAAAGGGCTGCCACTATACTACTTACGGTAGCTATAGTATAAGAGAAGTGAAGGTTAGAAGGCAAGGTTTAAGGTGCAGCACGCAGCCGTGGTGACGATGGAGGCAGCCGCTGGCCTGCTGGCCTTAGGAGTGAGGGACTCCTAATGTAAATTTTACTGCGTTATTTATAAAATGAGAGACGTAGTATTTTACCAGTAACCTCAATTTTGCTCATCAATCGATGGAGAGAGCTTTGTTTGAATTTTCTCTACGTGATAGAATCCGAAACGATGAAATCCCTATACGAACCAAGTTTACTGATATAGCTTTCAAAATTTGCCAGCTAAAGTTGAAATGAGTTGGCCATATAATTAGGAGGACTGACAAGCTGACTGGAGGTCTCGGCAAAAGATGCACAGGCCGCTCGAAGCTAGCCTAGTAGACGAACGATCTGAAGAAGACAGCGAGAATTCGTTGGATTCAGAGAGCTCAAGAACAGATGGAGTAAAGAACATTTTCAGCAGTGGAATTTAAACGGCTGTTGGATAAAGGGTAAATAAGCTGATCACATGATACTTACGGTAGCTATAGTATAAGAGAAGTGAAGGTCAGAAGGTGAGGTTCGCAGCACGGGTACGCCGGCATGCGCGGCCGCGGTGACCACGGAGGCAGCCGCTGGCCCGCCCCCGCACACCAGCAGCGCCGCGACCCTCCGCCCGCCCAGCATCGAGCACGCGCGCTCCAGCACCCGTGCGCTGAACCTGGAACCAACGAAACTTTGTTTGCACACTGTACAGTAAACTCGGATAAACGGTATCTCAAATGAACGGGACGTAACCACGTAAAATGTGAGTAAACTTTTTGAATAAACTTTGATTTTGACTAAAATAATAAACTTTTCATTTTTAAGTCTCGGGAGCCAACGACACTCGATTCATTATACAGCGTCAATTAGAGCAGCAAAAATAGGTTTTTTTTTAAATAAAGCTGATTTCGGTTTAAACGCAAATCGGATGAACAGTATTTTACGAGTGTAATGGGAGTCAAAAAGAAGTTATGTCGTGCCTTTACGCCCTGTTGTACACTCCAGACAAATGAAGCTATTAGGCATGCTAGCAAGATTTTTCATGATTTTTGTTACTAACAATGTTGGCTACCATGTCGATTCTGTATTACGAGTATTTTGTATATTGATTTAAATATCAATTTAATTTTGATTCTCGTATCGATTTTGGCAAATAGTTATGGCAAATAATTATGGGGAAGTGATGTTAAGTAGACGCAGCTCATGGACATCTACAAAATCTACAAATAAGCTCAAGTAAGCCTGACTCATGCTTAAGAAAGTACGCAGTTTAGCTGCTACTCTGAAGACTGATGGTCAACACGTGTAGGTAATAGGCAATCGCACCTTTTCACGGAAATACAATAGAATAACTCAACGGCAGAAATGGGTGCTATTTTCGACCACCATCTATTTCTGCCAACTGATATCTTTCTCGATTCCTGAAAATTGATTAGAAATGAAAAATATAGAAAGAACAAAGTGAATTTTGAATTGGGTAGAACAACGTTGAAGGATAATAAGCGCATCAATAAGCAGTCTGCAAACCTTCGTCTGTCAACGTTGACAGGGACGTGAAACCTTGTGCGACATGACGGAACAGCATTTATTGTCATTGTGTTTGAAATTTAAGTTCCTCCCATTATTGCTGCAGCAGTTGTACTTTTTATGCTACTCGAGCGTTTACATAGAAAAAATTTCATTGAACTTTTTTTAAAACTCTCAACACTGCCGGCCAGCTCATACTATGCTACTTTTAGCATCGCCAATCAGCTATTTGCGTGCTGCATCACGTTTTGGAACTTGGAAGCGGCATCAAAATCGCGCGTTTTGGATGCTGAATCGCTACGTTCAGCGACTAAATCGCCAGATGCCTAGTGTAGTTAAGCTGTTATTGAATGCTTTGTAGTTAAGCATATCAGTAAGTACGAGTAGCTATAACTACTGGCGTAGCCAAAATGTATGACAGTGCGATATAACGGAAAATTACATTCACCTTTACAATAACTTTTTTTTATTTTTCAATCCACTGTCATCAACTTTCCAATTGATTTTTACATTGAATTTTATATTGATGTAAAGGTCAATTTGATGTCTATTCTAATACCGATTATTGAATCTACTCGAAAATCGTATCTATCGACGATTGACGATTCTATGAATCATATCAATTTGTATCAAATCGATCTAGTCTAAATGAAATGAATTTTCGTTAATTAATATCGTTACTGCTCTGATCGATACAAATTTCCTCTCGGAAGACATATAGGCCATAATGCTGGCTTAATGCGGATTCATAGGCATATCGGCCCTGATATCGTTTTATCGGTAAAACTAAGATTCATATTTTGTTACTACTGTACTTACTATTAACAAGGTCAAACGGAGGTGATATTTAAATGACCTATTTTTCAAGAATCTCCCAGCCCTCGGAGACAATTAAGTACCTACATCAGTAAACAGCCTGCAAGCTTCACCTCTGGCGAGGACACGACGAAACACAGTGCGACGTAACGGAAAATTACATCCCGACTTTACCTGTAAGGACTTTTTGCTTTTTTGTCTATGTCCAAATGGAAAGGAATTGAACTGTAAGGGAAAAGCGAACAAATCGAAGAAAGAATTTAGTGACAAGTAACTTAATTTAACAAGACTAATTTTAACTAATTTTAAATTTAAATATTGAATAAGGCGGAACAAAAACCTGGGAGTTTTTTTCCTATCAGCTTATTTTCCTCAGTGTACAATAACCCTACAACATGGGTACCCATAGCAGACGATCGGATCCGATCGAAAATATAAATAAATAAAGAACTAAATAAATACATACTTAAATAAATAAAAATATTAAATTTTTAACTGGCGCAAAATGGGATCAAATAAAAATAATAATTAAATTGATATAAATGTACATTTTTATAAATTGTGTTACAATTACTCATAAGTTTTTTTCTTTTATCTTTGTAATATTTGCATACCTCATGTAGGTACCTAAATATGGCGTACTAAATACATATGTATGTATAAACAGCTTTTGTAAACACACATATTTGTGCAAATGAAAATCTTTGTCTTTGACTTTACAAAGAATATATTTAAAAGGCATTGCGGGCTGATACTTTTTTTAACAACAACCACTTTGAAAAACATCGCTGTCTCTGTGTGAGCGCATGAGTACTCGTATCTCACCAATACCCACACACCCCACAGAACAACTAACGCTCACGTAAATCCAAGGTACGAGTAAAATAGTTCAAATTGTCGTTCGTTTCCTCCCCCAAAATATAGATGACAAGCTTAATAAATGCTTTTACTATGGTCTTGTTCTTGAAGTGAAAACTTCTTTAGCGGCGTTGAGCACTTGTGGGATGGGTAAAAACTGTGAAACTCGCGCGAGGTCACGTGTGCTGATCGAAAAACCGTAAGACGGTTGGAGAGTAGTGTTGTATGTACCATCGAAATCGATTAATCGAACAATCGATTGTAAGGGTTTCGACTAATTAAAAAAATCGATTTTTTTTAATTCCGCACCATGGAACTTTGAGCTTAGGAATCCCCTGCTTCGCTGCCAGCCTCTAGTTTGAATGAACGAACTGTTTTTTTCAACCGTTTACTTGGCATGAACCATTAGACTAGTTTACCGTCGAATCCTAAACTAGTCGAATCGTGAACTATATTTTCGTTTAGGTTTCATTCATGGTTTCGGTGAACGGTGTGCACGCGTTCAACGAATGAAATGAACGCAACGGCGCGCGGCGACCGATAGCGTTCGGGACTAGTCGGTTCGTTTCATTTCGTACGCTCGCTCGCCAGCTACATGCCGCCCGATGCTCAAGCAGTCTATTCGCTTCATACAAACATACTAGCAATAAGACTACTAACAATAAGTGGAAGAGGTCAAAATGATCTTTATTGCTATAGGAATATAGTTCATTTATATTTGTTTGTAAATACAGTATTCCTTTGTTTATTTACGTTATTTTTTTAGTCTCGTTTGAATTTCATTGCATTAAGCATGGTAAAATAATCTATCGAGGATTAAAGTTTTGTATTGTTGTATTTTAAAAGAAATATAAGTGTAAATATAATAGTGTTAATTGTATATAAATAAAAAAGTGTTTATAGTGTAAATAAAAAGTATTATAACTTAACGGTTCATTAATATTTGTTAACTTTTATTATTTATTTCTATTTAAATACCTACTATCGGAGTTGCCTGCCAGTCCTAAGCCTGGAAAAAGTATGAAGGGAAGTTCATTTACATGTGCAAGAATATCACAAATATATAAGCAAGTAAATTGTAATTACATCGGGTGGTAATGGCGAGCGGAGCGAAAACAACCTATCTAGTCTTATCATTTAACTATAATCTGATTCCCGTTCATCCGTCTATAGTAGACTGAACGAAACACGTTTAACGTTGCCATAGTTCATTTTATATAGCGATTCTGTCGACAGCGTAAACTAGTCGAAAATTAGACTGTTTTATGAACCAGTCTATGGTCGACGTAAACCGGTTTACGTTTCGTTCACGGCAAAACCGTAGACGACACACTCCTAATCTCTATCTAGTACACAGAACGTCAGAACCTAGGACGGCTCACAAGACTTTGTCGGATCAACTGCATCCGACAACGAAGGACCATGAATGAACACCCCTACAGTAGCTCGAGGCGGGGGGGTCCCTTCATCAAAAAAACACTGGTATAGTGCGTATTACTTGTAATGCATCAAAGGTCATTAATTGCCAAATCAATGAAAAAATTACATTACAATTTCGTCTTATAGAAACCAAAGAGTACAAACGTTTCCGTGATTCAGCCAACTGGTCAGCGCCATCTGTTGAGCAGCGGAGGAATCACGCGAACGTACACGGCTGAAGACGGCTCGACCACAATACAAAGAGCGCTTTCGACTGTATAAACTTGTACTACTTGTAAAATTCGTTTACATCAAGTATTCAAAATAGGTACGGACATTGAACAAAGTGCCTATTAATGAAAAAAGTGACAAAGAAATAGTGAAAGAAAATGAGTGAGTACTTTATAAAAATACTAGGTGAAAACCTACTGAAAATATTAGATGAAAAATAATACTGATAATAAAAGCAATCTGTGCGAAATTATTCCCTAACCATTCCAAAATATTAATAATGCACAACGTTAATGTTCAAGTTTTCACTTCTGCCGGCACTACCGGAGTGTTTTTCTTCATTAAAATGGGTCAAATTACCTACACATGAACAGCGAATAGAATGGTCCATATTTATATAATTTTGAAGACCTTAAATTAATTAAAAAGAAGTAATTTTGAACTATTTACAAAACACCTTAGGGGGATTTGGGGCACTTTGATACGATTTTTACTTAGACCCAATAATAGAAGATCTATTGACAGTAACATCCAATTTAATAATTGTAATATATTCAATATGTATTCAACTAACTTGTTAAATTCAAATTAACCGTTAGATTTAATGACAGAAAGTATGTACTATTACTAAAAAATGAAATTTGTATCAATGTACCTTCGGGGTACATATACTGGGGCACTTTGATTCATAGAAATATTTCTACAAATTAAACAAGTTTTATTGATGTTTATGACTTTTATTTATTAATTACTTATTTTTTTACATTTTAGTAAATTATGTGCACTTAATTGAAATAATTACTTTTCGCGGTCTTTATATAAAAATAGAACAAGTAAATCTAAGCAATAAACTATGCCAGGAATAATATTTAAACAATAAGACATAATCATTCTTTATTTGGCCTAATCAGTCATCAGTAGTTTTTATGAAGTTAATTAGCTTACATTGAAATGTTAATAGGTGACAAATTAATCTTAAAACTGAATAGAGAAGCTGTTCTACTAGTTCCTTTTTTTACTATAGGATCTGGTACCTTCAGCACAATATCAGAAATATTAACCGAAGCTTTGTCTTTTATATCAGGGAACACAAAAGTTCCAGTGGGATTAAGCTTTAAAAAAGAGACTAGAAAGTCGCTTAGGCTAACGGGGTATCTTGCTTGACACTATTTTTCCAACAAAATGCTTAAAAGGTTGCTTATTTCCTGCGTTAATTACCTTTTTTATAACATAGTCAGATATCACAGAAACCACAGAAATTTCATCGGTGGAAGTTCTCTTCGTTTTGCATTTAAATGTTGGAACCATTTTTCTATAAAGAAAATAAAAATATAATAAGTCTTACAAACACATACATTTAACAAAATATCGGGATACATTAATACGTATCAATGCGCCCCGAGAGCACTTGCATCAATGTGCCCCTGCCTACTACAATCAATATAAATATTTTATAAAAATTAAAGCAGTAAATAATAAAAAAAATATGTCTATATAATGTAATGACAGATATGTACTTACAAAATGTCTTTATATAAAACAGGTAACACTAAATAAATTAGAAGAATCACATCCGAAAGAAAACTACGAAAATTTTGTTGCGAGAATCAGAAACATGAATGTTTGTGAATGAATGTGAATTAAATAAATATTCAATATTATAAACAAAACAAAAAAAAACAGAATGAAGTCAACTATAACTTTAAATTAATTATTTATGAAGCACATCAATAAGCATGTCTGCGAAGTTTCTACTGTCGCCGCGGACAGCGACGCGACAATACACAGAGCGACATGACGACGAACGAGGGACGTAGGAAACTTACATTCCTCTTTTATTACAGCTATTTTTATGTGTAAACAAGTTTACATTACAGCTATTTTTATGTGAAGAAATTCTCTCGACATTTTATACAGACACGCTTGCCTATATTCTCCTGAGTCAATAACAATAGAGCAATGTCTTTGAAACTAAACCAAATAGTAAATCGTTCAATATCCCTAATTTAAGAAGTTTTAATAGTCTGTTCACCCTAATTTTAGGTATGTATACGGGTTTTGTAATACTAGCAACGTATGAAATTTATAGCGTAACCTTATTAGTTTTGATATTTTATGCAGGAATACATAATTATGATACTAATACGTGAGTCGCAAAAGATAATACACAAGGAGATTATCTTGTTGTTAACTTGATCGCCAGGCTTAAATTGCTTACCAAAAGGCCAAATGTAATAAATGAAATCGCTAACCAATTTATCGACAAATATGGGCCGTAAGGTATAATTTATTTTAATTCAATTTTTAAAATAACATATATGTACAATAATAATAAAAATATACATACTCTTAAAAAGCTATAGTTAATAACTAACTATATACAAATAAAAAAAAGAACTGTACCTACATAAAAACTATTACTACGAAAAAAATATAAATAAAAAACTTCTTCTAAAATGTCCGTGTTCGGGGTGGCACCCAAGACGCTGGCGGTATTTCCCCGTTGAACAGTAAGGTTCAGTCTTTGGGCGAAATACTCACCAGCACTAGGGTCGCCACATACTAGAAAAAGTCTGGACGACATTTCTGACATGTTTTTTTTTATGTCGGAAGACTATGGTCCCAAGATTCCAAACAGCAAGGTCGATCAAGGTCACAGCAAGAACCGCAAATAAGTAATTGTCTAATAAATAACTGTATTAACGGTGCTTGAGGAGCTGGGCCTGGTCGGCGGCGGACCCGGTCCTCTCCACAGTGTTGCAGATATGTGATGGGGCCAAGGTATCCGCACAGGTAACATCCCATACCAGGGGACGCCCCAGATGCCACGGTACTTGAGTCATTCCATCAGGTCTCTTGCTATCGCTTCTTAATAAGCCAGACGGTTCTAACGTAGCTGACAAAGAAGCGGTGACAAGAGAATGACGAACTAAATCCGTTAAGTGTACCGTGGCGTTATAATCTGCCAGCGCTCCTGGTACTGTCAAGCCATGTCGACTAAGCCTGTCCACCAACTGCAGGAAATGAGGCTGGCATATTTTAGCATCGAACCGGAACCCTACCACGATTCGAAAAGTGGCGGGATCCAGCACGGTGCCCATATTTTTTGATGGAAGAGCTCGCAGCTAGTGACCCGACAACTGCTCACAAACGAACTCTATCAACCATAGCTTTAGTTTTTTATTTATTTAAATGTTGCAAATAAAATATGAATAAAACGTAACATTTTGACATTCAATTTGATGTTTATCACAGTCATGTAGTTGATTGCCATAATATATGGAAACAAATATTTTGTTTACAAAATGCCCACCCCTAAAGTTAACGTGAACAGGCACCGCGCTGAGCAAATTCAAGCTCCCGAAGTTCCCTCATCATCATCTATTCCTACATATTATCTATTATATTTATCGTGTGTGTGGCATATGAAGTGCTGAATACTTCATCACTTCGCTTAGCAAAATGATCACATGAAGGATATGGGAAGAACCATTGATTTTTTATATACTTATATCAATCATATCAAAGTCATAATAAATCTATGGGAATAACAGAGTACGTGTCCGTATCTATTACCACACCCGGTATTTTCCACACCCTTTCTTTTTTAGGTTTAGGGAGGTTTTTTTTCCGCCGGCTTTTTTTCCTCTTAGTGTACAAAAACCCTGCAATATGGGTACCCAAAGCCGACGATCGGATTCGATCCGATGTACAAATAAATTGAATAAATAGTTAAATAAACAAACAACTAAATAAAACATACTTGAAGAAATAAAATTTAAATTTTTGAAAGGCGCTATGTGGGATCAAATAAAAATAAAATTTATAATAATGTACATTTTTATAAATTGTGTTATTATTAAGTTTTTTCTTTTGTCTTTGTAATATTTGCATACCTCATGAAGGTAAGTATGGCGTATTACCACAATAGGTTTTTGAACCTTACTGTACAAAAAAACGACGGGTTGCACTCCGGGAGTGCCGGCAGAAGTGAAAACTTGAATATTAACGTTGTGCATTTTTGATATTTTGGAATGGTCGGGAAATAATTTTGCACGAATTGCTTTAATTATCGGTATTATTTTTTCATCTAATATTTTCAGTAGGTTTTCATCTAGTATTTTGATAAAGTAGGTACTCACTCATTTTCTTTCACTATTTCTTAGTCACTTTTTTCATTAATGGATGCACTTTGTTCAATATTTTAAATACTTGATATAAACGAATTTTAAGATAAAATTATACTTGACGCTGGCAATATGCAGAGTTTGCGATTCCTTAATTGAAGAAAAAAAAGTATAGACAGCCGTCAGACGAGCCGTCATCAGCAGTCACCCCTCCGCTCCGTCTTGGTCTAAGAGCCGGTGAAGATATTCACTCGTTCGGTTATTACAAGAGTGAAGGTGATATTAAAGAAAATTTATTAAAATTAATTAAATTAAAAATAGCTATGGACACTTTTCGATAGTCAAGTTATCATAGGCATATATGTTTATAAATTATATTTGGAAAAAAATATGTCTCATCGAATTATCAGATCGGTGAAGGTCGATCTTCCACGTCTCCTCTACTATCTTACGAAATTTTTCGATCAGCACACGTGACCTCGCGCGAGTTTCACAGTTTTTACCCATCCCACAAAAGTGCTCAACGCTGCTAAAGAAGTTTTCACTTCAAAAATCCGTTAATCGCTTTTGCTAAATATCCAGGATATTAATGCTCAAAGGAAAACATAGAAACTCCGTACATGTACCTACTTTTATTCAGTTTGTAAAATTTTATTCTTCGAATTCAGACTATGCAAATGAAGACTTTCAAAATGATATGTGATCGTTGTTATCACATCCGAAAGTCTACATGAAAACAATGACGTTTTTTGAAACAAATATTTTGGTGCTCATTTAGCCCATCAGTTAACAATCTGCGAAGCTTTGCCTGTCTCCGCTTACAGTGACACGACAAAACACTGTGTGACAAGAAGGAAAATTACGTTGTTCCTTTGTTACGGCTATTTTTATGCGTACACGGAGGGAAAGGAACTTACTCGGCATTTCATACGGGTGCTCTTGCCTGTTTTTTCCTTCATTTATGACACCAGCATAATGTTTATCTAAACTGCGGCTAAAAGCACTAAGTACTTGCCTCTTTCTAACAAGTTAAAAATTCATCTATCGCAATGAATTTACGGCGCTTGCATTAACGAGCCCATGGTTAGCTGATAAGAAATTGTTCATGAAATACATGTTGACCAAGCTCATTCTCATTTCATATTATCCATTTTTATATACCATCCTAAAGTTAATTTAAATGCAAACAAATACAAAAGTGCGTGAACATCCGCCAATGTACTCACTTGCCGACTTCACCAAAAACTACTTAGGTTTTTAGAAGGTTGACCACACCAGCTAATTTTGTAGAATAATCACTATATGCCTTCTTATTTATCTAAAATTCTTGTACTAAGCTAACAAATACGTTCACATACGTGCAATTATTTCTAAGCCAGCTGAAATAACACAATCGCTCGTGAAAAACGAGTACAGATATAGCAATTCAAGATATAGCAGTTGAAATAGAAGAAGTAGAGCAAACGAATTTCTTAGGGGTTTCCTTAGATACCCACTT
This sequence comes from Pyrgus malvae, assembly GCA_911387765.1. Lineage (NCBI taxonomy): Eukaryota > Metazoa > Arthropoda > Insecta > Lepidoptera > Hesperiidae > Pyrgus > Pyrgus malvae. The sequence continues at coordinate 17,401,148 of OU426951.1, read as the reverse complement.
AAATTGGAAAAGTCATATTGATAAAATTAATAATAAGATATCGGCTAATTGTTATGCTCTTTCAGTATTAGTAGATGCGTCAACTCTTGAAGTAGCTAAAAGTTTTTACTATGCCAATATTTACCCCCTTCTAACATATGGTATTATATACTGGGGAAATTCTGTTAATGTTAGTAGAACATTTATATTGCAAAAACGTAGTCTCAGAATATTGTATGGTAAAGCGGGTGACGAATCTATTCGCTCACTATTTTCAGAAAAGAAATTCCTTACATTAACTGGAATATATATATTAGAGATTTGTACTTTCGTTTTTAATAATAAAAACTTGTTTGAAAAGCAAATAAACATGCGCATAAGAGATGTGCCCACGAGACTAAAAGATATTGACGCTTTGTATTTACCTCGAGTAAAATGTCAGATTTTCAGAAATAGTACATACATATTTGCTATTAGAATATATAATAAATTACCCATAGATATAAAACAGTTACCAAATACTAAATTTAAAAACAATTAAAACATTGGCTTATAAAAAAAGCATATTACAATATAAACGAATTTTTTGAAGATAAGACATCGTAATACGTGCAATAAAAATAGTTTGGGGAGCTTCCGCGTAAAATACATTATAAAATAAGTGTAACTCTAAACAATGCCTGAGAGTTTTTTTTCCGCCGGCTTTTTTTCTCTCATTGACCCAGCGGTGGGTAGGCATCAAAAGCCGATGATCCGTTAAGATTATTCTTATCGGATCTTAAAATAAAATATTTTTTAGTTAATTTTAATTAATAATATTGTATGCCAGAACATGGTAGACTGTTTAAAACTCCAATTATAATTTTAAACATCTTATTTTATGCGTGTAAACAGTCAACAATAAAGTATTTTCATTTTCATTTTCATTTTCAATTCACATATTTGTGTTATAAAGAATGCCTAGGGGCTACGAAGAATTGTAAAAACTCCTTTAACAACGTCTCGTTTTTTACTGAAGTAAATAAGCCTTTTATATTATAACTAACTGTCCCCGTGGACTCCGTACCTATTTTTAATGTATAGTATGGATCCCCCATATGATAGCCATCCCCCATAGCGGTTTAAAACACAGATCACGACCGATTATCAGATCTATACTAATAATGTATGTTGTAAAAATTGAACTAACATTGTGACACGAGAATTTTATTGATATTACATATGAAGATATTGTTTTTTCTATATAGGTATTTCCATATACTTCGGCTACCTATATCTTTTGTTATTTTTTTCTTACACTTTTTTTAATTTTTATTCGCATTGCAAAAAATTACTCACTTTGCGTAGAAGTAAGCTTAGCTAAACTGACGTAACTTCCATACAGGATTCGAAAAAAGATTGATAAGAATGATTATTTTTATATTATAAATCATTTATGTCATGTCATCTATGGCATCACGTAGCGCGTGTGGCCCAGCGACTGGCATAGAATACAAGCGATCTACGCTACTAAACGAAACGTTCGCGGTCGGTTACGAGATGGCTAGAGGCAAATTTCATCCGCGTTCAACATTGTCGGGGGCCTATTGGCGGTTTGAAAACATCCGTCGTCCACTAACCCCCATCTACACCAACTTGAATTGGAGCAGCATAGTGGAGAAAAATCCAAACCTCCCCGATAATGTGGAGAATGTCAGCAATGAGCCGATTGAAAGTAATCTTCCAAAATTTTGTTTTATCGAGATCATTACACTTAACAATTATTATGCGCGATACTTCATAAGTGTGATTAAATAGCTTTCTTTTTATTTACTATACCTACGAGCATAAAACAACTCTCTATTATATGGGATACAAACAAAGGGCTCTATTAGAATGATATCGTATATTATCATAGCTAGCAAGATACTTATGTCCGTTTTCACAGATTACGAACAAGTGGACGCCTTACCTACTAAGTAAATCCTAATTTAGGGCAATGCTTAGCATAAAGTTCCGTTTCACCAATCGTTGCATAATGAGTTGGTCCTTTTTTGACAGTTTTCCATGCTATTGTTCGTCAATCTATTATCAATTTGGGCGACTGTTACAAGTGTCATTTTAGGGGCACTTCGGCACTACGACATACCAAATCGGTGCCATAACTTTAGGTTATGCCTAACGTCGTTATTCGTGACTTAAGGTTCAGTGAAACATGTTTTTCCTCTAAGCAACTCCTATATATTTAGGCATCTGATTTAGGCGTATCCTATGGTTAGTGAAACTGTGTATTAGGCGTTTTAAATAGTCCCAACCGGGAAGCTAACCTACCGGCTAAGCTAGCAAAGACTTGCAATGAAGAAAAATAAACCAAAAGACTTTAAGAGGTATTATTTTATGAACATATATATTTTATGATTATTAGGAATATTTTAAGATTATTTTTACGTTTTTATTTCCATTGTCTAAATAATATTTCTCAAACAATGTTGCCTTTTTCTTGAATACGTTATGATAAATTAAAGGGGTTTATTAAAAGGGTCAAAAACTGGCGGGGTACAAATGCCTTGTTCAAATGACTTTTGACTACTAAAATATTCGTTCCTCCGTCCTACACTATTATAATCAGAAATGCTTCAGAGAAATTCTGAGGTTTGTGGCAATTACAACCAATTATTACCTCTGGTTTGAAGATAGAGCTATTATGTACGCTACAGGTTTTCTCTCTTTATCTTACCTGGCCTTTACGCTTGGCTTTGAGTTCAGCTAGTTAGCTTGATTTCAATATCCCCAGGTTTTCATGAAGAAAATTCAAAATAAATGTTTGTTTCAATTCTTGGAAATTTCTTCAGTAAAATGAAGCAGCGCTATTTGTAAAGTAGCGTCTCACTAAAGGAATTTCTTGAGCTATAAGTAGGTTAAAATCGTTGGTTTGGAAACAACTAAAGATGAGGGATTGCTTGGTGTACATTATAAACTTTCTTCAAGGATCAAAGGTAAAGCTTTTAACAGTGAAGTTTCTATTCTTATTAAAATCCTTAATAATGGATACTATTAAACAATAAATTAATCCGAAGTATTTCTTAATACTTGTTTTCATTAGCGCTTGTTCTTTGCGAATATTTCGGATGATATAGTAGTATTCCTAACACCATACCTTCACGGTAGAAAAAAACTCTAAAGTTTCATAACTACCAAAAAAATGTTCAAATTACAAGTTCGTATATCAGGAAATTAAATAAATTAAGTTTTTAACAAAAAAATAGAACCGACTTCAAACGGTAAAAATAAAATTGTTCAGTACCTACTTCTTCTTGCTTATGGTAATGACTCTTAAAACTATTTTTGGAGTCGGGCCCTTACTAAAATGTCGTACCATTCGTTCTAAATGGGCACCGACAGTACAGACAGTGGGACAGTACCTACTTCTTCTTGATTATGGTAATGACAATGTTTTAACAAACTATATTAGAGTCGGTGCCCAGAACGAAAGGTACACTATATTTACTAAGACAGGACATTTTACTAAGGGCCCGACTTCAAAAATAGTTTTAAGAGTCATTACCATAAGCAAGAAGAAGTAGGTACTGAACAATTTTATTTTTTACCGTTTGAAGTCGGTTCTATTTTTTGTTAAAAACTTAATTTATTTCACTCTTTTTAGTAATTTTAATAATTCTGCACATATGTATAAGCATAATTGGATTTTTTTTCAGTTAATTTCTAAACGTTAAAGAGATACCTTTTATAATCATGTTTATCTAATAGCCATCTTAAACCCTGAAAGAATACTACTATAAGTCCACCTGAACGTATAAATTAATGAAAGAATTTGCTCTCAGCTCCTAACCGTTGAGGAGTTGTACCTTCAATCATCAGCTTAGCAACATGAGGTGATAATTACCGGACACAAATATTTGTATTATGTTAAAAAATATGACTAAAAGAATGTGTGTGCCTATTAACTTTCAGTGTTTCCCTCGATTTCCCTAGTATCACATCATCAGATTTTGACTTGGTGACAGTTGGACTACCTCAGACATGTAAGATTTCCAACAAAAAAACATTTATTGAAAGAATTTGCTCTCAACTCCTAACCGTCATAGTACCTTCCATCATCAGCTCAGCAACATGACATGATGATAATTATACACAAATACCTGTTTTGCTTTAGTAAAAATATGAAAATCATTTGTTGTGCTAAAAAATTTGAATGTTCCCTTCGATTTCTCTGGGATACCATCATCAGACTTTGACTTGGTGACAGTTGGAATACCTCAGAAATGTAAGATTTCCAACAAAAAAACATTTATTGAAAGAATTTGCTCTCAACTCCTAACCGTCATAGTACCTTCCATCATCAGCTCAGCAACATGACATGATGATAATTATACACAAATACCTGTTTTGCTTTAGTAAAAATATGAAAATCATTTGTTGTGCTATAAAATTTGAATGTTCCCTTCGATTTCTCTGGGATCCCCTCATCAGACTTTGACTTGGTGACAGTTGGAACACCTCAGGAATGTAAGATTTGGAATAAAAAAACATTTATTCAAAGAATTTGCTTTCAACTCCTCACTGCTGCAGTACCTTCCATCATCAGCTCAGCAACATGAGATGATGATTACTATGCACAAATATCTCTTATGCTTCAGAAAGTATAAGAAAATCAATGTGTGTGCCTATAAAATTTGAGAGTTCCACTCGATTTCCCTGGGATCCCATCATCAGATCCTGATTTGGTGACAATGGGACCACCTCGGGAGTGTAAGCATACGAACAAAAAAAGAATTTTGAAAATCGGTCCACAAACGGCAGAGTAATCGGTGAACATATATAAAAAAAAATACATACAGCCGAATACAGTACCTCCTCCTTTTAGAAGTCGGTAAAAAGATAAAAAACTTAAAATCGCTAAACTAACGTTAAAATCATTACTCTTCAAGGCCCTTCTATTTTTATTATCTCCTCTAAAAAAGTGCAGTTAACCTTGTTAGAAGTAGATTTATAAGGCCAATTACACATAACGCGATGTTCTCTCTTATTGCGTTTGGTTCCTAATACTTTGGCACTCAAGTTAAAACCGCAAATGTATCATAGGATCATTAGCAGGTATCGGAATACCTCAATGACATCTCTCAGTCCCAAGACATGTATACAGCATGATTGTTTTGATTCAGCTTTTGTTTTATTTTTACATACAAATGTGTTTGAGAAACTAATTATATTTATTTTTCAATGTAAAATGGCCCATAGCTGTGCAAAAGAGCACCTGAAGCGCAATAATTTAAACAAATAAATATAACATTTAAATGAAAGTTTGAAATAATAGTCTCATTTAATTCTTAAACTATCAAGATGTACGTTCGTAAAGTTTTTTTATTCTAAATCACATTTTAATACTGATTTTCGGCACGTACTTAAATACGAATAAGAGTTAAATTAAATTTCCTTCATATAAAATGGTATACATTCTTCACATTAACCGCCGTAGAACTTTTTACTCTGCATGTGAACGTTCATTCATATTACATTAGATTATATCAGTCGACGAGTTTTATTGTACGTTAGGAGAACTTAGAAAAGAAAATTAATATCCATAATATATGACTTCAGTATTTTTTTGCTTATGGATTAATAGTTATGTTTAAATCGTTATTCCTTTCTTATGCAGTGACAAACTAAAAATAATACACTTAATACACTTACGTTCAAATGTTTAGTTATATATAAAATTCCTAATCATAAAATTTGCCTTGTTTTTATATAAAATTCACGTCAAAAAATATACGAATGTGGATGTACATACGTACGTATGTATGTAATGTTCTTCGAAGATATTTTTTACAAAAATAGTAATGAAACGAATAGGATTTGAGGAGAAATGACATTTACTACGAAAACTAAATTTTATTTAATATGATTTGTATGTTGAAAATCATAATTTTATATTACAACAAAAAATCATATCAAGCTTGTTTACCAAAACCTTCTCCCAAGAAACGAAGTACTTACAGCAATTTTTTTATGTTTTTAATAGCATTTCGTTTACATTTCTAAATCCAAAAAAGTGTTCGTCGTACCTAATAACTCAAATTTCAACAGTACAAGGAGGTTGTTTAAAATTTATTGAATAACAAATGATAATATTAAGCAATAGATTTATTCGTGATCTAAATTAATCGGCCTAGTTATGAGGCTAGATACAATGAATATATTATACATATGAACTCAACCACATTAGAAAACAATTCAGTCTCCATTCAGTTCTCCAGTGCTTAAGAAGCCTTTCCGAGTTTAAAGCCTTAAAAGCAAGTCACGAGGAAGGCACGTCTACATTATAAATAATGTCGTCCCGACAATACCCAAAGGTGTGGAGCAAATTCGAGAGGACTGTGGAAGGCGGCAGGGTTTTGAAATTCGAAATAGAAGACATTCCGGAGTCTATGTGGAGAACTGCCGTCGAGTTTATGCTGGGAAATTATATCAGAGAGGATGTCTGGTGGAAGGCTGCAGGTAAACAATATTTTTGTTTTAAGAAAAACTTACATGACTACTTAGAATAATAACGTTAAGAACTTCAGTCTTCATACAAGCGCTCTGTCAAAATTGAAGCACTAAATAGATTTCTACAGCTGTCACATCTGGCAAACAAAATATTTTTATTTTCACCAAATTAACTATAAAATACTACAAAATATTGAAAACACTGTGAAAAGTTATTTTATTATATCTTTTGTGTGATAAAAAGTGTTGTTATAAAATTTAACTTTAAGTCTTACAGAGCGGCACGGCGTTTGGTGCCATTAATGGCACCAGTCAACATGCTTATATTTGGGCGCGCGAACTTGGTTTCTATAATATAATTGTAATTATTCTAAGCACGACAATAATTTCAGCGACCCCGTGTCACACCATTGTGACATGGGGTCGCCGAAATTGTTATTGAGCCCATGCTCCATGACTCCACTGCCGACCGAGATTCCTGGTTTCGTCATGCGTTTTAATTTCTGTTCTCAGTCTGTCTGTCTATCATTGTTTGTGTCTATGGGACAATGGACATGAGAAGTAGTGAATCTCAGTGGTGAGCAATGAGTGTGAAGCATTTTATTTATCAGGTAATACGTTATGTTCCTGAATGGTAATGGTTACTTTAAAATATATCGAAAAACGTCCTATAAAAAAACGTTCTATAATGATCCCACCTAAGAAAATAATTATGTAGAACTCTACAAAATATGGATTCAGTAACTTTTTTAGAAATTCTTCTACAGAACTTATAAATAGTACCAAAGAATCAAATAAAATTTGTTTATAAGAGTAAAAATATTTCTATAATTTAATTCAAAATATTAAGTCACACGCGCATGGCCTGGCGACTAGCGTAGAACGCAAGCGATCTATGCAGCTGAGCCAAACGGGCGCGGTCGGGTGTGAGATGGGTGACCGCTAGTGGCAAAAAAAATTCATGCGCGTTTCCGTGCTTCGGAGGGCACGTTAAGCCGTCGGTCCCGGTTGTTGTCGATAGATAACAGTCGTTAAACCTTGTCGGAGGCCTCATGGGCGGTTTGAAAACATCCGACAGCGGGTTGGACACTAACTCGCATCTCCACCAACCCGCATTGGAGCAGCGTGGTGGAGTAAGCTCCAGGCCTCCCCAATAATGGGGAGAGACCCGTGCCCAGCAGTGGGACGCAAAAAGGGTTGCAGCCAAGTCACTACAGCTAATAAGAAATTTAAATACGAAAATAATATCAGTTACTTAGTTACTAAATCTTACTTTCAGTAGCTAAAAAATCTTACCGTTATTTTAAATTCTTTCATCTTCTAGTGCTAAGTAACACTACTTTTCTTTTGACATGTCAAACTAATGGAAATCCATTACGATAAGTGCATCGTCTGTCGACTCTTCAAACAAATCGATAGGTGAAGTGCAATCGACACAAAACGCTATAGAAGTCACAGATCAAAAGAAAGTTTTTTTTTGTTATCATATTCGGAAATAATTACGCATTTGTTTTCATAAAACTTCAAACGGTTTTTAAGATTGTGATTATAAAATTCGCACTGAAGAAACTAGTTACACAAGAGAATGTGAGCTTTAAACATGAATCCTAATAAAAAACCCTTTATATGTTCAAGAGTTAGAATTTTTTGCCACATTTAGATGAAGCCTATTTTCCCAATAATGGTTTTAAAAAGTCTTTAACTCAAATATATGAAACAATTACGAGTATTACCCATCAAAATACTTAATTCAAAGCTGTCAATAAACCTTAATCAAAAGAATTACATGGGTAGTACATTTGGAACGTTCGGGCGTGAAGATTTTTTGCAATTAACAAAATTTCGTCGGTCGGGCGAAACACGCAAGAAAATACCTCAGTCATTAACCGTATTTTGCGGTTCCGTCCCAATTTCAGAGTAAAGAAAAGAGGATTTCCACTGTATAATAATTTTATGGAATAAATGATTTATGAACAGATCTTTCAAAGCTATTTAATAAACGCTCGTGTATTGCCTAAGAGGTTTTATCTCTGATTTATTAAGGGAACACAATATTAAATTCGAAGCACCCTCTTTGATACTCCTCTTGATACACGAACGCCGAAAAATAAAACTCTAGTCGGATAAGTTATTCATTAATTCAGAATTTGTTACATACTAATTGGCCTCTTTTATAAGAACATTCAAGCAGCAACTGCTGTTTTCAATTAAAATTAATTTTTCGTACACGTTTTTGTGACGGTTGTTTAATTACATAATCATAATATGTACGTAGAATCAAAATTTTGACACTATTACATACCTAAGCTTAAGGAAATTCGGAATCCAAATTCATGCAGATTTGCTTCTCTGAATTGCTTCAATCCTATCCACATATTTTACCTATCCGTAAGCTTTAAAGAACATTTTTTTGCAACCTTTTTTTTTATGTCCCACTGCTGGGCACAGGTCTCCTACTCACAAGTGAGAGGGATTTAGGTCATAGTCCACCAAGCTGGCCAAGTGCGGATTGGTGGACGTCATGCTTTCGAGAAATTATGAATTTCTCTCAGGCATGCACGGTGATGGAGAACATCGTAATCAATTAAATATCACGATATTTTCCATCACCGTGGAGCAGCGATAAATGCGCACATTACAAATTTCTTTGTCAGAGGTGCGCGCAGAGGATTTGAACCCGGGATCGGTTGCGTCGATGACCGCGGTTTCTTACCACTCGGCCATCGCTGCTCCTAAAGAACATAATAATAATTTATTGCTTCAATACATAAATGCATACAAAAGAAGTTCAAATTTCATACTTAAATATTTACAATTTACAATTACAATATACTGTTGGAAGCAAAAGGAAACATAACTCTCTATAACAATAAAAAAACAGCTTAAAATATTCTTTCCACATTTTTTTCTTGTCAACTAAGAATTACTTACGTTGGCAAATTCCTGGCATCGCTCCAGACTTTCTTCCACCTTGAACTGAGAATCCGATATATTCGCAAATCGATTATTATTTTTTACTTTCACATCACTGCCGGACCTGAACAAAATAAATTTATAAATGACAAGTGTAAATGATTTCGTATCACTGCATAGTTTTCTGCAATTCCTTCGCTATTTATATCCACACGCACTGGAGTTGTATTTGATTAAATTCATATGTATTCGGTACGTTCTCAGTATGAGTACCTACCTACAATGATGGATATTTTCATGGCTGTAACTTAAATTATAAATTTAAGTTATATACTACTGTATATAGTATATAGTTATATACTACTGCATAAAAAAGAGGTGTAACTGTAAATTAATGTTTACTGTATCAAATTTTCTGCGTATTAACTGAAGAAAAAGATAATAATAAAAAAGTATAATTAACCATTTAAAACAACTCGAAATAAGATGAATTCAACCAAAATGAGATGATTTAGCATTATTTTATTACTTATTTTCATGGAGAAACATAAGTACCTACATAAGCCGATGACATACATTTCTAACAATTTTGTGTTACATTTAAGTTTCCCAGCCGAGACGAATTATATCTAGTTCTACATTAAATTTTGTACTCTTGTTGTTTCTAGTTGACTTTCGAGAACATTAGTTTAAAAAAGCCGTACAACACAACATGAATTATGTCTGCACTCCCGTCCCGTATCTAATCTAATACCTTTAAACGAGCAATTCTTGTATATTATATCCCACCAAAACATTCTGTAAAGAGCTGCTTGTTTATCTCTAAAAAGTAATGAAATCTAGAGAAAGTCGTGCCAAGTCTAAGGTTCCTTACTGCGATTTCTTTATTATTATAGTTAACGTTGAGTGACTTGGCTGTTGAAGGATACACAAGTGTTATTTTATGTTAGATCGGTGGTCGATTTGATGCTCCAAAAAGATGTGAGCAGAAGTCAGCATTCTCAATGCTGAATGCATGTGTTGCACAATCAACAAAGTTTTTCCTTTATGTGGCCATTAAACCCTTACTCTGTACCAAATTTCAGCTCTCTGAGTTTATGGGAAGTACTAGTTTTATTTTGATTTTATGAGTGAGCTGAGTGTCGTAAATGCGAACGAAAATGCGAAACTTTGCTTTCGCTTAACAGCGGAACTAAATGACCTACAGACTTGAAATTTTGGATTTTAAGTATGTAATTATAGATTACTGGATGATGAAAATTTCAGCGCTCTGGTCTTATCCAGAGGTTCTCAAATAGGGGCCTGAAAATGCGGCGAAATAGTTCCAGTAAAGGATGGACTAAGAGTACTAAATAATCCTAGTTATCCTAGTTTTTATAGTTTTCCCTTTATGTGGCCATTAAACCCTAACTGTGTACCAAATTTCAACTCTCTGAGTTTATGGGAAGTACTAGTTCTATTTTGATGATCCATGAGTGAGTGAGTGTCGTAAATGCGAAACTTTGCTTTCGCTTAACTTCGGAACTAAATAACCTACAGACTTGAAATTTTGTATTTTAAGTATGTGATTATAGCTTACTGGATGATGAAAATTTCAGCGCTCTGGTCTTATCCAGAGGTTCTCAAATAGGGGCCTGAAAATGCGGCGAAATGGTTCCAGTAAAGGATGGTACGGCAGTGTTTGCTTTGCGCTCGACTTGGCGGGGCACTGCCGTGTCCCCAGATCTAAATATATTTTTTGAATCTCGGAATCGCTCCAAAAATTTTAATGAAATTTAGAACCCTGGTTTCGGGGATGATAAATCGATCCAGCAAATTTATATTGATAGAATCAATGGAGTTAAAGCTTTCTTGGTCGAATGGTAATGAAAGCTGACTACGGAGCTAGAGACCCAGGTTCAAACTTCAAGTAGGCAAGTTTTTTATTTTTTGGGACATTTTAAAAAAAATTGGGAGCTAGGTATATTAAAAGGCTTTGTTAAGTAACACTAAGCCAATGAATGTTTTGCTTAAAAATATACCAAGAAAATCAATTGTTTTTATCCGAGCAACGCTCGGGCGTCCAGGTACTTATACTTTAATCTTCTAAAATCCGGATTGAACAAATGAACGAGACAGTGAGATAATCCTCTTAGTGAGCCGTAACACTTTTAACGATCACTAATTGAAGGAGAATTCGATTTCAATATCATAAATTGATTCAGGAGGGTTTCATTGTGAGCAATAAATACGGGTGAGGATAATTAATTAATGTTCTTGGAATTGGCAGGTACGGCGCAAGACCCGCAGGCGATAGAGGAGTACCGGGTTCTTCTGACATCGATCATTAGGCAGAAAATGAGTCTGGCGTGCTTCCTTACGGAGGGAGATGGATCAGGGCGGACGCTCGTAGCGGTCAACATGTGTATTATACAAGAAAAGGGACGCTTCGTTGAACACAACCCGGTAAAACTGTCTTAACTACGTTCTGATCTCTATTTGATGAAGATCCCACTTCAACCGATTATTCCGATTACCGTTACTCCGATTCAACTCGCATTGGGATTCCCTCTGCGTATTGAATGTTTATCGCCCATAAAGGGGTTGTTTTGATGGATTGTTGCGATGGACCGTGAAACTGGATTTCTAATTTGATTTTCATGTTTCAGTATTTTCTCTTTTGCATATGATATTAAACATTCAGACATGATGCGCGCATGGCCCGGCGGTTAGCGTAGAACGCAAACGATCTTTGCAACTAAGCCAAACGGGTGTGGTCGAGATGGGTGACCGCTAGTGGCAAAAATTTCATGCGCGTTTCCGTGCTTCGGAGGGCACGTTAAGCCGTCGGTCCCGGTTGTTGCCGATAGATAACAGTCGTGAAACCTTATCGGAGGCCTTATGGGCGGTTTGAAAACATCCGACAGCAGTTTGGCCACTAACCTGCATCTCCACCAACCCGCGTTGGAGCAACGTGGTGGAGTAAGCTCCAGGCCTCCCCAATAATGGGGAGAGACCCGTACCCAGCAGTGGGACGTAAAAAGGAAGCATTCTCATGATTTTGTGGCTCGACCAATGAAGTTATACCTATTTCTGCCGTGAAGTTGAAAATGAAGGTGTTGTTTTCGGTGGAAAGGGGCAGTTGAAAGATAAACTCAGGCGATCTTCAACCCTCAAGTAACAGTGCGACTGTATGCGATTTCAGCCATAATTTAGGTTTGAGGTTGTGTGTACATGTAACGCAGCGACCTTTTAACACCAGGCATGCTCGTTCATCAATTATTTATCGTTCATCATCAATTTAAATAAAAAAGTTGAATTCGATTTCAAACTTCAATCGAGACGTTGTTATGAGGTACCTAATTACTATAAACGTATAAATAATACGAGTTAATATTTTTTCGCCGGATTGAAATTTTAAAAACATAAAACATACGTTTACCTTACTCAGCCGAGTTTTTTTTTAATAACCATTACTTTTAGTATCAATGTAGTTTTTTCTTTACAAAGTTTATCCTGTATTTGTAAGTTACCAAATCAGCTAGAACTGATACGATTACTTCGTCATCATCAATATTGTATTAGCGTGTTCAATACTAAAGGGAGCGCGTTTGTCATCGGCCGAACACAAATAACGTTCACTCTCAGCACGTACGGAATCCCTGGGGAGTATACGGGGCTGTCGTAAATTTACGCCTCGTTCGGATTACAATGGCCCATAGTTGCGTTGAAATCTAAATCAGTTTCAGCTGCCTACATTCTATATTTATGATATTTCATAATCATGTCGGAGGCCTTATGGGTCGTTTGAAAACATCCCACAGCGGGTTGGCCACTAACCCGCATCTCTACCAACACATATTAAGGCAGCGTGGAGTAACCAGGCCTTCCTAATAATTGAGAGAGCCGCTCCAGCAATGGGACTCAAAAAGGGTTGCAGCCATGGTCAGGGTCCTCTCGCTGTTTATAGTTAATTATTAAGCAGACGTGCATGATGTTCAGTCGATGTACAACGTTAAATAAGATGAATTCTTAGCTTAGATTGTACGCAGTCATGTTGTTTCTTCACAAGCTAATATGATAAAGCTACTAAACTTTATCATATTTCAATTGCCACCAACTACATCTTTCCACTGATTTTGAGGTAGAAACGGGTGCAGATTTGGTCCTGCACAAATCGAACTTGCAAGTACTATATACTCGTATATATTATAGTTTGCAACGGGTCCTTTATATAGACAGATTATTGTCCTATTTATTGTACATTTATGTATGTATGTATGTATATGTATGTATGTATTTATTTGTGTATGTATGTATGTTAGTATGTATGTTTGTATGTATGTATGTATGTATGATACGCAGTTATCATAATTATTTTTAATCATGTGTCTTTTAGCTTGTTTATTTTAGAAGCCTACCTCGCATTCTCAACATCACCCAGGGTCGACCGGTAGACAATGCCAATTGGCATTAAGATTTACCCTTTGTGACTCTTATTTTAAGGTGTTTCACAGAAATAAATAAATAAATAAAAAATAAAAAAAATGAAGGCTGCGTGAATTTATTCAAGTCATTCTCCCTGTTCATTTATTTAGTATCTTAGATAACGGTACTGAAAAATCCAATCCACTCCAGTAATCGACTTAAATATGTGTGAATCAGCTACAGCGAATTATATTTTCTCCTTCTCCATAGCAAAATGGGCAGAACGCAAGTTATCTACGTCTAGCTAATGAACTTCTACCACTAGTGGCAAGTAATGCATTTTCGGAGCTTCGTAGAGTACGGTAACTCAAAATAGTAAATGTTAATCTTTATCAGAAGCGTCGTCGGAGATATCGCCCTAATGAAGAGCAACATATTAAAGTAAGTATTGAGTTTTGGTCGAAATTCTTCAATCTCGGACCTTCACCAGACTCTATATTTAACAAAACGAATAACTGGGCAGGTTACTAAGACCTTAGCATTCTAAAGCAGTTGGTCAGATAAAAGTTTTATTGGATGACGACTTTTCACCTTCCCCAAAAATTGTGTAGTATTATGTTGATATGGTGTAAGTTTTAAATTAAATTCTAATTTAGTACTTGGCTGCAACCCTTTTTGCGTCCCACTGCTGGGCACGGGTCTGTCCCCTTATTGGGGAGGCCTGGAGCTTACTCCACCACGCTGCTATAATGCGGGTAGATGGAGAATTTAGTACTTACTAATTAGTACTACTAAGAATTTAGTACTTACAATGGCATAAATTCCATCATCAAAATTTATTTGTGCGCCAAGTAATTTCCAATTTATTCCCTACTAACTCTGAAAGCTAGGGTCTGAAATGACATAGGCGCATAAAATAATCTAGTAACTTCTAATGTGGGTGTAACCTTTTCAATCAATCATACATAGTAAGTAGGTAATTATTAATCGATAGAATTCAACCATAACTTGAATAGCATAGCCGTAATCCTTCTTCCATGACCCCACCCAATGTCGTGTCTCAATACCGCGTCACACGCAGTAGTTATAGTTACTACAGTACGCCTCTCATTTTCGATTTGAGCCGAGGGGCCCGACGTTTTTCCCTGAAATCATCTCCATTTATTTTTCGTTCTATTCAGCCCGCCCTAGTTTCCAACCATCGCATTAATCTGTTGGCTTAGTTTTATTATCTTTGAATTTTTAAATTATTTGTTTTTACTTCTATTATCCCTACTATACCCTACTTAATATTATAAATTCGAAAGTAACTCTGTCTGTCTGTCTGCTACGATTTTCCGATTAAACTAATGAACCAATTTTAATGAAATTTGGAACACAGACAGAGTGTTAAACAGAAAATTAAAACGAAGGACTTACAATAGCACAAATTTCATCATCAAAATATATTGGTATTGCTAGTAATTCCCAATTTGTTCCCCACTGCCTATCTATAGCTATCTAATCTGAAATGCATATTTGAACATTTTTGCGACAGCTATAAAAACGTCATCAGAAAAGGAAAACTGTATCTAATACCTTTAAACGAGCAATTCTTGTATGTATCTAAATATATTTTTTGAATCTCGGAAACGGCTCCAAAGATTTTGATGAAATTTAGTACCCTGGTTTCGGGGATCATAAATCGATCCACATAATTTTTGTTGATGGAAATTTTTAGCTGTATAAAAATATTTTCAATGAAAATCAATTTAAATATAAACTGAAAAATACGACTCTTCCTGACATCTATTGGAGAGTATTAATAATATTGTGGCGTCAACGCTGTCAAACTGGGGAGCCCACAAGGCTCATTGTGGATTTCCTCAAGCGTCATCAGGACCTTGTGCTTTTTATAGGTTGGGTGGTAGTAAGATTAAAATATTATATTATTTAATATTATTATACTTCATGACGTTTTGCGTTTAACCGGTGGAGAGAGCGCCTATAGGTTTTCAAAAATTTTATACGAAAGGTCCAGGTAAAATAGTAGAATAAATTAAATGCATGCTAAGTCATATTTCAGTAACTTAAATGCATGGTAAGTCATATTTCAGTAATCTGAAGATTTTAGTATGAATGTATTCAAAACAGCGAAATAAAAAACGGCATTTTGGCAAACTCTTGAAGAGTTCGAATTTTTATT
The DNA here is from genome assembly GCA_911387765.1 of Pyrgus malvae. Classification (NCBI taxonomy): domain Eukaryota; kingdom Metazoa; phylum Arthropoda; class Insecta; order Lepidoptera; family Hesperiidae; genus Pyrgus; species Pyrgus malvae. The sequence goes on along the minus strand of OU426951.1, from coordinate 17,385,175 downwards.
ATTTAAAATTCATGGCTCAACGGTAACGGGGTTTTCTAATGTGACCATTTTGGCATCCAGAAGTAAGAAAAAAAACTGTACCTACATAGAAGGTCTTTTTTAATCGTGGCAGCACTGAACAGGATGCAAGGTGTACCCCATATCTTAATCTGACGCGCTCGAGTAAATCCGTAAATCCCCTCTTGGGCTCCCCTATTACCATACGCCAATCCGACGTTCAAAGAAATGACAATGTCAGTTTGAAAGAGCTCTATGAAAATTTCGTCCATTGAATTAAAGCTTTCGTGGTCGAATGGTTGCGTGAGTTGACTGCGGAACTAGAGGGTTCCCGGGTTCAAACCTCAATCAAAACCATATTGTGTATTTTTTTATTTTATGAAAATAACTATTTTTATTAGGAGCTATTTCAGATGGCGTTGTTAAGTAACACTAAGCAAATCAGTGTTTCGTTTGAAACTAAACCACATAAACCAAGAAAATAAATTGTTTTTATCCGAGCAAAGCTCGGTCGTCCAGGTACTTTTTAATAAACCATACAACTTCTAAAATAAATCATACATGATAAGTAATGATTAAGCGATAGAATTCAAGACTAACTTAGTAATGATTCTTCCATGTCCTCACACAATACCGTGTCCCAATACCGCGTCACGCGCAGTATAGAACACCTATGAATACACCTTTCATTTTCGATTTGCACAGCCCCACGATTTTCCCTGAAATCATCTTCATTTATTCTTCGTTCTCATTCAGCCCGCCCCAGTTTCCAACCATCGCATTAATTCGGCTCTGTTATATTATCATGTTTATAAATTATTTATTTTTAATTCTATCTTTATCCGATTCCGGATAAAAATTGACTATGGGGTATTTTTGAGCAGCGATGGCCGAGTGGTAAAAAACCGCGGTCTTCGACGCGATCGATCCCAGGTTAAAATCCTCGGCGCGCACCTCTGACAAAGAAATTTGTAATGTGCGCATTTATCGCTGCTCCACGGTGATGGAAAATATCGTGATATTTCATTGATTACGATGTTCTCCATCGCCGTGCATGCCTGAGAGAAATTCATTATTTCTCGAAAGCATGACGTCCACCAATCCGCACTTGGCCAGCGTGGTGGACTATGACCTAAATCCCTCTCACTTGTGAGAAGGAGACCTGTGCCCAGCAGTGGGACATAAAAAAGGGTGAAAAAAAAACTATGGGGTATTTTTAAATTAAATAAAAATTAAGTTTATTTGGATTCATAAACCTAGTTGTTTGTTTCTTCAGACAAACTTTATGGCCTTTTAGTTAAAAATGTAAACTACATGATTCAATCCACAAAAATTTGACAGAGTTTAATCACAATCGCTTAGTTACACATGAAGGGTTTGCGCTCAAAAGACAAAGACTTTTATTTGCACAAAAATGGGTGTTTACAAAATGTGTTTGCATTTAGTTCGCCATATTTACCTTCATGAGGTATGCAAATACAATGTAAAACCTAACTTTAACCGTTGTAAATCAAATGGCCTGTCCATTTCATTCTGCTACTTTTTTTATTAAAAGTAATCATCCAATCTGCTTTTTTTAGGTACATTTCTATATTATGCTGTGATAAAACCTCTACTTAGGCATAAAGTTTGTGTAGTGGGTGTGCAATCCCTTTTATACTTTTTATTTTTATAAATGGTTCATTTTATTTCATTTGACAGCCGAAATCGAAAGCAGGTTTGGTGTCGCTCCGCATGTTCGCAGAGGCGGTAAAGGTGTCAGCCCTGTATGACAAGTACGACGTAACAAAGTACCTCATGGGAGCCGGCCTCTCCGTCACCCCGGAATACAGAGGGCTGGGTATTGCAGTCGAAATCCTTAGATGTAGGTGAGTACAGCCTCTAGAATTAGGAATTTCATCTTTATAATTACAGCGCTTGCGTTGCGTTGTAATTATAAAGATGATCTCCACAGAATACGTGAAAGTAACAACCCTGTATGACAAATTGATGATTTACGATATCGTAGTGAAAATACAGACTTTAAGATCTGTTTCTTCAATAACAGTGTAGTAGACCTGTCAAATTACGACCAACTCTGTTTTATAATCTCGCTTAAAATCAAATAGAATAGAAAGATTTTAGAAATCGAATCTGTGGTCACCATTCCAGCATATTTGTGCTGATGGTCAAAATCATATGAATAAATAATGTAATTTAAAAAACTAAAAAACACGCTTTTGAGAAAATACGAACTAAAAACTAAAAAAATAAGAAGAAAATGTATATTACTGTAAATAAAGCGTGGGGTGCATGGTGTCAATAGTATCTTAAAAACCACCCCACGCTTTATTTACTGTAATATACATTTTCTTCTTATTTTTTTAGTTTTTAGTTCGTATTTTCTCAAAAGCGTGTTTTTTAGTTTTTTAAACTACATTATTTATTTTTAATTTTTTAGTTGGATTTTTATTCTCATATTATTGCATTGTCATCGGCCCTTGACCCCTATGCAAATTTTCAAGTTAACCAGAAAATTATATAAATTAACAAAAATCATATTTTGCAAATTGAAAAATGGAATAATTTTATCAAATTAGTGTATTGTCATCGGTCCTCAATAAATCTACAAAGTTTGAACGAAATCTGGCCGTTTAAAGTGGGTCAAAATCGCGCCCAAAGAAGTCGGTTACAAACATACAAACATACAGGTGAAGCTAATAAAAAGCGTGTAAAAAGCTCAGAAACCTTGGTCGTAACAGATTAATTGCTCAATGTGATAATTTTTTTCATTTTTTAAACGATACAAACTGCCTTCGTGAGTATTTACTTGACTACAGTCAGTACTTGATTGGGAAAGTACAGTCACAAAATGTTCGTAGTATATAGGTATCTGTTTTGTAAACTGGATTATATCTGTTTTATAAACGTCATGCGCAGCCTGGGCAATTGGCTCGTGTAACCTGTCATTTCGAACATATGAATGCTTTAAAATTATTCCCTACTGAAATTGGACAATTTCGTACAATAAGAGTACAATAACCTACTATGTCAAAAAACACGTTAATGAGAGAGAAGAAAAAAACTAGAAAATGTTGAAAACAACATAGTAACACGTCAATACAGATTAAGAGCTTATTAATGGCCACACCCAATTATGTTATAGATCACACCTATGCTCTATCTATCTATGTATAAAACTCTTGATTTTCTTTCATATTATTATATAGAAATCTGTAACCTTTTGTTACTCATATCTGACGAATGCATCTATTGAATACAAGTTCTGTTCTGTTCATCTACAAATTATACACAAGTAAACTTTAAAAGATCAGATAGCAAGCGTTTATAAATGTTTTCCTATTTTAAAATGTTGGCATGTATTTTACGGGTCAAGTAGTAGTTTTTCTAAAAGTTTAGTTAAATATTCGCACGCTAAAGATACACCGGCGACATTTTATTGTACTATAGGTAAGAGTTTTTTCATAAGCTCTAGGATTGTGCGGAAACATTACAACAACGAAACTCGCAATTAGAAATTTTTGGCAATTTCGTAATTTAAGTTTTTTAATAACATGAGTCTTTATTCGAAATGTGTTAAATTACGCGATTACCAACATTACTAAGAAGCTAGCTTCCCAGTTTACTAGTGCTGTGCTACATCAGCCTCTGGTGTGGTAGCGCCACGAGATGCGACCACAGAAAAGACTGCAGATTTGCTTGAGGTCACGTTTAGGTTCATGGACCTCAGTGGCTACTTGATATCACGCGTGACATGCTCTTCAGCTATTTCATTTAAATAACTCAAAATATATTTACTACAGAACTTACAAAGATACGTCTGTTCGAAGTTCGAAGGCGCATCCCGTCTCTTGTAGATGTGAGCTCGCTAAGGAGTTGGCACTTCTCGCGATTGGCGAGATTTTCACTAGCGCTTCGGTTCAGTAATCCACAGAGAAAGCCGATGTTTGTAAGTTCAACTGTGGAATCACCACTAATGCACTTTTACATGCAGTGAATATATAGTTATATTGTAGAAAGAAAGGCATGGCATAGTAACCAATTAACGGCATATAACCTTAGACAAGACATGAAACTTGCTTAAAAAATACTTTAGGGTTTCCAAAAATACAAGAGCTATTTTAAGAGCTTTACAAACTTCAATAACGGACACATCTGCTCTAAAATAAGAGCCCACGATTCAATATATTGTTTTCTATTGCATCTTTTATCTTGCAGATATGAGCTCGCTAAGGAGCTGGCACTACCCGCGACTGGCGGGATTTTCACTAGCGCTTCGGCTCAACGCTCCGCAGAGAAAGCCGGCTTAGACTGCCTCTACCAGATCCCCTATAAGCAGTTCGGCAAATTGTGCAACATACAGTTCGATCCCAGCACTGAATACTTGAAGATTTTTGGAAAGAAGGTCGAATGAGAAATAAAAGTTATTGTAACAATTAATAGACAAGAAATATAAAATTCTTTACATGTTTACTTACTAGGATTTCCTATTTACTTATAGGAACTTATAAAAATGAATATAAAAATAAAATATAATAATTATAAAAATAAAAGTTAATGAAGCTTTAACTTATTTAAAAAAATAAAAATACTCATAAATATTAATCTATTATTTTTATGTTAATATATAACATTTTATAGAAGCTATAATCAAATAAAAACTTAGTACTCGTTCTGTGTGTGTTTTATTTTAACCTTCATTGATTCTTCAAAAATACGAGTATCACATAGGTATTTTTACACGCTTTTTATTAGCTTCACCTGTATGTTTGTATGTTTGTATGTTTGTATGTTTGTATGTTTGTATGTTTGTATGTTTGTATGTTTATAACCGACTTCTTTGGGCGCGATTTTGACCCACTTTAAACGGCCAGATTTCGTTCAAACTTTGTAGATTTATTGAGAACTGATGACAATACACTAATTTGATAAAATTATTCCATTTTTCAATTTGCAAAATATGATTTTTGTTCGATTGCGTTTATAGAGCTACAGCTATTATACGACTGTTATAGATCAAACGATCTAATAACGAGTATTTTAGCCACTTTAATTCAGCATCTGCTAAAAGGTGGAGTAAAAGTGCTAAAACATAGTGCTGTAAACGTTTATTCGACGTCCTTAAAGCACACATTAGCAAATATTGCCAAATAGTCGAGATAACCGCTATTACACGATAAATGGGTGTTTTAAGAACGGTTACACGGCTCTTATACGATTAAAGGCTGAGTAATCTAATTACTATTCGACTATTTTGCTGCTTGGGTTGCTCATATTTATGTAGGGGAGTAGGTAGACTATTGGTGCTCAGTAACCGAAAACGTGTATGAGATATATAAAGAATATAAATAATTTGTTAAGTCGTAAGACAGGTGAAATTTTATGAAAACGTAAAAATTAAAAAAATATGTAACCTTGTTATGTAACAAGCCTAATGATAGATAAAGATATTTTTGAAAGAAAGAAGAAGGTTCTCAGTAACCAGTCCATTGCTCGTGGAAACATCATGGAAAGAATAAATAATCCAAACTAAAAAGTAGAAAATAAATAATAGTTTAAAAAAACTAAAAAACACGCTTTTTATAGAAAACCGAACTAAAAAATAGAAAATAAATTTTAATGAATTTAAATTAAGAAAATAGTGTTAAAAATTTCAATGAATATAAGTTAATAATAGTGTGAATAAAAAAAATATTTTATTTAAAAAAAGCGTGGGGTGCTTTTTAAAATATTATCGAAATGATAATCACTCTACTCATATCTGTCAATAAAATATTTATAACTATTGACACCATGCACCCCACGCTTTTTTTAAAATAAAATATTTTTTTTTATTCACACTATTATTAACTTATATTCATTGAAATTTTTAACACTATTTTCTTAATTTAAATTCATTAAAATTTATTTTCTATTTTTTAGTTCGGTTTTCTATAAAAAGCGTGTTTTTTAGTTTTTTTAAACTATTATTTATACGTTACATAGAATTGACTGTCAACGCTGCAAAAGTAATTTTCTTGTACACGATCTTAAAAATAGAAAAGAAAAAACTCCTACACATTTTCATAAATGTCTGTGTCCCCAACTGTCACTTTCTATCAAGTTGGAATCAATCGTAGATTTATTTACGTCAAAAGAATTAATATATAACATTCAATTATACAATCGCTTGAACCCGAAAGCAAAGTCAATGCAATCAGATGATCAGCCGTTTGTGGCATTTTCCATACATTTAACCACTGCGAAATGTATATATAGGTATATATAACCACATTTCGCAGTGGAATCAAAAATTTAACTATATTTTTCTGTGACTTAGAATCTTTGAAATTTGCTATGCAATGTTTGATAACCAAATTGTTGCGTTTAACGCAAAAACTATAGAATAGATTACGATGACACAAGACGGTTACATATTGGAATAGCACAGTTTTTATTATGCTACAATTAAAAACTGAGTACACAATAATAGAACCCTGTTATATAGTACTTGCAAGACCAAGCGTTGCTCGGATAAAAAAATATATTTTCTTGGTTTGATTTCAAACAAAACACTCATTTGCTAAGTTTAACATATCAATGCCATTTAAAATAGCTCCCAATAAAAAAATTCACCAAAAATAAAAAAACGCAATATGCTTTTGATAGAGGTTTGAACCCGAGTCTCTGGCTCCGCAGTCAGCCTACGAAACCATTCGACCAAGGAAGCTTTAATTTAACTACGAAATTTTTATAGAGTTCTTTCAAACCTCTTGACATATACTCTTTAATAGATGTCAGGAAGAGACATATTTTTACCGACTTCCAAAAGGAGGAGGTACTGTATTCGGCTGTATGTATTTTTTTTATATATGTTCACCAATTACTCCGCCGTTTGTGGACCGATTTTCAAAATTCTTTTTTTGTTGCTTATACTCCCGAGGTGGCCCAATTGTCACCAAATCTGATGATGGGATCCCAGGGAAATCGAGGGGAACTCTCAAATTTTATAGGCACACACATTGATTTTCTTATACTTTCTGAAGCATAAGAGATATTTGTGCATAGTAATCATCATCCCATGTTGCTGAGCTGATGATGGAAGGTACTGCAACAGTAAGGATTTGAAAGCAAATTCTTTCAATAAATAGTTTTTTATTCCAAATCTTACATTCCTGAGGTGGTCCAACTGTCACCAAGTCAAAGTCTGATGAGGGGATCCCAGAGAAATCGAAGGGAACATTCAAATTTTATAGCACAACAAATGATTTTCATATTTTTACTAAAGCAAAACAGGCATTTTTGTATAAATATCATCATATCATGTTGCTGAGCTGATGATGGAAGGTACTACGAAGGTTAGGAGTTGAGAGCAAATTCTTTCAATAAATGGTTTTTTGTTCGATATCTTACATTCCTGAGGTGGTCCAACTGTCACCAAGTCAAAGTCTGATGATGGTGTCCCAGAGAAATCGAAGGGAACATTCAAATTTTATAGCACAACAAATGATTTTTACTAAAGCAAAACAGGTATTTGTGTATAATTATCATCATATCATGTTGCTGAGCTGATGATGGAAGGTACTATGACGGTTAGGAGTTGAGAGCAAATTCTTTCAATTAATGGTTTTTTGTTGGAAATCTTACATTCCTGAGGTGGTCCAACTGTCACCATGGCCAAATCTGATGATGTAATACTAGGGAAATCGAGGGATACACTGAAACTTAATAGGCACACACATTCTTTTAGTCATATTTTTTAACATAATACAAATATTTATGTCCGGTAATTATCACCTCATGTTGCTAAGCTGATGATTGAAGGTACAACTCCTCAACGGTCAGAAGCTGAGAGCAAATTCTTTCATTAATTTATACGTTCAAGTGGACTGATAGTAGTATTCTTTCAGGCTATAAGATGGCTATTAGATAAACATGATTATAAAAGGTATCTCTTTAACGTTTAGAAGTTAAGTGAAAAAAAATCCAATTATGCTTATACATATGTGCAGAATTATTAAAATTCCTAAAAAGAGTAAAATAAATTAAGTTTTTAACAAAAAAATAGAACCGACTTCAAACGGTAAAAAATAAAATTGTTCAGTACCTACTTCTTCTTGCTTATGGTAATGACTCTTAAAACTATTTTTGGAGTCGGGCCCTTAGTAAAATGTCTTGTCTTAGTAAATATAGTGTACCTTTCGTTCTGAATGGACACCGACTCCAATATAGTTTTAACAGTCATTACCATAAGCAAGAAGAAGAAGGTAATGTCCTACTGTCTGTACTGTCGGTGCCCATTTAGAACGAATAAAAATAAAATAAAATAAAATAAAATAATAAAATAGTACCTATTAGTCATTACCACTAATAGGTACTGAACAATTTTATTTTTTACCGTTTGAAGTCGGTTCTATTTTTTTGTTAAAAACTTAATTTAGTTTAAAAAAGGCATGTTCTATAAAAATAAAACCTAAGTGGATTTATCACCCCGAAATTTAGGTAAAGAATTTCATGAAAATCGTTGGAGCCGTTTACGAGATTCAAAACATATTATATTATGTATTTAGGTATATACAAGAATTGCTCGTTTATAGGTCGTAGATTTATGTCGGTGAAACTTCAATAAAATCGAATTGCAGCCTATCGTCCAAAGATGATTGCGTAAATGCAAATTCAAAGGGTAAAATGTCTGAGTTTCATTGTCTGAGGTGGATTCAAGCTTTACAGCTACTGGATTTCCGTAAGGAATGTCAAATTGTCCCCTAATTTAAGAACTGTTTATCCTTGAAATACTCGAATATTGTTAGGTACGATGTGAATGAACAGACGTTCATTTAGATTTTAATTACTATTGCTACAATAATATCTTCATTTCATACAATGCGACACTTATGTACTTATAAGTAAATTAGCTTACACACAGAAGGTAAAGTCTCTCCTCTCTCTCTCTCTTATAATCGTCGTCTCAATCCAATTCAACCACAGAGTATCGGAGTAGGTAACGGAGTAAGCTCAGGCCTCCCCTATATTACAGAAAGAGATCTGTGTATAACAAAAACTGTTGCAGTTTGTTGTTGTTATATCGCTGTACTTGTTGTTTTTCTTTCGTAAAAGCGAATTCAATATTACACCTATATACAGCAAAGGCAACAATTACAAGTTCAACTGTAATATAACTTTCCAGCCATCAGTCAAAGATGCAAATTCAAAGGATGTGACGTCTGTGTTTAATTGTCTGAAGTGGGTTTCAGCTTTACGGCTACGCGATTGCCGCAAGGAATGACAAATTGTCCCTCGGTTTAACTGTAAACGACCGTACTAAGATTGAGGTAGATCCTGCATGAAATAACCAAATATTATTTGGTAGGGTTTAAGAGGCCGTATACGACATTTTACCGATTTCGTTAATTTACCTAATTTAACACTTTGTCGTGATATTGCAGTTAAAATACAGTATTACCATAAGATGCATTGCACAATAAAACTGATTTTTCAATAATAATCTACTACATTAGCCAATTTTTTAGCTTGCGTCAAGAATTATAATGCGAGTTTAAAGTTACTTTAAAAGATTTTCAATGCCAAATTTTCTTAAACATTTGATTTTTCTTTCAGAAAACCGATAGATTATGAACTGAAGTATTTTTATGTCTAATTTTTTTAAAGATTATTTGCCAATTTGTCAAAATCAAATGCAATTTCTGGCCCATTTTCTCTGAGAGTGGCAAAAAGTAACTAATTCACTATAATTATATGCGCTTTATACAGAATTACTAGCTGACCCTGCGAACTCCATACCGCGTTTAAATGTTTGGGATGGGCCACCCTTATCTTTTAGGGGGATGACAAATAGATAGTAGCAGATTCTCAGACCAACCCAATATGCACACAAAATTTCATGAGAATCGGTCGAGCCGTTTCGGAGGAGTATGGTAACTAACATTGTGACACGAGAATTTTATATATAAGATAATAGTATTTTTTCGATCCATTTATGTTTTAAAATGATCCGGAAATAAGTAATATTCTATACCTATTACAGTAAAATTGACAAAACTGTCACCGTTTTCATTTAACAAAATAACGTAATAAAAAAAGTGGCCAATTTATTAGTTTATCATTGCAATGATCAGTCATATCGTGCAATAAAATTTATGGAAATAATTCATTTTAACTGCTAAATCTCATATGTAAAATCAGCGATATCGGCAAAATTTCGTATACGGCCTCTTGAATAAATAAGCGTTTTATGTATTTTATAACATGACAGGTAATACTCTTATAGTCACTGTAACTTCAGGATTTAGAGCAGGGCTACGGTATCCCCAAAGTAATGGTAAGATTTAACTAAAGAAGGGTTCCGGGGTTGCGGGTGGCGAGAGTGGAAGTTCCATCCGTGTAGTTAGCGCCCCGAGTAAAAATGTAGTTGGTTGCTGGTTGCAGAAGAGCACCATCGCCCTGAATGAGGAGGTAATACTCTTACACAAGTTTTGTATAAATAGTACAAAAAACTTATAACTTTGAGATTTTTAACAATAATCTACAAGTAATGAATATCAGCTCAGTGTAGGTAGATACACATATTTAAAAACTTTTTACCTTAATGTTTCGCTCTTACAAAAAAAGAATAAAAAAATCGCGCTGAATACTTATCATGAATATAAATTAAGTTTTTAACAAAAAAATTGAACCGACTTCAAACGGTAAAAAATAAAATTGTTCAGTACCTACTTCTTCTTGCTTATGGTAATAACTCTTAAAACAATTTCTGGAGTCGGGCCCTTAGTAAATGTCGTACCATTCGTTCTAAATTGGCACCGACAGTACAGACAGTGGGACAGTACCTACTTCTTCTTGCTTATGGTAATGACTGTTAAAGCTATATTGTATTGGGCACCGACCCATTCAGAACGAAAGGTACACTAAATTTACTAAGACAGGACATTTCACTAAGGGCCCGACTTCAAAAATTGTTTTAAGAGTTATTACCATAAGCAAGAAGAAGTAGGTACTGAACAATTTTATTTTTTACCGTTTGAAGTCGGTTCTATTTTTTTGTTAAAAACTTAATTTATTTCACTCTTTTTAGTAATTTTAATAATTCTGTATGTATTAGCATAATTGGAAAAATTTTCACCTAACTTCTAAACTTTAAACAGATTTACCTTTTATAATCATGTTTATCTAATAGCCATCTAAAAGTCTGAAAGAATACTACTATCAGTCCACCTGAACGTATAAATTAAAGAAAGAATTTGCTCTCAGCTCCTAACCGTTGAGGAGTTGTACCTTCAATCATCAGTTAAGCAACAGCAGGTGATAATTACCAGATATAAATATTTGTATTATTTTAAAAATATGACTAAAAGAATGTGTGTGCCTATTAAGTTTCAGTGTTTCCCTCGATTTCCCTAATATCATATCATCAGATTTTGACATGGTGACAGTTGGACCACCTCAGGAATGTAAGATTTCGAACGAAAAACCATTTATTGAAAGAATTTGCTCTCAATTCCTAACCGTCGTAGTACCTTCCATCTTCAGTTCAGCAACATGATATGACGATAATTATACACAAATGTCTGTTTTGCTTTGTAAAAATATGAAAATCATTTGTTGTGCTATAAAATTTGAATGTTCCCTTCGATTTCTCTGGGATCCCCTCATCAGAATTTGACTTGGTGACAGTTGGACCACCTCGGGAATGTAAGATTTCGAATAAAAAACTATTTATTGAAAGAATTTGCTCTCAACTCCTCACTGTCGCAGTACCTTCCATCATCAGCTCAGCAACATGAGATGATGATTTCTATGCGTAAATATCTCTTATGCTTCAGAAACTATAAGAAAATCAATGTGTGTGCCTATAAAATTTGAGAGTTCCCCTCGATTTTCCTGGGATCCCATCATCAGATCCTGATTTGGTGACAATGGGACCACCTCGGGAGTATAAGCATACGAACAAAAAAATAATTTCGAAAATCGGTCCACAAACGGCGGAGTAATCGGTGAACATATAAAAAAATAATACATACAGCCGAATACAGTACCTCCTCCTTTTGGAAGTCGGTAAAAAATACAAGAATGTAACATTGAGTACGTACATCAAGCTTAATCAATAATAGCGTGGACTGAATGATTTTTCGGGGCTTTCAGTTTTTGTTCATAAGTAAAATTTCGTGCTTCGATGAATTCTTGTATCATTAAAATATTTAATTTAACTCTTAGGAACTTAATTCCAACATAGTTAAAATGGGTCTCGCTTAACTCAGATAGTAAAGTTAGCGTTTAACTTTCTAATGAAAATAAAATTGATAGATGACTGAAGGCATACCTCTGTTCTTGATCATTCTTCAGGTAACTATTCCCGGTACTTATTAGTAGATAAATAAATATACGTTACACGCTCATAGCCCAACAGTAAGGTAATTAATATCCCGTGAAGTGGGTACCATGGACACATACAAAGCAGGAACACAAACACCCAGACCGAGAACAGAAATTTAAACTCATGATTTAAATTTCTGTTTCGCCGGGCATCGAACCCGGGACCCCTCTATTGACAGTCCGACATGGTAACCATTGCGCCATGCGGGTCGTCATAATAGAAGATTTCAAGCTTTGACAGAGGCTTTACGGGGATTTGAAAACATCCAAGTGATATATTTGCTCCTGACCTAAACCATATGGATATCTAATAAACTTTTAAGATTTGTGTCTGTTGATTATGTTGTAGATATTTATATCTTTATAGGTTGAGACCCGTGGAAAACCCTACAGTAATTTTCAATGCCCAACAAAAATACAACTAAACTTAGCTGTAATCATAAACTTTTTTGTTTTCATTCTCTTTGCTCGATTACATTATAATAGATGCCTTGAAAGTGACGCAGTAAAAAGTATCAAACAAACTCATCTACAATTACAATAGGAGCAATCACTTAACAATATATCACTCTGAGTAATTGCTTTCATTTGTATATTAGGAGCAATCTGAATTAGTATTCAATACCTCGACGTCTTATCTGCGATCTATATTAAACGCGAAAATCTCGAATATGTTAATTTAGATTGATTCGATCACGTAAGTTATTCACATCTTATATATTTCTTAACCCCCGAAGCACATGGAGGGGTAGTACTTGTATAACTTTGTATATCTGTGGATCTGTTTGTATTTCTGTGTGAATATAGCTCATAAACGGATTTTTTGCTTTTTTTAGTTTTAGAAACTTGTTATATCAGTGAGAAATAATGTGCACGGAAAGGATGGTCTAACTTGGATAGTGTGGCATACTGTAAAAATGCTCTGTAGGTAACGTACATAATCTACAAAATTTTGCTATAATTTTATCGTTAACAAAGCGTTCCCTTTTTGTTGTTGTTTTAGCGGTTATTCTCTTTAGTTTATTAATTTTAATTTCTACTCATTTTAAGTCCTCCTGAATACAGGTCTCATATTAGAATGTAGGATTAAATTCAATATTTCAAAATATTTGAAGCTTACATTTTACAATTTATACCAACCTGCATTGGATCGGCGTGATAAGTAGGCTCCAGGCCACTCCAATAACGAGGAATTCTCGAACAAACTCGTGTCCAACAGTAAGACGTAAAAATGGTTACAACCAAATTTATGTCCTACTTTTATCTTAATATTTTTGATTATAGTATATCTTCGATTTATATTAACATCAGCCCTACTTCTCCGTATCCTTGGTCTATCGAAATAGATTTTTCATATGAGTATATTGTAGCTTTTTCGTTCTACTTTGAATAACAAAATAAAATTGACATACAATCGCAACACATCGTTGGACCGTAAGCTCAGTGTTCATAAAAGTACTCGGTTGTTAACATTTGAATGCATCGGATACGAAAAAAATATAAATACTTTGTTGCTATTCTCATCAAGTTACGTCAATCGTGTGGTGCTCATAAAAATAAAACAGCACTCGAATGCACGACAATGATAATATTCTGGGTAATAACACAGCACTTAAACCCTAAACTGGATCATTTTATTGTATGGAAAATTCGTAATACTTTGTGTTAAAATATTATTGGCAAAGGCATCATAAATATAAAGCATGTAAGTAACTTCGATCTTGTTCAAAATACGAAACCTTGGCTTAGAAAAACAAACACAAATAAATACTAATGCTTTCTTTTTTCAGTCCTCTCAAAACACGATAAATGTATTGATTCTAAACTTTGAGACCAAGGCAAAGTTACAGTAAGATTAAAAAATAGTACTTACCAGATTACATCACACAAATAAATTATCAATCAAATACCAGCAAATATTCTATCGTCAAGGGAGAGATAAACAAACGGACACGTTACACATTACATCCACAATTAAATTTAATGTCCGAAAAACATTTATCAACCAAGCCCTAACCGTATCACACCCGCAGAACAAACTCTCACGAAGCAATTTTTTTTTAAATAAATAAATATCTTTGGACAATTCACACAACACCATCTGATTCCAAACTAAGCAGAGCTTGTACTATGGTAATCAGAAAGCTGATAAACATACATAGTTTATATAATTCTAAATACATACTTAAATAGATAAATAATTTAATTATTAACACCCAGACACAGAACAAATAAATAGTCATGTTTATCACACAAATATTTGTCCTGGGTGGGAATCGAACCCACGACCTCACGCTTCGCAGTCGGCTCATCACCCACTACGCCACGGAGGCTGTCTCTGTCGGCTGTGGAGGATTAGATTCCAAATAGAAATCCGATACTTAATTGCAACTGTCATATCTGCCCCAACCAACCAGCAAGCGATATGGAACGTGTCAGAGAAATATTCCACAATTCTAAAGCTCAATTCCATGTTCACAGCACAATTGATAGGATTAACAAAGCTATAATTCAATTTGCACACAAACTACATCAACTACTTAGTGAGCGCGTTAACGTGCTAACTATATAGTACATGGCTGTTCCAAGTGTTCATAGCTGGCTACACCCTTTATTCGCGTCCCACTCCTGGGCACCGATATCTTCCCATTATTGGGCAAGCCTCGAGCTTATTCTACCATGTTGCTACCCGCTGACAGATATTTACGCCCATAATATCTCCGACGTTTAACGACGTTATCTTAAAAACCGACCAACCGACGACTTATCGTGCCCTCCGAAGTACGGAAACGCGCATGAAATATTTGCCACTAGTGGTCACCCATGTCACACCCGACCACGCCCGTTTTATTTTAGCCGCGTAGATCGCTTGTGTTCTAAGCTAGTCGCCGGAAAATATGCACTTCCAAGTGTTTATACTTTTTTGCTTTATATAAAAAAATAACAATTTTTTGTCGGGTTATTTATTTTCATGGTATACCTATTCTTTGAATTACCTCAAATAAAAATTAAATAGAAGTATGTAACTTAATTTATAGAAGTAGTTTAGTTTCGTAACAATGCGAAAATGCGAAAATATGGATTATTAAAACTCCACCAGAAACGTTCTGATAAAAAAAAACAATCTCTTTACTTAGTTATTTGATTGAATATTATAATTAATTACCCACGACTCAGTAGTTTGAATGTTATTATGTTAAAAGTTATGTCGCCCAATTTCAATCAAATGGGCACAAATTGGATTCAAATAATTAGAATTGATACTGGCAATATGGTCAGATCGAGTGATGCAAGTAAAAAAGACTAAAAGAAAATTGGAGCATACAATTTGCGATCGCTATTGAACACAAGCCTGTTTAAAATACCTACGTCGAAAACAATACTACCTTTTTTCAGCGAAATGAGCCTTACGTAGGATGTTAAGGTTAATATTTACATTGCAATATTCCCTTCTGCATTATCATAATGCCTGGTATATTCCCTTAGCACAATTTCAAAGCCAATAATCCCATAATACCAACGTATCAGTGAATACGAGAATTTCGTACTTCCCAGCGATAGAATTAACGCTGTTATCCCATTTTCACGAAAACTTGTGTTTTCCTCGTTTCTTTTGGAAATCTTTTCATGCTTGTGGAAGTTAAGTAAAAAGCGATAAAGAAAATCAGATTAAATGTTTCTATTCTCACCAAGGTTTCGTAACATGAATTGAGAGTATTTAACGTTGTCGTGTATATAATTACAGTCCTTTATACGAGTGTATTACACTGTATGGCACGGATCTCTTCACAGAATTGAAAACAACTCAGGCCACAGTCTACTGTTCTGGCTAAGTGCCCGTCGTTGAACATGACATGCAACTATATGCTATAAACTTTACACAATGGACTCTCAAGCCTGACGTTACAAACTATAAACATTGTTCATTCAGTACTCTGAGAAATGAAGGAAAACATCGTAGGTAATGAAAATCATGTTTTGCAGAGCAAGTAATAAAAATACAAGCGACGAATTTTATCACTCCAGATTTGAAAACGAAACTTAAAGTGTTTAAGTGAGGTATTTCATTTCCAAAACTATAACTACCGTAATAATATTAATATACCTTAAGATAATCCTTATTCAATCTATTAAATAGAAGTAGCACGTACACTGTGCCCGTAAAGCGTTTTACAAATTATTACGAGATGTTAATGTAAACATACATTACAACAATTATATAAATGTGAACTTGTATTTCTGTTTCACTTTAAATATCAAATTAACATGGTAATTTGTATGAAAATGAAAACTGTTTAGTCTCCTATTGGCATTTCAGATTTTGCGTTATTTTCCTTAGTATATCGGGAATAAGCTTAACTCACATTGGAGCTACACTTCAGCATATGTGCTGGTAGTAAAAAGATTTAGTCTACTCGTATTTTATAAGCTGAAATGGTTTCCTAGTGTTGATTTATTATTTTTCAACGAAATAAATGAACCAAAGAAATGTTTTTTATATTAAACATAACGTTGACTTAAATAATACTTACTTAAGGTCTAGCCACTACTCAAATCGATGGATAATTACAGCGTTATATTTCTGGGTCGCCACAAAGCCAATAATCCTCGGAAATGATCGACGTGCCACTGTACACGGGAATGTCGCGCTTTCAACCGTGACACACGTGTTTCACACGAGATTTGAAGAGGTAGCAATGTATCATAAGTGCATTTGCATGCATATTATTTACTTTATCCATTGCATTATTTACTTTAGGCATTGACGACCCCTGTGGCGCAATGGTTGCCATGCCCACTGCCTATCGGAGGGTCCCGGGTTCGATTCCCGGCGAAGCAGAAATTTGAATTATGAGTTTAAAATTTCTGTTCTCGATCTGGGTGTTTGTGTTGCTGCCTTTGTGTGTGACTATGGCACCCACGACACTGGTTACAATCACCTTACTGTGGGGCTATGAGTGTGAAACGTTTATTTATTATTATTTATTTATTCATAACAAATTTGTATGTACTCGTATTGTATTGGATTTGTATGTAAATATTTTTTTCGCCAATGACCCAGTGGCTGGACTAGAACGCAAGCCACTTACGTAGCTAAGTAAAACTAGGGGGGACTCGAATGTGAGATTGGTGACTACTAGTCGCAAACTTTATGCGCTTCTCTGTGATTCGGAGAACACGTTAAGCAATCCGTTCCCGTTGAAATGGAACATAATGAAATGAAAGAATCCTGAGTGATACCTGGCGGTAGAGTGTCAATGAACACGAAAATGCCACACTTGGCATCACTTATTTGCAGAAAAAATAGAGGGCCGCATAGGCTTTCTAACTCTCTACTATTTATTTATTTATTTATTTATTTATTTGTATCACCTTAAAATAAGGGTCACAGGGTAAGACTTAATGCCTAATGGCATTCTCTGCCAGTCAACCCTGGGTGATGGTGAGAGCTTACGGTAGGCAGGAAAATGTTTAATTAAAAAAGTTATTGGTATAAAAATAATGAAAAGAAAATAAGTGTTATATACATACATACATAATACATACATACAACATATATACATACATACATAAATACATACATACATAAATATATACATACATACAAAGCGTACATAAATATACAACTATTAATGTCAAAAAGGTGACAGCCATGATGCCAACTTATAATGACTCATTAGTTACTTGCTAACAGATGTTTACGTAACAACTCCTTAAATGTAGGTTTTGTACGCGCCTTTCTGATACTTTCGGGCAGGGCGTTCCAGAGCAGTATAGCCTGAACATTAAATGAGTATCGGAAAAAAACACTGTTGTGTGGAGGTATACAAAGCAAAAGGTTATTAGTGGAACGAAGACCTTTGTCATGAACTGAACACAGGTACTGAAAATTTTCCTTCAGATAATTTGGAGAAGTTGGATCATGTAAGATTGAATACAGAACCAAAAGAATTCTAGAGTTACGCCTCTGACGAATAGTAAGCCATTTAAGCTGACTTCGATAACTTGAAATATGATCATACTTACGTAGATTGAAAATAAAACGGATACAGTTGTTGAGAAGGCGCTCTAGCTTATTTAAAAGTTCTTCGTTTAGGTCTGGGTAGCATACGTCACCATAGTCGATGATGGGTAGCACGAGAGTGTAGATCAACATCAGCTTAGTCTTGTAAGGTAAGAAATTTTTAAAACGATAAAGGGACTGAAGCGTTCCGCTGACCTTGCGGCATATTGCTGTGACTTATTTGCGCCAGTTCATACAACTGTCGATGTTAAGGCCTAAGTTAATAACACTGTCACTAAAAGGTATTATATGTGTATCATAAATTAACTTCGGCAGACATGTGAAATCCACCTTGGCTAGCTGTCTCGCACTGCCCACAATAATGCCCTGACATTTCACAGGATTAACTATAACCCCATACTGATTACACCAAGATTTAACTTTAGCCAAGTTCTTATTTATTAAATCAATGGTGTTTATTAGGTTGTCAATGGTAGTATGGGCATACAATTGAAGATCATCAGCATACAGATGGTAGGAACAATTAATGTAATGTGAGACTAAGTAAAAAGTAAGTAAGTTAAGAACAATTAACTAATGTGAGACATACATTTAATTTTCTTTTACTGCTTTTTTGATAGCAAAACGGATTTTGAAATTAAAATTTTGTTATTAACAATATCATATGCAAAGTACTTCTTTCTCAACCTACCCAGTAATTGATAAAGAACCATATCAAAATATTACTTAGGTCATCTTAAAGCCGATAGGTGCCGATAATCTTAAGTGATGCCCAATTTACCTGTGAATACGTAACCGTGCTCAGCAACCGTGACACCCATGTATCGTACGAGATTTGACACAATCAAAACGCACATAATTTGCATACGTATGACAGTGATTTTGTAGGCTTTTGTACTAGGAATGTACGTATAATATAATCATACGTAATGTGGAAAATTAGGTGATTAGTTCGTTTGATCACATTGAAAAGTAAGGATCCGTTCGCTATGAACTTTAGTAAAATATTTATGAACATTAAGATTTCTGGCCCATTGTATTGTATGGATGTGAGGCTTGGACCGTAAAAGAAGACCTTAAAAAACAAATAGAGGCTTTCGAAATATGGGCATATAGACGTATGCTGTCTATTAGCTGGACTCAGAAAGTGACCAACGTTCAGGTTTTAAAACGAGTCGGCCAAGAACGTGGACTTATGCTGACAGTCAAGCGGCGGAAAATCTCTTATTTAGGACATGTTCTTCGACATGAGCGATATGACCTGCTCCAACTAATAATTATGGGGAAAGTTGTCGGAAAGAGGAAAGTTGGAAGGAGAAAGAAGTCGTGGCTGCGAAACATCAAGGAGTGGACCGGAATAGCTGGCGCAGCTGAGCTGTTCCGCCGTGCAAATGATAAGGACGACTTTAGCAAGCTGATTGCCAACCTTCACTAGTTGGAGAGGCACCTTAAGAAGAAGAAGAAGATTTCAAAACGATCCAACGTTTGAACTTTACAAACTTAACAGGGGTTGCTCTAAAAAATGGTTTAATTTGTTTATATTATTATATTGTATAGTTACTCGAGTAATCATCTCATATTTGATTCGAAATTGTACTTTAAAATTTATAAAAAATGTATAATAAGTTATAATACTCTGTGATTCAAGATGTAATGAAAAACTTTATCAGCAAAATGTGATACACAGTTACTGATAAAATAAATATATCCGTATATTACTAAACCAATCACAAAGGCGATAATCCCGGGTGATGCCCAGCGTGCCACTGAATAAGAGGATTCCGTACTCAGCAAGCGTGCCACACGTGTTTCATACGAGATTTGACACGATAACAACGTACCATATTTGCATACGGATGACAGGGATTGCGTAGGCCTTTGACGGACTTATTAGTATTCAAACATAATGTGGAGAAAATTATAGTTAAATGATTCGTTTGATCGTGCATGGGCTTCAGTATGATATTATTTACTACAAACTCGATATTTAATAGAGCCCAACGTTATAATTAAAAATAATTATGTGGGTAAACTCTAAAAAAGCGCCAAAAATGTTGATGTACAGTTTGATTTAGAGTGATAGATTCTAAAAACTAACTAAACTAAAAAAAAAGTTCTAAAACTCACTTTTGCATTTCACATGTACAACGACAAGTTACGAACTCAGCGATCATGGATGTAATCATAAATGTTATCTACATAATATACTACATAGCTATACATTAAATACTACTGCGATAGATTAATCAAGCCATCACCAAGCCGATAATCCCGGGTGATGCCCAGCGTGGCAGTGAATAAGAGAATACCGCACTCGGCAAGCGTGACACACGTGTTTCATGCGAGATTTGACACGTTAACAACGTAACATATTTGCATACGGATGACTGTGATTTTGTAGGTCTTTATGAACTATTTAGTATTCATACATAACGTGGGGGGGAAATATTAGATAAGTAATTCGTTTGACCGTACAAGCTAATTATGTTCATTTCCCTATGGGCTTCAGTATAATTTTAACCAAAAGCTCGCCTACATTTTAGAACCGCTCAAAGTATTAGTCTTTAGAATATTCCTTAAGGTAGTCTTTTATAAAATTATTACAAACATAATTAAATGTCGTTGTAATACACACTTTGTTTTTAAAACTTACATTTTCCAAATAAATATTGTAAGAAAGTGTAATAACTCTTTGACTTCTTATTTCTTTATATTATTCTTATAGAGAACAAAATGTGTGCTGAAATAAAATCTTTGTCAAATGCACTTCTTGTTTTCTTTTATTGTCAGAGTTACAAATGTGCGCGAATTTTGTGTTTACCGAAAGAAGTCATATGTCGACAGCAGGTAAGAAAACCCATATTCTGTATGGTGCTATCATTATTTTTGCCATAGTTTGTACGATAATAATATCACATGATTAGAATGGCTTAAGTTTAATTTACTAGCTATTTTAGTCACGACTGCACTTCAAATTGTATTCGAACACCAAATGTAGTAAATGATCACCAAATCTTAGCGAGCAAATTAATGCGCTATTTCTGCTTAAAGAAACCTCCAGGAAAGGGGGGTTTCGAATGGGGGGGAGTTGGGGGCTTGCTTTTTTTAATGGTACCATGTCGACGGAACCCCATTTCCTTTTTATAAAATATATTAATTAAAAAAAGTCCAACCTAACCTAACCGAATCCATTCATTTTAAATGACGAGACCTTTTTTTATTTTTTGGCGGGGGGCTTCGCCTTTCTTTTCCCGGAGGTCTATTTAGGCAGAAATAGCGCATTAATTTGCTCGCTAAGATTTGGTGATCATTTACTACATTTGGTGTTCGAATACAATTTGAAGTGCAGTCGTGACTAAAATAGCTAGTACTATTGTAATTTTAGACTTTATTTTTCTGGTATTACGTATCTTTTTATGGTGATCATTATATTCAACCCCGATTAGAATTGTCAATTGTTGTAAATCCATCTTTTACAATGTCAGACTACAACAAAATAAATAAAAAGCTGATACTGTGTACGCTTTCGAAGATTTTTTTTTCTATGTTCGTAAATATTTTGTTTTGTTTGTATACGCCAAATAATTACCAGTGGACTGATTGATGGATAGGCGAACTAGACCATTTATCTTTCCGCGACCAATTCGACACGTGATCCCTGTGGAAACATCACTTTTGTTTTTGAATAAAAGCGAAATCTTTACGCTCTCAATTATAAAGATTCATAAAACTTTATTAACAATTACATATTTTTAGACAGATACTTGCTGACCCCGCGAATACCGTACCGCGTTTAAATGTTTGGGGTGAGCCACCCTTATCACTAAGGGGGATAAAAATAGATAGTAACCGATTCTCAGATGTTCTGAATATGCATATAAAATTTCATAATAATCGGTCAAGCCGCTTCGCAGGTACAGGCAGGAGTATGGTAACTAACATTGTGACACGAGAATTTTATATATAAGATACTTACATATTGCACGTTTCTTCCACGGTAAGAACGAAATTTATTTTGTGTTCCGGTGAGTAAGTTTTTAATTAATGTTGGTCTAAATTAGCCAAGTTTTTCCCAAATATTCCTAGTCAAGCATAAGTAAGAAAGAAGAGGAGCTTCGAAATGTATCCCCTGGAGGGAATATAGTAGAATAATATGTTGCTTTTTACAAAAATCCATATTTACGTGGATGGTTTCACAAGCGTTATCTTCTCGCCTCTTTAAGAGGCCTTCTTCGTGCATAGTAAAATGGTAAGATCACCCCAGCTAAAGCACATTAAAGGGGAAAAACTTCAGTGAACTCGACACGTTTGTACTCACACGTCGTAGAGTCGTTGTTCTAGTAAATCTACGAGGATTTCCTACGGGATACCTATGGCACACAGCTTCAAACAGTTTTCTTTGCAAAATACGTAGCAGTAAGCGATATCGGAAAACCATACATACATAATTTTAAGCTTTCAAAATTGTTACAACCACGATATAATTTACGACGGTATTATTACTACGTAAGTGCTGTTTTGAAACTTCCACATTCTTTACGATGTAATGAGATACACTATACCCATAAACTGCGCGAATGTGAACGTTGATCCTAATTATGCGGTTTCTCGCTACGCTTCTGGCTCATTTAAATTACCTCCGTAACTGGTATTACTTTCATAAGAAAATTTATCTAAAAAGTTTAAGCGGCGCTGTATTTAATTACTCATCTTGTTTATCTCTCTCAATTTATTTTACTACTGTAAGTAATTTAGATGCCTAGATATGAGTGACCTCATTGGAGGCATCTGTGTGCTGTCATCTTTACAATAGAGCTTTTTACAGCTCGCTTGAAGAATTCCATGTCATAGTCCACTTTAGATGCCTGGGTTGCAAGGTTATCCCACAATGTACACTTCGATGGCAAAAAGATCACATAAAGCGGGTTATGGAGATTGCCACGAGACTTAATGATACTGGTAGTGTAGTCATCTCCGTAGGGTATTTTATGAAGAAGGGGACATAACAGTCTGTTTAGATCACTTCCAATCGTTCAGCATAAAAAAGTGCGCTTACATAATTATAACAAGGATGATAACTCCATTCTAAGGCCCAAAGGATTGTCGGCATCATATGGTATACTAATTTTTGTATTTTGCTTTAAAAAAATCTTGCACATAACTGCGGTAACAATAGGGCTATTGGGCATTACCTTAATTGCATCCATTACTACTTTTTGTCGTTTTATTTATTTGAATAAAAATTGTTATTATCTAGCGAATAAAAACCCACAAAATTACACTACAGTATTATTGGTGCAACTTTTTGAAACAATTTGATGGCGTCAAGATATCTTTGGTTTGTCTAAAATATATTTAATGTAAGTAAGCTATCTCAACACTAGGTCGCGTTTGGAATTTCGATGAGAGATGGCAGGATCATCGGTATCAGTAACGGATTTCATGCTCGCGGGCGTGCTTTGAATGTCACGGTCACGGTAAGCCTACGGTTAGATAGATCAATAGATAACAAATTATACATATCTAAATTTACAAATCCAGCCCGCATAGAAGCAGCATGGTGAAGTAAGTTCCAGGCCTCGCTGGGGAGAGACCCGTGCCCAGCAGTGGGACACAAAAATTGTTGCAGCCAAACATCCAAAAATTTCGTTTCACGATGTATGCTGATAAACTCTGAAAGTACCTAGGACTTAACAGATGATGACATAATTTATTTTAAACAGTAATATTTCCCGTCAATAAAGTTTAAACACGTACATATCGCAAGATTCTAATCTATATTTATTATTGCCTGTACCTATTTACAATATTAAACCTTATCAGAGGTCTTCTGAAGTGGCCGTATGTAAAGACATCCGCATTTGAGTAGCTTGAAGGAACCACACCCAGTGGGTCACAAGATACGAAAATAGTTGCTTCTAAACACAATGCAGCACATTCTAATAAATTCAAATGGTTGCTTTACATACCTTCTGTGACATAACAGCTCTAGCGGTCACCAACTATGAATTACTGACCACAAATAATGACATCCGATTCAAGCCGTGAATAGTATAATCATGCTTTAAATTTGTAGGTACTTTTTACCGAGAATATCACCTTCAATTAGTTATCAACTTGTATTAATTACATAGGTCGTTATAATTATTTGTCATATCATATCATAGAGGTTTTAATATAAATTATTTATTGTTACATAAATTGCAATGTAAGAAAAATAACTATTAGAAATTACATATCTGCTACTAAGAATCCGCGACAAATTTTGAATTTTACATTAAAAAAAATATATATTTTAAACCCCAAATCACATCTCCACATAAAGTTTGAAGATATCATTCCTTTTAACTAAATACGTAATACTAATTCTACATTATTATACCTATGTAATTTGAGCAACCATAAAATAAGGTAACAGTTAGGCAAAAAAACATAGCCTTGTAGTAGTATTTCCTATTAAACATTATTACTTGCTCATTACAAAATAAAAATTTAAACTACGTACGTGCATGAAAGTAGGTTTATCTCAATTAAGCGCCGGCAATGTATGCTGCGGGGGATGTGAAAATTATCCTCATAACCTCGACGATATCCTAGAACTTATCAGGAGGAACTTGAGAAGATATTTATCAATATTGAAAGTTAAGGCGATAATAATACTTTTTACTCTTACGTTAAAAGCCCGGTGTGAATAATTTAGTATTATGACTTATAAATAATTATCCAGGTACCTAATACAAAATTAATATGAAGAACGTCCTATCTTTTACAATTATAAATTACATTCAAAATCATATAATACAGATATAAGGAAGATGTTTGATAATAATTATATTATAGAATACATGTTGCAAATAGAAATTTATTGCAGCAAATCGAAAATTCCCATTTAATTGAAAACTCGAAGCAACTAATGACGAGCAGAGTGTACTAATTACCGTACATATATTTTACGCATATTCCGTTTTACATTATATTTTATGCATAGAAGCGTCGTTAAAAAATACATAAGTAATTGATTATTTGATGATCCGTTTATAGATCGAGGGTACCGATTCGACCCTCAGGGAGGCAGAACTTTAAGCACGAGTAGTTTAGTAGTTCTTGGTCTGAGAGTTTTTCTCATTGTCTTGATATATGCCCATGTCACCGACACACACAGATAAACATAGTAATATAAAGCGTTAATACAATTAATTAAAAAACGGTTTTTAAACAACAAGCTTTTGTATAAATGCACGTAATAATATAAATTTTATCATAGTGTATCTTATTCTACGAGTCCTTCGCACTTTTATTTGATATTTGTGTGTTGTACAAAAATATTGAATCCAACTTTATTTGGTGGCCATGTTAGTTTTGAAATGTTTTCCGATCTACAAGACCCGTTCATTCATTTGATATCCATTCCGGGTAAATTGTACAAAAATAATGTAATTCGCCGTTTTACTCCGAGGCTTTTTTTAAGATTTAAAACTGTACCGAGTATATTTCTTATTTATGGAGTATTGTCATTAAAAAATTGAATTAAAAGGTTCTAGCCAAACAAACATAAATTACAAGTAATGTATACATATAAATAGCTTAGCTCAATAACTTATTTGTTGAGAATATTAAAGTAATAGAATAAAAATGTGACCCTGCAGCGTAAATGGCAAAGTTTAATCATGCAAAATAAAATTCAACGACGCTTGCTTGCTTAAACTTCTCGTTGTAAGATGTACCCTTTTCGTTGCTAAAGCTTTAAAAGTTTTTCATATTATATTGTTACGCCTTTGAGTACCTATATCTCAAAAACAAAGCGTCGTACAGCAGAACCCTAAAAACGCATAAACAGGTATTAGGTCTACTATCGAACAGTGAAGAAAGTTCTCGAAAAATCGGTCATAAGAAAAACATCGATATCTACGAGTAAACAAATTCGGGGTCCGCGGCGAGTACGTACCTATATAGCGTACATGTATTGGTTGTTTACATCGCGGACCGCGGCTATTGTTTGACTGTACATAGTGTGTAATAATAACTAATAACATAAAGGAAGGTTCGGGACGGGCCTATTGTATTTGGTGGTTCGGGAAATTTCTAGAGAACCATGGGCAGCCGTATATAAGGCACGCGCGCAGCCGCGACTGGGCAGTTTATTTCCGGAAGTGAAACCGAAGCGATCTCTACCAAGCGACAAGGAAGAATTATTTCGACGACCCAAGCGAAGATATTGGACTATAGTGATTGTGCATTGTGATTCGGACTCTGTCAAAAGGATTTTTGTGGAAGCTGTCAATAAACGCCTTCTACGATACAAACGGCATTTTCATTACCCATAGCGCGTAACAATTGGTGTCAGAAGTGGGATGCCGTTAGTACAACGAGACGAAGAGGGGCGCACTCCGAGGACCAGGAGACAGGTCGGTATGGATGCTGCACGACAACTTGCGGCTGAAGGGGTGGACGAGACCGCTGCACCGGGGACGTCGTCAGGGACAACCGCAGCACCGGCCGCTGCAATGGATATGACAGCGCTACTGTCTGCCATACAGGGAATGCAGGCCAGTCTAGACGTCAGCCGCCGTGAAATCCAGGAACAGATCCAGGCCAGTCAAGAAGCCAGCCGTCGCGAAATCCAGGAACAGATCCAGGCCAGTCAAGAAGCCAGCCGCCGCGAACAGGAAGCCAGCCGTCGGGAAATCCAGGAGCAGATACAGGCCAGCCGCGAAATTGTCATCGACAAAATTAATAGTGGGCTGACTGGACTTGGGGAAAAGCTCAAAGAGGTGCAGCAGGAAGTAAAGGAAATTACGCTGAGGACGGACGCCTACAACAGCTTACCAACGAGGTCATGAAACTAAAGACTCGCGAGCCCGTAGTTGTTCCGTCGTCATCATCGGCGAGGCTCGACCTTCCACATTTTGATGGAAGCTCTTCCTGGTCGACGTTCCGATACCAGTTCGAGACGCTCGCAAAAGCAAATGCCTGGGGGGATGATTACTCTTTTACTGCTCTAACTCTGGCCTTAAGAGGAGACGCCTTGATGACTATAGATAACCTACCAAAGGAAGGCCGGACACTGGAAGCTCTAATGGAAGCGCTAGAAACTCGCTATGGCGAGAAACATTTAGAATATGTGTATCGAGCCCAGCTTCGAGAGAGGACCCAGAAGCCCAACGAGAACCTCCAGCAGTGGGCAACGGAGGTTGAAAGGCTTGTAAGGCGTGCTTACTCTTCGACAGCAGCCCAACCAGCAAAAGGTGGTTCTATAAAAGACCATAGAACGTTTCCTTAAAACCAATGGGTGGTGAAATAAAGGGCCTAAGAAGGTGCACCTACAAAGAAAGTGGCGCAATTATATCTCCATTCGGCTCTAAAGTGGAACTATAGCGGCATCAAGCATTATAATTTTGGCCTATACGGTTGATGTAACAGTAACGCAATCTCCATTTGGTGATATACAAGCCACTACAACGCTTCTAAAGTACCTTTTTGTACTGTAAAAGAGTTTATGATTCCATTACTACACCATTAATTTATCATTCACTCGTTTTTCATTCGTTCACGCGTTAATTCACACAGCTGGAATGTTTTTTAGAAAATAAATAATAAAAGAAGAATACGAGGATATCCTGATAAGTTAGAATTTATTTTGTAATTAAATTATTCGACTCTTACGTGTGTAATGATGTGTGGGAAGGTTATTTTACTGAGAAAGCATAGGTAATATTACGAGAATATTTTAATGCCCTCTTCGAATTATTGAGATTTTATTAAAATAATTACGAATTTAACGTCATAAATATATTTTTAGCGTCCTGAAGTCCACTACAGCACTCGTCATTACAGACCACAGCCACCATTACATGAAATTAGGGATCTGTTTGTGCTTGTTCTAGTGCCATACATAAATGCGATAAGATTTTTATTCAATTTAAAAAAATATAACAATTATAAAAAACAAAGGTGTTTCATTAGTTACGCTAAATATAAATGGCGATTAAGTTTTAAAGAGTGATAGAAATGCCTTTATAAAACTGAATTATCGTTTAAAAGTAATTAGCGTACCTTTATATACCGTATTTATGTTTTAAAAGAGAAAGAACTCCTTTTATAACACTGTGGTGTAAAAGAAGGACTATAACAGTAACGAAAAAACAATCCTGTTCTAAAAAAGTGTCTTTGTGACAATTTTAACACTGGAACTATAAAGGGCATTAGCAAACCTTTAAAGGACAATTTAAGCTACATAAGGGTAATTTGAAACTCGTTTGTATCACGAAATAGCTCTGTTGCAGAGTTTTTGTGCTCACTATAGTGCCATGTGTTGTAACGGCGTTCTACAAAACCACAATATCACAATATCGCCCTATTGTAGAATTTTCAGCTCTACTATAACAAAAGACGTATTAAAGTACATTCAGAACCTTTATAGCGTAAAACAGCCACATTATGGCGACAGTAAACACTGGTATAGAGTTCTATCGTTGTATACTGGTCACATTGGAGGTTGCTATAACATCTGCCTATAACAGCTATATAAAGTGGCGATATAAGCCTTTACATCACTTGATAATAGGTATTTTTGGCTGTATAAACTTATAGAGCTAAACTGTTTTATCGAACGCTATTATACAACCTTCGGTCACCGCTAAAACCTTTATACATCGCTTAGCCAGCTTTTTTGAGTTCTAAGGATTTGTTATAGGGCAAAATTGTTGGTTGGGAGGGAATATCGAAGTGTACTTACTGCAGGCATTTGTCGACGGGATACGAGATTTGGAGGTCAGGGCTGCTGTGCGTCTGGGCCATCATCAGTCTCTAAAGAATGCTTTGGCACATGCCCTGGAAGTCGAAGCCGTGAGACAGGATGCAAGGTACCACAAAGTAAGAGAAGTGGTCACGGAGCAAAAGAAGCCACGTTTTATCCCCACCTGCTATGGTTGCGGCGAAAAGGGGCACATTCGCTTGGAGTGTCCCAAGAAAGAAAGAAGATGGGTTTTTTACTACGGGACCCATGCTGAAAAGGTGGAACGCAAACCTGTCTCAGCAGAGAAGGTGTTCGGTGCCGCAAAACCCGTGGATACGGCGTCAAAGGACCGCGCGATAGAAGAGCGTTTGCGAAAGCAGGCAGTTGAGTCCTGGCGCGATACTGGGAGGTACAGAAATGGCGACACCGGGGAACCACGTGGGGGCAAGGATTGCGGGAAGGACACGCGCACTTACAACAGGGAGAGGCCTAAGATAAACCAGCATCAACGACCCATGACGCGAGAGGCTGCAGTTCAAACAGAAGATAATGGAGTATCCTTAGGTAGAAAACGACATAGCAGCGCCGACTGTCAGAAACAAGAAACCACCGGACATGTGAAATTAATAAGGACGCAAGGTTACGACGATGAATGGACTAATGAAAACATGAAGAAGGCTCAAGAACAAGATGATGATCTACGGTTAATACTGGACTGGAAGCGAAGTGAGAACAAACCCAGCTGGAATGATGTGTCAGCATGTAGCCCAGTCACTAAAAGCTATTGGGCTCAATGGGACAGCTTAGTCTTGGAGAATGAAATTTTACATAGAAGATGGGAGTCAAACACCGGAAAGGAAGTAACCCTACAGATCGTAGTACCAAGAAGTATGGTGTCTTCTGTCCTAAGGCACATTCATGATGGAACTTCTGGTGGGCACCTTGGCGTGAAGAAAACACTAGTAAAATTGCGAAGAAGATTCTATTGGGTACATTGTCGCGAAGATGTAGAAGACTGGTGCCGAAAATGTACAGCTTGCGCTTCAGTCAGAGGTCCCCAAACAAGAAGTAAAGGCAAATTAAAGTTGTATAACGTTGGAGCACCTTGGGAGCGTATAGCTATTGACGTAGCTGGGCCATTTCCAGTAACTGAAGATGGAAACCGATACATCGTAGTTGTGCAGGACTATTTCACTAAGTGGCCTGAAGTGTTTGCCACTCCCAATCAAGAAGCACACACCGTGGCTAAAAAGCTCGTGCAAGAAGTTGTCTGCCGATATGGTGTACCTATGGAAATCCATTCGGACCAAGGACGTAATTTCGAGTCGGGACTCTTCCAAGAAATGTGTAGTTTGCTGGGGATGCATAAGACGCGCACGACTCCTGCTCATCCACAGTCAGACGGTATGGTCGAGAGATTCAACCAAACGTTGGAAAATCACTTGGCTAAGGTAGTGGATGAACATCAAAAAGATTGGGACCAATACATACCTCTGTTCCTTATGTCGTATCGTTCGGCACTCCACGAGAGTACAGGATTTACTCCAGCAAAGGTGAACTTCGGCAGAGAAATCAGGCTTCCGATAGACGCTATAACTGGAACTCCACCGGATGGTCCCAAGATTGTGACGGAGTACGTAAGTGATCTTCAATACCAGCTAAATGAGGTACACAAGATGGTTCGGGAGAACAGCTTGAAAACCAGCACAAACATGAAGACCCGATACGACAGGAAAGCCAATTCTAAGGGATTTGAAGAAGGATCTTTAGTGTGGTTTCACAATCCGCAGAGAAAGAAGGGGAAGTCCCCGAAATTACAACCTCGCTGGGAAGGACCTTACACTGTTGTTACAAAGATTAACGACATCACGTACCGGATTAAGAACCCCCCCGGCCGGACCCCGCGGCAAGCTAAAAGTAGTACATGTAGACCGACTAGCAAAATACTACGGAAAGAATCATGCTCGGGACGAGCATGACTAAGGAGGGGGTAATGTTACGCCTTTGAGTACCTATATCTCAAAAACAAAGCGTCGTACAGCAGAACCCTAAAAACGCATAAACAGGTATTAGGTCTACTATCGAACAGTGAAGAAAGTTCTCGAAAAATCGGTCATAAGAAAAACATCGATATCTACGAGTAAACAAATTCGGGGTCCGCGGCGAGTACGTACCTATATATAGCGTACATGTATTGGTTGTTTACATCGCGGACCGCGGCTATTGTTTGACTGTACATAGTGTGTAATAATAACTAATAACATAAAGGAAGGTTCGGGACGGGCCTATTGTATTTGGTGGTTCGGGAAATTTCTAGAGAACCATGGGCAGCCGTATATAAGGCACGCGCGCAGCCGCGACTGGGCAGTTTATTTCCGGAAGTGAAACCGAAGCGATCTCTACCAAGCGACAAGGAAGAATTATTTCGACGACCCAAGCGAAGATATTGGACTATAGTGATTGTGCATTGTGATTCGGACTCTGTCAAGTGGATTTTTGTGGAAGCTGTCAATAAACGCCTTCTACGATACAAACGGCATTTTCATTACCCATAGCGCGTAACAATATCATTTGTATAACTAGATTTCTTCGAAACAAGGAAAAAATTATTTTTAAATTAATTCCCAAGCACTATACATACAGCCTAAAATTATTATTTAAAATGAAGCATGACATTATAAAGAAATAATTTGATTTTATTCCTTCAGAATTACATACATACATATATACGACTTAAAGAAGTTCGTCTTCAATTACTTTGTTTATTCAGAATTCGGCGTCTGACGGTCGCCTTATAAAATTTTAATTATTGATATTATCCTTAGGGACACTTTGAAGGCGTGCTTAGAGACCCGGCAAAACAGAAATTGGAATGATAAGTTTTAATTTATGTTTTCGGTCTAGGTGTTTTTGTTCTTGACACGAAACTTTGTTCTTGAAATGTAGTGATCAGCGTGTAGCAACATTTTTTTAAGTTTTTAATTTATATATCTACTAGTCTTCCGCCAGCGGCTTCGCCCGCGTGGACCCGTTTGAAAGGTTCCCGTAAGATAAAAACCATCCTATGTCCTTTCCCAAGGTCCACTTTATCTGTGTTTAAAATTTCATTAAAATCGGTTCAGTAGTTTAAGCGGGAAAGCGTAGCAGACAGACAGACAGAGTTACTTTCGAATTTATAATATTAATTATGTATCAGGCCAGAAATTAACATAGGCCTTTAGACACTCAGGAAGTGTAATATATTTATTTAAATAGACGTGTCAATTTTACGAACCTATTAAAAACCACTATAAAACGTAAAGTGAAACTATGAGAAACTTTTAAAAGCACCCTTTGATCCATACCCACTGTTTTTCTGACCCTCTACCATGTTAGTAGTATTTTGTTAATTTTCTCTAGTTGCATCTTAGTACCTAACTATCCAACTAACTTAAGGAGCCTTTTGCCTAAAGGAGGAACTTCGGCGAAGTTAGCTACCACTATTATTGTAGTAATGAATGTTACAACCCAAGTTTACTTACACGTCACGTATGTAAATTCTAATATGTGTTTGTACCTTATTTACATTTGGATGAAATTTTGAAAAAAAATAGTTTATTAAAATATCTTTATAGAATATACACTTAAAGATTCTAATATGTGTTGATACCTAATTTACATTTGGATGGAATTTTGAAAAAAATATAGTTTCTTAAAAAGTCTATAAAGAATACACCTACATATAAAGATTCTAATATGTGTTTGTACCTAATTTACATTCGGATGAAATTTTGGAAAAAAAAATGCGAGATCTACGTAGCTAAGCCAAACGGGCAAGGTCGTGTGTCAAATGGGTGACCTCTAATTGCAAATATCTCATGCGCGTTTCCGTGCAGTCGGTAAAGCTAGTCGGAAGCCTTATGGGCAGTTTGAAAACATCTGACAGTGGGTTGGCCACTGACCCACATCTCCACCAACTCGCACTGCAGCAGCGTGGTGGAGTAAGCTCAAGGCTTCACCAATTATGGGGAGAGACCCGTGCCCAGCAGTGGGACGCAAAAAGGGTTGCAGCTACATTCTGTCAAGATGGTTGAAAATTTACGATATGCCATATGAAAAATTATACCTAGCAGTGGCCGTCAAAAACATCAATGGAAAGAGGAATATTAATTTAAAAATATTCTCAATACTTTTGAATTAATACAATTTGCATAAAAATAAATTTTTGCAGAGCTGTGGAAGTTTGGCGCGAAAAAACCCGAAACATAAACGAATTTCATTGGTTTATAAAGTCGAAGCATCAACAATTTTCGAGCTAAATAGCTTTAGCAGTTCAGTCAGACAGTTAATTGAGTTTCAACTTGAATATTTAAATTTTTGAAATTCAAAAATTCCCGTTTTTTGCCCTGTAAAACAAGTACAAACAAACTCAACTTTCTTTTGATTCATGCTTAAGCACATGAGTCCATGCTGTATTTTTGTTTACTATAAAGTTTATTTATTTATTTTTTTAATTTCTACTCCGCTTAGACCAACTTTTAATTATATATTTCCAATAAAAGAGTATTCCAAATTTCCATTACTGACAAAGTGTAAGCTAATTTGTCGGCAAGAAAATACTATAGGTCAGTTAAAAAATTAAAAAAAAAATACTTTGAAATATCACGAATTTTTTAAAGGTACTAATATTATGACGACCCGCGTGGCGTAATGGTTACCATGCCGGAATGCCGATCGGAGGGTCCCGGGTTCGATTCCCGGCAAAACAAAAATTTGAATGATGAGTTTAAATTTATGTTCTCGGTCTGGCTGTTTCTGTTTCTGTGTGTGTCCATGGCACCCACGACATAGGGTATATCTACCTTAGTGTGGGACTATGAGTGTGAAGCGTTATTTATTATTTATTTATTCTTTTAACATCACTAACCATTTTCAGTCTAGCTTGGTTCCCTGATAAAGATAAAGTTTGAAATTTAGATAAAAATCCAAATGTCGAAAGCGAAATTGACCAGTGTGACTGATGCTTTCCATATTTATCTAGACATGTTTTTCTGCTTCAAGTCTTACTCAGAATATGTGAAACAAGATAATCGATGCATCAGATTTTTTGTGTCTTATTTTGTATCGATCATTTCTCTACAAAGAATACTCCCATAGCTAGCCACGTCGTTGGTAGGAGAGTGATAACCTTAAAAAAAACTTTGGTCGTACAAGACCACAAATTATGCCGTCCATTCAAATAAGAGTGGCCACTGAAACGCAAATAATATCCGGCAAGCTGAAGTCTAGATTAAATCGAAATAAATGGGAAACCACTGTCTCATATATTATTTAGCAACGAAGACACGACAAAGATGAGCAAAATATCTGTAGAAAATAAGTCACGCTCACGATTAAGTTGAGGTAGCTACGTGAGCATTATAGCCTCACATCGGAATAGTTACAAATTGTGGAAAACAGCGACACGATTCACTCATATATAAACCTGTGAATTCCCTTTTGTATTTTCACTTCCATTATGCTATTGCTTATTTTAACACATATTGTAGCTAGTACGCAGGAATTGTTATTGATTCCGAAAGTTGAAAATATATATTCATCGCAATTCATCGAATCGTACTACAAGTTTCAGATAAAAAAATACTTTTAATATAGTAAGTATGCTGAAATTCTCATAATTATAAAATACACACGAGCAGTCTAGCTTTATCATCATACAATTATAAAATGAGTAACATGTACGACGTTCGCGTATTCATTTGTCGGCCACAATTTTAAGGGCATGCATCAATGCCTAATCACAAGCCACGCCTCTAGCCTGCGGTGGGGTGATGCTCCCCTTGCGGGGATTCGCCATCTATCGGTGACTTTAAGTAAAAATAAGTTGATTTCTAAATTACGAGCCAGCGTCACCTAGCGGAACAACGAAGAAGCTCTGATACAACGAAGAAGCTCAAATAACTGTCTTGCAACAATGTCATTTAGTAACAAAATTTTGAACAAATACGTACCTATAATATGACTTGAAAAGACTTGACTTCTGTCCGCGATTCCGTCCATGTGGATTTCAGATTTGTGGCAGTTGTTTTATTATCCTTAGGTACACTTTCCCGGTATAAATAAAATCCTAAATGTTGACCCGGCTAATTATGAAGCTGCATACCAAATTTCAAGAAATCGGTTTAGTAGCTTTTGCGTGATGCGCGTACAGGCAAACAATTTGAAAAATTTAGTAATTCGTCACCTTTGCTGATATTTATTATAAGCAGAGCTTCAAATACCGCTATAAAATTATAACGTTATTAACTCCTTGTGCCCGTATCGTTATAAAAAACAAAACTTTTTTCAACTAAACGTTATTTGCACATCATAATAACGCTATATCAGTAAACGCTATTTAGAAAATAACGATATAAATAACGTTATAACCGACTGCTGAGTGCGAAGTTGTCAAACTGTGCATTCTTCTAGGTATATGTTTTGTTGAGCGGCGGATAAACAAAAAGTACACAGTAACTAATTTATTGTATTGGGTGTGCTTTATTGTAATTTATAATGTTTTACGTTTCTTTATTCAATACACTCCTATTTCGTATCGCCTTCTTGTCATCGAACCAGATGGTGATAACTGATAAGTGACAATTTAACATGGATTTATTTTCTTACTTATGTCAGTACTATAAGGCTTAAAATAGATAAAAATAATTAATTTAGAATACTTGTATACATCTATAATAAGTACGTATTTACGCGCGGGGATAACTTTTGACTCGATTTTGTATGGAACTTTGCATCTTTTATTTATGTCTCACTGCTGAGCACAGGTCTTCTTCTCACAAGTGAGAGGGATTTAGGCCATAGTCCACCACGCTGGCCAGATGCGGATTGGTGGACGTCATGCTTTCGAGAAATTATGAATTTCTCTCAGGCATGCACGGCGATGGAGAGCATCGTAATCAATTAAATATCGCGATATTTTCCATCACCGTGGAGCAGCGATAAATGCGCACATTACAAATTCCTTTGTCAGAGGTCGCGCCGAGGATTTGAACCCGGGATCGGTCGCGTCGAAGACCGCGGTTTTTTACCACTCGGTAGATATGAGCGCCGCGCCGGCGCGCCGCCGCCGCCGCGAAAAGGTAACGGCGCGCCGAGTGAGCGAGAGAGATAATTGAATCGGTCACTAGTCAAATAGTATGAACGTGCTCGTTGTTGTCGTAGGCCGCTTTAAGCAGCTCTTCTTCTTCTTTTCAGCCTTTAGTAGTCCTTTTGCCGAGACGTGGTCGCCATTCGGGAACATCCCCATCGGTTGTCGGTTCTTCTAACTATATGGCCTGCCCATTGCCACTTTAGCTTGCAAATTTTGAGAGCTATGTCGGTAAATTTCGTTCGTGTACTGATTTCATCGTTACGAATTTTATCACATAGAGAAATACCAAGAATAGCCTTCTCCATCGTGCGCTGTGTGACCTTGAGCCTATGGAAAAGGCCAACTGTAAAAGACCACGTCTCGACGTAGGTCATCACTGGCAACACACACTGCTCGAAAACTTTCAACTTCAGGCACTGAGGTATTCTGGACGAGAAGACACTTTGTAATATCCCGAACGCTGCCCAACCGAGTAGGATTCTACGAGTTATCTCTCTCTCGAAGCTGGACTTACCCATACGGATCGCAGGTATATGTACTCGTCGACTTCTTCGAGAGTAGTGCCATCAACAACAACCGGTATAGGTGTGACATGGACGTCGAACATGATCGTCTTGTCCATGTTCATCTTAAGATCCACCCTTTGTGAGGCGCTATGGAGGTCACCTAACATAGTGCTGAGCTCTTCCAGGTTCTCCAGCAAGATTACTATATCATCGGAAAATCGAAGGTGTGTGAGGTGTTCGCCATTGATGTTAATACCGAGCTCCTTCCACTCCATCAGCTTGAACACGTCTTGCAGCGGTAAACAGCTTCGGCTGTCGTACTCCGCGCTGCAGTGGAATAGGTCCAGTGCTTCCGTCGTGGACTCGGACTGTCATGGTTGCGGCTTTGTACAAACACTTCAATACCTCGATGTACCGATAGTCAATCTGGCATCGCTGGAGAGACTCTAGCACCGCCCAGGTCTCAATAGAATCGAAGGCTTTCTCATAGTCCACATACGCAATACATAGCGGCAGATTATACTCCTCGGTCTTTTGTATAACCTGTCGCAGCGTGTGTATGTGGTCCATGGTACTATAGCCTTTTCGGAATCCGGCTTATTCGGGAGGCTGGAAGTCATCTAGCCTGCGCGCAATACGATTAGTAAGAACCCTTGAAAACAGCTTATAGACGCAGTTAGCTATGAAAAATGGCTGCGTCGTCGGCTCTAGAAAATATGTACGTTTATAAAACGAAAAAAAATACAGTGACGACGCTATCCCGAGTGAAATCAATGCACAGTTACGGCTGGAACTATTTTGAAAACTTAATTGTAAATTTAGATGAAAAAGAAAGAACAGTTCTCAAAGATCAAGTGTTTTGTGACGCATGTTTAAGAAATGCAAAGGAAAACTATTTATTGCTAAGGACTGCTATTTATTGCTATATGTCCTCATCTATTTTTATTTTATTTTTGATATTATTGCAGATTTGTGGTCAGAAGGGTTTAATATACCACCTTTGACCGGGTCATGCACAGGGTCCTTCTCGCGAAGCTTTCATCTTACGGTCTTCCCGTGAGACTATGCAACTGGGTGGCAAGCTTTCTGTCTGAGCGGCAGATTAAGGTCGTTGTTGACGGATGCTGCTCAGATATGAAACCCATTAACGCCGGTGTTCCCCAAGGCTCAGTGCTGTCTCCTACACTATTCATTCTGCATATCAATGACATGCTGCAACCAATAACGCGGTATCATTGCTATGCAGATGATAGTATTGGGACGCACTAAAAACCTGTCGAGCCAACAGGTCTCTCGGTCACAAGTGGAGGAAAGCAGAATTAAACTTGTGTCTGAAGTTGAGAACTCTCTGGAGCGGTTCTCGTAATAGGGTCGACTTGACGAACCCAGGTATACCTTCATACTTTACCTACCTTGCCGAGTAATACCCGTTGAGCTGAGTTAGGCACTCAGCTCAAAGAGGATATAAATTATTCTTACTAAATATTGACATTGGAGCAGCGTGGAGTAAGCTAAGGCCTCCCTAGGAATGGGAAGAGTACCGTGCAGTATTGGAATTACAGTGTAATCCTTATATTGTTTTCTTCATAGAAATATTGTTTTCTTCATAGAAAACAATATACTAGATCATTCCAGTATCTAATTTTCGCGGTCGACTAGTACTATAGTTTAGTATATTTAGTATATGATGTACTTTACTAACCTAGAAATTATTAAAAACTTGCTATAATTTAAAGATTTATTGAACATAATATGAGTGGTACAAAAATATAATATTCGTAATCGACTACAATCATGCGCGGTCCCAGGGGGGGTTCACAGGGGACATGACCCCTCCCAAAATCCATCAGTCATGAGTAGATGGAAGGCGAAACAAGCCAATTTGGGACACCTCTTCCCCCAATCTTCATAGTGACCCCCCCCCCCAAACTACAATCCATACTTATAATAAAATCGTAGACAATCTGATTCTGAACAATAAATGTTTTTAGAAAATTCTTTAATAAAGAAGATCTACTAAGAACTTTAATCTAGAGAATAGTGCGTAGGCAAGAGTGTAGTGCAGTGAAGGCTGTAACTTCGGGAGACTAATAAGGTCTGAATTGCAGCTGGACCGCACCGTTGTATTGCACACTCGGTTTGTCATCGTCGTAACGTTAAAGAGTAACAAACATCCATACTTACAAACTTTCGCGTTTATAATCTTAGTAGGAAGTAGGATATAGTCATATTTTGGACAATTCGCACAATATCTATATAAATTGTAGCCTATGTGTTATTCTGATGTATCAGCTATATCATTATAAAGTTTCATTAAAATCCATTCAGCAGTTTTTATGTTAAAGTGTAACAAACATCCATACTTACAAACTTTCACGTTTATAATATTAGTAGGAAGTAGGATATCGTCATATTTTGGACAATTCACATAATATCTATATAAATACAGTCCGCTTTGCACGCTCCTTTTTACCACGGACGTGTAGGTTATGGGACAACCTTCCAGCTGAGGCATTCCCAATGGACTATAACATGGGGTTCTTCAAGAAAGCTGTAAAAAAAAGCTCTCCTCCAAAGCCGGCAATGCTCGGGTGGCTCCCCTGGGGTTACTCGTGTCCATAGGCGACGGTGATCGCTTAACACCACGCGGCCCGTCTGCCTTTTTGTTCGGTTTACACACAGAACATATTAAAAGAGGTAGAACGGCAATAATGCGCCGTTCGTATGAAAACTGGTGTCGCCGATCAAGCCCCACCTTTCACCTCCATTACATCTGTACTTAAATAAATACGAAGCTTACGCACATATTTGCAATTTCAAATCTAGCCAATCTTAGCGCCGCACAATCACGCGATTTCAAATGAACGAATCACACCCAAGCACGCACACAAGCAAGCATATTGCAGCACGATCGCGTGTTTCTGTAGAGATACGAGCGTTTGCTCATATCCTTGGCGCGTCTGCCCCGCCCACATTCCCATTCTAACTTCTTTTAATATGTTCTGTGGGTTTACATATAAAAAAAAAATAAAAAAAAAACGATTGTAGTTTTAGGCGGGACCTGAAAAGACATATTGCGCTCTTGTTTTATTTTAATTTTCTTGATGTATTTTTGAATCATATTGGATAAAGTTGATAGATTTGGTTCGATATAGGTTAATTAATAATTACACAAGTATTGTGAAATAAAATAACAGTGCATAAAATGGTTTTTCAGCTTGCCTCCAAATCTCTATCTGACACGTTCGGGTCTATACCCGAGCGAGTCGACTTGAATATCTTACTGAATTTCTGAAGACTGGCTTGACGTCATTTTTAATAATATGTCATCCTATTCAACGAAACAACAAAATCTGAATACAAATATTAATTTGACACTGGCAAAATGGTCAAACGACCGAGATGCCATTCGTAAAGAAGAAGAGGAAGATACATCAATTCTATAACATTTCAATCGTATCTGCCTCAGAAGGACCCTCATCTCATCATCATTAATATTTCATCATATTGGCTTCAGGCTTGAAAAAATAATACATACCCATTTTATTGGATGTTGGAATGCGAACGAAGACTCGAGCGTCATGTGAACCTAGTACATTTAGTAGGAAGGAAAAAAGGTTGTATAATAGTTTCCGTTTCACCGGTGAGAAAAGCATCTACTACAGGTTTTCGAAACTTTTAGAACCAAATATTTTTAGAGCGTCGGGTTAATTACTGAGCTCGACAATTTAAGATAGAAAAGATTTAATGCATATTAGGTAACATTTCAATAATCAGACGATTTTTTTAAAAGTAAATGGGTGGGATGGACACAAAACTGCAAAATAAAAAAAATATCTTCTCGGCACTCTTGGTAGAGTTCGCATTGTTATGATATTTCTATTCAAAAACAAATTATCAAACGATAACGTCATATTCTAATCTGCCGATTTTGACAACCGAAAGTAAGACAAAATATCTAAAAACTTTAGCGTTCCTATATAGACGACATTTTTAATTATGTTAAAAAAGATGCAAGGTTTACCCCGTAGCTTATATAATTATAATATATTTTTATTTCAGACAATTGTCCATATTACATTTACATAAGACAGAAATAAAAATTATCTCACACGCTCGAGTAAATCCAAAAAATCCTCTCTTGGGCTCCTCTACTATAAGAACGTAGACTTTCAAACGGCGGAGCAAATGGGAGTGCTAAAATACAAACTACACAAAACAAGGTCAGGATGCAGCGAGCTGACAACGTCGCGTAAATATCGTAGTAATCGAAATAAAATAACGATATTATCACGTTATTTTATTTCGATTTCGATATTCTATAACGCTATTCTTTTGATACCGTTACTCACCTATAACGTTATATAACATTATATTTTGATATTTTTTATAACGTTATGAAGCTCTGATTGTAAGTACTTACCTACAGTACCTACTTAAAAATTGCAAAAAATACAAATGTACAGTTTCGACTATTCTACGATTGTACAGTGGGCCGCAGCTCATATTATGTAAAATTATAAATAAAGTAAAAAAATCGATAATTAAAATAAATTCACAATTGTGTTCACTTTATTAATGAATCAGAAACGGAAAAACGTTTTCACTGTAAAAAATATATTTGTGGTGGTTGATGACTAATTTTACAAAAACTATACAAGTGGGAATCGAACCCAGAACACTCATACGTAATACACGAGACTTTATTATGAGCTACGCTCACTACTTTACTAGTTGTGAAATAAAGGATATGGCTACAAATTACGTAGGTAAGGATTTCTCGCTGTCGTCAGTCTATCTATCGACTCAGTCGATATAGATAGGGGAGTTAGGTAGATAGTAGGAGGGGCAGTGTAATTGTAGGTTTTTATTTTATGAAACAAAATTGATTACGGTGTAAAAAATAAACACCTAAAGTATATATAAAATGAATCATAGCTTTGTACCTAGGTTACTTACGTACTTTTATTTTGTTCATGTTGACTTTTTTCGGCCGTAAGAATTTCAAATATTTTTGTTTTCAGTCTGTCTTTTTATAAGCTTTTTTATTGTAAAAAATATTTGTAATTTTAAAATAGTAAAAAAATATAAATTTATATAATATAAAAAACATATGCTACGCTGGGGATCGAACCCGAGTCGTATTGCAAACGTGAGTAAAACAAGACTTCAAAAACTGGACTACAGACGCTAGCAGTGTAATTGTAGGTTTTTATTTATGAAACAAAATTGATTACGGTGTAAAAAATAAACACCTAAAGTATATATAAAATGAATCATAGCTTTGTACCTAGGTTACTTACGTACTTTTATTTTGTTCATGTAGACTTTT
Source organism: Pyrgus malvae (assembly GCA_911387765.1). NCBI lineage: Eukaryota > Metazoa > Arthropoda > Insecta > Lepidoptera > Hesperiidae > Pyrgus > Pyrgus malvae. Next base: position 17,343,082 of record OU426951.1, on the reverse strand, counting down.
TTCGGCCGTAAGAATTTCAAATATTTATGTTTTCAGTCTGTCTTTTTATAAGTTTTTTTATTGTAAAAAATATTGTAATTTTAAAATAGTAAAAAAATATAAATTTATATAATATAAAAAACATATGGTATGCTGGGGATCGAACCCGAGTCGTATTGCAAACGTGAGTAAAACAAGACTTCAAAAACTGGACTACAGACGCTACTTTCCAAATCGTGAAATAAGGACCAAGACTTGGTCTGACTACCGAGTAACCTAAATATTCTTTGCTCATAAATAGACAGCTAGCCTAAAATAAAATATATTACGAATAAAATTATTGTAAATCGATTACAGGGGTATTGTTTCTAACTAAATACAAGTGCAAGAGTTCTACTTACCTTTTTTTCTTTTTTTTATTTACCTTTTTTCTTCGTAAATATTTCCATTTTGATAATTTATTTTTACTTTTATTTCCCATTTTCTAAACTTTAAAATTACCAAATTCTTACTAAAAATAATAACTTATACCTAATACTTACTTACTAAGAAAAAAAAATATTTTCAAAAACTAAACAAAATTAAATATATTTTGAAATTTTCGTATTTCGCGGGCGATTCGGGCATAAGTAAGTACGCGTCCATCGTTGACAGTGGTCACGGGTGGTATGGGAGTGGCGAAGAGAGTGATGGCATGCGTTACTTCAGCGCTCGCGAGGAAAAGAAAGCATCATCTTATTTTGAATGTCGTAAGCGCCAAACCGAAAAACATTTTTCGTTAAAAAACTAAAACAAAACATAGAAAACTGTTTGCATAGAAAGCTTTATAGTAACATTAGCTTGTTGTAAAAAAATAATGATAAATATATTCAAACTCGTTTTGACATAAAATGATAAAAATTGAAAATATTGACCTAATTTTGAAAAATAATTCTATCGAGAAAATTTTATGGCATCGTGTTTTCAGTTGCATAAAAATTTAGTAAATATAATGAAAATTCAGATTATGTAAAAACTATTCTCCAGTCGTTTCTACAAAATGAAACATATTCAATTACAATACCCCTTTTTTATTGATGCATGCCCTTAACCCTCTTTCTAAGAGAACTACGAAGATCGATGTGATACATTGCAACACATAGTTGACATTTTTCAACGCGATTACGTAGGATAACGGATATTTATATCACATAAGTACTCATTGTTCAATTAATATTCCGTTTTGTCGCCGTCGTTTGTTGCTGAAATAGGAAAAGGCATGTACCTACATACCTTATAGCTACGCTATATAAGCTTATAGCTACGCTATAATCTAAAGCTATTTTAATTAAAATCTGCTCCGCGGTTATACCCGCGTTACAGTCTGATGTTATACAGCTTAAAACTTTTCTCGATAAATGGACAATCCAAAAAAATAATCTTTTAATTACAACCAGTAGTTTCTGAGATTAGCGATTTAAAAAAAACTCTTTGCTTTTATAGTTATTATAATAGATTGCATAACTTTAATTTACCGTTCATCTTCCGGCAGTTCGATGTAAAGCGGCAGCAGCGTGATGTTGCGGAGATGCAGCGGGTAGTCGTCGAGGTAGGTGCGGGAGACGTCCTCGAGCGAGCGGTTGAAGGCGCGCACGACGGCGGTGGCCGAGGGCGGCGCGGCGATGCCCACGTAGAACGCAGCGCGCGCGTCCGCTTGCAGCACGCGCAACTCGCGCGCCGACGCGCACGCCAACAACGCGCACACGCACGCGAACAACACCGCGCGCATCGCACCCGCCGGCCTCACCGCCGCCGCGCCGCCCGCCCCCCGCGCCGCCCCATCGCCACACCATCCACCCTCACCGACCCCCACCACCTAACCCCACCCTACGCATTGATACGAAAACACTCAGTAGTTTACGCTGTTCAAATACGACTATCGCACATCACTGACGGCTACGTGCACTGAATTTATGGCCTAGTCGGTATTGGTTTCAGGCGCCGCAACGATCTGTAACAAACAATGACATTGCATTAACATTTAGCTGAAATGTAATAGATGGAGTATAAAATTAATGGTAAAAAATTAATCACGGTGAAAGCTTTTTTACCGACTATTCTACGCATATTAGGGTATTTTGGGTATAATATACATGTAAGTTAATTTCATAGCAATTTTCAATTTAAGAATAGATTTAAAGAATCGGGAGTTTTAGCGGAAAGTTAAAAAAATCTCTTGTTTTTTTTTTAAATATCTTGTTGTTTTTGTTTTTCGGAAAATGGCATTATGTTCGATATAGGCCAATTACAGTGCACAAATGAAATAAAATAACAGTGTGAAAATTGTGTTTTTTCAGCTTGCTTCCAAAACTCCAGCCATCGCTTTACTTAAATATCTTACTGGTTCGACTTGACTGACTGGTCACTCACGGCTGATTTGTCTTTAGTGATTATTATATGGCCCAATTCCAATGAAACGGGTCAAAACTGGATAAAAATGTTAACTTGATTTTGGCTGCATGCACAGATACAATGCCAATACTGGTAGAAAATAATAAGTCAGTAAATTTATCAATGTTCATATTCATCCTTATTGTTGTTGCATTTATAGAAATTTAATATAGTTAGCTGCCAATAGTCACGTTGAGAAAATAAATAACATGTGGATGGATTTGGCTATGATGGTACATGGTCTAAACATTTTTATAGTTTTACTAAAACTTTTATAACTAAAGCAGCAAACGAACCCGAATAAGTACCAAGTATCAAGTGCTATTAAACCCTTAGTGCGGCTTATGAAAAGCTATACAGTAATATCAGCTCTGTGGATTCTGTGACTTCTAATTAGGACCGGCTTATCATTGCTTTATGGTCCCCAAAATGTATCAATTGAATAATATTTTATTTCATGTCTTCCCCAGCAATACTTGCAAAGAAGAAATAATCAACTACACATATCGTATTTATGTACATTCTTAAGAAGTTAACTATTCCCTGCAGCAACTTCGCGTACGCCGAGTTAGCTTCTTGCTGAAATTAGGTTGTAAAGTTAGTTAACATAGAGAAACTTTGCCTAAGCACCGATTAGGTATCAGGAAGCTGAGATTAAGCCTAGATTACACAACTATTATCAAAAACTGTATTTCATGTGATATAATATTGAACTTGATATCACGTTTAGGTATTTGGGCCATGGGGAACTCGCGTTATTATTATTTTTTCAAAATATCGAAAATTACGGTTAGATTATCGAATAAGTAACACTACACCCATCATATTTTGATAAAAAGATGTGGTTATATTTTGTTCCTCCAGTCTCTCTGACTGCCCGGCATTTGGAAACTCGAACCTTGGATCAAAGCGACAACTTAACGCCACGTTCCCTGCTTGTTTGCCTGCAATTTCATTTAAAACTAACGTTACTTAAACTAGAATAGTATAAAAATAACGTTACCATTCTCACTAATTAAATATTGTTATTAATAGTCATTTTCACTTATTTAACTACTAAGAGGCTTATGATAGTATATAATGGTATCAGAAGATATTAGTTTCACTAAGTACAGTACCTAAAATAATAAGACCGGTTTTCATTAGGATAACGGCGGGGTTCGGCTATATACCGTTTAAGAGATAAGACGACCCTATCTATCTTCTATACGATAATATTTATTATTCATAGTAAAAATTATCTATTAAAGATCAACTTTTGAATATATTACATAAGCAATTAGGTATTTTATTGCATTAATATATTAATTCATACTGTAATTGTATTAATAATGTTTAAAATATTTTTTCCTATTTCATAAAGACAACGTGCTTTTTGGTATTACGATTAAGATTCTGCAAATAAGCTACGTTTCAATTTGTCTGTAATAATTTTACTAGACATGAAACTGGAAGTCTTAATCAGGGATAAAGTTTAATAGTACTTGTTTAAATTAATAGTACTAACTAGTATATATTAATTGCAGGCTTCAAGCTGTAGGTACTAAGCATGTCTAAAAGTACGTGCAATAGCCAAGTTACGGATATATAAATTTAATGTAAATTGCCTTAAGAGACCGTATACGAAAGTTTGCTTCGCTGATTGAGCTTTTACATATGAGTTTTTGCAGTTTAAATACAATATTACCACAAGTTTTATTGCACAATATGACTGTTCATTTCAATAAAAAGCCTGTTTAATACAGGCCACTTTTTCATTTTTGTTAAGTTGTTTTGCTTAATAGACCTGTGACCGTGACCGGTTTGTGAATTTTATTGTTATAGGTATAGAATATTACATATTTTAAAGCCTTAACGGATCGAAAAAAATGCAACATGTTGCTATAAAAATTCCATGTATACACAGTTAATTAGTCACTTTTTGCCACTCTCATACAAAAAATATTAGTAAGAAAACTTTGAACTTAGTCAATTTTGAGAGCAAGTGGGCCAGAATTTAAATTTGATTTCGGCAAATTGGAATAATGTTTCATAAAATTTATATGACATAAATACACTTCATTTCATAATCAATCCGTTTCCTGAAAAAAAACAAATTATTAGTGAATATTTGTCCAAAAAAAAAACATTTGTAGTAACCTAAAACTCGCGTTATAATTCTTGACGCAAGTTAAAAAATGGCAAATGTATTAGATTATATTATTATTGAAATGATCAGTTATATTATGCAATGAAACTTATGGAAATACTATATTTTAACTGCAATATCACATTTGTTAAATCAGTTAAATCAGTGAAATCGGCAAAATTTCGTATACGCTCTTAAAAGTGCTTGAAACGTGAAAATGTGAAATTTACTTCACGTTGGAATTATTTTTCCAAATTTTACCATGATTGTTTACCTCTACTCTCTCCATAAAAATGAGATATAATATAGTAAAACAATTCATGGATTCTTGATAGTATGTAAATGTAAACATATCAAGAGGTTTGGCAGACAAAAAAATACCATCTAAAACGGTTAATTATTCCGAATGGATGTACTCATAGCAACCACTTAGCACCACAAGACTTGCAAGCGTATTTGCTTCTTCATTCACAAATAAAAATCTAGGCTATACTGCATCATGCAAAAATTACAAGGAATACAACCTCAATTCGTTTATTCTATTAACAAAGACTCAGTAACACATCTACCAAAGGCCAGTAAATGTACTAAGTAAAACTTCTTTTATCGAATCTGAATGTTTTATTGGCACCCGCAACGGTTTCCAGAGCAAGATCCCTTTATTGGCTGTAAACTTTTGCGGTACGATCAACTTCGTAGCGTTGTTTCGAAGCGGTTTCAAAGCAAACTTAATGGCGAAAAATCTAAAAACAAACAGTTACAGTCATTACGGTTTTTGTAACGAATAACGCTGAATATTTATCAGATTTGATTTGTGGTATTTAAAATTAGACCATTCTCCAAAAATTTCGTCAACATCTTTGTCACAGACTTACAGTTTTATCTTTTAAAGATTAGAAAAAACATAAAGGTAAACATTTATAACAGTAACTGCAACAGGAAATATAGTACTAAACTTATATGTAAGCATGTATTGAACAAATCGTGATTAACTGTGTAGTTTTGACAATGAATTCTCATGCCTATAATCCCCAGCACTTCTCGGACTACATAATTTGCTATGAGCGTTGATAGTTTTCTTTTACAACCTTTTTTATATCTTTACTGGGCCCAAGTCTCGAAAATAAGAGGAATTTAGACCATAGTCCACGACGCAGCCCCAGTACTGATTGATATACATAGAGAGCGAATAGCATAGCTGATATGGTAGTGAACAATGACATAAGGTAATACGATCGTTTTCCTCCCTGTGCGAGCATACAAAATTCTCAACGGCACGTCATATCCATCAACCCGCACTTGACTGGCTTCGTAGACTATTGTCTAAGCCCTCCTCAATTCTGACAGGAGACACGTGAATGGCGCTGTGACATTAAAAAGGGTTAAAAAATAAAAATGTTGAAAAGGGTATCATACACGAAATATGGCTTTCAGTAAAGTGTTTGTTTGTCAATATTATCTGACTCCAGTATTGTACGGAATCTTTTGAGAATATTTTTTTCACTTTTGTGCTTATTAGATGTGCCATGCGCTTTTACCTACATTGCAGCGTGATATTTATATTGCCTCTAACTTTTTTAACCTATTTATATTACATTTATATTACCTGTAACCTTCGATAAATGGATACTTCAACACAAAAAGAATTCTTCAATTCCAACTAGTAGTTCCTGAGATTAGCGTTTTTAAGCAATCAAACTTTTCAGCTTTTTTTATACTATACCCAGTACAATTAGTAAAACCCACTATTAGAAAAATGTTTTGTTTCTCATTCAATATCAGTTCAGTATATTATATAAGCGCGCATGGCCCTGCGGTTAGCATAGAACGCAAACGATCTATGCAACTAAGCCAAACGGGCGCGGTCGGGTGTGAGATGGGTGACCGCATGTGGCAAAAAATTTCATGTACGTTTCCGTGCTTCGGAGGGCACGTTAAGCCGTCGGTCCCGGTTTTTGTCGATAGATAACAGTCATTAAACCTTGTCGCAGGCCTTATGGGCGGTTTGAATACATCCGACAGCGGGTTGGCCACTAACCCACATCTCCACCAACCCGCATTGGAGCAGCGTGGTGGAGTAAGCTCCAGGTCTCCCCAATAAAGGGGAGAGACCCGTGCCCAGCAGTGGGACGCAAAAAGGGTTGCAGCCAGCCATATTATATAACTATTAAACAGGAAACAAATAGGTTTAATTCAATGGAAGTGATAGTGGTAGGAATTTGTTCCGAGAAGTTTAAACTTCGGTTGTGCATCAATAGCTTGGAATTGGAACGGTTTCTGGTCTACTCTGTTTACAGCGCATCCGCAAAAGTAATATATCTATTTGAATGAGGATTAAAGTTTATTAAGTGACGCACGTATTCTTAAAAAATGTTTATCTATATATCTTTATAATACCTTTAAACGAGCAATTCTTGTTTATACCTATATATAATCTGAATCTCGGAAACGGCTTCAATGATTTTCATAAAATTTTGTATGCAGGGCAATAAATCGATCTAGCTAGGTTTAATTTTTAGACAAAATTGTTTTACCCGTATTTAAAAGTTAAACACGGGTAAAAACACTTTTTCAACTCAAACATATACTGAAAATACATAGATTTTCTTTATCTTCACATAGTCAAAGTCATGTATCGGAATTGACATCAATTGGAGAGTATTAATAACATTGTGGCGTAGAACGCCGTCAAACGTCATCCGTAGTTCAAAGCATGTACAAACAAATGATAATGTCGTTTTGAAAGAGCTCTATACAAATTTCGTCAGTCAAATTGAAGCTTTTTTGGCCAAATGGTTGACGTAGGCTGACTATGGAGGTAGAGACCAGGGTTTAAACATTGAGGTTAAAACCCAAACAAGCATATTGCATTTTTTATTTTCTGTGACAATTTTATTTTAAATTAGAAGCTATTTCAAATAGCTGTTAAGTAACACTATTCTTAGAGGGTCTTGTTGAAATTAAACCAAGTGTTCGCGCCAATTAAGTCATTTCACCTCCCTCCCCTTCACCCTCCCTCTCTTCCCCGCAAGCGCACTATTACATAATATGGATCAGGAAGATCTAGCAACTCAGTCTGCCTTCGTCCCGCCGCCGACGCGCACGCCGCCGACGCGTATGCAAGTCCTCTAGTGACAACCGCACCGCAAGCCACCTAACACGTGGTCATCAGACTCGCCGCATCGCCACCATCACCGCTGTTAATAGTTTAGTGATTAATAGGTACCTATAATAGTGAGTGTGAAGGACAACACCAGTTCCCGGGCAAGAGAAGATTGAAGAAGACTTCAGCAGCACACGAGCATACCATCTGCTCCAGCCCCTGTGATAAGGTTAGTGCACTTGCTCCCTTTATCAATCCTTCTCGTTTTCCACCTTTAATTCAAACCGCAACATACAGTCCACAATTCCTACACCCGCAACGGGGGACCACCCTCCTTTCCACCCTTTATTCCACCACCATTTTTGGTCATAGCGATCCGGAGGTCCCCCCTTTACCCTACAATTCTGCTCCTTGTCGAGCCGGATTCCCTCCAATTTTTTTGGTCCAGTCGAGCCGCATTTCGAGCCAATAGTTTGGTCACATCACCCGGGTTAATTATTTAATCTCATAAATACGCATACATATGTATTTCATGTAATATATTATAAGTGCCTATTCATATCTATTTTTGCAAATAAGTATTATATCTACGATTATTTTATATCCCGCATATTAGTAACGCACCGCTCACGTAGGTATATTATTATTCTTTTTGCAAAACACACCGCACCATCCGCTATTTATTTTTGCAAATAAGTATTATATCTACGATTATTTTATATCCCGCATATTAATAACGCACCGCTCACGTAGGTATATTATTATTTTTGCTTAGCGCATTCGCACCATTCGCACCATTATTTACCTATATTTGTAATCGAAATTACACCTCATAGGTACGCATTCTATTTTTCATTAATTGAAGTCCGCCATATTTGTGGTTGCCGGAGCCGACGCGACCGGCGATCGTTGTTTCGCTAGTAACGTATTCATTCATTACGCCATACATAATTTTTATAATCTTAACTGTTTTAACTGATTTATCTTGTTCACGACAAAATGTCTACTAAAGGTAAAATTGTATCTGAAACGGTTTCAAATGACGAAATTAGTTTGAAAATATTAATTGCAAAACGAAATGCTATTTACGAACGTTTACAACAAATTTATGATTTATCTATAAGTGCATCAAGTTCGTCAGACGCACAGAACACATTCCTTGACACGGCATCTGACCTTGAATACTTGCGTACTGAGTTCAAGGACACGTTAGAATCTTATAATGTTACAAATTTAAAATTAAATCCGAACGCGCAAGTAGATTTCGGATCGTGGAAATCTTTTCATGATCTATATAGTCGTATTAAAAGTCAAGTGTCCAAATTAAACGCTCCATATTCATCTTCAAGTAAATTACAGAATAGTTTACCTACAAAAATTATACCGTCGCTTCCGCCCATAGAATTACTTTCTTTTAATGGTGACATACGACACTGGTCTATGTTCTACCAACAATTTAAAACATTAGTTCATGATAATCAGCAATTAACAGATGCTGAACGCGTTTATTATCTTGTTAGTAAACTTAGTGATAAGGCATTATCAGTCTGCTCAGGCTTGATGCCTACAGCGGAAAACTATTCTGTGATATGGAACGCGCTCATACGTAGATATAACGACGAGCGTGCGCTCGCGACTACCTACGTCAGTCAGCTGTTAGAACTGACGAACATTAACGCTAACACATCCGCTGGTTATCAAATATTTATGGATAAATTTGATGCTTCTATTAACGCCCTTAAGCAACTTAATATTGATGACATATCTGATTTTCTGTTTCTAAATATCGCGCTTAGAAAATTAGATAACGATACCGTAAAGTCGTTCGAAATGTCATGTCGCAACGTAAACATACCGAAATATTCCGCTTTAGTTCAGTTTTTACATGACCAGAATAGGGCTTTGCGCCATACAATAAATACTTCGCATAATATGTCTAACAATAATAAAATTAAAGGTAATTTGGTTCCCGCTCCCGCTAAAAATATACGCAAAACTTTTATTAATACAGATTCGTCTCGGTCATGTATTTTCTGTAAATCGGGTGATCACGAACACCTATTTGTCTGTCCGCATTTTTTAAAAATAAATGCACAGGACAGGTACAATTTTGTAAAACGAAATAAATGTTGTATTAATTGCTTAAGTAATAAACACGCCACTCCTTTTTGTAAGTCACAGCGTAGATGTAGGTATTGCTCCCGCTCGCACCATACGCTACTTCATTTTGTTAGTAGTAGGAATAAGGTCGATCAGCCTTCGGAACAAGGTCCAGGAGAACAAAATACATCCACGTCATGTAACGTTTCGCGCGATTGTGGTAATGCGCCGCACTGCACTACATTATTGGGGACTGCGAGGATAAAAGTTTGTACTAAATACGGACACCAATATTTGTTGCGTTGTTTAGTGGACCCTGGCTCGCAATGCGATTACATCACGAAACAGTGTTGCAAACGTTTATACCTACCGATCTCCAATAAAACACCAGTTAAAGAGGCGCAAGGAATCGGTGGGGTGTCGCAGAGGATTTTAGGTGTTACTTCTTTGCAGTTTAGCTCCCGCTTTGATGAAAATAAACTTTATCATATTGAACCGTTAGTCGTTCCCACTATAACTGGACAATTACCCGAGTCGCTAATAGACGTTTCGAAAATTAATTATATAAATAATTTACGTTTAGCTGACGATCAATTCCATACACCAGGTGACATTGACGTTTTATTAGGGGTTAACACTTATTTACAAATTTTGTTAACTGATAAAATAATTAATTCGCAATCGCCGAGTGCCATAGAAACGTCACTAGGATACATAATAATGGGAGACGCAGATATCGACTTTCCTACATGCATGCCGCGTTCTTTAGTTTCTTATCCTACTCGTATTGATAATAGTCAAACGTCGCTCATGCATTTGCCGACTCATGCATGCAAGCTGCCGCAAAAACCTTATTTGAGTCCTGATGAACAGGAATGTGAGAATATTTATACTTCCACTACTCGTCGCAGTTTGAACGGACGATGTGTTGTCGCCCTGCCCTTCAAGGACACGCCTGATAAGAGATTCTTTTATAACCGCTAAAAAACGCTTCTCGCTCCTATGACGCTTACAACACCCGCTACAATGACGTAATTCAAGAATACATCAACAAGGGTTTTTTATCATTGGTTGTTTCAAATAATTTTACGGAACCTTGCTTTATCTCCCGCACCACCCTGTCATACGTAATGATAAAAGTACAACTAAATTGCGAATAGTACTCGACGCAAGCGCTAAGTCAGATAATGACATTTCATTAAATGATATTTTACATAGTGGGCAAAATTTACAGTATGATATTTTTAATATTTTAATAAACGTACGAGTTTATCGCATCGCCTTTTTTGCCGACGCTATGCAAATGTATTTATACATTGAAGTACAAAAATCGCACCGCGCGTTTCAACGCATTCTTTATCGCTTTTCTGATGAGGAAGACATACAAACACACGAATTTAATCGTGTGACTTTTGGTTTACGCTGTTCGCCTTTTCTTGCGCTACGCACATTGCGTCAGTTGGCTTCCGAGGAGAGGGAGTCCTATCCTTTGGCTGCTTCGGTGGTCGAACGAGATATTTATATGGACGATATCGCGTCCTGCGCGCCCTGCGTCAACAGCGCCGTTGACGTAGCCACTCAACTAATTCAAATGTTTAAGCGAGGAGGATTTGAATTGGTTAAGTGGACTAGTAACAGTTCAGAGCTTTTACAGCACATCCCCGCAACGCACCGTCAGCTTGACGAGGTCTCATTCGACGACCAAAATATTTTTAAAATATTGGATCTTCGTTGGCACCCCGCAACTGATTGTTTTTCTTTTCTAGTTTCGCCGCCGCCGCTCGCTTGTACCAAGCGTTCTATTTTATCCGCAACCGCTCGCTTGTATGATGTTCTGGGGCTCGTGGGTCCAGTAATTCTTTTCTCTAAGCTTCTCATTAAAACCTTATGGGTTCTCAAACTTGACTGGGACCAGGCTCCGCCCGCTCACGTTGTCACTGCATGGCAACAATATATTTCAGAGTTACCTTTGATATCGAAATTAAAGTTTCCTCGCCATATGGGTATAAATAAGAATTCGCAAGTCTCGCTAGTCGCGTTCGCCGACGCCAGTGAAAAGGCGTATGGCTGCGTGATTTATTCGCACATCGTTAATGATGATGACTCACTAGTGATAACGCTACTAATTTTATTGCTTCGCGTTCATACTTGAATGAACTTCATTCCTTTTTACGTTCAGACGAATATTATAAAGTATTTAATCAGGTCCTTTCTGATAACCGCATCACATGGAAACTTAACCCTCCAAACGCTCCACATTTTGTTGGGCTTTGGGAGTCAAATATAAAGGTAGTAAAGTATCATTTATTTCGCGTCATAGGTAAGCAAATCCTCACGTATGAGGAGTTGCTTACTGTCCTCACTCAGGTCGAACGCATATTAAATTCACGACCGCTTTACGTGTTAAGTAGCGATCAGGCGGAACCTACTGCACTTACGCCCGCGCATTTCCTCGCTGTTAATCCACTTGGATGTTTACTCTCCGCGGATCTTAGTAAGGAACGCATTAATCTTTTATCACGTTTTTCATTGCTTGATTCGATAGTTCAGTCATTCTGGAAGCGCTTCAGATCAGAATACTTACATACACTACAAGCAAGAGAAAAGTGGAATAAACATTCTATTAATTCCATTTCTGTAGGAACCGTTGTTCTTATCGATATGGATAACGCTCCGCCTCTTCAGTGGCCGCTAGGCGTCGTCACTGAACTGTTTCCTGGTAGGGATGGTGTGGTGCGCGTTGCACAAGTGAAGACTAAGAGCTCCACTTTGCAGCGGCCCATTGTTAGACTTTGCCCTCTACCAACACAATAATATTTCTATATGCCTATGTAGTTTATATTTTATAAGTTATAGTTTAAGTATAAATTCTCATCCCGCTATTATAATATTTTTATTAATTTACTAATTATATTTATCGCATCGCCTCTGTTCACCGCCTATATAGTTTTTTCTATATGATATTAACTCCGCTGTATATATTTATGTTTCTTTTTTTTTAATTCGCTATTTGAGGAGACCTCAAGGCCGGGGGGATGTTCGCGCCAATTAAGTCATTTCACCTCCCTCCCCTTCACCCTCCCTCTCTTCCCCGCAAGCGCACTATTACATAATATGGATCAGGAAGATCTAGCAACTCAGTCTGCCTTCGTCCCGCCGCCGACGCGCACGCCGCCGACGCGTATGCAAGTCCTCTAGTGACAACCGCACCGCAAGCCACCTAACACGTGGTCATCAGACTCGCCGCATCGCCACCATCACCGCTGTTAATAGTTTAGTGATTAATAGGTACCTATAATAGTGAGTGTGAAGGACAACACCAGTTCCCGGGCAAGAGAAGATTGAAGAAGACTTCAGCAGCACACGAGCATACCATCTGCTCCAGCCCCTGTGATAAGGTTAGTGCACTTGCTCCCTTTATCAATCCTTCTCGTTTTCCACCTTTAATTCAAACCGCAACATACAGTCCACAATTCCTACACCCGCAACGGGGGACCACCCTCCTTTCCACCCTTTATTCCACCACCATTTTTGGTCATAGCGATCCGGAGGTCCCCCCTTTACCCTACAATTCTGCTCCTTGTCGAGCCGGATTCCCTCCACCAAGAAAATTAATTACTTTTATCCGAGAGCGCTCGGTCGTCCATAAACTGTTATTAATTTACGTATGTGTCAACCTATCTAAATTAATAGTATATTTATAGTATATAATAGTAATATTAGTATATATATTACCTATTTACGATTTCTTTCAGTCCCCGTGTGTAAATAAAATGGACTTTTTATTTTTAGGCATCTATGTATCTATAGATTTTCTGTTTCAATTTTTATAGTTCCATATGGCAGTAAATATTCTTTGGAACTCGAAACATTTACGCTGTAAAGCTTAGTTAGCTTCGACTATTGCGTCCCAATTTTTTACGAGACCGCATTCACTTTAAGATCTAAATTCTTCTACTTGCTGCAATTTTTACACCAAAACATATTTCATGAATATACCTGAAAAGTTACAATTTTTAAAATAATACATTTTATAACATCTATAGAGCAAGATCCATACTTCCATTCTAATATTATCAATTCGAATGTACCTTTGTCTATGTACGTATCGGTTACGTTTATCACGCCTAAACTACAGGACCTAATTTAATAAAATTTGGTACACAGATAGATTGGAAAAGAATAAAGGATAACTTTTCTACCGAAAAATGTACTATTTCAGCGGTGGTAGATTAGTAAAATCATACACATACTCTTTGTAGGTGGTAGAACTATGATCGTTGGCCCGGGGAAGTACCACCGCTGCACCCATTTCTGCCGTGAACCAATTCTATTGTGTTTCTCTCTACTCCATTCAAATAAAAAATACACATATAAACTCTAGTCACGCTTGATCATTAAAATATCATAAAATAGGATTTAATTTTCGAGGTCCCTAAAAACTGTACCCATTTGAGAGCTTACGACGTTACGCCCAAGATTACCAAATGAGCCAGAAAATAATAACGATACGTGATAGTGAACAAAAAAAGGAAGACTTGAACGATTGATTCAGTTTGTTACGATTTCATAAAATGTTGAATGGTAACGTATGTAGATATTTTATCACCCCGATATAGACATTGATTACATGCATAAGTATAAGAATGTTAAGAAAAATTATATTCTTAGCTATTTTTTAATCCTAAACATTAATTAAACAAACAGATTAATTAAATACATATAAGACACCAAGTAAATTGGATAATGCATCTTTCATAATAGTCATATTATTATGTAGACGCTGCGTTGCTACGAGTATATCCTCAGTCGTAGTTGCCGTAGTAGCTTAGAACATTGTAGACGTCGTCGACTACGTCGTAGCATAATTTATAAACCCAGTCAAATGACAATAATCACAACAGAAAAAATATTTCAATAAGTACAAAATGGTATGGTACGAGTATAAAGTCACGAAATCATCTCAGTGAGCAACTGAAACAAATCCTCGGTCTCCAGTAGTGCGCCAATGTTTTATTGGCTCTCCGATGGCTTTGAGAGGCGCCTTTTATCGGCTGTAAAGCCTTGCGGCTCCACTAATTTCACGGCTTGATTTCGTACCAAAGTGAATAGTTAAAGTGAATGCTTTTACTATTTGAACCTTTTGTAAGGTTTTGTACCTTTTCATTTACTTATCTGTTAAGCTGGATAAGCATTATGTAATCAAATTTCATTTATTTTACAACGAAGAGTTACAATAGCCCTGTAGGTACTTCACCTATTCGGGCTGTCCGGTGATAAGCATAATAGGGAAAACAGGATAGTCATTGGACAGGCAAACGAACGAAATAGTAAAATTATTATTTTTAGAGTCGCTATTAGAGAATCTTAGATATCAATAAGAAGTATTGTAACTCAATTATTATTAAATGAAATATCTATCTATACATATAATAAATCTGTAACAAGTCAGTTTCTGTACATTGAGGATATTTGAGAAAAACTGTCACAAGGGCTATTTATTAGCGTAATAGAACCCAAAACAATGATTTGTAGAATTACTGTCTGTTTGTCTGTTCGTTTGTGCGCGCTAATCTCAGGAATGGCTTAACGTAGAAGAATGCGGTTTTCACTAATGTATTGGTATTTTTTTGGATTAATATTTAGTGTTTGTTTTATTTAAATCGGTTCACAAATAAAAAAGTTACGTCCATTTCAAGAATTTATCGATCAGTGTTTGGAAGTATCATTGTTGATTTATCGAAAACTTCAGTTAATGTATTGAAGTTTTATAATTTACAGTCCCTTAAATAACATGAAACTTATAAATGAAAAGAAAAATAGATAATACATAGAAAAAAACAACAACATAAGATGACCTGGCAATAATATGTTAAACTGTACGAAATAAGGTTCACGCTTTTTAGTACAGTTCCAACATGTCGACAATAATTAATCAATATTTTAGTCTATGTGTAGATAAGCTGAAGAGTTTGTTCGTTCGTTCATTTGTATGTTTGTTTGAACGCACTAATCTCAGGAACTACTGGTTCCAATTGAAAAAATCTTTTTGTGTTGGATAGTCCATTTATCGGAGAAGGCTTTTATTTATAAATAAACCAAATAAAAAGGCAGGCGGGTCCCGTGGTGGTACGCGATTACCGTCGGCTATGGACACGGGCAACCCCAGGGGAGCCACCCGAGGGCTTTAGGCTATATAACATCATGCTATTACTAATACCGAAGTCCACGCGGACGAAGTCGCGGGCGGCCACTATATAGTAATAATTTTGAATTACAAATTTGATTTCAATATTTGATTCGTAAGACGGAGGGGTGACAACTGATGACGGCTCGACTGTCTATACTTGGAAAATTCGTTTATATCAAGTATTTAAAATATGGACATTGAACAAAGTGCAATAATGAAAAAAGTAACGAAGAAATAGTGAAAGAAAATGAGTGAGTACGTTATAAAAATGCAAGATGAAAACCTACTGAAAATACTAGAAAAAAATAATACTGATATAAAAAAGCCATTCTGCGAAATTATTCCCTAACCATTCTAAAATATAAAAAAATCACAACGTTAATGTTCAAGTTTTCACTTCTGCCGGCACTACGAAAACTACGAAAACGAACGAACTAGATAACTGAAAACCCTTAATTTAAATAATCAATTCTCCATAATTAAAGCCTTACAAGGCTTGTTCAGTACATATTTTCTTTTGTCTTATTTTCTTCTCTAGCTCTTTTGCGTTCTCATTTAAAGCTTTCTTTTCTATTTGTTTACTAAACATAGCTCAATACTTATCTGATATAATTGGATACGGAAATTGTTATTTGTATTTCGTTTACCTTTTCTTTCAGGACTCTATGCATTGTCAAGTATGATTCAATTTAATTATTCAAAATAATATTCAATGCAAGGATTTTTAAATAATAGTTGAATCAACGGTGAAAATTTAATTTGCTGTTCTTGTGAAGAAGGAGTTATTGGACAGCTGTCCAATTAGTGTATCCTGATTTGGATGACAGTTATTACACAGTCGTCCAATAACTGTACTGTGAGTTGTTGGACAGATAAAATGATCTGTTATTTCTTTAAATGAAATCATTGTATATAATATATCAAATACCTTTAAACGAGCAATTCTTGTATATACCTAAATATATATTTTGAATCTCGGAAACGGCTCCAAAGATTTTAATGAAATTTAGTACCCTGGTACCTTTCTAGGGTGATAAATCGATCAAGCTAGGTTTTATTTTTAGAAATTTTAAATTATTCAACAATATTTTCAGCGGTAATCAACTTAAATATAAACTGAAAAATACGACTCTTCCTGACATCTATTGGAGAATGTTAATAATATTGTGGCGTAGAACGCCGTCAAAGGCCATCCACCAATCCGACGTTCAAAGAAATATCGATTTGAAATAGCTCTATAAAAATTTCGTTCATTGAATTAAAGCTTCCTTGGCCGGATGGTTACGTGTGCTGACCTCGGAACTAGAGACCCGGGTTCAAATCTCATTCAAAACCATATTGCGTTTATTTTTAATTTTCTGTTAAAATATTTTTTTTATTAGGAGCTATTTCTGGCATTGTTATTGGGAGCTATTTTTTATTGGGAGCTATTTATGGCGTTGTTATGTAACTCTAAGCAAATGTTTCGTTTAAAATTAAACCAACAAAATAAATTGTCGTTCGTACATTGCAATCAGTGAGTGAAGAATCAATCATTCCCTGTTTTTCTTCCTTCAAATTTATATGGGACCAATTTAGAAGTATACAGTTTCCAATAAAAAAATAATTATCAAAATCGGACTAATCCCTTAAAATTTATGCGTGCTTACACATAAAAAAATATACTCGTCGAATAGAGAACCCTTCTTCGTTTTTTCGTCGGTTAACAAAGCATAATAATTCTTAAATACAATAAAGAATATAATTTTCTTGGTTATTTTCACTTATTCCTTTAACACGGAACAGTTTCAGTTTCCACTAGAAACACGGAGAGAAATTTTATTCAAAAGGATAATTATTATGCAGTGTGTAAAAACGTGATAATTATGAAAACAATTTATTCTCCTAGCTGAAATATAAAATGGCGCAGGTTTTCATAAGCTACGTGTGCTCTGAAAAAAATACTTAAATTATTTAAGTATTTAGAAAACAGGAAGACGTTGCATGTGCAAAGGTTTGTGAAGCTTTTTCGCGCTAAAATATAAATGTATGTATGCCTGAGAGTTTTGCTTTTCCTCCGTCTTTTTTCTCTCATTGACCCAGCGGTGGGTAGGCATTAAAGCCGAAGATCCGTTAAAATTAATTTTAACGGATTCTTAACACTTAAAATTAACTTTAAAATTTAAATTAAATTATGATTGTAAATACAAAGAATACAAATGTAAATACACAATTTAGTATATAAATAATAGTTTTAGTTTAATTCTGTAATTATTGTATGCCTGA
The DNA here is from genome assembly GCA_911387765.1 of Pyrgus malvae. NCBI lineage: Eukaryota > Metazoa > Arthropoda > Insecta > Lepidoptera > Hesperiidae > Pyrgus > Pyrgus malvae. Next base: position 17,324,887 of record OU426951.1, on the reverse strand, counting down.
ATTAAGGAGGCTGTTTAGATACTATTGTAAAACTCAAACACCTAGTTTTTTTGTAAACAGTCATCAATAAACGTATTTCATTTCATGTGTAGTTTTTAGGGTTATTTTTTATCAAAGTAAATGATAGATAGTAGACAAGCAAGATATCTTCATATTTTTATTAAAGATTTAATTATTACTGATGTTCTTTTCGTGTTTTATTTTTTATTTATACATAACATTATGTATATTTTTTACTTCATTCTCATCTATATCTTCTATAATATAAAAATGAATCGCAAAATGTGTTGGTACGCATAACTCAACAACGCCTAGACCAATTTGGCCAATTGTTTTTTTTAAATGTTCGTTGAAGTTCAAGGATGGTTTTTACGGCGAGAAAAATTCGAATAATTGCCGGAAAAACCATAAAAACAGCCCTTTTCTTTTTCCCATACAAATGTTTTCTAACTAAAACGTAGTCAATTTGAGCTTTATTGCTATTGTATAAAGTTCATATTAAATTACAAGCACTCACTTTTGTCTAAGCAATGTAGGTGTGTTCCTAACGTCAAAGATCATATCTATCAAAACAGTGTGCGTGTGTGCGTTGGAGCACAGAATACATCGTTGGAGGAGTTTAATGTCGCATAGCATGATGTTATATAGCTTATAGTCTTCCCTAATAACGGGACTATTTAACACAAAAATAATTTTTCAATTCGAACCAGTAGTTCCTGAGATTAATTAAAGTAACTCTGTCTGTCTGTCTGTTACACTTTCTCGCTTAAACTAATGAGCCAATTTTAATGAAATTTGGAACACAGATAGAGTGGACCTTGGGAAAGGACATAGGATGGTTTTTATCCTACGGGAACCTATAAAACGGGTCCACGCGGGCGAAGCCGCTGGCGGAAGGCTAGTTATGTATATATATGAAAGACTTTTGCCAGCGTATATATTAAGTACAAAGCACTCGTTAGCAATATCTATTCATGAACATTATTGCACTGCATTGCGGAAGCCATTTCGCTTGAGTAAGTTCAATATTTTCTAGTCTCTTTTGCCACAGAGTAAAAACGCACTTTATATTTCATTCCATTTAACTCTGAGTTATCTGAGCATTACGTGTTTCACGCGAAAACGGCCGGGATAAGCGTGACTTTATAACATCAAAGGTGTCAGGTTATACAAATTTTCCCGACGTATGTGAAAATAACACCGTTGCAGAGATTATTTCAGCAATGTAACCTCTGACCCACGTGTTTAAATTAGTGGAGGACAGAAATTTAACTCGTTTATACCTAAAATGCCCTGCAACCCTGTGGTAAATGCTGTAAATATCGTGGACAGCTCATCGGACGAACGTATCAATACTAAAGGAGCTGAAAATAAAAACATGGCTTTCCACCACTTCTAGAGTAGGTACTTCAATCACATTGCAAGAAGAAATAATGACACACTAGTGAAACTTATAGTCACTGGCAAGATCGAAGGAAAGAGATTACGTGGAAGAAGCCTAATAAGTTGGTCTGACTAAATCCGCACTACAATTAATTGGCTCTACCGCCCATAATACTTTTTTATTTCATTGGAGTAACAGACGAGCATGCAAGCCACGTGGAGTTAAGTGGTCGCTGCTGCCCATGGACATCTACATACAACCTCAAGCAAGCATAGGTAAGTCTTGTCTGAGGTCGTATGCAGTGCAACACCCGTTTGGCATAGCTGCTCTTTGCCGGGTGTGAGATAGGTGACCGCTAGTGGCGAAAATTTCATATGCGTTTTCGAGCCTTGGAAAAAACCGTTGAGCCATTGTTTCCATTTGCTCTAGATAGATAACAATCGTTAAACTATATCGGTGGCCTTATAGGCGGTTTGAAAACATCTGACAGCGCGTTGGCCACTAACTCGCATCTTTATAACATAGGAACATTGTGGGGCAATAAGTTCGAGGCCTCCCCTATAATGGAGAGACCCGTGCCCAGCAGTGGTACGGAAAAAAGAGTTGCAGCCAAATCAAACATTCAACAAATTATAACAATCGCCGAACAGAAATAAAAGGAAATCCACTTTGTCAAATGTCCAGCTGGGCGGAAAGCCGGGCTTATCTTTAATAAAATTAAGTGGCGACCAACACTTTCGACAAGCGTGAGTTAATCTTGAACGGGGGCAAAAAGTTATAAAGTACGTGATAATTGGCTGCACTGCCGGAGCCGGATTATCATAGGTAAGAGAGGAGAGATAATTGCCTTGCTTTCACAGTCGTTTCTTTTTTACATTCTTTAATTTTAATTTTTTAATTTCAATTTATATCTATGAATATACATGGATTTGAAACTATATGCCTGATGCTTATGTGAGTCAAAAAGACCAAAGAGGTACTCTTTTGGGTATTACTAACTAAAAGATTATATGCAAAGTAACATAATAGGTATTTATATATTAGCACTTCACCTACCTGCAAAAGATTCAAGTTAGTTAATTACGTCCGTAAGATTGAAATGTATATTCGATTTTTAATTCCTACATAGACCACTGATAATCCGTCTTATACTGTCCTTAGTTGCTTTCCTTTTATATAAAAATACGAGCAGTACCTTTATGCCTGTTAGGAAAAATGTTTTTTTTTTTATTTCAAACACCGCATACATTTGTATAACTAGATCGACAAAAGTTAATACATTAGACCCATACTAACAATGCATCAAAATTTAATGCTCGTATTCTTAGAATTATGAATGAATATGTTGCTTTTATGGATATTTTACGGGTCGAATGCAATATGGTCTGTGCTTATCGATTCATATGCACTCTCACGATTACCTAAGACACTGATATAAGATGCATACTCAAGAATGCGTGATAGTAACGCTACGTATGCAAAACCGATAACAGCAAGCCAACTGAACCTGATCGAGTCAATAAATTTGGAAACATGTTGTATGCATCGACAACACAACTACTTCCTTATGTAAATACAAAATATATTTCATACGAAAGTTTACGTAACACAAGTAGAGATGTTGGTTTATTTTGTAAAAATGAAATTGTTCCGCTGTTTTAACCAGGTTTTCCTGTCTCTAGGGACCACATGGTGTGCTTCATAAAGTAAAATGATGACAGTTAGTATTACAATGAGTAACCATGTATTATTTCATTCATTAACATCACAATATCTCTGTATCATGTCCTGGGAGTTTCATAAAATTTCTCAAAGGCATGGCTGCCTTTTTGCGTCCCACTGCTGGATATGGGTATCTCCCCATTATTGGGGAGGCCCGGAGCTTACTCCACCACGCTGCTCCAATGCGGGTTGGTGGAGATGCGGCTTAGTGGCCACCTGCTGTCGGATGTTTTCAAACCGCCTATAAGGCCTCCGACAAGGTTTAACAACTGTTATCTATCGATAACAACCGGAACCGACCCGACGGCTTAACGTGCCCTCCGAAGCATGGAAACGCGCATGAATTTTTTTGCCACTAACGGTCACCCATCTCATAGCCGACCGCGCCCGTTTGGCTTAGTTGCATAGATCGTTTGCGTTCTACGCTAACCGCCGGGCCATGCACGTCTCAAAGGCATATTGTCCATTAATCCGCACTTGACCAGCGTGACGAACTATCTATAGCTGTAGTTACTTTCAATCCTGAGAGGGAACTATTACAAGAAAATCAAAAGGTATAGATATACATATGCACTAAAGGAGCGACAACGCCTAAAACGTATTTGAATAGAACTTTTCTCTCAAAACAATGTAATTCCTAGAGCTCCGGCACGAAATGGAATCGAAAATTACAAAATAACGTTCACGTACACAACACTAATTTTTACACCTCTTCTTACCATTGTGGTCAACGTTATTTTAATCCACAGTACTGAAAATTGTTTTAAAGTATTATTAAAAAACCGCTTATATAAAATTGTCTCTAAATATGCTAGATCAACGCTAGAGCGATAAAGCTAAAGACGACTATGAAAAGAACATTTCCCTCGAGACGGTTTAATACCTAAGAGCCTCGATGCGATCTTTGAATAGGATATAACAAAATATACAATAAAAATACTAAAAAGTAATATGTTCTTAAAAAACCTCTAATCTAAAATAATCTCTTGAAATACACGCTGGGTACAGCAATAACTGACAACTGACCAAGACAACTGAAAGAACATTTCTTTCGAACGATACGAGACGATTGAATTCCTTAGAACGAGAGTAGTATGATATGATAGTAGTAAAAGAAAGCATATCACATTATAAGATTTCCTTGGGTACACGATGTAATTGCTGGACACAGTACTGAAAATATATTATTTATTCATAAAAAAACAACGGGTTGCACTCCGGTAGTACCGGCAGAAGTGAAAACTTGAACATTAAAGTTGTGCATTCTTGATATTTTGGAATGGTTAGAGAATAATTTCGCAAGAATTGCTTGTATTATCATTATTATTTTTCATCTAGTATTTTCAGTAGGTTTTCATCTAATACTTTTATAAAGTACTCACTCATTTTCTTTCACTATTTCTTTGTTACTTTTTTCATTAATAGATACACTTTGTTCAATCTCTTCTTACGAATATTCGATCAGGCCACGTGTCCTGACGCAAGTTTAACATTTTTTACCCATCCCAAAAAAGTGCACAACGCCGCTAAAGAAGTTTTCACTTCAAAAATTGTTTATTAAGTTATACCCACTATAGATTGGGCCAGAAGCCATAGACGGCTCTAAAAAGAACATTTTTCTCGAGACAGTAGAATTCCCTCTTCTCTTTGTAGCATGATCAACATAATTGTTATACACGGTACTGAACAACTATTATTTCTGTATAAAGCAAGTCATCCCTAAGTTTTAATTTACGTTAAAATTTAATAGTAGAGAACAATATACTAATGAATAATAATAAATTTCATTTTTTAAGACGCCTTATAAGCAATAACGTGTTATATATGTGTTTAATCCGGTCTTGGCCTACCAAATTAATTGAATACTTTTAATGAGCTGTAAAAACGTGATATCCTCATACATTTTATATGAATAAAAATGATTTGTGACTTCACAACTCATCTATAGTCAATTGACTAGATTTTGATTAATTTAAAAAATAATAAGAGTAATGTATTAAAATAAACAAACAATTATCCCGCTATCCAAGCGTGGTGTAGTGCCACCTTTTTAAGGCAGGTATGTATTTTTAATTGTTTTGTTCATAGTGTCCAAGACCCTGTTCAATCGAATTCTATATGGTCAATTCATAGAAATTTAGGATAAAATCTACTACACAGACCACTGATACAAATCATAATTTTAAAGGCTTTTAAGTCTTGTTGTCTACCCTTTGCATATTTCACTTTCCAAGCACATTTCCTTCGCGAATATAAATTTTAGTAGCGGAGTAAACAAACCGAGGCACCTTATTCAGTGACTATAATTCAAACTGCTTCTAGTTTTGCTTAATAGAGAACGATTGATAAAATCGCCAACTATTTATTTATTTACAACTAAAGTGTTCAACACCGTACGATATGTTGCTCTAAAATGATGCCTAATATGTTTGTATTAATATATTTTTGACAATCTTTATAAGAGACTATAAAAGTTTTCTGTAAATAAGTATAAGTATTAGTACGAATGTATTTTATTTGTAAGTTTATTTATTATTATTTTTAAGATAATATGTATGTAATTAAGTTAGAAATATTCTGAAATTGTTTTGAAATATTAAAAAGTTTTATAGCGAAAAAAATAAAGAAGTATTAGTACGAGTATATTGCATTTTAGGAGTCCTAAATATTGAATATTTCCACACTTACTTGCGCAACCGTTCGAAAATGGAAAATCTTTGTACTTTACAATATTCATATCAGATTTTGAAATCTCGTGCATTTTATATTTCCGCTGAATTACCGTTTAACATAACAATGGGTTTAAAGTGGTCCTTTGTCTGTGATTGTCTTTCCAGAATTTTACAAAAGCCTTTAGCAAATTTAATGTGCCTACTTGCGGCATTCATAAAATTTATGAACAATATTAAGTTATTACAAAGGGCTGTAAAGTGTGATATTATCAAATATTTCCAAACTTAATTATGTTTTGAAGTAAGTATGTAATGTAACTTTCAGTGCGTTATGTACTATGTGATCGAATTTACTTATTTAATATAAGTAAATTTGCAATTTACCAGTTGTACATATTAATCTCTTTGCCTTTAATTGTCATGCGACGAGTTGCTGAATCACGCGCACAGTTAATCAATGATAGGGGAGGTTGCTTGTAGGATGAATAGCGATAGTAGTGGATTTGAGGGCAAAGAATATGATATAAGTTTTTATAGAGTACAATAAACCGTCGGTTTTGGCTGATAGATCTGAAGCCTTGTCAGAGGCCTTAAGAGTGGATTGAAAATATTGAGTTGATCACGTATGTAGGTGAATCTCGACCAAATCGCATAAGAACCTTAAATCAATTTACAATCTGTAATTAGAAGCCCTAAATACACTGAATATAATCCTAAAGTTTAATCCTTGTTATGACAAGATCTATAATATTCTTCATCGTATCGTTATAATAAAAGTTAATTCAGTCACAGAAGTAAATACAAAACAGTGGCATTACTCAGACTCAACGTTTAATATGAATCGATATTCTCGTATAAAGCATGTTTGTGGAAGAACATTACCGTGGAATCTATTTGGTACAGGGTAGTGGGGCTTATATCTTCAGATTAATCTTGATTTAACTACAAATTCCTTTATCCCCTTGAGACATTTTGACTTCATTTCTCATAATATCTTACGTGTGGCGCCATATATATTATATTATATGTGTGCTATATAGGTTAGCCGCCATCTCATTACTAAGCTAAATCTATACATATAATAAATTTGTAACAATTTGGTGTCTGTACATTGAAGATATTTGAGAAAATCTGTCACTAGGGCTATTTATTAGCGTAATAGAACCCAAAACAATGATTTTTAGAATTATTGTCTGTTTGTCTGTTCGTTTGTGCGCGCTAATCTCAGGAACGGCTTAACGTAGAAGGATGCGGTTTTCACTGATGTATTGGTAGTTTTTTGTATTAACATTTAGTGTTCTCTGAAATCTGTTTTATTTAACTCGGTTCACAAATAAAAAAGTTACGTTCATTTCAAGAACTTATCGATCAGTGTTTTGAAGTATCGTTGTTGATTTATCGAAAACCCTCTGTATTGAAGTTTTATAATTTGCAGTCCCTTAAATGATAACATGAAACTATTAGATGAAAAGAAAAATAGATAATACATAGAATAAAAAACCAACATAAGATGAGCTGGCAATAATATAGTAAACTATACGAAATAGGGTTTACGCTTTTTCGAACAGTTCCCACACGTCAAAAATAATTAATCAATATTTTAAACTATACATAAAGCTGAAGATTTTGTTCGTTCGTCCGTTTGTATGTTTGTTTGAACGCACTAATCTCAGGAACTACTGGTTCCAATTAAAAAAATATTTTTGTGTTGGATAGTCCATTTATCCGGGAAGGCTTTATTTATAAATAAACCGAACAAAAAGCAGACGGACCGCGTGGTGTTAACACCGTCGCCTAAGGACACGGGCAACCCCAGGGGAGCCACCCGAGGGCTTTAGGCTAGAACTAGAACTAGAAGACTAGAACGAAGTCCACGCGTACGAAGTCGCGGGCGGCCACTAGTTAAAAATATACAAATATGCATACATGATACGTATTGCTCGTTGACGATGACTATTCTCTTTATAAACAGTCTAAACATAAACAAACAAAAGAAAGTAAAATAAGTCATATAATATGCCTATATTCTTACCTACAAAAAAAAGATTTTCAATTTGAATATATTTTTATGTATTTCATAAAATCTTTGGGGATTCAATTTCAATTTCAAACCCTTATGTTACAAATAGTCCAATTAAATGTGATAAAGATCGCACGAGTAATTTTTAATGATATTTAATCTTTAATTTTTTATAAAGCGAATTTAACAATTATTTTGAATTAATATTAAATATTGTAGGAGAGTATTTCGACATGAAATAGTGATGTTCTGCCAGTGCCATTATATACTTACATCAAAGGACCTTGGTCATTTATATTACGAGTATAGATGGTACTCGTATGAAACCCTCAAAATAGGCACCCAGTGCTTAATCAAACATAAACGTTCAAAATAAATATCAGATATTTAATATAACGAAACTTCGGGGCAAAAATAATCCCAAAGAAAATAGGACCGTTACAGAGAATGCTATTGTATGAATCTATTTTTTGGGTAGAAAAGCAAAACATGTTTTATTATGGTTATCCTAAAAACACACTTGAGACTGAAGCTAACTCATAAATCACTCCTTTTCTGACGAGGTTTTTTATAAATTTAAATTATGTACAGTGAGCAGCAAAATATGTAAATGATATAATTGCACATGTTTCATTATAATTGCATAGTAAATTGGTATATTGGCAATGGTAAATTTACAATTACAGCATTACAACAGAACAATTTTGTGGAAAACTTGAGGATTGTATAGGCCCGGACTTACATCTTGTAGCCCAAGTTTCAGTAACAAAAATGTAAGTGTGGGTGTGCACTTGCAGAGCTGTAAAATAAAACATCATTGCAATACCTGCATACCAAAGAATTATACAAATTATAAAACTTTTAAGGACATATTATAAAGCCGATTAACCACATTCTGGCAACGAATCGAACTGAGTCGAGAGTATCGGCGAGGTGACTACTTCAGCATTGCATCAGCATTTTTACAAAAATGAGTGTTGAGTGTCGCTGACTACGTTACGTCGTCAACAACGATGCTAAAAGCAGAGGTAAAATGATGTTTGCATCGACAAATCGTACGACTGAAGCACCCAGCGTTATTCCACACAATTATTAAGCCACTTAGAGCCCCGCCCGCCTCGTGTGTTTTAATTAATGAACGACAGTCTGAATGTGTATTTGCGTATGGCTAATCAAATATTTAACGAGCGGTAACGATATCATATTCATTGGGTGGCTAGCTCCTTAATGAGGGAGAGAAGCAACGGAGTTTAAGTTTTTACTCCGATTCGTGGAATAGTGAAGATACACTGCAGTAGCCATTTTGCTGTCAGGTGTTATCAAATTGACCGGAAAGATTTATCAAACATCACTATTAGTTATATAGCCAAGAAATGACCATCATTTTTTTTCCGATTTAACATTTCCATTGATTCCTTAACAAACCCTAAAGTTATCTTCGCTTCAATAAGTACAACTAAAGTATAATTGACATTAGGAACATTCATAACTTAAAACAACTTTATAACTAAATGTTGCATGAAAGTTAACCATGGTTTCTTATTTATGTTGAAAAAAAAACGTAAAGCAAAACTTTAAAAACGTTTTGGTGTAGATATATGAAACTATAAACCGCTTTTTCCCACAACAGAAAAAAATTAAATGTTAAAGCGCTCTACGCTCAACTATGGCGGCATTTTGTAGATTACCACAATGAAGTGTTCAAAGAATTAAATAGCTCTGGAAATTAGTATTAAAACGCAGCGAGGGACAACAATTATGAGAATTAAAATTATACCCATTTTTTTAATAGCACGTTAACTTTTCATGGAAATGAAGCGACAAATGGTTGGAAAGTTAACGGTAAATATAACTAAAGGTTATATTTAACCGCATTATTTGCTGATGAAGAAAGTATTGTGATATTTAATTGATTACGATGTTTTCCATTGCCGTGCATGTTTGAGAGAAACTCATAATTTCTCGAAGGTATGATGTCCATCAATCCGCACTAGGCCAGCGTGGTACACCATGGCATACTTGTAAATCCCTCTCAGTTAGAGGAGACCTGTGCCCAGCAGTGTCAATTAGTCTTTATCCCGGTTCCAGAGACTGTCGTTTAGTGTTTATTTATTCTGATAAATGATAAACTATAGGCACCAAAACTCTGAAGTAATCTACAAATAAAACTGTCTAATTCTTTCGAACTTTCCTCGTAGGTACAAAAAGAGATAAACAAAAATTAAATTGTCAGACCAGGAGTAAAAGGTCCCACAGTAGAAAGTAAGGCTATGATAACCTTCAAGCAGATAATTGGAGTCTAATGAAAAAAATTGTTATGCAATCTGAACTTTCATCTTTTCAAAGTTATACTTCATCTTCATGTATATTTTTTTTAAATATTGTTGTAAGTTTAATAATGTACAAAATAACGTTAGGATACAATCTTTTATTTTTCTGTTTTAGTCAGTGTTAAGAGGCGGGGTTAAAGTGGGTTGGCTAGCACAATGAAATAATCACCGTGATAATCGTACTTCCATTCCATTTCGGGCGTCGGCTTCGGGTTGAATTGAACCATACCATTCCAGTAATGACGATTAGTTCCCACCGCCTCCATTTAAAGAGCTTGCTAAATTTTTCATTCTAGAGTCAGTCGGAGTATTATGAAAAGTTTTGTTACTAAATTTGATGTCAATTAATTAATTATCTTTTTAAACATCAACAATTTTATTTTATATAAAATAATTAATTAATTAACATCAAATTTGTAATAATATGATACAAAAAATGTCCTCGTTCTATATCTTATTAGGGTTTTTTATTTTATTGTTCTATATAACAGTATTTAAAAACGTGGTTAACGGGATGGCTAGCTTGATGAAATTATCCCTGTGATAATCGCACTTTGAATTGAACCATACGAGTACCATTTCAGTAATGACGATTAGTTCCCACCGCCTCTATTTAAAGAGCTTGCTAGAATTTTAGTTTTAAGCTTATGATCAATCCTATGTTTGTCCAATATTTTAAACTTTTAAGCGTTAGAAATAGACATGTTAAGTAGCGTAAGCATGTTAAAGGCTAGATATTATGTATGAGTTTTTAGCCACTTTACTTTAGAATCTCGCTATGTAACAATTTCCTGTTTGTTTCAAGGTCGTTGTTGGCATCCATCGGGTTGAATGGTGCTGAACCATTTTAGTTATGATTATTGGTACCGAAAGTTCTACATATTTTCATAAATCACAAATTGCTGAAATTTTTCATAGAAGTAGCCTTTTCTGTGTGAATAATTAATAGTTATTTATGCACTAACAATAATAATGAATCACATTTCTGGAATGAAATTATAATAATTTTAATCATTTTACGTAAAAATTGTAACGATCAATTCTTCGTAACTTTTATTTTCACAGCATTAGACCAATTCCCTACAGCCATAGTCATAATAAGAGTCCTTCTTGTATTACTAAGCAATAAAATAAATAAAATTCGGAAGTCAAAAGTTAAACGTAACGAACGTAAACCGAATTGTACCGAATACGTAAGATAGTATACGAGTGAAAGGGTGAGGTTGACATGCTTCTATGGCTATCACCCTACAATTGTCCCTGTAACAATCGACTTTCCATTCCAACTCGGTCGTTGGCCTCGGGTTGAATTGAACCGAACAATTTCAGTAATGACATTAGAACCCACCATTCTCTTTTCATAAATCAGAACACACTAGCAATTACGGTTTACGCAGAAATTACTTTTTACGTTTTACAAAACCTTTAGTAAGTTGTAACGTTTATTAGCATTTTAAATTATTTTAATTTTCTTTTAAAATTAGATAATATCTTAAGCTTGCTACAGACCTTCAGTTTTAAATTTACCGTTTAAACTGAGTGAAATAATTCATCTGATTTTATTTTTAGTTTTAAATAATTGTATAGAGCTAAGCAAATATCATTTTTAAAATAAAAATACCAAATGTAAGTTTAGAGCACGTGTCTGTATTTAACTAAAATTTATATATCAAAAAAGTGCACCGAATTCCAAAGTAACATATTTTTCAGTTCCTGTTTGCAAGCTTACGTCTGTGTAATTTCTACTCTATTCAATGTCCAGCACTTTAAAGGGTGTTCAGTCGCTTTCTCAAGTCTTTGTCGTGTCGCCTTTTGAGACTTCCAGACGCTGAGCAATAACAAGGAAATTCCTTTACTAAGCTTTAAATAACATGTACAGGTTTTGAAATTCAACTTTAGTATTTGTATTTAAATGCGTAGCTTTCCAAAAATTCTTAAATTTGCTTAAGTCAGAGTACAATACTGTATATGAATATATTATATTTTTTTTATTTTTCAAAATTATTGGCACCCTAAAATTATCACTCGCCATGATACCTGCATAAAGGATATATGCCGTGTTAGTTTGCAGCTATTAGGCTGAATAATATAAAATTAGTCGTCCCAAAGAACGTTTAAATGTTCTCAAACATACATATAATAATACGGACTGCTATAATACGGTCACTACGGTGCATTTTCGATTCTCATTTTTGTGACGAAATCATAGTCCGTTCGTTTTTAACTCAAGGCCCATAAATGAGACGACTATGAAAAGTAGCAATTCGTTTAATTGATCAGTAATAGTGAAAAAGTGCAATAAACAAAGTAATGTCAGTAAATATTATCACTATCTATTTTATATGTCGTAATACAATGCTAGGCGTTTAATTTTATTTACCGACTTCCAAAAGGAGGAGGAGGTACTGTATTCGGCTGTATGTATTTTTTTTATATATGTTCACCGATTACTCCGCCGTTTGTGGACCGATTTTCAAAACTCTTCTTTTGTTCGTATGCTTATACTCCCGAGGTGGTCCCATTGTCACCAAATCAGGATCTGATGATGGGATCCCAGGGAAATCGAGGGGAACTCTCAAATTTTATAGGCACACACATTGATTTTCTTATAGTTTCTGAAGCGTAAGAGATAATTATGCATAGAAATCATCATCTCATGTTGCTGAGCTGATGATGGAAGGTACTGCAACAGTGAGGAGTTGAAAGCAAATTCTTTCAATAAATAGTTTTTTATTCCAAATCTTACATTCCTGAGGTGGTCCAACTGTCACCAAGTCAAAGTCTGATGAGGGGATCCCGGAGAAATCGAAGGGAACATTAAAATTTTACAGCACAACAAATGATTTTAATATTTTTACTAAAGCAAAACAGGCATTTTTATATAATTATCATCATATCATGTTGCTGAGCTGATGATGGAAGGTACTACGAAGGTTAGGAGTTGAGAGCAAATTCTTTCAATAAATGTTTTTTTGTTGGAAATCTTACATTCCTGAGGTGGTCCAACTGTCACCAAGTCAAAGTCTGATGATGGTATCCCGGAGAAATCGAAGGGAACATTCAAATTTTATAGCACAACAAATGATTTTCATATTTTTATTAAAGCAAAATAGGTATTTGTGTATAATTATCATCATATCATGTTGCTGAGCTGATGATGGAAGATACTATGACGGTTAGGAGTTGAGAGAAAATTCTTTCAATAAATGGTTTTTTGTTGGAAATCTTACATTCCTGAGGTGGTCCAACTGTCACCATGGCAAAATTTGATGATGTGATACTAAGGAAATCGAGGGAAACACTGAAACTTAATAGGCACACACATTCTTTTAGTCATATTTTTTAACATAATACAAATATTTTGGTCGGGTAATTATCACCTCATGTTGCTAAGCTGATGATTGAAGGTACAACTCCTCAACGGTTAGGAGCTGAGAGCAAATTCTTTCATTAATTTATACGTTCAGGTGGACTGATAGTAGTATTGTTTCAGGCTATAAGATAGCTATTAGATAAACATGATTAAAAAGGTATCTCTTTAACGTTTAGAAGTTAAGTGAAAAAAAATCCAATAAAGTTAAGTTTACAAACTTATGTTCGAGTAATTTCAACTCTATCGAATGCACTCGGTCGCCCAATACTTCAAAAGGTGTTCAATCGCTTTCTCTCGACATAGAAGTCGCCTTTTGAGACCACGCTCGCCAGACACTCTGCTCTGAAAAGGAATTTCTCTTTGCTAAGCCCTAAATAAAATTTACTTATTTTTGACCTACAAAGGTTTAAAAATAGAATCCAAACTTGTTAAGCGGTACTTCTGGAAAATATGTTTTAAATATGAGGATAAAGATGAATATTATTAAAGGGATTACATTGATTAAACAAAATAATATGTACAGAATTCGCCTACCTATAAATATAAGTACATGCTCGCATCCCTTATTACCTCAGGGTAAGGTTGTGATATTTAATTAATTACGATGTTTTCCAGCGCCGTGTATGCCTGAGAGAAATTCATAATTTCTCGAAAGCATGACCTCCACCAATCAGCACTTGGCCAGCGTGTGGACTACGGCCTAAATCCTTGTGAGAGGAGACCTGTGCCCAGCAGTGGGACATAAAAAGGTTGAAAAAAAATATTATTGAAATAATTTAAGGTTAATGCGTAAATGCATGAGCAGCGATGGCTAAGTGGTAAAAAAAGACCGCGGACCGACAATCGTGCTTGTTTTCTACTTCTTAAAAATGGCAGTTGTATCTGCTTTCCAACCATTTCGCGCCAGGTACTTATAGTGAATTTTCATATGCAAAATAATATTTCACATGCTCTTTAGATTACATAATAATTTAAGTCTCTTAAGTTCAAGAATAAGATGAAACAAACTGTTTTGTGTTTCTTAAAACAGGTACAGTACTAATTGAAATCCTGAAGTGGGTAAGGCAGTCTAATTAAATCCCTTTGAGGCTTCATCTAGTAGTTTCCAAGAAAATAATATTTAAAACATCTGTTCGAAAAAACTTATTTTGTTCTACCCTTATTCATTTTATTTTTTATTTAAAAATTTAATGATTTTAGTTATCATCCGACAAGGATTAATTAATAAATATTCGTTTATTTATTTAGCTTAGGTATAGGGACTTCCTGTAGCTTCGGGATTAAGAATAGAGCTACGGTATCCCCTGCCTGATCGTAAGAGGCGACTAAAAGGGGGCTTACGGGGTTGTGGACGGTGTGAGTGGGAGCTCGATCCATCCAACCAGCAGCCCCGGGAAGGGCGGCGATGTGTGCGTGGCCGCATGTCGCCGTAAGCATCGGAAGGTGCAGGAGAGCAAAGCTGCTCTCCCGAAGATGGGCCCGTTCTGGGGCGTCGCGCGTGGAGGACACCGGTGCGTTCCGCCGGAGATCCCGGAGTCCTCCCCAAGCGCAGTGGCAGCCACCGAGGGGGTTTTAGTGCGGTCAAATCCCACATAACCCGGTACTCTCTCCCAAGGTGCCGGGTACCTTTTGAAGGTTTCCCCCCGACAACAAAAAAAAAGGTATAGGGACTTCATGTTGAATCGGTTGTTGATCATGTTGAACTTTATTTTCTACCAACATACATTTCTCTTTTTAGTGAATTATTCACAGTATTTTATTTGAACTGTCAGATCCTGTACAGTTTCATGATCACTGTAGTTTATCACCATCTACAGTCAACATAAAGCCAAAATCTAATATAATTTAATTACAATCTTGCAATATTAATTCAAAAAACTTCTACTTGCATGTAACACAAACAAACTAAGACCACCTTTGTGGCGCAATGGCTACCATGTCGGACTACCAATCGGAGGATCCCGGGTTCGATTCCCAGCGAAACAGAAATTTGAATGACCAGTTTAAATTTCTGTTCTCTGTCTGGGTGTTTGTGTTTCTGTCTTTGTATGTGTCCATGGTACTCACGACACAGGGTGTATCTACCCTACTGTGGTGCTATAAGTGTGAAATGTCATAAAAAAAACTCCAAAACCTATTATGTTTCTCAAAAGTGAACCTTGTACACACGTACACAAAGTAGTTCATTTTACGTCAAATAATTCTTCACCTGTTCTCTCGCTAATATTGTACTAATACTTTAAGCTCTTTGAGTTTTAGTAAGTTTCTCAATTTCGAGAATAAGATGAAAACACAGTCTTGCGTTTCGTAGAACAGAGACATTACTAAGTAAAATTCGGGAGTTTGTTTAACACTGTAAGTAAATTTCTTTAGAACTTTGTCTAGTAATTTCTAAATAAAAAATTCGTTGGAAGTTCTGTTTAACAAAAAAGAAAATTTACCTCAGCGCTCACTAATTTTTCGTTATATTTAAAATGCTTAATATTTTTACAGATTTATCTTTGTATTAATTTATTTGCAGCAATTCTACAGAGCAGACTAGCTAGCTCCAAAAATAACAATAATTGTACCTACATTACATGATAAACACAGATCGTACCTACATATTGATGAGTACAAAATGTAAGTGGGCTATTAAATTGGAGAAGAATACGCAATTATTTTTTTACTTTTTAGTACATTAATTAGTTTTGGAAAAGTTTTTTTTTTTTAAGTCGGTTTCTTTGTTAATTTTTTTGTATATTTATTGATTTTTAATAGTGATTTTAAAGCAAACTAACTAATTTGTTTGAATATGGGTAGACCTACTAAGCGTGCTGCTCATATGACACAGCGCCGTTTAAATAAAACAATTTTGTTCCTAAGAATTGAAGAGTTCCGTTATTTTGTCATAGATCCCATAACTAGAACCTAACCAAGCTCTTATCAAACTATCCTTGAAGAATTTCTTTTCCAATAAAAAATTCATCGAAATCGGTTGGCGTGATATTAAGTTATTCGTCCATTTTATCGCGCAACTACTTAATGCGAATTTAATACTTATATGGTTTTCTCATGGATACCATTATCAGAACTGGACCAAATTGAAATGAGTGCACGGAAAGCATCCGTTTTAAATAAAAAAAGAATCATCAAAATCTGTTCACCCAGTCGAAAGTTCTGAGGTAACAAACATAAAAAATGCAGTTAAATTGATAACTTCCTCGTTTTTGACTGAAGTCGGTTAAAAAGTTTACTAGTCAAACACAGCTATAGTGGTCATATGCATAAACTTCTGAAGCTGACAGTGGTCTCGTGTACGCATGGCAGGAAACCACATAATAATATGTACATAAACATATTATAGAATAAATAATTAGCGATACGGCGAAAAATGGTGTAGTTATTTAAAAAACCTGACATTTCTTACAAAACAACGAATTACATTCTCTAAAATATTTTTCGGCATACACTCAATTCCCACTTTATTCATAAATTATAAAGCTTGAAGCAGGGGAGGGGTCGGATGACACGAAGGGCCGAGAACACTCACTAAGACAAGCGAACTTCCTCCGCAGATTATAGACCATTCCTATACCTGTAGGAAAATCCTATTTGAATTTTAAATCTCCTTACCTCCTTTTCTTTAGAACTTGTTTTAAGATAATGTGACAAACTTATATAAATTCGATGAATAAGTTGGAAGTACATAGTTAAGTTGATAAGGACTTACTTAAATTATTTTAAAAAATTGTTATCTACTCAGAAGTTTTTACTAGTACGTAACCGGACTTTTACCCATTGTTTTATTACTCATATCTTTTCATAATGTATCATATTTATTAATGAATATGATTACGAAAACATAATATGAGTTAAAATCTTAGTTTTCCTCAATTCAGGCAAATATAATCGTAAATAACTTATCAAAAATCAGACAATTGTATCTATAACATAACAAGTATAATATATATAATAAGTCTAAGGGCCTCTTTCACCATCTTCAAGTAAAGTTACAAGTGACGCAAGTATCGGTTAAAGTCACCCGTAACTTCAATTTCAATTTCACGATGTTCGAGTAGCACTAATAATATGATAAACTGACCTGTACTCATAGCTTTTACTTGCCAATAAGATTTACTTAGGACGTAACTAATCAACACTTTACTTTGAGATGGTGAACGAGGCCTATCATTAACTATTAACTAAACTACTGCGACATGAAACTTTTTATGCGTGGATACAAATCGTTTCGCTGAAATTGTTCTGAATCCAAACCAGACCTAAAAGTTTTACTGTTTTGTGGTATCACACCAAACGTGTTTCATACCAGAAATATGCGGAAAAGAAACAAAACAGTATAGGAACAAATAACGGATTAAAACCACAAACCTCGGGAAAGCTGTATTCCCTAGAGTAAAAAAGCGGTCACGTCCGATTCTGATTCGCACACAGATGGTTCTTTATAAACTTGTACAAGTTTTAGTATATCTCAGGAATCGTTTTTTTAAGGATAATTATATATTTTTTCTTTTAAATATTCAATAGAGAAGTACTTCATAGGATTTGAATACTTGTCAGTTTCCCTGAGTATCAGAAATAAGGCAAAAATGGTTCCGTTCTTTCAAAAGAGAACCCCAAAACATATACTAGGTATTTAACAGCAGCTGTTAAACAGCAAAATTTGTTTTTGCGCTTTCAGTGTTTACGACCATGAAATAGTGCGTTATTTAATAACTGGGACCAGGATTTCATACAACTTTATTCATATTGCAAAACGAGAATGTTCGGAACTTTATGAAATGAAATGAAATGAAATATTCTTTATTCACTGTACGGTTCCTTTACAAACTCTTAGTGAACGTTATTTTTTGTTCTGTCTGCTCTGGGTGCGCTTAGGCAATGCTGAGCTGAAGAAAAGGTTGCTGCAAATATCAATATCTCCAAAAATAATAATAATTGTACTGACATTATATCGTAAACACAGATCGTATCTACATCTTAATGAGTAGAAAATGTAAGTCTACTATTAAATTGTACAAGTATACGCAATTATTTTTTTAATTTTTAGTGCATACCTACTGATTTGTTTTGAAATAGTTTTCTTTTGAAGTCGGTTTATTTTTTGTTAAAAATATTGTTTATTTTTTAAGTTTTAGTGAATTTGAAGTACACCAACTAATTTGTTTGAATTTGGGTAGACCTACTAGACGCATTGCTCATATGAGACAGCGCCGTTTAAATAAAACAGTTAAAAATTCTGCCACAGATTGCACCCTTACTGTAAGCCATTAAGGAGTTTCATTGATCATCATATTCAACTACGACAATCACTAGCCTATAAAAGATTCGATCGAGTATCGTTAATTTGCTCCAAAGAATTGAATTATCATGGATTCCTTAAACAGGACTTCATTAAACTCTTATCAAACTACCCTTAAAGTACATTCTTTCCAATAAAAAAAGAATCATCGAAATCGGTTGGCGTGATATTGAGTTATCGCGCAGCTACTTAATGCGAATTTAAGACTTATATGGGTTTCGCATGGAAGCAATTGTCAAAACTGGACCAAATTAAAATGGGACCACACGGGAAGTATCAGCTTTCAAATAGAAAAATAATCATCAAAATATGTTCACCCAGTCGAAAGTTCTGAAGTAACAAACACAAAAAAATACAGATGAATTGATAACCTCTTCCTTTTTGATTGAAGTCGGTTAATAAAAGGAGACCTCATCAATATCGTAAAGATATATAAGGCATGGAACGATCTTTTTAATATCCGTAGCGTTGAGCTTTTCCACTTAATTTCTGCCGCGACAAAGAGCTCATTAAATGGCTCGATTATTTTCCATTGCACAAAGAAATTTTAATCGGATCATTTTGTTATTATTGGAAGCAAAACAGATATAAGCGGTATATAATTAATGAAAAAACTGAAAGTAAGTAAAAAAAGAAAAGTTGAAACATAAAATGTTTTTAACATCAAGGCAACCATGGTTTTCTATAGTTGATACATTGCTTCCTTGGAATTTGAAGTATCTGCGTAAAGTCTTAGTTTTATATTTTTCAAATGATCATGACGATTAGCATCCACTGCAGGTATTTTAATAAGAAAGAAGAAAAAATAGCTCTGAAAGGGCTATTGTCTACTGAATAGCCCATTAAGCCTTAAGACGGAGGAATTTGTTAAATAAGTAGAGTTTCATGAACCGAATCGGTACCAAGTTACGGACGAAGTATCTAGTAAAATCTTTGAAAAAACACGCGTTTTATTAAACTCATTTGTCGCTTTCATAATTTAAAACCACTCAATCACTGTGAAAATTAATTTAAAACAACGAATTGAAACTAACTTCTAATAACACTGAAACCTAAAATTATAAATCCACACAACGCAACTCTGTATTATGTATGTACATTAAATAAAAAAAGTAATAAGCTTTATTTAACGCAACTAAATCATTTGAATAAAAAAGATACAGCCCACATTTGATATTACCGCAATGTGTCTCATCCATCACACATAATTATTTCATTTTCATTTCATCTGAACATTAAATATTATTGTCACTAATAATCGAAAGAAATAATCGTGAGGAAATACCTATTAGCATCGATTGTGCAATTAGGACAAAGTTGACAAATCTGGCCAAAACCTATAAAAGTAGGCGTCGATTTGGCAGCATGTCTCAAATGTCGTTCCATTAGCGTTGTCCTAATGGCTTGCGTAATTCAAGGTTAGACGCAGATTTATTCTCGCTTCATATTGGTTTTTACTTCTGTTGATAATGTATAATTTGTGTCAATAAAGAACACATGTGATAGATATACGTAGCTGATGAGCAATAATGATCCGACAGAAAAACAAACCTATACTTAAGGAACTTTTACATAATATTTACTGGCTACTTGGTGGAAATAGTTGCCGCAGTTCTTCTCTATGTACAAAACTGAAGCCAGATCCCCTTGTTTAGGTTTTTGGGTAGACGTTTTTGTTTCACTGCCATACCGAAAATCAAAACGTTTCCAGGTAAAGAAATTGCCATACAGCAAAATAATGTAGAAGTCGTGGAGCTACTTCCTCGGTCAAAACGTATAATTTCTACTACAAAAAAATTCAATTGCAAACACATTAAAACTATCGTATTTAGTTTTTACTAAAGACAAGGCTATGCCTTAGGTAAAATGTGGTCACAAATCGTTTGTATCAAATTTCATTCATGATATAATTTGTTACAGACATATTTCAGGGGAAATGACAACAAAAGTTCTATATTAACATTAACATTGGAAGACAGAAATGTAAGAAATATTATTAGCGAGTATCGATCGTTTCCAATTACGGCAAATTGGACAAAACCTATAGAAGTAGGCGTCAATTTGGCAGGATACCTCGTCTCGGATGTCGTTCCATTAGCGTTTTCCTAATGGCTTGCGAAATTCAACTACTACCCACAGTATTACTTCTAACCTCGCGTTGTTATACCTTTGATATTTTACTAAAAACTTTTAGATTACCTTTGTGCAGAATCGTGCTTCACTTATGGCTTATATAGCTTATTACAATAACACAAACAGTTAAAATAAATAAACTTAATATAATATAATAATGATTATTTAATCAGTCTTTAAGAAAATTTCAATAGAAATAACAGGTGATAGAGTTATATATTATTATATACTATGTACATATTTGTCTACCTATACTGCTTCCCTAGAGGTACGAAACTTTTGCTTTCCCGCAAAAGGTGTTTGTTCCATAAATCTACATAAAAAGTAACACAAAACTTTACGCTTAGGTTATCTATTTTTATATTTCACTGGACATTCAAAAATTTCTTAATTTCTAAATAAATAATCGGACAGTTGGTATCCGACAATTGGTTGATATTGCCTCAAACTCAGATTTAATTAACAATGCCACTATTTATTTTTAAAAAATACTTACAAATTATTGTTAATATTCAAAACCAAACCTTCTTACATTTCAGGAGGACAATTTTTGTATGTTCAAAAGTGTCAATTAAATGTTAAATAAATTTTTTTCATTGAAAAATAAGACAATGTTTTGTATTAACTAACATCTACAGTAACTACACTATTTACACTAACCAAATCCTAAAGATCCTTCTCCATGATCCAGAAACTCAAATTCGAGGAATTTACCTCAGTAAGTGTATGTTTTAGAAGCCACGAGAAATCAACGAACGAGGTCTTACCCAAGGAAGTAGGTGTAATGTAAAATCTACAAGTAAAAATCAAATATTTAGATTAATCGATCAATTTACTCAATGGCGAGAACAGATTTATCCAGGAAATTATAGAGATTAATCTTTTTTCAGTTTAACGTACGTAGCAGGTACATCATTTGGCGAATACCAAACTGTGTGCAGGATATTTTGTGCTGTAATTACAACATTAAAACAAAATGATTATGTTTGTATCCATGTCTTTAAATTTGTATTATACCCTTAGAATAATAACGTTAAGAACGTCAGTCTTCATACAAGCGCGCTGTCAAAATTGAAGCACTAAATAGATTCACACCAAATCAGTTGAAAATTCAGACCAAATTAACTATAAAATACTTCAAAATATTGAAAACTTCACTGTGCTGTTAAATTTTGTTAAACCGCCATAATTTTTTTTTCAGAAGACACCTTCCGTGTTTTAACCTTGAATCTAACGGAGTGGCCCAGCGTTTGGTGCCATTAATGGCACCAATTAACATGCTTCAATATGGACGCGCGAATTTGGTTTCTATAATGTAGTTATTGTAAGATTACACCGTTATTAATTTAGTGCACACCAAATTAGGTACAATAATTTGAAAATACTATTTTTTAAATGGGAACTCAGTTTTACCTAATGTACTTAAGATATCCACATAACACAGATTCCAAACCAGAGGAGTTTTATAGCACAAACTTATCAGAAGCGGAACTCTGTGAACTTACTCTCGCTAACTCTGTGTGTACCACACTAGAGTTACGAGAACTAACGAAAGAGGTCCTGAAGTTTTCAGAGCGTACTCAACAAACCCGAAAATGTGCTCTATGTAAAATACGAAACCAACGGCTACAAATGAATATTTAGTTTAGTTATCTATCTACGATTGAACACGACACTATATTGCCAAAGCGAATAAATTTAATTAATCACTCTTTTCAAGTACACATCATGCATTAGTAACGGCCTTTCCGTTACGGTTACCGGTAAGGCGACCATAGGCCTCCGGAGTAGCAGCTAAACTATCGTATCGTATAAGATCGTATCCCTGCCAAGACTATTTTATAACGATTCATACTCATACATATACCCTGTGTCGTGGGTACCATGGATATACACAAAGACCGAAACACTAACACTCAGACCGAGAACAGAAATTTAAACTCAACATTCAAATTTCTGTTTCGCCGAGAATCGAACCCGGGACCCTTCGATTGGTAATCGTGCATGGTAACCATTGCGCCACGCAAATCTTCAAGCTATGGCTTGCTTAAGTTTGTGCGTAGATGTACCTACACTGGCTGCAGCGACCGCTTCACACTTTAGCATTTTTGAGTAGACAAATATGAAAACCTCATACTTGTCTACACAAATAATGGTAACGGAAAAAATGAGAGAAGCATTTTAAAAGAAAAGGGAACTAACGAATGATGTTCTGAATTTTTTACAGCTTAACAAACCCAAAATGCAAAAATATGTAAAATACGAAATACCCCAGTGAAAATTAAATATTCACTTTTATCTGTCAAACAGTCTATTCAATTGAATGTCGTTCTAATCGTTCGAACAGTAAAATTGTCCCAGGCTTGCCAAGTAATATGACATAGCAATTTGATTAAACTTGAACCGACTTTATTTTTATTTCACTACTACATTGAGGATAATAAATTTTTGTTTTACAATTTGAATGGAGTAGCTGACCAGCACGCAGGTCACGTGGTCACTGCAGCCCATGGACATCTACACAGAACCTCAAGTAAGCATAAGCCTAGACTGTGGTCATATGCGGTGCGGTGCTATTCCGAAGGTTGATGTTCGCTTAATAAGAAGCATATACGAAATTTTGCTGATTTCGCAGATTTTACGTATGAGATTTTGTTATTAAAATACAGTATTTCCATTAGTTTTATTGTGCAATATGACTGATCATTTCAATAATAAACTATTAAATTGGTCACTTTCATTTTTATTACTTTGTTATGCTTAATAGACCCGAAGATCGATAGAGACAGTTTTGTGAATTTTACTTTAATAGTAAGGAAATATGTATATTTCCGGATCATTTTACAACCTAAACGGATCGAAAAAATACTATGTATTGCTGTAAAAATAGCATACACAGTAAATTAATCAGTTTTTGCCACTCCCATTCAAAAATATTAGTAAAAAACATTGAACTTAGTCAATTTTGAGAGATTATTGAAGAAATTGCATTTGATTTCGGCAAATTTAAATTTAAATTTATACGACATAATTAAACTTCAGCTCATAATTCATTCGTTTCCTGAAAAAAAAACAAATTATTAATGAAAATTTGGCATTAAAAATCTTTTAAAGTAACCTAAAACTCGCATTATAATTCATGACTTAAGCTAAAAAAGTGGCTAATGTATTAGATTATTATTGAAATGATCGGTAATATAGCACAATAAAACTAATGGAAATACTATACTTTAATTGCAAAATCTCATATGTAAAATCAGCTAAATCAGCGAAATCGGCCAAATTTCGTATTCGGCCTCGTAAGTCTGCCCGGCAACTACTCCTTACAAACACAATAGAATTGCTTCACGACGGAGGTGTGCAGCGTTGCCAATGCTACCGAAAAATCGGTATTTTAAACGATTTTTTCAACAATCTACCGATCTACCGATACAACTATCAATCGAGGTTTAATCTACCGATAAACTTCAATCGAGCCAATCTTTATCAAATTATTTTAAAAACTTGTCTAAAATTGAAGGACTGAGCATAATTGAATTCGTAATTCCGTTTAGAACATTAATAGGTCATTTTTGTATTTAAAATTAAATATACAAGGAAATTAATTAATAAATTTCGTTCAAAATTTCAAATACAAGGAGTTCAATTTGTCTATGGTTTTGTAATTGCACACAAAATGCCTTATAGGTAAAAATAATTGTTTCGGCTTTGCATTAGATACAGTGTTTCCACAATGAGGGGAAATTTCCCTATCGAGTTGAAAAAAGAGAAAGAAAGAGAAAGGTGAAGAAAGAGAAAGAGTTGAAAAGGGGAAATCGGGGATAAAGCATCGTGGATAAAATATCGGAACTAATTTTTGCATGTGTTACTAGTGTTATATTTTAAAGAAATATTTTATTGTACTTATTTACATGTATACCATATTTTATTCTGTGCTGTGGTACCTATGCAAGGTGATTTTATTACTTCATAATCACTGTTGAGCAGATTTTTACTACTAGTGTAAAAAAGAGGTATAATTTTTGAGGGGAAAAAAAACCGGAGAAGGGGAAATCTCAATTGAGGCGTGGGGAAAGGAAATCATTAAAGTGGAAATACTGATTAGATAGTAATTTATTAAACAAAATGGGCAAAAAGTGGAAAAGTGACGAGGTTGACAGTGACTCCTTCTGACGCAGTCGGGTAAAAATAAAGGCTTAATGCAAATCTACCGATTTTTATTCCAATATACCGATTTTTCATATTATTTCTACCGAATTTTGATTTTTACGATCGGCAACGCTGGAGGTGTGTGCAGTGGTGGTACCTCCCCGGTCGAATCATTAAAACCTTCCACCATCTACAGAATGGCAAGCAGTTAAGTCATACTGAGGTGTAGGTTGCCCAAATAGGTTCTGCTTCTACATTATCGAGGAACTTATGCAACATTAATTTATATTTTTAATTGGATTATTGTATTTATATTGATTTTATTTTTGATTATCATGATATTTTAATGACATTTTTAATTTCCCGATTTCATTTCTGATTTTATTGAAATTCATTTAATACATTTCTTTTGATCTAAATAATTGTATTTTTAACATGACTGTATGTACGTAATTCATATGAATATATAACTGAACTATGATTTCTAATACATTTCATAATGTAGTAATAGTAATAGTACAACCACAATAAAATAATGATGCATTACACTTAACTGCTTACTTATTTTATGAGTGAATTTCTCTTTCGTACTACTATAGTACGGAAGAGAAATTTAAAAAACAAATCATGTTGACCGCAGACAGCGCAGTACGATCATTGAAATCTACTTTGATAAAAACTTTATAACAATAAGCCAATTATGTCCGGGCTCTGATACAAATAAACGAAAAAAATTCCTTCTTATTTTGTGCAATCCAATACAATTGTATAGGCGGAGGCATTTTCATTCCCAAGATTTATTTAACAAGCTGGGAATTCATGTTCGTCCATTTTGCTTTGTGATATTTGAGTTGTTGTTCTTAAGTTTTATTCTCTTTGTCCTTTCATGTCCGGATGGCAAAAACTTTATGAATTCAGTCTCGATCCGCGCTATATAATTTGTTTATTATTTATTAGGAATGCGATTGAATTTCGTTACATACCACTTGTGGAACAAATCCTGTTTAGTTTGTATTCTTTTCACCTAACAACTCTTTAATCATAAGGAAAGGAAATTAAGCACAGTAATAAGTTAAATGCTTCGTACATACAAATGCTACATACAGGGTATATCGAAATCGATGGCAAAATGTGTGATATTGCTATTCAAATTCTTTGAGTAGCATTTCAACTGCGCCTGGCCTAGATTTTTTATACCTCGTGAGTGAGTTGATTCATTACGGTAGTTAATTTTTACCCATATAATTAATATGTCGTATTGGAGTTATAAGCCCTTTTAGAAAATTTAAATATAGATGATATTCTATTTCACGAAGCCCGATCGGGTCTGGTTGTAGTAATGTGTACTGACAAGCGAAAATCTTAGCAAAAAAACATGAAAAAATAAAAAATCTTTAAAAAAACATTAACTCATTACGGACAACTTTAAGAACTTTAGTTGGCATGATGACGTTACTTGGCATTGAGCGCTGTCGAGGTTACACTTACTAAAACAATGTGCATGTGCACGCCTAACAACATTCATAGACTAGTAGACATCGTGATATAGAACATTTATATGCACAGTATAAAACGCTGCACTTGCTGAGCTTTGCCGAAACACCAGAAAGTTGAAAAAAAAAACAGAATTAAGAACAAACAATACCCATTCTTATCCCCTAATAATAATAATAATAATAATAATAATAAACCTGCAGAAGGGCTTGTGACGAGCCGTTGGTGAGTAACGACACCACGTATCTGAGTTCTCCCGGGGAAGTCCCACTGTTCCTGGTCTTTGGTAGGCGGAGTGATAACCCAAAGGAACAGGTACCTCTGGCTTCCTTTAATCTCAGCCTTTAATTGGCTGGCCAGAGTGGAGTCGTTAGGGCCACATATGTTCGTGGGTAGAATTGTTACTAAGTAATTGGCGTAGCGGGTTGGCCACTAACTCGCATCTCCACCAACCCGCATTGGAGCAGCGTGGTGGAGTAAGCTCCAGGCCTCCCCAATATTGGGGAGAGACCCGTGCCCAGCAGTGGGACGCAAAAAGGGTTGCAGCCAATTGGCGTAATAGCGAGGAAAAACGTTCACGGGTTAGATTTATCCCCCCGCTATGGTGAAATCAGTGCCGGTCCTCTCTAAACCCCTAGCTGCTCACGCCAATGTTGCTTCCCAGCATTCCTTGTAACTTTTAAAAGCCACACCTTTTGACCAGAACTCACTACATAAAAATGTCTTTAATCTTGCACTAAAGATATTCAATTTGAAGGAATTGAAACTAGTTTCCTTAAATTGATTTAATTTTTTTACCTGAAGCCTGAAGACTTTCCTCGCCCATGCTCTTTATGTAGTCAACAATATTTTTACTAGAAACATCCTTTTTTAATCGTGATACATAAATATACGTGGTTGCTTCTTTTCCGCCGTCTCATATTTCTCAGCTTGCCTGATTTGTTTTATATAACTACTAGTGGACCCCGCAGACGTTGTCCTGCCTCAAAAGTAATAAAAGAGGATTTGTTTTCTTATTATCTTAAAGAGACTTCATGTTACTATCAAACAAAAATATAAAACAAATAATGACATACGAACTGTCCAGTTATTCTGACTGTGTCAAAGTTTAGAACGACACGGCACGAAATACAAAACGTTTGACAGGCAGGAACAATTTATATGGGAAAACTAAATAAGTAAAAAAGTAATTAAAAAACATTTCCAGTGGCCCAAATTGTGAATCTAAACCATCCTCGAATCCATTTGAATACACACAAAAAAAATTCATTAAAATATGTCCAGCCGTCAAGGAGGAGTTCAGTGACATACACACTCACAGAAGAATTATATATATTAAGATGTTTTATCATTGTAACCACAATAATAGTAAATTGAACAACAATTCGTTAATGATAAATGTATCCTGTCAACTCAATTTGCTACGTACGGTTTTTTTTTTTTGTAAATCGATGGTACGGCTCGCTTATTGAATGAATTAAACGAAATGTTCGATAAATCAAAGTTGACATGAGTGTCGAGTGGCGTGATAAGTTGGTGTGTACTAGGTATGCCTATATTGCCCATGCAAAGTGGTATACTTGCAAATGCAAAGTTTATTTATTCAAGTTCAAAAATAAGGTGATAAAGGGTAGATTTGAATTACTATTTTAGCTGTTAGAACTTTTAGGTTCGAACGGGAACCCACTACTCCATGAAGCAATTCTATTTAATTTCGGTGCAAAACTGCAGTTTCCGACTAGATTAACAAAGACATAGATTTTTATTTGCACAAATATGGGTGTTTACAAAAGGTGTTTTTATACATTTGGTTTGCCATATTTACCTTCATGAGGTATTCAAATATTACAATAATTTAAAACTTCACTAAGTATGTAATTATAAATTTAAAAATGTACATTGAAATAGTTTTATTTATTATATTATATTTATATTATTTTTAACATTTTTTGGGTATTAATTGCGCCTTTTAATTGATGAATTTTATTTATTTTTATTATTCGTATCGGATCCGATCGTCGGCTTTCGGTACCCATATTGCAGGGTTTTTGTATACTGAGAGGAAAAAATCGACGGGAAAAAACCTACCAGATTTTATGGAATTCCTTAATGCCGCTTTATCGTTTAAAAAACAAATGACCTAGTAATACGCCTTTTCCAGTAAATAGGTTTTAAGTTCCTTTTCAAACTCATTGCCCGCTTTTATTTTAAGGTATTCCGGTAGAGTCTAGAGTAACGCAACTACGACCTCAGGCAAGCCTTCTTTGAGGTTTTGTGTAGATGCCAATGGCCTGCACGTGGCCTGCATGCTCATCTGCTATTCCATTATAATTAAAATAAAACTTAATTTCCATTCATTTTATATGGTCTACTCATCCCTCCCTTACACAGTCCTTCAAATAAGTGTATACTTATTTATACATACAAATTTTCTAATAATGCAAGCACACGATAAAGTCAACCGTCAGACCAAACACGACATTTGAAGTTTAACCGACTAATACATTATATCCAACGGTCTCTCGGAAGGTTTGTGAACGGAACTCAGCAGGAACTATTTGTATTGCTACGCCTATATGCGTACGAATACGCATTCCCTTTGATGTTACCGCTCATGCCCCATCTAGCAAATTGTTGGAGTGTGATTTTAATGGAGATGTTCCTGTGAAGATCGCGTTTCATTTGGACTAGATACTTTGTGGTTAGAAAGTTTAGCTTATGAATGTGATTTATGAAATTTTGAGTTTAATAGTTTATTTAAAACTTACTAGCTATAGTATATATTACTCTACATGAGAAAAAAATCTAAAAAATATATAATTGAGATAGCTGTTAACTACCTAAGAAATAAGCAGTCAAAAATGTTAATTTTAGTTCCTAAAACAAAAAACTGTGAAGTTAAAGTAAAGTTTAATTTGAAATCAACATTAAGACCAATATCAGTGCATTTGTTTACAAGACCGAATGACGTCACAACAGAATAAAAATGGTATTCAGCATTTTCGTCAAATTACCTAAAATTTAAATGCAGTTTTGAGTGGTATCAGAGCTTTTAAGTGTTATTACATTAGCACCTTAAAATGGAACTGAAACACCTTCTCAATCTAATAACTTACCTATCATTATCTTCTTTCAACCTTTTTGTCCCACTGCTGGGCACAGTGAGAGGGATTTAGCCCACCACGCTGGCCAAGTGCGGATTGGTGGACATCATGCTTTCGAGAAACTATAAATTTCTCTCAGGCATGCACGGCGATGGAGAACATCGTAGTCATTAATATCACGATATTATCATCCATCACCGTGGAACAGTGATAAATATCTATCATTGTCTATATATTATTATCTTTAAATTCTATCACAAACCTCCTTATTACTGTGTCTATTGTTTTCTAAACAGAATAACTAGAATTAGAGAATTAGAGAAATCAAAACAGTTATTTACTTGAAGTGCTAAGTAACTTCGATAAGCACGGACCGGTCGCACGATTATGGAAATAAGCGACAGAGATTATTCGTCTCGTTGAATACTGATTACAGTCCGTAATAAATATCACTTTTTGTACGACACTCCGTTAAACTTATGCTTTTAATGGCCGTTCGAGGACTGCGACAATTTTAACGAATGATTGAGTCTGGTGTTACCACAGACCTCGCTTTGCATTCTATATCTATAGACACAGAATAATAATTATCAATAGGTGTTACTGTTTGCATTTTTTTTTCTTTCGACAATGGCCAATTCCAGCCAGCCAGCTGAAATTTTGATTTGACTACCAAGTCAAAATATTTAAATCAAATTTTGTCCGTTTTGTGATATAAAGCTATGTGACGCGATTACTAGTTTACCAAAATTATTATAGCCATAGCTAGTTAACCATAATGTATCTGATGAACTTTTGGAGGAAATCTGAAAAATATTATTATTTTATTTCAAAATACTCGTACACGGTCAATAACCTATATCGAACAAAATGCCATCAACTTTATCCGATATACATAACTCAAAAATATGCCAAGAAAATGAAAATAAAACAAAAGTTGTAGGTGGTAGAACTATTATTCGCTCGGGGAAGTACCACCGCTGCACCCACTTCTGTCGTGAACCAATTCTATTGTGTTTCGGTGGAAAGGTGCAGTTGCCGGCCACACTTACATGAGGCGACCACCAGCCTCCGGAGTAGCAGCGTAACTGCATACGACCTCAGACTAGACTTACCTATGCTTGCTTTGTACATACAAATGTAGATGTCCATGGGCTGCAGCGACCACTTAACACCACGTGGCCTTCATGCTCGTCTGCTGCTCCATTCAAATAAAAAAGTACGTCTTTACCGATTGAAGACTACATACACTTCACGTTGCCAAAATAAATACATTTTGAGTAGAGTTAAGTGGTGCAGCTGCAACCATTAAACATGAATTCCAAGAAATTGCATTTAGTTTATAAATTATATTTGATAAAAAATATGTCTCATCGAATTATCAGATCGGTGAAGGTCGATCTTCACCGGCTCTTAGACCAAGACGGAGGGGTGACAGCTGATGAAGGCTCGACTTTCTATACTTGTAAAATTCGTTTATATCAAGTATTTAAAATATGGACATTGAACAAAGTGCATCTATTAATGAAAAAAGTGACGAAGAAATAGTGAAAGAAAAAGTACTTTATAAAAATACCTACTAGATGAAAACCTACTAAAAATACTAGATGAAAAATAATACTGATATTAAAAGCAATTCGTGCGAAATTATTCCCTAACCATTCCAAAATATCAAAAATGCACAACTTTAATGTTCAAGTTTTCACTTCTGCCGCACTACCGGAGTGTAACCCATTGTTTTTTTTTAAGTAGTATATTTGCTTTTTATCGATAAAAAATCATAATTAAAAATGTATACCTACTTACCCTAATAATTATTAAATTAAAATTAGTATTTTTATAATAAGCAACTTCGATCCTATCCTGTGTTCCACGACACCACACAACTTTTTTTATGAAATGTCCCCAGCCAGATTCAAATAGAATGAAGAAGAATAAAGATGAAGCCTAAGTAAACGACACAATGATCCACAATTTTCGTAGGTGGTAGACCTTAATAGTTTGACCGAGGAGGTATCACCGCTACACCCACTTCTGCCGTGAGTTAATTTTATTGTGATTCGTCGGAAACGTGCAATTACCGGCCAGACTTACATAAGGTGACCATCAGCTTTCAGAGAAGCACCGCAACTGCATACGACCACAGGCAATACTTTGGCTTGTTTGAGGTTCTATGTATGTAGATGTCTATAGTCTGCAGTGACCACTTTACATTAGTGACATGGAGCAGTAGATGGCTACTCCATTCAAATAAAAAAATATTAAAACTCGCAAAGAATGTCGCACACAGACAGCAAGAGATATTTTGTATAAAATTCATCGTACCTACGTGTCAAGTAACATTACTAGCCCGATACTCAAGTATCTTAACCGTATTATGTAAATTTCCGATGACTGGATATTGGTGTTATCAAAGTTTATTCAAAAAATAATGTTATAGGTTCAAAGTTAAACTAGTAGGAAGTAAACTAAAGGCATATTCAAATAAATATGTACGAAAGTATGAAAAACGTCAATCAGCGCACATCATTCCATGCCTATTCTCCTTCTGAGCAGACTGTATATAAATATCAATGACGACTCATGTTTCAAAAACCATGGGACACTATAACCAAATAGAATTGCTCACAATAAGATTTGCCAACATGTAACATCATGTCCTAATGTCGTTGATGTTTCTGAGCATATCAAACACTAAGCACAATCAAATCTAATATCCGTCAAAGATATTTATACTGAAGCGCAAACAGTAAAGTTTATTGAAGCATTTCTCCAGAACTGAATAAACACGAAAAGATCCGTTCTAAAATATATGAGTTTTTTTCCTCGAGCGTTTAGCGTCATATTTTTAGATGAAAAAATCATCGAAGAATATGACTTTTATCACATGAAACGTTTATGAAGCATGACTATAAAAAATTCCTGATATTTCGCTTTATCCCGGAATACCTGATACAAACTCTCTATAAAATAAATTTTCATAGATAAAGGCGTGCTCCAATTCAAATAACCCGAACTTCTCATAGAAATTATTAGGAAGGTACTTACTCTAAAGTTAATTCATTCTTTAACCTCGGAAATAAATTACTATATTCATTTTTTATTCCAAATATTAATTTGCTCCCAGATTTTGTATTTATAATAATACTAGTCTTCCGCCAGCGGCGTCGCCCGCGTGGACCCGTTTTAAAGGTTCCCATGGGATAAAAATCATTCTATGTCCTTTCCTAAGGTTCACTCTATCTGTGTTCCAAATTTCATTAAAATCAGTTCAGTAGTTTAAGCGGGAAAGCGTAGCAGACAGACAGAGTTACTTTCGAATTTATAATATTAGTCTGGATAACTTTAGCAATAAGAATATCGCCTGAATTTTTGAGTGTAATGCCTTCTTCAAACTTGTAATTTGTAAAGTTTACCAACATTTTCTGTCCAATGACTGCTTATTTCATTATTATCAAGAGTCTTTAATGTAAACATCCGAATAATGGCCTTCACTGATAAAATGTAAATAATTATATTATGCCCTGAATTCGGGATTTAAATTCATATTTATAATTATTGTTCTCTTCATAACATAACGTGGCTGATTAACCATAGGAATTAGTTTAATCACACCTTAATTACGTTGGTTTTATATAATCATGCATATTGGGATATACTTAATATAATATATTTCATTACCGGACCAGTGCGAGCTAAACAAGCGTAAAGAGGATTGGTTTATCATTTTCTTTTAATACCATTATTATGCTTCTCATAGATATTCTGGCCAAGAGCTTTCGCGAAAATGACTAACTCGCAGGCCTGCACATCACAACACAACAAATACAACATCACCGTGGTGCTCCACGCGAAAAATAAGCAAAGACAAGCAAAACAGATGAACTATTAACCTTTCTTTTACGGAAAAATATTTTTGAACAACGTTTGGGTTGTTGTTGTGAACAACAAACAATTTGTTTATGTGAGAAAACAATTATTTTGCCCACAATTTTTCATTTTTATCACCCTTTAAATCAAACTTCAAGAAACGTTTTAAACTAAAATTAGTTGAGTCGGTCAAGCCCTTCTCGAATTTTAGCGCAACAAAAATAGCTATTCATTTTTATATTTAAGTTCTAAAAAACTATCATAGAGAAGTGTACATACCAATAACAACTAATGCTGTATTGATAAATTGGGATAATCGGTACAAATGCTCATTAATCATTAGTAGGTACCTACCTACATATGAGGAAAAAGAAATGTGTCCTTAATCGCATTTATTTATTAGGGACCTATGCAATATGATTACGTTCTATGATAACATTCATTACACATTTTATCTGTCATTGTTAGGGTTCCGTAGCCAAAATGGCAAAAAAACTGAACCCTTATAGATTCGTCATGTCTGTCTGTCTGTCTGTTCGTCCGTATGTCACAGCCACTTCATTCCAAAACTATTAGGACTTTAAAGTTGAAACTTGGTAGGTAGATGTAATCTGTGAACCGCTTTACGATTTTTATACAAAAATATATTAATAAGGGGGGGCTCTCCATACATGGAACTCAAACAAAAAAATTTTTTCATCAAACCTATTCGTGTAGGGTGTCTATAGATAGGTCTTTTATGGAACATAATCATATATTTTCATATTTTATAGGAAATTTTTAGGAACATTGAGGTTCCTAAAATCATTTTTTCTCAAAGATCGTTTGAAAGATAGACACTTCCAAAGTGGTAAAATGTGTGCGTCCCCCCCTCTAACTTTTAAAGTGAGAAAGTGAAAAATCTATCAAAAATATATGTTGTAGATCTCAATAAAAACTTTCAACGAAAATTAGTTCGAACGAGATATAGTACGTAGTTTTTGAGATATAGTAAATTTTTAAAAACCGCAAATATAACTTTGTCGTTTATTTCACAAACACTATGAAAAACAAAGTTATTTTTGCTGACAAAAAATAATAATGCTTGCTACTACGGAACCCTTCATGGGCGAGTCCGACTCGCACTTGGCCACTTTTTTTCTTCATTATAATATTTATTGACCGGTTTTATTTTCTTCTTATTACACAGTAAAAAGTCGAAAAACTCAATGTTTAAACATAAGTTGGCTTATCACGATTAAACTTTGAATATGTGAAGTTGATAGAAAACCAGGCCATGTGATCAGAATCTTATAAGTAAGTAAAAAACGGTGTAGTAACTAAAAAATGGCTGTCAAGTCTTTACTAAAGAAATAATAAAGTTACTGTGCCTTGTATGATCTTACAATTAGGTGTAGGCTGGTCATAAGAGTTGCCTCGCGTACGTCATCTGCGTTTGAAAGGATCAAATACATTAAAATGGATCTTCCCATGGAAATGAGATATTTTATCTCGGTAAAATGAAGCCTATCACCGACACTCTCCAGCCTACTGACTAAACTAAACGTGAAAATACACACACACACACTATAATAATTTATTTATGTACGTAAAGTACACTAGTTACTTGTAATGTAATTTATTGTTTTAATTTATGCTAATTCTAAATTTAATCTAATGTTTACTAACTCAAATAATTCAATCCTAATATTTCGGAACAAGAATTTATTCTTTAAGTTAGAACATTCCTCTACTTTGTCCAGACGTGGGCGTAAATGACTGCGACACAGTTTTCTAACTTCTGTAGTTGTTTACGAACTAATTCAGCTATTGTTATGTCGTTTTAATGTTTTCATAAAAATCTTTTAATCTTTGAATCTTGGACTATCATTTCATAAGATCACTATATCACGACTTGAAAGGGAAACAAACTAAACAAACACTTTTACATTTATTATATTAGTTAGATTAAAATTTTAATATAAACAGATTTTTATCATCATAATTCTCCAACATTCGTCTACACTGTAACGAACACATACTATACATCCATAAATCCCGTTGGAGCTCGGCTAATCCCAGATAGCGTGTATTTAAATGGAAATTTGCTTAGTTGGGAAAACGGGTAGAATCAGGGAACCTTGTAAAACAAGAAAATTGCTAACAAGAAAAGTCCACACCATTATTCACAAGAAATGGTACGGTCAATTAGCTTAATGATTAGTCTGTTACTGTAGCCTGCTGTGCGAATGAGTACCATATTTATTAATAACACTTGACCTATACGCAGCTTACCTACATAATATTATGTGATATGGACTCTGAATAAATTAAAAGTTAACCCTTAATTACTCGCGTCAAAAAAGTGACACCAATGCTCGCGTGGGGTATATATTACCCCAATTGAAAATATGGAATAAAAGAAAGCTTTACTACTTAATACTATATTTATTATTAAATCCTTAAACAATCAGTTTCTCAGTAGATGATAACAATATGTATTATCAACATTTCTAGGAACATTTTCATGAGATACATATATAAAATTAGGAACAATTTACTCAATGCATTCATCACATGTCGTGATGGAATGGTCATCACAGACGTGCTGATTACAATTGGTACATGTCATCCTTGGTTTTTTATCCCTTGACCTTGGGCAGATATGACACCTTTTGTACGAAGTGGATGGACCAACTCTGGAAGTAGAGCTAGGGGCCTGAACATCACCACTTCTTTTGAGTCTTTTTTGTATAGCCCTGGGCAGTTGCGGTATTTTTCATCGACTCTATTGATGAGCTTTTGTCAAATCTACTGCTAGATGTTGTATTATTTCAGGTTGCGCTTTATCTTTATCGGCACTGTCAATACTTACTACTTAATCTGTCGGACTGTCAATTTCTTCCTCATCTTCCAATAAACACTAAATCTGACTGTCAGAAAGGTGTCGGTTTGCCATCTTGAACGTTGTAATCTAAAATATAACTCAACATTAGCTAAACAATCAATATCAAGCATCATAACGCAAAAAATAAACAAAAATGTTTACTACTTACCTCTAAAAAATGATAGCACCAACACTCGCGTGGGGCAATACATACCCCAGGTACGTTCTCTTAGCACGACCGCTCGTTGCAGCGTGGCGCACGCGACTTACTCATGGAGGGGGGAGCTAATTAGGCAGCTACTGGGACGGGCGCGTTGAAAATTTTTGTAGTTTAGGTGTTGCAAGCGTTCAAACATGCTCTGGGGTAAAATATACCCCACGCGAGTAATTAAGGGTTAAAAGAAGTAATAGTTATTTATTACTTAAACAAAAATATTACATCTATGCATATGTACAATAATAATAAAAATATGTAACTAACTATGTATTTACAAGTAAAAAAACTGTACATAAAAGGAAATTACACATAAAAAATTATAAATAAAAAACTTCTTCTAAAATGTCTGTGTTCGGCATGGCCAAGACGCTGGCGGCATTTTCCCGTTGTACAGCGAGGCTAAGTCTTTGGGCGAAATACTAACCAGCTATAATAATAATAGTACAATAATAGTACATATTATAATATGATTATGATTATTTTATGGAAATAATATGCTTCAAACAGGCATAACATTTGTAAGCGTTCTCTTTTTTATTTTATTTGGATGGAGTAGCACATGTGTGCCCATTATCAACCCATAGCCATTTTGTTATCTCAAATATATAATGTACTTTTTTAAAAGAGTGCTGCTGGGAGTTTTTTCCGCCGCCTTTTTTCTCTCAACTCAACATCTAGCCCAAACGGGCGCCTAAAGGCGATGACCGGGAAAAAATGACATTCATTAAGCGAATACCTATTTTGTATTCCTAATATGAAATAAATATTTTTTTCTTTCTTTTCTTTTTCTTTTCTTTCATGAGCCTTTTTTCTCTTAGCTCAACATCTAGCCCCAAAGGGCACCTAAAGGCGATGACCGGGAAAAAATTGACATTCATTAAGCGAATATTTTGAATTCCTAAAATGAAATAAAAAAAATCTTTCTTTCTTACATATTTTTGTACAACCCAACCATGCAATATCAGTGCGTTTAAAAAATAAGTTTCTTTGATTAATTATGTTTTATTTTACCGGTTAATTTGTAGACTGATACTTCACTTAGGGCTAATTTACGAAAATGAAGTTTCGAAACTAAATTTTGATTAAATCTAATGTCAGATTCAACTTCCACCTGAAGTGAAGGAGTATGTTATGCGATACTCCTACTAGCGGTCATCATTCAACAACCAGTCATACCTAATAATGTCACATTAGGTAGATAATGTTAACCCTATCGATATAAACCGCAGGGTTTTACGCACTATATGGAACTTAAATTAGTTACCCAAGTAACGCCTGTTCGTAGTTTTCACCCTGTCTAACTTGGCTACGAGTTCCTTGTACTTGCCGACACAACAGCACGCAGTTTTAACTAACCTAAGTTTCCGTACGAGTACTTAACTTCGTTAAGAACAAATTCCTGACTTGCCAAGAATTTTAAAGTGTTCGTTGATTCGCTTTTTACTTTTTCTGAATTTTTATGTGCTTTTTTATTTTTAAAGGTCTCCCTAACTTTCTTAGGACAGTTGCCTCATATTTTCTAAATCGTTTGCGGATATGAAAATTAAGTATAATCTTCAGAAAACGACATAGCCGACACTTCTTAGCATTCAATAGATGATTTGAATAGAGTGTAAAACTGTGTAGTTGGCACCACCCAAAGTCGACGCAATAATAATAAGGCTTCACACTCATAGCCCCACAGTATGGTAGACATACACTGTGTCGTGGGTGCCTTGGACACACACAAAGACAGAATCACAAACAGCTCGACCGAGAACAGAACATTTCAAACTCATCATTCAAATTTCTGCTTCGCCGGGAATCGACCCTCCGATAGCAGTCCAGCGTGGTGAACATTACGCCACTGTCAACAAATGTTTTACTGGTTATGGTTTACTGCTTGCGACTTTTAAATCATTTCTTTGCTACGTTATATAAACCCGCAAAAGATTTTCCGATAATATTAATGAATTCGTTTCATAAAAATTCATGCTGTCACCGACATATGGTTCGTAAATACCTGTGAAATTGGCACGTATCTAAGGAATTTCATTTAAACTTTTCTATTTTCTTCATGCAACGGTTTATAAAAATAACAATTTGCTGCCCGCACTTTACGCTTGAGGCCTTCACCCTATATTCAATAACTATATCATCGTTTCATATAATGCTTATTTCAGCGTAATGCTATTAGTTGACTTAAATAGCTAAACTTTCATCATATTATATATTTGAAAGCGAATAAAGACACGTTAATTCAGTCTGACTTTACTTATTCATACATATTTATTTCTATACAAAGGTAATCAATAAATATAGCTAGGTATCTATTGAGAAAGCATTAATGTTCCATACAATTCGTAAAACCTTGCAGTTTGTACGAGTAGGTACATACTTAACAATGATAAGGTTGCACTAGTTAGGCATGATCGGGAATTGAGTAATGCGGTCGGTCATACTTACAAAAGTAAAAATTCAGCCGATAATAATTTTTAAATGCGATAGGTTTTATAAAATTATTTTGGAGTCGGTCCCCATTTAGAACGAAAGTTATAACATTTTACTAAGGGTCCTACTCCAAATATAGTTTTAAGAGCCATTACCATAAGCAAAAAGAAGTAGGTACTGAATTTTTTTATTTTTTACAGTTTGACATCGGTTCTATTTTTTTTAAATTAAAAACTTAATTAATTTCACTATTTTTAGTCATTTTAATTTAATAATTCTGTATTATTGTATGTACATATGTGTAAGCATACCTTTTATAATCATATTAATCTAATAGCCTGAAAGAATACTATTATCAGTCCATCTGTAAAAATTATATATTGAAAGAATTTGCTCTCAGCTTCTAACCGTTGAGGAGTTGTACCTTCAATCTGGTGATTATCACCTCAGGTTGCTAAGTATCAGCAATTAGCAGGTATAATATTATTATAAGGTATATTATGAATATTTGTATTATGTTAATTATAATTCCGTTAATCCGTAGATTATAGAATACGTTATGGAAAGCAAGTTGTTTGCGTAGTTCAATAAATCTATCTTTGAACTTTATACACTCGTTGTAGAATCTAATAACAAATAAGTTTATGACACGTTTTTTGGAAATTTATTAAGTGTAAGTTCTTGTTAAATTCGCCCGGGGTCCTGTAAATATGATTCCATAAAATGAACAATGTACCAAAAATATTATGTTCTACCTACGATGTTCACAAACACAAAGTATGGGATTTCTCGTATTTTATTAGCAGAAACCTATTCGTCCGTAAAGTTGTTTAGATAACATTTACAATTCGTAAGTTACACAGGAAGATCCCGTTCTTAGGCGGAACCCCTATAATCTTGACATATTATTATATTGGTAGGGTCGGGAATTTACAATTACTGATGCTTAACATATAGGCACTATTAATATTTTATAGCTATCGTTGAACGTAACCAGTAACATGGATTTTGGAGCTACTATAGAAGTTTATTCGTTACAGAATAGAAAGTGCTTTAGTTTTGAGCTGAAGAACTATTTCTGATCATGTTCAATGGTAGAATTGATGATATAAAAAAATATAAAAAATAATGAATTTAATTACAACTGAGCTCTTATTTTCACAACAACATTAGAGGTGTAGTCTCGCAGTATTAATTTATCTTATTGAACATTTTTATAACAGTTTAATAACTCGTTAAATTCAATACTTATTTTAAAATTAAATCCGACTACATCGTAAGATTACACCGGTATCATTTCTCCATTACTTGTTAATTTAAAAAATTAAGTGGTTTTTTTTAATCTTCATTATTCCCTAAGTTGAATTTTAAAAAATCAGTCATGGGCTTTGTCAATTTAATAAACAAATTAATTGCTGGTTTTAGTAAATTTGCATACCTCATTGATGTAATTTTGGCGGACTAATAAATGTATATGCTATGCGGAGGAATTATTCTCTTTTTTCTTTTTTCAACAACTCAACAACTAAATAGTTTAGTTCTCTAGACATCATTTAATAAAACATCTTTACAACAGGTATCTCACCTACTTAGTTTCATTGTAATCTTACGTTATTACACCTCTTTTACTTTCATTGCATTTTACTACCTACTTATACTCGTAAAATTAAACGATGCTCACAAAGCTCACTTCTTTAAGGTTTCATCGCCAATTACCTTTATAGCAAAGAAATATGCTAAGCATTTGCAGCGTTATAGATACGCGGTGTAGGTGTATCAAAGGAAAGCCAAGAACGCCGTACACAATAGTGATTACTATAATAAGTTTATTCTTAAGCTTCTTAATCTCTGCTATTCTTTAACTATTTTGTACAGTCCTTCTCACACTTAAGGTTTTTACTGTTAAACGAAATAGAAAATGGTTACTGTTTCATGTAGTGAAGCCGGTCTTAGACTACTAAATCAATAGATCAATAGAGATACTTTCAATGAACTGTCAATACGTGACATTCTCATATATTTGTCATGAAAAAATTATTTGTGGCGTAACAAATAATTTATAAACAATTGGCAATTTTTTATTGATTTTATACCATTTTATGGTATGCATTTTGATTTTTGAAGTGAAAACTTCTTTAGCGGCGTTGTGCACTTTTTTTGGGATAGGTAAAAAATGTTAAACTCGCGTCAGGAGACGTGGCCTGATCGAATATTCGTTAGACGGAGGGGTGACAGCTGATGACGGCTCGACTGTCTATACTTGTAAAATTCGTTTATATCAAGTATTTAAAATATGGACATTGAACAAAGTGCATCTATTGATGAAAAAAGTGACGAAGAAATAGTGAAAGAAAATGAGTGAGTACTTTATAAAAAAATCTAGATGAAAACCTACGGAAAATAGTAGATGAAAAATAATACTGATAATAAAAGCAATTCGTGCGAAATTATTCCCTGACCATTCCAAAATATCAATAATGCACAACGTTAATATTCAAGTTTTTACTTCTGCCGGCACTACCGGAGTGCAACCCGTTGTTGTTTTTTTGTGCATAGTGTCCAAGACCTTATTGTGGTGATCACCATTCTACGGATTAGCAACGTAATTACCTACATACAAACCCCAGCATAGACCCGATGTTCTGTTGAGGTTGTATTTAGTATGTACCCAGATGTCCATGGACCGAAGCGACCAATTATCACCATGTTGACTTTTGAATGAAATTAAATGTAATAAATAATTTTACAATAAATAAAATTGTTTGCTTTAAACTTTTAACGTAGTCTACTAACATAATATCTACAACATATTTAAAGTTATTATATTATATAATATTTTTAATGCATTAAGAATGTTCTTAGCTGATTATCCATTTTTGTCACCCATGCCACCTAGGCCCATGGGAGAGCTACATACCCGTTGTCTTTATTTAATGAATAAAATAATAACGTTTCACACTCATAGCCCCACAGTAGGGTAGATAATACCTTGCGGGGTGGGTACCGTTTAAACATAGAATGGGATGAAAACAAAATCCCAGGCCAAAACGAAACTCAATATTTCAATATTTTTTCACCGGGAATCGAACCCGGGACTCCCATTGGCAGTCCAGCATGAAAACCGTTGTGCCACTCGGGTCGTTATATTTAACTAATTTAAACTAAACATTATTATTTAACTGTATAAGTAGGTAAAGATGTATTAATATGTCTTCTAAAACTTTCCAAACAGCTCCTTACCGAGCCCGGCGTAGTGAATATTGCATGGGTCTTGACCTCTAAAGCTTAAGGACTTATGGTTCGCGTGGCTCAAAATAAAAGTGCGAGAATAAAAAACGATGCAAATGTATCAAATTTGGGTAAATAACCACAGCTAGAATTAGTGAGACTTTAAGCTTGCCATCTGGATCTTCTTGTCAAGCCTGGGTCAATAAATATATCTCAAAAAATAAGTATGAATCTCATTCTTTACATTTATGAGGATGACATATAAACTTGTAGGGTAAGACAAAATTCCATAGATAGAGTAAGAGTATGTATGCCATCCCTACTAATATTATAAATTCGAAAGTAACTCTGTCAGTCTGTCACTTTCCCGCTTAAACTACTGAACAAATTTTAATGAAATTTGGAACACAGATAGAGTGGACCTTGGGAAAGGACACAGATGATTTTTATACTAAGGGAACTTATAAAACGGGCCACGCAGGCGAAGCTGCAGGCGGAAGGCTAGTTTAAAATAAATACATTGTTACGTTTAAGGAGTTTTTGTTCCAGTACTCTTATCGGAACAGAAGACAATCGTTAAGTATAAAAGTGTGTATGACTATTTACAAAAGTCCAATAAAATAAAATTATAGTTATAATATTTAGTTTATTTTCCTGGATTAATTTAACCAGCCGATAAATAACACCAGTACATACCAGTATATTATGAATCAATTAAAAAAGACAAACGAGGATAGATACCATCTTTAAGCATCATTGCCTGTATCATCGAGCTTTACTCGCATCAAAACAATTGATTTTCTTGGTCTAATCTCAAAAAGGAACTTAAAAAAGAGAAAAATAAATCGAAATGGTGTGTCCGGACCGCTTGATTTCCCACCTGAGCTATTTATTGTAACATTATAGAAGTCTGTGAAATTTACCATAGTATTCGGTAACGGTATTAGAAAACTCGGATAAAATACGTTTTCTAAAAAGAAAATCTAGCTAGATCAATTTATCGCATCGGAAACCCCCGGCAAACTAAATTTTATAAAAATCGTGGGAGCCGTTTCCGAGATTCAAATTAAATATATACAAGAATTGCTCATTTAAAGGTATTACATTCCCAAAAATAATTGAAATTTCCCAAAAACAATTGCTTATTAAAGCGACACGTACACAATTTTTTCATCGTATTTGTTTAATTTGCTAATGTAGGTCAACACTGTAACAAACTCTGAACATCTAAGTTAATCAAATGAACTTCTAACACAAAAACATTTTCATGTATTACTTTGGTTTGTATAAAATGTGAGGAAACAAAATATTGGTTTAGACAAACTTAGAAAGCTGCCTATTGCATCTCTTTATACCAGGATTCACATTTTCCATATTATAATTCGATTTAAATTAAAAATATATTCTACGTGGACGTATTCCTTAACATGCGTCAAACATTTCACGAGGCTTAGAAAGCAAAGATAGAATATAATAACATGATAGTCACAAGCAATTTTCCACGAATGGGATCCAAGAATTTGTTTATATGTCAACGTTTCTATTACTTTGATT
Source organism: Pyrgus malvae (assembly GCA_911387765.1). Classification (NCBI taxonomy): domain Eukaryota; kingdom Metazoa; phylum Arthropoda; class Insecta; order Lepidoptera; family Hesperiidae; genus Pyrgus; species Pyrgus malvae. Next base: position 17,281,039 of record OU426951.1, on the reverse strand, counting down.
TTGATTTTAGAATAACTCACATCAAATTTAAAATAAATTAGTTAATATTAACCATTCATTCATTAATTTTCTATCATCTACATTGCAAATAAAATAGTAACAGTAGTAGCAAAATTAATATTTTTAAATACATGAAAGAGGCATGCTAAATGGTATGCAGACAATATTTTAAATAAGTCAACATTAACATTTATTAACGATTAATAAACAAATTAATAAAATAACATAAAAAGTAAAAATAAAATAAACGAAAATTACTAATAAATAATTTTGTCCGCAGCATGGGAAAAACCTGGGAATTTTTTTTCGCTGTCTTTTTTCCTCTCAGTGGACAAAATCCATCCTGGTAGGTGCAGCGAACCCCGTATGGTTCAAATAGAATAAGTTATTATAAAAAGCACAAGATTGGGTTTAAGCCTAATTAATTAAAACTGTAAAATAAACTACTTTAATGTTTCTTATTTACCCTTCTGTAATAGTCATTTAAAGAATTTAAGTTTAAATTAAGAATTTTATTAAAATAAGGGATAAATAGGAGTTCTAAATATTTTGTAAAACCTTTTTCACCCATATTTGTGCAAATAAAATATTTTCATTTCATTTCATCAAACAAACTTGTATTTGGCCTGAGGTCACATGAACTTGCGATGCATCTCCGAAGTCAATGGTCACCTAAAATGGTTATTACATAAACATTAGCTGGCACTTTCGACAAAATGTTATTTAGTGGCACTATAAATTTGCTTTAAGGTGTCGTTTAGGGTACTATCCATTAGAGTAGTTTATTTTCGACAGGCCTGAAATGTTGGGAAGACAATTGAAGGTCTATAAACAAAGATAAACGCTTCATTTTGAAGCTTGAGTAAAAGAAATAAGCCCCTGAAATTTTTCGAATATTAGGCGTTATAATTTTTTTGCGGCGTCTCTAAAATAGAATTCACTTATTTTAATGACTAAAATTGTATATTGTGTACCTAATATACTTATTCGCTAAATATATACCTATTCACTAAAATTAAGGTAGGTGTATTTAATACAATTAATATGATTTTTTATGTTTTCCAAGTTGAATGCAAACGAAAATAGTTTCAAAATCAGGCGTGATACTAAAATTTGTTTTAGTTCTTAGCTGCAGCGCTCATACTTCCAGACAATTGTCTCGTTCCGTGAAAAGTAAATACAGAAAATTTCTTTGATTTTTTACTAACATAACAATGGCATACTAGCTGAAAAACTTCGTGATGGAAATCACTGTGCCAATTGTAAAATCATACGCTAAGTTCCCGGAGACTTTACAAGTGTGACAATCGCCATGAATACAGTAGTACAAAGCACTGCGATGAATATGCTCTTCACTGTGTACGGATGCTTCGCTACAAAATGAGTGTGAAACAAGCATTTGTAACGAAAGCATGTCATTTATAGTCTGAGCAAACACGTCTGGAGGACGCTTTAATGTTCTATGGCTGATGATGCCGAGTACTAGTCTCCTTTTTGAACACTTTCGGAACACTCCTTTGTGAATTAAAAATGTTTAGGTCATAATATGCTCGACTGTACAAGTATTGACTTTAGATATACATAGTGTATATTACCTTTAGATAATATATAGTTTAGATAATATATAGTTTGTTTTTTCTTTTAAGTAAACATTGCAGTCTTTTTAAGTCTTATTGAATCGTGTTTTGTAAGCATAAGTGTGTTGAGCATGACACTACTAAACATACGAATATCTTCAACTTCCACGTTCATTGAGCTAAAAATAGGTGTGAAACTAAAAATAGGTTCATTTTGTTTGATAAAATCTGAGGTACAGTTAAAACAGTGTCAAGTATACAATTAAACAAGTTTAGGTAAGCGCTATGAGCACGGAACTACGAGTATAAAGGATGTATATGCATATACCAAAATAACATTTTTTATGTATACCTATACGTACATTATGTATGCTTTACCGTCAACGTACACTACACAACACGATGAATATGAAACAAGTATCGTTTCTAAAAAATAATAGCCACAGTGATTACTACGGATGTAATGGATATGAAATTTCGGATACGGATTGGTTACGGATGTAGGAATGATTATTATACTGGATACGGATATGAAATTATTTCGGATTATCCGTTAGTTTCAGATAATTTCGGTTACAAATATTTTTTTTTTTAAATTTCAAAAGTAAAGTACAAATAGCTAATAAAATGGTTTTATTTATATGTCACCATTTGGTAGGAATTACAATCAGTCTGTGAGTAATTATAACAGCTATTTAAAATAAAAATGATTATAAATATATATTGAGTGTTATCTAATCTACATAAAACGAAAATGTAATAACAAAATTATTACTTATACAATATTAATTAAAACAACTCGTCATAACGTGTCTCAATTAGGCTCCGCCCCTATCCGATATTATCTGAAACTTTTATTTCGGATTCGGTTACGGTTACGGATATTTTTTTATATCGGATATCCGATAGTTTCGGTTACGGTTACGGATCTCCTTAACATCCCTGGTGATTACAGTGTCAGATGTACAATCAAATTCAATGTTTACGGAGATTCATCAACACGTGAGAGATACACGCGCTGTGAGCACGACATTACAAACCCAACAATATATGCTTTGCTTTTTACCCTACACTACATAACAAACAAAAAGTCCTAGCTACAGTAATAGCTGTATCATGTACACAGCCAAATGTAATGTTTTCGGAGACTCTACAACACATGACACATATGAGCAGTGTGAGCCTGGTACTACAAATTGTGCGATATTTTGTGCATTTCTTTTCACCATTTACCTACTACTATGCTACGGTACACAAATAAAATAATACAAAAAAAAGGTTTTTGGAAATCGTTTTTAGATCAGACTTGCGGCCGCCCGCGACTTCATCCGTGTGGACTTTACTTTTAGAACTTCTCCAAAATAAAATTAGTCTAAGTGACTCCTTATTATATTAGCTACCTGCCAGTGTAAGTCCCGTCCAAATCGGTCCAGCCGTTACAGAGATTAGCCGGAACAAACAGACAGACAAATAGACAGACAAACATAAATTGTAAAAAATGTTATTTTGGTATATGTACCGTATATAACTTCATATGCATGTAGTAAAAAGCAGTTATTTGAATATTACAAACAGAAACTTCAATTTTATTTATTGTATAGATTAGAGAATAAGCCTTCAAAAAATCCTATCTAGGTATAGTGATTAAGGGATTATACAGAGTTACGTATATAAGGTCCCGGTAAGTCCACAACACGCTACAGGTACAAGGGTTGTGAGCACGTATGCTTAGCTTTTAAATGTCCAGGTACAGTGCACAACAGAGCAAGTGTGAAATTAGCTGTCATAGTGAGAGCATATCGTCTGTAGACTGAAGGCCAGTCCGTCTGAATCTACGGCAATTTTGTAGTAGTCCCAAACAACCAAAACATTTTTACGTTAGAACTTGACAATAAAACACCTATCATAATCCCAATGAAATGAACTTTTAACTTTTAAGAATTAAATCCTACTATTAGCAGTAAAACTATATAATAACTATAAACACAAACACACACACACACGTGTACACATATATGTGTGTGTGTTTTGGCTCTTAGAGCACTCAAATGTAATCTGTGATAAGAATGATGAAACACGGTGAAACACAAAATGTTTCTTTCAAACAGCTTTAAACTAAACTACTATTTTGTTGGTAGTAGAACTATTATCGTTCGCCCGGGGAAGTACCTCCGCTGCACCCACTTCTGCCGTGAACCAATTCTATTGTGTTTCGGTGGAAAGGTGCAGTTGCCGGCCACACTTACGTGAGGCGACCACCAGCCTCCGGAGTAGTAGCGCAACTGCATACGACCTCAGACAAGACTTACATATGCTTGCTTGAGATTGTATATAGATGTCCATGGGCCGCAGCGACCACTTAACACCACGTGGCCTGCATGTTCGTCTGCTAGTCCATTCAAATAAAAAAAAATACTGAATCCGGGAAAATAGCTGTCACCTTAACTTCGCGCACAATTAGTCGGTAACGAGAAAGCACAGCAGTTTTAATGGCGTTTTAACAAACGATGTGAGTCTCAGTAGTTACTCGTATCTGAGTGTTTGCCTTTGATGTCAGTGACTTTGATGTAAGAGTGACTACTTTTTGATAGTCTTGAGCCAACTGCAAACTTTTCTAAATAAGCTCGTACATAGCTTAAGTATTTTGCTCTACTTGACACATTTTGGAATTAATTAAGCTTGTTATGGAGTTAGCAATCTGTCCTTGCATAAATTAATATAACTAAGATTAACGAAAATTATCAACAATCTTAAGAAAATTTAACCATGTATTACATTAAAAATTTAACATACTTTTCTTTGGTTCTTTCGCATGTAAACATGATGTGTGATGTAAATGATACCATGATCAAACATTATTATAACTCCTTATAATGTTCACGGTGAAACACGAAATGTTTCTTTCAAACTGCTCTAAACTAAACTACTGAATCCGGGAAAATGTCACCTGAACTTCGCGCACAATAAGTCGGTAACGAGAAAGCCCAGGAGTTTTAATGGCGTTCTAACACACGATGTGTGTCTCAGTAGTTACTCGTAACAGAGAGTGTTCAGGTCTTTGACGTCATTATGAAGAACGAACTTTACTGACAAACAGATTTTTGACAAAAAAAAAATTTTAAGGCAAGCGTCTGCCTACCTTTCACTATAAATAGATATAACTTTCTTGTCGGTCACACACAGTTGCGGTACTATTTCGTATATTTGTACTAAAATTAGCTCGACATGTGGACAGGCAAACATCCACTACTACTCCTAAGAGTACTTGTAGCAGCATGCTTATCACTGGTACATTCCTTGAAAACGTAACATTTTCAAAAAGTTCTTTGTACCTAAATATTTGCTGAACATTTGTATTCTACAGTCTGCTATTATATTAGCTTTACACACCAGTGCTCCGTGGTTCTGCTTACTTCAGAATGCATCCGTACAGCGAATTGGAACAATTTAATTATATTGTGGCCAAAGTACGCAGAAACTTTATATAAATATGTATAAAGCCTAACTTCATTTTGTATGTGTTCTGGTATATAATATAAAATTTAAAAAATATTATACCATTTACCATTAGATGATAAATATTGTCAGTAAATTTTTATGGTCCATAATTAAATAATAATCGTCATCACTAACATTAACCGCGAAATTTATTCTGGATTCTGGGCAAAGGTCTCAATTTAATTTAAATGTACACTTCACACACAATAATTACTATTTAGAAACATAATATACGTATGCCCTACATTGACATAATGATAGATTTAACTTGTTTTTTACCGACTTCCAAAAGAAGGAGGTACTGTATTCGGCTGTATGTATTTTTTTTTACATATGTTCACCGATTACTCCGCCGTTTGTGGACCGATTTTCAAAATTCTTTTTTTGTTCGTATGCTTATACTCCCGAGGTGGTCCCATTGTCACCAAATCAGGATCTGGGATCCCAGGGAAATCGAGGGGAACTCTCAAATTTTATAGGCACACACATTGATTTTCTTATAGTTTCTGAAGCATAAGAGATATTTACGCATAGAAATCATCATCTCATGTTGCTGAGCTGATGATGGAAGGTACTGCGACAGTGAGGAGTTGAGAGCAAATTCTTTCAATAAATAGTTTTTTATTCGAAATCTTACATTCCCGAGATGGTCCAACTGTCACCAAGTCAAAGTCTGATGAGGGGATCCCAGAGAAATCGAAGGGAACATTCAAATTTTATAGCACAACAAATGATTTTCATATTTTTACAAAGCAAAACAGACATTTGTGTATAATTATCGTCATATCATGTTGCTGAACTGAAGATGGAAGGTACTACGACGGTTAGGAGTTGAGAGTAAATTCTTTCAATAAATGGTTTTTTGTTCGAAATCTTACATTCCTGAGGTGGTCCAACTGTCACCATGTCAAAATCTGATGATGTGATATTAGGGAAATCGAGGGAAACACTGAAACTTAATAGGCACACACATGCTTTTAGTCATATTTTTAACATAATACAAATATTTATGTCTGGTAATTATCACCTGCTGTTGCTTAACTGATGATTGAAGGTACAACTCCTCAACGTTTAGGAGCTGAGAGCAAATTTTTTCTTTAATTTATACGTTCAGGTGGACTGATAGTATGTCTTTCAGACTTTTAGATGGCTATTAGATAAACATGATTATAAAAGGTAAATCTGTTTAAAGTTTAGAAGTTAAGTGAAAATTTTTCCAATTATGCTAATACATACAGAATTATTAAAAAGAGTGAAATAAATTAAGTTTTTAACAAAAAAATAGAACCGACTTCAAACGGTAAAAAATAAAATTGTTCAGTACCTACTTCTTCTTGCTTATGGTAATGACTCTTAAAACTATTTTTGAAGTCGGGCCCTTAGTGAAATGTCCTGTCTTAGTAAATATAGTGTACCTTTCTTTCTGAATGGGCACCGACTCCAATATAGTTTTAACAGTCATTACCATAAGCAAGAAGAAGTAGGTACTGTCCCACTGTCTGTACTGTCGGTGCCAATTTAGAACGAATGGTACGACATTTACTAAGGGCCCGACTCCAGAAATAGTTTTAAGAGTCATTACCATAAGCAAGAAGAAGTAGGTACTGAACAATTTTATTTTTTACCGTTTGAAGTCGGTTCTATTTTTTAACTTTCGCAATCGAAAATACTACCGTACAGAAAAATGTTAGTACCTTTTTGATTTTTAGATTTTATTTTTGTCAATAATTTTACTCTTTACAGAATAAAAAGTGCCTGAGGAGTCACTTTTTCTCATTAAAAAGGCAATCATACAATCTTAGGTATGTTTTAAGAAAATTTATTCAATATTTAAAGAATATAAGATTTCCTCACCGACGTTATTTGAACTTCTGAGAAATGAAAGAGGAAGAAATAAGGAGATTAAAATGAACAAGCAGGCAGCTTCTCTTTGAGGATAAAGATGTTTTTAATATCTGTGCAAATTACCGTAAAGTAGCGTAAACCAAATTCTTGTACATTTATTAACAAAATGTTAGTAGTCAGTAACTGATAAAGTTATACTTCGTTAGCAAAACAAAAGAGTTCACTGCTAGCCTACGAGCTATTATTGAAATAATGGGTAAAGAAAATGAGTTTTGCAACTATTGCGGAGGAAGCTTTTTGATAAAGGATATGTTTATAGGTACTTAAATCTTATGAAGTTCATGTTTAAGTTGAATGTATTGAAAGTACCATGAATGATCTCGATACAAGATATGTTTCTGTTGATTTATTTTAAAAAACACTTTATTTCAATATTTTAACCCATAAACTACTGTTACTATAAATTTCGCATAAAAATAAAATAATAAGTAGTATTTGGGTTCTAAAAGCCTAAAAGCGTAACAAATAAACAAACAAGCTGAATTTCTCTTATATAAAAATTTAATACCAAGATCTCCATTAAGACAGCTTTGATAACCGTCCAGGAATACACCAAATTTATATGCTTTTCATTTTACTCACCAGCACATGGAAAATGAGTGCACTGGCGTGTACACAACCTTACCGAGGGCGGTTTGGGGCATCTAATACATAATTCAACCGCAGAGACGCCTGTCAGATATGGCCGACTACTCCGAATTGGAAGGTTTCGCTCAGCTTTAAGTATATTTACGCATTAGTCACTCTGCTAACTTTGATGTCTTAAGTAACGAAATATATTTAAGAGTAAGACTGCTTACATTTTTTTAATTATTCCGTTAATTTGATGCCGCAATTTTCTTTTTGTAATAACATAACTAATTGGTAACATATAAAAATAAAGGAGGATCAAAATCATTAGCGGTGCTCATTCATAGGTATACTGCCAAAACTAAATGAAGTAAAGGATAATGTAATAAGTTAAATTATATTAACTTGCTTTTATTAGCTTCACCTGTATGTTTGTGAGCTTGTTTGTAACTCTCCTTAGGACTCGATTTTGACCCACTTGCAACGTACATATTTAATTCAAATTTTGGACACTTATCAAGAACATGAACTTGAAAAAAATTAAAAATAAATCGAGCTAATAGTGTAAAATAAATATATGTCGTGGATCATTATATCGTGGAATATTATTATCTCTCATAATGGTCAAATAAGTAACAAAGTTTGCAAAGTGGGTAAACGGAAAAGCTGACGTCAATCAGTTGTTATAGTTCAGTAATCGTGGGATGTGAACGGAGTCGTTTTGAAGGAGTCGTGCGGAGCGATCAGTCTTATTTTATTCGAGACACCAAGCATTCCAACCTATAATACCCTACTGTCGGTTTGTTTAGTGCGTGAATAATAATTTCGTAATTTAAAGTGAAGTGATAAAAGTGTACGCTATAGCTATAGCTAGCAGTAAATGAAGACGACGGCACCGCTCAGCCATCCTCTACGCCGTCATATAGTTTAAAAAACTATAAAACAAATTTTCGGACCCTATCAAACTAAAAAAGTGAAAAATAATAATAATAAAATGATTATTTTTCACTCATTTAGTATTATGTGCTTCTAAAGCGTGTTTTTAAGTTTTTGTGCCGTGCGGTGACTCCTGCGTTATTTAGTACAGTTTCATAGTCTTAAACCCTTTTTGATAAATGAACTATACAAAACAAAAAGATTTTTTGCTTCAATAGTTTTACATAGACATCTATATAAATTAATATAATACTCGTATGTTGACAAAATCTCGAGTGGTGCGGACGGTTAAGGAACCTCGTACATAATTCAAAAGACGCCGGTCCCCATGACACTCATCACATATGGTTCAAAGATAAGATTTTCTGCCTTTCACTTAATTCTGACATGCTTATGCAAACGTGAAACGTCATCAAATACAGGAATTCTTTATACGCATCGCAAAAACAAACTAAATTTATAAATTTGCAGAAGGAGGAGGATTTTGATAGATTTTTTTTTAAAGGAATGCACGAAAAAATGTCAGTATATATAAAATAGCTATTGTACAAAAGTCCCAGTCCGTTATTAAAAGATTTAAACATTAGCTTTGACTGTCAAAAAGACTCGGCGATTTGGAGAATCGTGCAAAAAGATTTTAAAAAAGGTAATTTTGTAAGAATACCGTGGTTCCTTCTCGAACTCTTGGGAGTGATAAGGACGACTATAATTCACGTGCCTTAACTCAGGTAAAATTTTTCGAACTCAAACTTGGGCTTTCACTGTATATTTCACAAACTGAATGGAGAGGACTTTAACTATACTTCTATATTATTTTAAGGTTCTTAAGCATTAATTTTAATCAGGTTTTCGTAGACAGTGTTGCTAAGGTAGAGTCAAGGGATATTAAGTCCAGAAAGAACACGCATAAAAGCGTTTGTGAGGAGAAGAAATAAACCACATAAAATTTCGTCCCAAGATTAATTATTCGTACTACCTAATTCATATTTCTGATTTCAAGAAAAATATAAAAATATACTATTTTTTATCACATTTCTAAATTCGTTTCAGCCACTTAATACATTATTCAGTCTCACGAGCCTGGCAGATAGAGGACAACCAGACATTACAATTTTGCGAGTAACCTAAATATTAATATTACTGTAACTTCAAATGATACATAATGTAGGTACAACGGTTCTTATTCCACATAAAGTAATTTATTATACCTACGTCACATTTCTTAGCGTTCAGCGAAGATCGCTACTCTCTGTTATAAAAGAAAATTACCTAAGCAAAGAACCGAAACTTATGAAAGGTAGACAAATATATTAGGAATACCTAAAGGTGTTATGTTTATAATTGATTTTATAAGGCTCTGCGGCAAACGGACATGTGAAGTCTATAACTACGATATCTATCTAAATCGATCCTAATACAGATATTGACTTCTGTCTTCAATTTAAAAACACATTCAATGTAATTGTAATGAAAAGATGTAGTGTTCTAATGACATTTTAATACCATCATTCAACGCAAAAAATACTAGACTCGTCTATTCGCGCCTATGCGCGCTTTCAAACAACGATGGTCTGAAGCCACTGTTACAGCTTATTTTTAAGCACAGGAAATTTCTCAATTTTCCACATGGCTAATTTTATTTAAATGGAGTAGTAGACTAACACGCACACAGACAACGCGGAGTAGTAGACACACACACACATACACACACATACACACGCAGTCAGACACACACACACACACACACACACACACACACACACACACACATTATAAATGGTGATAAAAAATAAATTTAACTTAAATTATTATCATTATAACATTTGGAAATGTAAAAAATATTGGTTGGCTGTAAAGTCCGTTTACGGACTATAGTTTAACGTGCCAACGTCATAAACAATAAAACAGGTCACATGTAAGTTGTATGTTGCAAGATATATACGGCGCAAGCCGAACGCTCAAGCCGATCGAGCTTTTCGCTCGCTCGTGCAGCGCTCTCGCTCCGATCGTAACGTCACAATCAGCGTAAAATCACAATGTGTCATCCTTTTCCGTGCGTGCAGCCGGCATAAATCTATTTATTAGACGTTGTCACGTCAAAGGAATTAATTTTCTAACTCCATTAAAAATTTAAAATCGCTCTAGAATGAAGAGTAGGTATTGCAAATTTAGTGTAATCCTACTAATATTATAAATGCGAAAGTAAGTTTGTTTGTTACTCTTTCACGCAAAAACTACTCAACCGATCATCATGAAACTTTGTAAATATATTCTTGGAGGTATCAGAAGTAAAATAGGATAATTTAAAAAATAACGTGGGTGAAACCGCGGGGCACAGCTAGTTGTAAAATAAACATCCCATTGAGCCATCTCGTTTCGAAATGCAAGGGCCATTTATTTGCCAGGATCCCTAGAATCGTAATAGACTACGATTTTTCACGTTCTCGCCCATCAATTAGAATCACAATACCCCGCTTAAACAATAGTAATCACCAGTCTTTGTTCTAACTAGTGCCAAGGAATATAAAGCTCTAATTTTCGGGTCCTAACAAATTAGATAAATTCTTGGCTATCGCAGTCATAAAAAACTAATTGGCCATTTTCGCGTCCCACTGTTGGGCACGAGTCTTCCCCCCATTATTATATTTTACTTTTTATAGCATATACCTAATATATGCTATAATATATGTTGAAACCACCCGCGTGGCGTAATGGTTACCATGCCGGACTGGAAACCGAGGGGTTCTGGGTTCGATTCCCGGCGAAACAGAAATTTTAATGATGAGTTTAAATTTTTGTTCTCGGTCTGGGTGTCTGTGTTTCTGTCTTTGTATGTGTCCATGGTACCCACGGTACAGGGTTACTCAGTACTCTATTTAAACTTTACTTTTGAACCACCACCTCCTTCCATGACGTCTTTGGAGTGATTGTCTAATGATAACGACTTAAAATGTTTGTACAATTTCTACAGTAAATGGATACATTATATCAAACGGTTTTTGAGACAGTGGTGGCATCAGACTTTGTCTTGTCATACTTGAATGTATAAAAATACTTAAAACAGATCCCAGCTTCACATACTTAAAAATATAACAATAAACAAAAAATAAATCGAGCAAATCCAATACTTATTGTATTGCCAAGCCATCTCCCGAATTAATTACTTCATTCAACAATAAATATTTTCACTGAAATCTACCTTCTTTTGGCATCTGAGGCACCGCCTGAGAGAGACAGCGAGCTAGTTATTTGACACTCGTATCGCACTAAAATCCACCAATAAGCGCGCATGGCCCGGTGGCTAGCATAGAACGCATTCGAACGTAGCTAAGCTAAACGGGCGCGGTCGGATGAGAGATGGGTGAACGCTAGTGGCAAAAAAACACATGCACATTTCATGCTTCAGAGGACAGACACGTTATACCGTCGTTACCGCTTGTTGTCGATAGATAACAGTCGTGGTTTGTAGGTCACGAACAATTCTGAGTCGCACCTTCTCGTAGAAGTTACAACGTCACGTGTCTAAATAAGTACACTCCAAGAATTCCACGGGATACTGAAAGGTCGTGACATGCCTTGAAATGTGTCCGTTGTACTCTTAAGGCGCTCTTTGTATTGTGCTTGTACTTTACCTTGTTTGTTCGAGGCTAAATCATGGCTTCAGGTAGGTATATTGTTCAGTGATTGAATTACGTGAAAATAACATTTGCGGCGTTAGAATTTTCTCGTTGTATTTCTTTCATTTTATTCCTTAGATAAAATATAATAGAGCAAGTGAACCAATTCGTTCTTGTCCAGTCACTTCACTGGACTACGAAGGACTATGAAGTTATTTCTTCTCAATAGGTATCAATAATAAGATTGCTGGAAAATTTATAAATTAATCAATTATTTTGAAAAATTTAATAAATTATGCCTGGTTATTTTTCCGTGAGCGCAACGGAATATTTTTGCGTAATAAAATTAATGCTTCTTGGAAGTAATCAATACCTACATAAGATTCGGCTATGTAATTTTATGAGGTTATAAAGAAGCTGATCGTTTTTCCATCGGACGTAATGTCAGCACTTATATAAACCTAATTTTTGCATCGTTAAGTTTAATGTAGGCAGTTTTGGTGACGTCTTCTGAAGATATTAGTAATGCGTAATATAATTAAAAATGTATTGTTCTAGTTTAATGTGATTACATTAGTTTGTCTGCAAACCTTTTTTGCGTCCCACTGCTGGGCATGGATCTTTCCCCATTATTGGGGAGGCCTGGAACTTACTTCATCAGGCTGCTCCAATTTGGGTAGATGGGGATCTAAGAATAATTACGTAACGGGACCAAAGGCATGACGAGCCTTCCAAATCACGGAAACGCGCATGAAATTTATTGGCACTAGAGGTCACCCATCTCGCACTCAACTGCGCCCGTTTAGCTTAGTTGCATAGATCGCTTGCGTTCTACGCTAACAGCCCGGCCATGTGTGCTTCAATTACATTAGTTAACCAGTTAAGAATTTATTAGTGTTTATAATTTAAAATAAGAAATAAAACGGATAGAGCTCCAACTTTTCTTAAGACTAGAATGACACAGAATAATGGCTGGCAGTGGCTTAAATAGAGACGACTACTTCATGATTGGCTTGGCTTGTCTAAAACGAGACGTCAGTATGGTATGGCGGCTTGATTAAGATCGGCTAGGTAGCTGACACATTGTTACATGACAATGTTTCCGAATTGTTGATTAAAAATATGTCCTACTGCCTATACATGTGATTTTTATCAACGTAAGAAGAAACTTTTAGGAGATAATTTGAGTAACTCTCTGTTTCCTTTTTGGCATTAATAGTTGTATATATATATGTATCCTTTATATGTATGTATTATGTATGTATGTATGTAACTATTTATTTCTTTTCATTATTTTTATACCAGTAACTTTTAATTACACATTTTCCTGCCTACCGTAAGTTCTCACCATCACCCAGGATCGACTGGCAGAGAATGTCATTAGGCATTAAGTCTTACCCTGTAACCCTTATTTAAGGGTGATACAAATAAATAAATTAATAAATGGCTGCAACCCTTTTTGCGTCCCACTGCTGGGCACGGGTCTCTCCCCATTATTGGGGAGGCCTGGAGCTTACTCCACCACGCTGCTCCAATGCGGGTTGGTGGAGAAATTAATAAATAATTTAACAGATTGACGTTCGCTACGATCGAATTTAGTGACAGGGTCGGATTAAAAAGGTCTACGGGCTCTCGCAAGTTTGTATAACAGTCTGTTCAGTTCACTTATGTTGTTTATTCAAAATACAATAACCAGTTCGTAATAAATCATAGAAGCAAGTGCAATTTTCTTAAGAAGTCTCCCAAAAGGCAAATGCGACTCTAATTACAAGAACACCGTCTTTAATATTTAAGCTACTTCCAAACTTTGAAAATTTGCAGGAAAGTAGAGCAAAGCGAGTAAAAGAAAATAAATGCTTCAGAAAGAAAACACCTGTTATTAAGAAATAACATTTTGAGTTTCACCATATTAAGAAATAACATTTTGAGTTTCAATTGGGACCCGAGAAATAAACGGAGAATAATAATAATTATACACTTCATGCCAATGAAAACACGGGGCACAGCCAGTTTTATAATAATATAATGTTATATTTCATAAAATATTAAGTAATATTACAAAAGACACTAAAAATATATGATGTTTTACGTTAAAATAACATAGTTCAGAAGAATCTTCCAATCTAAATACTTTTATATATACTATTTTGATTCTGCTATATTTCGCCTTGATCATGACACGAATATTCGTATTATCTGTTCGAATTTAAACATTAAGAAAGTTTCAATAGTAGAAGTATTATAGCGTGTGAGCAAAAGCATACAAATATGGCATTATCATATAAAACAAAAGGCTGGGGAGTCAACCCACCCATATAGTCTCAAGATAATACCTCCCGTTTGGTTGTTAAGTCATTATAGGCAAGAAGTCATTATAGGATCCGAACTAATGAGTTTAAGATATCATTTTATCCCAGATAAGACATATTAAATTTACGATCCTAAAACGAAATATTTTTTACTTCTCCTACAACAGGCAATATACGACTGGCGTAGAATGCAAGCGATCTTTGCAGTCAAGCGAAACGGTCGCGGTCGAGTGTAAGATGGGTAACAGGTAGTGAAAAAATTTCATGCGCGTTTCAGCTATTCAATCTGAACGGTTCGATAAGCTATCGATCCCGGTTGTTATCGATAGATAGCAGTCCTCAAACCTGGTCAGAGGCCATAATCTGGGTTTGAAAACATCCGACAGCGGTTTGGAGCAGCTCGGTAGAGTAAGCTCCATACTTCCCTACTAATATTGAGAGGAGACCCGTGCCCAGCCAGGAAAAATACGCTTTAAAGCTCTATATTTGGAAATTGCCGAGAATCCGACATTCTACTTATTGAATGTTTTTATCCACGGCGGGTCAGTTGCCGGCTTCGAGTCGATTAACTTTTTCTATTGTTTCCTGGTTGCGCAATATGTGCGATAGAATATATATTTAATATTTCAGAATTATGATAACATTCATAACTTAGAAGGAGGCCATATTGAAAACGTGTCTAAATGTTGACGTATAAAGGTCACTGCAGCCGAATCCCACTTTCACAAAGAGTTCAAGTCAGATTGGATTGGAACTATGTAATATTATTATGTACTCGTATGTACGTAGGTCTAGCTAGGCTCTTAAATTTCACGTGCGTTAGATAGAATCATTACATCAAACATACCTGAAAACGTGTTATTGTGCTTTACGCCTGTTTCATTCCGAATTTAAAATTATTTCCAATACCGCTGAAATACGTATCTATCATTTCCATCAAGGAAAATAAAATCATGAGTTAGCGGATGAAACATTAAAAGTTTACTTGTTCATGCTGTCTTTGATATCGTATTTACACTCTTGGGTATACATTTTCCAAAAGTGTTTAAACTTGTTGTATCGCTAAACTACAAGCTGAATTAACTGGTTTACCTGGTTTAAAAAATCGAAGCAAATATCCAAAAAAATATTTTAAATCTTTAGCTGGCCCTTACTACCAAAAGTACCAATCACTGCTATAATTTCACTGCTTATACTGCTGCACAAGTCAGTCAAGACATGTTGTATTGAATGTATATATGTCGCAGTCAACTGGTTAAATCTGCTGTTCAATTGAATGACTAGCGCGTTCATTGAATGGCAGCATTCAATTGAATCACTAGGCAGAACGTTGATAAAACAAGCGTCACTCAACGTCCAACTAGATCGCGGATTGAAACATAGCTCTTTGAACAGCGCGGACATAAAATCAGTCAGGTGATTAAAATTTAGTTTAGTTGGATATGACAACGAATATGCAATGAGATTCGTGTTCATCTTATATGATATATCCATTATATATCTCTATTATCTACTCAATTTAGATAAAGTGATAATTGACAATGAATTAATCACATTAACTAGCAATCATATATAATATATTCCAAGGCTTGGATAATGTAATGAAACAAGTGGCTCTGTGACATCTCCGGCGCTGCGGGAGGACCATTCCCTCCGCCCCAGCGTAAGAAAGCGCAGGCATCAAGAGAGCCGTAGCGGCTGAGGCTGGTCGCCGAAGGCGACCAAAAAGCCGAAGCTACGGCGGGCGGGGAGTGTTCTCCCTCCGCGCCTCCGGCTTTTTATACACACTCTAGGGGTAGTACAGACAAGACCACGTGGATAGAGGGGTGCTCTGATTCGGTTTGGGTATTTTTCGAATATAAATATATTATATAGTGAAAATGAAGCACAATGAACCCCAATGAATCCCATTCAACGACTTCGCTAAATGACGTTCAGTCAAGACGTTGAACGTTACATTCAACGACTTGACGAGTTGTCCTTTAGCGATTCTATTGAATACCGTCATTCAATGAACGCGCTAGTCATTCAATTGAACAGCAAATTTAACCAGTTGACTGCGACATATAGATCTTCTCGGTACAGTTATTTACATCGTATGAGAAAGTCCGATAAAAAATATTTTTACATTATCATCCCTACTATGTTCTTTTACAATCAGCCAGCTTCCGCAATATTTCACTAGCTTTCGATAAAGAAGTCGTTCCTTTCCACCCATGATAAGTTTTAGGCCTTGAAGCTTCGATTTCTCTCAGCTATTGATTTTATCCTTTCGAAACTCTGGACTGATTTATGGGCGCTCTTACTTTCCTTGTCGTCTGAAATGGTTCAAAGTGACGATAAATGTGGCTATAGAAATATAACGACATATAAAACGTTGTTCCGGTAGTATGAAAATGTTTTTATGTTGTATTTATTTTTCTGATTTCCGCTTTGGTTCTACTTTAGCTAAAAGATGTGAGGGCAACAAACTTTAAGTACCTATATAGTAAATAGGAATCAGTCGGTTTATCTGCACCTCCAGGATACGAAACAGATTTTCTTATACTTACATCGAAAGCATTCAATAAATGAACTGTACAATTATGATCCGAAGCCTAATTAATTTGATTATTTTGTGTTTTTAAAATTACTTCATATAAAACAACTGTATGAAACGTAAATTAGACCCCCTAGTTCCATATCCATTTACTGCCAGGCTGCTCTAACTACTTTATACTACTCTACTTTTAGCATCGGCAATCAGCGATGGTCGCAGACACACGAGAGCAGGGATGCCGATCGCGACGATTTGGCGTCTGCGAAACAAGCTGATGTTGTACTAGATTACTTACTTGTGTGGCTTGCCTACTATGCCCGCCCCACACGTAACGAGAAATCGTTTCGATCGTGTGGATGGTGAATCGTTGCAATTAATCGTTCGTCGGCGGCAGTACCAAATTTCATGAGATAAATCGTTCGTAGACGGTCGTGATCGCTCACAATTCGGCAGTTCGTCTTAGACCCGCTTGTGTTCGGACGTGCGTATCACGCATGCAGTAATATGTCTGTTCCTCTACTTATTTTTTCTTTAAGCACATAATTAGGCCCAACAACGCGAGTGCATTATCATCATGTTCCATCTTGGATAGTGTCATACCACGTAAATAATAAGTACAAGTTGTAGCTGTATAGTTAGTAATTAATTAATACTAACATATACTTATTTTATTCTTTTTATTTTTAAGCATAAACATCACGTGTCAAACCATAACCAAGACATTGTTCCATTGACAACCAGTCTATACCACAGATTACCACAGATAGCATGTTCATTGTGTGAACTTATGCGAAAAACTGACGACTGACGCAGATATCGGTGGCGTGTGGAGGCACTAGAGCGTTCGATTTATCTGTTTAGTCAAAAATCGAATGATTTCTCGTTAAATTCGTGTGGGGCGGGTATTAGGAATATCTTTGTGATTTACAATCATTAGCAGGTTTAATTATGTAAAAATATCTATAAAAATATTTATAAAGTTAGCTTGAAATCTGTCGATTATACTCCAATGCTAGTGTAAACACAGGACACAATCTTAAAATTGAGACGCATTTAGGCCACAATCCACCATACTAGAAAACTTCATATTAGTACATGTACCTTTAAAAAAGTTTTATAACCTTCAAGCATACACGGTAAAGGAAAAAAAACTCGTGAAATATTGCAATATTTCCTTCGCCGTGAAGTAAGTGTAAAATTCTCTTAGTCACATGCTCGCCCCGGTTCTTGAAATTGGGCCCCTGCCTTAGATTCTGGTCTTACAGAAGATGCCTTCATCTTCGAGTAGAAAATATGCCGAAAGGTCATAAAGTATATAAAGGAACAAAAACGGTAGGTACCAGCCAAACATTGCATAACTTTTTACGTTTCTCACGCTTTAATATACATCAAGATCCGCATTACCTAATATTCTATACAAAAGTGTCCACAACGGAAAAATCCCATGGATAAAGGGAGTGACAACGAAATATAGGGCAAGGGAGTAAAACAGATTACAATATCAAGCCAGAAACCGCTATTAAGGACAATCTAGTTTATCGTCCGTGAAGTACTTTTGTTGGGGAGGACTATGTAGAACCTTCATATAAAAATAATAATAAACTCAAACATTGGGGCTATGATAACAACGTAAGGGCTACACGAGATAATTAAACTTTCCCAATATGTTAGCACTCGCGAGTGAATAGCCACTCCGAAAATTGCCTAGAGTTTTTTCCGTCACGCTGCTATAAAATGGATTGATGGAGATATTATATGGACAAGTGGTTAAACTGTCGTCGGGTTATAGCAAACCTCACATGAAGCCTCTGGCAAGATTTAATATGTTACTTGTTAATTTTAATGTGCAATTGCTATGATGTATGATACGATAACAGTGCAATGGGAACCGATGACTACCTTGCACCGCAAACCATGGAGAAGATCATGATATTTACTGTCTGTTTTGTTTTGTTGTCAACTGTTTTGCTTTACTGTGTTATACGTCAACTGCTGGGGCAAGCGCACTATATATGACTTCATAGATCTACATAGAAAAAAATCAATGAACTTAAGCGATATATTTATTTGTTATTTATTGTTTAAAATAATAAATATTTTCACTTCTTCTTAGCGAGATTTTAAAATAAAAGCATCAATCACAAAAAGCGCAAGCGATACAAGGCAATTCCGATTTCCTTTCCAAGAAATATCTTTAGCAAAAACGGTTACCGTTAACCGGAAGCAATTTAATGCCTACGGAGCTAGATTTTCAATTTCATTGCACCAATAAATTGGGTGAATTTTTATATAGTACCTAAACTTTTAATTTTTTGGTTAAATTCCAATACAGTTAAAATTTCACCTAAAACTGAATTGATATATGAAAACTGATATAGGGTGCTTGATAAAATATATTGAAAGTTCTATTCTTGTGACTGATTTGATATTATTTATATACTAGTGATCCGGCCCGGCTTCCCTCGGATGATATGAATTCATATGATTGATTATACTTAGTACAACGTTAGTATCCGTTTTATCTATTCCACGGAAACATTAACTTTTTCTGGGATATAAAGTAGCGATAATCCATACTCTATCTATCTCTGTTTTTTCGAGATTGAGCAACAAACATTCATCCAAACATCCAAACTTCCACATTTGTACTTTTAGTCTTAGAATAATTACAATTACATTATAGAAACCAATTTCGCGCGCCCAAATTGAAGCATGTTGATTGGTGCCATTAATGGCACCAAACGCCGGGCCGCTCCGTAAGACTTAAGGTTAAATTTTATCATAACACTTTTTAAAAACAAAAGAAATCTAATAAAATAACTTTTCACAGTTGTTTCAGTATTTTGTAGTATTTTATAGTTAATTTGATCAAAATAAAAATATTTTGTTTGTCAAATGTGACATCTGTAGGAATCTATTTAGAGCTTCAATTTTGACAGCGCGCTTGTATGCAGACACTCATTCTATACGTATTTATTCTAAGCTTTTAGTATTGATTGCTTTTGTAACAATAATATGATTAACGACTTACAAGTATGACTTGTTATTTGAAAATCTTTATTATTCTTACCATAAAATGAGAGAGCATAAAATATTTTCCTTACTCAGCTTGAGAAAAGAAGTTACTATGAAAAATGTAGGTTGTTAATTTTAACCCCAGTATAATTTCAACAATTATTTGCTGCGAAGACTAAGTAAAAAAGAAAAATTCAGCTGCTCTTAAATGTATCTGTTCTTAAATGTATTAAATAAGATAACAAAAAGATAACCTTCGCTGACACTAAAATAATACAATCCCAGAGCTATAAGTTATCATAAACATTTGGGTACTTTTAAAGCATGACTTTTTAGTAGGTTGATTCGGAATCCGAACACGTTGTATTCGACTACCATTGTTTATATCAAAAACTAATATTTGTTTTAATAAACACAAGTTAGTCCAGGTTTAAAATTATAGCTATTAGTTTCCTTTTCCAAGAAATACAAGAAAATATTTCTTAAACAGAGTTTTAATAAGGCTTAAAGAGTAAAGATAGGTACTATAGATAAGAATACAGTGCGTCTTCGTAAGTCTATCCAATGTCCTTCGATGTATGTGATATTATGCACACACGCGTAGGTGGTACGGGCAGGATTAAATTCTCGACCTTGACAAAGTGGCGCCAGACATGTTCGCTTAGTATAAGTGACGTCGAGACCCTTTTGTCCAGAAAGATGGATAGAGTGCCCAGATTACATTTTAAACTAGGTGTTGCTCCTTTGCGTCCTAGAGCTATTTAGAGCCACGCCATTTCACTTCTAGGGGATGACTTTTCAGTAATGAAACTTAGTATTTGAACAAAATAAATCAATAACGTTTCACACAGGGCTATGAGCCTTGTGCGGGTGTGAGACGTGGTCACAAAAGACATCTCGCACCAGCTCCAAGTTTTCGTCAACCGAAGCCTTAGCAGAATCCTCGGTATTTACTGGCCCGAGAAAATCTCCAACAAACAACTCTGGGGACACAGCAATGAAGTCGCTATCGACAAGGAAATCAAACGACGCAAATGGAGTTGGATTGGTCACACTCTCCGAAGGGATCCAAATCCAGGCAAGCCCTAGATTGGAATCCCCAAGGAAAACGAAAACGTGGCCGCCCAAAACAGATCTGGCGGCGGACTATCATTGATGAAGCGAAGGCTATCGGAAAGTCCTGAAGTGAAATTAAGCGCGAAGCTCAGGACCGACCGGAATGGAGACGCACTGTGGACGCCCTTTACCCCATGTAGGGGACATAGGATCATAAGTGAAGTGAAGTGACTCATAGCCTCACAGTAGCGTAGATGATAGACAGGGTATCCTGTGTTGTGGGTACCATGGACATATACAAAGACAGAAACACAAACACCCAGACCGAGAACAGAAATTTAAACTCATCATTCTAATTTTTGTTGCAACGGGAATCGAATCCGGGACTCCTCCGATTGGCGGTCCTGCATGGTAACCACTGTGCCACAGTAAAAACTAAGAGTATATGAAGTGCTACATTAATTATTAATATATTATATATCCTCGTAGATATGATACATTAAGTACACATGCGTAGAATCATCGGAAAGATAGTGTCCAGATTAAATTTGAACTAATTTCAAATATACGTGTATTAATTCCTATGGCATAAAACACGTTTCTCTTGTTACAAACTCTTGTATCGTGTATTGACATGAGCGTCAAATTTATTACTAGTGCATGGCATTTTCCGCCATTTGCCTTGAAAGCCTACGATAAATCGGGTTATAATAAAGACGGAGTGCCTGATACTCGCACGGTGTTATGTCTCCCGGCGGCTGCTTAATTGGAATCTTAATAATTTAATACATTTCTCATTTGAGTAACTTATTCAAGAATAGGCCTATGAGGTACTGAGGTGTTGTTTACGGGGGTTTACACAAACGTGTAACAAAATATCTCACAATTGATGAATTTTTAAGTGTATTACCTATTGTGTACCTCACATGACGAAAATGCGGATTCTGATCAACGAATATTCAATCTTATACTACAAGTTCTTCTTCTCATCTTTATCAGGTCAAAAATTGCACAGTTATGTATAAGTGCTAAGTATAGGAAAATATTTTAGTGAGGTAATTTTAAAACCATAAATTGAATCCCATAAAAACCTAAACTCAATAAGATATATGTATTAAACAAAAACGGGTTGCACTCCGGTAGTGCCGGCAGAAGTGAAAACTTGAACATTAACGTTGTGCATTACTGATATTTTGGAATGATTAGGGAGTAATTTCGCATGAATTGTTTTTATTGTCAGTATTATTTTTCATCTAATATTTTCAGTAGGTTTTCATCTAGTATTTTCTAGTTCAAACCGACTTCAGCTATGTGAAAAATTAAACAAAGAAGTAAAGTTATTTCAAAATTTGTTTTCATGATTAGGTAAGAAGAACTTCATCTAGTAATGTCCTTTTTTCATTAAGTCGCCTTACCCTTAATCTGTTGATAGGTACTGAACCTTACACAAAAAGAATCGACCAAAAATTGTGTAATAAACAAAGCAATTATTTAGCTTTAACGATATAATATATTGAATAATATAATACAATATATAATGAATAATATAATACAATAATGAATAATGCTCATCCGAAGATCATCACACTTTTTAATGGCATTTTATATTTGAAAGAATAATTTTCATCAAAATTGGTTTAGAAAAGATAAATTTATGCCCTAAAATACATGAAAAAATGTTTTTAACCAGTTATTGAAAATAGCTCAAAAACGACTAGTAAGTTCTGGATAAAATCTGAATGGGACCAGACCGCAAGGATCTAGTTTTGAATACATAATAAAATCTTAAAGGACTCACTAAAATACATGCAAAATTAAGAACCTCCTTTTCTGAAGCCAGTTAAAAATATACATTTCTCGTTAAAACAACAGCCGCCATAAAAAATTACACTCTACTTTCAGGTTAAAATTAAAGCGACTTCCGCGTGTTACTTTGAAGAAGAGGAGGCAAAAACTAAATCTAGAGAAGAAAGTGTATCTTCACCCAATTTCGTTTGATATTTTTTCATATAAAAGTACCGGATAATTTTTTACCAGAATGCTTCACGTAAGAACTTATGAACGTATTCGGGTTATTACTTGTAAAAGCTAAAGAAAATCATGTCTTCCTTTGGTAAATACAGAACGTAAGTAGCAAAACTGAGTTTCTGAGCGTTGCGGGATGTTTAGCTTATGTGTAAAACGGGTCACGTTTCTAGAAAAGTAATCAAGATTATATCATGGAGAAATACAGCTCTTCATTTATGATCCTACGAGTCGCATCGAGAGTTTATGTGTCGCTAAAACACTTGCTCTAAATGTTTAGCTTCTTTAGAAAATTACATAATAGTGTCATATAACGTACTTACTTTAATATTACTTTGTTCGTGTCTATTTTGTTGGTCATAATTAGTTAATCTTACAGTAACTCTACACTACAACAGCTTACTATAAGAAAACTACGATACTTGTAATATATAATAGACGTTGATAGTTGTTTGTTTTGTTTATTCGTCTGCCAATTATTGCACTGCTAAATGTATTTATTCGCTCACTTTGGGAACTACTAAGTATGATTTTCAGGTTACTTATTATGTTTTTGTTCTATTTAGGTAAATATATTATCAAGGTAAAACAAGGTAAAAGATCTTATGTAGATGTTGAAACAAGCAGGGCGTAGCAACTGCGAGGTCTCCGCGAAGCTATCACATCGGCTGTGATCCTGTTTAGTATAACGTTGGAATCGACAACTCGATATCGCAAATACAAATCTTAAACACGAGAGTAGGGTCCCGTGAAAACAAAGGAGAGAACAAGTATAATATATATTCAGTTGAAATGTGCATCTATCAATATAAATCGCTATTGCCGAAGGGTCTCATCTCCGGTATTTCTCTACGTCCGGTTTTGAGGGTCCTCCCTCAGGACCTCACACGCGTTACGATCTAACGGCGGCACATTTAGCTAGATAGCTGTTTAGACTATGGAAATTTAATGTTACATTCCTACAAAAAGTAGTTAGGGAAACACATAGAAACTGGTATCATTCGACCTCGACATTTTCAAGCCAATTAAATAGCTCGCCAAAATTTACTTATGTTACTCATGAGACTACTTTTGTCGAACAAAATTATGTTAACAGTTGGGTTAATATTAGAAAATAAGTAAAACCTGCCAAGTATAATTATTACTAAAAATAGAATGGTACCCAAAGAGTACTGGCCATAAAGTATCATTATATTTTATTTTCATAAATTTATTTTTTGCTTGTGATTTATATTGTTAGAAAATTACTATCTATGATGAGAGATTTACGCCTTATTCTTAACTGGTTGTTCGCGCCAATTAAGTCATTTCACCTCCCTCCCCTTCACCCTCCCTCTCTTCCCCGCAAGCGCACTATTACATAATATGGATCAGGAAGATCTATCAATTCAGTCTGCCTTCGTCCCGCCGCCGACGCGCACGCCGCCGACGCGTATGCAAGTCCTCTAGTGACAACCGCACCGCAAGCCACCTAACACGTGGTCATCAGACTCGCCGCATCGCCACCATCACCGCTGTTAATAGTTTAGTGATTAATAGGTACCTATAATAGTGAGTGTGAAGGACAACACCAGTTCCCGGGCAAGAGAAGATTGAAGAAGACTTCAGCAGCACACGAGCATACCATCTGCTCCAGCCCCTGTGATAAGGTTAGTGCACTTGCTCCCTTTATCAATCCTTCTCGTTTTCCACCTTTAATTCAAACCGCAACATACAGTCCACAATTCCTACACCCGCAACGGGGGACCACCCTCCTTTCCATCCTTTATTCCACCACCATTTTTGGTCATATCGAACCGGACGTCCCCCCCCTTTCTCCAACAATATCTGGTCCTTGTCGATCCGGATTCCCTCCAATTTTTTTGGTCCAGTCGAGCCTGATTTCGAATCAATAGTTTGGTCACATCACCCGGGTTAATTATTTAATCTCATAAATACGCATACATATGTATTTCATGTAATATATTATAAGTGCCTATTCATATTTATTTTTGCAAATAAGTATTATATCTACGATTATTTTATATCCCGCATATTAATAACGCACCGCTCACGTAGGTATATTATTATTCTTTTTGCAAAACACACCGCACCATCCGCTATTTATTTTTGCAAATAAGTATTATATCTACGATTATTTTATATCCCGCATATTAATAACGCACCGCTCACGTAGGTATATTATTATTTTTGCAAAGCGCATTCGCACCATTATTTACCTATATTTGTAATCGAAATTACACCTCATAGGTACGCATTCTATTTTTCATTAATTGAAGTCCGCCATATTTGTGGTTGCCGGAGCCGACGCGACCGGCGATCGTTGTTTCGCTAGCAACTACCTACGTATTCATTCATTACGCCACACATAATTTTTATAATCTTAACTGTTTTAACTGATTTATCTTGTTCACGACAAAATGTCTACTAAAGGTAAAATTGTATCTGAAACGGTTTCAAATGACGAAATTAGTTTGAAAATATTAATTGCAAAACGAAATGCTATTTACGAACGTTTACAACAAATTTATGATTTATCTATAAGTGCATCAAGTTCGTCAGACGAACAGGACACATTTCTTGACACGGCATCTGACCTTGAATACTTGCGTACCGAGTTCAAGGACACGTTAGAATCTTATAATGTTACAAATTTAAAATTAAATCCGAATGCGCAAGTAGATTTCGGATCGTGGAAATCCTTTCATGATCTATATAGTCGTATTAAAAGTCAAGTGTCAAAATTAAACGCTTCATCTTCAAGTAAATCACAGAATAGTTTACCTACAAAAATTATACCATCGCTTCCGCCCATAGAATTACTTTCTTTTAATGGTGACATACGACACTGGTCTATGTTCTACCAACAATTTAAAACATTAGTTCATGATAATCAGCAATTAACAGATGCTGAACGCGTTTATTATCTTGTTAGTAAACTTAGTGATAAGGCATTATCAATCTGCTCAGGCTTAATGCCTACAGCTGAAAACTATTCTGTGATATGGAACGCGCTCATACGTAGATATAACGACGAGCGTGCGCTCGCGACTACCTACGTCAGTCAGCTGTTAGAACTGAAGAACGTAAACACTAACACATCCGCTGGTTATCAAATATTTATGGATAAATTTGATGCTTCTATTAACGCTCTTAAGCAACTTAATGTTGTTGACATATCTGATTTTCTATTTCTAAATATCGCGCTTAGAAAATTAGATAACGATACCGTAAAGTCGTTCGAAATGTCATGTCGCAACGTAAACATACCGAAATATTCCGCTTTGGTTCAGTTTTTACATGACCAGAATAGGGCTTTATGCCATACACTACATACTTCGCATACGTCTAACAACCATAAAATTAAAGGTAATTTTGTTCCCGCTCCCGCTAAAAATATAAGCAAAACTTTTATTAATACAGATTCGAATCGGTCATGTATTTTCTGTAAATCGGGTGATCACGAACACCTATTTGTCTGTCCGCATTTTTTAAAAATAAATGCACAGGACAGGTACAATTTTGTAAAACGAAATAAATGTTGCACTAATTGTTTAAGTAATAAACACGCCACTCCTTTTTGTAAGTCACAGCGTAGATGTAGGTATTGCTCCCGCTCGCACCATACGCTACTTCATTTTGTTAGTAGTAGGAATAAGGTCGATCAGCCTTCGGTAGAACAAGGTCCAGGAGAAAAAAATGCATCCACGTCATGTAACGTTTCGCGCGATTGTGGTAATGCGCCGCACCGCACTACATTATTGGGAACTGCGAAGATTAAAGTTTGTACTAAATACGGACACCAATATTTGTTGCGTTGTTTAGTGGACCCTGGCTCGCAATGTGATTATATCACGAAACAGTGTTGCAAACGTTTGTACCTACCGATCTCCAATAAAACACCAGTTAGGGAGGCGCAAGGAATCGGTGGGGTGTCGCAGAAGATTTTAGGTGTTACTTCTTTGCAGTTTAGCTCCCGCTTTGATGAAAATAAACTTTATCATATTGAACCGCTAGTTGTTCCCGCTATAACTGGACAATTACCCGAGTCGTTAATAGACGTTTCGAAAATTAATTATATAAATAATTTACGTTTAGCTGACGATCAATTCCATACACCAGGTGACATTGACGTTTTATTAGGGGTTAACACTTATTTACAAATTTTGTTAACTGATAAAATAATTAATTCGCAATCGCCGAGTGCCATAGAAACGTCATTAGGATACATAATAATGGGAGACGCAGATATCGACTTTCCTACATGCATGCCGCGTTCTTTAGTTTCTTATCCTACTCGTATTAATAAAAGTCAAACGTCGCTAAAGTTAGAGGAGCTGCCGCAAAAAACTTATTTGAGTCCTGATGAACAGAAATGTGAGAATATTTATAATTCCACTACTCGTCGCAATTTGAACGGACGATGTGTTGTCGCCCTGCCCTTCAAGGACACGCCTGATAAGTTAGGTGATTCTTTTATAACCGCTAAAAAACGCTTCTCGCTCCTAGAGAGACGTTTTTAATAAATGTCCCGATCTTCGCTCCCGCTACAATGACGTCATTCAATAATACATCAACAAGGGTTTTTTATCATTGGTTGTTTCGAATAATTTTACGGAACCTTGCTTTTATCTCCCGCACCACCCTGTCATACGTAATGATAAAAGTACAACTAAATTGCGAATAGTACTCGACGCAAGCGCTAAGTCAGATAATGATATTTCATTAAATGATATTTTACATAGTGGGCAAAATTTACAGTCTGATATTTTTAATATTTTAATAAACGTACGAGTTTATCGCATCGCCTTTTTTGCCGACGTTAGACAAATGTATTTATGCATTGAAGTACAAAAATCGCACCGCGCGTTTCAACGCATTCTTTATCGCTCTTCTAATGAGGAAGACATACAAACATACGAATTTAATCGTGTGACTTTTGGTTTACGCTCTTCGCCTTTTCTTGCGCTACGCACATTACGTCAGTTGGCTTCCGAGGAGAGGGAGTCCTATCCTCTGGCTGCTTCGGTGGTCGAGCGAGATATTTATATGGACGATATCGCGTCCTGCGCGCCCTGCGTCAACAGCGCCGTTGACGTAGCCACTGAACTAATTCAAATGTTTCAGCGTGGAGGATTTGAATTGGTTAAGTGGACTAGTAACAGTTCAGAGCTTTTACAGCACATCCCCGCAACGCACCGTCAGCTTGACGAGGTCTCATTCGACGACCAAAATATTTTTAAAATATTGGATCTTCGTTGGCACCCCGCAACTGATTGTTTTTCTTTTCTAGTTTTGCCGCCGCCGCTCGCTTGTACCAAGCGTTCTATTTTATCCGCAACCGCTCGCTTGTATGATGTTCTGGGGCTCGTGGGTCCAGTAATTCTTTTCTCTAAGCTTCTCATTAAAACCTTATGGGTTCTCAAACTTGACTGGGACCAGGCTCCGCCCGCTCACGTTGTCACTGCATGGCAACAATAAATTTCAGAGTTACCTTTGATATCGAAATTAAAGTTTCCTCGCCATATGGGTATAAATAAAAATTCCCAAGTCTCGCTAGTCGCGTTCGCCGACGCCAGTAAAAAGGCGTATGGCTGCATGATTTATTCGCACATCGTTAATGATGATGACTCACTAGTGATAACGCTACTAATTTTATTGCTTCGCGTTCATACTTGAAGGAACTTCATTCCTTTTTTCGTTCAGACGAATATTATAAAGTATTTAATCAGGTCCTTTCTGATAACCGCATCACATGGAAACTTAACCCTCCAAACGCTCCACATTTTGGTGGGCTTTGGGAGTCAAATATAAAGATAGTAAAGTATCATTTATTTCGCGTCATAGGTAAGCAAATCCTCACGTACGAGGAATTGCTTACTGTCCTCACTCAGGTCGAACGCATATTAAATTCACGACCGCTTTACGTGTTAAGTAGCGATCCGGCGGAACCTACTGCACTTACGCCCGCGCATTTCCTCGCTGTTAATCCACTTGGATGTTTACCCGCCGCTGATCTTAGTAAGGAACGCATTAATCTTTTATCACGTTTTTCATTGCTTGATTCGATAGTTCAGTCATTCTGGAAGCGCTTCAGATCAGAATACTTACATACACTACAAGCAAGAGAAAAGTGGAATAAACATTCTATTAATTCCATTTCTGTAGGAACCGTTGTTCTTATCGATATGGATAACGCTCCGCCTCTTCAGTGGCCGCTAGGCGTCGTCACTGAACTGTTTCCTGGTAGGGATGGTGTGGTGCGCGTTGCACAAGTGAAGACTAAGAGCTCCACTTTGCAGCGGCCCATTGTTAGACTTTGCCCTCTACCAACGCAATAATATTTCTATATGCCTATGTAGTTTATATTTTATAAGTTATAGTTTAAGTATAAATTCTTATCCCGCTATTATAATATTTTTATTAATTTACTAATTATATTCATCGCATCGCCTCTGTTCACCGCATATATAGTTTTTTCTATATGATATTAATTCCGCTGTATATATTTATGTTTATTTTTATTTATTTTTTTTAATTCGCTATTTGAGGAGACCTCAAGGCCGGGGGGATGTTCGCGCCAATTAAGTCATTTCACCTCCCTCCCCTTCACCCTCCCTCTCTTCCCCGCAAGCGCACTATTACATAATATGGATCAGGAAGATCTATCAATTCAGTCTGCCTTCGTCCCGCCGCCGACGCGCACGCCGCCGACGCGTATGCAAGTCCTCTAGTGACAACCGCACCGCAAGCCACCTAACACGTGGTCATCAGACTCGCCGCATCGCCACCATCACCGCTGTTAATAGTTTAGTGATTAATAGATACCTATAATAGTGAGTGTGAAGGACAACACCAGTTCCCGGGCAAGAGAAGATTGAAGAAGACTTCAGCAGCACACGAGCATACCATCTGCTCCAGCCCCTGTGATAAGGTTAGTGCACTTGCTCCCTTTATCAATCCTTCTCGTTTTCCACCTTTAATTCAAACCGCAACATACAGTCCACAATTCCTACACCCGCAACGGGGGACCACCCTCCTTTCCATCCTTTATTCCACCACCATTTTTGGTCATATCGAACCGGAGGTCCCCCCCCTTTCTCCAACAATATCTGGTCCTTGTCGATCCGGATTCCCTACACTGGTGATAAAATACACGGTTACAAGTCAAATTACGAAGACTTAATTGCAATGTTCGAAATAAGCAGGGGCGTTTTATTGAGGTGGAAATACAAGTTAGATTTATTTTACGGCTGGTATTAATTCAAAGTTGATACTGAATAAGCTTGAGATACAGGCAGATCAGATCAGGACAATTATGAAGAAAGTACCAGATAATATTCGAATAATATTATCTGGTAATAATATTATCATAATATAATATTCTCTTTTTCCGAGTCTTCCTTAAGTGGGAAAAAAGTTCAAACACTTTTAAACAAACAAAAATTTAGTCTATGATTCAAAAGGTAGTAATGTTATAAACTAAACATCCTTAATTCTTTTTCAACCTTTTTTATGTCCCACTGCTGGGTACAGGTCTCCTCACAATTGAGAGGGTTTTAGGCCATATTCCACCACGTCAGCCAAGTGCGGCTTGGTATCCTTCATAATAAAGATTTGTGGACAACATCCTTCATAATAAGCATTGATGGACAACATCCTTTATAATAAGGACAAAACACTATAAACTGAGAAAACGTTTTTCTCAGTTTGTAGTATTTTTACATCGTTCTTTAAATAAACAAAATTCCAAACAGTACTTTCTCGTTCCTAGAAGCACTCGACTTTTCAGCTACAATAGAAATGTGAAACCTAACTGGTAAAAGAGTCTTTTGTAGTTTAACTAGCAATTGGTTGCAAGTCGTCGTACCTACTTGAGTGGTCTGTTTGCACTTTGCATAAAGAAAAGAGCGTGCACTGTTGTTTTTCACAAAAAGGCCAAAAAAGTTATAATAGAGTCTTAGTTACCTTAGTTACCTATTTCTTTTTATATCCAGCAAGCTGGGCTTATAAGCTTCCTCTCGAAAGTGAGAGGGATATAACCACGCTGGCTAAGTACGAATTTGTGGACTTCGTGACTTCGAGATATCATGAGTGGCTCTCAGATATGCACGGTGATGAAAAATATCGTGATTAAATATCTGAATGTTCTCCGGTGGAGCAGCAATATATACGCACATATATTGATCTCTGTTGTAGACAGCGGTCTTTACCGTTGGGCCATCGCTGCTTCGATCGTTGAGTCATTTACATATTATTTAATGGCAATAATATTAACTTAAAGAATATTTCAGCTCTTATCTGAAAACAGAAGAAAATATAATAATATAATTTCCTCAAAAGATAGATACATATTTAGTTCCGTTTAACACGATTTTGTACAGATTTAAGTGTAACAAATAGATTTAGTTTTGAAAGGTTGGTTAAAACTTGGTTCTGGTTTTGACCCATCTCAACAGGGTTGGGCCAAAAGTTGGGACGACTGGCCGAAATGTTTACGCAGCACATCCAAATGTAGCAAAATATTACCACATTTGCTGTGTCAGGACAAAGTTGCTTTACTATGTGTTTTCTATTCCATTAAACTTTCACTTTATTATTAAATAGGTCATAAATATTAGAAATTTATGAAAACAAAATTTATAATTAAATTATAACTGAAATGGGAGGACTAGTACATACAAAACATTTTTTATTATTATTGATCATCATCAATCATAAAAAATCGAGAAGAATATAATGATTTGATCTTTTATGCATCCCTGCTTAAAAAATTGTATAGAGCACTGGCTACTAACTTATAATTTTATCTATGTATCTAAAATCCTGAATGGAGACCAGTAAAATATTTAATGATGTAACCCTTTTAAAAAATTGCACAGTTTACTTATAAAGCTTTTATTTTATATACAGCTATAAGTTTATACGCATCAATTTTAGTAGATGTACCTAGCTTTATCGTATAAAATGAAAATAGTTTTTAGCAATGGCTTTTGGTGTGTGTTTGTGCATTATGTGGCATAATTAAAAACAAAACCTCTTTGTAATAGATAGATGTGAAACATTCAGTATCAAGTGATCCCTAGAGTGTTTTAGTGTGGTTATTATTATTTTTTTTTTCAAAAAAAATAACTTTCGGAGTTATTAAATTCTCTAATGCTTACACAACCTTCAAGTCGAATTATCGAATAAAATTAATTACGTATTTATTTGTTTTACATATTTGTACCAGAAAAAATTTGTACCAGAATGTCCTATTCTTTTGGTGAAGTCTGTCAGTCAGTCAGATTGAAGACTGGAATTCATAGATTTCATTCCCGATTACATACAACTTTGCTCAGCAGGCCATTTCGTAAACACACTGTGAGTTAATCAGTTGTTATAAAATGTAAATAAATAGATTTAACATTTTATAAAATCGTTTATTACTAGCGTGTTGTGATATTCTTATCTATTGAATAAATGGCTTTAAATCCATTAAATCTTAATATATATATATAAAAAGTAAAGGGTTTTCTTTGTACGTAAAGACACGGTTTTCTTTATTATCATTAACTCCAATCAACTTCCCGTTGGGTTTTAATGAAACTTTACAATAATATAGCTTATACATAAGAATAACAAATAGGCTACAATTTATAAAGATATGGTGTGGATTGTCCAAAAAAACTATTTTAATTTTACTTTTATTGAGAATGTTCGAGAAAGTTCCAGAAACTTCTCGAATCATTTGGAATTTTTCTAAATAGTTAACGAATCATTTGGAGAATCCTTATTCCTACTAATATTATAAACGCGAAAGTTTGTAATTATGGATGTTTGTTACTCTTTCACGTAAAAACCACTGAATGGATTTTAATGAAACTTTACAATAATATAGCTTTTACATCAGAAAAACACATAGGCTACAATTTATAAAGATATAGTGTGAATTGTCCAAAATATGACGATAAGTGTCAAGTAAGTAGGAAAAAATCTACCATCTGCAAGCTATTCTGGCGTGCGCTGCCAAAACCGCTAGAGTTACACATATGTAATGTATGTATGATGTAAATGTTCTTAAATAGCCCTACAAAAAACTTTATGCTAATGATCCTCTCTAACGCGGGTGAAACCGCGGGGCACAGCTAGTTATCATATATTATGATATCGTAATTTGAAAAAACATACGCACGTGTCGGATAAGCCTCATTTTTGCAGTCCGTTAATTAAAGAATATGCAGTTTTTCTGACAATACCTGAAACAAAATTATCAAAGTACATACATTTATAGAAAAAAACAATGAGAAAAATTAAAAGAAGAAGCTAAACGTAGGTTATTATATCACATACGGTAATGTTATAAAAAAAATATGAC
This sequence comes from Pyrgus malvae, assembly GCA_911387765.1. Taxonomy (NCBI): domain Eukaryota; kingdom Metazoa; phylum Arthropoda; class Insecta; order Lepidoptera; family Hesperiidae; genus Pyrgus; species Pyrgus malvae. The sequence continues at coordinate 17,247,635 of OU426951.1, read as the reverse complement.
CTGTAACTATAATTAGTATAATTACCTACATACTTTAGTTCTAAGGAATTGGCAGCTTGTTATTTATTGTGTCGTTAAAACTCGTTCTCAATAGTTTCTTCATCTGTTTTAATCGCACAATCCTTTTCGCATTTATGTGTATTCGCTTGAAAGGAAAAAAGGTTTTATAACAATCTCTTACAAGAGTTGATCATTTTTGCTTGAGTTTGTGGATAAATGATTTTTTATATGTCCAAGAGGTTCAGAGACTACTAATTAACAAATTTAGGTTAAGAGCTTAAAGCATGACAGGTACTGACAGGTATAACACCCGTCAGAGGAGTGACCTTCTTTTTGCCACTCTATTTTATTTAAAAAATCAAGTCGTTTTAAACAATGACTTCATACTACATGGGAAAATGAGATTATAGGTTTATTTGTCATGCCGAAGTATGTCCCGATGGTGTATTTATCCACAATATTACGTCAAAAAACGTGTATTTAAACCGTCGTAAGTATACGTCTAAAACATTAAAAAGATACTCTTTTATCGTGCCTGATAATTATTACTTTCCTTCGACATGTCTGTTCGTCTGCTCTCAAAGTCACCATTATAAAAAACGACTATAAAAGTATCAACAAGACATGTAGCGACCGCACGTGATGGCTCATGATGAAGGACCTCGGTACGGTCCGAAACATGTCGAGTATTAAAGCTCAACAGAACCAATATCCGCACCGTGACCAGAGTCCTTGATATTGTGGGGAGGAGAGCGAGACACCACGCCACCTCCTTTTAAGTTGTGGTGCACTAAACCACAAACGTAGCATTCATCTAGGGAGGCACGTACTGCCGCCAGATGAAGCCAAACAAATTGCTGTCAATAAAATGCCTTGCTGCCAATAAAATGCCTTCTTCAAGGCTATCGTGTTTGAAAGGCGGTCGGTAACATGGCTATGGATACAAACAATCTACATAGGTTGAAGTACCCTGGGATACAGCCCGAGCCTCTGTATTCAAAAATATTGACAAGACCTTTGGGGATAAGAATAAACACCTATTTACATTTCCTACCCCAACCCAAGAAGTTTTTTTTTACCTGAAACTGTATTTAAACTGAATTGAAACAAGTTAAACTATACTAACATTCTCAACATAACATATTTAACTTCAAATTTTTTCAAAAATGTTTTCAATAATTTTAATGCTACTTCGTTCTCATGAAAGCTAGGTACTGCAAATGTTTCCTCATTTTGCGATTACATTTGACAGACAGCGAACCACTTGTTGCATGTTTTAAAGTGAAATATTACTTGTAATGCATATAGTGTTGTGTTAATAGCAAGTGTTGTGTTAATGAATTATTATATTTCAAACGAGGTTTCATTCGCCACGCAAATATTTTGTGACTGTCAGTTTTATTTCAGAGTTTATTAAACTCATAAAAAATAACTATCTAAGTATGTAGTATTTTAGTGTCTACTAGTCATATAAAGGAATTCAAACCATTACTGTTACAAAAATACAAAAAATTAAAACAGTTCAAGCACTTTTTTTTAAATCTATCTTGATATTTTGGTTAGCTGAGGAAAAACTACAAGGAATTTTCAAATAACCTTACTGTAAGAAAAGTATTCAAAATATTATTTTGCTTTATCAACTCGTTATATATCAAAGACAAAGACTTGTATTTGCACATATATCGCATTTAATAAGATCAATACCCATTTTATATTTGGTTTACTTATGGGTTAATAAAACACACGATCACTTTACAAATGTCCCAATGTTTCTTATTAATTCCAATCAGTTCCAAAACCTGATTTTCTGCATCCAAGCCCAAAACAAAGCAATTGTAACGCCCCTGAAAATGACATTCCTTAATTAGAATGGACTCGAATCCAATTACCATTGAGACAATTAGACCCATGGACGTGTTTTATCCACAAATATCATCTAATCAAGTTTTGCTTAACTAGTATGTAGATTATCTTTAATGTAGTAGATTCAAAATTTGGGTAATATTGAGTCGGCCAATTTTACCCAAATATATAATAGCACAGCATTATGGTCATGGCCCCGCTCGCCTGGGATACCCATTTTTTTCACATAGGAATGACATGTTTTCTCCGACGAGCTAGCTACCTTACTTATATCCCTCTCCAAACGCAAAACTATCTCCATACACTTTTCAATTCCTACGGTTACCGCAGGACTAAGCGCTTCTAACAATATAAGATACATATCTATAGCCAAGTTAATTATCCTTAGATTATAAGAACAACAACTATGATCAGTGATTCAAATATAGATATCAACATTTAAGTCATTATTAAAATCATTTTAAGATTAATTTGTAACTGATAAGAAAATTGATTAAGATATCATGTTACATCTTTGAAAACACTCACTATCCTACACTCGTATAGTAATAACTAGCAAGTATTACGATATGAGTCTAGAATTCACTTTAGACCCTTATTTGTGATTTAAACATTAATAAACATGTAAATTAACCTCTATTTACCCCTACATTTCTAATACCGATGGATCCCAGTACAGTTTAATTAGGAAATTAACAATGTTTGAACACAACATAAGCTCTGCTTATTTATTCCAGTTTGGACGGCTGCGGTGTTCTGCCAATGGAAATTGGGAATGATTTCGAAATTGTATCTTATTACCGATTATACTTATTTTGTATGCTTATTTTCTTCACGGTTATGAATATGAACTAATAAATACAATTAAAATAGTTTTGATTTTAAAAGTAAAAAGGAATAATAGTTTTTGGATAGTTATTAGGGTATTTATTACCTAAATTTTACGATTCGTTATATAATATACAACACATAATTCATGTATCCTTAATTGATTGTTTCATCATTGTAAACATTGATGAAATAAGCTTTATTAATAATCTACTATCAAGACTATACTATAACATTAATTACCTATTTATATATATTATTAATAACAATTTAGTATTTATACATAAAATCTACTTAAATAAACTATAATTAAATTAAATAAAATAACGCTAGACACTAGGATTCCCTGGCATGAGTACCACGGACACACACAAAAATAGAAACACAAATACCCAGACCAAGTACAGAAATTATAACTCTTCATTTAAATTTCTGCCACGCCGGAAATCCAACACGGCATCCTCCGATTGGCAGTCCAGCATGGTAGCCATTGCGCCACATGGGTCGTCAAATGAACTTAAATAATATATACATAGGTATTTTCAAAACGAATATTCCATCCAACAGGCATCAAGAAATTACTATCAAGACTAAGTGCGGTTTCACACCAGCGTATTTTTCGGTGCTTTCGCGCGTCTTTAGTTTGTTTTATGACGTGTGCACGTGTAGCCGCTAAAAGTCAAGATTTGTCATTTTTTGGGAGTAAAAGTAGCGCGCGTGTAAGCGCGTTTTCCGAAACGACCGTATACGCGGCGAAAAACTACGCCATATTTGAAACCACACTAACTTTCGCTTTTAGTTAACAATTCAGTACGCCAAATAATTTTTTTGATATTTCTTTTATGTAAATAAACTAAATTTTCGTGAGACGATCATTCGGATGCAAATAATGTTAATAATAAAAAGACAAACTAAGTGAACTAACAATCTTGGCGTGTTCACTACTACCAAGTAGATATTTTACAATTCAATGTTTAAAAAAGTAAAAAAATTAAATAAACAATAATATGAATGTTTGCTGCGAAATCTCGACAGATATCCAAAACAGTCTAGTCTCTGGTTAGTCTCAATACTAATTGAGTTAGTTCGATTAATCAGAAACTAGTACTAGCTACAATAACAGACATTTAATTCTGACTGGCCAACATCGATAAACCACTGAACCCTTTAACGAAACTGCTAGATTAAACTAGCAATTTGTTAAGTTCTTACCCTATAGGAGCGGTGACTTGCTGAAATAAATCTTAGTCGGCAAACAGATTTGTATCATCCAATCGAAGAGTTGATTCATTGTTGTCTTTACTGAAACGAAAGCTAATAAACTTATTCAAAAGAACTTACTTTGTTTGATAGCCGTTAGTTGTAAGAGAAAGGAGTCCGAATGCCTTTATTCCATACTAGCTAAATCCCATGACCTTGGACAGAGTATGCATAGTTTGTTTCCACGATTCAAGCATAAACAAAAGATTTATATCCTGTGTTAGTACTGAAAAACTTTTTTAAGGTTTATCGATTACTTTGTTTGATAAGCCGTTAGTTGTAAGAGAAGGCAGTCCGGCGGCCTTTATTCCATACTACTCGTATCTAAATCCCGTGACATTGGACAGAGTATGCATTGTTTATTTCCACGATTCAAGCATAAACTATAGATTCATATCCTGAGAAACTTTTTTTTTAAGTTTATCGATTACATACAAAGAAACACCTCTCTACTTTTTATATTTATAATGTTTTGACCTTCATTATCTGCCTCATAACGAACAACCGCGGCGGCTTACGAAGATTTAGTTTCGTTCAGGTCCAAAATAAGTCAAGCTTACATACACGAAAATGTTCCGTGAGTAAAGTCGCTTACAAATTATTTGTTGATTTTCAACGTATTATTTATAGTTTACTAGAAAAAAAGAATGAATTAATAAAGATATTGGTTTGCCTTCAATGGCTTGAAATAGATAATGCGTGACATAGCAGATGTGTTTCTCGAGAAAAGAAAATAATCCTTAATTCTAACACGACTAAAAGTAAACTCAGCACATTATCGTATCGCAGAAAATATCAAGTGACGTCCATTATTATCAGCTGCTTTGAGAAGGGTCTGGACTCTGCTGACTCAGCGCGTTTGTGTGTGTTTGTGTAGAATTACAACATATTACAACAGTCAACATTGAAACTGAACATACGTGATGTTGAATTTTTTTTTTTTAATTTAAGGTCTAGGCCAAATCTACAAAGACAGGACTACAAATTAATAAATTAGCCCCCCTTTAGACTTATATACATATGTGTCGTGGGTGCCATGGACGCACACAAAGAAGTGAACACAAAAACCCTAACAGAGAACATAATCTAAAACGTATCATTCCAATTTTTGCTTCGCCAGGAATCGAACACATAACCATATATTGGCAGTCTAAAATGGTAGCCACTGCGCCAAGCCTGCGCGAGTCGTCTAATAGGAACATCATAGCTATCATGAAATCTGTGTACCCATGTTCTTCTGTTCTCTGTTTTTTTAAACAATAATTGTCGCTTTAATAAAAGCATACCAACAGAATTTAAAAACTTCCTCCTTTTGAAGCCGGTTATAAGAGGGAAAATACCACTAAACACAGTACAATATAGGTCTTACAGAGAGTATCGAGTGCATCCATTACCAGGCGCATTGAGGAGTTGCGCTGCGTACGCTCAACGCGCTCTAAGAGTTTGTACATAGTGAGTTGGGTATACAAGAACTGCACTGAATGTTCCATTTTTAATGTAGATTACTAAAACTGTTTTATGTCTCAACTTTTATGTTTAAGATTAAACATACGTTAAAATTAAACATAAAAGTTAAGACATTATAGACTACATTCTATTGTCTATATAGTCTGATGATACTATCAGCACATGAGTAGATAAACGGAATCCGTTTATCTACTCATGTGCTATCAGACTATTTTAAAGTCCCCCTAGACAGTATATCTAATACATTTAAACTTGCAATTCTTGTATATACCTAAAATGAGAAAATATGTATTTTGAATCTCGGAAACGGCTCCAACGTACCCAGGTTTCGGGGTTATAAATCGATCCAGCTAGGTTCCATTTTTAGAAATTGTCCTTTTATCCGTATTTTCAGCGATAATCAACGTAAATATAAACTGAAAAATATGACTCTTCCTCACATCTGTTGGAGAGTATTAATAATATTGTGGCGTAGAACGCCGTCAAACTTCAATCGCCGTTCAATGAAATGACAATGTCGATTTGAAAGACCTCTTTAAAAATTTCGTCGTTAAATTAAAGCTTCCTTGGCCGAATGGTTACGTAGGCTGACTGCGGAATTATACACCCGGGTTCAAACCTCAACCAGAAGCAAATTGAATTTTTTTTACAGTAGACATTTGAAGAGTAATAACCTACTTATTAACGATATCCCTTTTATAAAATAAGTGAATCGGTTTATTATCTGTGTATATTAAACTTATAGAATATTACGAAAAGTATTATCAACCTTTAGTCACTCAGCGCGTTCCTATGAGCTTATGTACCTACAATGTCAATACAGGCAATTTATTTCGACCGTACCCATATGAAAAATTTAATAAGCTTTCTATGTCTGTTCAGTTTTGTTCATTAAGTGATAAAAGGCATATATTTAAAAATTTGTAAAACGAATCATTGAACATCTCCGAAGTTACTCGCCGATTTTTATACAACTTCTGTGTATATTTGGTACCTATGTATGTATCACTATGACTGAACGTAGAAAAAATTTACACTATTATATAAAGTATTGTATTTAAAATATTACTTTACCATATCTATAAAGGCCGAATCCAACAAATTGATTTTAATCCACCCATAAGACCTTCTAAATTTTAATGACCGCTCAACAGAACAGCTCCGAGGAAGGCCGACTAACTAACATAGTTATCTCGGACTTAACCCCTTCGAATACGCACAGGAATTGATCAACTTAATAACTAAATTACTAGTCAGCTTTTCATATAACATTTATATGTTTTGGTAACCTTTTTAATTTTTTTCTATGCAGTAGGTAACCAACGTTATTCAACAAGAAAATAATTTATAAAATAAAAGTGTTATTATATAATTATGTATTTTTTAATTTATCAAATTCTTTATCATACACATACGTACAACTTTGCCGCTGCACCCATTTCTGTGGGGTCGTGTAGAAATTCATTTGTTTCGGTGAAAATGTTTGGTTGCTGGTCACGCTCATAATATATTTCATACGCTCAGCATATACGAGTATGAGCTCATACGCCCATAAGACCTGCGTGGCGCAATGGTTACCATGCCGGACTGCCAATCGAAGGGTACGATTCCCGGCGAAACAGAAATTTGAAAGATGAGTTTAAATTTCTGTTCTCGGTCCGTGTTTGTGTTTTTGTCTTTGTGTGTGTCAATGGTATCCACGATACAGGGTATTTCTACCCTACTGTGGGGCTATGAGTGTGAAACGTTATTTATTATTATTTAACTCCTACACCTTATTACGATGTCAAAGGTACTGCGTGAGACATAAAGGCACCAAGCTAAAATTTATTATAATAACTGTATTATCTTTACATCTCCCACAATTTCGCACGGCCGCGTCCTACACGGGCCCGACATAATGGAAAGCACTCGAGTCTTGACGAAGGGAAATTGCGCTCCCGTCAAAAGAAACGCTGGCCACAACAACTTCATCTATTTCAGTGATGTAGTACACAGTGTATGCATGGGTAATTTTATAACAGGACCCTGCGAAAACTAGGACAAAGTTTTTACGTATATACACAAACTGTAATAGATGATACTAAGATACTCCTATTAAATTTTTAGTCACTCGCTTCCTAGCAAAGTGACTAAAAACTGCTAGCTGTTTAGACATTTAAAGGCTAATTTGTAAATAATTTAAATAAAAAGACAACAGAAGAAAGACAAAGAAGGCCCTCTTGTAACGCTTCGTTATCCGTTTTCTGTCTATCAAGATAATTTGATGGCTGGTGGAACTTGCTTGATTCGATCAGGAAAGCACCACCAATATATCCATATCAGCAATATTTTTTGAAGAACTAAAAAAGTAGGAAGTTTTTTATTAGCTGTTTTTGTATAAATAGGTAAATAAAGTTTTATTTACTTAAAATTATTGAAAAAAAGCTTCATTAAAATTACTTATTATTATCTTTGGTAGTTGAAAAATACATAACTTGGAGTCCTGTGTTAATTTGTTATTGCGGATGCTTTGCAATTGTTTCTTATTTAAATTTTATATTTTCATAATAATTTGTAAACTATGTTAATAGAAATTACCTACTATCAAAATCCCTTTAGAGAAGTCATATCGCAGAGGTAGTTGCTAGTTAATTAATTAAACGTTTTTGCTTCAAGAACATTTAATAAGAAAGGAAAGTTCAAAGAATTGTGTTACTTTTAATGGGCACTATAATGACGGTGATTTTAGCAAAATCTAGTTTGTCGATACGTTAAAACAGATTTTACTTAGAAAGATTTAACTTCATATTATTAATACCATATAAAAATGTTTCTATAGTCCATTAAGGATTTTATGGCCAAGTGGGAACGATATATTCGCACTTTGGGATCATAAAATCTTTTCAGGATCTACCACTAACAACCCAAACGCTCTACGCACTTAACACTGTGTAAAATAAAAATGTAGGTATTTTAAAATAAGCCCTCATGCCTTGTTTTATCAAAGTTATTATCCAGTGCAGATCACTTAGTATTCCAAAATGTTTGAAATGGTATTGAAATATACATTAATACGCGAAACTTGAAACTTAAATAATGTTTATCGATTTTTGTTACATACATACATAATGCAGAACTGATTATACGAATTTTAACGCGCTTTGGAAAAAAGAATCGTATGCAGTTAGATAAATAGATGGATAAGGAAATTATCTCTTAGTGTTTATACTTACTTTATCACGCATAACAAGCAGGAAAATTAACAACTGGAAACACAATAATAGCGAAATAGATGCCGGTGCCAATAAGAACGAGCAGAACTAATTGCAAGCCCGAAGCAATTTGTAGGTTGTCTCTAATTCCCGTTGACACATACTTAACTGAGGTGGGCAAGAAGTCTCCCCGATACTCGGCCTGTGAATTAATCATTATATTTTGACTTTTTGTTATTCAGGCATCGATAACGAATTTAAGTAGTTTATATTATAGAAGTAGTCACGAGTACCTAAAGATAATTAACATCCCCGAAATCTATTGTGAATATAATAAAACCTTTTTTTATGTCCCACTGCTGGGCACAGGTCTCCTACTCACAAGTGAGAGGGATTTAGGCCATAGTCCACCACGCTGGCCAAGTGCGGATTGGTGGATAAATAAAATAAAAGCGAAATATAAACTTATCTAGAAGCTCACTTAAAACAAACATAATTCTTCTCTTATTATGGCTCAGAGAAACGAATCAAAAGAATCGCTCTCCCTAATTCCCTTTGATACAAAGTCTCCCCGATACTCGGCCTGTGAATTAATCATTATATTTTGACTTTTTGTTATTCAGCCATCGATAACGAATTTAAGTAGTTTATATTTTAGAAGTAGTCACGAGTATCTAAAGATAATTAACATCCCCGAAAGAATAAAAGCGAAATATATATCTATCTAGAAGCTCACTTAAAACCTACATTATTCTTCTCTTATTATGGCTCTCCCTAATTCCCGTTGATATGTACATACTTAACAGAGGTGGGCAAGGAGCCTCCCCGATACTCGGCCTGTTAATTAATCATTGTATTCAGATTTCTCGTTATTCGGTGTTTGTAGAAGTAATTAAGAACTGAGTTTCTCGTAGAAATTACGTAGTTTATAATTTATAAGTAAAAAGTGGTCACGAGTCTCTTCCATGGCTAACACTGAAAAATTAAAGATAATTAACATCGTCAAAAGCAATTCTGAATATAATAATAGTGAAAGCGATGCCTATCAATTGGCTCACTAAAAACAAAACTAATTCTTCCTTTGCAGTGGCTCAGGGGAACAAATGGAACGAATCGCTAGTCAGAGACCATTTGTTTTCCCTAATTCCCGTTGACACATACTTAACAGAGATGGGCAGGAAGTATTTCCGATACTCGGCCTGTGAATTTATCATTGTATTTAGACCTCTTGTTATTCGCCGTTTGTAGAAGTAATTAAAAATGAGTTTCTCATAGAATTTACGTTCATATTTTAGAAGTAGTCACGAGCACCTAAAGATAAAATAACATAACATCCCCGAAAACAATATTAATAATAATAGCGAAATACATAGATACCCGTCAAATGCCTCACTTAAAACTCATCTAATACTTGTCTTACAATAGATCTGGAACAAATTACAAGCCCGAGACAATTTAAGGTTGTTTTGAATCCCGTTGACACACACTTCACAGAGGTGGGAAAGCAATATTAATAATAATAGCGAAATAGATGCCCGTCAAATGCCTCACTATAAACTCATCTAATTCTTGTCTTACAATAGATCTGGAACAAATTACAAGCCCGAGGCAATTTAGGGTTGTTTTGAATCCCGTTGACACACACTTCACAGAGGTGGACAGGCCAGGCAGCCTCTCCGTCATTCTACCTGCGATGTAATCATTATATTTAGACCTTGAAATGAGATTCTCGTAGAATTTCAGCATTTTATATTATATTATGAAATAGTTACAAGCATTTAAAGATAATTAACATTCCTGAAAGCAATTTTAAATGTAATAATAGCGAAACAGATGATTATAATGAGATACGTTCTCTTAGTAAACATAACAAAATGCCTCTGCCCTTGTCATTCACTTTTCTAGCCCCTTAACGTGAAACGTGAAAAAAGGACAAACCCAAAAAATCAAATCTTTCCTCTTTATAATAATAGTATTGATGACATCCCCAAAAGCGACTCTAAATTTATTCAAATAAAAACCTTTCTAATGGCACACTTAAAACTTAATTACTTTAATGATTCAGCGGAACAGTGGAACGAATCGCGAGCCCAAGACAATTTGTTGGTTCTCCCTAATTTCCGTTGACACATAATTAACAGAGGTGCGCAAGAAGTCGATACTCGGCCTGTGAATTAATAAATGTATATAGACCTCTTATTATTCGGCTATCGTTTGTAGAAGGAAATTAGAAACAAGTTTCTCACTTTAGCCAACACTAAAAATTATAGACAATCAACATTACCAAAAGCAGCTGTAAGTAATAGCGAAACATATACATATTTAATAATGCTCTAAAACATAACTAATTCTTCCTTTATAATGGCTCAGTAAGTAACAAGTACGTACGAAGTATGGTACGTTTTATATACAAAATTTTCGTTCAATAACTGTCCCGAATACCCCGCGTGCCGCTTGCTTGCAGTAAGCGTATCTTATTCGTTCAAAACTGAAAGCAAGACAGCATGTTATAATTTGAAAGTAGTAAAATAGAGAAAGGTACGTATACATTCAGTCAGAAAAGTATCGGGAATGGATGATTTGTTTATGGTTCCAAATTCAAATTATTGTTTTTGAAGTAAAAACTTATTTAGCGGCGTTGAGCACTTTTGTGGGATGGGTAAAAACTGTGAAACTCCCGCGAGGTCACGTGTGCTGATCGAAAAACCGTAAGCCGAAAGGCTGATGACGGCTCGACTGTCTATACTTGTAAAATTCGTTTATATTAAGTATTTAAAATTAAAATATGGTCATTGAACAAAGTGCATCTATTAATGAAAAAAAACGACGAAGAAATAGTGAAAGAAAATGAGTGAGTACTTTATAAAAATACTAGATAGAAATTAATAGATACTGATAATTCAAGCAATTCGTGCGGAATTATTCCCTAACGATTCCAAGACATCAAAAATGCACAACGTTAATGTTTTCACTTCTGCCGGCACTCCCGGAGTGCAACCCGTTTTTTTTTTGTTGTTGTTAGATTGGCACAAATGTTTTCCATTTTGGCTCGGAGTCTGAGTGGCATCTGTTATTTATATTAAATACAGTGCTGTTTTTAGTTATACAAGTATCATATTTAGTGTGTATTGCGAATTTCATAATGGACAAAAACATCGAAGAAAGAGTTTGTCTTAAATTTTGCATCGCCAATGGAATTTCGTGGTCGTTGTCACTGAAAATGTTAAAGAAGGATAACGGTGAATCGTAAAAAATACGTGCTTATGAGTGGAACAAAGCGTTCAAAAGCGGTCGAGATGTGATGGAAGATTTGCCTCGCTCTGGTAGGCCATCAACGTCTGCAACTGATGTTAACATCGCAAAATTGAAGAAAATAGTGACTAAAAATCCCCATTCAACTTTGAGAGAGATAGCCGCCGAACTTTCTGTATATCACAAGGCGATCCATACCACTTTAACTAATTATTTGGGTATGAAACATGTTACCGCTCGGCTAGTCCCAAAAGACCTGAATTTTCTCCAAAAGTTCAATCGCATGAGAGTCGTTAAGGAAATGCTAGAACGAGTCAATTCCGACCTAACATTCATGAAACGCATTGTTACAGGTGACAAGACGTGGGTTTACGAGTTTGACATGCAAACTAGTCAACTAACTTCGGAATGGCGCCTTTCAACTGAACCGAAACCGAAAAAACCACGCCAAAGTCGATCAAAAGTCAAAGTCATGTTGTCTGTTTTCTTTGACTATCGCGGCATTTAAGAGAGCAAATTCGACGAAAAAGGCCAGATTTGAGGAAAGATAATTCTTGGATTTTGCACCACGATAATGCGCCTCCGCACAGAACATGATTGTGAACAAATTTTTGTCCAAAGACTCAACAAATACCATCGAGCAACCACCATATTCACCAAATATGGCTCTAGCCGACTTTCTTTTTCCTAAATCAAAATTACCACTTTGTGGCACCCGTTTTCCATTATTAGTATACAGTAGGGAGAATTCACGGCGAGAAATGAACTCGATTCCGGGAACAGCGTTTAAAAAATGTTTTGATGATTGGATTATTCGTTGGCGTCAGTGTATCGTTTCTGAAGGAGCATACTTTGAAGGTGATAAATAAATTTGGATGAATAACAAACATTTTGTGTATTATTGATCATTTCCCGGTACTTTCTTGACAGAGTAGTACATAAGATAACATCCCCAAAAGCAATTCCAAATATAATGACAGCGAAATAAATACCTTCCTAATGGCTCACTTAAAACTTAACTACTTTGTCCCTTGCAATGGCTCAGGGGAACGAGTGGAATGAATCGCAACCTGAGACAATTTGTTGTTTCTCTCTAATTCTCGTTGACATATACTTAACAAAGGTCGGCAAAGCTCCTCCCTGGTAGGGTTGCCAACCATACTGTTAAAAACAGTAACATACTGTTTTTCACTACATTATACTTTTTGCTGTTGAACAAAAATAAACTTATACAAAATACTGTTTTCAGTATCAACATCTCGAACGAACACTAAGTGCACGTTGCGTGTCGCGCGTAGAACCTTTTTTTTCGTGTACACCTTGCTCACCTTTGTTTTTTCAATTAGTTTTTTTAGTACACAAAAGATGGGACCACTTTCCATTCCAACCAACGATTCACCTTACATTCAAAAAATAAAATACTATTTATTTTTGTAAAATACTGTTTATTTTCCTTATAATTATCAAATATACTTTAATTCTTGTAAAAAATTTGGCAACCCTACTCCCTGGTAGTCTACCTGCACGTATATCAATCTGTTTACACTTACTTTTGCGGCTGTTATTTGTAATTAAATATTAAGTTTCTCATAAATTTTTACTTAATTTGATCATGTCGAGTAAGAATCAAAAATATAGGTTCTATTCCTTACTCACAGCAACTTATCATCTACGTTCAATCCTATCAAGCACGACTTGATATATGTGAATGCGCTGTTTATTACAATTAACCCTTCTAACTCTTTTAAGGTAGTATGTAATTGTCTTTTATTATACATGGCGATTCACAATCATCTTTTGCATGTGTACCTCGTTAGCTATCACATTTTTCCACGGAAACTCAGAAATATATCATAGCGGTAGATTTGGGTGCAGCGGTGGTACGTCCCTGGTGGAACCATGTAAGTTCTACCACTAAATATAGTCTAAAGCTTTTACCGCTTAAAATCTAAAATGGGGCAAATTTATAACACCGCATAATTAGATGGTATTGGCTCTGATTCTGGAAATCGATTCTAAATTAGAACTTTAACTGGATGCATCTGATATAAGCCAATTTAGAGGCGTTTAGCATAAAGCTAATTGAAAACTGCCATACAACTATAGTCCACAGTCATAATAGTTAGATATTATTCATAACGAAGCATCCAAATTATCTAACCTATTGATATTTTTCTTTCAATAATGGCTTTTATGCATAATCCCAGTGTCAAGTAAGAACATTTCAATGAAATTGTGTCTGTTTTGGAGAAACCGGACAACTTAATAATAATAAATTAAAACAATAAGACGTCAGTGCTCAATATTCGAGTAAAACAGCAATGGCTATTTTACCAGAACATAGTATTTGACAATACTCAGGTACTTTAATAAACTTACATCGAACAAAATGCCATCAACTTTATATATAACTCAATTATAATTTTATTTAACTCAAAAATACATCTAGTAAATGAAAATATTATAGCAGAAAAAAATAAACTCCTTTTTGGAACTTTTCGCCAAAAAAATCATAAATCTTATTTAAAACATTTACTCCGTTTAATTTAACATTTATGACATTAGCGTATTATTTTTGAAACAGGTCTAAAAAAGTAAAACAGTAAAATAGTAAATTGAGTTTTGGCGGGAAGTCTGAAAAGTCATATTGTGCCATTATTTTATTTTCATTTTCTTGGTGTATTTTTGAGTTATATCAGAAAATATTGATGGCAATTTGTTCAATACAAGTTAATTTCAGTAGTTACACGAGTATTGTGAAGTATTTATGGCTCGTTATTTGACACTGCAATTTTATTCTTACATATTATACGGGTCATCTTTCTGTGTTCTGTAAGTCAAAAACACGGTACACTATTCTGCCTCCTTGTATCTACCTACTTTATTATACAATCGATTTCCTCTGAGAATTCCCGACTTTCGCTTAACAGCTTGCCTCCAAAACTCCACTGAATAAGACGAGTTTTATTCTTTGACTACTTCGACCAGTTTCAACGAAACTAACAATAACTTGATGCAAAATTAAACTTAACGCTCGCAGAAGGCACATAGTTTTCGATGTCATTATTGAAATAAATAAAAATAGTAAACTTATTAAACGTGCAATAGTTTTCATAATGACATATCGAATTGAGAAGGAGTGACAAACGAATAGTGATAAAGGTTTCATAAAGGTAACCTAAGTGATAAATTCGCAAATATTAAAGTAGCGTGCCAACATTGGAACCCAGAACCCGGCGTGAAAGTAAAGATTTTAGATTTTTAATTTTAATATTAGTTAGCATTATTTTGATAACCAAAGAAATAATTGTATGAGTATGAGTTATAATACTAGTACGAATTATGTGAGATGACAAAGAACTATTTTTATTATTATAATTATAATTATATAATATAATAATAAAATATAGGTACTTGAAAATTTTAAAAACATTAGTTTAAGTATTAGATATTTATATCTTTTCTTATTGTAAATCAATTTCTAGCATACAGCTTTTTAATATTCTACGTTTTACACTATTTTAATTTTTTCACCTTGAGAGGAAAAAACGGAACCCTTATAGGATCACTTTGTTTTCCGTCTATCTGTCTGTCAAGACCCTTTTTCTCAGGAACGCGTGGACATACCTACCAAGCTGAAATTTATATCAAATACTCAGGTCTACTGTCCCTTGAAGTTATGAAAAAATCAAACTTCTAAGCCAAATTTCCGCAATTTTTTGACACTCGTTAGGGAATCAAAACCTACCGAGTACTTACCGTGAACTTAGATTTTTGAAATTTAGTACTTTTTATTTACATCATATATTAAAAATATATTTTATGGAACCCTCGGTGCAGGAGTCCGACTCGCACTTGGCCGATTTACTTCATTTTTATGACAAAACAATAAAACACGTGCAAAATCTGTTACAAAGTTGCTGCTAGAAGGCTGCAAATCAGGAAAGTGCTCATTATATACCAACTTATATTGTAAATTTAATATTAAGAAATGCATGCTAGAGACAGCGATTTACAACAAATACTCCCGTGGACACCCAAAACCAGATCAATCTCGGCAATCTAACGTTCCTGTCCTAAATGTTTGGTGGTCCATGACTCAGGATGACACATTTTGTTTAACGACTTTAATTGTTTTCCATTTAGGTAACGATGCCCCGATTTGTTTTGGATTTTCTTAACAGTGAACGTCACATCAATGTAAAAAAATGTTGTTCAGTGCTATCGCTCCCTAGAACATTATTTATATATATTATTATTTATATATATTAAATATGTATTTATTATTTATGTATAATCTAAATATATATGTAGGTATTTACGTATATGTAACTATTTATTTTATATTTATACATTTTTATTTATATTACAGATATATAATAATATCATATCTACGTTTTTCGTTACACGTTACACTTTTGCGTATATTAGTTTTATGATTATTATGTATCTTTGTTATATGTTTTATAATCCTCGTTACATATTTTATACAGTTCGTATTTGTTTCTTTCTGTGTCGCAATTTTTTTTTGCTTTCTTTTCGATGTTACAAGGAGTGTAACATTTCGTTACTGTTTCTTTGTTATTGTGGCCTTCATTGATCTCCCACTACCTTAAGGTTGACTGGTAGAGAATGCTCTAAGCATTAAGTCCGTATTCTATCCGATGCTTTTGTACGGTAGAAAAGTTTAAATAAATAAATAAACATTTTCGCCGATGCGAATGATTTTGTTTTTGAAATAATATATTTGTAGAACCCTTCTTGGACAAAAGGGTTTAAACGATGAGAAAGTATGGAAAAATTGCGAGAATATTAAATAACTTACGATTAAGGATCCGCATAGCAAAGATAGTCAAATAATAAAATGTTTTTTGGGTGCACTCCCGAAACCCCCCCCCCCCCAGCTCCGATCGCTTTGAAACTTTGCACAGACCTTCCTTTCGATTTTCTAAGACAACCCCTAAAGGGATTTTTGGCGCATATCAATATTTTCCGAGAAATCGAATTTAAAAAAATTGGATCGGCAGGCGCGTTATAGATATAACGCGCCTGCCGATTTCGATAGATATATTTATATATAGTGGGAGTTTTCGAATATTCGATATATAGATATATAGCGGGAGTTTTCTGGCAGTGGAGTCATAAGAAGTAACACCCTTACTTCTTATGACTGCACAACATGTTGATTAATGACCACCCATCCTACTTTTGACCGCAGGTGTCATTGAGCTAAGCAATGTCCCTGAAACACATTTTCACTATAATTATTTATATTCGAAAAATAGGTACCCAAACCGAATCAGAGCACCCCACTATCCACATGGTCTTGTCTGTAATACCCCTAGAGTGTATATAAAAAGCCGGAGTCGTGGACGGGGACCACTCTCCGCCCGCCGTAGGAAAGCGCAGGCATCAAGAGAGCCGTAGCGGCTTAGGCGAGCGCAGGTGCCGCGCTTTCTTACGCTGGGGCGGAGGGAGTGATTTTCCAGCAGCACCGGAGATGTCACAGAGCCACTTGTTTTATTTCTGGTTTGTTTCGGTTAAACGTATTGCATAATATTATAGAAAGACCGGAAATATCAGAGATATAGGTGTATATGCGCATGTCAAAATCTACATTTATAAAATTTTATATCTCGAAAACTGCCTCGAATCGCCAAAAATCCTTCGGGGAATCGTCTCAAAATACGAAAAACAAGGCCTGTGCAAAATTACAGCTCAATTGGAGGTGGGCGGTTTTCGGAAGTTCATCCTTACAAATAATTCATGTATTAGTAGATAAAGCAAAAACTTGAGACTACTCCGAGACTATAGCTACATAATAAGATATATACATTTTTTAAACTTTTGGTAACGTTCAATAAAAAAAACAATGGGTTGCACTCCGGGAGTGCCGGCAGAAGTGAAAACATTAACGTTGTGCATTTTTGATGTCTTGGAATCGTTAGGGAATAATTCCGCACGAATTGCTTGAATTATCAGTACTTATTAATTTCTATCTAGTATTTTTACAAAGTACTCTCTCATTTTCTTTCACTATTTCTTCGTCACTTTTTTCATTAATAGATGCACTTTTTTCAATGTCCATATTTTGAATACTTGATATAAACGAATTTTAAGATAAAATTATACTTGACGCTGGCAATATGCAGAGTTTGCGATGCCATAATTGAAGAAAAAAAGTATAGACAGCCGTCAGATGAGCCGTCATCAGCTGTCACCCCTCCGTCTTGGTCTAAGAGCCGGTGAAAATATTCACTCGTTCGGTTGTTACAAGAGTGAAGGTGATATGAAAGAAAATTGATTAAAATTAATTAAATTAAAAATAGCTATGAACACTTTTCGATAGTCAAGTTATCATAGGCATATATGTTTATAAATTATATTTGGTAAACAATATGTCTCATACTTACGAAATTTTGCGATCAGCACACGTGACCTCGCGCGAGTTTCATAGTTTTTACCCATCCCACAAAAAGTGCTCAACGCCGCTAAAGAAGTTTTCACTTCAAAAATTGCGCAGAGTATAAAATATTTTCTTTTTATTTTATTTACTGCAAATACACATCGCGGAAGAAACCATCTAAAATTATATCGTACCCAAGAGATTGGGGGTTGTAAAAAAGACAACCATTTAAAACAAACTTAAGCAAATCCACATAAAGATCCGCAAGGTTTGGGAGGGCCGTGTAACGAAGATAAGCAGACGCAAAAAGCGAAATGTAATTCTCTTGATCGATCCTATCTCAGGACAAACGTCCTTGCTGTCCCGAAAGTTTGTAAAAAAAGATTCTTTCGTGATTCAATTGCTTAAGAGCCTATATTTTTATACTTAACCAATTCTTAATACTTTCGATTTCAACCTCAACGACAATTTCCTCTTTAAGTATAATAACTTGTATTAATCAAGCATTAAAAAAACGTAACAAGTGCTATAAAAAACTCAAAACGTAAAAACCTTGTGAATATTTTCTTTATTTAAAAAGAATAGCAATATTCTGATCCACACAATCTGTGTAAATTTGTAAATAAGGTAATATACGAGTAGGTATATTCTACATTACACAGCGATCACTAAACTTCCAAAAAACATACGTACATAAAGAATAAAGTTAAATGAAATAGTTATTTCATCAATCATAGTCAATATTATCAGTCTTTTTCTATACCTACTCCTGCTGTTTCAAGTACAAAATCACCATATGTAACACAATACTTTTTATGTTTTTTTATTTGAATGGAGTAGCAGACGAGCATGCAGGCCACGTGGTGTTAAGTGGTCGCTATAGCCCATGGACATCTACATACAACCTCAAGCAAGCATAGGTAAGTCTTGTCTGAGGTCGTATGCAGTTGCGCTGCTACTCCGGAGGCTGGTGGTCGCCTCATGTAAGTGTGGCCGGCAACTGCACCTTTCCACTGAAACACAATATAATTGCTCACGGCAGAAGTGGGTGCAGGGTATCGGGAAAATTCAAAAAGGTACCGAGCACCTTGGGAGAGGATACCGGGTTATGTGGGATTTGTACCGCACTAAAACCCCCTCGGTGGCCTCCCTCTGCGCTTGGGGAGGACTCGGGTATCTCCCTTTGGAACACACCGGTGTCCTCCACGCGCGGCGCCCCAGAACGGGCCCATCTTCGGGAGAGCAGATGCGCTCTCCTGCACCATAAGAATAAATAATACATTATTCTTATGCCTGCACCCTCAGGCGCTCACAGCGGCATGCGGCCACGCACACACCGTCGTCTTTCCCGGGGCTGCTGGCTAGACGCGTCGAGCTCCCACTCTCACCGTCCGTAACCCCGGAAGCCCTCTTTTAGTCGCCTATTACGATCAGGCTGGCAATACCGTAGCTCTATTCTCAATCCCGAAGCTACAGGGACACAATACCTACAAACGGAAAACATAATTTAAAAATGACTAAAATACTCAACAACCATTTTATCACTCTATTTTTCTAGTTATCATAAACAATAAAAGAAAATGCCGAAAAAATCGCCCATATAACATTAACACGTCGTTAACAAACTCCAGAAAAACATACTCGTATTTCACTCGAAATATCATTTCGTATCAGCCTGTTTAAATACGAATAAACGTATGAACATTTCCCGGCACCTCAATTTAAAGGCTTTAAATGTTTCCTCGAATAAATCCCAAATTTTCGCAATAGGTGTTTCACTCGTAAAATGAATTTGCTGCTGACCTCAATTGCGGTCAAGTATATCTTATCTTTCATATAAAATAAATTGACAGACGACCATATAGGCCACAGGTTGATCCATAAAAACTCTACATCTGCTCCACCTGACCACATTTAAATGATAACACATGCCTTATCTAAGGTAGAAGGCTAGCAGTCATCTAATTAAGTATGGCCGGCAATAGCACTTGTCTACAGAATCATTTTTTGTTGTGTATCTTGAAGGTACTTTATAAAGCAAGTCTATATTTATTTAATGATTTTTGTACACAGAAATATCACAAAGTAAGGAACATTAAATGAAATATGGTACAAAGGCACTGCTTATTCCTACAGAAATTTCTTCCAGCAGACCTGTATCTGGAGAGCTGGTTTGCAGTGGTTCAGTGTGTGTACGCAACCTACTTAACAATTATGTAGTAATACTATTGAATCATTAAAGATCTGCCACCTACAAAAACTGCTAAAGATATTTAGATAATAGTATTTAACGACCCGTTCTCTGACACTGCAATTTATTCGTACACTAGCGGCCGCCCGCGACTTCGTCCGCGAGGACTTTGGTATTAGTCATAGCATGATGTTATAATATATAGCCTATAGCCTTCCCTAATAAATGGACTTTTCAACACAAAAATATTTTTTCAATTTGAACTAGTATATTATAGCTTCCAAACGAACAACCTCTTCAGCTTTATAATATAGGTAATAGCTGAATATTTGGGGTGGACCACTGGAAATTTAGGGGGATGAGAAATATATGTTGTCCGATTCGCAGACCAACCGATAATCGATATGTACACAAAATTTCACGAAAATCGGTCGAGCCATTTCGAAGGAGTTTTATACATAGATATACGGGTCACTCTTTTTGTGTTCTGTAAGTCAAAAACACGATACACTATTCTGCCATATTCTATCTACCTACTTTATTATACAATCGATTTCCTCTGAGAATTCCCGACTTTCTCGATAGGTGTTTTAAAGCAAATTTCCGTTGACCCCAATTGCGGTCAGATGTATCTGAACTTAGTTTTGGCAGCTTATTTACGGCAAACTTGATTTGGGACGAGATTGCCGAACAAAACAAGTTACTTCTCTCGAAATCAATTAACGATAGTTTTCACTTCACGGTACCGGCTTATAGCAAAATTATATTATGTTCATTAATAGTAGCAGTTCTATGGGGAATAGTTATTACATTGATGATTTTGGATCTTTGACTTCTTTGAGTCAAGTTTTAGTACTAAGAAAACAATTATTTTTTCCCTTAAAGTATATCGAAAATTTTAAAAAATAAGTAAATTTGCAAAAAAAACAATCAAAAATAATTCAAGGAAGATTTCTGAGTATCCAAATGTTACACCACCCTCCCGCATTGGGGCGGCGTGGCGTAGTAAGCTCCAGGTTTCCACAATAATGAGGAGAGATCCATGCCCAGCAGTGGGACAGAATAAGAGTTTAATCAATATGATATGTAATTTAAAGACAAATAAATAACAAGTATATATTTCAGCCGCTGAAAATTCTTTAGTGTAAATATTTAGTACCACTTACTTTGAAGTTTATTTACACGCAAGTTGTGCGTAGCTACACTGACGGAGTTTCTAAAAGTTGTCAGTAAATTTCTAAACGTTCAAAGAATAATAATATTATAAAGAAATGTTACACATAAGCAAGGGGAAGTCCTTGCTTGTTTCTTGAGTACCAAATCAATGATATGTCGCCCCTTATCCCTATAGCGGTGTGTCCGTAAACATCTTTTGCATATTATTTAATAATAGTTAATAAAATGGTGAACAACAAAATACTTTCTTTGATTGTGCACCATCTACGAACCTTAAAAGATTGTGACCCAACGTTAGTCGCTTCTAATTGGCGCCACCCCGACCGAAACTATTTTCGGCCTCGCAAAGGGTGGTGACTTCGGGTTTATCGTAGCAGACAAATACATATTATTTACTAGTAATATTAATATTTATATATGGGCCGAGACTGAAAAAAAAGGTTTTGATATACAGATTGAAATTCGCGATCACTTTCGCTTACTTACTCGCAATAATATACTTTTGAAATACCATTATTGGGGAGGCCTGGAGCTTACTCCACCACGCTGCTCCAATGCCATGTGCCAATGCAATGTTAGGTTGGTGGAGATGCGGGTTAGTGGCCAACCCGCTGTCGGGTATGTTTAAACCGCCCACCGACAAGTTTTTTAGATTTTGGATTAGGCCTCCGACAATGCTTAATGACTGTTATCTATTATTACAAGGAGCCGTTATTTCATTTGAGTTAAATTTGATTAAATATTTCGTCTATTCGATTAGCATATTTGTCTTTCATATTATTCAACAATGAGAGTAAAGAAAATAATCTGGAAAATATTCTCTCTGTGTGCGTACAATCTATCAACCTTGGAAGTGTGCCCCAACGTAAGCCACCCTGATTGGCGCCGTCCCGACCGGAATTATCGTCGGCCTCGCAAGGAGCGGTGACCTGGGATTTTCACTGAGCGATGACGCGGCAGCCATATACAAAAGTTCGTGTACCGCGCGATTTTACCATCGAGTTATCATGCTCTACACACTGAAACCGTAGACTTGTACTCGGCCACTGATTTATAAAACGCCAAAGCGGCATAAAGGAATTCTAAAAAAACAGATTTTTTCCTCTCAGTGTACAAAAACGGTGCAGCGGCATGTTCACGGTACTAACTATATGCTCTTCACGCAACTAATGTGGGTACTCAACAAGTTTAGAAATATTTTGTCAATAAGATTTGACAACTTGCGTGGCGCAATGCTTACCATGCCGGACTGCCAATCGAAGGTCACGGATTCGATTCCCAAACGGAAATTTGAATTATGAGTTTAAATTTCTGATCTCGATCTGGGTGTTTGTGTTTCTATCTATGTGTGTGCCCATGGTACCCACGACACTATCTACCCTACTGTGGAGCTTTGATTGTGAAACGTTTAAAAAATATTAAAAACATAGACCGGCAATGAATACGTTTGGCTGCAACCTTTTTTACGTCCCACTGCTGAGCACGGGTGTCTCTCCATTATTGAGGAGGCATGGAGCTTACTCCACCACGCTGCTCCAATACGGGTTGGTGGATGAATACGTTTACAGAATGAAAAACACCGCTGCTGTAACTAGAACTCAAGCGTAATTTACACATCTATGCGAAACGGGTGTGATGATTGAGCCCTAGTGACAAATTTCATGCGCGCTTCTGAACTTGTCAAGACATTGTTGAAAGTTTTTATCGATGTACTCGTAGGTATGAACAGCAGTAGTAAAACGTTTTTTTGAGCCCTAATAGGCGCTTCAAAAACATCAGACAGCGGATTGGGTACTAACCGGTATCTCCACCAACCCGTTGTAGTACCCTAGTAAGTGAGCTCTAGGCCTACCCAATTACGTGAGGAGACCCGTGGCCCACAGACTCAAAAACTAAAATGCAACCGATCTAATTGTTAATCAAATTGTTACTGAATATCCTAAACCTATTTTTAAAACAACATTAAAGTAAGTCGAAGCCGCACAAACTGTTACGTCTTATTTGCTTTTCTTTAAATTGTTTCAGTGTGGGTATCTTTTTTCGTTTTTCCGTAAGATGGAAGATAGGCAAATACAATTTGCTACAATTCTGTTAACAAAAGAAATGTGGAGGATTTTTTATATCCGCCCCATTATTTATGTAAATCGAATATGAATCCATGAAAGCTCAAAAGTTAGTAGTCATTTCCTATTCCTGCCTGCCTATTTCTTGATAGATGTGGTTATTAAATGTTACTGAGCTTTAATTGTTAGTTTATAAATATTAATAATTAAAACATTCAGGGCCTCTTTCACCACCTTCAAGTAAAGTGACAAGTACGCCAATTGTGGGTTAAAGTCACCCGTAACTTCAATTTCAAGATATTCGAGTAGCACTAATCATATGATAAACTGACCCGTACTCATAGCTTTTACTTGCCAATCAACTTTACTTGGGACGTAACTAATCAACACTTTACTTGGAGATGGTGAACGAGGCCCTTAGTCTAATTATTTCAATCAATATCAAAACAAAACAAAATTGAAGATCCGGTAGGTAAGTAGTTGACTGGCAGAGAATGCCATTAGGCATTAAGTCTTACCCTGTAACCCTTATTTTAAGGTGATACAAATAAATAAATAAATAAATAGTAGTATTTGTTGTAGGTACAAGAGAAATGGAAATATCTTACTAGGATATTTTAATAGAAAACTTAATAATATTTAACTTACCCAACCGCTGAATAACAAACATTTCAAAAGGCAAACTAAAATAAACTGATTAATTTCTCAGGTATAGATAGCATGACGATAAATATATTATCATGATCTGACCCAAAATTGGCAACTGTCATAGATAATTGACATACCTAATTGATTAAATTTCACTGATCCTCGTAGCCGAAGGTAATTAAAATCTGTAAACACCAGGGTACTGCCAAAATTGTTATTATCAGATTGCTTAATCAACTGGACACTGAATTGTTTGAAATTGATACCACTATAAAAACAGTATATTTATAAGCAGCCTTTAAAAACGTTTAAGCCATATATATACAAATAAAAAACAAACAACAATAATTGGTGTACCTACAACTTGACAAGACAATACCAATACTATATGTATGAAAAACAAAGCCTGGAGCTTACTCCACCACGCTGCTCCAATGCGGGTTGGTGGAGATGCGCGTTAGTGGCCAACCCGCTGTCGGATGTTTTCAAACCGCCCATAAGGCCTCCGACAAGGTTTAACGACTGTTATCTATCGACAACAACCGGGACCGACAGCGACGGCTTAACGTGCCCTCCAAAGCACGGAAACGCGCATGAATTTTTTTGCCACTATTCATCTCATCTCACACCCGACCGCGCCCGTTTGGCTTAGCCGCATAGATCGTTTGCGTTCTACGCTAACTGCCGCTCTATGCGCGCTTCATTCATATAAGTGTATAAAGTGTATAAATCCCCAATCAAAGCTATAAATGATATAATATAAACTGCTCATTTAATAGGTTTAAAATATCAATAAAAATCAAAATATAGGTTCCTCAAAAGTCCCTATGTCGTGGGTACCTGGACATACACCGCAGCAAGGACTCAGACAGAGTACAGAATCTTAAATCATTATCCAAAATTATGTCCCGCTGGGAATCCAACCCAGGACCCTGAAATAGCAACCCGATGTGGTAACCATTACGCCGTACGGCTCGAATGTTTATAGAAAAATAAATGTAATCTCTGCTTTATCTTATATCTAGCAAATTGGTTTTTGGTATACGTTTTTATATTGCGTTCAAGAAACAAAGAACGAAGAAGTACATTGGTTGGCCACGATAATGTCGATCCCTTTTGTAAACGACTCGTGTTACAAAAGTCGTTCTCGGTCTTTTTAGTTGTACTTGGCCCTTTACCAATATTAGCTTTCACACTATATACACACTCGTTGCGTGAACTACAGAAAATTATGGTTCAGATCGAGTTCGACGCTTCTATTATAGACATTACATATTTTGCGCGCAATTTTTTTTAATGCTTTGGACCCATAATACTTACTCTGCGTGTGTTTCATATCACTAACTTTATTTTAGCTTCTTATAATTTTCATTAGAAATTATGATATTTATAACTATGGATACTTTTATTTTATGAAATAATTTAGTCTACAAAGACACATACTCGTACATAAGAGTTAGTCCGTTATACCTAACCCCAATATTGTATCATCAACAACAATCACAATTTTTATCCACTTCTTAAAGGAAGACTTGTATTGAAAGAATCATATTATTATATCTGTTAATGGAAACGGAATTCAGTCTGATATTACACAGTAAAGTTTGTATCATATAAATTTTCTCTACATACCTATCTACGTTACTACTCGTAGCAGAGGCCATTAATTAAACGCATGCAAGCTCACTAACTTCATCTTAATTAGGCCGGAGTACTTTATAGGTGTAGGGAAATCTTAGAGAAAATACAGACTACTACTCTCGACGACTCTACTGTCTATTAGTACAGTTACAACAATGCAGGCTAATCTATACATATAATAAAACTGTAAGCAGGGTCAATTCTGTACATTGCATATAAATTAAAAAAATACTTCTAGGGGTCTTTTTATAAGTAACAGAAGCTAAAAATATAAGTTTTGAAATTTTTGTCTGTCTGTCTGTCTGTCTGTCTGTCTGTCTGTCTGTCTGTCTGTTGTTAGCCTTTCACGCAAAAACTACTGGACGGATTTTGATGAAACTTTTTGTTTTATATATATTAGTCTTCGCTAACATTTAGGCTATAGAAAATTTTAAAAATCACCCTTTAAGGGTGTGAATGGAGGGATAAAAATTTGTATGGAAAACTTGATTTTTTTCAATAGATTTTCTTGAAGTTTGGTATAAATATTGTCTAAACAAAATAAAAGAATACGTGTTTCAGCATTTTTCGTAATTCACCCTTTAAATGTCAATTTTCTTTGAAACTCTTCTTTGAAAATTGAGCGTCGGGACTTGATGTACATGAATGATTACTTATAATTTTGTATTTGTAATTTTTACTAACATAGTAAGAAACATATTTAAGCTTTTTTCAAAACTACCCCTCAATAGCAAATAAAATGGATTCGAAAGTTGGTATCTCAAGCGTACGATAATTAACCTTAACTTAATATTTAATTCTCAAATTCTTTACCCTTCTTTGAATAATGTGCTTACAGATATATTGTTGAATGAATTTCCGTAACATTAGTGTGTATTTCATATCAATCGGATCATAAACAAAAAAGTTATGTTCATTTAAAGAACACGCGACATAAACTTAAAAGGCACTTTGGGAAATTTGGATGAAAGCTTCGTTAACAGCCTTTTCAAAACCATAAATAAAAGTTTAAATTTAAGTAAAATTATTTTAAACTCTCACTAATATGGTCCACCATATTAAATATAAGTACCTACTTAGATCAGCACAGTAAGCTGATTTTCTTTCGTTGGCCGAGTATGGCTAGACTATAGGTACATAAAAAGCGCATCGCGAGCCTCACCGCCGCCGAACTTTACATCACAGGCTCCATTGAGTTAGTTGCTCAGCTTATTAGTCTTCTTTTGGGGTGGAAGATTATGAACATGCTGCAGCTGAAACGACTGTTATCGTTACATTATATCAGGCTGCAACCTTTTTTAGCGTTCCACTGCTGGGTATGGAGCTCTCCCAATATTGAGGAGGCCTCAAGCTCCGACGAACCGAAATCCAAATTTTACAACCTCAATGCATCCAGCATAAGGTTGTAAGATATGGAATCTAAAGCTTCATTCAGAATGTACAAAGCCTTAACAAAACGAGACTACTGCAGACATCTAGGTGACGAATAGTTAAACTTTTAGTGAACCAACTGTTAATCTCAATATCTACCTAGGTATTTGGTAATTTGACATTCGATTTATCAACTACGAAGTTTACACACTATACGGTAGATGACGGTATTGAGCAATATTCATTTCTTCTCTAAAGTGAATCGATGGAGATAATTTCAAATAAAAGCCTAAACTCTAATAAAAGTAGGTACATAGTGTAAAAAATAAAATAAAAAATAACGTTTCACACTTATAGCCTCACAGTACGGTAGATATACCCTTCGATGGAGATAATTTCAAATAAAAGCCTAAACTCTAATAAAAGTAGGTACATAGTGTAAAAAATAAAATAAAAAATAACGTTTCACACTTATAGCCTCACAGTACGGTAGATATACCCTTCGATGGAGATAATTTCAAATAAAAGCCTAAACTCTAATAAAAGTAGGTACATAGTGTAAAAAATAAAATAAAAAATAACGTTTCACACTTATAGCCTCACAGTACGGTAGATATACCCTTCGATGGAGATAATTTCAAATAAAAGCCTAAACTCTAATAAAAGTAGGTACATAGTGTAAAAAATAAAATAAAAAATAACGTTTCACACTTATAGCCTCACAGTAGGGTAGATATACCCTTCGATGGAGATAATTTCAAATAAAAGCCTAAACTCTAATAAAAGTAGGTACATAGTGTAAAAAATAAAAATAAAAAATAACGTTTCACACTTATAGCCTCACAGTAGGGTAGATATACCCTTCGATGGAGATAATTTCAAATAAAAGCCTAAACTCTAATAAAAGTAGGTACATAGTGTAAAAAATAAAATAAAAAATAACGTTTCACACTTATAGCCTCACAGTAGGGTAGATATACCCTATGTCGTGAGTGTCATGAACACACACAGAGACAGAAACACAAACACCCAGACCGAGAACAAAAATTTAAACTCATCATCGAAATTTCTGCTTCGCCGGGATTCGAACACGGGACCCTTCGATTGGCAGTCCGGCATGGTAAACATTGCGCTATGCGGGTTGTCCCGTTGGGTATACGTAGTATGCTGAACATTGTTAATTGGACCAATGATAACTCATTTTGCATCTCTTTATTACGTACGGGCTCATCCACACACGTTGGTTGATTTATTCTTTAAAGATTCTTTATTTACAAATACAGATAGCACACTGTGTAGAGACCCTGCCTGTTTTAGTTTTCACAATGTTATATGAGTTATGACTTATGACCAAACTGCTGTCCGCAAGCTTTAAACCTACAGTCTATTAATTGGCCTTACAATTTTTCCGATTGTTTAATCCTAAACACGTGTATGTTTAGAAATATCTCCCAACTACAAGTAGTTGTATAGTGCACCTCTTTTCTGCAGTAGGTTAAAGCTATGTATATAGAATAAGTCTATGCATTCTTTGCAGTATAAATTCACCCAATGTACTAAGGATACTATTTTTAACATAGATGAAGCCACGGGCACAGCTGTACTACGTATGTATCTCTTAACTTTAATAAACGAGCTACATATTTGTAAAGAGAATCTGATTGTGCGAGAAAAGCGAAGCGTGCGAAAAGTGGATAGTAAGATCTGCGTACAGTAAGCAGTCCTTAGGTACTGTTTTAGGTTTGAAGGATTTAGAAAAAATAAATTATAGGTGTCTTCTGAACATATGAACATTGTATTATAAGTGATTTTACTATATGTAAGAATAATGTACCTACTACTTATTCATTGCAAATAAATAATCTTTAATCTTTTATCAATCCCTTTTATACAAGTCTTTATTCACGCGGACGACGTCGCGGGCACAGCTAGTTAATATTATGTCCGATGTAGCACAGTGACGGTTGTTTGTGGATTTCAGCTGTAATCTTAATAAATAGCTTCGCTCTCATACCCTATTTATTTCAAACTTTTAGAGATATATCAGAGACGTTGCTTTTATTATAAATAAAGCTTTTAAGTTGTGTTTAAAAACAAGGGCATTGTGTCTTTCTTAAATCATTCTACACTATGCTTACGGACATCTTAAATGTTTAAACAGTGCATATTGAGTTTCACGTTACGCGTTGATAGTTATTTGTATGTTTTACTATAACTCATAAAAATAGCTGCATTTTCACACTCTTTTTATTACAACAACTTAAGAATAAATTGATTCTACTTATAAGAATTGCTATCAGAAAACTTATACAGTAAAACTTATACTATATAACTATACAACTTTCTACTTAATGTCAAAAACCTAGATTATAATGCCTGACAAGGGATTTTGCGGGAAATAGAAAAGATCGTGTCATACACTTACTTGATATTCATTCGCTTGATATATTTTCAAATTACATCGAATAAAGTTGATGCATTTTGCTCGATGCAAGTTAGTAATAACAATGTCTGATTGTTAAATAAAATAATAGTGTGAAACCATGTGTTTTCGATCTGCCTCAAAAAATCCATCCGACACGTTATAGTAAAGCGGCTACTTTACAATAATGTCTCACTGAACTTAGGTATATTGTATAAATTATATATTTGACTATCTTTACTGACTGATTACTTATTACTTACTGAATATTTGTTTTACGCGATAACATTTTAAAACAGGGTTTATTCTCGAACCTATTTACCATCTTCTTTGGTACTATTTTATATTTATAACTCAAGCACCATATGCTTATATAACTTGGAACGTGAGCGACCAAACAAGAGGCTATATGGGCTTTTATAAGCGTTTTCTCTGTTGAAGAGCCCTATAGTGAGGCATCTTTCTTCCTAGATGTCAGCATATTGCGTCACTAAGCAAGAAAAATAAACAACGTAGTATTAGAAAATAAACTAATATACTGTATAAAAATAAATAATAGCACACAAAAAAGTTAATTATGAGAATTAGAAGCGCAAACAGCTAATTTCTCTCCACGCCGCATTTCAGGGAAAAGCTTTTATCTCTTTTGTAAACTTTAAAGTCAACACAAAAATGTTTGCCAAAAGTTTTCCTAGTGTCGAATACTCGAGTCAAGTCGAGTTCCACATAAATCTTTTTTTAATTTATTCGGGTTTTAAGCGTTTTCTCTGTAGAAGAGCCCTAGAGACATTTTTCTTGTTAGTTGTCAGCATTACTAAGCTCAAAAAAGAAACTAATTTAAAAGTTATTATAGTACACAAAAAGTATAAATTGCTCACCTTAGTAACTCATGATCTGTGAGTTAATTAAGAGAATTAGAAGCACAGGAAACTAATTTCTCTTAACGCTGGATTTTGCAGACTTTGAAACCACACGAAATTGTTTCCCAAGAGTTTTTGTAATTTCGAGTACAATTCCACATTATCTGGGAGCTACGTATGTACGTACGTACGCACATTCCTAGTTTGAAATATTGGTATTTTTCAATTTAAATTTCCATTTAACTATGGAAAACTTTGAAATTAACTTACAATTTTTATAATATCAAGTACAGTTATACATAAACTTATTCATTTATTTCAGATTGTAATAAAGCTGGGATATAATTTTTTGGCCCGTTTTTTTTCAGTCCATATCAACCTAAGCGCATCTAAAGCGAATGACGGTCAGTCTATGGTCGTGCAATAAGTAATATAGAGTGTTTATTATTATACTTCGCATCTCATCCTCATGATCACTTTAATTACTTGTAGTCGTGCTTATCTGGACTACTACGCTGCACAAAGTTTAAAAATAAAAAGGAAAACACCTCTTCACTCCAATGTCACCTGTCCACATAAACGTCATTGTGTTTTTTGTGCTCCTTCGCTGCAATACATTTAGCGAAATGCTTTTGTATATTTTGTGTTATAAATACAATATAACTCATTTTATATTTAAAATGGATAATAATCGAAGTGCAAAACATCCGGATTGAGTCGGAAAATTAAAGAAAAACTTAATAAACCGGCAAAGAAGTTGGTAAAATTACGAACAATACCGATGATCCCGGTAAGAAAAATGGATTATTTTATGTTGTTTCATTATACGAAACAATCAGTCTCTGGATTCGTTATGTAATAAATAATGTACATAACATAGATTTACAATTCAACACGGGAGGTAGAATTGTAAGAATTTGTACCATAATCTAAGTTTTTATTCACACATGTACTTATATCAAAATCTAATCAAGAGAGACTACAGAATTATTCTTGCCTCGACCCACTAGAGTCTTCATGAGAGGTTGACCTGGGTAAATAATTAACAAAACACGATAAGCATGCATATATCCTTTAGAGTCTTCACGAGAGGTTGACCATGGAGTATAAATTTGAAAAGTACGTATCTTAGAGTCTTCACGAGAGGTTGACCACGGAAAATTAACTTGAGAAGAATGTATCCTAGAGTCTTCACGAGAGGTTGACCATGGAGTACAAATTTGAAAAGTACGTATCTTAGAGTCTTCACGAGAGGTTGACCACAGAACGTAAACTTGAGAAGAATGTATGCTAAAGTCTTCACGAGAGGTTGACTGGCCATAAAGTATAAATTTGAGAAGTATATATCCTCGAGTCTTCACGAGAGGTTGACCATGGAGTGTAAACTTGAGAATTATGTATTCTAGAGTCTTCACAAGAGGTTGTCCATGGAGTTTAAATTTAAGAAGTATGTATCCTAGAGTCTTCACGAGAGGCTGACCATGGAGCACTCACTAATCGCTATCCTTTTTTCTTGTTCATAAGTATGTACTTATGTATTTATCTCAGAGTCTTCATAAGAGGTTAATCATTTACAAGTACAAGGTTTTAGCTATTATATACATATATAAAACAGAAAAATACTATCGTACATAAAGAGGACCCTGTTCTTTTCAATAAAACTATGTAAAAATAAGCCAAATGAATTGTCTTGTTAGATCAAACCTTAGATGAATCTATGGTTGAATCTATTCTTATCCTTTTAGGAGAAGTAAATAAATAACAGGAAAATATATCCAGTAACTATATTACATTAAGAAAAATTTTATTCTTTAAGATGGCTCAACAAAGAATCCGGGAAACTCTGATAATAAAACGGTATCAGATTCCGAAAATCTGTACAGATTGAACACCTCCGTTAATAGATGATCTTATAAAATAACTATTTAACGGTGTTGTCATAAATAAAGGCATAAGAATCGAAGAGAAATATTTTTTTTCAGCTGTGGGTACAACTATCTATAAACTGTTTAACTATTGAAACCTAAAGGCTTAAGCGATTCTTACCCCTTACCATGAGATGTTATTCTTTCATACACAATTACTGGAAGATCTCCTAATGGATCAATTCTACTAAGGATATAAAGAGTCGCTTTGGTAAGGTTCATATTACTGAATATGTTTTTTAAAAAATATCTCACCCACTATCCCTTAGTAAAAGGCCAGTTGCTTTAAACTCAAGGGGGGGGGGAGGTTAGTAGTACAACCTTGTCCAAGTGGGCCTCCCTTCCGTCCTGCAGTACAACTACGCCGGCGCCGCCGCGCAGCAGTTAACAACAAAAAGCTATATAAGTTGTCAGGTTTTAATTTTTCCTTAATTAGTGAAAAGCTGTAGCCTGTGACCCTGAAATCCTGTTATTATGAGAAGCTCCAGTTTCATCAATAATTTTAATTAATAAATTGAATCATTTAAAAGGAGTCTTACATAATTTATGAAAATTACATAAACTTTGGCTTTACAGGCCAGGCCATGGAGGTTGCAAATGCAATGCAGTGGAAGACAGTTTTCTTTCTAGTTTTTTTTTTCCTGGTTCCGAAACTAGCCTACTAAAAGGCTTATAGCCTTAAAAAAAATACCATTTAATTCCTACTAACCACTTTATGTTAAAGGATATCATGACAGATTTAAAATTATTAAGCCCTGGTGACGACCTGTGTGGCGCAATGATTGCCATGCCGGACTGTCGATCAAAAAAAAATAAAAATAATTGGTTATTATTTGGGCAAAATAGATTTAAAGAATGCATATTTTTAAATTTCTGTATCTAGCAAAAACAGAAAAATACTTTCGTTTCCTCTTGTAAATAATATTTTATATTTATATGCATTAATCTGTTTACCTTTTGGGTTAAACACAGCCCCATTATATAGATTTTTTGTGTCTAGGGGCTACCTTAAATCCAAGTCAAGATAACAAGTGTTTACTGAATGTGATATTCATTATGAATTTTATTAAAAGTTTGTTACAGGCATCGCAACAATGTCAGCAATTCCTTATAGCCTTCTCTACACAAATATGTTTGAAAGGTTTGAAATCAAAATAAGATAAAAATATTATTTTGATTTCAAACCAAAATAGGTATTATTGAAAGCCGTACGGAATAAACTTTGTGTTTATTTGTATTTACCACCATACTGAATTGTGGAAGAAAAGTTTTTTAAAAACAAAAAATTCCATTCAAACGTTTTATTTTGCTGTAGAAATTTAGTCGGATGCCTAAAATTTATATCAGGATGAGGTTTTCTTTTTGAACAACCCAACTTTAATTAGGTAATTTATTAACTCTAGGTAGAGTTATTGGCCGCATCGCATGATTGCGTGATTTTAATCTTAGTCAGAATTTATTGATATAACTATTATAATCGCATTATGGCAACTAAATGGGCGGTACTAGAATTCTACATTTACATATTATTATGTAATTTAGTTTTAACTTATGGCAGGGTTTGAAACTAAAAATATATGGATTTATGCATTGTACATTCCATCGTAAGAAAACAAACGCAAAAGTCTAGATGTTCTTGTTCTGAAGTTAATTTAAAAGAAATATTACTATACTACTAGACTATATTATACAATAAGTTTGGAGGAAGATATATTTGTCACCAAATCTAACTCAAAATATACATTTTATGTATCATGACATACGGACCCAGAAGCTAAATTTATATAGATGCATTTACTATTCGTTGGTCCAAGCATTACTTTAATGCTTTTTCCTCATTCGCACTTATTTTAAACTAACAGATTCAAATAAGTTTGATGATGTGATAATGCACGAGAAATAATGGTTGTAACAGATTGACCATCTCGGCCATTGTACCTTTGGTTGTTTACATGATTAACTGAAAATAAAACCAAATACTAATTAATTACTTTCACTTTTCAGCAGTTTTATGTGAAAATCGCTAAGTCGACTAGAATCGTAGAGCATGCTTAAATGTAATGTAAGCCTCGATTTCAGGAAAAACTGATACAATATATTTTTATAACACTTTGGAATAAGTTTTATGGGAAGAAGGAGGTCGACCCTTTAAATGGATCGGTTACTATAGTTATTATTGTTATTTCTTTTTTGACATTACATTGTAATTATGAAAGTGATCTACGCCATAGGTCTCTTAAAAGATGTAGATCTGCCCTTTTTTGCAATTAATATCAGGGCAATGATGACAGATTCAATCGTTTTTTCAAAGCATAGTTGATGACACGTGCTCCTAAGTAATGATTTGGAATCGAACGAACGAATGGAAAACCAATATTATTTTAAATTACCTTACTTCTGAGTTTCCAAATGAAGGTCTTAGTCTTCAGTCACTTACAAAAAAAAAATCATCAATCGCTGTATGTACTGGCTACTAAATTTAAACAATAGCTTTAATAGAAGTATCAAATGTTGTTTAATTATATAACGAGATCATTATTTAAGTCGGATAGATATGAATATCAAAACATTCGTTTCATTAATATTCTTACCAAACTATTATACATATGATAACAATCTAATGATTTGTTCAGCATTGTTCTTCAATAACATTCAAGTTACTGAACTTTCCAGGCGAAATAACGATACTTCTTATTTTTAAGAAGCCTTACCACGCCGCTTTACCCATCACTATCAGCAGATGGATAAGGGATTTTTTGAAGCTTGCGGCGTTTATATTTCTATGTTTAGTTCCTGTAGTAGTACGCGCCATGCGTGTGTATCATGAATATTTTTTTTTTCAGTGCATAAATATTGCTATTATATAAGTATAAGAAAAGTAGTGAACCAGTTTTTTGACCACAAAATTTGACCGCTTTTGGAAGTTTTTATAACAGACCCATAAAAACTAATTTATTCTATTTTCTCTTTACCTATTCTTGACAATTACTAAATGTCTAATTTAGACATTAACCTATGTCTTTATTTATACTATTAACAAAAATAAGGCTTTTATATTTAATTAACATATTTTACATATGTTACTTTGTGTTATTCAGCAATTTTATAGTTTCTTTTAACATCCTACAAGTAATTAAAGTGATCATGAGGATGAGATGCGAAGTATAATGATAAGATCAGACGAGGTTACCTGTAACTGATGTCCGATCTTCATTATACGAGCATCTCATCCGAAGTGATCACTCCCTCAACCACCCATGATTCAATGCTAATATTATCATTATTTTTTCATCACCCTGTATAAAATTGCTGATGTCTTTGAACTAATGACGTTTATGTGGACAGGTGACATTGGAGTGAAGAGGTGTTTTCCTTTTTATTTTTAAACTTTGTGCAGCGTAGTAGTCCAGATAAGCACGACTACAAGTAATTAAAGTGATCACTTCGGATGAGATGCTCGTATAATGAAGATCGGACATCAGTTACAGGTAACCTCGTCTGATCTTATCATTTTATTAACAATCTCATTCATTTTGTACGTCAATGCTCCTGTAAATTAGTTCTACGTTCTTATACAACTTGAAAAACGCTACTGAACAAGAGGCTTTGAAAGGTTTCCTGAGCACTTTTCTTAGTTGAAGTTTCCCTAGTAAGGCGTTTTCTTGCTAGATGTCAGTCAGAACATTGCAATACTAACCAAAACAAAAGACGTGATAGGGAAAACGTATTTTAAAACAGAGTTATTTTATATTTAACTTTTAAATATTGACCTAAGGAATTTTCAGATGTCCGCTTAGTATTACAGCGTGAAACCAGCATATATTTTGTGCGTAACTACGGTTTCTGTTGTTGTCTGAAACCATCCTATAATAATAATAATAATAATAATAATAAAATCCCAAAGTGATAAATGTAGAAAATGTCATCGTCTACCAGAAACGATTCAGCATATTACTAGTGCCTGTCCTAGTCTTACTCAAACTGATTATACTCACCGTCATAATCAGGTAGCTCATTATGTTCATCAAAAAATTGCAAGTAAATACAATTTAATCTCTAACAAATTATTACCATATTACCAATATACACCTAAACCGGTACTGGAGAGTGCAAGTCACAAAATCTATTTCGATAGGTCCATACTAACAGACAGAACTATTCATAATAATAGACCAGACATAACTGTAATAGATAAAACAAGCAAAATAGGTTATTTAATTGATATTTCCATTCCCAATACACATAATTTACAGAAAACAATCACCGTAAAACTTCATAAATATGTAGAACTGAAAGAAGAAATTATCAGAATTTGGAAACTGAATACAGTGTACATTGTGCCACTGGTAATCTCAAGTACCGGTATGATCCCGAAATGTTTATCCCATTATCTTAACCTCCTGGATCTTCCAGAAAATTGCTACATTACCATGCAGAAAGCTGCTATCCTTAATACTTGCCGTATAGTACGCAAATTTCTTAACGAAAATGACTCCAATAGTGATGTACACTTGGCGTAGGCCCGTGAACATCACTCATAACCGAGATATCTTCAATATCTTGAGTAAATCAAAAGTA
The DNA here is from genome assembly GCA_911387765.1 of Pyrgus malvae. Taxonomy (NCBI): domain Eukaryota; kingdom Metazoa; phylum Arthropoda; class Insecta; order Lepidoptera; family Hesperiidae; genus Pyrgus; species Pyrgus malvae. The sequence continues at coordinate 17,210,490 of OU426951.1, read as the reverse complement.
AGAAATAATAATAATAATAAAGCCTTTTTTATTTCCTTAATAAGATTAATTTTACAATTCAATTTACAATAAATATATCATTTGAATAGCATGCAATTTAATTATTAATGGATTTTTTTAACATTTTTGATAAATTTAATTTGCAATATATTTAATTTAATTACATTTTTAATTATTTAATTTAATTAATATTCAAATTTATTTTTATATCGTTCACACACATAACTGTACTATACTAATAATATACGTTTATATATATTTATTTATTTGTTTATTAAGGACCTCTCTGTAGAGTAAAGGCCTCCTCCATTTTTCTCCACGTAGTTCTGTCTGTTGCTTTGTCAATCCAGTTTTTTCCTGCTACTGTCAAAATTTCGTCAAGCCATCTCTCTGCCGGTCTGCCCCTCTTTCTCTTTCCTTCAGGTCCCTTCCATGTTGTTATTTTTCTGGCCCATCTGTCTTCGCTCATACGTGCAACATGACCAGCCCACTTCCATTTCAGTTTTTTACAGTGACCTAGTGCATCAATAAGCTTAGTTGTTTTTCTTATGTCTATGCTTCTTTTTTTGTGTTTCAATTTTATATTCAGAATACTCCGTTCCATGGCTCTTTGGGTAGTTATTATTTTATTTCTGAGTTGCTTGTTGAAAATCCATGTTTGGGATGCATAGGTGAGAGAAGGTAAGATGCATGAGTCCAACACAATTTTTTTCAGTTTGATTGAAGTTTTTGATTTTAGTATCTCTTTGAAGCTCCAAAATTTATTCCAAGCCATGTTCACACGTCTCACTACCTCATCTTTGTGTCTAGATTTTTTAAATGATACTTGTTTGCCTAAATATGTGTAATCATTGATATATTCCAGTGGGACACAGTTTATATGTATTGGTGTCTCTGTGCTATTTGTCATAATTTTAGTTTTCTCTGTATTGAGTTCCAGACCAATTTTATTACTGACATCATTAATTTCGTTTATCATTTCTTCTATTTGTGATGAATTTTCTGCGAAAAGTACGATATCGTCGGCGAATCTTAGATTACTTAGAAATCGATCTTTAATTTTGATACCTTTCTCTTCCCAATTTAATGTTTTCATAATGTTTTGTAGCACTGTAATAAAAATTCTGGGAGAAAGAGGGTCGCCTTGACGTACGCCTCTACATATATTAATTTCTGTGCCTGTTTTGTCTAATATTACTCTACTAGTGCTTTTCTTATATATGTCTTGAATGAGCTCTATGGTTTCTAAGGGCACATTGCATTCTTGTAATGCTCTCCACATGCTAGTGTGGGATATAGAGTCGAATGCTTTGGCGTAGTCGATGAACGCTAGGTAGAGCGGGCGTTTCATTTCGTTATATTTCTCTATAATTAGTTCTAATGAGTGAATATGGTCTATAGTTGAATAAGTGCTTCTAAATCCTGCTTGCTCTACAGGTTGGTGTTCTTCAGTATATTGCGCAATGCGTTTTTCGAGGCAAGAAGCAAAGAGCTTATATAAATTTGACTGTAGGCTAATTGGACGATAATTCATTATATTTGTAGGGTCTCCTTTCTTATAGAGCAGTGTTATATCCGATTTAGCCCATTCAGTAGGAATTTTTCTGTCGTCTAGTATTTTATTAAATAGAATTGTCAAAGGTTGTATCAGTACATTTATTCCGGTTAAAATAGCTTCGTTTGTGATACCGTCTGGACCGCTGCTTTTTTCTTTCTTTAGGGACTTTGTCTTGGCCAATATTTCTTGTGTAGAGAATCTTTGTATAGGAGTGTCATTTTTATGAAGAGGTAGAGTTTCTGTACTTGAAGGCATTTTACAAGCGTATAGGTTTTTATAAAATTCAGTGGCAGTTTTTATGATTCCAGATCTGGACAATGTTATTTTGTTACCTGTAGAGTTCTTTTTCAGACATGGAATCCATCTTTTATAGGTCGTTAATACTTTAAAGCCTTTTTTCACACTTCCTGTCTTCTTAAGATATTTTTCAATCATATTTCTTCTGTATTCTTGATATTCTTTTCTGATAATTTTATGAACATTTTTATATAAATAACATTTCTCGTTTTTCTGTTCTAATGTTAAATGTTTTTTATTTATTAATTCATTTTTTCTCTTTATGAAATTTTTTGTTCTGTTTGAGATAACGAATTGTCGTTTAGGTTTTATGTCGATACTATGGATTGACTTTAAACTATTATTTATTGCTTGTTTAAATTTCTCGTAGTATTTTTCTACTGTGTCGTATTCTTCTAACTTTATGTTTGAAAAATTCCGTTTTAATGCTTCTATGTATTTTTCTTTTTGGTCTATGGTTTCAAGTGAAAATTTGCTACTTTTTTCAACAAATTTACTTCTTGATCTTTTGGTGATGGTTATCAATAGGGTTCTTCTTACGAGTCGGTGGTCGCTCGGGAACGATAAATTACTTATCACTTCAATGTTAGTGAATTTGTTTTTCATATTTGAGAGTATGTAATCTATCTGGCTTTTATTCTTATTTGGGGACAGCCATGTCCAAATGTTCTTGTTTTTCTTTTTGAATAGGCTATTAATAACGAAAAAGTTATTTTCCCAGCAGAACTGGAGTAGAGTTTCTCCTCTTTTATCTCTTTTTCCGAAACATGAGTTTCCCAATATTCTGTTTTCACCCTTGTTTTTTTGACCAACTCTGGCATTAAAATCACCCATGACCAATACATTTTTACTGAATTGTTTAAGGGATTCCTGTATTTGATCATAGAACCCTTTTATTTCCTGTTCGGGTGAATCGGAGGTTGGCGCATGGACCTGGACTAGAGATATATTTATATTTTGGAATTTCAAGTGTAATAAACAGATGCGTTCATTGATTGCAGTGAAACTCTCTATGTTATTTTTTAGGTACTTTTTAATGAGGAAACCCACTCCATACTGGCCGTTTGTTTCGCCAAAGTAGCAGAATATATGTTCTTCGCTTTCTTCTATGTTGTAACCTGTCCGTCTGATTTCCGATAGACCTATGATGTCATATTTGATATGTGATATTGAGTGCTTGAACTCTAACATTCTTTCTTCCGATAGTAGTGATCGGGCATTGTATGTACATATATATATTGGGAAACCATCCTATATGCTCATTAAAGCATACGCGCTTACACGAGTGTATTACTTATTGGACTTAAAAAACCACACAGGCGTACACGGTTATTTTCGCACCTGGCATATAGTAGATTATGAGCACGTCAACTTCTGTAGGAGACACGCAGCAAGATACGTTTCCAATAAATTTATAAGCTGGTGTGAAACTGCTCATATACCAACCAAAATAATCAGCACTTGCCTCAAAAAGGTTACTAAAACCTTGTAATAACTGTCAAAGTAACGCTCACAAAGCGTTATTCTTGCTAGAGCTGGTTGAAAATTTGAAACATGAAACTTTACGTCACCAACAATATCATGATCGTCAATCTTTATCTACTTTGCTAGTAGACCGGATGGATTGAATATTTTATACCAATGTCACATAATATGTCCAAGGTATGCAGAAGCTACTGAGCAGGAAGCAGAGCTCAATCTATTCCGTAGTTTTACTACTCTTTTTTATAAATAAACCGTACAAAAGGCAGAAAAATATATTATAGTCAGTTCGACTAACTTTGAAAGATACGATTGAGAATAAATTAAAACAGAATAGTGTATTGTTTACAGTAGTTAATGGTGATGAGGATAAAAGCCCTTTCATGTGCTTCGATAAATCTACAGATCTTCAAAATAAGATATAAAACTTACTCGGTATAGAAAAATAGATTGTAGGAAATTATTCAAGACAATAATCCGGAGCGGGTTCAAAGATAAGGAGTGTGGGTAGTACAATTTATCCTTAATGGTAGATGGCATAGAATATGGAATAACTCGAGCACAGAGCAGACCTAGGATTAGGCAGGTATGATAAAAGAAAAAAGATATTTAAATTATGTTTACCACTTCACCTATGCAATGGTGGGTTACAGTTTTGCAAAAAATAAATATACGAGTAGCAAGATAATTGAATTACGTGCTAAATAGTTAAAAATCTAACAACTTGATGTTGGATAGTCACAAATCTGTAAAATAAAATAAAAGTTTTAAAATGAGAAGACTGAGTGCGTTCGCTTTTACTATAATTGTAACAGATTTTTTAATTTAAAAAATCATGCTTCGTTTTCATCAACATGCAAGGTATAACATCGTACTTCTCGTAATCTGTCACGTTCGAGTAAATTCAAAAATCCTCTCAGGGGTTCCCGCACCGGGTGTCAGAGACTGTGACTAAATTATGACGGCGCCGGTAAATTAACCAGATGAATAACGGAATGGTCCAAAGCAGTGAAAATCCGTGCCTGTGCCAAACAGAATATCTACGTCAGTAATAAGCCCAACGGGAGAGCGATTTATTTCTCTCTTATCGAGATTAAGTACATGTAGACAGTTTTCAGTAGTAGACATGAAGCGCGCATGGCTCGGCGGCTAGCGTAGAACGCAAACGGTCTACGCAGCTAAGCCAAACGGGCGCGGTCGGTTGTGAGATGGGTGACCGCTAGTGGCAAAAAATTTCATGCGCGTTTCCGTGCTTCGGAGGGCACGTTAAGCCGTCGGTCCCGGTTGTTGTCGATAGATAACAGTCGTTAAACCTTGTCGGAGGCCTTATGGGCGGTTTGAAAACATCCGACAGCGGGTTGGCCACTAACCCGCATCTCCACCAACCCGCATTGGAGCAGCGTGGTGGAGTAAGCTCCAGGCCTCCCCAATAAGGGGGAGAGACCCGTGCCCAGCAGTGGGACGCAAAAAGGGTTGCGGCCAGACAGTTTTCTCTTTCATTAATAATATCAGTTGACTAAGAATGGGCTTTGATTTTTGTATTTTTAACACGCTTTTATTAACTTGACCTGTATGTATGTATGTATGTAATGGAATCTTTGAACTTCATTTTCACTTACTTCTAGGAGTCTGATTAACTTGAAAATTTGCACAGGGGTCAAGGGTCGATGACAATACAATAATCTCATAACTTTATATTAAAGTCCTAACTAGGATCATCAGGATAAAAAAAAATATACGACGGGCGGCTGATAAATTCGTGGCCTAAGGTACTTTGAAACAAATATAAAGTTTTATATTTTTAACACGTCTAAGCGTCTGGTTAACTTAAAAATTTACACAGGGGTCAAGGGCCGATGACAATGCAATATGAAAATAAAAATCCAACTAAAAAATTAAAAATAAATAATGTAGTTTAAAAAACTAAAAAACACGCTTTTGTGAAAATACGAACTAAAAAGTAAAAAAATAAGAAGAAAATGTATTTTACTGTAAAAAAAGCGTGGAGAGCATGGTGTCAATAGTATCTTAAAAACCACCCCACGCTTTTTTTACAGTAAAATACATTTTCTTCTTATTTTTTTACTTTTTAGTTCGTATTTTCACAAAAGCGTGTTTTTTAGTTTTTTAAACTACATTATTTTTATCTTTCTAATAAGTCAAAGAAGCAATCGATGATGGAGAGTTAGTAAAGACTACAAGCCATGACCATCTACACCTTATTCAAGAAAAGCAACGTCCCACACACAGAACATTATTAAGAGAGGTACCGTAGAACGGCAATAATTGCTCAAAATTCCTTGGCGCGTCTGCCCCGCCCACATTTCCATTCTAACCTCTCTTAATAATGTTCTGTGGTCCCACATCTGGGCAACAATCACACTCAAAGTAAGACTGCTTAGGTACAATATTTTACACTTACTAAGAAAAATATACTCGTAGACGTAAAAATTATCTTACTCAGAGATTCGCGCTGAAGTTTAAGCTCTATTCCCGCGTGCCAGAAAATAATCCCAACCCTAGGCTTTTACTGTAGATTGTACCCATGCAATAAGTTTTGTATTTTATGTCTCGAGAAATAGAAATAGTGTATTAAAGTCACAACATATAAGTATAAGTGTTTCAAACTCATAAACATGTAAATTACACGAGCGAACGTTTACCGTAGAAGTGCTCGAATAAACTTATTTTGAAGCACCCATGCAGGGCCGGATTCAAGGGAGGCCAACCGGAACTACAGCCCCGGGGCCTCCACATAAAAAGGGCCCTACAATAGGAAAAAAATCAGATTCAGACTAGTATACATTAGTTAACAACTTTCCTTTCATTTTTTTGCCTTTTACAATATACTTTGCACCAACATGATTGAGTACATTAAATATTAACATAAATCATCGATCTATATTTGCTCACTTCAATCAAGGAATCACTAAAATATCACTGACTGAAAAAAAAACAATTCAAAAATAATTTGAGGCCAATTTGGGGCCTCCACTTCTTTGTTGCTCCAAGGCCTCCACACTTCCAAATCCAGCGCTGCATCCATGGCTACCTAGAAAGAACTAACTCAAGCTTAAGAAGAAGAAGAAACTCAAGCTTAAGCAACGAAGTCCAAATAAAACTTATGGGACTTTTTATATCTTTTATTAACTGTGACTTTCATAACCTCGAGAGTACATTAGCAGATGAAAACCAAAGAGATCTAAAAATAATGGAAACGGGCTCGCGTAAAGTGGAATATCAACTAAAATAATAGGGTTGAAATGAAAGAATTGGAAATACGGCTCAGAATAATCCTACTGTCACCTAGTTTGGAAGCGAAAGTGTATTAATGCATTTTTCCATGAAAATTTGTTTGACTGTCATTGATATTATTGAAAGTGCACCGTAATTTATTGAATCTTCATTTTAAAAGCATTTTATATTTTGATAAACACGAAACATGAAAATATATTAATAAATAATTTTGGCTATTGCATAATCCATCTAGATGGGACTTGATTGTTCATCTCTACAATTTATGAAATAGGAAAGTATAACAGGTTGTTTTTCTCATTACTGTGGCACTGTAAAATCTTAACGTCTGATCGTCTATTCTGATAACTGCTGTACTGTGCGAAAAAGTAAGCGTACACTGTTTATTTTATAAGCAAATAAAATCAAGGTTGGGTCAGAAGATTGATTTTTTTCAACCTTTCTTTATATCCCACTGCTGGGAACATGGTTGATTGATTACGCGGAGATAAATCATAGCCAGCCAGCCAAGTTTCTTTCGTTCAATCGTAAAACCGGAAAAGTACCACTTCTTTATATATTTCTGCTGGCAAGATTTACATGAGCCTCCGTAGTAGAAACGAGACTACATACGGCCTCAGAAAAGGCTCGGGTTGAGTAGGGATGTTTATGGGTTTTAGTGACCACATAGAACCGCGTGGCTCGAATGCTCATCTCCTAGTCCATATAAAATAAATTAAGTTTTTAACAAAAAAATAGAACCGACTTCAAACGGTAAAAAATAAAATTATTCAGTACCTACTTCTTCTTGCTTATGGTAATTACTCTTAAAACTATTTTTGGAGTCGGGCCCTTACTAAAATGTCGTACAATTCGTTCTAAATGGGCACCGACAGTACAGACAGTGGGACAGTACCTACATCTTCTTGCTTATGGTAATGACTGTTAAAACTATATTGGAGTCGGTGCCCATTCAGAACGAAAGGTTCACTATATTTACTATAACAGGACATTTTACTAAGGGCCCGACTCCAAAAATAGTTTTAAGAGTAATTACCATAAGCAAGAAGAAGTAGGTACTGAATAATTTTATTTTTTACCGTTTGAAGTCGGTTCTATTTTTTTGTTAAAAACTTAATTTATTTCACTATTTTTAGTAACTTTAATAATTCTGTACATATGTATAAGCATAATTGAAAAATTTTTCACTAAACTTCCAAATGTTAAAGAGATTTACCTTTTATAATCATGTTTATCTAATAGCCATCTTATAGCTTGAAAGAATACTAGGTACTGTCAGTCCACCTGAACGTATAAATTAATGAAAGAAATTGCTCTCAGCTCCTAACCGTTGAGGAGTTGTACCTTCAATCATCAGCTAAGCAACATCAGGTGATAATTACCGGAATTAAATATTTGTATTATGTTAAAAAATATGACTAAAAGAATGTGTGTGCCTATTAAGTTTCAGTGTTTCCCTCGATTTCCCTAGTATCACATCATCAGATTATGATATAGTGACAGTTGGACCACCTTAGGAGTTTAAGTTTTAGAACAAAAAATTATATATTGAAAGAATTTGCTCTCAACTCCTAACCGTCGTACTACCTTCCATCATCAGCTCAGCAAATTGATATGATGATAATTATACACAAATGCCTGTTTTGCTTTAATAAGAATATGAAAATCAATTTGTGTTATAAAATTTGAATGTTCCCCTCGATTTCTCTGGGATCCCATCATCAGACTTTGACTTGGTGACAGTTGGACTACCTCAGGAATGTAAGATTTCGAACAAAAAAACATTTATTGAAAGAATTTGCTCTCAACTCCTAACCGTCGTAGTACCTTCCATCATCAGCTCAGCAACATGATATGATGATAATTATACACAAATGCCCGTTTTGCTTTAGTAAAAATATAAAAATCATTTGTTTTACTATAAAATTTGAATGTTCCCTTCGATTTCTCTGGGATCCCATCATCAGACTTTCACTTGGTAACAGTTGGACCACCTCAGGAATGTAAGATTTCGAACAAAAAAACATTTATTGAAAGAATTTGCTCTCAACTCCTCACCGTCGCAATACCTTCCATCATCAGCTCAGCAACATGAGATGATGATTACAATGCACAAATATCTGTTATGCTTCAGCAACTATAAGAAAATCAATGTGTGTGCCTATAAAATTTGAGAGTTCCCCTCGATTTCCCTGGGATCCCATCATCAGATCCTGATTTGGTGACTATGGGACCACCTCGGGAGTATGAGCATACGAACAAAAAAAGAATTTTGAAAATCGGTCCACAAACGGCGGAGTAATCGGTGAACATATATAAAAAAAAATACATACAGCCGAATACAGTACCTCCTTCTTTTGGAAGTCGGTAAAAATAAAAAAATACCAGTTCAAATTCTATGGGGATTGGAATATGTGAAAAATTTTCTTTCTTTCAAGAAAAATATTTTTTGTAAATACAAAAGTTAGGAAGATAAAAGCTGGCCGTGAAGCTATTGTTTATAAAAATTTCGTCAGCAAAAGTAAAACAAAGCTAGACACCCGTTTGATTGTTTGTATGTTTACGTTACAACGATCCGACGAGTCAGTGTAAGAAGTGAGATTTATTATTCAGTTGTTTTTCTTCCGCGTTCCCGGCCTTTTTATTTTTATCCCTACTAGAATAGAGTGAACTATCTATATATAGATAAAATCATATCACATCATACTAATATTCTAAACGCGAAAATATGTAAGTATGGAAGGATGTATGTTTGTTATTATTTCACGTAAAAACTACTGATTGGATTTTAATAAAACCTTACAATAATATAGCTTATACATCAAAGTAACATACAGGCTACAATTTGTAAAGATATTATGTGAATTGTCAAAATATGAAGACAAGTAAGTAGGAAAAACTCTACCATCTGCGAGCTATTCTGGCGTGCCCTGCCAAAACCGCTTTGTTTATCTTAAATAGTCCTACAAAAAAGCCCGCCACAGTATATACTGGTATCTATATCTCATGTTTAAGCCATTATAGCCATAATAGTGTATCATAACTACAATAAAAATTGATAATTTATTTCAAATACACATTTGGTAGTAATAAATTGATTCTTAATTGAAAATAGATTTTATCGCTTCTGGTATTTAAAGTAGATAAAAAATGTCTTTCTCGCTACATCATACTACGGTGTAGTCCAGCGGCCGGTGGCGAGGCTATATAACATTTTACTATGACTAATACCAAAGTCCACGCAGTCGAAGTCGCGGGCAGCCGCTAGTACTCGATAAAGAGTTTGTATTTACCCAAATAACATGCCTACCAGTTTTGGCGAGAAGTATCAGAAAAGCACGTTGTATCCTTGTTTTGTTTTCATTTACTTGGGTGTACTTCTAAATTATATCGGATAAAGTTGAAGGCATTTTGTTGGATATACATAGGTTAATTACAGTTTCACTGAAGTGAAATAATCGTGCGATAACTTGTTCTTTCCGTTTGCCTCCAAAAGGTATTTTGGACCGACGGTGGTCGGACACGTTTTAGTAAATTAGCCTTCGATTTACTGGGATATCTATCAGATTTGACTAACTGATCACTAACGACTAATTAGGCTTGGACTATTAGACTTTGATTATTTCCTGGTTTCAAAGAAAAGGGCAAAATATTAATACAAATATTTTCAATTTTCTTCTTCTTTACGAATGATGCGTAAAGAAGAAGAAAATACCTACGATAATAAGGTAATTAATGCATTAAAAAATCTGAGATAATGACTTAATCTCAAAGTTTATAGTATAGTGACGTAAGAAGTAATTTTTTTATCCAGTTATTTTTCCGCTCTGTTCCCGACCTATTTATTTTTATCCCTACTAGATGAGCGTGCTAGGCTTAACACATTTTTAGAAGTAGTAACTTTAAGTTATAATGGATCTCTTTGTATATTTTTAGCATAAGTTAAACTTTTTTACTATTATACCACCAGTCAGAACATTACTTACATCTAACCAACCTGCATTGGAGCAGCGTGGTGGAGTAAGCTCCAGGCCTCCCTGGGGAGAGACCCGTGCCCAGCAGTGGGACGTAAAAAGGGTTGTAGCCAGATGTTATTCAAGTGAACAATAATTGTACATACTTTAATTTATACACTTTTACAAATTAATATTATATCCACAACACACATAATATTGTTAATCGTATTTTTTTGTATATGTCAATACCATCCACGACACCTGTGTGTTGTGGATTCCAATGTCATGCACAAAGACTATGAGCGACGCGGGACTATATGGACTATACGGACTATTTAATCGACGCGGGACTATATGGACTATATGAGCGAGTAAATACTAGATAATAGATACGTAAATACCTTTTCAATTTACTTTTTTATATGTTTCTATGCCGATGACAACAGATTTGACCAGTAGTTACTAAAATTTTTGGTAGATCTTTCGGTAGTGACTATTACAGATTTTTGGTTGTATATTGATAAGTTTTATTGATTAGGTTTTAGTTAAACATAGAAAAACTTAAAACCAGTATCAACGGGACAGAAAACCCCTGTTATGGTTGTATGTACAATTCTTTATTATATATGTCAAAATGTGACAACGTTGGGCTAACAAAAAGCTTAACAGTCCTTTTCGTTGCAGAAAATACTTTGTTCGTTTGTCGGAAATCGAAAAATAACAGGATGAGTTTGATTAATTGGTGAGTTATCACTCGTCACATCGAGCATTGTGAGATGAAAAGCATTACAAAATTATGGGATTCCGGTATTTTTTCTTTCTCTACTAGTAAAATATAGCTATGGCATATGAAGCGCGCATTGCCCGGTGGTTAGCGTAAAACGCAAACGATCTATGCAACTGAGCCAAACGGGTGCGATCGGGTGCGAGATAGGTGACCGCTAGTAGCAAAAAAAATTCATGCGCGTTTCCGTTCTTTGGAGGGCACGTTAAGCCATCGATACCGTTTGTCGTTAACGTTGTCGGAGGCCTTATGAGCGGTTTGAAAACACCCGACAGCGGGCTGGCCACTAACACACATCTCCACCAACCCGCATTGGAGCAGTGTGGTGGAATAAGCTCCAGGTCTCCCCAATAATGAGGAGAGACCCGTGCCCAGCAGTGAGACGCAAAAAGGGTTGCAGCCAATAATATAGGTTGCATAAACTGTATTACAAGTAAGTGTAAAATAATGGATCCTTGACGTCTTACAAACAAACCATATACATTTTTAATTTTGTGTTTAAATCGTTTAACGTACATATTCCTGTAAAAGGTTTTATATTGAACTACTGGTTCATCAAACGTTATTCAATCGCCCCAAAGTTTGCTTACCCTTTTCAATGACGAAGGAAACCCCTTCATTCTCAAAAACTCACACACTCACTCGCATATGTACATTCAGTTTATATTACCTATATATTAAATCAACGTATACCTTTAATGAGCTGTAAATATACATGTAACTAGATCACACATAAACTATTTGACAATTAAACACCTAGAATAGTAAATTAAGCCTCTATAATCGAAATTATTTTCTATATATTTCATTATAGTTGTACTACGCCCCAATTGTAGTAATTTACTCAAAACAGTTTGTTTTTACGATCATTAACTAAACTGATAATTTTCTTACTAAGAAAATTAGCAGTTTAGTTGGGAAAAATACTTGGCACATTTAAGGAAAATGGAAAAATAACCGGCAAAGTATGATTTATTGGCGAGAAACCATTGTAGGCTGTCACATCTTAAAGGTTGTCCAATCGGGGTTCTAGGGACTTTTTGTCTGTAGCTGCTATTTCGGTATTTCCTTCTGCGCTTCTAAGTTTTTTCTTTCCCTTTTTGTAGTCACAGGCAGAAATAATTTCTTTAATATATTCGTAATACAAAACAATAAAATTAAACAATTGATTCAAATAGAATTATAGATTGAATATTATTCGCATAAACATTATTCAGTAATCTCCAACAATTTTGCCATCGATATTGTCATAAACTTTAAATACTTACGAGTATAACGCCAATTCCAAATTAATTCACATATGAAACTATTTTAGAGTCGTGTCCGTAGTAAAATGGCTTAACTTTCGTTCTGAATGAAAACCGACTCCAAAAAAGTTTTAAAAGTCCTTTTTTGAAGTCGAGTAAAACTATATTGAAGAATAATTTGCTCAAAAAAACAATATCAATTTCGCATTACATATTGTATTCACATAATACTAGGCTTAGAAGTACCATATGTTGAATCATTCATCTTAGAGAAAACTACTACAGGCTGCGATTAATGTATGATTTTGGCCGACGGTTATCATGTTTCAGATATTGTGGATTGTGAAAAGACGGTTGACTACTTACTGTTTAACTAGCTTATTTCCTTTATATGCTATCTACAGAACCTGTTTGCTAAAATAATAGTTTATTTGGTCTTCCATCAGTTCTAAACATTTGTAACGAAAAAGGTAGTGTCTATGAAGTACCTAAATAAAATTTATTAAAGTTTCAAAATAATAAAATTTAGAACAACGTTGTTTCCAGTAAAATCACAATGTGTGATCAACAGGAAGTTAACTAATAGTGAGGAAGTTATTCTATAAAGTGCTAATCTAAGATGTATCTACTCGTGTGTACTGAATGAGTCTGAATGGGTTAAATATCTATGCATCTGTGCAAACGAAACGAAAATGCAAAACAACTAACTCGAAGATTAATTGGTTATCACTCGTCGCTCTATCGTTCAGTGTTTCTGTCATGACTGAAAGGATGACCGACATTCACGCATTCGATTGGACAAAAGCGTTGTTCTAGGCAAAAGCGTTTTAAAAGCATTTCCTTTTTTGTGAAGAAAATAAAAATATTTTTATATTCGCAATTTGCACATAAACCCACATAAATTTTGCTTTGGTTTAGTCCTACATTTTTGCATCGTTTTACAGAATAATAACCGCAATAATATTTTACTCTGAAAATTTTTTTGTTAAGGTTATTTCTAAATTATAAGTCTACTTATAATTTAGAATACTCTATGTAAGTTGCTTTGCCATTGTAGCAGCTGATTAAAATTTGTTAATAATTTAGTGCAGTATACCTACAATCAAAGAACAAATCAGACGATTCGAATTAGGTAGGAAAGAAAGGTCCTTAAATGGTGAGCACGTCTTGACAAGAACAGTTCAGACTGTTCTTGTCAGGTGATCTGAATACGATTAGAGCTGTAAACTGTTAGATTCAGAAGTCACATGATGGATCGTTTGGGGATGTTAGAAAAAATATCAGAAAAGATATATTATATTCTTAGGCGAGGACATCGATAGCCTATTAGGGTATTGGACGCTTTGCACAAATAAATTCAAAATATATACCTTAAAAAGATTGCAATAAATCACGTTTAGAATGCAGGATAAAATTAAAATCAATTAAAATTTTATAACGTCACGAATCATTTTCTAATCTAATATGGATGTCACGTTTTGACAACTCATTATAAGGCTTAACGTATTGGCTTAACAAATCAATTGGGATACGATTGATTTGTTAAGCCAATACAGGATTTTTGAAAGAAATATACAGTCAGTTCAATTACTCAAAAATACTCGCTTTACGTAGCATTTATTGTAACTTTAAACCCAGAACATTCTTCATGTTCTGTGTGAAATGCTAGTAAATTTTAGCAAATTTCAAAAACAACGGAGAAAAGAGTGATAAATGGGTTATCACTCGTCGTTGTGTCAGCCACTGTGCCTTGTTGCCAACAGCCGGATGACCGACGTAAGCAGAATGTGTTTGATAAACAAAAAGTTCTGTTTAACTGTGTTTTATTTTTGAGATACAATTATTTATCCCATCTGGTTCACGGAATTACCACTTTAAGCGATTTACACTAACGTAGCAACTTATATTGTGAAATACTACGAGATTTGCTACGGCATCGTAGCAGCTACGACAGTTATAGAAACAATGGACGAAAATTGGACTCATTATTGATTCAATTGATGATTTCCTTAATTAATGTTCATATATACTTTATTGCGGTGTAGAATAAAATTATTTAAAAATATTAAAATATACAATATTAGACATACAGTTCAACACATAATAAAATATACGATATCTACGTCATAAAAATAGATGGGAATACAAAAATTTATATAATAATACTGCCATAATTTAAGCAAACTTTTCGATAAAATCTTGTGTATACTTCAAAATTTTTAATCTTTCGTTAAAACCTGATACATATTACTTCTTTTTCTTTATATTAAACAAAACTACCATCATAACACAGAAAATACACCATCACACCAAGTCAACAGCTTTAATCTCAAAATTGCTGCCTGAATATCAGCGGACATTCAGAATCAATCTTCTCGAACATCAAAATGTACGAACAACAATATAAATCGTGGGAAACTGCAATTTAAGTAACAAAAGCTATCATATATTTCTACATAAGTGGAAAATATCAACGAAAAATATCAATGATAAGATCAAAGGCGTAGGCATCGTTTCAACTACAGTACATTTGCGACAGTTTCTGATAAAATAAATATAAAACCATTTAAAAAACGCCATATAAGACGTTCGTTCCATATAAGACGTTCAAGCCGTATACATAACTAAATTAATACTTACTAGCTGTGCCCCTGTGTGTGGTTTCACTCGCGTTAATTTTTTTAAAGTATCCTATTTTACATCTGATAACTCCAAGAATATAATGTACAAAGTTTAATGATGCTCGGTTGAGTAGTTTTCGCGTAAAAGAGTAACAAACAAACTTATTTTCGCATTTATGATATTAGTAGGATTTGAGAAATTTTATGCTCCACATGAATACATTTTTATTTCTCTTTTTTCCAACTTTTTTTTATGTCCCACAATGTCCACAATGTCCACAATGTCTCTTCTCAAGTGTGAAGGATTTAAGCTATACTCCATCACGCAGGCCAAGTGTGGATTGGTGGTCATCATGCCATCGAGATATCAGACATGCACGGTGGTGGAAAACATTTTAATCAAATAAATGTCATAATATTTCTCATCACTGTGGAGCCGCAATAAAAAGCGCATATTACAAATTTATTTTATCAGAGGTGCGCGCCGAGAATTGGTACCCGGTATCTTCGAGACGGAGACCGCGGCCCTTACCACTCGGCCCTCACTGTTATATTTATCTTCTAATTTATACAAATTCGTAGTCATAATAATAATAAGGTTTTTCCCCCAAGTCTGCGTCTACGAGTACAACTAATAAATAATAATAAATAAATAACGCTACACACTTATAGCCCCACACTAGGATTCCCTGTGTCGTGGGTACCATGGACACACACAAAGACAGAAACACTATAACACCCAGACCAAGTACAGAAATTAAAACTCATCATTTCAATTTCTGCCTCGCCGGGAATCGAACCCGGGACCCTCCGATCGGCAGTCCAGCATGGTAACCATTGCGCCACACAGGTCGTCAACGTCAACAACAACTATTTAAAAAAACAAAAATGTGGGACCACCATGATAGTGATGATAAAAAAAACAACGGATTGCGCTCCGGTAGTGCCGGCAGAAGTGAAAACTTGAACATTAACGTTGTGCATTTTTCATCTAGTATTTTCAGTAGGTTTTCATCTAGTATTCTTATAAAGTACTCACTCATTTTCTTTCACTATTTTTTTTTCATTAATAGATGCACTTTGTTCAATATCCATATTTTAAATACTTGATATAAACGAATTTTACAATATTATGACAATCTGCTGTCACCCCTCCGTCTTGGTCTAAGAGCCGGTGAAGATCGACCTTCACTGATCTGATAATTCGATGAGACATATTTTTTATCAAATATAATTTATAAACATATAATAACTTGTCTATCGTAAAGTGTTTTCTTTTAATATAATTAATTTCAATCAATTTTCTTTCATCACCTCACTCTTGTATATAAATAAATATAATAATAATAATAATATTATATATATAATAATATTTATATGTTTATAAATTATATTTGAAAAATATGTCTAATATGTCTAAAAATATGCCTAAGGTCGATCTTCCACCTTTCCTCTACTATCTTACCAATTTCGACGATCAGGCCACGTGTGTGGACGCGAATTTAACATTTTTTACCCATTCCAAAAAAAGTGTACAACGCCGCTAAAGAAGTTTTCACTTCAAAAATTATAGCTAGTTAGTATTTAGCGTCAACATATATATATAAATTTCTTTTAATAACATAAAATAATCAAAATACTATTTCGGTTTTATTAATACTATTTTTTATTTATATCTATAAAACTCAAGGATGATAATTTATAGTTTGATGTAAAAACTAATAAAATACCGACACATACATTATGAAAAGTATTTTGTCTCCAGTAATTCCGAGCTTAGATTTTTCGTTTCAACAATTACAATAGCTCGTCGACTCGACTGTCATTCTATAGATCATGTCATTTCTATAGAACAAATGCGACGTGACCCTAACACATTTTCTTGAACATGTCTTAATTTTTTGTAGTCAAATCAGACAGATTTCTGAATCAATAATACGTTTCACTCATTTGAAATCATTGAATATGCTATAAGTTCCAGATTATGTTATAAAACAGCAACACACCACTCCAAGCGATTCTAGCGAGGACAGCCTGTATGATTTTGGGTTTGCTTAATTTCTCTTAGTAATTCTCACATCTCACTTAATGTCAGTAGACATTGTCCGACAATCCGTAGAGATATCAAGTATAAAGTAAAAAAAAAAATTCTATTGAATATCATATAGTAAAATAGGTACCTATAGATGTACAACATTTTTCTTCTTATTACGGCGGACACGTAATTTTTATTGAATACAAAAGTGAAATGGGAAAATTATAATTTCACACATTATAATTCTAATTTATTTACATAACTGATTTTCTAAATCGAGTAACATACTTGTACCCTACGCGCTACTATAAAGCCTACATCGTTTTCCTAACATATCTTCTGTTACGTAATCCCCAATTTAAAAGCTCGCCTCAAGTCGTCATCAATCTTGTCGGGTTCCATCGATCTTGATAATTGCCGGGCTATAATTAACTATGGACCCTAAGCCAAGAGAAATTTACTTCGAGTGTAAGCTCTATCAAACAATTTGTTTCGTCCAGTGTAGCGTACAGCCTTAAGAAAAGGATATGTACTCGTAAGTTTTATGTGGAAAGTAAGTGTTAATTCTTGGCTTGTAATTGTTCACTCAATTACGTAATAAAAATATTTATTCTACATTTTTTTGTATAATTATGCGTATAACTACGAAGTGCTCAAAGCTTGCTGACTAAATATTGATTGCTAGATATATTGAAAGTGATTTATTTAGCTAAGGAACAGCGGGCGCGGTCAAGAACTTTAAAGATAACCATGCGTATTGACTTTCATTCGCGTTTTTATTCTTCTGCGGACATGTCAGGGAAGTGTCGGTATCCAGCAGTAGCAAGCAAATATGCTTAAAATAAAAAATAAATATATAACGCTTCACTCTCATATATACATATATACCCTGTGTCGAGGGTACCATGGACACATACAAGGACAGAAACACAAACACCCACACCGAGAACAGAAATCATCATTCAAATATCAGTTTCGCCGGGAATCGAAACCGGGACCCCTCGATTGGCAGTCCGGCATGGTAACCATTGCGCCAAGCGTTTCGTTAAAAGTTTCATTTCAAAACGTATAAGTTAACGCCTTAATTTTCTCATTTCTCGTTGCTCATAAATCCGCTATTATAAAAGGAGAATTAGCCTAGGGAACACTATTTAAATTCTTCTTAATTCTAAGAAAGCAGTAAGACAGTTTAACAGTATTAATACACTGACTTAATTATCATCATTTCAAGTTTACGTAAACTTCAAAGTAACTGCTAAGTTTACTTCATATTCCCTATTTCTCATTTTATATCAATCAATTTAAAAATAAGGTAAACCCGAGCAACTTTATACTAATAAAATTCAATAAGATCAAAATTCAACATTGTAATCGCTTTACGCTTGCTATTAAAATCTGTGTCCAAATAAAACTATTTTGAAGCAAAGTTAGAGTTTACTACGATAGCTGTAAAATGTTTGAAACACCGGAATGTGTAAAAGCAATGGTGAAGCAATAAAAGCGCGGCTAAATCTATAAACTTTTTCCAATTTCACTTTGGCCCAGTGAAAATTTCCAATATCAGCCAATTCTTGTTGACCAATACTAACACACATCGTTGTGAAAGATTTTTATCAGTTCTTTCGACTTTGAATCACTTGACCTAACTCTTTCTATATCCCACTGCTGGGCTTAACCCTCTTTAACAAATTATGTACATATTTAGCTCTGACGTTCACTCTGTCAAACTCCTGTAGTTTCGAAATCATATATGTAAAATATTAATGACCAACCCACATTGGAGCAACTTGGTAAAGTTAGCTGGCACGGGTCTCTCCCCAGTAATGGGAGAGACCCATGCCCAGTAGTGAGACGCTACAAGTGTTGGAGCCAACTGAATTAGTAAGTAGTTAGTAAAAATTAGGAGTAACAACATGGCAAAATGAAATCAACTTATTATTCCTTTGAAAGCCCATAGTAATATGGAAACCCACACAGAATTTTATTACTGGCGGCTATCGTTAAATTTTCTATAACACCCTATATTATTTAGGTTTGTAGATAATTAATAAATATGTACTTATCAATATAATATAATAAATACTTAAAAATGTGTCGCGATATGTAGTGAACTTGAATTACATTTTATTATGAGGACACAAATCTTCAAGCGTTGGAATGAATACTCGCTGTTTCATTTTTTTGACAATTTCTATTTAGCGTGTCATTTAAAAATAACAACATTCGTTAGTAGTTGTAAATTCAATAAAATACGCAATTTGATAGCACAAAATTAACGTTAAAGTTTAAATCTATCTAATACCTTTAAACGAGCAATTCTTGTATGTATCTAAATATATTTTTTGAATCTCGGAAACGGCTCCAAATATTTTGATGAAATTTAGTACCCTGGATTCGGGGGTGATAAATCGATCCACAAAATTTTTATTGTTGGAAATTTTTTACTGTATAAAAATATTTTCAATGATAATCAATTTAAATATAAACTGAAAATTACGACTCTTCCTGACATCTATTGGAGAGTATTAATAATATTGTGGCGTAAACGCTGTCAAACGGGGAAGCCCACGAGGCTCATTGTGGATTTCCTCAAGCGTCATCAGGACCTTGTGCTTTTTATAGGTTGGGTGGTAGGAAGTTTAAAATATTATAATATTATTATATTTTATGACGTTTTGCGTTTAACCAGTGGAGAGAGATTTTTATTATTTAAAATTCATGGTTCAACGGTAGCGGCGTATTCTAATCTGACTATTTTGACATCCGGAAGTAAGATAAAAAATTATTGTACCTATATAGAAGGTCTCTTTTAACCTCAACAGTAATCGTGGCAGTACTCAACAGGAAATGAAATGAAATGAAATATTTATTTGCATAAAACACGGTACATTTTACGATAAAAATCTTACAATATTGTTCATGCGTGTCTTACCGACCTAGTCGGTGGGCAAATATTTATTAATAAATAAGATAAAGTCATCGTGTCTTTAGTGATTTAAGGATATTAAATGCAATTTCATACCCGAAGGTACATGTCATTTTTTTTAATAATAACAATAATAATTTAATAACAATAATATTAGATATTAATAGTAATGATAATATTTGCATAATTGAATAAAAATTTATAATTTATTAGCCAAGCGTTTGAGGTGTCCAGCATGACAATATTCTATAAATTCCTTTGTGGAATAAAAACAGTTCTTAATCAATAATTTAAAAATAAAACTCTTGAACCGATTTAATGTTAGATTTTTTTAACCGAGATGACAGCAAATTATTAATTTTGATGCACATCACAAAGCTGTTTCTCGAATAGCATGCCGTATAAGATAATAGTCTATGCAATTGACCCCGATGCCGATTGAAGAATGTATCATCTTTGGTATCAAATCGATTTTGATTATTTTTGACACATATCAGAATTTCGTAGATGTACATTGATGGCAATGGCGGGAGATTTAGTTTTTTTTAAATATTGGCTTACAGGAGTCCATAGGTTCCGCACCTTAAATGGCCCTAACACATTTCTTTTGTATAATAAATGCTCTATTGAAGTCAGTTGAATTCCCCCATAAGAGTAATCCGTATCTTAGGACCGAACACACGTATCCGTGATAAGCCATCAATGCTGTTTTTTATTTGCTACTTTTGAAAGATGGTGTAATGCGTATATGAATTTATTTAGTCTTTGGCATACTATTTCTACATGATTTTTCGAATTTAAATTTGAGTCGATTTCAATGCCAAGAAATTTAGCTATTTTATTTTAGGATGCAAGGTGTACCCCATATCTTAATCTGACGCGCTCGAGTAAATCCGAAAATCCCCTCTTGGGCTCCGCTACTACCATCCGCCAATCCGACGTTCAAAGAAATGACAACGTCGATTTGAAAGAGCTCTATGAAAATTTCGTTCATTGAATTAAAGCTTCCGTGGTCGAATGGTTGCGTGAGCTGACTGCGGAACTAGAGACCCGGGTTCAAACCTCGATCAAAACCATATTGTGTCTATTTTTTATTTTTATGAAAATAACTTTTTTTTATTAGAAGCTATTTCAGATGGCTTTGAAGTAATACGAAGCAAATGATTGTTTCGTTTTAAACTAAACCAAGAAAATATTTTTTTAGAAAATAAACGATTTAATGTTATATCATTGTATAAAATCTGGTGCAATAAAGTATTTTTGTATTGTATTGTATATATCCGAGCAACGCTCGGGCGTCCAGGTACTAAATAATATTATAGGAATAAAGACCATTTGTTAATTTAGTTGTTTTGCCCTGAATGGCCTAGCAAGATATAAACTAAGGCCGGAGACCGCTAAAATGTTCCTGACAGCTGTATTTTACTCCCAAGGGTCGTGTAATCGTAAGATTAAAGCAATTTTGTCAAAAAATTACCACTGGCCTAGATACAACCAGAGACAGACGGAACTTGTGACATTAGTTGCACGTAAATTTAACTAAACTAACAATATGATATGAGATGATATGAAATTGACTCTGGAGTGTGAGTATATATATCAGGATAAACTAGTTTGGCCTCGTCTTAACTAGTTTATCCTAAGCCCGATAGGATAAACAAAACAAAAACTAGGTTTAGTTTAGTCTAGGCCAAACTAGTTTATCCTATCGGGCTTAGGACGACCTAGTTTGTACTTAGCTAAACCAGTTTTTCCTATTGCGTATAGGAAGAACTAGTTAAGCCTAGGAAAAACTAGTTTATCTTAAAATCGGAATTGGCCAAGACGGTCAACCCCGATTTGAACTAGTTTTTCCATTAACAGTGGTATGTCACTGAGCTCCTTCTAAACGACTGTATGGATTATGATAAAACTTTTTGTGTATGTTCAAGGGGATTTGAAAATGATTCAGATTCACAGTTTGGTCCACTGGAAAATGTTTTTTAATTACTTTATTTATTTATAAGTAGTTTTCCCATATAAATTGTTCCTACCTGTCAAACGTTTTCATTTCGTGCCGTGTCGTCCTAAACTTTGACACGGTCAGAATAATAGGACAATTCGTATGTCATTATTTGTTTTATACTTTTGTTAGACAGTAATTTCATGTTCCTGTCTTTAAGATCTTTAAGATAATAAAAAAAAACAAATCCTCTTTCAATACTTTTAAGACAGGACAACCGGGCGGAGCTGGGCCAGACCACTAGTCTGATTATATTTTCTAAGTGAAGATGAGCGTAAGGGCTTGGAAAAAACGACTTGAACGGAACAGTTCAAGTTAAGTAATGCTCTTTTAACGGCAACCTAGCCTGGCTTTTAAGTTTTAATAAAAAGATAAGTTGAAGCTGTTAACCTACTTTGTGTCTTTTACGTCGAAAAAATCCTCAAAACTTATTTTAACTTTTTAGTAGTAGATCCTAATTTCCCAGGAGACGAACTTAAATTAATAATAAGTAAAAACTGAAATTAGCTCCGGTGTTACGTGAACACTACAGCTAAGCTAAGCTAGGTACTGTTTATGAACAGAATTAATTCTTATAGGGTTAAAGGGAAAATGATTTTATTCCTGGTTCTCTTAGAAATTCATCAAAAGCGTAAAAAGTCTTCAATTCATCAGGATAATAAACTATGGATTCAGTTTCTATACTCTAAAATACCCTCAAGATATTTAGGTTTAGAATTTTGTTTAGATTAAATTAACAAATTAAATATTTCTCTGTCCAGATAAATGACGATAATAATATTCTCATCAGAGCTCCACAGTCACGAGGAATTCACTTTGTACTTTAACGCCATACTATCTGAGTCAACTTCGATATAAGCATAAACCTACCAATAATATGATTCTGACCAATTTCACAACGAATAAAGAAGCCTTTATAAATTTTATTACATTATCGTATCCTAACGTGTTGATCAAATACAGGTGTCAATACAATTCAATGTAACCAAATGTAATAAAGGGAGATGTTAGTTTTGGTAATCAAGCTTTATCTCGCTTTTAAGTATAAGTAGACCTGCAGGTGTAGTGCGCAGTGGTAACCAAGCTGGTGTGCTGTCCAAAAGATACTAGATAGTAAGATATCTACATGATTAATTTTGTGGTATTTTCCTGGTCTGCGGGACTTTTGTGTGTCGATAGCGCCCATGACATCCAATCACTGTTTAGTGAGTGAAAAATCAAGAAGTTAAAATACATAATTCAAATATAGAAGTATCCTAACATATTACTATTTTCCACATGTCCAAGGGAATGCAGAATGTAAAAATTTGAAATCTTCTCTATATCTATGCATATTTGAAATAAAGGATCTTTCCTGCAAGAAAGACAGGCAACTATTCAAGAACCGCTATAGATGTTTTATCATTTCTTGGGTTTCAGTGGGGGGTGCGCGCGTTTGGAACTCCGTGGTTTCAGGTACAAAAACCTTAAAATCCTTTAATACATAAATCAGCGTCACCCACCCGCCCATTCTTCATTGCCTTATAGCTGTCGCGATTTTCATCTCATCGAGACACAATTTGAAAGCTTAGGTCGAATAAGTACATCTAGAACATCGCGTAAAGCAAAAACGTCTCTCTTTAGTCGCTCAACAAGACTACATAAATTTGATTTCGTGGCAAAATGTGAGAGAAACACAAGAAAAATGTTCTCGTTTCAGTGTAATCTGAAAGCGCTCATCGCTGAAGTACTATGGCCTTGTCAGAAATACTCGTAGGAAAGATATTTGTAAAATAAATGTTTCAATTTCGTTCCTTGAAACAATCTTTATGTAAATTAGGAAAAATGAGAAGAAGAAACCTATTTCGTTTTGAACACAAAATTATACAAACCTAAGATTGTCGATAGTCGGCTACTTGTCTCTTACGATATTTTTATATACTTCATTGATATGGATGGATATTCAAATCTAAATTGCTTAAAATGATTTTAATAGCACTTGAATATAATTTGGTTAAGATATGAGAAATACGTCATAAAAAAGGTAAATAGAAAAGTGTTTTTTACGTAGTACGCTTACAATTATTTTACAATTTGAAGTGGTCCTTATGAATTTTAGGGACAAAATGGTATGCGAATTTGATTGCGCAGGCAGTTACGCAACCATCGCACTCAATGCACTTGACATCGGTTGCCATTATTTGTTTGTGTGTATAACATGTTTACCCCAAGAAAATAGCGCTCACGCGAAAAACGCGAGCCTAACACGCAGCTTCGCCTGTTTACTGCTGTTTCCACTTAAGTCATAAAAGTGATACAATAAATTATTTCAAGAATCCATTTTTAATTTATAACTAGTCAAAAACGGAAATACCAGCTTATATCGAAAAGTTATAGTTAAAACGCAGTTAAGTTGAGCGGAAAATTAAAATCTTACCTGAACTTTTGCATCCAACTTTTAAGGTACACTGGTTGTTTTTCTCGAGAAAAAGTCACTAAAACTGTTTATCAGTCCACATACGTTGCGTGGGGGACGCGCACTGTAATCTCGGAAAGTTTTATTCTGGAGAATCGGCGCGGGGATTTGAAAGTTACGGGCGGCGAGCGAGCGAAGGTATTGCAAGCCGCCAGAGAAGTGGCGGGCGCGAGCGGGGGAGCGAAGGCTGTATCGAAGAACGCATGCGTTTTTGGACGTCCGCGCCCGGAGCCGGCTGACGTCACAGCATCCGCGACGGGGCCGCCCGATTCGCAGAGCCTGGCCTCGTTATCCTCACACCGCACCTTCTATCCTCCTAAGACCCAACTATTTATTCGACCAAATCCACTTAAGACTTGTTAGCGATGCGGAACTGTAAAATGGAGAGAGAAAGAGAAAATATTGCGAACCGAAATGAAACTAAATGTGAGCTGTACTCGTTAGAATTCCTTATCTACTTCGCAACATTCAACGATAATGAGGGACACCTTATGATTATGATGAGTCCTGACATTGACGAGAGAAGTTTCAAAGTCTCGAAAATACAAACTCAACGGAAATCTAAAGTCGTTTAGATGGAAGTCACCGTAAAATGAGCTCGAGCGGAGTTTAAGCGGCTTCTTATCACGATTATGGTAACTTCGAATAAAACAACACTTACCTAAGCAAGCCACTTTTTTAACTCAAGCCGTTCGTTAATTATAAATTATGCTTGGCCACTCAGAACTTTTGATAAAAGTTAAAGTTAATGTTGGAGTGAGTGAAAAGTTAATTTGCAAAGCTTTCAAGCAATTTCTTTAGTTGTAGCTTTTTTCTTCTGTAAGGTAGAAGATCACGACCATATTGCGTGAAAATACCTTATAGTTACACAGTTTGCCTGACGGATCTTTTGAAATTAGGATGTTGCAAAGAAATTACGACCACTATTTATTTGCTGATTTAAAAGGGTTATGTAGGATAGTAGTAATAGTAGATCCGTAGAAACTAATACTTTGTGTAAAATAACCTATAACTACCGTTCCTGATTCATCCATAGAAATCATTGCATTAAGATTGAATGAAAGGTAAATTATGGTTTACGATTTATGACGTATTAAAAAAAACTACTTACTAGGTCTCGTTCAAACCAATTTTCGGTGGAAGTTTGCATCGTAATGTATATCATATATTTTTTTAGTTCATCTCTATTTATCTAGTATCATTCTCTTATTTTAGAAGTTACAGAGGGGGGGGGGACACATTTTACCACTTTGGAAGGTTTCCCTCGCGCAAACTATTCAGTTTAGAAAAAATATATATTAAAAACCTCAATATCATTTTTGAAGACAGACCCATAGATACCCCACACGTATGGGTTTGATGAAAAAAACATTTTGAGTTTCAGTTCTAAGTATGGGGAACCCTCAAAATTCTATTTTTGTGTGAAAATCTTAATTTGGTTCACAGAATACATCTACGTACCGAGTTTCAACAGTATAGTTAGTTTCGGAAAAAGTGGCTGTGACATACGGACGGACAGACAGACAGACGTCACGAATACGTAAGGGTTCATTTACATAGGGTACATTTTAAAAGTGATATTTGAAATTCAAAGCTGCGCACTACACTATTCAAATCCAAGCTACCCTGTAAAGTTTCAAAAAACAATGTCGTATCAAATATCAATAGTAGTTAATCAAAATACAATCGCTTGTTATTATAACTCTATCCAAATACTTTCATATACAGCTTTTAGTGTCGAAGCAGTTCGGTTGTTTATACTACAGCGTCGAGGCGATGGCGCAGATGAGACAATTGAGACATTATGTGTACACAATATTTCGCACCACACCTGTTTTTGACGAGGGGATCACTTCAGTGCTCGCATATTATTGACATTCCGACGCGCAAGCGTCAGCCTATGATCGCTTTGACTATTGCGGAAAATTAAATTAAATAAGACGTTATGTGCCCCGCGGTTTCACCCGCGTAATGTTTTATAGCCTAAACCCTTCTTCGATAAACAGACTATCCAACGCAAAAAATGTTTTGTTTTGTTATGTCATGTGTATATGGACTGTAATGTGTCTGAAATAAAAGTATATTATTATTAATATTATTATTATAAAAATATTTTTTTCACTTTGAATCAGCACTTTCTGAGATTAGCATTTTTAAACAAATCTTCAGCTAATTAATATTAGATAATATATATAGATATATAGATATATATATATATAGATTTTCCTAAAATAAACGAAGTCGCGGGTAGCTAGTTATAATTAAAAGGAAATATTGGCTATCACATACAATTTATTATGTTTCAATATTTTATTGTGCAAAATATTCAAGAGGATATTAGGCATTGTTTCCTAAAATAGGTACATTAACTGGGTATCTTTTTTTAATTTTTATCATTATTATTTATTTAATGAGAACAGCATTTACATTTATCACATCATCATCATC
The DNA here is from genome assembly GCA_911387765.1 of Pyrgus malvae. NCBI lineage: Eukaryota > Metazoa > Arthropoda > Insecta > Lepidoptera > Hesperiidae > Pyrgus > Pyrgus malvae. Next base: position 17,183,424 of record OU426951.1, on the reverse strand, counting down.
TGTGGCGCCACAGCCCGTTATGAGCTTTGATCTGGTTAAGAACATTTCTCCAGACAGGTCTGTCTGTCGCTTTTTGCTTCCATCCTCGGACACCGATCGCTTTTAGGTCTTGCTCGACACCTTTATTTTAATTCGGGGGAAATCTTCAAAAGGTACCCAGCACCTTGGGAGAGCATACCGGGTTATGTGGGATTTGTACCGCACTAAAACCCCCTCGGTGCCTGCCTCTGCGCTTGGGGAGGACTCCGGGATCTCCATTGGAACGCACCGGTGTCCTCCACGCGCGGCGCCCCAGAACGGGCCCATCTTCGGGAAAGCAGATGTGTTCTCCTGCACCTTCAGGTGTTCACGGCGGCATGCGGCCACGCACACACCGCCGTCCCTCCCAGGGCTGCTGGCTAGACCTAGAGCTTGACCCTCCCACTCTCACCGTCCGCAACCCCGGTAGCCCCCTTTTAGTCACCTCTTACGATCACGCAGGGGATACCGTAGCTCTGTTCTTGATCCCGAAGCTACAGAGCATTTACATTTATCACAATAATATAGTTTTTGCCAAACTGAAGGCCAGTTTGTCGGCAAATCGATTTAGTTCTCGTATCTATTGAACATTTTTTTTTACCGGCCTTATTCATAAAAGTACTTTAAAAAATATTAGTGTCTTAAATAGCTGTTAAATTAAACTACCTCACTTTTAAATATTGTTTAGGGGTAACCAATTATTTAAATTACGTATACTTAGGAATCATTCAACAAGTTGTTATGAATAACGCTGTCATTTTTTACAATTACTATCAGTATTGTACTAATTGCGACATCATTACAGTAATGTACTATTTAATCAGTGAGACCCAATTTCACAAAACAGCAAGATTTCTTAATTATTTTTATTTTATGTAGAATGCAAGCTAACATAGCATTTTAATGAAATTGGGTCCAGGTATTTCACGGACCGCTAGTGGCAAAAAAAAATTCATGCGCGTTTCCGTGCTTCGGAGGGCACGTTAAGCCGTCGGTCCCGGTTGTTGTCGATAGATAACAGTCGTTAAACCTTGTCGGAGGCCTTATGTGCGGTTTGAAAACATCCGACAACGGGTTGGCCACTAACCCGCATCTCCACCAACCCGCATTGGAGCAGCGTGGTGGAGTAAGCTCCAGGCCTCCCCAATAAGGGGGAGAGACCTGAGCCCAGCAGTGGGACGCAAAAGGGTTGCAGCCATTTCACGGGCACATGAACAGTTAGTGTTTACGTAAGATATTTAAGCTGCGTATTAGATAGGTTTTCACACATACTTCTGCTACTTCATTACTATAGTGTAGGAGTTAGCCACTGTCTAGTACGTCGACCAAAGTAATTGTTAACTTTTGGTACCTGGAACTTCTTTTTTGTGTATTTTGGCGTTTTGGTCGACTGTATAGTATAGTTAAACTGTTCTAATATAATAATGGATCTTGCTGGACAAAAAACGATTTTACAAACATTAAATGCTTGCTTACTGCTTTCGTTCAACAACATTTTTAAAGATCTAATCTGTAAGGATTTATTTTTATTTAAGTATGTTTGAAAATAAGTCCATAAATCTCAATTCAAATATCAATATTCGCAAAACACAAAACTTTTATTAAGTTCTATTGTAGAATCGTTGAATTTCCGTTTTTAATTAAAATAGTTTTTGTCACGCATCCGGTCGATTTACTAAAATGTCCATTGACCTAACTATAATTAAAATCGGTCAACGCGTACGGTTTCTACACCGCCACATAGAAACAAACATACATTTGTATACATAAACAATTAAACACATTAAACATTCCTTTGTTTCGCGCAGTCGGGGAAAAGGAGAACAAAACAATAACTCGTATGAATATAACCAATGACTTATTCAGTTGTTTACTCCGCAGTTTCGTGATGGTGGCAAATATGGCGTGTGTATACAACATTTGCACTCCAACCCCCTCCGAAATGAGGAAGCCTACTTCAGTCCTCTCATATTGACATTCCGGCGGTTACCCGAGTAGCTATGAGCAATTTAGCTATTGTCAATTAGGAATATGACCAATATTATTTTATTTATGCCCTTATTAAAAATGAGCGTCACAACGTTCAAGGAAACCCTTACCCTTTGGTACCCTTACCCTTACCCTTATTAATTATGGACTGCAACAATTTTTGCATCCCATTGCTGGGCATGGGTCTCTCCCTATTATTTGGGAGGCCTGCAGCTTATTCCAACACTCTTCTTCAATGCCGGTTGATGGAGCTTTGGATAGGAGATCATAATAAAACCAGAATAATGAAACCAAAAATATACACATTTTTGCTTTTTGAACTGAAATGAATTAGACTACGGTTTGCTTGTTAGGGCATGGATTTTTTGTGGGTTTTGATTTTAAAATAAGCTGTATATAATAAAACTAGCTGTGCCCGCGACGTCGTCCGCGTGTATAAAGACTTTTATAAAATGGATTGATTAAAAATTAAAGATTATTTATTTGCATTGAATAAGTAGTAGGTAGATTATTCTTACATTATAGTGAAATCACTTTTAATACAATGTTCATATGTTCAGAAGAAACCTAATGTATTTTTTCTAAATCCTTCAAACCTAAAACAGTAAGGAATGCTTACTGTCCACTTTTCTCACGTTTCGCTTTTCTCGCGCAATCAGATTCTCTTTACAAATATGTACCTCGTTTATTAAAGTTAAGAGATACTGCTATGCCCGTGGCTTCATCTATGTTAAAAATAGTATCTTTAGTAAATTGGGTGAATTTATACTGCAAAGAATGTATAGACTCATTATATATACATAGCTTTAACCTACTGCAGAAAAGAGGTGCACTATACAACTACTTGTAGTTGGGAGATAAAATTTCTAAACATACACGTGATTAGGATTAAACAATCGGAAAAATAATTGTAAGGTCAATTAATAAACTATAGGTTTAAAACTTGCGGACAGCAATTTGGTCATAAGTCATAACTCATATAACATTGTGAAAACTAAAGCAGAAGGCAGGGTCTCTACACAGTGTGCTATCTGTATTTGGAAATAAAGAATATTTTTATAAAGAATCTTTAAAGAATCCTTAATATCTCCATCAATCAACGTGTGTGGATGAGCCCTCAGCCCGTACGCAATAAAGAGACGCAATAAATGAGTTAAGTTATCATTGGTCCAATTAAAAATGTTCAGCATCATACGTATACCCAGTGGCGGATTTACAAAATTGCTGCCAGTAGGCTATTCAGTTATTGCCGCCCCTACTAACCTCCTTTTATGCAGTCGGGTTCTGATTTAATAATTCTTCTTTTTTTTAATTTCATTTTTGTCACACTTAAACGTTATTATTTAATTAATAAATTTAATTTATTTATTTATTTATTTATGCACATTACAGCTAACATTACAGGCTGACCTAATGTATTAGCGTAGATTAAGTGTATTATTATTACAATCCATTATTTAATCATATCTTATGTCGACTAAAGAAAGAAAAGAAAGAAAGAAAGAAAAAATATTTATTTCATATTAGGAATACAAAATATTCGCTTAATGAATGTAATTTTTTCCCGGTCATCGCCTTTAGGTGCCCGTTTGGGCTAGATGTTGAGCTAAAACTCAATACAAAAATAAAATACCTAAACCTACATTAAAAATATCATTACAATAAGATAATAATTAAATGCCAAATTATACGTCAATTTATAAATTACAAACAATAGTCTCATAAAGTTTCATTTCATGTCATAAAAAATAAAACAACAAATAACATATTACAATATAAACAATCATTTCCAAAATTCAAATTCAATATACAATTAAATCAGAAATTAAAAAAAAAACACTACACAAAAAATGTCAGTTAACTAAATTGGTTATTTCCAATCACATTAGACACGAGTTGACACGACCTTTGTGAACACGCCCAGTGTGCAGTGTGTTTGGACCAAATTTGGTGCCCAGTAAAATTTGCTTACCCTTTACCCTTGATTTTACGCCATGGAAGTAGGATAGGTATCAGAAAGGCCAGTCAGACAATCTGCCAAGTGTGGATAATTTAATGGTGGCGCAATATTTTACTTTACGGCTGCCGAAATTCGTGGAGTAAAAATTAAAAGGCATGTCTTTATTAAAACATTTGTATTATTATAATAACACATATAGGTTACTTATGTATGTAGGTACATTACCTACAAATTACCTACTTACGCCTCAGACCAAGTTGATATTTTTTCACTTTTTACTAATTAAACAATAAATACGAACTTACCGATGAAAAGAAATGTTTCCACGAGTAACATTGGATGTTTTGCTTTGCTTCTTGCAGGTCAAAATAGCGCAGGAAGGCATATTTATGTAAATATCCCGCAAAATCGCAGTTCGATAGTACGCGAACGACTGAGAAGTGTCAAATCATTAAACGGAGTCCGTTTAACCGTCCAATCGTTATCTGCATATGAGTGTTCACTCATATGAGTGGCACCGGTGGCACGCGGATTCCGTCCACTTATGACTTCTATCTCTTTCTTGTGTTCTGTGGCACACCCACACAGAAATATCAATTCGTTATGCTATTATAGCAGGACGCTACCATCCGAGGTCTTGCCTATTAAAATTCGCGACATCACAGTTTGCTTTAGTTGCAGCTGGTTTTCGAGGTGCCGATAAAAATCGCAACACTCCTACTCCAAATTTGAATATGGGGAATTTGATTACAATGATGTTTATGTAATGTTTCCTAAATTTGGGTTCGCATTTACTGACTCCACACTACATAGTACAGAGAGTGTCTCGCTCGAATCACGGAGGATTTTTTTTCCATTTTTTGCAAGGGTAAGGTGAAACTTATGGTTTTGTAGTTTTGTGCCTTATTTTCTTTTGTTCCGATGTCGTTTTCTTTTTCGCCTCGATTTGTCTGGATAACCGGGGTAACCCACACAGTTATTGGAATGGAGAATGGGCCTCGCCACGTAAACGTGCAACATTGACGTCATTGATAACATTGTAGCGTTAAAAAAATACCGCATGCGGGGAAAAAATATTTATTTGACTTAAGACTATTTTGCTATTACCATTCAAGGTCTTTTCACAATTTTAATTGAAAGCTAGTGCATGTTCAACACATAATAGTCGATACATAAGCTTGAAATCGTTAAAATTATTCACTATATTCGAATTTAACTCACAAAATTATATACAAACCATCCAGTTCGCAGTTTCCAACCAGTAGTAGGACTGGCATATATGGGTTGATAGTGGGAAGAGGGAAATACATTTTCTACATTTTCGCTTTTTTCTTCTTCACCCATACAAAGTGTGGGCAGAGGGCGCAGAGGCCGATTACTGGTTGGGGGGCGGCGAACTAGCTGTTTTACTCTAGAATATGGAAGTTTGCTACTCTCGGAATGTGCAATGACAAGTGAGAGAGGAAAGTCATCAGCAAAATTTGTTGCAGACTTCTATCTCTAAGACATCGGAAAACCGTCATGCAAAAATCTTTTTGATTTCTATGAAGTAAAAAAATGGGTCCCCTTTGCCGCCCCGAAAATCTGCCGCCCTAGGCTCAAGCCTACTCAGCCTGCTGGTAAATCCGCCACTGCGTATACCTACCCAACGATGGGACAACCCGCGTGGCGCAATGGTTACCATGCCGGACTGCTCATCGAACTGTCCCGGGTTAGAATCCGGGCGAAGCAGAAATTTCAATGATGAGTTTAAACTGTTCTCGGTCTGGGTGGTTGTGTTTTTGTCTCTATGTGTGTTCATGGCACCCACAACACAGGGTATATCTACCCTAATGTGAGGCTATACGTGTGAAATGTTATTTTTTATTTTTTTACACTATGTACTTACTTTTATTAGACTTAAAGGCTTTTATTTGAAATTATCTCCATCGAATCACTTTGGAGAAGAAATGAATATTGCTCAATAACGCCATCTACCGTATGACATGTAAACTTTGTGGTTGATAAATGGAATGTCAAATTACCAAATAGGTAGATATTAAGATTAACAGTTGGTTCACTAAAAGTTTAACTATTCGTCACCTAGATGTCTGCAGTAGTCTCGTTTTGTTAAGACTTTGTACATTCTGTATGAAGGTTTAGATTCCGTATCTTACAACCTTAATGCTGGATGCATTGAGATTGTAAGATTTGGATTTCGGTTCATCGGAGCTAGAGGCCTCCTCAATATTGGGAGAGCTCCATGCTCAGCAGTGGAATGCTAAAAAGGTTGCAGCTTGATATAATGTAGCGATAATAATCGTTTCAGCTGCAGCCTGTTCATAATCTTCCACCCCAAAAGAAGACTAATTAGCTGAGCAACTAACCCAATGGAGCCTGTGATGTAAGGTTCGGCGGCGGTATGGCTCGCGATGCGCTTATTAGGTACCTACCTATAGTCTAGCCATTCTCGGCCATCGAAAGAAATTACAGTAAGCTGATCTAAGTATATTCATTATAGTCGACAATATTAGTGAGAGTTCAAAATAATTTTAGGTACTTAAATTTAAACTTTTATTTATGGTTTTGAATGGGCTGTTACCGAAACTTTCATACGAATTCCCCAAAGTGCCTTTTAAGTTTATGTCGCGTATTGTGTAAATGAAAATAACTTTTTTGTTTATCACCCGATTGATATGAAATACACACTAATGTTACGGAAATTCATTCATCAATATATCAGTAAACACATCATTCAAAGAAGGGAAAAGAATTTGAGAATGAAATATTAAGTTAAGATTAATTATTGTACGCTTGAGATACCAACTTTCGAATCCATTTTATTTGCTATTGAGGGGTAGTTTTGAAAAAAGCTTAAATAGAATTCTTACTATGTTAGTAAAGATTACAAATACAAAATTATAAGTATATTACTTTGCACAAAAATATTCTGTACATCAAGTTTCGACACTCAATTTTCAAAGAGTTTCAAAGAAAATTGACATGTAAAGGGTGAATTTCGGGAAATGCTGAAACACGTATTCTTTTATTTTGGTTAGAAAATATTTTTACCAAATTTCAAGAAAATCTATTGAAAAACTCCAAGTTTTCCATACAAATTTTCATCGCTCATTTCACACCCTGAAAGGGTGATTTTTAAAATTATCTATAGCCTAAATGTTAGCGAGGACCAATATATATAAAACAAAAAAAGTGTCATCAAAATCCGTCCAGTAGTTTTTGCGTGAAAAGCTAACAATAGACAGACAGACAGACAGACAGACAGACAATAATTTCAAAACTTATATTTTTAGCTTCTGTTACTTATAAAAAGACCCCTAGAAGTATTTTTTTAAATTTATATGCAATGTACAGAATTGACCCTGCTTACAGTTTTATTATATGTATAGATTTGATTTAAAGATGAAAGGACGACCGAGCCACAACCGAGTATTGCTTGGATAAAAAAAAGGATTTTCTTGGTTTAATTTGAAACAAAACACTCATTGGCTTAGTATTACTTAACAACGCCAACTGAAATAGGAAAAAAAAATATTGTCAAAAAAAATAAAAAAGCAACATGCTTGCTTGAGGTTTAAACCTAGGTCTCTCGCTCCGCAGTCAGCCTACGTTAACATTCCACCAAGGAAGCTATATCCATTGACGAATTTTTATAGAGCTCTTTCAAATTGATATTGTCATTTGTTTGAATGGCGGATTGACGGATGACGTTTGACGGCGTTCTTCGCCACAATATAATTAATATTCTCTATTAAATTTCAGTACGAGTCATATTTCTCAGTTTATATTTAAGTTGATTATCACAGAATATTCGAATAAAATGACTAATTCTAAAAATAAAACCTAGCTGAATCATTCTATCTCTATCACTCCCGAAACTCTGGGCACTAAATTTCATGAATATCGTTGGAACCGTTTTCGAGATTCAAATTATATATGTATTTATATACATACATAGGTATGTATTTCCAAGAATGGCTCGTTTAAAGGTATTAGATATTTACAGACAGCTTCAGTGCTTTCATATTGCCATACCAACTATAAAATTGATAATGTATATCTATATATTTGTTTATATTTATTTCTTTGAGTTGAATTTGGTTATAACAACTAACAAATCTTTGTTCGTTCTATCTTTATAAAATATCTTGTTATTTTAAAGGAATTTAAACTACCGAAACTGCCCGTTCGTTTCCTAAAATGAACTGTCCTCAGGACACGTATCTGGTGACTTACATATATACTGCCCCTGTGGAGCAGTAAAATCTACCAAATCAACCATTAAAATCTACCATCGTTGCTATGTAAACAAGTTTACGAGTAAGTACAGACGAAAGTAAAGCTGATTCAGTTTCAAATTCACGTATGGTAAAATATGTACGTATGGTTTTTTAACATTTCACTGAACGATGTTTTTTTAACAAGCTTTTATTAGCTTGACCTGTATGAAAATGTATTTTACTGTAAAAAAAGCGTGGGGTGGTTTTTAAGATACTATTGACACCATGCACCCCACGCTTTTTTTACAGTAAAATACATTTTCTTCTTATTTCGATACATATCGGTAATAAAAGTCGTAACATAATGCATTAATCCATGACATTTCTATGCAGATACGACCTTGTAGCATCCAATGTCACACAGCGCAAGTCCTATTCAAATTATTACACTGTGTACAATCCTTTTTGATTGTTGAGCAGGGCTTTCTCAGACGTGGAACAATGGGTTCTTGGTAGCCTCCAACAAGTTTTAATATTTTTTTATGTATCAATAGCAACAGAAATCGCACATTTAATCCCCGACCGCGCCGGTCATCGCAGATTTTTTAAAATTCTACACCATCTGCCAAGCTTTGCGTATTTCGTTCATTCATTACTACCATGAAATTCCAAGCTATTGGCTTTTACTTAACTATAATAAATGTTCAGTTTTGTTAGGTACTTTCGATTTTATTCTTTTTTTTAATAGCGGCATGCACCGTAGGACGCAACGACGATGTAGTAGGACGAGCATGCAGGCCGCGTGGTGTTAAGTGGTCGCTACATGGACATCTACATACAACCCCAAGGTTGAATCGTGCCTGATGTCTTATGCAGTTGTGCTTCTACTCAAAAACTAATGGACCTGATGGTCTCTTCATGTAAGTCTGGCTGGCAAGTCTGTGAAAATTATTTCTCTAAAATTGTTTCTGTGTTTCAATTAACTGCACTGTTGTGATTTTAGTTTGTAAAACTCTACGGACGCTACATCTAAGCGACATCTACATTAATTAGAGAATTAACTGGATGGGGCTTTACTATCTAGTTGTGTAAATAAGACCCATAAATTGTCAACGCTAGGTTGAATTCAAGTGGTTTCGTAGTCGAGGACGCTCTCGGAAATGTTATTTTATAATTTTCTTATAAAGTTCTATGACTAAAATAGGTTATTCTCCTATTTTAACATATTGTAGGTAAGTACGTTCTGTATATTATCATGCAATACATTGTTTTTAAATATTTTACTAAAGTAAGAACGAAAAAGAAAAGTAAAAAATGACTCATAATACTTTTTTGGCACATAATATTTTTTTCTAACGGCTGCCCTCTTAGTGTATCAGGGTATCAAATCTGTCACTATTTATGAGCACTGAGTACCATCTTTTAAAGGTTTTGTTTTTAAATCAAATTTAATGGAATGTACAAGTAAACAGTTAAGCAATAAAAATATCGACTTCATAAATACTGAAAATTATAAAAAAATATTTTAAGAGCCTGAGAGTTTTTTACAGCTTTCGTAATAGCGCAGCTCTTACGTAGAAATATTTATTTATTTTGTAAAATTATTTAAAGCAGTAAATTTATTTAAAGCATCGCGGAGCCGTGAGCGAAATAATCGGATTATGAAATGTTCTTACTTACCATAAAAACACATTCGAAAAACACCTGCAGTTTGAAGAAATATAACCCATTCTTCTCGAGCAACTGACAAGTGTTACCAACACCATTTTCACCAACGAATTACCAGCATAAAGCAAACAAACTTTACTCCACGAACATCATGCGGATTTTTTTGAAAAATTACGAACCATTTAGTACTTTCGAAAGAATACTAACCGACTTCATTAATTGTGAATCTACCCATCTATTCAAAAGCTTATTAACTGTACCATGCGGCCTGTAACCAAACGGGTATTGCTTTACTTTTAAGCTTCTTAATTCCTCTTGTGTTGTAAGTGATATTTAATTAGATGAGAATACTGTAGTACAGGTAGGTAGGGTAAATTTCGCTTTGGTTCGCGATTTGAGAACTTTGATCGATATCTTCTTTTTTAACCTTTATTGAAATATGCAACTACGGGGTACAACAATAATAAAAAAGTCCCAGATTAAATTAAAAACATTTGGTGATTATTATGTTTCTTAGCCAAAAAGTACATATAGCATTCAATTTATATTGTATAGGTACTTGACCTAATTCACATTTTATTTGTTTGAAATTAGATCTACTTATCAATTTCAAACAAATACTTTTTGATAGGTCAACCTTCGCACCCAAAACGGGATATTGAATTTTATAAATCTCTGCAAATACGTAACCGTACTTGTAAACCGTTTAATGTTGATTGTGAAATAAATTTCCGCAAAGTACATTTAACCAAACAGTTGGGACGCGGACATTTGATTACAGTGGCTACAGACAACACAATTAATTAACTACATTCGTGTATATTTGCCAAAAGTATCATTGATACGGGATTCGGTTTTATTACTTACCATCAGCCAGTGTAAAGCTCGTAAATTTGTGTTTTTCTTAAGCAGTATACTAACTTGACTGGGTGTAGAGTTTGTGCAATTTTGACCAACCCAACCATCGATATAAAAAGTAGGTAGATTCACAGTCGCCGCATAAAAGTGGCACCGGCAAAAGAAGGCATAACGGCAGCGATATGCCTTCTTTCGCTTTCATTTGCTAAACCGCCACGGACGTGTCGCACGTCTGATGCGCTAGAGAACAAAGTCAGTAATGGAGTCGCCATTTGTCTTTTATTTAAAAAAGGCGTATTGTTATTTTAGTTTTCCGAAAAATGAAATTCAAAAAGAAAAGTGGAAGTGTCTTAAAACCCACGGCGGACATAATACATTTCATTCATATACTCCGCAGATTTCATATGTCCTAATTGAAATGATTCGTAGGTGGGAGAAGCGTATAAATAATAGCAGCCAAACGCGACTTCATTCGCGTGGACTTTAGTTTTAGATTTTCCAAAAATAAAAGTAGCCTAAGTTACACCTTATTACATCAGCTACCTGCCACAGAAAATCCCGTCAATATTGGTCCAGCCGTTTCAGAGATTAGTGGGAACAAACAGACAGATAGACGGGAATCAGACAGACAAAAATTGTAAAAAAATATATTTTGGTATATGTAGTGTATAAACATTCATATGCATGTAGTAAAAGGCGGTTATTTTAATATTACAAACAGACACTTCAATTTTATTTACATATGTATAGATGTAAAATGTGAATATTGTAAAAACTGTTTGCTAGCGAAACAAAAACTACGGTTCCATATATTGATAGATATTAAAGATTTAGGCGGATTATGTTATGCATCAGAAGATGTGTATTTAATATATGAAAAAAGAGAATATGTTGTTAGGAAATTTCTACACACTGGTGAATGTATAAAAAATGTGCATTTCATTTTAAAAAAATGTATTTGGAGATATAATTGAACACTGTCAAGGAACAAACTTTGGCCATAAGATCGAGCTGTTAAAGGCTGTTATTGAAAAATATATTGACATACATTACGTCCTTATTATGCCGGGAAACTAAAAACCGCTGAAATCAAACGCAGATTGAAAAGGCAATTATTTAATATAATTTTGTATCAAGGTACCTAAATCTTTGCTGGGAATAGAAACCGGGACCCTAACACACACATGCGTATTATGATCACTGTGTTCATTTCATAAAATATAATGTTTATAGATTCTAAAAAATTTCTGTTGTCTGCTCGCATTAGAATTTTAAATAAATAAAAAAGAAACTCCACTCCACTGTCTATGTTCCAAGTGGTGTAATTATGGCGGTAAATTAATCTTGTAAACGAATTTGTGCTTTATTGTAATGCTTTTGGTTTCATTTCTCAATAAACTCCTATTTCGTAAGTCTAAAGTCGTAAAATTTTATTGCCGTATTATAAACATCGAACCAGAAGGTGATAAGTAACAATTTAACATGGACTTATAGTCTTACTTATGTTAGTAACATAAGGTTTAAAATAGATAAAAAGTAAGATACCTTAAAACATTTTTTTGTTTAGAATACTTGTAAACATCTATAATAAGTACGTTTTTACGCGGGGCCACCTTTTGACTCAAGTTTGTATGGGATCCTTGCATCTACCTACTTATTATATCGATGAACCCAACCCAATTTCTTAATAATACAATGCAGAAACAACTTTGCCACAAGAATGCCTTCAACTTAAATTACTTAAATTTCTTTGCTAAAATGTCAGCTTACATATGAAAACTTTACTTTAAATGAAAACCATCTTATGAAAACTAAAATGTCCTAGATGCAGAGTAATTATTTCAAAGTACAAAGCCGTACTTGATAGTGCAGGTTTACAAATTTAAAATGCGAATGGACAAATTATGAAAATTTCAAAGTAATTCAGTATAAGGCCAGTAACATGTGTAGCGAAACCACGTACCATTACCGAAAATATTATAAAAAAACTTTGTCGAGCGACCGGGCCATTACAGTTTAATATAAAATTCTTCCGTCGAAGTTGAGCGAAAAGATGATCAATCACTTACACTTGGCTGCAAAATCGTACTTTCCTTCTTTGCTGTATATCATACGTATATATTACAGCTACATATATTACAGCCATCTAATAAGCATTGTATAAGCTATTAATAGATATATGTTTGTGTTGCTTTGGTATTTCTAATTTTGGACATGTAAGAGTAATAAAGGAAGTGTAATGATCACAAGCTTAAACAAGGTATTTACAATTGATCTCTGTACCAATATCTGTCATGAACCCTCATATGAAGTGTGAATGGATGAGGCAACACGCAGGGCATGTGGCAACCCCATTAGCCTGCGGAGTAGCGCAACTGCATCTTACTTGAATTTGGGTATACAATGCCCACGAGCTGCAGCGATAACTAACACAACGAGCCTACATGCTTGTCACAAAAGTTTGTTTCTCCTATCATTTTATGTCCCACTGTCGCACAAATCTCCTTTGGGAAGTGAGAGGGGTGTAAGCCTTAGTCTACCATGATTGCCTAGTATGGTTTGGTGGACATCATGCCTTCGAGAAATTATGAATAACTCTCAGGTACACAAATTCTAGCTTACTGCAATGGTGCCCTTAGTTGTACAGTTTTTACACAGTTGAGCGCCTGGTCTTTCATTTAAAATTTAGGTTTTACTATCGATTGCTCTGGGATTTATTAACGATTATTTGAATAGTGACATATTTAGTAAAAATTAATACAAAAAATAGAAAAATAGTATTTATATTCACGTTATTTTTAAGTCTGTTATTATATTATTAATTATTGTTTCAATACATTTATGTACATAAGTATTATAGAGGTAATTTCAAATGGGTGTTTTTTCTCAATCAATCGTGTGAGTTTTAGTTCATCAAAATCCTACAGATTATAAGTAAAATTACTACTGTGTAAGTATGTTAATGTTATCCCATTTTTATTGTATCTAGTTTTGTAGCTTTAACACTAACTGGTGTGACATCTATCTACTGAGCAAAAACTTCTTGAATGTAGAGAACGTTCACCCAGCATAACTGTACTTAGTTCTTCAATTTTTAACCAGATGGCGTTGAATGGCGTGGAACGCTGAACTGACCCTTTATTACTGAACATGCATATAATTTAAAATATGCCATTGTATGTACTTATTATAATGTGTATACACAGTGTAACGAAAGTCGCATAAAGTTGGTGCTATTTCATAATTAAAATCTAGAAAGAAAAAAAAGGGTTAAGTACACTCTTAACTACTCACACACTACTCGATATCAAATAAAATTTATTTATTTGATTAATAAATAGATTAAAAATCATCCCAAAAGACCCGCATTAGAGCAGCGTGATGGAGTAAGCTGCAGGCCTTTCAATTGAAGTTGCAGCCAGCCTTTAGAAATTACAGTGTTGCATACTCTTTTGTAAATGTTGTTTGTGTTTAATATATACAATTGCTTTACGTTTGAAAGCTCAAGAGCTCAAAAATATTTACTACTTTAAACAAAAATTTACTTAAATAAATTTGTTATAAGTAATTAGCTGTATATCGGTAGTTAAATAGAAAATAATGACTTCAATAACAGTATTCAGCAAATGGCAAATATTATCATTTCGTGGATAGAAAAGAAAAGAAACAGATTTAGCTAGGTTTTTATATTAAGTCAAACATTAAACTATTATTTTTATTGGGAGCTACTTAAGTAAATGGCGTTGTAAAATCAATTGTTTCTATCCGAGCAACTCTCGGTCATCCAGGTACTTTAGAATTATTAATAGCCAACTATTTCATTCAATGATGGGCAGTTGGTGAATTATTTTATTCAATTTCTGCTCAATATAGTATGATTTTTAGAATCATTTCGATTGCATTCTTAAATCATCATTCGGAAATTGAACAGACTTACAGCTTACAGCGCCCTTTTTCAAAACTTCGCGGTTACTTATAATTTTGACAATATATATGACCTATGCATACTATCAAAGTAATAAAAAACCCTGGGGTTCTTCCTTAAATTTATATAATGCGGACTCTCAACAATAGCGCGTCCTACTTCTGGCTTATATTATACGATAAGTATAACTTATAACTCAAGAGCTTTACACAGCTAATGGCTGCTACACTCGTAACGATATACCCGGATTTGCGGACTTTTATCGCAAGATAATTTGCTACGATAGTAGTTTAGCAGTTATACGACAGCCCGGTAATTTAAAAACATCCAACAGCAGGTTGACCTTTAACCCGTAATTCTACCAAACGTGGTGAAGTAAGCTCCCTATCTCCAAAGTACAAAAGGTAAGCTCCGTGTCCAGCAGTCAGAAATAAAGAGTTGCAGCCTATTCACATTACACTGCATATAGACATCATAATTAATTAAATGAATATAGATCAAAATTGGAAAGAAACTCTATCCCTCGACCTTGACGTTCACTGCATGTTCACATAATATTTCGCGAGTCGAGTTGACCGGCTCCGATTACGGTCGAAATGCCAATATAATATACACAATAATAATAATAAACTATAGTAAACGTGTAGAATAATAATGTCACGGTTAAAACACTGTTACTGACGATGTCTCCATATTATTTGCCCCACGATCCTTCTGTAATGCAGAAGAGACATAATACAGTGCTAACCTTTAAGATTGTAACTGTTCTTGTTAGTTCATATTTTATTAAGAGACTAGTGCTCTGCCCGGGTGCAGATTTTGTCCTGCCTTAAAGTATTGAAAGAGGATTTGGTTTTCTAAATTATTATCTCAATGAGATGTTACTGTGAAACAAAAATATAAAACAAATAATGACATACGAACTGTCCTGTTATTCTGACAGTGTTAAACTTTAGAACGACACGGCACGAAATACAAACGTTTGACAGGTAGGAACAATTTATGCGGGAACACTACTTATAAATAAAAAAAATATTAAAAATACATTTTCCAGTGGACCAAATTGTAAATCTAATCCATTCTCTAATCCCCTTGAATACACACAAATAAATTCATCATAATCCAGTCCAGTCGTTTAGGAGGAGTTCAGTGATATACACATGAACACAAGAAATGATGATGTGAGGAAGGTTTTTAATTCGCAGCTAATAATAAAGAATTTAAGAGCAGCGATGGCCGACCGGTAAAGAACGTGGTCTCCTATACGGAACGCGGTCTTCGCCGGTTTCGATTCCTCGACGCGCATCTTTGACAAATAAATTTGTAATCTCCACCGTAACGGTAAATATTCTGATATATTATAAATTACGATGTTTCCCACCACCTTTGTTGACCACCATGTTTGAGAGAAATTCATAATTTCTTGAAGGAATGATGTCCACCAATCCGCACTTAGCCAGCGTGGTGGACTATAGCCTAAATCCCTCCCACTTATGTGAGGAGATCGGTGACCATCAGTGGGAAATATAAAGAGCTTAAAAATTATACAAATAATAAAAACTATACATACACTTTAAATTTTAAATTAGATACTAAAACAATAAAGTAATCGATTCTACGGTTTTTTATTTATAAATATTTGACTATACTGAATATACATAAATAAAAGGATTCATAAAATCCTGTAGTACAGATAAGTGTATATTTAAAAATGGCTGCAGTGAAATTAAGCATCATGATTTGTGCACTTTAGTATGATTATTATCTTATCCATACTAATACCATAAATGTGTGTTTATTTGTCCTTCTTTCACGACACTACGGTATTACGGAATGACCTGATTTTTGTGTGGATAAAGTATGGGGGCAGTAAAGTGACATAGGCTACCGAAATGTAAATAATGTGAAAATATCGCATACCTTATAAATAATAATAAACGTTACACACTCGATGATTAGATTTACTTTACTCCCAAAAATTTGTACTATATACTTCATACCTATTGCTGCCTTTTATTTTCAAAATGTCATGGATAAACTTGACGTTAGGTTCAGCGATCGTTTGTTTGCAAAACAAAATGTTAATCAACTTTAATTTACATGCTAATTAACATTTGTATGTTTTTGCCTTTCAAAAAATAAGAGGTTTGGTGTCAGCATAGCAATTTAATAAAATAAACCAATTGATATTTTAAATTTACGAATTATATCGATGTATTTATGTATTTTCATTTATTTCTTACATTATAGGAGCAAAAGGTAAAATTTGTAGCTATACTTATTAAAAAATAAAAACAACGACGCAAGCGATCTATGCAGCTAAGTCAAACGGGCGCGGTCGGGTGTGAGATGGGTGACCGCTAGTGGCAAAAATTTCATGCGCGTTTCCGTGCTTCGGAGGACACGCTAAGCCATCGGTCCCGGTTGTTATCGATAGATAACAGTCCTTAAACCTAGTCGGAGGCCATATGGGCGGTTTGAAAACATCCGACAGCGGGTTGGCCACTAACCCGCATCCCTACCGATCCGCTTTGGAGCAGCGTGGTGGAGTAAGCTTCAGGCCTCCCAATAATGGGGAGAGACCCGTGCCCAGCAGTGGGACGCAAAAAGTGTTGCAAAAAATGCTTCTGTATTTTCACAGAATGTTTCGGATTACAAACACGTTTTTCGCAGTTGATATCTGTATACGGCTTTATTTTCGCCAGTTATGTGCATTATCCCCCAATATGGGTGTAGAGACCCGTGCCCAGTAGCGGGACGCAAAAAAGGTTGCAGCCAGCCATGTGCATTGACAAACATTCGTGTGATCTATATTATATAAACGTGCATGAAGCGTGAACGGCTGAACCGATTTCGCCAATTCTTTTTTGTTGTGTCCGTAATTTTCAGGAGAAGGTTCTTATGGAAGAAGAAAATAAGAAAAATTCGCGGGGAGAAAATAGAAAATTTATAATACTTAATTTTCTAATGATTTTCAAATGTAATCTAATGGCGTTTGACAATTAATGCGTGCTGCAAAATATTGTCAAGGAAGAAGTAAAAAAACTGAATATCAATATATGTATATCAATATAGTTAAGACAGGACAACGTCTGTCGGGTCAGCTAGTATTAGATAAAGAATCTTATAGACACATCCCAAGCAATCTCTAAACCTAGAGATATCGGACTCCCACTCCGAGATGTGGATTAAAAGTAAAACCTCGCCGCGGTTTGTTACGATTTATCAAAAAAAAATCTGTTCATTTTGCACGTTAATCATTCACCCTACAGAAAGTGATCATTGAATATTGAATGAGTGAAAATAAAGTAATGAAGCTATACAGTATATATCTGTGATTTACTTACTCAAACTCCTACGATACAAGTTTAATAACTTAGTGTAGGGTCTGCTTGACTTTACCAGTAATATAATACAAGCCAATTTATTTAATTATGTTGATTATATTATTTGTGATTAATATTGTATTATTGTATTGATGAAATAAATAAAGATTAAAGATTAAATTCGCAACCATCGAAATCCAGGAACTTGCACCTGGTCTATATTATAAAATTCGCGAATACTGAAGATACAAACTGGATATTCCGAATACCTATGTAAATTCATCTTTTAAGAATTTTTATCGACGTAACATTCAGCCTACGGAAAGATCACAGCGATTCAATTCCGATGTTATCAGTTACAACCTTGCTAATTCGATTACCGTGGCATCCGTTACATCAAATGTCAAAAATGTGATAACATTTAACGAAAATTATAATTCTATGAATTTAATAGGCTCCCTAACCTTGAAATGTCATCAAAGAAACAGTTAATCAGTCTAATAATGGTTTCCTAATCGATGTAGCTGAACTAGATCAGATTATTTAGTGCGCGAGGCCGTGGTGGGCACGATCCAAATTTTACTTGCTACTGTCACTTGACAGACAATACCATTGCTGCAAACACTTGTCATGAGTAACCCACGTTCAATAGGGTTCCGTACCTTGAAGGAAAAAGGAATCTTTAGCGGATAATTTTGTTTATTGTCTATCCATTTGTTTTTTTTCGGCTTCATATGATCAAAAATGAGTCCCGCCGGAGGCTGATATTCGCCTCATGTCAGTCTAGCCGGCAAACGCCCCACTCCATCTACGTACGAACAATACATTTACCATAGAGTGCAGGGATGGCACTTCTGCGACCGAACCATGAAAGTTCTACCACTTATGATACTATTTTTTGTCTGAAGAAATAAAATATTAAACTCAAATGCAAAAGATAATAAAAATATTTTCAAATATATGCTGTTAGGTATATCACATATTTTATGAAATTATTTATCAAAACCTATAAGATACTTTCTTTTGACTTAAAATCATAATAATTGGCAAGAAGATGTCTTGTAGCATACGACGACAAACAGTCAAAGTTTCTCGACCAGCTTTTACTTGAATTAGATTAAGAACTTACTTTTCATAGAAAATTTTCTTTCCAAAATAAATTATCATATGTTCTGGGTGTTCAGTGATCACTGCTGCCTGTGGTCATCTACATTAAATCTTAAACAAGCTCGAATATATCCTGCAGTCGCATAAAGCCTAGTTACTTCTCCCGAGGCCAATGGTCGCTTCAAGTAATTGTATAATTAATAATTTGAGAGTAACCGTCGTAGAGTCAATAACAATGATGATGCTCTGTTTTGGGGCGAAACACGTGTTGGTGGTGGTACGTATATTGGAGAACATATATTTTTTATCGTTGCATGTGCATGTATCCTATGTGGTCCCTCCCACATAGGATACAGGGGGGTGCTATTGCATGAAAAAAGTATACACCATCATACGTTCTGATTGCGGGTTGTTGCAAAGTAGTTTTTACCTAACTTGATAATCATGTAATTGTGACCGGCAATCGCAGATACACGACACTAATACCTCTAGTGACGACTCGATCAAGAGAGAGACAGTACCGTTGGTGTTACCACCATTGACCATACTCATCAGCGACTCCCGTTAGAGCATCTTAGTAAAGAAAGCATAAAGTGAAACTAAATTACATACTAAAAAACACGTTTTTGAAATGAAAACTTCTTTAGCGGCGTTGAGCACTTTTGTGGGATGGGTAAAAACTGTGAAACTCGCGTCAGGTCACGTGTGCTGATCGAAAAACCGTAAGACGAAGGGGTGACAGCTGATGACGGCTCGACTGTCTATACTTGTAAAATTCGTTTATATAAAGTATTTAAAATTAAAATATGGTCATTGAACAAAGTGCATCTATTAATGAAAAAAGTGACGAAGAAATAGTGAAAGAAAATGAGTGAGTACTTTATAAAAATACTAAATAGAAATTAATAGGTACTGATAATTCAAGCAATTCGTGCGGAATTATTCCCTAACGATTCCAAGACATCAAAAATGCACAACGTTAATGTTTTCACTTCTGCCGGCACTCCCGGAGTGCAACCCGTAATTTTTTTATGCGAGATGTGTTGAAGATGATGTGCTGAAGTGCTTTTTTATTTATGCGAGAATGTATTTTTTTATGCATTTCCAGTGTAGTAATTTAAAAATAAACGGTCTAATATACATTAGGTAGCTTTATAAATAAAAAATGTTCAGCAAAGTCGTTGATCATGCATATGTCATACAATAAGCAGTATAGTTAAACTTCTAACAAGCTAAAATGTATAGATTTCCTCAAATTATATAAAAATACTAAGAAAAAGCAAAAACGATCTTATATCATAGACAGTAGGCGTCATAAATAAGGGGTTATATAACAAAATTACAAAGTCAGATATCTAGTTTTTAATGAGGTCCATTATCTATGTCCACCAAGCCGAGTACTGAGTCATGCTCCATATCCTCGTATAGACAAAGGAGGTCTTTGCCCAGCCATAGGTACTCAGAGCCTGTTTCTTAACTTTGCATGATATCCTTTATGAATCTAGGGCTATGTGCTGTTGTAAGTAGGCGTTGGAAATGAGAACTTATCTAATACAACAATATTAAAAGAAAAAGTTAGAGCGTGATCCTTTTTGAAATTACAGTCTACCTTTTTGGTGTAAGATATAGGTATATGAAAAGCAGACAACTAATCTAGACGTAGAATAGAGACACATTTTTAATATAAAAACCTTTATGAAAAGTAGAATTTGAAAGCTAATGACTTCGATTTTCCTGTATGCTAAGTACGTAATGATTAAGGGCATATAATCCAGCAGAAGGTTTGCAATCTAAGTAACTTATAGAGCTAACATAAGCTATGTAAAGCGTGGTTGTGATTTGGGGGACCGACAAAAGGTGTTTGGCTGATCCTTTTCAAACTTTATAACATACTAGCTGTGCCCCGCGGTTTCACCCGCGTTAGAGAGTATCATTAGTATAAAGTTAAGTCCCTTCTGAAGTGCCGTGGACCAGCTTTTTTGTAGGACTATTTAAGATAAACATTTCCATCATACGAATGTGTAATTCTAGCGATTTTGACAGCGCACGCCAGAATAGCTCGCAGATGGTAGATTTTTTTCCTACTTATTTGACACTTAGCGTCATATTTTGGACAATTCACACAATATCTTTATAAATTGTAGCCTATGTGTTATTCTGATGTATAAGTTATATTATTGTAAAGTTTCATTTAAATCCATTCAGTAGTTTTTACGTGAAAGAGTAACAAACATTCTCAATTAATTAAAACAGTTTGCAATTATTTTAAAAATCTTCAGATCATTCGAGAAGTTTCTGGAACTTTCTCGAATATTTTCAACTAATTAAAAAAATTGAAATTATTTTAAAAATCTCCAGATCATTCGAAAAAAGGTTACAATTATTTAAAAAAAATCCAGATCATTTAAGAAGATTTCTCGAATACCAATTAATTAAAATTATTTAAAAAAATCCAAATGATTCGAGAAGTTTCTGGAACTTTCTCGAACATTCTCAATAAAATTAAAATAGTTTGCTAAATCATCCCAGATATTTTGAGATCCACCCAGAAGTCCCTATTAGTTAGAAAAGTACAGTTTTTTTTTCAGATTTTTCCACCCACTTCCACCCACCGCGATCAAACTCCCTTACTATCATCTACGTACTAAGGGGTATTTACCACCCCAACGGGAAGTTGATTGGAGTAAATGATAATAGAGAAAACCGTGTCTTTACGTACACAACATCACGCGGCCCGACTGCCTTATTGTTAGGTTTATTTATAAAAAAAAAACCCTTTACTTTTTATATATATATATATATTGAGATTTTAAAATAGCCATGGGTTTGGCCTGTTCCCCAATTATTCACACTAAAAAAGAAATTCAGTTTCATTTACCATTATCTATGGGTCGCAAAAAACCAAGGAATATAATATATGTATCTCAAGCTAATATACAAGTTTACTTAATATCAATCATCTCCTCAGCACAACTTTTTCAAATATTTAAGTAAAAATAATATTAAATTTGAAATCTATATTTGAACTTTATTTAGAGCAACATAATGTTTAGAAACGATGAAGAAATATTAATCTGTGCAGGCTATAATAATATTATGTAAAGGATATCGCGTTATATAAATGGCGAATGCAAATCGACGTTCCTATTTCAACGTAATCTTCATAAAATTATCAGATATGCTGCATTAATTATGACAGATTAGGTTTTTAATATCGACCGCATAAATGAGAAAAATGCCGTTCATTTCGAGGTAGCTCCGCATACCTAACTAGGCGGATGTTGCACTTTTTGCTTTAAAATAATTATAACATTCCTGAATAATTTAATATAATGTAAATGTTACAGTGATATATTTTTTGTCCACGTTCACATTTACTTACCGACAAGTACAGGTTCATATTGCCCTTGCAATAGGTACCTCTACATTATTAAAATTGTACATTCAAATTCCTTTCGTTTTCTCGATTAATATATTCCTTCTGACTAAGAATTGATTTGGAATCTATGAAAGACAATTACGCCTACCAGTTGATTTCAACGGCATCGCAACGCTCTATTTTCCGTTACTTGTGTTTTCCATTCCACGCGAGGAAGTAAGGCAATACTCACCTAAAATTTCAATGAACCGTTACCGATACTTTGCATAGCAATAATTCGCCTCAATCTTGCACAAATATCCTTAGTAAGCATAGCGTCTAAACACATTTTCTGACGTGTGCGTTGCTGGCGAAAAGCGAGACCTCTGTTTTTCTCTTTCGTGAGCGCAAGAGTGGAGTAGCAAAACGACGAACGCGAGGTCTCACAACCGAACCACCTAGAGCAGCAAGTCTCGTAAGTAAAAGTAACTTTTAACAATACCTTGGCGGCGCTTGCGCGCTGCGTACGTCAGTTTTGCCAACTCTAACCGCGCGACACTACATATTTCTTTATCGGGTTTTTTCGAGCGCCGAAATCTCAGTTAGTGTCATTTTCCGAAATCGTTTTTGATCGTGACCTTCGAACGTTTCACGTATGCATTTAATTGCTGAATAGTGTTATCTTGAGACATTGTGATTGATTTTCATGACGTTCTAAAAGTTTAATAACGTTAATGAGAATTTAAATATTTTACTGTTCTTATATCGAAAGTTTTGGATGTTACGCTCACTTGAACGTAAGTTATTTCTATTACTAGACTATTTGCTCAGAAGTGTTTTGAGTTACCTTGGATTATCCTCATCGGCTCACTGTCTATCTAAGTAACGTAAGTTGTTTATTATTTGTACTTTTATCTGAGGTTTATCGCTGTTAATCGTTACAAGTGAGGAAATTATGCATTATTCGATTTCATTCGCGCTACTTGTATGATAAATGAGGTGACGAAAGTGGAAGTCAGTTTTCCGGCGGTGAATGGTCACCGGGCCAGTCGGTGAGCAAGTGATAAGTATGGCCACCTCGCAATCGGATCGTGGAACTGGTTTAAGTTATTGTAGACACGTGTTGCTGATCGCAGACATAATATATCACAGTTGTCACTAAGTTTCTAAACGGAGTTTATGCAGGGCATGATACTATAAGGTGTTTAATCGATGTAAAAGAATTTTAATAATAATCTGATTACCATTATAAAAAAATACCGTTTTTCAATACCTGGTCCCATTGAACTATATACCTACGAAAATGTTATGCTATTCTTGCGTATTCATATATTATAAGCTCGTAACATAATCTTTAGCTGGCTATGTCATTTAAATTACACATCATTACAATGTTTACACAACATGTATGTGACATAAGTAGGAAGTATAAGTTTATTATAAAAAGTGATAAAACTTTGCTAAAAGTATTTCAATATCAATATCATATTTTTATGTTCATTAATTAATTTATAGCTTAACTAGGTTTATTATTTTTCACTTCAAATAAAGGTGTCAAATCAAAAATAACTATAGAATAATATCCTAGAGGATTATAATTTTATAAAAGTGTTCAATCCCTTCCTTTGCACAGATTTAAAAAGAAAGTCAAACAAGTCCTGTGCCGCAAGGCTTATTACGATCTTAAGGACTATTTAATTGATAAAAAAGCTTGGGATTGAGCTGTAGTCCCACAAGGCTGTTTCTATAACTTATGTAATAGATTTAAATCAATCAAACTGCCAATGTTAACAGATAGCTGTGGGACGACATTGACACATGCGGTAGCTGTCACGTATGTTCCTTATCTGCCCATAGCTACTCTGTAAGAAAGCTTATTGTATACCTCTTATTTTAAAACAGGGCTGAAGTTTTTCTCCGTCTGCTCTTTTCTTCAGCTCAGCATTGCCTAAGCGCACCCAGAGCAGACAGAACAAAAAAAACGTTCACTAAGAGTTTGTAAATGAACCATACAGTGAATAAAGAATATTTCATTTCATAGAAAGAGATTGATATGGAAAGTAAGCCTTAAAAAACACCCGCCACATATTTCGATCAAGAATTACGTTACGCGACATTTTGCTTTCCCCTATCTGATTTGCAATGCACAGGACGAACTTATACTCAATACATTACGCAGCCCATCCAAAAATAAACGTTCATTTCCTAACAGTTACACAAAACAATTTTTAAAGCTAGTTTTCTAGTACTTACGAGTATTAATTCTTGAAGGAAAAACCACCTTTCCGGCACGAGAGGCTATCTATAGGTCACAGGTAAATAAATTTAATAAAGCATACTTGAATTTAAAACATAATAAGGAAAATAAGGAATTATATTGTATCCAATGTATTTTACGATTTAACTTACCTTTCCATCTTATCATATGTAAAGATTTGATTTTGATTAAAATGTGTGTCTGGTAGAATTTAAACGATTACCACTTTCTTTGACAGAAGATCAGGTATCGATTCTCATTAGGTATTTACAACATTAAGCTTACCATAATAACTTAATAACATACAGTTGTACCTACATTTATATTAACTAATAGTTTTTGGTTTATTTTCGAGAATCAGAATAATCATAGCATTTTTAATTTAAATATTATGTTCCATTAATAAAAAACTTGCTAATAATTTTACTATACCAGTTGCATCGTACCTGCCAATTAAGTAAAACCACATTTGTACCTTATTTAAATGTGACCTTAGTCGGTCAAATTTTTTTACAGAAGTAATCATAAAAAGTGCACGCCTCATAATCTCATCCTTCATCCATAAAATTGATTAATATACAGATATACTAAAACCATGAAGAACAGTCGATTTTTTTTTTTGAAAAGTGATGAAAAGAAAAAGGGTTCTATTCCTAAGTATAACGAAGCGTAAGAGAAATTAAAAAATTTGGGATTTTTTATTCATCAATATTAATTAAACAATACTAAATTAAACTGCCATTTTCAATACCAGATCAGGGGAAACAATTCCGAATGGGAAAAAAAATCTCGATATGTGCAGTATTACGGACGTTATCACTGCCACATACGGGATCCATACGCACAGATACACGGACGTCCATAGAAGATTTCAATCAGTTTTTTTATTATATAAAACACAATAAATGTTCATTTATTAGTTTACTAATGTTAAATTAATAGTTCATCTGCATATCGGTGTGCTCATATGAAAGAATCGGTACAAAATACATAGATAAGAGGCAATCAAAGTTCAAGAAAAGCACATTTTCTAGCTAGTTGAGAGTAGTGCACTACCTCAAACGCTTCGCGTTAAGAGGCGTGCAATTGTATACAACCACTCAGACAAATTCTTAAGAAATAATATTTATGAAACTAAGATTGCATGATGATATTGAGTTTATTTCAGGCCATTTCGTATCATAAAATGACATACCTACTTTACTTTACTTATTATTGTTATATTAACGATCTAATAACGATCTCTATAAATAAGTAATAATATCGTATTTATTAACACCTTTAATGAAAAAATGTTCGATTTGTTGTTGTTGGATTTATTGCTCATTCCATGTTTATGTGAGCTATTGGCAAATAATACAGAATGTTTCGTAATATGTATTTTGACTGGTGACTCGATAAATCTATTACAAATAATAATTAGATTTACAAATATTATATTCATTCTATCCCATCAAAAATAATTAGAAAAGTTAATAATTTACTTCTTGATTTATTGCAATGCCACATACGGGGTATGTGTAGTCATCATATCATTCGAAACACACAACTACTAAGCCTAAACATGTGATTTACGTTCTGCTAACTCTAACTCGAATAGTTAGAAAGTGTAGGTATCCCGTCTGCAAAAAGAATTGTTCAGTTGCGCTAAACACAACTTCTAGCGACTAAAATATTATTTGAAATTTCAAATTGTACTTTATTAATTGTTTCACTGGCGACCTTTAGGCTATTTCATAACCTATAAACCTACTCGCGACTCGCTTCACCGAGCACTTTCCATCGACCCCACCGTGTGCAGAAAGCCTGCACTATTTTATAATTGCCAACTCAAAAAACGCAACCTTCGAATTTGATTTCCAATAATTTGATCTCAATCATAATAGAATTTCGATAAAATTGTTGCGCCTATTTTAATACTGATATCGGGATTAAATTGCCTTCGATGGCTTACGTCTATGAGGTTTACAGCATTGCATTGCAGCTTTTAATATCGATTACTACTATTAAAAATTAAAAATAATGTTTCACACACATAGCCATAGGTATACCGTGTGTGGTAGGGGTACCATATACACACAAGTGCACCATATGCACACAAAAACACCCAGAACGAGAACAGAAACTGAAATTTATCATTTCTCTCAGTTCTGCCGGAAATCTAACCCAGGCCCCCCGATTGTAATCCTGGCGAGGTAACCCTTAAGCCACCGGGGTCGTTAAAACTATTTACACCAATTCATTTAGCTGCAATCCTGTTTATGCTGCCGTGTACGGTTCTCTCCCCAATATTGAGGAGGCCTTTAGGTACTATATTACGCTGCTCCAGTGTGGGTAGACTTATTGATTTAGCTTAACATGTTGACTGTCCATACATCACATATGATACAATTCAAACATTTACCACACGTTCTTGTATGTCATGTGATACAAGCGGCTGTATCGATTTCAAGTCTTTTTTCTGCCTGCACGTCTCAGATAGGCAAAAAAGTATCACAAGAACGTCCAAGCTAGATATATAGGTAAATCAAAAGCGAGAGAATGGACAAATTTATTAAGAAAAATGTAAGCAACCTTCAGACCAATATTCGTTTGACAATTGCATTTCAGAACTGCTTCATGCAGATAACCAAAAATGTCACTTTATTGTTGCATATGAAGCAAAAGCAAAACAAATTACTAGTTATGAGTATAATATTAAACTACCCACATTAAAAAAAATATTAAAAATGCAATTGACGTCCATGCATTACATGTGATTCAGTAAAATTTAGGCTGAGACATCCTTGCATCAAATATGATACACTCTGAAATAAACAGAAAAACCTCAATGAAAAATATTTTAAAAATATATTTATTCAATTAATCAAAGTATTATGAACTATTTGCAATAAAAAAAGTAAAGGATGTCTTGTGAGCTTACTTGATTTTACCTGGAAAGTCAACGTGTTAACCTTATTACTACGTTTTCTTTGAATAAAAAGTTGAAGCGTCTGCCGTATTAGTCAACGTAGCTCTTAAGAAGTTTTATAAATTGTTTTGAATCAAACTTAAAATTGCTTATAAAGTTCATGGTGTTATCAAGTATCATGATGTTTTAATCAGATGGTCAACTTTTTTATTTCAACTGCAGACGCACACACATTATACATGTATCAATAAATCTGTAACTATTAACTGAACTTGATTAAAATAAACCAAACAGTATGTAAATATAAGGAATGAAATGTTCATTTAAGAATTTACTTGTTATAAAAATTAATAAAGACATGTAAAGTCGAATGACTCTATATAATTTTGACTTTTTTTGCATAAGTAATTTTTTTATGATTAAAACTTATTGACCATAGCAGGTAGTAACGCATAAAGGAAAAGGATACCAAGGTCAGAGTCTTGGATACTTTCCAGGTTGCAAATGCTAACTATATTATACTGACAGTAGCACTGCATACGATCACTAGATATACGAGTATGTATTTTATACTTACGTATCGCAGTACCTCAACATAAAGGTACACAAAGGTGTATTTAGTATACTTTCACGTCTATTAAATTGGGATGTTGATACATTGTACAAACATTTTTAAAGTCAAATTTGAAATCTTGATATTTGTTATATTTTGACTGCTCTTTAAAAGTATCAAATGTTTTTACAATTACACTGTCTTTTTAGAAAAGAATAATAAAAGAAAAGATACGTTACTTACATATGAAAGTTTTCCTCGTGATAAACAATTCTCAAATTATGAATTTGCGGCGCTTGCAATGGAGACGTTGGGGCCATGGTCGGCTGACATGAAAAAATTCTGCAAAGATATGACGACCAGGCTATGCTTGTCCTCGCTTCGGGTGACCAGAGGGCTGACAGTTATTTTGCACAAAAAATCTGCCTTTTGATTCAAAGAGGAAATGCTGTCAGCGTTCTGGGCACCATGCCGCAATCAGGTCTTTTAGATGACATACATATATATTTTGTAAAATATGTATTTTTTTTTCCTTTTTTGTGTATGTTATAGTCGTTAAAAAATGGCACATTGAAACGTGGCATTTGATACATTAAAATTTGTACTCACATTAAACACGTCAACTCCCTTGCCATCTTGACGTTTGGCTACATACAACATCAAAATATGCAAGCCTCAATTTTTTAAACTAAAATGGCATACTGGTATCATGTAGGATATAGGACTTAGAAAGTGGTTAACTTTAAAAAAAATATGGGGTTGACAGCCCAACAAACAAATACGTCGTATAAGTCTTGACTTGTACGACCTGAAGTTGGATAGCAGTCTTACAATGGTAATGATATAACTACCAGGTCCTATATACGTTTTTAATGTAACTAATTAGTCGTGCGTCGAATAGGTCATAGTAAACTGGTCTTAGCAACGTTTGGGTGACTAAACTATTTGACGTTATATTACATCTTAGCTAAAAGGTTTGTACGACAACGCAATAGTCATACTAACGTTATAGTCCGATAAATGTTTTGAACTGACCAAATTATGTCTTTGGAAAACCTTTATAAGACATTTATATAACGTGCATATTGTATAGGCGTTTTCACAGAGACGTTTATATAACAATCACTATCTTGTTTTACAGCGGTCAATTAAATACTCTTAAAGGACTTGGTTGTTTATTGACGACTCAAATATAACCTTTATATTACATGATGTCCGTTTAATGTCATGTCCTGACTTTAATCAAACTTTCAGTTTTTGACTTTATAATGACTAGGCGGCCATATTTACGAACTTTTGATGAAATTTTGTTACGGAAATGGAA
Source organism: Pyrgus malvae (assembly GCA_911387765.1). Taxonomy (NCBI): domain Eukaryota; kingdom Metazoa; phylum Arthropoda; class Insecta; order Lepidoptera; family Hesperiidae; genus Pyrgus; species Pyrgus malvae. The sequence goes on along the minus strand of OU426951.1, from coordinate 17,153,950 downwards.
TCAAAAAAATCGTGGAGACGTTAACGAGAATTAGATTAACGAGAATTTTGGTGAATATTCACAATATGAAAAGGGTTTTTTTATGTTTCTTGAGGAACCCTAATAGCTAGCTGTCATGGCGACCATTATCATCACCATCGGGTCGTATAGAGGTAAGTTTGCGACAAAAGCAACATGTCGGACATTTTTAGAAAAAAACCTATTTTTATTAATAAAAATCTATTGATTTTAACTCAAAATTACGAGGGGGCATGAAAATCTTAATAGTATTCACATAGGTATATTATCATAAAACTTCAGTTCCCAGTCGAACTAAATAGCATGAGAGACAGATAAAGTAAGTAAGATATGAAAATGACATAAACTCAGCTAGCATTTATTTCCTTGTAATTATTTATTTTACACTAAAATCTTGAAACGAAACCACAAACATAATACGAATAAGTCTTACAGGTATTGTCTCTTGACTCAAATAAAACGTTTTAGTCATTCAGTAACACCTGTACGACCACAATACAACAAAGCGACGAAAGTTATGGTTATCCCATAACATTTGTACGACTTTTGAATGACGTTAACGAAGTTGGCTCGAGACTTCTGTATGACCATTATACGACCATTGAGGTCGTATAACTGGGGCCATTTTCGCGTTTAGTAAACGTTATTACAAAGTTAGTATGACTTAACTATTGCGATGTATGGTATTCAGATAACGTTTACTAAACCTTTATACGACGATAAATTGTTACTTGGGAGATGTGTGGTCACTCCAGCGGCATTACCTCCGATAGTGCAATACGCGTTTCCCTGTCAGCAATTGGATAATGATGTGTTTCGACAGGTGCTTAGCATGCCACCGGCGCACCGGCCTCTGACCGCCTATGTTTGATGAGTTTGACTTCGACCTTCACATTTATATTCTACGATTACATTACATTCTTCATTTCTGATATTAGCAAGACCAATTACGAGATATCCGTCAAGAAGACAAGAAAATGTTTGCTCCGTGTGATTAAAATTGATAGCGCCGCCCATAATCATTAATAGCTCTTCACTTCACTCACCTTTAAATAAACTTTGAGAATAATTAAAGCCGGTTATCGATTTCATTATACCTATCTTAAATTTGCAACTATAATTATCTTATTAAACTATTATAACCTATTTAATGTAAAGTGCAATATAGCAAATATTGAATTAACTGCTCTTTATAGTAAATATAATTTCGGTTACAAAATTTGAATAATGTTTTAGCAAGCATTCGTTTTAATCTTCTTAGTATTTTTCACCACGTGGCGCAAATCATTTTTATTTAATCACTAGCGGCCACCCGCGACTTAGGAGCCTAAGTTACTACATCATCTTAATACATCAGCTACCTGTCGATGAAAGTCCCGTCAAAATCGATCCAGTCGTTTCAGAGATTAGCTGGAACAAACAGACAGACCACCAACAAACAGAAAAACCACCAACAGTGGGTTTACCTTCACAAAACCGTATTATTACTAGTCGTTTCCTTTAAGAATGAAATAAATCCGCAAATTAATACTATTCATTTATTGCAATTTTTAGTTGTAAGTTGTAGATTTTTTCTAAAATAAAAGTAGCCTAAGTTATAGCAGCTGCCCGCCAGTGAAAATCCGATCAAAATCGGTCCTGTCGTTTCAGAGATTAGCCGGAACAAACCGGACAGACAGAACATTAAAATTTGACTTATAATATTATTATATTATTATTATTAAAGTTTGACTTATACACCAATGAAATGAAATAGTTTATTAACATCCTGGGTATATTATATTACCCGCTTGATGTTTGTCATTGTTGTACGGCCATCGGCTGACCGTCATCCGCTTTGGGTGCGCTAAAGCTTATAATTATATGGGCTAAGAGAAAAAGCGGGCGGAATAAACTCCAGCCCTGTTTTAAATAAATTTTCAGGTATAAAGGTATTTAAAATGCAGCATGACTGTGGGGCAGTAAGGAGCACACGAGACAGCTATCGTGTGTGTCAATGCTATCACACTGACAATCACAATCACAATCGCTTATGTTCGCAATATTGTTGGTTTTTACAAAAAAATTGAATTCAATTTCAATGAAATTCTTGTTTTCTATTATACAAACAACACCTTATCAATACATATTTGATATTTACGTAAAACATTACATCGTCCGTTCGTAAATGATCTATTGAGAAGTATACTTTCACAATTTTAAAACAAAATTCCATTGTCTACACCCAAAAGAATCGGTTCTTTATACGTAACTGCCGTGTCCAAATATTATACCTTTGTTTTGTTTAGATTTCAGAGTCTATTCAGTAAAACCAGCTAAATGCGAATCAAACTCACGCATTAGTGGCCCTATAAAATTGAACAAAAACTTTAACACACAATTTTTGCATCCCTTTTAATTTTCATAATTATTTTCATTCAATTGCTTCATTTTAATTTGACGACCGCGTGGCATATTGGTTATCATGCCGGACTGCCAACGGGTCCCGGGTTCGATTCCCGGCGAAGCAAAAATTTGAATGATGAGTTTGAATTTCTGTTCTCGGTCTGGGTGTTTGTGTTTCTGTCTCTGTGTGCGTCCATGATACCCATGACCCAGGGTATATCTACCCTACTGAGGGGCTATGAGTTTGAAACGCTATTTATTATTTATTTATTTATTTAATCATGCGTCCTACATAATAATGTAATTAGTACGGCTTGACTGCAACCATTTTTGCGTTCCACTATGATATGCCAGCAGTTTAATTATTTATTGTCATTCATCTAACAAATGAACTATTATTGAACTAATAAATATTAGGATGTCATTTCTCACTAGGTGAAGGAGTGTGAGCTTTTATAAACCGCATTTTAATCGTGCTATTAGTTCTATCTGTTATTGAATTGTTTGCAACAAATGTAACTTTATGCCTTGATAATGGACAATCCTACTGAAAATTATAAAAATGTTTTCTACCTTCACTTAATAAAATCTACCAAAAAGTCAACAAAATGTCATTTAAGACTGCACAAGAGACTAATGTTGATAGACACTTGTGCTTTCTGAGCAAGCAAAAGGTTTAAATCAGCTTAATTTAATTAACAGTTCTTTGTTTGCACAAGTTTTGTTTTGCTGATAAAAACATTTCCCTTCACCAATCAGCGGTTTTGAGTGTGAGGCTGAAGTATTAACAAAAAATGCCTCACGCTTTTGTAACTTAGTAGTCTTGGTACTGTGTTGTGTTATTTTGTCATTATATATAAGTTATAAAAACCGGTTATTTGTTGTGCTACTTAAAGTTGGTTCCTTCTTAGGGTTCCGTAGCCAAATGGCGAAAAACGGAACCCCTATAGATTCGTCATGTCTGTCTGTCTGTCTGTCCGCCCGTATGTCACAGCCACTTTTTTCCGAAACTATATGAACTATACTGTTGAAACTTGGTAAGTAGAGATCTGAAAGCGCATTAAGATTTTTTGCACAAAAACAGGAAAAAGTTTTGGGGGTAGAACTGAAACTCAATTTTTTTTTCATCAGACCCACAAATGTGGAGTATCTATGGATAGGTCTTCAAAAATGATATTGAGGTTTCTAGCACCATTTTTTTCTAAACTGTAAAGTTTGCGCGAGAGACACTTACAAAATGATTAAATGTGTGTAACACCCCTCTGTAACTTCCAAAATAAAAGAATGATAAAACTAAAAGAAATATATGATGAACATTACTATGCAAACTTCCACAGAAAATTGGTCTGAATGAGATCTAATAAGTAGTTTTTTTTAATACATCGTAAATCGTAAACCGTAAATTACCGTTCATTCAATCAACTGAAATATATATAAAAAAAACATTTAATTTATATTATGTTACTTGCTACTACGGAACCCTTCATTGGCGAGTCCGACTCGCACTTGGCCGCTTTTTTGTCTTTTAATCTGGTCATTATTTATAGAGCAGCGATGGCCGAACTGTAAAGACTACGGTTTTCGACAGAGATTCCGTGTTCAACCCCGACGCGCCTCTCCGACAAGTAAAAAGTATGAAAAATCTCAAAAAATGTCTCATCTAAATCTAATCTAAATATATACTTGAAAAAAGTAAAAAAAAATAAGCAAAAACTCATCATGACTATCAAGATTATTAAATCTGAAATGTTATTTTTCCGATGGGGTATTAGATATTTTGAATGGTTGCCGTGCCGTGTAATCCCAAATTACTTTGGGCATATTTTAAGTGTGTACAGTGTTACCACTATTACACCCATCACTAAAACTAAGTTCCACTGCTATTGCAGACACTGAAACAGCTAAGAGGAATCCGGAATATACATACACGTAACTGTGTCGCACTCGCCCGTAGTAGCATTCGGAAACGTAGCGACAGCCTAGTCACATCGGAGAATTTCAAACTTCTGGATACCAAGCGCATTGTACGGTTCCTAATAGCCGTTGGCCTATAGAAGGTGGGGTTAGGCTACAATAGATTATTTACTGGTCCCAGTGGCCTTAGAGATGCACCCTTACCCACCAAACCAAATAATAATAACACTCCCATTTCTGCCGTTAAAAAATTCTATCAGCCTTCGGAGTAGCAATAAAATGCATACGACCTCAGACAAGACACTAGCCTTGCCTAAGGTTGCATGTAGGTGTCCAAAGTGGTATACTTTTCCTTTTGCTAATTCATTGGAAAAAAAACGTTCCCACTGCTGATCGGAGGGTCCCGGATTCGATTCCCGGCGAAGCAGAAATTTGAATGATGACTTTGAAATTTCTGTTCTTGGTCTTGGTGTTTGTGTTTCTGTCTTTGAGTGTGTCCATGGTACCCTCGACACAGGGTATATGTACCCTACTGTAGGGCTAAGTGAGAAACGTTTATTTATTATTCTTATTTCAAAATTAGTTATTAAATTTTGTCGTTTAATTTAAAGATATCCCATCGTGGAAGACACCCTGCGATGCGCTGCATGACGCAAGCGGTGAAGCAACGCATGTTACGTATAAGTTGGTATTATACATACGTGCCACCTCTCTACGTTGACCTATTTTAAGTTTTTGGCTTTAGGTCAAACAATTTATCAGTAGCTTTGAATACTAAATAAGAACCATTTTAGATATCTATTGAGGTTCGCCATAATTTTTAATCTAATATAAGAAATGCTAAAGGTGAATTCATAAAACCAACTAGAATTTCAATTATTATTTTTATTCCTCTCAATTACATGATGTATTACATAGCATTACTTACAAATATTTAAATAAAGCAAATAACAGGAAAAATTTATAATCATATTAACAAAAACTTTGGTCGACGTTAACATTGATGTTACTTACGTTCATTAAAAATACATTTAATTGTTCCTGTTTATCACTGCATTTAAAAGTATACTTATACGATCAAATAGGAAGTGTTTCAAGGCACGACACATTATTAACGGCGAATCAATTATAGACGTAAGAAAATATAATTGATCTATCGTGATTCAGAACCAAAAACATAATTAGGTTGTAATAGGCACCTATATTGCACCTATATTGTTGTGAGCTATTAATAGCTTACGATAAGGCATCACGGTGGTCGCTCACGACAGAGATGCACAGGTCGTCGAACCTGCCGTGTGTAAATACGGTGACGTCGCATACCATCTTCACCTACGCAATGTAAATTAAAGCCAATGTCGTTACAAATGAGTTCAATTTACATTGGACATCGTCAGGTTTCTCTGCGCTGGAGTGGCGCTAACATAACTCTCTCTATTTATTTTTATTTTTGCACTCACCGGCCGATCCACACTATAGCATTACAATAGCATGTTCTACATTTATGGGTGACCAAGTATCGTATGACAATGTATAATAATCCTAAGGTTACAATAGGTGACAGAATTGGCGAGAACTATGCAATAGCTCTCTAATGACGTCCACGCATAAAGTGTTTATTACCTACAAGACTCTAAGAAAATTCCATTTTTAGCTGACTAGATGGAAGCTAAAGTGATTAAGAATAGTTCTAGTCCATAATTACTTGTAAACAATTTATAATAATTTGATTCATGAGGAATTCATGAAAGTTTGGAAGGGTCATAATCATCAGCTTTTGTAAAGATATAGTTATGTTTACTGCAAAGCTATGCAATTTCTGGATAAATTACAACCTTCCGTCAATTAACATTTAGGTAGCACAATTATTGTTATAGTAAAATCTCATCAATTAGGCTACAGTAAAAGGCAATTAATACCTTATTGCAAAATCTTATTTAAGTAAAGATGTGAAAAATTAACTACATAGGCCGATATATTTAATATGTCGATGACATCCCTACTAAACAAGTTTAGATATAAATAGTTTTTGTAAACCTTGCATTAACTTTATACAGTACAGGTATTTTTGATTTTTTATTGCTAGCGTAGGTAGGAGATACCTTGACCGGCAACCACGACTTTCATTTATTTGTGTCAACAATTACATTTTGATACGCATTACATTGACTTAACATGTATGTTTCGCAAAAATTCTAAATACCACGGATACCTTTACGTAACATGATATGTAAATGCAAGCATCATAGCGAACAGTGCGTTGTAATTAATGAATTAATTATGATTAAAAACTACCGCACTATTTGAAGCCACCGGCCATACGTTGTAATTAAGTTGGATTTTACTAACTGAAGTGTCATGAGTCGTTTTATAACAGCAATTAAAGACACTTAAAATTATTATGGATCCGCTGCTAACGGACGATGAGATAATTTCTTTTCGTCTCACAAAGTTGCGTAAAACTACTTAACCGATATTTGTCAAGCAATAGGATGGTTGACACGTAATTAAAATTCGCGTGACTTAAGTTTCTTTAAATAGAGCCTACTGCACAAAAAGGTGAGACTTTTAAGTACCACAGGATTTATGTGTGTTCGTGTGTTATTTAAATGATGTTGTCACGCAAGGCTTTCTGTCTCACTACGAACACAGCTGTACCACTTCTAGATCGATAGATTGATTACGAGAATTCTCTTAATGGTTATACGTCACGATTGTACATCGGAAATAGAGGCACTCAAATTATTCCTATAAGACAGGAAGATAAAATGTGTGATACAATTTCTTGTTTATTATATAATTGACAAATTTTTGTTTTACAATATTCTTACTTTTTTTACTAAATTAAGTTGCATACGTGCATGCTTATGCATAATGGCCACGTGGTTAAACGCTTATTAACGCTTACTGTATTGAACATGTTATGTACATTTTAAGGTATGTTATATACCAAACCATATGCAAACTTAAGCCTTTTCTAGTTTACGAAGAAAAATAAATAATTCAGTGTTAATAATTTGAACAAAACATATATACAAACATATATAGGTACCTACGCATTACTAAAATTCTAATAAATCGGAAGAACCTTGCTAGAGCATTAAATTATTAAATAAATATGGCTGTGTTATGACCCTGTTCAGAAAAAGGTGTTGACACTTTTTGTGCTATTCATTTCTTCATAACAATATGGAAGTAATGTGAATCTTGTCTATTACCTATCTGTTTAAAGAGGCTCTAGGTACCTTGTAAAATTAAAATCGTCACAAGTTTAATGAAAGTAAAGAAATATTTGAACGGCGCTGGACCGAAATGTCGCGCAAGTGTTGCGTACAAGCTAATTGTGCGAATGTCCAGGTGATAAGTTATCGACATCATCGGCGGTCACGACCTCGTCTGCTGCGTCCAGCTTTCTACCCACCAATGACATTTGCCTCTTATTGATCTCATCCGATATTCGATTGGTCGCTCAAATAATCTCGATGACCTGAATTCGTTTTTTCGTTCGCTTGCTAAAATTTAATATTCATTTTATAATATCTACAATAAATGAACCTTGACGTGGTCCTAGATTAGGGGCACTGGCGTATCGTGACAATCTATTAAGCAACGCTCAACTATATCGGTACTCAGTCTCGATGGGATTCCTACCAGCAAATTTCCTTTAAAATTGTCCTATTATGGAGGGCAAATTTAGCTGTCAGTCACGGTCGTTAACACAAAATATCATTCATCAAACCTAGTATCTTGCAATAGTTAAGTGACTATCTACCAACTTAAGACTAAAGCTACATTTATTGCAACTGCCGATTATAAATAAAAAGAAAATCACATCATTATCAGTGATTCCATTCTACATTCTTTTTTTTTGACTTAGTGACAAGATTAAGTATCGGTTTCGTAAAAATGCCTTATATGTTTTATTATTTGACAATTTAAAAAGATCACAATCGTGGGTACTACTGAACAGAGTCCTTCTATGAAAAATAATAATAGTTTATTCAACTTTAAATCTATACTACGAGAAAGGTCTTCGGATGGATCTGATTTTAGGTACAGATATAGTTTGGGGGTGGTGATTGACATAAGCTACTTTTTACGCAGAGAATTTACCTCATGACTAAGGGAAAACGTGTAGTCTATATAAGCGGAACCGCTGGTGGAATCATAGTTGGCTAGTATTTCATCACACTTTTACCATATTTCATGCATGTCTTAAAAACAACGGATTTAACTATAAGTACATTCTACATACATGATGTAGTTGGCAGGTACCTATACTTATGCATAGTAGATTGCAAAACTTGATTTATATCGCTCGATGTAGAAATGCAGACGTACGCTTTTACTACTAAGTTCTGCAAGAACCTGCTAGAACAGTGTGACTTTGAAATATTAATTGAATGTTACAACTAAATGAAGAGGTGGAACTAAGCAACGCCGCTTACGAAAGAATTTAATATCTAAAGAAGGCTTGCAACATTTCAATTAAAAGTGTTTATTACAAAAATTGCACGCAAAGACAAAAACAAAACTATTCGCACAATAAAAATCATAGGTTGTTCTTACAAAAACTTTACAAAAAAGAAATTTTATCTTAATTAACTCATACAAGATTTTAACTTAATTAGTTAAGGAAGTATGTAACGCTTTAACTTATATAATAACAATTGTATTTTTATTCTTAATTTCTTTTATTATAAGACTTTGGATGAGGCATTCATCGAAATGAATTTTTGTTCACTGGGGTAAATAACTAGTCGAAACAAATATACTGAAGTGTGATGCATTTTAGTCTAAATTTTTTTTTTATTGAATATGTACCTACCTAAAATAAACGGATATCGCGTTTGACACAGCTGACAGTCTTGCAACTTTGACCTTGCACGTACCACTTTCAAAATACCGCATACCACACGGTAACACCGCATATGCACGATCTACCACAAAGCTATTGTTCCTCAATTTAAGCTTACACGTCGGAATTCCTCAGCTATTATGAACTTAATACCCTTTTGTAACGCCGCAAACATTTATTCTATAACCTTCTGAAATATCAGCTATGGATCATTTATAACTTTAATAAGGACGTATTCTGTTCGAATTTACGAGTATATTGGCAAACAGTACCTACATTATATTATTAGTGTCCGTTATCTTTCAGTGATTAAATGGTCGTCTTGCTAGAGCTAATAATAATCTCAGGTCAATAATGTTTCTATAATTACACACGACGTGATAAAATTATCAACGCAATATGGCATACCTTACATATATAAGTATTATTGTATCACCGGACAAAAAATAAGATCACGATCACTTCTCATCTTCCATAACTCCCTTTGGAGCAGCGTATTAGAATAAGATCCAGGCCTCCTTAAATTATTAATTAATAAATTTGTGTTGGTATATGTCTGCTAAATAACCACCCAAAAATGAAAAACAGTTGTTAAACTTGTTGAAATAGGCTACCGACTCCAACATTAATAGCTATGTCGTGACGTGACGCCTAGCTTCCGCCAGGTGTCAAAAAGAAAAAAAGCAACAGCAGTCGTGACTGGGGCTTAGTGAAATTTGTGGCGAGCCACGGCCTGACAATTTTTTGTAGTTCCATTTTTGCTGCGTTCATTACATTATAAGTATAACGTAGAACTTCGAACATTCCAACGTTTCCGTGCTAACATTGTGTGCCAGTTGTTAAATCGTAACTATTATGTAGTTTTGCGTAATTCCTACTTATCGATGATATCGAAACCGATCGAAGCATTTATTTATTTTGCAATTTACCATCTAAAACACAAACGTGGTTTCAAAGCAATCTATCGGAAACAGGGCAAAAAATTCAATCTTTGTCCTATCACAAGCGTCAAAGGTCACATCAAGAATTAATTGTAAAACATCGGGGAATCTAAAACTTAATTTAAACAATGACTTGACAAAAGGTTATTGCTGAGCAACGTCTTAGTCTTAGCACAAGTATACCTATCAAGCCTTACTAAGAACAACCACTTTATTCTGAAGCCAATATTATTAATTGTTTTTGCTCGTGTTAATTTAACATTCATGTAAATAGCAGTTCTAATGATACAGACTTCATAAATCTAATACCTTTAAACGAGCAATTCTTGTATATATCTAAATATATTTTTTGAATCTCGGAAACGGCTCCAAATATTTTGATGAAATTTACTACCCTGGTTTCGGGGGTGTTAAATTGATCCACAAAATTTTTATTGTTAGAAATTTTTAACTGTATAAAAATATTTTCAGTGATAATCAATTTAAATATAAACTGATAAATACGACTCTTCCTGACATCTATTGGAGAGTATTAATAATATTGTGGCGTAAATGCTGTCAAACGGGGAAGCCCACGAGGCTCATTGTGAATTTCCTCAAGCGTCATCAGGACCTTGTGCTTTTTATAGGTTGGGTGGTAGGAAGATTAAAAGATTATATTTTATGACGTTTTGCGTTTAACCGATGGAGTGAGCGCCTTTAGGTTTTCAAATATTTTATACGAAAGGTACAGGTAAAATAGTAGAATAAATTAAATGCATGCTAAGTCATATTTCAGTAATCTGATGATTTTAGTATGATCGTATACAAAACCGCGAAATAAAAATACGGCATTTTGGCAAACTCGGAACAGTTCGAATTTTTAATATTTTATATTCATGGTTCAACGGTAACGGGGTACTTATTCAAATCTGACCATTTTGACATCCGTATACTGTACCAATATAGAAGGTCTTTTTTAATCGTGGCAGTACTCAATATGATGCAAGGTGTACCCAATATCTTAATCTGACACGCTCGAATAAATCTGAAAATCCCCTCTTGGGCTCCCCTACTACCATCCGCCAATCCTACGTTCAAAGAAATGACAATGTCGATTTAAAAGAGCTCTATGAAAATTTCGTTCATTGAATAAAAGCTGGCTTGGCCGAATGGTTGCGTGAGCTGACTGCGGACTAGAGACCCGTGTTCGAACCTCAATCAAAACCATGTTGTGTTTTTTGAAGTGAAAACTTCTTTAGCGGCGTTGAGCACTTTTTGTGGGATGGGTAAAAACTATGAAACTCGCGCGAGGTCACGTGTGCTGATCGCAAAATTTCGTAAGATAGTAAAGGAGACGAGGAAGATCGACCTTCACCGATCTGAAAATTCGATGAGACATATTGTTTACCAAATATAATTTATAAACATATATGCCTATGATAACTTGACTATCGAAAAGTGTTCATAGCTATTATTAATTTAATTAATTTTAATCAATTTTCTTTCATATCACCTTCACTCTTGTAACAACCGAACGAGTGAATATCTTCACCGGCTCTTAGACCAAGACGGAGGGGTGACAGCTGATGACGGCTCATCTGACGGCTGTCTATACTTTTTTTCTTCAATTATGGCATCGCAAACTCTGCATATTGCCAGCGTCAAGTATAATTTTATCTTAAAATTCGTTTATATCAAGTATTTAAATAAATTAAGTTTTTAACAAAAAAATAGAACCGACTTCAAACGGTAAAAAATAAAATTGTTCAGTACCTACTTCTTCCGGCTTATGGTAATGACTCTTAAAACTATTTCTGGAGTCGGGCCCTTAGTAAATGTCGTACCATTCGTTCTAAATTGACACCGACAGTACAGACAGTGGGACAGTACCTACTTCTTCTTGCTTATGGTAATGACTGTTAAAACTATATTGGAGTCGGTGCCCATTCAGAACGAAAGGTACACTATATTTACTAAGACAGGACATTTCACTAAGGGCCCGACTTCAAAAATAGTTTTAAGAGTCATTACCATAAGCCGGAAGAAGTAGGTACTGAACAATTTTATTTTTTACCGTTTGAAGTCGGTTCTATTTTTTTGTTAAAAACTTAATTTATTTCACTCTTTTTAGTAATTTTAATAATTCTGTATGTATTAGCATAATTGGAAAAAATTTCACAACTTCTAAACTATAAACAGATTTACCTTTTATAATCATGTTTATCTAATAGTCATCTAAAAGTCTGAAAGACATACTATCAGTCCACCTGAACGTATAAATTAAAGAAAGAATTTGCTCTCAGCTCCTAACCGTTGAGGAGTTGTACCTTCAATCATCAGTTAAGCAACAGCAGGTGATAATTACCAGACATAAATATTTGTATTATGTTAAAAATATGACTAAAAGCATGTGTGTGCCTATTAAGTTTCAGTGTTTCCCTCGATATCCCTAATATCACATCATCAGATTTTGACATGGTGACAGTTGGACCACCTCAGGAATGTAAGATTTCGAACAAAAAACCATTTATTGAAAGAATTTGCTCTTAACTCCTAACCGTCATAATACCTTCCATCATGAGTTCAGCAACATGATATGACGATAATTATAAACAAATGTTCGTTTTGCTTTGTATAAATATGAAAATCATTTGTTGTGCTATAAAATTTGAATGTTCCCTTCGATTTCTCTGGGATCCCCTCATCAGACTTTGACTTGGTGACAGTTGGACCACCTCGGGAATGTAAGATTTCGATAAAAAAACTATTTATTGAAAGAATTTGCTCTCAACTCCTCACTGTCGCAGTACCTTCCATCATCAGCTCAACAACATGAGATGATGATTTCTATGCGTAAATATCTCTTATGCTTCAGAAACTATAAGAAAATTAATGTGTGTGCCTATAAAATTTGAGAGTTCCCCTCGATTTCCCTGGGATCCCATCATCAGATCCTGATTTGGTGACAATGGGACCACCTCGGGAGTATAAGCATACGAACAAAAAAAGAATTTTTAAAATCGGTCCACAAACGGCGGAGTAATCGGTGAACATATATAAAAAAAAAAAAAATACATACAGCCGAATACAGTACCTCCTTCTTTTGGAAGTCGGTAAATATGGACATTGAACAAAGTGCATCTATTAATGAAAAAAGTGACGAAGAAATAGTGAAAGAAAATGAGAGAGTACTTTGTAAAAATACTAGATAGAAATTAATAGGTACTGATAATTCAAGCAATTCGTGCGGAATTATTCCCTAACGATTCCAAGACATCAAAAATGCACAACGTTAATGTTTTCACTTCTGCCGGCACTCCCGGAGTGCAACCATATGTTTTTTTTTTTAATGAAAATAACTATTTTTTATTAGGAGCTATTTCAGATGGATTTGTTAAGCGTTTTTTTGCTTAGTGTTATAAGCAAATGAGTGTTTCGTTTGAAACTAAACCAAGAAAATAAATTGTTTTTATCCGAGCAACGCTCTGTCGTCCAGGTACTAATTTATAACTATCTACACATTTCATATATTCATTCATACATATTGAAAAACTCTGTACATTTATAAACATAAATAAATAAGCTCTCCTAGACATTCAAGAACGAAAAAAATAATTTCAGTTTGCTAGCATGTACATGTCTGAATCATTACGGTTAACCACGTAGACCTCTAATACTGTAAAGTGTGTTTATTTGTTTGTTTTTTTGTCCTTCTTTCAAGTCACTATGGAGTGATCCTATGGAATCTTGGTTTAGTGGGCTGGAGAGTGACAAAGACTACTTTTTACCGCATTAAAATAACTCATTTCCGTTCCCGAAGATTCATTATAATGTTTGATCTAACGTAGTTGACAACGCGAGGCAGGGCTAGTATCAATATAACTGGAAACTACGCTCTAAAATTGTATTCCTAAGTATATAAATGTACCACGTTGTGTTTACGTAAAGCTTGTCATAGAGCTACGGTATCCCCTGCCTAATCGTAGTGCAGAGGCAGGCCACCGAGGGGGTTTTAGTGCGGTCAAATCCCACATAACCCGGTATCCTCTCCAAAGGTGCCGGGTACCTTTTGAAGGTCCCCCCCTTCACCGATACAAAAAAAGGCCACGTAATGTTACTTGCAGCCCGTCGATATCTACGATACAAATAACCTCGAGCAAGCCTAAGTCTTGCCTGTGGTCGTATACAGTTGCGTTGCTTCTTCGAACGCTGATGGTCGCTTCATTGAAGCCTGGCCGGCTATTGTACCTTTGGACCAACACACAATAAAAAGTATTCAAAACAGAAGTGAGTGCAACGGTGGTTCTTTCCAGGTCGAACCATTAAAGTTAACCTACAGTACCTATGCTGTACTCTAATAGACTGGTTTCCACCGGTCTGCTATGATCGATTCTAATAACTACTGTGTACTTTATAAACAACCATTGTCACAATTCGTTTCTTTCGCAAATCGGTCGAGTAGCGCCGCCGATTAACCCAGTATTGCCTTTCCAACCTGCTTATGAGAAAATGGCGAAATAACATTGATAAGTTAATAATAATCACAAGAAATCGCAGTTGCGTGAGCTTAATAATAAGTTTAATGTCACATTAGCTTACTGTTTAATAACGCGCTACCGTGCGGATATTAAATGTACATTTAAAATAATCTTATTGTAAAAGAGTTGTCGCGAGCATTAAATGTGTGCATATATAATTCAAGCAGTCCTATTATTCTGTAATTTTCGCGAATTGCAATGTTATTACAAAACGAGTTACAAGGGTAGATAAATTTCATGTTTAATATTTAGAATTTTGATGTTACGTGTTCATGGCCCGGCGACTGGCGTAGATTGCAAACGATCTACGTAGCTAAGCCAAAGGCCGTCGATACCGGTTGTTATCGATAAATAACAGTCATTAAATTTAAACCTTATCAGAATACAGCGGGTTGACGACTCGCCCGCGTCTTACCAACCCGAATTGGAGCAGCGTAGTGGAGTAACCTCCATCTCTACACAAAAAAATCCTAGTATACAAACAGTAAAAGAAGATAAACAAATAAATGAACATGAAGGTAGAAACATTAACCATTATATTTTTTTAACCTTATTAATTTGATCAAATCTTTCGCTATTTATAAAATCATAAATATATTCAAGAGTGCGATATCCAAGCTATCGTATGATTACCAAAATTTCGCTTCATACCCGCTTTGGTATGCTAATAGAATTCATAACGCGGCGGCTATCACTTACACGCTATTACATAAATGTATCACCAGCGCAGTCTGTGATCGCCCGACAAAATTAACTTGTACCTATTGTAAGTCATAGAATTGTATCGCAATCTTTTTTTGAAAGATCGCAATCTTTTTTTGACAACCTGCGTGGCGCAATGGATACCATGCCGGACAGCCAGTCGAAGGGTCCTGGGTTCGATTCCCGGCGAAGCAGAAATTTAAATGATGAGTTTAAACTTCTGTTCTCGGTCTGGGTGTTTGTGTTTCTGTCTCTGTGTGTGTCCATGGCACCCACGACACAGGCTATATCTACTGGGGCTATGAGCTATGAGTGTGAAACGTTATTATTATTAATAAGTTTTATTACCGTGACTTATACGTATCTATGTATTTAAGTAGGT
The DNA here is from genome assembly GCA_911387765.1 of Pyrgus malvae. Classification (NCBI taxonomy): domain Eukaryota; kingdom Metazoa; phylum Arthropoda; class Insecta; order Lepidoptera; family Hesperiidae; genus Pyrgus; species Pyrgus malvae. The sequence continues at coordinate 17,138,230 of OU426951.1, read as the reverse complement.
AATGGAATCTTTCTTCGAACTCAAAAATTATGGACAGATTTCAAAAATTATTTGAAAATTAATAAAATATAGTCAGATTAGTTAGCAAATTAACCGAATACTTCACACAGCTTCTAATAGCAAATGGAACTATATTTTTTTGTTTATTGTTTAACTTATTATTTTTTTATTATTTATCGCTTGATAGGTTATCAACACGCAGTCAGTCAGCCTGCTTGAAATTCTTAGTGCTTAAAAAACAAATATATGACGATCTATTACACGAATAATATCAGCAACACAAAGTTCCTACTTTAAATTAGTTAACTCTGTTAATATATTACTAAAGTACAGTAATACTTGAACAGGGCTTCCCCAATCCATAGGCTTGTCTACGATAGATTGCTTTTTCTTCGTAATTGGTTATGGTAACGACCTTGGCACAACTTTTTATGGAAGTATAAAAAAACAATTAATAGTAAACGGAAATTAGTTTTAGAATTATTTTGTTTCTATCTTATTAACGGAGTTGTTTTAGTATTAAACGACCACTTGTCCTCAAACTGTTTCTATTGTTTACATTTTATTTTTGATTTCAAACTTCCAATTCTCAATTGTCTTAGTCACATTGCTTGCCAAAACTATCTTGAAATAAAAAAAGGAAATACCTGTACACAAAATGAAACTCACAACAATACTTTCGCTATTTTTACTCGTAAGCCATTTCCTTATAAATCTAGTGATGGTGCTTTATTTTAATAATCATATTTGACTTCTATTGAAAGCCCTTTTGACCGCTTTCAAAGACAAATATTTCTTGGTTATTATCGTATTAACTAAATACGCACATAAAAATTGATTAATCAGAGCTGCACCTTGTAGCTCGATCTCGGGACCTCCGAGTCGGAAATCAATGTCTTTACCGCTAGCTCATCGCTTTTCCCTCAGTTATCGCTGCTCTGGATCTTTATCTTATATAGAACCATAAATTAAATTAAATCGAAAGACCAAACTTAACTATGCACTAAAAGACATCAACGGGCGCACATTGACATTATGTAAGAAGAAGTTTGCAGAAGCTTTTTAGACGAATGTCCAGCAAAGTGGTACATTTAAATAATATTTTTTAAAGTACTAAGCAAAATTTTGAATAGAATAAGGGAGAAGCACGTCGTACTCGTAGTCTTGTTTTATTTTAATTTTTGTGGTATATTTTTGAGCTACCTCGAATAAAATTGGTGGCATTTTGTTCGATATAGGTTCATTACAGTTAGAGAATGTATGAAAGACGAAAGAGACACGATATTTCAGAAGAGATTCGTGCAGTGGGTTTTTGGTGGTAATACACCATACCCTTTGCAAATTCTTAACTTGCTAATCCAGGATTGTGAATTGTGAAGGTTAAAAAAACTTATAATAGATGTAAACTTATATGGTCCAATCGATAAAAAACACAGCTGCATCTATTTCTGATGTAGTTTATTTATTCATGTATGAGTTCTGCGTGACCACTTAAAAGTGCCTCATTTCTTGTATACATATATAATGCTAGTCTTCAGCCAGCGGCTTCGCCCGCGTGGACCCGTTTTAAAGGTTCCCGTAGGATAAAAACCATCCTATGTCCTTTCCCAAGGTCCACTCTAGCTGTGTTCCAAATTTCATTAAAATTGGTTCAGTAGTTTAAGCGGGAAAGTGTAGCAGACAGACAGAGTTACTTTCGATTTTATAATATTAAGTATGGATTTAGCTATACTGCAAAATTGTATGAATAAACATATTTTATCTGTCTCTCACCAACTTATCTACTTAAGTATTCCAAGAAAGCGTTGTTCTACAAATCCTGCATGCTTATGTCATCTGGCGGATATCATTACATTATTATATTGATTTGTTACGCCCCGATTCAAAAAGTACGTGACTTGACATTACACGGTTTCTGGTAAATTGATTGTAATACATCATTATTTCTATTTATAACATTATATCAATGTTTTGACTTCCTTTTCGTTAATGTTGCTTTTCAATCTATAGCTTGCTTCAACCCTAAAATACTAATTCAGCATATTTATCATAACTTTTTGGAGACTTTTTTGTTCTTAGTAGAGCTCATAATGTCAATAATTCTACTAATACCAATAAGTACGCATTATTACTCCCTTATCCATCAAAACTGTTCACTTCCTTGATTAATTCGAAACTTAACAAAATTCGGACCAACAACAATTTTAAATTGGAAAAAAAACCTTATATAATAACTTCAGCTCACATAATAAAAGTAATTTGAATTATGAAAATAACAAGGAAAGTTTTATTTTCAAACTTAAACAACTGCTTGATCTTTTAGAATTTACTAGCTGTGCCCGCGCCGTTGTCCGCGTGGCTATTATAGATTTAAAAATCAATAATAGACAACCTTCCTCATAAATGGACTATTCAACACAAAAGGACTTTTGGATTCGAACCAGTAGTTTTAAGATTAGCACTTTCAAAGAACAAACTATTCAGCCATATAATGTATTGAATTATAGATATATCCGGTCAACCGAGGCGGTAAGGTTTCGCAAGTAATTTCTCTGTAGCTCTCGTAGGAATTTTAAATAGCCAAGACATGTCATACAAGAAAAGTAAGCTATTTTCGTCTTTGTATGTGAAAATACGCGCAAACTTTTACTTATCTTGACGCAGTATACACAGAAGAATTTATTTAATTATTTGTACCTAATTTGAATTTTTATCACACACTAATATAAGTGAATTATTATCTACTCGTAATATATAAAATTCTTCTGTCATAGTTTTAGTGTTTATTCTCCTCTGAAACGGCTTGACCGATTTTGGTGAAATTTAATATGTATACTCAATAGGTATGAGAATAGGTTTATATCTATTTTTTTACCGACTTTCAAATGGAGGAGGTACTGTATTCGGCTATGTGTATTTTTTTATAAATATGTTCACCGATTACTCCGCCGTTTGGGGACCGATTTTTAAAATTCTTTTTTTGTTCATATGCTTATACTCCCGAGGTGGCCCCATTATCACTAAGTCAGGATCTGATGATGGGATCCCAGAGAAATCGAGGAGAACTTTCAAATTTTATAGGCACACAATAATATTCTTATACTTTCTGAAGAATAAGAGATATTTGTGCATAGTAATCATCGTCTCATCATCATCTTTTTTCCTCCACCAACCCATATTGGAGCAGCGTGGTGGAGTAAGGTCCAGGCCTCCCCTCGTGACGTCGTGACGTAAAAAGGGTTGCAGTCAATGATTTTTGGTATAAAAAATAAATATAGAAGTATATTTTATATATCCAGCAGCCTCCGTGGCGCAGTGGGTGATGAGCCGACTGCGATACGTGACGGTCGTGGGTTCATTCCCACAAATATTTGTGTGATGAACATGACTATTTGTTCTGTATCTGGGTGTTAATTCTTAATAATATCAGCTTAGTTATAATAAAAATAATAATAACATCAGCTTTCTGCTTACCATAGTACAAGCTCTGCTTAATTTGAAATCAGATGGTGTTGTGTGAACTGTCCAAAGATATTTATTTATTATTTATGTTATATATCATACATATTACCTATTTCTGTATAGGAAAGTCGTAGTAGGGTTAAATTTCTTTAGAAAAGTAGCACGTTGATAGTTAAAGGTTCGCCGTCCCTGCACTATGATAAATTCATAACCAGTAACAAAAAGAATCTAAATACGTTTTACTGTTCATGTTTGAATTTGCAATGGCATAAAACTGTTTTCTTTTTGACATCGACTAATCAACTCGTTATTAATCAAATTTAATACTTAATCCATATTTATATTATAAATTCGAAAGTATCTGTCTGTCTGTCTGTCTGCTACGCTTTCCCGCTATAACTACTGAACCGATTGTAATGAAATTTGGAACACAGATAGAGTGGACCTTGGGAAAGGACATAGGATGGTTTTGAGCCTATGAGAACCTTAAAACGGGTCCACGCGGGCGAAGCCGCTGGCGGAAGACTAGTAATTAATAAGCTCATATCACCAGTTTACTACGTCTATCGCTAACGTACTGCCATTAGGTAACCGAAGATGCGTCGTGCGACGGTCGCGCGTCAAATGCCACCGCCTTTCCCACGGCTCATTGTATGATCAGTGTGTCTAGTTCAATAATTAAGCTCAATATTCATCGTCACCAGCATAGTCACATTAATTATATTAATTCAAAAATGTTTCAAAAGAAGTTTTTATTTAAATACGTTATAAAAAGGAATAAAAATCATGGTCTCTCGTATTCTATAATCTAAACACTTCTATTTGACACCCATAAGGTATCGGATGTATTATACAAAAATACTTATAGGTATAATAAATAACTCACCTTTATATGGTGGCGGCGACCTTGGATAAGATTTTTTTTCAGAGTATATAATATGACGCCCTTTCATCAAATACCTGTAATGAGTTTGTAGTACAAAAATATGTAATACGCCATTTTACTTCGGCGGACATTTTAGATTTATACCAATCCATCCATCCATCCATCCATCCATCCATCAGCCTTTTACCGTCCACTGCTGGACATAGGCCTCCCCTAACGTTCGCCACTCCTCCCGGTCCTGGGCCTTCTGAATCCAGCGACTTCCCGCTGTCTTCTTCAGGTCGTCAGTCCACCTAGGGACCACCCAGGAGGGCGGCCTGTTCTCCTTTTGCCGAGACGTGGTCTCCATTCAATTCCTTTCTTCCCCATCGGTTGTCGGTCCTCCTAACTATATGGCCAGCCCATTGCCACTTCAGCTTGCAGATTTTGAGAGCTATGTCGGTAACCTTAGTTCTTCTACGGATTTCATCATTACGAATTCTGTCGCGTAGAGAAATACCAAGCATAGCCCTCTACATCGCTCGCTGGGCGACCCTGAGCTTATGGAAAAGGCTAACTGTAAAAGACCACGTCTCAGCGCCGTAGGTCATCACTGGCAACACACACTGCTCGAAAACTTTCGACTTCAGGCACTGAGGTATTCTGGACGAGAAGACACTTTGTAATTTCCCGAACGCTGCCCAACCGAGTTAGATTCTACGAGTTACCTCTCTCTCGAAGCTGGACTTACCCATACAGATCGCTTGTCCCAGGTAGATGTACTCGTCGACAACTTTGAGAGTAGCGCCATCAACAACAACCGGTATAGGTGTGACATGGACGTTAGACATGATCTTCGTCTTGTCCATGTTCATCTTAAGACCCACCCTTTGTGAGGCGCTATGGAGGCTTATACCAATACTGAGTATATAAATACTCTTCTCTGAGTATATAAATTGCATTGTTTTGGATAACAAGGATCAGTTTCAGATATTTATACTAAAATAGTGGGGGTGAAATCTTGCCAATTTAATGTTTATTGATTGAATTGATTCCGCTGATATTTTGTTTACATCTTTGATTACATCATCAAAATGTTAAATTACATATTTTTGTGGAAAGAGACCTTATAAGTTAATAAAAATCTTGTAAAAACTAAACTGACCAAAAAAAGATTTAAAAAAGTTACACAAATTAATGCCATTAATTTACTACTAGCTGCTAAAGCTGACCTGATAAATTCGATGATGGCATTTCGGGTGGCACCGCACCTCTGTTTTACGACTTCTAAGGAATTCTTAATATTTTTATTTAGCTTTTTTTATAAGTTTTTTTTTTCTTAATTCCCACATCCTAATTTCTAATTAAATCGGTACACGTTATAATGAAACCAAAAAAACGTCGTCGTTATCAACAATCTGCAAAATGTAATTTAATCAATTATAATCATTGTGACACGCACGTAGAACTAAAACGAATTGATAATTTTTTTATAACATTGATTTATTCGATGCTAATCAATTTTATTTGGCAATGCTGTGAATGTACAAAAAAGAGCCAAATGTCACAATGATAGATAGTACAGCCAATAAGAAGATTAAAAAAATATAGTCATTAAAGTGTATTCTGAAAGATATGGGCGTGGTCATTTTGTGAAAAGTCGGTAACACATAAAATGAAAGATGAAATCATGAAAAACACCTGCAACATTTAACCTATTGTTTTTTGAATTAACTCTGCAAAAAACATAATCTGTACGGTAAAAGATAAGGCGTTTGCCATTACGGGGAAGAATGAAAACCATTAAATATAACAAGCTGCTATTCTATATTATGCATGCATATTCTCATATAAACTCTTTCTTTTTAACAATATTGTTTAAGTAAAATTCATCATAATTAAGGAGAATAGGATAGTATAGACCGTCGCTCATGCCGCTCAGTTCCCTGTCGTATGTTTCAAACCACACGTAAGTCATAAACATGTACAAAAACTGGGAACTTATTCCTTATTCCTAAGTCCTATGGGCCTATCTGTCACGTATCATACTCTCAACTGCACATCTTTCGCTTAATTGTGTAGATCGTTTGGATTCTAACGCAGTCATCAGTTTTTCAGAGTTTGCAAACCTTATGACTGTGGTTGAATTAGAACGTCATTACGAAAATCTTGCAAATGTATTATGATATTTATTATATTTATAATAAATTATTTTTGAGGATATTAAAACTCATGATATTTCAGTTCTTTATTTAAGTTGATTATATTTCTCTATCAATATTTTTATCAGACTATGAGTGTATTGGATGAGGTGAGATAAATTTGTAAATTTGTGAGCATTGTAAGTGAACAATTATTGCACCGTGATTGGTTATTATTGTGGCCGCGAGGTCGCCGTAGACGTGAGGTACGCGACCCTAATAATATGCCTTGAGACAAATCTTTTTATCTTCGGACAATAGACTAAACAAACAAAATTTCAACCAAGTGCGAGTTGGATTCCAACACAAAGGACCACAGCAGGTTTATTTTTTGTTAAAAAATATATTGCACTAATTCCTTATTCCAATTCATATTCCAATTCCAATAGATAAACAGAAAACGTCAAATAATCGTAGTTACGTGTATCCCTTTGGGCTCAAACCCGAAAAAAATGACATTCGAACATTAAAAAGTCGGATCAGATTATCTATGTATAGCACGAGTATTTCATGTTTCATTCCGCTTGCGAATTTATAGCATAAATTCTGTCAAGATAAATAAAAAACACATTTATAAAATCTCTCTACTTATTTAATTTAATTACAATCAGGTTCTTGTGACAAATTCTTTGAAGTAAGAAAGCGCCTTGTCGCCTTTAGCTTACAAAGATTTCTATTAATTAAAATTGTACATGATCAATACCTAAGTGAGTAATCTGATAGGCTGTTGGCCGTCGTTCGTAGGTCTTATATTACCGGTCACGCTCATAATGTATCAAAATTGGTATGATTATGTTTCATTACACCTGCATTCCATTTAGGACCTTGGCTAGATTAAAAATGTGTGCGTAATCGCACGCACCTACTTCTAGCTTGCTAACATTTTGTCGTCAATCTCAGTGTGTCAACAATATTCGTATAAATAGCTAGCCAATTATATCATCGAATGAGCCTTTTACACGGGCTCAGTCGATATTAAAGCGAACCGGTCTGATGGCATTTGACGGCTTTTCAACTTTTAACATTCTATACAATGCCTTTATGAGGCGATCAGATGACCCGATGTCATTCCACGCATTTCGGTTGCTAACATCTAACCTTCTTAAAAAAACGAATACCTATAATAAGTAAATGATTATGACACCATTATGTCACTGACACGTTTCTTCAACATAACGCAGATTCGACACACAGTACTTATGTTGAAAATAAGCATTATTATGTACATAGCCACATGTAATGTTTTAGTTGAACGACAAATGGTATAATTTTATTGCGTAGTCTAGTCTTGTTATGGAGTATAATTTGTTAACGATTTTCATCATACTGTACTGTCTGCAGGCAAACAGTATAATGTGAATGAAATTTAAAGGACATTTTAGGGTAATATTATTTATTACGCATAGTGTTTTAATGTTATGTGTGTTAATGTTTCCTAGTAAAAATCAAAGATGTTAATGTCCTGAAATACGTTTGCAAGTTTTGTAATCTTGCGTTTGCAAAAGACGATTTCCGGTGATCAAAAAAATGATACGGCACTACGACCTATTGCACAAACCGCGCATGGCATTTGGGCAAGAAATTCAACGAAACTGACGGTCCCACAAGTGACTTAAAGGAGAACCTTTAGATTTCAGATATAATGTTCTATTATTGCATACTTTGTTCAATGAACTGTTAGACGAGTATAGCAAATTATTAGTAAAGCAATGTTTATGTCTATATCTTAAGGTACATTGATGCTGATCTCTTTATTAATGTTCTTATAATTTATCACACAGATCTTTTAAATGTATGATTTCCTTTATCCATACAAAATAAAATATTCCATATTGTTCGTACTCACCATTTATAAATAAGGACGGCTTATTAATTTGTATTTGGTAACATTCCTAATACCCATAAATCATAAGCAGCTTATAAAGGATTTTGGGTAACCAACATCTGGCGTACTTATCTAACTCCAAGTTTATATTCGCTTCGCTGCAACCCTTGCGTCTCACTGCTGATCACGGGCCTAACCCTATTATTGAGGATGTTTGATTTAGAACGTTCTGTATTTAAAGGAATACTGAAGTTGCTTTCATACATATAAATCATCCCACCCATTGCCAATATTTTGATATGGAGATTTATATCCAGAATCCAGTTATTATCCAATTCGTAAGTAGTCTCATACCTAGTCCAAGTGATATGTTGGCAGTATTTAGGTCAGGACCGTCAGTTAAGTCAGTCCGACTATATGGCTACTTTACCAAAAAGAAGAGTTTCATAGGCAAATGGAACAAATGTTTTCACACAGTTATTTCATTGCAGAACACTCGTGCCCTGTAATGAAGTCTATTAAGAGAGTAATTAATGTTCCTCATTCTTAACAGTTTTTATATTACTGTTCAATAAAATACTAAAAAGCAAGTATGTAATGACAGATGCGTCTTAGAATATCATGTTTTATATTTTTGAATGAACGAAAAACAAATGATTAACAGGTCCTTTTATATGGGGAAATAAAAATGTTAAAATATTAAAAAAATTGTCATTTTTAAATCCCTACTAATATTATAAATACGAAAGTAACTCTGCCTGCTACGCTTTCCCGCTTAAACTACTAAACCAATTTTAATGAAATTTGGAACACAGATAGAGTGGACCTTGGGAAAGAACATGGGATGGTTTTTATCCTACGGGAACCTATTACGGGTCCACGCGGGCGAAGCTGCTGGCGGAAGGCCAGTAAACAAATAAAATAATAAACGAAACACACTCATAGCCCCACAGTAAGGTAATTAATACCCTGTATCGTGGGTACCATGGACACATACAAAGACAGGAACACAAACACCCAGACCGAGAACAGAAATTTAAACTCATCATTCAAATTTCTGTTTCGCCGAGAATCGAACCCGGGACCCCTCGATTGGCAGTCCGGCATGGTAACCATTGTGCCACGCGGGTCATCATCATATTTTAATACATATTATATTAAAAGGGTCGAAACCCCATAAATTCAAAAATCAAAAAACTGGTCCCGCTGTTCTTGAGTTATAAATGGTGTAACTAACACAACTTTGCTACAGATGTGACGTTTAATTGTAACTCATTTGTTCTAGATTATGAACGGCTGTTTACATTGGAGCTAGTGGGTCTCTAGCAGGTAGAGCGCAACGCGGTCACAATGAGGACAAGCACATACTCTGTCTCTACCAAGTAGCCGCCACGCTCTACCTAAATACTACCGACCGGACTGAGGTATGTAAAACCTTTTCATTTTCTTGCATACTGTATTAAATTTACGCATTTAATTTGAGTGCAAATGAAAACATACATGGCTGCGACCCTTTTTACACCCCATTGCTGGGCGCGGGTCTCTCCTCATTATTTACAGGTCTCTTGTTGTATCAACATCTTGGGAGAGATGCCGAGTTACTATGAGATGTTTAATTAAAATCTCATTTACTAAAACCCCTTCAGTGGTGTGGCTCAGCGGTTGGGGAGAGGTAGTGGACACTCCGCTTCTAGATGTTTTCAAACCGCTCATAAGACAAGGTATAACGACTCTTATCTATCGATAACATTTAGTACCGACGGCTTAACGTGCCCTCCGAAAGACGGAAACGCGTATGAAATATGCATGTAGAGGTCAACCATCTTACACCCGACCGCGCTCATTTCGCTAAGACCTTAGTATTGCTTAAGTCCTACGCTAGCCGCTGGGCCTTGTGCGCTTTTGAAAACATACACTAAAGGAAAACACACACTGACACCTAATCAATAAACTGTCTGCCAATGGTATTTCTGTATGTCTTTGATCGATCTATTGATCTTACTTCAATCTGTAGGTAGATTACTGAAAGCTGGCACGTGCAACACATTAACATTTGCAAATGTGTACAATCTGTGAAGCGCACACAAGCGTACACAACACACGTGCATTAAGCATGACCTCGTGGCTGATCGAAACATCAAAATAATTGCATTTGTACAATTGTAGTATCAGCGTGTAAATAAATAAATTAATCTGTCACAGTTGGTACGCCAATAAGCAATCTATTGTAAAGTAATTATTAGAAGCATTGTAATTCTAACAATTGGTCACCTGATTTAAGTCACGAAGTACTGTATATAAATGCTCCACAACCCGGGAAGACCCGATTTCCTCGCCTCTCTGTAACGAGAGTTAGTTACTTTGCTACCAAATTTGTACTCAAAAAGGTGTTTGAAACAATGATACCCACATTTTTACCTTTATCTTCTTTATTCAGTAAAAAGTTTTATTTTTTTATATTAAATGTTGCTTAGCTATGAAAATTAAAAATGCGAAATCTCAGTACTGAATCAGTCAATTAAACAACACACACCGACTTCACTTACTGTAATTACGAGTATGTTTAAATTGTGTGCAGTTAAAATGTACCGTAAAGGTAAAGAATTCATTAATTACACCAATTTTCCCGTTAAAATGATTAATAGTAATGAATGAAATAGTATGATAGCCATCCAGGTGAACTCTGAGAAATGAATTCACAGAATTTACGGATTCTAAAAGAACTTCGATTTTTTGCAATGTCTTAAACATATTAAGTCAAAATAATTCAAGAGAACTCGTAGAAATGCAAACGATTTTACATTTTGACTAAAATATTTGCATTCAATTATTTCACTATAAGGGCCTCGTTCACTATCTCCAAGTAAAGTGTTGATTAGTCACGTCCCAGGTAAAGTTAATTGGCAATTAAAAGCTATGAGTACGGGTCAGTTTATCATATGATTAATGCTACTCGGACATCGTGAAATTGAAATTGAAGTTACGGGTGACTTTAACCGACAATTAGCGTACTTGTTACTTTACTTGAAGGTGATGAAAGAGGCCCTAAGTGTAGTAAAAGATTTAATTATTCAACATGGCCAGTGAAAACGATTCGTTTTCACCTTGAATCCAGTAATCCTTCTAATTCCTAAGAACGACACTTTATACTATTTTGATAAAATTATCTTTAAAATATATTGCAATCTCTCGTTTTATTATATCTCTATTATCTTTTTGCTACGGACCACGTTGAAAAATAATTTTATTCTAACAAACTATTAAGGTCTTATTAAACCGGACAAGAGTTCAGTTTTAGACATTGTTCTTGTAATATGACTTGTTGACTGATGACACCGTAAATGTTAAAAGGTGAAACGGCGAATTTACGATCTCATGTTTAGATAAGTGTTCTACGTCTATTGACAGCCGAAAGTTACAAAGGAATATTGCACAAAAATATGAGTCCGTGGGCGAACAATTGCAACAGACTTTACACAGACAGTTTAATGAGGCATGCCGAAAACTAACGTATTACGCTAAGTGTCGCGAATAGGCATTCCCGTCGGATCACACAACCAATTTAACGAATGTCATGCGTAACCTATGTAAGTTGTCGGCAACATGTGCAAGTACAGATAACAAAAATAAAGAAAGTACATAGGTAATTAGTTAAATTTCTTTATACCATATGGTACGCTAATGGGTGCATTCAGATAGAAAAGGACGCTAATGGGTGCATTCAGATGGAAAAGGACTCTTTTGCCTCTTTGCATAGACCCTCATTACATGGTAGAAAGGCCCTTTCTGTCATCCTAACATTATTTATTTATTATTTATGCACACACAGAATATATACAGGAGAACTTAAGCTTTAGGAAAAGTCTGTACAAAGGTACTGCTTATTTCTAAAGAAATCTCTTCCAGCAGACCTGTGACGGGAGAAGAGCGACGAATGGTAGAACCATGGTGTACATACTTAATATATATCAATACAGAATTACTTATAAATACATACATACAATAATATGCAAAATAAATAAATACATATATTATATCGATTTTATTTACTCTTAACGCGTAATATTTCATATAAACATTGTTCTCCCACCTCTACGTTATGAGTACTCGTATTATAAAAACTTTGCATATTTAATTTGCTGACCGTACCGAGCCATTCTACGTCACATTCTTCCGAGGTGCCTGGACATTTCTGACGACTTATAATAATTCGAACTATGAACAAAAACCCGTGCCCCCATTTAGTTGAGTGAAACTAACACGATTGTGTGTCAAGGCCTCCAAATAAATTGATATTACATCAAGCGAGAGTTCGCGACCTGCGCTTACCAACTTGGCGATTGTCACGTTTTTAATGCGACTGCAGTGCTCGCCAATTATCAACTCTTCTGTTACGAGACGTCTTATTATTCATGAAGCAACATGCTGAGAGGAAATCAGGAAATAGATAAACAGCATCATCTAAAAAACATTCCGAATCGACGTTTCGAGCGACGGGTCAACGAGCGGTGACCGTTCTGATTAGCAACAGCCACTGAAGTTCGTCGATAGGAAACTCACTGTAATAAATAATTGGAAATGCGACCATCTGCTTTGTCACTTAACTTTAGCATTAACGTCAATGCAGACTATGTACTGCGTTGACCAGTGCGTTGCAATCATACTCGTAACAATTAGATTAGTAGATATATTTACTGTAACCCTCTGTGCACGCGTTTGGCACGCCCAGCAGTGGGACTCTCTCCCCATTATTGTTCCGATTATTTTCACGAATTCACGAATTGCGTTCTACGGCAGCCACCCGGCCATACGGGCTTCTACACAGCTCGTCGACTTTCTTCTTTGGTTACTTCTAATCATGAAATTTGGCCCGAAATTAGGTTAATCACTCCAAAAAATAGTATGTATTGCGCTTTCTATTTATTTTTGGTTTAAATATTTCAACGTGGTACGTAAACTTTTTCGACTCGTACTTTTTTTACATGCCCGTTTTTTTACATAAAATTGCAAACATCATCATTGGTATTTTCTAGCAATAATTGAACTTGACCGCTTTAGACCCGGAGTTGGCTAGTTGCCTTCATTGATCTCTTCACATGTCGCGTACAAACACATATTATTGTGTAAGAAATCCATATCATTGTGTAGGCAACTATTCTGTGCAATTCTAAATCGACTTTTGCAAATAAGACCTCGTTAGTCACTTTTAGAAGCGCGCATGGCCTGGCGGCTAGCGTAGAACGCAAGCGATCTATGCAGCTGAGCCAAACGGGCGCGGTCGGGTGTGAGATGGGTGACCGCTAGTGGCAAAAATAATTTCATGCGCGTTTCCGTGCTTCGGAGGGCACGTTAAGCCGTCGGTCCCGGTTGTTGTCGATAGATAACAGTCGTCAAACCTTGTCGGAGGCCTTATGGGCGGTTTGATAACATCCGACAGCGGGTTGGCCACTAACCCGCATCTCCACCAACCCGCATTGGAGCAGCGTGGTGGAGTAAGCTCCAGGCTTCCCCAATAAGTGGGAGAGACCCGTGCCCAGCAGTGGGACGCAAAAAGGGTTGCAGCCAAGCCAAGTCACTTTTAAGTTCATATAGTATCAATAATATAAACACTTTCATACAGTCTTATATAAGATCAACTTGTATGGGTATTTAAGTAACAAAGAAATTGCAAAACTTGCAGTTACCCATTCACATTTCGTATAATACAACATCATAATACCTTTTCGTAAACATAACGATTGGTGAACTTTTTAGTGTGTAGGTTTTGATGCAATAATAATGAAAATAATGCCATGCATATGTTACTACTCTATACTCAATACAAGAGTGTTGGCTGCCAAACTAATATATATGGATACAGTGACAAGATATTGGAACATTATTATAAAGTACCTGAACGACCAAGCATTGCACGGATAAAAACAATTTATTTTCTTGGTTTAGTTTCAAACGAAACACTCATTTGCTTTGTGTTACTTAACAACGCCATTTGAAATAGCTCCCAATTAAAAAAATATTTTCACAAAAAATAAAAAAATATCGCAATATGGTTTTGATTTAGGTTTGAACCCGGGACTCTAGTTCCGGAGTCAGCCCACGTAACCACTCGGCCAAGGAAGCTTTAACTCCATTGACGAAATTTTTATAGAGCTCTTTCATATCGACATTGTCATTTCTTTAAACATCGGATAGCGTTCGACGGCGTTCTACGCCACAATATTATTATACTCTCCAATAGATGTCAGGAAGAGTCGTATTTTTCAGTGTATATTTAAGTTGACTATCACTGAAAATATTATTTTTATAATTTTAAATTTCTAAAAATAAAACCTAGCTGGATCGATTTATCACCCCCAAAACCAGGTTACTAAATTTCATCAAAGTCGTTGTAGCCGTTTCCGATATTAAAAAAAACAATGGGTTGCACTCCGGGAGTGCCGGCAGAAGTGAAAACATTAACGTTGTGCATTTTTGATGTCTTGGAATCCAAAGTACTCTCTCATTTTCTTTCACTATTTCTTCGTCACTTTTTTCATTAATAGATGCACTTTGTTCAATGTCCATATTTTAAATACTTGATATAAACGAATTTTAAGATAAAATTATACTTGACGCTGGCAATATGCAGAGTTTGCGATGCCATAATTGAAGAAAAAAAGTATAGACAGCCGTCAGATGAGCCGTCATCAGCTGTCACCCCTCCGTCTTGGTCTAAGAGCCGGTGAAGATATTCACTCGTTCGGTTGTTACAAGAGTGAAGGTGATATGAAAGAAAATTGATTAAAATTAATTAAATTAAAAATAGCTATGAACACTTTTGATAGTCAAGTTATCATAGGCATATATGTTTATAAATTATATTTGGTAAACAATATGTCTCATCGAATTATCAGATCGGTGAAGGTCGATCTTCCTCGTCTCCTCTACTATCTTACGAAATTTTGCGATCAGCACACGTGACCTCGCGCGAGTTTCATAGTTTTTACCCATCCCACAAAAAGTGCTCAACGCCGCTAAAGAAGTTTTCACTTCAAAAATATATTTAGGTATATATATGTAAGAATTTAAAGCTAAAGCTCATTTAAAGATATTAAGCTTAAGCTCGTTTAAAGGTATTAAATAAGTAAAAATGTTACGTCGTTGTTTGATATCTAAGAAATTATAGCTTGGCCAGAAAGTGTAGAAAATAAACGAAGGCGCCAATATCGTTCATATGGTATCATTTATACTAACATAAATGATTTTGATACTTCAAGTATTTTTAAAGATTCCAATAGGGGTAAGATGTTTATTAATAACGGAGTTGAAAATTAGACCCAAAGATATATCTCCAAACCGCCTACCAATACATATTCAGATACAGATTGATAATTACATGGAAAATTTAATTCCAATGCATAGATAGAATACTAGGCGTTTTAAAGTAAGATTTGGATTGATTTTTCTATCAAAGACTGGCCGAATAAATATTATGATTTTATATAAAGCTTTAGTACGTCATCACAAAGTAGTAAGTCTTCTAATATTTGTGGTTTTACTGTGCTTTAACCTTAGAGCATCAAAGTTACTGACTCATCCTTCAGGAGAGACGGCATAGTGCCTCGCTTCGATACATAACTTTTGTGCCAAATCTGGTGCGGGGAAAGAACGCACAGATTTTAATTTTGTCACACATTCACAAATATTCTTATATCGCTACAGACACATACATTTCTAAATATGTCAATTTCAATTAAAAACGTCATTTTCTATGCACCGTCAACACTGACACCGACACACACATTGACACAATAGTTGTATAAATAGAAGGCACATTGTGCATGGACGTTGGGACGAGGGGTTCGCCCGTAAAGGCCACTCCTCTGACGGGTGTCATACCTGTCATACCTTGATGCTTTAACCCACCTTCATTGACATAGACCGGTGTCATATTAGCGAACCTATTTTTCGGCGCGTAGACGGTCGTTTTGGAAAACGCGCTTACACCCCGCACTTCTTTTTGTACCGTAAAATGTTTTATCTCACTGCTTCGCGTGTACACGTGCTAATAAAATCAAACAAAAGACCGTATACGCGCAGAAAAATATGCTAGTTTGAAACCGCTAATACACTTGATCTTTATTGCTACGTAAATGGTTTGACAATCTGAAATGTCTGTTTCAAACGATTGCAATACTATCGAAACTCATCAATCACTGAGAGTGTAACAAATTCTTGCTAATGACGCCATAATGGTGATTCACAAATCTAGCATTCAAAATCGTGTTAGGACCAAAACCTTCACTTTCAATGTCTAGAAGGCGAAACGTAAGATCCGGGAAAGTGTCACAATTGTATTTCCCAATACCTGACGTCTTCACTTAACTATGCGAAAAATAAATCTGATAAAGTAGTCATCGCTGTTAGGATATTTGACTGGCTTGGCTGACTGAACTATAACTTTCTATTCGGGTTCCAGCCAAACGTCTGTGTGGTCTGTGTGGTCTGTAAGTTCTTCTGCTAAACAATTAAAATACCTAATTAAAAAAAACTGATAAAACAGCCGCATTTTGCAGTAAACCACAAATAAGTACATCAACAAAACGTGCAACATATATGTAGGACCTGTTATTATTATAAATTATATTTAAGTAATTTCCATCAACTCGTGACTAAGTCACTATGGAACAAGAAACATCTGATTCGTTTTTCTTACCTAAAGTTACTCACAGGTGCAATTTCAGCAAAATGCTTCGTGATGGATAAAACACTTAGCAAATATTGAACAATTGCCGCTAATTACAAAAACTAGCCGTTAAGTGACTGCGTATTCGAGTCTGGCAAAATAGTCTCCGGCAAAGGTGAGGTCAGTGATTGATAGACGAGGAGTGTGCTTTACAGATAGGGTTGTCAGATGATGATTTTGATGGAATATTTTTTTAACGGCTGCAACCCTTTTTTCGTCCCACTGCTGGTCACTGATTTATGGGAAGGCCTGTAGCTTACTCCACGATGCTGCTCCAATGCGAGTTGGTGAACCCGCTGTCAGATGTTTTCAAACCGCCTATAAGGCCTCCGACAAGGTTTAACGACTGTTCTATAGACAATCGGGACCGACGGCTTAACGGGCCCTCCGAAGCATGGAAACGCGCATTAATCTTTTGCTACTAGCTGTCATCTAACTCACACCCGACCGCGTCCACTTGGTTTAGCTGCGTAGATCACTTGAGTTCTACAACAGCTGTTGGATCAAGCCCGCATAAATTGTTTTTCAATAGTGGAAGAAATTGGGGAGGAGTCTTCAACACGAAAATACCGAGTAAAAATCTTGGCTCGCACCTCTGAGAAATTAAATTTACTATCGAAATCGTAACAAGGCTTGAGACTTCAAGATGAAGGCATTATCTCCACCAATTCCCATTTGGATAGTGTGGTGGACTATGGCCTACATTCCTGTTCATTTTTGAGGGTTATCTGCAGGACATAGGAAGTGCGTGTCCTCAATGCATCGCAACGCGTCGCTTTGCCGTGTTTCTAGTAACAACGTAGGATTGGAGGTAATGGAAAATGACTAGTCGGCCTAGTTCCGGAAAAATGTCACCTGAGTTAAGTCGGATATAAATAATCATGAAAGGAAAATGACATGGAACAAGACAAAAAGGAAAAGTAGGACAAATAGGTACATTTTGATTACCATAAATCAACCCTAGCTGCAGCCTTGAGAACTCAATTCCAGAACCAAACACCGACCACAAATTTGCTTGCTAACATTAAGTGTGTCATGTCCATAAAGTATGCATCATGCATGAAGATACGCATATTGTTTGTATGTTTCTAAACAACGGTATTAGGCAAATTTTACTGGAAATTCAATGTTTACATTATTCAAGAATTATTCGTAACGCTCTAATTTATTTGAAAGTTACAAAATAATGATTTTTTCAACAGTTTTGTGTTGCCATATTCATATACCTAAGTAAGAAATTTTATCTTCATCGTTTCTTTTCTCTTCTGACAAGTTAGCCGAAGGGGCACCTAGAACTCCTAATCGTAAAAATATTGCCTTTCATTGACTTAAAATCTGTGTTTTAAAACTGAATAAAATAATTTAGCTTTGATTTTGATCAGGAAAGCAATAAAATATCAAACCTTCTTCATACGATTGACCTTATGAGTACATTATATCAAAATAATAGATATTGATTATTAAGGTCCTATTAACATAGGTACAAAGAAGTATAGCATTGAAAATATTATATTTCCAAAAAGATAGACCTATTACCTAATATAATGCATTACTTACTCATAGTAATGAAGTTTGGTAACGTTTAGAAAATTAATTTCATCATTACCCAAAACATACAATTACACAAAATTATCTTTGGACAAAATCGAAAGATTGAAAGTACTTAACGTAAAACATATGTTTTCATAAACAATATTTTTATATAAAGATTAGGTACACAGAATAGAAGTATAATTTAAGACGACCAAATGTTACTATCTTAAATCAGCAATTAATCAAAGCGATATCTCATCCTTCATCGGTTAAAACGCATGATTCTGTTATTTTCGCGGCGAGGATACCGGAGCCGTCCCATCGTGAACGTTAAACCGTATTTGGCAAATTTGCCATTATGGGAGGGTTTATCAATCCATCTTTTTATTTAAATCAGATATGAACTAGTTTTATGCCCATGTGTTTTGGTTTTTGATTAATTATTTTTTATTTTACTTTAAAATTTGGTTGCTTTAGAGACTAGTTTATTCCAAAGTTTTGTGCGCTATCTATCTATATCTATATCTATTTGTGAAATATGTTTTGAATTCGTTTCGTTTACGCGGACGAAATAGCAAGATTTCGATTTTAGACTATTTTACTTTAGAATTCCACGTGCACTTTAGATAACATTATCACAACCGGGACTGTGCAAAAGGATCTAATATATTTAAAAAACTAACTTTGAGCATACGACTAACATGTTTTCCGACTTTTTAAAAAGAAAAATCTCTAGAATAGCAATTCACATTTCCAGCCCTGTCAAATTTATAAAAATATTTCGCAACAACCAGAAACAACTTCTGAAATCTCTAATGCACATGAAAAAATTATTTACTATTTTAAGTGCAGTTTCAGTTTTTTCTAGCTGCTTAAAAGGATCGACCTTTTAAGCATTACATCCTTATTAAAATGCACAAAAAATGAAGGAATACAACATATTTTGTGATAACCCCAGACAAGACTCTTGTCTGCCTAAGGTCACTTAAAACTACGAGCATTTTTTGACTTCTCATAAAATCTAACTCAACCGTTTGTCTTTACTCGTTGTTAGTGATCCGTGTACTTTACACGGCGACAGAGACGACCGGAGAAGAGTTCGAAATGTCAAGGGCGTTACGACGCGCCGATAGATGAAGTCTTCTGATGAACTATTTAGAATTTATTATGGGACTAATTCTTGCTCGCAAACATTCTTTTAGATGAATGGATATTAGACATTACCTTGTTATTGAGGAATCCCTCACAATTTTTCACTAAACGCGGAAATTAAGTAGGCATACATATATAATTATATAGTGTTGATTGCCCAATAATAAATTATACTTTTTACAATTATACACATTGTGCAAAACATGCGAATTCAAATGTGAACACTTTCAATAGGTGTTTATAAAAAGTGCGAATCAGTCTTGTATGGTTAGTTCCGTATTACCTACCACTCCCACTCAGTATGAACATTTTATAAGAATAACAAATTCATTAATCTTCCTGGAAATTACAAAAATATTACAGTAGTGATTTTTTGATAATGTATGATTTTTTTAAAGATTTCTGTTGTTAGTAGTTAGCATTGAGGTGTAAGCTTTTCACTTCATATATTTTTAGTATAGCACTATTTTTTCCTTTACATAAAAATTTACAGGCGTTGGATTCTAATATAATCAAAATTCATTCAAAATCATTAAAAAATACTTACCCTAGTGAGAGAGCAATAAATAACGGAGGCTTCCAGAACGATTCCAACTAGCACCCTATAAGCACGGAACTCTAAAACATTGCAATTGATTAATAGCTACGACTTAAAGCCAATGAAAGGTAACGAAACATTAAGTACAACAAGTAATTGATCTAAAATGTTAATCATGTTTGTTATGTTCATAAGAACCGATCAATTCGTTGTACAGGAAATATGTCATAAGTGGGCAATATGCGTTATTCGTCATATTCAATAGCTTTAAATTGCTATTCTCTATGGCTCAATATAATTAATAGCTCCGTTATGAATATTGATTATTAGGGTATTGGTAATGATTTTATTATTGCTTACAACTTGAAAATCTCTATAGGTATCTACGTACGCCATTATTCACATTTGTAAGCTGTGTTTTGAATATTTTATAATAAACAATGCAGCTCACCTAATCGTCGAGGGCTTGCGAATGAAAAATCACAATTAGCTATCTACTGCAATTCAATATTCATAAAATAAATCAGTTTTTTCACACATATATACTTATAGGTATACGTTATATGTATAAATTAATATTTAATATTGTTTTATTTTACCCTATACCTAATTACATTTGTATATAAAATATTATATTTGTACATAAAATAAACTAAACATAAATATTTGTACATAAAATAAACTGAACTCAAAAGCTTTAGTACACATTCTTGAGAGCTGTCGCGTAGCATCACCAATACCATCATAGACCGTTTAAAGAAAACTAGCATAAGGAAGTAATGACGCGGTGAGCAGAAAAAATGGATGCGTTTTTACTTTTCATTCCGATTACGATGGAAGTAAAAGTTTTGTTCACTTGTATAAGTAGGCTAGTCGTCGATTAGTGGAGTTTTTTTATTTATCAGAATACCAGAATATGCCGCAATTTCGCCAATATGAAAACACAGTGTAATAGACGATAATGGTGATAATTTAAATGCTTCGTGGGCGGCCGATGGCAAATTTTATTCAAGTTTCTTTTTCCTTATCTTTTATATAATGCATAGCCGAGCTTCCTTTTACAATTTCTAACGTTTTTCGATACGAATATGTTATAATGGATGGGAGGGATGGAGGATCAATATTTCTCGTGAGAAATAGATTGTTTAAAACAATCAGTTTAAAATTTTATAAAACAACGGGATGCTATCCGGTAGTACCGGCAGAAGTGAAAACTTGAACATTAACGTTGTGCATATTTGATATTTTGGAATGGTTAGGGAATAATTTCGCACGAATTGCTTTTATTATCAGTATTATTTTTCATCTAGTATTTTCAGTAGGTTTTCGTCTAGTATTTTTAAAAGTACTCACTCATTTTCTTTCACTATTTCTTCGTCACTTTTGCATTAATAGATGCACTTTGTTCAATGACCATATTTTAAATACTTGATATAAACGAATTTTACAAGTATAGACAGTCGAGCCATCATCATCTGTCACCCCTCCGTCTTACGAATATTCGACCAGGCCACGTGTCCTGACGAGAGTTTAACATTTTTTATCCATCCCAAAAAAAAGTGCAAAACGACGCTAAAGAAGTTTTCACTTCTAAAATTCGGTTTATTATCAGGATTGTGAATCAATGTATGTGTATAATATGACAATAAACGTAAGATGCTAAGAGTAATAAATATTTTAAAATAATAATAGCATAATTTATCATACACAGTGTACTTAAGCCACTCTAAGTACACTTATACCTTAATTAAGTAGGAAACATTATTTCTATAAATTAAGTTTTTAACAAAAAAATAGAGCCGAATTCAAACGGTAAAAAATAAAATTGTTCAGTACCTACTTCTTCTTGCTTATGGTAATGACTCTTAAAACTATTTTTGGAGTCGGGCCCTTACTAAAATGTCGATATCGTACCATTCATTCTAAATGGGCACCGACAGTACAGACAGTGGGACAGTACCTACTTCTTCTTGATTATGGTAATTAATGACTGTTCAAACTATATTGGAGTCGGTGCCCATTCAGAACGAAAGGTACATTATATTTACTAAGACAGGACATTTTACTAAGGGCCCGACTTCAAAAATAGTTTTAAGAGTCATTACCATAAGCAAGAAGAAGTAGGTACTGAACAATTTTATTTTTTACCGTTTGAAGTCGGTTCTATTTTTTTGTTAAAAACTTAATTTATTTCACTCTTTTTAGTAATATTAATAATTCTGCACATATGTATAAGCATACCTAATTGGAATATTTTTCAGTTAATTTCTAAACGTTAAAGAGGTACCTTTTATAATCATGTTTATCTAATAGCCATCTTATACCCTGAAAGAATACTACTATAAGTCCACCTGAACGTATAAATTAATGAAAGAATTTGCTCTCAGCTCCTAACCGTTGAGGAGTTGTACCTTCAATCATCAGCTTAGCAACATGAGGTGATAATTACCGCACACAAATATTTGTATTATGTTAAAAAATATGACTAAAAGAATGTGTGTGCCTATTAAGTTTCAGTGTTTCCCTCGGTTTCCCTAGTATCACATCATCAGATTTTGCCATGGTGACAGTTGGACCACCTCAGAAATGTAAGATTTCCAACAAAAAACCATTTATTGAAAGAATTTGCTCTCAACTCCTAACCGTCATAGTAACTTCCATCATCAGCTCAGCAACATGATATGATGATAATTAAACACAAATACCTGTTTTGCTTTAGTAAAAATATGAAAATCATTTGTTGTGCTATAAAATTTGAATGTTCCCTTCGATTTCTCTGGGATACCATCATCAGACTTTGAATTGGTGACAGTTGGACTACCTCAGAAATGTAAGATTTAGAACAAAAAACCATTTATTGAAAGAATTTGCTCTCAACTCCTAACCTTCGTAGTACCTTCCAT
Organism: Pyrgus malvae; assembly: GCA_911387765.1. Taxonomy (NCBI): domain Eukaryota; kingdom Metazoa; phylum Arthropoda; class Insecta; order Lepidoptera; family Hesperiidae; genus Pyrgus; species Pyrgus malvae. Next base: position 17,115,026 of record OU426951.1, on the reverse strand, counting down.
CATCAGCTCAGCAACATGCTATGATGATAATTATACAAAAATGCCTGTTTTGCTTTAATAAAAATATGAAAATCATTTGTTGTGCTATAAAATTTGAATGTTCCCTTCGATTTCTCTGGGATCCCCTCTTCAGACTTTGACTTGGTGACAGTTGGAACACCTCAGGAATGTAAGATTTGGAATAAAAAACTATTTATTGAAAGAATTTGCTTTCAACTCCTCACTGTTGCAGTACCTTCCATCATCAGCTCAGCAACATGAGATGATGATTACTATGCACAAATATCTCTTATGCTTCAGAAAGTATAAGAAAATCAATGTGTGTGCCTATAAAATTTGAGAGTTCCCCTCGATTTCCCTGGGATCCCATCATCAGATCCTGATTTGGTGACAATGGGACCACCTCGGGAGTATAAGCATACGAACAAAAAAAGAATTTTGAAAATCGGTCCACAAACGGCGGAGTAATTGGTGAACATATATAAAAAAAATAAAAATACATACAGCCGAATACAGTACCTCCCCCTTTTAGAAGTCGGTAAAAACAACGGTTCTTTTCTAATCAATTTAAATAGACTAAACATCTTAAGACTTTTAAAAAGTATCATTTAGTTAGAACTGAAATCGTGCGGTGTTGCAGTAAAATATACTGCATCGCGATCTTCTTGCATACAAATTTTGATACAGTTTTACGTAATAGAAGCGTTCCAAGTACGCGCACGTGTAAAATCAGATAAGTTGGTTTAATCATTTCCTCGCGTTATCAAAACTTCGTGTGATCTCCAATTAACACCAGGCGTATGAAATCCTGCTAATATTATAAACGCGAAAGATGTCTTAGGATAGATAGTAGGATGTCATGTTCATCTGTTACTCTTTCACGAAAAAAAATATACTTTTGGCAGTAAGTGTAAGAATAACGTTTTAAATTAAACGTAACGTTATAAAGTTTTCTACAGAGAGTCACCCCGAGGTTCTGTACTAATTTTAGGTATGGTTGAAAAATACTAACTCAATACTACTGATTAGGATAGGCATCATATGATAATAAGGTTGTCATAATTATGTGAAATCTTTTTATAGCAACACAAAATAAGAACCTATATGTTTTGTACAAAATCTAAGACTGTAAACAAACTCTTTACATTTATACAAAAAACCTAAATTCAAAAAGTAGCTAGCTGCTCATTATTGCCGCATTTAATACAGAAATAGAAGCAACACCTGTAATGTGGTTCTAAGGTAAACTATAAGTCAAGCTCAAGTTGCCTTTCATAACTTAAGTGCAACTGATTATGACTTCCGTTAAGAAGCCATAACGGCATAATGCTAGGAATGACCTCGTAGTGAGCTACTGGCCTCCAAAATATGTATGCGACTTACTAAATTTTTATATGCATCGACCAATAAAGTAACTTTTATTAGATGCAACTTACCTATTTTTAGGATTCCGTAGCCAAATGGCAAAAAACAGAACCCTTATAGATTCGTGATGTCTGTCTGTCCGTCCTTATGTCACAGCCACTTTTTTCCGAAACTATAAGAACTATACTGTTGAAACTCGGTACTTAGATGTATTCTGTGAACCGCATTATGATTTTCACACAAAAATAGAAAAAAGCAATAAATTTTGAGGGTTATATATACTCATACTTAGAACTAAAACTCTAAAATTTTTTTTTCATCAAACCCATACGTGTGGGGTATTTATGGATAGGTCTTCAAAAATAATATTGAGGTTTCTTATATATATTTTTTCTAAACTGAATAGTTTGCGCGAGAGACACTTCCAATTTGGTAAAATGTGTGTCCCCCCCCCTCCTGTAACTTCTAAAATAAGAGAATGATAAAACTAAAAAAAATATATAATGTACATTACGATGCAAACTTACATTGAAAATTGGTTTGAACGAGATCTAGTAATAGACCAGTGTCGATAATTTTTGAGAACAAAAAAAATTATAGTAGAATGAAACCTATTGGAAAAGGTAGAGAATATAACAAAAATAAAAGGAAAAATAAATTAGAGGCGATCTGAGGTCGGGAAGGGGGAGGGGGGGGTGGCTTTAAAGGGTAAAAAACGGTTTATCTCGATTTCCGGCAAAACTACAGGTCCTATGAAAAAAAGTTAAATGGAAAAGATGTAGTTAATAAAAAGATCTACAACTTTTATATTTACACTTTTTTCACATAACCTCAAAATTTAAGTGAAATATTCAATTATCCATGTTTTTGGTTTTTTATTTTTATCTTATACAAATAAAATTATTTTTTCACAAAATTTATCGAAAAAGCAGCCTAGTTTTCAATCGAAAATTCTCACGTCAAAATAACAGCTTTTTTAAAAAAGTCGGTATGCTTTTTGTACGTTGAAATTTCTTCTTTTTGATGGTATAAAAAATACACATTACTATAGTAAATGTGCTCAGAAAATGCAAATTATAAAAACTCAAATCCGAATTTTTTTGAATAATTATGTACAATTTTGAGCTTTTTACTAAAAATTACACTTTAATTACTTGAAAAACAAAGTATGTATATCAATGTTACTGATGCTATCGTGAGCCTTAACTGAGTACAGATACCTTAAAAAGACGAGTCAAAGATCTTACCTCACTTAATATGCGTCGATCAATGTCGCAATGCTAATGGAATCTGTTACTATTGCCCATATCAATCTAACTACTTAATCTTACTACCTACTACTTAATCTTTTGACATCGCGTGATGATCGTACACATTTAGACAGCTGTTGTAATGATATGGACTACTATTATTTTGAAGCAATAAAACTTTTACGTCCAAACAAAATTTTAATTCCTGTTTTCACAGTAGTAAAGATAAAACACTAAATCATTATATCATTATCCATTGAATTATGGTTCTATCATTATTAATTGACACTATTAATAACATGAATTAATTAACGTCCAATAGATAGCCTTTAGCTGCTATAGAAAATTGGTCGCTTTAACTGTTGACTTTTAATTTGCCACTCCTTGATCTGTTAGAATGTTTACATTCACGCTGATATCGAACCACGATGTTAGTCGTTATGGCGACATCCTACAGAAATGTGGCCTTGGTTGTAGGCACAGAAGAAGCACGCGCCCTTGGCGTATAGCACAGTTTGCAGCCGATGCGTCGCTGAGCCACCCACCGCAAAACTAATTTTGCATCAACTAGCTTTGATGAATCATTGAGACGCCATTCACGACAAATCTGCCAGACAGGATGTGCGATATGACTGTTAGTGGAAACTGTGTAATGATATTTGAAATACCAAAAGATCGACTCTATTAACATTTTGTAAATTATTACTTGGTTGTAAATTTTCCGAATGAACCTTATTAGTCTTATTACCTTATTAACGTTAAACCTTTAACAGTTACACCACCTGTCTGCATATGCTTTCTAAATTCATTCAAAATAACAAATAACCTGTATATAATTATTGTTATATGCATTATTCGGTTAATAACAGTATGATTATTTAAAATGTTAAACGTGTTGCAAATAATTTTGCATTTATTTCTTGTTTCCAGAATAAAGAGTGTTTTCTCTTTTTATGTCCCACTGCTGGGCACAGGTCTTGTTTTCTAGTTGACAGAATCTAATTGTGGATTAGTGGACAAATACTATTATATCTATACTATATTGTAAAAGTGAAAGTATGTTTGTTTGTTTGTCTTTCTTTCATATCGCGCCAATGCTACGGTTAAACCTGATTTTTTGTATGTATGAGACAGTTAGGGGGCTGAAAAGTGACATTGACCACGAAATTTACGCGGAGAAAATATATTATTCCTGTTGGAAAAAATGTGTGTTATACGCGGCAGTCAGCGGCTGGCAGAGCGCTAGTATTTACAAAGAAGTTATTGCTCCCTTACAACTACTAGTAGCCAAATGGTGTTTGCGTACAATTAATTTTTCCCAAGAAAGAGATTTCGATTGACTTTGCTTTCTCCATTGTTACACTTACAACCATACCCCGCCCGCCGTAGTTCGCCGTAGTAGTACGCGTTATGCATGAACTATGTTAACATTCATATATTCAAATCTATAGTTATTGATGTCTATACACTCGTAAGTGATGAGCAAGCAGTTTGTATATGTTAATTTGATAGTCATGTTTGTAGGTTATACTACGTACTCGTATGGTTAAATAAACTAAAACAGCATGGAACTACCCACACGAAAAACAAGAAGACAATATAAAAAATACGAAATATACCTCCCTTAATAAATAAATTAATTAATTAACATCCTACAAACATGTGTACAAAATACAAGCATTTTTCTTGTACCTAAATGTTTATCATTAAAAGTTTGACTTAAATATATGACTTGCTGTTATGACTTGATGTTTTGAATTATTATTTGATATTAAAATGATATTGCAATATGTATCTTCTAATTAATAAATAACGTTTCACACTCATAGTCCCACAGTAGGGTAGATATATCCTGTGTTGTGGGGATTGTATGGACACATACAAAGACAGAAACACAAACACCCAGACCTAGAACAGAAGTTTAAACTCATCATTCAAATTTCTGTTTCGCCGGGAATCGAACCCGGGACTCATTGATTAGTAGTCCAGCATGGTGACCATTGCGCAATGCTACCTGCGTTGGTCACCTTCTAAATGTTGTCTACGATTTTCTCAAATATATTTTTTTTCTTTGAAAGCACATATATAATATAAATCAAACTTTTACTGTTTTATGGCTAACGGTTAAAACTTCAAGACAGTTAAGTACCAATACAAGTGAGGGGCTAAGTAACGGGTGCTAAGGAAAAATATTATACACAACATTTTATTACATGAATCGTAAAAGTCGGTAAAATATCTCATCGTATTCTAACCACGTCACGTTCAACGTTGTCATAAATCTTTTTCATTTCTTCTTTTTCTTTGTCATAAGTCCCTAATAACATAATGCTAAGTCCGTCTGTTACAAAAACTGAGCCTGTTACATTTCTAATCGTGTTTAACCAGTCATGAGGCATTAAGAAAGAAGTAGAAATTGATGTGCACTGCTTCGCTATTTCACCGTCACGAAGTAGATACCCATTCATTAAGCTATGTCGGAACGAAAGATAATTATGTATGAAACCATTCAACTAATTTAGACAAGTCCTTATGCAATAAGAGCCCTCCTTTTCTGTAAATGTACATCAGTTCACTCTGATATAATGGCATGTTTTGCAACTGCCATTACTTTTATTTCGTTATCGGGCATCATTGTATTTACTTTAGATTTATCTTGTTAGGGTTCCATAAAAAGAAAAAAGGAAAAATTCTACTTATTACTAATCTATCTCTCCTACCTGTATGACTCTTAAGACACTAACCAAGCATAAATTATTAACTCTAAATATATATTGAATCTATATTGAACTTGATATTTGCCAATCAATTTTTTGATCTGAAATATCGACCGTTGCACCGACTTTTCCTCAACTTCGCTTCGTCAATAATAATTAATAATATAAAATGGATATAGATAGAATAAATTGACTTAATTATTTTATCGCTATTAATTTTGATCCATACTTATTTCCCGAAAACGACTTACAATGGAAATGTGTAGGGAACCCTCAATGCTCAAAACAGGCACGCATTTAGCCAAATTTTTTCGCTATCCAGCATCCGCGTATTTAATTTAGATTTATCTTGTTTACGAAACTTTATCCGTAGGAGTTAACCAAGTAACCTTACAGCGTGTTTCTTAAGATCAATGCATATACAATACCCGTGTGAAATTCCTCGCGTTTATTTGAGCTGTGATGTGGCGGAGATAAAAAATGTTTCCTGTGTCATTCAGGCACGCAGAACCGTGGCGCTGCTCGATTAGCTGTGATCTGATTACATTGGTGATATGAAATTTATTTTATTATTAGCAACTCATTTATCTGATCACTTTTTTAATGATGGAAGTGCTTGCACGTGAAAATTATTTTGAGTGAAATGTATACACAAAAATAATATAAACGAGGATAGTCGTCGTTCGACAAAGGTTGTTAACATAAATTGTCCGAAAACCAGTACTTTTAAATCTTACATTACGGTTTCAATGGTTTCATTAAATAGCTGGCTAAAAACTAACTATGATTACCATTATTAATTGATTTAATTACAATTACCAACTTCCTATTTAATAAAACACATTGGTAGAAATGTTGCAATAAAAAGTCGTTTGAGATTATGAAATGGGAGCTAGCTTACAGAACAGAAGATACATGCAGTCCCGCTTCGCGCATTTCATAAGAACCGTTTATTTGGTGCGAACGCGAGAATTATCAAATACAGACCTACTTTATAGTAACAAGTAATAAACTTTACAAAAAAATCTTTAAACATTTTAGACCTAAGTATAATTAACCCGTAGTCCCTGTAGCTTTGCGATTAAGGATAATAATAATAAATAATAAACTTTACATGCTCATAGCCCCACAGTATGTTAATTAATACCCTGTGTCACAGGACACATACAAAGGCACACACACAAACACAAACACCTAGACCGAGAACAGAAATTTAAAGTCATCATTCAAATTTCTGTTTCGCCGGGAATCGAGCCCGGGACCCCTCGATTGGCAGTCCGGTATGGTAACCATTGCGCCACGCAGGTCGGAAGGATAGAGCTACCGACTCCTCTGCCTGATCGTAAAACTTAAAGGGGATTATCAGGGTTGTGGACGGCGAGAGTGGGAGCTCCGCCGTCCAGCGACCCGGGCAGGACGGCGGTGTGTGCGTGGCCGCATGCCGTCCCAAGGACTGGAAGTTGCAGAAGTGCACCATCGCTCACGGATAATGGAGACCGTTTTGGGGCGCCACGTGTGGAGGACACCAGGTTCTTCAAGGGATCCTGGAGTTCCCCCCAGCCGCTGAGGTAGGCCTCCGAGGATGATTTAGCGCAGTAATAATCTTATCGAGATTATTACTGCACTAACTATACCTTTTTTTGTCGGGGGGGAAACCTTCAAAAGATACCCGGCATCTTGGGAGAGCATACCCGGTTATGTGGGATTTGACCGCACTAAAACCCCCTCGGTGACCTGCCTCTGCGTTTTGGGAGGACTCCGGGATCTCCGAGGGAACGCCCCGGTGTCCTCCACGCGCGGCGCCCGTAATGGGCCCATCTTTGTGAGAACTTTGTGTTGCTCTCTTGCACCTTCCGATGCTTACGGCGGCATGCGTCCACGCACACACCGCGCACCGCCGTCCTTCCCGGGGCTGCTGGCTGGACGGTTCGAGCTCCCACTCTCCCCGCCCGCAACCCCGGAAGCCCCCTTTTAGTCGCCGATACCGATACATAATAAGCACGAAAACATTGATGTCTCACTGATAGGCGGTTTGCGGCTCGTGTTTGCGATTTGCTCTTACATCAGGGCTGCCACATAGATAAGATTATTGATCTAGTTGTAAATTGATCTAGCTACCTGTAAATTACAAACATAACTCTTTGTATTGTGATAAAGTGTATAGATAGTAGCTTTAGATAGGGCAAGACCGGAAGAATTGTCAAACATTATGGAAGGTGTAAGACTAACAGCGGACTTCCCCTATCTATCCACATTTGTATAGGTTAATCTACAAAACGTTTTTTTGCATGTTATATATATAATTATATTCTCTTTTTTAGCTAAAACTAAGTTCAGATTTTTCAGATCTTTTGATTTTTCCTCAAGATCAATCGCTTGCAAGATAGTCCTATATTAGAGGCTATAAAAAGTTACCTTACATTGTTTGAAAAATAAACTTAATCTTTATTTGATGGTCAACGGCATACTTGACAGCAATCAAAAAATACGAGACACACGCGTACGAAAAATTAGATTTCGAATCTCTACCTATAGTACTACACTAACTAACCTACATTACTAACATACTTTTTGTCTAATCGTACTACTAATATTCTATCTAATGTATTGTAAACTCCAATTCTGGTAACCCTAGTTCCGACGAGGAAGTGGTTCGTTCCCGCAAAATTACGTAGCGTGAGAGCCTCAAATATTACTGCGAGGCCGTTTGCCCATCCGTGAAGCTTCCTGCACCGCGAATTGTACAAAAGCTTTTATATGTCTGCTCCTTCCCTAATTTTGTAATTTATCCATTATTCACATTCACACTAATCCTTTAGAATATCTTATTACGAATAATATGAAGTTAGAATTGCTCTTGGAGAATAAAAAATATTTGTGGTACTGTTTCTTAAAACTGCTTTATTTTATGTGCATGCTACTAAAATTTACAAGGTAGAAGTTGTTTGAGATGAGGTCCTTATAATGATCCTTATTTAAGGAACGTGTGAAAGTAAGAAGTTGAAAGTAATGTCAAATTATCTGATTTGCGATTGTGAACTAGAAATGGAAATCAAAGTACTATATGGAAATCAAAGTACTACCTGAGATACCTAAAGCCATTTATGCTTATTAAATATAAATCAAGAAATTAAATCTATAATTCCGTAACAAATAAATTTAAAAACCTGAAAGTCCCTTGAATTGTCTAAAGCTAATTTCAGACTATGCTATACTATTGTTCTATATAGCAAAGAAGGGCCCAATGCTATACTATAGTATGGCGTTCACATTACGTTCACATTTGCTAGCATTTATAGTATAGTAGCAAGCTCAGTTACCGCGATATTTGTCTTAAAAGTGTTCAAAGTTCTTTGTATGCACAGTTGCACAGCACACATCATCATCATCACCATCACCCGTGGTCGGGTGGTTGGTCCCTGCCAAATCGGAACGTATATTAATAATTTATAGCAAAGCATGAACTTAGCGCTTCGCACCAATTTATAGCATATAGTAAACCAATAATATATAGTACAGTGTGAACTTGTCCATAATAATGTATGGTGCACGATATTGTTGTACCATGAGCTATATACTATATGCTATTATATTATAGCGTAGTCTGAAAGCCGCTTAATGATGTTACAGAATAGTCTTTCGTCAAGTCAAGGTACTTTGTATCGGCGGTCGGCGATTCTGCGTGTGCATGACTGCTGCATCGCGTTTTGGGTCGCAGCATGGGAATCACGCATTTTAACGACTTTAAGGATGGGGCATCGAGATTTCGTGAGTACCTAAACCGAACGCGGTAGCGGAATCCCGCGGTTTAGCGTTTTCATTGACAAGTGCACGCGGTGCAGCATTTGGTCGTTCCGTTTAGCGGCTATCGCCGATGCTAAAAATAGCTAGAGTTGCCTGGCCGTTTCTGCTACTTAAATCGCACACGGTTGTATTTAATACATAAATATTTTTTCTCCAAATGCCAAATTCGAAAACTCTAATCCTAGAAACGTTAAGTAATTTAATTTTAATTTGAAAAATCTGTCTTTACATCGTCTATATCAATTTATTTTAGTTATAAATTCATCATGTCACATTAAGCTAAACTTATCAAAGTAAAATAAAGAAGCGTGCATTGAATAAACGTGACCCCGAAACAAAAGGTCATGGGAATTATAAGATGACCGCATAATATTATGACTATTACGCTGAATGACACCAACATCTTTAATTCCTACCTTTAATTACAAATTACAACCGCAATCACAGTAATTATAACATATCGCCTGAAGATTCATGACCTACGTGATTGATGATACTGCACGGATTTATAATTAAGTCTAAACGAATTTCCGAATTAATGAATAGGTAGTCATCCAACTTCGCACAACTGAAGGTAACTGAGAACAAATTAATGAACAAGTACATTTTTGTCTTGATTGTGTAATTTTATTAATAAATAAACCTGAGTAAATCCATGTGCTACATCCGTAGAATATTGTAAGTTAACTATGTAGGTAGATATTTGAACTACATTAAACCATGAATTTTAATGTAGGTATCAGTATAATAATATTGAAGCTTTCTAACAAAAGCTACATAGCCAGTGTAAAGATATCTCTAAAATAATTTTCCTATTAACACCAAAAATCTAGCGATTCTGAACTGACAGAAAAGTTTGGTGCTTACCAAACTACCTAATGTACGATTCGGAGGATGTTGAACCCGAATTTTTCTTATCCTGTTTTCCTGTTTGCACATTCGGAGGCCAAAATCGAAAACATTTTTTCCTGTTATTGCATGGCTGATCTTCTTGTTTAAAGTTGTACAAAATTATTATGCAGCCATTTTTCGTACGCAGTTCCAGTTGTAATAACATAAATAACTGAAACAAGAAAATGTATCACAGGATATCTTTTGAGCAAATAATTTTTTTAAAGCTTGGTTAATGCTATTTTAGCATAAAAGTAACGTCAAATATTTAGTACATACAAATAATAAATAAAATAATAAAATTGGAGTGTCTATAATATTAAAATAACCACCTTTTACTACATGTATATGAATGTATAAACTGTACATATACCAAAATAACATTTTTTACATTTTTTGTCTGTCTGTCAGTTTGTCTGTCTGTCTGCTTGTTCCAGCTAATCTCTGAAACGACTGGACCGATTTTGACGGGACTTTCACTGGCAGGTTGCTGATTAAATAGGAGTAACTTAGGCTACTTTTATTTTAGATTTTTTTTAAAATTGAAGTCTTATGTAAAAAGGATTAAAAATATGTAATTTCGCTTTTATCTTAAAAATCCAAATTCTTATGCATGTTTAATGCACTCGCTTATTACAGCGGTCTCTGCCAAAAATTTGTAAAATTGAGATATAGAGCTGAAATACTTTTAAAACTCAAGCAAGAATCTTTTTGAATAATAAACTAAAGAAAAAACATTATTTTGAAATTATATCTTCTCTCGATGGCAAAACGATTTTTCGTACTCAAACTATATTCGGGAAGATTCGAATTTTCGGTTTCCTTTTTTTGTATTAATTTAAAAAAGTCCAACCTAACCTAACCGATCCCATTCATTTTAAATGACGAGTCCTTTTTGTATTTTTTTGGCGGGGGTCTTCGCCCCCCACCTCCTCCCATTCATTTTAAATGACGAGTCCTTTTTGTATTTTTTTGGCGGGGGTCTTCGCCCCCCACCTCCTCCCATTCGGGAAAACCGAAACCCCCCTTTCCCGGTTGTGGTGTTGAAGCCGCGAACATATTAGAGTACTTAATGTGGAAGCTTTGCACTCTAAAATATGTACGACGCCAGCGCGGTCAATGACATCACATATGTTGAGACGAGTTACATTATGGAATGATGAATTTTATAATGGTGTACTCCAAAATATTCCCGACGTCAACGCGATCTGTGACGTCACGAGTGTTGACATAAGTTATACTCTCGAAATACGCCACGAGACGAATGTGTTGCAGTTATCATATTTAAGTAAAAGATACTCGTACTAAATGGTTGTATAATAAATATATTTCATTATATAATATGTATTGGCTACAGATACACAGACATTCGTATTCCTGATTAAAAAATCATATTCGTGACATCACTAATCTCTTCTTTATCTTTAATCGTTTATGAATTTATTGTACTTTTATGTCGAACATAATAACAGCTGGTTAGTTACATTGTGTTGGTGACCGTGAGGTCAGACATCATGGGTGAAGCGTTGTTTATGTTAAATGTTATATAACTTCGCAAACGCATGGGAACTTTTCTGTCGAAACAGCTACCAGAATGTAAATGCCGTCTACGAAATTACTTCATACGTATGTTAGCGCTCGCAGTCTGCGTATGCGACTCACGCACGTTAAGACAGCCATCATGAATGTTATCCTTGTATTTTGGCAACGCAGGAAAATCTTGGTAAATGTTATTTTTTGGAGATGATTTTGTCATTTTGACTATCTTAACATATAAACTGTATGCCATCGTCATCGTCTTTATTTTCATTAACCTTTATGGAATTTATTGCTTCTTCTGGTTATTTCTCTTATCTCTTGCGTTGATGCAGCCGGCAATCACAAGAACCGTAAATTATATATCACAAAGTTTTCCTTCAACATCCATCCGTTGTTCTTCTACTAATATACGAGACTTTAATCACTTCTCCAGTCCAATGTCTGCTTCACAGAACTGTGTGAATCAAGACTTAACATTTAGCGAAATTAAAATTAATTTAGTAAGCAATCTGGATAACATTTCAAAAAATTTAATAATTATAAATGATCAAAAATCCTACCTACAAGAAAAATGCCTCAAATAGAACCACGTCGCCGCAAGAGCCGCAACCGTCGCGGTTGTGTGTGACGTGTGACGCATTTGACGCAACCAACATCCGCAGCTTACAGCTACCACTATTTTGTAAACCGACGACAGACAGTTTATATTTACTGTGCACATAGCTTGCGTATGAAGTAATAATAAATACACTGACTCCTAGTTAATTTCTAGTTTGCTGTACAAGAACATGTTTGCCATTTATGGGTTTTTTGTTAAAAATTGTTTCATTTCGCGAATCAAGGCAAGTGAACAAGAGGCCTGGGCTCAAACCTTAATCAAAAGCGTATTGCGTTTATTATTTTGTGTGATTTTTTTATTGGGAGCTATTTCAGACGACGTTATTAAGCAACACTAACCAAATGAGTGTTTCGTTTGAAAGTAAACCAAGAATATATATTTTTTTATCCGAGCAACGCTCGGTCGTCCAAGTGCTCTATACTTATATATAAAGATGAAGATTTTTTTTGTTTATTTCTTTGAACGCGCTAATCTCGGGAACTACTGGTTCGAATAGTAAAAATATTTTTGTGTTGAATAGTCCATTTATTGAGAAAGGCTATAGGCTATATGACATCATGCTATAACTAATACCAAAGTCCACGCGGACGAAGTCGCGGGCGGCCGCTAGTCGATAGATAAATAGCTAGATCGCTAGTCGGGAACCTTATGGGCGGCTTGAAAACGTCCGACAGTGGGCTGGCCAGTAACCCGCATTGGAGGAGCGTGGTAGAGTAAGATCCAGCCTTCTCAATGTAGTGGAGAGATTTGTGCCCACTAGTGCCCAGTAAAAAAAGTAGCAGCCAGCCAAGTATCATTTATATATCCAACGAGCTAGAAGCTACCTCAAGTCATAAAGTGGTAATTAACATTTTGTATTTTTTGCACAATACGACGGATACGTTTATCTGTCTAATTATTCCATCAAAAGCTTATTCATCATTTGTAAATTGAATGAACAATAAAAACTTCCATGAATGCCAGAGGAAGCGTCGCGGCGTGGAATGTGACGAGGCGGGCCTACCGTTTACCGCAAGTCTACGAGACGGTTCTCAAAGTTTTTTGCAAGACAAAGTGGAGAAATAAGATTTTCTGTATGAAAAAATAAGTGTTTGTTTATAGGAATGGTATAAACAGCCATTATACACCTAAAGTCAGGTTTTTAAGTTTATTTTCACTGACATCTTATATTATGATATGTAGTAGTAGGAGGTCAGCGGTACAAGAAAAATCCATCCATCAGCTTTTAAATATCCACTGCTTGAAAAAGGCCTCCCCTAATGTTCAACACTCCGTCCGGTCCTGAGCTCTCTGAACCCATCGGCTCTCCGCTGACTTCTGTCTGTGGCCATCAGTGCACATTCGACCACGTTGCACTTTTCTATTCTAAAGGCATATGACTCGCAATAAAATTTACTATTTGACAAACACTGAATGTTTTAAAATTCAACGTGTACAAATGTATATTAATGGCCATTTACATCACACTTACCTACCTACGCCAAATACGGTCAACAAATTGCAACGGACAAGATTTGCAAAAAAAAATGAAAGTTCAGGTTACAATGTCACTTTAATATTATTTTGAAATAAGCTATTAAAATTCTTTAGTATTTTGTGTTGTATGAACCTCTATGTTTGTCAGACAGAACTAATCTGAAACATCAAATTATTTTTTGGGTTGAGTTTTTAGTCACAAACTCTCTCAATCGGTAGGTAGCACCAATAACTCGGTTATAATGTCCGTGGATTATGTAATTGCGGAACAAAGCTTTCAATAAGTAGTTGTAGTGCAAATGAATGAAAATAAAGGCATTAATAACAATAGCCTGCAGTAGTTTCATTTTGTTCCGTGCTCAAAAACTATAGAGTTATATCGTTGGCACTGACTTGCAATTTTTACTATCCTACAACTTGTTTTGTACTTGTGTTATCCTACTGGTTAAAAATTTACTAAAGATCCTTCCTAAGGAGCTTCTAGTTAACGATCTGTCACAGCATCTGATGTAGAGTAATCTGAGTAATACATAGGGTGCAATTTCTTGTGTAAAATTTGTTGCAAAACAACAAGCTCAAACTAAATCCTACCAACGTCCTCCTTATAACGGAAGTGTGTATAAAATATTGCCTTTAACATTCGTCAATTTTAAACTGACCTTGCCTAACATTACTTCACTTTGATGATCTATTAACAAGGTCTCATCCTTTGTTGTTCAATGACCTATGACATCAAGTGGAAATGAATCATTAACGATCATGACCCCTCATCCGAATTCCTACCTTGTCACTTCGATTGTCATCCATTGTCAGCAACAGTTAACACCCACGTGAGTGTCTGGAGGATAGTGATCATAGCGGAAATTAAAATTAATAAAATAACCATCCTTATTAAAAACATCCTTGATCTCTTTGAAATCGATAAAATTTAATTGCCCCTTATATAGATCAACGCTGACATCTAAATGTCAACTATTAAGAACAGCAATAAAATTCACCTTAAAGTTTACTACCCGGAATGAGGTAACGATGGCATACGCATCAGCAGGCTCATCGGAATGTTCTCCATATTACAACTAATGCATATCAATCTTAACGTGAACACTGGACCCCTCCCAAGATATCGCCATATTCACAAATATGCGGCCTTCACCAGGCAGCATTAAACAAGTATGTCGAAACAAGACCAAGTGTCGTAATTCGAGATGGCTTACCCAAAAATACCTTACTGCCATAAAAGAAACAATTGAAAGACTAAAAGCGTAGGCGCAAGAAACAGAACACGTAATTGATAACAATAATCAGGACGTGAATCAGTGCTAAGATTAGGTACACGAACGGTAGTTAAATAACCCTAATATGGGCGATATTATTCGCCACGCGCACATAGGTCACAGTTATTAGTGTAATTGTCTTCGCCGAGTAGGCGACCCATTGTTCACAGTGTTGTTACGTGAATAACAAAACGGTTATCGGGTTTCGATCTTAACTCGCCGTTAGACGTTTTTATATGGCTTCATCAAAAATCCAATGACATCTAAATTACCATCGATTGAGTGGGTTGTAAGCTTGGACGTAATTCAGTTTTGAAGCAATTGAAAAGTACTGGTGATTTTAAATATTAGCATTACAAAATGCATGTAACAGTGCAGTTATTTTATTATGATAACATTATAATTACAAAGTATCGGTCGTTTTTCATATGTCGTGCCTATAACATACATTCTATTCACAAAGAAATCTTGAATGAATCGAAGCCTAAATAATCTTCATTAATTTCATATGACAGTAACAGATTTGTAACCCGCATTGGAGCAGCGTGGTGGAGTAAGCTCCAGGCTTCCCCAATAATGAGGAGAGAACCGTGCCCAGCAGGACGCAAAAGGGTTCCAATCCAACCAGCGAACAGACTCTACTCGTATAACATTCAACATAATTCAAAATATGTAGTTAAAATGCACATTAAAATCAGCCCAGTCCCGCAAAGGGTCAATTAAAACTTATTTAAAAACGTTATTTTGAATTAAATAAGTGGTCAGCTATTTGTAATATTTCGTTAATCAAGAAATGTTCTAGATTTATAATCGCTAATTTAAATACTAATCAATATCTTTGCGTTATAGCAATTTACTTTTACTCAACATGGTCTGTCGAAGTTGGCTTCTGTTATCTAAACATATTGAATTGAAATATTAAACCATTTAAACACTTATAGAATACATAACTATGTCTATTATTTTATTTGATTGACAAGCGATTTGTAAGACATGTTTATATATAGTTGTAAATGTTGTGTTATAAACATTGAAGATCGATGCACCCCGATAAACAAAAAGAACAAACATAGAAATGAGGGAGATAATTGACGATTCACATTGTTTAATAATTTGTTTTAAATGAGTGTTAAAATAGTTTACAAAATGGTCACATCTTCTCTTTTTCTGAACATAATCTAGTTAGGTATAAAGAACTTCGATTTCAGATACTACGGTTAATGGTATTATTATTTCACAATATCATGGTGCGCAATGGTTACAATGCATGTAGACCCTACGCTATAGTGTATACTGTATACCTACGACATGACATTATTTCAAATATCCGATAGGACTTAGATAACGGTTGGGATTTTTATTTTAGACTGTAAATTTAAATATCCATAGACAGCAACGACCACTAGAGAAATTTTATATTTGTTTTCAACCAGATGCCTACAAAAAACTCGTGTGCAAATTGATAGAAATTAATAAATATTTAGAAGATACATTTACATTCTCGACAGAAGAAGAAGAAATCCCTACTCGAAATATATTGTGCTACAATCTGAGCAAAATCCCTTGTAAAAATATTTTGTGATACAATCTGAGCGGACCCTTCCATTTATTATGCAATACCGAACAATCTTTTAATGGATGTTATGCAGATGGAAATGATGCTATTAATCATTACAACTGTTATGGTTTTGTTTGTATGGAGCGGATGTTGTTAAGCTTACATTAGCATTGCGATGATACATACAATCGCATTATTATGTAGGCAATATTGCTTCTAACGATTTTTATTAAGTTAATTTTATGACCTGAACATGCAAAATATCAAATGGTAGATTCGAAATGTTAATCATATATTTATATATACTTAATGATATTTAAAATATTATTATGGTTTTGTTATTAGAGCAATAATATAATTCAAAATAAAGAATTTAAGATACTGTCAGTGTAATAAATAATTGATAGGAAAAAAGTTAATAAAATATGTTAATTTTTAGTTTTGATGTGTTTTTATGACAAAATCAATTATGTTATGCGGGAAATGCGTCATTTACTCGAAGCACATTGCACAAGCACATTGAAGAACAAGACCCGACCTACAATTTAACTGTTAAATTAAATAGAATCTCTGCATGAGCGCCAATTCATAAAGCAATTATTTGCATTTAATTGGCATTATATCCGCTTTAGAAGCATTAAATATATTAGTATCATTTTATTCACAGGATTACGTTTAAGTCCGTAATTAGTGTAGCTACCTGACATGTCGCAATACGAATATCGACAATTGCATGTAAATAAAATGATTACGAACTGAATTAAAGCTAAACCGGGCTTGCCAAAATGTCTGCGTACATAGAGCGCACGACCTACGAGTGACGTAGATTTTAGAATACTTTTAAAATGCCAATAATTGGGAATAAAATTGTAATGAGTATTAAATAAAATGGGATGTACATTGTACATTTATCTTTGAAGCACGCATTGTCCTACCGGTGTAGCATAACGCCAGCGAATCTGTGCGTGCCATAACGAAACGGGCGCGTTGGATGTAAGATAGATACAAATAAATAAATTAAAATGTATAAAATATATGTGTTTTTTCAAAATATATTGAAAAATTGAATTTTTAAAAGTTTCAGTGTGGTTTTCTTTCCTACGTGAAAAACAACTATAATGTCTATTTTTTACCGACTTCCAAAAGGAGGAGGTACTGTATTCGGCTGTATGTATTTTTTTTTTTATGTTCACCGATTACTCCGCCGTTTGTGGACCAATTTTCAAAATTGAACGAAAGGTACACTATATTTACTTAGACAGGACATTTTACTAAGGGCCCGACTCCAAAAATAGTTTTAAGAGTC
Source organism: Pyrgus malvae (assembly GCA_911387765.1). Lineage (NCBI taxonomy): Eukaryota > Metazoa > Arthropoda > Insecta > Lepidoptera > Hesperiidae > Pyrgus > Pyrgus malvae. Next base: position 17,097,227 of record OU426951.1, on the reverse strand, counting down.
ATTACCATAAGCAAGATGAAGTAGGTACTGAACAATTTTATTTTTTACCGTTTGAAGTCGGTTCTATTTTTTTGTTAAAAACTTAATTTATTATGCTAGAGCTTGCATAAAAAAGAAATAAGTATATTAGACAAAAGAAAAACTTCGCAGTAGTCTTTCGAAATTTCATTGCTTGTCTAAACAAATTATCTGCATATAATCTTATCGCCTAATTTAAATCTCGGCCAGGTGTACTTATCAAGAACATGCTAACGATGAGAAACAATGTAGGTATAAGACAGCGTTGAGATGTTCACAAAAAACCTGAGACGTGTGAATGTGATTCGACCTGAACGGGAGTTCCGTATTCATTTGGCGACCTGCGGCGTGGCGCAATGGTTACAATGCATGTCTAAAGACCCAACGCTACGTCGAATTCGGTGATTTAAAAAAAGTTGACGTACGAATTCACTGCTTCCGGTATTTCCCTTTACTGTTCTATTTATTTTATTTTATTAGGATAAGGTACGTGTTCAATTTATGGCAATATTCATGACGTTAGTACACCATTGTTTACACATAGGTAATAATAAGTTATCAGAAACATAGTTTTGTTTGACAGTTTTATTTTTGTCTTTTTGAAAAATAGAAGCTTATAAAAGGTTAATTCAAACCATTATAAGTAGGTATATAAAAAGAACTACTTTTATATTACGCCTTGTCAAATATTTTATGTTAAGTAAGCCAATAAGTTTTGGTAATGACGTGGGAATTCCTTGTATGTTTGTTTTTCATAGCTGAAAGGGATCGCTGACTTGGACGTCTGATATTAATTTCATCTTTATATGTGGGTAACTTTCCTAAGAAAAAGGGTCAGGACAAACAGGCCAACAAACGGATAACAAAGCTATCTCATGATAATTTTTTTTAGAATTTCGTACCTTAAGTAGATAAAACGGATAAACGAAAAGGAAACAAAAAACATTTTGTTCTCAGTATCTCTTAATTTCGGGAACCCAAATATCGAGTTCAAATTAGAACCATATCTCGGTCTACAATCCCTTAAGGCTGTTACAACTTAATTCACCCAACCAAACAAAAATTAAATTGTATCAATAATTTGTAAAATAAATTTGTAAAATTTTAATAGTATTAATAATAAAACGTCTAAATTATTTTTACGCGCGTAAAATGCATATTTCGACACTCTAAAGGTAATCATAAGTTAGGGCTGACCAAGAACTTTGATATTTTTCGAGTAAAATCGTTTTATAGTACATAGTTAAGTTTTACAAAATCTGAAACCATTTTGTAATAAAATCATAAAAAAAATATTATTCTACGGGACCCTCGATGGGCGACAAGCACTTGTCCACTTTTTACTAAAACTTAAACTTACTGACACTATAATATCAGCCTTTATACTTATGTCTACTGTAATAATACTGTTGCATCTATCTATATTTACGTGCCGCTAACACACTGACCGCTATCCGCACAAGTCTAGTACTGACATAACGGCATCGGCTGCCGCTCGGTCCGTTATACTGCACTGCCTGCATAACTGTCTTGTATGTAATTGCTTTTACAATATCTGAGGTTTGCTTTTACAAGTATTTTTACAAGAATTTTAGGGTCTCATTTTTTGTATAAGACTGGAGAAAATTTAATAATATTATTCATTCAGTAGCTTAATATACCTATAATATCGATAACCACGTTGATCTTAAAATTGTTGAACTATGAACGATGTGATTAAAGTGATTATGTATACAGATTAGGCCCTCTGATTTGAATAGCAATGCTTTTAAGGTTTCGAACCTCAAATTAAAAAAACGAACCCTCGTAACCCTCGTTTCCATGTCTGTCTGTCTGTTTGTCACATACTATTTATCCGGAACGAGTTAAAGGATTTTCTTTATGTTATGTACTATAAAGTTAAACATCGTTATAAAACATCTTAAAGTAATTCAGGTTAAACTATAAATTAAAATAAAGTAATCATGAAATGTTGCTATAATAAATGCTGCGAGCAGACTTGTGTGATTTGCAATCAACTTGTTGAATTTAAGATACACGACAAACGAGATAAATGACGTATGTAAAATTTTAAAAATTTAAATTAAATCGATAATCCTCTTTATACTCAAACATTTGGGGCAGATATTGTTATTTTATTTGACAACACTCGTGCACTGTAATTAACCAATATCGTACAAGATTCTATCGACTTTATTCGATATAAATTTTATATTTTTTAATACACCAAGGAAATGAATATAAAACAAAAGCATATAATATGTTTTTTCTAGCTTCCCGCCAAAATTCAAATAATTCAATACAGTTATTTTCGTGAAATAACTGTATTGAAACGTGCATGGCCCGGCGGTTAGCATAGAACCCAAACGATCTATGCAACTTAGACAAACGGGCGCGGTCCAGTATGAGATGGGTGACCGCTAGTGGCAAAAAATTTCATGCGCGTTTCCGTGCTTCGGAGGGCACGTTAAGCCATCGGTCCCGGTTGTTGTAGATAGATAACAGTCGTTAAACCTTGTCGGAGACCTTATGGGCGGTTTGAAAACATCCGACAGCGGGTTGGTCACTAACCCGCATCTCCACCAACCCGCATTGGAGCGACGTGGTGGAGTAAGCTCCAGGCCTCCCCAATAATGAGGAGAGACCCGTGCCCAGCAGTGGGACGCAAAAAGGTTTACAGCCATTTCCGTGAAAAGCAACGCAATGCAACTCATCACACAACCTCAACAATAAACCTCAGCAATTTTACCATTGATAACAACATACGATAATTACAAACTTTGCAATAGTGTAGAACAATAGCTGATGTGAGAGTTTAAATATAATATTTGGTAGAATTGTACATAGAGAAACACCTTAAAACATTGTTCTTTTAGACACTATGAACACAAATATCAAGCATGTTCGAAGATTTGTCACAACACTTAACGGAATATTCAGCATAGGTACCAATAGAAATAGCCACATTTTCAATAGGCCTACTCGATATCAGAATAGAGTGAGTATAACGAGAGTCTTAATATAATTATTACATCCACATGCAGCCCATATACTAACATAAAAGATCACGAAACTGTAATCGTGACTAGTTTGGTACAAACAAACTATAGCGTCAACTTTTCAAAGTAAATTTCTATAGAGCTTGGTGCTCCAGATTTGCACCGGTCCATTGGCCAGTCGTCTTACGAGGAAGCCACGCCCTAGGATAATCTGACACAACGACAACTCGTTGCAAAAGCTTTCACAATATCATGTTACGTTCACCATTTGCCACCAGTGTGTATAATATAACCTAGGCTTTTTGTACAACTGACATTGATAGTACCAAAATGTCCGTATCATTATCCATTGTTCTTCGGATGAAACGCCTAAAAGGTTTATGTCTCCTACAGTATAAGTGATATTCTTAAGTGAAACCATGATAATGCCTACGGCAAAATTATTAGCCTAAGATTTAAGACAGGCAACTGTTTGTATAATCACTATGATGTTCATTCATAGTATTGAAGAGTATCAATGCTGAAATAACATGATGATGAACACAGTTGCCATCTATACCTATGCAAAAATCGAATTTTCTAAAGTATATTCAAATAACCTAAATCCTTGAAGTATTTACAACTTGACAATGTTCCTACTATTTACGTCAAAGTGATGGTTCTGTTATATAATTTCGGATGAAGCACATCGGAACAGTTGGGTGTAAATAGTTAATTGGGGTGTCGAAATTCAATTGTTTTATTCGGAATATAATTCGGATGCGCGTGCGACCAACTCGACCCACATACCCACTGTTTCTCATTTTATTGAGTTCATTCGTTCATAACATTTTTTGTTAGCATCTCGACATTTTAATTATAGGCGTAAATTTATCAATTTTTTACTAACTGGACAAGCAAGTTGGGGCCCAATATTTGGGTAAGGGGCTACATTCCGCTACATACTTACTGCAACAACTAGCAATTCTATCTAGCAAAGTTTTCTGTACTCTATTGAGCATTTTGGCAGGCGCTTTTCTTAAATATGATTTTCTCCAAACGCTTAGTACACAATTAGTGGAGCTTTGTAAGTGTACTAACGAATTAAGATCGCTTGACTTTATTGATAAGAATTAAAATTAAACTATGACCTAAAGAAAACAGGGGGACCGCTGGTTTGAGAAGGCGCAGGACCGGGACGAGTGGCGAACGCTAGGGGAGGCCTATGTCCACCAATGGACTATGAAAGGCAGATGGATGGACAGATACAAAATTCATCATGTAAATGAACACTTCAAACCAAAATGAACAGAAAGAAAGATATATCTTGGTCACTGCTGTCACAAATACGTACTCGTATATTACTACAAAATCGTATTCACCAAGCAAACCTGCTAAACACTCAATATAAACTAGAATCAAACTACGTACAACATCATCATCATCATGAAAACCCATTTATTAGTTGACGTTCCCAGTAATGCCACTGCAGGGCTACTGATGGCCGCCAGAAGTCGCCAGTCCCGGTTGTTATTGGCAGACGAAAGTCGTTAAACCTTGTCGGAGGCGGTTTTCAAATTTCCAACAACAAATTGGTCACCTGAGTCTTCCAATACGCTTTTAGAGCAGTGTAATAGAATCTACTTGTAAAATCTGCTTTTCACAGTTATGGGAAAAGACCCCCGTAGAACAAAGGTACGCAAAAAATAGTAGCAGTCTAATTCTAGTCTTGAATTTATAATTTGATGTAATCAGAGACTGACTTACTCTTATAGACTGTGCATTTTCGGCTTTACTTTTTGTTAACAATTGGGGTGGGAAATTATATAAGATTTTTCATTTTTTATATATCTCTTTGATGCTCCCAGTTAAATTTTATCATCCCTCCTAAAATATTGTAACCTTGGCTGTAGCATACTCAGCCTGCAGATAAATCCACCACTAGTTGAAAAACAATAAAGGTCTTTATTAATCCGTTTATTACTTTGGCTTTACAGATGCGGCGGCAAGCTCGGATCTCAGCCGGCGGTGCGCTTGTTGTGCGTACCGCCTCTGCGTTACAAGGTGAACTTATTAAATAATATTTAAACATATTCTGAACATATTGCAGAAATCTTTAAAAATTGTCACAACAATAGACTCCACCCTTTACGGCGGACGGTCTGAACTACAAAAGGAATTATCCTCTTGTCCAAACGGATTCAATATTTAATATTTCATTTGACATAGTTTGCATTTGTAGTTCTTAATTTTTTACAATAATGTATCTACTCGTACCTTTACATGCAATTTTCATCTTGCCAGCGTCTTATTTTTGCACATGTACACAAATTGTACTTAATTAGTGCTGCTTCTTAAATATTGAAAAAAAATCAATCACCCATACTCCTTATTTCTAGAATATTTTTAAGTAAATTGGAAACTAAGTGTTAAGTAAAACATGTATTTTACAAAAAAAATGTTTTTCCAGTTTGGCTGTGGTTGCTGATATTTGTATTTCAAAACGAATTTCGGATATCCAGGTCCATTCAACCAGGAGTAAGTATTTGTTTTTATTTCATAAGGATATACTATTATTTTTCAATGTATTTTCATTGATGATTAGGTCTTACGAAAGAAACCATCTATATTATTATAAGCCTTATCTGATTGCATAATATCTTTAAACAGGCTATAAAGACGCACAGTATGGTTTTAGTTTCAAAAGATTTTTAAGGTTTTTAATCACAAGAACATAAAATGTTTGTAAGCCTCACATTTATAGTGATTAATTAAAAGGAAAAAAAAGTTGTACTTCAGTGGGTACCTTCTCATGCTAACATTTCGGGGAATGAAGTAGCGGATAGACTAGCGAAGCAAGCATATTTTGAGGGCGCTGAAACACTTCATCTGCCATTTTATACGGATGTCCTGCCCACTATAAAGAGTCATTGCTACAGTATGTGGAAGGAGTATTTTGATAAAAGATCCTTAGAAAAAGGGGTTTGGTATAAAACCATACAATGTGAACCTCTACAAAAGTCTTGGATTAATAATTGCTCTATAACTAAAAGTGAGGCTGTTATCGCTCTGAGACTTAGATCTGGACACATTCCATTAAACAAATTTGCCTTTTTATTTGGTAAAACACAATCACCCAACTGTGTAGATTGTGATGTGGTGGAAGATGTATACCACATTTTAATCGAATGTGTCCGGAACGAGTCTCCGAGACGAGATATTTTTTTATAAAAAACAGTTTTGAATGTTGGATTATGTAACACTGCCCTAGCGGATCCTTCGGGAGATTTTGCTAGGGCACTATATAAATTAGCAAAAATGTGTATTAAATGTAGACCATGAATGATAGAGTAATATAATTTTATATGTTTCTGTATTATTTGAACGGAAAAAAACAATATTGTAAGTGCATTGAATTAACTAGATATGTATTAGTATAAGAATTATATTACAGAGCCACATTGCCTATAAAGGTAAAGCTCTCTAAATAAAGATTTTAAAAAAATGGTGTTATCACAAAAAAATTCAGCAGCTTCTTGCAGCCAAAATTGATGTCTCACCATCTGGAACCGTATACAGTAGTCACTGTTTGACTTAACGATTCGTCGAATCGGGAAATGTAAATATTTAAGAATTAATCAAGATTTCGACCAAAGTCCAGTTGATCGAAATGCAGTTTGACGGACATGTTATACCCAAGAACTTTGCAAACTTTCCGGAATACACGGTGTAGGAGGACGTCGTTATTTATGTTAACATACAAATTGCAATGTCTTCCTTTACCGTGTAATAACTAAATAAAAATTAACCACCCGTGTGGAACAATGGCTGCCATACCAGACTACCAATCTAGGACGGGTTTGATTAGCTGAAACTGCAGAAAGGCAGAAATTTCAATGATGAATTCTAATTTATGTCAAGGTCTCGGTCTGAGTTACTTCTCTAAGACACCCACAACACAGGGAGCGCTTGTATGTAGCGTTATTTTTTAGTTTTTTTTTATTACAGTACTTGGACTTCGATAATCTTCCTGAGACGAATTTCACGTGTACTGGCAAAGTGATTGGTGGTTACTACGCCGATCTGGAGACTTCTTGCCAGATGTTCCATGTGTGTACCGTCGGGCAGCAGGATGAGCCCATGGATATTAAGTTCCTTTGTCTCAACGGCACTGTCTTTGACCAGGTACCGCTGCCAATTTTTATTTTCACATTCTAAGTAATTTATACTAATTCTATGGGTGCAACTCTTTTTCGTCCCACTGCTGAGCATGGGTTTCTTCCCATAATTGGAAAGGCCTGGAGCCACTCCACCACGCTGCTCCAACGCGGGTAGTTGGAGATGCGGGTTAGTGGTCAACCCGCTGTCGGATGTTCTCAAATTGCCCATGAGACCTCCGACAAGGCTTATAACAACCATAACAGTGTGTGCTTCGCATAAATCGCATACACAACATACGCAACAGCGTGTGGTAATACCATCAAGGTACTTTTACCCTGAATGGTATAGTTCATAACAAAACGCTACATAAAACTAAATGCACACTTCCATCGTTTGTACAAGAAAACCTTTAGTAATATGTAAATAAGGAGTAAAGTTCTCGTATTACAGAACATTTTAACATCAACTTCCAAATTTACAGAACAAGAATGGAAACAGACATACGTCTAAACTCCTCTACGTTTTGGCACTATATAGCATCTTAACATAACAAGCGAAAAACAAAAACGATTACAAACAATGGTGTGTCTGTTCCGAATGCTGAATGTGCAGAACTGTTCGCAGAACGTTTCAGCTCTGTGTACCGCAAAACCCGCCGGACCTCGAATGCAATGTATTATTTTGTATTCTAGTAGACGTATTCATATAGGTGTCTTGACGCTTGAAGATGTCGAACAGGCACTGCCATAATTTATAATACCTAGAAGATTTCAGTTCAATTTTCGCACAAATACTATTGTACATTTTTTATATTTGTCTTAAAGAGTGTAGATACCTAGAAAGCTAGAAATTGTCACGTATGGTGCGGTTCCTAAGAGTAATTCTAGTTCAGAAGTAAATGTAGCCTGCAGCCATTACCAAACCTGTAGCCATACTATCAGTGTTTGGTAATTTTTTTGAGATGGTGTTACATCGAATAATAAGCTTTCAGGTTGAGAGCCAATTATCGGACGCCCAGCACCTTAGAGCATCAAAGGTACTAACTCACCCGTGTTAATACCTGTTATGCTCAAAGCCCAGCACGGATTGAGCGCTGGCAGTTCTACTACTAGTAACATCTTAACATTCTATGACGGCGTAGGGGATGGCTGAGCGTCTTCATTTACTGCTAGCTATAGCTACAGCGTACACTTTTATCACTTCACTTTAAATTACGAAATTATTTTCACGCACTAAGCAAACCAACAGTATGGTATTAGAGGTGTATACTGCTTGGTGTTTCGAATAAGACTGATCGCTTCGCACGTCGACTCCTTCAATACGACTCCGTTCAAGTCTCACCCATCATAACTGAACTAACAACTGATCGTGACGTCAGCTTTTCCGTTTACCCACTTTGCAAAATGTAATCATTTGAGTTACTTATTTGACCATTATGAAATATAATAATATTCCATGATATAATAAATCCACGACCTATACATAATGCCACTCAGGCTATGTATAGAGGCTCTCAGGTTGATGAAGGCATTTGATACTATTGATAACGATCTGCTTCTCCGAAATTTGGGACTGCCGGATTCACTCCAACCTTGCTGCAGTTCTTCTCCAACTACCTCCGTAACAAGAGGCAGTTATCCAGCCAGGCAGTAAGCCAGGGCTCGAACCTGGATCCTTTGGAATATGTTGTTGCAGAATCTTTATAAATGATTTGCCTGATACGGTTAGTACCTACTGCTCGTTGTCTATCAATTGCAGATGATCTAAAATTATTCTTGGAAATTGATACACTTTCTGATTGCGAATCATTATTACAGAGGGATATAGAAAGTGTCGTAGAATGGAGTACGCGGAATAAACTAATGTTTAACAAATGTGTGTGTGTATAGATATGAGCGCCGATGGGTGGGAGGTCGGCGGCGGCGCGCCGACTTTTTGGTGTCGGCGGCGGCGGCGTCGGCGGCGTGACCTCCAAAGGATTTTTAGATGTTGGCAGATAAAAAATAAAAAAACACGTAGTTTATCGATAAAAATATTAACATTTATTACCTAAAACTTAAAAACAAATAAATTACGGTTCAGGAAAGTGTGACATTGTTGGCACTTAGGAAAAAAAAACAACGTAATTATTCAATTTCGAATAACAATTCGCCGATATTGCAGGTCGGTGTATGACAGGATAGTTTCTTTTATATAAATAAACTATACAAAAAGGCAGACGGGCCGCGTGGTGTTAAGACTGTTAAGCGATCACCGTCGCCTATGGATACGGGTAACCCCAAGGGAGCTACCCGATCATTGCATTTGAGCATTTTTACAGCTTTCTTGAAGAACCCCATGTCATAGTCCACTGGAAATGTCTCAGCTGGAAGGTTGTCCCATAACTTACACGTTTGTGGTAAAAAAAGAGCGTGCATAGCGGACTGTGGAGGACCGCCACGAGTCCAAATGGTGTCGGTGGCACTTTAATCTTCTGGTGGTATATTCATGAAATGTGAAATGACATGAAAAAAACGTAGGCATCATTTTAAAAAGTTCCTCAGTGCGCTCATCATAAAGTCGGTAGAACGTGCAGAGCGAGCCTCTTCCCAAGCTTAGCGGTTCTAGCCTGTCGGTCAAGCTTGGGTCGTTGATTATTCGTACTGCGCGCTTTTGAACGGAGTCAAATGAGTATAGCTGATATTTTGGTGCTCCTGCCCAGAGATGGGAGCAGTACTCCTTGTGAGGTTTTACCTGGGCCTTATACAGCGTTAGGAGTTGCCCCGCAGTGAAGAACTGCCTCACCCTGTTGAGGACATCAAGCTTTTTGGATTCCAATTTAACCTTGTTCTCCAGGTGATTCCGATACTGCACTTTACTCGTAATGTCAACTCCCAAGATACCGACACTTTCACCAACGGTGAGTGCGGTTCCCTGGAACTTGGGCGCTATAACAAATGGGTGATTTTTAGCGGTAAACGCGCAAACTTGTGTCTTTTTAAGGTTAAACTCAACAAGGTTAAGTCGACCCTATTACGAGAACCACTCCAGAGAGTTCTCGACTTCAGACACAAGTTTGATTCTGCTTTCCTCCACTTGTGACCGAAAGGCATTGGCTCGACAGGTGTATAGTGCGTCTACCGTACTATCTAGAGATGATGAGGATTCCTCTTCCTCTTCCTCTTAATGAGGAAGTTACACATATTTTGGTACTTCCACATCCTCTTCCGCTTCCTCTTAGGGAAAGTAGAAAAATTCCTCATCCTCTTTCGCTTCCTCTTAAATTAAGAGGAATTTATGAGGAATTTTCTTTTCGCATACAACTAAAAGTTACTCTTTGTAACTGCACTAGTACTACCTTTGATTAATAAAAAACTTGAGTTGAATTTAAATACCTACTGCATATTTTATTTTATTTAAATCTTACTAAACTTTTTTTGTAACTGCTTGACGATACGTGTCGCCATTATAACCATGCCGGACCGTTTCCGGGTGACGATTCCTGATTCCCGACGAAGAAATTTGAATGTTGAGTTTGAATTTCTGTTCTAAGTTTAGGATTTTGTGTATCTGTCTTGTGTGTGTCCCTGGTTCACACGTCAAAGGGAATCCCTAGCCAGCCTATTTATTTATTTATATAGTATTTACTCTTTTTCCCATACTCAAAACATTCCTCTTCCTCTTCCTCATCCTCTTCCTCATGAATATATCCTCATCCTCATAACTCCTTCCTCATCAACCCTAGTACTATCCATCTGCAAAGCAATGTATACCGCGTAGATATGAGCGCCGCGCCGGCGCACCGCCGCCGCCGCAGATTTCGCCGCGCCGCCGCCGCCGTGAAAAGGTAACGGCGCGCCGAGTGAGCGAGAGAGATAGTTAAATCGGTCACTAGTCACATAGTATGAACGTGCTCGTTGTTGAAGTAGGACGCGTTAAGCAGTTAGCTATGAAAAATTGCTGCGTCGTCGGCTCTAGAAAATGTGTACGTTTATAAAACGAAAAAAGAAAAAATACAGTGACGTCGCTACGGACGCTATCCCGAGTGAAATCAAAGCACAGTTACTGCTGGAACTATTTTGAAAACTTTATTGTAAATTAAGATGAAAAAGAAAGAACAGTTCTCAACGATCAAGTGTTTTGTGACGCATGTTTAAGAAATGCAAAGGAAAAGACTGCTTTATGGCTATACAGCCTCATCTATTTTTATTTTATTTTTGATATTATTGCAGATTGGTGGTCAGAAGGATTTAATTTACCACCTTAACTAAAAAGATAACGTAAACTATCCTCTAAAGCCTCTTAATACATTTGTGGCCTTATGCAAATTTCCAAAAATCAACTATCTGGCAGATGCTTGGATATCGCAAAGGCCTTTGACCGGGTCTGGCACAGGGTCCTCTTCGCAAATCTTCCATCTTACGGTCTTCCCGTGAGTCTATGCAACTGGGTGGCAAGTTTTCTGTCTGAGCGGCAGATTAAGGTCGTTGTTGACGGATGCTGCTCAGATATGAAGCCCATTAACACCGGTGTTCCCCCAAGGCTCAGTGCTGTCTCCTATTCATTCTGCATATCAATGACATTCTGTAAAAATCACGCGGTAATGACTGGCACTAAAAAGGGTAGAAAATAAATGTTTCCGAGCGATACTTTACCAATTCTACTTACATGCCAGCCAGATTACTGAATTTCCAAATGTTTTTAGTAATAATCGGTTACACTATTATATTCATGGATTTTTATCATTTCAGGAGACGCGAGTTTGTGAAAGGGTAGATGAAGTAGATTGTACAAAGTCTGAAAAGTTTTACAGTTTAAATTTAGAATTATACGGTAGTACTGTGCCGCCTATAATAGAACCAGATCAACCGAAACCTCAAACTCAATCAACGGAACAGCCTCATCCACAAAGTAAACCCACGGAAAAAATAACAGATCCGTTTGTAAACGAATCACCTACCACCCCGGATAGAATTCAGAACCAAACGCCAGATGTAATAGATTCTACAGAAGACCCTGTCCAAGAAATTAAAAAGGAGGAACCTAAATACCCTCAGGATAATCGTCCGCTACATCCGTCCTTACCGACAAAAGAACACATCGATATTGGAGAAGGTAAGTTCGATTTTTATTTATTTATTTATTATCTAGGTGATAGAGCTCTAGATGGTGCCAGTTCCTATAGCTTCGCGATTAAGAATAAAGCTGCGGTGTTCCCTGCCTAATCGTAAGAGGCGACTAAAAAGGGGCTTCCGGGGTTGCGAGCGGTGAGAGTTCCCGCTCTATCCATCCAGCCAGCAGCCCCGGGAAGTACGGCGGTGTTTGCGTGGCCGCATACCGCCTTGAACACCTGAAGGTGCAGGTGCAGATCAAAATTGCTATCCCGAAGATGAGCTCGAACTAGGTGGAAGACACCGGTGCGTTCCACAGGAGATCCTGGAGTCCTCCCCAAGCGCAGATGCAGGCCAACGATGGGGTTTAAGTGCGGTAGAAATCCTACATAACCTGGCATCCTCGCCCAAGGTACCGGGTACCTTTTGAAGGTATGATACCAAAAAAGGCATGGCACCACTTCTGGGCACGGTTTCTCCCCATTTTGAAGAGGCTTACTTCACAACGCTGCTACAATGCGGGTTGGTAAAGATGATCAATGTCTAATACAATCAAAGCGCACGAAAGTGCGCCGGCCAAGTTCTAAGCACAGGCCGCGCGCACACCGTGCACTATTTACCCGAACCGCTTCGAGCCACTTTTGACCCCCCTGTATCTTCTTACCTGATTAATAGATCTGGATGAAACTTTACGGACATAATAACACCATTTAATATACTTTGAATAAAAAGTTTCAATATTGTAGCTATTACAGAAAAAAAGTTATACACTCGAGAAAATTGTAAATTTGGTACTCACTGACAGCTCATCAAAATGTTTGACCACTTCTAGAAGACCTGCAAAGCTGAAATTTGGCATTTAGCTAGTCGTCAGGGTAAGAGTAATGGGAAAATTCGAATATTGGAAATTATGTATAATGTTGGTAATACTTCTCTCTAAGACTTAAAAATCTGGGATTTGGCATGGGGATAGTCGTTAACATTTAAAAAAGTAAAGAAAACATCGAAAATTGGAAATTGGTCAAGTGCGAGTCAGATTATAGTCATTATCATTATGATGTATAAAAATGTTGGTCATACTTCTCTAAGACCTACAAATCTGAAATTTGGCATCGGGGTAGTCGTTAGCATAAAAGTAAAGGAAAACTTTAGAAAATAGAAAATTGTCAAGTACAAAAAGAAATTATAATACACGAAAAAAGAAAATCAGAACATAAAAAAAAGAAATTATAGTATATTCAAAATTCATTTTAATAGATAACTAACTACGTTTTAAAATGAACTATAAACAAAACAATCCATTTCATCCCAAGATGTCGTGCACAGTATTATATTGCAGTTTAAAATAAATGTTTAAATTATTACCTTTTACATAAAGCTATTATTACATCTGGTGGATCAGACACACTTCATTTTAATAATAATAATATAATATGAACAACGTTGCGATAAGTACCATAAAGCAAACTGAGAAAAAAGAAATGAAATACCACCAAAAACATAAATGTAAAAATGTAGGCCAAGTTCTTGTACATAAAATAAGAGTTGAAATCTAAACTACAGCCAAGTTAATAATAATCAGAACCGATATTAATCATTCGAACTTGGCGGGTTTTGAAATTTTAATGAAGGAAAAAAGTCCAACTCTAAAACTTACCTCCGCAAGATTTGCTCTTTTCAGAAGTATTGGTGTGATGAAAACCCGCCAAGTTGGAATGGTTAATATCGGTTCTGATTATTATTAACTTGGCTGTAGTTTAGATTTCAACTCTTTTTTATGTACAAGAACATGGCCTACATTTTTACATTTATGTTTTTGGTGGGATTACCTTTACATAACATGTACTAACTACTAAACTAAGAAAATTATTGAAATAGTATTGTAATCCGTTTTTTAAAACTTTCAGAATATCAAGATGAAGACGAGGAGATTGACGCTGATAATGCAGAATATGAGGAAGATTATTCGCATCCTCTAATGACAACTACTGCTCAAGTACCAATTACCACTACAACTACAACGAAGCAACCATCGACAAGCACTAATATATCGCCAACTAGTCATTCAACCGTTCCTCATTTAGTTTCTTCACCAATTCCGTCAATATCGTCCTTTTCTCCAACTGCACATTCCTCCCTTACACCATCTGTGAGTCCTACACCAACAATAGATCCCTCACTTCTCTCACCTCAAGAATTTATATACCGCCATCGCGGCCCCGGTTCAGAAGCTATATCATTCCAACGACAAAGTTTTCGCCCTGCGGATGGGGTTTTTATTACCCATGCACCACCTCAACAGTTTGACCACTTCCAATACGAGTCAGCTAGAACAGCACCTCGACCAGCGCGACCGGCTGCGTTTGTTCAGAGGCCACAACCAGCTCCTTTTCGACCAACAACTATAGATCCACGTAACCAAATATTACGTCCAGGACCAACATCTCAACCATCCGATAGGCATGAAATGTCAGTTAAGCACCGTCAACAACAGCCATATCCTTCACCGTTGCCATCTCAACATCCTCTACCGTTTAATCCATTTTATTATGATCGTAAACGTAGTGATGATACCATTTCGGAAGACGTGTCATCACTAGCAGCTCGGTCTGTGGCACCTCCTACTCAAACTGAAAGGCCACCTACAAAACCAAAAAGTCCTCCACGTGTTATTGTTACTGCTAGTGCATCGGTCAGTGATAGCAACGGAAAAAGATTAAATTACACCGTAGGAAATGTTGTTAGTGCAGTTAAACCTATCGTAGCAATAAACTACGATGACTATAAAGAATCCGATCTTATCTTTGATCCTTTCTTTCTTGATGTGCCAAAACTACAAAAGCGTCGAAAGACAAGATCTAGTAGAAATAGAAAAATTTTTATTGTTCCTGAAACTGCTACTATTTCGACAAGTTTAATGCCAGATAATAATAAACCCACCACTTATTCTCCTATAACATCACGTGCTACAACAATAAAGACATCAACTACAGCTTCAATGACCACTACTACAGCAACTTGGAGTCCTGAAGATTACGTTGACGACAATTATGAGCCGCACGCATACATACCACCAGTGCCTCCACTCGCAGTTCTCGTGACCGATGACCAGAAATCAGGGCAACATAAAAAACAGGAGAAGCCGCCACCAAGCAATCTAGTAGAGAAAAAAATAAGTTACGATAATAAGATTAAATTTGGTCATATAGAGAAGTCTAGACCGATGTCGTCGTCTGCAGCGCAGATAATCTCTAGTCAAAAGGCGGGCACAGAGGCGACGTCTTCGGTCACCTCTCCGTCACCTCTCGAGGTCCCCGCTTGCGCTTCGTTGCGTTCCACAGACTGTCGACTCCGTGCCTAATCATTAGCTCACATTTTGAATAGATAAGTAGTTGCGTATTTAAATAGGTAGTAAAATTTAATAATTTTCAAAAAATAAACAATTCTCAAGAAAGAACTGAGATTGCTTGTAATTATTATAAAACGTCCCTTTGTAAGATATTTCCAAGCCAACAATATTCTTGTTTGTTTTAATTTAGCCAATCAATTGACCTACATTTCTAAAGATATTTATGATTTTTGATAAATAATTATAATATTGTAAATACAAAGATAGTTATCTACGTTATAATGTTGTTTTGTATCATTTAAATGTAACATATTTCTAAATAATCTGTTTTATAGCAAGTGATTAAAGATTTATAACAATTTTGTAAATATACATACTATGTGTTGAATTAATTACACGTCACGTTTTTACATGTTTGTTTATTTACGAAGAATTGAATGAAATTGACAAATATTAATTATTATAAGATGGCTTTTCAATAAAAGTTGAATCATTCATAATATTTAATTTCTTAAACAACTTGGTGTTATTTTATCCTCTGGTACTAACAAAATATTCATTTCGCTATGGTTTAACCTTCTTCTTTTAACCATATAGGTAAAATTAGTGCAGAGTATGTCTGGGTGAACTTCCTGGAGCGGCTACTGCATTCTCCGATTAACCCCTAGAACTTCAGCAGAGAAAAAACACACAGCACTAACCTGGACCTGGATCCAAGGGGACAGGCAGGAATCGAAGGATACCGCCTACGGGACACGTGCCGGCCGGCCGACCGACGGTTCTTCTTTTTTGCTGTTTTACTTGTTGTCACTCTCGATACACTGAGTCCTAGACTTCAGCTATGGAAATCTTGTACGGGATTGACGATCGGTCAGTTATTCCGCCAGAAAGTTTTTTTATTTAAGTTGACCGCCCGCGCGCTGTTAAGAAGATTCGGCCATATTTTTTCTTCATACGAGAATCACCGCGAACCGCGAATGACATAGATGGCGCGCAGGGGTGAAGCTGTCTCCCGCGCACCTCGCGATCAGCCAATCACACGGCGTTGTGCGGTCGTGTGATGTAGATTTAAAAATTTAAAGGAAGCGGAAGGAGTGTAAGGATTGCCAGGAATTCATGTCCGTACATTTTCCCCCCACCTGAAATCCATCAGGATTTCACGAAGAATGCAGTAAAAAAAAAATTCAAAGTTATGCTCGATGGTGAATATTATGATTTTAAGCATATTGCTGAAAACGCATGAAATTATGTTAAATTTGCATAAACTACCTTATTTAAATACTATTACTTATTTACTATATAAAGACTAAAGGATAAGGTGGTGTGTATATATTTTAGCGACATGATACAATTTTAATTAATCGGCAAAGGACAAACCTTTACCACTGGCCTACGAAAAGTCTTTCCGTTAGCGGTGCGGAGAGTGACCACTCTGACGACTTGATCAGAGCCAGTATGTACTTGTTCAACACGCGCTAGCTTCCAGAACATTGGTGGAAGATTTGGTTCGTTAACGATGACTACATCATTAACTTTTATATTTGGCTGGTTTGAGAACCATTTACTTTTTTGTTGCAACGTATGGAGGTAATCACGCTGCCAAACGCGCCAGAAACTCTGAGTTATCTTTTTAAGCATTTCCCAGCGATTACGAGGGCACGAGCTCTCACTTACGGGTTCTTCGGGCAAAGCTATCAAAGGACCTCCGGTAAGAAAATGACCTGGCGTCAGTACGTCAGACTCCGATGGATCGGTAGAAAGGGTACAGAGTGGACGCGAGTTTAATAAAGCTTCAATCTTAGCTAATATTGTGAAGAATTCTTCAAGTGTGAGAACTTGAGAACCTACTACGCGTTTTAAATGATATTTAGTAGATTTTATGCCACTTTCGAATATACCTCCGAAATGAGGTGCACCCGGAGGGTTAAATTTCCATTTTATTTGACGAGTTGCTAAACCGTCAGAAATTTCAGAGTAATGCTTGCGGAGCAAATCTGAAACTTCGGTTAAATATTTATTCGCACCTACGAAATTTGTCCCGCAATCTGTTAATATAGTCTGACAGATGCCACGACGAGAGATAAAACGATCTAACGCAGCAAGAAACGCGTCTGAGCTAAGTTCAGTTACTGCTTCTAAATGTATTGCTTTTGAGCTTAAGCATACAAAGAGACATAAATATGCCTTGTAAGTTTTTGCGCCTCGACGGCGACTTTCTTTTATTATAAATGGGCCACCGAAATCGATGCCTGTTGAATTGAAACAACGTGCAGGCTGGAGTCTAGAAGCGGGAAGCTTGCCCATCATGGGTTGACAAGAAATTGGTTTGACCCTAAAACATTTCACGCACTTAGAAAGAACGGAACGTATTAAATGTCTTACTCCCACTATCCAAAATTTTCTTTGTATAAGAGATTGTAATGTTCGTGGACCACAATGCAAATATTTAATATGAAAGTATTCGACTAGAAGTTGAGATAATGGACATTGTTTTGACAACAGAATAGGGTGTAACGTAGATGGTGACAAATTAGCCTCATCGATACGTCCCCCCACCCGCAAAAGACCATCACTGTCAAGAAATGGTGACAGCTTCTGAATTGATTTGACACACGGTTCATCATTTCGCACACGATTGATTTCAGAACTCATATAATGATTTTGACTAAATTTGACTAACGCCTTTGTTGAATTTTCAAGTTCAGAACTACTAAGAGCAGCATCAGATCGTAATTCACGCTCCGATTTTGAATTTGATACGAATCTGATAATCCACGCCACTATTCGTTGCAGCTTGCTGAACGAATATTTAGAAATAAGGTTTAAGAAAGCGGTGTTGTCCGTCATAACATGAAGACTTTGTGTCTCCAGAGGTTTGAGTTCTGGTAATTCCTCTCTCGGCAGTAGAGACGGTTTATTTGGCCATTGGCTTGGCGAATTTTGCAACCAAGAGGGTCCTTTCCACCAGAGAGAATGATCGAGAAGCTCAGGACATGACACTCCGCGACTGCAACAGTCAGCTGGGTTGTCGTTAGTGGAAACGTGATACCAGTGCTCTGAACTAATCAAATCTGTAGCTTGCACGACACGATTTGCTACGTACATTTTTAATAAATGAGGTTCAGTATTAAGCCATGATAACGTGGTCGTACTATCAGAGTATGCACGAATTGATTGAATCGGTATCTTTTCTTTGAGAAGGTGATACATGTGTGATAAGACCTTAGCTAGAAGCACTGCTGCGCTTAGTTCCAGTCTGTTTACAGTGGTTGGTTTGAGAGGAGCTACTCGGGACTTTCCTGTCAATAAACTAGTCGTTACGTCTCTGTTTTTAGTTATCACACAAAGATAGACACAACAGCCATACCCTTTCAGGGATCCATCACAAAAGCCTACTAAATGTACCTCAACAGGGTTGGAAGGCACAACTAAACGTGGAAGAGATATGTTTTGTAAGTCTGATAAATTTACTGCTATTAAATGCCATTGTTTAGCTAAGTGTTTTGGAATAGTTTCATCCCACGACAAATTTGAACGCCACATTTCTTGTAATAAGGATTTGGCTGCAAAAACTACTGGACAGATCCAACCGAGCGGATCGAAAATACGCGCGACTATAGACAGGATAGATCTTTTAGTAAATTTGACTTCAAATGTGTCTGAAAAGTTATATGAAAATGTATCGGTAGTAGGATTCCACCGGATACCTAAAATTTTGACAAACTCATTTCCTGGTTCATCGAAGGATTTGGAAGTTTGACAGAAATCATCAGGCACGTCCACTAAAAGACGAGGATCGTTTGTACTCCATTTACGAAGTTCAAAATGAGCTTTAGATAACAACGAAGTGACATCAGCCTTTAAATCAATGGCTTCATCAAGAGATGAACAGCCAGTCGTAATATCATCCATAAATATATCCTCTTTAATTACTTGAGCTGCTCGACTCGAATACTCGGAACCATGGTCTTCAGCAAGCTGATGAAGCGTTCGAATGGCTAAGTACGGGGAGCTACTCACACCATACGTGACTGTATTGAGTTCGTACTCTTTTAACGTCTCGTTTGGATCATTACGCCAGAAGATATGTTGATAACACCTTTCTTCTGGTCTTATTAATATTTGTCGGTACATTTTACAAATGTCCGCGGTGAAAACAATTTGATGAAGCCTGAACTTCGTTATTAAATCGACAATGTCTGTTTGTAACTTAGGTCCTACATGCACAATATTATTAAGCGACAAGTTGTTCGAGGTGCGACTACTGGCATCGAAAACTACGCGCAGACGTGTAGTGGCGCTATCGGGACGTATAACGCAATGATGAGGAATAATATATCGGTCAGATAAAGATTCTGTAGGCTGCATGTGTCCTAGATCTTCATACTGCCTAATAAATTCTTTGTATTCAGCCTTCAAATCCGGCTGACTACTGAGACGCCGTTCTAAGTTTAGAAAACGGTTAAAAGCTTGACGGGATGAATCTCCCAAGGGGGGAGCGTCATCTTTAAGCATAATTGGAACAACATAGCGACCCTCGGGGGTACGATATGTGCCCTCTTTATATTTCTGTTCACACATTTCGTCTTCGGGACCGGAAATTTTACATTTCGGCGGTTCCTCAGACTCCCAAAACCGTTGAACGATGTCGTCGAGCGCAGTAGAAGACGCGACGAGTGACGTAACGGCTGTGGCCGGAGTTTGAGCCACTGTGTTGATCAGAAACTGACCAGTTATTACCCAGCCGAATACACTGGACAATGCGCATGGGTATCCGGGACCGGGACTATAACGTGAACCAGTATAGATTTTGTCGAAACAATCTACTCCTAGCAACAGATCGATCGGACCCGATTTATCGAAATCGTAGTCGGCGAGATCTAGATGCCTAAACTTATCCTTGACGACCGTAGGTAACGGATTCGAAGGAACCATTGAAGTAATTTTAGGTAAAATTACTAATGGTATGTCAAATTGAGGTAAGTTACTCGACTTAGGTATTATTGAACCTAAGGTGTAACCTTTTATATTACAAACAGGACTTTGACCGAGGCCTGTTACACTTAAGTTACATTTATTTATTTGAAGCCCGAACCGACGCGCGCAGCTACTTGTTATGAATGAATCCATCGAACCACTATCTATAAGGGCGCGCGCATACAGATAGCCGTCATATGTTTTCAAGCGAACAATCGCCGTACCAAGTATTTTAAAATTAATGGAAGTACTGTCGCTTGGACTAATACAAGTCAGTGCAGTGGTTGAATTTGTATTATTATTCGATGATCCCGACTCGACGGTATTCGAAAGTAATGAATTGTTCTCAAAATGTAATAAAGTATTATGTTTCGCGCTGCATTTAAAACAAGTTAATTTTGACTTACAGTTCTCACTAGTGTGACCGGTTCTTAAACAATTTTGACATAAATGCAACTCTCTTACTAACTGCTGACGTAAGGGTAAAGTCATAGAATGAAATTTACTACATCGGTAAATGGGATGTTTTTCATTACAACATACGCACGCAACTTGAGTGAATTTATTACTATTATTATTATTGTTATCACTTGATTTAGTCGAAGCAATTAATGAGGACCTCGGTTGACGAGAAAAGTTAACTTTACTATTGCGAGTTTGCTTATTCAGAGAATTCGACGGAAAACACTGTTGACTTACTTCTAGGGCCTTTATATTATTTTGTAAATAGGCAACCAAGCTATCGAATTTTGGAAATTCCTCTGTATTTTGTAACTCGAATCGGTTTCTAGTATCTGTGTCTAACGGGCGCGACGCAAGATAAAATAAAATAAATTCACTTAAATTTTCAATATTTAAACTACGCAAGGCGTTAACACATTCATAAAGAGTATTGGTTAATTCCGAAAGATTTAATAATGTCGATTTATGAATAGGGTTTAATTTAATTAATTTATCTAAATAAGCAGTCGCGAGAATCCGTTTGTTGTCATATCTATCTAGTAACGCTGTATAAACCACCTTATAATTCGCCGCCGTTATAGGTACGCCCTTAGCTAGTGTTAATGCGTGGCCGGATAAACACGATAGTAAATAATAGAATTTCTCAGTATCGGTTAACGAAACATTATAGTGAATGAGTGGCGTATAACTATCTCTAAATGTCGGCCAGTTTTCTATATTTCCGTCAAATTTAGGTATTTGTAATTTAGGTAGATTAACGTTCGAGTTAGAATGCGCGTGACCTTGACCCGATTCCGAGTGAGAACTCGTACCCGCGTCGAAAGAATCCGCAACTTCGATGACAAAATAATATAACTCGTCGAATGATAACAACACCTTATTGTCTATTACTAACTTCGGATCGTCTTTTAACTTTAACTGATTTACGTAATCATTGCACTGTATGAAATTATCACGAACTTGTTCTATCTTTTTAAACCTGGCTCGAAAAGAGGATAATTTGGTTTTGTTTTCACTAACAGTTTTAGCTAAATCATAAAGTATTTGCATGTTTTTAAACTCATATTCACGTTTCTTAATGGCGGACATTAATTCACCTTCAACATTAGCCTTCGCCATTTTATTTTTTACGAATGGAATTTACGGGAACAATCGTAATTTGTAAGTAGGTAGGTAGGATATTAGCTATGAAATGAATATTACGGCACAGCGTCACTCACCGAATCGAAACAAATAAAGTAGTAAAATAACTTTATAATCTTGGTTTATAAGCTAAAATATGAATACACCACACTTTTACCGGTTTTAGGTAGGAAATATGTAGGTACATATAATTAAATTACGAGCACAACTTGCTTGAAATAATCTGCTAGTGCAGAAATAGGCACAATTATGAATAAGATACCTAACGTTATGTTAATTTTAAGTGTTTATTTCTATGACCTAGGTCTGAAAAACTGTTAAAAGCACTAAAATCTGAATATTATTTCACGACAAGTTGAATATAACACGTTACTGTTATGAAATGAACGTGAATATAACTTAGAAATTTAATAGTTTATTATAAAAAGAATTTAATCAAGTGAGGAAGTTCCTCACAGGAGGCACCAAAAATTTAACGGGATGGGTGAACTTCCTGGAGCGGCTACTGCATTCTCCGATTAACCCCTAGAACTTCAGCAGAGAAAAAACACACAGCACTAACCTGGACCTGGATCCAAGGGGACAGGCAGGAATCGAAGGATACCGCCTACGGGACACGTGCCGGCCGGCCGACCGACGGTTCTTCTTTTTTGCTGTTTTACTTGTTGTCACTCTCGATACACTGAGTCCTAGACTTCAGCTATGGAAATCTTGTACGGGATTGACGATCGGTCAGTTATTCCGCCAGAAAGTTTTTTTATTTAAGTTGACCGCCCGCGCGCTGTTAAGAAGATTCGGCCATATTTTTTCTTCATACGAGAATCACCGCGAACCGCGAATGACATAGATGGCGCGCAGGGGTGAAGCTGTCTCCCGCGCACCTCGCGATCAGCCAATCACACGGCGTTGTGCGGTCGTGTGATGTAGATTTAAAAATTTAAAGGAAGCGGAAGGAGTGTAAGGATTGCCAGGAATTCATGTCCGTACAATGTCTATGGTGCAGAGCGACCATCTAGTTTGACAGTGTCAATACACATTTCAGTTGAAAACACTACAATTTTGCGAGAACATTTTGCCAAGATATTCTTAGCGAAAAAAATTTATTCATCATGTCGGATACGAGTATAATGAGTATTGCACAAATGATAGACAATGCATTTGGTGACGCTGATGTAAGTTCTTTTTCACTTGAAATTTGATACAACACATTAAAAACGATGAAAGCTTTTCTATTTTTCTATCTATCTATCTATCAGCGTTTTGAAGCTAAGTGTATTATGAAATATAAATTCATATAATATTATCTATTAAAGTTAAGATACCTGTACACAGTTGATAGTATGTCGCAATACAAAGGTGTTCTGATAATTTTATGTTAACTTCCTAATAGGCAAATATAGTAAATTTCAAGCTTATCCAAGCGGTGCTTTATCTACTTGCTAGACAACTTCGCATTTTGGAAAGGAGAGTAAAAGTAGAAATCGAAATTGATAGAAGTCATTCAAAAACTAACTTATCCGTAAGTGAACTGAAAATTCGCGCAACCATCCCCAAGAGAAAAAGAAAAATAGTAAAATCAGGAGGAAGCATTGGGGTTGGAGGAGAAAAGAAAATTGGTAAATAGACGCTTTCAAACTTACTTTTCAATTCTAAAACCTTAGAAAATATTATAATTTATAAATTATTTAGTATACATTCCATTAATTACCTTAATTGTTTACACTGGCACTTTTTGAATTTTGTTCCTTGCATCAATAAAATAAAGGAATTTAGTAACATTAAAACATTTTAGGTAAACTGTCAATAACAACTGATAAATCAAAAGCCTTGGAAAAATCCGCCTCTGAGAAGACATTTGAGAAAACGACATCTAAATCCGACGAAAAATCTACCCCTTACAAAATATCTACTGCTAAGGATTCTACCGATAAATCATCTTCTGAAAAAACTAAGACTACTTCTACTGAAAAATCCACTACTGATAAATCTTCTACTGAGCAGAGTCCCACAGAAAAGTCTTCTACTGAAAAGTCTACTACTGAGAAATCTTCCACCCAAAAATCTTCTACCACTGATAAATCTTATTCGGAAAAGACATCCACTGAAAAGTCTTCCACTGAAAAGACCTCTACTGAAAAATCTTCCTCGGAAAAATCTTCTACTGAAAAATCTACTAGTGCCAAATCTACTACAGACAAATCATCAACAGATAAGACTTCTTCAAAAACTACGAGCTCTAGTAAAAAATCTACTTCAACAAAACAAACGTCAGATAAAACTACAAGTAGCGAAAGTAAAGTAAAGGTAATTTACTACAAGATTGTTTTTACAATCTTTATATTTATTTGACATATTTGCCATAATCGCAGCATAAATATTTATCACGACCTGACGAGCTAATTAGTAACTTTAAAATTTGACATAGTATTCCTCACAGGATATGACCAGGATGTTGGAGCTGATTGAGGAGCAGAGGGAAAGAGAACTTCGTATTATTCATCAGGTTTAACACTAATGCCTAAAAAATGCTGTCGATCTTTTTGTTGTTTTTTTTTTCAGTTTTTGCTCCAGCTACAATATTTATTTTAAGTTTAATTTTAAGTGATAAATATTTAAGGTAAGTGTGACGGTGTTAACTATATGTAAGTATGAAATTATATAAAAATTTATTTTCACAATTATATCTAAACATGTTCAAAATTTACATTTTACACATTTATTCTAGAGAGCTGACTCTCGTGATGTGGGTGAAAGATCTCCAACTCCAATGGCATCCTTAGACTCAGTCGGTAGGATATACTTATAGCAGTATAAAATTTAATGTGATATCAAGACATTTATTCAAAATAATTATGTTTATTTTGCAGAGGAGCAGTTTGAAAAATTATTGGTGTGTTAGTACAATTTTAATATTTT
Source organism: Pyrgus malvae (assembly GCA_911387765.1). NCBI lineage: Eukaryota > Metazoa > Arthropoda > Insecta > Lepidoptera > Hesperiidae > Pyrgus > Pyrgus malvae. The sequence goes on along the minus strand of OU426951.1, from coordinate 17,072,133 downwards.
TTTCGGTATCAGATCTAATACCGCATGAGTCTAATACCACTTTTTACGTCTCACTGCTGGGCATAGGTCTCTCCCATTATTGGGGACGCCTGGAGCTTACTCCACCACGCTGCTTCAATGCGAATTGGCGGAAATGCGAGATGTTTTCAAACCGCCCATAAGGCCTCCGACAAGGTTTAACGACTGTTATCTATCGACAACGACGGACCGATGGCTTAACGTGACCTCCAAAGCACGGAAACGCGTATGAAATTTTTTGCCACCAGCGGTCACCCATCTCACACACGACCGCGACCGTTTAGCTTAGTTGCATAGACCGCTTGCGTTCTACGCAAGATCTACCGCAAGGCCATGCGCGCTTCGCAATCGCATCGCAATCGCTACCGCATAAGTATGTATAATTCATTATTTACTTTCTCTGCACCTATTTTTCTTTCTTAACAGTGGAAAGGATCCCTGCTGATGAAGCCAGATCAACACTAGGTAATATTTTACCATTTAAACAATACAACTTTACTTTTTTCTTTCAATTTGCTAACAATATAAGTCCATAAATTAAACCTGCATTAACATTATAATGATATTGAATTGAATCAGATAAACGTCTTCCCCAACTAAGTATCGTAACTCAAGAACAATTCGAGGTATTAGCGGATGCCGTGCGTGAACTTCAAAATCGCTTCGCACCCATCGGTACCCCAGATTTTCCAGAGAACGTACAGCTTATGCAAGATCTTAGAAGAGGAGCATCTTTAACTGACGCTATGGCTGCTTTGCAACTATCTGCACGTCTCGAAGCAGCTGAAAAAACCTTAAAGCAAATGTTAGAATTGGTTACTGATGTTGCAATAAGGTCGGGTTTGGAAATAGAGCTGGAGGTAACAAATTTTAATATAAACTTAAGGACTCTTAATATTACTGTAGGACTCTTACATTCTATATGTACATATTGTACGAGTGTAACTTACCGTAGCTTTCAAAGCTGTTTACAATTTCATATTAAATTCAAAAAATATAAATTTGCTAAACACAAAAATATTTTGTAGGGTCGAGACGTACAAGGAGCCAAAAGTTTGCACGAAGCTACAGAAATTACAACGCCGCGTCTATTACAAACATCAAAGAAATCTAAACCTTCCAAACATGCAGCTAAATCTACTTCAGTTACTACTGATTCACTTCACGTTTCAATACCTTCTTCAGAACCTTCAAAAATAGATGCTATGCCCACACCTTCATCCATGCCTGGGCAGGAAGAAAAACTTGTAGTACCAATGGACTGGATAACTTATGATGACCTAGAGTAAGAAATAAAAGCCTAACCTATTTCCGTGATTAATGACGCAAACTCTATAGATATTCTAAATATTAAAATTAAAATTAAACAACTTCAGCCCTTTTTGAATCCCCCTACTGGACATTGGGAATCTCAGCATTATTGTGTTGTGGTTAAGATAACACCACGGCGCTGCTCTAAAGCGGGTTGACAGAATTGGAGCTCTAGGACTCTACATCAAATAATTGTTATTTCTCTGGTTTTCTTATTTCAATATAATAAATAAAAAAATAACGTTTCACACTCATAGTCCAACGGTAGGGTAGATATACCCTGTATCGTGGCTACCGTGTACACACACAAAGACAGAAAACAACTAGAACCCAGAAATGATCCTGTATGAGAATTTTTAAAAATAAACTTCTTAAATCACACAGCAAAGCGATACAATCAGTCACAGACGGACTTATGAATACATTGACTGGCTTAACATTACGAAGCAACGCTAACGCAGAAAATGCAATAAAAATAGCAAATCATCTAGGTGAAATACTTTTGAGTATTTTGTAAGATCATTAATGTTTTATCACTTTAGTGTGGTCTTTTTAATGAGATTTTACTGTACAGAGGAGAAGTTGGAGTCATCATTAAATTTAGGTAGTCGAATGAACGACTTAGAATTACTCATTTCTGAGTACGCTGAACAAATCAATACGTTGGATACTAGTTTGTCCTCTCAGGTAAATCATACGAGTTTTAAGTGATTGAAGCTTATTGAGTCTTTTTGTTTAAAATTTTGTTTTCCATAGATGACCAACTACCAAGAACAACTAACACAAATGCAACATGATCTAGAAGCAGGTTTGGAAGCCATGGCAGAGGCTTTAGCAAACACAGGCGGTGATACTGCCGGTATTATAATTGTTATTCTCTGTCAAAATTATTAGATTTTTATATTTCATCTAACATTGTTACTATTTGCAGCGGTTACTGAATTGAATACTCATTTTACTAACCTCCAAACTGATATCGACAATGCTAATGCACGACAAAAGGAACTGAAAGAAAGTCAATATGAGCTATCGCTAGAACTTCAGGTATTTTTTATTATAGGTATTCCAAGAAATTTTTTTTTCTTCACAGCTTCATCCAAATAATAATTATTACCTGTGCTTTATTTCTATTAAGGAGTTATGGCACCAAATTGAGTTGCTTAGAGAATCAAAAGCCGATCGTGATGAAGTTGCAGATGCACTTCGCGACAAAGCTGGTCTGGGAGCTTTAAACGGCTTAGTAACACTCCAACAATTTCACGCAGTGCGAGGGGATTTTGAAAAACGTATAGGTGCTGCTTACGATAAGTTTAATAACCAAGAAATAACTTGGCAGGTAAACATAAAAAAGCAATTGTGCTCACTACTATTTATTGTATAAATTCATATATTGTTATACATAAGATAAATGTTTTTATTTATAGAAAGCTATTGACGATCTCTTGAGGGAACTTAACGATAAAGCTGACTGGACTCAGCTAGTGGCATTACGGGACGACGTGAACAAGAACTTGGAAATGTTACGCAACAGAACTCAAGCAATGTTAGATATTGTCGGGGAACCACGTTCAGCAGCAATAACAAGAAAATTATTCCGTGATGCCGCCTGTCTATCTTGTTCTTCACCTGCTCATATGAATTTGGAAGAATCAAACATGATACCCCAATTACCACCCTTCCCAAAACCTTCACCTCGACCACCGACTATTGGTGCCGAAGATTCTTCAAAACCGGCTGAAGATGGCGATCATAAGATTTGTTATCCTGGCCTGCCAATACCACATCCAATTGATCCGAGGTAGGTCAAGGAAGTCATTATTATTTTACAGAAAAAAATATGTTGTTATCATACATACTGGGTGTTGTTTTTCAGATCACGTGTTTGTCAAAGATATTGTGGGGGATCTCATACTTTAGTATCAGACAAAAAAAGTCGTATGCCCGTTGGGATAACAGTCAGCCCAGCATTACGGCGTGTTACTACAGGAATTGGATCCGATGGAAAAGTACGATCTTATTTCTGTTTATGAACATAGAGCATAACTCTGTCATGCCCGTTATAAAATTAGAAAAATACAAGCGGGTTTGTTAGAGGTGACAGACGTGCGAGTAAGCAGCACGCTTACTTGTGGCACAGTACAAAGAAGAAGCAGTACAGTAACTTCATTATTTTGTTGTTCTTATTTGTACTATACCACAAGTCCGCGTGCTTATTCCCACGTCTATTACCCCTTTTAGAATAATTATGACATTGTGTATGTGTACTTGTATGTATTCTAATATATTGTATTTCTTAAAATTTGTATATTTAAGTATAATATTATAGTAAAAATGATTATAAATAGTTAATACTTAGCATTTCTAATTATACATATTATAATGTATTAGAAATGCAGCATCCTAAAAGTAGTATGTGGACAAGTTTTACATTACTTTCAGACGTACATGATACAAGAGATTGGAGACAGAAGAAAGCCTTGCTTACCATGCAACGAGAAACATACTTACACGCCTGAACCCTCTGAAGCAGAACCAGGTTTTTACTAAGAACTTTTCAAATTAGTAGCCCACATTAAAGTTTTAATAAATGAAAAAATAATATTTCCATTATTATTTTTTCATTTTTTATATATGTTGCAGTCGGATTGTATATTCCGCCGTATTACTGTCCGGCTAGCTATTTCCTAAAACAGGGCCGTATGTATGTAATGCGGCGCACTCTCGTTCAGCCGAATTGCAATTCAGCTAAATTTGCGAACGTTGTATTGTATTGTATTGTATGAGCTCATCGCGTTCGTCAAAGCGGCGTAATATCGTGCCGCCCAATTGTCTATATGTTACAGCCAAATTAATAAATCCGGATATTATATATTATCTAGCCATTATTTATAATATCTACTCAGTTTAGATAAAGTGATAATAATAATTGATAATTAATTAATCACATTAACTAGCTATTTTATATAATATCTTCCAAGGCTTGGATAATGTAATAAAACAAGTGGCTCTGTGACATCTGCGGAATGTCCCTGAAACACATTTTCACTATAATTATTTATATTCGAAAAATACCCAAACCGAATCAGAGCACCCCACTATCCACGTGGTCTTGTCTGTACTACCCCTAGAGTGTATATAAAAAGCCGGAGGCGCTGCGGGAAGACCACTCCCTCCGCCCCAGCGGCTAGTACAGACAAGACCACGTGGATAGTGGGGTGCTCTGATTCGGTTTGGGTATTTTTCGAATATAAATAATTATAGTGAAAATGTGTTTCAGGGACATTGCTTAGCTCAATGACACCTGTGGTTAAAAGTAGGATGGGTGGCCATTCAGCAACATCTACTGCGGTCATAAGCAGGATGGGTGTCAATAAAGCTCAGCAATGTCGAGTGCGGTCATAATCATAAGTAGGGTGGGTGGCTACGAGGCTTCATTATAATGAGGCTAAACGTGAGCCGCCATATTGTAGAGCGTATCGCAATAACAATCCGGCTAATCGTGGACCCGCCACAATACAGAACGGCCCTGTTTTAAGAACCGGCTAGCTGTAATGTTATACGGCGGATTATACGATCCGACTGCGACATATACATACCTGTTAAAATATCATTATTTCGACCTTTTGATAAGCACCTACACAAATTTGAAATCACCTAGGTAGTCAAAAAAATCATTAGATTTTTTTAATATCTTAAAAATAAACATACAACTGACACGTGCGCATATTGGCAATATTGGCATGCACCTACGATGCCCACAGTGGTCCATACACCCGTTCGCACACAGGCACGCGCATATGTATGAACGTTTCGCTGCAAATTGGCTTTACCTATCTCAACCAAAGTTATTTACCTCGATGAAAATATTTTTTTCATTTAGTTCCAGCACAAAATGATTTCGATTCGGACATGACGCCACTGGACTTTCTGCCGCCACATTCAAACGGTGAAATAAAAAGTGATAATTCCGTGACTGCTACACCGCCAATCGAAGATTTTTAACTTGTACCTTATTTTTTCCAAATCGTTATATTTAATTAGGTATTATTTTATGGTCTATTGATGTTCAATTTCTTGTTAAAAATTATTTCTAGGTAATATTTTTAAAATAGACAAACTTTTAAATAATACCTACGAGTATGTACCTATGTTATTGTAATATTCTTATCTTAAAACAGAATTTATGTAAAATAAATTTCAGTATTTTTTATTTATTTATTTATTTATCCTTTATTGTTACAACGAAATCTAAGTTGTACAAAGGGCGGACTTAATGCCTAGAGGCATTCTCTACCAGTCAACCCTGGCTGATGGTGAGAATTTTCAGTAGGTGGCAACAATAAATTTACGTAACAGTAATTTTACCGCGAACTGTATCAAAGTGTGCTTATTAAACATTTAAATTATTCTACAATAATTATACATAGTAAACTATATACATAATAAACTCATTAAATATATTACAAAGTACTAAAATGCAACATCTTAGATATAATTATAAATATAATAAAATAATATATATATAAATATATATATACATACATACATACATATACAAATATAATACATAAAGATACACTTATTATGTTGAAAGTTGATAGACAGAAACTAAATTAGTTGATAACTGACTTCAAATAAAATTCTCGGACCAATCTTTTGAAGACATTTTTAGAAGGCGCTTTTTTAATTTCAACTGGTAGGGCGTTCCAGAGTGATATTGCCTGACATGTAAAAGAATTTTGATAGAAACAGGATTTGATAGATGGAATATCCATGTTTAAGTTTTCAGAAGAACGAAGTACTCTATTAAGAGAAGTGCAACGAAAATGAAAATTGTGCTTTAGGTAAGTTGGAGAGGATGGATCATTCAATATAGAGTACAAAAGGGATAATATCCTAGAATGACGCCTTTGTCGAATGGGTAGCCATTTAAGCTGGTGTCTGAAATAGGATATATGGTCAAACTTACGTAAGCCGAAAATGTACCGGATGCAATTGTTAAGAAGGCGTTCTAGTTTGTTAAGAAGTTCTTCTGTTAGATCAGGGTAACACACATCTGCATAATCAATTATGGGCAGCACAAGCGTCTGGATAAGCATTAGCTTCGTGTTCAATGGAAGAAAATGTTTTAGACGACCAAGAGACCGGAGCGCTGCAACAACTTTACGGCTAACTTCGGCAATGTGTGTTCTCCAGCTCAAGGTATTGTCAATGTACAATCCAAGGTTTCTAACTGATTCACTCAGAGGTATCACACTGTTATTGTACGAAATGGGAGGTAGGTTATTATAGTTAACTCTAGCCAGTAGTCTAGAGCTTCCCATTAGTATAGCTTGACACTTAGAGGCATTGACAGATACTCCATATTGGTGGGACCAGTTTTCAATAGAATTAAGACAGGCGTTGATGTTATTAAATGCAACATGGAGACTATCAATGTCGGCTTGCACATAAAGCTGAAGATCGTCGGCATACAGATGATACGAACAGTTTATGACAGAAGTGAGGGAATTAATAAATATTGAAAATAAAATAGGAGAAAGAATTCCGCCTTGCGGCACGCCTGTTTCCAGATCAGCCCATACCGAGGACTTTTGTCCGACCCGGACTGTCTGCTGACGCCCGCGAAGATAAGACGAGAACCAGGCCAAGGCTGTGGAACTAAATTTTAAATGCGAAAGGATAGCAAGAAGGATGTCGTGGTCAACTGTGTTAAAAGCATTTGAAAAGTCAACAAGCACCACTAGTGTCAATTGTCTTTTGTCCATGCCTTTTCTGACATCGTCTGTCACTTTTATCAGGGCAGTAGTAGTGCTGTGACCAGAGCGAAACCCCGACTGATAATCACACAGTAGGTTATGTTTTGATAGAAATGAGGATAATTGCTTATGTACACAGGCCTCTAGAATTTTGGATAGGAATGGAAGTATAGAGATTGGGCGGAAATGTTGCGGCAAGGTTGGGTTTTGAATTTTGGGAAGTGGCTGAACAAAAGCTTTTTTCCAAGATGAAGGATATTGTCCTGTACTTAGTGAAAAATTAATGATGTGTGAGATTACAGGAAGTAGATAATCTAAGATTAAATAAACCATATCTCTGCTCACTTCATCACAACCCACAGCCTTAGATCTGATTGATAAAATCGTCTTTTTAATCTCATCCTGTGTTACAAGAGAGAATTGAAAGCTAGAAGAAGTAGGAGCTTGCATTGAAGCAATTAAATTGAGAGTTTGAGAGCGAATTATGGGGGCAAGAGAAGTAGATGATGCAAAATGACGATTAATGTCATCTAAAGATAGATGAGAGAAGTATCCTATGTACTTTGTGTTTTTTTAACAACTGTCCATTTATTAAAATTATTTGAACTTTCATTCATTATACTTTACCGTAGAACATTACCTATCTACGTCAAGACAGTACATTATGCAATTTTTATCTTTTTATGTAGGTATAATAGAACAGTAGAGCAGCGATGGCCGAGTGGTAAAAAGCCGCGGTCTTCGACGCGACCGATCCCGGGTTCAAATCCTCGGCGCGCACCTCTGACAAAGAAATTTGTAATGTGCGCATTTATCGTTGCTCCACAGTGATGGAAAATATCGTGATATTTAATTGATTACGATGTTCTCCATCGCCGTGCATGCCTGAGAGAAATTTATAATTTCTCGAAAGCATGACGTCCACCAATCCGCACTTGGCCAGCGTGGTGGACTATGGCCTAAATCCCTCTCACTTGTTAGAGGAGACTTGTGCCCAGCAGTGGGACATAAAAAAAAAGGTTGAAAAAAAAAATAGAACAGTTTGTAACTAAAAAGTGTATGCTCTGTCTGTGAGATAGATAGCTTAGAGCATCAAAGGTACTGGTACTGGACTCACGGGTGTCAATACCTGTAATGCTCTAAGTAAGATAGTGAATATTTTTCTACTGAGATCTGCTGCTGCTGTAGGCGGCAAAACAAACTTGTCCGCTATGAATTGTAAATAAAATTAATCACTAGAAAATCATTAGATGTTACAAACCTATAAATGACCTAAAGTCGAACTGTACAGTTATATTGTATCGTATATAGGCAAAACTGAAAACTGTACAATTTATCTGGCAAAATAAAGAGTGCCAGTTCTAACTGGGTCCGGGCCCGTGCTCCACCTATGTCCTCCACTGTGAAGCACGGGATACGTACCGTACGGGTACGGGTGTACCGTATATTGTAATATACGGGTGTATACCATTATTGAGCAGCGATGGCCGAATGGTAAAAAACCGCGGTCTTCGACGCGACCGATCACAGGTTCAAATCCTCAGCGCGCACCTATGACAAATAATTATTTTATGTGCGCATTTATCGCTGCTCCACGGAGATGGAAAATATCGTAATATTTAATTGATTATGATGTTCTCTATCGCCGTGCATGCCTGAGAGAAATTCATAATTTCTCGAAAGCATGCAGCGTTCTGGACTATGGCCCAAATCCCCTCACTTGTGAACAGGAGACCTGTGCCCAGCAGTGGGACATAAAATAGGTTGAAATAAAAAATAAATATCATATACTAGCGTATATTATTTTAAGTGTAATAATAATGTTATAAATCCATGAGGAGAACATAGATGGAGTGCTACAGGTGCTTAAAGGTGATAAAGGGCCCGGACCCTTTTAACTTCACAATTTAAAACTGAAGTCTGTAGCTTTAGATTTGACACCGAGAGCATAGAGCACCGAGTGGTAATGAAGTCCCTATGCAGAACTACTACTATTGCGTTTTTTTTTTTTTTTTTTGACAAGAAGATATTACAAACATCCTTCAGACACTACCAGGTAAAACAGCCTTTGCTTTATTAGGACACCTAGTTAATTACTGACAAAAAATTCATTTGAATTATATAATTTTACATCGCCCGATTACAATCAAACCGTAGAGCGTCATAATTGACGGGTATGACACCAGTCACAGGAGTGGCCTTTACGGGCAGACCCCTCGTCGCAACGTCCATGCACAATGTGCCTTCTATTTATACAACTAGTGTGTCAGTGTGTGTCGGTGTCGGTGTTGACGGTGCATAGCATGTACATTATTCTTAGTCTAAGGTGCATAGAAAATAACGATGTTAATTGAAATTAACATATTTAGAAATGTATGCGTCTACTCTGTAGCGATGAACGAATATTTGTGAATGTGTGATAAAATTGAAATGTGTGCGTTCTATCCCCGCACCAGATTTGGCACAAAAATTATGTATCGAAGCGAGGCGCTATGCCGATGCCGTCTCTCCTGAAGGTTGTTGCTCTAACAATCAAACAAGTCAAAAACAAAAAATTCAAATTAATTTATACTGGCGATATACCATAATAATATTGATATGCCATTAGAGAAAAGGTAATTTTGTCAGAGTGACAGATGAATCTAATGAGATTCAGATTCAGGGAGTTTTGGCGGCAAGTCTGAAGGGACAAGTTGTGCTCTTGTTTTATTTTTATTTCCTTGGTGTATTTTTGAGTTATATCGGATAAAGTTGATAGCATTTTGTTCGATAGGTTAATGACAGTGCACGAGTGTTGTGAAATAAAATAATAGTGCGAAAACATGTTTTTTCGTTCTGGTAAAGTAGCCATCAACTTTACTTGAACATTTGACTGACTAGACTGACTGATACCTGACGACTTACTGCTTTTTTCTATGATTACTAAGTGATGCAAAGATTATACTTGATGCTCGCAATATGCACAGAGCTTGCGATGCCAATAAAAAAAAAGAGATTCAAACGTCAACTGTCAAACCAGATAGGAAAAAATTCTATTTGAATCGATACACCGTATCGATACAAATCGGAACATGACAGATCGATTCAACGATATATCGAACGTCTTGTATCGATACATACAATACGACATTTTAAAAAAATCCGTAGTTAATAATTAATCAAAAGTATTCTAAAAAAACAGATTTAAAAGTAATTAAGTGAATTAATTGTGTATTGTAATGAAAATTATTCATTACTTACTACTGCCATTCTACAGGACCTAAGCTGCAAAAAAAATATTTCCTTATAATGCAGTTGGGGGAAGAACGACCCAACAACAAGCACTACACTGTGTTGATGCCCGTTATTATCTAATAATAATGAAAAAATAGTAATTTTGAAAAAAATATTAAAGAAAAATAATATGAAATATTTATAGAATTTTCCAACATTTGATGCTACAGATGGCATTATTAAATATATATTTCTGTACAATTACATTATGTTATTCGACCAGGGATAGGATACGTATCGCTGCCTCTGCGTCTCATATGTCGGTGTATCGATTCAAAATATCGATATATCGCATGGCATTGTATCGATATGCGATAATATCGATGCGTATCGCCGATCGCCGACCGCGTAGATAGAGAAACTCTCTATCTACGGCCGACCGACTATCGCGGCGCCAATACCCAGTAGGACTGTTGACATAAGAATAAATAATGTTGATATTATTTTTTTAAATATCGGATTTTCGATATATCGATACTTTTAAATATATCAATATCGGAGTTCGATATATCAAAAAAAATATATCGATATTTCGATATATTGGCTTCATTTTAAAAAAAATCGTAAACCAGCTCAAAAATGATTACACAATTTATAGTCCAGTATATGTATTCAACAAATTAAATTAGAGTAGAACATTTTAAAAATTATACCTGGAATTTTTCTAAAATAGTTGTTATTCTAATTTTAAATTATTAATAAAAAAAAACAAAAATTATTGAATGTCGGCTAACTTAATTTTCATAAACATAATACGGTAGATTAGGTTTACGATGATTTTGTAGATTAAATAAATTATGAAAAAAAATTAAAAATAAAAATTTATTAAAAAAATATCGACCATCGATATCGACATTTCAATATCGAACTATCGATATATCGACCAGAAAAAATTAAATATTAGTAAAAATATCGATATTTTGAAATAATAATATCGATATTTCAATATATCGATATTTTATCAACAGTCCTACACTGTTCCATATTATAAATATTAAATCTCGTGTATTTATGTCTTTTAAGTATTTTGGTTTGGATGGAACTTTTGTATCAATTCATTTTCATCCAGTTGCTATAAGTAATTTTCTTTTATTGTAATTTTACAAGATTAAAAAACTGTGGTAACATATATTTGTTTGTTTTAAAAGATTTATTTTTCAGGTTAAGTAAGCAAGACTCGATACAAATAGAAATGCATAAGATACTAGAGTTTCAAGCTGTGGTGCTGGCAGCAGGGCGAGGTTCTCGGCTGCCAGATGTTGGCGGAAACGTCTCGAAATGTCTTTTGCCTGTAGGACCCTATCCTGTTCTATGGTATCCATTAAATATGCTTGAAAAACTGGGATTTCAAGGTAATTCCGTAGTACTAAATTAATGTATTTACTTCGGCCCGTTACTAATTATTTAATAGACACAGCTGTTCGTTTTTTATACTACAATCATCATTCTTATTATTTATTTTGACTTTAGTAACATAGCTAGTAACTGTCTGGTACCTCTGTAAAGTAACTATAATTTGTGTCATAGTAACACTAACCCGTTCACATCCCATGTGAGACATTTAGAGAAACATCTGATATGTGCATGCACCATATTTGTACCACATCACTATACAATTGAGAGTCGTTTTTACAGTTAACATGTTTGATTTGTTTTATTTTTCTTTACATACATATGAACACTGAAATATAAAAAAAATGGTGCAACAACCAGGAAATATTCTCATAGGGTTGCCTAGTATTAAATGGTTAAAGTTACTAAAATAAATGAAGGATTTCTGTAGTGTTAGAATGAAAATAAAACAAAGATATTTTGTAATTAAATGTTTAAATGGGAAAGGTAAAAAATTAAGCAAGAACGGACAAAAAAACCAAAAATTATAAGTTTTGAACTCTTTTGACGAGCATTATAGCAATCAAGGCAGAGAGCTGTTATATTATACATTCTGTTAATTCGGTATCCGTCTTCTTAGCTTTACTTCAGCCTCAGATGTAGAACTGCCTCCTTTGATCATGGCTTTATAACAACCAATGCATCATTTTCTCATTATTATTATATCAAATTATATATACATAATATGTGAGTGCACCACATATGGGTCATTAAAAATTATTTGAAAAATCAGAGGTTTTTATTTAAACTCATTTACATGTGAGGGATTATCCTTATACATATATTGCAGCTCAATTGTTAACATATTAAGATATCCAATAAAATCATCTCCCTTCTTTTCAAAGTAATTTAATTTTGTATATTTTCCATATCTGTTTACAGAGACTATGGTTATTGTTGTCGATGAAGACAAATCAAGTATTCTAAATTCTTTAGAAAAATGTCCTCTAAAAATAAAATATGAATTAATAGTCATACCAGCTGAAGAAGATTGGGGTACAGCAAATTCACTGAGACACATCAGTAATAGAGTGACTACAGATTTAATTGTTATATCAGGAGACTTGATAACAAACATCAACCTGAATGAAGTGCTCAACCTCTATCGCAAACATGATGCAACACTTGCTTCGTTGTTCTTTGACAATGGTCCAGAAGAATGGATTGAACTTCCAGGTCTTAAAAGTAAATCAAAACCAGACAGGGATCTAGTTTGTATTGACAAGGAAACTCAAAGACTAGTTTTCTTGGCCAGTGCTAGTGACTTCGAAGAAAATGTTACTCTGCCTAGAATTCTCATGAAAAAATATAATTCCCTCAGTATGCATAGCAGACTACTTGATGCTCATGTGTATGTCATGAAACACTGGGTAATCAATTATTTAGTTGAAGTAGATAAATTTACATCGGTTAAAGGAGAACTTGTACCACACATAGTGAAGAAACAACTTTCTAAACCTAAAAATTTAGCAGAGAAAAAAGGAACATCAGAGAAGAATGTTCAAGTTACTAAGGACATTTTTGATTATGCTGTAGAACAAGGTTATGAAAGCAAAATCAGGGAAATGTCTGCTTATAATGACCACAAGCTTGGCAGTAAGGGCTTGTATTACAATGATCGGCTGAGATGTTATGCACATATACCAGAAAAAACTATATTTGGTATTAGAGTTAATACTTTATCTTCATTTTGTCTAGCTAACAACAAGGTAAAGATTTTTTTTCTTTCTTTGGTATTATTAATAATGATAGGTAAGAATGGGGTAATTGTACTTGCCTTAATGCTAGAACGTCTAAAAATTATTTTATTTTGACAGGATTTTCCTGTAGGTACCACCATTTGCACCAATCACTTCAAAATAGATGTTTGATTTAGGGTTGTAGTGATTAATTAAAACTACGCGAAAAGCTATACTTACACTATAAATTCCATAATTTTTATTTAATTATTTTTCCTTATATTCCTGCTAATAGACATAATTTATATAAACCTTACTATCTGACTGCCTGCAACTTGATTCACTTTTCCTTAACAATACTCAAATTTTTCCAAATATCATCCTAGGTGAAAAATAATTTACATCTTATTCTAGACATACTGAATATTTCCACAACATTTCAAAAGTATTGGTCAAGCCATTTCAGAATAGTTTAGTTACAAATACTGTTGACACAAGGATTATATTATGTATAAAACTTCAATTTGTTTTGAATTTCAGATAACACAAAAATGGGAAGAATTCACTGGTTCACTATTCACCAATTTATTCCACCCTAACAGTGATGTTAAAACTAATCAGATATCTGATACATCTGTTGGTGACAAGTCTATAATTCATGAGAAAACATCAATAAAATCTTCTATCATTGGATCCAATTGCACAGTTGAAAACAAAGTTAGATTAACCAATTGTATACTTATGAATAATGTCAACATTAGGGAAGGGTAAGTAAATATGATATTAATTACCTAGATTACAAATAAGTAGAGCATATTATACGCAGCTTAGACGAATGGATGTTGTTGGGTGTACACAGCTCAAGCTGGAAAAGTGACAAACATTTCATGCGTACTTCCGTGCTTCAGTTGGCTGTTAAGCTGCTGGTCCTGGTAGTCATAATTTTATACATAATTAATTTTAATACATAACAGTAATTGTTAAACCTTGTCGGACTTTAAGGGCAGTTTGAAAACATCACCTTGGAGCAGCGTGGTGGACGTTCCAGGTGTCTCAAAAATGGGTATTATAGTGTTATGAACCATGATCACCCATTGTGACTTGTAGCAGTTAAATAGATATGGCAATATAAATAGATATAATCACATAATATCAAATATCTTAATAATCCCAAAAGAAAATGTAGGCTAAGGTAGCTTCAATACCTTTATTTATTCAAGACAAAAACAACTGTTTCCCTTTGAATACTTGTTTGAGCTCAATAAGGAAAAGAATATAAAAAAATTTCAGGTAGTCAATATTATCTGAATTATTTATATTGCAATATGACATGATGTCATACCATGCCAGACGCCAGATGGCCAATCGAAAGTCCGGGATTCGATTCCTGGTGATGCAGAGATTGAAATTAATGCTCTTTAGTTTCTGTTCTGTGTATGGGTGTTTGTGTTTGTCTTTATAATGTGTACAATGTACATACATGGTACCCACAATACAGGTATTATCTACCCTACTGTGGGGTAGCATGGAACATTATTTATTTATTTATTTACAAAATTGCAATTAGGTTATAAATGACCATAAATAATATTTATTTTCAGGTGTACTCTCCAGAACTGCATTGTTTACACAGGGGCAACGATAGAAACTTCTTGCTCAATACAATACTCACTTATAGGCCCTCACCATGTAGTGCCAGCTTCTACAAAAGGCAATCATCAGCTATATGCTGAAACAACTGATAATATGATTACACTGGGATAAAATTGTGTAATACAATATATGTTTAATTTATTATAAATATTTTTATTAATTAAATATAAAATAACTTTATTTACCTACTTAATACTTTTTATTTTTTATATAATAAAAGTTTTGTATGATATAATAATATGTACAAATCAAAAGTAATGGCAATGTACTTTTTTATAATTATGTTAAATTCAAAGGCTGCACAGTTGTTACAATCAATGGGCTTAGTACATGACTTATTGTAGCTGCAAATATTTATATTTCTTCCGTAAATAGTTGGGGCAATAATTTGTCCTGAGCGGGATCACGGGAGTCATAACCGAAATGGTAATAAGATTCATGATTGTTTTAAATGTTCACGCTATGAACGATTATGCTCCAATAGCAGATTTTGGCTAGAGTAGTCGGGTGTGATAAGGGTGACTGCTAGTGGCAAAGAATTCCTTG
The DNA here is from genome assembly GCA_911387765.1 of Pyrgus malvae. Classification (NCBI taxonomy): domain Eukaryota; kingdom Metazoa; phylum Arthropoda; class Insecta; order Lepidoptera; family Hesperiidae; genus Pyrgus; species Pyrgus malvae. The sequence goes on along the minus strand of OU426951.1, from coordinate 17,056,502 downwards.
CCTGTTCCGTGCCACGGAGGGCACGTTAAGTCGTCGGTCCCGGCTATTGTAGATATATATAATTATTTGGTTCGGTGGAGACCCAAACGCCAGTGCCACAAGTAAATGATCTATTGTAGCCTAGCCCCTCGTTTATATCTGATTCAGTAGATAACAGTCGTTAAACCTTGTCGTCCTTCGAGCAAACGACCGCGACGGCTCGTGAAGAAGGACCTCGTTTATGTCCGAAACTCGCTGGCCTAGTTCCGAAAAATTCTCTCTCATTCTCGTGAGTTAAGTCATATGTAAATAATCTTGTCTGAGGCCTTATGGGCGGTTTGAAAACATCCGACAGCGTGTTGGCCGCTAACCCGCATCTCCACCCAGCCGCATTGGAGCAGCGTGGTGGAGTAAGCCTCCCCAATAATTTCGAGAGACAATCGTTCCTAGCAGTGGGAAGCAAAATAGCAGCCAGCACATTTTAAAACAAAATGCAACATCAGACCAGATTATAAGTAAGGATGAATAACAACTCAGAATGTTTACTGTAGAGTAAAACCACACACATCGTCATCGTTCCCGTGGCGGTATCACAGACGCGCGCCGGTAATTCCCTTGCGCTCTATTTAATTGCCGAAAAGCTGAGAACATTATACATAGCTCATTATAATTCCGAGCTAACTCTCATAGACTTGTTTCACAATAATTCACACATCAATAACAATTTATTTCACACAAGCTTGTATTTTCATCACCACATATTCTTACAACTGTGTTACACAAATAGGTATAGGCAAAAAGATGTCAGTGCAATAGCACTTACTGCGTATGCAACATTACCGCATTCTCACAATCGCTCTCATTAGGTATTTGGAACTATAGGTCAATAATTGAATATTCATGGAATCCATCACTATTTTATACTGGAACAGAGGAACCGAATTTATAATCTTGTGAGGGCTTATAGTACAGAGGTCATCATTGGCAACATTTTTGTATATGAACACACATATGCAAAAATGAACCATTATTGATAAAAAGTATTTTTTGAGAAAATATAAGTGGTAACATAAAAACTAAAGAAACAGAAAAATTCAAAAGTTACTGACCCGTGTGGCGCACTGGTTACCATGCCGGACTGCCAATCGAAGGGTCCTGGGTTCGATTCCCGGCGAAACAGAAAGTTTAAATTTCTGTCCTCGGTCTTAGTGTTTGTGTTTCTGTCTGTGTGTGTCTATGACACCCCCCCCCCCATTAAACAGGGTAGATATAATATCTACCCTAATGGGGCTATGAGTGTGAAGCGTTAAAATGTCCCAGAAGTCGATGTCGTCATTGCCTTCTCCGTACTCAGTGGACTCATGAGCCATACGAAGCGAAATGACATCATATGGGAAGTCGGTGTCTATCACGCACGGGCTTAATTAGGTTTTAATGAGGGAGACATTCTCTGTGCGTTTACTTGGTATATGGAATAGTAACAGTAGAAGCCGCGATGCAACTTTCAATGAATTAGAATGCACAAGTTGTTCTATTGACCTATTACATACACTGCCAATTTCCGCGCGATGAACACTAGGAAGCCGAGCTAAAGCCTTACGATGTCCGTGCGGACAATAGCTCTGAATAATGTTTATTGTGCATAAATAAGTAGTAGTTTTATTGTAACGAGACTTTATTGAATCGATGTCTTTGACAGTTTAATAAACCAGGGACATGATATCCATGAATGGCATTTCGAAATTGTTTGGGGTAGCAAAGATGATCCACTTATCTATGCAAACTTGCCTGCCTGCCTTTATATAACCACCACCACACATAACTACCACCCATCTATCACAACCTCTAAATTAGTCCAGTAAGTTTTATGTATCTTCTTTTTTTCCTACAATACTAGAATTCTTGTACCATGCTTACATGGAATCTGCATTATCTTTTGAATCACTTTTTCTATCACTTGAATGGCTTCTGAATTTTCTTTTCACCTGTGGTGAAGGTTTAAACATTAGGTATATGTATCCACCAACCCGCATTGGAGCAGCGTGGTCGAGTAAGCTACATGCCTTCCCAATAAGGGGAGAGACCCGTGCCCAGCAGTGGGACGCAGAAAGGGTTGCAGCCATAAGTCTTTATAATAAGGGCCTGTATCCTGACTTCAAATTTATTGGTATGGCCTCAATAGCTATCAAATTTCCATAATATAGAGATACTTAGTTTATTTTAGTTTATAAGTCTCTAGATAAGTAATTAAATAACGTGCTAAACGTTGTTGATGTCTATAATGGGAGAGAAGGTACTTACGATAACTTGTTTTATCCTGAAGTTACATAAGATACATAGATTAAATTTTCAATTACATTGATTAACTAAGGCGCTGCGCAATCGTACATACATTTTTTGTTACCGACACGACACCTTTACAGGACAACGTAGTCCGTAGTAGCAATCGTCAGTTGCTACTACTGGTCACTGGCAACCATAGTTGCTGTATCATGTTGCTTGTGTGACTTGTGTCCTCAATTCACGACTTTTGATTTCTAGTTACCGGCAAGGAACACTTTTGGATCGTCATCGGTATATGTAGTGTTAAGTCAAAGAAACGACCAAAAATGTGTACGTATGCGCAGGGAATTGAATGATTTCATACCAGTTCTAAGAAATCAAATATTCATTGGTAGTTTGTGTCCGACACAAGACACAATAGTTCCACAGCGCCTAAGTTTCATGCAACTAAGGAAACCGTTAATTTGGATAACTACTCTGCGTGAAAAAAGATAAATAAATTGTAGGTAGGTACCCCTTACCACTCGTTACTAAAACTATTCTAACACAAGGTACCTAGATACCAGACACTGCACAATATACATACATACTTTTCAAGACTTCATATAGTAGGTATGTACCTCTATGAGTGTGAATCGTGATTTAATCAGGGTCTGCACCTCAGATGCTTACCTTACTCTATGTCACGGTCTATGTCCCGATTTATTTATTTATCTAAGTTTTTTGCGTTTTTTTTTGTGTCTTGGCTAAAATAAAATGAAGTAGTAAGTACCTACCTATATTATTTTCCTTTTTTCGAAAACAAATATTCGCTAATTGAAAGTCACTTTCACGGTCAGCTACTTTCACGGTCATCTAGAAAAAAACCTCCCAACAGCACCAAAATACTCGTAGCACACCAAGGTGGTAGCCCTATTCAAATCCATCTCTGACCAAGAAATGTGCTAGGTTCTTCACATCTATAATGCAGTAAACTTCATGTTAGGAATGAACGTCGGTAGTTGAATAAAAAATATGACGAAGTAGGAGAAAACGCCTATAAAAGCGAGGCCTCCTCTAAGGGAGGATTATTAGTGCTTTAATCTTGATAACTGCTGTAACTCTGCCCGATTGCGTACTGAAATTCTGTGTCTGTGCTTACTTATTATTTAATTGCTGTTGTATAAGGAAATGTTAATTAGAAACCTTAAATCGTTACCTGTAAATTGTATCAAAGGCTTTGTGAATTAAATGGTGATCTAAATATTCTGCTTCTGGTTTTCATTTTTAAAATCAGAAGTGGGATCTCCTCGCGTCCCACATTTAACGTTGCATCCTGAACAAATGCAGAAATCAGTACGCACGTTTTTTTTTTTACATTCTTCGTGTATCGATTAAACAATCTGTACCAGTTCAGTGATAAGTAATTGATTTGAGTGAGACTTATAAACGTTGGGTAAGGTCAGAAACCGTAAGTAAAAAAAAAATCTTTTAAGAAAATATTTATTTGCTCGAATGTGGTATAGTTTTGTTTCATATTAAATTAGTTATGTATTTCAATTAATTTTCATCACAAGGACATTTGCTTATTTTAGTTGTCATAGATTTTATTATTAATTATGCAAATATATGTAATTTTTCGTATAATTTTATAATTTATGTCGATAAGTATCAAATTTCTGTTCACCCATAAATTAGTAATTGTAATGATTAATTTGTTTTAAAATTTTACCACAGTGAAGCTTTAAATATTTGTCGTTAATTTATTGTTAATTTTGACGCACATGTGGTAGCAATTTTTTGACCTTATAGCTGACTAGGTTATTGGCAGGCACCAATAGTCTTATCAGGAAAAGAAATTTACAATATTCATCTTTCCTTGTAAATAAAAAGTTGTGTCTTTACAAATAAACGGGCTTCATATATTATGTACAGACAGGGCACACTTAATATTTTCAACCTTTTAAAGAGAGGCTCGCAGCGTGTTAATGGAGTGGTATTAGCTATAGCGCGAATACATCTCTTTTGTGCTATAAACGCTTTATTGAAATCTGTAGTTTCCTCAGAGTAGTATTCTGTATCTAAGATTCGACGAGACGTATCCATGATAAAATTTTAATGCTACATTTGTTACTTATTAGTTTTGCGAATCCAAGTGAAAAAGCAATTTTTTTTTTTTGTTACTTTAAAAATACTCTGCTTATCCTTTGCTTTTGAGATAAGTTTATGTATGAAGAAAATGAGTACCTAGTTCTTACAGTCGGTTACTTTTTCAAAAGAATTTATTTATACCCAACAAGTACAGTACCGTCACTGGGGAGTAAGTAATGGCAACATTTTTGTTAAATATTTCCGAATCGAGAGTGCACGCAATTATTTCCGTGAAACAGTGTTTTTGAATATTTGTAGTCATTTCAAAGCAAGAAGTCAATTTATAAACTTGGTATCTGATATTTTTCTGAATACCTACAAATGCAAGACATTAAACAAAGACGTTTAATCTTTATTTTAAAAATTGAATTGGTTGGTCTGTACCAAAAGTAAATTTTGGCAAACTTGCATAACCGAATACAATCTTAAAGTTAAAAGTGACCGTTGATATTTTATATAGATTGCATATGCTATGAGTATTCGTATAATTAACTATCAAAGTTGTTGGCTGAGAGTTACGAGTATCTATCAATTTTTATTCACGTAACATGGGACAAAACCTTGAGATTTTTCTTGAGTTTTCAGACTACTTCCTCTGATGAAGGGAGCAAGTTGAGAATGAGTGATGGAATCTTAAAAATGACTCTAAATCAGTGGTTGAAGCAGTGTTGACAACCAAGAATAACAGTACTAAAAAGAAAGTTGCTCTTTACCTATTACTTACTTTTTATGGTTAATGAATTTTTAAGGTAAATAAGTGACATTAAGCAAGCTTAATTATAAACCAACGGTATAATGTGATATAACAGTTTTGTTTGTCAGATTTAATTGATGTCTAGTGCATTTACAGACAAGGTTTATACTGGATACTATTGTTCTTTTTTTACTACCTACCTACTTTGTTAATCATTTTGTTAACGCACAAATTGCTAAACCATTTTCAGATGAAATAGGTACATACAGGGAGTTTTTTTTCGACTACCTATATACCTTTACCGCTGACCAATTTGAACATTTGTTACTGACTGCGATTAGTAAAGATTTCATCAGAAACGGTTTTGTAAGTTGTAGCAGAGTAATGTCAGGTAGGCCGAGCTTCAACCTGTGTACCTTTACTACGGGAGAACACGAGGACATGTGATTTGGTCAGTTCTAACTGTGCACATTGTTATTCTAGCTGGTAGCAATAGTGAACCGGCAGTGAGTTACATAAATCTTTCATAATAACAAATTACTTTTCCTATATAAGTTTGTTCATAAAATTTCATTTTCTTAATGTTACGCTTGTGTTTCAATGTGCAAATAAGTTTTTTTTTTTTCGCGTGATACTAAACTTGTCATTATGTCTGCTATCGAATTTTTATTTTTGGTAAATGACAGTGTCGTCTGTTGGCCAAGACTGTGTAATGCCTGGGTATTACTAGTGATGACAGCGTGACGATATTGGCTGAACTTGTAATAAAACATTCTACTGGTTTAAGCACGATTTTACCATTGTGCTATAAACATTTGTAACAAAGTGTAACACACTGTGTACTATTGACAGCAAGATGAAAATATTAAGAAAAATGCTAGCATACAACCCGCGGGCTCTGTAACCCCGGGGGCTTTACTGGTGACTTCATTTTTATATTTTACATCCTATCTGACCCAAGTTTTTTTTTCTATATTGGTAAATTTTTGTTAGTTTTATTGGACCTAAAAGTTCTTCTAAGTACGTTGTTCCTAATTTATGCACAAATATATTAATTTTCTGTCATGTCATTTTTGAAACTGTTACCATAAAATGAAACCTGATTCATATTTCTTTTTTGATATAGTTAAGTGTTCTAAACGATTGCCTTTCGAACAATTAATAAGTCTAATACATTCTCTGCAATGTCGGCTGCGCATTTAATGTTACCTATAAAGAGTGCCTGTGAACAACATAATATGTACAACAGAAATCTACGATGAACACCGTTTTTTACAGATTGAAATGCGGTGATACAAGACTAGTGTGATCCTATATAAACATCTAGTTGAAGCCGTGTTATTGTTAACAGAAATCCGTGATGAACACTGTTGTTACAGATTGCAATGCGGTGATACAAGACTAGTGGGATCCTATATAAACATCTAGTTGAAGCCGTGTTATTGTTAACAGAGATCCGTGATGAACACTGTTGTTACAGATTGCAATGCGGTGATACACGACTAGTGTGATATTGTACGAACATCACCTAGGTCAAGCCGTGTTTAAGTTTGGGCTACTCAAGTTCACATGCAAGCCGGTATTGTAAGAAGTCATAAAAAATTTAGAAAAATATAAGGTTTAAACAGGACTTGTTTCATTTTGCAGTTCTTGAATCAGACCCACACGATCGAGGACGAACGTGTAAGCAGGACGGCCGGATGTTATCGTTAAAAAGGAGCTCAGTTGATATGTTAAACTTTTGAACTAGATGGCGCTACGAGTACATTCATTTAAAAAAAGCAACAACCTGTTAATTATTATTCTATTTATAGCCATTTATTTTATTTATTTTACTGTGTTCTTTTACCTTTCGCTTCAAAGTTCCATTACTATTTTTGTTTTAATTCTGAAGCTTAGTTTTAATGACTGTTCCAAAACTTTAATGAAATATCTCATAAGCTTAATTCTTATCTAGAAGCGCTTGTTATAAATTGCAGTTAAGTCACTAGAACATCTCATGCTTTATGATTCAAAACCTAATTGCTATATTTATTACAAAAAAAACTTTAAATTTCAAAAAGTGCTGCAGACAACAGGCCGATCTTTAAGTTTGGTATTTAGTTTGATTTGTTCTCATTTGCAGAAGCTAATCCTTGAGATGTCATCATGCGTTTGAAGGCTGCTGCCTCCGCCACTGTACGGTACGTGGCGCTCTCGTGTGCTTCTACGTGGCACCGGGCGCTCAAGAGCTTCAGTGCACTGCTACTTAAGTGTATGGCATTGAAGGACCTTCACCGCCTGGCGGGGACGCCAGGATGTCAGGAGAGGCCGTGTTAGGAATGAACGTCGGTAGTTGAATAAAAAATATGACGAAGTAGGAGAAAACGCCTATAAAAGCGAGGCCTCCTCTAAGGGAGGATTATTAGTGCTTTAATCTTGATAACTGCTGTAACTCTGCCCGATTGCGTACTGAAATTCTGTGTCTGTGCTTACTTATTATTTAATTGCTGTTGTATAAGGAAATGTTAATTAGAAACCTTAAATCGTTACCTGTAAATTGTATCAAAGGCTTTGTGAATTAAATGGTGATCTAAATATTCTGCTTCTGGTTTTCATTTTTAAAATTCATGTTATAGATAATGATAGTCCATTATTTCTGAAAAATGTGTAAGTACCTTGGTGTATTTGCCCTTAACCGTGAGCCAGAGTCGCACTTGTTCAACTTACTAAATCAAACAATCAAAATAAAAAAAAACATCAAGGCGGTGCGATCGAAGACGAGAACAGACAGTGAAATTCTTGTAACTTAGTTACCTGGTACATAGGCCGTAAAAAGTACCTATGAAATTGAACGTTAATTTACGTTTGCATTCTAGTGTCGTAACGGCGACGTTTTACCGCCTTTGGGTTACATAACGTTTGCAGCGCATCTGATTGGGTCAGTATGCAAGTCTGCTTAGTAAATAAGATAGTAACTGCCACGCTTCTTAGATTTTTTATAATGTGTACCTACATTTAAAAAAATTGCATGACTGTCAGCTCAGGTTAGTTCTGTAATCCGTTTTTATGCAAACCAATTCAATATAGCATGTAGGTATCAGCCTCCTCATTTATCTTTCGTTAAGTCCTTAGACAACGTCGGTTCTCGAACCAAGTGGACTCGGTTTCAGCTGGAGCGTTACATAGTGTCCTCGAAAACAGTCTGCCCAAAACGAAAAGCAAGCAAAAGTTCTTTTGCCGAAAGATTATGATCGGGCTGCGACATTGCAACCGGGCTCGGGGATATCTGCAGTTACGAGTATACACTCTCACCTTAAAAAGCCCTGTTAATGAACAAATTTACAAAGTTTTACGTGTTTGTCAAATTATTTAAAAATCTAAATACAAAAGTAGATGTTGTATTTGACAAACAAGTTTGGCCAACTCAATCAAATTTTTATCGTTTACAAGGATCGTTTAAAGATATCTGAAGCCAACTTCAAACTGTCTATTTAAAAAAAAACTGTTACAGTGCGTAGGCAAATTATAGACTTGTTCTTCCTGGCCGGTAGCTTATGTTTCGGTCTGAAAAACTTGATAATATTTAATAATAGTAAACATTTACAATGTTACACTGTTCTTATGAGAGTCATCCATCATACTCGTATAGAATTCATGTCGCCGTTATAAGTATCAACATAAACACAACAAAAGTATGACAAATAAATTACTTAATTTAAAAAACTTCTTACTTACCTGGGAATTTTTATTCTCACTAGTTCGACGGTTGAACTACTCACTTGAACTATATCGTGGGAATTGGGTAGGAACCACAAATCAAATTATTCAATTCTAATTGAAACAGCTACTCAGCATTTGCAAACTACGGGTAAGTCTTCGTGTCCTATCTATTTGCCAACAGATTTAGTATCATGTTCTGTATTCACTTTAGCTGTATTCACTTCAGGTAACGTAACACAATTTACTAATCCGAACCGATATATATCGCAATGATCGTTGTTGCTTGTTGCAGCAAAAGATAGGCGATACTTAAGTTTATTATATTTGTTATTACGAAATATATATACTGTTACATCCTAGATCTTATTGCATGCAAACTTTAACACACATTTTTATTTATACGTTCTATTATGGCAACTTGTAAAGTCACACTGCCTGCATTCACCAATACATTCTTTCAGTAAGCTGTTAGAACCCAAAAATAGTTTCAAGAATTTTATTATACTTACATCAAACTGACTACCTCGGACAACCCCTGTGGCGTAATGGTTACCATGCCGGACTGCCTATCGGAGGGCCCCGGGTTCGATTCAATGATGAGTTTAAAATTTCTGTTTTCGGTCTGGGTGTTTGTGTTTCTATCTTTGTGTGTCCATGGCACACACGACACAGGGTATATCTACCTTACTGTGGAGCCAGGAATGGGTGTGGAACTTTTTTTTTTAAATCAAAATGTACAACTTATTATTTATAAAAATTCGAATTGAAAGTCAGTTAAAAAGCAACATACATATGGATACCCAACCCTTTTTAAATATTTTTCATTCAATACCATTTTGTTTACTTTTTATTAATTTGCTCTACTCGCAAACGCTAAGTAATTATATAATTCTTCTTATGATAATAAATATGTGAGACTTTCTTTCTTAATTCACTTATACCAATTTACCTTCTGCTCAAAAGATCTCCACGCAGTGTTCAAGTGTTCAAACCACTCAAACACTTCATGTTACGATTACGAAAATAAGTGCTTACCTACTGAATGTTATGATAATATTTAATCAAATCAAAGAATAGGATATTATTTGAAAGTTAAAAAAATAAGAAAAGAGATACACTTTTGCTTCACGTAGTAAAATTACAAAAATTATGACCATGACTCCGCAATGTACCACCAGAAATGGCGAGAACTCCGTCATACTTGAAATATTATGTCTTGCAGCTTCTGTTATTAATTTTAAATTTATACCCGTTTCTGTGAAAGGTGCGATTAATTCGCCTGCCTGACATGAAGCGACCATCAGCCTCCAAGGTAGCAGACCAGGTTGCGTTTGACCTCACCCAAGACTCAAGCTTACTGGAGGTTGTGTGCTGATGTCCACGGGGCGCAGCGACCACATAAAACAACGTGGCTTGCATGCTTGTCTGCTACTCCAATAAATAAAATGCCACCAAGTGACAATTAACACGAGTAAAAGTAAAAGGGAAATTCTGAAAATTGTTTTTTTTTTCGTTTGCCGATCTTTTCCGACGAAGAACATATATTTTTCTGAAATGAAAAAAACATTAAATATTTCTTTAAAATTTTTATTTTTAATAATTATCTTACAATATCAAACCTGCTAAGTTATAGGCTTAGATCATCAAAAGTATTGACGCCCGATTACAGGATATCAACAATACTTAACATACCTAATTATAGACTGTTCGTTGTGTAAAAAGAGCTTCAATTTGCATCACGATGTTAAATTACAAAAGTCGTGACCGTGGCTCCTCGGTGGCGCCAGAAGTGCCGGCGTAGCTGCAATATCTGTTTATTCGTTTAATTTTAGTTTTAACAACCTCTTTAATTTCAATCTATCATTTGTTAGTGCAATCGACATTATTCATTACATTATTTATTATGAATAGAAAGGTTCAATAAATTTACCTATTTTTATTTAAACTTTAACGTAACTAAGTAGGTATTAATTAGAACAATTTGGGAACGATCTACATTCAGACACAACCAGATCAACATTTATAGAAACAAATTAAACAACAAAAGAAAAAACAGAACTTCGAGTGCAAATCAAAATTAGTGCGATCTAACTCCCTAATTATTATCTGGTAAGTATTAGTAAGTCTGAACTTGTACATTGTATGCAATATGGAGGATACTGGGATTTCTTATTTATCAAATTTACAACTGTTAAGAGTTACAACCTATTTAGCTGTTAAATTTAATTAGTACAGAGTAGATATAGGTATCAATATTTAATATCTTGAGTTTGTTTAGAAACAAAAAAAAACCTGGTCAGCTTATTTGTAATGGTACTCGGCATATGGAATGCGCATTTCAATAAAAATATTTAGCTTCCATGAATTAATTGCACGTTTATAGAATATTTGTAATCCTTTTGGAAATCGCTTCGCGTAACCTTCGACGTATCGAAGCACTTTGTCTCTCGTTATGTTGTTTATAATGCGAGTTCCATCCAAGTCTAAAAAAATTTACAAATTCGTGACTCGCTTTTGGTGATGAATGGTATGTAACCAATTCACTTAAGATAATTTTTTTCATTTCACTGTCGCAGATCGATTAGATTTGCTTATTTGCTTTTATGCATCTGAAATTTGAATAGAATAGAATACTTAACTTGCCTTGAATTCATCGTTACCATTGATTTTTATCCTACCTACCTTCCATCCCAAAAAGTTATTGCCGAACGTTCTTGATATTTGATGGGTGTGACCCGTACTCACATTAAACACAGCATTACCAGTGAGCAACTGAGCACCTACTACTTAGACTACTACACGTTTCCACCATTCAATTCAATTCATTTTATTTGCAAGAACATAGTGTACATACATAGGTCTTAATATATATATTTTCTTATGTCCTACCCATTCGGGTGTGCAAAATAATTATTTAAAATGTACAATATTTATTTTATTACAAAGTTCAATGTCAAAATCAAAGTTACATTAATACAAATTATTACAACAACGTATAAACTAGGTACATAAGTGTATAAACTACAACTACAACATCATGTAGATATTGTAACATCATATTCAGTTTGTTTTTAATTCTTCGGATAAACTTCCGAAAACCCCCCACCTCCGATTGAGTTGTAATTTTGCACAGGCCTTGTTTTTCGTATTTTGAGACGATTCCTCGAAGGGTTTTTGGCGATTCGAGGCAATTTTCGGTAATAAAACAAGTGGCTCTGTGACATCTCCGGCTTTTTATATAGACTCTAGGGATAGTACAGACAAGACCACGTGGATAGTGGGGTGCTCTGATTCGGTTTGGGTATTTTTCGAATATAAATAATTATAGTGAAAATGTGTTTCAGGGACATTGCTTAGCTCAATGACACCTGCAGTCAAAAGTAGGATGGGTGGTCATTAATCAACATGTTGTGCAGTCATAAGAAGTAAGGGTGTTACTTCTTATGACTCCAATCCCAGAAAACTCCCACTATATAGATATAACGCGCCTCCCGATCCAATTGTTTAAAATTCGATTTCTCGGAAAATATTGATATGCGCCAAAAATCCCTTTAGGGGTTGTCTTAGAACATCGAAAGGAAGGTCTGTGCAAAGTTTCAAAGCGATCGGAGGCCGGAGGTGGGGGGTTTTCGGAAGTGCACCCAATTCTTCTTGCTAAACCACCAGTGTTCTCTTGTGCGTGCACTCACGCTAGGTACGTTTTCAACCCTTCAAAAGCATCATCATGGCTTAGGAATTGTCTAGATACTTATTTACGTGCACCGCGGTACAGGTGTGATAAATAAGAGATCCCAGGATCCACGAAGGAAGGTCACTGCGGTAGTTTTAGTGAAAATTTAGTTAAATTTCGGCGTCTCTCCCAAGATGCTCGTTGCCATTTAAAGGTTTCCAACGCCCGATACAAAAAAGGGACTATTAATTGCAATATTTTAAAAACGACACACTTAATAATATGTATATTTCTAGGAAAATACGCGTTGGAAATAAATAGGCACTTAATCTCTTAGTTAAATAAACAATAACATTAACAACACACTTATCTTCTAAATTATTAATACGTGCCGGAATACAGTTTTTGCTGCCATATTATTTTGTAGGTTTCTTTAATATAGGTACGCTGAATATTAAACACATTAATTAAAATTTATTTCTGTGTCTGTGGTTTCTTGGTGTCAAGGTTCTTGGCTCTACATTTTGGTGTTCCGCTCTGATTATGTTTCTTCACTGCCTCCTGTCGCTCAATTGCTAATAAATTCGAATGGCATTCTCTTAGAATGTATATGGTAAAAATGGGAGAAATTGTCTTCTTACTCGTACAACACTATTTCTCTTATGAAACTTCAAAACTGCTTCCCTGTAGCTTCGGGATTAAGAATAGAGCTACGGTATCCCCTGCCTGATCGTAAGAGGCGACTAAAAGGGGACTTCCGGGGTTGCGGACGGGGAGAGTCGGAGCTCGATCCGTCCAGCCAGCAGCCCCGGGAAGGACGGCAGTGTGTGCGTGTGGCTGCATGCCGCCGTAAACCTCTCCCTAGGTGCCGGGTACCTTTTGAAGGTTTCCCCCCCGACACCAAAAACAAAAGGTATATTCGTATGAATTTTTCAGTGGTTATTACTATTATTATCACTTAAGCTATATTTATCCCTACCAGTATATGTGTCGCAGTCGAATTGTATATTCCGCCGTATTACATTCCGGCTAGCTATTTCCTAAAACAGGGCTGTATTGTAATGCGGCGCTCTGTCGTTCAGCCGGATTGCAATTCAGCTAAATTAGCGAACGTTGTATTGTATGAGCTCTTCGCGTTCATCAAAGCGGCGTGATATCGTGCGTAAATTGTCTATATGTTACAGCCAAAGTAATAAATCCGGATATTATTTATTATCTAGCCATTATTTATAATATCTACTCAATTTAGATAAAGTGATAATTATTGACAATGAATTAATCACATTAACTAGCAATTTTATATAATATCTTCCAAGGCTTGGATAACGTAATAAAACAAGTGGCTCTGTGACATCTCCGGCGCTGCGGGAAGACCACTCCCTCCGGCAAGAAAGCGCGGCACCTGCGCTCGCCTGCAGGTGCCGCGCGCTTTCCTACGCGCCCGCCGTAGGAAGGCGTGGGAGGCGTAGGAGGGAGTGGTCTCCCTCCGCGCCTCCGGCTTTTTATATACACTCTAGGGGTATTACAGACAAGACCACGTGGATAGTGGAGTGATCTGATTCGGTTTGGGTATTTTTCGAATATACTTAAATAATGTTTTTCGAATATGAAAATGTGTTTCAGGAATATTGCTTAGCTCAATGACACCTGCGGTCAAAAGTAGGATGGGTGGTCATTAACTAATATGTTGTGCAGTCATAAGAAGTATGGGTGTTAATAAAGCTAAGCAGTATCTAGTGCGGTCAAAAGTAGGATGGGTGGCCATTAAGAAACATCAAGTGCGGTCATAAGCAAGGGTGTCAATAAAGCTCAGCAATGTCGAGTGCGGTCATAATCATAAGTAGGGTGGGTTGCTACGAGGCTTTATTACAATGAGGCCAAACGTGAGCCGCCATATTGTAGAACGTATCGCAATAACAATCCGGCTAATCGTGGACCCGCCACAATACAGAACGGCCGTGTTTTAGGGACCGGCTAGCTATAATGTTATACGGCGGATTATACGATCCGACTGCGACATATGCATCAGCTCCTGCATTAAATGTGAAGTTTTAAAGAGTAATGGCTAGAAAAATATCCAAATCTCAAACAAAATCAGAAAATCAGGCACAGTTTGTTTTATAAGTACTCAAATGAACTAGCTTTCTCATCAACTTAGTTCACAGACAGCACTGTAGAAATAGCTTAAATTTTCTAGGCAATACATCAAAAGCCTGTAATGAAAGTGTTTGGCGGTGTTGGGGCGTCTGTAGCCGGTCTGGGCAGCGGTAGATGGTGGTGGTGACCAGTAGAGGCAGTTCACGCAGAACTTTCCCGCGCTGCGCACGTACGTTCCTGCCACTTAGTACAAACTTGCCGAATAGCGTGATTATAACAAACAATTACCATTCAATGTGACTTTATACCGAGTCAATATATTTGGTTGTATCCAACTTGCGGATCACGGCTAGCAACCCGTGTTAGTGTTTCGCGTGTGCTGTCAATTTTCAGAAAATATCGTAGGAAAGCGGAAGACACGGAGCATTCACCTGCGATCAGCTGTTTGGATGTTGGTGAGTTGTTTACAGCATTTTTTTTACTAAGACTAAAATTGCAGTTGCAAATGTATACTTCAGAATATAAGTTAACTTTTTGATCCATTTTTAATTAGATAATACCTATAAATTTATTTATTTATAAGTGTCAGTCAGCCTCGAATATTCGGTAGAAATTTCTCTGCTAAAAACGTTTATCGCACAATATACTTTCTAACATGAACGATATTTTTATTGCAGATATAATTTAAATTCAAAATATGAAATGAAATATAAATTGTTTAAAAAAACTGTAATTATTGGTAGGTACTCGTACTTTGGAATGTGCATTTTCTAAAGCTTTCATTTCCTTGTAAATTCTTAAGTTTTATCAAACTCTTCAAAAATCATTCAAAGAAACTTAATATAAGTGTATCTTTTTTATAAAACTACTGAATGATCTATTGGACACTGCGTTTTCTGTAATGTATTCCGGTGCTAAAGGATAATTTATATAGGCTATATTACACATTCCAAAAAAATCCTAGAAAGTTGTCTAACTTATGCAAATCATAAAGGTAAGTAAGTTTAGATGAACTGACTTTTTATCCCACTTCAATCAAAAAGGAGGAGGTTCTCAATTCAACTGTTTTTATGTTTGTTACCTCAGAACCTGGGTGAACAGATTTTGATGATTCTTATTTTTATTTGAAAGGTGATACTTTCCGTGTGGTCCTGTTTCCATTTGGTCCAGTTCTGACAACATAACAATAAATTGTACCTACATTATATGGTAAACACAGATCGTACC
This sequence comes from Pyrgus malvae, assembly GCA_911387765.1. Lineage (NCBI taxonomy): Eukaryota > Metazoa > Arthropoda > Insecta > Lepidoptera > Hesperiidae > Pyrgus > Pyrgus malvae. Next base: position 17,040,720 of record OU426951.1, on the reverse strand, counting down.
TACCTACATATTGATGAGTAGTAAATGTAAGTTCACTAAAATTGTAGAAGAATACGCAATTATTTTATTTTTTAGTGCATATTAATTTGTTTTGGAATAGTTTTCTATTGAAGTCGGTTGGTTTTTTGTTAAAATTTTATTTTTATTAGATGTACGAGTACATTTTTCTATTGTGTCTGTGATCACTGTAGTATTTCTTTATATCGAATCCAAACATTGAAAAGGTTGCATATAAATTTCCAGTATAACATATCTGTCATGAAAAATAGTAGGTACCTTTTTTATTTATTTTTTTATTTGAATGGAGTAGCAGACGAGCACGCAGGCCACGTGGCCTGCACGTGGCGTTAAGTGGTCGCTGCAGCCCATAGACATCTACATACAACCTCAAGCAAGCATAGGTAAGTCTTGTCTGAGGTCATATGCAGTTGCGCTGCTATTCCGGAGGCTGGTGGTCGCCTCAAATAAGAGTGGCCGGCAACTGCACCTTTTCACCGAAACACAATAGAATTGCTCACCGCAGAAGTGGCTGCGCAGCGGTGGTACTTTCCCGGGCGAACCATAATAGTTCTACCACCTACCAAACAATAAACCACCTAGGTACCTAACAAACGGGGATGCGGACGGTAAGAGTGGGAGCTTGACCCGTCCAGCTAGCAGCCTCGGGAGGGACGGCGGTGTAAGCGTGGCCGCATGCCGCCCTGAACACCTGAAGGTGCAGGAGAGCACATCTGCTCTCCCGAAGATGGGCCCGTTCTGGGGCGCCGCACGTGGAGGACACCGGTGCGTTCCTATGGAGATCCCGGAGTCCTCACAAACGCAGAGGCAGACCACCGAGGGGGTTTTAGTGCGGTCAAATCCCACATAACCCGGTATCCTCTCCCAAGGTGTCGGGTACCTTTTGAAGGTTTCCCCTCGATACCAAAAAAAATGGTACCTAACAACAAGTTCATAAAGTTCATTTTGGCTACAACTACTAGAGTTCCCGAAGCAAAGAAGAAATTGCGACATCGTGAGTTTCGCAAGCCAACCCAATTCAGTGACTATTACAAAGGACATATCTGAACCAGTTACGATTGCAAAAGTCATCGTCTATTACATCATTCACAACCCATTGTTTATCGAAAGTCAAATATATATGTAAATTTTTATGTGGGAAAATCGCGAACCAAAATACGTATTTGTATTCATTACTGCAGAACTTGTGGTATGCGTGTACGTGAGCCAGATTGGCATAATTTGAGGAAATGCTTCCGAGTTCATAACTGACAGAACGATGCCTGCAACGTAACTGCATCCACGCCTCAATGCAGCTGGAACGATTAGCCCACGTAATCATTGAAAACTAAGCATTACGTTAACTTGTATTTCTCGTATAAATGAAATTCCTGAGTTATTTTGTCCCACAAAGTAGTCCAATTTGAGGAGAAACGTGTTGCTTTCGTTCATTTATTTCTAGCTTATCTAATAAGCTCTACCGAATCGCTGCCATCTACTTGTAAAATAATTCTATATTCCATTTTAGCCAACCAAAAATGTAAGTTAGCTGCGCTTCTGATTTAGGCTAATAAGACCAAATGACTGTGCTGAAATCAACGTTGAATCAATTGTTTATAAAGAAAATTGCTTGGGAAATGTCGCTCAGAGAACGCGATAGATTACGAGTATAATGCGAACAAACGCAGCTTTTGATAGCTTTCGTACCTTTTGTATTCACTGCTTTACCTATCGTGAAAGTTTCATGTATGTAGGCAAATTTCATCGAATATATAGATAAATTCATATTTTATGGCATTCATATTATTTTCATTGGAGATTGAAGTTCGGTTTCGGCTGCAGAACAAAATTCTGTGTTAGTCAAACCAACGCAAGGTACAATCCTATTTTTTACTATTCATTTACTTTATTATTTAAAACGTTGTTTATTTGTACATTTTGTACATATAGAATTATTGTAGGGTTGCAACATTTTTTGTTTGTAATCAATATAAAAACAACTTTCACATAAAAACTACTTTCTTTGATGCACCTACGAAAGACTAATATAACAGCGAGTAAAATAAAATGTAATAAAAAAACACGGAAATCGCAATGATTGATGATGAACTACAAGCTTATTACATGTAATTAATCATCAATGACTATATGAAAGTCCACAAACTTTATGACTCATCATTGAGTATATTGAAATAAAAAATAACGTTAAAAAAGCAATTAAAACCCAAGTAAGATTATGGATTCAAAAGATTTTCGAAGTTTGACTTTCCTTTCGTTACCTTATTGGGATTTGTTTTTATAATATTCTATTCAGTTTCAATCTATCGCTAGTTTAGTTTAATATTTACTCGTACATATGTATATATAAGTACAAAGTCATGTATTCAAATGTGTATAATATCTTAATATGTACTTATAGGCAGTGTGATTCACACCTCTGGAAATCAAAGACTCGATCAGTACTAATAGCACAGCAATGTTATTTTATAACATAACAATATCGTTTAATAGTTTTAATAAAGCAAATATGTAGTGTTATATTAAGACGTTCGCTGCGATTGGAGTAAAACGTAAGCTACACAGCTATGCAAAACGAATGCTGTCGGGATGCTTTGGTTGAATGGCGCGTTAAGACATTGGTTTTGGTTGCCGTCGATGGACAGCAGTTGTTAAATCATGCTGGAGGTCTTAAAATTATCCGACCACAAATTTCCCACTTATCCGTACCTCCATCAACCTGTACGTACATATCACCCATATCTTTAAAAATCCTACAGAAAACATAAAACATTAAACAAACATGAAAGTTGCGTAGAACTTTAAAGTTATTTTAATCTCTTAACTAATAATAAACTTATTTAAATTATTTAATTAAATTTGTGTAACTTTAATAACTTACATATTTAATAATTAGAACACATGAAACTTTATGAAATTTCCTCAATAAAATCATTTGTAACACGTACACCGCGAATGACTTCTAGCTTTTCGTATATTATATTTATCATGCAAATATGCAATATCTGTGTCAAATTACGTTCAATTTAATACATGTACACTGTATAACCTTCAACATATTAGTCCCGTTAGTACGAGGGACTGTGACCCTGAGATGTGTGATTTTTTTTAAATAATAACCAAAAATGCCGTGTGAAATGATTAGAGATATTTTCATGCACGTTTCAACATTATAACAATACCACAAAGCATTTCATCCAATCTTAGGTCATATTTGACCCAAAATACTTAATAAAAAATTGCGAAAACGTTTTCATTTGAAATTTTAATGAAATGATCAGTTATATTGTGTATTATAGAAATAATGTAATTTAACTGCAAAATCTCATGTATTAAATCCGGTAAATAAGCGAAATCGGCAAATTTTCGTATACGGCCTCTTAAGATGATTATTTATCGATAGTTTATCAATAAAAAGATTTAATCATAATAAGCACAGTTAGGAACAGCTCTTAAACTTTCAATCCACAATGCTATGCTAATATATATTTTTTGCATGTTTTTCACGTAAGAGGCCGTATACGAAGCCTCTTAAGATGATTATTTATCGATAGTTTATCAATAAAAAGATTTAATCATAATAAGCACAGTTAGGAACAGCTCTTAAACTTTCAATCCACAATGCTATGCTAATATATTTTTTTTGCATGTTTTTCACAAGAAAATTTAAACTTCACGCCGGGATTTTCAGTAAATGTAAATGTCTAAATTCCTGTACCTTTACCTAAAGTTCTTAATGAACCTAATATACTCGTATTGTAATTCATGTGACATTCGCTAATGTCGACCATTCTGAGTTGCCTATCTCTGCAGAATTTAAAGCTTAGGTCATCAGTGTTCAAAATCTGTATTTAAATGTGTAATTTTCTTTCAAAGAATGCATAACACAATACAAATTCAAAACCACGATAGTATTTATTTTTTTAGTTTAAAATTTTATATCAGGTTCAACTTTAGCCCTAATCTATAGGTACTAATATTATAAATCTGAAGAGATTGCTTGTTTGAAAGCGCTAATCTTGGAAACTACTACTGGTTTGCATAGAAATAGATTTTTTTTGTGTCGTTAGTTAGTCCGTTTATCGAGGTAGGTTTTAGGCTATAAAAACATCACGCTATAACCTTGGGGCTCATCTAGTAACTCCTATTTTTGGGATATAAGATCACTCCATAGCCTCCTAAGAGATTTACCTCGCTGCCACATACAATACGTTGCTAAATTTATTAATTGTTACTGTAATGCATAAAACATAGTACTGCAGCTTTGAGTTCACTATATGAACTCTTTGCCGATTTAATTTTACCTCACGTCTTATCTTACAAGAACTCATGGCACTTTTAGTTTTGTCTGCAGAATGTGACATTGCTGTACTCACGTAAAGGGGATTGAAAAACTTGACAAAAATAAAACAACGCTCTGTTATTTTTCCACATGCTTTAATAAAAACCTTACTCTACATTTGCATTTATGGCAACTCTCTGTGTATGCATACATGAAGGTAGTTTCAATATTTTGATTATTATCACGCTCGGCGTTACACAATATTATTGTCTTGGAGCCTTGGTCGTCCACTACGAAAGCCGAGCACGTGCTACGCATTAAGCAAGGAGCTCCATACATACTTGCAACACGCATCGCTTTCTAATCGCACGAACCTTCGAAAATGTGGAAAACTGCAGCGCAGAATAGCCGATTCGTGTAAAGCTTTATGTAACAAATTCTTTACTTTTTATGAAACTAACGGTGGAATTGACTACGCTCAGATTTTTTAGGCTCTACAGTTATATCTCTTTAGTGTTTTGTTACGATTAAGAAAGTTTGTCTTAACATTTTTTGCCTTTTCTGGCAGTGTCAGGTTGTTACTAACATTTAGTACTTTGGCATCATAAATCTAGCATTACGTAATAATAAATTTTCGTTTCTTTTATACTTCAGCCATCATAAAATTAACGTTACATAGGAAATATATATACTTTTGATAACAATCATACAAAACATCATTATCAACAGAAAAAAATGTATAATCCTTAACTAGAACATTCTCACCTAACCACATTGTATGTCTCGGAAGTAGAAATCAAGCCATTTTCTCACCGTCCACCCACTGAATAACAGGAAAAATGGAACGTGCAATTTTAACTAGAAGATGCGACAAAGAAACGTCGACAATTGACACTAAGATTAAGTCGACGCTGTAATGAGCGCTTTTCTATTTTCCCATTTTTACGCTGTTCCACTCTCGTGGAAAACGGTTAACACTACACTAACATACGCGTAGAGAAAAAATCATTCATAACTTTTCAGCACTTCTAAACAGTCTTCTAAATAAATGAATTGTATTTTACTAGGGCAATACAAAGTCATTTCAAACAATTTGTGGAATCGAGTTACGCAAAAAGAACGATTAAAGAATCGATAAAAGTAGACAAAAAAAAAATATGGTTACTTAACGTAACGTGTCATAATCTTTCTTTTATCGTGATATTTGATCCAACTACACAGGAAAACCGGTGTTTAACCGTTGTTAAAATCTGTTTTAAAATTTCATTTTTATTTTAAGGTTGAAGAATTCATCATCATAATACCTAAAAGTTTGATACTGAGAGCAGAAGACATTTTAATGATATTTAGTGAAATGCCAACCGAATGACTACTAAAGATAATATAGCCTCGTATATTATATACGAATATCTCAAGATGTAGCAAGTGAAAATGTTAACAGATACCTACAGTATTTGTCAGTTGTAGATTTTTGGTGTATTTAACGTTTTAATATATATATATAATATGACATAAATATGTATATGATTTACCATACCGTAATCCACCTCGGATTACATTCTAAGACGATATGACTATGAATAGGAACTTATATCATGTGGATAAACTTAAAAAATAAACAAACAAAAGTGAAAATGAAGTAAATTTAAGTTATTTTTATATTTTAAAGAATGTGTCGATTCGATATTGCACTGAAGTTCTTACGTCACTCGTGCATAACTATGAACCACTGCTACCGTTGTGTCGTTTATATCATACTAATGATATATTATCATTGTGTCTATGCATGAGATACTTGGCAGTTTCCAGGAAGAGGCGAAGTGCGAAAGTTCATCGCAGTTACACAAGAACTATCATTTGATACTGCTAGTCTGGAACTGCACCGGGCATGTTGCACAAGTGTTGCAAGCATTACGTCCCTAACGGTTTAGTGCTCTGCTTTACCGCTGTTACGGCATTGATATATCAACACTACATCATAACTTTGCAACATTCTAATATTACACATACAATATTAGCCTTACGCGATCTGTTGACATAAAAGTGCAACGCAAACGACCTTGGTCTCACCGCGGCGGATAAAAGTTCTTTTGAAAGCTTTATAATGTGCAATCTCTCTATTTAAGAAGTCATTGAAATATTTAAGAAATAAAATAACCTTTATTTACTTCGTTTTCTGTAGTTAACAGCGACTATTTACATTCGGTCCCTAATGACTAAGTGCTCAGCCTTATCGCTATTACGGCATGAATGTATCAACACTACATCATAACAATGTAATATTACACATAAAATACTAGCCTTACGTGATCTCTTAGCTCAAATTGCAATGCTAACGACCTTGGTCTCACCGCGGCGAATAAAAGTTCTGTTGAAAGCTTTATAGTGTGCAATATCCCGGTAATAGTTAAGAAATGTTTGTGTTGTTTAAGAAATAAAATTACCTGATTTGCGTGGTTTCGTATGCAGATCAATTGTTCCGTTTGTAAATAAAACTTAAATAACGTAATAAAGGTAATACTAACTAAGTTAATGAATATAAGCTTTCCAGCTTTATAGTGTGCAATTACTCTTTAAGGAATTTTTGAGTTGCTTAATAAATATAAACAAAAATTTTAACAAAAAAATTACCGACTTCAAAAGAAAACTATTTCAAAATAAATCAATATTCGCTAAAAAGTAAAATAATCAACTTAATAGTCAACTTACATTTTCGACTCATCAATATGTTGGTACGATCTGTGTTTACCATATAATGTAGTATTGTACCTACATTATATGGTAAACGCAGATTGATTAAATAATAATTTCATTAAAAAAACTTGCTTCACTTTATTGATACTGAACGGCATTTTCATATGTAATAAAGACCTAATATTATCCCTATCATTCATAAAAATTTAAATTTCGTTATAAGCCTTAAATAAATAAATAAAATTAATAATGTATTTAAAACATTAATAACGCGTTAAAGAAAGACAAAACACATTTTAATCAAAATATGCTTATAACACTGCTTAGTTAGAGCATCAAAGGTACTGACTCACAGACGGGACTCACCCTTCAGTGTTATACCTGTCAATATCTTGATGCTCTAAATAACACTGTTGTTATTTTAATAAAAAAGGGCATATGTAAATAACTTTTTACCACACATATGACACATCTTAATACGCGATAAAGTTTAAAATTACCAGTAGTTGATAGTTGTAATGGACAGTTTTATTATTCTAGATATTCTAAACTTACATCCTGCACGTTCAGTCAGTGCTTCAGAACACTGTTTACATTTTTATTTCTGTGTAAGGTTCACTTAATAGGAGTTTTAACCAGATTTAAATTTACAAAGTCAATGCATAAGCATTTTGTTAAACAAGTCAGTATTAAAATTTACGTATTTTAAATACCTACTGATTTGTTTAACAAACAGTTATGCTGATGGCTGCAACACTTTGAGTCTCACTGATAAGCACGAGTATATTTGGGAAGTCTGGATATACTATAGTAATACTTGTATACATATTACACTACAGCAATACTTGTGTGATATGAATACAGGTGCAGTACAGGGTCCACTTATAATTTTCCTCTATGTCCCAACTCAAGCACTCTATATTTGGTGTCTTGTTAGATATCGGTCAGTCTCGAAGCGTCTAGTCCTCAAGATTGCGAAAAATGTGCACTAATTAGTAATCGTTTTGCCTTCAATCGTAAGTTGAAAGTTAAGGAACTAATAATGTACTTAGCTGAAATTATACGCAATAGTACTAAGTACTACAATGTAAAGGATTAGCGAGCCAGGAAAACCGTTTTTATTAGCAAAGTATTAATGATAGGGTACCGTTGCACTGCAGCGTTGGTACTTCCGGAGACGTACCATACACAGAGAAGTCGGAGGTATTCCACCCTGGCCGAGCAAGTACCACTGGAAAGATGCAGTTACTGACCGTCAGATAAGGCGACAATCAGTCTCCGGGGTAATAGCAAACACTACGACCATTAATTGCAACCACACATAAACTCGAGCCTCGCTTTAGTTTATGTTTGATATCCGAAGGCTGCAATGTCTGTAAACACCATTGTTTTATAACATAGAAAAAGGAAGTTTGCGTTTGGGTATATACCAGTAACAGCCAATAATTGTAGGTACTCATACATAAATAATACGGGTCGAGTAATAGCTGCTTTACACTTATAAAACACAAAAGTTGAATTCATTGATTTTAGAGAGGCTAGCAGTAAATCCAAAATTTTGCTGCAAGGTGCCTCGCCTCACTGGACACGATAATGAAGGTACTCATCCACTAATCAAGTTAAGGCAGTCCTAAATATGCATTGAGCATTGCGTGTCCTTTGTCCAAAATATGCATTGAAAAATTCGTCCATAAACTTTAAAAATATTTCTTCACTTTGATTAGATTATTTAAATAAGAAATATTACGTACATTTTGTTCTCTTATTAAAATATATCAATTTTTACTGACATCCTTGCTATTAGACTGTCGATTAAATAATGATAGTATTAGGCGTTTGACCTTAGATTTCCATTGCAATCACGCAACTCTTCTTCGTGGTAGACATAACATGAGCCAGAAATCCGGTTATGTACTATAGTAGGTACCTACTCGCATAATTTGAGTCGTGACTAAAAAGCTTTCATTAAGTCAATAAAATAATACCTTACTTTGTGTGAACAGTCTTATTTATGAATGTACCTACTCGTACCTACATACATTATCGCCTTGGAAATTAAATTGAATTCTTGACTGCTAGCAACAAATTTTCACAGCACTGGTTCAAACAATAAGCAAAAATTATGTACCTATATAAAATGTGCACTTGAATTATTATGTAGCGCGTACTCAACAAGGTCGAGCACATACAGGAAGCAGACAACCTGCGTATGCGTATCTATCTAAAATTAGATCTGGTATTGAACACAATAAAAATTAAAAACTTTTAATGTCATATACATTTTGTCGAAACATACAAGGAAAGAGGCTGTTAATATAATTCGTATTTAAATGAATATTAAATGAATGGTAAGATACCGTTGGCTTTGGCTGCAACCCTTTTTACGTCCCACTGCTTAGCACGGGTCTCTCCCCATTATTGGGGAGGCCTGGAGCTTACTCCACCACGCTGCTCCTATGCGGGTTAAATTTAACACAGCGAAACTTTCGTAACGTCTTTACTTTAGTATTTTTTACCATTCTGATGAATACTAACTCTTGTGGCGTAGAGATAAATAAAATCCAAAATCAGGATCCTGGGCCTAATTCCTAGCATTTAAAATATTTCTGGGTGTTCTTTTTTTGTATTTGTGCTTGTTTTCTGTGCGTGTTATCCTATTTGGTGGAGCTAGTTAATATAAAGCTATTATTATTTACAGAATATAATATAGTAACGTATAGGTACGTCTTATTCTAAATGTAACGTATAGGTACGTGTTATTCTAGTTACTGTTTATCGGAAATTCAAATAAGATCACTTCTATTTTATATACCTTACCATAAACTATTTCCTACGCGACGATACCTATACCTATTCATTTAAATTTTACTCACGTTTAGTGGTAGTTACGTCGATGCAATAAAGGCGAGGGTACAACAGGTAAATGCTCCCTTATTTCAAATGAACGTACAATGTAAGTTAATGACTGAAGGACCAGTTCAATTCAGGTCAGCAATAAAATATATTATTTCATGCTAAGTTAACAAAACGATCAACAGCCCTTACCTCAGCGTTAATTAACTCATTGAACCAAAGTCTTAGAGCATGAAAGTTTCCTAATCATCCTTCAGGTCATACCTGTCATACCTTGATGCTCTAAGCCCAAAGTGCATGTGTTTGGCCGATTTAATACTAAACACCACAGAGAACAAAATATAGTGTTGGTAATAGTTAGTATTCTGTGGTAGAGATGCGCTGAGGATCTGTTAATATTAATATGAATACATATTTATAGGTATACATATTATGCCTTCGTATGAAACACATTGTTAAAGTTTAAAACTTAATATTATTTAATAGAAGAATATTATTTGAAGAATTGTTACTCTTGCAACGTCACTATCAACAATGTTTTTCATCCGAATGATTGTGGGAATGGAATTTGTTTTTCTTTTTCCTAGTTCTGAACTTTCAAAGATCACGTGATTTTCAGTTGCGTCAACTTAAAAATAATTTATGTTCTTAGGTCAAATTAATTATACTATGATCAGGTATTGCTGTTCAACTTGATATGTAAACACCAATAATCAAGAGATTGTTCACGAGATTTTTCATTTTTAATGAAGTAGTTTTTCATACCAATTTATTATTTCCTCACTATCCCCTGTATAACCTGTAACCTGTATTGTAAATATATTAAACATTTGGCTTTTATTACAGCCGCGTGGACTTTGATATTAGTCATATTATGATGTTATATAGCCTAAAACCTTCCCCGATAAATAGCCTATCCAACCCAAAAATATTTTTTCAATTCGAACCAGTAGTTCCTGATATTAGCGCGTTCAAACAAACGAACTGTTCAGCTTTATATTATTATAATAATATGATTTCATTCAATTCAAAGTTGTAATGTCAAAGCATTTTAGCTAATAACGACTATGAGTGATAGCCGGTTGAAGGATATTAATTAACCATTTTCCGAACTGCTACTAGCTAGAACGCCACTCAACCATGCTATCCTAATAATATTGCTATATAATATTTTCCACTAATAATAGGAAAATGCCACAGTCAACCCAATCATGTGTGAATGTCTAATTGTATATAGGTAGTTACCTGTCGTATTTTATTAATTACATGTTTTCATATGAACTTACGAATGTTTTGTACTGTTTATTTTTTTATGTCTTACTGCTGGTCACAGGTCTCCTTCTCACAAGTGAGAGGGATTAAAGCCGTAGTCCACCACGCTGGCCAAGTGCGGATTGGTGGACGTCATGCTTTCGAGAAATTATGAATTTATCTCAGGCATGCAAGGCGATGGAGAACATCGTAATCAATGAAATGTCTGTACTGTTTAATAGTAAGCATTTATTATCGAGAAATACGAGAAAGATACTCTTTCATTATTGAATCACAATTGCGAGATCAACCATAATACTCTTACTTAGCTTACACCCACACTTCTGTGCTTACACCTATTACTTACCTTAATACTCGTAAAATGTGCTATATATTCAATAACGATTTCACATTATTTTTGATTGTTTTAAAACAGTTTATACTTATTTCTTCTGTGAAATATTGTTTTTTATCATGAATTCAAAGTATGTGTTCTTATCCATTTATAAATCGTAATAATAGCATAACTCAGTTTCTTAAGATCATATCAAGAACAAATTGTATCAAATTAAAATATTTTACTAACAAAAAAAATTAATATCTGATAAGGAAAACGCCCACTTCATGACGCCCGTAGGTATAATATAAGATAGACAAGTTTTGTATGTATTAGGGTAAGGGAACATCGAAAAATGGATCGAGCGATTTCTTTTAAATTCAAAAAGTTAAAGAAGTAAAAAGAATGCTTTTCGGCAGTATTGTGTATATATTATGTGGTGAACTACACAAGATCTATCATCTATAGAACTTAAAGTAGTTTTATTGTTTGTGTTCTTTGACCCACAACCGTGTTATGAGTTCATGTTTATTCAACCTTAAAACAGCAGCCATATGGCCTTGACAGCATTGGCTCGATGTACCCTGATAGATTTGCGATACAACTTTATGACTTGACTGAGCGCTGTGGGAACAATATATAATTAATTTTACTACTACTTGTCCCTTATTCAATAGCTATTATTGTTTAAAAATATTGCACACGTGATAATTTTCATATGATTCTAGTATGTTTAAACACGTGCTGTTTTGTTTTGAACTACTACTGAAAGTACCTCAAGTGACGTACCTAAATATATTGTCTCAGTAAAATTGTTAATGACCAACAGTTGCAAATGATACAAGGACTGCATGAAACCAGTAGCAATATGTTTCGTGGGAACTTCACGTCAGCTGACGCCACAGTGCATCTAAATTATCATAACCATAATTCTGTAGCTGACGCAGTAATTTATCTCGAGGTTCCATTGAGCAGTGCAAGACCCCAAACATAGTGGCCTAATGACCAGCACATTACCGACCGACCTCAATCGGAGCCGTGACATAACCGTTACGTTACACGAATTCTAGTTCGACGCTCCAAAACTATTGTGTCTCTTAACTACATAAAGTAAGGAATTACTGGCTTGGTTTCCGCACTGTTGCATAAAACTATAATTCTCCATGGTTAACCTCCACATGCCAATTATATGCCAAGCGTCTAATAATTTAAATGCGTTACTCCTCACGCATGAATTGACGCTGACTCGTTCTTCACTATTAAAAGACTCGAGTAAACTCATTTATTTTGCGCTTGCGTTAACATTCACAATTTCGGTAGTCTGTGGTCGTTAAGTTATTATGATAACTGTCTGAATTCACTTAACAAATGTCTACACTGTTACCTGCATTGTATAAGGTGATAATGTTATTATCAACACGATATCGATAATTGTTTATAACTACTCAAAATATGAAAGTAGCTTATAAAATAGTAACTATTTTTTTAAGCGTTGATAAGATACACTCACTATTTCTGCTCAGTTTGTAAGGAAATTTCAGACAAACCTATTGTTAATATTTTAATTTTAAACATTTAAAATAATTAATACAACACTTTATTGTATTTCTGTAAAAGTTAATATTTTTTTATTTACTTCAATTATCCAGTATAAGCCAAGCTTATTGCGAACTGAAGTATTATTAAAGATACTTCCTGTCATATCAAATGAGCACATTAAGCTCTTGTTTAGCTATAAAGATGTTTCCAGTAGCAAACCGACATTATTCTGTTTATCAGAGCGCATCGAGCATAGCAATGATCGAAGTTTCAGGTGGACGCTTTTTGCGGTGCAATCGCTGTACTGCGGTGCCAACATTGTTTGCACAATACCTTGTTTCGTTTTCAATCATTGATAAGTGGTTGTTTGCGTTTTTACATGACATTCAAAGACCACGTCGGCTGATAAAAGCCTTCAGTGATTTTTTACTCAATTATAACATTAAGACATACATAGGTACGTAACTAAAAATGTGCTTAAGCATAGGAGTATATATATTTTTTGTTATTAGTAATTATTAGTGTTCGTTATTAATTAATATACAAATACATTAACAACATTTACAACTAATTTCTTGGCTTGCGCTTGGCCCGGGCGGCGAGCGTAGAACGCAAGCGATCTACGCAGCTAAGCCAAATGGGCGCGGTCGAATGTGAGATGGGTGACCGCTAGTGGCAAAAATTTCATGCGCGTTTCCGTGCTTCGGAGGGCACGTTAAGCCGTCCGTCCCGGTTGTTGTCGATAGATAACAGTCGTTAAACCTTGTCGGAGGCCTTATGGGCGGTTTGAAAACATCCGACAGCGGATTGCAGCCACAACTAATTTCTGGAAACTAAGTTAAATGAACATGGACATCCACAGAAATCTAATAAAACGTTCGAATCTAGTCTGGGTAGCAAGCTACTGCTTCTCCAGTTGCTGGTGGTGGTTTCATATAACTAACCACAGCTTAGAGTGCAACAGTGGTATTTCTCCATTGCAACCGATCATCTACTATCACCTATCTTTACTTCATCTTATGCTAAAATCGTATGTAGACACAAACCAATATGCAATGTACGAATAAGATATAAGTTGTATAAAGTAGCTGGCGCCTGTTGTTGCAGAACCGTCTGACACAGAGTTAATATCGCGCTTGAGGCAATATGATTTACAACGTTGCTTTCAATCGTGTGGACACACCTCACAGTTAGGGTTGCCAGGTCCAAATTTCAAAAAGCCGGTTTTAGATTCAGATTTAGCCGGACATTTTGCCCTATAGAAAGAAAGAAAAAATATTAATTTCATATTAGGAATACAAAATATTCGCTTAATGAATATGATTTTTTCTCGGTCTTCGCCTTGAGGTGTCCGTTTGGGCTAGATGTTGAACTGAGAGAAAAACAACAGCACTGTTTAAAAAATAGTACATTATACATTTGAGTACACAATTACACATATATATATATTTGAGATAACAGAATAATATGGGTTGATAATGTTAGCTGTTCGTGTGCAACACTAAGCCGGACATACTGTTTTTTTTTTTAATAGAAAAAGTGGTAATTTTTTTCTTGTCACAAGACAAAATTACGAAATAAAATCCAAAACAAGGTGTGTATTTGGTTCGCGGGTCATTCCTTCAAAATCATCCGCTCACATGCACGCGGGAAGCTGGTGTGAACTTTTATTGGGTTTTTGGACAAGCCAGACTTGTATTAGTTATTAGGGCCGGTCACAACTCTAAAAAGCCGGACATCTGGCAACCCTACTCACAGTATTATGCACACTCAAACAACTTTGTGGCTCGCAGTCATTAAATTGTTCATTTAACTAAATTATTATCATTATTACTAAACATCACGCTTCTGAAGTTTAGTGATAGTAGGCGAGCTTTGAATGTCCTTGAAATAATGTCAATACTTGGACGGACATGCTTTTATACGTTTTCCTTCACCTCTATGAAACGAGTAAATCACCACAAAACAACCTATTGACCTACTTTTTAGGGTTCCGTACCTCAACCGTACCGTACCGTCCACCTGTCTGTCTGTCTGTCAAGACGCTTTTTCTCAGGAACGCGTGGAGGTATTAAGCTTGAATTTACATCAAATACTCAAGTCTACTGTCCCTTAGAGCTGTGAAAAAATCAAACTTCTAAGCAAGCGCAATCAAAAGATACAGCCGTTTGTGCCGCAAATTTTCGTCACTCGCAAGGGAATCAAAACCTACAGGGACAGATAAAGGAAAAATTGCGAAAACCTTAAATTTTTAGTTACATCATATATTTAAAATATTTTACGGAACACTCGGTGCGCGAGTCCGATTCCGCACTTGGCCGGTTTTTGATAGTTATCTATTAAAAGTATGTAGTTACTTTTTTGTTTAGGTACAAATGTTATGGTTAGTGTACGATTAGCTCCCTTACTGTACCTTCAGGTGATCTAGGTAGACCGATAGATAGACCATAGTACTCGTAATATAAAACCATTAGTTTTTTTTAAAACAGAGCTTACAGTAAATAACTTCTAATAGAGTTACTTTCATGTACAAAAATAAATGAACTAAACACGCGCTTTGCATAGGTCTATAATGTAGTTTGAACATGCTCTAGACTTAGGGCTTGATAAGGGCTTGGCTATGCATGAGATGTGATGATAACTTTTTATAGTTTTCATGTTTTTGTAGGCATAGTTAAAATATTCCCATATCAACTTCTTAACACTTTAGAGTCAGGAGCAATGGCTCTTGATACAAATCAATTTTCTAATAACTTTCATCTGAGTAAAGAAATTCTACACGCTTTGCATCGAGAAGCCGAACTAGACTGACTCTCACGAGAAAACAAACGCTTTCGCTGGTGACCCAATCCTTTGCACGCGTATAATATTATCAATCGCACAATTTTGTTTTACACAGCAACGTTTATTCTGTAACGTAAACGTACATAATGTCGGCAGCGAGTATTAGAATAGAATAGAATAAGTTTATTTGCAAAAATGTGGTTACAGTTTCGGTCTTCTTTTATGCAATGTTGGTGTCTCACATTAGCCGTGATTTGGCATGCAAATTACAAATTAATAAACAATTAAAACTTTTTAAATAAATTATTAAATATTATCAAATTACATTTTTAATAAGGTCAAATAACTAATTTCAAAAAAAAATATATTATTATTAATATTCGGAGATTAAATTAAATAATAATATTAATAGACTAGAGTACATGAAAAACTTTTGTGGATACGGATTAGGTGTACCTATATACTGTTTATAATATACATAGATCCTTCAAAAAGGCTTGTTTAATTATTATCCTTAGGAATAACAAGGACTCAATCCGTGCCATACGACAAATGAATCTATGCGTGACACAAATAACTTTAAAAGCTTAAAATCCTGGTTGACATACATATATGACACATGTTATAACATAGGCAATATCATAAACCTACGATATTGATTAAGATTTTTTCACAATAGAATGTTGAGAACTCTAGGAAGTAATACAATGAGCAGCAAATTCTAATTTAAGCCATATCCGGCAACGCCCTTTCACGTCTTCCATGTTTGATTGTTATACTTTTAAAAAATATTACTGGTTAACAAAACGACATATAGATATTAATTCTGTGCCGAAATGAGATTGATTTCTCTTTTAGAAATAGTTATACCTTTATTACATAAGCTATTCATAACTTTGGGTATTTCATTTACTTTAGTTTAGTTTGCACAACATTTATTAAATAGCCATATTATTAAACATTTTCTTGTGAATTTTTTTCACACAAGTGCATAGTTGAAAAAGCGTAATATCTTTTTCAACTATGCACTTGTCTCATGTAGAACGCAAACCAAGCTCTTGAATCTACACTCCCAAAACCATCTCCCATATCTATATCTACCACCCTTCAATTCAATTCAATTTGTTTATTTGTCAAAAGTACATGTTAAAAGATGTTACAATAAAATATAAGCCTATGTACTTGTCAGATCACTGACATACATTTAAATTCACCTGCCTTAAATTCACCAACTTTACTCGTATATCGTCGAGTGGTAAAAGACCACGGTCTCCAACGCGACAGATACCGGGTTCAAATCCCCGACGCGCACCTCTGACAAAGAAATTTGTAATGTGCGCATTTATCGCTGCTCCACGGTTATGGAAAATATCGTGATATTTAATTGATTACGATGTTCTCCATTGCCGTGCATGCTTAAGAGAAATTCATTAATTCTCGAAAGCATGACATCCACCAATCCGCACTTGGCCAGCGTGGTGGACTATGGCCTAAATCCCTCTCACTTGTGAGAGGATACTTGTGTCCATAAAAAGGTTGAAAAAAAAAAGATGGCGAACCTCGTATGGTTCAAATAAAATAAATTATTATAAAAAGCACAAAACTGGGTTTCAGTCTAATTAATTAAAACTTTCCAAATGTAAAACTACATACTTTAATGTTTCTTGTGTGCCTTTCTTTAATAGTCACTTTAAGAATTTTAGTTTAAATTAAGTCATTAAATGTAATTAGTTTATTAAATTAAATAAAATTTTGTACACCCTACGGGGTAAATATAGGGCTCTAAATATTTTTTGTAAAACCTTTTTTCAGCTATATTTGTGCAAATACAATATTTCATTTCAAAAAATTATCTCAATTAAAATGAGTCGATATCGTCACGAAAAGATCACTAATTTTGTGTTATGGTTTTTGAAGTAATGAAACGGCAAGTTTATGGCAGCTAAATATTCATAATTTTAAGTTCCCTAGTATGCTAATCGGAGAAATTTCAATATGTACTAAAACTTCCACTCCCTTTTTATGGGATAGCTTGACTATTGAAATGAAATGAAATTAAATGAAACGAAATATTCTTTATTCACTTTACGGTTCCTTTACAAAATCTTAGTGAACGTTATTTTTTTTCGTTCTGTCTGCTGCGTTAAATATTAGTAATTGATGATCATCGTGGCGCAATGGTTACCATGCCGGACTGCCAATCGAGGGGTCCCGGGTTCGATTTCCAGCGAAACAGAAATTTGAATGATAAGTTTAAATTTCTGTTCTCGGTCTGGGTGTTTG
Organism: Pyrgus malvae; assembly: GCA_911387765.1. Lineage (NCBI taxonomy): Eukaryota > Metazoa > Arthropoda > Insecta > Lepidoptera > Hesperiidae > Pyrgus > Pyrgus malvae. The sequence goes on along the minus strand of OU426951.1, from coordinate 17,022,682 downwards.
TGTTCCTAACTTCGATCTGTTCTGTCGGTCTCTGGGTGTATGTGTCCATTGTACCTACGACACAGGGTATTAATTACCTTATTATGGGGCTATGAGTGTTTATCGTTTATTTTAAAACAAAAAACAAAAAAATTAACTAATTAATATAATTATTAATCTGCATAAATAATATGCACTTTTATTAAAATTAATGTTTGGTATAGAAGATGTAGAAGAAATGGCCGATAAGAGGTAGGTATGTAGGTACTATATTGTAGATGTGTTATAAACGTATTTGGAATGGGACCGCAATTCGATAGAATTGCATATAAAATACTCGTTCTTAGGATAAGGAAAGGTACTGCATTACATTTGAAGACACCGCAGATCTCAATTAAAAATCAAGCTTCCCAGAAGAAATACTTGTTACCTACTTACCTTGGAACGAGTAAGTGTAGATTGAAAGGAAGAGAGTGTGGAGTCAAATTTCAATGTCTCAAAATCGGGATATTATTAAAACGAGATTTTCAAATTACACCTTAAAGGTTAAATTTCATTGGCCTCGTTTATTGCTGAACACCTAGGTCTTTTGAAAAAAGGGCGAGGTCCTTTAAATTAAACCAATTACACTTGACCGATCAATACTTTACCGGTATTACCATGTTTGGTAACTTAGGTGGATGTCATACAATAAATACACTCTATCAATACAATAAACACACTTTACACATAGGTACACATACAAAAACAGTAGCTGATATGGTAATAAAAAAATATTATTCTCGTAAAAGTAAATTTTACGACGATCTCTATTTCATCCATATCCGTAATTACATTTTTAGTGTTAAAAATAATGCTTCTTTATGTCATATGAGTCATTTAATGTAAGCCGTAGTATTGTAATGTTAGTTAGTATCACAGAGTACCTTATATGGGTAATTAGTATCAATAAACCTTTTGACCGCTCAACTCGACTTTCAATACACCGAACCTGCGACTGACTGCGACATCTCTAGATGGCGACCCGGCCAGGCCGGTGCGCGTGTGCAATACGTTGCACGCGCTCCGGTTGGCGTCCAGCAACCGCAGTACACACTCTACAGGTTACGGTAGTAACATTTAATATCACTGCTCTACAGATAGAGTCGTAAAAAATATTTTTGAGTTCTAGTTCACTTTATATGAGAACCAAGTAAAAGCAAACGGAAACCGAAAAAAATCCTTCTTCCTATTTAATTCTTCTTGGTATTCGTTAACAGAATAAAGACGAAATACCTACTTAATATTTTGGTGGTATTATATAATATTTAATACTATCGCCTCATGGGATCAGCCACCAACTCGTATCACCGAAACATAGTAAATACTTCATGGCAGATGTACTCGTAGGGGGCGAAACTTGCAGCTTTTACCACCCACATTTTAATATTTGTAGGATGAAAGGAAGTGCGTATGATGGTGAACAAAGTATTTGGATTGCGGCTTGTTTCAAAGCTAACTTTATGACTATAACAATAGAGTTCCGCCAAGTAACACCTGATACACTTAATGTAATTAATTAGAAAAGTTTATACCAGTATAATTAATTTTAATTCTATTTCAGTAAACATTTAAAATTTAAATAAGTAAATCTTCATATATTTTATTATATGTAATTAAATGCTTAAATCTAAGCACAGGCTAAAATTAAATACACAATTACAGGTACTATGTTTTCAACACATCCATTCAAAATAAGAAAGCCTGAAAAATTTACTTTCTTACACATTTTTGTGTTAGTGCTCATTAATATTTAATAGTCTTAAGAGTTACTTTCTCTGCATCTCTCTGGCCGGTATAAGTTATAAATTCTCAACACCCATTAATAACTTTAGCCGTGTTTTATCCAAAACACATTATTTTTTCTAAATTCTAACTAATAAGACACCAAAATAGGTACTGGTTTTTCTTTTTGGTAAAATTTATTTTTCCTTCTTAATTGGAATTATTTACATACATACATATATGTGGCGAGCATCGCCGTCACTACAACTTTTTTTTAGTATCGGGTAACGCTTCATAAAATTACCAAAGGTCTTGAGAGAGATGCCTAATGAAGTTACCATCGGTGATTGCCTTAGCACTTGTCTTCACAGTGTTTCTGGCTCACCTATTATTGTGCCGGCGCAGAAATACTAGTCTGTCAAAAGAAACCAGAAAAGTCGTTGTTTTTCTTGGTTGAAATTTGATAAATTGACTGTTGTTCACATGTAGATACCTTTTTTGGTATCGGGGGGAAACCTTCAAAAGGTACCCAGCACCTTGGAAGAGGTTACCGGGTTATGTGGGATTTGACCGCATTAAAACTCCCTCGGTGGCCTGCCTCTGCGCTTGGGAGGACTCCGGGATCTCCACTGGAACGCACCGGAGTCCTCCACGCGTGGCGCCAAAGTTTTAAAATTTTACTTGTTTCGTGTTATGTAATGTTGAAATTTTATTTGATTGATATTCTGGTAAATAAAAATTATATTCTTGTAATACCTATAATATATTTGAAAAAATATTCTTAACTAGTCTTCCGCCAGCGGCTTCGCCCCAGTGGACCCCTTTAAAAAGGTTCCCAGGATAAAAACCATCCTTTGTCCTTTCCCAAGTTCACTCTATCAGTGTTCCAAATTTATTTAAAATCGGTTCAGTAGTTTAATCGGGAAAGCGTAGCAGACAGACAGACAGACAGAGCTACTTTCGAATTTATAACATTAGTATGGATGATCTAAATTTCTCAATTATTGTAAAACTTATTTATGTTCGCTATGAATACGTTATAGGATTCTCAGAAATATTCTTAAAAGGAAAGTCAATATCGTCTTATGACTTAAAATTATTTAGTTAACACGGTTTTAAATTGAGCAAATATCATAAAAAGTTAGATGTGCAAATAGTAATATGACTTTTAAGATGATGATCAAATATATGTCGAGCAGCTTTAGGTTTACGTATATATTTAATAATTTTTAGTTTTTCTAGTAGATAGTAATAATGATATTCAAATTCTCGTCTCGGTTTTGTACTCACGACACAGGGAACCCTTGGGGGGCTATGGGTGCGAAGCGTTATTTATTATTAAGTATATGCATTCGATATGTACTTAAGTTGGTAAACCATGAACAACGCTTAGTTAAATTATTAATCCATCGCGTACTTCAGTACTCTTAGGTAGCTATAGGTATATCCATATTTTTATATCTGCTATTAATTTTACAGATAAAATATCGACATCTGCTTTTTTCAGAAGGAAAATTGTTCCTTTCTACTGTATGATAATAATGAACATTTATTGTTTAATTTGGAATGCTAATGAAATAACATTTTAATATTTCCGTATGTAGATTCAATATATTATTTTTAACGCGCAACATAATTTAAAAATCTTCTTAAAACTCGATGTTTTATAATAATATCTTAACATTGACCCAATTTTTTAGTAGCTCATTAAACGTCTCATACATGTTAAAGTAGTTAATTGATAGTACTCAACCGCTATCACCCAGTATCGCGCTTTACTAAGAATTTCTTATAGACTGAAATTCATTCAGATGCTTTAGTGGAGGTTTCAAAAGTGGCAGTGACCGACTTGACAAGTGCAGGAGAAAGCGCGGCAAGTGCAGCTGAGCTGTATTATTAAAATGCATCCGATAACAATGAGTACGTGTGTATCACAATGATCAGGAGGGCTAGTCTAAGGCTTAGGGCCTCGTTTACCATCTCCAAGTAAAGTGTTGATTAATTACGTCCCAAGTAAAGTTAATTGGCAAGTAAAAGCTATAGTACGGGACAGTTTATCATATGATTAGTGCTACTCAAACATCGTGAAATTGAAATTGAAGTTACGGGTGACTTTAACCGACAATTAGTGTAGTGGTCACCTTACTTGAATAATTCTTCAAACTTTTACAAAATGATCACTTAAAAATATACGATACTTCGGACGATCTTAGAGTAGGACACGTATTGCCTTTCGGAAGTAGTATCGTAACCATCAGAGCTTGAGATTACTATCGTAATATATATTATACCACTATACGTATATAACAACTACAATGGGCATGATGACAGATTTTTAAATACCTTTCCTTATTGTAGGTACACGTCTCCTAGTTTCGAAAAAAAGTTTATTTCAGCAATAAACTTAAGTTTTAACGTAAATTAATGTATTTTCTGCTATGTAATTTGAATTAAGCGCGAAAACGCTCGTAGATGTCATGGCGTCGGCTTGCTCGTCAAACTTCAAGCAACACGATGACTTTTACTGAGACGTGACGTCATTCCTTTTGATTGGCGTTTCAGATAACATGGCCGATTGCTGTATTTAATACTTTTATTTCATTGAAAATCTTATTAATCTTAATGTTTATATTGAAACGGGATCATATTTTAGAACTTTTTTAGCATATATTTTTCTGTAAAACCGTTTATTCTCTGATATTTTAATAGTGTCATCATGCCTATTGTAATTACTATCTCCTTAGGCTCTATAATGAACTGTATGTATATTATTTTGCGTTATGCATGTGTAGATATCCCATCGTCCTTTTTCATAAATAACTAATTCTAATGCAATATATCTACTTTTACATTAGAATCGTAAATATTAAACCGATAAAAAAATTATATACTGTAATCAATATTTCATCACTCAATTTTGAAGCATAAAGGTTGATTTTTTAAGATTATTAAAATCACATTTAATAAGGTAATTTTGTGACAGTAAAATCATCGTAGCTTTCATATTGATATACAAATATAATGTACATGTATAAATGTTCAAGGATGATTTTAGATTAGCAAGTTTCGATAACATTAGTACACAATAGTATTATGTAACAGATAGTCAGTTCTTATATGTATTTATGATAAGTAAGGAAAACAATTCAAAGTGTATAAATATTTTTTGATTATTTCATACCTTTGCTACACAACTTATGTAAATAAATAAACCTTAGACGACCCGCGTGGCGCAATGGTTACCATGCCGGACTGCCAATTGAAGGGTCCCGGGTTCGATTCCCGGTGAAACAGAAATTTGAATTATGAGTTTAAATTTCTGTTCTCGGTCTAGGTGTTTGTGTTTCTGTCTCTGTATATGTCCATGGTACCCACGACACAGGGTATATATGCCCTACTTACTTTTACTTAACAAGTTTATAATGCCTGTAATGCCTGTAGGTTTAAACAGGGTTCGACTGTATGCAACTAAAACCAGTATACGGTTCTAATAAATCCACTGTCTACGAGCTCTACGTGCTGCCTTACAAACCTGCCATACCACTTTCACTGCATCCACCTCAATAATCAGGTCAATTGTCCACCACTTTCAGGAGCCAGAGTGCTTTGAACTTGAGAGATATTTGCTTCCTTCTGTATTATATACTTTCTAATGCACAATTATCATAATTCTATTTGAAGACTCAAGTAAAAGCAAACGTATTTTAGTTACACCGCTCATTGATATAAAAAGTAAAAATATGAAAATTAAATTTATAAACCAATTTGCATAGACAGACATGTCATAATAACTTTAGTTAAGTATACGTAGCATTTTACGATTCACGCAACCAAACGAATTCGTATTACCTACCGCAAACAGTTTTAGATTAAGAAACGTAGAATTTTCTAGAAAAAATAGTTGTAAGAACCTCGTCAACTTACGACACTATATCGACACGGGAAACTTGTTTGAAAACATATTTGTAGGGACGTCTCTTTATAGTGGTTTTAGATTTTACACAATTTCTTACTTAATATTACATATTAAGAATTTTGAATTTTTTATAGTAAAATATTAGAGATAATGTTACATAAAGCACTCGTGACACATAAAAAATAACAAAAAACACATAATAATGTATGGTAAAAAGATATAATAATATCTAATATGAAAATAGCATCGCATGCGCAGATGCTCGCGTTGATGTCTTTTCCTTCGGAAAACTGTTTCTTGGTATTAATACGCTTTTAATAAGCCCTTCATGAGTGAGATTTTATTAAATATACTTGCAACATCTTCAATGTAATAAGAAATAAAAATATACTTTAACTAGTATTTAAGTCCTTTAGTTTTTAAATGTATACTTTATACATATTGTGGTAAAAATATTCATTTGCAGAAATATTTTTTGCGTATCTCTTTATCAATAAAATAAAACGTTGGTCGAGTTAATACGTATGATAAGAGATAATTACGTACAATTAAAGTGTAGGCTACGATATTGTATACTTAAATAAAGACCTTGTGCATAAAATTAAAGAGAATGAAATGTTTCCAGTATAATACTAAAGTTTACCAAGTTTGTGTCATTTATCAAGTATATCATAACAGAGATAAAAATATTGATATCTACAACATCTACTATTACTAATTTGCGCATTCTAAATTATGGTAATATGGTAAGTAAGCATGATCAAATTTTAGTATTTTTAAAATACCTGTTGCATTCAAAAAAGTCTTTTATTTCAAATGTATGCTTAAATTTGTTGAACTGCAACATGCATATATCCTTTTTGTATTAGCTAAATAACAAATAACTAAACACTTACTTGAAGTTATAATTCTCTATACAAGTAGGTATATTTATGCAAGAAAACCTAATATGTATATTCGGATATCTGTTTGCATAACACATTACTGCCTGACGTGGGATTTCACGCATCTTTATGTTTGAGTTACATATGTGAAGGTTGCGACCGTGAGATGATTAGAGAAAGGCTGATGATATAAATTTATATTCAATCTCACCTTTTATTCAATATCAATTCTCAAAAAACTGGTTTGGCTTTTTGTTTATCTCATTATGTTAATATCTCTTCTCATTATGATCAAGAACCGATTAAGGAGAAAGGAGAATGATTTGGGTCATATTCCACCAAAGCAGTCAAGGGCGGACTTTCGGAATTTACACGCCTTTAATTTAATTTGGGCAACTTTGAGGCATTCAGGTTTTATAAACACGTTTCATTGGCTGTAGAGTTGGCAAGTGACATTACAAAAAATAAATAAATAACATTTCACACTCATAGCCCTACAGTAAGGAAGATATACCTTGTGTCGTGGGTGCCATGGACACATACAAAGTCAGAAACACAAACACCCAGACCAAGAACAGAAACTTAAACTCATTATTCAAATTTCTGCTTCGCCGGGAATCGAACCCGGGACCCTCCGATCGGCAGTCCGGCATGGTAATCATTACGCTACACAGGTCGTCAATGTTTATTTTAAGCAAAAATGCAACCCTTCCTCTCGTCTGGATTTTCCTTTGTAGGTGATAGTATTTTTTAAACTAAGTTTCAACAGTTTTTAAATCCTCCTAGGTTGTTGACTCTATCGCATGTGTGACCGGACTACTGCCACTTTAGCTGCTTTCCCAGAAAACGGAGCCTACATTTTAAATTAGACTACTCTAGCGGTAGATCATAATATACAGCCATGCTGCAGTTTTACTACCACTAGAAACTATTTTTTTTTTGATTCTGTTGCACTATTAAAGATCTCTCATAACATATACTTCTTTTTCTTTATTTTTTTTAATGTACGAACATGTCTTTTACGATTTTATAATGTAAAAGAAATATGTATTTATCGCTGCTCCACGGTGATGGAAAATATCGTGATATTTAATTGTTAACGATGTTCTCCATCACCGTGCATGCCTGAGAGAAATTCATAATTTCTCGAAAGCATGACGTCTACCAATCCGCACTTGGCCAGCGTGGTGGACTATGGCCTAAATCCCTCTCACTTGTGAGAGGAGACCTGTGCCCAGCAGTGGGACATAAAAAAGGGTTGAGAGAGAGAGAGAAAAGAAATATGTAACTAACATAGATATCTAACTGTCTTATCTTTAATTTTACATGACGTGCTAATAATAAATGCGGAAACATAATTTAGAATAAAGAACGAAGTGATAAAAAACTGGCAGTTGGTAAAATGTGTGGATCTATAAGAAAACAATAAAAATGATGTATGACATAACTAATACGCACTACTGACATCAATGCGCAAACAAATATAAATATTGCGTGTTCTTATGATGCTGACCGTAACTGCAGTCCATGTGGGTCAACAAGATACGGCCAGCAAAAGAAGGTCAGCCACGAACATATGTCGCTTACCATCGTAATATTAAAAAGGTAAACAAATTCAAAAAATCAACTTATTAAACCAACCATGAATTTAAATGCAATATGCTCGAGGATGTAAACTGCAGCAATATTATAAAGCTGAAGTTTTTGCTTGAAACCACTCATCTCAAAACTACTGGTTCGAATTTAATAGGCTATAAAACAATACTCTATAACGCGGGTAAAACCGCATGGCACATGAAATGAAATGAAAATAAAATGAAAATACTTTATTGTTGAATATTTACATACATAGAATAAGATGTTTAAAATTATAATTGGAGTTTTAAACAGTCTACCATATTCTGGCATACAATATTATTAATTAAAATTAACTAAAAATATTTTGTTTTAAGATCCGATAAGAATAATCTTAATGGATCATCGGCTTTTGATGCCTATCCACCGCTGAGTCAATGAGAGAAAAAAAGCCGGCGGAAAAAAACTCTCAGGCATTGTTTAGAGTTATACTATAGAATGTATTTTACGCGGAAGCTCCCCAAACAATTTTTATTGCACGTATCACGATGTAATATGCTTTTTTTATAAGCCAATGTTTTAGTTGTTTTTTAAATTTAGTATTTGATAACTGTTTTATATCTATGGGTAATTTATTATATATTCTAATAGCAAATATGTATGTACTATTAATTTCTGAAAATCTGACATTTTACTCGAGGTAAATATAAAGCATCAATATATTTTAGTCTCGTGGGCACATCTCTATAACATCTCTATAACATCTAGTATAAGATATGTTTATGCAAGCATACACCTGGAACGTTCCCAGGCGTTAAACGCCTCCGATAATTTCCTTTTCTAAACTAAAAGATTTTATTGCTTCTATCATTATAGTTGACAAAAATGGCAAACTAAAATATCTTTCGCGTCATTTTTAAAATTATTTGAGGATGTAAATCATAATAAATAATTTATATATGATTAGATTATGACATTTATGACACACAAGTTCCATTTCTTGAACAAACTGACTTTTTATTGTACTACACTGTGAATAGCGTATAAAAATAATTTACAGTTACTGGTGCAGGATAAATCAGATATATATGTACATGCAAATTAAATTGACCGTAATGTGTCATTTTGTAACTTATAATTGGTATATTTGCACGTAACTATGAGCGCCGGTCACGACATGCCAATTTTCAGGTTGGGCATTTAGTGAGTTAATTACTCAGTTATATAATTTTAATGCCGTGTTAGATAAAATCTAATCTTTCCCAAATGACATACACAAACGTTTGTAAGATAAAAATTACGTGTTAAACTTCTTGTTTACCTACTCGTACTTAGTATTATGTCACATATAATTTGCTCTTAAAAATTAGGGGTAATTTGCGTCAAATACATGCTTAGTATTTACAGACGTTATAGTCAACTCACATCGTTATTAGTTCATATTAATGACACCAATTCAAATTTACTATATAGTGCATTATTAAAGCAGTTTTACATACTTTGTCTTTATAAACTATTAGAAAATCAATTTTACCTTGCTCATTTAAATTCTCCAATGCTCATTTGTCTCAGTAACGTCTATGTTCAGTATATTGTAAATAAATTAATAGCAAGATGTACGGTTACAGCCAGCAAAAAATGTGTTATTATTGTTGCAAATTATAGATAAATATAATAATATAAAACGTTTAGCGGAACAAAAAATAGGGGAGATATCATACGAAAGTAAATACAGGACTCTCATTAATTCAAACCAGTGATAATTCGAACAAAAATATTATCGCTACGTAACAAAACGAAGCGTTAATTGGAACTCATAGGTATCAAACACTCGAGAATTCAAAGTAGCAGTGAGACTGAGGGAGAAGAATTTGAATACAGATTTGAAAGTACGTACATTTTGAGACAAAATTTTCATTTTATATCATTTTGTAGAAGGTAGAACTATTTTTCGACCGGGGTGGTACCACCGCTGCACCTACTTCTGCTGTGAAGCATTTTTTTTGTGGGGTGGAAAGGTGCAGTTGTTGGCTAGACATAACGTCAAACTAGTATTATAGTAGGTTCACGAGCCTTTGTTTTTGTAATGATTAGTTTGACACAAATTGGATTAAAAAAATAGAAGTTAATATATAATACGTAAGTAATTGATTATTCTCCTGCCTCCTTATACTCTATTTCTTTATTTAATCATTTTTCTTCTCTTAAACACTGATGAGAACGAACACGACGTCTAATCTAAAGGTAACCAATAAAGGTAACCGATAAATGTGATTGTTTGCAGTCTTTTCTAACTTTTTATACATTAAACCGTAAAAAAATGTCAGACGAACCAAGTCGCTTAGCTATAGATTGTTTGTGTTCTATGCCAGCCGCAGGGCCATGTGCGTTTCTATCTTTTATACTTGTTTCTTTGGTTTACCATTACTTTAATATACTTATAACTAAATTATTACGTGGCGACGTAACTGTTATGTCATATATATGATGTACGAGTATCTACTATCTTTCATCGACGAACGGATTAGAACGGAAAGAGGAAGTACCCAGCAGTTTCTTTAAAAATCGAACACAACTTATAATTTCAAAATAGACAGATGTTCGCTACAATCACTGGGCCATTTATCATAACCGAAATCAACACTAACTCTGATTAATCTAAAGAGAAAGTGAATTATGTCATAAAGTATCTACCGGTGCTATCATTGTTTCATCACTTTCGAACTAATCAATTTAGACATGCCACGGCTTATTACAAAGTTCAAGTATTTGATCTTTTTACTGTCACCAAATCAATGACAACTTTTCTTCTCGTCTTATCAATTATCGAAATATTTTTTTAATGTTAAGCATTAAGAGAACTTACTCCACGAGCCATGCCTCCTGTACCTCCAGTCATCAAGGACAGGAAGACCCTGGGAATTCAGCTCTTCTTAATAACAGTGTCATCCTTTAACTGTGCTCAAAGAGGCCTCTTCCCGTGCTTAAGTAACAACATGCAGCCACAACAACCGTTTCCGAGCGCACAGTTATGCCGGTAGTCAAAACATGCTCGTTTGATCTCTTGTGGCACCATTGTCCAATGTCCAGCCTTTGTACCCTCTTCGCTTAACATCGGTATACATGAAGAAAATTCTTTTCACCGTGTTAAATAATTCAATGTCGTAACAATAAGCGAATAATGCCGCCTGCCCGCCCACGTACACAACGTGGGCGGGCGCGTTTAGAGCGATGAAAATCCTGTGATTTCCTATACAAAGAACTTCAACAAAGAACTGTTTTCAGCCCCTCAAGGTTAATTTAAAAATATACATTGCATACATGCTAGATACATTCTGCAAAATTTTGAAAATATGATAGTATCTCACACATAGAAAACTGTACCATTGCAAATTATAATGATATTGATCACGATACCTTTTATCTATCGACAAAACAGTATACCTAATTCACACGTTCACCTTGCATTGTAAATTGGGTCGTTTCTTATATCGTGCAATTATATTGATCTAGGTCTATAATAAATATTATCTCTTGCTTGATTTTAAATTCATATTAATCCGGTAAAAGTAAGTCTAATCTGACTATCCAAATCTTCATTCAGTAGTATTCAGTACTCAGTTCAAGGAATAGAAAAGTAAACGAGAATTATACTGCAGATATTTTCCAAATTTCTACTGAGCAGGTTTTAAAATCGAAATCTTAAAGTCGCTAAATCCTACATATATCGTAGATCATTTTTTTTCTTCATCTTTTATTCTATTACAAAATGAACACTCATTAAATTTTATTGCATAAGAAAATAGAGGTATCTTCGGTTTACTTCCGCGTGCATAGCCCAAAGAGGCAAGAAATGAGGCTTGAAATACGTGGAGTTTATTGATAAATAAAGATACCATAACAACAAATAGATCAGACCAATCTCACATCCACGCATGTTGTACTTACTGTGTAACTGTAATCTGATCATCGGAGAAAAAAAATTGCGTTGGCCAGACTAGTACTCTCTCTCTGATCACTAGGATAAACCCATAATATATGTGAATCATGGATTAGAAAAATAGGAAAATCTATCATGATTTTCGTTTAGTACACGAGCAGTGAAAGTTTTTATACTAAAACATAATAATGTACTGATATATTTCAAACTTAACAAATAGGTATTAATAAATATGTATGTATTGAATTTCCAATTAAAGTGATTGAAGTGTAAAGATATCATAAGCTTACTTTTTTGCAATAGCTCTTTACAATAAGAACTTGTGGGCTTCCAACCGTCTACCTTGTTCTTAAAGACGAAGAATTTATCAGCTTATGCGTACAGCTGTCTTCTCATCATTGGAAGATGTTAATATATAGTCATGTCTTGCAGATAACATATTTAGCTGTAAATTGAAACTAAAAAGGAATGTGGATAAGGAATAACACATTCCAACAATATTAATATAAATCGCTATTTTATTTTCTCAATGATACGCTGTCCTCTCCTCGACTGCCACAATTCTCCAATGCTTCAGCTAGGTTTGTTTTACTTGGTTTTACTTCAAGGTTTTACAAAGTACATTTTTTTTACCAACAGGAGAAACGCAGTGCTTATTTCTTATACTGTACAGGGATAGTTCACAAACTTTACTTATGCCTAAGAGTTTCATCAGTTTGTTTCAAAGCTCTCTAGATTTATTGTTCTATATTTAAAAATGTAAGTAAGTAAAAAAGTAACACAAATGATGATAAACAAAATATGTACTTACTGTTTCAGGTGTAGCTGTCATGCGACGTCTATATCTAACAGACAGACATCTGCGAGTTATGTTATGGTGCATATTAATTGGTCTGCAGCCAGCGTTCGCAGGCATCCTGGACCCCTTCAACTGGGCACGCTCCGACCGCATTGAGGTCAACATCCCTTGGCTTCCGTGTAAGTAGACCATCGAAGAAGGTTAAATAGTGCAATGTAAACCAACAACCATGGGCGTACCGAGGGGGGAGCTAGGGGTCAGCAGCTGCCCTCCCCCCCTGGATCAAGAACCCATGGGGTACGCCCATGCCAACAACTATTTCAAATAATACATTAGCCGAAGATGGCTAATCCAAGATTAACATACGTACATACCTAAATTTAATTTTTCTTAATTGCTAATTTTCGGAAATGTTAGGGGTATATTTAAATTTTTAATTCTAATATAATGATATGAAGACAAATGGTCATTTGATATTCACTGAAAACTAATTTTACTGTTGTTGCGCCAACATTAATCTTAATACCTACTTAAATCAAAAATTCAAAGTTAAATAAACATAATATTTACAAGCATTAAGCAAATTCTGAGAGTCGCTTATTTATAAAAAATAATCATTATGTTTACCCACAATTGAAGAAAGATTTTATAAAAACCAGGTTTTTCTACGCCGTTGACGATAAAATAATTTGTTGATTTTTTGTCTTTCATTGCGTTTGCTAAGCAAAAATTTCGTAACCATCCAATTATTACTCGCATAGTAATAAAGCGAATATTTCCAAAGTTTTTGGTATATCATATTATTATCCTGATTTGCTTGCAGGGAGGCAACTGCCCCTTGAATCAATGTCCAGATTTAGGGATTCAGGAATAGCAAAAGATCTCCCAAAGGAAAAAAGAAACTTATAAAGAATAAAATAGATACGCTACCTCCTGCTGTTTCCTTCGTATATTAAATATTTTGTGTGCGTGTCTTTTTGTAATTTGCCCCCCTCTAACCAAGAATTAGAAACCTCCTGACCTAGAACCTGGGTACGCCCATGCCTGGGTTTACAACCTATCTTAACTAACCCCATAAACGTCTATCTTTAGTTGACGCCACTACTTCAATCAGAACTATGACTGGTTTATAAAAGATACAGTAGGTAATAACCCCTTTTTATTATGTTCTCTCATAATGAAATTGGTTTGTGGGTAAATTTTTCAAAACTGACAAAATTTTATTGCAAATTTTACTTGGTAGGTGGTAGAACTTGCAAGGCTCGATCAGCTGCAGTTGAAGGCTTATGGTCGCCTCACGTAAGTCTGGTCGGCAACTGCACCTTCCCACCGAAACACAAAATTGCTTCACGACAAAAGTCGGTGCAGCGGTGGTACCTGGTCCTTCCCCGCTCGAACCAATCATTTTCCACCTACAAAATATTGCTTATAAATTATAATATTTAAAGTTACAAATATTGTGTTTTATCCAATCCATCCAATATTTTCAGTTTATCTTTAAAATTTTGTGACTTTATTGCGCATAACATCAAAATATTTATTATATAATATCTTCGTATTTTCTAGTTGAGAATGAAACAAGATGCTATGATGAACTAGGGTGCTTGAACATTACCAGGAGTTGGTACCACCTTATCCATCGGCCGTTCAATGTTTTCCCTTTACCGAGAGTCGTTATTAATACTAGGTAAGAAACCACACTATAAAAATCCTACATTTAAGTAACGGATATATTAGACGTAAGAACGCATGTGATCTATTCGGAAAACGTACCTATTTCACCATTTGGAGCATCGTTGTAAATTTCTCCAAAGCTCTTCATGGTAGAGAAAGCCTAGAGTCCCTGGAGTACCTGAAACTTTTATTATCAAGTCGCTGCTGCAATACTAAAGTGAAGGTTTTATCCAAATTTTATCCATAACTTTAACGCCATAATTTCTTTCAGATTCATCTTATACACAAAAAAGAATCCAACAGACGGACAAATACTTAACGTAAATGTAAATAAAACTATTATAAAATCTAACTTCAGTCCTCGACGATTGACAAAAATGATAATACACGGATTTATAGATACGCCATTATCAAATTGGGTAAGATTTCAATTTTTTAGTTTGTTATAATTTATACGTGGCTAAAGATTTCGAGCATTCAATATCTCAAATACAGACAATAATTAAAAATAGCTTTGATAGAATTATGGGATAATTAGATATCAAGCGCATTTATAAATTCTCAGGAGGCGCCATACTTTATATTGAAAGACGTTATATAATTTTATAATACTTAAATAATGTTAGACTTAGCTCACATTTGTTTACGATTATTAATAGGTTATAACCGTCAGTCTGTATAATTAAAAGTCTATTGCATTACCTATAACATCAAACCACTTATTTACCAGTACTTATGTACTAAGCTTTTAATCTATTGTACTTACGAATATCAACGCTTCACCTATTCCATTTATGTAGGTACGTGTATACAATTATGTTAAAAAGTTAATCTGGAAGTGAGTACTTCATTCTCGATCTAATTATTGAATCTTATTTAGGTCAGCGAGATGAAAGATGAGTTGGTAAAAGCTGACGATTTCAACGTCGTGATTGTGGACTGGGCCGGCGGGAGCCTGCCGTTGTACACACAAGCCACGGCTAACACAAGACTTGTTGGACTAGAAGTTGCGCATTTTATAAACACTTTACAGGTAAGTCAAATTTTTAGTCATAATAATGTTAAAATTAATTTTAACAGAATTAACTGAAGCACGATAGTTTCCTACTATATTTATTCCTTTTTTGTTTCAACCTATTTTATGTCCCACTGCTGGGCACAGGTCTCCTTCTCACACAATTGAGAGGAATTTAGGCCATAGTCCACCACGCTGGCCAAGTGCGGATTGGTGGTGGATTAATAAAGTGGAGTGGATGGTGCAAGTGGTGATTTATTCCTTACTCTACATGAAATTATAGTATTTCCATCAGATTTCGAGTTCACAAGAAAAACTTTATACTTATAATATTTTATTCTACAGAAAGATCATGGGCTGAATCCATTAGATGTACATATAATAGGACATTCTTTAGGAGCACATACAGCTGGTTATGCGGGGGAAAGGATACAGGTAAGCGTAAATGAGGCAGAATCTTTGAATATTTTTTTTCTGCATTTGAAATACTTGGTATTATGCCTTCATATTGTCTTTGATTCAGCTTTTAATTTCTTAGAACTTGGGAAGAATTACGGGCCTTGATCCCGCCGAACCCTACTTCCAAGGAATGCCCACACACGTGAGGCTTGACCCTACAGATGCTGAATTCGTTGACGTCATACATACTGACGGCAAGAGCATATTCCTGCTAGGTAAGTAATTCGAGGATTTTTTTAACGCTTGTAAACTTTCAACATATACATGTACATATATCTTTATTACGTTATAATCATAACATCTAAAACAACTCTCGATTTCGTTCACACGACTAAATTACAGTCTCTTAAGGTACGTGTGAGCTTATTGCTAGTGTAAATTAATTAAACTAACCCTTATTCTAATAGTTTATGTATTTATGTTGTAAATATCCCGCTAAAATGCTAGTTTACTTGAGTCTTGTATGATATATGTATATAGTTATATTTGCCGCATATTTTAACTAATTTACCGACGTGTTTATTTCACACGTGCGACAGATTTTGTATTTATGGCAGGATATGGGATGTCTCAACCCGTGGGACACCTAGACTTCTATCCAAACAACGGTAAGGAACAACCAGGCTGTGATCTCACTGAAGGGCCTCTAATTCCTCTGACGCTAGTAAAGCAAGGACTGGAAGAAGCGTCAAGAGTTCTTGTTGCCTGTAATCACGTCAGAGCGATAAAACTTTTTACAGAATCTATTAACGGGAAGTGTCCTTACATAGGTTAGTACAATCAGTTTGCATGTAATAAAGTATAAGAATACGATTATCTTACTTATGTAAACATAAAAAAATGTTTTAGGACACCAATGTCCATCATATCAACATTTTCTGGCCGGTAAATGTTTTCATTGTGGCCATGGATGCGCCATCATGGGGTAAGTACATACGTACAAAAGTAATATTTTGTAAATTATGATCGACCAAATTACCCACAGAATAAAATTCAATTTTATTACTAAACGAATCATGAGTGTAAACGGCGAGTGAAGTTACAATAAAGTTCAACCTACCTACCCGTTCCTATGTTAGCTTAGGTCTTAGGTACAGTGCTAATAAAAAACAAGTGCGAGTCGGACTCACGCACGAAGGGTTCCGTACCATTATTATACATATACATTATCTAAAAAAATCACGTTTATTCTATGGGAGCCCCCTTAAATATTTATTTTATTCTATTTTTTGTATTTGTATAACAATAGCGGCAACAGAAATACATATTTATTGCCTTTGATTATCCATAGAAATCATTGCATTAAGATTGAATGAAAGGTAAATTGTAGTTTACGATTTATGACGTATTAAAAAACCCTCTCTCAAATATATATATCGATATATATCGATCTCGTTCAAACCAATTTTTGGTGGAAGTTTGCATCGTAATGTACATCTTTTTTTTTAGTTTTATCATTCTCTTATTTGAAGTTACAGGGGCGAGGGCACACATTTTACCACTTTGAAAGTGTCGCTCGCGCAAACTATTCAGGTTAGAAAAAATGATATTTAAAACCTCAATATCATTTTTGAAGACCTATCCATAGATACCCCACACGGGTTTGATGAAAAAAAAATTTGAGTTTCAATTCTAAGTATGGCGAACCCTCAAAATTTATGGTTTTTTTCTATTTTTGTGTGAAAATCTTAATGTGGTTCACAGAATACATCTACGTACCGAGTTTCAACAGTATAGTTCTTATAGTTTCGGAAAAAAGTGGCTGTGACATACGGACGGACAGACAGACAGACAGACATCACGAATCTATAAGGGTTCCGTTTTTTGCCATTTGGCTACGGAACCTTAAATAGCCTAAAATTTTAATTAAATGATTTTCTTGTTGTGACATTACGATGTGGTCATCAAGCCGAGCGACCATAATATCAATACATTCTAATCCCCATATAACTTCATATTTTAATGCGGCTTAAGACAAAGAACATTGCATGGTACACATCAAATTCTATATAAGATAATGAATGATATGTATACTCATCTTACTTAGCGTAGTAAACTATGGCACCATAAATAAATCTAATATATAAAATTCTCGTGTCACGGGGTGCGTAATTGAACTCCTCCGAAACGGCTCGACCGATTTTCGTGAATCTTTGCAAGGATATCGGCTAGGGTAAAGAATTGGACAACATCTATTTTTCATCCCCCTAAATGTTAAGGGTGGTCCACCCTTAAATTTTTATTTTTATTTTTTTGGACAAAATTTTTTGTTTTTATTTTTTTATGATACATCATACTAAAATACATACAACCCTAAATTTTCACCCCTCTATGATCAACCTTATTTTTTATTTTTTTATTAAAAACTTTAATTTTTTTGGGAAGATTTTTATTTTTATTTTGTCATGACTTAGAATAAAAAAAAATCATCTGTCATCGTAAATTTATCATTAATTTCCAGTGCAATAATTATTTATTTACAATTTATTAATCTGACAAAGACAGCTTTAACTCTCAGTTAATTAAGCGCTCCCGCCAACAACGGCCATTACTGTACCTGTATATATTGTACTTAACATTTTTTAATAAAATTTGCACACCGTGTGCAGTTTGATTCAAATTGAAAGATAGAATAGCTTACATCTCAATTTATAGTCGCAATATTAGGTATTTTATTACTGATACTTTAAGGCAGGACAACGTCTGCCGGGTTAGCTAGTATATATGTATAAATGTAACGTGGATTGCAACTTGCTTACAGATTCCATGCTGACAGCACTCCAGGCCTAATAACCAATAAAAACAACCAAACTGAGAATGAAGTCTACCCTTCCGAAGAACAAGAGACCATTGGCGCGAAATATTTTCTCAACACAGGGAAGGAGTTCCCATTCTGCCGTAAGTTACTTTGACGATTAATTGCAATATGAAGTCTCATACTATAGGTAATGTAAGTTGATAGTTAATTTAAAAGGTATGACAATAATGCTTTAAAACAATATAAAGTCCGCAAATAACTTATCATCTTAAATATGTGAAGTGTTTAGCGAAATCGCCAAAATTTTGTATACGGCCTCTTAATGTCTGGCATATGAATTTATATAATTTATTTCTTCTTTTCAGAAAGGCACTACAAAATAGCCATTCACTTAGCTAATCCAAAAGGAGCGGAATCCTGGGTGCAGGTAAAAGATCTTAAGAGTTTAAATTACGGCTGTGCAGGTTTTTACTGTGTACACAACGATCTATTAAAAGTAATTTGTTGTTGTTGACACGTCGAGAAAACTTCGTACTTAAATAAACTAGGAAAAATTATTTTGCATTCACAAAACAGCAGTGCAAACATGTCATTTTTCTTTTATAGCCCTTGGCTTGGATTCCCTGTGTAGTCAAACTTTTTATAAAAATTTCTGTCTTGTTGGGAACGGGACGATTAATCGGCAGTCCGGCATAGTAACCATTGCGCCATCCAGGTCGACGTTTTTTTATATGACTATCGGTACATTTCTTGTCGCATATTTATAAGTCACTAGCTGATCCCGCGAACTCCGTACCGCGTTTAAATATTTTGGGTAGACTACACTTAACATTTAGGGGGATGAAAAATAGATGATGTCCGATTCGCAGACCTAACCGATATGCACACAAAATTTCACGAAAATCGGTCGAGCCATTTCAAAGGAGTTTAATTACAAACACCGTGACACGAGTATTTTATATATTAGATTAAATTTTGTTTACCTTACCTTACCTAGCTCATACATATGTATTTTATATCAACAGGGTTTCCTGAAGGTAACATTGATGTCTGATCGTGGAGTAATAAGGGGAATGGACCTTACACCGAACAACTATGTCAAGTAAGAAAGCGATACGATAGAATATGAACCTTCTAAAATTTTAATGATATAATATTTTTTGGTACTACTTACTTGACTATTAAATGTGTTTTCAGGCTAGAGCATGGCACTTCTTATTCTATTGTAGTCACGCATCCGATGGATTTGGGCGGCAAAGTTAGAAAGGTAAGTTAATAAAGGAATAACAAATAAAAACTTTTGAAAAAAATGTTTAAAAAAATTCAACTTTGATTTTTGTATAAAGGTGGAGCTATCGTGGGAGTACGACATGAATGTACTAGAGCCTCGATCACTCTGCATTCTCTGGTGCAACGACCGGCTGTATGTTAAATCCGTGCTGGTTGACCAAATGGAACTTCCTAGTAGAGGGTAAGGCCGTTTAAAACTTAAAATTACATATTTAAGCGCGACACACAAGTGAGCGCTTTGTTATGGGATGAAAAGCGGATAAAATTAGCGATAGAAGAGTAAATTATAGTATTAGTACATTATTATCAATAACAATTTCCTCTATTTGTATGCGACGCTTACTAAGGCATTGTTTCCACTTTCGACGCAGATTTGCATTGAAATAAATAATGTACTTAGTTTAAAAAACTAAAAAATACGCTTTTGTGAAATTACGAACTAAAAAGTAAAAAAACAAGAAGAAAATGTATTTAACTGTAAAAAAAAGCGTGGGGTGCATGGTGTCAATAGTGTCTTAAAAAAACTCCCCACGCTTTTTACTTTTTTGTTCGTATTTTCACAAAAGCGTGCTTTTTAGTTTTTTAAACTACATTATTTATTTTTAATTTTTTGGTTTGATTTTTATTCTCATATTATTGCATTGTCATCGGCCCTTGACCCCTGTGCAAATTTTCAAGTTAATCAGACGCTTAGACGTGTTAAAACTATAAACCTTTATATTTATTTCATTAAGTACCTTAGGCCACGAACTTATCAGCTGCCCCTCGTATATTTTTTTTTTATCCTGGTGATCCTAGTTAGGACTTTAATATAAAGTTATGAGATTATTGTATTGTCATCGGCCCTTGACCCCTGTACAAATCAAGTTAATCAGACTGCTAGAAGTAAGTGAAAATGAAGTTAAAAGATTCCGTTACATACATACATACATACAGGTCAAGTTAATAAAAGCGTGTTAAAAAAAATATTTTTACAGTATTTCAGACAAATGTTTGTAACTTTTTCACTGCATAAAGATTTTTGTGTGTATTACCTACTTCCCTATACATCGGAATACATTGTATACACTAACAGAATATAAGGGGCCAGAGACAAGTACGGCCACCTATTTCTTTCACCTTTTGACGCGACCTCTTTCGCTCAAACTAGCGAATTTTTCGGCGCGTTCGCGCGCCTTTTTGTATGTTTTTTGGATGCGCGAAACAGCAAGATTTGAAAGTTTCCAGTACAAAAATTTACGCGTATTAGGGAACGACCGTATACGCGCCGAAAAATACGCTAGTTTGAAACCTCTCTAAGTCACCTGCGTTCTACAACAGAAGCATTTTTTAAATAGCCGTACAATTTTGTAACCATACATAACGTGAAAAAATCTGATTTTATTATTTTCTTTTAGAAAACGAAACGTTGACTTCAGCAGCAAATTATGTACGCCGAAACGCGAGTTTGCTGAAATACCTAACAGAGGGTCTGCAAGCTTTTACGACAACTGCGGAAGGTAGCGGTGCCATACGGGACACAAAAAGACTGGAATACAATCATAAAGACTTAGTGAGTGGTGACAAAGACACTAGTGACATCTCGTTTTAAAATCACGCGTGATGTGACTTGAAACTCGTGATATTGTTGAACTTTTTCTATTTTAATTTATATAAGAAAATGTTGATATTTTTATTTCTTTTAGTCTAAGTTTTTATTTAGCTATGTATATAGTAAATTTGGTTATATTTAACCTACTCCCATGTCTTTAAATTGTGTGTAACGACATTTTGTAAATTGTCCCTTTATGTTACGTAGGTAATAAGGTTCTAGTTTGATAAATATGTAGGTAAATATTTTTCAATTTCTTGATATAATTACTCTTTTTATGTCAACTTGTAGATATTGATCTGTAAGTTGCCAAGGGACCAAACTAAATATTTATTTATTCAATAAAAATCAATCTGTTGATATTTTTCTGTAGACATGAAATTGTAGTGATTGAATTTATTTATTGTAAATAATTACGAACTTATATTTAAATGTAATTATATTTATACAAACATTTTTTATGTTTATTTATTTTTTCAATATTATGGTATCGCAAACTGCATATTGCCAGCGACAAGTACCTACCTACCTACATTTTTCGTTACCGTTTCGCTGAGTCCGGGCAATTTATAAAAAATATCAGTTAGTCGTAAGCTCAAAGTACTTTTATACATAGTTCTCAGTAATCACAGTAATCAGTTAATACAGTCAGTCAAACATTCGAGTAAAGCTATGGGCTAGGTACTTTACCAGAACGGGTCAGAAAGTTTTGGAGGCAGTTCGAAAAAACATTTTATTTTTTTGGTGTATTTTTAAGTTATATCAGGTATTTATAGTTGATGACATTTTGTTCAATGTAGGTTAATTTATTACAGTGATTGAGTGTTGCGAAAAAATAGTGCGAAACGATTATACCCTGTGGCGTGGGTACCATGGACACACACAAAGAGAACATTCAGATCGAGAATAGCAAAGGAAACTCATCATTTGAATTTCTGCTTCGTCGGGCATCGAACCCGGTATCCTTGATTGGCAGTCCGGCATTGTAACCATTATGCCACATGGATTGACTAAAAACTAAATATTATATTTTCTAACTTCCCGCCAAAACCAAGTCATACATTCTGATGATGTGCAGGGCTGAGGGCTGCCAGTGCCAGACCGCAGTAATGTAAGGTAATGTAGGTAAGCTGTCAAACTTGGTATGATGAATTCATCACATTTATTAGTCTCCGACTAATAAGGGTTCACTAGCTCATGGCCAGTCATGGCCTATTAGGCTATTCTTGTCGAGCTCCCGATTTTCAGCGCAGTTATAAGCACCACGATGACGGCAGAACGAGTGGAGTTGTGTGGTAGTAATAATAATTAAAGGTTTTGTGATAGAGGTCAACAGCTCAGAACAATAACTAAAGCATAGAAGGAACCGAAATTTCAACCAATATAGTCGTACTTGTTTTCTTATGCACTTACAACAGCATTAGAACGAGACGGATGTAGGTTGCTCAGAATGTAAAATGTCCACAAGGCAGACGCCATTTTGGTTACCTTTTGCATATTTCGGTTACCTTAATGACACCAAATTTAAAAGCTACTAAACGTCTCAGATTATCGTCTATGACTTTGTTCATCATAATTTGGTCGTATAATACATAAGCGCGATTGTGAGTTGAGTTGCTCCGGTAATTTTACGTATTTTAAAAAAAGTGCAAAATTATCAGTGCTATAGTGTAAATCGCAAAGCTTAAATATTAAGTAATGTCCTGCATTGTAGTGGGATGCAAATCACGTCCGTCCAGCACAGAAAATTATATGGAAATCATAAGCTTTCATCGGTAAGTAATGAAATATGGCCATTTTGTCAGTTTTGCATTCTCTTTGTTGTATATTTTATAATTTTTTCAGTTGAATCGAGCTAAGTGTACACGGTAGTGTTATGCAAATGAATATTTTGTGCAATTATAGTCAGATTATATGGTAATTATAGGTTTTTAACAGGCGTATATTTTTTTTGCAATAGTGCTTCGAAAAATAAACTATCGATAAAATTCGATTTGTGATATTCGAAGATGGCGGTTGTGATTTAGTTTCAGTTTTAGTATTTCTTTGTATTTAGGTGTTTGAAGTATAATTTGGATATGTATTATGCAGCAAATTACTTATAAATTGGACAGTGATAAGAAAACGAAGACTATTTCCTATAGCAGTTATTTTTGAATTCTTACAAGAGGTTTCCATGTGGCATCAACAATTCTTCTATCAAATTATTGTACCATCAATTACGGTACAACGTTGCCACAATCTTTATAAGATTTTTGATATGGACAGCCATATTCTAATAAATGATGTCAATATCGATAATCAAACAAGCATCATAAATTATTGTATTATTTTACTTCACTCGTAGTTTTGCGAGCGAATAATGCCATAGTTACCTTTGAAATGACAGTTGGCAAAAATCAGCGTGCGGTAATGTTTTATTTTATCATTTTCAGATTTCCCACCGATGTTGATATGAGGCAAAAATAGATCAACGCTATTACTCGTAATAACTGGGAATGGAAAAAACAACATCAGAAATCACGTCGTACATTATGCAGTAGGCTATGTAGTGCGGAAAATAAAAAAAGAAATAAAGTGCGAAAAATGTGTCCAATGTTTGGGAAATAAATTCAGTCAATCAACATTTTCCTTGATTTCTAAATGAAATGAAATGAAATGAAATGAAAATACTTTATTTTTGACTGTTTACATACATACAGTTAGATGTTTAAAATTATTATAAGAGTTTAAACAGTCTACCATGCTCTGGCATACAATATTATACTTATTACTAATTAAAATTAAAGTATAAAATAGTTTTATTTTAAGATCCGCTAAGAATATTCTATGAAAGATAGAGGTAAGCCCTTCGATGGGGTTAGCAAAGTCTATAAAATCGCAGAAAAAAATACTGCAAGAATACGAAATTCGTGCAGGTTCCAAAGTTTTAGGACAACCCAAGTGTTTTTTTATCAATGATAAGTAAAATATCGAAAATATTGCTACCAACGACAATTTTTGATGATTTACTCGAACATTCAGTCAGACACTGATTTATTGGATGATCATAGAAATTTATTGATTAAATTGATTAGCAAAGAATATTTAACAATTCGAATTCATTGTATCATAAAAGAATTAACTTCCCCTGTAAAAAAACTAAGAACGTTTCTAACAATAATTACAGTTTTTTAAAGGACAATTAATATACTAGTTCAGATTATTGAAATATAGTTAATACTGTATGTTGTAATTTGTTGGTGAAACATTTACCTACAATGAATTAGTGGAACTAGTGAAATAGTATTATGTGGTGTTTATTTATAAATAAATGAGTTGACCAGAAATGATTATTTCATTTTCACCTTAGCGTATTTAGATTTTGGTATTCAACAGTTTTTTCCAATATTTAAAAGTATCACCTCTTCAATCAAAACACTGCGGTCACCAACCCGGCTGCCCAGCACGGTGACTAAGGGCAAATCTTCTCACGTATAAACTGTCACAAGCATGTCACATGAAAGAGGCCTACGTCCAGCAGTGGATGTTCACAGGCTGTTGTAATAGTAGTAGTACAGCTAAGTACAGTTAAAAGATGGGGGTTTTAACAAATATTTTGTCATAAAACAAACAAGTTATCAAAAATATGCTTACATACGATTGAAGCTAGCGGGTACTTAAGTATTTTTAGAAATTACATTATAAAACATGGTGCACCGATGTATCATAGCAAATGTGACCGTTTTTACACTTTCGCCGTCCTTAACTACAGAAAACTATTATAACGCAAAAACTAGGATTTAGAAAGACAAAAATACCATAGCTTCAATCGTAATTTAAGCGAATTTTATAAATACATAAAATATAAAATTTTATGAATAAAAAATAAATATAAATAAATAGTTTAGTTTGTCAGTAATTCTTATTTTTGAGAGCGCCACGCCCTTAATACTTCAAACGTCAAATTTAATTGATGCCCTTTCTCTTAAATCTGCTTTGCATTATTTTTGTTTATATTAATATTTTTAAGAATTCATCAACTTTACAATTTAAATATTCATAGGGCGATACCATAGAGAAAGAAATCAGTATCGATATCGGTATTCATTTTGTGCATAGTCACTTCACTAGCTAATATTCTTTTGTCAATGACAGTGGACGCTTCAAATGTCGTAAAGTTCCTTCTATGCCTATAGTTATTGTTCTTAGGGTCAACAGTGAGTGACATGGATGGACTTTGCTATTGTCATCAGATTTTAACAATGGCAATGTGTATGTACAGATCGGGCAATGCCTTAACTTAAAAAAAAACTAATGTGACATTTAATCATTTCCTTCCCTTTGGCTGTCGGCTGTCATTGTCAAAAACCGTCCGTTCCGTCCGTAGACAAGACAGACAGTTTTTGGTTTTTCCTGGTTTTTCCTAATTATTTTCCTTTTCGTTCGTTACGTAGTCTGTTTAATTTCTCTATGACGTAGTCTAGTTATTGGTAGACAGAGAAGACTAAACCAAAAGTATTAAACACAGAGTACATTTGTTTGTATATACTAAAAGTATTAAAAATATCGAAATCAAAATGTACATTAAGGTTCTCTTTTTTCATTTATAGAATCGTTTTTGGGTCGAATCCAAAATGTCTTCTTTAACTTCAAAATTGGTTTTAAGTTTGTCTTGTGCGATAACAGCTGGTATTGTGACCTATGTTCATATGAAACAACAAGCAGACAGGTATTAATATTAGATACTAAAAGATCCTAAAACCATAGGATAGAGATAATAATTAAGAACAAATGTTAATCCCGTGTCATTTCCATTGTTATCAACTTTTTACATTCTGGTAGGCAACATAGTGTTGAGTGGTCACTGCAGCCCATGGACATACTCACAAGCAAGAACAGGTAAATTTTGTCTGAGGTGGTATGCATTTTTGTTGCTATTCCGGAGCTTGATGGTCACCTCATGTAACTCAGGCCAGCAACTGCACTTTTCCATTGGAACTCAATATAATTTCTTAGTTATTGGTCAGGAGGGGGCAATTTTTTTTAAAGCTGGGTACTGCGCGTTTTGTGCTTTCCACTTACACAACATGCACACAAATTATTAAATATACTAAGGAAACAGCAGGAGGCAGCAGCGTAACCAGCTTTATTTTTTATAGGTTTCTTTTGTCATTTGGGAGATCTTTTGGGATTCTTGAATCTCTGAATCAAGTTTCAGGGCAGCTGCCCCAACCCCCCCTCGGTACGCCCATGTGCGTGTCATTCTCATCATTCAACACATGTGCATTATCATACACATAATGATAATGCAATCTAAGGGTGATGTAATATGGAATCAAAGATCATCTGCTTTTGACCTAGCACTAGGTGATGACAAGAGAGAAACAGCGGGCAGTGAAATAAACTAAACTCTTGAATTTAGTATTTGACAATTTGTTTTAAAATTCTTCATAATTTATTGTACCTAAATTAAAATAGGAAATATTAGAGCAATTTTTTTGATGAATATGCATGTAACAAGCTGGGTAAAACCCACATTATTGGTATTTCTGTGGAATTAGTGAGGAAATTCACTTGGTTTGCCATATAATAATACTGAGACTGTGTTATTGCAGTATATAATAATATGTTTTACTAACATTGACAGAATTTTCAGATTACATAATGACTACCAAATTATATTGCTTTCTTACAGGGACAAAATGCATGAAGGTGTTGTAAAAGATATGGAAAGACAACAGAAGCGGAAAATTGAAAATGTATACATATTAGAAAAACAAAATGAACTAGCAAAGCAAATGAAAAAAGACTTAAATAGTTGATAGATTGATTAGCTACAAATAAAAAAACCTGTTTAGTTTTATGCTAAATATTTATTTAGAGATTAGGAACTAATAAAGTCTACTAAGAATAACAATTGTTACTTCTTTTCTTTTAACCAAGCCTCTAACATTACATCTTGCAGATTTAAATTTACTCCAGTGGGTACTTTTCGATCTACATTATCTATGAAACCATCAAGTTCTAGCTTATCTTTAGCTACTGCAGCAAGACATTCAAATGTCTGTGGTTCCCAAGCAGCCAAATCTGCAAGAGACTTGCGATTTAGCATAATGTTTGCTCTATCCAAGCCTTCCTTAAGAGTAAAAGCGGTTATATTGTGTTGCTCGCATCCAGCTGTAATCCGAGCTGTCCAGAGGTCCTTCATATCTTGTTTTTTCAATTGCCGTGCTTTAGTTGCATACACTAAAGCGCGATGAACATTACGGACTGCCACTGAGTAAAGATTTCTGCGACGACCAATGTAGTGTGCCGCCAATCTCAGAATTCTTCTTTTTCTCCAGAATTCATCTGGACCACGACATCTGATCCAATTTGATACCGTCAAAAACACCATGTCTAAAAGAGGATAAATACAAACACCGTATAAATCATAAATAATATTAATTTAATAAAATAGTTTAAATTACTTCATTATTATTAACCTAACCTTTGTGCAAAATATCTAGCTACCTACACAACAGTCAACAACACACAAAAATAAATCGGAAATCCGCGTTAGTCGCGTTACTTCCACAGAACACATATACGGCGGTTACTTCACCGCGTTGTGACACTTGTGACACTGACAGTAGGCATGTAGGCCAATGTAGGGTCATGTCATATTCGATATACAGCGATGTTTGCAATGCAATGAAAAACATCGAATCGATCCGATATTTTGAAAAGAATATACTCGATGCATCGATGTTTTCAAAAAACATCGATACATTGTTTGACCTTAGTAAATAAAAACTTTTGTTTGACCACTATTTTACTTATTACTATTATGAACGCATAATATTCCGAATACTTAATATGTTGGCAGCACTGCGCAAGAGTAAAGGGGCGATTAGACGTACCTATTTATCAGGCCCGATTCGGCATACACTGCTGGTTTCAGATAACCGATGTACTCAGGTTTTAGAGCATCAAGGTATGACACCCGTCGGAGGAGTGGCCTTTACGGGCGAACCCCTCGTTCCAACGTCCATGCACAATGTGCCTTCTAGTTATACTATTAGTGTGTCTGTGTATGGCGGTCTCAGTGTTGTCTATGCATAAAAAATGACGTTGTTGATTGAAATTGACATATTTAGAAATGTATGCGTCTGTAGCGATGAAAGAATATTTGTGAATGTGTAACAAAATTAAAATGTTTGCGTTCTTCCCCCGCACCAGATTTGGCACAAAAATTATGTATCGAAGCGAGGCGCTATGCCATCTCTACAAAAGGGTGAGTCACTTTGATGCTCTAAGGGTACATTGTAATAAAATACTCACTCAAGATATCCAACAATGAATGCCAAATCGGGCCCGATAAATATGGCCGTCTAATCGCCCCTTAAGCATAAGAATAAATAATACTACGTAGAACGGAAACTCCCGCTCAAAACGGGCTCAAGGTCACGATATTAGCCTACACTTTAATTTCGGCTAAACCGACTACTGAAGACGGGCTGTCTCGGACGGGCGCGTCAATTACAATAACGGCGCCAA
The DNA here is from genome assembly GCA_911387765.1 of Pyrgus malvae. Classification (NCBI taxonomy): domain Eukaryota; kingdom Metazoa; phylum Arthropoda; class Insecta; order Lepidoptera; family Hesperiidae; genus Pyrgus; species Pyrgus malvae. The sequence continues at coordinate 16,993,517 of OU426951.1, read as the reverse complement.
GTTAATGTGGTGTACAAACAATTCTAAAACAATGCCAAACTTAAGTTTTTTTAGTTTGCCCAAAGATGATGCGAGATAAGTAATATTTTTTAAATATTATTCCTTTTCCGTACCTAATTTATCAAAAGGATGTGACCAGTTCTTTTTGTGTAGCCAATTGTTTCACTTTCACTCAATTATTTAAAAAAATGTTAGATAACTACAGCATTTTAACATGTCGCCAAAATATTTTTTAATAGCCCCCGCCATCGGTCATTGAACCTTTCTCGATTGTTTTGCCTCGCGATTGCGGCGCCGCGGCACTGGCGCATGCACGTTAATTACTTAATATGTAATTCGTTTATTTTAAACCTACACTACGTAAGTACTTACACCTATGTAGGTAAGTAATACTTACTTAAATGGCTTCATTTGGTATGGTACTCATAATAATTTATTATTCATGAGCAGGTATTTATAGTGTAGGTAAGTATTTATAATTCTCATACTTTGTAATACTAAACTAAAATAATGATTTTTAAGTAAAGGAAAACTTATATTTTAGCTACCTATATTATCTATAAAAAAGCAGTATTAACAGTTGACAACCCTGTCAACACGCCTGGGCGACAGAGGGGCGTAACGAGGTGAAGGGGGAAGTAGGTATAAAAATAGCGGCGTTTTCCACCCGGTCAAAGGAGATTCCGTTCTATGTAATTATTATTTATTCTTATGCCTTAAGTGCAGTGACAATAAAAATAACTACTTTTCTCATGTCGGCTGGCGAGCGAGTTTCTATGTTTATAAAGATAATATACGTACTCGTTACAATAAAACCTCATCTTTTCGTGAGGTCACATATTTGATGGGACTGAAATAAGTAAGGTTTTATTTTTATTTTGGTACTTTCCCTGTAACACACACAATTACACATTATTTATTTACCTATCTACTACATCTTAAATTAAATTTTGGTTAGCAATTCATTCATCAAATTGCATTTTATACATTTCTTATCAAATCAATACATTATCGATGACATAAGAAAAAGTTTTCATCATCTTATTATTATATTATTAGTCTGCATCCGCAATTGTTACTTAAGTTTAATGCTAAGTTAATTAAAACTTATGATAGTAGTGACGTGACGTTTTAGATTATCGAATTTATTAAAAAAAACTCCAGGCGACATTGACATTGGCATAAGAATAAATAATGACATTGGTCTTAATATGTCACCGTATGTCACAGACCGTAGATTGTCACTTAGGGTCTTAAGGGCTGATTACATTGACCAACTTGCAGGGGCCGACACGGCATACATTGCTGGTTATCTCGGCATACATTGCTGGTTATCTTGAGTATTTTATTACAATGTACTCAGATAACCAGCAATGTATGCCGTGTCGGCCCCTGCAGGTTGGCCAATGTAATCAGATCTTTATGCTTCGGGCATATATATATATATTTATTCTTATGCTTAGGGGTGTTCACTTTGAAAAAACATCGATGCTTTTTTTTATTCGATACATCACTACCATACATCGAAGTCTTTTGATGTGTCGGATGAAAACATCGATGATTTTTAAACATCGAGTACTTTTTCTAAAATTTTGTTACAAAACTCAATTAATGTGGAATTTTTTCATTTAAAAAAAATATATTAAAAGATGACCTCTTTTGAGATGGGTCACTTTCCAGTGGAAAATCATCTTTTCATATCATTTTTTTATGAGCCAAGCTTCTAACTCTACATGCCCTAACTCTACAAGGCCTAACTTCACAAACTCCTATACCTTAGTCAAAATATGTGACTTGTGTTGCGGTTACTACAAGAACAGCTATTGTATTGTATAACAGAAAAGTAATGAACAGTGAATTAATGTTTCACCACGCTGTAGGGAAATAGCCAATCAAATCAACATATTTGACTTGTATTTAAGTGATGAATCTCAATTTTTTTTTATAACTTTATCGGCGCTTTTAATTTTTTCATTTTCGTCTTCAGTTCACGTTTGAACCAACCACAGAAAACATTAAACGTCTTTTATCTTAAAACAGTCTTGCTGCCATATAAAATAAAATGGTCGGCAACCACATAACTAGGGGCGCAATAGCGAGAGCTCTATTTCTTCTCAAATACTACCTACTGCCGATTACCTTGTTGTATACAATTAATCAACACATTCCTCGCAATTGCGTTGTTCGAATATTGCTGATGTCTCAATATGATCACCATATTCTTGATCAAATGATCCGCTAGAAGCTTCGAAATCATCTTTGACTGGCATTAAATTTCTCACACTAAGTTTTTTATTTTCATAGTAATTATCGAAATCGTTTCTCATTGGTCTCTTCTTACAAATAAACTTTAATAATAAAGCCTGTAAAAATTAACATTTCTCTTACTTAACTTGATCACATGAATGGACGTATGATTTTCATAAGTCATCAGATCAGTGATAAATAAACATACAAAATAAAAATAAATTAGCCAAAGTTCATAAAAATGTGCTTTAGATATTCTATCAAATTTTCTATTTCTCGTTATAATCTATTTACGATTTGCTTCATTTTATTTTTGTTTTGTTTTTAAAATATGCAAAAGTCCACATACCTCTATAACAATTATTGAGATAAATAAAATTAAATGAGCGTTCATTGAAATCATAACAATGCGATACATAAAATTGCCACATCCATCAGTATTTATAGAATTAGTCCCTAATTCTTTCAGATAGTTTGATATACAAGATCCACTTTTGCAGCAACTGAAATTTTAAGTACAACTTCTAAACCAATTTTAATAAGAATAGTTCATTTCCCTTCCCTATGTAGGTATAACATCAGTTACTTGGCCCTGAACGTTTCACATCGAAAAAGTAAAATATGAGAAAGGTTTCAATAAAAGTGTTATTTTTGGTATAAAATACAATTAATCTGTATTAAACATTATTTTTTCCTCTTACTAAAATGACGAATTAATAATTAATTTTCCTCTTACTTAAATCACCAACGATTACATGATTTTTAACTTTTCTAAAAATGGCTATGTATTCCATTATTCAATGCTAAGTATATCATTAAGTATCCAATAAAAAATCATATCTTGAGTCATGAAATTCTTAAGTTAAGTATAAATTGTGTTTTCTTTAAGGGGTCCAGTGATTAAAAGTGTAAGGGAGTGATAAGACGCACATAAGCTGATTTAACGTAGGTAACGTAGGTAAGTCGCAAAAAACCTGATCGGATTTTGAAATTTAAAGTGTGTAACATCAAATTATTTATTGCTGCTCCACGGTAAGGCAAAATATTGTGATACTGTTTTCCATCATCCATCATCGTGCATGCCTAAAAGAAATTCAATATTTCTCGAAAGCATGATTTCCACCAATTCACACTTGGCCAGCACGGTGGAATATGGCTTAAATCCCCACTCACTTCTAATAAGCGGTCCGGCAAAAATGTTCTAAATAAAATATCAAAACACCTGAACGGCACACTGTCAGTTTCGCTTGTAGATGATCCTTTGACATCTTGTACACCTCGTCTTTTGACCAAGTCCCATTCGTAATCACGTATTCTGTCATGCCATTCCAAAGTAAACCAGTCCTTGTAAGATTTGAGCTAAACATGTGTATTCATATCCATAAAAGCATTATAAAGCGATTAACATAAATAATGTAAAATTAAATCTCAATACCATTAAATAATAGGTATGTGGTTTAATTACCCTTACCCCACAGCATTTTAATGTCCATTGCAGATTGTCAACAAAACGCTTGTATTTTGGTATTGTCCTATAAAACTCCAGACTATTAGATATGTTTTTCATTATAATCCCATGACATGAATTCATCGTTCGGATGCACAAAATTACTCCAATTATGTTGATGGTAATTATCCAAGATATTGAAAGCCATAATGGGCAACACACAACTTTAGTTCTGTGACTGCAAAATAATGATATGTATATAAAAAATGTTAGTATACAAAAAAGTAATTTATTTTACTTCAAATAAAATACGAATACTAACTCTATAGTCTTGCCCGATGCAATAGAATATAAAATAAAAACATTAGTCGGAAACATAAGTAGCCCTGATAGTAACGTAAATGCGTTTACCAAATCAGTCCCAGTCAAAAGTAACATATCACCTATACCTAAAATCATTGAAGCCAATATTAGGATGCTTACATATTGAGAGTTGCATGATTCCAATGTCGGTACGGATAAGTACTTTGTCACAAACAAATATGTTTATTTGAAATTATTGATCATACGATAATGTCGGCTAAAGTACCGTTAAGAGTTCTCGTAAAATTGGGGGCCGAAAATAATAAGAACGGTCTGTAGCATCCTAGTAGTCTGTGACAGACATTACATTTCCTATATTCTACTAGAAGCGAAATTTTAAACCTGTTCCGATCTATTAATATCATGCAACCAGGCTCAACCTGTAAGCACCTTTAGGGCCTCTTTCACCACCTTCAAGTGACAAGTACGCTAATTGTCGGTTAAAGTCACCCGGAATATGCCCGTAACTTCAATTTCAATTTCACGATGTTCGAATAGCACTAATCATAATAATGATAAACTGACCCGTACTCATAGCTTTTACAGTTTTACTTGCCAATTAACTTTACTTGAGACGTAACTAATCAAGTAAAGTGTACTTGGAGATGGTGAACGAGGCCCTTTAGACACTTAAAATTCTAATGTTTTTAAGAATTATAAACAAAAATGGACGAAGAAAAAAGAAATACGTACAAAAAAATATAAGCAACGACCATGTTAGGGCAAACATAGAAATAAGCCATAATAAACAAGCTGCCCATGTCACAAAAGGATGATCAATATTTTTATTCTTCATGTTACCAAATCTAGAAAATAAAACAGCAAAAATGACACTCGAAAGTTCACAAACGACCAAAAATAAACTGTCACTTCATTATACCTTTTTTATCATTGACATCAAAATATATAGAAAATAAGTATTTAATTTGAAGTAAAGTATTAAAAAAATTAACGTTATACATAAATCTCGAGTATATCAGCAAATTAGGAATCAATTATATACTTTTATATAATTACTAGCTGTGCTCCACGGATTGACCGCGTTAGAAAGGGTCATAACCATGAAATAGGAGCTGAGCGCTCCACTAGCTGAATTCAATTTAAAAATAAATGAAAAAAAAAACTTAAGTAGGTATACACAATATTAACAATAGGGTAAAATTTGCGAATACAATGATAAAATAGACGCGGAGTAAATAGAACCCGCAGTTAAAAAATCATAATAATATATACATTATATTTTACTTACTACACTGTAAATTAAACGTATAACAATGGTTGTAAGTTTAGATTTCTTATACAAATAAGTATATAATATTTTTGTCTTATGTCTATTTGAAATTTTTCGTCATTTTTTGTTATAGATCTTATTTCTTGTCGTTTAAATTATGTAAATATACAATTTGTACAATCTTTTATAACTATAATTGTGCTTACCCTATACCTAAGCGCTACAAAATATAAATTTAAAAAACATAAATTTAATAATGATTCAACAAAATATGACATAATAATATGTTATTTTTCCTACACTTAACTTTTAGAACTAAATTATGTACATACATATGTAAGTTATGTGCGTAGTCCGAATCACGGGCGTACGGGGGGGGGCAGGAGGGGCAAGTGCCCCCCCTGGATCAAGGTCCAGATTCAGGGATTCAAAAATCCCAAAAGATCTCCCAAACGAAAAAAGAAACCTATAAAGAGTACGCTAGATAATATGCTACCTCCTGCCGTTTCCTTTGTATTTTTAATATTTTGTGTGTGTGTCTTCGTGTAATAGACTAGGGTCGATAATTTTGAAAATGGTAAAAAGTGAAAAAAAATATAGTAAGATATAATCCATTGGAAAAGGTAGAGAATATAACAAAAATGAAAGGAAAAAATTACGAAACACATAAGTAGGTATACAATATAACATAAAATCTTATGTTTTTCGAGTAATTTAAGTATAAATTTTAATAAATAGCCCAATATTGTACATAATGATTCAAAAGAAATTCGGATTCGAGTTTTCATTACTTATTTGTATTTTCTGAGAAAATTTAGTGTAGTAATGTATATTTTTATACCATCAGAAAGTAGAGATTTCAACGAACATAATCACACCGAATTTTTAAAAAAAAGCAGATAATTAGACGTGAGAATTTTCCATTGAAAATTAGGGTGATTTTTCAAAATGAGGTGGTAAAAATCAATATTTTAAACCGAAAAAATTACTGTGTGTTTGGTTCATAAAAAGGTAGGTAAGTTATCACCAAATTTTGTGAAAAAATATTTTTTTAGCAAAAGATAAAAATAAAAATCAAAAACTTAGTTATTTGAATATTTCACATAAATTTTAAAGTTATTTGAAAAAAGTGTAAATACAAAAGTTGTAGATCTTTTTATTACCTACAACTTTGCCATTTAACTTTTTTTCGTAGAACTTGTAGGTTTTCTGGAAATCGACAAAAAATCCCTCCCCCTCGACCAAATTTGCCCCCCCCCCCTGGCCAATGGTCCAAATAGTTAAGAAATAATTGATATTTTCGTTGTGCAACAAGTCAGTGCTATTTCTAAGTTCCAAACACGATAAGTAATATGAAGTCTATTCATTAATATTTTCTTGCTTCGTAATATCCCCCATTGTCTTCATATTGGGGGAAACGTTAAATTCACAGCCAGTGCTAGCGACAATGTCTTCGACCTTTACTCCATCAGCCAACTCTGTTAGTGTAAGTCCTTTTTCTTTGTCTACCTCAAAAACACACTGAAATCCAGATAAAGTTTGCTATTGCATTACAGACAGAATTTGTAGTAACTTATTATTTATATATATGGATGACCCCTGGATACATTATAAATATTATAATTTTAATGTATCCAGGGGCCCTATTCTAAGCGCGATCGTCCGAAGTATCGTTTATTTTTGAGTGATCATTTCGCAAAAATTTCAAGAATTATAAAGGGTATATTTCACTTTTAATAGCACCTCTCGATAACTTAGATTTATGTATCCACAAAAAAAAGCAGAACAGGGTCAAAAATGTGTTGAAAAATTCACGATCAATCGATTTTACAAGTACACCACTAGGATAAGAAATATACCTATATCCATACTAATAGTATAAATTCGAAAGTAACTCTGTCTGTCTGTCTGTCTGTCTAGCAGCGCTTTCCCGCTTGAAGTACTGAACGGATTTTGGTTTGGTACGCTGGCGAAAGGCTAGTTATAATATAGATAGATATAGGATCCCCATTATTTAATAAACCTGGGGAATGTAGACCATAGAGTATTTGTTTAGTTTTCTTCAAAGAGAACTATATGTTTTTGGAGGAGTTATGGCGGGAAGTCTGAAGAGACAAGTTGTGCGCTTGTTTCATTTTCATTATATTGGTGTATTTTTGAGTTATACCTGATAAAGTTGATGGCATTTTGTTCGATATAGATTAATGACAGTGCACGAGTGTTGTGAAATAATCATTTAACTTGAACATTTCACTGACTAGCCTGACTCGATACCTGACGACTTACTGATTTTGTCTGAGCAACTGTTCGCGCGCTCTAACGCCGTTTACATCGAGCGAGCGAGCATTCTTAGAGTATTGCATAGAACCTTTGCGAACGCACTCAGAACAACGAAATAATTCTCTACGCCTGTTTACACTAAAAGAAATTGATGTAGTGGGGATAGAATGAGCATTCTACATCAAACGAACACAGAGCTAGAGATAGAACAAGAGCATTATTATCATACCCATATTATGTGCTTACTGGAAATTGTAATGAAGGGCTGTATTTAAAAAACATGTACCTACCTTGTCTGTTATAATCATGTCAACACAATTCTTGCCAGTAATAGGTAATGTGCAATTGGTAAGTATTTTATGTGCGCCATTTTTTGCAGAATGTTCCATAGTCACTACAACTTTTGTTCGTGGAGCTGAAACCAAATCCATTGCACCTCCCATTCCTTTTACTAATTTTCCCTGAAAAGTATAATGGTATAATGGTATATACATATAATAATATAGTAAAAGTAAAAAAAGAACCATTTTTTGATGAGAGCACTCTAATGTAGGAAAAGTCTCTGTAATGTGACTGTACGTGTACATGTTAAGCTCCATACCTAAATAATATTCTTCATTTAACCAACTCAATTCATTCAACAGTCCATCTGCGGCATCTGCACTAAGGGTTGCCAGATGTATGGCTTTAGCCGGACATGTCTGGCTTTTTACAGTTGTATCTGGCCAAATCTATACAAGTTCGAATTCTCTGGCTTTTGATAAGACTTTTAACAAGTTTACCAAAAAGTCCAAATTCGTAACAAAAGTTAGCCACGCCAGCTTCACATGTGCGCACATGGACGATTTTGAAGGCACAACGCAAACCAAATGTTTTAATAGAGTAAGACTCAAATTAATAATAATAAATACAAAAGACAAAAGTAGCATTTTTTCTTTGAAATAGGTACCATTGTGACTGGTTTTTATGGCAAAATGTTCGGCTAAATATAAATCTGTGTTCGGCTTTTTCTTTTTTGGGTCTATCAACCCTATCTGCACTACTATCAAATTAGAATTTTGTATTTGATATAAACTTTGTTAGCAAAACAATTTGTTTACTTACAGGTATCATCCAATTTGCTAAATCACCATATTGGGATACCTGCATGGCACCTAATATGGTAAGATCAATATGCCCTCCCCGAATCATAGCAAAACTATCATCAGATGAGAAGTAAGATGCGCCTGAGAATACAAGAAAAAAGATACTTAATGAAATTATAATCCAAAACTGACTTATTTTAAAATTTTGAATACCTATGCTTCTTTTTTATAAAATTTTATTTTAATCTCACCTGGCAGTGCAGTAACTGTTTCTTTTCCAGCATTTATTAAGTCTGGATCAACTTGATCTTCTGTAGGGAAAGGTCCAAGACCCAAAATTCCATTTTCTGATTGTAACAATACCTTAATATTTTTTGGTATATAGTTACTGGCTAACATAGGAATACCTGCAATGAAAACAAATACATAAATAATGCCGAACAATCATTGGCTATAGTAAAGCCAAGGAGACGAGATAAAAAATGTAAACAAAGTTTCAGGAGATCAAAACATTTTTATTTGAATAAATTATATACATAGCATTTATTAGCGACCCAGCCCTACTTCGCCCGAGCAATTAAGTGATATACATTAAAATGTACTTTGCAAAAACCCATTTAATTACTAAAGGCAAAAAATTGACGCGCGATGAGATTGCGCGCCGGGGATGTGATGATTTTTGGTAAAACAAAATATCATCTTCTAAAGTATTTATTTGATTACATTTTGTACAATTTTAATCTGAATTGACGAAGCTAATTAACGTTTTTATTTAGATTAGGATTAATACTGAACAGAATAAAACATCTTCGAGATAACGTGATATTTTTCATTAACATTTTACACATAAAAGTAGTTATTGTAAATCAACCGTAAGAGACAGAGTACACTAATGCGGACTTTTGTAAAGCAAATTTACTTATACACAATTCCCTAGAACATCACTTTAATGTTTATCCGCTGGTTAACTCGGCGCAAAAGAATATAACTCTCCCAGTTGGCAAGATTTGTGACCAAAAATCGTTATGTTTTAGTCTGGTTACATAAAAGCATAATCAATTATACACCTAAAACTTCCTCAGAAATTACTTAATAACTATATATTTAAAAAAACCGCTACAAATAAAAAGGTAATTTAAAGATCTAAGCATACATAGGGATGCGGGAAAGCGACGGGAAACGAATTTGTTTTATAATACGTAGTGATTTATTACAATACTTCTTCCAAATAACTACTTGAGAAAGTGACACCGCAATTCTAAAAAATATATTTTTGGAGCAGCGAAAAATACGCACATAACAAACTATTTTGCCAAAGGTGCTCGCCGAGGGTTTGAACTCGGTATTTCCATGTCGGAAACCGCGGTCTTAACCGCTCGACAATCGCTGATCGAATGAATTGATTAGTTGTATGTTTATGAGTACGTGCCTTTATACCACTTCGTCTTCTAAATCCCAATTACAATTACTCAAAGATATACCAAGAACATGAAAATTAAACAGGAGCACAACATATTGTCTTTTTCGACTTCCCGTCAAAACTCGACCAACTGTTGACAACTGCGGTACTGACTGCTTTCCTGTACCACGAAACACGCAACAACAGCTGTCATCGACTAACTGACGCCATTACTGTGTATGCATGATAAGGACAGAGATAGGGTGCACTTCCGAAAACCTCCGATCGCTTTGAAACTTTGCACAGACCTTCCTTTCGATGTTCTAAGAAAACCCCTAAAGGGATTTTTAGCGCATATCAATATTTTCCGAGAAATCGAATTTAAAAAAATTGGATCGGCAGGCGCGTTATATCTATATAGTGGGAGTTTTCTGGGAGTGGAGTCATATGAAGTAACACCCTTACTTCTTAAGATTATTAATTAAGAAGTAACACCCTTACTTCTTATGAACAATATGTTGATTAATGACTACCCATCCTACTTTTAGCCGCAGGTGTCATTGAGCTAAGCAATGTCCCTGAAACACATTTTCATTATAATTATTTATATTCGAAAAATACCCAAACCGAATCAGAGCACCCCACTCTCCACGTAGTCTTGTCTGTACTACCCCTAGAGAGTATATAAAAAGCCGGAGGCCTTCGGCGACCAGCCTCAGCCGCTACGGCTCTCTTGATGCCTCTGCGCTTTCTTACGCTGGGGCGGAGGGAGTGGTCTTCCCGCAGCGCCGTAGATGTCACAGAGCCACTTGTTTTATTACATTATCCAAGCCTTGGAAGATATTATATAAAATTGCTAGTTAATGTGATTTGGGTTAAACGTATTGCATAATATTATAGAAAGACCGGAAATATCTGAGATATAGGTGTATATGCGCATGTCAAAATCTACATTTATAAAATTTGATATCTCGAAAACTGCCTCGAATCGCCAAAAATCCTTCGGGGAATCGTCTCATTCGTCTCAAAATGCGAAAAACAAGGCCTGTGCAAAATTACAGCTCAATCGGAGGTGGGGGGTTTTCGGAAGTTTATCCCAGAGATAATTGTTGCTCGCTCTCGCAATGTAACTTGGTAACGGTCCGTTTGTTTACATTCTTTATCTCGTCTCGTTGGCCTTACTATACATACAAACAAAGACAAGGACAAAACATACAGACCAAGAAAATAGCTAACTTCAACATTTAGATTTCTCCCATGCTAGGAATCAAACCCAGGGCCCCTTGCACATCACACTAGCTTGGTAACCACTGGGAAATATGGGATGTATTGTGTTAAATACTTTTTATATAAACCAACAACTTAAAATACTCACAGAAAATACTAATATATGGTGTAGTTTAGTTACCTATTCCAAGATTCGCATGCATTCCATCTTTAAATTCCAATGCAGCTCTTCTGATTATTCTTTCCCTGGTTGAATTTGATTTACTTTCTTTCTGATTGGATTCTGGCTTAGTAATGGTTCTTCTTTCAATACGCTTCTCAAATTTAGCTCCTACTATAACTCTATGCACATAAATAGAAGGTATATGTACAGAATCGGCTTCAATTTCATCTACAATCTCTTCTACTTCAGCTATTGTTATTCTGGCAGCTCTGCACATCATAGGATTGAAGTTACGCGCTGTCTTTCTGAATATTAGATTACCATATTTATCAGCTTTCCAGGCTTTTACAAGTGCATAGTCACCAGTAATGGCTTCTTCCATTATGTAATGTCGCCCATTAAACTCCCTAACATCTCGAGGAGAACTTGGTATTGCAATCTTTAAGAAAATAAATTTGAATTATAGGTACATTACCAGTTACGTATTAAGTAAACAACACTATAAAGACGTAGGTAGGTAATAATAAGTAGTAAATAATCTTGTTATTGTATTTATGCAAGGCAATAGTCTAGTAAACAGCTAATATATATTTAGGTAAGCTTAGTTTAGCAAAATTAAATTCTTAAACACACCTTTCCATCTTTTGTATATTTAATGGGTGCACCTCCCTCATGAATCAGTGTGCCATAACCTGTAGGTGTAAAAAAAGCAGGAATGCCTGCTCCACCAGCTCTTATCCTTTCAGCTAAAGTGCCTTGTGGTGTCAGCTCTAACTATAACGTAAAAATAACATATATAAAGATGTCATGGTCAATGCGTTCAAGCTGACATTACTTAAATAATATAAAATCTCTGGGTTAACCAGTGTTTTCTTTTTTGAGCAATATATTTACCTCTAATTCACCACTCAAATATTGTCTTTCAAATTCTGCATTTTCTCCAACATAAGATGATATCATTCGCTTCACTTGTTTGCTTTTAAGTAGAACTCCTAAACCAAAATCTTCTACTCCTGTGATTTAAAGAAATATATTTTGTAATCTAAGGTTTTAACCCGAAAAAACACAGTACAATGGTATTTTTTTTGTTTAAGAAAAACAGGTAGGTAAAGATAGGCCATCTGATCTGATTCGTTATGATTAAATTTTTATTTTATAAGTCTTAGTCTCTCTTATTCTGTTGTGGTTAAATAAATTATTTTAACAAATTCTTTGTATAACCAACCTGCATTGTTGGAAACAACAGTAAGCCCAGATACTTTTTTAGTATTCAAAGCTTGAATAAGATTCTCTGGTATTCCACAAAGACCAAATCCACCAACAAGGATTTTAGAACCATCTTTTATGTCTCTTATAGCTTCATTTACATCATCAAAGATTTTGTTATTTTTCTTGGTAGTGGAATATGAAACATTTGACAATATCTGTAAAGTGCATAATGATAATGAATCAATGTTAAATTTAACATGACATGTAAAATATAAATACCTACCGTACTTACTTAGTTTATAAAATTTTAATATATTAGTGGATATCTACATGCATGAATACAGATACCTTTAATGTCATTTATAAAATAAATTGTGTAGGTACCTATCAATAACAAAGCAAAGCAAAAAGGCAAAGCAAAACAAAGCTAGCCCAAAATTCCGTATTGCCAAGGCAATCACTTCAATACATTATCCAGGGTGAGTGATCTAGATTTAACAGCTCCTCTGAGCAATATTAAGAAATATTTGCAAAAAAATATTTAATTATTTTTATGGACTAAAACTCAGGACTAAAATAGTCTCGTGCTCTATTTTTTTTTCTCTTTTTTTACTTTCATATTTCAAATATTCTTATGTTATTTCATTGTTTCTTTTAAATAGGTATATTTAAGTAGGTAGCAATATATTGTAATACATAGGTATTAATGTTAAAATCGAAATAGTATCATAGTAAGTACCTAATTATAACTTTGTTGTTGTTTACTTGTGTACTTGTGCACGCTGTGGCACCCTGTAATTGGCATTTACTAAATTGCGGGAACACTAAATTTTAAGACCTTTTTTTGTATAAATGCTTTATCATAGTGTTACTTGTGTTGGGTGTCCTAAATAAATAAAATAAAATAAAAAGGCATGAACGTAGAAGAAACAAAAAGGTAGGATCCATTCCATTTTTCACATCTAAAAATTAACTCATGATGTTTAATTTTCTTATGAAAGGTGATTTATAATTTTAATCAGCGTAGCTGTCACTGCAGTATGTTGATAATGATAAGATAATCTTAAAATATATATAAAAAGTAAAGGGTTTTCTTTGTACGTAAAGACACGGTTTTCTCTATTATCACTAACTCCAATCAACTTCCCGTTGGGGTGGTAAATACCCTTTAGTACGTAGATGATAGTAAGGGAGTTTGATCGCGGTGGGTAGAGTGGGGAGCTGATGATGGAAGGTAATGCGACGGTTAGGAGTTGAGAGTAAATTCTTTCAATAAATGGAGTTTTGTTCGAAATCTTACATCCCTGACATGGTCCAGCTGTCACCAAGTCAAAGTCTGATGATGGGATCCCAGAAAAATCGAAGGGAACATACAAATTTTATAGCACAATAGGTAATTGATTTTCATATTTTTACTAAAGCAAAACAGGCATTTGTGTATAAATATCATCATATCATGTTGCTGAGCTGATGATTGAAGGTACAACTCATCAACGGTTAGGAGGTGAGAGCAAATTCTTTCATTAATTTATACGTTCAGGTGGACTGATAGTAGTATTCTTTCAGGCTATAAGATGGCTATTAGAAAACATGATTATAAAAGGTAAATCTGTTTAAAGTTTAGATTAAACATGCGACGTATTTTAACGCTTTTGACGCTAGTTTTCTAATAAAATTTAAGTTGATTAATGTTACCATCTTAGAATAAATACGTATAGAATAAGTTCATACAAGCGCGCTGTCAAAATTGAAGCACTAAATTGTGACAGCTGTTACAGCTGTCACAACTGACAAAATAGTTATATTTTGACCAAATTAACTGTATAATACTACAAAATATTGAAAACACTGTGAAAAATTATTTTATTAGATTTCTTTTGTTTTTAAAGTGTTGTGATAAAATTTAACCTTAAGTCTTACGGAGCGGCCCGGGCGGCGCGGCGTTTGGTGCCATTAATGGCACCAATCAACATGGTTCAATTTGGGCGCGCGAACTTGGTTTCTATAATGTAATTATTCTAAGGTTACCATATGATTTTTTTTAAATATCTTCGGAACAACACTCACGTATGAGGTTATGAGTAATAGGAAATTTACTCTTACTGGAAGATAGTATTAATTTACTTACCCTAAATGTATTAAGTTTAAACGGGACATCCAGCTGCAATATAAAAAGTCTTCTTGCTATTCCAGCCATTGCTTATTTATATAATTCCGATTTATGTTTATATTTACACTACACTGCTGTGCTGAGCGAGAAGTTGTGTTACAAATGATAAAACTATTATAAATAGCCTGTTATACAAAACACAGATTGTTGAAATTGTTGATCTGCAGTGTCACCAAGGAACGATAAAATGATAAGGACCTAAAATCCGATGTTTATGTAGCAAACTAGCAATTCACTATCGTGTCTCGAATTTTCTGTATTGGACGCTCGGCAAAATGTTATAATGTTATTAAAATATACACTCTCACAAGGTCAACTGGGTAGTCATTCGCTTTTCTAGTTTAATGTGAGCTACGGCTACGGCAGTATAATTTATGTAAAATGCGTTTATCTTTACCTTCCTACTATATCTACCTGTAGAACTGCTAATAAAGTTTACCTTAAGACATTTAAGCCATAGATATATTTAAGCCGCCTTTTGGTGGGATTTCGACTTAAGAGGCCGTATACGAAATTTTTCCGATTCCGCTGATTTAGCTCACTTTACACAGGAGATTTTGCAGTTAAAATACAGTATTTCCATAAGTTTTATTGCACAATATGACTGATCATTTGACTAATAAAGTATTACATAAGCCACATTTTAATTTTTATTTCGTTATATTGCATAATAGACCTGAAGCCGGTGACAGTTTTGTAAATATCAAAATACTAGTCTTCCGCCAGCGGCTTCGCCCGCGGGGACCCGTATTATAGGTTCCCGTAGGATAAAAACCATCCTATGTCCTTTCTTAAGGTCCACTCTATCTGTGTTTCAAATTTCATTAAAAATGGTTCAGTAGTTTAAGCGGGAAAGCGTAGCAGACAGACAGACAGACAGAGTTACTTTCGAATTTATAATATTAGTATGGATTACTGTAATAGGTATAGAATATCACATATTTCTGGATCATTTCAAAGTCTAAACAGATCGAAAATTATTGTAATATTAGGTATATAATTATTATAATGCCATGTATTTCTGTAAAAATCACATACATAGTGTATGAGCCTCTTTTTGCCACTCTCATACAAAAAATGGGCCAGAAATTGCATTTGATTTCGGAAAATTGAAACCATCTTTCATAAAATTTATTTGACATAAATATACTTCAGTTCATAACCAATCCGTTTCCTGAAAAATAAATCAAATTAATAATGAAAATTTGGCATTAAAAATCTTTTAAAGTAACCTAAATCTCGCATTATAATTCTTTACGCAAGCTAAAAAAGTGACTAATGTATTAGATTATTAATGAAATGATATCTGAAATCAGCAAAATTTCGTATACCTACGGCCCCTTAACAACAAAGTTTGTTATTACTTGTAAGGAAGAGAGACAGAATTTTATACATTGTCTTGAATGTGGTAGAACGTAGAACTTTAATGGTTCAACCGGAAGTACCACCACTGCACCCACTTTTGCTGCGAAGTGGTTCTTTGTGTTTCGGTCATTTCGGTGAAAAGGTGCAGTTGTCGGCCAGACTACCATGAGTTCATTATCGTTTCAAAATCGTTAAAGCGAAAAGACATTTTTCTTGCTCTTATTATAAGTTATTTAACTGCAATGGGCACCACTATATCAAAGTAACAACGCAATTTTTGATTTAAACATTATATTTGTTATAAATATATTTTTTTAGCCTTGTTTCCGTGAGACGCATAGTAAAAACCTCATTGGCACTTTTTTTACTATCAATTTTGGATAAAATTTGCGATGAAAGGCTGAATTTTCGGAAATACATTGTTGTCAATACTCAATGCCCTCAATTTGTGTGCTACACTTACTACTTATGGCATTTTTGTAACTTCCAGAGCCGATTTGATTTGAAATAAATCTAAGATTTTTACGATTTTTACAGTTTTTCACAATAATGTTTGCATTTTTTCTATGCAGCAAAACAAAGACTATTATGTATTGATTTATTTTATCTGAGTGTATTGTATTGATTCACATACCTACTCAAATCCCTAGATGAACGACTGGAATAAAACATATTACCTATATTATTTTCGGAATTTTAGTTTACATGACATACTAAAATTTTAAAAATATTTATGGTAAAACACAAATGGGGTACGACACAGGGTACGACGAAATAAAAATTGGGTGTATAAAAATACTTTATTAGAATAATCTCTTACCTATTGCTTTCATTAAACAAAAGGAAGTTTTTCTTACTATACATTGAAAGGCACTTTTTCTTGTAAATAGGTACATTAAACTTTACATTTACATTGAAATTACTAAATACATTTCAATATCTATGAACTAATAATATTATTAACATTCACGTTTGTACATAAAAACGATTATTTTAAATTTTCCTTCCTTCGGATACGTAAGTACCTACACTATGTAGTATCTTAATTATGAATAGAAAGCATAACTATTTACACGATAATTTTTTTTCCATAATCTAATACATTGCTTCTTCAACTGTAATAAAGATACCCACTGCTTACTATTTCGTTGAAATTCTGCTTACTCTTATAAGTTAATTCTGTAAGTACCAGATTTATTTTTATTTGTCTGACTGTTTCGAATAGGGTTACCAACTTTTTTTACAAGAATTAAAGTACCTACATTTATCTGAGAAGGAAATTAAACAATATTTTAGAAAAATGAACAGTATTTAATTTTTTGAATGTAAGGTGAATCGTTTCCACTTTCCATCTTTTGAGTACTAAAAACGCTAATTGAAAAATAAAGGCGAGCAGGGTATACACGAAAAAAAAAATGTTAAGTTCTACGCGCGACACGCAACGTACCTACAGATTGGTTCTAAAAGGCTCGATTGTGACTGCGCTGCACTAACTTAGTGTTCGTCCGAAATGTTGACTTGATACTGAAAACAGTATTTTGTACACTTTATATTTGTTCAACAGTAAAAAGTATAATATAGTAAAAAAACAGTAAAATACTGTTTTTTGGTTGGCATTTGGCAACCCTAGTTTCGAACCAGTAAGCCCCTTCGTACACAAGGCTACGAAAATCTCCGATACTTGACGATTTTAGTCTCCAAGCGACTACCGCAATACAAATTCATTGAGGTTCGTACACTAGTCGCGTCGCCGACATTCGTCCCGCGACTCGCGTCGCCCCAGTCGCGCGCTACTTGCCGGTCGACATCGTCGCTACATAAGTCGCAGAGATTTTCAAGATGGCGGAGCAATTATTAAATATTAAATTTGTTCCTGAGGTGGAGAAATCTCCTTGTTTATATAATTTTAACCAAAAGGAATATTCTAAAAAAGAGAACAGAAAAAAGTTGGGTAGCAGTACTAGCAGTAGGAAATGCCGTTAATTTAACAAGTTAATTTAACAAAATTATGGTTTCAGCGTCACTTGTGTCAGACATTTTGTAAACGTGTGATCTGTTTAGAGACGCTACGTCTGCAGTGGCTGAACAGGCAATTCACGTCTTGCGACTCAATGTCGTGTGTACAGACCGTGTGCTACTCGATACTCGCGACATGATACTAACTAATGTAGTATACAACATTAGTATCCAAGATTTGCGTAGCCTTGTGTACGAAGGGGCTAATACACAGGTATACCTATTATATCCTCCTCGTATACCACATAACAAAAATCCATTTGCAGTGGGTTTATTATGTGCCCGTGTAAACATAATTATCTATCAATGGCACAGTCAATAATGAAAGAGCCTGGATTATATCAAAAGTAATTGAAATTACCTAGAATTTCACGTGTAAACGTAACATTTCATATTGCAGACTAACTACTGTCACTAAAACTTTAAGTTTACATGTGCAATTCTAGGTGAAATTAATGTAGTGAATTTATTTCATGAGACTATGTAGTTTCTTAACGTCATTTTAGATTTATTAGGTGTGAAGTAAAGTGGCATTGAAGCTTTCATTCAAACCAGGGATGTTATGGAGCTTCGTAACCGAAACTATCGGATATGCGATATAAAAATCTAAACGTAACCGTAACCGATTCCAATATAAAAGTTTTGCATAATCTAGGATAGGGGAGAGGCAAAGTATAAATAAAACACGTTATCATAACGTGATGTAATAATACGAATACAAATTTTGTATTTTACCTTTAAAATTCTATAAAAATCTTGTATGCAGAACCGATACTACCCGAAATCAATCCATACCCGAAATTTCATATCCATAACATTCCTGTTTCATACCTAGCGTATGAAGGTGGTTCAACAAAATAATAATATTTAATTACATTCATTTTATTTTATATTTAAGACTAAATATGTACATATTTTATTTGATTTTGAAATTGGAATGGTGAGTTTCAATATCTGTTCTCGGTCTCAGATAAAATAATTCTCGGTCTGTTAGTGTGTTTGTATTCATGTCTTTGTGTGTTCATGGTACCCAAAACACAGGGAAAACTAGTATGGGGCTGAGTTTGTACGTTATAAAAATAAACTATCACTTGTGACGTGAGTTAATTGCGCTATCAGCCACTCAATTTTAAAAGGCTAGCCCGTCCGTTAATCATTCATGACAACTTTCGTAATGTCATACACACAGTACACTTTGAAACTTTAATTGCTGTTTCCGCTAGTATGCGATTGTAGACACTTTTCTATTTCTGTAATAATCAACGAGTATAAAGATCATTTAGCGCTTGATTACATGCCAAGCATGATGTTTTGAATACTTATAAAAATAATACATAAGTTTAGCCAAACTCATTTGGTAGGTATTCGGTTCATGTCCATTTAGAATACCTACGAATGTGATATCATAGCATATAGGTATGCGTATAACATGTATCACGTTTCACAGTAAACAGGAATATGATAACAAGTAATGAATGTGTTGTTAACAATAGAGGTGTTCCTTTACATGATCATTTGTTTTTATTTTGAGCATTACATGCACATACATACATTACTAACCTAGAGTTTGTTCAAAAAGAGAATAGACATGAAACTCAGGGAGCTGTTAACGTTTCGTACAAAATACAACTTGTGTTTTTTGTATGAGTTCTACATATTTCGGTCACAAAATGGCTTTGCCTATTCTCTTTCTACCTGAGTAGACTATATGAAAGACGCAATTAAAAAATTACAATACAGGTTGTCATCGGCAAAAAGTTAAAACATTGGCGGATTTACCAGTAGGCTGAATAGTCTAGATATCCCTTAGAATAAACTACAACCTACAGTGACACAATTTCTAGCTGCACATGGATTTACAAAAACGTATTAACTACTTCCACAAAGATCCGGAACATGCCTACCCTCCACTAACTATAAGAAGAGCGACTGAAAATTAGTTTACTATATCTGACCAATGTGTAAATACGCCATTGAGTTACAATGTGTTTAATTGTCCGTTCATAATTAAAATCATCATATTATCAGTTAATTTGCAATGTTAATTATTGATAACAGAAATTGCAACATGATATTAACTCTAATGTCATTGGTAAACGACCGTACTACCGTCATTTTTAGGGTTCCATACCCGAAGGGTGAACTGGACTAAAAAGGAAAACTCTTCTTGCACAACAACAATGAACCCATATTTGGTGACTGCATATTAGCCTGCTTTGTACTTTGGTATTTTCTGTTGTCCATCCTTGATTACTTTATCATAATTAAAGCATCTTATCACAATCAGAGCAGTCAGTCACACTATTATCCAAAGGACTGCGCATTATAAATATCTGAAGATATTCTTTATTTTGGCTTTGTGTGAATGCGTGTGTCTATCTGTCTAGCTAGATATACGCACTTCTTTGCAACGATGAATATTTATCAAAATTTAGTAGGTATACTTAGAATATCACCGATATTGCGTCCGCCATGCCCATGATGCAGTAAACTATTTGTACTTGTTGTATTTGTGACGATTTTATTTGTTGAAGATTTTGGATAAAAATTTACAGTCATAAATGAAGCAATTGCAAAAACAATTTAAAACCCAAATATATAAGAATCATTTGCGTCGTCATAAGTACCTAGCTTCGAAACCAGAAGTTTCAGTCAATCGTTTGTATTTTATTATTGTTTTTATTTTTATTACTAATCTGTGACGTATAATAAATCTATTATTGCGTATACTAATAAGTGTGTCCATAGTCCTATGTTAAAACCTTAGACTTCACACTTTCAACTGGTAGTAATAACCCAGTTAAAATAAATGTACTATTTGCTCTATATATATGATATATATAGAATGCTCTATATATGATGAGTATATACTCATCCATCTGATTAACTATTTAGCTCCATTTTAACAAATATCGACTTAAATATACTTAATAAATTATCTTTTGACGATTAAGGAGTACTTATGTATGTATATGCTACAATCAACATTTTTTTTAAATTAGAGATGTTGATGTTTTACATCAGTATTTTAATGACTAATCAATAGCAAAACTAAACATTTAAGTAGTTCTTATGCACTGCTACATCATAAGAGTCACCATTGTTATTACAAATGGATTGATGACAAATAAAGATTTAAGAATATTTCTGATTACCTACTTACACAGCTAGTCACACTAAACAAACTCACATGCCATACAATAAATAAGAATTAATCAACGTTTAACTAAGTCTTCCAGATCTGGCATCGGTGATCACGCCCCACAGCTCAATAATGAATTCGTCTGTAAAACCGAATTCTTGCAAATCACTATTGTCAATAGCTTCTGCGAGTTGCATGGAGTTGGTTTTGCCATCTGCGAGATCCCACATTTGTGTGGCCAGTTCCGTATCATTGATTCCCATGAAGGACTCCAGTAAGCTATTAATTTTTTCAATTCCAGCTTTCGAACCTTCGTCGTGCTGAAATAAGAATTTTGAAATAAAACATTAAAATATTTGAATGGACATTTTTTACATGTTTCTTACTTTTACAGCTTTATTAAATAGGTACCCACTCAAATCCCAATAAATAGAATGAGTCACAGACAGATAAGTATCATGTTACAACAGTTGCCTCATAATCGCATAAGTTAAAGTAGGGGAATTATTTGCGAAAGAAAAATATACCTCGTTTTCAATAGTCGCTTGGCCGTTGGCTTTAAATCGAAGTGTTTCTTTGCCAGATCCGTAGTTCTGCTTCTTTCCGGATCTAGCGCTGCTTGTCTTCGGCCCAATGCTCCCGAATCCACTTTTCAAGGGTTCCACAAGTCTTATGATGAATGTTGTTCCTTTTGGAATTTCTTTTAATATTTTAGCAACTTCATAATGTCTTTTGCCAACCATATTTTCACCGTCTAATTTCTCAATATGATCTCCAACCTAGAAAGAAAAAAGGCAAAGAGTTAAGAACCTAATGAATAACTTCCTTTTCAAATTTTAACGAGGGGAATGACCGGACGAACTGGATTAATTGAGGTATGTCTTGTATTCTGATACTTAAAGAAAGATAATACGAATTTTGTGTCATTGAAAATCTTACCTCTATGTGAGGGATTCTTGAGACTATTGAGCCTTCTTTTATTCGTTTTATAAAAGCGTATCCAGCGCCGTTGTCTGTTATGGTTAGGCCTAGGGCATCTTCCGTTTTCATTATTTCTATTTCTTTAGGTCGACCTTTTCTATGTGCAAATATGAAATCTTCTAATCCTATTTGGCCACCGAGTAATTTTTTCATATCCACCTTGTGAGTATTTAATGTGCAGAACAAAATCTGAAACCACAAAAATGCAGGATTATTGAACTATCCACCACAAACAACAAATCGATTTTAACAAGGTCTTCAGCACCACTTGCGCGTCTACATATAAGCGCTATTTTCCCTATAGACCTATTAGTCCGCAGATTTATTTCCAAGGCGTGGGCTAGATTTATTGCCACAATTTCGTACATTAATTTTAATAGACAGGTGTAATAGTAAAATGAAACAAAATAAAAATAAGGTTAACGGGAATGTTACTAATCTTTACCTAATCAAGATATACATAGAATTAAATAAAGTAGGTACGCTCGGGTTACTTCGTCTTTTATGATTATGTATTATAATTTTACCCACGGGCTTAGAATAATATAGAATGAGTGTTTTCATACAAGCGCACTGTCAAAATTGAAGCACTAAATAGATTCACACAGATGTCACATCTGACTAACAAAATTTTCACCAAATGAACTATAAAATACTACAAAATATTGAAAATTTTCAAAAGTGTTGTGATATATATTTTATACCTTGAATAATACTACGAAGCGGCCGGCGGCCCGGGGCGTTTGGTGCCATTTAATGCCATGTCACCAATTAAAATGCTTCAATTTGGGCGCGTGAACTTGGTTTCTATAATGTAATTATTCTAAGCCCACGGGAACATTATTCGTATTTGCCGGATAAAAAGAGGCTTATGACTATAATCTATGTGTGACAAACTACCCAGATCCGTTCAGCCGTTCTTGCGCGATTAAGCAACAAACATCTAAACAAACATTAAAGCTTTCGCAGTCAGGAATTAAGTATTTTAGATTACCTATGGCAGATGAAGTTTTAGCAAGAAAAAAATTATTGCTGTTTATAAGAAATGCGATTGTTGCATTAACCAGCTGATACACGATGAAGCTCGAAATAGAAACAATTTAAGGCAATAACTACAATACATTGTGACTGATCTTTACAATTATTATCAATGGCTTTATCCAATGTTTTACTGTCTCTTATTACAATATGCATGTGTTTTATACAAAAAATGATGATTGTGTGTTTTGTTAATTTACGATTTGCGATACGACGTTTAAGTAGGTTGGGTACTTTGTATGCACATTGTTTTTTTTAACACGCTTATATTAGCTTCACTTGTAACTATGTACGTATGTAAGAAAATCTTGGAATCTTAATTTGACCGGGAGTCTTCGATTAGGATGAAATTTTGCACACGCTCTGAGTTCTGATGACAATACAGGACTAGCTAAGAAACGTCATTAAAAAACTGGCGGCCACCCCAAGATAGCGGACAGGCTATTTGAAATGCACCCCCGTGATATGGGTATCAAATGAAAGGGTTTGCTGTCAGGAATACGAAAAAAATATTCACGTGACTTAAATTCAACATGGCGGACATCCAAGATGGCGGATTGGCTATTTGAAATGCACCCCCATGATATGGGTATTAAATAAAAGGGTTTGCTGAATCCAACTAAAAAATTAAAAATAAATAATGTACCTAGGTACCTAGTTTAAGAAACTAAAAACACGCTTTTGTGAAAATACGAACTAAAAAGTAAAAAATAAGAAGAAAATGTATTTTACTGTAAAAAAAAAGTGTGGGGTGCAAGGTGTCAATGGTATCTTAAAAACCACCCCACGCTTTTTTTAAATTATTTTCAGACATGATTCGTAATACGATTGCGAAAGTTAAGAATGGGTTAAGAAAATTGTGTGTGGATTCACCAGAAAAAGGAGAAATACAAGCAATTATAAGTACTAAAAATTATTGGGTGATTTTGATAAGTACCTACGCGATTAGAATTAGAATTCGCCAATTTTATACAGTGAAAAAAAAAATATTGTTGGCTCTTTTTAGAAAACTATACCACAATAAAGCGCTCTTTGTATTGTGACTTGTGACTATACTGTGTTTTAAAAGAAGACATCCTTTTTTGTGGTTGCGTTGAAGCTGGGATTTGAATATTTAAATAAAAGAACCTAAGTAGGTATTAGTGGTTGAGTGATTTGTGTTTCTGTCTTTTGTAAAAACAAAAGGCATTTTGTCAAAAACACGATAATAAATAATAAGTTAAAAGTATTGAATTCTTTTCTATACTGGCTGCAACCCTTTTTGCATCCCACTGCTGGGCACGGGTCTCTCCCCATTATTGGGGAGGCCTGGAGCTTATTTATTTATTTATTTAAAAACTTTATTGAACCCCAAATATTGTGCTACAATAGGCGAGCTTAATGCCCAATGGCATGATCTACCAGCTTACCTAAGGGAGTACAGAGAGATTCAAAGGCGGTAAAAGCGAGAAAACCGAAAAAAAGTGAACAATTAACAACAAAACAAACTTGATTTGGAAAGAAAGATAAATTAAAAAACTAAAATAAAATTAAAGACAAAATAAATATATTATATAATAATAGTAACCATACATAAACATAGAATAAAGACAGCTTTATGCTGGATATAATTCATTAAGGAAGTGAGCCTTGACACCTTTTTTGAAAGACAACTTAGAGTGTAATTTCTTAACATCAGCGGGCAGAGCATTCCAAAGCCGAACCGATTGAAGTGAGAAGGAGTTGGATATAAATCCGGAGCGATGAAGTGGGATAGATAAGAGAAAGGATTCAGAAGAACGAAGTTGATGCTCGTGTGAGTCACAGAGGTACTGAAATTTGCACTTCAGGTAATCTGGAGAAAGCGGGTCAAAAGAGTGTTGAGTAATCTAACCTGTCTACGTTGACGAATGGGGAGCCATCTTAGTTGGCGACGGTAAGAGAATATGTGGTCGAATTTACGCAGACAGAAGATGAAACGAATGCAATAGTTAATAAGACGTTCTTATTCCACCACGCTGCTCCAATGCGGGTTAGTGGAGGCGGTTTTCTATACTGAATCAACTAAAAGTAAAACTGTTTGAAGTTTCTTATAAGTTTATTTCAATACAGTACGATAAATTGTAATAATAAATTAATCAATGTACAAATATGTTTTTTATTTATTTAATAAATAAGTGCTTAAAAATAGCTCAATATCATCCTCACTATTCATATTTTGTCAACATTTTGGTAAGGTTATGCGATGCCACTCATTTAATACAGTATTTCTGTACAAAATAAACAGATTAGGTCGCGCTATAGACAGAACAGCAGCGTAGCGCCCCTAAATCCGCGCCTAAAGTTAAGGTGAACAGACTAAACATAATAATAATATGTAGTATGACCGAGAAATCCCCGTCCTGATCCCTTCTTTTTGCTGCAGTGACGAATCAGCAATACTGGCAGCATCATGCGTAACTAACGTTGCAATCTTAATTTAAATGATCATCATTTTATATTTATTTATAACACGTTGTTTTAGGGCACTGGAGATAGTGACTGATTTATTATTTAAGATTTCTTTCCTCATTGATAAAATTGTCACACTGGCATGTATTGATTCTGTAGTGCCTAGCTCAAAAAAATATGGAATCCGGCGTATATGTGCCGCTACGAAGCTACGATAAGGTAGACTATTTTAAGAGGAAACGCTACCGGCGTATTTCCATAAGTACAAATGTATTCTCCTATTTTCTCCCTGGATAATGCCGAGCATCGCCGGCTTTGGAGAAGAGCTTTTTTTACAGCTTCCTTGAAGAAACCCATCTCATAGTCCACTGGAAATGCCTCAGCTGGAAGGTTGTCCCATAACTTACACGTCCGTGATAAAAAGGAGCGTGCAAAGCGGACTGTGGAGGACCACCACGAGTCCAGATGGTGTCGGTGGAACTTTAACCTTTGTCTGGTGGTGTAAACATGAAATGGTAACGTAGGCATCATTTTGAAATGTTCCTCGGAACACTCACCATAGTAAAGTTGGTAGAACACGCAGAGCGAGCCTATGTCTCTTCGCAATCTAAGCGATTCTGACCTGTCAGTCAATCTTGGGTCGATGACGATTCGGACTGCGCGCTTTTGAACGGAGTCAAATGGGTGTAGCTGGTATTTTGGTGCTCCTGCCCAGAGATAGGAGCAGTACTCCATGTGGGGTCTAACCTGGTCCTTATAAAGTAAAGTGTGTGCGCAGTGAAGTACAGCCTCGCCCTGTAGAGAACTCCAAGCTTTTTGGATGTTAATTTGGCCTTCTTCTCCAAGTGACACCGATACTGCACTTTACTCGTAATGTCAACTCCCAAGATACACTTTCACCAACGGTGAGTGCGGTGCCCTGAAACTTGGGCGCTATAACGAATGGGGTCTTTTTAGCGGTAAACGAGCAAACTTGTGTCTTTGTAAGGTTAAACTCAACAAGGTTAAGTCGACTCCATTCCGAGACCCACTCCAGAGAGTTCTCGACTTCAGACATAAGTTTGATTCTGCTTTCCTCCACTTGTGACCGAGAAAATTTGGCTCGACAAGTGTATAGTGCGTCCACCGTACTATCATCTGCATAGCAATGAATACTGCGTGACTTATTCTATTTCTTAATATTTGTGAAAAAAAATTAATATACTCAATATTGAAGCAGAAAACAGGAGAATACGAAACCTCGATTTAGTCAGAAAGTTTGTAGATATAATCGGTCTGAGCTGCATGTGTCCCAATCACACGCGGTGGATAGCGCAGGGCGCAGCAGCGCGATAGCAATAGTCACTCCAAAATACCTATTTCCTTCTCCTCCGAAGCCGTGTTTCCTCTTAATGCTAGCGCGGCATAGGTGTTTTATCCATTGTGTTAAAAAAAATTTGTAGTCTTCCCGAATTTGGTTAATAAAAGTAGCAATCGGATATGCTTTACAGAGTTTTGGTAACGTTTCAAAATCTCTGTTCTATTAAATTCAAATTAAAGTCGAAACTGGATTTAAATGTATCTCTGGATGTAAATCGATCTCAAACCGAAAACAGCTAGCTGAGCTATACTATAGGTATATTATGTCTTAGTCAAGGGCAGTGCCATTTTTAATAAAAAACTTAACTTTTTAATAAAAAGATTTACCTCTTGAGTGAATGGCACAGCGTACTACAGTGACAACCTACAGGGAGGCGTGGACTCTCACTTCTTTACCATGATGCAAAATTCGAACCATACGTACGTACGTACATATAACGCGGTGTTAAGAAAATCGAGTAAATTATCCAAATAGTAACAATTCCTATGGATTAAGTGAAAGCCTCGTCATTTGGTCATGGTTTGGCCCAATCATGGAACTCGATTATTTGCGATTGACTGACATGACCTTATTATAATCTGCTTTTTGGACGCGTTTTTGTAAAAGAGTATCAACTATGAGATTACGAAAGAGCTAAGTTTTTTTTTTGGGGTAATTAGCTTATACCAACTATTAGAATATCAAATTACTAAGTAAAATTTTATATTAAGGTGGTACAACTTGTAGATTAGACTGGGGAGATACTCATTTCTGCCATTTTTCTGTTGTTTAGGGAAAATTCGATTATTGGTGGAAAATGCGGTTGCCATTACTTACACGGGGCGAACATCAGAATTAGGAGTAACAACGCAACTGACCTGGACCTCAGGCAATATTCAGGCGTAATAGTTTAGAGCGACCAAACGTTGACAAAAAAGTCCCCGATTGACAGAAGACAGAGGCAAATTGTTGTATTCTGAGGCTACAGGACCCGACGGGAGGGAATGTTACAGTAAGCCTAAGACTATAGTCCCTGTAGCTTCAGGATTAAGAATAGAGCTACGGTATCCCCTGCCTGATCGTAAGAGGCGACTAAAAGGGGGCTTCCGGATGCGGACGGTGAGACTGGGTGCTTGACCCGTCCAGCCAGCAGCCCGGGAGGGACGGCAGTGTATGCGTGGCCGCATGCCGCCGTGAACACCTGAAGGTGCAGGAGAGCACATCTGCTCTCCCGAAGATGGGCCCGTTCTGGGGCGCCGCGTGTGGAGGACACCGGCGCGTACCAATGGAGATCCTGGAGTCCTCACAAACGCAGAGGCAGGCCACCGAGGGGATTTTAGTGCGGTCAAATCCCACATAACCCGGTATCCTCTCCCAAGGTGTCGGGTACCTTTTGAAGGTTTCTTTCCCCCGATACCAAAAAAAAGGCCTAAGACTATGCTCGATTGTGTACGTACTTATAAATATTTAACTAGAATGAATCAATGAATAAATTTTTCCAAACAAATCGAATCATTTATTATCACACCGGTAAAACAATCCTATAATGTACTTACGTAGTTTATTAAAAAACCGTGTACAATAACATTAAGTTTTAGTTTTAAAATTTACAGGTTTCGAATTATTTTTTTCCAGACTTACATAATTATACTGACCCTTTCCAAATTTGATTATCGAGGCCAACGGGAAATAGTAATTAGGTATTTGATCCCTTAAGATGCGTGGTATAAAATCGTATTACCATATTGTGATTGCATGTTTGTAGCAGTAATGGGTGTTTAACATCCAGTATCTTTGGTATTTAACATAAACTGATATTATTTAGATTAGAAGTGGTAAAAAAAATTATAAGAATTCTGCGCCTTAAACGCCTTAAATACTGGGCTTGACACAGGCGAACAGTGAAAAATCGTACCCCACCAAAAACATCCTGAAAATACATAACTAGCAAGCAACGTCTAAAAAAGTAATGAAATCTCGCAAAACCAAGCCTAAGGGTCCTTACTGCGATTTACATAGTTAGTTTTTAAACATTAGGTCGTACTTCTAAAACATAGTCTTCCTATACTACTAAAATGAAGGTAAATAAGAAAGTTTAAACTTTGGCTTAGTTAGTGCATTGAGGTACCTTAACAATTTCTTTCTTTATTTCAGAATAAAATCTTTAAAAAGGAAGAAGTATATTACTAGTATATTGTTTGTATACTCTTACTATCGATACATTAACAAATCATTTGGCCACCTAAAGAACAAACTAAAATCGAAGTGGGCTTGGTAGGTGCATATTCCTGATGTGATATTTTTATAGTACTATAGCCGCGAGTGCGGTCCTTGACCCAACTAGGTCGTCGACGCAACGACGACGCACTTGCCGTCAGTTGTACAATCGCACAATATATTATTATGTAGGTATCATATCATCATAATCTCTACATACGATATACTGTGAAATGAAATGAAATGAAATGAAATATTCTTTATTCACTGTACGGTTCATTTACAAACTCTTAGTGAACGTTATTTTTTTTTGTTCTGTCTGCTCTGGGTGCGCTTAGGCAATGCTGAGCTGAAGAAAAGAGCAGACGGAGAAAAACTTCAGCCCTGTTTTAAAATATGAGGTATACAATAATAAGCTTTCTTACAGAGTAGCTATGGGCAGATAAGGAACATACGTGACAGCTACCGCATGTGTCAATGTCGTCCCACAGCCATCTGTTAACATTGGCAGTTTGATTGATTTAAATCTATTACATCAGTTATAGAAACAGCCTTGTGGGAATACATACAGCTCAATCCCAAGCTTTTTTATCAATTAAATGTATTGTAATCTTTATACTATGGTATTGTTTCCAACTTTTTAGCAGCGAACTGTGCCAGGCTCATAATTTAAAAAAAATGGAAAATATTTCACTCATTTGTAACCAAATGAAACATTTCCTTTATGCTACCAACTGAGCCTGCGTTATGTTAAAATTAAAACCTGATTTCTAAACAACTTGATTCATGAACACTGCACTACAACAAATTACTAATCCCTACTAATATTATAAATTCGAAAGTAACTCTGTCTGCTACGCTTTCCCGCCTACTGAACCAATTTTAATGAAATTTGGAACACAGATAGAGTGGACCTTGGGAAAGGACATAGGATGATTTTTATTCTACGGGAACCTATAAAACGGGTCCACGCGGGCGAAGCCACTGGCGGAAGGCTAGTTATAAATAAATATAGTTAAAAAAAACACGCGTTGTTGAAAACGGAACAAAGTGTTACAGAAAGTATGGCACACTTTTTTCACAATAATACTAGTATTTTTTGTTTATTATTATTTTCTGCTTATATTTAGGATTATTTTTAACTTTTTCAGTTAGATGTGCTTCTAAGACGTGTTATTTAGTTTTTTTAACTATATAAACACTGCTTCATAGTATGTATCGTAAACCAGATGCATTAATAAAATTCTAACGATACCAATACCATGGGCTATGATATAACCCTTTTGCGTCCCACTGCTGGGCACGGGATAATAGCGATACTATACTACCATCGAATTAGATGTTTTGCAATTTATGTTGGATGGAGAAAGGAAGGATTGTTTTTTGTTTTAAGCAATTGGTTTTTATTATTTCTGAAACATGTGTTATAAGTATTTTAAATAAAAGTTTCTCAATTTTATTGTTAAATCGGATATTCAAAAAACATAGATACCTACTAAGTATGTTTTGTATGTTCACATAATAGCATCTGGTTTTTGGTCATTCCAGAGTACAAATCTGCCCATGTACTCGCCCGATCGTCCTCATAACGATTTATAGTCTGCGGTCAATATTAATATGCAAATATACATATGTACCTACATGCATTTAGGGAAATAGGACAAAACCTTTGTCTTATATACGAGTATCACGTAGAGTAGAGCCTGATAACGTATGTTCGTTCATATCACACGAGACTGCGCCCCTGGGCCGATCCATTTCCTGGCCACTCAACCATGCGCACTTCCGCAATGACACTTTTTGAGCCCAGTTACATAAATGTTTAACAAGCTTTGTGGTGAACGATACGAGCATACGAGCGGGCTCGCGAATGCTAATATTATGAGGCAAACAATCAGCCAGCGAAAGTCTACAAAGCCCTGGCAAACGTGACATACTTACTCTGAAGATGTAACTTTAATCTAGTTTAAGTGCTACTAGTACACAGTGGCGAATCTAGGATTTATATATTTTAGGGAATTTTTATATTTAGGGCTTGACTTAACGCTCGGTTATATTATAACGTTGCTCGGATAAAAACAATTGATTTTCTTGGTTTATTTTTTAGCAAAACATTCATTGGCTTTGACTTAACAAAGCCTTTTGAAATACCTAGATCTCAATTTTAAAAAAATTGTCACAAAAAATATAACACCGCAACTTGCCTACTTGAGGTTTGAACCCGGGTCTCTAGCTACGTAGTCAGCTTTCGTAACCATTCGACCAAGAAAGCTTTAATTCCACTGACGAAATTTTTATAGAGTTTTTTCATATCGACATTGTCATTTGTTTGAAGGGCGGATTGACGGTCGACATTTGACGGCTTTCTACGCCACAATATTATTAATATTCTCCAATAGATGTCAGTAAGAGTAATTTTATATTTAACGGCATAAACATTGAATAAAACGACAATTTCTATCAATAAAAATTTGCTGGATCGATTTATCATCCCCGAAACCCTGGTACAAAATTTCATCAAAATCTTTGGAGCCGTTTCCGAGATTCAAAAAATATATTTAGATATATACAAGAATTGCTCGTTTAAAGGTATTAGATTCTTACCGAATTGAAACATTGTTAGCAACATTGGCCTAGCCCCAGGTGGCGCTAGTGCTCGTACATTTCAAACATAAGCTGTATCTTATTTAATGCGTACTAAGACACTAAGATTGACTGAATCTATTAGACTGCTTTTGGCTACAAGTAAGCAGAAAAATGTTTTTAGGTGCTTACTAAAGAAATATCAGAAATTCGTCACCGTGCCATTTTCGCCAATGACCTTTGCCGCTTGCTCGCTACACAGTTTTATTTCAGGGACATTCATTGTCATGCAATATTATACCTACGTTGATAACGATACTAATACAATGGGGCTATTTGATTTGTTTAAAGCGTAAAATAGAGGAATAATGTAGGTACTTAACTCAACTATGCTTAAGCCAAATCAATCGGAGAGCAGCAGGTGGTAGAACTATTATGGTTCGCCCGAGGAAGTACCACCGCTGCACCCACTTCTGACGTGAACGAATTATATTGTGTTTCGTTGGAAAGGTGCAGTTGCCGGCCACACTTACATGAGGCAACCACCAGCCAACCTCCCGGGGTTGCTGGCTGGACGGACAGGTCAAGCTCCCAATCTCACCGCCCGCATCCCCGGAAGCCCCCTTTTAGTCGCCTCTTACGATCAGGCAGGGGATACCGTAGCTCTATTCTTCTGCTCCGAAGCTACAGGGACTACTAGGCTATTTTTTATCCTTTTTTTTTTTGTTATCGGGGGGAAACCTTTATAAGGTACCCGACACTTTGGGAGAGCATACCGGGTTATGTGGGATTTGACCTCACTAAAATCCCCTCGGTAGCCTGCCTCTGCGCGTGGGGAGGACTCCGGGATCTCTAGTGGAACGCACCGGTGTCCTCCACGCGCGGCGCCCCCAGAACGGGCCCATCTTTGAAGAGCAGATGTTCTCTCCTGCACCTTCGAATATTTACGGCGGCATGTGGCCACGCACACACCGCCTTCCTTCCCGGGGCTGCTGGCTGGACGGATCGAGCTCCCACTCTCCCCGCCCGCAACCCCGGAAACCCCCTTTTAGTCGACTCTAACGAGCAGGCAGGGGATACCGTAGCTTTATTCTTAATCCCGAAGCTACAGAGACTAGGCTGTTTTGTTTCCTACAGGGACCCCTAATACGTATCGACGCGAGCGAAGCCGCTGGCGGAACGCTTACATTATAAATGCCAAAGTTTGTATGTTTGATCAGATGCTGTTTGTTGCTCAATCACGCAAGAATGTCTGAACGGATCGGTATGAAATTTGTCACAGGGATAGACTGATTATAGTCTGGAGTAGCACATATGCTAACTTTTATCCCGGAAAAATGTACTTACTGTTCTCGTGAAAAAGGTTATTATAATCATATAAACTCACCCGAACGAAGCCGGGACGGACCACATTAAGATTTTTCAGGAACACCAATCAACAACTTTTGTTTCATGGACTTATCGAGGGCATTCGACCTTGAGTTAAAAATGTCTTATGGGATAATTCACTTCTCTTTATAATTATAGCTGTTGAGAGACTAGTATGCCCCAGAATTTCGCCAGCTTAACTTATTATTTGGTAGCATCCCCAAACTGTAATAAGGTAAGATGGGCTCAGGCTGCCTTATACTCAGACGCTTTCGGGTTACTTACTTCTCCTTGACCTTTCAATTTGTACATAAATGAATTGATTGACGAGATCAGTGGAGCTGGACTGGGCTGCTCAGTATATAACCGGATGACCGAGCGTTGCTCAGATACAAAAAAAAATGATTTTATTCCGTGACTCATTGGCTTAGTTACTTACTGCAGCAGTTTTCCATATATGTATATACCATTTCTGTATAGACGATAAGTTGTTTTAATATTATCAATACAGAAAATGTTGGTAACGGAACAAACTGTGTCGTAGTAGACGATTGATTGCTAAGTAGTTATGTTAATTTGTAAAGTTTCAGGATATTTAAAAAAAAGTCAATTAGAGGTTTGTATGCTTAAAAATATCAGCGTTTCTCGTTATTGGCAGCATGACCGTGGAGTGCCTACAAAAAAAACACACTTTTCAAAGCACATTATAAAAGATTCCACCCTCGGATCACTCAAACCTCAATTATGCGCGGGACTGTACCAATGGTATCCTATACAACATATGACCTATACGACATATCCGGTACAACTTAGATAGAGAAGACTGTCCTATAATAAGACTGCACTGGGTTCTACAGTCGTGAAGTAAAATGTTACAACATTTATGATGTAAGAAGTTATTGCTACTATTTAACATAAAAATACTAGACCTTGGTGACGTTAGAAAATAAAATAAATAGTTGTGTCAATCAACAAATTAAAACTTCTTCATAAATGAAGCCGATTATTACAATATATCGAATAGGTATCTGGTATTTGGATATCACTATCGCTAACTGTGAATTAAGGACTAACCCTTGACAAAACTAATTCCTCCAAAGTTTGGAGGAAGTTTGGAGTCCAAACCAGGCGCGGTCCAAGTACACGTCTCGCATCAGCCGCCCCGCCAGCACCTCCCGTTAAATTTCAGCCCGCGCCTGCCCCAAACTAAAATCGAGATCAGATCCGCCACTGGGTCCAGAGACCTCATTTTATAAGTAAGGATAAGGATAAACTAGTGCCCGGATAACCGAGCTATGCTCGGGTAAAATCAATTGATTTTCTGGAGAAAAAAAGAGTCTTCTGGTTTCGGGAGCGCAAGATTTCTCACCTGACCTATTATAATCATCCATACTTAATATTATAAATTTGAAAGTAACTGTCTGTCTGTCTATCTGCTAGTCTTTCACGCTTAAGCCACTGAACCGATTTTGATGAAATTTGGCATAAACATAGAAAGGACGTTGAGAAAGGACATAGGCTTCTATTACCGTGGGAAAATATCTCATTCCCACGGGAAACAAATGAAATGAATGAAATGCGCCGTGTAGTGTTATAAATACACTACATGTTATTACTTACTTCATTTACGTCCATTATCATATTTTATAACTTATTTCCTTTTGTTTTATTCCTATACTTTGCTTTTCCTTTACTATTACTGACGACCCGCGTGGCGCAATGGTTGCCATGCCGGACTGCCAATCGAGAGGTCCCGGGTTCGATTCCCGGCGAAACATACCTAAATTTGAATGATGAGTTTAAATTTCTGTTCTCGGTCTGGGTGTTTGTATTCCTGTCTTTGTATGTGTCAATGGTACCCACGACACAGGGTATTAATTATCCTACTGTGGGGCTATGAGTGTGTAACTTTTATTTATTTATTTATTATTTATTTCTTTACAAAATTATTTACTTTCTGTGTTTGTTTATTTACATTTTGACGCAGCTATAAAAATTGTTATGTGTGTCTTTTATTAAATTTCTCTTTTTTTTTTAATCGTTTTACGGCATTGTATAAAAATCATTTCAGCCATTCAATATTAAAAGAAAAGAAAAATGGATGTTTCTTATTTCATTTTAAAAAAATTCAAAAAAGGTTAATAAGTATAGTCTTTGGCTTATTCATATTTTTTATATTAGCCCGTTAATCAATATTTTAATCTATACATAAAGATGAAGAGTTTGTTCGTTCGTTCGTTTGTATGTTTGAACGCACTAATCTCAGGAACTACTGATTCCAATTGAAAAAATCTTTTTGTGTTGGATAGTCCATTTATCGGGGAAGGCTTATTTTAAAGGCAGACGGGCCGCGTGGTGTTAAGCGATCACCGTCGCATATTATGGACACGGGCAACCCCAGCCAGGGGAGCCACCCGAGTGCTTGCTTAAGGCTATATGTATAACATGAATAACATCATGCTATGACTAATACCAAAGTCCACGCGGACGAAGTCGCTGGCGGCCACTAGTATTATTATAGATAAAGGCGAAATTTACCTTCGTATTCTAGTGACATTTTTGCATTTTTTC
Organism: Pyrgus malvae; assembly: GCA_911387765.1. Lineage (NCBI taxonomy): Eukaryota > Metazoa > Arthropoda > Insecta > Lepidoptera > Hesperiidae > Pyrgus > Pyrgus malvae. Next base: position 16,957,646 of record OU426951.1, on the reverse strand, counting down.
ATTGCCTGAAAACACGAATAAAACGACGGTCGCCCGGCGCGAAGCCGCGTGGAAAATAAAAATATTTGAACTTACATAATAAATGTGACGATAATAATAAAATTATAATAGGTTTAAAATATTATTTGTTCGTTTTAGAGTTTATTTTTTGGGTCGAGGGGTTTTTTAATTTTTAGTTTTACTTTTATTTTGTCATTTTTATAGTACATAGGTATAAATATTAGGAAGGTTTTTATAGGGATTAGTAAGTTAGGTAAAAATATTTTTCGAGTTTTTAGATTTCATTTCGTTAGTTAATACACCTCATTCCCTTTCAGTATTGTGTAAATTATTCTCCTATTCAAGACCTTTCATTTGATATCCATATTGAGGGAGTTGTTAAAAAAAATATTCCGCCATTTTGTGGCGGCGCGGCGGCCACCTTGGACCGATTTTCACCAAACATAGCTAAGGACACTCCAGACTGATTCACCTTTTAACCAAAAAAGAAACAAAATAAAATCGGTTCATCCGTTCGGGAGCTACGATGCCACAGACACACACATACACGCACTCACTCTCTCTCACACACACAAACACAGATACGTTATAGTATAGTTATATGTAAAGTTTTTGCGATACTCAATTAACTATTAAAACTATGAATAGCGTAGTTCGTCGTATTCTACTACTACGAGTATTTACCTGACGTAAAAGAAGTACGTTAGTAGGGATGGAAAGTTTTTAAAAATATCGATATTTTGATATCGATGTATATCGAACTAAGTCGATATTGATATATCGATATTTTATCGATATTTTTCTTTTTTAAAGGCTTATTAAAATAAATGTAGTTTTATAGCCCCTCTACACGAAGGGGCTATAATGGTGAACATTCACTGTACAATACTCTGGTGTTAAATACAGGCAAAACTGATCGCAAAGCATAATTAATCAAACGCCAATTTGTTTGATATCAAAATAGATTATTTTAACAGAAATATCAGTATTTTATAATATAAATTAATTATGATGTATAAAAATTCACTAGCAAACATAGAAGCCATAAATATATAATTTTATATACAGTTAATAATAATTGTTGATAACATTTGACAAATTAGATGTTGTATTGATATTGTAACGTTGATTTAAATCTAACAGGATTAGTATAGAAAGAAAGCAGAATCATTATCTTCACTTCTTTTATACGCTAAGTCGCCATTCTGTCGGATTACGGAGGGAAATTAAATTAAAAAGTTTTAAATAAATTAATTAGTGTCGAAAATTGATGTGAAGTATATAAAAAGTGTAATACATAATTACAGAAATAATTCAACGGTTATACACAGTGTTTTTCTTTGGCCATCCATCCTACTTCTGTAATAATAGTTTTAGAAAGAAATTCGAAAATTTCCTTGGTAAAGTCAACTGTTGACTTGACAGTGTAACTACAGAATTCGATGAGCGTTCGGTCTAGTCGAGAACTGAATAATTTTTCTAGATTTCATTGTTGCAAGTACAAGCATTTTACCTGATTTTGTGGGTACTTTAATTTGGCCGGCTCTTTCGATACTTCGTTACATTATTGAGTTTTTTCCGATACCGATCGATATCAGCGTTTCGTCGATATCGATAAATATCGATATATTTAAGCGTCGATATCGGTTTTCCGATATATTGTTGCATCCCTATACGTCAGTACATAGGATCTCGATGAAAAGAAGTCAGTAGTCTAGCTGCCCTCCTCAAAGCGTTATACCGATGATTTTGATTAAGATTATGATTAGATCACAGATTAGATATCGAAATATCTTGATTTAGAACACCTCGTTTTGGCAATAATTGTTAGCGTGATTGCGCCTTCAGCAAAGCTGCTCACCATTATCATCTCCCGATTACATACCTACCTAAACTTAAAATTACCAATGTAGGTACACTATGTAATTCAATAAAAGATAAAAGTATTATGAGGTTTTTTAAGTTGATATCTACATACATTTTAAAAATAAAGAACGTACTCGTACCTATTAAATTATTTATTACTTTAGTTTTTGCCCGAACATAAAATGTAATATATTTATCAACTAGTGGATCCCGCAGACGTTGTCCTGCCTTAAAAGTTTTGTAAGAGGATTAGTTTATTTATCATCTCAAAGGGTTTTTATGTTACTGTCAAATTAAAAATTAAAAACGAACAGTGACAGATGACTATGTCAAACTTTTGGACGATGGCGCGAAGAACCAATGTTTGACAATTACTGTTACTAACTGTTTATATAGGAAAATAAAATAAGTTATTTTACTATTCATTTCACAATGCTCCCAAATTTTCTCACCGTTTAAACCTTCCCTGGACTTCTACTAATATTTCAAGACCAAAATTAGCCATATCGGTTCAGACGTTCTTGAGTTTTAGCGAGACTAACGAACAGCAATTCATTTATAGGTATATATATATATAAAGATTCGAAGAACATTATATTCATTTAATAATATAAAAAACATGAATAAGCCAAAGACAATACTATACTTTATTAATCTATGAAATCAAATTAGAAACATAAAAAAAATTCTTTTCATTTAATATTGAATGGCTAAAAGTATTTTTATACAATAAAAGTCAGACGTGACAATTTTGATAGCTGCTGCGTGAAAATATAAATAAACAAACACCGAAATTAAATAATTTTGTAAAGAAATAATAAAGGAAAAGTAAAGTATAAGAATAAAACAACAGAATATAAGTTATAAAATATGATAATGGACGTCAATGAAGTAAGTAATAACATGTATTGTATTTATAACAGTACACGGCGCATTTCATTCATTCCATTTGCTTCCCGTGGGAATGAGATATTTTCACGCGGCAAAAAGTAGCCTATGTTCTTTCTCAACGTCCTTTCTATGTTTATGCCAAATTTCATCAAAATCGGTTCAGTAATTTAAGCGTGAAAGAGTAGCAGACAGACAGAGAGACTTTCAAATTTATAATATTAGTATGGACTAGCGGCCGCCAGCGGATTCGTCCGCGTGGACTTCGGTATTAGTCATAGCATGATGTTATATAGCCTAAAGCCCTCGGGTGGCTCTCCTGGGGTTGCCCCTGTCCATAGGCGACGGTGATCGCTTAACACCACACGTACCCGTCTGCCTTTTTGTTCGGTTTATTTATAAAAAAAAGCCTTCTCCGATAAATGGACTATCGATATATTATGTATGAGATATACACAAAAAAGATTTTTTCAATTGGAACCAGTAGTTCCTGTGATTAGTGCGTTCAAACAAACTTACAAACGAACGAACGAACAAACTCTTCAGCTTTGTGTATAGATTAAAATATTGATTAATTATTGTCGACGGGTTCGTACAGTTTACCATATTATTGCCAGCTCATCTTATGTTGTTTTTTTTTTATGTATTATCTATTTTTCTTTTCATTTATAAGTTTCATGTTATCATTTAAGGGACTGTAAATTATAAAACTTCAATTGGTATATTAACTGAAGTTTTCGATAAATCAACAACGATACTCCCAAACACTGGTCGATAAATTCTTGAAATAGACGTAACTTTTTTTATTTGTTACCCGATTTAAATAAAACAAACACTAAATGTTTATCTAAAAAATACCAATACATCAGTGAAAACCACATCCTTCTACGTTAAGCCGTTCTTGAGATTAGCGCGCACAAACGAACAGACAAACAGACAATAATTCTAAAAATCATTGTTTTGGGTTCTATTACGCTAATAAATAGCCCTCGTGACAGTTTTTCTCAAATATCTTCAATGTACAGAAACCGACTTGTTACAGATTTATTATATGTGTATAGAAATGTATAGATAGATATAGAAAAAAAAATTGCTTATGAAAGGATAAGGTACAAGAAACTGACATAATAAGTTAGGTAAAGCTATAAATGGAATAGATTGAAATCTTAAGAGATAGACTACCGAGGACTTTTTTAGAACTTTTTAATAATAACAAATCCGTCATACATGATTTTGGCGAAACAGTTACCATTTACACAGCGCATGCAATGTAAGCTTACAAGTTTTATAAATAATTTATATTTTTCATTAATGCTCCGTTCCTATTTGTAGGATCGTGATGTTTTATAATAGCCGATAGCCTACCCTTCCTCTATAAATGGACTAACCAACAAAAAATGAATTTTTCAGTTCGAATCAGTGGTTACTCGTATATTAGCGCTTTCTAACTCTTCAATTATAAATATATTGTTGGTATAGGTAGGATAAAATTACCTATAAATCAAAATCTACAAATTTTAAAAATATAAATTAGTAAATAAGTATAGATTAGTTAGATTAAGTTAGATAGTAAGTTATTTATTATGATTTTGGTAATAATCGTTATTCGGTAACTAAGTAATGAGCACATTTTAAATGAATTACTCAGAAGAAAATTAAAAAAACATTACCAAATCGTTAGAGATTGCTAATATCAGTTACTAAACAAATTACCTGATAAGGTTTCCAAAGTTTGCTTACATTACGTGTAGCGCCGAAATTATCAATAGCTAATAGGTAAAAACCTTGGAAAAATATTCACCAAAAATTTACCTTTACAGCGGTTCAAATCTACGTATATATAATACGTAGATTTGAACTAAAACTCGTAAAATTTTCGTATAAGCCGCGATTTGCGAGCCCTTGCCACATAAAATGTAACTCGCGTACAAGCGTTGACAGGCTTATAAGCTCGTAGCATATTTATTATTATTATTTATGTCTTTATTGTACACCATGATGACAAAATTGAATTTTGAGACAAATCAAAACAGAAACTGAGTACAAATGGTGGCCTTATCGCTAATCAGCGATTTCTTCCAGGCAACCACATGCAAGGAGTTAAAGACAGAAAAGTTGATGAAGAGGTAGGGTGTACAGCTTAGGCTAGAAATAGTATATATGATGTCAAGTATGTACAATGATAGATAATGTACAGATTAGGATTAGGAGTACAAGAGATGCTCTTTGACCTGGCGCTTAAAGGAGTGAAGTGAAGGAGCAAGACAGATAGTTTTGGGAAGGGAGTTCCATAGGCGGACTGCGATAGCAGTGAAGGATTTTTGGAAAAAGGATGTAGAGTGAGATGGAACACTTAAGAGAAGATTATTCTTATGCTCGTAGGTATATTATTATTTCTGCTACGGCAGACGCCAATGCCATTCCTCCACTGGTGGTCTAAACAAATGATATTCTACTATTAGTCCATTGAAATTTTTCATGAGCTCTACATTTCGAGGACGCAATTTTATTTTTAGGACATGTGTCAATAGAAGCTTAACCCCAAGTTTGTGGGGTTACTGCCCTTGTCCGCCGTCCGCCATCTTGGAAAAAGGGGTGCAAACACCTTTTTCGCGATATCTCGGAAACTTTAGCACGGCTCACAACCAATTACACTAATTAATTTAAATTACAAAATAATAATGATAATAGTTAAGAAAAAAAAACATAATAGTCGCCTACATTTTAAAATTTACAAATAATATTATCAAATAATAATAATAATAGCAACACAAGTAATAAAGTTTATAGAAAAACAATAGTCAAATTAAAATTTTAGAAATGTGCGTCCTACAAAAAATTCGTAAATCGATCGAGAAAGTCGATCCATTTTGCTCACTCTTGTTGGCGAACGTTTTTACACGCTTTTTATTAGCTTCACCTGTATGTTTGTATGTTTGTAACCGACTTCTTTGGGCGCGATTTTGACCCACTTTAAACGGCCAGATTTCGTTCAAACTTTGTAGATTTATTGAGGACCGATGACAATACACTAATTTGATAAAATTATTCCATTTAAAAATCCAACTAAAAAATTAAAAATAAATAATGTAGTTTAAAAAACTAAAAAAACACGCTTTTGAGAAAATACGAACTAAAAACTGAACTGGGGTGGTTTTTAAGATACTATTGACACCATGCACCCCACGCTTTATTTACAGTAATATACATTTTCTTCTTATTTTTACCGACTTCTAAAAGGAGGAGGTACTGTATTCGGCTGTATGTTTTTTTTTTTTTTATATGTTCACCGATTACTCCGCCGTTTGTGGACCGATTTTCAAAATTCTTTTTTTGTTCGTATGCTTATACTCCCGAGGTGGTCCCATTGTCACCACATCAGGATCTGATGATGGGATCCCAGGGAAATTGAGGGGAACTCTCAAATTTTATAGGCACACACATTGATTTTCTTATACTTTCTGAAGCATTAGAGATATTTGTGCATAGTAATTATCATCTCATGTTGCTGAGCTGATGATGGAAGGTACTGCAACAGTGAGGAGTTGAAAGCAAATTCTTTCAATAAATAGTTTTTTATTCCAAATCTTACATTCCTGAGGTGTTCCAACAGTCACCAAGTCAAAGTCTGATGAGGGGATCCCAGAGAAATCGAAGGGAACATTCAAATTTTATAGTACAACAAATGATTTTCATATTTTTACTAAAGCAAAACAGGCATTTTTGTATAATTATCATCATATCATGTTGCTGAGCTGATGATGGAAGGTACTACGAAGGTTAGGAGTTGAGAGCAAATTCTTTCAATAAATGGTTTATTGTTCGAAATCTTACATTTCTGAGGTGGTCCAACTGTCACCAAGTCAAAGTCTGATGATGGGATATCCCAGAGAAATCGAAGGGAACATTCAAATTTTATAGCACAACAACTGATTTTCATATTTTTACTAAAGCAAAACAGGTATTTGTGTATAATTATCATCATATTATGTTGTTGAGCTGATGATGGAAGGTACTATGATGGTTAGGAGTTGAGAGCAAATTCTTTCAATAAATGTTTTTTTGTTGGAAATCTTACAATTCTGAGGTGGTCCAACTGTCACCATGGCAAAATCTGATGATGTGATACTAGGGAAATCGAGGGAAACACTGAAACTTAATAGGTACACACATTCTTTTAGTCATATTTTTAACATAATACAAATATTTATGTCCGGTAATTATCACCTCATGTTGCTAAGCTGATGATTGAAGGTACAACTCCTCAACGGTTAAGAGCTGAGAGCAAATTCTTTCATTAATTTATACGTTCAGGTGGACTGAGTAGTATTCTTTCAGGATATAAGATGGCTATTAAATAAACATGATTATAAAAGGTATCTCTTTAACGTTTAGAAATTAACTGAAAAACATTCCAATTATGCTTATACATATCGTATGTGCAGAATTATTAAAATTACTAAAAAGAGTGAAATAAATTAAGTTTTTAACAAAAAAATAGAACCGACTTCAAACGGTAAAAAATAAAATTGTTCAGTACCTACTTCTTCTTGCTTATGGTAATGACTCTTAAAACTATTTTTGAAGTCGGGCCCTTAGTAAAATGACCTGTCTTAGTAAATATAGTGTACCTTTCGTTCTGAATGGGCACAGACTCCAATATAGTTTTAACAGTCATTACCATAAGCAAGAAGAAGTGGGTACTGTCCCACTGTCTATACTTTCGGTGCCCATTTAGAACGAATGGTACGACATTTTAGTAAGGGCCCGACTCCAAAAATAGTTTTAAGAGTCATTACCATAAGCAAGAAGAAGTAGGTACTGAACAATTTTATTTTTTACCGTTTGAAGTCGGTTCTATTTTTTTGTTAAAAACTTAATTTTTTTAGTTTTTAGTTCGTATTTTCTCAAAAGCGTGTTTTTTTAGTTTTTTAAACTACATTATTTTTCGTAGCTTTATACGGCGGTAATAAATACGACTCACTAGACGGCATGCTATACAAACGATTTGCGAAGACAGTGACAAAAAATTCATTTAGTTTATCATCGCTGCCTCCAACACAAGATGTAGCTCGTTTTCATAGTCTCCGAGTATATCACCAGGTCCAGTCGTTCCTCGGAAGATATCAAAATCCTGAAGATTGGGGAAAAACCATGGAAACATTTTGGATACCAATACATGCTTCCAAGACTCCAGCACCCTCCGATCTCATGAAATTAATTTTCTGCAGATACAAGGGAAATTGTGGAAGCATGTGTGGCTGCAGAAAAGCAGGCCTCAAATGCTCTACAGTATGCCTCCATTGTTCTGGCGAAACATGCTGTAACATCATGGAAATATCAAAGTTAATGAAAGAAAATGAATTTGAAGATGAACTTCCAGCTATGACTACAATTTTAACTCCTCTCATTCACATTCGACAAACACACCCAAACCTTATACATTCACATTCCCAAACCTTCACATTCGACTGAGTTGAATTACATTCTGAGTCACAGCCTGGACCATCAAAGAAAAGTAGAATAATATAAATGAATAAATGAAAAAAAATAGCTAGCTAATAACTGATTGAAAATATGATTATGTCGAGGATTATCGGCAAGATATCTGTGGAGTAGGCCTACTGGGGATACCACGTAAAAAAAAAACGCGCCTACAGACTCTACCTCATAGGATATATATATCTACGTAATAGGAAGGATCGAGAATAAGTTTGAATCATGATAAAGGAATCTGAAAAAATTTTTTTCAACCTTTTTATGTCCCACTGCTGGGCACAGGTCTCCTCTAACAAGTCAGAGGGGTTTAGGCCATAGTCCACCACGCTGGCCTAGTGCGGATTGGTGGAAATCATACCTTAGAGAAATTATGAGTTTCTCTTAGGCATGCACGGCGATGGAAAACATCATAATCAATTAAATATCACAATATTTTCCATCACCGTGGAGCAACGATGAAATGCGCACATTACAAATTTCTTTTGTCAGAGGTGCGCGCCGAGGATTTGAACCTGGCATCTCCCGCGTCGGAGACCGTGGTCCTTACCATTCGGCCATTGTCGCTCTCTAATCTGAAATATACTGTGATCGAATAAGTTTTACCTACATAAAGTATACTTGTGAAGTTTGCATTGTAAAATGTGTAAACATACATGATTGATGTAAAATAAAGCATCTATTGCTGCAGTTTAAGATAACACCTGGATTTAATCAACACCTATCTTAGTTTATAATACGTAGTTATGTACATATTACCTAAGTAATATAGTATTTTAATTACCGTTCATTACTTTAACTGCTCAACATCTAGCCCAAACTGGCACCTAAAGGCAATGACTGGGAAAAAATGACATTCATTAGGCAAATATTTTGTATTCCTAAAATGTGGTAGGTGGTAGAACTATTATCGTTCACCCTGGGAAGTACCACTGCTGCACCCACTTGTGCTGTGAACCAATTCTATTGCGTTTCAGTGGAAAGGTGCAGTTGTCGGCCACACTTACAAGAGGCGATCACCAGCCTCCGGAGTAGCAGTGCAACTGCATACAACCTCAGACAAGACTTATACTTGCTTGAGGTTGTATGTAGATGTCCATGGGCTGCAGAGACCACTTAACACCACGTGACCTGTACGCTTGTCTGCTACTCTATTCAAAGAAAAAAAATTTTTTCAGTTTTCTTTTTCCTTTTTCTTTTTTTTACTGCATAGCCAACCCTGACACAGTATGGGGTAAGCTCTTTTTTGCTGAGGTCTGAAAACTACTTTTTGTTCATAATGTAAATAACAGATTTCTGTTAATAGGTAACTATTATTCTTAAAATGTCTAACATAAAGTAATTATAATAAATACACATAGCTGAAGGATATAGCTATGTACCTATAAAAGATTAATCAATTTGAGGAAAACACTCTTGTTCATTAGTAACATTTAGTAAAAACAGTCACTGCTGCGTTTAGGTAGCTACGCATTACAATAACCAGGTAGGTAGGTGTTATTACCTTTTATGGCGTCTTTAATACCTATGTCCCTATTCTATGTAAAACAATGGTAAGCATGTTCATTTTAAAGAATATATTTCCTGAGTCATAGGTAGCAGTAGAAATTACTTAGGTATAATAAAATAATTACTCCTCGTAAACTGGTTTTCTTACATATCAATATTTAGTTAACACTCATGTTTAATGTGCATAATAGTAACCTTAAGTATCATAATGTAACAATTAAGACTTCAGAGTCTTATCGTATGGGAATAACCTTACTCTAGCAATAATATGGATAGAAAAACTGAAATGAAATAGTTTATTAACATACTGGGTAATAATATACACTTGATGTTTGTCATTGTTTTACGGTCATCAGCTGACCATCATCAGCTTTGGGTGCGCTAAGGCTTATATGGGCTAGGAGAAAAAAGTGGGCGGAAAAAAACTCCAGCCCTGCTTTAAAAAGAGAGTTAACTAACTATATAGTAAACTTATAATAGGTATAATCTTACTTGATAAAGCTGATTAAGTTAGCCCCTAAGTCAGGAGTTCCCAACCAGGGGGGCACGCCTCCCAAGGGGGGCATAGAGAGATGTCAAGGGGGGCGAAAAGCGTTTGCATTTCCTTTTTTTTAATTGTCACTAAGGTGGTAAACAGGCAAAAAACATTTATTATTTTAATTTTAACTTTTAACGTTTGTTTATTAGAATTTAAATAAAAGGCTTTTATGTACATAATGTGCATTTTTTGTATTTATTGTAAAAGTAAAGGGGGGGGGGGGCATGAAAATATTATTAATAGTTCGGGGAGCCTCAAGAAAAAATAGGTTGGGAAACCCTGCCCTAAGTAGACACTCCGACCAAGAATTCTTCAAGTCAATGTGAATTTTCTTAATATGTATTTACCTTTTTAAGCTTAAAAGAAAACATTTACTTAAATGACTCTTACTTACATCGTCTGGTGGAAAGTCGTAACATTCTGCTATCTTCTGATAAAGCTCTTTTACGTTAGAAAATCCTGAAATAAGGCCAAGGGGACTGCCTTGCGCCTGTTGGCAGTGAAACACTAACTGCGACTTCGGTGACCCGTTGTTATTGTCAACGCCGTTAGTTTGATGATTGTTCAGCTCCTCCGCTGGCGGAGGTGGAACGGGTGGTGCGGAATATTTGGACGCTCTCTTTTTAAAAAGTGACATTATCAGCAGATAACACTTAAGAATATACTGAATAAGGTTTCTTTAGAAAACTTGTTCACTCATTATACACCCGCGCACTGTAAAATTTTAATCACCACAAAATCCACTAAATAACCAAGTAATGATAACTTTAAATGTTCCTACCATCGCGTCATACTTCGCGATAAGTTATCATCCAATGCTGATATTGGATAAGATTATGCTATGTGTAGCTGACGGCAAAGCAACAATTCAGTTAACAGACCCAAATGCAGACGTCACACCGCGCGCACTGCACATACATAAGTTACTCTATGAATCAGAATGAAATGAAAACCATATGAAAACAAAATTACTATCCTAAGAATAAATGAATAAATGTTCCAGTCCAGTGTTCCATCCATCTATGTCACCATAGAGATATGTCACATCTATGTTCTTAGGGATGCAAACGATACATCGATGTTTAGAAAACATCGATGTTTTGTTCATAGACATTGATGTTAACATCGATGTTTTTAAATACGATGTGTATCGCCGATACATCGGCGACATAACGGTAAACATCGATGTTAACATCGAATGAAAAGTATCAATGAACGATGAGTATATCGATGGATAAACATCGATGTTATCGGTAACAAATAAAACTGTACATTTTATTTATATGTTTTAGTCTAAGCAATAAGTTGAAAATTTTGAAGTGAGGAAAGAAAGATGTTTGGACGCAAAGGTTGAATTGAAGTTGACACTATTTTTTATCCCTTGAGAAATTCAAATAAAGAACAAACTATTCGTTGATACCTACAGCTTACTCCGATCAGTCTCACCTGGTGGAAAATAGTTAAATTTGATAGTCACCTGGGTACAAACAATCTACATAGGTTGAAGTACTCGGGCTGGCACATCCTGAGCCTCTTCATTCAATCAAAAAAATAGTTACCTGATTCTCATTCTTATAATTGATAGTTGAAGCTGGTACACGCTAGATGGCGTCCTAAATATTAATTGACGTTTCGATGTTTTATTCTAATAACATCGATGTGACGATGATATCGAGGACACATCGATGTCAAACTCAAAACATCGATGTTTTTCAGCTAAACATCGATGTTTATTTAACATCTATAGAGTTAATTTATGACACAAATGACATTTCACAATCATTCATTAAGTATCATTTGAGAATTTGTGATGGAAAAAAACATCGAAAAAACATCGATGTATTCTTTTACCGATGTTTTTGGAACGATGTTGAATCCCTAATGTTCTCCTTGTCTGATTGACTGCGACTCTGCGAGAAAGGAGGACTGAGTGCAGTGTGACCATCTCAAAAAAGGCGACGAATCTGCCACAGGCTGGGCCTAAATTCTGCCAAATCTGCCACAGGCTGGGCCAAATTCTGCCAAATACACTGCCACTTGAGTTTTTCGAGCCCTGAAGTGCTCCTCAAGACCTCAAACCTTCTTTTTTTGCACGATTGAGCAACAAACATCCAAGCTTTTGCGTTTTAAAAGCCCTTCTACACGGTCGGGACCAACCGCCGACCAACGGGTCCTTGGTCGGGCCAACCAATTTTTTTTTCGTTCTACACGGTTGGTGGTTGGCAGAACTAGCCAGTTTTTTCAGGTATTCAAAGCATTAAAACGTATACCTATGGCTCTTTGCCTTTCAAAATAAAGAAGGTTGGTTTAGAAATAACATTTTTATGCTTGAGTGAAGGAGAAAAACGGAGAGAAAAAAGAAAATGTATAAAAAAGTGTCTCAAAGAGTGGATCACTTTGAGCCACCTTAATATTTTTAGAATTCTTGATTCCGAAGACTTTCGAAATTTCCTAAGAATGGATCAAGACACTTTTAATGTATTACTAATTGAAATCAACATCAACTGACAAGAACACACTGAGGCTCGCGTCGGCCGACAGAGCGTTCCAAACGGTCAGGTCCGACTGCGGATGAAGCCTGTCGTGAGGGATGCGCTCGCGACCAAGGCCGTTGGGATCAACCAAAATCGGTCGAGTCAACCGATTTCTACACTGTCCATTTTTACATCAACCCGACCAAGGACACGATGGTTAGTGGTTGGATCCGACCGTGTAGAAGGCTTTAAAATATTACGTTGCCAGTTCGGAGAAATCATTTTAGATCTACGTTATATTATACCAAATGTTACATTTATAAAAAAATACTCATTAAACAATTAAATTATGAGATTTTATGTCTCAAAATATCGTGGTTCCTAAAATCTTCAAAATCTGCCATTTTTATAATTCGTGAACATAATCTGCCAGAGTCAAAATTTAGGAGTGAAATCTGCCAAAATGGCAGAAATCTGCCACAAATGGTCACACTGACTGAGTGAGTGACAGTGAGTGTTTTTTTTTTAATTCATTTTACGGCATTGGATACAATCCTTGCAGCCATTCAATATTTTCGTTTCATTATTAAATAATGGCATCGCACTCTGTGCATATTGCCAGTGTCAAGTAAATTTCTGTATCGTAGAAGAAATCAGTAAGTCGTCAGGTCTCAGTCAGTCAGATGTTCAAGTAAAGCGATGGCTACTTTACGAGAACATGTCCGAAGGAGTTTTGGAAAAACATGTTTTCGCACTGTTATTTCATAACACTCGTGCACTGTCATTAACCTATATCGAAAAAAACGCCATCAACTTTATCCGATATAACTCAAAAATACACCAAGAAAATGAAAATAAAACAAGAGCACAACTTGTCCCTTCAGACTTCCCGCCAAAACTCCTGACAATTGACATGACAGTGAGTGACTGAACAAACTAGGGATGCCGGATGACAGATGCCACGATATATCGGAAAACCGATAAATATCGATATATCGACAACTAAATATATCGATATATATCGATATCGAAAAAAACTCAATATTGTAACGAAACATCGTAAAATGCTGTTCCTGGCGACAATGAAGTCCAGTCCAGACAAATTATTCTGTTCTCGACTCGACCGAATGGTCACCAAATGCTGAAGGTGTATTGTCAAGTCAACAGTTGACTTAACCAAGGAAATTTCCGAATTTCTTTCTAAAACTATATAATAAGCCAGAGTATTAAACAATGAATAGCCATCCTATCCTGTGGAGAGGGGCGATAAAACTACATAAATTTTAATAAGCCTTTAAAAAAGAAGAAATATCGAAAATATATCGGCTCACTAGACCAATATATCTGTTTCGACTTAATTCGCTATATACCGACATCGAAAAATATATAAACTTTGCATCCCTAGACTGAACTAAAGGGCTGATTACATTGACCAACTTGCAGGATCCGATTTGGCATACATTGCTGGTTATCTTGAGTATTTTATTATACTCAGATAACCAGCAATGTATGCCGTGTCGGCCCCTGCAGGTTGGCCAATGTAATCAGACCTTAACCATAAGAATAAAATAATACTACGCCTACTCTACTGGGTGGTCTGTGCCTAACTACAACGTCTACAGACGGAAGTTTTGGGAAGTCGAAAAAGACATTGTGCTCTTGTTTTATTTTCATTTTCTTGGTGTATTTTTTAAGTTATATCGGATAAAGTTGATGGCATTTTGTTTAATATAGGTTAATAAAATTACAGAGCACGAGTGTTTGTGATATAGAATAACAGTACTAAAATATGTTTTTTCTGGTTGCCTCCAAAATTCCATCGGACACGTTTCAGTAAAGTAGCCAATGCTTTACTTGAATGTCTGACTGACTAGACTGACTGATTACTGACAACTTACTGAATTTATTATTACTTCGTCCAGTTTCATTGAAACCTTTGATAATGATACCTATGGATGCCTATGGATCTGAAATAGTTGTCTATATAAAGCTTAGACATGCTTAGATTAAGAATAATGTACTTACGTACTATAGACAGAGGCATATTTTCATTACGGCACGCTAAAGCGAGATCGAAATATACTTAAAGAACTTGTTAAAAAGAGATGGGAGCGAGATTTTCTGTCCTTTTCGGTGTAACCACATATTTTGACAGTGCCCTTTAATTATGTGGCAGGCAAACTGTGGAAGTCGGGGTGACATTGTTGTTTTATAATATTTATGTGTTAAAATCGATTCTCACAGCTGTAAATTGTGTTGTATTAAAAGCAAATAACATTTTTCTAGTTCCATAATATGGTGAGCTGCAGTATTTTAGGTTGTAAGAGCCGCAGTGAGCGTAAACAGGAAGGCTGCCGGAAGGTATTACATTTTACGCGTAAGTTAAATACTTCTCTTTAAAATGTACTAAATATGTATTGTTTATATATAGATATTTAATTACTTTTGTCTTATCTAGTCATTCAACGTAAATATAGTGAAATTCGTGAAAATAAACTTTGTTTATTTCAAACATTGTCAAATTCGAAATTGTGTTGTCAGATTTCGAATCCAAATATCCTCCCCGTATTAGTAAAAAATTAACCATCTTATTTAACCTCCTAAGTCCCATGTTCCTACAGAAAGAACAAAATGGCGTACATAATTGAGTCCTAGCATTATCTGGTAGACGATGCTGTTGTGACCGGAAGTCCTACTAAAAGAACAAAATAAATATCATCACTAAGTCCTGGGTATATCACATCAAATTTAAGTATTTTAGAGTTAACTATAAAATTTTTGTTAGAACAAACATTTGACGTACTTAAGAAAACATTTATTTGCACTAAGTGAAATTATAGATATTTTTGTTCTTTATAAAGAACATTGGGTCTTTATTAATAATGAAAGAAAAAATAAATTTACTTAACAGGTAAATGAAGAGGACCCCATTGGCAGAAAGCAATTGAAGGAATCGCTTTAACTGGAGGTCTGCTTCTCCTTGAAGTGTTAGCAATTGTGCATTCAACATCATTTTCTGAATGCAAGTAGCTAATCATCCAATATCTCCTCGGCAAGAGATTGCTTAAAAGCTCGTAGCAGAAGTATTTTATTAGGACGTACCCCTTGCAATCTCTGATCTGCCTTATACTTTATTCAGGCATTAACAACAGATAAGCCAATAAAATGACTTATAAATCTTATTTTTATAAATCTTTTTTTTTATCTCATCCACTGTTTGGTATGCATTCTAGAGGGTCAAATAGCTAACAACCTATCTAAGCAAAAAGTAGAGCACCATTTTGTACCACATATTTCTCGCTCCAGTACATGCGAATATGAGGGTACCCTATGTTTTGCGCTCTCCTAAAGTTAAATTTAAACTTTCGCCAGTTTTTTCTATAGCAGTTTGGTTGCTCATCGTAACCATTAAAGACAGTAATTTTTCATCAATATATTTATGAAAATAATCAATCATAGACGACTTCGCTTCAGAAGGTAGATATGACGCCTATCATAGAGCATGCAATTCTTTTCTAAAACTCTATCTTGTCCATGGGATCTAAGTCTCGACCTCGACTCTAAAAGCTCTAGCTCCTCCATGAGGATGCACACGAGAGCGTACTGCACTTCGACTAAGCACTCTACCACGAGTACACACTCGTTTCTGAAGCGATCGAGAACTTGTTAGAATTCGTCCAGATCTATTGTGGTAGTTAGTGGCAGATGGAAAACTTATATCAACTTCCGAGCTACTAGACTCTTCTCTATTCTCCGACGTTGAAAAGTTCTCATTGATATATCCATGAGAGTATTAAACTAACGACACCCATCAACGACGTTGTTGATTAAAATTAATTGGTAAAAATAAAACTATTTTAGCTACTTTAATTTTAATTATTAATACAGTATTGTATGCCAGAGCATGTTAAACTGTTTAAACTCTTATAATAATTTTAAACATCTAACTGTATGTATGTAAATAGTCAATAATAAAGTATTTTCTTTTCTTTGGTTACGAAATAAAAACGTAATATGAATTAAACTGAGACCGAGAGTGATTTTAAAAGAACAAATAACGGTTTCAACTTTACTAAATAAAAGCCGAACATGCTAAATGTAGAACAAATTCAATTATAATCAATTATTACGATTTATCATGCATTTCTTGCAAAAGTAAAATAATTAAGGTAATATACCTTATCCATTCCGTTAAAAAAATTGTCTTTCTCTGAATAATTTACATTATTTGTATAAGATATTTGCTGATTTAATCACCTCGTTCACGACGTGTCACCATGATTGCGAGTTCCTTGACAATGGATACCAATATGGCGACTTCATAGTGTAAAAAAACCCTAGATGACAGAGGCAATGATATACATTGGTATAGCGTCATTTCTTTCTAACAAGTTGCAATAAATTAAAATATAAAATTTGTTCTTTTCGTAGAACGTTCGGTCATAACGATATCTGTCACTTTACATTAATCAGGACTTAATCATGGTTGCCATTATGTTCTACAAAAATCCATTTCGGTCTTCCTGATAACAAATTTTTGAAATGCTCAGGTGTCAGGAGGTTATATATAATTATTTTTAACAAAAACAGTGACAATAATAATATCAAAGATTATGTGTTACCTCATTAGTAGTTAGTTACATTTCAAGCGGGAGGCTCAAATACCCCCTGTTTATATATAATTATTTAAGTGGAGACCAGTAAAATGTTATAGGCTGGGTGCACCAGGCGCGGTCGCAGCCTTCAATTTTGGGGGGAGGGTCGCCAAGAAATTTGAGGGAAAAAGTGTCTCAAATTCGCTTGTTTTACCTTCCATGTACGCATGACTGACGGATTGGGGGGGGGGGGGTCATGTCCTGTGACCCCCCCACCTGGGACCGCGCCTGGGGTGCACGTTATGAGCATTTTCCCGACATATTAAATTTCACTCACACAGACTATAAAAAGATACTCCATACATTTTGTATTAGACATTATGAGAAGTTTACCAGACGAATTTCATCTCATGTTGCTGTCATATTTTTTTCAGTTTTCCAACTGACGCTCTTGCCGAAAATAAATGGATTCAGGCCACTGGACGTATTGACTGGCAACCATCAATTTAATTCCGAATTTGTTCGGTCTATTTTGAAAGCCATTTATAGACCAAAAGGATAAAAAGAAGAAAAAAATAATAAAATTGATACAAATGTACATTTTTATATATTGCGTTATAACTAAGTGTTTACTTTTATCTTTGTAATATTTGCATAGCTCATTAAGGTAAATATGACGTACTAAATATGTATTAACAGCTTTTGTAAACACCCATATTGGTGCCATTAAAAATCTTTGTATTTGTCTTTTATTTTCTCCTATATGTATGTCCTGTAATTTGCTGACCCAATTAACTTTATGCCAGTCAACCAATCTAAACTCACAAACAACCAACCATAATGCACAAGCATATAAATCCTTTCACAGTTTGGTCTGCCAATGTTTATAGTTTACTTGCTTGATATTGTAGATTACCAAATTTGGGGGAAAATATGATAAGTGGGTAACACTGGCTGCGAAAAAGAGATGCCAACGAAGTGGGTTACACCGACCCGCTGTCTTTAGATTATTGGTCTTTGATATAAAGCGTAGATGCTTATACTTTTGTATCATAATCCGATGAAGAACTTATAAACATATTTCTGTTCCTTTCTCACTTATGTTTATCTACTCATGCGATAAGAGATAACACTAATGTTGAACGTGCTAATTTTGGCAATATTTTTCTGTAACGTCATGGTAATACCTATTTGCGGCCGATTCGCCATGTTTTATTACACTTTCATGTGGTACTTGAGCTGTCAGTGAGCTTTGTTGCGGATAGTTTTTTTAGAATTTCTTCGTTATTCGTGTTGTTTTTAGCAAATCTTTTATTGATAAAGGTAAAGTGGTGTAAAAGAAGATGCCAAAGTGCAGTTTAATTGGGTGCGGTGGCAGAAGAGGGAATAACAGCATCATGTAACATTACACCGGTACGTACTGCATATTTCATCGAAATATCCCTGATTTCTACAAATTTACAAATGGAATGTTTGCTAAAAGTCTTAAGTAAAGATATTGGATCACCTTTCCTTTCATTTTCATATTATATTTTCGATTATTTCACTATAAAATTTTATAAAAACATTTTGTATGAAAAATAGTGTTGCGGTATTGATTGCTCCCATATCGATAAAATTATCATACACAAGTTAAAGGGTAAAGGACATACCGGGTTTTTATCACAAGTGTATAACTGGAAAAATTAGTTGTATTAGCAAATTAACATTTATTTAAACCTCTGTTAATGTCCCACTGCAGGGCATTCCTCTCATAACTAACATTATCTGTATTTTGTTTTAGGTTACCAGAGATTGAAGAGTCTGAAAATATAAACACTACAAGGAAACATGTATATGTTTGTTCCCTTCAATTTGATGATTCATGTTTTAACAGAACAATGAATATAGTATGTACTATGTGCTGAAGGCACATAGTATTTATTGGTAAGAAAGATGTGTACTGTTTTAATTACTCAGCAATTTATTGTTCACTTATATATGACTGTTGTTATACATTTTTTATTTATTTATTTCTGTACACACACACAATTCACAAAGAATATTAATTAAAGAAAAAAGAGTACAGGGGTACCACTTATCCCTAAATAGGAATCTCTTCCAGCGGACCCGCATGAAGGAGAGTTCAAACAGAGAGGCAAACTTAGTGTGTACCGGACTTTAAACACGGAAGATAGGATATGTTAAAATAAATACGTACGAGATATGAAGTATAATATAAATAAATTGGAAAGGCATAGGATTATATGTCAACAAGGATATGATAAATAATAAATACAAATAAATAAATTAAACAAAATGATAGGATAGTGGAACAGAATAACAGATAAATATTACAAATAGGAGGAACGGAAGTGAAACTCTTTAACACGCTTCTTGAAAATGTCGATGGATTTGGAGTCTCCCACGTTAGCCGGAAGTGCATTCTTTATTGTTATATGTGTGTGCGTATATATGTATAGGCGTTGTGTTAAGCGAGCGAGCTGGGGTTGCCCGTGTCCATATGCGACGGTAATCGCTTAACACCACGCCGCCTACTGAGGATAGCTATACATAGTCGATATAAATCAATCTACTCTTATACCTACTATGGTTTATATGTTATAGATTTATTTATTTATTTGTTTGTTGAGTATGTAATAAGTATTTATGTATGTATTTGTATAGTTATTTAGTATAAAATGTGTATTTATATAGAATTATTCATAACGTCTTTCTATTAACTTAGTATGCGCCTACCACAAGCTCTACTCGTCACCCAGGGTTGGCTGGTAGAGAATGCCATTAGGCATTAAGCACGCCCTTGTGTTCCTTGTTTTAAGGTAATGCTATAAGATTAAATAAATAAATAAAATATACTGTTGGACACTGGTCTCTCCCGACTAGAGAAGGTACATGCCATATAGTCTACCAAGCTGCTCCAGTGCGAGTTAGGGGACTTGGATAGCGCCCTGTTTTTCAGAGTTCTGATAAGACTATCTATTTAAAGACATCTTATTATATTTAAAATGTATTTCAGCCAGTCATGAGTCAGCCAGCCTTAAGTTAAGAGCCATAATGATCTGTTGTTCCAGATGCTAACCATTACGGTCTGTTCCCATTGCGGGAGCAATTATTCCAGGATGGCCGAATGTACCGAACGCGTCAGCCAGCTAGCCAATCGGAGCCTTGCCACCATGCCATACTGACGTCTCCCTTCAACCTAGCCAAGCCGTAGCTAATAAGGAGAGGGTCAACTCTATATAAGCCATCCCCAACAATTATTATGTGTCATTCTGCTTGTCAATAAAAATGCAGAAACTCTGTCCATTTTTATTTCTGGTAGATATTTGAGTTAAATTTATGCTTTCTTTTTAAGGACATTCGTCTTAGTCCCTTGTATGGTCCCTACCTTTATACGAATTGTTAATGACCAGAGGTCTTCAGGAGTCCAGATAATTTATAATAGGTACCTTAAGCTTACGCAGCTATACGTCCCTATTATGTTTTATTATCTATTAGGTACATATTTGTTTTTTAAAATAAAGGAAATATTGAATAAAGTAAAATAAATATGATTATCAATATCTTGGATATTTTATTTTGTGCCCTACTAACACAACCTTGATAAAAAAGGACATAACATACCAGCAGACATACAAAACATCAGACCGTACAAGATCATCAATTCGCAATTGTGAGCGAGAGAATCATTCGTGATTTTTTGCATAATATTATAAACTCTGACGTTAGTATGACGTGGCATTAGTTAAATTTTAACTACGTTTAACGTGTTAGCCCATCGTTTTAATCACACCTAGGAGTTACTGATGGTTTGAATGGAAGTATAATTTTTATATTTTATATTATATTATTATAATTTGTTGATTTACCTACAAACCGATATTCAAGCCCTAGGATAGATGATCACTTCCATTGTACCTATTTGTAACAAGAATGGAACTATCGATAATGTTTATCGACCGAACAGAAACAGCTCTAATCGAATCCGCCATTGCTAATTACAGTCGAGTGTAGGTATGGCACGTTTTTTTGTAGGTATTTCAACTCCTTCCGTAAGGGGGATTCGTTACTCATTGATTGAAACTGGCAAAAAATTGATGCAAAAAAAAATACACTTGACGCTGGCAGAATGCACAGAGTTTGCGATGCCATAATTGAAAAAAAAAACGTCTACAGACTAGTTTTGGCGGGAAGTCGAAGAAGACATAATGTGCTCTTATGAATAAACGTTATTTATTGCTCTTGTTTTATTTATACTTTCTTGGTGTATTTTTGAGTTATATCAGATAAATTTGATGTCATTTTGTTCGATTTTTTCTTCTTCGGTTAGTCATTTTGTTAATTTATTGCAAAATCAATTATTTTATGTTCATTGTGGTTTTACAATGAAAACTATGTTACCGAGTGTGTATCGCATAATTCATAATACATTGCATGACATTGCCGCTTTTGGTTAGGATAGACAGCTGTATGTGTATAGTAGGGCCCGTTAAATTAATTGTGATTGAAATAATTGCAATTAAATTTTCAATCAATTACTAAGATAATTGAAATATTAATCAATTAATGCCCAACACTGCTGTATAGTAGGGCTCGTCTGTTAAAAAACGC
This sequence comes from Pyrgus malvae, assembly GCA_911387765.1. NCBI lineage: Eukaryota > Metazoa > Arthropoda > Insecta > Lepidoptera > Hesperiidae > Pyrgus > Pyrgus malvae. The sequence goes on along the minus strand of OU426951.1, from coordinate 16,935,666 downwards.
AATGAACTTTAAAATGAATTTTATTTTTCTGTGAAATAAAGCAACCGTAAACTAGTCGACTTTGATTCATATGGCAAGACCAAGCTATTTGTAACTTGAATAAACTTTATAATATTATTTTTTTGTGAAAATAATAGTCAACTGATGTTATTAAATACTTAAATTAACATAAAATATTATATATCCTACTACTATTATAAAGGCGAAAGTTTGTAAGTATGGATGTATGGATGTTTGTTACTCTTTCACGTAAAAACTACTGAATGGATTTGAATGAAACTTTACCACAATATAGCTTATACATCAGAATAACATATAGGCTACAATTTATAAAGATATTGTGTGAATTGTCCAAAATATGACGATAAGTGTCAAGTAAGTAGGAAAAAATCTACCATCTGCGAGCTATTCTGGCATGCGCCGCCAAAACCGCTAGAGGTACACCTATGTAATGTATGATGTTAATGTTTATCTTATATAGTCCTACAAAAAAGCCGGTCCACGGTACTTCAGAAGGGACTTCACTTTATGCTAATGATCCTCTCTAACGCGGGTGAAACCGCGGGGCACAGCTAGTATATATATATATATATATATATTTATATACATATAAATAGTATTACAAAAGATATATGCCATCCAATAAACCATCCTGCGGCATAGTTCCCAGAACGCTGGCAGCATTACCTCGCTGAACTGCTAAGCTAATTCTTTGTGCAAGGTAGCTGCCAGCTCTCTGGTCACCTGAAGCGAGGATGAGCTTGGTCGACATGTCTCTCATGAAACCTTTCATATCAGCCGACCATGGACCCATAGTTACTATTGCAAGCGCCGCGAATTCATAAATTTATAGCTATCGATGAATATTTGCGGCGCTTCAAAAACTGGGCATGATTGGCTGCGGCCCCAGCCTCCTTGCAGGTGTTACTTAAATAGGATAGGGCCAGAGTGTCAACTATTAAATAAACTATTCTATAAAGCAACTAGTTTTGTATTGGTTGTATTGTAAAGATAGTTATTCTCGATTTTCCAGTATATATATTTTAGTCTATGTTCTCGATTCTAATTCTAATCGATTTTGGAAACAGAGGAATGATAATGTTCGCGTTAGGTGATTCATGTCGGTACCTAAATTATTTTTATTTCTGCAATGTTTCTAATTTTGTGATTTTGTTTATAATGTATTATTAGGTAATTAATTATAGGTAATTACAGATATCCAAGTGATCCCAAAGTAAAAGAGAAATGGATTGAAGCGACGAGACAAAAAAATTGGTTCTTTTGTGTTGCGAATAGCCGAATTTGCTCTGTACATTTCAATGAAGACAGCTTTACGAAAAATGCAGTAAAAAAAACAAGTAATTCTAGATTTATCATTCCTCTATCAATGAACTCGAATAATCGATTGCGAAATCGATGTTATAAAATTATTATTCTTTACTCACATAGCTCTGAAATCGTTTACGCGGGCAAAAGGAGTTCCATCAACCACTAAATCGCTCATGTGACATCACATAGAAAAATAGTGGCACGCTTGGTTTCTATGCAAGGAATGAGACTTGCGTCGTCTAGGTAAATATAAGTCTGTGTTATAAATCTATACATATAACAATAATAATATTATAATAAAATTTAATATTATTTTTTTAGTATTTTTGTATTCATAAGTAGGTACTTTATTATGAGCCCTTTTTTTACTTAGCCCCTAGCCCTCAATCTGGCCCCAAAACCGCCGAAGAAAACTTGAACACTTAATTCAATATTCCAATTAAGATTTGGTCTGATAAAATTTGGTAAAAATTGCTTTACATTTCATATTCCAAAAGATATCCTTAAAAAATTAGATATCTAAAGAAAAATAGGTACGTACAGTTCGGGTAACTTTGAACATTTTTTACATTATTTGTATTATTAAAACTGATTTCTATTTATGACACCTTTATTTTATTGAATGAATAGTGTCCTTTTGAGTTGGTTTTTCTGTCTAACAAAATAAATTTGCGGAAGAAACAACAGAACTACCCATAATTTCCCCTAAAACTCGAATTCAAAGTTATCATGAGTTTTGGGTAACTTTGAATATATATTTTTTAATGTAAAAATCCTTAATATTTTAAGGTTTAGGTAAAACAAAAAGAAGGTATTATTAAATTTAAAAACCTTATCTTTAAAAATGACATCTACTCTGACGTAAAAAAGTAACAAATAGCTTGGTTTTGCCATATGAATCAAAGTGGACTAGTTTACGAATCCAAATGAGAGCTCAAAAACTTCCAGCAACTTAACCAGGGAAATGGCGGGAATTTTCAGAATTATGGCATTGACAGTTTATTTCTTTAATTTTAATTTTTTGGTACAAAAACATTTTAGCAATCCATTTAACACAATTATTATATTGAAATATCAAAAAGTTTCGATGTAATAAATTGTTAAATCTGTTTTCCAACTTTGTTCAAAGTTAAACGTCAATTCAAAGTTACCCGTAATGACTGTACAAATTTTTGTTGAACTGTAAGGCCCATCATAATCAACGATCAACTTCGCAAAGTGCAAGAGAAATGTGCGGCAAGGAATCGTCCTCCGATGAAGATCTTGACCTTTAATGAGCATTTTTAACTATATAGTAGATTTTTTAAATATTTGATTAATAATGAGAAAATAATTAGGTAACAAAACTCACCTCTTTTTTTATTAAAATATTTTAAATTTATTGGCCCAAATCTAGCCCTTTTTTGAACTCTATTTAGCCCCAAAACCGAATACTGAGTTGGCAACACTGAAAATTAGTCTCACTACCCTTACCACTGAGAACATTATCTAACCCAACAAACCATCACCTACTTTTTAATTCTATCTGAGATAGTCTATAAGAGCACCTAGAGCCAATGACTGTGAAGATTGAAGTTTTTACTAAGGAAATATTTAGATTCCAAATTTGAATTAATTTGTATAGTAAAATGTAGTTAAAACGGTTCTTGGGCTAATGTTATATGTAATTACATATCAATAACAATAATGTATATAAATGCAGTAAAATACAGTTGTAAGTTTAATTTTTTTTAATGATTGTTAAGTCTATGAGGAAGCCACAGCTTTTTTGGGAGTAGGCTTTCCTTCCTTGAATCCGTTACGGAAGCGCCGCCTTACAATTTTCAGGTGACGCATGCGACCAGTTCCAGTAGTCTTCCTGCGCTTGGCTTTTACGGACCAGTGGTCTGTGAACAAAATAAAAAGGAATATTAGTAACTTTTACATCAATGGCTAATTTAATACACTTCATGTCCAATGAGATTTTTGAATAAAAACAAATACCTAGATTATATTAACTTCAAAAAGTTACTCCTTCAATAGATTATAATAAAGTCATAAAAAAGTAGATATTAAAATTAGAAATTTGATTTGTAAAGAAAAATGCATTTTTTTCTTATAATAACCTACTAGCAGTATCCCTGGTGTCCACACATTAGAAAAATATAATTATTATGGTGGGCAGGGTGTCATGCCTTACTCCGGCGCGGCAAACAACATGCAATGACAAGATTCCACAAGTGCGTGCAACGTCAAGGTCATCTCGAAGACGTCATTTTTCATTTTTAAATAATATATCCGCACTTATGCTTTATCAAATACATTATATATACTTTTGGTAATCAATAAGGTTTTTTATTATTTAATTTAAAAAATGTAACTCTGCCGTGAGCATAATAAGGTGCGTGAGAGCAGCAAATCTACAAAACATCTCACAAATTTTTTAGCATGCAAAAATGTATGAAGAATATATGTATGTGAAAACTACATAACAGTATTCATCACAATATACAAACTTCAAATATTATTCCTACAGTTACAAGGGTAACATCTAAATTACAATTTATGTTCCCTCAATCATTGTAGGATATAAGTTAGCTCGGCTGCCCAGTAAGGGACACCTCCACAAAAAATTGGTTTTGCATTATTTGGGCCTCTAAGAGTTATAAGGCATCAATTCACATTATCAAAATATCTAAAAAGGGTTTAAATCTAAATAGGATTTTGAAAATTAAAAAACCTAGCAAGTGCAAGGTGTAACAAAACCTTGCCTAAAATACAATTTCAATAACATAGCAAGTAACATTTTCAATTTCTAAACCTAGCAAGGGATGTTAAAAATATCATGTGACTTACTAGGATTTTAAAGTTGTCAATAAACATTATTTCAATTATGTGGGTTGATGTGAGTAAAAATTTAAATAATCATCACTTCTTGATTTAATGTCACTGAACAATGAGTTTGATTTTCTTAACTAATGAATAGTGGTATTGTAAGATTAAACCACAATTCAAGAGGTAATTTTAAATGGAAGTCAAATCCAATTTATGTCAAATTGAGAAAAAACTACTTTTGTGTACTGTTATGATCATCGATATAATATAAGAAGGTAGATGCAAGGTTCACATACAAAATTTAGTCAAAAGGTGGCCCCGCGTAAAAACGTACTTATTATAGATGTATACAAGGTATTCTAAACAAAAAAATATTTTAAGGTATCTTACTTTTTATATATTTTAAACCTTATGGTACTGACATAAGTAAGACTATAAGTCCATGTTAAATTGTTACTTATCACCTTCTGGTTCTATGTTTATAATACGGCAATAAAATTTTACGACTTTAGACTTACGAAATAGGAGTTTATTGAGAAATGAAACCAAAAGCATTACAATAAAGCACAAATTCGTTTACAAGATTAATTTACGGCCATATTTACACCACCAAACAAATTTTACTAAAATAATAATAAATAGTCTTATAGTATAATAAATATGCGTTATTAAATTAAGATAAAGATGAACTCACTGGAAGTATGATACTCCATATTTTTTTTGCGTTTTTAGAGTGTAATTTTCACAAATTTTTACTGCGAACTTTGGCATCACTGACGTGCGACACGTGCGTGGCGGTTTAACAAATGAAAGCGAAAGAAGGCATATTGCTGCCGTTATGCCTTCTTTTGCCGGTGCCACTTTTATGCGGCGACTGTGAATCTACCTACTTATTTTATATCGATGGTTATGATATACTTCATCATAATGCTTAGAATGGTACCAATTACAGAATTATTTTGGAGTTCAGGACCATTGAAAAATAACTATAATGAAATTAATGATTGTTATATTAAATTCCTTAAAAATATTGTCTTATTTCATCATACTATATAAATTTGGATTTTACCACTTTTAAATATTATACCTCCTGAATTATTTTTAGACTTACGACGAGTACTAAGAGAAAATAAGTCAGGCTTCTATTTTTGGTCATACTGCACTGCACATGAGCAGCTTCTGTTGTTTTTATCCATTCTAGGTGTGTATTAAAAATATGCTAAATAATTTTCGAAGCTGTGAAGTTCAAAATTAAGTTCCCAAACATGCCTCCAAGACTACCTCACAGTGACTTTGTTGTTGCAAAATAATAGATATCAGAATATCGTAACTTAATAACCCAAAATCATTAGGTATACAGCCTAAGGTTAACATGACAAAATTGAAAAAAATGAGCCTTCTACTTACATGATCGAAGTTTAGCGGCCGGATAACCGCATTGCGCACATTTAGATTTTTGAATATGGTACGAAGATCTTCCACATCTTCTACATAATGTGTGTGTCTTATTTCGGCGTTTACCGAAGCTTGAAGTACCCTTCGTCTGCAAAAATAAATCGTTTCTTTCACTACTATTTATTTTAAAATATATAATTCCGTAACTTAATACTGGTGTACACTTTCACAAAGCACCTTAATAATGTACTAAAAATTAAGTATAGCAATGATTATTTACGATAAAAATTTGATATACAAAATACACACCATTTTGTCCGAATTTGACAACAAAAGAAAAAAAAATTATTTTTACAGCAGATGACTGCTGGCAGATTAGATGTCAAATATATGTCAGCACCAGTGTTGCCAACTCAGTATTCGGATTTCGGTTTTGGGGCTAAATAGAGTTCAAAAAGGGCTAGATGGGGGCTAGATTTGGGCCAGTAAATTTAACATAGAGGAAATAGCTTTTTTAATAAAACAGAAGTGAGTTTTGTTACCAAATTGTTTTCTCATTATTAATCAAATATTTAAAAAATCAACTATATAGTTAAAAATGCACATTAAAGGTCAAATCAAAGTCTTCATCGGAGGACGATTCCTTGCCGCACATTTCACTTGCACTTTGCATAGTTGATGGTTGATTATGGGCCTTGTTCAACAAAAATTTGTACCTATTTTACTTTAGATCCATTTTTTAGGATATCTTTTGGAATATTAAATGTAAAGCAATTTTTATCAAATTTAATCAGACCAAATCTTATTTGGAATATTGAATTATGTGTTCTGTGTTCAAGTTTTCTTTGGCGGTTTTGGGGCCAGATTGAGGGCTATGGGCTAAATCATTACTTTAAGGGCTGAATATGGAAAAAAGGGGCTAGATCTAGCCCCAAAAGGGCTAAATTGGACGCACTGCTAGGGATGGCGATATGAGATCGATTAATCGAAGAATCAATTATTCAGTCCAAAATAATCGATCGATCGATTAAATCGATATGTAGTACTGAATCGATTCAGTTAATAGATATTTCACCCTTGAAAATCGAAATTCGATATTTTCTGTTTTGGTATAAACCATAAAATTATTTACAATTAGTTGAATGTACCCATATTATAAGAGTGTTGCCGGTTAAAGGGTTGATTACTCAAAAACTCGCTAGATGGCTGTGTGTTTAGTTTCCTCAGACTCTCTTTGATAGAAAAAACGTTACGTTTGTATATGAGTATCGTAGGATCATCTGTTCCTTGTGAGCGACTTTTTTCAATTGCCGACAACATCACAAGTGATGGGCGGAAACTCATGGATGCCAGTCATCGATATAATATGAGTAGGTAGATTCACAGTCGCCGCATAAAAGTGGCACCGGCATAAGAAGGCATAACGGCAGCGATATGCCTTCTTTCGCTTTCATTTGCTAAACCGCCACGCACGTGTCGCACGTCAGTGATGCCAAAGTCCGCAGTAAAAATTTGTAAAATTTACACTCTAAAAACAATACAATAGTCTGTTAAGTACTATTGTTTTTAAAATGCTTAGATATCAAGCATTTGGCACTATAAGCTATATTTTATTATCTATTTTATAAACATTTAAATGTAACCAATACATTTAGATATATATTACACGACTTTACTCCGCAGTCTCCGCCGCGATGCCACCGCGACCGGCGGGTGCTCCAGAAGAAGGTCCTCGGTCAGGACCGAAATATGTCGGCAATACCGATAAAAATTTACGTGAGTAAAGTCGTGTAATATATTACTACAATGTTAGTGTAGACTCACGATTCACTCAATAAGAAAATACATTTAGAAAATAAATGTTTTATACCTGATCTGATATGGTTAAAGATATAATTTTTATTTTTGAATTCCCTGATTTTACTAATAACTTCTAATAAGACATCGTTTAATTACAATATTTTACTTGTATCAAATGCGAAGTACTGAACAATATTATTTTATACCGTTTGAAGGCGGTTTTGTTTTTGTTATAAAGTTATATAATTTCACTCTTTTTAGTAATTTTAATTTAATACTTCTGTATTGTTTAAACATAATTAGCGATATTTTCACATTATTATGGTGGGGCTATAAAATTTGAGAATTCCCCTCGATTTCCCTGGGATCCCATCATCAGATCTTGCCTTGGTGACAATAGGACCACCACGAAAGTATAAACTATCGAACAAAAAAGAATCATCAAAATCGGTTAATTAACGACAAAGTTATCTGCGAACAAACATAAAAATGCCACCGAGTCATCATATCCGAGTCGAATTGAGTGACCTCCTCCTTTTTTGAAGTCGGTTAAAAAAAAATGTGAATCGATTCATTAGGTCACGATTCAAATCGATTAAAAAATCGATCTTTTTCGAAAAGAATCGCCATCCAGGGATTGCGATTCATTAGGTCACGATTCAAATCGATTTTTTTCCCTACTGGTACCATAAGAATAAATAATACTACGTAGAACGGAAACTCCCGCTCAAAACGGGCTCAAGGTCACGATATTAGCCTACACTTTAATTTCGGCTAAACCGACTACTGAAGACGGGCTGTCTCGGACGGGCGCGTCAATTACAATAGCGGCGCCAAGTTAATGTGGTGTGTTTGGTTGTACAAACAATTCTAAAACAATGCCAAACTTAAGTTTTTTTAGTTTGCCCAAAGATGATGCGAGATAAGTAATATTTTTTAAATATTATTCCTTTTCCGTACCTAATTTATCAAAAGGATGTGACCAGTTCTTTTTGTGTAGCCAATTGTTTCACTTTCACTCAATTATAAAAAAAAATGTTAGATAACTACAGCATTTTAACATGTCGCCAAAATATTTTTTAATAGCCCCCGCCATCGGTCATTGAACGTTTCTCGATTGTTTTGCCTCGCGATTGCGGCGCCGCGGCACTGGCGCACGCACGTTATACTTAATATGTAATTAGTTTATTTTAAACCTACACTACGTAAGTACTTACACCTATGTAGGTAAGTAATACTTACTTAAATGGCTTCATTTGGTATGGTACTCATAATAATTTATTATTCATGAGCAGGTATTTATAGTGTAGGTAAGTATTTATAATTCTCATACTTTGTAATACTAAACTAAAATAATGATTTTTAAGTAAAGGAAAACTTATATTTTAGCTACCTATATTATCAATAAAAAAGCAGTATTAACAGTTGACAACCCTGTCAACTGGGCGACAGAGGGGCGTAACGAGGTGAAGGGGGAAGTAGGTATAAAAATAGCGGCGTTTTCCACCCGGTCAAAGGAGATTACGTTCTATGTAATTATTATTTATTCTTATGACGATACATCGAATTTTTCGTAGACATCGATGTTAACATCGATGCGATGTTTTAAAATACGATGTATCGGATGGTATCGGCGATACATCGGCGACAAAACGGTAAACATCGATGTTAACATCGAATGAAAAGTATCAATGTACGATGAGTATATCGATGGATAAACATCGAGGTTTTCGGTAACAAATAAAACTGTACATTTTATCTATATGTTTTTGTCTAAGCAATAAATTGAAAATTTTGAAAAAATTCGATACTGCCCTTAAAGATACATGCAATAGCTCATTCTGTCCGGAATAATATCAACAAAATGTTGCGGAAGCATTTATCAGCATGTTAAAATTTGCAAAAGTTGTTGATAAATTATGTTGCAATAAAAATTCATTGTTTATAAAATATAGTTAATTAATTTCGCTTCCATTTCTCAACACTCTTTACTTACAACACAAAAAACTCCACTCTCACGAAGAATGAAGTGAGGAAAGGAAGATGTTTGGACGCGAAGGTTGAATTGAAGTTGACACTATTTTTTATCCCTTGAGAAATTCAAATAAAGAACAAACTCTTCGTTGGAATCTATAGCTTACTCCGATCAGTGTCATCTGGTGGAAAATAGTTAAATTTGAGTCACCTGGGTACAAACAATCTACATAGGTTTAAGTTCCCTGGACTGGTACAGCCCGAGCCTCTACATTCAATAAAAAAAAATAGTCACCTAATCTTTTTTCAACTCGATAGTTGAAGCTGGTACACGCTAGATGGTGTCATATAACAATTTACGTTTCGATGTTTTATTCTAATAACATGTCTTTTAGAAATGAAAACCAGAAGCAGAATATTTACATCACCATTTAATTAACAAAGCCTTTTATACAATTTACAAGTAACGATTTAAGGTTTCTAATTAACATTTCCTTATACAATCACAATTAAATAACAAGTAAGCACAGATACAGAATTTCAGTACGCAATCGGGCAGAGTTACTGTCACTATACGATCACAACACTAATAATCCCCCCTTAGAGGAGGCCTCGCTTTTATAGGCGTTTTCTCCTACTTCGTCACATTTTTTATTCAACTACCGTTCGTTGATTCCTAACACGGCCTCTCCTGACATCCTGGCGTCCCCGCCAGCATAGATTAGTATGAATATACCTGTAAAGGTCCTTCAATGCCATACACTTAAGTAGCAGTGTAAAGCTCTTGAGCGCCCGGTGTCACGTAGAAGCACACGAGAGCGCCACGTACCGTACAGTGGCGGAGGCAGCAGCCTTCGAACGCATGATGATATCACAAGGATTAGCTTCTGCAAATGAGAACAAATCAAACTAAATACCAAACTTAAAGATCGGGCTGTCGTCTGCAGCACTTTTTGAAATTTAAAGTTTTTTTTTGTAATAAATCTAGCAATTAGGTTTTGAATTATAAAGCATGAGATGTTCTAGTGACTTAACTGCAATTTATAACAAGCGCTTCTAGATAAGAATTAAGCTTATGAGCTATTTCATTAAAGTTTTGGGACAGTCATTAAAACTAAGCTTCAGAATTAAAACAAAAATAGAAATGGAACTTTGAAGCGAAAGGAAAAGAACACAGTAAAATAAATAAAATAAATGGCTATAAATAGAATAATAATTAACAGGTTGTTGCTTTTTTTAAATGAATGTACTAGTAGCGCCATGCTCCTTTTTAACGATAACATCCGGCCGTCCTGCTTACACGTTCGTCCTCGATCGTGTGGGTCTGATGCAAGAACTGCAAAATGAAACAAGTCCTGTTAAAACCTTATGTTTTTCTTAAATTTTTATGACTTCTTACAATACCGGCTTGCATGTGAACTTGAGTAGCCCAAACTTAAACACGGCTTGACCTACGTGATGTTCGTACAATATCACACTAGTCGTGTATCACCGCATTGCAATCTGTAACAACAGTGTTCATCACGGATTTCTGTTAACAATAACACGGTTTCAACTAGATGTTTATATAGGATCACACTAGTAATACCCAGGCATTACACAGTATTGGCCAACAGACGCCACTGTCATATTCCAAAAATAAAAATTCGATAGCAGACATAATGACAAGTATCATGCGAAAAAAGCTTATTTGCACATTGTAACACAAGTGTAACATTAAGAAAATGATTTTTTATGAACAAACTTATATAGGAAAAGTAATTTGTTATTACGAAAAAATTTATGTAACTCACTGTCGGTTCACTATTGCTGCCAGCTTCCAGCATAAGAATAAATAATACTACATAGAACGGAATCTCCTTTGACCGCCATCGATATGCCGCAATTTATATACCTACTTCCCTCTTCACCCCGTTACGACCCTCTGTCGCCCAGGCGTGCTGCCAGGGCTGTGAACTGTTAGTAATGCTTATGTCTAAAGATAATATCGCAAAAGTTTTTCTTTACTTAAAAATCATTATTTTAGTTTAGTATTACAAAATATGAGAATGATAAATACTTACCTACTCTATAAATACTTATAAATAATATTACTTAATAAGTTATAAGTACCATACCAAATGAAGCCATTTATTATTATATATATTATATAAGTATTACTTACCTACATAGGTGTAAGTACTTACGTAGTGTAGGTTTAAAATAAACGAATTACATATTAAGTATTACGTGCGTGCGCCAGTGCCGCGGCGCCGCAATCGCGAGGCAAAACAATCGAGAAAGGTTCAATGACCGATGGCGGGGGCTATTAAAAAGTATTATGGCGACATGTTAAAATGCTGTAGTTATCTAACATTTTTTTTATAATTGAGTGAAAGTGAAACAATTGGCTACACAAAAAGAACTGGTCATATCCTTTTGATAAATTAGGTACGGAAAAGGAATAATATTTAAAAAATATTACTTATCTCGCATCATCTTTGGGCAAACTAAAAAAACTTAAGTTTGGCATTGTTTTAGAATTGTTTGTACAACTATTAACTTGGCGCCGCTATTGTAATTGACGCGCCCGTCCGAGACAGCCCGTCTTCAGTAGTCGGTTTAGCCGAAATTAACGTGTAGGCTAATATCGTGACCTTGAGCCCGTTCGGAGCGGGAGTTTCCGTTCTACGTAGTATTATTTATTCTTATGCTTCCAGCACCCATTCTCAAATTGTTTCCTTCATTAGAGGCAGTAGTCTGAAAACTCAAGAAAAATCTCAAAGTTTTGTTCCATGTTACTTGAATAAAAATTGATATGGATACTCGTAACTCTCAGCTAACAACTTTGATAGTTTATTATACGAATACTCACAGCATATGCAATCTATATAAAATATCAACGGTCACTTTTAACTTTCAGATTGTATTCGGTTATGCAGGTTTGCCAAAATTTACTTTTGGTACAGACCAACCAATTCAATTTTGAAAGTAAAGATTAAACGTCCTTGTTTAATGTCTTACATTTGTGGGTATTCAGAAAAATATCAAATACCAAGTATATAAATTGACTACTTGCTTTGAAATGACTACAAATATTCAAAAACACCATTTCTATAAAAAGGAAATAATTGCTAACACTCTCGATTCAATTTAGCTTTCAATTTAGATTCAATTCAATTGCTTTTAATTTGTCGAAACCCAATCGAAACGAAAAAACTGTCGAAAACTCCCCAGAACTGTACTCGTTGGGTACAAATAAACTCTTTTAAAAAGGTAAAAGTAACTGACTGTAAGGACTACTAATTTTCTTCATTCATTAACTAGTTAAACACAAAAGCAAAGGATACGCAGAGTATAAAGTAACAAAAAAATTGCTTTGTTTTCACTTGCATTTGCAAAACCAGTAAGTAACAAATGTAGCATTAAAAGTTTATCATGGATACGTCTCTTCGAATCTTAGATACGGAATATTACTCTGGGGAAACTACAGATTTCAATAAAGCGTTTATAACACAAAAGAGAAAAAAGGTTTACCTTTATTAAGATTGCCCTGTCTGTACATATATGAAGCCCGTTTATTTGTAAAGACAGCTTTTTATTTACAAGGAAAGGCGAATATTGTAAATTTCTTACTTGTTATCCTGATAAAGACTATTGGTGCCTGCCAATAACAAAGTCAGCTATAAGGTCAAAAAATTGCTGCCACATGTGCGTCAAAATTTACAATAAATTACCGACAAATATTAAAGACCTCACTATGGTAAAATTTAAAAACCAATTACTTACTCTTTACAATTACCAATTTATAGGTGAACAGAAAAACTAAAATACGCAAATATCCTTGTAATGGAAATTAATTGAAATACCTAATTTTATTATTATGTAACAAAAAAATAATTAATATAAATGTAATGAATTGTTCAATTTAATACCTATTATACTGTAAATTTGCACTCCAAATTTTGATAAATGTGAGAGACTTTTTGTAAACTAAGTATTCTATACCACATTCGAGCAAATAAATTGGTAATTTCATTTCATTTTGAACATAATTGTTGCGCACTTTGTGCATAAGTGTTCCTACTTTCTTTTAAGAACTTGGTTACTTACGGTTTCTAACCTTATCATTGAATCACTATTACTGAATTTATTGTTATCACTGAACTGGTACAGATTGTTTAATCGATACACGAAGAATAAAAAAAAACCGTGCGTACTGATTTCTGCATTTGTTCAGGATGATACGTCAAATGTGGGGCGCGGGGCTATCCCACTTCTGATTTTAGAAATGAAAACCAGAAGCAGAATATTTACATCACCATTTAATTAACAAAGCCTTTTATACAATTTACAAGTAACGATTTAAGGTTTCTAATTATCATTTCCTTATACAATCACAATTAAATAACAAATAAGCACAGATACAGAATTTCAGTACGCAATCGGGCAGAGTTACTGTCGTTATACGATCACAACACTAATAATCCCCCCTTAGAGGAGGCCTCGCTTTTACAGGCGTTTTCTCCTACTTCGTCACATCGTCACATTTTTTATTCAACTACCGACGTAGATTCCTAACATGTCAAACTCAAAACATCGATGTTTTTCTGCTAAAAATCGATGTTTATTTAACATCAATCGAGTTCATTTATGACACTAATGACATTTAACATTCATTTATTAAGGGGCCGTATACGAAATTTTGCCGATTTTGCTTATTTACCCGATTTAACACATGAGATTTTGCAGATAAATTACAGTACTTCTGCTAATATCATTGCACAATATAACTTTTCATTTCATTAATAATCTAATACATTAGACACTTTTATAGCTTGCGTCAAGAATTATAATGCGAGATTTAGGTTACTTTAAAAGATGTTTAATGCCGAATCATCATTATTGATAAGATTTTTTTTTCAGGAAACGGATTGATTATAAACTGAAGAGTATTTATGTCAAATAAACTTTACGAAAGATTATTCCAATTTGCCGAAATCAAATGCAATTTCTGGCCCATTTTCTCTGAAAATTGACTAAGTTCAATGTTTTTTTACTAATATTTTTTGTATGAGAGTGGCAAAAAGTGGCTCATACATTATGTATTTGATTTTTACAGCAATACATGGCATTTTTTTCGACCTGTTTAGACCTTAAAAAGATCCAGAAAATGTGATATTCTATACCTATTACAGTAATATTTACAAAACTATCACCGGCTTCAGGTCTATTAAGCAAAATAACGAAATAAAATTAAAAAGTGGCTCCTTTAATAGTTTATTATTGAAATGATCAGTCATATTGTGCAATAAAACTTATGGAAATACTGTATTTTAACTGCAAAATATCTTGTATAAAATAAGCTAAATCAGCGAAATCGGCAAAATTTCGTATACGGCCTCTTAATAGCATTTGAGAATTTGTGATGGAAAAAAAACATCGATGTATCGTATTTTTTTATTTTAAAACATCGATGTTTTTGGAACGATGTTGCATCCCTACTGGTACTACGCAAATGTAGCCCTACATTTGCGTAGTACCAGAGTTTGCTATTGCTTTGCCCTAAGTACAAGTACATTAACAACATTATGTATTTTTGGCGGGAAGTCGAAAAAGACATATTGTGCTCTTGTTTTATTTTCATTTTCTTGGTGTATTTTTGAGTTATATCGGATAAAGTTGATGGTATTTTGTTTGATATAGGTTAATTACAGTGCACGAGTGTTTGTGAAATAGAATAACAGTGCTAAAATATGTTTTTTTTGCTTGCCTCCAAAATTCCATTGGACACGTTCTAGTAAAGTAGCCATCGCTTTACTTGAATGTTGGACTGACTAGACTGACTGATTACTGACGACTTACTTACTGACTTTGTTAATTTTGTTATTACTTCGTCCAGTTTCATTGAAACTGGCAAAAAATTGATGCAAAATTTATACTTGACGCTGGCAGTACACAGCACTGCACAGAGTTTGCGATGCCATAATTGAAAAAAAAAAACATTATGTATTTATTTAATGTAAACGTATCTACAATACTTGAATACTACGATTGTAAATGACACAGTGACACTACATGATTTGTATATTTAAACTAAATACCATTATCTCAATTTTCATCATTGCCTACTGATTTTGCATTTTTTGTATTATTCAAAGAGAGTAATATAAGTATACGGAGGAGTTATAGACCGCTACGCTACTACGACATTGCACAACTTTTCTGTGGGATTGTTGAATCGGTGAAACCTAACGTCAAAGGTTGGTTTTTTTTCTAATCATATTCTAAACAAACATTTAGTGTTGGTTTGATATTCGAAAAATTATGTTTATTGCTCTTTCTGGGCATTTGTCAATTACATAATTCTGATCATAGTGGCAAAGGTGTGGTCGGAGTGTCTACTTAGGCCTTCTAATTTATACAATTACCTATCTCTTAACCTACCATTTATTTGCGTTATTTGCCTGCTAATTTGTAGTGTTATTAAAGTACTCCCTACTACCAAACATTGAAATTTTGAAAGTAATAATAATAATTAAGTATTCATTGTTGTAATTGTATGTGACTGTTAGCAAAATACTTAGAGCACCTTTTTGCCTTGAGTGAGACAAGAATTAAACCATTGAGGAATAATGTAAGTACTACTAGAGATCACGTCTCAAAGAAAGTTATTCCACTACGCATTGTGGTCCACTGGACATTAGAGATGTGCTAAACTGAAAATATCACAAACCGGGTTGAACAGTTCGACTTTCTATGTAAACCGGTTTCAACCCGGGTTGATCAAACCGAGCTGCTATGCGGTTCAAAACTTATAGTATTAGGTTTGACCTGTATGAGGAATCAATTCGTGAATTTAAGCACCTTCTTAGACATGTCGGGTTTACTTAAACTGTTAAAATAGGTTATTGTTACATTACGAGAATTGTTGTTGAGCATTTGTGTCGCTAGTGGTATTGAGTACCTTATAAGTAATTATAATATATTGCTCGCTCACTATAATATAGTACATAGTGTACATATACATATATAGCTGCAAGTCAGATAGACTTTGCCCAGTAACAAATTATAGTATAACGATAGCACTAACAGCAATAAACATAAACAACGCTAACACTACTTTCTAAAAACGAAAAATGGAGGTTAAAAATTAAAAACAACTAAATAACTAGAATTATTTTCCGATTGCACCAATGTGCGTTTTATTCAAAAAGTTTACATAATAAACAAACTGCAAACTCAAAAATGCAAAAAAGCGCTCAAGGACAAGTATTACCACGGCCATTGAATTGAACCAATTTACATAAACTTTGCTGCAACGACATAAGCTCTACTTTAAATTAATACTAATGGTCATCGTCGTCGCCTGCCCACGTGTTTATTCGGAAATCGGGTTTATTCGGCTTCTCATTCGGTTCGGGTCTCGGGTTCACCCGCTCCGGCCGTCCAACCCAGCCTCGCGCGCGATTCAAGGCTTCGAGCCTGTTCGATTCCGCTCGTTTCGTGTATCCAATGAAACCGAGCTAGAGGACAGTCAAACTGAGTCGACCCGAGTTGCGCTTAACTCGGTTTGAACGATTTGGCAAACCGAGTTGACCCATCTTTACTGGACATCAGTCAGTCTTTGACATGCCGTTGGATGTGATGCGTGTTATAAAAAAATTAAGTCTTCAAAGTGCCCTCATGTGTTGTAAAAGATTGTTCCAACCATACCCGAAAAACAAAAAGAAATCAAGGTGTGACTTATCACTGGTTAAGTAAACGAAAAACCATTCATTTTATGCTCATTTGTATTATTTTAATATGTCATGCAAAGCCATTTTTTTAGGCGTATGTCATAGATTAGACTAATAAATTAATTACTTTATTGTTAACCTATGCAAAAAATATTAACTACTTTATGGGACTCACAATTTATTTACGTTAATTAATATTTTAATATTAATAATAATAATATAATATTTTATTTCAATAATATTAATATTAATATTTTATTTCAGGTTTATTTTTTTAAAAGTTCTATTTCCTAATAAATTACGTCAAAAATAATTATTTCTTAACGTGAATTTTATTTTGTCAATTAAATTTTATTCTTGAGGTAACATTTTCACAGCATTTTCTTAAGTTGTTACGTCATATTTAACATGACCATTTATTTTTTTACTCATATGGGACTTCGGTTTATGTATGTCAATTGGAAGGTTGACAGTGAAAAAAAAAAACTTATTTTTAAGTATTAAGTATTATGTAAAAATTAATTGTTGTTTTTTTATTTATTAAAATAGTAGGTATTTATTGCAAATTAAAAAAGTAATTAAACAAATTCTCAGTTATTTTTATATTTTTCAGATGAACAAATTTGTTTTAATATAGCTGGTGATGATTTTAAATAAGAATAAAATTCTTGGCACGTTTACACCCCATTGCGATAACCTAACAGCTCTCTAAGGGTGATGGAGCGTGTTATAAACATGCAGCTCCTTTGGTACCTCGAGAGACACCGGTTGATCAGCGATAGTCAGTATGCTGACCCAAAGCTGACGATCGGAACCGATCCAAAATATAAATAAATAAATATTTTAATTTTAATTTATAAAAGGCGCAATATGGGACAAATAAAAATAATAGTAAAATAGATGTTAAAGTACATTTCGTAATTGTGCTATAGTTAAGTTTTTCCTTTTATATTTTTATCATTGTATATTTGCATACCTCATGAAGGAAATAAATATGGCGAACTAAATATATATAAACAACTTTGTAAACACTACAACAGATAACACACTACAACTAAGTACTAAGATATTTGTGCAAATAAATGTCTTTATCTTTGTCTTTGTACTTAGCAGTACCAAAATAGGTATATTAGTTCTCAATTGGTTAATTAAAACATATGTCCTGATAACTAAAGTACACGCGGACGAAGTCGCAGGCAAAAGCTAGTTTGCAATATAGTCCTGATATATCATACGGATGTACAAAATTTAAGCTCAATTGGGTAAAGATATGATCTGCGTTAAAATTAACATAGGCAGATGGATACATGTAAAATCGATGCATGTAAACCAAACTTTCAAATCATTATATAATGACACTCCCTTCGCTATATACCTATCTATGAAATATCTGTAATGTAAAGTGTAAGTAAAAATAATTATCATAATAGTGTATTTTGATGGGACCAAAAATATGCAATAATCTACCAATCTCCCTAAAAACTAAAACTGTTAATAAATTTAAAAAGAACTTAAAATATATTTACTTAAAAAAGCGTACTATTCGGCCCTGAGTTTTTAAACGATAAATAAAAATATATAATAAAGTATATTACTAGAGTAAATAATAAACTAAAATATATAAATAATTTGACAGCGTCCGTGGCGCAGTGGGTGATGAGCCGACTGCGAAGCGTGAGGTCGTGGGTTCGATCCCCACCCAGGAAAAATATTTGTGTGATGAACATGATTATTTGTTCTGTGTCTGGGTGTTAAATTATCTATTTAAGTATTTATTTAGAATTATATATGTATGTTTATCAGCTTTCTGATTTTCATAGTACAAGCTCTGCTTAGTTTGGAATCAGATGGCATTGTGTGAATTGTCCAAAGATATTTATTATTATATATTTATTATTATTAAAATAAATAACATAAGATATTTCATGGGATAAAAACCTGGGAGGCTTTTTTTCCGCCAGCTATTTTTCCTCTCGGCGTACAAAAACCCATCATTGGTGGGTGCCCAAAGCTGATGACGATGAACCACGTACGGTTCAAAAAAAATTTGTACAAAAACTCGTCGGGAGGCTTCATAATTGGGGTAGGATTAATGTGTGCGTTGAACATAACCTTGGTCTTGTCCAAGATTCATTCCTAGCCCCACTCGTCGGGAGGCTTCATTTAGGCTTGACAGCATTTCCTGCAACTCCTGCAGCGAGTCTGCCATAAGGACTATGTCTTCGGCAAAACGCAAATGTGAGATGTATTCGCCATCTATGCGTACGCAACGTCCTTTCCAGTCCAATAACTTGAAGACATCTTCCAGTGCACAGGTAAACTGTTTCGGTTACAGAATGTCCCCTTGTCTCACGCCTCTGTGCAGCTGGATAGATCTTGTTTGGATGTTCTGGATTTGGACGGACATAATGGCTGAATTGTATAAACATCTCAACACATCGATGTATCGATAGTCAACTTGGCATCGCTGCAGGGAATCCAGAACAGCCCAGGTCTCGATCGAGTCAAAAGCTTTCTCATAGTCCACAAACAGGACAGGGCACAGGGGCTGATTGTACTCATATGTCTTCTGTATTATCTGCCTCACTATGAGAATGTGGTCTATGGTGCTAAAGTTTCGTCGGAAACCGGCCTGTTTCGGTGGCTGGAATTCATCTAGTCGCCTAGTAAGTCGATTCGTTATGGTCCTCGAAAACAACTTACAGACGTGGCTCAGGAGCGAGATGGAGCGATAGTTTTTTAGCAGTGTTTTGTCCCCCTACTTATGGAACAAAACAACGATGCTCCTGTTCCATGCCTGCGGAGTTATCCCTGTCTGCAAGACGGAATCAAAAATTTGGGCTAATTGTGTAAGGATTGGTGTACCACCGGCTTTAATAAGCTCTGCTCTTCCGTCCTCACCAGGATTTCCCTTTTTAAGTTGTCTGAGGGCCAACATTACGCCACTGCTCAAGAATGACTACGGGAAGCTCGTCAGTGTAGTGATGTTTTAATGTAGGCCTGGGATCCGTGAATTGGTACTCAGGTTGTGTAATACGTGAAGCATATAAGGCTGTAGAAGTCTTCAATCTCTGACAGTATCTCTAGCTTAGAAGCGACCGTTTTGCCGTCATGCGTCTTAAGTTTTGAAAGATGGCTTAAACCCAGACGATGCGTGAATATCTTATACCCCGGTTCTTCTCAATTGCCTGTTTTATAACAAGTGTGTTGGGGCGCCGGAGGTCTTTGCGTATACATTTTCGAATATCTCTTGTGAAACATCGGTATTCTGATGGGGTGGTATTTCGGTCTTCGCGTCTTTGCTTCATAAGCATTAGAATTCCATCCGAAAGCTTAGAGTTCCGGCCCTTATGCTTCGTTCGATAAAACCTGTTACGTTCGTCTCTTAAGGTATCAACCACATTTTCGTAGTCCTCGTCAATATCCAGGGTGAGTTCCAAGGCATCAAACCGATTTACCAGTTCAAGCTCAAATTCATTAGACCCCGTTTCGTTTTAAAGGAGATTTAGTCAGATTGTAGACTTCAATATACGGCATCTCTCAAACTGAAGATCTATATTTAAAGAGCCTCTTACTAGTCTGTGATCACTACCGGTGTTAAACTTATTGATCACAGAGACGTCTTTAAACATCCGCTTGTGTTAAAGATCCGCTTGCGTGTGGAAGAGATCGCTAGAAGCGATAAGGCCGCCTGTTGTCCACTGTAAATTTTGTATTTTATACTTTATGTTGTGCTTTCATTTTTATGGTGTACAATAAAGAATATTTGTATTTGTATTTGTGTAATGATGAAGTCTATCTCGTTTTTGGACTTGCCGTATATTACTTAATTGATATATCGATTCCAAATTAAAAGAAATGGATAAAAATGTCTATGTGCGGTATTGACAGTTTATTATTTTGTGTTTTGCACTAAAATTAAAATAAAATTACTAATACCGGGATCCCGGTATTGAACGTTTCAATACCGGTATTAAAAATCTCGAAAAAATGTCCGGGATCCCGGTATTGGCTGATACCGGGATCCCGGTATTGGAAGCCCTAGTTAAAACCCAATTCACCCGGTTTTAATCCGGGTGGATTGAATGGGATTTTACCTTCCGCCCATCACTAACATTATGTCACATTGCGCTCATTGCTAATTATCTATGAGAACAGAACCCCCGCCCCGCTCGTCCCGCGCATGTCCCGCCGCATTGGCCGCGCGCAATGTTTTTGTTAGGAATAGCCGCTCTAGTACGTTAGTACATTATTCCTCAATGAATTAAACTTACTAATATTTACTGCACCAGAAATGGTGGAATTTTGAATTATATTAAAGTTGTTGTTAGTTGTGCAAGAATAAATTAAGCAGCAATAACCATAATTGCAATTCATTTTTAGTGATAATGGAACTAATAGATATTATGAATAAATTAACTATAAAACATGCTGAAGGAGGCAGCGAACAAAAGTTGTTTAAATCAGTTGCTGCAGATATTGATGATGTTGAAACTGAAATTGTTCTTGCTGATTTTTCTGACAAAACTTTATTGATTGTAACCCAATATCAAAAAATAGGAACAATGGTTATGATACAGAAGGATGAAGTTAACAGCCCACTTGGTTCAAGCAATATTTATACAACAAAAGTTGTTTTTGGTGCCACAGGAGAAGAACAGCAAGCTGCAGCAAGATACTTAGCTGAAGCCATTCAAATCACGAAGCCACTTTGTATCTTTCTAAGTCTTAAATCATATGATACAGAGACTGTGAAGGCCTGCAAGGACATAATTTTGGACCTAAAAGAAGAAAACAATTGAGGGTATGTCTACAATTGCTGAGAAGAGGTTCAAAATTACAAATAAATATTATGGCCAAATTGTTGTTGGACCTCCAGGTGCTGGAAAAACCACTTACTGTAATGAAATGTCCAAATTGTTAAAAAAGCTAGGAAGAAAAACTGTAATTGTTAACTTAGATCCAGCAAATGATGTATTGTCCTACAAACCAGATATTGATATACGAAAATTGGTACTTTTGGAAGATGTAATGGATAAGCATAATCTAGGGCCTAATGGGGGTTTAATATATTGCATGGAGTTTCTAGAAAAAAACATAGATTGGCTTTTAAATCAAATTAAAGGGGAAAATTCAACAAATTTTATATTTGATCTTCCAGGACAGGTTGAACTTTATAGTCATCATGCTACTTTAAGTAATATTCTTTCAATATTAACCAATGATGGTAATTTTCAATTATGTGTTATACATTTGATTGATTCACATCACTGTTCAGATGCTGGAAAATTTATTTCTGCTTTAATGTTATCCCTGAATGCTATGTTAAAAATAGGTTTACCACATATTAACTTATTGACAAAAGTAGATCTCTTGAAAAAACATACAGACAAATTGCAATTTGGTATCGATTTTTATACCGAAGTCTTGGATTTGAACTATTTAGTAGATTGTCTTGATTCTGATAATTTTACCACTAAATTTAAGAAACTTAATAGTGCATTAGTATCTATTATTGAAAATTACAGCCTAGTATCATTTCAACTGGTTGACTTGTTCAAGGAAGAAAGTTTGATATCTGTAAAAAATCTAGTTGATAAGACTAATGGTTACATATTTAAAGCAGAGGAAGGAAGACACATTAACAGTATGTTAGCATGTGCTATGGGAATTAGTGATAATAAATCTAATAATTTTGATATGATATAATAAATAGGGGTAAGATATAATAAATGTTGTATTATTACTGCTTTGAGAAAGTTTGAAAAAGGAAGTGTTATGATAATATGTGGGAACAGGATGTTTACAAATTGTGAGATTAAAACAGCAACAGTACTATTACAAAAAATATTTAATACGTAAACCTAAAGTAGCCACCGCTTTACAGAATATCTGACTGACTTAACTGTCTGATTGATTATTGACAGCTTACTGACTTTATCTATTATTTATTACATTAACAGCAACTTGATGCAATACTTATACATACCTACTTGACGCTGGCAATATGCACAGAGTAGGTCCACGGGAAATTGTAATGGCCCGTGATAGTACTGATAGTCCGAAGCAATAGGACCACGGGAAATCAACTGAGTGCAATGCCATGCTTAATTGGAAAAAAACTCGTATTTATTTTTATATTTTTTTGTTTTGATGCAGTGAATTGCAGTGTGAGATCATCAAATCAAGATTAAAAATAATTTTGAACGTATATAATATATACATATATATAATACGTATACATATATATATATTGTCTAATACATAAATAATACGTATATGAATATATTCAATTCATATGTACAAAAAATCAATATCATCAAATGAATCTGCTCAAAGCTTGGATTCATTGTTGTTCGAAATGTCACTGCCACGCTAAACAAGGCTTAGATAAACGTTATATTTCGAGTTTAAATATAAGCAGTACTTTAACCATGTCTTACTCTAAATATCGGCATTTATAGGCCGCTATCCACGTTTCACAAGCGTTGGCGTTGCTCCAACGTTGTTGCTGGCCAAACGCGACATTGACGTCGCAGGAAGTGTGAATTCTAGCGGTCAGCGCGACGTTGACGCGACGTCAACGCGTTTGCGAAGCGACAAAGTTGGAGAAACGTCAACGAGCATAAGGCGCCGGTGGGATAGCCGCTATCCGATAGCGGCCATAAAGCGATTGACGTGCGCGAATGAAAATGGAAGTCGAGTAAGAACTAGGTATGTATGACTGTTTACTGTGATTGTATCCAATATTAAGAGACCGTCTAGTTAGTAAGTACATGGCCAGTTCGACTCCTGCCAAGGTTCTGGGCAGTTTAGTTTGAATAAGCCATTCCACTGAAGAACCCATATTGTAGGCTTTTCTCCACTTTATCAATAACAATATCAATAAATATGTAGCTCAAGTGTCGAAGTGAACCATAGTGAGATCACTTGATGTAACAAGATGTGTGTGTTAGATAGAACTGTATGGTGCCATGCAAATACACTTAAGAGAGGGCTGAAGCTTATCCTAACACGCGGCTCCAATGCTGGTTGATGGAGATGCGGTTTAGTGGTTAACTGACTGATGTTTTTAAAACGCCATAAGGCCTAAGGTTTTAGCGACTGCTGCCTATTTAAATCAACTGAAACCAAAGAGTAGAAGTGTCTTCTGAATCACGAAAACACATGAAAATTGCCGCTAGCGGTCATTCATCTCAAACCCGACCGCGCCCATTTGCGCACAAGACCTTCACATTATTTTCCTAGACCCTTATCTTTTGCATTTGCACATCCCTCCGCTTAGCTTTGTGTGAAGATTGATCAAGCAGAGAGAGGAGGAGAAAGAGATGTACGCAAGCGTTTTACGCAGTCGGATGTGAGCTGGGTGATGCATTTTGTCATGGTTCAGAGGACACATTAAAAGTTTCAAAAGTGTGAATTTTTAAATACTTAATATGAATAAAAGTCATAACGACGGCGTGATAACTTTGACGTCACCATACAAGAAACTGGCTCAATCTAAGATATTACCAAATCACACTAAAACTTTCAAAAATAAGCAGTTTGTCTGTGCATTTTGCGGCAAAATGAAAGTAAACAAATGTAACTAATAATTACCACAGATAGATTACTTCTTTCATCTATAAATGGTACAAACTTTTATTCGCAAATATTTCATTGCAAATATTTGTGCAATAAATCAAGACAGTGACAAGTAAAATAACCCTTATATTGAAGCCATTAAGATTCATGCGTTATAGCAAAATTTTTGGAAAAACTAGACGTGTTTTTTTTCTGACACTTTTTGTAACATTTTGATAGTTTTTTTTGTACCTTTTTGAGTTTAACATGTCTGCTTACATAAAATATTTTTAATACATAAATTTATGTTATTAAATAGAAGAGAAATGTCCCTAAACTCAACACGATATCGTCAATTCGATAGGTACCCCAACCGAAAAAAGGCATATTTGCAAAAATGCTACTTTTCAGTACGGCAAAAAACCTAAAAATTGACATAGCGTTGCTTTTATTAACATCATTTTAGTATTGAAATATATGGAACGATGGGCAAAAAATAACCGTTTATTAAAAACTATTTACGTTCTTCTATATTAATTTAATGATATAAAAAAAAAATTATTCGTCTGAAGCCGCCGTAATATTTTTTTGTAAATATCCTTACACCTTTATTCGTCTAAGAACTTCTCTTGCAACAGAACGTAAAAGTCATTTACCTGACCTTTTAAGTGTCCAGATCTGTGTATTCCTCTCGTGTAAAATTATAGTACGGCCTTATTCGTCAAATGTTTATTGGCTGCAACCCTTTTTGCGTGCCACTGCTGGGCACGGGTCTCTCCCCTTATTGGGGAGGCCCGGAGCTTACTCCACCACGCTGCTCCAATGCGGGTTGGTGGAGATGCGGGTTAGTGGCCAACCCGCTGTCGGATGTTTTCAAACCGCCCATAAGGCCTCCGACAAGGTTTGACGACTGTTATCTATCGACAACAACCGGGACCGGCGGCTTATCGTGCCCTCCGAAGCACGGAAACGCGCATGAATTTTTTTTTTGCCACTAGCGGTCACCCATCTCACATCCAAATGTTTATTACAATTTAGAATCTTTACAATGCGTTACCTCAATATTCGCTCGAACATATATTAATGTTTGAATTCGTAAGCACTACTAACGAATTAAATATAATGTGATTAATAGTAAAATAAAGAAGTAGAAAAGTAAAAAAATACTTATTAAAAACTAAAATCAACTGCTTTTGAATAAAACGTTTTACCTTGTTGTCAAATAGATATGTCGCAGTCGGATTGTATAGTCCGCCGTATTACATTCCGGCTAGCTATTTCCTAAAACAGGGCTGTATTGTAATGCGGCGCACTCTCGTTCAGCTAAATTAGCGAACGTTGTATTGTATGAGCTCTTCGCGTTCGTCAAAGCGGCGAAATATCGTGCCGCCCAATTGTCTATATGTTACAGCCAAAGTAATAAATCCGGATATTATACCTATATGATCTAGCCATTATTTATAATATCTACTCAATTTAGATAAAGTGATAATTGACAATGAATCACCTAATCACATTAACTAGCAATTTTATATAATATCTTCATCAAGGCTTGGATAATGTAATAAAACAAGTGGCTCTGTGACATCCCCGGCGCTGCGGGAAAACCACTCCCACCGCTACGTACGTACGTACGGCGGGCGGGGAGTGGTCTCCCTCCGCGCCTCCGGCGTCTCCGTTTATATACACTCTAGGAGTAGTACAGACAAGACCACGTGGATAGTGGGGTGCTCTGATTCGGTTTGGGTATTTTTTGAATATAAAATAATTATAGTGAAAATGTGTTTCAGAGACATTGCTTAGCTCAATGACACCTGCGGTCAAAAGTAGGATGGGTGTTAATAAAGCTAAGCAGTGTCGAGTGCGGTCAAAGGTAGGATGGGTGACTTAGACAACATCTTACGCGGTCATAAAAAGGATGGGTGTCAACAAAGCTAAGCAATGTCGAGTGTGGTCAAAAGCAGGATGGGTGTCGTAAAGCTCAGCAATGTCGAGTGCGATCATAATTATAAGTGGTGTGGGTTTGGCTACAAGCCTTTTTTCCAATGAGGCTAAACGTGAGCCGCCACATTGTAGAACGTAAGTATCGCAATAACAATCAGGCTAATCGTGGACCCGCCACAGTACGGCCCTGTTATAGGAACCGGCTAGCTGTAATGTTATACGGCGGATTATACGATCCGACTGCGACAGATATATAACTTAATAGAAAATCAACTCAAATAGATATTTACCATCTATTATCAATTTAATCATTAAACTAGCTGACATTCGTCAACAATACCTATATCAGGACGAAAAGTAAAAAATAAGTATAAAAGATTAACTATTCCTTATAAAATCTGTTGATAGTTGATTGTTTAACAATAAAACAACTTTATATTAATATAACCGCATAAGAAGCACTTGAAATGTTGTTTGAACCTAAAATTATTTTTTAATACAGTTGCTTAAAAAGTGACGTATTGCAGGGACGTATAGCGTGCGGGAGGTGGGCTATTACACACTCGTGCTTTTTCTTTACCTTTTCCGCTCTCGTGCGTTCTCTTTCCAAACTGTCAAAATAATGTCTATTAAAAAGAAAAAAACCAACCCCGAAGTTTTAGAAGTTTTTATGATTCATGCAAATATTTCTAAAAAGAAGCTAGGTACTAATTTGTTTCAATATCAGATTTAAGTAATGATTTGATTCAATGAGTTAGGTTTTATTTCATTTCATCTCATTAAAATTTTCATTTCATTACAATAAAAAAATTCTACTGAAGACTTGGCTGTATGGGCATAGTTCCCTTTGCCTACCCAGAATGGGTGAAGAAAACAAAAAAAAATCTCTGCATATACTTAGGTATTCTTTTAAGGTTGGCTCCATTTTTCAAAAATGTTATTTGCGAGTTTTTATTATTTTATTAATTGCTTCATTTTTCGCAACTGTATTAAAAATAGTTCTTCAGTACACGTGCGGAACCGTCATTGGAAGGAGTTCCGACTGTCAACCTCATTGGAAGGAGTTCCGACTGTCAACCCTCACCTTCGGCTGCGCCTCGGCTCGGGTAGACATATTTTGTCGCAACTCCTTGCAATGACAGCCTTTCCGCACTTATAATGAAATATACTATTGCCTCCACATAATTTTTTGTCTTAACATTATCTATAAATTTGAAGTCACGTATTATAGGCATGTAAAAATATGTATAAAGTGATTTAAATCAACTCAAAATATATTTACATTTAATTTTTATCTAATATACTTAAAAATAAAAATTGTGAGAAACACTCAAAATTGTGTAGCGATAATCATACTAATAGAGACTTTGTGGTTGATAGTTACTTATGGTCAATATTTGCGGCCGAACATGTCCGAATTCTCCTATTCTTATCTCCTCACCATTCCAACTTCTATTCCTATTCCTTTACTCCTCATCAGCCTGATTAAGAAAAAATACCTGTTGCATTCTATTCAAGATAGCCCTTCGATTCATGTGTTGAAGATGAGTCGAAAGGAGCATTATCTTTCAATTGCAAATTGAGCTATGTTGATATATTGATTAGATATTATTATTTTCTACATAGTTATATGGTGTATGTGTGTACAATCTTTGATTTAAATGGAGAAAAATCGGAATATCTATCCGAAATACCACGGCACTAGAATTATGCGCACCCTAATCTTTTAAAATATTCCTATACACTTATATGCTGAAACGTGGACGTTTAAAGCCAAACTAAGAGCAAAGATAGACGCGTTCAAATAGTGGTGTTTGCAAAAAAAATTCAAGCATTTCATTGACTCCTTCAGGACCTAAAAATAGAAACACGTCTTTCCATAATTTCGACGATCGCTGTCCTTTGGCGTGGTAAGAGAGCAGCCCGAAAACTTCAAAAAGCTCATACAGATAGATTGGCCTAGATAAATCTCATCTCCAAAGCGGCTGGTCACGACTCTCAGCCATAAGGTGACGACGATGAAGATAAATTTATATAAAGCCTTTATTCTTATGCCTATGTATTCTATTACTTGCCGTTGTATTCACGTATATATAATTGTTTTAAACTATTTTACCTTGTTTTATGTTACTAGTTAAACTATAAATTGAATAATTATTGTGCATGTTTTATCGGTCCTTCTTTCTACGTCACTCTTCCGCAGGTTAGCTTAGGTTTTTCTTTTAATTAAATAAACAGACCAAAACCTTTTGTGCTACTCTTTCCTAGTGTTTTTATTATTATTGAAAGGTTAATTTTTATCTATACAAATAAATAAAATTGGAGTGTCAGATTGTAATATTAAAATAACCGCTTTTTACTGCATCCGTATGAATGTATACACGGTAAATATACCAAAATAACATTTTTTACAATTTTTGTCTGTCTATCTGTCGGTCTGTCTGTCGTCTGTGTTCCCGCTAATCTTAGAAACGGCTGGACCGATTTAGTCAGGACTTTCACTGGCAGGTAACTGATGTAATAAGGAGCAATTTAGGCTACTTTTATTTTAGAATAAAGAATTTAAAACTATCATATAATTTAGCTTATACAATTAAGTAACAATAAAGAAAAAACAGAGCTATCTAAGCAATCCAGAAGTTCACTGTTGTACTGTCATCATAATAAAGATATGATTGAAAGGTTCATTATAAATAAATCACATAATTTATGATAGAATGTAGAATAAGTAACAATAACGGAAAAACACAAGTTACAGCAGCTATATAACTACATAATCCAGAAGATCACTGTTATATTGTCATCATAATAGGTGTACGATTGAAAGGTTCATTATTAGTAAATCACATAATTTATGATAGAATTAAGTAACATTAACGAAAAAACAGAGAAGTAACAGCTAACGTAAAAGGTTTTTGTGTTCAGGAGTTATAGTTTATTTGGATGAATAAAGGTGCGTTAATATGATATATTTTCGTCTCGTAGAAAATGTTGCAATACTTTAGTAGACGAATATTAGCGTAAAGTGACAATGCTTACAAAAATTTTAAATTCTTGGACGAAGAATGGTGTATTATTATAAGTTATAATTATATATTAGTATAATAAGCCATTTTTCGTCTAGAGAAATGTAATTCTTAGTAGAGTAATTGTTTATAACGTCTTTATTCTTGTAGAAAATATGGCACAGTTTCGAGAGAATAAAGCTGTCTTTGTCTGTTACTTTGTCAATAATTGAGATAAAATTACAAAAATTAGCATAATATGTAATAGGACAAGAAGAGCTCAAAAGACGAATAATAATAGCAATAAGGGCGTAACAACCAATACGCCTTTATTCGGTTGGGGTGTCGAATTTTGCGTTGAGAGGCACCGGAAAATATTTTTTACAATTATACTGACCAAAATTTGCGAATATAAGTTTGTACCATTTATAGATGAAGAAGTAATCTATCTGTGGTAATTATTAGTTACATTTGGTTTACGTTCATTTTGCCGCATAATGCACCGACAAACTGCTTATTTTTGAAAGTTTAGTGTGATTTGGAAAAGCAAGTTTTGCGTTTAGTCAAATAATATGTATGTAAGATATATTTATTTATATAAATTATTATTTATGAATAATATAATGTAATAAATAATATAATAGGTATATATAATTAATTAATTATTATATTTATATAAATAATATTTATTAAATATACAGCTTGAAATATTTCGCATTAAGTATGTAGGTAAATAGAAACAAAAACGAAAACAGTTACACAATGGCTGGTTATATGACCAAATTACTTAAATGCGCCGAAAAAAGACAAGTTTCGCATTTTTGAGTTTATCAACTGACTAGCTTTTACCCGCGGTTTCGCCTGCGTGGTCAAAGGGAATTAACAATGAGTTGTTTATCATACATGACACATTTGTGGTGGATAAATAGTGACAGTTCCACGATTAAAAGATACTTAGAGGAACCAGAGACAATGCTGACCGCAGATGAAAATGAAATGAATGAAAAAATGAAAATGAAAAATAGTTTATTTTTAACCAAAATAATTGTTACATAGTTTTACGGGTTGGGACACCCTTTTAAGTAATTTTATACCTGTGCCAGGATGCCCCGCTCTTCCATAGCATAAATGAGTAACAAAACATAATAAGTGTAAAATTATTTTTAAAAATTTGGATATTAAAGAGTAAATAAACTATAAACTGATTCTATTGTGTGTGTGTGTGTGCGTGCGTGTGTGTGTGTGTGTGTGGCAGATAATGTGTATATACACTGAGATACTGGAGCTTTAAGCTAACTTCAATAGAAGTGTGCTGGTGAAGATTGTTGCAGGATCCACCGATCCTGCTTACGTGTGCAGGCAATACTAACGTGGAGAGCACATATAATTGTGATTTGTTTTCCAATTGGGTGTGATTTTTTTCTTTTGAAGTATTTTCAGCCATACACGGCTTGGGACACAGAACAGAGCACTATTTAATACGCTACTGTAGACGATATTATGTCTTTCCATTTGGGTATAGAATGTAGGGCATTGGACACACGCGAACATGCTACATATATATAATTATTGTCCATGGGAGAAATAAAATGAAATGAAAATATTTTATTTGCACAAATATGGGTAGCAAAAAAGGTTTTACAAAAATATTTAGATCGCCATATTTACCCTTTAGGGTGTACAAATTTTATTGTAAAAGTTATATACTTAATTACAAGTTAAATTATATACTAATTATGTACAGTAAACACTAAAATATACAGTATACTTAAATAATTTTACATTATTATCACTTTAGCTACTTAAATTCAAGTTTGTGCTTTTTA
The DNA here is from genome assembly GCA_911387765.1 of Pyrgus malvae. NCBI lineage: Eukaryota > Metazoa > Arthropoda > Insecta > Lepidoptera > Hesperiidae > Pyrgus > Pyrgus malvae. Next base: position 16,904,298 of record OU426951.1, on the reverse strand, counting down.
TGAAATGAAATGAAATGAAAATATTTTATTTGCACAAATATGGGAAGCAAAAAAGGTTTTACAAAAATATTTAGATCGCCATATTTACCCTTTAGGGTGTACACATTTTATTGTAAAAGTTATATTACAAGTTAAATTATAAACTAATTATGTACAGTAAACACTAAAATAAACAGTATACTTAAATAATTTTACATTATTATCACTTTAGTTACTTAAATTCAATTTAACCCAAGTTTGTGCTTTTTATAGAAATTTATTTTATTTTATTTGAACCATACGTGGTTGACCGTCATCAGCTTTGGGCACCCACCATGATGGGTTTTTGTCGCTGAGAGGAAAAAAAGCTGGCGGAAAAAAAACCTCCCAGGTTTTTATCCCGCGAAATATCTTATTTATGTTATTTATTTTAGTTTATTATTTATTTTAGTTAATATTTTATTATATATTATTATTTATCGTTTAGAAACTCAGTGACCGAATATTACGCTCTTTTAAGTAAATACATTTTAAGTTCTTTTTTTTAAATTCATTAATAGTTTTAGTTTTTAGGGAGTCTGGTAGATTATTGTATATTTTTGGTCCCTTGCAAAATACACTATTATGATATTGTTTAGTTTTGGAAGGTATTGAACACAACTTATTGTTGTGTCTTTTAGAGTTTAAGGTATCATACTTAGAGATGTCGCATTTGACCATTACAGATATTTCATAGATATATAGCGAAGGGAGTGTCATTATATTAAGATTTTGAAAGTGTGGTTTACATGTATCTATCTGCCGTAGTTGACAGATATACATTTCTTTTGCGTTTTGAAAACTGTTTGTATTTCCGTTGCATTACCCCAAAATATGAGTCCGTATCTTAAGGTTGCGCCAACATACGCATGATAGGCGCTTAATACCGCCGATATATTTACCACTTTTGATAATTTATAGAGAGCGAATGAAAATTTACTGAGCTTTTTACATACGTGCTCAATATGTGTTCTCCATGTTAATTTGTGATCTATGTATAAACCTAAGAATTTTGTTGTTTCAGTTTCACTTATGGTTTTTCCTCTATAGTTTATATTTATTGATTTTCCGTAAGATACTCGATTTTTAAAAGTCATTATATTTGTCTTATCAAGGTTAATTTTAAGATTGTTTTTATTTAGCCAGTCTACTAATGATTCAATGGAATTATTAATATCAGCCTCATAGGTATCAGGATTATCATTTCTAAATATTACCGTGCTATCATCGGCAAAAAGAACCATGGGATGTTCAATAACTTTCGGGAAGTCATTTATATAAATTAAAAATAGCAACGGACCAAGAATACTTCCTTGAGGTACTAACTCTTATTTTAATTTCTAACGTATTTAACTTCTTTGGGATGAGATACGTGTTTCTCCTCTATTTTCGTTTTTTCATTAACTTTTGTTATTTCTGTTACCTGTTTTCTATTACTTAAATAAAACATTATCCAATTTAATGCATTATCTCTTACGCCGTATTTCTCTAATTTATTTATTAATAATGCGTGGTCTACAAAGTCAAACGCCCTAGTCATATCCATATAAAGCGCTGTAATTTGTACTATTTGTTTGTACTAATCCTGTACTATGTGTTTTTCAAGCCGTTGATTACTTTTATTATTTCTTCGCTTGAGGTTGGCCGTAAGAAGATAGAATTTGGATGGCGAGAATTTATGTTGTACCTATTAGTATGTACATTCTTAGAACTGGTTTCTTCAATTTGATTCAAAAAATAATTGTTAAATTCATTAGCAATTTTTTCAGGGTCTGTTTCAATTTAATTTTATTAATTCCTTGCTTAGGGATATTACAAATATTGTTGTTTATAATTTTCCATGTAGGCTTTGTTTTATTTGCTGCATTTTTTATGAAATAGTCATTTTGGGATTTTTGAGTTAAGTTAATTATATAAATTAAATTATAGAAATTTTATACAAATTTATTTTATTTTATTTGAACCATACGTGGTTGACCGTCATCAGCTTTGGGCACCCACCATGATGGGTTTTGTACGCCGAGAGGAAAAAAAGCTGGCGGAAAAAAAACCTCCCAGGTTTTTATCCCGCGAAATATCTTATTTATGTTATTTATTTTAGTTAATATTTTATTATATATTATTATTTATCGTTTAGAAACTCTGTGACCGAATAGTACTCTTTTTTAAGTAAATACATTTTAAGTTGTTTTTTTAAATTCAGTAATAGTTTTAGTTTTTAGGGAGTCTGGTAGATTATTGTATATTTTTGGTCCCAGAGAAGCACGTCAAGCACGGTTTTTCTAAGTTCACCCCCGCTACCTTTAATGTTTGCCCTTGCACTTTGTTCATGGTCATAGCGAAACTGCTTAGTAAGAAATTGCAGCCTTTTGAAGTGGAATGGAACATCTGTGGGAATTATATAAATAATTATTATTTTAAGCTAAAACAACAACAGTCGACAAAACCAAAATCAAAGCGTGTCTTATTCCTTTACCATATTAATTTTAAACTAAAACAACAATTTATCCAGCGTGAATTCAAAATCCAATTCAATTTATTAGTTTCTATCAGTTTTTTTAGAAAAAAAATCGATTTTAAAAAAAAAAAACAGATATTATAGTTTTTTTATCATAAGTGGAATTTCGACGTGGTTTTTTCGCCGCCCTCTTATATTCTGCTTCTGTAATATCTACGAATAGTCCAGCAATAATCCGCCAACATTGAAACATTCCAATGGCCTTGATATTGTTTTTCCATGTTTGCGATATCCTGATGGAAGTACTCCCCAGGTTCATCGCTAAAAGCCCCACAATTATCCGGAAAGAATTCCAAATGAGAATTTAAAAAGTGGATTTACACACCCCACCACCTTTCTAATAGGTTTCATTGTTGCAGTCTCGATCCTTAAAGTTCTGCTTTATTCTTGGGCGAATCTAAGTCTCTTACAAGATCATTTAATTCAGCAGCAGCATATCCTGTGTGGCTGTGATGATGTACCTAGCTAGACTTCGTATTCTGACATTGAAGAAATTGATGGTGAAGTAAGTGTAATTTCATCTTCCTCAATATGAAGACGTTTCGTTCGGAATCGGGTGAAGATTGATGTGCGGCAGAGGACGAGTAGCCGATGGTCAATGCCGATGATAGATTCGGATTTCGGATACACTATGGCTTTTTTCTTTTTTTTAGAAACACCCTTGCCTTGTTCAAATAGGTAGGTACATGAGTTGTCAGGCAGAAATAACAATCAGAGTTGCATGATTAGTCGATTCTCGCCACTGCATTCAAAAAACATAACTTCGCACATAACAAAAAAACATAATTTCGCTTTGCAGTGCCAATACTGCAAAGCGAAATTATGTTTTTTTGCCATTTAACCAATTTTTTAAGCCTGTAGCACACGGATTGCAACAAAAATGTGGGACCCAGCTTTTATCCTGGTGTTTTATGTTTTCATTAAAATAATAAGAATAGGCTTTTTATTGTAGGTGATATAGGACACTTTTGCTTACTGAATATCACTTCACCACATATTATGTAACAAAAATTGTCGAGATCGCTTACACATTTTCGAGACATTTTGCTATATAATATAATTATTTTTTCACTTTTAACACCTATATCACTAGTGCAGATCACTTTAACTCAACATAATACTTTTAACATTTGATGCCAACAAAGTAAATATACTTAATCAACATTATCAACTTCAGTGAGGGTAGAATCATTAAATTCGGAAAATGTCAAGTATTGTAAAAATTTAAACTAATAAATCACTTCTACTTGTCAATTTGTATTCAGCATGGGTAGTTAAATAGAAATTTGTTAAAATTATTTCGAATACTTTTCCGTTGTAGACCAGTATAGTCAGAGGAGAAGTCCAGATATTTGCCACCATTTCTTACAAAAATGGTAGGGATTGTCTAGTTTAATTTTGGCATGATGATTGAATATTTTTTTAATTAATAGGGAATGTAATATCCATACATATATCTAATACCTTTAAACGAGCAATTCTAGTATATATCTAATAGTATATTGTGTGGCAAGGGGTGAAACAAGACGATTTCTGACGAGGGCGAGAGGTGACTGCCCGAGCGAAGCGAGGGCCGTCATCGCCCTGGTCTGAAATCGTGTTTCATCCCGTGCCACACACTGTATTTTTCATATCACATGTAATGAAACAATGAGTATTGATTTCTGTAGCCAGTCGAAGTAAGACTATTTCAGACAAATAGCGCAGTAATATCTTTTGACAACGATTTGACGACAGTAATGCGATTCTGTCAGACTTCAAATAAAGACGAAAATAATAAACAAATGAATGTGCCGGGTAGAAACAACGTTGTTTCTGACTGACACATTCGCATTGGTTTGAAATTGTCTTATTTCGACTGGCAAAACAGAGATCAAAACTCGCTGTTTCAATGCCTGTGATATGAAAATATATTTTTTAAACTCTGAAACGGCTCCAAAGATTTTGATGAAATTTAGTACCCTGGTTTCGGAAATGATAAATCGATCCAGCAAATTTTTATTGATAGAAATTGACGTTTTATTTAATGTTTATGCCGTTAAATATAAAATTACTCTTATTGATATCTATTAGAGAATATTAATAATATTTTGGCATAGAAAGCCGTCAATCCGCCCTTCAAATAAATGACAATGTAGATATGAAAGACCTCTATAAAGGAATTAAAAGCTTTCTTGGTCGAATGGTTACGAAAGCTGACTACGGAGCTAGAGACCCGGGTTCAAATCTCAAGTAGGCAAGTTGCTTTTTTTTATTTTTTGTGACATTTTTTTTAAATTGGGAGCTAGGTATTTTACCAACCTTACCGGGAGTGCGCACACGGCTAGTTGTAAACCAAAAGTAGTTTTATTTACTTACCCCTGTGACAAGCAAACGTCACAGATTTTTGTTAAGTAACATTATAAGCCAATGAATGTTTTGCTTAGAAATAAACCAAGAAAATCAATCGTTTTTATCCGAGCAACGCTCGGGCGTCCAGGTACTAGGTACCAATACTAGCTAACCCCGCGAATTCCGTACCGCCTTAAAATGTTTAGGGTGGACCAACAACAATTATTAACAAAAATATTACCTGCAAAAATCTATTCCAAAATAAATTAATATGCACTAAAAATCAAAAAAATATTGCGTATTCTTCTCAACTTAAATTTTCTACTCATTAATATGTAGGTATGATCTGTGTTTACCATATAATGTTATTTTTAGAATTATTGTTATTTTTGCAATCAGTGTTAGTGTGTCCACTTGACAGTACCACCACACAGTATACCACAGTAAATTACCACCAGAGGTAAAATATCATGTCTCAGCGCCATATATCATCATAGGCAACATACACTGCACAAAAACTTTTGACTTTAGGCACTGAGGTATACTGGACGAGATGACACTTTGTAATTGCCCGAACCCAACCGAGTTGGATTTTACGAGTTACCTCTCTCTCTCGAAGTTGGACTTACCCATACTCTTGAGCCAGATAAATGAACTCGTTGACAACTTCGAGAGTAGCGCCATCAACAACGACCGATATGGGTGTGATATGGATGTCGCAGTCGGATAGTATAATCCGCCGTATAACATTACAGCTAGCCGGTTCCTAAAACAGGGCCGTTCTGTATTGTGGCGGATCCACGATTAGCCGGATTGTTATTGCGATACGTTCTACAATATGGCGGCTCACGTTTAGCCTCATTGTAATGAAGCCTCGTAGGCACCCTGAAACACATTTTCACTATAATTATTTATATTCGAAAAATACCCAAACCGAATCAGAGCATCCCACTATCCACGTGGTCTTGTCTGTACTACCCCTAGAGTGTATATAAAAATCCGGAGGCGCGGAGGGAGACCACTCCCCGCCCGCCGTAGGTAAGCGCAGGCATTAAGAGAGCCGAAGCTGCGAAGGCGAGCGCATGTGCCGCGCTTTCTTACGCTGGGGCGGAGGGAGTGGTCTTCCCGCAGCGCCGGAGATGTCACAGAGCCACTTGTTTTATTACATTATCCAAGCCTTGGAAAGTGATTAATTCATTGTCAATTATCACTTTATCTAAATTGAGTAGATATTATAAATAATGGCTAGATAATATATAATATCCGGATATATTACTTTGGCTGTAACATATAGGCAATTTGGCGGCATGATATTACGCGGCTTTGACGAACGCGAAGAGCTCATACAATACAACGTTCGCTAATTTAGCTGAATTGCAATCCGGCTGAACGAGAGTGCGCCGCATTACAATACAGCCCTGTTTTAGGAAATAGCTAGCCTGAATGTAATACGGCGGATTATACGATCCGACTGCGACATGGACATTGGATACAATCTTCGTCTTGTCGGTCGTATGAAATTTTGCCGATTTTGCTTATTTACCCGATTTAACACATGAGATTTTGCAGATAAACTACAGTACCTACTTCTACAAGTATCACTTATAGCTTGCGTCAAGAATTATAACGCGAGAATTAGGTTAGGGGGTGATGGGGTACATTGATACATGGGGCACATAGATACAGTCAATATTCATCGAAAACTAAACGCGTTAAGACGAGCCATCCGCCACAGATAAGAAGGTAATAATACACCCTACACGCACACTAGCGCGGAGCAACGTACTCTCGAAGACTAGCGGCTGGCATTTATAAACCTGTTTCTGATGCTCGCAACAAAATTTTCGTAGTTTTCTTTCGGATGTAATTCTTCTAATTTATTTAGTGTTACCTGTGTTATATTAAGACATTTGGTAAGTACATATCTGTCATTACATTACATAGACTTAATTTTTTTGATTTTTTATTGCTTTAATTTTTATAAAATATTTATTTTGATTGTAGTAGGCAGGGGCACATTGATGCAAGTGCATCGATATAATAAGTAGGTAGATGCAAGGTTCCCATACAAACTTGATTCAAAAGGTGGCCCCGCGTAAAAACGTACTTATTATAGATGTGTACAAGTATTCTAAACAAAAAAATGTTTTAAGGTATCTTACTTTTTATCTATTTTAAACCTTATGTTACTAACATAAGTAAGACTATAAGTCCATGTTAAATTGTTACTTATCACCTTCTGGTTCGATGTTTATAATACGGCAATAAAATTTTACGACTTTAGACTTACGAAATAGGAGTTTATTGAGAAATGAAACCAAAAGCATTACAATAAAGCACAAATTCGTTTACAAGATTAATTTACCGCCATATTTACACCACTTGGAACATAGACAGTGGAGTGGAGTTTCTTTTTTATTTATTTAAAATTCTAATGCGAGCAGACAACAGAAAATTTTTAGAATCTATAAACATTATATTTTATGAAATGAACACAGTGATCATAATACGCATGTGTGTGTTAGGGTCCCGGTTTCTATTCCCAGCAAAGATTTAGGTACCTTGATACAAAAATATATTAAATAATTGCCTTTTCAATCTGCGTTTGATTTCAGCGGTTTTTAGTTTCCCGGCATAATAAGGACGTAATGTATGTCAATATATTTTTCAATAACAGCCTTTAACAGCTCGATCGTATGGCCAAAGTTTGTTCCTTGACAGTGTTCAATTATATCTCCAAATACATTTTTTAAAATGAAATGCACATTTTTTTATACATTCACCAGTGTGTAGAAATTTCCTAACAACATATTCTCTTTTTTCATATATTAAATACACATCTTCTGATGCATAACATAATCCACCTAAATCTTTAATATATATCAATATATGGAACCGTAGTTTTTGTTTCGCTAGCAAACAGTTTTTACAATATTCACATTTTACATCTATACATATGTAAATAAAATTGAAGTGTCTGTTTGTAATATTAAAATAACCGCCTTTTACTACATGCATATGAATGTTTATACACTACATATACCAAAATATTTTTTTTTACAATTTTTGTCTGTCTGATTCCCGTCTATCTGTCTGTTTGTTCCCGCTAATCTCTGAAACGGCTGGACCACTATTGACGGGATTTTCTGTGGCAGGTAGCTGATGTAATAAGGTGTAACTTAGGCTACTTTTATTTTTGGAAAATCTAAAACTAAAGTCCACGCGAATGAAGTCGCGTTTGGCTGCTATTATTTATACGCTTCTCCCACCTACGAATCATTTCAATTAGGACATATGAAATCTGCGGAGTATATGAATGAAATTTATTATGTCCGCCGTGGGTTTTAAGACACTTCCACTTTTCTTTTTGAATTTCATTTTTCGGAAAACTAAAATAACAATACGCCTTTTTTTTTAAATAAAAGACAAATGGCGACTCCATTACTAACTTTGTTCTCTAGCGCATCAGACGTGCGACACGTCCGTGGCGGTTTAGCAAATGAAAGCGAAAGAAGGCATATCGCTGCCGTTATGCCTTCTTTTGCCGGTGCCACTTTTATGCGGCGACTGTGAATCTACCTACTTTTTATATCGATGTGCAAGTGCTCTCGGGGCGCATTGATACGTATCAATGTACCCCGATGTTTTGTTAAATGTATGTATGAGTATGTAAGACTTAATATATTTTTATTTTCTTTATAGAAAAATGGTTCCAACATTTAAACGCAAAACGAAGAGCACTTCCATCGATGAAATTTCTGTGGCTTCTGCGATATCTGACTATGTTATAACAAAGGTAATTAACGCAGGGAAGAAGCAACCTTATAAGCATTTTGTGGAAAAATAGTGTCAAGCAAGATACCCCGATAACCTTAGCGACTTTCTAGTCTCCTTTTTAAAGCTTAACCGACTTTAACTTTTGTGTTTCCTGATATAAAAGACGGAGATTCGGTTAATATTTCTAATATTGTGATGAAATTACCAGATCCTATAGTAAAAAAGGAACTAGTAGAACAGCTTCTCTACTCAATTTTAAGATTAATTTGTCACCTATTTCAATGTAAGCTAATTTACTTCATAAAAACTAGTGATGACTTATTAGGCCAAATAAAGAATGATTATGTATTTTTGTTTAAATATTTTTCATGGCGTAGTTTATTGTTTAGATATACTTCTTCTATTTTTATATAAAGACTGCAAAAAGTATTTTATTTCAATTAGTACTTAAGTGCACATAATTTACCAAAAAGTAAAAAATAAGCAATTAATAAATAAATGTCATAAAAATCAATAAAACTTGTTTAATTTGTAGAAACATTTCTATGAATCAAAGTGCCCCAGTAAATGTATCAATGTACCCCGAGTGTGGGGTACATTGATACAAATTTCATTTTTTAGTAAATAGGCTCTCATACTTTTTGTCATTAAATTTAACGGTTAATTTTAATTTAACAAGTTAGTTGTGTTAGCTTTTATTTATTTATGAATATTGTATTAGCTAATTCCGTATTATTATGATATTTTTAGTAGCGGTAATTCCATTGTTCCGTTTCCGACACGTCAGTTAATCATAGCCAACATCCGGTCACATGAATTGTCGTTATTTTCTCCGACCAAGCTGCAAGCATTCGTGTTGGAAACACTGAGGGATCGAGACGTGGCTAAGGAAAAGCATTAGTAAAGAGTAAAAGTATTAACGCGTAGATAAAATAATAAGTGAAACAAGTAAAGGATTGAAGGAATAATAGTTAAGTTGATTGTTAATATGTAAGTACTCCATTTTTGTTCTGTTGGTGGTTTATTCGTTCTTGAAATATTTACATATGTGATTTGTATACTGCATAACTACGAAATATACGTGCAATTGTAAAGTGTTTTATCTTTTATTTAACAAAAACCCGCATTCTGAGCTGTGAGCCAACAGTTCAGAAGTGGGATAATAAGAGAATTTACTGTTTTCTTTCACGTCCACAACGGCCAATTCTGTAAATAGTCTGATATATTGAAGTTTCTTGAATTTGTTGGAATATCGAACCGGTGAACGCTTAGGGGTGAACGTCAATTATTTTACAACCACATGTTTTATTAACTTTTATTGTAATAAATTTGCAGTATACTTATCAACTCACTTCAAAGTGAAGTTTTATTTTTTTTATCAAAATATGAATAATTTATGAAAAAAACGCAGATATTTAAAGAACTAAAATACGTAATTTATGAAATCAACTTAATTTCTTTTCTCTGGATCGGAAACACCGCCGTGGTGTATAGACTTAGATATAAATATTTCAAGACCTGAGAATGGATGTTACGTATATGTTTAGTGCGTTAAAGATTTATATATTGTTTTAGATTAATAAGATGCATGATTAATGATATCTTTTTACAGCTGTGGTACACTATATGTGAACAACTAGTTTTGATGAAGGCTTTTATAAATGTGACTTTTCTTTTAAATTTATTGCCCTTACAGGAAGTTGGTACCCACTTTTTTTTACTTTTTTTTTATAAGATAAATGAATATACAATGGCTTGAGTTGATCTACCTTATTTTACCAACATCAACAAAAAGGATGAGGTTCTCATGTTATATTTAGTATTGCATCGACATAACCCACATATTAATTGAAATTTGACATTGACCTTTGTAAATATGAATGAAAACTGATACCATAGAACTAGTAAAGTATTTATTTGATGCTTATAATTCATAATTCATATTTTTTTTGTTTTGCGATAATAAGGATACAAAAAAAATGCTGAAATGATACGAGTATGTACACTTTCCACTTATTCTACCTTATTTAAATGTAAATTGATGTAATTTTACAGGCAGCAATCGCTATATATTCTAGGAAAACGTATCCACTGTGCCATAATGCCAACTAGGACCTAAAATGACTGTAAGGCAAAAATTTGAATGTTTCGTGAATTCGGTAACACTGTATTTTTTTTACATAATTTCAATCTACAAGGGGGGTGCCAATATCATGTTTTCGTATTTGTCTTGCGTTTCTATTGGTAACGTAAATTTTGTCGTAAATTTATTCAGATATCTATACATACAAGCATGAGACTTTGATATACAATGAAGGTAAGGTTAAAACTTAGTGTTTAAGAAATGATGGCTTACAGATTTGCATATCCTCAATTATTTTTTGTGGTGGGTGCTGTACTGCACCTAGGGGTGCTTAACATGAAAAAAAATGATGATGGTGTTGATGGTGATAATGATAAAGACAACGATGATGGTGATGATAATTACGATGATGTCATTTTCGAGAAAAATACATTCTATTGTCTGATTATAGACATATAGAAGTCTGGTGATGTTTTTCTTTAGCTTTGGATAATTCAATACTAAGTCGATTTTAAATAGAATATGTACTCAAATGTCACTTTTCATTTTTGTTAACTTTTATTGTGATTAAAATGGAATAAGTATGTACTCAAATGTGTAATTTTGCAGATAATAATATTATCGACGAATACCCCCGAGAAAGACTACCTAGGATTGGAGGTACGATCAGGGCTAAGGTAAGCACACGTAAGCCCAGGCCTAAGAGCCAAGTGACGCTTAGGTCGAGCAGGAATGAGGGACTTAAAAGGGATGCTCTGGTCGAGCAGGAATGAGCCCAGGTCTGAGCGCCAAAGGATGCTCTGGTCGAGCAGGAATGAGCCCAGGTTAGAGGGCTAAAGGACGCTCAGGTCGGGCAGGAGCGAGCCGAGGCAATGGACGCTCAGGTCGAGCAGGAGTAAGCCCGGTGAGCAGCGATATGCATAAGATTATTCAGGAGCAAAGGAACGATAAGGTTTGCAGAGGAGGCCTTCAAGACTCAACAACGCAACTCGCAACGTCTTGGTAGAGGGAAGCAGCATCTGAGCGGTAATTTGAAATGAAATGTAATGAAATCATGAAATGAAATTATTTATTTGCCAAAATGTGGTATATGAATAGTTGGTTTTGTTTAGAAAATTATAGTCTCACATTAACCAAAATTTAGTGAGCAAAATTACAAAAAAAAGAGAAAAAAAATTGAATTACATAAACATTGGTGTGCAAAGTTTCTATTTAACATTATTTGAAATTATAGTATTACAAACTATTTTGTAATAATATTTATATACTATATATTTATATATGTATTTGAGCTACGGTGAGTTGTAGTGGTAGTCAAGGGGATTTTGAAATTGAGATAATTTTAGATAAGTTCTTGTCAATCCTAACGTATAAAATTTAGTCCCGCTGACGCGTTTTTCTGTCTGTCTGTCTATATGAACTAGGTAGTCTCAAACTACCTAACAGATTTCAATGCGCTTCTCACCAATAGTGTGAATTTGGAGGAAGGGATAGGTGTATAAGTCATTAGGGTTTCGTTTTCGAACTAATTGTAGTATAACGAGGCTTTGTTGGGAGCCTTGCTTTTTGGGTATGCGTGCACTGTGGTCTAGCAGACATACATTGGGGTAATGTGCTGGGGAATTGCACATCTACAATAACGCTGAGAAGGAGTTCATAATGTCTCTATCTCCTGAGGTTGACTCACAGATGCTGAATGTTTGGAATATGAATTCGAAGTACTGCGATGTTTTCGAAGCTGTTTTCTTCCCGTCACTCGCCACACTGGGGTTGCATATTATGTAACGGTGGTACGGCGTTGAGCGGAATTCTGAATCGCAGTGGCGTTATACGTACCATGTTAAGGTGGAGTAGAGTTTGTTGAAATAGGCAGGTTCCGTAGGTTATTTAAGTTAAATTGGTGAAGTTTTTTTAGTTAAATTGGTATAACTGGAGTACCTGTCTTTGAGTCGCCCTGGCTGGGCTGGGTCGCTGATTATAAAATCTTTTAATAGCGATGTAATACCGGATTTTGATCCTTTGTGTAAAGAGCAAACCATTTTAATTTGGATTAAGAAGGTGGAAGAATATTCAGAAATATGTGTATAAGATGGGGGGATATGATTCGCTGCTCTTTTCCAAAGTTGGTCGGGCTTGGCAATGTTTGTAGAGAGCTGTAAGTAACCTTATAGTCGCAGTCAATTCAAGTGGCCAATTTACCGAACCTGGGCGGGTGCGAAATTATTTTGGGACAGTCACTGTGGGACATCGAAAAGTGTATCAAACTTACGGTATTGAATGTAGGGTTGAAGCCTTCAGCGGTATTAATCGAAGCCTGGTACCTTCTTTGCAAAACGCTAATATGTTTTTCATTGTGGCGAGATGTCGGCAAAATGTTCTTTGTGTGACGAGACTAGCTTTGATTTGGTTTGAAAGCAGAATAGGTTCAGGTCTTTTAAATTAGATTCACAAACTGATAAAGGTGAGGAAGAGGTATTGCCACAAATACAATTGTACCGTTAGGTGTGAAGGGCCACTAAAGTTGCTGTAGTGCAGGTTATTGCATATTATTGGCGAAGCAATTGACTTTTATGATGTAGATGATGTAGATGAGTGTTTCAGATTGCTTAGTTCTCTATAGAAATAACTGGTAGTTCGACATTAATAATTATTGATAGGATGAACATAGAAAGTACACCAATCAGAAATTGGTAACCATCCGTTTTGCATTTTAGAGCGAATCATGAACTGATTCTTATTGCCCTAGTTTTTAGTTTGTCTGAAGGAGGCGTTTATAAACATGGATTGCTCGGGGTGTAGAAAGCAAGTGTAAGATATAGACGGTCGATTTACTGATTTAATGGCGTCCTCTCTGGTGTTGTGTAATATATCATATTGCGTAGCAGTGGCCTGTTATTTTACAGATTGTGGGACGTACATACATGAGAGCTGTTTAAAACTCCTATTTTGGTTGTAATAGTGTTTATAAGTAAAATGTATCTCTGGTACGGGGAGGGAATTGGGGTATTGACTGATATTTTAAACTGGTTTGATCTTGGTAGGGGATTTGGCAATTTTGTTGTAGAGTTGGCGCCTAGACATCAAACATATAAATTTGAGAAGTGTATGTGCGGGATGTGATCGTTTCAACTTGGAGGATAGAGAGAAAAGTGCTGGTTAGTGACGTCGCTAGCCTGTGTTATGGTACGGGATGTTGGTGGGACTCGATTTACTAGAAAGCGATAGATCAATAATTAATTATGTTTGATATTCCAACTATTTCAATTTATGTGATAGTGGGTAGTCTGTGTTCGTGTTTTGTTTATAAGTGGCACATTCTGGACATCAGTCAACTACCCAATTATCTTAGGTGGATGTAATAGATACTTATGGAGTATAGTGAATCTCGAGAGTAGTAGAGGTTCGGCATTAACTGTTTGTGCGTCCAAGTTTGATGTAAACATTTACGGGGATTCACTTGCAGCAAGGGCCTACAAATGCAGGGGATTGGGGAGACTATGAATTGCGGTCAAGTGGTTATGACTGGCAATAGGAATGCAAGCGGGCACTGAGTTGCGGTAAGGGTTAGGACAAAAAGGCCGATTTCGCTTGGAAGTTTTAATAGACAGGGATTGCTTCTCTACTTGTTTGAGGTACCTTGGTTTTACTGATATTGGTGTAAAAGTTGTTTAGTCAAGGACTAAAAATTTTTGCACGGATTGATGTGATAGTAAGGGTTGTTCTTGTATATTTAGTTAGCCGTGTTTGCCTTCATGAGGCTTGCACATATTACAGGGATTGGTCACTGATATAAAATTGTTTGTTCTCATTATGCACTTCTTGAAAATGGATTCTTGTTTTTTCGGCCTGAACCCGATCCTCGGCTTTGTGAAAATAAAACGATAATAAAGTGAAATTTGTCTGTTATGGGTAATGTAGTTGCGGACTGGGTCTTTAATCTGAGTGAGAAGGTGTCTCGCATTAATCTTTGTAAGTAATTTTTGGACATGTTTATTGCTTTAGAGTTGATTGCTATGAAGGTTGAGTAGAATATATAGTTTAATAGTTCGCTGTTGAGTCGAGTGAGTCGTTTAAACACATTTGATCGGGTTTTTGAAAGAAAAATTGACAAAAGGTCTGATGGGAAATGTGGAATTGGTGACTTTGTTATTTAAAGCTTTTAGTGGAGTTCTAGGGGCCATAATAATATAGTAATGGGATGGAGTGAAAGTGCCCCGGTGGAGGGGACGAGGGCGAGATTCAATAAGTTTTTCCAGTTGGGAATGCGATCCTTTTTGTATCACTCATGTGGGGTTTTCAATTGAACATGTTTATGTAACTAATTCGACTCCAAATACAAATCCAAAAATTATATAATTAGGTAATGGGTTCTCAAGATAAATAAACTAAGGCCAATTTATTTTTGTGTAGTGTGTAAAAGTTCCAAATACAAATCCAAATATTAGGTATATAATTATTTTATGACTTTATTTGAGATTTCATGATGATTTTTCTGACATTTCATTTCAGATGTTAATATAAAGTAATTTATTGCTTGTTTACGGGTAATGGATTCTTAAGATAAATAAACTTAGGCCAATTTATTTTTGTGTCGTGTATAAAAGTAATGTTCTTTCTACTTATAAAAAAGATTACAATATAAATGAGAAAGTTTGTTTGAAATTAAAAATACGATTAAAAATATATTATAATGATTTACTGCATTAATTGCTATTAATACAATTATTGAGTACAATGAACGTAATTTCTTGTTTTTATTTTATTTTATTTAAGAGCTTTCGCATTGTACATTATACAGATAATTAAATAATGTGTTAAAGAATGTAATTTTAGTAATATTTTTAGAAAATTTATAAGTACTTTTGTACTTGTAAGAAAGCGTGAGGACACGCTATAAGCAGGATGGCCGAGCTGTTAGCTTTTATTTATTTATGAATATTGTATTAGCTAATTCCGTATTATTATGATATTTTTAGTAGCGGTAATTCCATTGTTCCGTTTCCGACACGTCAGTTAATCATAGCCAACATCCGGTCACATGAATTGTCGTTATTTTCTCCGACCAAGCTGCAAGCATTCGTGTTGGAAACACTGAGGGATCGAGACGTGGCTAAGGAAAGCATTAGTAAAGAGTAAAAGTATTAACGCGTAGATAAAATAATAAGTGAAACAAGTAAAGGATTGAAGGAATAATAGTTAAGTTGATTGTTAATATGTAAGTACTCCATTTTTGTTCTGTTGGTGGTTTATTCGTTCTTGAAATATTTACATATGTGATTTGTATACTGCATAACTACGAAATATACGTGCAATTGTAAAGTGTTTTATCTTTTATTTAACAAAAACCCGCATTCTGAGCTGTGAGCCAACAGTTGAATATATTGAATATATTATAATTATTAAATTGGATGTTACTGTCAATAGATCGTCTATTATTGGGTCTAAGTAAAAATCGTATCAAGCTGCCTCACCTCCCCCTACTTTAAAAGATGTTTAATGCCGAATCATCATTATTAATAAGATTTTTTTTTCAGGAAACGGATTGATTATAAACTGAAGAGTATTTATGTCAAATAAATTTTACGAAAGATTATTCCAATTTGCCGAAATCAAATGCAATTTCTGGCCCATTTTCTCGCAAAATTGACTAAGTTCAATGTTTTTTTACTAATATTTTTTGTATGAGTGGCAAAAAGTGGCTCATACACTATGTATGTGGTTTTTACAGCAATACATGGCATTTTTTTCGATCTGTTTAGACTTTAAAATGATCTAGAAATATGTGATATTCTATACCTATTACAGCAATATTTACAAAACTATCACCGGCTTCAGGTCTACTAAGCAAAATAACGAAATAAAAATTAAAAAGTGGCTCATTTAATAGTTTATTATTGAAATGATCAGTCATATTGTGCAATAAAACTTATGGAAATACTGTATTTTATCTGCAAAATCTCCTGTATAAAATGAGCTAAATCAGCAAAATTTCGTATACGACCTCTTAAACCATCCGTTGTGAGGCGCTGTGGAGTTCACCTATGCCACGGTTCTGTAGCGCATCAGGAATGTTCGCTGAATCGCGAGTAGATTGTTTCTATACCATCATGAGAAAGCGATGCACGTCCTTGTTGCGCAGGGTCCGAGCCAGCCCTAACAGGATCTTGATGGTCTTGTCCGACAGATATGAATCCCTGTACTTGAATCACTGCTGTATGATTCATAACAGGGCCGCAGGGTAAATAAATAAATACCTTGACTTTTTAATTGTAATTTTAATGTTACAAATAATAATATGTGCTTAATTAATTGTAATTATAATTTCAATTTTAATTAATAGAATAATGCCAATTTTGTAATTTATAATGAAATGTTTTTGCCATTGTATTGTGTGTATGTTTTATGAGCCAAAGATGCTTGAAATAAATAAAAAAAAATAAAAAAAAAATAGAGCAGAGTTCTTCCAAGGACTGACCACTGTATCATCGGAAAATCGAAGGCGCGTGTGAGGAGTTTGCCATTCCATCAGCTTATACATGCCATTGTGTTCCAGTGCAGCGGTAAACAGTTTCGGCAACCGAGTAGTCAAACTTGCATCATTATTTATACAAGATTATAATTTCTTGCCAAAATTATCAAAGAAACGAGTTTTAGAATAAAGCACAGAATAGACGATTTTTGTTCAAGTATGCTCACATTGAATATGGCAATATTTTATTATTATCCTACATACATATTTATAAGTAAATATTCGAAGAACTTTTAATAAATAAATTTTATGTTCTGTTTCAGATGACTGAACAAATGCAAGACCAATTTTTAAAACTTAAAGAAACTGAACTAAAAATTGATCAACTATTAAGCGAAAATAACAAGCCCATAGAAGTGAGACTTTTGCATCAATATAATGACATTAAAGATGCCACTCAGATTGTTATAAATCACATTGCAAATATTGAGGGAACTACTGTTGCAGAAATACATACGCGTTTAAAACTTAATGAATGAAATAAAACACGTGTATGTAATAATGGAACGTTTTATTTGAAGACAAATACAACTCTTTACAATTTAAAATTCATCAATTTTTTGTGTTCACTATTATAATGATGAACATTTTCAAACTTTGACATATACTTTATGCAGGTCTGTGTAGTTAAGTCATAAGTGTTTTCAAAAAAGCCACGGTTCCATGTTTGCTACTTCAATTACGAAAATGTAGGTAAGTAATACATGACAAGTATTTCTAAATATTTTTAATATTATGTTGACAATATTAAGTGACAATCGTAAGCAAACAAGTTTATAAAATGGAGTAAAGTTATACTGTTTAATAATCTAAAACTATAGCGAATAATGGATTTAAGAGAAAAAATAAAATCTACTTCCCTTCCGGAATCGCCGCTAACGTTACATTTTATTAAAATATGTGACAAAGTATATATTAAGCAGAACAAGAACGGTAAGTACCCCAAAGACAACTATTCCATTTAAAGCGTCCATAATGTAAGACAGAAATGGTGCCTTTCGGGTGAGCCGTGTAATATAATTAAAATAGTACCTCCCACGACATATTACCAAACCTCTAATGTTTTATTTGAAGTTACACATAATTCTTAAACAAATCAAAATACATTGAAGTTAATATTCTAAATGCTACACATCGTGTATTAATAAGCAAGCAATAATATATAATGTTTATAGAGGCCGCACTGGCGGCCCGCAGAGCGCACGGCCTGCGATTCAAAGTCTGATGCATTATAACTATCACTTGAAGCGGCACTATAGCGCCTCTATTCAAATTCACGATTACTTCTGATCATGTTTTATCATCGATGAAATCAATTAATATGTTATTTTGGCAACATATTTCGTTTATGTTTCAGCCAGGGTATAAGCGTTCCAAATTGTAAAGTCTTCATTTAGTTCCATTCTCCAGTTGTGTCGACCGTTCATATATTTTCAATAGAACACTCGTGTAATCGAAATGGAATGTAACTTGGGTATGCTGTTCATTGACAGATCTATACCACCGATCGAGTTCATTGCAAGACTTAGTCTCGAAAGTTTTTGTTAGTCATTCCAGCTAAATTTAAGTATAACAATATAACAAATTTACAAAAATACATATAAAGTTGAACTACATTCGCCGTTCTGAGTTTCCTAAAATGCATATAAATATATCACTAACAAGTCTAAGATTTTCTATCGAAATAATTAATACCCTATAGGATGTGGAAAGCTCAACATGCGAATGTTCGTTCAGTTCCATTAAATGTCTATCGTTAGACTTAAATCTATGAGTTTCAGACTCGTTTCAGGCAGTCCCACAGACTAAATTTATCAAAGCACCAACCATCTTTCAATAAATGCAATTTATAAACTTATTAATTTTATCATCAGTGTGCCCCTTAGGTATGTTCGACATTTACATGGTCTTACCAAATTATTCCAAAGTTACAAACCAGGATGATAACTCTCGACATAGCACACAACCCAACGGGTTCACAAAGTGCTTTTACACATGATAATACTTAAACATTTGTTGCCCACCAAGTACTTTAAAAGCAGTGGGGTACAACCCTTTATTTGCCTCTAATATAATTCGAACATCCTTACTTATGTTATTGCATGTCCCTACAAGTATTAACGTTTTATTATAATCATGTGTCAAAGCAGTATTTTCCAACAAGACTATTTTTAATCAACATTCACTCATTCACTCAATATTGCCTAAATATATACCAAGTAGTCCAAAAACAAGTCTGAAGGTGATTGGTTTAGTCTGTGTAATCAAATGCCATTCAATACTTAACAAAGTTACTTTGCCATTTTATATGCAACCCAATACCTAAATATTAATTTTGCTCCAATGACCTGCATTCGTTTTCCAAAATGGATTACATAGACCAAACCAAGCTTCCAAATAAAAATAGTTAGGTAAAATGTAAATATACTCAGTAAATAAATAACATCGACTCAGTACTTCACATGCTAAACTAAACATATTCCTTACTAAGTCATCTCACTTTTAATTAAATGTGACTTAACAATAAACATGTAATTTAATATATATCATATTTTCTAATTATCACGTGTCAGTTTATGGATGTTTTGAGGTATCTTTCTAAAAGAGATTATTGCACTACCTCAAATAATTAGAACCAGCCGTTGGCTATTTTGTTATATACATAAGATCTTACGATGAAACCTTATTTCTTAATTATTGTTATTATTATTATGTTTCTTGTGTTACCTTATAACAAAACATCCAAAGACGTTCTTAATGTCTTAATAGGGATTGAAGCAACTTAGCTTCACTAACGTCACTTGTCTTTAATTTTATCATTATTATTAATTGATCACTAAAGTGTCAATTAAATTAATATAAAATCAGTCTCAATACAGAGAAGTCTTTTAGATGTTGAGGCACGTATACATTATACAAGGCGCATGCAAACACCTTACCATGAACAAGTCCATTGCAATGGAAAAGGTTTTGTGGTGTTACACTCTATGCAATCTCACAGAAATACGTGCTGAATGACTTAAAATCCATTCTCAATTTTCTTATGACATATCATTGCAAATAGTGTTGAATGCAATCATAAGAAATGAATAACAAAACCAGGTCTTAAAATTAAATACAACAACATAAATATATGTGCATACTTAAGAAAGTATGTAATAAAAGATAGGAAGCTTTCCTCAATAACTTGTTTAAATAGGTCGAAATAACAATTAATGAATATTTAAAATAGGTAGATAAATAAAACAACAGTGATTGTACAAGAAAATAAAAGTACCATTTTACCTCTAGGGATGAGCACTTTAGTTAGAAACAGGGGCGTCACCTTGACCAATGTGCTCCTTCTCAGATATATCACTAAGCTCCTCCACCTAGAATAGGATTAATTAACTGCAATAAGTTTAAAAATAATATTCAACGTAAGTTGTACAAAGTTGTCTAACTAAAACGTATCATGATACTAAGTGAGGAAAGCTTAATTTGGTTATGAGGTCGTTTCGTTTGTTTGTTGTCAATAGAGTCGCAAGTTATTCGGCAGTCACCTTGTTCTTATCGAGAGGACCATTGGCCTCCAATGATTGAGCTACATCAGTCTTCTGGTTGATGTTCTTCTTTTTTCCTTTTGCAATATTTTTCTTCACATTTTTACCACCTTTCATTTTCTGAGGCTGAGCTCCTATAAATAAAACATATCATATATTAAATATATAATATATTTTATAAGGCTCACAACCAGTGCATATGATCTCGACAACAATAATTCTGGTGCCTTGAAGGATTGAAGATTATGAGAACTCAAAATTATCCAGATTGATAGTACACTGAAATTAAAATTGAGTCAACAAATCAGTATCCATATCAACCTCCAGAAGTCAGTTGTGGGGGGTTGTAGTGAAATCATATGTACCGGCCCTTATTACTATATAAATATATATGAACGCTATATTAATATTATAAATTCACACCTTCGACTTCGTTTTCAGGCGCGATGTTATCTTCTACTGGGCTGCCTTCCTCTGCCTGAGCATTAACGTCCTCAGGTCTCACAGTTTTGCTGTAACACAATTTTAATTTTGTTATGGTACTAACTAGCTGTGTAAAAATGTATAAAAACGAAGTATGAGTATGTATCCGAAGTAATAATTCGCATAAATGCTGTAATAGAGATTAGGCGTATACAATTCTAATGAGGATCAGTAAAGGTATAACAAATTCAATAAAACTAGTACCAGTTTATTCTAGATGACATAATAATGATATCTTTATGAATTATCCAAATCGGTCAATAACTTACAAAGATATTAAATAATAAACCTGTGCCGTTCTTTTCGCAACGAGAGGAACGGCTTCGACGAGACTGTTCTTTGAGATTAGAGTGTCAAGTGTTGTTAGCACAGAACATATTAAAAGAGGTTAGAATGGAAATGTGGGCGGAGCAGACGCGCCAAGGATATGAGCAACCGCTCGTATCTCTACAGAAACACGCGATCGCGCTGCGATATGCGTGGTTGTGCGGCGCTAAGATTGGCTAGATTTGAAATTGCAAATATGTGCGTAAGCTTCATATATTTATTTAAGTACAGATGTAGTGGAGGTGAAAGATGGGGCTGGATCAGCGACACCAGTTTTCATACGAACGGCGCATTATTGCCATTCAACCTCTTTTAATATGTTCTGTGGTTGTTGTGAAATCTATACTAATATATTATAAAGAGGAAAGATTTGTATTTTTGTATCTTTGTGATGAAAAAACTTAAAAACTACTGTACCGATTTCAAAAATTCTTTCACCATTAGAAAGCTACATTCACCCTGAGTAACATAGGCTACTTGGAAAATGCGTTATTCCTACGTGAAAACGGGTAATAGGGCAAACGCGGTTGAAGCAACAGGCTAAACGCCTATGATTTTAATATAGCAATGAAGCCTGGAATAGCACATAGGCTATTTTTATACTACAGGGACCCATTAAACGGGTCCACGCGGGCGATGCCGCTGGCGGAAGGCTAGTTGGTAATAAAATTATAAACAGTACTATCTAAGACTATATTAGCTATACCCGGCCCGGCGAACCTTGATCCCTATGACATTGACAGTTATTCCTACGACACAACCTTGTAGTGGCGTCACCGTTACATTAGAATCGAATTTGAGGCTTCTAAAAATGACATTTATTAAATTTCGGTAGATATATGCCATTACAATGATATTCCGTTGGAATTATAACAATTCTTAACATTTACAAGAAATTATCTCAATCAGACTTTACGTTTACGTCCTGCAAAATTTACTTCGTTTGGAAGATATCGACTAGTGCGGAAAAATATCGATAAACAAATGTCGATAATGGAAACGAGTGTACATGATTTATAATCATTTAGTTATAGGTGCTGAATGTTAAAAAGTTGCAAGAAATTGTTTTTATTTACTCAAATTTATAAAATATTTCTGGGGACACCAGGTTTTCTTTGATTTAAGATTAGATTTTATTAGTATCAGTTTTCATGTGTGGCATAATTAAGTGATAAATTATGAGTGTCATTACTTTTTCATACTTAAGTATTAGTACATTCTCTATTGAATAGAACGGAGCGCGGCATACATGCACTCACAAAAAAAACAAAACAAAAGCTGTTCAGCGATTTTGAACATTTGAATGTTAGCTGCCACACCATTGCGTTGCAACCACTCTAGCTAGGATTTCACCTTTATTATTTTTGCTGGTAGGTGCTTTGTTCACTTGGACGGAATGGTATGGGGCGGTGTCCATCAAAATATGGTGGGGCTCATTTAAATTATCCAAAAGTTTTATGAACCATTCTTGAAGTTTTCGAAGTTCATCTCTTCGTGATAATCGGTCGTTTTAAATGATTCGAAGGCCCACAAGCAATTAGGCACAAAACCTTTGGCTGTGCCCCTGTGCCAGCGTGGCAGATAATCAAACGCTGACCCTTGCCTTCTGGCGCTTTGGTACAGGATTTTGCTGTGTCGTCTGTCCATATTTTGGGGACTGTGTGATTGGCGTTGAGCCACGTTACGTCCAGGTAAACCACATTTTCCCAGTTCTCAATAGTCTTTATTTTTCGTAGAAAATCACATCTCATCAGTGCTATATCCTTCCGTTCCATTAACACTTTCCTTTTGTCTCACTTTCCATACCGAAATCCACATTTTTTTATGACGACTATGAGAGAAGTGATACCGCCTTTAAATAAATCAGCTGATTTCAGCGACGCCAATAACTTTTTACAAGTTGGCAGTTCACGTCGAAAATAGTAGGCGTAAATATGGTTCCGTATCGCAGCCATGTCGAAGTCATCGGGATTGGTTACGGGATGTGCCCTATTATGTTTTTTCTTCTTTGGAGTTGAAAGTTTGTTCTCCTCCATCGACGATTCCCCAAACTTCTCCTTTGTTATTCGGGAAACGGTAGCCTTGCCAATGCCCAGAGCATCAGCAACACGGTCACGTACGTTGTCAACTGGCAACAAAGGTCCGCCATTTTGTTGTTCGCGAGCAAAATAATCTCGCAAGCGCACAACAAACTCCCGCGTTTCACTCTTGAGTACAGTTTTTCGCAGTGTTTTCGGCATTTCACAACACCAACAATAACAAAACAGCAACAAAAACAAAACAGCAACAAAAACAAAACAGCAACAAAAACAGAAAACAACAGTACTTATTAACAAACAAAGGACTCCGATAACAGAAAAACACGTGGCGCATACAAGGCGTTAGGTCTCATACTGTAATAGCAAATCAGCGATCGCGGCGTAGTGACAGATCAGATAGTGTTGCTATAACTAAAAATATAATTCAATTATACATTTTTAAAGTACTAAAAATATTTTGCATAATACATTTACCTATGATGAAATAAGTTTCCAGACACATTAAATGGAGATATCCTATTTCATGATAAAATATATACATGACCTGGTTTCCATAACGAACGCGTGTTTACCGGATAAATAATTATGATAAGAAAATGAAATGGGTTCATTTTTATTTTTGGAAAACTTTCGTTTTACTTACTTCATCTATGCCAAAAAACTTTAATTATTACAACAACAATATAACAAACATTAGAAATGCAGATTATTAATATATAATAATCAAAAACATAAGGCTTTCAAATCCGTAATTCGAACTTCAGAACGCCCCGTCACTTTCTTGCGAATTAGTTACGCGTCGAGAGCAAAAGAGATAATAATAGACGAAGTTCGAATAACGGACTTCAAAGTGGAGCACATGTTTGGCTGAATGCAAGTCACGCCTTTTCCTATAAAAAAGTTAAGTAACATCGACACACGCATCGACACGACCCATCACTAACATGAACTGTCATAGGGATCAAGGTTCGCCGGGCCGGGTATAACCATGAAGGTAGGAAAGATAAGGACTAAATAATAAACTCCTTTTTCATGCAATGCCTTTAACGCTACACGCAAAGCCCTCTTTCGCCTTTTGACCGTCTTTTGATATAAATTTAAAAATTTACACTAGGCCTCCCTGTATTGAATAGTAACGGTAGTAAGTCTTAATGACAAAACAGCGTTGTTCAACTTCTGTATGCAATATGGCAGTATTGTCCTTACGGCAGTCGATAGGTCATATTCATGCAGGTAATTATGATATGGGCATAAGAATAAATAATAACTAGAACGGCATCTTTTTTGACCGCCACTGAAACGCCGCCTTTTATATACCTACTTCCCCCTTCACCTCATTACGGCCCTCTCTCGCCCAGGCGTGTTGCCAGGGTTGTGAACTGTTAATAATAGTGCTTATGTCTTAAGAGGCCGTATACGAAGTTTGCCGATTTCGCTGATTTACCTGATTTAACACATGAGATTTTGCAGTTAAATTACAGTATTTCTATAAGTTTCATTGCACAATATAACTGTTTATTTTATTAATAATATAATACATTAGCCACTTTTTAAGCTTGCGTCAAGAATTATAATGCGAGATTTAGGTTACTTTAAAAGATTTTTAATGGCAAATTTTCACTATTAATTTGATTTTTTTTTTCAGGAAACGGATTGATTATGAACTGAGGTTTATTTATGTGGAATAAATTTTATGAAAGATTATTCCAATTTTCCGAAATCAAATGCAATTTCTGTCCCATTTTCTCTCAAAATTGACTAAGTTCTATGGTTTTTTACTAATATTTTTTGGATGAGTGTGGCAAAAAGCGACTCATTCACTATATATGCGATTTTTACAGCAATACATATTTTTTTTCAAACTGTTTAGATTTTAAAATTATTCAAAAATATGCAATATTCTTCAGGTCTAAACAACAAAAAAACAAAAGCAAAACAACGTAATAAAATCAAAAAGTAGCTCATTTCGTAGTTTATTATTGAAATGATCAGTCATACTGTGCAATAAAACTTATGGAAATACTGTATTTTAAATCAATATTTTAAATCATCAGCGAAATCGGCAAAATTTCGTATACTGCCTCTTAAGATAATATCGCTAAAATATAAGTTTTCCTTTACTTAAAAATCAGGTTCAAAATCACTGTAGGTTTAAAATAAACGAATTATGTATGTGCGCCACTGCCGCGGCGGAGCGGTGGTAGCGCCGAGATCACGAGGTTCAACAACCGATGGTGGGGGGGCTATTAAAGAAGATTTGGCGACATGTTAAAATGCTGTAGGTATCTAACAATTTTTTTACAATTAGTTGAAAGTGAAACAATTGGGTACACAAAAAGAACTGGTCATGTCCTTGTCCATGATACGGAATAATATTTAAAAATTATTACTTACCTCGCATCATCTTTGGGCAAACTAAAAAAATTAAGTGTGGCATTGTTTGTATAACCAAACACACCACAATAACTTGGCGCGTAATTGTAATTGACGCACCGGCCGAGACAGCCCGACTGAGTATTCTGTTTAACGGTATAGGCTAATATCGCGACCTTGAGCCCGTCCGGAGTGGGAGTTTCCGTTCTATGTATTATTTATTCTTATATGGGTATGTTGTCGCCAACGATTTTAATTAGTAAAATAGCAACATTCTAGGGTAGAAAAATAATTATGTTAATTTATCAATCATAATACGGGTAGTTGTGTTAATTTATCAATCATAATACGGGTACTTGTTAATGCATGTTTTATAAAGTACCTTCTATTTTCTTCAAGTTTCTGTATAAGTACCGGCAAAGTGAGATAATAGAATTATTACTGTCCTAGACTTCAAAGAATTAGGTAGCAAAATAAGTACGCTAAAGCTCTGTTCAAATAAGTATTGATTTATAACTGTGTTGTCATTATAAGTGAGTTAAGTGTAATTCAGTAACTGTATCAAGTAAGTGGTTGAGGTTATTGTTTCTGTGTCATAAGATTAGATTGGGTAAGTGCAGTTGTTTTTCACAGTTATATAACGAGTTAGTATGAGTTCACACATGTTCTAATTATACTGTTAATGTATTTGGTGATCTGTAGGATGTGTGTAGTGATATACTATAAAATACAGTGCTTATTATCTTGAAAGTGGTTGGATACACTCACAGGTAAAACACGAAAACAAAATTTTAGAAGTCATTCTGAATGTAGCAAAAATTAGCGAATTATTCATTCATTTGATTTAAACAAATAAATAAATAAATTAGCTGCAACTTATTTTATGTCCCATTGCTGGGCACGGGCCCCATGCCCCATTATTGGGGAAAACATTACAAGCCTTATCTTTATAGTTTTCTAACACGTTTGTACCATTTAGATGGATCATCTGCACGTAATTTGCTCAGTACACTAATAATTACTTGATGTAGTCGTTCAACTTGTTCATTACCTCTTGGCAGACCGGTTGTAATTTTATAATGCTTAATATTCTCAATAGAGCAATATTCTTCAAAATCTTGAAGAGTCAAAGACGGCGTTGCGATCAGTAATGATTTTAGTTGGTGATCCAAACACTTGTTGCATTCTTAACTTTTCAAGGACTTCATCAGTTCTTAGGCTCTTCGTAGGATAAATCCAAGCGAATTTAAAGAAGTAAAATCGTCGACAACCGTCAGTAAGTATTTATAATTTTTATTTGTATAAGTCAGAGGACCCAAATGTTCTATATGATAAACAGATTGTGGAACATCACCTTTATCTAATGGATGAAGGTATCCTTCTTTCTTTCTTCCCTTGTTTGTGAGAAATTACAATGCATTCTATGCAATTCTCAACGATACTTTTAATCTTGGCTTTTAAATTATCGATATAATACTCCCTGTTTATGAGCTCTTCAGTCTTTGTAACTCCAAAATGTCCCCTTTCATGCATTTTTCTAATTACATATTTCATTTTGCATCTTTTTTGGTACAACCAGTTTTCTATTATCTTTTCCTTCTTTATATAATAACTCATCATGGATTATATATTCTTCAAGGTCCACTTTCTAACAGTTTTTTTTATTAATTTCATCTTAATATCATTTTCTTGACCGTTCTTTATTTTGGCAGTAATATCACTAATAACAAGGCTAACAGGGTAAGGGCTTAAAGTGTCTACATGATTCATTCTTTCTGCAGCTCGGTGTTCTATTTCGTAATCAAATTTTTCTAAAAGTAAAGCCCAACGTGCAACTCTAGGTGGTAAGTCTTTCTTCTTCAAGATCATGGTAAGTACAGAACAATCTGTAACAATTTTGAATTTAATGCCTAGCAAATAAACTCTGAACTTTTTAATAGCTTCTGCCAGTGGCGGCTCAT
Source organism: Pyrgus malvae (assembly GCA_911387765.1). Taxonomy (NCBI): domain Eukaryota; kingdom Metazoa; phylum Arthropoda; class Insecta; order Lepidoptera; family Hesperiidae; genus Pyrgus; species Pyrgus malvae. Next base: position 16,876,317 of record OU426951.1, on the reverse strand, counting down.
CCTAAAGAGCGCTGGTGCAGTGCACTCCCACTTTAAAATTTAAATATTACATAGGAAAATTACATAGGTAATCTATATTCCTTCATAATACATACTATCCTTACATTACATCTATCATCTATCCTTACTTACATTATATCTACGCGTACATTTATCGTCATATTGTACGAGTGGAGCGCCAGCGATTGCGCTCCTAATGAAACGAATACATTTATCGTCATATTGTACGAGTGGAGCGCCAGCGATTGCGCTCCTAATGAAACGAAGTTTAGTACGATTCCTAGCGCTGTATTCAATGAGTGCGAAAGAGAAACATCGCAGCACATAGCCGACGCGTGAAACAAAAGATTTAGTATGAGAAATTAACTTAATCTGGAGCGCCGCTCACGCGCGACGTTGCCAAACCGTGGGTTCGGCCGTGACGCGTGCCGTGGGGCGTGGCCTCAACCTGCTTATGCGATGTTGCCGTTCTTATGTATACAAACAAACGTGTCGTCGGCTTTGACAGTTATATCGCAGTTTTTCTTTAAATTAAAATTAAAAAATAGTTTATGCGCGACATTTTGTTTTAAAAATGGAACAATACAGTGTATCTTTTATTAAAAAGTGTCAATAACTATAGAAATACGCCTTGAACTAAAAGATAAAGGGTCCTCAAATTGCACTTACACAAAAATGTAATACAAAAACTAAATCTTTTACGCGTGTTTTTAAGTTTGAACAATATTTTAAAACTCCTTGGTTGTGTGGTTGTAAAGAGACCAATAAATTATTTTGTTTTCCGTGTCTGGTGTTTGGAAACTGACACCGGCAGTGGAGGTGAATCTGCATGGATCACAACGGGTGTTGACGATTTAGCGCATCTTTCAATAAAACTGAAAAAACATTCGCAATCTCGATTTCATATGTTATGTGAAGTGCAATTATTGGCATCGATTGGCCGACAAGATATTCATAAAGCGCTCGATTCTGCGTATCGAAAATCTATTCGAGAGTTCAATGAACGCGTTGATGAAAATCGATATATTTTACGGCGTTTGATAGATTGTGTGGTATTTTGTGGTGCATTTCAAGTTGCTTTACGAGGGCATGATGAATCTACGGAATCCCTGAATCCCGGAATCTATAGAGGTTTGGTTAATTGTGTATTATTTTATTTTTAATTTTATCTATTGTGAAATGTGTATTATTATATTGAATTTATCTGATTATGACATGAAACAACATGATAGTCTGACATGACATAAATTTAATTAGCTATTTAATAATTTTGACATTTTGACACGAAAAACTATGGCGCAAGAACGTCTCAATGCATTATGTATGATAAGCATTGAAAAACGATTAATTAATTCTATATCTGATTTTCACAAAAAAGTCATAGATGTCTTCGCTCGTCAAAAAGACCGGCGAATGAATTTTCTGTATAAATAAAATAAATGGTAAGCTCTAAGTTTTTTTTTGTGAACCCCCATCAAAAAATGTCACGAGCCGCCTCTGGCTTCTGCAATAGCCATGATCTCTAAGTAGTAACTATGATAATTTCTTTCTGCTGGTGTTGTCTTTTTGCTAATGTATTGGACAGGATGCATCTTGTTACTCTTCGGACATCTTTGTAATAATACTGCACCAAATCCTTCATTACTCGCATCTGTGTGCAATTCTGTTTCAAGTTCTAGACTATAGATAGCTAATATTGGTGAACTACACAGAGCACTTTTTAGCTTATCAACAGCTGTTACACAATTATGATCGAAATTAAACATTAAATCTTTCTTCAATAAGTCTGTTAGTAGTTTTGCAATTAATGAGTAATTTTTTATAAACTTTCTAAACTATTCTGTTAGGCCCAAAAAGGATTGAACTTCTTTAATATTTGAAGGAATTTTAAATTTTGATACCTAATAGCGTTTATCTTATTTTTAGATGGTCGAACCTCATTGTTACTGATTATGCAACCCAAACATTCTACTTCTCGTTTCATAAATTTACATTTATTCCAGTTTATCTGTAAGCCAAAATCTTTACATCTCTTAAGGACAATTTTTAGTTTTATTAAGCCTTCATCTTCTGTGACCGATGGAATAATGACATCATCGAGATAACATAATAATGTTCCACTTCTTATCAAGTCTTGAGAAATGTCATTGATAAATTTTGAAAAACAGAAGGTGCAGTACATAAACCAAAAGGCATTCTGAGAAACTCATTTTGACCTCGTGGAGTAAGAAAATGTGTTAGTTAGAAGATATTTCGACTGCTTGAACTCTTGCATGCATGAAGTCATTCTTTAAATCCAGTACACCAAAAAATTGATCATCTCTCAGTGCATCCACTTAATCTTCAATTAAAGGTAGCAGAAAGTGTTCTTTAATAATTTTCTTATTTTACTTTCTGTAATTAATCTACGCATAATCTGTAAGTTCCGTCCTTCATACGTGCAAGTACAGATACTTCAACTCAGTTGTGCGCGCGGCGCTATGTGTGGGTAAACCTATATATACACAGTGACTTTGTGTGCGTGACAAGAGGTACAGTGAAGTGGCTCGAACGATCACGGCCGCGTCACTGGCACACAAATTAAAGCTGCATAATTACTAGCCCACGCACACATAGCGCCGCGCGCACAACTGAGTTGAAGTATCTGTACAACGGGGCTGGCATACTCTGATGTACTTGGCTGAATAATTCCTTGCTGCAACCATTCGTCAATTTGTGTATCGAATATTAATTCCAGTGGAGATAGACGTCTAGGGTTTTGAAATATAGGCACATTGTCAGATAGTTCCAAAGTCAATCCTACATTACTAGTCTTTATAGTTTCAGGTTTATAATTGCTAACAAGTTCTTTTATCTTCTTTTCATAAGTTACGTCTTCAGTTTCATATTGTGGTTCTTCATTTATGTTTCATTTATCTCTAATAAGTAACCAGTTTTATTTGTTGCTGATATTCCTTCTGATGTAATATTTAACTCAACTTTTAAGTATGGGATTCCCAAGGATGATCTGGGTAGTCATTAAATTATCTTGTATTAAATGGAATTGAGTTTTAAAGATACAATTATCAATTTGTAAAGTTCCTTTTGCAGTGACTTCTTTCCCATCCTTCCCTATTATGAAATACTAAACCGATTATAAAATAACGTACTTGTTAGATAATTGGTATGGCTGCAACCCTTTTTGCGTCCCACTGCTGGGCACGGGTCTCTCCCCCCTATTGGGGAGGCCTGGAGCTTACTCCACCACGCTGCTCCAATGCGGGTTGGTGGAGATGCGGGTTAGTGGCCAACCCGCTGTCGGATGTTTTCAAACCGCCCATAAGGCCTCCGACAAGGTTTGACGACTGTTATCTATCGACAACAACCGGGACCGACGGCTTTACGTGCCCTCCGAAGCACGGAAACGCGCATGAAATTTTTTGCCACTAGCGGTCACCCATCTCACATCCGACCGCGCCCGTTTGGCTCAGCTGCATAGATCGCTTGCGTTCTACGCTAGCCGCCAGGCCATGCGCGCTTCTTCTTGATAATTGGTATACTATGTAGGATATTAGTAATACATAGTTATTAGTTATTGTACTAAAAGATGCTAAATAAAGGCTATAAACGCTTACTCGTAAAATAAACGTAACAAAGTTCTAATAACAATAAAAAATGAAAGCAAAAGAATAACTTGATACTTTTAAAGCGCTTTCTTTGCGATTTAAGTCTTTCTTTGTCGTTTGAAATCTTTTAAATTATCGTGCAACGTTATGTGCGCTGTGACGTGTGCGCGCTTGGAAGCGGGAGAAACATAGAGTACATAGGCTGGTGTCATGTTATTTCGTTCGATTAGGTGCTTTTTCACGTTGACTAGCGAAAACGCCAAAGCAAAATATGTGAGTGTTCACGTTAAAACGCAGGTGCGATGGATGTAGGGGGCTATTTCGTGACAGGAATCGTGCGGCGCACTGTTACTAGAAAATATTCGCGGAAACGCCTCGCGGACAATGTGGACACGTGCTCGGGATGACCAACTCGCCCTCTCCCGCTGATGCGCTCGCGAATTCAACGTGAACAAGCACTAGTAGATAATAATATGTTACCCGTTCAGCGTGAGCGTGGCGGGCTTGACGGGCTCGTCGTTGTCGCGGCGCGGGCGACGAGGCGCGCGCGAGCCCCGGCCGGCGCCGCGCCCCCCGCGTCCCCGCGCCCGCCCGCCGCGCCAGCTGCGCCCGCCGTACGCGTTGCGCGGCGGCGGCGTGTACCCCACGTAGCTCACCTGCAACCGCCGCAACCTTTAGCTCACTCTTAGCCTGCCACTCTTGAAAATTAAACCACTTCTTCGTATAATTGCAGCTGTCTGAGGTTATTGAGTGATTAAGATAACATGGTTTTCTCAACTTCACTATATCCCTCATATTGTGAAGTAGCTGCATATCGGAACCATGACAAATTATACCATTCTGAACGATTTTAGATAGCTTAAAGAATAGTATAAGGAGCAGAATTATTATAGAGGCAAGGACGGCGATAGCTTTCCAAAATTACGACCTCGTGACTTTCTTCTGTGAAACAAGCGGGGATAAGAATAAGAGCGCGAGGCAATCTCGCGAGGCAGGATGCACAGTTGACATTCTTTTATTAGCCTTTCCATCACACAAAATATTAATTACATGCTACATACATGTAGTCAAACGACCCTATAAAATTGTATGGCACGCTGTCTCATTCGACAAAAAATCTTCTACTAGTAATGTCGTGACGTTAAGTACTGCAGCTGTCGTACTCAAATTAACTCACTTGCCCATTACATTCACTGACCATACCTTTAAATTTTATTTAAATTGTACTTAATGAAATTCGTTCTTAAACTTGGTCTAAGAGATATAGTTGTATTTATAACAGTGTCATAAATTTAGATTAGCTTAAATGTTATCTAATTAGCTAAAAAATAATGTTAAATGTGAATAGCCTTCTTGTAGAACCAAGAAATCTGAATATTTCACTTTACCCTGACTTCCAGACCAAATCACCAAAGCCAAGCCAAGTGGGCGTGATCGATGTCGATGAGATGCGTGACAACTAGTGGCAAAGTTTCATGCGTGTTTCCTTGCTTCGGAGGGCACCTTAAACCGTCGATCCGGCTTGTTATCGATTGACAATAGTCGATAAACCTTGTCGGAGGCATGAAAGGCGGTTTGAAAACATCCGACAGCGGATCACTCGCATCTCCACCAACCCAGAGCAGCGTGGTGGAGTAAGCACCAAATCTCCCCAATAATGAGGAGATGCGTGCCCAGCAGTAGAACGTAAAAAAGGTAGTAAACTTTCTTCATTATTTTTCTGGTTCTTACTTTTTACACAATATTGTAAGTATTGGAACGGACGGATTAGAGAGGTGCGGCATTCAACAGATGACAGGTGGAGCAGAGGGGAGCAGTCGAGAAGAGAGAAGTAGTACAGGAGAGGAGAGCAGAGTAGACGAGAACAGAAGGAGGAGAGTAGTGCAGTTTATTAAAAATAAATTGGTGACATTTAAGCAGTCATTATTCAATTTGCACTTCTTGTGTCATAAAAATATAATTTGAGAAAATGAGGAAAGCTATTTTATTGAGCCTCATTATTATAAAGCGTTATTCCTTTCATTATAGGGACCTAATAGCAAAATTAATAATTTTGGCTTTATGTCATGAAACGACCTAACACAACCATCTTCATCGATTCTTACTGCAACAGGGCACGATTTAGGTCTAGAAAGCTACATAACGTATAATTCGGTCTCTTTCATTTTTGTTTGTTTTGGAGTGACGTAAGCAATAACATGCAGCTGCAGGCCATTCTTTTTTTAGCTTAGTTGACTCTATCCGAAATTGAATTTTTTGTTGAATAAAGACCGAATGTATTAATATTTGGGTCTATAATATCAAATATTTAGACTAACATTCAGAAGCATAGATACCTATATAGCAAAAAGTACTATATTTTGACCGAATATTTAGAAATAGGGAGATCTATATAAGAAAGTCTTTTGAAAAACCTGTGGCTTTAATAAAGACTTAATATCGTCACCTTCTGTTTTAAATATAAAAATACCTTCTTTACATTTTATTATTAAACATTATAATTAAATACTGCGTACAAAACTTTATTTAACACTTTCAAAAAATAATATTTTTGGAATAGGTCACTATAATTCTAATGGTGCAATATTTTTATTTTTTATTTTATTTTATTTTATTCTGGACACAGACAGTCATTTGATACAATTAAATCTATGATAACATATACATGTGTGTTGTAGACTTTGAGTGCCAATAAAATATTTATGCATGTACAATAATACATCCACAGAAGGACAGCTTAGCTAATACATAAGTACGTTGTAATACAAAGTGCATTGAAACTATGTGAAGAAAAATGTTATAAAATAGTATTTTTATATTTATAGTAGTGTGTCAGATTGTTTTAAATAATATTTCGAATATTTGCTTTTTAAATTTAGAAATTTTTGTGCAAAAGGGGTCGACATGGCCAACCTCCTTGTTGTATGCAGCCAAACAACGATTGAAAAACGAGTTCGAAGTGAATTTTGTTCTAGACTTAGGAACAGCAAACAAATGATTGCGCATGCGAATACTTCTAAGAGGTAATTTTAGAGGTACTTTTAGCCTAACTTTTCTAAGAGGTCAGGGGAATCTATGAAATTATTTAAAATTTTGAATAAAAACATGTAATCACGATGTTGCCGTCGCAGATTCAGGGGTAAAATTTTATGTTTTTTTAATGAATCTCTGTACGACAGACACTGGGACCCAACTCTGTACTCCAAAATCCTTAGAAACGTCTTTTGGATCCTTTCAATTCTGTTAATGTGGCATGCATGATAAGGATTCCAGACCACAGAACCAAAATCCAGTATAGATCGCACCAACGAAAAGTATAATGTTTTATAAGTAACTGCGGTTTTAAAAGGCTTACAAGTTCTGAGTAAAAAACCCAATTTCCGATTTGATCGTTGAATCATATGATCGTAGTGATTTCTAAATGTTAGTTTGGAATCTAATATAACACCCAAATCTCGAATTGAGTTCGTTCTGGAAAGTATTTTATTATTTAACGTGTAGGTGAAATTTATATTATTGTGTTTGCGGGAATAAGTTATAACCGAACATTTGTCGAGATTTAAAAATAATTGATTCTGAGAACAATAGCTAGCTAGGGAATTGAGATCGCTTTGAAGAGATTCGCAGTCACTTTTGTCTGTAATAACTTTGAAAATTTTGGCGTCGTCAGCGTAAAGAAGTAGGTTACTTTTAATAGAGTTTCCAATGTCGTTAATATATAGATTAAAAAGCAGTGGTCCCAAATGTGAGCCTTGTGGCACGCCAGAGGGCACACATCTAAAATCAGAAATAAAACCCCTGATAGAAACAGCCTGAGATCTATTACTAATATACGATTTTATCCAGCGGAACAAGTCTCCGTGGATGCCAGCGCTCCAGAGCTTGTTTAATAGTGAAAAATGACTTATTTTGTCAAAAGCTTTAGAAAAATCGGAATAAATAACGTCTACCTGTGATTTGTTATTCATCGCCTCTAATAAAAAGTCGGTAAATGAAACTAGATTTGTATCTACAGATCTGCCTCGAAAAAACCCGTGTTGATTAAGCGTAATAAAATTACGTAAATAATAGGATAATTGATTAGTTACAATTTTTTCTAAAAGCTTACCAAGAACGCTTAGTTTGGAGATTGGTCTATATTGACATATATCATTAATATTGTCATTTTTGGGAATTGGAGTAATTAAGGCCTTTTTCCAAAGTTCTGGGAAGCTACCCGAGTTAAGTGATTTAGTAAATATATAAGTAACAGGAAGCGATAGCTCAACTGCACATTTTGATAAGAGTAATGGATGGATACCATCGTGTCCTGCACCCTTATTCACATTAACACGTCTCAGCTCCCTTTTGACTAACGTTTGATCTATATTAATTATATTTATGTCTAGCGATGGGACTGAATAATGTGTGGTTGGTATAAAATTAGAGCTGATGTTCTGATCTTCTGCTGAAGTTTGTATAAAAACGGAATTGAAGTAGTCATTGAAAAGATTACAAATTTCTGTACTATCACTAGAGGTAACATTGTTGTAGGTTAAGGTTTGGGGTATAACATTATGCCCCGTTTTTGATTTTACATATGTCCAGAAATATTTAGGATTCCTTTTAATTTTATCTTCCGTAATTATTTTGTAAGTCTCGTAACAATTTCTTTCAAGTTTATGAGCTCTAGTTCTCAACAGGGAAAAAGTAATATAATCAATAGGGTCCTGATAACGCTTCCACTTACGATGATATTTACGTTTTTCATTAAGTAATTTTATAAGTGGCCGAGTGAACCAAGGAGCGTAATGAGATGTAGATGACGTGCTTTTGAAGGGTACATACTTTTCTATCAAATTCTTCAAAACAGAGTAAAAGAATTCTACAACTGATTCCAAATCACAACGAGATTGAAATTCAGCAAGCCAATTTATTTTACGTAATTCCATATTTATTGCTTCATAGTCTGCACGATGAAATAAAGGTTTGCGTGATTGGGGATTGCTTGAAAATGATTCTACACGCTCTATACTCAAATCTATGTCAATGGCAGGATGATGTAAATCTTCGGATGTCAATGGATTAGGACAACGTGATATTTGAATTGAAAAGTTACAAAATACAAGATCTAAAAGTCTAGAGTTAATATTATAAATCGAATTATATTGTTTTAACTGAGCTAAATTCATAAAGTCTGCGGTTATAGAAGCCAGTTCGTCATTATTACATATGAGAGACATACTACTTATGTCGGAGTTATAATTCCAAACACCATTAGATACATTAAAATCACCTAGGATTATAAATTTATCATCCGGGAAGGAGGCCATAAAGTTATATACGTTATCAAAAAAAGAAGTTAATCTTTGGACGTGGTGTGGTCCATGTGGTATATAAGTACAAATTATATGCAGTCTACTAGGTTTGTTTCGTTTTATCGGTACGGTGACACGGGAGGGAGCGGCTGCATCACAGCTCAGTCGCGAGCGCGGCGGCGTACGCGTCACATTAATGGACGATTCACATGGAATGGTAATCCATACCTCATCAGCGCCGACGAGTCCCGGAGGCGCGCCTGTACTCACCGCAGAACGAAGTTCACGGCGCACTGCTATTGCCACGCCGCCCCCCCGCGACCGACCCGTTGCCACTTCATCCCTGTCTTTGCGATAGATTAAAAAGTCGTCGCCAAAAAATTCGTTACTATAAAAAGAATCATTAAGCCACGTCTCCGTCAAACACACAACGTCATAAGAACACAGGATTGTTTTAGACAAAAATTCATTAGACTTGGTCCGCAGGCCCCTGACGTTTTGATATGCAATTTTGAGTTTTAAATTGGCCATTTTTTATAATACAGATCATGTATTCGCTCATCATCTATGCGCTGTAATTTATTGTGCGAGTTAATAAAATAATGCGTAACTAGATTAGGGTGTTGTTTGGCTGCAACAAAGACACGAATATAATATCTTAAGTATGAATTTATGTTAGATGAATTTAAGTTAGAATTACTAGTGTAACGAACAGTTAGCAGTTTAAGTGCAAGTATTATTGAACAATTGCTCGCAGATACGATTATTATATGTATACAAATGTATAATATGTATAAGAAATTACATCTTTGTCGGTACATGCGACGGAATGACCTGCATACACTATGGGTGTATTTACACACTATTGCACTCATAAAATGAATTATGTAGGAAATGATTAGGTAGGTAGGAAATGATTACTACAGTACAAATATTAAATATGTGGACCAGATGAATAAAATATAGTAGTCACTTAATTTTAGGTATATCACTCTCATCAGAAATACAAATAATTTTACTTGTTTCACTCTTTCGGATAAAAATTTTGCAGTCTTTTACCCAGATGAATTTATAATCCATTTCTTTCCCCGCGGCCCTGGCTTTCTTCAAAAGTAGTTTATTACGTGGCGTCAAATGCTCGTTGATGAAGATTTGTTTACATGGTCCGTTAAGCCCAAGATCCGTGGTGGTGATTTTTCGCCGCAGTTTGCATGCGGCAAGGAATTCGTTTTTACTTCTACGGTGAGTAAAGTGTATTACGATATTGGGTGGAACATCAGCAGAGCTTTTTCCGGTGGACATAGGGAATTTTCGAACTCTGTGAATTTGATCAATATCTCCAGGGCTTAAGATGACACCAACTTTTGTACATATGGTATCAAGAATTGTAAGTAAGTTTTCACTCTTACTAAAGGGGATGCCAGAGATCTCCAAATTTTTCAGCCGTTCACGTTGGTCATTAATGGCACAATGGTTTTGTAAAGAGTGTATATGAGCTGTTAAGTCCACTAACTGATTCTCCAATCGTGTATTTTTCTGAGTCAAATCCTTCAGCTTACTTTCTTGCATTTCCATGCTATCCGACAAGTCTTGCTGTTTTTTATTCAAAACGGTAAATTTAGTATCCATGTCTTCGATAAGTTTTTCAGATTCCAAGCTTTTTATTTTAACTTGTAAAATATCATTTTTGATTTCACTAATATCAGCTTTTATCTGAAGATAATTAGTTTCTTGCTCTTCTTTCATCGTACTTAGTAGGTCGTGCATAGATTTCATTTCTCCTCGGAATATGTTTAAGGTTTCAATTATGTTGCTCAGTGGCGACCGACGAGAAGTTTTATATTTTCTCGAGGTTTGTGACTCATCACTATCGGAGTCTTCCCTATCGTCGCGCTTCGTTTTTTTTTGACGTGAAGTAATCCAAGTTTTGTCACTTTCTGAGTAGCGGTTAGGGTCTGACCCCTCTGACCCATATTGAGGTGTTTTGGTTGGTGAACGCAGCATGTTATGTACAACCCGCAGTAAATAATACCGGTAGGCCTATTTGTGTTTTCGCCCGACGGAAACTTATGCAGTGCACAGGCAGGTGCGAACAATACGGGGTGCGGTGCGCGGGCGGCGTGATGCGTCAAGTCCCCTCTACACTTCTCACTATTCACCAATTATAAACAATCTTGGTAAGATGATTACTAAACGACACAACTGAGAAAACTGCACTATCTTATTCTAACATGTAGCAGTGTCCTTGTCTAGTTGCATTACGCACAATAATAACTTTGCACACGTCCGCTCCGTAAAGCGATCCACGATGAATGTGTGAAAAAAAAATATGTAATCTCCTCTGAAGGACCGGAAACATCAATAGATGTCGTCAAAAAATTTACACCAACGACCGGGGACATCTATTGATGTCCTCTCGACCTCGCGCTGTTTAAAGCTGTATTGCTTTAAAAATAAGTCTCAATTTAGTCTGGTGTATTTTTTGATCCATAGACGAATACATTCTCCGTTCATTGGGTCATTTAACTTCTGTAGGTTGGTAGTAAAATAAAAAGAAATCTCTGTTGCAAAATTGACATTCCTTCAGTCGTCAAATTTGCTTGGTAATACTCAGTGACAGTTTGTGCTAGTGCCGGTTTTTTCCTGATTTATGTGGATTTTTCTACTGAAAACGTAAGTAAAGTGTTATAATTATTTCATTTATAGTGTTTTTAGTAATAACAAATATCCAGAAGTTTGATGCGCGTCATATTTTTTGGTATAAAAGGTTTTCAAAATGAAGTGGAATTGCGCGGGGCCACAACAATGGCGCTGTTTTGGTTTTAGCTCAATTATTACACAATTTAGTGGTTAAAAACCATTACTGCCATACATATGTAGAAAGGTTATTTTATAAGGAATCCGTTTCTGTATCTTTTGCTATATTTTATCATTATTATACAAATGAATCAAGATCAATTGGACGTAGTTACACGAAAAGGATCCAATCCACATCAAGTCATTTTCGAGATATTGACATTTGAAGTTTATGACGTATTTCTTCATAGGTATTCATTATGAAATAGTTTGTTAGTATGTTGTTATCATGTATTATTATTATTATTTTTATTGTTTATAGTCCAATCATACACTATATTGTATTTTAGGAGATATTTGAAAAAATATGCATTTGGATCCTTTTCGCTAAATAACAGTTTATATTGTGCACGGTCAAGACTTATTTCACTAAAAAGACCCATGTAAAAAAATATTTAATAATTACAATTTTTTTTCAATAATACGTCAATTTATTATTATTATAACTTTAATTTTATAAAAAAAACAATCAAACATTCTACACGCCGTTCTGAAAATTTAAATAAAAAATAGAAAAAGCACTTTTATGCAACAATATAAATCTTCATATAGTCTGTTTCTTTTAAATTGACTAAAAATTAAAAATAATTGCGTTTATTATTCGAAAATTAATCGCATTTCGATAAATTTGAACAATCGGCAGTACCAGTATGCACTCTTTCCTACTTGCAAAACGCAAAACATATGAATTATTTGAAGAATTACTGAAGTTAATCTACCTAAATCAATGCATTTCTCACATCTGTTTTGCAAAGCTTCTATTTCACCAAGGTGCTTTTTTAAATTGGGAAACAGAAGAAAGTCAGATGGTGTCAAATCAGGCGAATAAGCCGGATGGGGTAGCAGTTCAAAACCACAGTCACGAATTTGAACCATGCTTTCAACAGAAGTGTCAATGCCCCAAGGTCAAACCCAGGTTTCGTCCATAGTAACAAAACGATCCAAAAAGTCCTGCGGATCAGCATCAAACATCTCCAAACAGTCGCGAGAAATTGTTAAACGAATTCGTTTTTGTTCAACTGAAAGCAGTCTAGGGATACTAGGTCTGTTTAGCACAGTCCCTGTAGCTTCGGGATTAATAATAGAGCTACGGCATCCCCTGCCTGATCGTAAGAGGCGACTAAAAGGGGCTGACGTGGCTGCGGGCGGTGAGAGTGGGAGCTCGACCCGTCCAGCAGCCCCGAGAAGGACGGCAGTGTGTGCGTGGCCGCATGTCGCCGTAATCATCAGAGAGTGCAGGAGAGCACATCTGCTCTCCAGAGGATGGGCCCGTTCTGGAGCGCCGCGCGTGGAGGACACCGGTGCGTTCCACTGGAGATCCCGGAGTCCTCCCCAACCCAAATGCAGAGGTATGCCACCGAGGGGGTTTTTAGTGCGGTAACAAATCCCACATAACCCTGTAACACCTCTCCCAAGGTGCCGGGTACCTTTTGAAGGTCCCCCCCCCCCCGATACCAAAAAAAGTACTGCATCAAAATTTTTAACTGTGAAATTTTAATAATGAGGGTAGTATTGTAAAAATAAAATAAACGTTCATATGTCAGGCTGCGAACTTTTCGATCCACTCTCGTATTTTTAGCTTATAAAGTGAGGGATAAAAAGAGAAGTCACTTTATGCTAATGATCCTCTCTAACGCGGGTGAAACCGCGGGGCACAGCTAGTTTTGAATAAAATATAATCAGTAAGTAAACACCAACAACTATAGATGGTTTTCGTTGACAGATTTATTAGAACAATACGTAAAAAATGTATTTATTGAAAACGACCCAAGCTTTCTGGATAGTTTTATTTATTTAATTATAATGTACCTAAGCAATTCAACAAAAAGTCCCAAGCAGAGTGGATCGTTTTCGCGCTTTTATTGTAGTGTATGAGTGTAGGTGATGTTGGTATTAAAATTACGCAAAAAGGATCCAACCTCTTTGGTTCGTTTTACTGATTTAGTTTTTAATACGGGGTAAGAAACACGACAGTTGGATCGTTTTTGGTGAATAAATATACATGAGCTGCTATACATGTGGGTTGGTTCCGATGTTCAAATTCAATGGAAAACAGCTGTTTTGACGTGGGTCTTTTTTACTGACCGATAATATCGATATTAAGCATCAGTTTGGTACACTTATGTCATTTTTGACAATATTGTGGATTGGATCCTTTTCGTGTAACTACGTCCAATTCTGTGTGTGAATTTTGCGCATTGAAGTTACATTTTTTTCTGCTATTATTACGTTACAAAACCATGACAATCACTAATAGTATAAAGATAATTTATCAGGGAATCTATATTTTATTTATATTATTCGATTAGTAATTAGTTTTCTTCATAATTTGAATATAAAATCAAACGAATACAGACTTTACCGTGCATCCGTCGACGCCTTATGGAGTTCGCAATAAGGTTCATTTTACGATAAGTGCGCACTGGCAAAATCTGTTGCTTGCGTGTTTGCTTGCGTGATTTGAAAAGTAATGAAAAAAAATTTAATTACTTTTCTTGGCATTTTTACGTCTATTTGTCTATGAAAAGTGTCAATGAAAATTATATTGCAGGAAAGGCAATTTCTTATTCTTTATGAGTGTGCCCCCTGATTTTAATTAGATTAATTATAAAATTCGTTAAAAGAATTTTAACGTGACCTCGAATTTTTTTCCTATTTTTTCCGACTTTTCGTTTTTCATCTTCTACGAAGTATGTTTTTCATTCAATGAACCTGAAAAAAATATACAACGTTTCGAGATACTTTACCTAAAGAATAAAGGAATAACTAAATGAATACGACTAATACTATCATTGCAATTAAATTTTCAATACACCGTCATGTGCGGCGCGCGAAAAAAACATTACGTAACTTCAACCTCAAATTTGTTAAATTTTTTGTATGAACACATACTTGTATTATACTTTATTAGAAAGGTCTTTTCATGTAGATTCTGAATATATAAATAATGTGCCACATTTTTTCTTTGATTATATGTTACATTCGTTTTATACCAAGCGGAACAACAATCTAAACATGCGGACTCTTTGTTTGGCTTTGAACGATGATTATAAAAACAAAACACACTGTAGAAGTACTAAATAGCTATAAGGTGTAAGCTTGTTTCATTCCCTTCCGAGAAATGTAACTGGAGTCGTTGTAAGTGTAAACATCTGGTCGCAGGAACATAAATAACACTCGTAGTGCGTATCGCGGCAAAAAATCTCTAGACCCCCGGTCGGAATAGTGTATTGGCGCGAAAGCGGCCCGGTTGGCAAGAGGTTAAGGGGAACATCACAAGCTACGAAGATTGTAAGGGCACTGACCTGCGGGTAGCGAGTGGTGCGCGCGGGGTAGCTGCCGCCGCCCCACTGGCCGACGACGACGCCGGCGATCTCGAGGCGCGCGCCGCGGCCGCGCCCGCGCCCGGCCCAGCCCAGCGGCTCGCCCACCACGCCCACCAGCGGCAGCGGCGGCATCGCAAACTCCACCTCCAGGCCCTCCAGGATCGCTTTCCGCATGCGCTCCACCTGCACCACGTGTTATTTAATTTAATTTATTTCAAAACTAATACACATAAAAAATAACTTAATACAAACTAAAACATAATCAAAAGATATAAATAAAACAATACAATATAGAATCTAAACAACAATCAGAGTAGATACTTTATCACATTATACAGTAACAACACATTTCCACAGAAACAAAACCCTCTATATATTAATGCTTCAAATTTTCTCTATATCGTTTCTATACATGAAGCGCGCATGACCATGGCTCATGATCGATGAGATGGGTGACCGCTAGTTTTTTTTAGAATGTATTTATACTTTAATACATACTAAAAAACTATATCTAAATACTTTAATATAATTAAATTTCGGATTGTCTATTATATATTTCCTTCTGGGTTGCCCTTTGTTTTCTTTTACATTGTATCTTTGTAATGTATTCCTTGTATTGGTGTGCAATAATAAAATTACAATCTAGCCTTATGACTAATAGGTAATTTGTTTTTAACTTCGTAATCGCTATATCTAAAAATGCGTCCATTAATGATTTTTAGTTACTGTCTATTATGAGCTAAAATACACTTTTATTAACAGCCTTCATAAAAAAAATATCAATTCGACTGAGTGTTTTAAGTTTGTTACCCTCAGAACTTTCGACTGGGTGAACAGATTTTGATAATTCTTTTTTATTTGAAAGCGGATACTTCCCGTGTGGTCCCATTTCAAAACTTTCCGACTTAAAAACAAAACTACTTCTAAACGAATTAATATGCACTAAAAAATAAAAAATAAAGTTTTTAACAAAAAAATAGAACCGACTTCAAACGGTAAAAAATAAAATTGTTCAGTACCTACTTCTTCTTGCTTATGGTAATGACTCTTAAAACTATTTCTGGAGTCGGGCCCTTAGTAAATGTCGTACCATTCGTTCTAAATTGGCACCGACAGTACAGACAGTGGGACAGTACCTACTTCTTCTTGCTTATGGTAATGACTGTTAAAACTATATTGGAGTCGGTGCCCATTCAGAACGAAAGGTACACTATATTTACTAAGACAGGACATTTCACTAAGGGCCCGACTTCAAAAATAGTTTTAAGAGTCATTACCATAAGCAAGAAGAAGTAGGTACTGAACAATTTTATTTTTTACCGTTTGAAGTCGGTTCTATTTTTTTGTTAAAAACTTAATTTATTTCACTCTTTTTAGTAATTTAAATAATTCTGTATGTATTAGCATAATTGGAAAAATTTTCACTTAACTTCTAAACTTTAAACAGATTTACCTTTTACAATCATGTTTATCTAATAGCCATCTAAAAGTCTGAAAGAAAACTACTATCAGTCCACCTGAACGTATAAATTAAAGAAAGAATTTGCTCTCAGCTCCTAACCGTTGAGGAGTTGTACCTTCAATCATCAGTTAAGCAACAGCAGGTGATAATTACCAGACATAAATATTTGTATTATGTTAAAAATATGACTAAAAGAATGTGTGTGCCTATTACGTTTCAGTGTTTCCCTCGATTTCCCTAATATCACATCATCAGATTTTGACATGGTGACAGTTGGACCACCTCAGGAATGTAAGATTTCGAACAAAAAACCTTTTATTGAAAGAATTTGCTCTCAACTCCTAACCGTCGTAGTACCTTCCATCATCAGTTCAGCTACATGATATGACGATAATTATACACAAATGTCTGTTTTGCTTTGTAAAAATATGAAAATCATTTGTTGTGCTTTAAAATTTGAATGTTCCCTTCGATTTCTCTGGGATCCCCTCATCAGACTTTGACTTGGTGACAGTTGGACCACCTGGGGAATGTAAGATTTCGAATAAAAAAGTATTTATTGAAAGAATTTGCTCTCAACTCCTCACTGTCGCAGTACCTTCCATCATCAGCTCAGCAACATGAGATGATGATTTCTATGCGTAAATATCTCTTATGCTTCAGAAACTATAAGAAAATCAATGTGTGTGCCTATAAAATTTGAGAGTTCCCCTCGATTTCCCTGGGATCCCATCATCAGATCCTGATTTGGTGACAATGGGACCACCTCGGGAGTATAAGCATACGAACAAAAAAATAATTTTGAAAATCGGTCCACAAACGGCGGAGTAATCGGTGAACATATATAAAAAAAAAATACATACAGCCGAATACAGTACCTCCTTCTTTTGGAAGTCGGTAAAAACATATTTTTTAATACAGTTGCTCAAAAAGTGACGTATTACAGGGACGTTTAGCGTGCGGGAAGTGGGCTATTACACACTCGTGCTTTTTCTTTCCCAACTGTCAAAATAATGTCTATTAAAAAGAAAAAAAACCAACCAAGTTTTAGAAGTTTTTATGATTCATGCAAATATTTCTAAAAAGAAGCTACTAATTTGTTTCAATATCAGATTTAATGATTTGATTCAATGAGTTAGGTTAGGTTGCATTTCATTTCATCTCATTAACATTTTCATTTCATACCAATAAAAAATTTCTACTGAAGACTTGGCTGTATGGGCATAGTTCCCTTTGCCTACCCAGAATGGGTGAAGAAAACAAAACAAAATCTCTGCATATAGGTATTCTTTTAAGGTTGGCGCCATTTTTCAAAAATGTTCTTTGCGAGTTTTTATTATTTTATTAAATTGCTTCATTTTTTCGCAACTGTATTAAAAATAGTCGTTCAGTACACGTGCGGAACCGTCATTGGAAGGAGTTCCGACTGTCAACCCTCACCTTCGGCTGCGCCTCGGCTCGGGTAGACATTTGTCGGAGCTCCTTGCAATGACAGCCATTCCGCACTTGTAATGAAATATACTATTGCGTATATCAACAATTTAATAGTCAACTCACATTTTCTACCATACATCTTTTATTTCTTTGACTACGTCAAGATATATTATATTGGCAACACAAAAGAGAAAGAACATAGTTACGCGTGCGTAAGAGCGAGATAGATATGATACGTCATTCATGTACACTATATGGTATTATATTGTCCTGGCGTAATTCGTGAACGAAATAAATTCATATTATTCTCCTAAAATATAAAGATTTAAAGTTTAAAGTGGTGTTTATTGGACATAAACAATTATGGTTACGTGTGCAATGCCTGGATGTTACTCATCTAAGAAAGAAAACGCAAATAATTATACATTTCACATGTAAGTAAGAATGAAATGTTTAGCAGTCTACATGCAATGTTTTGGATCTGATATAAAAATGTTCTATGTGAACGGTTGGAAAAAAATATTTCATTTTACTATATAAATGCTTTAAATTCATAATAATTATATTTAAGATAATTATAAATACGTGAATTCCTCATAAGTATTTGTAACCATAATTTTATAGAGAATGATATCTGACATTATCGATAAGCTCATCGATATGTCTTTTACCTTCCGAGATAATATAATTATTTTTACAAATTTTATTAATCTCTTAAATTTCAAATAATTTTATAAAATTTTGAAATTCCAAAATTTAACATCACCATTCTTTCATTTCCTTGAAAATAATTTAAACTTGATATCGTTTCAGATTTCCACGAAAAATGGTTAAGAATGATGAATAGGGAAGAATGAATTCCTAAAAAATATTCGTCTATTGCTGCATCAAGCACTTTGAAGCAAAATGTTTTACTAATATACAACACAGAATAGAAGTACAACGAGTTAGACTGTGTGTTCTGGTTCAATACCAACATTATACATGCCTGTATGTTATTTCTTTAAATATATTTATATTAGTGTAAGATTACGCATGTCTTCAGTTGTATACAACTAATTGTCAGTTTACTTTTTTGTTGCTATTTTTATTACTGCAATTCCCTATTCTTATGCATTAATGCATATTATTATTGTATTGAATATACATATTTATTCGCAGGTCACATTGCAACCAAAACGCAAAGTATCATAATTATATATCTATAGATATATCGCCGGTGCCTAGCAGCTCTAAAGAAAATCAGGACAATTCACATAGAAAGAAAAAAAATTAAAAAAAAAAAACTATTGAAAGTGTTAAAAGACGCTTAAATATTAATAAAAAGAAACTGAAAAATGTAAGGTCACAAAAAAAGGGCGAAAAAATGTCTGTAAAAATGTCTCAAGTGTTAAAAAATATAGAAAATCTTCCGTCGCTTCAAAACAACGTAGGTGCAGTAATGGAGTCTTGTCCAAATTATTTGTTACAGCGTCTCATTGAATGGGTGATTAAGAAAACTCAAAATAAAAAAATGAAGGGAGAATATGACACGCAACTGAAGACGTTTGCATTAACACTGCATTTTTATAGCCCTCGGTCCTACAATTACATGAGAAAGAAATTTGACTTGTGCCAACCACATACTCGGACACTAAGAGGCTGGTATCAAAGTGTAGATTGTAAGCCAGGTATCACAAGCAAGAGAAGCAATAGAAACTATTAAAAATGTAGCTAATGAAAAAGGGAATCTGAATATCTCTCTCACGTTAGACGAAATGTCTATTCGCGAACACGGTCGTAATCACCATGGATATGTTGATGTCAGTAACAGTGTTCATGGAGATCACGTGGACAAGGCCAAAGAGGTGTTGGTTATCATGGCAGTTGCGATAAATTTTTTTTTTGGAAAATTCCAATCGGTTATTTTTTCGGCAGAGGATTCACTGCGTCACAGAAAGCAACGCTTTTGAAGCAATTTATTGACGCGTTATCAGACTTTGTAACCATTGCTTCCATAACTTTCGATGGCATAGCTTCTTATATAAATATGGCTAAAATATTAGGAGAACTTGAGTACTGTTCCTTTTAGACCGTATTTTTATAAAACAAAAGTATTACATAATATTAGACGCGTGTCATTTGCTAAAGTTAGTCAGAAATACTTTTGCAGAATACTAATTTTTTTTATCATCTAACGAAATTATTAGCTATGAATTCGTTGAAAATCTTTGCAATATGCAACCTGATATCGGTTTGCATTTGGCAAATAAGATAACTACAAAACACATCAATTTAAAAAAATCACAAAATGAACGTGAGGTTGGCAGCTCAACTGTTAAGTAACTCTGTAGCACTAGTTTAGAGTTCTGCAGACAGGATTTAAAATTATCAACGTTCGAAAATTGTCAAGCAACATCCGAGATTATTAGGAACATTAATAACATGTTTGATATTTTTAATTCGAGAAATTTACTCAGCTACGGGTTTTTAAAGACCTTAAGTACAAGAAATTTCGAAAAATATATAACTGAATGTGATAAAGTGTGTGAATATATCCAAAATTTAAATTATGATGGACGCGCTTTGATAGAGTCGCAGAAAACTTGGATTTATAGGATTTTTGACGAATACAATAGCTCTGAAGTTGCTGTATGTCGATTTGATAGTATCAGGAAAATGGATGTTTCTTCCACCTACAAACTTTCTCAAGATGATTTGTAAACTTTTTTTAGCGCAGTGCTCGCTAGAGGAGGATTTAACAATAATCCTACGGCGAGACAATTTACAGCAGCATACAAACGATTAATCTGCCATGTAGAAGTGCAAATCAGTGATAAAGCCAATGTTTGCCTTTAGAAAAAAATTGCATACTCAGTACACAAACATCACGCAGTATAGACATAGTAAATACCACAACGGGTCTTAGTGCAATAACCACGCCAAATGATGATGCACATGTTTGCCCAAATCAAATTGATAATGAAGATTCTGACTTCTTATTATCGATGCCATGGATGCCTGAAGGCATGGAATCTGTAATCAGGTATATCGTTGAGTACATATGCGGCTATGTGGGGAAAAAAGTTGTGAAGAAAATTAAATGCGAGCCACGTATGACCGTACTTTTTGGCGAAGTAAAAAAAGGTTCCCTTATTTACATGAAGGACGTAGGTGGCCTCATTTATCCCGCTCAAGACGTTTATAAGATAGGTATTCTATCTGAAAGAATTTTCCGCAAACATATTAAAGGGAAAAATGTAAACAAAACTATGTTTCGAAAATTAGTGAATGTCTTGTGTCTTGTAATAACTTTTTTAATACAGTTGCTCAAAAAGTGACGTATTGCAGGGACGTATAGCGTGCGGGAGGTGGGCTATTATACACTCGTGCTTTTTCTTTACCTTTTCCGCACTCGTGCGTTCTCTTTCCCAACTGTCAAAATAATGTCTATTAAAAAGAAAAAAAAACAACCACGAAGTTTTAGAAGTTTTTATGATTCATGCAAATATTTCTAAAAAGAAGCTACTAATTTGTTTCAATATCAGATTTAATGATTTTATTCAATGAGTTAGGTTAAGTTTCATTTCATTTCATCTCATTAACATTTTCATTTCATATCAAAAAATTAATTCTATTGAAGACTTGGCTGTATGGACATAGTTCCCTTTGCCTACCCAGAATGGGTGAAGAAAACAAAAAAAATATCTGCATATAGGTATACTCTTTTACGGTTGGCGCCATTTTTCAAAAATGTTCTTTGCGAGTTTTTATTATTTTATTAAATTGCTTCATTTTTTCGCAACTGTATTAAAAATAGTTACTGTTGTTCAGTACACGTGCGGAACCGTCATTGGAAGGAGTTCCGACTGTAAACCCTCACCTTCAGCTACGCCTCGGCTCGGGTAGACATTTGTCGGAACTCCTTGCAATGACAGCCTTTCCGCACTTGTAATGAAATATACTATTTTAATTTACTTGATATTCATATGTATGATTATCAGCCTTATTCAATCACAAACAGCTATTAATTAAACTTATAACAGAACATTATTCAACTATTAGAATTAAATATGAAGCGAAATTGCAAAATTGTTCAAAGGAAAACCTAAGGGTTTCTATAATAAATTTATTGTTTTTGGTGGAAAATAAAAATTGTTTTGTGTGTGTGTAGTTTTATTTTAGTTGCATTTTACTCTCTTAGATCTGTGTCTAATCAAGACAGATACAACTATCGATAAGATCGAGCTATTCTGTTTTTGGTCTTGCCTAGTTACGCTTCTGCCAATCTTCTATACGTAGTAGGTATATATAAAACATCTACGTTTTCTACATATCAATATGTATTTAGGTACGATCTGTGTTTACCGTATAATGTAGGTATAATTATTTTTATTTTTGGAGTCATATATTGAATGAAGAGTTAATATGTTCAGACCTGATGTGGGTCTGAAAACTTTTTGGTAAAATTTTACATCAAAATACTTAGTATTTCCAAGCAGGTTAAAAGAGATCGCAAGTTTGTATGATAGTCCTTTCTTCAGTTCTCATGTTACAAATTTGAAATTTGGCAGGAAGTAGGTAGACTTCCGCTAAGAAAGGATTTTCGGCTAGGGCTGGATCAAGAAGGTATAAAAGCTTCCTGCAATTTTGTATAAAATTTCTTAATTGTTGGTGCTACACACTCGAAATTTGGCACTTCACATTTTCGTTGCAATTGAGACCCACGTAATCTACATCTACAGAGAATATTCATCTCATGCTCGTTTCTAAAGCGGAGGTAAACGGGAAGGTGCGCAGCCATTATCAGTAAAATTTTTGGAAGCAATCATCACAATGACAAACCTTGACGACGGTATCGAGGTGGTTGTCGCAGAGCTGCGCGAGGTGCTTGCAGTGCGCGGCGCGGTGCAGGTTGCGCTGCAGCAGCTTGCCGTCGAAGTAGAGCCAGGGCGCCGCCACCAGCCAGGGCACGGGCGCGCCGCACGCGTCGTTGGCCAGCAGCGCCGCCTCCGCGCCCGCCATCACCAGCGCGCCCAGCTGCACGCCGCGCGAGCTGATGCCGCTCACCTGCGACACGCCCTGACGATTGTGACAAAACGCTATTTTACTCTATAGTAGAAAAATATTCATGTACAAAAATAGCGGCCGCCCGCGACTTTGTCCGCGTGTACTTTAGTTTTTTTTTTCTAAAATAAAAATAGTCTAAGTTACTCCTTATTATAACAACTACCTGCCAGTGAAAGTCTGTTCAGTATCGGTCCAGCCGTGTAGTTGTTATTTAATTTGGACTGTCATTGACATATTATACAAAAATTTGACATCGAAATGTTTTATGGAAGAAAATATATACATATATTTTTAGAACTGTGTACTCAATGAAAACGTAAATTTTATTAAAATGTCTATTATTTTGCCACCATTATGTTCCGCCAAACAACACAAACATACACTCCAATTTTATTTATCTGTATAGATTCGTCTAATACAATTGGATTGTTAACTGATATTAGTTATGTGGTATTTATAAATAAAAAAATGACTATAGTTTTCCCATCACACCATAAATTAAAAATCAAAATGAGTATTATTTAAAAAACAGTAGAGTTGTGTGTCTTAGTCTTAGCAAAACTTTATGTACAAGCAAGTGACGTCACGATCTCGTCTTATTGTCTCGTGTCTCGTCATATTGTCTAAGTTATACAAAAACTGATTTTTAAATAAAAAAAGTTTAATTATCATCCCTATTGGGATAGCTTAGGTAACAAACTGTCCAAAAAAGGTAGTTTTAATTTCCCATTTCAAAATTTTAACTTTTTTAATTTATTTTTTAAGCGGAACTATATTTTTTTTTAATTCTATGGCGTCATACCGCTATGTAAACAAAAAAATTTAACTGTAAAGTCAACTTAAAGACGAACATTTGCTTACATGACCGAATGACGTCACCATATAGTAAAAATGGTATCCAGCGGTTTAGTGAAATCAGTGTTAGGTCACTTAAGATTGATGTTTTGTATTTTAGTAATAATTATAGCATACTAGCCCTCCGCCAGCGGCTTCGCCCGCGTGTACCCGTTTTATAGGTTCCCGGAGGATAAAAACCATCCTATGTCCTTCCCCAAGGTCCACTCTATCTGTGTTCCAAATTTCATAAAAAGTGGTTCAGTAGTTTAAGCGGGCAAGCGTAGCAGACAGACAGACAGATATACAGAGTTACTTTCGAATTTATAATATTAAGTAGGGAAGTAGGGCTGATTATGATCAAATTGAAACCCTGCATGAAATGAAATGTAATATAAATATAATATACGGATTTTCCCTATACGTATTTCCACTATAAATACGGTATAGTTAGTATAGTAAGGCACTACCTTTGACGACTGATGCCCGACATTCGTACGAAGCGAAGACTGCAATTTTTGCTTCTACGACTACGATGAAGCAAAGCGGAGGGGTTATGATTATGACTGGTACATTATGTGTACATATATGTGGTAGTGGGGTATTCTGTTCTCTTATATTTTTTTACTATCTCATATTATGACAAATAGGATGTCATTGGAAGCGTCTTGATCGAACGCTCTAAAAAACATTCTTATCAGATTTTGTCCATTCTAATATTATAAATGTGAAATTGTGTTTGTTTGTCCTTCCTTCACGTCGCAGCGGTTCTACGGATTGACCTGATTTTTTGTATGGAGATAGTTAGGGGGTTGGAGAGTGACATAGGCTACTTTTTACACGGAGAAAATATCTCAATCCAATGAAAAAAAAGTAAAGCCCACGTATTTTATCAATTATATATTACAGAAACAAAGTAAACGTTATTTATTTCAATAAATACTCACATACACCCATTTTCACTAACCATAGGATACGCCTAAATTTTTTGGAGTTGCTTAGAGGAAAACCACGTTTCACTAAACCTTAAGTCACGACTAACGACGTTACGCTTAACCTAAAGTTACGACACCGATTTGGGATGGCGGCGTAGTGCTTAGGTGCCCCTAAACCGACACATGTGACAGTCGCTTTATTTGATATTAATAAGATAGGTACGATCAACCTAATATACAAAGATTGGTGGAACGGAACTTTCTGCTAAGCATTGCCCTAAATTAGGAGTTACTTAGAAAGGCGTTCCCTAGTTCGTCGGTGAAAACTGGCATTAGTCATGTTCAGCTAATACGTAGGTCACACTAAAAGTTTTGCGTAACTTAAAAAAACAGCATGTTATAACCAAAATATTATGTTCATTGCTTTCTTTTAAAAACTCTCCTTTACATTTTAAGCATTTTTTCATTTAAAACAGGAGGACCACAGATCTGATCTGTAGGCATGTTTTCTACTTGCTGATTAAATGATATCACTGCCTCTTCGGAGTTGGTAAAAGTGAAAGCTCTCATCAAATCTTTGATTTTGGGGAAAATACAGAAATCACAACGTGCTAGGTGCTATGTGCAGGATGGGTGACGAGTTGTACTTTTTCGGAAGCTAAAAATGACTTTGTTTTGTTGGCCGTGTGTGAAGAAGCGTTATCATGATGTAGGAGAACGCGGATTTTTGGTCGTCTTTCGCGAACTTTTTCTAACACCCTGGGTAAACAAATGGTAGAATACCACTCGGCATTAACACTATTTTGATCACATATTGTGCGATCACATCATTATGTGCAAATACCTGCAAGAAAATTATGGAGAGACTGGTAGTAGTTTAATGAGTAGCATTATTTGTTTAAATGCAAAAGTTGAGCCTTTCACAGGAGTATTAGTCGATAAACAAGTCATACAGAAAACCGCCCCGACTGATTGGTGGGTAGCAATAGATAATATCAAAAAATGTATAACCGAAGAAGAATTGGATATAGTCAAGCAACCGCTGAGTGCAGTTGCTTCTTCCGCTGGGATCGAAAGAATATTTTCGGCGTTCAATTTAATGCACAGCAAAATAAGAAATAGATTAGGTAGGCACCGAGAAGGCAGCAAAATTAGTTTTCCTTTTGAAGGGACTAAATTCTAAACAATAAAAAGTTTCTAATAGAAACATATTTTAAGTTTATTTATACTTACTAGTAACTGCGACTGCAGTAGAATCCAAATGATATTCCTTGTTTATTCCCGCCACATACTTCGTGTATATGTTTTGTGACAAATTTATTTAGCGCTTGGTTTGATTTTATTAGCTTATTATGGTTTATTTTAAGGTTACAAATAAAAATGTCATTTGAAAGCTGTGAAATAAGACTTAGGTCATGGCTAGATGAAGTTTTAGAGCATTCTTCAGATGAAGCAAGCTCGATCATTGCAGTGAACATGAACAGGAATCTGATACGCAAGACATAAATTTGGACTATGCAGAGAGTAGCATGAATGATATTTGGACGATAACATCCCTCTTTCAGCTCTGAGGACACGTCGCTCCTCTGTCAGCGTCCATGCACCTATAAATCTAAAAATGGCCAGAAGTGGTACAAGCAAACTCCTCGTACCAATATACGAACTGGGTCGGAAAACATTATTGATGAGCACCCTGGAGCCAAAGGTATAGCAAAAGAGTCTAAAACTGAAGGTGAGTTATGATATTATTAGTACACACTAACGAAGAAATCTTGATACGACAAATACTTTGCAAGGACAATGTTCAAAACTATATTTCATGAAAGAAATGGCATCTTCAGAACTCGATGCATTTATTGTGTTATTATATATTACTGGTCTAACCAAATCAAGCCGTCAGAGCCTGAAAGATTAGTAGAGGACGAGGAGAGGAAAAGAGATGTAAAAAAGCCATATGCCTAGATCATGCAATTTTTTTTGCATAAATTACATTGATTTTGAATAAAATTCCTAGTGTTCCTAAACTATTTTCTAAGGTTTTATACTTTTATTTTGTCTAAGATCTCATGTTCTTTAAAATTTCAAGAGTATTTTTTGTTTAAATAAAACTTGTTATTTTTTGTGATTTTTGTAAAAGAAGATAATATTTTACTACCAAAAAGTAGTGGCTTAAATCTTATTATGTGAATTAATAAAAATATATAGAATTTACAGTATTTTTCATTTTTATTACACGAAAATAAATGCCACATATAATATAAACCACTCATTTCTTGTTATTTCATTAAAAAACCTATTTAAAATGCCGATTTGTATTGGGGTATATCACACCCCGCCACATACTATAAGTAATTTTTCGTCACCACACTCCCGCCGGGTTAATAAAAAAGACAAGTAAAAAAAATCAAAAAATCTGATTTAAATCAAATCCGATTTAAATCAAATTAATCTGAATAATTTGATTTTTTTATAAAAATCATTATTTTTATCAACCCTGATTAATAATAGGTACTACTTCAGTAGTGTTAGTTGCACAGAACATTATTAAGAGGTAGAACGGCAAAAATTATTTATTTATTTTTTATTGGTGTTCATTTGAAACTTTATTATCTGGTCGAAGTAGTCTTGCATTGTCATCGGCTTAGAAAACGTCGACATTAGTATTTCTTTGATATTATCCATTATCCATGATAATTGTTGAGGCTGTAACTTAGTTAAGCACGTAGCAGCGTGTTCAGTGAGTGTGTAAGTGCAAGTATGAGATCAATACCTTCTATCTTCTTCTTCTCAATGATCATTTCGGTTGGTGTACTTTACACCAGTTATCTATGTCAGATTTTGGCTCACCAGGATCTAAATAATGTAAATTCACAAATGTAGTTGTTGTGTTCTGAACGGGTCAACAGGCGGTTATATTTTTATCGATCTTTGTTGCTTCCATACCAGCGGAAAATAATGACATCTATTCCACCATTGAATCGCCCAATGATCCTGGGGTGGATCCGCCGCTTCTGATATCGGCGTACGTTCCTCCATTTATTAAAGAAAACACCAATTACTACGATAAATTTCGTCAGAACACATATTTCACCTTCTTAAAATCACAATTCTATTACCAAAGACCAATAATCCTCAAGACAGCGGGGCGGTGTAACCACTTTGTTGGCGTCTCTTTTTCGCAGCCAGTGTTACCCACTTATCATATTTTCCCCCAAGTTTGGGTAATTTACAATATCAAGCTAGTAAAACATAAACAGTGGCAGACCAAACTGTGAAAGGCTTGTGAAAGTTGGTTGGTTGTTGGTGAGTTTAGATTGGTTGACTGGCAAAAATTTAATGGGGTAAAGCAAATTACAGGACATATAGGAGAAAATAAAAGACAAAGAGAAAGATTTTTATTTACAACACAAATATGGATGTTTACAAAAGCTGTTAATACATATTTAGTAGTCATATTTACCTTAATGAGGTATGCAAATATTACAAAGATAAAAGTAAACAGTTATAACGCAATTTATAAAAATGTACATTTATATCAATTTTATTATTATTTTTATTTATCTTCTCTTTATCCTTTTGGTCAACAAATAGCTTTCAAAATGGACCGAACAAATTTGGGAATATATGGATGGTTTCCAATCACTATGTCCAGTGGCCTGATCCATTTATTGTTGGCAAAAGAGTCAATTGGAAAACTGAAAAAAATAATATGACAGCAACATGAGATGAAATTCGTCTGGTAAATTTCTCATAATGTCTAATACTAAATGTATGGAGTACCTTTTTATAGTCTGTCTGAGTGAAATTTAATATGTCGGGAAAATGCTCATAATGTGCACCCAGCCTTTTACTGGTCTCCACTTAAATAGTTATATATAAACAGATGGGATTTAAGCCTCCCGCTTGAAATGTAACTAACTACTAATGAGGTAACACATAATCTTTGATTTTATTATTTATGGTCACTGTTTTTGTTAAAAATAATTATATTTCCATAAGATGGTTAATTTTTTACTAATACGGGTAGGATATTTTGATTCGAGATCTGACAACACAATTTCGAATTAGACAATGTTTGAAATGAACAAATATAAGTTTATTTTCACGAATTTCACTATATTTACGTTGAATGACTAGTAATAAGACAAAAATAATTAAGTATATATATATAAACAATACATATATAGTAGTACATTTTTTAAAAGAAGTATTTAACTTACGCGTGAAATGTAATGCCTTCCTGTTTACGCTCACTGCGGCTCTTACATCCTAAAGCACTGCAGCTCACCATATTGTGTAACACGAAAAATGTTATTTGTTTGTAATAAAACACAATTTACAGGTGTGAGAATCGATTTTAACTCAAAAATATTATAAAAAACAATGTCACGCCAACTTCCACAGTTTGTCTGCCACTTATTTAAAGGGCACTGTCAAAATATGTGGTTACACCGAAAAGGACAGAAAATGTCGCTCCCATCTCTTTCTAACAAGTTCATTAAGTATATTTCGATCTCGCTTTAGCGTGCCGTAATGAAAAATAGGACTCTGTCTATAGTACGTAAGTACATTATTCTTAGTCTAAGTCTATTACCTATTTATTTGACATAAATCATAAATCATTACAGCGAAAATGAGTAACCAACAAAGTTGTCAAGGCGACGCCGACGCCGTCATATTTGTATGTACATGTCGCAGTCGAAATGAAATTAATCCTGCTTACATTTCATTTCGACTGCGACATGTACAGTCATCCGTACTACATGTTGCTGAATGGCCACACATCCCACTTTTGACCGCACTCGACTTTGCTGAGCTTTGTTGACACCCATCCTTATAACCGCACTAGATGTTGCTGAATGGCCCCTATGAGGGGCCATCCCATTCTACTTTTGACCGCACTCGACATTACTAAGCTTAATTGCCACCGATCCTACATTTGACCACACTAGTTTTTACAATTATTGTAGTTATCGTGCATAAAAATAATTTTATTTACGCGAGTAGGGTTCAAACGTGATCGCTTAGTATTAAAACTAATCCAGCTTAGAAAAGATACGTTCGCTCGGGACGCTCGTAGCAGTAATCGCGAGAATAGTCCTGGCAAGTGCAGCTAGTGCTGGGAAAACATTATTTTTCTCCCGCCAATAGGCAAGAGGTAGAATTCTTGAACGGGGATGGTACAAGAATTCTACCTCTTTATGATCGATTGACGCTTGATATCTCCAACATTCTTGGGAGAAAACTGACTCTGGTAATTCATCAATGTTGCTGCAACTACTGTGCTTTTTCGATAATTTTGTCAGCAAAGATTGAGTCAAAGAAGAGCTTGGTTGTGGGTCTAATACATCATGAGAAGGTTCACTAGATTCGGAACGTGGCAGATCAGGGGATCTAATGAGTTCGTTAATGCAATCTGCCAGAAAGCCGCACGGTTTGTGTTCATTTCGAATAAATATTAATCAATTTCTATTAATCCTGAAAATTTGCCTCCCGTTCAGCAAAGAAGCACATAGCCAAGGCGAAGTTTAGGTACGTCGGCAGAATTGGCCAGCGTCTATCAGCCAGCGATCTTTTTGGTCGCTGGCCAAGGCTGTCTCACATGGCAAAAGGGAAAGCCGATCTTCTGGGCACCCTGTTTATCTCAAACTCGACTCTGAACGACGGAGGCACCACACTGCCGACCGTCACGCAGTGTGAGAGCTTGATGAAGGACGGAGGAAGGGATGCGCTTCACTCAAAAGGCTGTCAGACGAGCTCTGCAAGCGCTCGATGTCAAGAAGTCGATCGATAGAATTGATCTCTTGGTGTCCTCACACACCGCTGGGCTGAAGCCGTCAAGGGCAATAGGGAGGCTCTGGCAGTAAGCCTGGATATCGGAAAGGCCTTGAACCGGGGCTGGCACAGGGCCCTTCTCGCGAAGCTTCCATCTTACTGACTTCCTGTGAGGATATGCAACTGGGTAGCAAGCTTTCTGTCTGTGCGGCAGATTAAGGCCGTTATTGACAGATGCTGCTCAGATATGAAGCCCATTAACGCCGGTGTTCCCTAAGGCACAGTACTGTCTCCTACACTATTCATTCTGCATATCAATGACATGTTGCAACAATCACGCGGTATGCAGATGATAGTATGGTGGACGCACTATACACCTGTCGAGCCAATGCCTCTCAGTCACAAGTGGAGGAAAGCAGAATCAAACTTGTGTCTGAAGTCGAGAACTCTCTGGAATGGAATGGGGTCGACTTAACCTTGTTGAGTTTAACCTTTGAGTTGAATTCAACTTGAGTTTAACCTTACAAAGACACGAGTTTGCGCGTTTACCGCTAAAAAAACCCCCATTAGTTATAGCACCCAAGTTCCAGGTCACCGCACTCACCGTTGGTGAAAGTGTCCGTATTTTGGAAGTTGACATTACCAGTATCGGCATTAGCAGTATCGGAGTCACTTGGAGAACAAGGCCAAACTGGCATCCAAAAAGCTTGGTATCCTCAACAGGGCGAGGCAGTACTTCACTGCCGGCAAATCCTGACGCTGTATAAGGCCCAGGTCAGGTCCTATTTATGATCGCACTCGACATTGCTTAGCTTTGTTGACACCCATTCTTATGGCCGCACTAGATTTTGCTGAATTTTAAGATTACTTTAGGTAACATTACTTTTGACTGCACTCGACATTGCTGAGCTTTATTGCCACCGATCCTATTTTTGACCGCACTAGATGTTGCTGAATTCCCACCCATCCTACTTTTGACCGCACTAGATGTTGCTGAATTGCCACCCAGCCTACTTTTGACCGCACTCGACATTGCTTAGCTTTGTTGACACCCATCCTTATGACCGCACTAGATTTTGCTGAATGGCCACTATTGGTCACCCATCCTACTATTGACCGCACTCGACATTGCTTAAATTTGTTGACACCCATCATTCTTAAGACCGCACTAGATTCGCCTTAATTTGGCTGAAATGCAATCCGGCTGGACGAGAATGCGTCGCATTACAATACAGCACTGTTTTAGGAAATGGCTAGCCGTAATGTAAAACACTGGAATATGTAATCTGACTGCGACATACATGCCGAGCCGAAGTCTGCCGAACTTAGACGAGTGTCAGGTTTTTTTCGTTACGGAATTTCTTGATTCAGTCGCCGCGCTCAATGCCCGCGAATAAAAGCTATGCAATAGCTTAAAACTCACTAGTTAAATAATTAGTTAAACACATTTAATAAAATAATTGTAATTTCTAAAAAGCAAACAGAGGCATAAGAATAAATAATACATAGAACGGAAACTCCCGCTCCGGCGGGCTCAAGGTCCCGATGTTAGCCTACACCGTTAAACAGAATACTCGGCCAGCGCGTCAATTACAATAATTTATTGTGGTGTGTTTGGTTACACAAACAAAAGTTTTTTTAGTTAGCACAAAGATGATGCGAGGTAATATTTTTTAAATAGTTATTATTCCGCTTCAGTACCTAATTTATCAAAAGGACATGAACAGTTCTTTTTGTGTAGTGAATTGTTTCACTTTCACCCAATTGGAAAAAAGTGTCTTACAAATTTTTTCCATACAGCCATAGCCACAGCCAGTCTTACAGCATTTTAACATGTCGCCAAAATCTTCTTTATTAGCCCCCCCACCATCAGTCGGTGAACCTTTCTCGCTTGCTATGCCTAACTATCGCGGCGCGCGCCGTGCCGCGGCAGTGGCGCACATAATTATATCGTTTTGTAGAAACCTACACTGATTTTGAACTTGATTTTAAAGTAAAGAAAAACTTATATTTTAGCGACATTACCTTAAGACATAAGCATTATTAACATTTCACAACCCTGGCAGCACGCCTGGGCGACAGAGGGCCGTAACGAGGTGAAGGGGAAAGTAGGTATATAAATGGCGGCGTTTCAACGGCTGTCAAATAAGATTCCGTTCTAGTTATTATTTATTCTTATGACAGAGGTATTAAAGTCAAAATTAATTTTTGGACTCACAGTCATTTCCTGCAAATGCAGTGCATTCATGAGATCATTTGAAAAAGCTGTAGCCAAAAATGCATCTAATTCTGGTCGCCGCAGAATTTGAATTTGCGATGTCATTATGAACCTAAAAAAAGAGATACAAATATACTCAAGTCCATAATATGTATAAATAAATAAATAAATAAATAACGATTCACACTCATAGCCCCATAGTAGGGTAGATATACCCTGTGTCGTGGGTACCATGGACACACACAAAGACAGAAACACAAACACCCAGACCGAGAACAGAAATTTAAACTCATCATTCAAATTTCTGTTTCGCCGGGAATCGAACCCGGGACCCTTTGATTGGCAGTCCGGCATGGTAACCATTGCGCCACGCAGGTCGACAAAGAACAAACGACAAAGAATAAATATAACTATAAGCACTGTGTTCATGATGATATACATTAATTTTACCCAATGCTTTTACAGCTAATTCTATACTAACTAATATATAGAGCTGAAGAGTTTGTTTGTTTGTTTGAACGCACTAATCTTAGGAACTAATGGTTAGAATTGAAAAAATATTTTTGAGCTGAATATTTATTGGGGAAGGCTATAAGGCTATAGTACAAAATGCTATGACTAATACCAAAGTCCACGGAGACGAAGTCGCGGGCGGCCGCTAGTGGAAAATATAGTGAAAGTATTTGTTTTAAGAGCTTAGTTCTGAAGTTATTGACCACTTACGTTTTATTAAGTTAATTGGTTTACATAGGATGAATTAAGCTTTATCTGTGAAATGTTGTCACATAGTTGAAGTTGAATGTAGACTTGTTGTTACAGTTACCATTGGTTTAAGAAAGGAGCTCTTTGTATTGTGCCGCAGTTGTTATTAACAAAAGTCTTTTATTGACTTGTCATCTTGATATAAAATTTTATCTATTGAAAGATAATGCAACATTGCCAGCTCAGATACAGGCTAGTTCATTATAGGTAAATCGTAAAAAGCATTTAGTTTGTTTGAAAATAAAATACAACAAAAAAATATAATTCATAATTATTATTGTGCCCATAATGAAAAATGTCCATTTGAATGGTCTAAATAACATGCCGAAGTTAATGTATATCCCCTAACGAACACAGTGTATTTTTGACAAAAATGTATAAGCAATTAATATGAAGAGTTTGGAATTTTTTATTATAAATACCTGAGGACTGCAGCCAATATCAGTAAGTGTTGTGGCACATATGTAGTATTTAGCATCAATGGAGTGTCTGAGCGCATACAAGATAAAAACGCGCGCATTCGACGACATTTATCGTCCTGAGCGGTTCTGCAAAAATATATATTTTGGTTATTTGTATAATTCCTAAACATGATGATTCCATTACATTATTTGGGGAATAAGAAGTATCTGTCTCACCCAAACCAGAGTCTCTGCACTGTAGGCACAGGCCAATCAAGCACCACTCCTGGCACCATTTCAGGGCTCTTTCCTGGATTCACGCGCGAGTATATCCACTCTGCCACATGCACAGTGCAGGGGCGCTCATGGTTAAATGAAGAGCTAGAAGTCCCTTCTTCTACAATAGTAATAAAAAATATAAACTTTATTTCTGAATCAAGAATGCAACAGTATTGAGATGTAAATTGAGTAATCTACCTTTAGCCTTTTGAGACATGAAGCGGTGATGGTGCATATTGTATAGTATAGCATACACATTCTGCCTAATAGGTCTATAGAAATGATGAATAGATGGAATTTCGCGATGATTGTCGTCTTCCATTAATACAGGCAGAGTAATTTGGCGATGCGTAAGGATTGAAAGCATCTGAAGATGCATCAGACCGCGAGTGTGGCGCTCCGCGCAAGTACGCAGCACTTCCGCAGGCGCTGGAGGACAGTTGTCCTCGCTATGGATTTGCTTGCTTGTACTTTGCAATCCCTGAAATCAGAAAATGCTACATAAGAAATTTTACGAAGAAATTTTAAGCTTTAAATCCCCAAAACACAACATGAGTTGAGTTACGAGCATACTAATATAAATTACACTTTCTTAAAAAAAACTGATATAATGATCACACCTCTTTATATGCAGAAGTCTCAGTTTTGTCAGAAGCTTTGGTAGGATGCTTGGCTGCTGCTGGTTCACCTCCCTCCAGCGACATTGCTGCGAGGCTATGACTCACATCATGAGACTGTTCTTCCATGCTAAAGTCTGCATTAATTGACGCATTTGCTGTAGCCAATTTGTAATCCTCCAAGCCTTTTTGCTGTAAGGTATGTATTACCACTTTTTTCAACAATTCCAAGGGCATAAATTAAAAAATTCAAAAAGGGACTAAGTAAATAAAAATAACAAATTAATTATGGTAACATATGACAACTTAAAAACAAAGAATAGAACTAAATATAAGAATAAAAATAACATAAATAGCACTCGGTACTTATGGAATTGTGTTCGATATGAATGTTAGCAAACATGCAAAGTTTTGCTGCCAATTCGTTTTAGTAGATTTAAAAGGCGTGGATGACCATAAGCTAATGATGATAAAAATGTATTTATTAAAACAAAAACCTCATGTTCAGTTGATTCAGCAGCTAATTTGGAAGTATCCAAATCAGCAGAAGTAGACTGTGGGCTAAACTCTGACTTTTGATTCCTTTTATTATGTCTAGGACGGCGACCTAAAATAATCAGTTAATTAAAAATATACACAGTTTACACAACCTCATAAAACACAGAAGAAATACACAACCACATAAGAAACACATATGACTGCTGCATAATTATTAAAATGCTTACCAGATGCAGTTCTGTATTTAAGAAAACCATCTTTGGTGCCATTAAGATAATACTTCACAGCTTGTTTAAGTTTGGCAGCACGCAGGTCATTAAGGTCACCAAATATCTCAATGCAGGCAGTATCAATATCAGAAGAAGGTAAGTCACGCACAAATTGACAAACAGATTTAATCAAGGTTTCTGGTGGTGTTTGTTGCTGTAAAAATTGAAAATAGAGCCATACTTTAATATACAGAAGTAATAATACACAGTAAATCTTTAGTACAAAAGACAACAAATAAAAACACAAATAAGTACCTTCTTTTGAGTCATGCCCAAACGTTTGTAAAAGTCTGTAAGACTTTGTTCAGACAAAAAGGTACCACCTAGTAAGGCAGCCATAAGACAAAGTCTATCTTGTGGTACATCTAAAAGTTTTGGAAGTTCATGTACCATGTACTCCTTGGTCTCAAGAGAAGACTGAAACAAGAGAAAGTCAATTATAAAAAATATTAATACTCACAGTATCATACAATCCATTAATTATTTTACTTCTGATCCTGATTTAAAAAATTTTTTCATGATTTGTGTCTGAGTGACACATCCTACTAATATTATAAATGCGAAAGTGAGTTTGTTTGTTACTCTTTCACGCGAAACTACTCAACCGATAATTATGAAACATTGTACATATATTCTTTGAGTTATCAGAAGTAGAAAAGGATACTTTAAAAAAATGAACGCGGGTGAAACCGCCGGGCACAGCTAGTAGTATATAAATAAACAAGCTGTTAACAGAAAAAAAACAATTGAAACCAATAGTTCCTGAAGTTTGCAATTTTCAACGAGGGTGGATCGAAAAGTTCGCGGCCTGACATATACAAAACATAATTATCAATGAACTTGGATTTTCTAAGGTATCAGCCAGGTGGGTCCCTAGACTGCTTTCAATTGAACAAAAACGAATTCGTTTAACAATTTCGCAACTGTTTGGAGATGTTTGAGACTGATCCACAGGACTTTTTGGATTGTTTTGTTACTATGGACAAAACCTGGTTTCATCACTATACGCCCGAGTCCAAACAACAGTCCAAGCAGTGCAAAAATCTGATGAACCAACCCTAAAGAAAGCAAAAGCAATTTTATTGGCTGGCAAGGTGATGGCATCAGTTTTTCGGGATGCTCGTGGAGTCATAATGGTGGACTATCTTTCAAAGGGCCAAACAATAAACTCTGCATACTATTGCACCCAATTGTGTCATTTGCATGAAGAAATGAAAGAAAATCGTCCAGTAAAAAAGAAAGTAGAAAGAAAGTGTTAAGAAAGTATTGTTTCACCAGGATAATGCAAGCGTTCACACTTCTGTCGAAAGCATGGCTCAAATTCGTGACTGTGGTTTTGAACTGATGCCCCATCCGGCTTATTCGCCTGATTTGGCACCATCTGACTTTCATCTGTTTCCCAACTTAAGAAACACCTTGGTGACCAGAGATTTTCAACAAATAAAGAGGTTGAAGCTGCAGTGAACCAGTATTTTGCAGAACTTAAACAATGATTTTTTTTAAATCGGAATAGAAGCTTTGCAAAACAGATGGAAGAAATGCATTGAGTTAGGTGGAGATTATGTTGAGAAATAAAAATATTTTTGCATGCATTTTATTTCGTTTTCTTGTTGAGGCTGCATTATTTTCAATCCACCCTCGTACATATAGAAGTATAGATAATTAAGATGTGATGTAATGATAATACTGTATAATAAATAAATACAAAATATATATATATTACCATTATTATCAAGATGTACTAAGCTATGTCAAGTAGTGGTAGATTTAAGGCTATTCAAGCACAAATAACACAAACAATAATAGAAACAAAATTACAGTAGAGCATAGATTATCTAAATGACCCATTATAATTTTTTTATTCTGCTTATAAATAAAGGCTTGTTAAGTAAAAAACAAACTGTTCTTTTCTGCTGAAATTTACCAAAGATAGTAATTATTTCACTCACTCTGTAAGTAAGTTTCAGCTGTGAAGAGCTGAAGTAACGTGGAGGTTGAAAAACTAAATACTCTCCTGAGCAGCCTACAAGTCCCGCATATGTTTTTTCACGACACAGGCCAATTACTTCTTGGCAATGGTCATCAGAAGAAACCATCTGAAAATAAATGATTAATTCAACACTGAAATCATTAACCAATAAGACAGAATCAATGAGATATTTGTTAAGTACTTACAATAGGAATATTCAAATATCTTAAAGCTGTTCTGAGGCAGGAGTGAAGACCAGTGGGAGGGACCCACCAAACTTTTGGTGGAGGTGTTCCCTTGGTAACAATATGTCGTAATACCTGCAATGAAAATATTAATTACAGGAATGGCAAAACTGTATTGAAATTCCAATAAGATTCTGTATATTAAAAAAAAATCATAACAGTTATAAAATAAAAAGATGGCTATAAAATTAAATTACTTATACTAACAGAATTGACTCTCTGTCTATAAGTAGACTGAGTTTGAATCCAATGATGAGGCAAAGCAGGTGGTGTAGGATGGGCCCCATTGAAGCAGACACACAGTGCTACTTGGTGTTCTGCAAGTGCTTGAGCCAAAGTTGTTAAAAACTGAACACAACGTGCCCATTGGCCACCACAAGCCCAATCTGCAAACAATTTTTTTTTAAATTGGAAACACGAGCAAGTCATTGATTTTTTTAAATGGTTTACTTAACAATGATACCTAAACAAATGTAGTTTTTGAAAACACAAAATCACATTTAATAAGTATGTGAATGTCAAATTCATAGTGCATTTTTAATCATTAATCTATTATTGATTATAAGGAAAATTAATTAGTAAAAAAAGTATTGAAATTGCATTTAGAAACATAAACAATTATTATTTTAATAAAAAAATTAAGTATCACCTGAAAAATACCCTCCGTAAAGACGATCTAGACAACCTTCCGCATCAAGTACTAATCGAAGTCCTCCAGCATGATTTCTAGCTATTCTGAATAAATCAATGCCTACACCCTCATTTTCTAAAAATGTTTGTAAATCTTGTATACCCATGATTGACGACAAACTATTATTCTGTAACAATTCGATCGAACACGTTCGTCTAGACTAAATTGATCTGTAAAGATAAGAACACATATAACAAAAATTATTACATCAAATTAATAAAAATGGTTTATAATACAAATAAAAACCCCGAAAAAGTAAGTGAAGCTCCTATTCATTGAAAATAACACAAAATAGCATACATAACCGGCACGTTTCCGATCAATTTGTTGTAATCATATTATGCTAATCCAGCTATCAACTACATTAGAAATTAATTTGATAATGTTACTCCTATAACTACAGATCAAATGAACTCACGAACCTTGATTCAAAATACCATGCCAACAATGAAATTATAGCAGTTGAAAGTTGAAAACGGAAGCCATTTGTAATTTTGTAATTTTCTAATCCTTCCTTGATCGCAATGCTGTGATCCACAGACAGTAAAAGGGATCTGCGCCGAGCATTCGAGCCAAAGACCAATAAATAATCCTAAAGAGTAAAGGGCTGATTACATTAACCAACTTGCAGGGTCCGATTTGGTATACATTGCTGGTTATCTTGAGTATTTTATTACAATGTACTCAGATAACCAGTAATGTATGCCGGGTCGGCCACTGCAGGTTGGCGAATGTAATCAGACCTTAAAGACAGCGGGTCGGTGTAACCACTTTGTTGGCATCTCTTTTTCGCAGCCAGTGTTACCCACTTATCATATTTTCCCCCAAATTTGGTAATCTACAATATCAAGCAAGTAAACTATAAA
Source organism: Pyrgus malvae (assembly GCA_911387765.1). Classification (NCBI taxonomy): domain Eukaryota; kingdom Metazoa; phylum Arthropoda; class Insecta; order Lepidoptera; family Hesperiidae; genus Pyrgus; species Pyrgus malvae. The sequence continues at coordinate 16,836,929 of OU426951.1, read as the reverse complement.
CATTGGCAGACCAAACTGTGAAAGGATTTATATGCTTGTGCATTATGGTTGGTTGTTTGTGAGTTTAGATTGGTTGACTGGCATAAAGTTAATTGGGTCAGCAAATTACAGGACATACATATAGGAGAAAATAAAAGACAAATACAAAGATTTTTAATGGCACCAATATGGGTGTTTACAAAAGCTGTCAATACATATTTAGTACGTCATATTTACCTTAATGAGGTATGCAAATATTACAAAGATAAAAGTAAACACTTAGTTATAACGCAATATATAAAAATGTACATTTATATCAATTATATTATTATTTTTCTTCTCTTTATCCTTTTGGTCAATAAATGGCTTTCAAAATAGACCGAACAAATTCGGAATTATATTGATGGTTGCCAGTCAATACGTCCAGTGGCCTGAATCCATTTATTTTCGGCAAGAGCGTCAGTTGGAAAACTGAAAAAAATATGACAGCAACATGAGATGAAATTCGTCTGGTAAACTTCTCATAATGTCTAATACCAAATGTATGGAGTACCTTTTTATAGTCTGTCTGAGTGAAATTTAATATGTCGGGAAAATGCTCATAATGTCCACCCAGCCTATAACATTTTACTGGTCTCCACTTAAATAGTTATATATAAACAGGTGGGATTTGAGCCTCCCGCTTGAAATGTAACTAACTACTTATGAGGTAACACATAATCTTTGATTTTATTATTTATGGTCACTGTTTTTGTTAAAAATTATTATATTTCAATAAGATGGTTAATTTTTTAGTAATACGGGCAGGATATTTTGATTCGAGATCTGACAACACAATTTCGAATTTGACAATGTTTGAAATGAACAAATATAAGTTTATTTTCACGAATTTCACTATATTTACGTTGAATGACTAGTAATAAGACAAAAGTAATTAAATATCTATATATAAACCATACATATTTAGTACATGTTTAAAAAGAAATATTGAACTTACGCGTAAATTGTAATGCCTTCCGGCAGCCTTCCTGTTTACGCTCACTGCGGCTCTTACAACCTAAAATACTGCAGCTCAGCATATTGTGAAACACGAAAAATGTTATTTGCTTTTAATACAACACAATTTACAGCAGAGAGAATCGATTTTAACACATAAATATGATAAAACAACAATGTCACCCCGACTTCCACAGTTTGTCTGCCACTTAATTAAAGGGCAATGTCAAAAAAACTGGTTACACCGAAAAGGACAGAAATTCTAGCTCCCATCTCTTTCTAATAAGTTTAATAAGTGTATTTCGATCTCGCTTTAGCGTGCCGTAATGAAAAATAGGACTCTGTCTATAGTACGTAAGTACCTTAGTCTAAGATTCGAGCAGTGCGAAGTTGGCACAGGTAACAAATATTATTATTTTAATATCAAACGGCGGCAGACGTAGGTACTACAAAACAAAATATTGGGATTATTCAAATTTTATTTTAATTAGGTACGTCAGAATACGTTCGAGTATACTTTATACAATAACATCACTCATACGAATAAAATTATGAAAAAAACACTACCTATGAAATTTAATGACAATGGTGAATGGTGACTGACTGGTGACAGTGGTGACCTTAGAGCTTAGAGCATCAAAGTTACTGAGTCACCCTTCAGGAGAGACGGCATAGCGCCTCGCTTCGATATTCGATACATAATTTTTGTTCCAAATCTGGTGCGTGGAAAGAACGCACACATTTTAATTTTGTCACACATCCACAAACATTCTTTCATCGCTACAGACACATACATTTCTAAATATGTCAATTTCAATTAAAAAACGTCTTTTCTATGCACCGTCAACACTGACACCGACACACACAGACACATTCGTTGTATAACTAGAAGGCACATTGTGCATGCACGTTGGGACGAGGGGTTCGCCCGTAAAGGCCACTCCTCTGACGGGCGGGTGTCGTACCTCTGTCATGCCTTGATGCTTTAAGCCTTAGAGTATCAAAATTGACAGGTATGAAGGGTCATGAAGGGTGCCGGTGACTCAGTAACTTTGATGCTCTAAGTTGTTCTTGCATAGTATTTTACCAATGAGTAACGAATCCCCTTACGAAAGGAGATGAAATACTTACAAAAAAAAAACGTGCCATGCCTACACTTGACAGTATTTTGTAATGGCAGGCCTGTCCCACTCCCCGTGTAGGTATCAAAAATATACCTATACCTATAGCGGTCTATTCGAGACGGCTAGTAAGTGGGAGCCTCACGCGCGAGCTGTGAGTGACGTATTGTTAACGTTGTGTTGTTTAAATTTTAAAACATGGAGAAAAAGAAGGCAAAAAGAAACTGTGCAGTGTTTAATTGTCTTAACAAAGATAGCGATCCGAATTTGACTTTTTTTGGCTCCCTAAGGACGCTGAGAGGTAAATTTTTTTTAAATTGTTATAATTATTATGAAATTATCATATGTACATACCTACCTTGAGTTCCTTAAATAAGTAGGAAGGTAAAAGGTATACTAAGTTGCTGTAATGATCTAGCACAAATACCTACCTATAATAGAATTAAATAAATTTCGATCTGTTCCATTTTAAATACCTGTCTGTCCATAGTTTCTTTATTTCTGTTCTCAAGAATAATACCTACCCATAATGGTAGAGAAATAAGTGTGTATTAAGTAGGTTACCTATACTCTATAGTTAGGTATGTGTAAATAAAGTAAAAAATCACAAACCCGAACTATGTTCGAAAAAATCCATAGCACATTTTGCTCGACCCGGGAATCGAACTCGAGATCCTTAGACCACGGCCTGGCAACTAAACCACTGGACCAACGGGGCGTTATGTATAAATATCATTAATTATTTAGTACTATGTCAAGCACTACCTATAAAACTAAAAGACTGTTTTAGCTAAGAACCTTAGGTAGGTACCTACTTAGCTTACATACAATCGTACAACAACACGTTTGAAATATTTAGGCATTTAGGCTGACGTCCAATAATTATGACGAAACGACGAAGAATCGTTTGTAGTTCTAGTAATAATCTGTTCGCATCGTAAGTATCCGTAACGTAAGTCATTCCGATGACCGGTGTGATACGATATGAAACGTCTTTTGTTGACAAATGACAAAGGTACTAATGGTCAAAGAATACTATACTCCACGGGGAGCTAATGGTAAGGCGGCGTGATTCAACATCGTGAAGGTATCGAAAACGTAAGTAAGTATGAAGAAATGTATTAGAACTAAAGTAATAGTAACACGTACCTTACGTTTTTATTTTGGAAGTCATTTATTTTCTAGAGTACTACAAAAATGGTACTAATTCAATGTTTAGATTCATTTATGTATATTTTAAAAAAGGCAACCCTCTTTTCGCCAGAAAAGGTAAGAGTTACGCGCAAGAAAGAGACGCGACTTGTAGGTAACTATAAGCGTAGGTGATTAAACGCTGCGAGATCTGAATTGAACTTAATCGTGTCGTAACTAGAGTCTATATTTCTTTAAATTACTTTTGGAAGTGGACCTTCTGTAGTATTATTTATTCTTTGATTCTTATGCTTGTACTTAACGTTACTAACGTTACGTTACTTACGTGCTTAGACTAAGAATAATGTACTTACTTGTACCATAAGAATAAATAATTTATTCTGTGGTAATGGCGGATTCGACTAGAGCTGTTACTGTACGGTCGATAGTCATTATCGATAGTTTCATTCTTATTACATAGGTACACTGGAAGTGATAATCTATCAACTCCTAGGGCTTGAAGATCGGTTTGTAGGTAAATCAACTAATTATAATAATTTAAAGTAAAATATAAAAATTATAATTCCATTGAAACCTTTAGTAACTCCAAGATGGTTGGCAAGGTGGTGGGTTAGCACGTTGAACGTAGTTAAAATTTAACTATTGCCGTCATACTGACGTCAGAGAGTTTATAATATTATGCAAAAATCACGAATGACGCTGTCGCTCACAATTGCGAATTGATGATCTTGTACGGTCTGATGTTTTGTAGTATGTCTGCTCATGCGCGGATACACCCATATGGGCACTATGGGATGCTATGGGCATATGGCATGCCCACAACCCACAATTGGCCGCAAATAGCTATTAAGGGCCAATTACATTAGCCAACATGCAGGGTCCGATTTGGCATACATTGCTGGTTAACTGAGTACATATGTAATAAAATACTCAAAATAACCAGCAATATATGTAATGATTGGCCAATGTTTTATCGCCCTTAAGATATGCTTTATATCACGGCCCTTATGGGGGGGAATCTAGTTGAATCTTGCATTCATTTCATAGACTAAAATATATAAATTATATACTGGAAAATTCATTCCAAAGACGATGATTCATTCAGTGTTGCCAATTTAGCCCTTTCGGGGCTAGATCTAGCCCTTTTTTTACATATTCAGCCCTTAAAGTAATGATTTAGCCCCTAGCCATAAGAATAAATAATAGTAGTATTATTTATTCTTATGCCCTAGCCCTCAATCTGGCCCCAAAACCGCCGAAGAAAACTTGAACACTTAATTCAATATTCCAATTAAGATTTGGTCTGATAAAATTTGGTAAAAATTGCTTTACATTTCATATTCCAAAAGATATCCTTAAAAAATTAGATATCTAAAGAAAAATAGGTACAAATTTTTGTTGAACTGTAAGGCCCATCATAATCAACGATCAACTTTGCAAAGTGCAAGAGAAATGTGCGGCAAGGAATCGTCCTCCGATGAGGATCTTGACCTTTAATGAGCATTTTTAACTATATAGTAGATTTTTTAAATATTTGATTAATAATGAGAAAATAATTAGGTAACAAAACTCACCTCTTTTTTTATTAAAATATTTTAAATTTATTGGCCCAAATCTAGCCCTTTTTTGAACTCTATTTAGCCCCAAAACCGAATACTGAGTTGGCAACACTGGATTCATTCATTCATTCAATTTCATTCAAAGAATTTCATTGTTGTTTGCTTGATTTGATGGCTCTAAAAAATTTTGTTGACCATTCGAAAGAATTGGTTTTGGGCGTTGTATTTAAATAACACAAGAGTTTTTAAAATATCTAATTTAATTTCGCACTTTTATATTATAAGCCGCAGTTGTTACAACGTTACAGACACATCATTATAAAATTGCATAAAATGCTGTAAAATCTGTGGATGTGAAAGTGAATTCTTCCAAATAGATTTTGGGAAAAGAAACATTTAGAAAAATATAGTAATGCCGGAACAAAGCAATGATTACCGTGTTGTAGTTTTTGGTGCGGGTGGTGTTGGGAAGAGTTCTCTTGTTTTACGTTTCGTAAAAGGAACATTCCGAGAATCCTACATACCAACAATCGAAGATACTTACAGACAAGTAAGCTTATTCTTATTTTATATCATATTGAACATAAAATGCTCTAATAAGGAAATTCTTTACTATTAAAATTTATAATTTTCAATAAGGTTTTTGGATAAAAGGCTTTTTCCGAATTTACCGCATTTTCTAGGTGGAGATCCATTCAGTCAATATTTCTTTTCTCTTTAGGATAGCCACAGTGAATTAATGCATAAGTTTATTTGAGATTTGCTTACTGATAATGAAATAAATGTACATTTTTTTCAACAATTTTTACGTCCCACTGGGCACAGGTCTCTTCTCGGTAGTGAGAGGGATTTTAGGCCATAGTCCACCATGCTGACCATGTGAGATTTGTGAAAACACACATACTTACATACAAAAAAAATACATATATTACTGTAAATAAAAGCGTGGGGTGCATGGTGTCAATAGTATCTTAAAAACCACCCCACGCTTTATTTACAGTAATATACATTTTCTTCTTATTTTTTTAGTTTTTAGTTCGTATTTTCTCAAAAGCGTGTTTTTTAGTTTTTTAAACTACATTATTTATTTTTCATTTTTTAGTTGGATTTTTATTCTCATATTATTGCATTGTCATCGGCCCTTGACCCCTATGCAAATTTTCAAGTTAACCAGAAAATTATATAAATTAACAAAAATCATATTTTGCAAATTGAAAAATGGAATATTTTTATCAAATTAGTGTATTGTCTTCGGTCCTCAATAAATCTACAAAGTTTGAACAAAATCTGGCCGTTTAAAGTGGGTCAAAATCGCGCCCAAAGAAGTCGGTTACAAACAAACATACAAACATACAGGTGAAGCTAATAAAAAGCGTGTAAAAAAATATGTCATTGCAAGAAATTATTTCCATTCAAATTGTAATTTTTATGTTATATTGGCAACACATGCAGTGTTGCAACTAATGTGATGTGTTTCCGTGTTATGAATTGATCATCATCAGCAACAACAGTGATAGTTTTATGTCAGGTATTAGTTTGTAGTCTACTGTGACTAAGAAAATTTGGGTAAATAAAATCAATAATAAACGTTACAATACTCCTACTACCTACTACTCAATACACCACGCTGCTAAGTTTCCCTGTTTCATGCGTACCATGGACACACACAATGACAAGTACACAAATACCCAGACCAAGAACAGAATTTTAAAGTCATTATTCAAATGTAACCCAGGACCCTTTGAATGACAATCTGGAATTGTCACTTTTGTGCCATGTAGGTCCTCTTGTTTTACCAAAATATTTTTAGTAACCTTATGAAATGAAAATATTTATTTGTAAAAATATGGGCAATTAAGGTGTTATAAAACATTTACATCACCATATTTAGCCCGGAGGGTGTACAAATTTTGACTTTAAAAGTTTTAAGTGAATAATGTTGTCCAAGAGACCTAGGCAACTCGAATTCTATTAACTTATAATACTCCCAACAGATCATTCTGTGGGTACTTTATGCAAGTTGCTGCTCATTATACAAAAATTGTTCTAAACCAATAGACACAATTCTTCACACAACACAATATGCACAGTTGTTTATTGCAGCTAACTTTAGGTGGACAAAGATACATTGTGACAACTAGGTTTATTTAATTTTGGATTCTAATCTTGTAAAATGTGTAAATGCAGGTTATAAGCAGCAACAAGACAATATGCACATTACAAATAACAGACACTACAGGATCTCATCAGTTCCCAGCCATGCAGCGATTATCTATAAGCAAGGTATTAATTTTTTTATTTACTTTGTTATTGGTTTGTTTGTTATTAGTCTTTTTATATGCCTACTAGCGAACCCGACAGACGTTATCCTGCCTTAAAGTATCAGAAATAAATTAATATTGCGACTATAAATTGAGATGTAAGCTATCCTACCTTAAAATCGTTTAAGTAGTTTAGAAGTCCATCAAAGACAAACACTGTGACACTTAATTTATATAATAATATATTAAGATAAATATGGGGTACAATTCATGTAAGATAAAGTTTATGTTGCGTTGATACTTTGTCAATTGATCTTTTTTATTAATAAAATTAAGTTAATTAAGTTACTTTACTGATGCCCAGTATGTTGTCATTTTAACATAAAAACTAGCAAGGTTTAATTTCAAATAAAATAAAATAAAACATTGTGATCTTATTACAAATAGGGTCTTGACACATTTCACAAAGAAATTTAAAATGCATAAGTAATGGGATACCTAATTGTAATATTTTATACATGATATTTATTACCTTTTAAATAAAAAAATGTAGTCAATCTGGGCTTTGATTGTTAAGAATCTGATTTGCTTGGTAATATTGGATGTTGCTAGATGATTTATGGTAATAGTTAACTGCAAAAATGGTTTATTCATGATTGTGCCAGTGTTTCAAAATATCTTGATATCAAATAAATCAAGCAATATAGTTTATTTTTCTCTGGACTGGTATAACTCCACTTCTCACTTCATGTCCTCATGATGTTCTGAACATCGATATAATATAAGTAGGCTGAAACATTCTGTGTAAAGCAAATAGTATAGGGTAAAAATTTGCACTTATTAATTGCTTTGTACATACTTAGTACATGACAGAAAATGGACACTATGCACAAAAAAACTCAAAAACCTTACCTTAAAAAGGTTGCACTAAATCACGCTTAGAAAATAATATAATTGTTAATTCTTTTTTATACATGATTTTTATTACCGCTTAAATCAACAATAATGAAGTCAATTGACTATATATGATAAGTGATGTCACTTATCATTTTCTCATACAAAATGTATGGGGATGTCACGTTTTGACAGCTCATTAAAAGTATCTCACTTGACTTGGTAGTCCAAGACCGGATTTAAAGTAGTGTTTTTTGCCTCTGATGTAATTTTGTCAAATTAATGTTTCAGGGGCATGCTTTCATTCTTGTATATTCAGTATCCAGTAGACAGTCTCTGGAAGAGCTCAAACCAATATGGCAGACAATACAAGAGATAAAAGGTACAGATTTACCGAATATCCCTGTTATGCTGGCAGGTAATAAATGTGATGAAAGCCCGGAAATAAGGGAGGTGTCTGTAGCTGAGGGCCAAGCTCAGGCCCAAGCCTGGGGAGTGTCCTTCATGGAGACTTCTGCAAAAACTAATCACAATGTCACACAGCTTTTTCAGGTTATTATACTCCATTTTATTATACATGTTTATTAAAGATCATGTAAAGACTCTCTTTGCTTATTCAGCAAGTGGCAAGATTGTAATTAATCTCAAGGAATATATTCAAATGGTTGACATCAACTTTTTTAGTGCTTTGCAAGTAACTTTGGAAGTGAACTGGAAGGCTTTGAGTTTTTTCTTATTTTTAATTAAACAAATATAAAAATAGCATAAAATTCAATATATTATTATATTTTAGGAACTTCTCAATATGGAGAAGAACAGAAATGTTTCGCTTCAAGTTGATGGTAAAGGGAAAAAGAAGAAGGAGAAAGTGGTAAAAGAAGGTGGAGAAGCATCAGCAAGTGGAAGAGAGAAATGTCTTATTATGTAACATGTGATCATACTTAATCTACTTTTCATGTTGATATAAATCCAAATTATTCAAGTGAAAAGTAATAAGCAATAACTGTAACTAACTCTATTGAGCTTGCTACTCAGGAAAGCAAGTATTTTTTGCCAAGTTACATTTAGAAATGATAATTACACTTAAATCATTTTATAATTCAACGATTATGGATTATATTAAAACAATAAATTATAAACTATTCTTGAGTGGCAAATGGTGAAATATACTGAGATGCCATTTGTAAAAAAATATATTGTTGCCAAATTTACATTATGCTTATTGCTTATTACTTACACACTCTTAAGTTGCAAGGTACAAAGGTACAAGGAGTGGGCAGGCAAATTCAAAATATATTAGGTGGGAAGTAGACAGTGCATTGTTTATATACAAGGCGTTTTAAATCACTGCCTGCCTGCTTTAATTTTAAAGTTAAGAGACAACCATAAGTACCTATTTATTTCCTACCAAAGTTTTGTACAATATTATGCCTATGTATTTTAATTCTAGTCAAAAGATTTATGTGTTAAACGATTTTAAGGCACCAATTATGATGCATTTATACTAAGTTAACTTTTATTATGCCTATTACCTATTTGTTTTGTGGACCTTCAACATTCTTGGAATCATTATTCTCAAATTTATATGTTTTGCTAATGTTTTACGCTTTATTATTTACACTAGTTACATAATTGATAATGACTGACACAACATTAGGAGAATGTGTTTACATTCCACATGTTAGTGTGAATATACAACGAAGCTTAGAAGTCTGTAGGACTTACTATTATTCAATTGTATTCAGATACAAATTAAAACTACATTAATTGGTATGTTTCGTTAAATATTTAGTACCTGAAATATGAAATGATAATGTTACTTTTCTCATGAATTTCATGACTTTGGCTTTAAAGGGGTGATTACATTATGCTAGGTAGTGATCAATTAAGTAGCAATATTTGAATAAATTCATGCTGGACAGAAGTGTAGAAGTTGGTAAAATATTGTATGAAATATAGAACAATAATATTTGCCATTATATGTTGTATAGTAACCTGGCTGATGTTATTTAAAATGCCAATTGCCAAATGGTTCATAAATTACGTACATATTTAGGTTGACAAATTCATGGTATACTAATCTATATAATAACAACAGCTATTTGGCTGTTTTGTTACCATGTTCGTGTTTTATGATTATAACATATTACTAAGTCTTTGATCAACTACCACATTTAAAATTTTTGATATTGTCTAATACTAATACAAACCATGGATTTGTCAAACGTAATATGTAATATTGAGATTTCAAAACTACATATGTTTCAATAAATATGTACTTGTAAAGCTTACTTTCTCGATATGTTATGTAGTTCGATCTTAGTTAGTAATATACAAGGGAAAATGTCATCGTGAGTATAATGTAAGCAATAGTACAAGTAATAAACCATGTAAAAATGCGAACTATTGTGCCTTGGGACCAAAGATTTATTCTATAAATCAAAATAAAACCTTAAATATAAAGAGTCTTGCTGTTAAAAGCATGTGCTTGTTACATAAAGTTAACAACACTCAAACAAATTTTTAAACTTAATAGGAAACTAATTCATGCATAATCTGGGGGCTGATTTTGTAATTCTGAAAGAAATTATTTCATTTACTTTGATAGAAATAATTTCTTTGCTTTCGTTGCACTTTATATTTTTAGTTTAAAAAACATGGCACAACATAGCGGCGCATAGAAACATTGTGAAAAGGATAACAAAGGATTGATTTCTGTGGCATCATAGTGTGCGCAACAGTCACAAGGTGTGACCTATTGGCAAAGACCCAGCTTGGAGACTAGCAGTGAGAATCCTGGATGCTTCTGTATCAAAATGGCTAGATAATAATGTAACTTTAATATTCATATTCCCTTTTCTGTGTGTTGTTACATACCATATATGTTACGTACCTACTTACTTACATTTAAATTTCACGTTCAAACTGATATTTATCTCACGATGGCATTTCCGGCTTAGACATTACATTATTTTTGGGTTTTTATAACCTCCAATACCTATATATTATGAAAAAAACTTAGTAGTATTTTCTAAAAGTAGCTGTCGCTAGATTTTAATGCACTTTGTTTGATATCATTCACTTACATATCCAATTAGAAGTGTCCATAGTTTAACAATTTATCTAGTCGGTCGATTACCGTAATCGAGTAAATCGAGTATTCAATTCATAGTGAGATAATACATTAGGAGTATATATTTACTTAGGGTCGGATTAAGCGTAAAGCGGCTTTCAGATTACGCTATAATATAATAGCATATAGAATATTATAGCTCATAGCACAACAATATCGCGCACCATACATTGACACGTTCAAACTGTACTGTACAATATATTATTGGCTTAATAAACGCTATAAATTAGTGCTATGCGCTAAGTTTATGCTGTGGTATAAATTCTCTTCAAAGATCTCAAATCTCGATCTTCAAAGATTTAAAACTCTTCAAAGATTGTGGTCAACTGAGCTTGCTATGTACTATAAATGCTAGCGATAATATCGCGTAATTTGAACGCCATGCTATATGTAGAGTATAGCATTAGGCCCTCCTTTGCTATACTATATAGCACAATATTATAGCGTAGTCTGAAATTAGCTTAAGGTGTGTGCGATTCTGCCGCTTGAAACAGCATAGATTGAAGCCGCTAAGTGGCATTAAATAACGCTAAATAGGTGTAGTGTTACAACATAGATTGTATGCTTTTATATTCTTTGCTCGTTTGAAAGTTTTATCGGTTTCATATATTATTGCCAATTTATATCTAGTTAACAATTTTAGGGTAGTAATGGAGAAGTTGTTAATGCTGATTGTTATACTGGACCAACATTGTTTGATGTAAAGTCATGTGTTTTACACATTTCGTTTAATGTTATTAGAATTATTACGTTACAATTTCATAATCGACTCTCGATCGATTGAAATATTGTCAGTCACCATTACTATTTCATTATCAAGGTAATGAGGGTTTATGCAAGTTCACATTCTATATGTGTATATTACATGAAAAAAACTGCCGATCATCTGTAGTGAGTTAAGAAACTACATATAATTTTTACGTAATCCTTTAATTATTTTATTAATAATATTATTTTGAAATCTGTGTGCAACTTCTGATTTATTATGCAGTTATCGTAAATTGTAGCTCCAAAGCCTTCTATAACCGTAACATTTGAATATTGTGGTGACTGATAACATTTCCTTCCCTTCTAATCACTTCGAAGTAGATAATAATGTTATAACGTGTGATAAACCTTCTGATTTGTGCGTTTAAATGCGGCGACCCGTGTTGTCAATCCATTGTTAAAATATTTACGGTAAACAGCAAAAGTATTTATACATACAAAAAGGAAATGAAAAAATTCTTATCAAATTTTTATTTTAAGAAGTTAGATAAGAATGTAAGAAGCCGAGATATACTGTTAAAACTTTTGTTGTTGACTTGAATACTAGAGGCCTTTTAAATAGCGGTGCGTAGGGTGTACGGAAAGTGCTACGTTGTGTAATATGTATTGTTAATGTTCAATTACATCGACTGCTATTATCGCAAAAATGTTAATTTCTTCATAAAAACTAGTTGTATACATAAATAATACTGCTTTCAAATCATTATCTTCCTAAAACTTATGCAACTTCTTAAAACCTATTACTACCTGTAATAATCGCTGATCATTGTTCTTCTTTCAACTTTTTATTGACGCAAATCATTTAAATGTTACTTACCACAACTCTATTTCTTCCACGAAAGACAATCTTCTATTTCTTAAATTATATTTATAAAATATTAAAACTTGTCAATAATTGACATGTTTTTTAACTAGCCTTAAGATTAATTGTTGTCTAATATTTCTCCTTTTAACCTTTTAATGTCTACCATAACAACTTTGAAACATTGTTTGAAGCTTTTTCTCTTGCATGCTAGATTTGAAGAAATAGGCAGCTTTATAAATATACTTAAAATTTAACAGTGTGTTTACTAATGAAGTATATACAACTGTTCCCAAACAGCAACCAATATGGCAATAAATATTTAATAAGTACTAGTGAACCATAGAATTCGAATGTTAATACATAGTATAATCGTATTACGAATAATAATTGTTCGTCAATAGGTAAAAATACTAACGATATAAACTATAACGACTTGTACCTATTTATTAATATGTTTGGATTTCATGTCTTTAACTTGGAATAAACAGGATGTTGAAATTATTAAAATTTTCCTGAAATACGAATTAGAGATGACTTTGATCATGTCAGTGATCTTTAAAATTTATTGCTTTCTCCTTAACCAATTTACCATGCTAATCCCTATTTAGCTAAAAATAATTAGCTAGCTAATGATAAGAAATTAGAAACTACAATTTTTGTATTATTTATTTAGGTTACAAGCGACTTACGGAATTTTTTAGATTACTTAGCATTTAATTTAATGTTTGACGTACTTATTTTTATAATTGTGATAATACATGTAAATTTCATCAATATGTCCATCAGTGTAGATTGGTTCTGATTCATATTTTCTACGAAGTTAGGGAATTATTGCCATTTTTGTATTTTTGACTTAGTTGGATTGGATTTTCTATCCCTCTTATCTCTAATGTCGTTACCATTTTTTATTATGTAACATGAAAGTTTGTGCAGAAAGCAGGGTCGTCTGTATTCTACCCTATTTGTGGCTCCAAGCATATTCTAATAACGGGGCCCGTACGTTTTTTCGAGAACATTATTTTGAACAAAATAAAATGTACCTACATCTACCTACATACTCTAGTCTACCTACATAATTTTACTGTTACTGCAAAATATTACTGAGTTCGATAGTGGGTGAGTTGGCGTGTAATGCCCAATATATTTGTCGGTAATGAAATTAGCGATTGAAGATGAGGAAAAAACTAGAAGGCGCACAATCTTATTGGTCGCGGATGGCAGGGCACGTCGCTAGGGTGCCCCATGGTCAAGTGGGGCCTGTCCGACTCCTTAACTCCCAGTGTACTCGTACGACTTGCTAGGGAAAAGAGGGCTGATTTTTTCTGTTTTTATTTCTATAAAAACGGTTAAATATATATTACATTAATTTTGCAGGGAAGTGTTATGTTTTTAATTTAATATATTATTTTCTGATGTTAATATTGATGGCGTAGCTTTATCGTATTAATTTCCCTCTTAAAATGAAACTGCGGTAAATTAATTGCGTAGGATCATTAATTACAAGCATTTAAATTTATACTTTATGATTTATATTCGGTATCTGATTTTATTCTTCATTTATTAGTTTTATCTAATAAACTCATTGAATTATTATGTTACTTTTGACATTATTATGGCTTTAATCATGGTTACAACGAGGTTAATTTTAAAGGAAAAACTGATCTCTGAATTTAATAGTTATATTATAGTACATAGCACTTATTATATAAAATCCAAACATGTTTTGTGAACTACATACATTTCGAACTCTATATATTTGGACACGAAGTCCTTATCTCACACGGCTTTAGATTGTAGCGGTAGAGTAGACCGATTAGTGGCGCCTCATAACATTATCACGATTGTAGCTTGACTCAGAAAATGTAAAGTAACTACTTTTAAATTATTATTACCTTCTAAAAGACAGTTTAACCAGTGGTGTCAACAAGACAGTGTATATAATATTAAGTTTTGTTTCAATGGTACCTATGTGATTATAAACATACGTTGACCAACAGTTTAATTATGTTATAGATAGACACTTCTTGGAGAACGAAATAAATTATAGAAGTGACTTCTTAACTAGATATTGATGGATTTTGTATGAAAGTAATTATGCTTCTTTTTCCGTACTTACTTAATGTTATATTTCCTATATTTTTTATTTGTCCAATCACTTCTTACTACAGCATCACGAAAATAAATTATTACAAAAATGTTGCTGTTTAATTGTAATGTAACTCCACATTCAAAACGATCATTTTATTTCCAACGATTAACCAGCGTCATAGAATAAAGTCGCTATCTGACGTTTTACGAGGGCGTTTCTCCAACGTTGTCGTTGCGCAAACGCGACGTTGACGTAGCATCAACGTAATGTTAACACTGCGTCTAAAGCATGTGCAATGTTAACTAACTCATGCTACGATGGGACGCGATTGCGATTGCCAAATACTACAACGTGGACGTTAACCGTAGGTAGCGTTTACGCAGCGCCAACTTTGGAGCACACCAATGCTCGTAAAACGTCAATATAGCGGCCTAAATATATACCTAGTAATAATATACGGTAAAGATAACCGTGGTACAGTCATTACGGGTAACTTTGAATTGAAGTTTAACTTTGAACAAAGTTGGAAAAAAGATTTAACAATTTATTACATAGAAACTTTTTGATATTTCAATATAATAACTGTGTTAAATGGATTGCTAAAATGTTTTTGTACCAAATGAAAATTAAAGAAATAAACTATCAATGCCATAATTCTGAAAATTCCCGCCTTTTCCGTGGTTAAGTTGCTGGAAGTTTTTGAGCTCTGATTTGGAATCGTAAACTAGTCCACTTTGATTCATATGGCAAAACCAAGCTATTTGTTACTTTTTTACGTCGAGTAGATGTCATTTTTAAAGATAAGGTTTTTAAATTTAATAATACCTTCTTTTTGTTTTACCTAAACCTTAAAATATTAAGGATTTTTACATTCAAAAAAATTTATTCAAAGTTACCCAAAACTCATGATAACTTTGAATTCGAGTTATAGGGGAAATTATGGGTAGTTCTGTTGTTTCTTCCGCAAATTTATTTTGTTAGACAGAAAAACCAACTCAAAAGGACACTATTCATTCAATAAAATAAAGGTGTCATAAATAGAAATCAGTTTTAATAATACAAATAATGTAAAAAATGTTCAAAGTTACCCGAACTGTACGTAATTCGCAATGCTCATTAGATTGTTAATCTTGGGATGTTCGCGTACTGTCCACGACTGTCGATAATATAGTTAGGTTACAGTCGCCTGGAAATTTCTTCAGATAGCAGAATATGAAAAAATATTAAAATAGTATCAAAATTTTATTAAACAATATTTTGTAAAAACTTAAGATAATTTTATTAATCTCATAAATAATAAAAACAAAATAAAACCTTAAATAATTACATTTTATAATGTTAACGGTAGTTAATATCACAGCATTTCAAATTATTACAATCGGTATAAATATTTTTTGATATGATTCTATAAAAATTACTGTGCTTGTTATTTATTGATTATCATTAAGTTATTAAGTAATAAGTTAGTACGTTGCACACGCATTCATAAGACATGCAGAATTTATGCGATAACCTGAGGGAGTCTGAATTGCAGTCTGGCTGAACTTGACTTGCAATCGCATCTGAAACGTGCGTCAATTTAACCTACCTACTAATATTAAATAAATCGTTTTGATTTGCCATCCACTGCTGGGCACGGGTCTCTCCCTATTATTTGGGAGGCCTGGAGCTTACTCGACTCCACCGCGCTGCTCCGATGTTTACAAACCGCCCAAAAGGCCTCTGACAAGGTTTAACGACTGTTATCTATCGACCACAACCGGGAGCGATGGCTTAACATACCCTCCAAAGCACGGAAACGCGCATGAAATTGTTGCCACTAGCGGTCACCCATCTCACACCCGAACGCGCCTGTTTGGCTTACCTGCATAGATCACTTGCAATCCGCCGGGCCATGCGCGCTTCGTTTTGATTTAGCATCGCTCTACTCTTTCGATTTCGGATAATAATTCGTTATCATATGGTATATTTATTTGCCCTGATACACAGCTACTTTGCAGACCAACAATCCCCATTTACGAGGCACGCTACCCGCGACCTATGTGACATTTAACGGTCGTCCATTAACATTTATTTCAGGAGTATGCGTGTCGTTTTGCATTTCGGTAAATCCAGTTGCCATGCTAGAGATATTTGAGATATACTAATCACTGACTAAATAGTGTCTTCACATCACACAACTAGTCTCCTCAAGCATACACCATGTTCGTGAGGATTATACATTAACTTTGGCATGTTATTCAGACTACTAAAATAGTAATTTTTCATTAAGGGCACAATATTCAATTACAATTTTTAAGTTTTCTTTTATTTTTAAACAAAATAAATGCTTTTTACCTAATAGGTACATATGTAGGTACTAGCCTATAAGTGATCTCAAATTGACAAGTCAATAATACAATGAAGTGACATCTTGTTAATATTAACCATTGACTTAGGATATCCTTAGTTATTTATTACGTTAGTATATACTAACGTAACTTAATAATAACTTCGGTAAACTTAACAAGTCTACATTCAACTTCAACTTTGCACTAAGTGGCAACATTGATTCTTAATACGCAAAACAAATATTAAATATTAATAAATAACTTCACGCTTCACACTCATAGAAACTCATCATTCAGATTTCTGTTTCGCCGGGAATCGAACCCGGAACCCTGCGATTGGCAGTCCGGCATGGTAACCATTACGCCTCGTAATTAAACCTTAAATGGTCAATAACTTCAGAACTAAGCTCTTAAAACGAATACTTTGACAATTATGTTTTCCATTAGCTGTAGAAGCATTGAGTAAAATAATGTATGAGGACAGCATTTTAATCATATTGTAATGAAACTTTCGGCGGGTTCCGGATACTAAATCGTATGTATGCGCTAAGTTGAAACAAAATTTGTAAAATAAAATACATTATTATTATTATTTTCAACATGATTAATGACACGAGCACCTCAACAGCTTTACAGCCTCAAGCTGACTGACTAACGTGTAATCATGTATACATTTTTCATTAAAAAAGGATATAGATTCGGATCTTTGGCTCTCGGAACTTCGTGCGAGTAGCACTCGCACGCAGCTGCCGCACAAGCCAAAATATTGTTCTTCACCAATCAAAAAACTTCTTCACACAATTGTACATACATGTAGTCGTTTGTTGCACTTGCACATTTCAGAGGGACAAAGATCCGTTGTGACAACTGAACATAGTTTCTATGGACAAAATGGATCCATGTGACAATATTATTAACCATCACCACTTCCACTCAGATTATGTTTAACTGAACCTTTCGAAAGTCTTTCAACTTGCAACTGGCTGCTACCATTAAGAATGGCATTAGGCAAACGGCCTGTACTGGCTGACCTACGAATTGTACACCGGGTTGTTGAACCACTCAGAAGTTTTGGTTCTTTACTTAACTTTTCAGCCTTTTGAGCGGACTGTGCAGAAGACAGAGCTTGAGAGCAAACATCTAGAAGTCTGTTCAAAGTAGCTCCACTTATTCTGTCGTTGTCTTCATTTCGCGACTCCGCTGTCGTGTTTGTGTTGAATGATCTGTTACGTTGTTTTAATCCTATGTTGAGTAAACCCAAAAAACTAAAGTTAAAAGGAATGTTAAAAATATAATTGAAAACTATCATGATTAAAAACAAAATTAAGAGAACGTTAAAGTTTAAAATTAAAAATCCATACATAATTTTATCCAGTGGAAACCATAGGCCATCTGAAAATAAAAAAAGTAACTTTACGAAAAAATACCAAGCAAATAGAAATGGGAGATTAATAATGATATTTATGTACTTATTGTATTATCTACATAAAATAACATCAAAACCTGTAACAAGCTTGAGTAATCATCTGAAGTCTTACACGGTCAACCTAACATGAGACCTGGCAATGTACTCTACACTTCTCCCGCTTCACCGCGCGCACCTCCGCCGTCGCCTTTCCAGTACAGTCAACAGCGCAATTAACGTTGCACGATAATTTTAAAGATATTGAAGCGCTTTAAAAGTATCAAGTTATTCTATTTCTATTATTTGTTATTGAATTTTTGTTACGTTTATTTTAAATGTATAAACCTTTTTATAAACATAATTTACAACTTTTAGAAATTACTTAAGTATCTCATTTATTTAAGAAAATTTTAAATTAAATTAAATTTGAATTTTTACTTTATTTGCACAAATATGGGTGTTTACAAAAGTTGTTAACATATTTAGTACGTTATACCTTCATCATTACCATCACCATATTTACCGCCATATTCATGCATACTTTACAGTTAACAAAAAAATGACTTTAAATATAAACTTAAGTATTTGTACATAAAAAAGTACTTTAAAAATAACGTATCATATAAAATAAAACGCCTTTAAAAGCAATAAAAACCTATAAAAGCTTTATCCCTACTAATATTATAAATTCGAAGGTAACTGTTTGCTACGCTTTCCCGCTTAAACTACTGAACCAATTTGAATGAAATTTGGAATACAGATAGAGTGGACGTTGGGAAAGAACATAGGATAGTTTTTATCCTATGGGAACCTATAAAACGGGTCCACGCGGGCGTAGCCGCTGGCGGAAAGCTAGTCTCATAATAAACCTAAAAAAATTAAGACAAAATACTATAAATAAATGATTCTATAGCCCGGACGCATTAAAATGACACCTAGTTCGCTACCCCTCTCGCTCATTGTTATTTAAGCCCAAGAGAATTTAAAATAGAATTTGGAATTTTGAAAGAGAATTTGGAATTTAATAAAACAAAGGGTGGCAGACAAAAATATCGATTAGTCCGAAAAAGACATAAAAATAATAACAAGTGATGCCATCAATTACAAATGCAGATAGGAAAAAAGAGGTTAGTCACGTGGAAACGGTTCCATAAAGAATACTGGGACAAAGATAGGCTACAGGAAATTAATGAAAGAGAATTTATTATTTCTATACATCTGGAATAGAAGAATTGTGTTATATATAACGACGAATGATTACATTCAATAAAAAAATTTTTTTGTTTAAGTAGGTAACAGTAGGTAAACATCTAAATAATTGGCTGTTTCTAGTTATCCGGTAAACGGATAAATAAAATAAAATCAATCGTCTGTTATACGAACGAATGATTACAATACCGCTTAATCGGTTAATGTAACAGCTAATGTCGATATTTTTTTTTTGTTATTAAACTGTCTACGTAACAAGATAGTTCTTCCAAATTTAAGAAATTACGTTTATTTATGAAAGACTTTAAAAATTATATAATGAAGAAACGAAACTCAAACTAATTTATGGACTTTTATTGTAGCATCATTTATAACTTTTAGTACTTGACTCATAAAAACAAAATATAAACCAAACAAATAACTATATACTATTCATATCTTAATAACTAGTATAGGGCGACGTTATTTATCAATTTAGCAAACAAGTTATGCTTTGTAATAATTTTCGTAAAAATTATGAAATGGAAACCAATTTTGTCGGCTGACTGTACTTTAGACGAACGTCATTCAAGCCAGGTGTCATGTTAGGTTGACCGAGTAGTATATGATAGTAATAAAACTTAATTACCTGTAATTCCATGTACTAGAACTCTAACAGTATCACTAATAGAGATCATTGGTTCTGTAATTACTGTGGTAAACATCCTGATACCAATCTTTAAAGGGTTCATGTGCTTTATGAATATAAGAGGATCTGGAGGTGGCACATCACAATGAGATGACCAAAGGTTCCATTTACATTTGTTTACAGCTGATAGAAATCTTTGAAGTTCCTCATTCTCAGCTTCCTAAAAAAAAGATAGGTAATAATAAACATGTAATTTTGGTGGTCATAAGGATATACTATAAAATCTAATACTAAATGTTACTAGTCTAGTAATACTTTCTAGAGTTTTTAAATTAAATTTTAAATCTTTATTTTAAAATACTCTCCACATGCAAGAAAATTTATCGGCCTGACAATGATAGTGGGATATTATCACATTATATTGATGTTACATATTATTAAAAAGCTGCTTGTACTTAAATAAAAATCATTCATTACGAACAATTAAGTACATCAACTTAGTAGGTAATAGGTATTAGTAAGCAATAGTATAACATACCTTATAAGAAGTAAACACTTCATAGATATATAAGACAAGAAATATTACTATGTATATATGTTTGTGTGACATATGATTCCACAACCAAATTGCAGCAGTAGACGTTGCAAGAATCCCCAGAGTCCACGTTATCTGCATCTAAAAATATAAGGCCATAAAGTATGCATAAATTAAACATAATAATATTATAATAATTTATATAAATTAAATAAAAGGTGATAGAAACACTTAGGTTTACAGCTTTGGGTACAAATTACAAATGGGTAGCTAGTATCTAACAGTTTACATTTTTTCTGAGGTTATATGAATAATGTGTGACTCCTATAAAAAAGTATAATTTAGCAACTAACAGATCATACAATGAACTCATTGAATGAAAAAAAAACTATACATTATAAAGTTGCTTGAAAAGTTATCATTTTAATTAGTCACACTTTCAAGTTAATTTTTTTACACATAAAACATGATTTCATTATGTCGAGGGTTTATTGCAAAAACCTCGCAAAATAAAACATTTTTATTCAAAAATTAGTTCACTAGTACAGAGATTTCTGTACTAGTAAATTTAGAATTTACCATTTATAAGTTACTTTATGTCAAAATTTAATGCAGCAAACTGACCAAAACTTTTGAAGAAAAATAACTATAAATAAACATACATAAACTCCTTTAATCATATATTGCAGAAGGCTTTAGTCAACATTGCGGGTAAAACTGTACAGCAAAAAGCTTTTAAATATCAATAGCTTATACTAAAATCTTGGAATTTTTGCAAATTATTAACTAGAAAAACCAACAAAAAATGAAACCCTTAATATGGTGAGAAAAATTCCAAAACAATTCATAACTTAAATGAATGATATATTATTATGATAATATTATTTTAAGAAATATTCCCTTTACCTTATATTCAATAAGATATAAGCAAATATAGTCACTCCAAGCCACTATAACTTTAGCAACAATAGGTGGTTTATATATTGCATCTTCTATAAGTCCCATTGAACGCCTTATCATGTCTTCTGTAATATCAGAGTTAATTGCTGTATATTCATTCAATAGTTCCCATCTCTTCTCATCAAATTTCATTTGCAGTGATACTGAAACTGATCCATCTTCATTTTTCTGGAACCATGATAACACAAACGTCATTATTATAAGAGGACCAACTTAATCAATCAATCTATTTGTTTGTGTGGCTGCGACAGCGCCTGGTATACGCCTGAGAGTAATTTATAATTTTTAATTACTTGAAAGCATGATGTTCACAATATGCACTTAGCCAGTGTGGTGGACTATAGTCTAAATCCTTCTCACCCTCAAGAGGAGACCTGTGTGCCCAGCAGTGGGACATAAAAAGAGGTTGAAAATAAATATGATTATTAAAAAAACACTTTTTTACAACCACTTTCAAAACGTAAAAAAATAAATGGTTATTTCTCATCCTTACATAAAAAAAAAATAGTAGAAAATAGAAGAGGATGTGCAGTATCCTTATAATCATCAACTGAAAATGTGGATACTATTCAGATTATGGGGAACTACTACCTACTCAGACAAATTAACGTGACACCTGTAGCGGCAGTCTCTACAATCGCTAAGGCAGCTTAGCGGCCGAAATCAGTCGTTAACTCTATATCAATAGCTTTTTAACGAATATTGGTAGTCTTAACTGTACTTAAATGTCGCCAATTAATAGTGTATTTACGAATTTAAACGTCAAACTTTCTATGATTGTCGTTAGCTTAGCGATCCACTATCAATCAATAAGTAATGAATGTCGAGAGTACGGGGGCTGAGCACCTATTCTGTATGCCTGTATCCAGAACTACTTGAATTTTCTGGCCTTATTTTGAGTAAGACTAACAAAATTCTAGCAATGTTAATTATTCAGTAGCTTTAATTTTATCAATGACAATGCTAATCTTATAAATTCATGAAAAAAAGAAATGGTCTAAATATGCCAACAATGATTATGAAAATATGTTAAAACTTACAGACATATAAATACACAGATAATAAGAGTTACACATGCGTGCACACTTCATTGATTCTGTTTATTGTTGTGAGATAGTCAAGGATACATACAAATCAATTTGTGTGAGTGAGACGAGACTGATGGGATTTGTTTATTCTTTTTGAATGATTTGTACAATGCATAAAATCATGCAGACATTTCGTTACTGAATGACAATATTATTAATTAAGTAATTTATGGCAATAAAAAAGTTTTTCTTTGTTATCATACTTATGCCACTTGCAGATTGCGGCTGAGTCAAATTAGGCAAGGTGCCTTTAGACCTGGTTTAAGCTGTCAAGCTGGTTTAAGCTATTAGGCATAAGTGTGAGTCACCTATTTTCAGCTGATTTTGTTTTATGTTCCCATCGGATGCTTTTGTTGGTGGTTGTATTTTTTTGGTAATAATTACTATATCAACATATAGTTTTACATACTGGAAATAGTACAACTTTAAAGTAAATCAAAATGTAATTACCTGGACTTGACCAGCTTTTAGCAAAATAGCTAACATTCTTTTATAAAACCAATAGCTTACTCCAGTGCCGCCACCTTCTATTTGGATCTTTTTCTTTGGAATAGCTCTAAGGTCAGGAGGAATACTTAATTCATCTTCAATTTGACTTAACTTATCACTCTTCCCTAAATCCCAAGGATCTGGCCCAACTTGAAGGTCGCTTTGTACGTTCACAAGCAAGACTAATATTAAGCCCAACTTTACACAGAAAACGAACATTTTAACAATCCATGTAACGTTTGTATTGACGTAATATGAACAAGGAGGTAATTTATCGTCAGCGAGATCAAAATAACATCACAGTTCGTTCCAACGGCACTTCGGCACAACTTTGACAAACACACAAACTCTGGTATAAACACCTAAACTAACTAAAGCTGATGCAAGAATTTGTTATTTTCACTTAAACAAAGAAAGTAAAAAAAATCTAAATCTAAATTTTTAAATATTTTTATTATCCAATTTGGTCTATGATCCAATGAGTAACGAAACCTAAGGGTTGACAGGTGGTTGACAGTGACAACATTTGACAATATATATTTTTTCATATTTAATAATAGCTTCGCAAACTCTGTACATATTGCCAGCCTCAAGTATAATTTTTGCATCACTTAGTCTAAAGGGCTAATTACATTGACCAACTTGCAGGGTCTGATTTGGCATATGTACTCAGATAACCTGCAGGTTGGTCAATGTAATCAGACCTTTAGTTAAGTAGTCATAAAAAAAACAGTAAGTCGTCAGGTATCAGACAGTCCAGTGAGTCAGATGTTCAACCTTTACCTGAACGTGTCCGATGGAGTTTTGGAGGCAAGCCGAAAAAAACATGTTTTTGCACTGTTATTTTATTTAACAACTTGTGCACTGTCGTTAACCTATATATTGAACAAAATGCCATCAACTTTATCCGATATAACTCAAAAATACACCAAGAAAATGAAAATAAAACAAGAGCACAACTTGTCCCTCTTCAGACAACTTTCTATCTTAGCAAAAAATTTATGAAAAAATTATACTTGACGCTCGCTGGCAGTATGCACAGATTTTGCGATGCCATAATAATTGAAAAAAAAAAACTAATTTGTTTGTTGTGTACAAATCACGTTGATGGCGCTACTCTCGAAGTTGTCGACGAGTACATTTACCTGGGACAAGCGATCCGTATGGGTAAGTCCAGCTTCGAGAGAGAGGTAACTCGTAGAATCCAACTCGGTTGGGCAGCGTTCGGGAAATTACAAAGTGTCTTCTCGTCCAGAATACCTCAGTGCCTGAAGTCGAAAGTTTTCGAGCAGTGTGTGTTGCCAGTGATGACCTACGCTGAGACGTGGTCTTTTACAGTTGGCCTTTTCCATAAGCTCAAGGTCGCTCAGCGCGCGATGGAGAGGGCTATGCTTGGTATTTCTCTACGCGACAGAATTCGTAACGATGAAATCCGTAGACGAACGAAAGTTACCGACATAGCTCTCAAAATTTGCAAGCTGAAGTGGCAATGGGCAGGCCATATAGTTAGAAGAACCGACAACCGATGGGGAAGAAAGGTTCTCGAATGGCGACCACGTATCGGCAAAAGGAGTACAGGCCGCCCTCCAACCAGGTGGACTGATGACCTGAAGAAGACAGCGGGTAGCCGCTGGATTCAGAAGGCCCAGGACCGGGAGGAGTGGCGAACGTTAGGGGAGGCCTATGTCCAGCAGTGGACTATAAAAGGCTGATGGATGGATGGATGGATGGTACAAATCACAGAGAGTTTTTGCGGGAAGTCTGAAGGAACAAGTTATGCTCTTGTTTTGTTTTCATTTTCTTAGTGTATTTTTGAGTTATATCGGATAAAGTTGATGGCATTTTTTTGCTCGATATAGGTTAATGATAGTGCACGAGTGTTGTGAAATAAAATAACAGTGCGAAAACATGTTTTTTCGGCTTGCCTCCAAAATTCCATCGGACATGTTCTGGTAAAGTAGCCATCACTTTACTTGAACATTTGACTGACTAGACTGACTGATACCTGACGACTAACTGACTTTTTTCTACGACTACAGTGATGCAAAAATTTTACTTGAAGCTGGCAATATGCACAGAGTTTGCGACGCCATTATTAAAATTGAAAAGTAAATATTGAATGGCTGAAAGGATCTTTATCCAATGCCGTAAAATGAAATAAAAAAAAACAAATCACAGACAGAGTACATTTTTGTTTGTTTGTTTACTACTGAACAAATGTTATAACCTCTATTATACAAAATACCATATTTATATAAAACTACATACAGAATTATTGAAAAATGTCTTCAATAGATTTTGATCCTTCAATAAAACTTTGTTTAAAGTATTTGCATTCTAGTGCATCTGATTCTACTGAGCAGCTGCGTTTAACCCTCGACGATATCATCCGACAGACCTACGGAAACGCAAAGACTCTTGGCAATGTGTTACCGAAAAAATATCTTAACGAGGAGAAAATGCAATCTCCGTCGAGATCTAAGCATAAAAGTGATAAGGGCTCGAGCAGTATTAAGACTGTTCCAATACCGCAACCAAGCCCACAACAGATACAAATTCCAGAACGAGATGATGACGACGGCTCCGGACTGGATGGAGAGCTTGCATTTGATTTATTAGAAGAAGATTTGACGTGTGCAGTTTGCCGACAAATAGCTGTGCAGGCTGGGAATCGTCTGGTAGAATGTGGTATTTGCCGTGCACTATATCATCAGGTAATAATTTCATCCAATAGTTATTGTCCATATTCAGAAATAAATAGATAAACAATATTTCCTGCCAAGTGTGTAATGATACACTTCCACATTTTCCTTTTGTGTAATTTTATATCATTCAAAAAAATTGGGTAGGTTTTATCACAAACACCTTAACAATTCAACAAGCAATAAACATTTTTACAGCTAAGCTATGCTTGTATATTGTAAATCCATAATATTTTTTTATTGAATTGTTTCGATTACACAATCCTTTTATTTGTGTTAATGAATGAAAATTAATGTGGATAAACACCAAATTAGAATGGGATATGTAGAGGATAAATGAGGAGCGTCGGAACAAAATACAAATAAATCACATTTTTGTTTTTTGTGGGAAAATGTAAAATAAATAAATAAATAAATATCTTTGGACAATACACACAACACCATCTGATTCCAAACTAAGCAGAGATTGTACTATGGTAATCAGAAAGCTGATAAACATGCTTATATAATTCTAAATACATACTTAAATAGATAAATTAACACCCAGACACATAACAAATAGTCATGTTCATCACACAAATATTTGTCCTGGGTGGGAATCAAACCCACGACCTCACGCTTTGCAGTCGCCTCATCACCCATTACACCACAGAGGCTGTCAAAATATGGTCAAGGTTATGGTTTTTTAATTTAGAGCTAATCAAAATCTATCAATTTATTGGTGTTAGCATCACTGTTTGGAAACCTAAATTCTACATTTGTGACTGTGGTACCTGTTGAGTTATAAAAAAAAGAAAATGGATATATTGGTTATTGACCAAACTAACTGGACATATCGGTTTTTGATAAAACACTGTAGGATATCTTATTGGTATTTGATAAAACGCTGGTAGGAGTATGATAGCTTGTTAAAATGTCGCAATTAGAATCATGCTAGATGTTGTTCATGATTGTCAGGAACATCTGCTTCTGTATCAACACTCAACAGGTTCAGTTTTTGACAGAATGAAAAGAGTCAACAATGAAAAATGTTAGGGATTTATTGTTGTTTAGTAAGATTGATGTAATTATTGGTTTATGTTTAGATTGATCAGGTTACATTAACCACAGAGCAAGATATGTAAGAGAACAACCAATTGGCATCATAAAAAACAAAATGTCAAAATGTAATTTATCACTTTTTGTTCTGACACTCCTCAAATAGCATACCTCAATAAACTGTAACAAAATATTCATATAATAACAAAGTGCTTATTTTTTGTATTCCAGGATTGTCATAAACCAGTTATCAGCGATAATGATGTTGGTTCAGGCTGGCAATGTGCATCTTGTATAGCGACTCAAGGGTTTGCTGTGGGTTTTGCAAACAAAACAAGCACTCCGTCTTCCCCAACACATTTATCGGAAGCAACAACTCCAGTGAAAATTTCATCCAGTAGCTCTGCATCCTCATCTCCCTCAAAAGTTGTCACACCTGTCATTAACATAATATCGGCTGACAAAAGACTGCAGATCATGAAAAAGAAAGCTGCCAAGCAACATGAGAAAAAGAAAAGTAAATAAGGGATAACTATCCGCATCTACCAAATGGTAGTGGGTAGGAGGTAGATACATGAACTATAAATTATTACAAAAACATATGTTTTTAAAACTTCCTTTTTTCTTATAAAAACTTACTCTCATACTCATGTACTCATGAAACATACTAATCTTAATCCATAACAACACAGGAAAATTCGGCCTCAGTCATTACTCAGTCATAAAATTAAATGTAATACAGAATAGTTTTGTTACTTCATTTCCAATCAACTTATAGCAACCAAATGCTAATTTCCAAAATAAATAGCTTCGTAATAATGTGTTTGATATAATGTGGTGAGAAAGACAGTGAGTTATAATGTAGACAAAGACAAAGACAAAGAACTTTATTTGCACAAATATGGGTGTTTACAAAAGTTGTTAATACATATTTAGTACGCCATATTTACCTTCATGAGGTATGCAAATATTACAAAGATAAAAGAAAAAAACTTAATAATAACACAATTTATAAAAATGTACATTATTATCATATCAATTTTATTTTTATTTGATCCCATATTGCGCATTTTGAAAATTAAAATCTTTAAATTTTATTTCTTCAAGTATGTATTTATTTAGTAGTTTTTTTATTTAATTATTTATTCATATTTATTTGTACTTCGGATCGAATCCGATCGTCGGCTTTGGGTACCCAAATTGCAGGGTTTTTGTACACTAAGAGGAAAAAAAGCCGGCGAAAAAAAAACCTCCCAGGTTTTTATGGAATTCCTTTATGCCGTTTTGTCGTTTAAGAAATCAGTAACTGAGTAATACGCCTTTTTCAGTAAATAAGTTTTAAGTTCTTTTTTAAACTCGTTGCCCGTTTTGATTTTGAGGAATTCCGGTAGACTGTTATATATTTTTGGTCCCATGCAAAAGACACTATTATGGTATTGTTTCGTTTTAGAAGCAATTGAACATAATTTATTAGGATGCCTTTTTGATTTAAGGGTTTCATATTTAGCTTTTTCATTTTTGACCATTAAAGAGATTTCGTAAATATATAAAGAAGGAAAAGTCAATATTTTTAAATTTTGAAAGTGTGGCCTACAAGTATCAGTTTCCTTTAGCTGACATATGGCTCGAATGCACTTTTTTTGGGCCTTAAATATGGTTTGTATTCCCGTCGCGTTACCCCAAAATATTATTCCGTATCTTAATGTGGCACCAACGTACGCATGGTATGCGTCCAGAACCACCGTTTTGCTTACAACTTTTGTTAATTTATATAAAGCAAAAGAAAACTTATTTAACTGTTTACAGACGTGCTCTTTATGTGACTGCCATGTTAGTTTGCTATCTATGTATAGTCCTAAAAATTTTGTTGTTTCTATTTCTGATATCAACTTTCCTTTATAGTCAATATTTATTGTTTGCCCGTATGATACTCTGTTTTTAAATGACATTATATTTGTCTTATCGAGATTAATTTTAAGATTATTACTGTCTAACCAATCTATTAGGGATTCAAGAGCATTATTTATACTTCTTTCGAAAGAGTCTGTGTTTTCTTTTGTAAATATTACTGTACTATCGTCAGCAAATAGTATCATCGGTTGTTTTATGACTTTAGGAAAATCATTTATATAAATTAAAAAGAGTAAAGGGCCTAAAATACTTCCCTGAGGCACGCCATACAGTACTTTCCTAGGGTTAGAAAGATGTTTCTCTTGAGTTTTTGTGATTTCATAAATTTTTGCTATTTCTGTAATGTGCTGTCTGTCAGTTAAGTAGGAGTTGATTAAGTTTAATGCATTACCTCTGACTCCGTATTTCTCTAACTTAACAATCAACAATTTATGATCTACATATTCGAATGCCCTTGTCATATCCATATAGAGCCCGATCACCTGTTTCTTATTATTTAAACTTGTCATTACTATTTGTAAAAAATTGTAAATTGCAATGTTTATTGATTTGTTCTTTCTAAACCCTACCTGTTCGTTAGCGAAGATAGAGAACTTTTCGAAGTAATAATACAATCTGTTATGTAGTACTTTTTCGAATATTTTGGAAAAAAATTGGTATTAATGCAATGGGTCTGTAACATCCCATGTCATGTCTATCTTGTTTCTTAAATACTGGTTTTATAATGGTTACTTTCAGTTTCTCCGGAAATATGCCGGTTTCAATACTTAAATTAATGTTGTAAGCTAATAATGGAGCAATGATTTTTGATATCCGTTTAACTATATTTGTGCATATACCGTCGTACCCTGTACTATTTGTATTTTTAAGATTATTTATTATAGTTATAATTTCTTCAGATGAGGTTGGTCCTAAGAAAAATGAGTTTTGATGGTTAAAGTTAATTTTATGCGTATTACTATCCATATTTATATTACAATTATCTTCAACTTGATCTAAAAAGAAGTCATTAAACTCTTTAGCAATAACTTTTGGATCTGTTTCAACGTGGTTTCCTACTTTGATTTCATAAGGTTTAGGTACATTTACAGTGTTATTATTAATTACTTTCCAAACAGCTTTGGATTTATTGTGAGCGTTTTTAATAAAATAGTCATTTTGAGATTTTTGGGTAAGTTTTATTATTCTTTTTAATCTCTTTGAATAGTTCTTAAACTTGTATTTTGCCTGAGTGCTGCGAGATATCCTATATCCCCAAAGCAAACCCCTTTTAATTTTAAAGCACCTTTTTATACCTTTTGAAATCCATGTTGGTCGTTTTTTCGTCAGTATTTTAACTTTTATAACAGGGAAACAAAGATTATAATAAAGTAAAACATTTCATTAAATGTAAAACATTTCATACTCACAGCCCCACAGTAGGATGGGGATACCCTGTGATGCGTTAGCATCCTAGTAGTCTGTGACCCTGTGACAGCACAGGGTTAGGGGTAGGGCTGCCATCACCTAAATTGCCGACGCCGGATAAACACGGCAAAAATCCCGGACATTTGGGCAAAATATAGTTGTTCCCCGGACATCTCTGGAAAATTATTTTTTGCAACAAAAATAATAACATCGTTATAATTTTTAATTCCATTAAATCGTTGACTATTTTGCCGAGCCTTCTTGAATGCGGGTTATTGTGGATGAGTTTTTAAGTAAGATATATTTCAATTTATCGCTTATCTATTAAAAAAATGGATTTCCCCTGACAAATTTTAAAAACCCCTGCAGGTCGGCCCTCGGACACCCTTCAAACTAGGACTAATTCGGGGAATTCCGGATGGATGTCAGCCCTACCCCTGGGTAGGCAATGGCACACATAGACATAAACATGGGTCATCATTTGTTAACTGTCATCAAGAGGTCATCAAGTGAGATAGATGTACTCTCCTACCCACTGCAAATCATTTCATCTACAAATCATAATTTGTTTTTAAATTACTGATTATTTGATTAAACATAAAGCGGTTTCAAACCAGATTTTTCTGGGCAAACGCACTTACTTACACGCGCGCTACTTGCATCTCAAAAGGCGAAAGCGTGCTTTCACGCGCTCCTTAAAAATAAGAAACGTGTGTAAAATCCGCGCTGGTCTGAAACCGCTGTTAAGGTTGTCTGTAGTGCAATTTTAAAAGAAAGTATGTTACTTGTTTTAATTATGAATAAAATGTGTCAACAAAAATTTACATGGTCTTTCATTCATTGACCAACTTTCAACAATGACCCAAAGGGTAATTGTTTACAAATCTATTATAACAATAGACTGGCACAGACTTATAATATGTATACCTTAATATACTAGCGTTTGTATAATAAAATTCGTATACATATTTAATACTAGTGGCCGCCCGCGACTTCTTCCGCGTGGACTTCGGTAAGTCATAGCATGATGTTATATAGCTTAAAGCCCTCGGGTGGCTCCCCTGGGGTTGCCCGTATCCGTAGGCGACGGTGATCGCTTAACACCACGCGGCCCGTCTGCCTTTTTGTTCGGTTTATTCCAAATTATTTATAAAATAAGTCTTCCTCGATCAATGGACTATCCAACACAAAGAAGATTTTTTCAATTGGTACCAGTAGTTCCTGAGATAAGTGCGTTCAAACAAACTTACAAACGAACGAATGAACAAACTCTTTAGCTTTATGTATAGATTAAAATATTGTTAATAATTATTGTCGACGTATGGGACCTGTACAAAAAAGCGTGAACCCTATTTCGTACAGTTTACCATATTATTGCCAGCTCATCTCATGTTGGTTTTTTTTTATGTATTATCTATTTTTCTTTTCATTTATAAGTAAGTTTCATTGTATCGTTTATGTGACTGTAAGTTATAAAACTTCAATACATTAACTAAAGTTTTCGATAAATCAACAACGACACTTCCAAATACTGATCAATAAATTCTTGAAATGGACGTAACTTTTTTATTTGTGAACCGATTTAAATAAAACAAACACTAAATGTTAATCCAAGAAAATACCAATACATCAGTGAAAACCGCATGCTTTTACGTTAAGCCGTTCCTGAGATTAACGCGCACAAACGAACAGACAAACAGACAATAATTCTAAAAATCATTGTTTTGGGTACTATTACGCTTATTTAAATAGCCCTAGTGACAGTTTTTCTCAAATATCTTCAATGTACAGAAACCGACTTGTTACAGATTTATTATAGTACCTATAGATAGAAGAAGATAGATAGAAGAAGAAGATAGAATATAGAAGAAGATAGATAGAATAAGGAGATAAGATGATTTGCGTAGATCTTTTGTAAATCTTAACAAAATGCATCATCATCTTTGTCTAACTTTTTAGTAGCTGCAGTACCTTCTCGTACATACGACGATGCGGTTCCTTAAACGAAATCAGTTTTGTACCTAGGCATTATACTTAGTCGTTAAAAGAGAATTCATTCATTCCAATTATATAAGTATCTGTTGCAAACCTTTTTTGCATCCCATTGCTGGGCAGTGGTCTCTCCCCATGTCTAGTCTCTCCCCGGGGAGGCCTGGAGCTTACTCCACCACGCTGCTCCAATGCAGGTTGGCGGAGACGCGGGTTACTGGCGATCCCGCTGTCGGATGTTTTCAAACAGCCCATTGGGCATCCGACAAGGTTTAACGACTGTTATCAATCCATAACAACAGGGGCTTATCGATAACAACATGCGTGGTAAGACGACGTACAAACGCGGCTATGTAGGTAGGTACCTACAAGTAGAACCTCAGCTCAGAACATTACTTTACATAATATAAGCCTACTCGAGGCTATAAAGATAAGGTGGGTGGACCATGAAACGCCTCGCTCCTTTAAAGGCCAACTTTAAAAAAAATCGTAGTTGTTGACATGTAACTTAAAGACATATTCCTTCTACTTTCTACTACATACTAAGATCCATCAAAATCAAGGCCACAAACGCGGCGGCGAGTCAATCGCGCTGTTATTGTGGCAATGCGATCTCACGCTTCGTAGACTTCAGTTGTCGACGTTACAATTGTTATTCGCGTGCACAGCAAAACTTATTTTTTTAGTCAACAGCTTATTATCTCATTTTTTTTTCTGTGAATTAACCTTTAAGGATATGTTAGTGGTACTAAAGAAAAAAAAAAGTTTTGCCTTAATTTAAGTTTAAATATTCGTAGTGTACCTAGGAATGCCGGTGGTTCCATAATGGCCAATCATCAAAAATCAAAAGTTTGACGGTTGGCTTTGCTATGTTACATAAACCTTACAAGAAACATTTACAAACCATGAACATTATGAACACTTTCTTTTTAGTACGTACCGTTACAGTTAAAGCAATGTTTTATATTTATAATATTTTTATTTATCAGCCTTAATCTTAGGAACCTTTTGGCTTTACAAATAATGGACCCACATGAAGGCCATTTTGGGTAAAAAAAAGTTTTTAATTTCAGTATAAAACGCGCTGGCAAGTTATGTGATGCCAATATTATACTCAGTCATTTCTAATAGTTTTAAATAATTTCCATAAAATTAAATATACTCTTAGTTATGAGATGGTGTTCAAGTCATGTTCGTTGAGTTTTTTATAGGTGATAAAAATATATTGAGCATTTAAT
The DNA here is from genome assembly GCA_911387765.1 of Pyrgus malvae. Classification (NCBI taxonomy): domain Eukaryota; kingdom Metazoa; phylum Arthropoda; class Insecta; order Lepidoptera; family Hesperiidae; genus Pyrgus; species Pyrgus malvae. The sequence goes on along the minus strand of OU426951.1, from coordinate 16,803,243 downwards.
GTTTCTAGCTTATTATAGCTAGTTTTAGTAAAAGCGGATATATTTAATATTACAACTCTATTTTCCAGTTTAACAACTGATGCACCTATAATATTGGCCTTGTTTGGAGCCGTCTTTTTTGTTAGGCGAATTGGAAGTGCTTATTAAAACTAAAGTTTACTAAAATCACTTTAATCACTAAAATTAAAAATTTAAAAACCCCCTACGCGTAACATAATTACAGTTTAAGGAAAAACCCTTTAAAACTAAAAAATAATTGTCCTTTATCATCCTATAAAAACTAAATTTTTGCAGTTGCTCAAAAAGTGGCGTATTGCAGGGACGTATAGCGTTCGGGAAGTGGGCTAATTTACACACTCGTGCGTTTTCTATAACTTTTCCGAACTCGTGCGTTCTCTTTCCCAACTGTCAAATATAAAATAAAACCAACCACGAAGTTTTAGAAGTTTTTATGATTTATGCAAATATTTCTAAAAAAAGCTACTAATTTGTTTCAATATCAGATTTAATGATTTGATTCAATGAGTTAGGTTAGGTTTCATTTCATTTCATCTCAACACTTTCATTTCATATCAATAAAAAAAAATCTACTGAAGACTTGGCTGTATGGACATAGTTCCCTATTGTTTTATTTTCATTTTCTTGGTGTATTTTTGAGTTATATCGGATACAGTCGATGGCGTTTTTTTCGACTTACTGATTTATTCTACGATGCAGAAATTTACTTGGCACTGGTGGCACTGGCAATATGCACAGAGTGCGATGCCATTAATTAATATTTAATAATGAAACGAAAATATTGAATGGCTGCAAGGATTTTATCCAATGCCGTAAAATGAATCAATTCAAAAATATTTTTCGGTTGGCGCCATTTTCCAAAAATATTCTTTGCGAGTTTTTATTATTTTATTAAATTGCTTAATTTTTTCGCAACTGTATTAAAAATAATTGTTCAGTAGACGTACGGAACCGTCATTGGAAGGAGTTCAGACTGTCAATCCTCACCTTCGGCTGCGCCTCGGCTCGGGTAGACATTTGTCGGAAGTCCTTGCAATGACAGCATTTCCGCACTTGTAATGAAATATACATAATATAACAAGTCGTCTCTTAATATAATATTTTCTGATGAAACTTAACAATAAAATATGTACCTTACTAATAGATAATTACTTAATAGATACTTCATTAAATGATATTTTTTTTCAACATTCCCAAATATACATAGATTTTTTTGTAGTTCCTCCCCAAACGCAGTGGCAACCACCGAGGGGGTTTTAGTGCGGTCAAATCCCACATAACTCGGTACCCTCTCCCAAGGTGCTGGGTACCTGTTGAAGGTTTCCCCCCCGATAACCAAAAAAAAAAGGGCAATACAATAAATACTTATAGAAATCTAATTCAGTAGGTATGATAAATAACGATGACGTAAGCTGGGAGGTACTTCCAGCGGCTGGCTGCAGCACCAGGTCAACGTGACCGTATTGCAATATTATAACCTGCAAGAAATTTACTCTTTAAAAGTAATACATTGAATACAAACATGATATGTCTGCTGTAAGTTTTCGAGGAGTTGGGTTCTCTGGAGACCAGGACTCTGGTGGTTGCAGCATCAGGTCGAAGTTATCAATTAATTGTCATTAAATGATTATACTGCCTGAGTGAAGCACTTAATCGAGTAACCTTACGCCAAAAATACCTTTCAACATTTTGAAAAAGCGCTGATACTCCTTAACTGCTTGACCGATATTAACCAAACATAGCTAAGAACCACAGGGCTGAAACTGGCTTTCAAATAAAAACATCCGCAAGGAAATCGGTGCATTCGTTTGAGAGTTACGATGCCCCAGACAGAGCGACAACGACGTCAAACTTATAACACCTCTCTTTTTGCGTCGGGGGTTAAAACTAGTGATTAAAGTTAGGTAAAAAAGTGGTGTATATGGAGCACAATAAAATAAAGTATTAATAATTATTTAATAATTTGTTTCCTTCATTTATCCAATAAATAAACGAATAAAAAGTGTTTAAACGTTAGAGTGGCCTTTCATGGTCCACCCACCTTACTTACCTACAGTAAATACCTGCGAATATCCATCAGCAGCACAGGCAGCATCACTTTATGTTATATGCTTTTGCCTCTTTGCCCTATTATAATAATACTTAGAGTAGGTAAAGAGCTCATAACAGTATTATGAATAAATAAATAATGTAGTTTAAAAAACACGCTTTTGTGAAAATGTTTAAGATACTATTGACACCAAGCACCCCGCGTTTTTATACAGTAAAATATATTTTTTCCTTATTTTTTACTTTTTAGTTATATTTTCACAATAGCGTGTTTTTTAGTTTTTTAACTTACATTATTTATTTTTAACACGCTTTTATTAGCTTGACCTGTATGTATGTAGGTATGTAACGGATTCTTTTAAATTCGTTAAAAATATAAAACTTTATATATTTGTTTCATTAAAGTAGGGGAGCTCAAGAGGGGATTTTTGGATTTACTCGAGCGCGTCAGATTAAGATATTATGGGGTACTTCTTGCATCTTGTTGAGTACTGCCATGATTACAAAATCCTTCTATATAGGTACAGTATTTTTTTTTATCTTACTTCCGGACGTCAAAACTGTCAGATTAGAATACCCCGTTACCGTTGAACCGTGACTTATTAAATAATAAAAATTCCAACTCTCCCAAGATTGCCAAAATGCTGTTTTTTTATTTTGCTGTTTTGCATACATTCATACTCAAATCATCAGATTACTGAAATACGACTTACCATGTATTTAAATTACTGAAATATGACTTACCGTGCATATAATTTATTCTACTATTGATCAATATTTGTCGTTATTTTGCCTGTACCTTTCGTATAAAATTTTTGAAAACCTATATGCGCTCTCCACCGGTGAAGCGGAAAACGTCATATAATCTTTTAATCTTCCTACCACCCAAAATATAAAATGCACAAGGTCCTGATGACGCTCGAGTAAATCCACAGTTAGCCATGTGGGCTCCCCTACTATTAAGTACCTTAGGCCGCGAACTCATCAGCCGCCCCTCGTATATTTTTTTTATCCTGATGATCCTAGTTAGGACTTTAACATAAAGTTATGAGATTATTGTATTGTCATCGGCCCTTGACCCCTGTGCAAATTTTCAAGTTTATCAGACTCCTAGAAGTAAGTGAAAATGAGGTTAAAAGATTCCGTTACATACATACATACGGGTCAAGCTAATAAAAGCGTGTTAAAAACATTACATTGCTAAAATATTACAACCAGTCTTTGTACAAAGATTCGCTATTACAAACTAGGTACCTGGGTACATAGTTTTGTAGCTAAGAACAATAAACTTAGTATGTACTTATAACAAGATCATAAATATATACATTCACATGCATAAAACGTTTTCTCCTAAGTAAACATTGAAACCGAAGTCATCCGAAGTGCTTCAATTTCAATATTAGCTACAAAATTTTATTTTTTCTGCAAATGTAACCAATCGGAAAAGACTCGCTTTCCAATTGGCTGAATCTCAAAGAGGGCGGTTTGGATTAGATGGGAAGCTGCGAAACATTTGGGGATTAGACTTTATTCCTTAAACCGTGGGGCTACGGTTCAAGTGTGAAACATGGTTCAAATGTTGCGACGCCTACAGCTTTCATGTTTCTGAGCATGGAGGAAATTTCATTTCTAAACGTGTCAAGGCGGAGTGCTGTGTGGGCGGTTTTTCAGTTTCAGAATGTGGAGAAAAGTGCGTAAATTTGATATTTCGTGACTTTTTTGGGTCTACATACCTAAATGGACCAGTAAAGTTTATGTGATCACTGGGTGAAGTTCAAGTGATTTTATATCCTATTGTGTAGGTAAGTTTCTCTTTTTATAAACAGGTATCTAAATGTAGGCACTCATTTAAAGTTCTTACTTACTAAAAAAATTAAAAGTAAATTTTATAATTTACATACATTTAAATATAAGCTATGAATTGCGTAGGTCAAATAATAACAATAATCTTGGACTTTATATTTACTTATACCTACTAAAACTACTTATTAAATATTATACCAATTTATATTGTACCTACTATGAAAATATGGATACCAGTGATACGAGGATAGGTATATACCTACTAATATTATCTGTCCTTCTTTCAAATCGTGATGGAGTGATGTTATGGATTGAGTTTTGTGCTTGGAGATAGTTAAACGGCTGTAATGTAACATATTATAATACTTATAGGTACATATTATTATTAGATCCTTATTCCTTTCTAACGCCGATGAAACTGCGGGCACAGCTTGTATAGATAGTATACTTTCATACTATTACTATTTTTTGAAAATAAGTAGGTACTCATACATAACAAAATAAACTACTGAGAATTTTCATTTAAAAAAGTATCCTATTGTAAAGTCGAACCTACGTATAACGCCGAGGCACCGCCCGTAAAATCAGTGCAGCGGTATCTTCGATAATTGCAAACCTCTTAGATTTTAATCTACTCTGGCATTAAATTTTTACATTTTACGTCATAAAATAATTTAGCTTTATTAACCTTTCGTGGAAGAAGTTCATACTATATTATTTTCAGTTATTTTTTATAGCTATAAAGTTTAAAGTTATATCACCTAATCACCTCACAAAAATCGAAATGTTCACCGTCACATTGATGTAGGGACCTAATAAGAGTTAGCTGCAACTTCAATCAGTTCAGGACCCAATTTTTAAATGGAAAATTTCAGCCTTTAGTTTCTTAGATAAAAAGTTTTAAATGACTAGGTACATAAAAAATCATATTCTTGCTCTACATTTTATAGCTTTGCTCAAACACGTCTATTTTATGATATTCATCATACCCCTACCTTTCTTAGTTTAAAGTTAGTTTCTTCCTTGATAATAATTTGCAAAACCATGGTGTATACAAGTGGTGGTGGTGGTGATGGTGGTGGAGACAAGTACCTAAAATATACTTAAGTAGTGGTAAGTTCATTTGTTTATGAATATGTATAAATAAATTATTTATGTTTTATATAACACAAAAGTTGACAATTGAGGTAGGTGTAAGCAATTTCACAATCATCAACAACAATCATTTTTAATGTCCCACTGCTGAGCACGGATCATCTTTTAAGGGAGAAAGTTTTCCAGCCAGCCAGAATCTGCTACAATGACGATTTCTTAGAATTTAAAATCAAATTATCTTACAAGAATATCTTAGTTAATTAAAAAAAAATCTTTTTAAAAAGGAACTAAGTAAGTATAGATACGATTATTAACCCTACATGGCTCAATTTTTTTAGACAATAATATATACCTAGGTTGTAAATAATAATAATAGAAGATAAGGAAAACTTATAAAAATAAAAATAAAACCATATTTTACGGAAAAATCAACTTTTCATTTCAGTTCCACATACGGTACACTGAGCCTTAAACTACTTAGTACAATTGAATTAAATTGTTTTGAAAATAGTTTCCTATTTGATTTTTTTTCAATAAGACTTATTTGAAATAAAATGAAATAACTATTATATATTTTACTTTTTATATAGGTATTGCAATTTATAATGAACAAAATCATATAACTTATTTAATATTTTTTTTGATGAAAAGAGCTATAAGAATTATTATTTTTATTTAGGCACAAAGTTCTACGCGACATTTTTCGCAAAATAGGAATGTTTTTCCTTTACAACCAGAATATTTGCATCGTTGTCTTTTTGCACCCTAAACAGGTAAATGCTTAAATCTATCACGTTTCCAAACCTTGGCAAAAATGCCTACCGCCTAACGGCGGAGTGAAATCACCATGACTACCATGAGGCAGTGATCCTCATGAGTCTGCCCGGGTAAAGAGGTTGTTCCTCGCTCCCGTAGTCCCTAACGTTTGAGTGCTCACTGTCTCGCGTAGGAAGTCCCTTTCATTCATTCATTCCATCACGTCCGACATCACGAGGAGGTAGGATTGATGTATTTGACTTCTGCTATTTATTTTCAATTTCATCAGATAAACTTGGTCTACCTCTCTTTTTGTTTATGGATCGCTCTAACATGCATATACTTACTCGTACTTTTCCCTACTTCGAATTTGAATTCCTTCTGTTTCATTGGAGTTATGTTGCTGCTCCCCGACTCTTCTGTACAATAACCAGCAATTGATAAGAGTTACATAAAGAAGATGATGTTTTGGATGGACTGAATTTTTTCGATGTCATCATCACTTTTAACGTCAGAAAAATCTTGTTCACCTTCACTTCCAGAAGGAATATTCAAGAAACTATCAATATCTGAATACATATAAGTAACAACGGACACTAAAGCTCAACGTACCATATGTGGAACATACATAAAAATATGATTTACTAATATGTTTACTATTGTAATATAAAAAAACAATTTACCTCTGCAAAATACACACTTCGTTATAACACACAGTATATTTTTTCGAGTGAAAACTGTTCAATAACAATTTTTTTATTATTTTCGAATGCAGACAAATGACTAACGCATCACTTTCATTCAAATTTTGAGTGCACTATGACAAAAACACAAACGACATCTTTCGGTAAAGATTCATATTACTACATTGCTAAATGTCAGTAGCTTCTATCAAGATGTAAAGAGATATTGCTACTTAAGTACATTATTCTTAGTCTAAGTTGCTACTAATACTTTTATAGCTATATGAACTGGGTGCCTTGTAGGGTTAAATTTTTCATGGGGTTAATCATGTAACTTATATTTTGTTGGATACACATATCGTTATTGGGTGTGTTGTACATAAATATGTCCAGAATTATATAGTAACTCCCATAGTCCCATCTTGGATTTAAATTAATTTCAGAGTGTATTGTAGGTACTGTTCTTTACGTCAAATTAAGTCCTTTCATTTGATTATCCATAATGGCCCAACCATTGTGTTTTGACAAGATTCCTTCGGCACAAACATTATATTGCTTGTAAAAGCTTGTAATTTAGTAGTCCAAACCTAACACCCATGACGACCCAAGTGGAGTAATGGTTATCACGCCGGACTGTCGATCGGAGGGTCACGGGTTCGATTTCCGGCGGAGCAGAAATTTGAATGATGATTTTAAATTTCTGTTCTCGGTATGGGTGTTTCTGACTTTGTATGTATTTCCATCCATCCATCCATCAGCTTTTTAGAGTCCACTGCTGGACATAGGCCTCCCCTAATGTTCGCCACTCCGTCCGGTCCAGCGCCCTCTGAATCCAGCGGTTTCCCGCTATCTTCTTCAGGTCGTCAGTCCACCTGGTTGGAGGGCGGCCTGTGCTCCTTTTGCCGAGACGTGGTCGCCATTCGAGGACCTTTCTTCCCCACCGGTTGTCAGTCCTCCTAACTATGTGGCCTGCCCATTGCCACTTCAGCTTGCAGATTTTGAGAGCTATGTCGGTAACCTTCGTTCGTCTACGGATTTCATCGTTACGGATTTTGTCGCGTAGAGAAATACCAAGCATAGCCCTCTCCATCGCTCGCTGAGCGACCTTGAGCCTGTGGAAAAGGCTAACTGTAAAAGACCACGTCTCAGCGCCGTAGGTCATCACTGGCAACACATACTGCTCGAAAACTTTCGACTTCAGGCACTGCGGTATTCTGGACGAGAAGACACTTTGTAATTTCCCGAACGCTGCCCAACCGAGTTGGATTCTACGAGTTACCTCTCTCTCGAAGTTGGATTTACCCATACGGATCGCTTGACCCAGGTAAATATACTCGTCGACAACTTCGAGAGTAGCGCCATCAACAACGACCGGTATGGGTGTGACATGGACATTAGACATGATCTTCGTCTTGTCCATGTTCATCTTAAGACCCACCCGTTGGGAGGCGCTATGGAGGTCACCCAGCATTGTGCTGAGTTCTTCCAGGGACTCCGCCAAGATGACTATATCTCGGCAAATCGAAGGTGTGTGAGGTGTTCGCCATTGATGTTAATACCAAGCCCTTTTCACTCCATCAGCTTAAACACGTCTTCCAGTGCAGCGGTAAACAGTTTCGGGGATATAACATCTCCTTGTCGTACTCCGCGCTGCAAAGGAATAGGTTTAGTGCTTCCGTCGTGTACTCGGACTGTCATGGTTACGGCTTTGTATAAACACTTCAACACCTCGATGTACCGATAGTCTATCTGGCACCGTTGGAGAGACTCTAGCACCGCCCAGGTCTCAATAGAATCGAAGGCTTTCTCATAGTCCACATATGCAACACATAGCGGCAGATTATACTCCTCGGTCTTTTGTATAACCTGTCGCAGCGTATGTATGTGGTCTATGGTACTGTAGCCTTTTCGGAATCCGGCTTGTTCGGGAGGCTGGAAGTCGTCGAGCCTGCGCGCAATACGATTAGTAAGGACCCTTGAGAACAGCTTATTGAACAGCTTGTATGTATTTATATTCCATCAATTCCATGGTACTCACGACACAGGGTATCTCTACCCATCTGTGGGGCAGAGCGTGAATCGTTAAACCGTCACTGTACTATGTATACTTACATAAATTTAAATAGTTCCTACTATTCATTTAAATGTTTATAATATTATACTTCAATTTTTTTACAGCCTTAATAATGATGAACAGTGGGCGAGCAAGGGTGCCGAAGTGCGCGCGGTGCCGTAACCATGGACTTATCTCTAGCCTTCGAGGGCATAAGAAAGCCTGCGCTTACCGGCATTGCCAATGTCCCAAATGCGGTCTTATCAAAGAGCGACAACGGATCATGGCAGCCCAGGTAATTCATTTTTTATTTTGTTGAATTTTGTGTTTATGATACCGGGGTGTGTCATATTGATTCACAGAGAAAACTAATGATAGTAGAGGTGCCCTAACCTACGTTACCAGAACCAGTGTCGCATGAGTTCATCTTCAGCGCTTGCGATGGAGATCCTGGTATCCAGCTCGAAGTCCCACAACTACATAATAGGATTATCATTGGAGAGTTTAAAAATGCACCGACAGGTACGATATTAGACGCCTGGTACGGCAGTGGACTGTGTAGAAATAAGAGATTCTAATCCTGAGATTCATATTATTATATTTTCAGGAGCAAATTAGGCTGCTTATAAGTGATATAAAGGTAATATTTAAGTTAGACACTACCGGAGAGCTCTTTTAAGAGACTTATTTGAGAGTATGCATATGAACTTAATAAAATCAGGCTCTAGTTTTTAAGAGTCAAAGCATTATTTTATTTTATAATTTTTGCAGATGAGCATGCCTCAAAAATCATGAAAACACCATCCAATCATGGATTATGCTCCGGTGTGATTTGTCGTTATATTACATACTATGTACTTTACGTCGACCAAGCACCAAGCGTTCTTTAATCTCAACCTTTATACTCAACTTTTTAATTCAATGCTGAGCTGAGTAATCTTAATTACGATATTTTCGGAACATGATGTTAATAGTGGAAATATGTGGTTTTAATGTGCAGCTATGATACTTTACATTTTATTCACATCTAAAATACTCCGACTTCGTCATTGATAAAGTGATGATCATCAAAATTGTTCGAGTACTACCTGAAGTGTTAGAAAAAATACTGAAATAACGAAACGGCCAAGATATATTATGACTGAGGTGCATCTAGAGTTAGTGAAGTTAGGGCTGGTAAAGTTATTGCGTGTAAAGTCAGGAGCTTAGTTCTACATTGAAAGCTGACATTTTTTTCACAGGGTAAGGCATATGTACTCATATTGGTAACTTTTACCACGAAAATGTTTTTGGTGGATTTTGTATAGCGAAGCAAAATAAAACCTTGTATTTTATATAAATCTGTTTTCCATGGTTCGACCGGAGATGTACCACCGCCGAACCCATTTTGCCGTGAAGCAATTTAAAAAAGCCCCTAAGACAGGTAAAGATGAACGCACTTTATTCTTCCTGCTCATTTAAATCACGTTAGATTTTCCCGACATCCCGAATAATTCTTATACCATTCAGAAATAACACGCAACGTAAAGGCGTTAATGTGTTTTAATGTAGTGAAATTGAGAACAGCTAATGCGGTGCTGGGTTTATTTAAACAAGTGGCATATGTTTATCGTACACGCCGGATGAAGCATCGATCGGTTTGTTCAGTAATGCATCGCACTCGATGTCACACTTTTATCCCGATTTTCGATGTGCATGTTACATCGATATTTGATTATGAAAAGTATTTTTGGAGTGAAAACTTCTTTAGCGGCGTTGTGCACTTTTTTTAGGATGGGTAAAAAATGTTAAACTCGCGTCAGGACACGTGACCTGATCGAATATTCGTAAGACGGAGGGGTGACAGCTGATGGCTCGACTGTCTATAGTGTCTGGCTGCAACCCTTTTTGCGTCCCACTGCTGGGCACGGGTCTCTCCCCCTTATTGGGGAGGCCTGGAGCTTACTCCACCACGCTGCTCCAATGCGGGTTGGTGGAGATGCGGGTTAGTGGCCAACCCGCTGTCGGATGTTTTCAAACCGCCCATAAGGCCTCCGACAAGGTTTGACGACTGTTATCTATCGACAACAACCGGGACCGACGGCTTAACGTGCCCTCCGAAGCACGGAAACGCACATGAATTTTTTTGCCACTAGCGGTCATCCATCTCACACCCGACCGCGCCCGTTTGGCTCAGCTGCATAGATCGCTTGCGTTCTACGCTAGCCGCCAGGCCATGCGCGCTTCTATAGTGTCTATAGTGCGCGTCTATAGTGTCTATACTTGTTCAATTCGTTTATATCAAGTAGTTATTTAAAATATGGACATTGAACAAAGTGCATCTATTATTGAAAAAAGTGATGAAGAAATAGTGAAAGAAAATGAGTGAGTAGTTTATAAAAATACTAGATGAAAACCTACTGAAAATACTAGTTGAAAAATAATACTGATAATAAAAGCATCGTGCGAAATTATTCCCTAACCATTCCAAAATATCAAAAATGCACAACGTTAATGTTCAAGTTTTCACTTCTGTCGGCACTACCGGAGTGCAACCCGTTGTTTTTTTTTTTATAAAACGATTTATTTAGAATGCGCTTGCTTCATGGCAGAAATAGGTGCAGCGTCACCGGTCAGAGGCTAGTCTAGAATTTAAGAATTTGGCTGTTGAAAACGATGCACGAATTTGTGCGATGCGCATGGACTTTACCACAACTTTACCAAGGGTTATTTTCGGACTTGAAACATTGTGTGGGCAACAATGCGCAAATTTATTGAGATGCGAATGAGCTTCGATCGCATGCTGGTGTCTCATGTGTTTGAAATATGACACAATTGGTATAAAGAAAAAAGAAGTATAGGATTATAAACCTTTTGCGCCAATCTGTTCAAATTTATAAAACTTTAAGCGTACATAATAGCTAAAACCTAGCCTTGTAAACAGCCTTGTGATACATAAGTATTTAAAATAAAAATTCGTTTTTTTTCTAAAATACCACGTAATTTGTAACGTTTGTTGTTTCTGTTGGCTATTAGAAATCGGTTTGCGAGCGTGTAGCGTTGTTAACTCTGACTTCAGAATGTAATCTTTCTGATTTTTTCGACTAATGGATTTGAAAATGAATTTAAAGCATTCCTACAACGACGATAACTAGCTGCGCCCAGTTAACTCGCGTTATTAATAAGTCATTACTCACACACACACACTTCACATTAATAGCAATAGTCATTATTAATAACTATTGCCATTAATGAGAACATTCTCGGGAGAGTTCATAAAATGTTTTTTTGTTTATTTTTTAACAGAAAAAATAAAACCCAAAAAAAAAACGAAAAAAAGGCAGACGGGCCGCGCGAGGTGTTAAGCGATCACCGTCGCCTATGCACACCAGGGGAGCCATCCGAGCATTGCCGGCTTTGTAGGAGAGCTCTTTTACAGTTTTCTTGAAGAACTCCATGTTATAGTCCACCGGAAATGCATCAGCTGGAAGGTTGTCCCATAACCTACACTTCAGTGGTAAAAAGGAGCGTGCAAAGCAGACTGCGGAGGACCGCCACGAGTCCAAATAGTGCCGTTGGAACTTTAACCTTTGTCTGGTGGTATAATCATTGAATGGTGATGCAGGCATCAATTTGAAAAGTTCACTCACCATAGTAAAGTCGGTAGAACATGCAGAGCGAGCCTATGTCTCTTCGCAAGCTAAGCGGTTCTAGCATGTGGTTTTAGTCAATCTTTGGTCGTTGACGATTCGGACTGCGCGCTTTTCAACGGAGTCAAATGAGGGGAGGAGCAATATTTTGGTGCTCCTGCTCAGAGATGGAAGTAGTACTCCATGTGGGGTTTTACCTGAGCCTTATACAGCATCAGGAGTTGCCCCGCAGTGAAGTACTGCCTCGCCAAGACACCAAGCTTGCTGGAGGCCAATTTGGCTTTGTACTCCAAAAGAATCCGGTACTGCACTTTACTCATTATGTCAACTCCCAAGATACCGACACTTTCACTGACGGTGAGCGGGTTGTAGGTATTTATTATTCCAAATAAATAAAAAAATGTCACAAATAGTTTTCTATTTGAGTGTGTATTTTGTTTCTATTAACAATCTAGATACGACACTAGTACCCTCTAACGACATGAAAAAAAATCGTAAAAATATGTCAAGCCGTTTCGCAATGCAACCGCAAACATTGTGATAGAGTTTTTGGCGGGAAGTTTGAAGAGACAAGTTGTGCTCTTGTTTTATTTTCATTTTCTTGGCGTATTGGTGGCTTTTTTTTTCGATATAGGTTAATGACAGTGCACGAGTGTTGTGAAAACATGTTTTTTCGGCTTGCCTCCAAAACTCCTTCGGACATTTTCTCGTAAAGTAGCCATCGCTTTACTTGAACATCTGACTGACTAGACTGACTGACACCTGATTACTGATTTATTATATGATGAAGAAATTATACTTGATACTGGCAATATGCACAGAGTGCGATGCCATTATTGAATAATGAATAATGATGAACATTGTGATAGGATTATATAAATCAACTAGCTTTTGCCCGCGACTTCGTACGCGTGTAGGTACATGAGTTATCAGGGCATATGTTTTAATTAACCCTCGATATAATACTCGTAATTGTAACACATGTACCTGTGTGTATATCGAAGTAAGACGATCGGTAACAGTTTACTACAGTACTTCGCTATAAACAATTTATTTACCAGTTTTGAAGCTGTTGTAAAATGACCAAGCTATTTGTCATTTTAGACAAGGAAGTCACAGGAAGCCACATTAAGCTGACCGTAAGAAAAACAGCCCCTTCTCTTACATCTACTTCGGTAAATTTTAAAGTTTGTGATCAGTCATATTTTTTAAGTCTAAGTAGAAAGAAATCCCATATAAACTCCCCCTTATATGTAGAGAGCTACTTCTTCTTTGCCTACGCAGATTTATTTTTAATTGTAATGAAGAACTTATATGTATATGTATACTTTTTTTGTACTTCTTAGTCTAAAAATAAGAAAATTCCATGTAAACTACACCCCCTCCCCTATTTCCCTATTCCCTCTTAGTGGTAAGTTGACTAAGAAAGGATTTTTAGAAATACCCAAAACACATTTTTTATTTAAATTACGTCCCATTAAAAAATTTGATTGATTTTCAAGTGCAGTTCTTATTTTTTTTCATTTTCATTGTTTTACATGCAGAAACAATCTATGTGGAGTTTTTGTCAAATCCATCATTTCACTATCCTCGAGCAGATTGTCCTTTTCAAATAACAAAAAGCTGAGTCGCATTCCGCAGAGACACCAGTTATTTGATTTGCTTCGGGATCGAGTTTTGTTTTTGTTTTCAATGAGGCGTCGACCGCCCCTAGCGGCGACTCTTAGTCCCGAGGGTGACCGGGACCGCTTACCGCAAACATAAACATTGCCTGTTTGTCATTGATTTTCCGCTAAATTAATTTATCTGCATCAAGTTACCTATCACTCACTGTCATATGGAGATGCGTTTGAACGAATATCTAATAACTTAGTCATTAACTTATTAGGTTTCTTGTACTTAGGACTTATTGCTGCTTTTGAAAGAAGCACTAAATGAGGTTATTGATCTACATTTAGCCTCAAGTACGACACAAGTTCTGGCTTCGCAGCCGTACTGCTTCCATCACCACCTTATTTTTTTATAATTTTATTTAATGACTCCCGCCCAAAGTTAAATCCAAACTTACCAAAATCATGATCTATCTCCGAAGTCACGACACATTCCTCCAGCCAAAGTTAATGAGTTTTCCAAATCATTTCTCCAATGATATTGTCTTTGACATCATATGTGTTTAACCTGTATATTCACATGTAATTTAACATTTGTGATTTGAGTTGGTCCAGATATAGTAATTCTTCGAAAGATAAAAAAATCTACACTGCTTGTTATCCAGTCAGTTGTACATTTATGAATAAAGCTACAAAATTAAAACTTATTCGGAAACTATATAGTAGATCATTTATTATTAATTATTTATAGTTTCAAATTTATTATAAATTATTTTTTTACTTTTAGGTAGCACTAAAACGACAGCAAGCAGCTGAAGACAAAATAGCGCTACATCTTGCATCTGTGGAAACAGGGACCGCTTTAGATGCGTTGCCCCCAGGACGAATATATGGTATGAGGGTAACGGGGCCATGCCCCAGCCCTGGCCCCGAGCCTGACTCAGTTGCTGATGATCAAACAGTGAGTTATCGGCCTGACTTTAAAACTATTTAGAAGCTCAGAACTCACGATGAACCAAAATAACTAGATTTTCCTTTTGTCTTCCAACTGAAACTAGTATTCAATTTCTATATTATTGCTAATCTCTTAAAGTTTTTGAATAAATGGTGCTTACATTGATTACAATTTATTCTTTATATGGTTGTGACTTGGATAAAGATTGTAATTGAGTCTCCATATAATATTATGATGATATGCACGTAGAATAATAACAAAAGAATCAGATTGCTGTCATGCTGGCAATTTTAAACTGTAATATTGACTTTGGACCTTTAAATACTTCACACATTTCACAAAGTTATTAAAATCTAACTTGACCCCTTAAATCATAGACATTAATTTCAAGGGGGCATGTAACCCTCCGTTTATGATTTTATGCGACAATTAGAATATAGTACCTGGACGCCCGAGCGTTGCTCGGATAATAATAATTTATTTACTTGGTTGGTTTATTTTTAAGCAAAACTTTCATTGACTTAGTGTTACTTTACAAATCCTTTTGAAATACCTAGCTCCCAATTAAAAAAAATTGTCACAAAAAATAAAAAACGTAAACTGCCTACTTGAGATTTGAACCCGACTCGCCGCCTTGCTCCGTAGTCGGCTTTCGTAACCATTCGACCAAGAAAGCTTTAATTCCGTTGACGAAATTTTTATACAGGTCTTTCATAATTATCGACATTGTCATTTGTTTGAAGGGTGGATTGACGGTCAACATTTGACGGCTTTCTACACCACAATATTATTAATATTTTCCAATAGATGTCAGTAAGAGTAATTTTATATTTAACTACATAAACATTAAGAAAAACGACAATTTCTATCAATAAAAAATTGTGGATCGATTTATCATCCCCGCAACCAGTGTACTAAATTTCATGAAAATCTTTGGAGCCGTTTCCGAGATTCAAAAAATATATTTAGAAATATACAAGAATTGCTCGTTTAAAGGTATTAGATTATGTAGGTATGCATGTTTTGTTGCAGCCAATTCATATCGACAGCGAAACCAGTGACTCAATGCCCGATTGCTGCACTACATCTCCAGATTCCGCTGGAAATTCTTCTATTCCTTCCGGATCTTGGTAATATAAAAGTTTTATTATAAATATATTTACTTCTGTATGCTTTTAAAGCGAGACAATATTTATATACTTATTAATATACTATACTTTTAAATATACTGGGCTTGCTTTTTGCTTTTTTTTATGTCCCACTACTGGGCACAGGTCTCCTCTCATAAGTGAGAGGGATTTAGGCCATTGTCCACCGCGCTGGCCAAGTGCGGATTGGTGGACGTCATGCTTTCGAGAAATTATGAATTTCTCTCAGGCACGCACGGCGATATCACGATATTTTCCATCACCGTGGAGCAGCGATAAATACGCACATTACAAATTTCTTTGTCAGAGGTGCGCGCCGAGGATTTGAACCTGGGGACGGTCGCGTCGAAGACCGCGGTTTTTTACCACTCGGCCATCGCTGCTCTTTGCTGCATCTTTAGTTTTTTACTGCGTAATAATCGGGTTTATTGTTGTTATATAATTGTTTTTTTTTCTCTAAGTCTCTGCACAGATTTGGTAGTACAATAGGGTGTATAAGCATCCTCACATCATTTAGAGTGGCACTGACTGCAAAAAATTTGAAAAAATAAGTCAATAAGCCGGTTGTGTGTCCTTCTAATTCTAACATATTATATTAGTTCTTTCAATTAGGGTATCAAATTAAAGGGGTGCATGAGCATAACAATATATTAGGTATGTACATGTTTGCCAGCGGATGATATTTTTTCTTTATAAAAATTAAACATAAAACGAACAGATTAGCGGCTATAAAAATCACAAATAAAATATTAAACAAAGTTTTCTTTACAATTTAATAATGATTTTCCTTATTTTTACTGTTATTGAAACAGCGTCTTTATTTGTTATTTAAACAGCGGGACGCATGAGGAGCTGACGGAAGGTGAGGGATCAGTGAGCACGGCTGGTCTGGAAATGTTAAGAAAACTGTTCCCTGGCAAGAAACGTTCTGTTCTTGAATTAGTTTTACGACGTTGCAACCACGACTTACTCCGTGCCGTAGAGCAGTGTAATACTATACATGTAAGTTATAAATTTGAAAACAAATTAAAGAAAAAAAATTTATACATTTATAAAAAAAAACTATGAAGCAGTGTGTAGGCTGATAAAATTGTTTTTAGACAGAAATACGCACGAACATTAATTGGCACCTGTCTTTTTTGTATTTGAATAATAATCAGGTAAAAAACTTACCAGTACATTTTACAAGGATAAATGACCTATTTACGCACATTCAGAAACACATGGAGCTATAACTTCTTCTAACACACACGCACACATTTACACCACTGACACACATGTCAAATTACTTTTTAAGGTCTCGTATTAAACGTATTTAGTTCTATGCTATTGATCGTGATTTTTTCGGAAATATATCTACTCAGTGATCTCCGTTACAAAATGAAATATCCGAAATATCACAAAAATAGAAATCTACGTTATAAAATGAGAAGCAACCTAAAATATTTTCAGGGTCACAACGACAAGCCTTTGTCATTGAGTACAACTTCCACTTCATTTGAGACGTCAGTGACGAGCATGGAGGAGTCAAGGTGGTCTGCGTTCAGGCCAGTCGGTCCCCGGGCGCCACTCCTGCCAGCGCTGGTGATGGGCCGGGTCTGCGGCTCCGACTGGCTGGTGCCCCTGCCTGCATTACCAGCTCTTTCAGCCCCCTTGTTATTACCACTCCAACACCCTCACGCACCACCTACTTGCAGTCCTTGTACTCCGGACTGTCGTCAATGCAACACTCGCCATTAATGTTGTTGATTTTTATGAAGTTGTTGATCGTTCAACGAACGTAATATCCAACTTGACTGTAACCCTATTAGATGATATACTTATGTAAGTGCTTCATTGGTGAAGTTTTTGTCCTTTGGACAGCTTATTGCACATACTCGTCTGTACATACAAATTTTTTGCATATAGCTTTTTTCATATCATGAATCAAATAAAAATGACTAAACTGTTATGATTTCCAAGAAGATTTATTATGATTATATTGGTAGGTAAGTATCATTACAATTTGTTTTTGTAATCCTTTTTTAAAATGTTACAAACTTTTCAATGAAAGATCATAATGCAATATGCTTAATAATACCTTTTAGTAGCGATGTTTAGTTACTCATATTTTGATAATAAAATATTTAAGTGATATTTTAATGCCAAAGAAAAATTTGCCAAGTAGGTATATGTAGATTATAGGAGATTAGTTTTTATGACAATGTACCTATAGTTATATAAGTTACCGTAAAATAAACTTGATTTAGGACCTATGTTGTTTTCTTTCTTTCTTTTCGTGTTTATGCATAATTGGTCATTTTTCATCTAATTTCTACGCGTTAATTTGATTTACCTTTTTTCCCGACTGCGCCAGAAGGAGGGTTATGTTATTCAAGAGTACCTATGTAGGTATGTATAATTATTTGGCACGCTCTGCAGCCTGAACTGCTCGATGGATTTTAGCTTCAGAGGTGTCGTTAGATTCGTATTTACTACGAGATTGACACTGGGTATATCAAATAATAAAAAAAAGGATTTTTTGTGCCAAATTCAATTGTTTGGCACGCTCTGCGGCCTGAACGGCACGATGGATTTTATTTAGCTTAAGAAGGGTCGTTACATTCGTATTTACTGTGAAAATGACACTGGGTAATATCAAAATAAATAAAAAAGCCACGGGTTGCACTTCGGTAGTGCCGGCAGAAGTGAAAACTTGAAAATTAACGTTGTGCATTTTTGATATTTTGGAATGGTTAGGGAATAAATTCGCACGAATTGCTTTTATTATCAGTATCATTTTTCATCTTGTATTTTCAGTAGGTTTTTTTTTTGAAAGAAAGAAAGATAGTATTAGTATTAGTACTAGTATTTTTATATAGTACTCACTCATTTTCTTTTACTATTTCTTCGTCACTTTTTTCATTAATAGATACACTTTGTTCAATGTCCATATTTTAAATACTTGATATAAACGAATTTTACAAGCTATCAGCTGTCACCCCTCCGGCTTGGTCTAAGACCGGTGAAGATCGACCTTCACAGATCTTACAACTCGATGTGACATATTTTTTATCAAATATAATTTATAAACATATATGCCTATGATACCTCGCCTATCGCAAAGTGTTCATAGCTATTTTTAATATATTTAATTTAAATCAATTTTCTTTCATCACCTCATTCTTGTCATAACTTGTATGCCTAGGTACCTATATTGACTTACCTGTTCACATCTACTTGGTAGCCAGGTAGCCATGCACGGATATAAGTAGGCAAGCCTACCTAAGCAAATTCTGTGTGTTAAAAACTATCAATTGATATAAAACTCATTCGGTTATCACAAGAGTGAAGGTGATATGAAAGAACATTGAAATAAATTGATTGGCTGGCTGCAACCCTTTTTGCGTCCCACTGCTGGGCACGGGTCTCCCCCTTATTGGGGAGGCCTGGAGCTTACTCCACCACGCTGCTTCAATGCGGGAGTATTTTTCATAGGCAAGTTATCATAGGCATATGTATATATATTATATTTGATAAAAAATATGTCCCATCGAGTTATCAGATCGGTGAAGGTCGATCTTCCACGTCTTCTCTACTATCTTACGAATTTTCGATCAGGCCACGTGTCCTGACGCGAGTTTAACATTTTTTACCCATCCCAAAAATGTGCACAACGCCGCTAAAGAAGTTTTCACTTCAAAAAACCTAACGGTAATTTAAAGAACTACAAAACTCGACTGTGTTCAATTAAGCCAGTTCAATAAAGCCAGAAAGTTCAATGAATAAGTTAGCTAATAAAACATATCTGTAGCCCCATACAGCCGGCAGCTATTATCACAGACAGTTACAAATTCGTGACAATCCTACAAATGAAGATTGAGACAACTATCACCCCATCTATGTAATGAGTTGTGTAAACAAAAGTAGAATCAGGAAATGTGGCAGCCTAGGGGAAGGTTAGGTTCGAGTTGGACTCGCGCACGAAGTGTTCAGTACCCCTATTTATTAGAAACTTCTAAAAATCACATTTATTGCACGCCCTTACATGCCCACCTTTTGCTTTATTATTATAATTATTTATTTTTAAGTAAATAAGTGCTCTGTGAATATTTCAATTCAAGCGTCTACCAGTTGCCGTTATCGAGCAAAGAGGAGTAAGAAATGACGTCGGTTCTATGGGAGGCCCCATAATAACTATCCTATATATATATATAAATACATAATCTGTGAAAATTTCAACTGTCTAACTATCACGGTTCATGAAATACAACCTGGTGACAGACAGGCGCGGTCGCAACCTTCGATTTTTGGGGGTTCGACAAGAAATTTTGGGGAGGAGGTGTCCCAAATTGGCTTGTTTCGCTTTCTATCTACGCATGACTAATGGATTTTGGGGGGGGTCATGTCCCCTGTGACCGCGCCTGGTGACAGACGGATAGAAGGACGGACATCGGAGTCGTACCTCCGTATTTATAGACAAATCTAATTTTTAAGTATTTTTTTTCCATTCTATACCTATATTGCGCAGTTATAAAAATCTTCAATCGATTTTGCTAAGCTTTCAAATATACATACACACATCAAATAAAGTTTGAGATCACTAGTAAAAGATGGAATTGTTTTTAAATAATAAATAAATAAATAAACGTTTCACACTCATAGCCCCACAGTAAGGTAATTAATACCCTGTGTCGTGGGTACCATGGACACATACAGAGACAGACACAAACAACCAGACCGAGAACAGAAATTTAAACTCATCATTCAAATTTCTGTTTCGCCGGGAATCGAACCCGGGACCCCTCGATTGGCAGTCCGGCATGGTAACCATTGCGCCACGCGGGTCGTCTTCGTTCGTTCCAAACAGCTCGCTTGACAGCATCTCACGTGTGTTCTATCGGGTTTAATTCGGGCGAGCCGGCAGGCCTGTCTAACCTGGTAATGTCGTATTCACGCAGAGCAGCGTCGATTCGTTGAGCTCGATGTGCGGGTGCATTAATGTCAATCTAATCGAGGGCCATAGTTTATTCTAAATGACCTGACAATTTGGTACAAAACTGCAGTCATCCAGCCACGTTACGGGATCAACGGCGTTCTAACACCAATCATTATACCACCCCAAAAAGATACCGATTTTCCGCCTTGTTGAACGGTTCCGGTGGCAGTTCTTTGTCTTTCAGCGTTCCTATGCCTTCTCTAGACACGGAGACGTTGGTTGTCCGGATGAGTGCTAATTCTGGACTCGTCAACGAAGAGACAATTTCGCCAAATGTTTTCCTCGTCGTCTTCTTCATTTTGGCGGAGTTTAGCCCACTGCAATCTGCATCGCTGTTGTTGCTGTGAGTTCAGAGGTGCTCGCCAGTATCTCCTCACTCGTAATCAGGCGCGGTCCGGGGGGGGGGGTGATCACAGGGGACATGATCCCCCCAAAATCCATCAGCCATGCGTAGACCACCACGCGTATTCACGCCACGAAATCTCCTTAACTTGTTTACGACACAGGATTGGGCTACAGCCACTCTGCGTGCTATTTCTTTCGTCCTTCTTCCCCCAAAGTAACAATTCTTGCTCGTAAAACTTCAGATAATCCACTTAGCATCTTTTTGAATGAACTCCTTCTTCGAAAAGTCAGAAAAAAAGCTTGAATCAAGTTGGTCAGATTTCTGAATGAGCGTAAACAAGGATTTAAATCTCTTTTTATACCGATAAGCAATTGATATTTTAAATTCTTATGTTATGAAAAGATTTGTTTTTAAATGAAGAATCTAAAATAAAGATTTCGTATTGTCAAAGTAAGTAATCTCAAACTACTTATATTTGATGTGTGTATATTTTTTCATACAAAATTGCCACGGAAGTTCTTTCTATTTCTTAAATAATTACTCTCGAACTAAACACTCTTGTCTATTTCTTAAATAATTACGCTTGACTAAAAATATGGCGATTAGTCCTAACAGGGTCCCTTTTTATCCTTTGTGTACAGAAACCTAAAAATATATACATATTTTATTCTGAGGTTAGCTCTAGAGTCATCATGAATAAACATTATATTATTGATTCCTTTAAACCAAAATGGAAACCTACATCAAATATATATGTCTAAATTTAAACAAGCTGCAGACAAAGTAATTCGGAAATGTTTTTGTTTGTCCTTCTTTCACGTCGCAACGGAGTTACGGATTGACCGGAATTTTTATAGAGAGATACTCGTAGTTGGAAGGCTGGAGATGACATAGACTAATTATTACCTAGAGAAAGTATCTCATTTTTGTGGAAAAACGTGTAGCCCATGCTGTTCGTCCATGTAGTCTATCCAGGCGGAGTCGCAGACGGAAAGCTATTCTTGGATAGGTACCTAATGTTTCTTATAACAGAAGACATGCAGAAGACACATAGGAGTGTTCGGCGTAGTACCTATGGTACCATAGAAATCGAAAGACAAGAAGAAGTGGTAAAGCGGCGTGTTTGTGCCCGTGCGATATGATCAAATTAATCATATTGACGACCACGCCAATTTCTTGTATTTAGACGCCATCAAAATAACATATAAGAATACCGTGTTGTTCTGTGGATTCATGCAATATCATATTCAGATATAACTTTATTTTATTTTTACTTAAAACATAAAAACATAAATAGTCCTTACTTTTATTACTTAGCGACTTCAAAAAAGGTAGAGGTTCTCAATTCAACTGTATTTTTTATGTTTATTACCTCAGAACTTTCGTCTGAGTGAACAGATTTTGATGATTCTTTTTTTATTTGCTAAAGCTGATACTTTCCGTTAAGTCTCGTTTCAATTTCGTTTAGTTCTGACAGTGGCATCCATGATAAAATCATATAAGTCTTAAATTCGTAGTCGTTTAATAAGAGTTTAACCTAACCGGTTCTGATTATGATGGGATCCACGACAAAATAAAGAAATATTTGAGTCACCTACCGTAACGTTGTTATGGCCAAGTAATTGTCGTAGTTGAATATGATGATCAATGAAACTCCTTAACGGCTTACAGTAAGGGTGCGATCTGTAGCCGAATTTCTAACTGTTTCATTTACACGGTGCTGTCATATAATATGAGCAGCATGTTTAGTAGTAGTCTACCAATGTTCAAACAAATTAGTTAGTGCATTTCAAATTCACTAAAAATAAAAACAACAGAAATTTTATCAAAATAAAACGACTTCAAAAGAAAACTATTCCAAAACAAAAAATATGCACTAAAAAGTTAAAAAAATTCTTCGAATTGTTTTCTTTAAAAGTATTTTTTTTGTTACTTACCTTAATTTTAGT
This sequence comes from Pyrgus malvae, assembly GCA_911387765.1. Classification (NCBI taxonomy): domain Eukaryota; kingdom Metazoa; phylum Arthropoda; class Insecta; order Lepidoptera; family Hesperiidae; genus Pyrgus; species Pyrgus malvae. The sequence goes on along the minus strand of OU426951.1, from coordinate 16,780,171 downwards.
ATCATAACGACTGTCCTATTTGCACAAATACATTGCATGTCAAACTTGACTTACAGATGACGTTACCAAGCAGAACGAGCAATGTACAATGTTTGTTTATGTCGCTTAGATCTCTATCTCTACCTATATTGAAAGAAAGAAAGAATGCAAGGAGATATAAACCTTATTACATAGTCCCTGTTTTCTAAGGGAAAATGTTGTAAGTGAAATTATTGTTAAACAAAAAATAATCTTACGCCTATATCTTTAAGATCGCAAGTTAAATATTGATCAAAGTATTGTATTATCAAGCTAATTTTTAAAATTGTGGCCAATTACATCAATCTTTTTTATTTATTGTAATGTGCACGATTTTGAAAATGTGTGTGTTTGGAGTTTTGGAGACACTGCGGTTCTGACAAACAGCAATTTACGTCATCTCTCGTGTTTTTCTTTGCTCTGTGTATGGTAACAAATTAAAATAAATTTACATCCCAGTACAAAGGTTAATGTAAATGGAAATTAATTTACTTATCAATGAATAGCCACCATTCTTACAATCTAAGTAAATGAGTCTTTACGAACAGTTAAACTCTGCTACGTAGATTATAATGTTTTATTTTTTAACAATACTTGTTCTTTTGTACATCACCTGTGACCTGAACTATTTCATTCGAACGTGTTTTACCGTGTGTACAGGCAGACTATACCAACAAGACTATACTTTAAACGATGTTACAACAATGTACGGTGAGTACATTACATTTATGTAGGGTATGTAGGTATTTTATGTGTCTTCCATATCACTCCAAATCATAACAAGTAAAATATATTTCACATATTTCAAATCACTCTTGAGACCAGACAGTTTTTTATACGTCATATGCAAAAAGTAATTTAGTAATGTCTTCCTCGATACACAACATTATCTAGGTACTGGTCCATTGTCCAAGGTCCAAGTATTTTTTTAAATTTAGCGCTTTTTTAGGTTTATGTACGTTTCAAGACTGTGACGTATGGTTCAAAAATATAAGGTTGGCGAGGTTGGTGCGGGATCTTGATTTTGCAAGATACCACTTTTATGACAGGACTGGTATATATCAAAGAAGTCAGCAATGTAACATCAATTCTTTGCAAGGCTCCACACTCACTTTGTGTTCAAAACCAGTACCATTGTTTAAGTTTTATAAAATAAGAACCAAGGTAAGGTTTTAATTTTAATTTGGTATATTCTATTTACATCAAATGACTGATCGATACGTTTAACGATAATACAGAAGTATTGTGAAATAAATCGTGTTCAACTTTCCAGAATATTACAAAGTTTACCACAGAATACATTTATGTTCCTTTTCAGTTGGTGTATTGGGATGAACGATCTCTATTCTTAGAGCATGAAGTCGTTACCTTACATGATAATAGAGTGCGTTATTTGTTGGTTTCACGACAGTTCGCTATAGGGAAAGATAAAGCTTCAACAGCCGTGTTATTTAAAGGCTTGCCTGGGTCAGAAAGAAGGCCGAATTGCCCTGAATATATTCAAACGTGGTTAAAAAGTATGGACGTTACTAGTAAAAAGTTGAGACAGTTATAGCAACAAACAACACCTGTTATACCAATTTGATTTTCTATCACGATCAATATAAACTGTTAATAGTAGAGTAAATTAAATAGTAGGAAAATTTTAAATACTTACTTATAAAAGAGAGTTTCTTTATCACCACATGATAGGGCCCGAAATGCAATTGTTAGCCAAAATGAGGATTCTATTTATGTAAATAAGATTATAGCTATATTTAGACTGTCTTCGCAGCCTGAAAGTAAATTTAAATGTAATAATAGTAAGATGTGTCATATGTCGAAAGATTTCATATGTACCAAATTGTAGAGTTTAATATAAAATTTTATTCCGCACGTTGTTGAAATTAAATATAAGGTAAGTATATTATCGAGTTTGAAATTATATGAAAGAGTTTATATTTACCTAAACAATATATATATATATATATATATATATATATATATATATATATATATATATATATATATATACGGGGCTTAGAGCATCAAAGGTACTGACGCACCTCTAAGATACGAACTACTTACATCTGAGTTTAGAGTGTAATTTAATGTAATACAAAAAAAACTTTAAAATACATAAGTGTATTTTTACATTCATACTTTTATTACTACACAAATGTAATATAATAAAGTGAAAATATAACATTTAATTTAATAAGGGTAGCGGTAAAGTCCTTTAAATTTGTGATTTTCTTATAGGTAACAAGAAAATAATCAATAACCGTTTTATTTATTATAAAGAACTTAATATAAATCTTAATCTGTATATAAAAAGTAAAGGGTTTTTTTGTACGTAAAGACACATTTTTCTCTATTATCATTAACTCCAATTAACTTCCCGTTGGGGTGGTAAATGCCCCTTAGTACGTAGATGATAGTAAGGGAGTTTGATCGCGGTGGGTGGAAGTGGGTGGAAAAATCTGAAAAAAAAATATCTGTCCTTTTCTAACCAAAAGGGACTTCTGGGTGGATCTCAAAATTTCTGGGATGGTCTAGCAAACTATTTAAATTTTAATTTTATTGAGAATGTTCGAGAAAGTTCCAGAAACTTCTCGAATCATTTGGATTTTATTAAATAATTTTAATTAATTGAGAATATTCGAGAAAGCTTCTCAAATGATCTGGATTTTTAAAATAATTGTAATCTTTTTTCTAATGATCTGGCGATTTTTAAAATAATTGCAAACTTTTTTAATTAATGAAAATATTCGAGAAAGTTCCAGAAACTTCTCGAATGATCTGAAGATTTTTAAAATAATTGCAAACTGTTTTAATTAATTGAGAATTTTCGAGAAAGTTCCAGAAACATCTCAAATGATCTGGAAAATCCTACTAATATTATAAACGCAAAAGTTTGTATGTATGGATGTTTGTTACTCTTTCACGTAAAAACTACTGAATGGATTTAAATGAAACTTTACAATAATATAACTTATACATCAGAATAACACATTTATAAAGATATTGTGTGAATTGTCCAAAATATGACGATACGTGTCAAGCAAGTAGGAAAAAATCCACCAGCTGCGAGCTATTCTGGCGTGCGCTGCCAAAACAGCTAGAGTTAAACATTCGTAATGTATGATGGAAATGTTTATCTTAAATAGTCCTACAAAAAAGCTGGTCCACGGCACTTCAGAAGGGACTTCACTTTATGCTAATGATCCTCTCTAACGCGGGTGAAACCGCGGGGTACAGCTAGTTATTGTCTATTTACGATATATGTATATACACTACTAGCTAAGCCCAGCCTTTTTACCCGAGTTAGAAAGCATCAAATACGTTATAATATTCAAAATTTAGATATATGTAGGTATAGATTTACCGCTACGTATGTGATAGTGTAAAATTGTCATCAAGGTACTTTCACCTGTTTTGAATTTTAGATCTTTACAATTTAAGAGGTCGTACACGAAATTATGCCGATTTTGCTAATTTACCTGATGTAACACGAGGTTTTGCAGTTAAAATACAGTATTTCCATAATTTTCATTGCACAATATAACTGATAACAACATTATAACTGAAACATATAATTTTGTGTGTATAACATGGTGTTCGCTTAGACAAGTTAGACAAAAATATACTCGTACTTCAGAAAATTATAAAGTAATATTTTTTTCAATTCCACGTTTGTTTATATTGTTATATTTTTCATGAACTTGACCTCTAACTGCGTGCTAGGTTGCTGTACAGTACACGTAGATGTAGTAGAACTAACTTCATATCATATGGACAACCGGTTCATTGGACTTGCAAGCCGCGTGACGTTGCAATGACTGCCACTGGTTCACGATAACAGTTACTTAGTCCGCGTTTGTGTTTTGTACACTCAACGTGTTGTAAATATTTACGCTAAATATTTTTACATCAAAATGTATTGTATAATAGTAACTGTGGTAGCACTCGCATATATATTTTGGGACGTTAACTACTTCCTTCGCATAGCTTTTACTATAGGAATTGGAAGACTGTTTCAAAAGAAAAGCGGCGTTAATGATACAACTACTATTTATGGTAAGTGCCTAAACAGTTGTAATTGGACAGTTTTTAATGCACCTTGTAATATTTTGTGTGATATACCTATAAAATACCAATGTAGTTTCTTTATACATTCATACTACTACATAGTAGACTGCTAATACACAGAGTCTTTAGTAGTAGGTATCCTAATGTTTTTACGGTTATGGTTATTTTTTGTTACGAACATGAATGCATGTAAAATTTATATATTCAAGAATTATGGAAAAGAGATTAACCTAATGAATAATAATATAACTAGGTGCATATTTTTGTAAGCTTTATGTTGGCCAGTATGATTGATGTGTCCAGTAGGAAATTAAAAAGTTTAAAGAAAACTATTTAATTCTCCTGAAATACATATATTTATCATACATAAAGGTATAAAGATGTACTATGCTAGTGAACTTTGAATCTATTTAAAATACTCACTTTCACGCTAATTTAAAAATTTCAATAAAATATTTTGTATTGTAGTTATATATTACACGACTTTACTCACGTAAATTTTTATCGGTATTGCCGACATGTTTCGGTCCTGACCGAGGACCTTCTTCAGGAGCTCCCGCCGGTCGCGGTGGCATCGCGGCGGAGACTGCGCGCTGCGGCTCGAGCGGCGCGGCTGCAGTGTGACCATCTCAAAATTTCTAATCCTGCCTTAGATTGACTAGAATCCTGCCAAATCCTGCCAAAGTTTATTGTGAAAATGCCAAAATAATGCCAGTATAATAATAATTTATATAATTTATCGTGAAGCGTAGTTTTAGTATAGCGAAAGCGATTGTGCCATCGCCATAGGCGTGATGGCAACTTACAATTACATGCCTTACAAAATGCCATGTCAGGGAGCAGCGATGGCCGAGTGATAATAAACCGCGGTCTTCGACGCGACCGACCCTAGTTTCAAATCCTCGGCGTGCACCTTTTGACAAAGAAATTTGTAATGTGCGCATTTATCGCTGCTCCACGGTGATGGAAAATATCGTGATATTTAATTAATTACGATATTCTCCATCGCCGTGCATGCCTGATAGAAATTCATAATTTCTCGAAAGCATGACGTCCACCAATCCGCACTTGGCCAGCGTGGTGGACTATGGTCAAAATCCCTTTCACTTATGAGAGGAGACCTGTGCCCAGTAGTGGGAAATAAAAAAGGTTGAAAAAAAAAATTGTCAGGATTTTCTTTTAGGAGCTTTAGTTAGCCACGATGATAGTAATCTTCCATTCTGCTCTGTACCCCTGTCTTTCACCCATTCTGTTCTGTACGCTCTTTCATACTTTCGCTTCATTTTACCAAAACACATACAAATTTATTTATTTACTCCTTAAAATCGAGCACGAGCACCCAGAATAAAAGACAAATTATGAATGTGGTCGATTTGATTGTATTTATTTGAAATGTTAATACGTAATAATATAACATTGCAAGAAGAGTTAACACTCAATATCAAATATCAGTTTTATGGTTATATCCGTATGTATAAATTAATAGAGTTCACAATTAGATGTCACAAAAAAATCTAAGAGATATTTAGAAGAATTCTGAGGAATACCTGTGAGCCTGTGAATAGTGATGTGGTGTTGCCATAATTAACATTTAATTTCCCAATAATGCCAAAAACTGCCGAATTTTTAAAAACTGCCACACATCCTGCCACAACCTAAAAACAGGGCTCAATCCTGCCAAAATGGCAGGAAACTGCCACATATGGTCACACTGCGCGGCTGGTGCGGCCGCTAGCGTGAGTGGTGGAGGGAACGCTTAGGCTGTTCTCAGACGCGGCAGTCTTCTTATTGTCTTGCGTGTCGTCATCATCGGCACTCGCGCACAGGTTCGGTGGTGCGCATACTATACTGACCGTGTCACTCTCCAGGGTGTCCGTTGCACAACAATGCGACGTAGTATTAAGAACTGGTCTCCAGGAAGGGGGAACAGTCCAACCACTATCACGGTTGAAGTTTGGACGACGACTTATCTCAATCGCTTCGCGAACTTTTCGTGGTACGAGATACTTTTCTCTCGCCAAAACCGCGACTTTGTCGAAGCGAATGAAATGGGTCGTGTCCTGCGAGTGGGCGTGTTCCGCGACTGCCGAACCCTTACTGTCCATATTCTTCAAGCTACGTATGTGCTCAGACATTAGTATGCGAGTATGCGCACCACCGAACCTGTGCGCGAGTGCCGATGATGACGACACGCAAGACAATAAGAAGACTGCCGCGTCTGAGAACAGCCTAAGCGTTCCCTCCACCACTCACGCTAGCGGCCGCACCAGCCGCGCCGCTCGAGCCGCAGCGCGCAGTCTCCGCCGCGATGCCACCGCGACCGGCGGGAGCTCCTGAAGAAGGTCCTCGGTCAGGACCGAAACATGTCGGCAATACCGATAAAAATTTACGTGAGTAAAGTCGTGTAATATATAACTACAATGTTAGTGTACACTCACGATTCGTTCAATAAGAAAATATTTTGTAATACATAATACGAGTATAATGAAAAACGTTAGTAAAGCTTGTTGCAGCACGACTTCATTGTCATTAATGAGGTGCATTGTAACAAAGTCATAAGTGGGGAACATCCCTAATGTAGTAGGCACCTAAAATGAATCAATCCAAATGTATTAATTAATCAAATTATACAGGTTATTACACCCATTAACCATAACATGTTTTTAATATTAATTATTTGACGATTAATACGTAATTTTTCAGGTTTTTGCACTACTCAAGATGTTGACATCTTTTTGAGGCACATGAATAATGCTCGGTACGTTCGAGAACTAGACTTCGCACGGTTCCATTTCTACGACAGGACGGGAATTTACGCAAACATCAAAGCTGTTGATGGGCATATACTACAAGGTGCCTCGAGCATTCGCTACAGAAGAACAATTCCTATCTTTTGTGCTTACAAAGTTGAAACAAAGGTAAAAACATTTTAACATAAATAGGATTTAACGATTAAGTAAATGGTTATTCAAAGTTAGAAGAATTGTTCTCAAATATAGGTACCTAATAGCGGACTCCATGTCATTAAAAAATTGAGTAATATAGTATAGAGAATAAAAACAAAACATGAAAAGAACAGCACTGTCTGTAACAGTAATGGTATAAACTATACATTGTTACTTTACGGTGGTTACTTTACGATGATGTTATTTAAATTCACAAGATACCTACATCATAGCCACTCTCAGACACATATGCACGAGACTGGAGGTTGGTAGGTAACTTTCTCTTCGTGTTATTACAAAAATATCCAAATGATACATAATAATAGGTATGGTCGACAAAAGTAAATCAGGTTGCCAATATTGAGAATATTTTTAGAACTTTAAATTATTGTAAGTTAATAATTTGAGTAGCAATGGCCGAGTGGTAAAAGCCGCGGTCTTCTACGCGACCGATCCCGGGTTCAAATCCTCGCCGCGCACCTCTGACAAAGAAATTTGTAATGTGCGAATTTATTGCTGCTCCACGGTGATATATATTCATAATTTCTCATTTCTTCTTCAAACCGCACTTGGCCAGCGTGGTGGAGACTATGACCTAAATCCCTCTCACTTGTGAGAGGAGATCTGTGCCCAGCAGTAGGACATAAAAAGGATGAAAAAAAGATTTAAAAAAAATTTGTTATTGAAATTCAGATTTTACATCTTCATTTTTGAATTTGTGGCGACTTTTAGTTTATTGGGTATCTTAATTAACCACCAATAAGGTTTTACAATCTCCACCAACCTGCATTGGAGCAGCGTGGTGGAGTAAGCTCCAGGCCTCCCCAATAATGGGGAGAGACTAGATGGTGCCCAGCAGTGGGACGCAAAAAGGGTTGCAACCTAAGGTTTTAAAATAAACGGTTAAGCAAAAATAATAAAGTGAGTAAAAAAAAGTGACTTTTGCTTTTGCAAACTTATAACTGTAAATATATATAATACTAGCTGTGCCCGCGACGTCGTCCGCGTGTATAAAGACTTTTATAAAATGGATTGATTAAAAATTAAAGATTATTTATTTGCATTGAATAAGTAGTAGGTAGATTATTCTTACATATAGTGAAATCACTTATAATACAATGTTCATATGTTCAGAAGAAACCTAATGTATTTTTTCTAAATCCTTCAAACCTAAAACAGTAAGGAATGCTTACTGTACTGATCTTACTATCCACTTTTCTCACGTTTCGCTTTTCTCGCGCAATCAGATTCTCTTTACAAATAATAATATGTACCTCGTTTATTAAAGTTAAGAGATACTGCTGTGCCCGTGGCTTCATTTATGTTAAAAATAGTATCTTTAGTAAATTGGGTGAATTTATACTGCAAAGAATGTATAGACTCATTCTATATACATAGCTTTAACCTACTGCAGAAAAGAGGTGCACTATACAACTACTTGTAGTTGGGAGATAAAATTTCTAAACATACACGTGTTTAGGATTAAACAATCGGAAAAATAATTGTAAGGTCAATTAATAAACTATAGGTTTAAAACTTGCGGACAGCAGTTTGGTCATAAGTCATAACTCATATAGACAAAGACAAAGACAAAGACTTTTATTTGCACAAATATGGGTGTTTACAAAAGGTGTTTTTATACATTTGGTTCGCCATATTTACCTTCACGAGGTATGCAAATATTACAATAATTAAAAACTTAACTAATTACAAATTACAAACATAAAAATGTACATTGAAACAGTTTCATTTATTTTATTATATGTATACTACATTTATCTTTGTTTGTACCCATATTGCGCCTTTTAATTAATTTATTTTATTTATTTTTATTTTCGGATCGGATCCGATCGTCAGCTTTGGGTACCCATATTGCAGGGTTTTTGTACACTGAGAGGAAAAAAAGCCGGCGGAAAAAAAACCTCCCAGGTTTTTATGGAATTCCTTTATGCCGCTTTATCGTTTAGAAAATGTGATGTTTACGAAATGTGAGTGACTGAGTAATATGCCTTTTCCAGTAAATACGTTTTAAGTTCCTTTTTAAACTCATTGCCCGCTTTTATTTTGAGGAATTCCGGTATGTTATTGTATATTTTTGATCCCATGCAAAAGACACTGTTATGAAATTGTCTTGTTTTAGAAGCTATTGAACAAAGTTTATTGTTATGTCTTTTCGATTTAAGCGTTTCATATTTAGTGATTTCAGCTTTGACCATTAAAGAGATCTCATAAATGTATAAAGAAGGGAGCGTCATTATTTTTAAATTTCGAAAGTGCTGCCTACAAGTATCCGTTTGTTGCAATTGACATAATGCGCGGATGCACTTTTTTTGGGCTTTAAATACAGTTTGAATTCCCGTCGCGTTACCCCAGAATATTATTAATAATAACATTGTGAAAACTAAAGCAGAAGGCAGGCCCGGGTCTCTACGCAGTGTGCTATCTGTATTTGGAAATAAAGAATATTATTATAAAGAATCCTTAATATCTCCATCAATCAACGTGTGTGGATGAGCCCTCAGCCCGTACGCAATAAAGAGACGCAAAAAATGAGTTAATTTATCATTGGTCCAATTAACAATGTTCAGCATCATACGTATACCTACCCAACGATGGGACAACCCGCGTGGCGCAATGTTTACCATGCCGGACTGCTAATCGAACTGTCCCAGGTTAGAATCCGGGCGAAGCAGAAATTTCAATGATGAGTTTAAACTGTTCTCGGTCTGGGTGGTTGTGTTTCTGTCTCTATGTGTGTTCATGGCACCCACGACACAGGGTATATCTACCCTAATGTGAGGCTATACGTGTGAAATGTTATTTTTTATTTTTTTTACACTATGTACTTACTTTTATTAGACTTAAGGCTTTTATTTGAAATTATCTCCATCGAATCACTTTGGAGAAGAAATGAATATTGCTCAATAACGCCATCTACCGTATGACATGTAAACTTTGTGGTTGATAAATCGAATGTCAAATTACCAAATAGGTAGATATTGAGATTAACAGTTGGTTCACTAAAAGTTTAACTATTCGTCACCTAGATGTCTGCAGTAGTCTCGTTTTGTTAAGGCTTTGTACATTCTGTATGAAGGTTTAGATTCCGTATCTTACAACCTTAATGCTGGATGCATTGAGATTGTAAGATTTGGATGTCGGTTCATCGGAGCTAGAGGCCTCCTCAATATTGGGAGAGCTCCATGCTCAGCAGTGGAATGCTAAAAAGGTTGCAGCTTGATATAATGTAGCGATAATAATCGTTTCAGCTGCAGCCTGTTCATAATCTTCCACCCCAAAAGAAGACTAATAAGCTGAGCAACTAACTCAATGGAGCCTGTGATGTAAGGTTCGGCGGCGGTAAGGCTCGCGATGCACTTATTAGGTACCTATAGTCTAGCCATTCTCGGCCAACGAAAGAAAATACAGTAAGCTGATCTAAGTATATTTAATATAGTCGACAATATTAGTGAGAGTTCAAAATAATTTTACTTAAATTTAAACTTTTATTTATGGTTTTGAATGGGCTGTTACCGAAACTTTCATACAAATTCCCCAAAGTGCCTTTTAAGTTTATGTCGCGTATTGTCTAAATGAACATAACTTTTTTGTTTATCACCCGATTGATATGAAATACACACTAATGTTACGGAAATTCATTCAACAATATATCAGTAAACACATCATTCAAAGAAGGGAAAAGAATTTGAGAATGAAATATTAAGTTAAGGTTAATTATTGTACGCTTGAGATACCAACTTTCGAATCCATTTTATTTGCTATTGAGAGGTAGTTATGAAAAAAACTTAAATAGAATTCTTACTATATGAGTAAAGATTACAAATACAAAATTATAAGTATATTACTCTGCACAAAAATATTGTGTACATCAAGTTTCGACACTCAATTTTCAAAGAGTTTCAAAGAAAATTGACATTTAATGGGTGAATTTCGGGAAATGCTGAAACACGTATTCTTTTATTTTGGTTAGAAAATATTTATACCAAATTTCAAGAAAATCTATTGAAAAATTTCAAGTTTTCCATACAAATTTTCATCGCTCATTTCACACCCTTAAAGGGTGATTTTTAAAATTATCTATAGCCTAAATGTTGGCGAGGACCAATATATATAAAACAAAAAAAGTTTCATCAAAATCCGTCCAGTAGTTTTTGCGTGAAAAGCTAACAACAGACAGACAGACAGACAGACAAAAATTTCAAAACTTATATTTTTAGCTTCTGTTACTTATAAAAAGACCCCTAGAAGTATTTTTTTAAATTTATATGCAATGTACAGAATTGACCCTGCTTACAGTTTTATTATATGTATAGATAACTATAAAAAGATTTTCTTGTCACCCCACAATACATTATTTTAAATTATCGACCGAGATCAATTTTTTCTTATTCATTTTCGTACATCATCACCAACATTATTGTATGTACAAATATTTAATTAGCTTTACGCGTCCGTCCACGTGGGCTACACGTTTTCTCTCATAGGAATAAGATATTTTCTGTGTCTAAAAAGTAGCTTATATGCATCGATATAATATCAGTAGGCTTATATGTTACTCTCTAACTCCCAAACTATTTCCATAGAAAGAATCGATCAAGATGTCGCCGATGCGAATTGAAGGGACAAAAAAAGAAACACACTTTCACATTCCATTGTTTATTTTAATTATATTTTAATTTTATTTATGATAATTATGTTATTCTTTAGGTGAAGGAAAAATTTACCTACCTTTTCTATGAATTTTAACGGTCTGAATGAAAAATTAAAATGGGTCATTTTAATTTTTCATTCAACGAAACATTTTAAAGATATCAAACAAATGAGTAAATACTGGCGCTATTTTATTGGTTGTCCCTCAAAACAGCCGCAAATGTAGCTGCAATATCGACCTCCGCTGCACTCCTTTCGTAAAGCAATTCTTTAGTGTAGGCAGAAAAGGAGACGGTATGAGGCCACACTTATTGGTAGCGATCATCAACTTCAGTGTATCAATCAACGCCAGTTGTGTAATGCAGGCTTCTTTTTGTATTGTGTTGTTAAGGAAAAGTTTAGTTATTATTTAATTTTTATAAATACTTTTTATACTTCTTGTTGTTTTTGTCTAATTTTATAAAATTATACAAGCATATGAGATATTGTTTCCGAATTGTTTAGATTTTACAAATAAATTTACAACAAAAGTGTATCTTGTTACAGCTGGCCTATTGGGAAGATAAAACACTGTTTATAGAACAGAAGTTCATCACTCTTAGTGACGGTTTCGTACGAGCCGTTGTACTTTCGAGGCAGAACCTTTTAAATGTTGAAGCATCAGCCCTCTTCAAAGGCATCCCAGGCGCTGACGACAAACCAGAGTGCCCAGAAGAAATTAAACTATGGCTTCAAGCCATAGAAGTATCTAGCGCTAGACTTAGAAAGAAAGACTAAGCAATAAATTTATAATCACTCTTTTTTTGGTGTACGTACGTTATAAAGTATTAAATTTTATTATTATGTTATTTATTTAGTATTTATTATCTTTAATTAAACCATGCCGACGGTGACGGATTAAATTATAACAAAATAGTCATTCTTTTAATTTTTGCATGCAACCCTTTTTGCGTTTAACTGTTATTCACGAGTTATGCGAATCTATGCTGGATAAGTGTTTACAATTTTATGATAAATTATTAATTTATTAGCAAAGAAAAAAAATATTACTGGGTCTTGGAACAATGTGTCTACGGTGAATTAAAATAAATTTTAATAAAGTCATGAATATGAACTAAGTCAAACTACTTAATGTAGTAAAACTAGTGACCCGACCCAGCTTCGCTTGGGTGATGGGGATTATTATATGCAAACGTTAGTGCAGGTGAGCCGGGGGAAGAGCACTGACTCCAAGAAGTGATAATTTTTTGGTAGCTTACAATTATGTTTCAATCATATCTTATAAAGTATTTATTTGATTTACATACTTAGTGTAAAGGACAATTTTCTTAACCAACGTATTTATTAAGATATGTATTAATACTGAACGGAAGAAAGCAGCTTCGAAATTGGTCCAATATTTTCAATTAATATTTTAAACATACTAATTAATTATTGTATATTAACCACAAGAGATATATTATCTGTAATTCTTTAGTACAGCTTTAACTTACTGATTTACGCAGCGCACGCGAGTATAACTCTACCAGAAGGCAAGATTTGCAACAAAAATCGTTATATTTCAGTCAGTTTACATAATAGCATAATCAATTATACACCTAAACCTTTCTCAAAAATTACGATATTTATTAGTGAAAACCGTACAAATATGCGTTATAAAGTTTTTGAGATTAGCGCGTTCTCGTCATACAGATAGACGCGGCCGGGAGTTTTTTTTTAAATAATAAGTACAGATAAAACACTTTTCTTAAGCGGAATACCTTCAGATTCTTACATAAACTCTAAGTAAATAGACTATATAAACTACAATCTCCTTTTTATTACGCGTTTCTAACGGTGATGTACCAAACCAACGAATATTTTTTAAGTTTTAGGTAGATTCTTTTATTGTACTTACAAGTCGGTAGTGTTTGAACGGGACCAGTTGTTTTTACAAGTAAAAAACATTTCAGTGTGGTATAGCAGATGGTTGAAGTAATTGGCTGCGAAAGGAGTATCGTATTACACATCTACTCGTATATAGCACTCGGGAGTAGGGCGCTTGTCACAGCTCCGGATTATGTTACTGTTTACTTAACTTGCGCATTATGAACATGGATTTAGGAAGTCACAGACACGTATTTTGCGAAACGAAATAAGCTTATTACAGCCTATATTGGTTTAAACTGATAAGAAAAAAGTGATCAAGCTATATAGCTATATCTATCTTATCTTAATGAATTCGATGAATGGGAACGCGCGTTTATTTATTCGTACTACGTACGTACTTCGTAATTTCGTAATTCGTACTAGGTAATGAAGACGTTAAGAAGAGGACTTTTTAACACCGGAATGTCTCATACGGCGACAAAAGCGAATGAAACCGCGTTTCACATCAGATTCTATATTATAAAAATATTATCAGATGATCTGAAGATGAAATGAAATGAAATAAATGAATCTCAATGAATCAATGTGCTCAAAAAATATTGTTATGAGTAGATATTCAGCCTATTGATCGATATTTCTAAATACTACATGTACCACCATAAGTACTCGTAAATTAAAGATAACAGTAGTTGTTAGGAATGTGTAAGATGTTACTTGCAATATAATACAATATCGATATAGGTAAAATCAATAATTTTTTAGTTGGATACTTGATTTCTTTTGCTTGAAAATTGGAAATGAGAAATGAAGGTTCTCGAAGCTGATGTAATTTAACATTGTGCAATTCAACGTTTGTTCAAAAATCGAGTGACAGCAAATGAAATGAGAACCGTGGCCCTGAGCTGGCTAAATTAACTAAAAATGTAGCATATTATTTATAAACAAATAAAAAGACAATAACTAAGCTGAATATGAAAATGCTACGTGCTACAAAGTGCTCTACACGAATCGTAGTCTTTTCTACGATGCTACGGATTAAGTTTAACAGGCTATTTCTCAATAAACAATAAAAAAATAAATAAAAATGAAATTGGGATGAAGATTAAAATTTTAACATTAGTAAAGTAATTTTCTGCGGAACATGTTATTAATTCACTTACTTTTGAAGCTTTAAAGACAATATTGTTGTCTTTAATTTCATGCTTGAATAGTAGAAAATATCTTTACACAACTAGCTAATTGGAATAGCTATGTCCTTTAATCCTTTTCTGTTGATTTAATGTTTACGGATTTGCTTGTATTACGGTGTGAAGTAGCTCACCGACGCCTGTTCCAGTCCTAACAAGAAAAAATCGACCACACACGAGACGCAATATGCGAGATCTGCTAGATAATCTTGATACTACGAGACACTGTTACGTGAACGACATTTTCAGGATTTCGCTAATAATAAAAGGCTTATTTTAAATTTTAGATACAGATTATATTAATTTTTTTCAACCCTATTTTAAAATGATTTTATGTTTGATTTCTAAACAAATGTTTGACAAATAGGACAAATATAGTTCTCTTATTAATAATATATATTTTGAGTTTTGGCGGGCACTTTGAAGATTCATGTATTTTATTTATCGTATCTTTTTGTATTTATGATCGTATCTTTGTGATGAAATTGATGGCATTTTGTTTGATATAGGTTATTAACAGTGCGCGAGTGTTGTGAAATAAAATAACAGTGCGGAAACATATTTTTTTCCGGTTGCCTCCAAAACTCCCTTAGACACGTTCTAGTAAAGTAGCCATCGCTTTACTTGGAAATACGACTGACTTGACAAACTGATCACTAACGTCTTACGGATATTACCGATGACTGCTTTGTCCAGTTACCACGAAACTGGCAAAGTTATGCAAAAATATACTTGACGCTGGCAATTGAACAGAGTTTGCGATGCCATTATTGAAAAAAAAAACTATTTTCTTAATTCCTTTTAGTCGATTCCATGTTTGATTACTCTAAGCCTTTAGCCTATTATAGGTATCATATAAAATATGCATGTTTTTCTTATTTACTACATTATTATTATATTTAGGTATATACCTAAATAGAAACTGGACGAATGTAATCAGGTTATGTACTAGATCTATATTAATTTATACAGAGCTTTATATAGGATAACAAATCTGAAAAGCTTTTCATAAGGCTTATTATTCAGTCACAGATTTTATAAAAGGATATCAAAAGAATCTCAAATATCAAAATTGAAGGGGCAGAGTCCCAAATATGAAACCAGTGGCGCTAACTCACCGCGTGTGTCTTGTCGCGTAACAATAATAAAATATCCATTAGCTGTAGTGTTGTCTGTGCGGCTCTGAATTAGCTTCTTTTAAATAGTTTCATGTTTATTTTGTTTCTTCATAAAACAGAGCTGCCGTTAATTTTATAAGTTTACATTGTCACAAGCTGGTAAATACGTTATGTTGTTAGTGTCTTTAAATATGAGGTCACATAAAAAACACAAAATTTTATAATTCCAAATATATTTTAGTTTTTCATAAAAATCGGAATGTTGCTTTTGCTGTGCTGATATGCCCTAATATTTGATTTTTCGATTGTTGAAAATTATTTTATAAAATACTTTAGAATGAATTATTAAGTCGTTAATAAAAAGGGTGGTGGGAATGAGAGAAGGGTCACATTATACTGCACTTTCTTGCACAAAAAATATCAAAAAACATTAAGTAAAGTATTTATCATTGTCCATTACCTAAATAATAGGTGTGATGTGTGATTATAATTGTTATGTAGGTTGAAGAAATTTATTAAACCAATTACTTAGCTTTAGAAACTTTTATAAGGATATCCTATTATTACACATCATAAATTTTCTTTGAACTACATAATTCTTATACACAATTCTTGTTAATAGCTATCATTTCATCAAATGCCTTTTTGAATCCGTAATCAGTTTAAGTTGACCAAACAAATAGCTTTTCATAAAGAGCATGGCGGCGCAGCTTTTAACACTGTAATTTATAACATGGTTCTGTAGGTGCTTAAGTCAATTAAAAATAATGATTTATATAATTATACATTTGATATATTTTTTATGATTTAATAAATATTAGAATTCTGTAAATGCAACATTATTGAGCCAAAAGAAAAACAATTTGGGCGTGCCCCCATACTTTACGTGTACCGTTACCATTTTTTGTAAAACAGTTAAATCAATTTGAAAGTTTCAACGGAACCATAAAAGGATATAGTAATAATATGTATAAAAGCGGAAAACATCGATTTCGTAGACCATATCGTAGACGTTTGCTAAATACTTACATTATAATATTCGGTACAATTTCAGTTTAATATCTTTAAGCTTGAAAATGATTACATTAGTTACCAAACTCTTTCCTATTGAAATTCTGTTACAAACAATTATTAGTCAGTATCTATCAACATCCTACTGTGTGACCATGGTCACCGATTCGCACTTTCAATTTAAATTTCAGATAAGTTATACACAAATAGTGATTAATGACACTGAAGAATTACAAAAATTAATGCTCCTCGCTTCAGAAAATGGTTGCTCAGATTATATTGTGAGGCTAAAAGATGTTCAGAAATTCATGTACGTATTTGACAAAATTACTCACGTTGGAAATATTCGGAGAAGTTATAGGAGACTAATATTTCTACCAAGAGAAACTGTACCACGACAAAACGACACCAACTTGATAGATATTTTAAATATGAAGGAAGCCAGTTTTGTGCCCAATATATTATTAATTATACCTTCGGAAAAAGTCGAAAATTGTGAAGGTTACGATCTAGTTACACACCAGTATATTGGATTAAATAACAACAATGTACCCATAAAGTTGGACTATTGGAATTCGTGCGCTGAAATATTTGAAATGCAAGCAAACTTGTTTCCGCATGACATGTCCAACTTGGGTGGAAAAATAGTTAAAGTTGCATGTTTTACTTACAAACCCTATGTTTTGTTAGATCTGAACACTGAAGTTGAGCCCCTTGGCCGAGATGGCATGGAAATGCGAATTATAGACGAATTCTGTAGGTAAGAATATAAGAAAAGGAAGAAAAACAGAAATAGTTGGCATACGAAAATAAAATTTAGTAGCAATAATAAAAAAAATCTTTTTCTTAGGTGGATAAATTGTACCGTAGAGATTGTTCGAGATGATGCTCATGAATGGGGAGAGATATACGAAAATATGACTGGTGTAGGAGTTATCGGAAATGTTGTAGAAGATCGTGCCGATATAGGGATAAGTATGTTAAGCGATTATATGATTGACATTTTAGACAAAATATGGATAAAAAGTGTGTTAGAAATATTTTAGAGATTATCATTTCAGTACTAGTACAATTAGTATATAATAATTTAATGATAAATATTATTTAAGTCATAAATTATTTAAGTGACAAAGTTAGGAGGGGCCAAAATAAAACTTAAAAAAAATCCGTTAAAAATTTGCTACTAATCACGAAAGAATGGAACGGATGACTTACTTCAAATTGCATTTCAGCTGCACTGTATTCTTGGTATGAAGAATATCTTGTTTTGGATTTTTCTACCCCATGCATACGGACGGCTATTACGTGCATAGTTCCAGCTCCGAGGCAAGTATCAATATCATAAATAAACATTTTTCTAATGCAAAATGTTACCATAGCCCTAAAGTAAGGATGAATTTGATACTTAGAGATAATATTTTCGTATATTACTTAATTATTAGCCAAGAAATGAGGTATAAATTCACTTCCTTTTTAGACTTTTAGCGAGTTGGGAGCTACCTTTGTTACCTTTCACAATAAGTATGTGGATAGCTCTGGTTTTCACGTTTCTGTACGCTTGCATAGTCCTCATAGTAGCCCGAGGCTGTTCGACGGAGAAAGTTTTCTTGACAACCTTTGGGATGATGATAACTCAGGTTGGTTTTTTATTCTCCATTGTCTCGAAAGAAATTGATCTTTATATTTTTTGACTACATTTTTCTTCACAGTCTCAACCAGTGTCTGTTATGAGTTCGTGGCGTATAAGAAGAATTATTGGTTGGCTTTTGATAACCGGATTAATATTAGATAATGCATATAGTGGAGGATTAGCCTCCACTTTCACAGTTCCAAAGTATGAGCAATCTATTGACACTATTGAGGATATTGTTAATAGAAAATTAGAGTGGGGAGCGACTCACGATGCATGGATATTTTCAATTGCACTTTCACAGGAGGTAATGGTTTTTAAGTTAAATATATTTAAAAAAAAAACAAATTTAAAGTATTTGCGAGAACCTTTTAACTTTTGACAATTTTTAATATATTTTCAGCCTCTAATAAAAAGTTTGGTTAGTCAGTTTAAAACATATCCAGCGGAAGAGTTACAGCGCAAAAGTTTCACAAGAAGTATGGCTTTTAGCATAGAAAAACTACCCGCAGGTAATGTAAAGAGTTATGTAAAAGTAATGCATTGTACGTCTTATAAGCTTGTGATAGTTAGATAGTTATTTTATATTTTGTAAAACCCTTACGCTTTATTTTTAGATATTTTCATTATAATATTATTATATTTATATAATAAAACTAAGTTGATAAAATGTGCGTGCCGATAAAACTTAGAAAGGAGTCCTGACACGATAAAGGGACTTATATAGTGTGATAGCCCTTTATCCCCCTCGAACAAGAAAGTTCCCGTTTTAACCTAAAGGGCGTATTTTTAAAGATATAAGGGCTTTTCCAACCCTTCTACTTGGAGATTTAATGTGGCGCCATCTGTTGTCGAGTATTTGAACTTCATTCAGAACAACGATTATTTGGGTTCATGGGCGTACCCAGGTTCTTGGCAAATGCTTGGCTAGGGTGGGGCAAATTCTTGGCCAGGGGGGCAAGTTCTTGGTCACGGAGGGTTGGGGTGCAAATGCAAAACGCGGACGAAGTCGCGGTCGGCCGCTAGTTTGTTATAAATATACTAACTATAACAAGCTTATAGCGTTAATTAGTAAGAGTTTAAAGTATAAATAATAAATAAATACGCACTCATAGCCCTACACCGGGATTTTGTGTGTCGTGAATAATATGGAAACACATAAAGATAGAAACACAAACACCCAGATCGAGAACAGACCTTCGTTCGGCAGTTCAGCGTGGTAACCATTCCAACGGGGCAAGTCGGAGAAATTAGTCAAAGGAATATTTACGCAGATGTTCAAAAATGTACTAAGCATTACCTTTGCTCTGCATTAAGTTTCCCAATCGAAGCTTCCATTGCTCCTATCCGTGACTCATCCATGTAGATAAGAACGTCACTGAAAGCTTTATTTATATAACAATATGTGAAGCTATTAAAATGATTAGTGGGTATCACAACATGTCCTATCTCTGGTGAAATAAAAGCTTTATTACAACATTTTGACTTGTAACATAGGTTTTTGTTAACCCATATCAGGCACCAGATTCTCACAAAGTAACATTGAGATTTTTACATTTATACCTATACGCTTTTGTACCATCGTTGTGAGTAACACTTAATAAATTATTATTATTTATTTATTTTACGAATTATATAGCTGTTCAATTGCTTTCAGGTTATTTTGCTGTTGGAGAGTACATAACGAAAGAAGCTGTGTTAGATTTTACCATAATGTTGGAAGATTTCTACTATGAGCAATGCGTGACAATGCTACGGAAAAGTTCTCCATACACAGCAAAGATCAGTCAATTTATAGGCAGACTTCATGAATCGGGTTTGATGTTAGCTTGGGAAACGCAAGTTTGTAAAAACTTAAACAATATTTTTAGTAGTATATACACAGTACAGTACAATAGTATATACACTATTAGTTTATATTATATAGATTTATATTTAAATATTGAATCTGCTTTTATGCATAAAATGACTTAAATGAAGGGTACATAATATGTACCCGCATAATATTATTATGCCCCGCGGTGCTAAGCTAACCCCAGTATAGCGCGATATTTAAAGCCTAAAAGCTTCCCCGTTAATGGACAGTTCAACACAAAAAATGCGAATGATTCCCGAGGTTAGTTAGCGTTAACTGTTCAGCTTTATTATAATAGTATAGATTAATATTCGTAGGTATTTTATGTACTGGTAAAATTAATGTATGAATATCATTATCATTATATATTATATAATAAAACTAAGTTGGTAAAATGTGCGTGCCGATAAAACTTGATTAAAAAAGGAGTCCCGGCAAGATAAAGGGACTTAGGTATATAGTGTGATAGCCCTTTATCCCCCCTCGAACAAGAAAGTTCCCGTTTTAAGTGTTTTACGGCCCTTTAACGCTAAAGGCCACGTTAAAGGGCCGTTTAACTTGGAAATTAAGTGTAGTGGCGCCATCTGTTGTCGAGTATTTGAACTTCATTCAGAACAACGATTATTTGGGTTCATGGGCGTACCCAGGTTCTTGGCCGGGGGGGAGGGGGGGGGCAAGTTCTTGGTCACGGGGAAGGGGTGCAAATTTTAAGGTTCTTATATTAGGGGTTTCAAGCTGGGTACCGCACCGCAATAACGTACCCCAGTCTTTCCACGTTACACTATGACACGCATACAAAATCCAACTAAAGAAGAAAGAATTTATTTGCGCAAATATGTACACTTAGTATCTACAAAAGTTTTATGTACTAAATATTTATTAGTTTGCCACATTTACTACCGGCCTAACAGACTGTCTGTTAGGTGGCTACAATGTAATTTATTTATCTATTTATGAAAAAATATAAATGAAGAAGTTGTATTTTTATAGGTGGCCCTCAAACACTTGAACTACAAAGTGCAGTTGGAAGTAAGGTTGTCCCGGTCGAAAACGGACGTTGAAAACATAGAGCCACTGGGGTTTCGACACATTGTGGTACGGTCCTATGTAAATTGGAAAATATTTTTTTAAAGTACAAAAATAATAATTCTTACACCTAAATAATACTTAAAAAACCAATTTTGTTTCAGGGTATTTTTTTTCTGTACGGATTTGGAGTTACAACATCAACTCTCTTTTTTGTTGCGGAGTTATTGGTTCACCGAAAACAAAAGCGGCATAAAAGCAAAATAGAATTTGAATAAAAAGTATGATTAGTATCATTTAACAGTAGTGGTAGTTGATGATGTTCTAAATCAAAGTATACTTGATGGGTCATTCCATTGTAAAATATAATCTTTATTTTTTTAATTAAGGTGATGTGCGGGTTTGACTCGCTAGTAGAAATTTCTTTTAATCTAATGTAGGTAAAAACATGTAAAATGTACATGTACAATTATGTTTTATTTTGTTAACAACCTAGGTATGTTCTTTGTCAGAACGATAATATTTTTAAGAAGACGTTTTCTGGAATTGTTTTATAATGTTATTGTGTTCGCAGTAAAACCACTTTATCTAATAAATAAACTCAATTACCTACCTGTTATTAGTGTTGCCTATAGAAAATATTATACGAAACTTAAAAATTACTGTTCAATGGTTAGTTAGAATAAATTAACGTATAGGGAAAGCTGTATAGAAATATATCCCTAATTAGAACGAACTTTGTGCCCGGAACGCACCAGTGTATGGAGATCTACCTAGAGCAGCGATAAAAAAACGTGCGAATGATGGAGCTCGAGATCTTATACCTACACATCAAGATACAATGTATAGTAGTACCTCAGTGCTTATACTACAGTTATTCGACTAATTACTATATAGGTACTTAAGTTTCGTCGGCTACCAGTACCGCTGTTTTCCACCGTAATACATGAGAACATAATTTATCTTGTATTGCCATACTGGTGCTTTCTGTGTCAAAGAGGAAAAGACATGCAGGTAAATTACATGTCTCCATATCTCTTTAGAAGAATTACGTTTCTTGCCTGAAATGAATTCGAAGGGATTATTTCCATTCACTGCACTGATAGCACGACGACTACTGTGCCTACAGCAATGAGTGTTATGGTGGTTCTTTTTATAACTCCCCCAAAGCTTCCCTAGTATAAGTACCACTGCCCTGGCCATGGCTTGGGCCAAGCGTTAACAGAGGGAAATTATTTTCTCACGGTACCACCACATGCAGGCAACCAGATAAGGCGTAGCTTAATATGGACAGGAAAACAAAACCAAGCATTTTTGTAAACTTTATTAGAAATTCTGATTTTTAGAAACATAGACTTGTAATTTATTAGAGATCAATTACATACTTTAGTGGAATGATAAGTTGTCCTCGGAGTTTTGGCGGGAATTCGTAAAAGATAACCACAATATTTAACATCATGAGACACGAGAGAGGTCTTGTTTCTGAAATGTGAACATGAAAGGCAATATTTAAAAGTTTCTTTTAAGATTTAATACATTAACATGTAAAGGAGTTTTAGAGGAAAGTTCAGAAAATCATGTTTTATTTTCATTTCCTTGGTGTATTTTTGAGTTATATCGGATAAAGTTGATGGCATTTGGTTCGATATAGGTTAAGGACAGTGCAATAGTGTAGTGAGATAAAATAAAAGTGCGAAAACACGGTTTACCGTTTATGGTTTAACTCCGTCGGACATGTTCTGGTAAAGTAGCCATCGCCTTACTTGAACGTCTGACTGACGACTTACTGATTTTTTCTATGGGTAATAAGTGATGCAAAAATTACAATTGATGCTGGCAATATGCACAGAGTTTGCGATGCCATTATTGAATAATGAAACGAAAATACTGAATGGCTGCATGGATTTTGTCCAATGCCCTAAAACGAATTAAAAAAAAACTGGCATTAATGTATAAAAATGTCAGATGAGTTTTGGCGGGAAGTCGAAAAAGACATATTGTGCTGTTGTTTTATTTTTACTTTCTTGGTGTATTTTTGAGTTATATCGGATAAATTTGATGGCATTTTGTTCGATATAGGTTAAATAGTGCACGAGAGTTGTGAATTTAAATATCAATGCGAAAAATGTTTTTTCGGCTTGCCTCCAAAATTCCATTGGTCACGTTCTGGTAAAGAAGCCATCGCTTTACTTGAGTGTCTGACTGACTTGACTGACTGATTACTGACTTTACCTATTATTATATACTTGTCCAGTTTCACCAAAACTGGCAAAAACGTGATGCTAAAATTATACTTGACGCTGGCAATATGCAGAGTTTGCGATGCCATAATTGAAGAAAAAAAATGTCAGATTGTTTTGTTGGTAGTCATGATGGTAATTATTACCAATATTATCAACGTAAGAACATTTCAGGTAAAATTACCATTCTATTACTTACTTATATTGGCTGAAAATAAAAATACCATTGCTCTAAGAATTACACAGGAAGCATGGCTGTTGCTTTTGTTCACTATAATAAATACTTAAATACATTTTTCGTGAATGAGTATTTGACCAGTTGAAGAAATTCGAAATTAATATTAATAGAAACTTTCTATTAAACGGCACTAATGACATGACCAGCATCGTACATTTGCATATTTTTTAATTATTGTCGGTTGACTTTTGATATCTAAAGGGACAAAAATATGAAGGTACCTAATAAGTTTTTCATTATGAATTTTCAACTATAGTTATTTTCAAGCCAGAATAAAAGAGGCCGCAGCATAACTGTTTCAATACAAACTTATAAAAAAACATATTTTTTTATAAAACTCAAAAATTTAACTAAAAAAAATTTTTTATTTTATTTTCATACTTAACATTTTTTATATACAGAAAATGAATTACATTTTTTGGGTTTGTTTTTATAAAATAATAACATAATTTTGTTACTGCAATAAAATTATTTTACGGGTACAGGAATTTTGAATATTATACTGGCAATACTCAAAGCATTATTACCAACATAGTACCAACCTTTAGCTTTTAACGCGGGCATTGTCGCGGGAAAATCGATAAACTGCGTAGGGTGATTTCGTATAGTGAGTGAAGAGTGCAATATAGCGGACGTGCCTGTGTTGTGTCTAATATTCGCGTTCTATGTACAATGATAAATTAATTTAGAGTATCGTACGGGTGCAGACTAATTCGGTTTATTTTACTATGGCTGCGTATCGTGCTTTGTATTTCGCTTTCTTTCTTTCTATTTCCGCCGAATTCGTTTGGAAGCATCATAACAATGAAGAACTACCCTTAGTTCTGGAGGAAGTACATGAGAAATGTCCAAACATATCAAGAGTTTACACATTATCTGAACCATCTGTAAGAAATGTCCCGCTTTACGTTATAGAGTTCTCCGATAGTCCAGGATTTCACCAGCCATGTATGTAATTTGTTTATTTGATATTTGTTGTTTGATTATTAGAGTACCTACCTAAATTAAAATAAATACCTAAATTAAAGTAAATTTTAATAAAATGTCTATTGTAGATAAACCAGAAGTAAAATATGTGGGTAATATCCACGGCAACGAAGTACTGGGACGTGAGTTGTTGCTGGGATTGGCACATTATCTTTGTGACCAATATTTGAACCATGATCATCGAATTCGAACCCTCATTCATACAACAAGGATACACTTACTTCCTTCCATGAATCCAGATGGCTGGCAGCTAGCTACGGACACGGTAAGTATCCTAAAAAATCATACAATATGTGGGTATACGAATAAAATGCTATTACAGTATGTAATTATTGGCGCCAATCTAGCCTGTGATGTCACAAGCATATTATTCTTTTTTCAATAATTAATCTCAATTTCAATAATTAATAAATCAATTTTGTTTTAATTAATTACCATTTGATCTTTCTATGATAAATATAGTCTATGAGAGATATATAATACACACAAATAATCAGCTTTTAGAACAATGTAAATATAGATTTTCAGTATAGAACTCTAAGTTTTAAAACGTAATCGATAGTTTTTGTACAGTTTTATGAATGAGTGTGATCCAGTCAATAGGTACTATATATGCGAGTATGTCCCTACTTAATATTATAAATTCGAATGTAACTCTGTTTTTCTGTCTGCTAAGCTTTCCCGCTTAAACCACAAAACCAATTTTAATGAAATTTGGAATACAGATAGAGTGGACCTAGGGAAAGGACATAGGATGGTTTTTATCCTACGGGAACCTATAAAACGGGTCCACGCGGGCGAAGCCGCTGGCGGAAGGCTAATGGAATATATTTTATTTTCAATGACTACACTCTTAACCTTTTTTGATTGTTTTTCTAAATTCGATTTATATTCTTGTACAGGGTACACAAGATTACCTTCTTGGACGCGCTAATAACCACTCGGTGGACCTTAACAGAAACTTCCCCGACTTAGACGCCATAACGTTTGAATTAGAGCGCCAAGGCATCAGTCACAACAATCATTTGTTGAAGGATTTGACTCGACTTGCTGCCCCGGTAAGTAAGCCTACCATCATCTTTATTAAACAAGTATTTTTACAAAATTCCTTGCGATTTTATAAACGATACTGATAAGGTGACAATATATAAAATTACGATGTTTCCATCGCAGCAGTTTTTAATTTATATCCAGACCTCCCGGTGGCGTGAGAGTCCTTTAAAAAAATCTCTCTTAGTCTTTTTAAACTTAACCTGTTTATATTTTTTACTGTATTACGGCCAAGCCACACTAGGCACTTTTAGCATCGGTGATCAGCGATTTAGGAAGTAAACGTAGCGACCGAACTCTTTTTTTTTGTATCGAGGGGCGGGGGAGACCTTCAAAAGGTACCCGGCGCCTTGGGAGAGGGTACCGGGTTTTGTGGGATTTGATCGCACTAAAACCCTCTCGGTGTATGCCTCTACGCTTGGGGAGGACTCCGGGATCTACAGTGGCACGCACCGGTGTCATGCACGCGCGACGTCCCAGAACGGGTTCATCTTCGGGAGAGAGAGCAGATGTGCTCTCCTACACCTTCCGATGCTTACGGCGGCATGCGGCCAGGCACACACCGCCGCCTTTCTCGGGGCTGCTGACTGGACGCATCGAGCTCCCACTCTCACCGCCCACAACCCCTTTTAGTCGTCTTTTACGATCAAGTAGGGGATACCGTATCTCTATTCTTAATTCCGAATCTACAGGGACTAGCGACCGAACCCTGCATCGTGCACACTTAAAAAAACAATACGTGCAATTTCGATGCCGCGTCGAATTTGCCAAAACACGATCCATGATCGATGCACACGAAAAATTGTATCTCTATTCTTAATCCCGAATCTACAGGGACTAGCGACCGAACTGTGCATCGTGCACACTTAAAAAAAAACAATACGTGCAATTCCGATGCCAAAACACGATCCATGATCGATGCACACGGAAAATTACCGATCGTCAATCCTAAAAGTAGCTAGTGCGGTTTGGGGGCTACATTAGTTGCTCAAATGTTTACAAGTATACATTTTGATAGTTGGAGCCCGAGACCAGGTCTGTGATGCGATGGATCATGTCCATCCCGTTCGTGCTGAGCGCGGCAATGCACGGTGGCGACCTGGTGGCCAACTACCCGTACGACGAGAGCAGAAGCGGAGCTCCTGTCTCCGAGTACTCTGCTAGCCCTGATGATGACACCTTTAGGTATTGTTTTACTTTCGACCAGGAATCGATTTTTCATAATACGTAATTTCTTTCGTTATATTCGTTTTGCAATAATTTTATAATTGAAATTGTACTCCTAAAATGAATAGGTACTTTGTTATTATTACGTTGTTGTTACATCTACGGTACTGCTAGATCAAAGTGCAGCGCTGGATTGTACGAATTGATTTCATTAATGTAGTCCTAGAAAGTCTGTTGGATTATTTACACACATACGCTGAAATAGTATATTTCATTACAAGTGCGGAAAGGCTGTCATTTCAAGGAGTTCCGACAAATGTCTCCCCGAGCCGAGGCGCAGCCGAAGGTGAGGCTTGACAGTCGGAACTCCTTTCAATGACGGTTCCGCACGTGTACTGAACAACTATTTTTAATACAGTTGCGAAAAAATTAAGCAATTTAATAACTCGCAAGGAACATTTTTGAAAAATGGCGCCAACCGTAAAATAATAACTAGGTATATGCAGAGATTTTTTTGTTTTCTTCACCCATTCTGGGTAGGAAAAGGGAACTATGCCCATACAGCCAAGTCTTCAGTAGATTTTATTTATTTATATGAAGATGATATGAGATGAAATTTAATGAAATGAAACCTAACCTAACTCATTGAATCGAATCATTAAATCTGATATTGAAACAAATTAGTAGCCTATTTTTAGAAATATTTGCATGCATCATAAAAACTTCAACTTCGTGGTTGGTTTTTTTCATTTTAATAGACATTATTTTGGCAGTTGGGAGAGAGAACGCACGAGTGCGGAAAAGGTAAAGAAAAAGCACGAGTATGTGTGCCCACTTCCCGCCACGCTATACGTCCCTGCAATACGTCACTTTTTGAGCAACTGTATTAAAAATACTTTTTCACGGGTTAAAAATCCTACATGCCTACGTGGTACCCAATTTCTCCGTCCAGGCCTCAATACTCTCAATTCAGATATCTGTGCAAGTAGCAGTGTGATAAGGAATGTAAAAATTGTACTGCTGGGCTGTGCTGCTTCTTAAATAACGTAAACCGAACGTTCAATCAGGGAGCTAGCAATGGCGTATGCGTCAGCGCACGCGGACATGGCGTCGGTGAACCGGCCCGGCTGCAACGCGTACAGCGCCGACACCACCGCATTCAACTTCGGCAAGCAGGGCGGCGTCACCAACGGCGCGGCCTGGTACAGCTTGAAAGGAGGTACGTGATATGCTTGCTTTGTACCCGACGGTAAGTGTTCATCGGGCAAAAAACAAAAAATGTATGCTTGTTTCAAATCATTACTTCCTATCAAATTAAAGTTAAAGCATTAGGAAGCACAATTCCAAAAGTGCAGGTTGATATGTAATGCATATAAATAAAATTAGGTACCAGGACAGTATACAGGATGGAAAATCGTCTAATATTTACTTGTGCGTTTTACTTATCTTCATTAACTTATATAATTAATTGTACAAAATATACGAATTACATCCTAAATATTATTAAAAAAATGGGTCCCTAAGTAGACACTCCGACCGGTAATCCCACAAAATTCGCAATTTTACGTTCGTAGATAGAGAAAAATGTTTATATAACAGTGTCTTTGTTCATCTTGAAGCAAGTGATAAATAACTGATAGGAACTTAAAAACAAGGCGCGGGTTTTCCATTATTGAAATACTTGGAGATCCCTACTCCTACTGTTACTGTTGCTACCGTCTTAGCGTAGGAAGATTTAATTTAACGTGTAGGTGTTCTATCATAGGCTGCAAAATGTCGTAGTGATGTATGACGCAGTTGACGATATATAAATAACATTTTTATTTTATCAAATTGACGTCATAAGGTATTAATACATAAATAATGCATTTCGATGAACTATTTCCGTTGAAGTCATCTTTAAACTCTTTTAATTAGTTGTGTAAATTATAGTTATTACTGTGGATTGACGCCTACGCACAAAAAATCTTTCATCTACAATCTTTCTCTGTTCATTGGTGTATGTCTGTCGCAGTCGGATCGGATCGTATAATCCGCCGTATTTTACAGCTAGCCGGTTCCTAAAACAGGGCTGTTCTGTATTGTGGCGGGTCCACGATTGATACGTTCTACAATATGGCGGCTCACGTTTAGCCCCATTGTAATGAAGCCTCGTAGCCACCCACCCTCCCTACTTATGATTATGACCGCACTCGACATTGCTGAACTTTATTGACACCCATCCTGCTTATGACCGCACTAGATGTTGCTGAATGGCCACCCATCCTACTTTCGACCGCACTAGATGTTGCTGAATGGCTACCCATCCTACTTTCGACCGCACTCGACAATGCTTAGCTTTCTTGACACCCATCCTTCTTATGACCGCTCTAGACGTTGCTGCATAGCCACTATTGGCCACCTATCCTATTTTTGACCGCACTCGACAATGCTTAGCTTTGTTGACACCCATCCTTCTTTTTTGCAGCAATACTGAGTGCTGTCAAAAGTAGGTTGGGTGGATATAAAGCAACATCTAATACGGCCATAAGAAGGATAGGTGTCATTGAGCTAAGCAATTTCCCTGAAACATATTTTCACTATAATTATTTATATTCGAAAATACCCAAACCGAATCAGAGCACCCCACTATCCACGTGGTCTTGTCTGTACTACCCCTAGAGTGTATATAAAAAGCCGGAGGCGCGAAGCGAGACCGCTCACCGCCCGCCGTAGGAAAGCGCAGGCATCAAGAGAGCCGTAGTGGCTGAGGCAGGTCGCCGTAGGCGACCAAAAAGCCGAAGCTGTGAAGGCAAGCGCAGGTGCCGCGCTTTCTTACGCTGGGGCGGAGGGCGTGGTCTTCCCTCAGCGCCGGAGATGTCACAGAGCCACTTGTTTTATTACGTTATCCAAGCCTTGGAAGATATTATATAAAATTGCTAGTTAATGTGATTAATAATTGTCAATTATCACTTTATCTAAATTGAGTAGATATTATAAATAATGGCTAGATAATATATTATAATATCCGGATTTATTACTTTGGCTGTAACATATAGAAAATTGGGCGGCACGATATTACGCCGCTTTGACGGACGCGAAGAGCTCATACAATACAACGTTCGCTAATTTAGCTGAATTGCAATACGGCTGAACGAGAGTGCGCCGTATTACAATACAGCCCTGTCTTTAGGAAATGGCTAGCCGGAATGTAATACGGCGAAATATACTATCCGACTGTGACATGTCCATTTACTCATTTACTCGTTTAGATATCATTACCCCCTGACGTCATAATATCTTATTATTTAAACCACTGAGTTTTCTGTCCCTCCTCACCACGATCTACCTCTACTTAACTTTGTTTAACTGTGTGACATTGTTTTGTGTTTTGTTCTTTTTTGTTAATTTAGTTGTTTATTTATTTTATGTTAAGTTTACGCACCCTACTCTTTTTCTCTTTCTTCTTCCCCTCTATCCTATTTTACCAAGCATAGGTTGCCTGGAAGAGATCGCTGACTGAGCGATAAGGCCGCCTATTGCATACTCTCAAATACTGTAAATTAAAATTCTTTGTATATGATTTGGTGTGCAATAAAGAATTATTGTATTGTATTGTATTTGATGTGGGACGTAAGAAAAAATCGAAGAGGAGACAATTTGTAAATTGAGTATTTTGGGTTGATTTTGACTCGTGAGACGTTTATTGTTTAACATTTGATTGTTTTATGGAGTACAGAGGAGGAAATCCGGGAGAATAATGAACGACTTTAAATTGTACACTGGCATTTACGATAATCTAGTTAACCGTGAGATGGACAGGTTTGGAAATGCTAATTCAAGCGCCATTGTCCGATATACATTGAATAGTAGTTGACGCCGACACGCATTATGTAATAAATGTATTACAAGAATATATCCCCCGCGAATTCTACGAACAAAATGAGTATGAGCAATAGAAAAATCGTTAACCGGTTACTAAAATCTCGAGAGATTCTACTAATAAATTATGTTCTTGTAACCTATTTAACCTACCTGCTTTTAAATTGCAGAGATATTTTGATATTAAATATTAGTTATTGGTTTATGTTTCAGACGTCATTCTTTACAATGTGCAATGCATTAAGTTATTAAATTATTAATATAAACAAATTAAATAAATTTCACAGTTTTCAAATCGGAAATAGGCACGGAACTGTTTTGAAATTTCTCATAGTTTCGTGTTTTGTTTCATATAAGGAGTTTTCTTACTTTGATTTACTGAGATTATAGTGTTTTCGTAGGAATGCAAGATTTCAATTACCTGGCGACGAATGCCTTTGAGATAACTCTCGAGCTGGGATGTCAGAAGTATCCTCCGGCCAAGGACCTGGAGAAGGAGTGGTTCAGGAACCGGGACGCACTGCTGGCGTATATCTGGAAGGCACACACGGGCATCAAGGGGATCGTCAGCGATGACTCCGGGTTCATCCAGAACGCGGTTATATCGGTCGTCAATATCACTGGGCCCGTGCCGAGGCCTATCAGACACGACGTGACTACGGGTAAGTTCATCATTTTGTTATAGCTCTTAAAAACTGTTCCAATATTATGTCAAATCAAATCAAATGTCATTTATTGTGGAAAGGGGTTGTATAAAGACTATTATAAAGATATGTCATACCTCTCTATCCTGCCATACATGGCATACAACATAATATAATTTCTTTAAATACCATAACATAATAATTTCAATTTCTTTAAATACCACAAAGTAGGTATTTTTCAAATTTTTTCTCATCAAATCTGTTAATTAGCTTCAACTAATCTTATTCAAACTTATGGCAGTAAATATTTTTATTTATTTTTTGCAGAAACTATGTTGTTTAAAAATCTGAAATTGATTATGATTACCTGTAGTGTTGCCTAAGTAGGATACATTAATATGTTCTCAACGTTAAAATATTATATTGATCTTAAAAATTTCCCGCTTTATCCTCCATATATTTGCCAAGCTAGGAAATGAGCCCACTGGTAATTAGCCTGCTGGTAAATCTGCCACTGTTTTTTTTACCCTACACACTCAGCCCCACACAGAAAAGATTCCCTGTGTCGTAGTCGTCGTGGGTAGGTACCATGGACCGACACACAGCACACACAAAGAGGTGAACACAAACACCCAGACCTAGAGCAGAAATTAAAACTCATCATTCCAATTACAACCTTGCCGGGAGTCATACCTAGAACCCGTGTTTGGCAGTCCGGCATCGTAACCATTGTGCCACGCGGGTCATCTTTATTCGCTAATCGTTTATTAGTGTAATCATCTCACCTCTGAGAGGTGGCCTGTGCCCAGCAGTGAAACATAAAAAGGGTTGAAAAAGTTGGTGAAGTACGAAACTGAGAAGAAAATAGGTAAACCATATTTATCTAAAGGCAGAACTTTGTGCAACATTTATTTTGTGCATAATATAGTGTCGATTGTCTGCATCCTGCCCTGTGCATTGCGATATCGGTTATGTCACATGAGAAATCAAACAGTTTCCCGGAAATCAAATCAGTTGCGAGTACCTATGACTTGAACAAAGAAAGACTAAGTTTTGTTTTCATGCATTGCCAAGGTTACTTACATCACTACAATGACATGTCTGTGCAGTAATAATACAGTTTTGCTAACTTACAACTCAATTATCTAGCCGAAGGAATACTGGTAAACCTAGCTTCAAAAGTATAAAGAAGTGATAACTTATTATATTGCGTACTTATACCAAGAGTACATATTGCATAGCTTGCGAATATATATATTCATTTTTAGATATTGAGAAACTTCCCCCGTTTTCAACAATAAAGGTATTGGTAATTGGTACAAATTATAAAAAAGTATATCAAAATTTATAAACGTTATATAATTTTTATGATGAGTACCTATCTAAAACATAAGTAATATTTAAAGAGATATTATAAAAAAAATTGTAAATTGTACCAGCATTGTGAGAGTTAATAGATCTTGCACATCTCCACTGCACTCGCACTCATACGTAATCTCAATTACATTTGACATCCCGTATGCAGGAATTAACGAGTGTTTCAATTCCGACTGCTCAACATGTTACATGTGATGAAAGTAACGAAATATTTCCTCTTATGGTCTCATTGTGTGCCCTTTTCCGTTTGTTAATGATTAAGTAGATATTTCTGTTGTAAGGCATATTCCTTGGAATTTCGCATGAGCTCCCGCACAAGAAACGCAACTGCATTTCCTAAGGGAACTTCGATCTTACTTCAGGTCCACGGTTTTAAATAAGTCTTTGTAACCCACAAAGACTTCTTGATCACATGTGGCATGATTTGTATTAAAAGTTTCAAATCAAAAAATCTTCAGTACGTCCCGTATGCAGAAATTAGAGGCCGTTTGCATTCCGACCGCTCAATTACATGTGATGCAAGTAACGAAACATTTCCTCCTAAGGTAACCGTCTCATTGTCTACGCGGACTACGCGTAGCCTTTTGTTCCATTATGATAGCCATTATTATGATGATAAAGTTTCGTCCAATTATTACCGTTGCATCTTTAGCCAATCATTCAAGCCAAAACATTAATCAAATGTTGAATAATATTTTAGTTAAGTAAATGTTCTCCTTATTTATTATCTAAAATTTACTTGACCTTGGCGGCTGATAGATCCAGTAATTTTATATTTGACTTGCTGACCCCGCGAACTCCGTACCGCGTTTAAATATTAAATAATAATAATAATGGAGATAGCATATAAACCTTCTCCGTGAAAAAAATACATATACTACCAATTTTCATAATAATCGGTCGAATAGTTTCTGAGTTTTGCGATGTCATATATACAAACATCCTCTTTTATTTACCGACTTCCAAAAGAAGGAGGTACTGTATTCGGCTGTATGTATTTTTTTTTTTTTTTATATATGTTCACCGATTACTCCGCCGTTTGTGGACCGATTTTCAAAATTCTTTTTTTGTTCGTATGCTTATACTCCCGAGGTGGTCCCATTGTCACCAAATCAGGATCTGATGATGGGATCCCAGGGAAATCGAGGGGAACTCTCAAATTTTATAGGCACACACATTGATTTTCTTATAGTTTTTGAAGCATAAGAGATATTTACGCATAGAAATCATCATCTCATGTTGCTGAGCTGATGATGGAAGGTACTGCGACAGTGAGGAGTTGAGAGCAAATTCTTTCAATAAATAGTTTTTTATTCGAAATCTTACATTCCCCAGGTGGTCCAACTGTCACCAAGTCAAAGTCTGATGAGGGGATCCCAGAGAAATCGAAGGGAACATTCAAATTTTAAAGCACAACAAATGATTTTCATATTTTTACAAAGCAAAACAGACATTTGTGTATAATTATCGTCATATCATGTTGCTGAACTGATGATGGAAGGTACTACGACGGTTAGGAGTTGAGAGCAAATTCTTTCAATAAATAGTTTTTTGTTCGAAATCTTACATTCCTGAGGTGGTCCAACTGTCACCATGTCAAAATCTGATGATGTGATATTAGGGAAATCGAGGGAAACACTGAAACGTAATAGGCACACACATTCTTTTAGTCATATTTTTAACATAATACAAATATTTATGTCTGGTAATTAGCACCTGCTGTTGCTTAACTGATGATTGAAGGTACAACTCCTCAACGGTTAGGAGCTGAGAGCAAATTCTTTCTTTAATTTATACGTTCAGGTGGACTGATAGTAGTTTTCTTTCAGACTTTTAGATGGCTATTAGATAAACATGATTATAAAAGGTAAATCTGTTTAAAGTTTAGAAGTAAAGTGAAAATTTTTCCAATTATGCTAATACATACAGAATTATTAAAATTACTAAAAAGAGTGAAATAAATTAAGTTTTTAACAAAAAAATAGAACCGACTTCAAACGTTAAAAAATTAAATTGTTCAGTACCTACTTCTTCTTGCTTATGGTAATGACTCTTAAAACTATTTTTGAAGTCGGGCCCTTAGTGAAATGTCCTGTCTTAGTAAATATAGTGTACCTTTCGTTCTGAATGGGCAACGACTCCAATATAGTTTTAACAGTCATTACCATAAGCAAGAAGAAGTAGGTACTGTCCCACTGTCTGTACTGTCGGTGCCAATTTAGAACGAATGGTACGACATTTACTAAGGGCCCGACTCCAGAAATAGTTTTAAGAGTCATTACCATAAGCAAGAAGAAGTAGGTACTGAACAATTTAATTTTTTAACGTTTGAAGTCGGTTCTATTTTTTTGTTAAAAACTTAATTTATATGTATAGATGTTGATAAATTCGCTTAACTTAACTCATAAAGAAAACTTTTACATTTTTTATGGAGATAAACCTCACCTCTAATATATACAACCCTACAACTACTATTATCAACTCCTG
The DNA here is from genome assembly GCA_911387765.1 of Pyrgus malvae. Lineage (NCBI taxonomy): Eukaryota > Metazoa > Arthropoda > Insecta > Lepidoptera > Hesperiidae > Pyrgus > Pyrgus malvae. The sequence continues at coordinate 16,744,719 of OU426951.1, read as the reverse complement.
GGTCGTCTCGTCTATTATCGTACCTACGTAAGTAGAGATTGAGTCAAATATAACATGGAGATCTTTGCTGATATGAAGATTTATTTTTACAGAAGAAACCGTAAGAAATTGTCAGATTTAATTGAAGTAAAAATATTTCTGCATTTTTTTGAAACGGTATTTTCCTAAATTTATAAATAGTAGTCACACTCTAACCTAGGCTTTGGCTGTAACTCTTGCGCTATTACTGGGAAGGTGGAGAGGCCAGGAGCTTACTCCACCAGGCTAATTTAAGTTAATTGATTTAAAATTAAATAAATAATTAAATTAAAATTAAATAAATTAAATTTCATTTAAATTTAATTAACCCTAATTTAAATTAGGGTCTTATTGCTGGCAGCAGTATTACTACTACATAGCTTTACTCTTAACGTAATTCACTCTTGCGTTTGGTTTTAACTGTAAACAAGATGTTGTCAACTAATAAATAAATAAATGGACGTAGTTACACGAAAAGGATCCAATCCACATCAAGTCATTTTCGAGATATTGACATTTGAAGTTTATGACGTATTTCTTCATAGGTATTCATTATAAAATAGTTTGTCAGTATGTTGTTAACGTGTATTATTATTATTATTTTTATTGTTTATAGTCCAATCATACACAATATTGTATTTTAGGAGATATTTGTAAAAATATGCATTTGGATCCTTTTCGCTAAATAACAGTTTATATTGTGCACGGTCAAGACTTATTTCACTAAAAAGACCCATGTAAAAAAATATTTAATAATTACAATATTTTTTCAATAAAATGTCAATTTATTATTATTATAACTTTAATTTTATAAAAAAAACGATCAAACATTCTACACGCCATTCTGAAAATTTAAATAAAAAATGCACTTTTATGCAACAATATAAATCTTCATATAGTCTGTTTCTTTTAAATTGACTTAAAATTAAAAATAATTGCGTTTATTATTCGAAAATTAATCGCATTTCGATAAATTTGAACAATCGGCAGTACCAGTATGCACTCTTTCCTACTTGCAAAACACAAAACATATGAATTATTTTAAGAATTATTGAAGTAACGTGTATCTACCAAACCAATGCATTTCTTCCATCTGTTTTGCAAAGCTTCTATTCCGGATTTAAAAAATGATTCTTTTAGGTCTGCAAAATACTGGTTCACTGCGGCTTCAACCACTTCATTTGATGAAAATCACTGGCCACCACAGTGTTTTTTTAAATTGGGAAACAGATGAAAGTCAGATGGTGTCAAATCAGCAAGCCGGATGGGGTAGCAGTTCAAAACCACAGTCACGAATTTGAACCATGCTTTCAACAGAAGTGTGAACGCATGCGTTATCCTGATGAAACAACACTTTCTTTCGCAGTAATCCCGGACGTTTTTCTTTAGTTTCTTCACGCAAACGACACAATAGGGTGAACTAGTAAGCAGAGTTTATTGTTTGGCCCTTTGAAAGAGAGTCCACCATTATGACTCCACAAGCATCCCAAAGAACCGATGCCAGCCGATAAAATTGCTTTTGCTTTCTTTGGGGTTGGTTCATCAGATTTTTTCCACTGCTTGGACTTTAGTTGGACTTGGGCGTATAGTGATGGACCCAGGTTTCGTCCATAGTAACAAAACGATCCAAAAAGTCCTGCGGATCAGCCTCAAACATCTCCAAGCAGTTGCGAGAAATTGTTAAATTAATTCCTTTTTGTTCAACTGAAAGCAGTCTAGGGACCCACCTGGCTGATACCTTAGAAAGACAGAGTTCATTGATAATGATGTTTTGTGTTCGCTCATACGAAATGCCTATAGCGTCTGTAATCTCCCTTATAGGTTAATCTTCGGTTTTCCAATATGAGATCACACACTTTGTGGATGTTTTCTTCCGTCATAGCGTAGACGTGGTAGGCCAGCCGGAGCGAAGGTTATCTTCAATGCTCTCTCGTCCACGTTTAAATTCTGCCACACATTTTTTATAGTGGTATATGATGGCCCAAATTACCCTAATGTTTTTGTTATATCATCATAGATTTCTTTCGGTGTTAATCCCTTTATAAATAGATATTTGATCACCGCACGTTGTTCAATTATGTCCATTTTCAAAAAACTGATTATAAGGTCTGTTTAGCACAGTCCCTGTAGCTTCGGGATTAATAATAGAGCTACGGTATCCCCTGCCTGACCGTAAGAGGAGACTAAAAGGGGCTAACGTGGCTGCGGGCGGTGAGAGTGGGAGCTCGACCCGTCCAGCCAGCAGCCCCGGGAAGGGCGGCGGTGTGTGCGTGGCTGCATACCGCCGTAAGCATCGGAGAGTGCAGGAGAGCACATCTGCTCTTCAGAGGATGGGCCCGTTCTGGGGCGCCGCGCGTGGAGGACACCGGTGCATTCCACTGGAGATCCCGGATTCGTCCCCAACCCAAGTGCAGAGGTATGCCACCGAGGGGGTTTTAGTGCGGTAACAAATGCCACATAACCCTGTAACACATCTCCCAAGGTGCCGGATACATTTTGAAGGTTCCCCCCCGAGACCAAAAAAAGGTTTCTTTAGCACGCTATAACTTAAAAACCACAAATACTACTGCATCAAAATTTTGTACTGTGAAAATTGAATAATGAGGGTAGTATTGTAAAAATAAAATAAACGTTTATATGTCAGGCTGCGAACTTTTCGATCGTCTCTCGTATTTTTTGCTTATAAAGTAAGAGATAAAAAGAGAAGTCACTTTATGCTAATGATCCTCTCTAACGCGGGTACAACCGCGGGGCACAGCTTGTTTTGAATAAAATATAATCAGTAAGTAAATACCAACAACTATAGATGGTTGTCGTTGACAGATTTATTAGAATAATACGTAAAAATGTATTTATTGAAAACGATCCAAGCTTTCTGGATAGTATTATTTATTTAATTATAATGTACCTAAGCAATTCAGCAAAAAGTCCCAAGCAGAGTGGATCGTTTTCGCGAATTTATTGTAGTGTAGGTGATGTTGGTATTAAAATTACGCAAAAAGGATCCAACCTCTTTGGTTCGTTTTACTGATTTAGTTTCTAATACTTGGTAAGAACCACGACAGTTGGATCGTTTTTGGTGAATAAATATACATGAGCTGCTATACATGTGGGTTGGTTCCGATGTTCAAATTCAATGGAAAACAGCTATTTTGACGTGGGTCTTTTTTACTGACCGATAATATCGATATTAAGCATCAGTTTGGTACACTTATGTCATTTTTGACAATATTGTGGATTGGATCCTTTTCGTGTAACTACGTCCAAATATAATGCAGATCTACAAGGTACTTACTAAAAGCATGGACACTAGATATGTTCTAAAACTATTAACGTTGTTTGTGCTGACAGAATATAATTTCCACATAATAACAAAGTTAAATTGCGATAGAAATGGATATGTTTAATCTATAATATTGTAAAATATTGACATAACACATTATCTACGAGTACCATGCTTTGAATGAGCTGACGCTTTGTTTTATAAACAGCCCCTCATAATGGACCCCATGCAAATACAAAGGGGTTCTTGCTGTCATCACGGCATTATTATTAGCATCCTTCCTCTTTACAGCGTCAGCTGTTAGTTTAAAAATATGCTATGCTATCGAATAATGTTTCGCATTAAATAATAAGGTATGTAGTAGATAGTTTCCATTACGTAGTTTACCTTTTGCTTGTTGTATCTTTTGGTGATGTTAAACAACATCTTTTAAACAATATAGAATGAAATAATTGTACTTTATAAATTATTTACTTTATAGATTTTCCTCTAGCAGTAAAAGAACCGATGATACTATTTGCTGATGATAGTACAGTAATATTTACAAATGAAAACACAGGTTCCTTCGAAAGCAATATAAATAATTGTCTTGCATCACTGATAGAGTGGCTAAATAGTAATAATCTTAAAATTAATCTTGATAAAACAAACATAATGACATTTAAAAATAGAATATCATACGGACAACCAGTAAATATTAACTATAAAGGAAAGTTGATATCTGAAATAGAAACAACAAAATTTTTAGGACTATACATAGATAGCAGATTAACGTGGCAGTCACACAAAGAACACGTTTGTAAACAATTAAATAAGTTTTCTTATGCTTTATATAAATTGGCCAAAGTTGTAAGCAAAACGGCGGTTCTAAATGCCTACCATGCGTACGTAGGTGCAACATTAAGATACGGTATAATATTCTGGGGAAACGCGACTGGAATTCAAGCAGTGTTTAAGGCTCAAAAAAAATGCATTCGAGCAATATGTCAATTACAACAAACGGATACTTGTAGGCCACATTTTCAAAATTTAAAAATAATGACGCTCCCTTCCTTATACATTTACGAGATCTCTTTAATGGTCAAAACAGAAATCACAAAATATGAAACCCTTAAATCGAAAAGACATAACAGTAAATTATGTTCAATCGCTTCCAAAACAAAACAATATCATAAAGTGTCTTTTGCATGGGACCAAAAATATATAACGGTCTACCGGAATTCCTCAAAATTAAAACGGGCAACGAATTTAAAAAAGGACTTAAAACGTATTTACTGAAAAAGGCGTATTACTCAGTCACTGATTTCATAAACGATAAAACGGAATAAAGGAATTCCATAAAAACCTGGGAGGTTTTTTTTCCGCCGGCTTTTTTTCCTCTCAGTGTACAAACACCCTGTGATATGGGTACTCAAAGCTGACGATCGGAACCGATCCGTAATATAAATAAATAAATATTTTTATTTTTATTTATAAAAGGCGCAATATGGGATAAATAAAAATAATAGTAAAATAGATGTAAATGTATATTTCGTAATTGTATTATAGTTTAGTTTTTTCCTTTTATATTTTTATCATTGTATATTTGCATACCTCATGAAGGTAAATATGGCGAACTAAATATATATAAACAACTTTGTAAACACCCATATTTGTGCAAATAAATGTCTTTGTCTTTGTCTTTGTCTTTGTCTTTATTTTTAAGAATTTGATATTGGGGTTGATAGATGTACGTAATTGCATTGTCGGCAGTTGCATTACATAAGTAGAAGCGAAAGCGAAAAGTTCTTGGAAACTGCGTGTGCAAGGTATATTATGATAAAATTTATTAGTTAGGAATTAAGACAAAACCACAGGGCATTTCAATCATAGGAAGGGCTTTTGACGCATGCCCTAAGGTGCTACCGTGTTCTAGCCAGGAATTTCGAAATTCTCATGAATTATAAAGTTGCCGCGAATTTCGAACTTGCCATATTTTTGGCGTGGCGCCATGGTTACTATGCTGGACTGGAAATCAAGGGTTGCCTCAGCGCGACGCGGTACTAATAATGATGTTCTTAGTTTCTGTCTGAATGTGGTACGCACGACATAGGAAATGTGAGTGTGAAGCGATATATATTTATCTATTACACTTGTAGTATTATTTATTGTGTGCTATTACGTAAAGTACAAGATAAAGTGAGGAGAACCCGTTGCAGGAGCGTACGGCGACTACTACCGGCTGCTGACGCCGGGGCACTACGAGGTGACGGCCAGCCACCCCGGCTACTTCCCCGCGGCGCGCGTCGTCAGCGTGCCCAGGCACCAGACCTCAGCGCGCGTGCTCAACTTCAAGCTGGAGGTCAGTTCCCTATTTACTTTCCCTCTGCTCTAGGGGCTCTACGATGGCTGAGCGACTAAAGCTGACTTTTATGGATTTACATAGTTAGAACTGCGTTTCAGCAAGGAATGGCCACAAACTTACATTCCTAAGTGTAGGCTCCGCAAAAAGACCCACTCTTTTGTCGGGATGTCGATCAGAATATATAATAAAATCCCGGAATATGTTCAATACCTTCCTTTGCACAGATTTAAGACAATAGTATATTTTATTACAAGTGCGGAAAGGCTGTCATTGCAAGGAGTTCCGACAATGTCTACCCGAGCCGAGGCGCAGCCGAAGGTGAGGGTTTACAGTCGGAATTCCTTCCAATGACGGTTCCGCACGTGTACTGAACAACTATTTTTAATACAGTTGCGAAAAAATGAAGCAATTTAATAAAATAATAAAAACTCGCAAAAATATTTTTTTGCAGAGATTTTTTTGCTTTCTTCACCCATTCTGGGTTGGCAAAGGGAACTATGCCCATACAGCCAAGTCTTCAGTAGAATTTTTTTATTGTTATGAAATGAAAATGTTAATGAGATGAAATGAAATGAAACCGAACCTAACTCATTGAATCATATCATTAAATCTGATATTGAAACAAATTAGTAGCTTCTTTTTAGAAATATTTGCATGAATCATAAAAACTTCTAAAACTTCGTGGTTGGTTTTTTCTTTTTAATAGACATTATTTTGACAGTTGGGAAAGAGAACGCACGAGTGCGGAAAAGGTAAAGAAAAAGCACGAGTGTGTAATAGCCCACTTCCCGCACGCTATACGTCCCTGCAATACGTCACTTTTTAAGCAACTGTATTAAAAAGTCCATGCCGCAAATAATTACGATCTGAATCAATTGATAAAAAAGCTTGAGATTGGGCTGTAGTCCCACAAAGCTGTTTCTATAACACTGATATAATAGATTTAAATTAACTGAATAGCCAATGTTAGCAGATGGCTGTAGGATGACATTGACTTGACACATACATTAGCTGTCATGTATATTCCTTATCGGCCAATAACTACTCTGTTAGAAAGCTAATTATTGTAAGTATACCCTATATTTTAAAATTGGGCAGAAGTTTTTCTTCATCTGCTCATTTCTTCAGCTCAGCATTGCCTAAGCGCACCCAGAGCAGACAAAACAAAATTCACTAAGAATTTGTGAAAAAACCGTACAGTGAATAAAATATTTTATTTTCTTTTTTATTTCTTACTTCCTCCGACACGGAGTTAAAACCACTGTTGCACTGATGGGGCAAATATAGTGATATTTAATTAAGTGATTAAGATGTTTGCCAACACTACATACTTGAATGCCATGTCGTCAAATAAAAATGGATATCCCATATTATAGTAACTAAATAGTAGAGTCTAAACACACTTCCAAAAAAAAATTCAAGCTGGTTCCAGCCCGCACCTGATCATATCGTGTGTTTCTTTATTTGTCACATCATGTGTGTCAAATTTGTGTAATTTTTAGTGCAGAACAAAACAGTTTTGGTGAAAATACCACAGAGTTCCAAATACCCCGCACCCCCCCAGGAAAATACCGTACCGGAATATATTAATCATTTACAGTGTTATTTTTTTCCTTTGCCGTGGAGTTAGTATATACCTTGTGACGTCATAAATATTTTTCTCATATTTGTATGTATGAGAATGACGCTTTTTGACAGCTCATTAATGTATCTCAATTGATTTGACGGTCAACTACTATATTCTATAATAGCTAATAGCTAAGATGAGAGGGAAGTGTTGCAGTTTTGCTAGAATTGTTAGTTGTATTAATACAACCACCAAAATGTGTCAATACACCTTCTTGAAATAAGGTCTGTCATAGGGATGTTGCGGATGCAGATTTTTTCACATCCGCGGATGCGGATGCGGATGCGGATTTTAAGAGACTCACATCCGCGGATGCGGATGCGGATGCGAATCTGTGCAAAATAACAGCTTAAGTGTAAAAAAGACCCTTATTAACACGCTTTTATTAACTTGACCTGTATGTATGTATGTAATGGAATCTTTGAACTTCATTTTCACTTACTTCTAGGAGTCTGAATAACTTGAAAATTTGCACAGGGGTCAAGGGTCGATGACAATATAATAATCTCATAACTTTATATTAAAATCCTAACTAGGATCATCAGGAGAAAAAAATATACGACGGGTGGCTGATAAATTCGTGGTCTAAGGTACTTAATGAAACAAAAATAAAGTTTTATATTTTTAACACGTCTAAGCATTTGATTAACTTGAAAATTTGCACAGGGGTCAGGGGCCGATGACAATGCAATAATATGAGAATAAAAATCCTACTAAAAAATTAAAAATAAATAATATAGTTTAAAAAACTAAAAAACACGCTTTTTAAACTACATTATTTATTTACAATAATACTAGTATTTTCGTTTGATGTGCTTTAAAAGCGTTTTTTTTAGTTTTCTTAAACTACATATATTTATTTATCTAATAATAAAGTACTTAGTAAATTAATTTACTATGTAATTAATTATTTTACCTATAATAATAAAATTTGTATATTGGCGCATTATATTTAATGAAAAGTAAAGGGTAAGTATATTAATCCTGCACTACAAAATAACTATTCACTTAGAAGACTGGTGGTGCTGATAAGAATGCGTGCTATTTTAAACATCACTTTCAACTCGCTTCGATTTGCACCACCATTTAAGAGGACAGTCTTTAAAATTATATCGCTTTTTATTGCGAAACCTAAGTTACTCCTTCTTGAGAATTGTGCCAGAGCTGACAATTTCTGGTGTTTCTTGACTTTCATCTTCAGTATCATCGAGGCAAGATCACTTTTAAAGCAGGGCTGACGTCCAGTACCTGAAGTCTCAAATCGTTCCACATCTGTTGCACTTTCTGTCATTCTCATTATCTTCGTTACTAAAATTGTTATGACTACGCTACGCTGTTATGGCTACGTATTGGTGTTAACACTGTAATGTTAGGGGCAAGTTTATTAAATAAATAAATAAAAAAGTGAATTCAAATAAAAAAACGAAATTTTGATTTATTAGTACCTAGTTTATTTTATAATCATTTAAAATTTTATTTTGTTTATACATATTAATTTGACAAAGCTAAGAATTTCTTTATTCGCGTTTTGAAACAAAGTAAACTCTTCGAGATGCATTGATTTTAGATGATTTTTAGAGATGATGTAGTACGATCACTTCGAGAATGTATTTTAATACATATTTTACACTGAGATCTGTCCCGGTCATTGTCAATAGGTTTAAAACAGGTCCAAATGAGATGTTTCAATCTTGGCTAGGTATTGTACACCATCTCAAAAATTCGAGAAAAAACTCTAGACTCCGAAAAAATACTTAAAATTTGTTAAAACATGTACTTTTTCGGTACAAAACCAATTTAAATCAACTATTTTCAACATTTTTCAATATGGCGGAACAACTGATTTCACTGTTATCTGTTTGTCACAGATTAATAAATTCAATTGTCAAAATGACATATTACCGCCATTATGTTTTTCTAGTATATTGTGTTGCAATTCTTACTTGAAATTCTTGTTTTGTACCAAAAATCCCAGTCGTTTATTACAAAACGCTTAATAAAAAACAGCTCTATACTATATTTGCAATTTATTAATACGGTGTACAAATACCTGGCCAAAGGTCCATACATTTTGAAACATCTCCTTTCATAGTTCACTTGTCCCCAATAAGTTATCAAGAGTCAAATTGAATTAAAAAAGCAGCACTTACTTTACTTAAGGTACATAAACAACAAAGTTACATGTACGCGATAACATTATTTAACAAAAAGCACAATAAAAAGCTATAAACGTGTATTTGACTATTTCCCACAAAACCACAAAAGTTAGCGTCAGATATTGTCGCAACTCATATACCAGCGTTACTGAATTACCGAAATCCAAAACATAATTATTGTTTTCCAATTGGTCAAAAAGCACGCGCGCGTGAGACGCGCCACTCGCGGGGCCCACCCCTTTCTTTCCAGTCGCGACATGCTACACATTCGCATCCGCATCAGCTCCGCATCGTTTTATGCGGATGCGAATGCGGATGCGAATGTCTAAATAGATGCGAATGCTCCGCGTATGCGGATGCGGATGCGAATATTCGCAACATCCCTAGTCTGTCACCATTACGTTTTACGTATATTTCAAGACTATCAAGATCAGAAATTGCAAACATTTTCTGGATTTGATCTTTGCGTTACGTTGAGGGGCAAGATAATTTTATCTTCCATCAGTCACTTAAATGGATGGTTTTAATTTGTACGTATTTAAAAATGAAATAGGTACTTTCTAAAACCTGAAACTTGTCGCAAGGAAAAAAATCTATTAAGTTTTATGATACATCAGTTATGCAAACATTTGATCTATAAGTATAAGTTATTGTAGAAGCCTCCACAGCTCTGCGGCGAAGGCTAATCGATAAATGATATGTCAGGTAATTTAATACTCTGTGCGGTCGCGGTTGAATCGACGATATGTTGGAGGGCATGTTAGTTAGTCATTTAATAACTAAAGCCCGTGTTAATAAGTCGCTCTCAACCTACACCTGTAATTCACGTGAATCACTCTCATGCCTGAATCGGTAACTTAAGAGCGACGTTAATTAACAGATGAGTTTTACGTTCGTATTACTCTTTAGTGCAAAACACTCATCCTGAGTGCAGAATTCTGCATTCGAACATGGCTTAAGTCAATTGACACATAATAAAAACAGGTTTATCGAAAAGACAGGAACAAATTGTTTTTTAAACAACACAGCCTGGAATGTCATTTTTTTGGGTCTAAAAATACAATATTTTCTTTTTTAAATTGAACTGTAAACCAATATTTTATAGTGTTGGGAAACACCTTTTGATAGTTGTGAAAGAGAAAAGTAAGATATTTGAATGTAAAAGTATATAAAATATGTAAATATTTACAAAAACAGCTGAAAATTTAAAACCAAAGTACAGATTCACATCATGATCCACAAAATCTTGAAAAATATTTTATAATTTTCGTATTTATTTTCGCGGTGTACGTTTACTTGGCACCTCCGACGGCATCGTACGGGGCTAGTTGATTGCAGAGTTCTGATTTCCATTTATTTAAGCGTAATGATGACAGATCTTAAGTGAGAGTGTGTTCTCTTACGACTCTTGATAGTTATTCATTTATTAAATAGAATATGAACATTAGATTGAACCTCGGAGCACTTTTACAGTTGAGAGCAATTTATAAATACGTGTCAAATCAAACCAATATAATAATTATATCCAAAAACTTATTTATTTGGACTGATTCATGCTTGACCAAAATTTAGTTACACGTGGATACCTTTTACTGCGGTCTCACGCAAATTGCAAAGCTATTTGAATTGCCAGTCATAGCCAAATAAGTGCACGTGTTATTTCTACTGATAATTGATTAAAATTAATTAAATTAAAAATAGCTATAAACGCTTTTCGATAAGCAAGTTATCATAGGCATATATGTTTATGAATTATATTTGATAAAAAATATGTCTCATCGAGTTATCAGATCGGTGAAGGTCGATCTTCCACGTCTCCTCTACTATCTTACGAATTTTCGGTCAGGCCACGTATGCTGACGCGAGTTTAACATTTTTTACCCATTCCAAAAAAAAGTGCACAACGCCGCTATAGAAGTTTTCTCTTCAAAAATGCATTTAATACTAGTTAGAAGCTTCAGAGATACATAGAAATAGTTACTAAGTATATCTATTAGCTTAGTACTACAGTTATTTAGGGTAACTTTGAATTTACGTTTAACTTTGAACAAAAATGGAAAAAAGATTTAACAATTTATTACATCGAAACTTTTTGATGTTTCAGTATAGTATATAATGGATTGCCAAAATGTTTTTGTAACAAATGAAAATTAAAAAAATAAACTGTTAATGCCATAATTCTGAAAATTCCCGCCTTTCCGTGGTGAAGTTGCTGGAAGATTTTGAGCTCTGATTTGGAATCTTAAACTAGTCCACTTTGATTCATATGGCAAAACCAAGCTATTGTTACTTTTGTACGTCAGTGTAGATCTCATTTTTATAGATTAGGTTTTTAAATTTAATAATACCTTCTTTTTATTTTACCTAAACCAAACCAAAAAAATATTAAGGTTTTTACATTCTAAAAAAATTATTCAAAGTTACCCAAAATTCAAGATAAATTAAAATTCGAGTTTTAGGGGAAATTATGGGTAGTTCTGTTGTTTCTTCCGTAAATTTATTTTGTTAGAAAAAAAACAACTCAAAAGGACACTATTCATTCAATATATAATAAAGATGTCATAAATTGAAATCAGTTTTAATAATAAAAATAATGTAAACAATGTTCAAAGTTACCCGAATTGTACGTACTAATTAGCGCGCATTATTATAGTAAATTCTGTTTTAATGGAAAATTGATGTTAGAACCACTATCAGTAAAATATTTGAATTTTGATACACCTTGAGAGTTATAAAGTATAGGTAGACTTGAATGATAATACTGATTAAATCAAATAACATTTTATAATACGGTGAATCTTTTATTGTTAAGAAACTGATACTGTAAGTAGGTACTAATTTTGATAAATGCTTGTGTTACGTACCATAACACAAACAACTTAATAATAAACATAATTCATAACACATCTTAATAGTACCTGGACGCCCGAGCGTTGCTCGGATATAACAATTGATTTTTTGGTTTATTTTTAAGCAAAAAATTCATTGGCTTAGTGTTACTTAACAAAGCCTTTTAAAATACCTAGCTCCCAATTTAAAAAAAGTTACAAAAAATAAAAAACGCAACTTGCCTACTTGAGGTTTGAGTTTGAACTCGGGTCTCTAGCTCCGTAGTCAGCCTATAATCAGCTTACGTAACCATTCTACTAAAGCTTCGGCCAGACCTACGCGACCAAAGCGACTGCGAAGCGGGAGCGTCAGTCGCGCGGCGGACGCCGCCTGTGTTAATCTATGGAGCCTTGCACACCTACGCGACCGCGGCGCGGGAACACAGCGTCGGCAGAGCGGGACGTACCTGCGTTGCCAGAAGGTTACTTTTGTAACCTTTTAGGTGATTTTTAACTCAATCAGGTTACTTCTAGGTTACATGACTCTAAAGGTTACTTTTAGGTGATTTTTCATAATTTGTAGAAGTAATCTTTAATTTCTTACATGAAATGGAAAGCATTTATTCAAAAAATTAGATTCATCCAATCATATCGTTTCCTTCCACGTCGTTGATGCCAACATTACGGCCTTAATTGATTACTGAGATTACGGCATAAGGGCTGATTACATTGACAAACTTGCAGGATCCGATTTGGCATACATTGCTGGTTATCTTGAGTATTTTATTACAATGTACTCAGATAACCAGCAATGTATGTTCGGCAAGGGCAAGCAATAAAAGATCTTCTTCATCAGAATCAGACTCTGATGTTAAATATAAGACTGACATAATTATTTAGGTGTAAGTAAAACTATGTTTTAGACGAGCGTCTTTAGTGAAATTCACTGGACAAATGAAGTTCACGGTTCGCGCTGTAGACGCGCAGGTGTGCAGATCAGGTTCGCGTTGTAGACGCTCCCGTTTCGCGTCCCGCGTCCCGCGTTCTTGACGCGCAGGTTTGGCCTAAGCTTAAGAAAGCTTTAATTCCATTGACGAATTTTTTATAGAAGTCTTTCATATCGACATTGTCATTTGTTTGAACGGCGGATTGACGGTCGACATTTGATGGCTTTCTGCGTGCGCCACAATATTATTAATATTCTCCAATAGATGTCAGTAAGAGTAATTTTATATTTAACGGCATAAACATTAAATAAAACGACAATTTTATTTCTATCAATAAAAATTTTCTGGATCGATTTATCATCCCCAAAACCAGGGTACTAAATTTCATCAAAATCTTAGGAACCGTTTCCGAGATTCAAAAAATATATTTAGATATATACAAGAATTGCTCGTTTAAATGTATTAGATGTACTCTTATCATAAATATCAATATATTTTATAATGTAAATAAATAAATATAAGTGAATTAATAATTCAACTATAATTTAAAAATTATAATTTAATATACGATTATTACGATTTAATATACGATAGTCAACTCTCGTATAAAGTGTTAGATGCATCCAACCCACTTCTGTTACACTTGGTAAATTCCGTATTAGAAGATTTTATTGGTGTTTATTAAATTTGTTTTCTTTGTTCTCTTGGTATCAGAATTAAAAAATCATTCAAAAATTAGTGGAAAAAGTCCCCTCTTAAAGTACTTTAAATAACATTTAGGAAGAGTTGTAGGACGCGCTGCGATAATGACGTCGGGAGAGTTGACGTCAGAGAACGTTCCCAATCGATTCACTTCAAGGTGTGCGACGCACACTGTGCGTATCTGCCGTATCTCGAACGCTTTTATCACGTCACGGATACTTAATTTACAATATTGCTTCGATAAATATAAGTACTTATGCGTGATCGGATTCATAATCTTAATATATATATAAAAAGTAAAGCGTTTTCTTTGTACGTAAAGACACGGTTTTCTCTATTATCATGAACTCCAATCAACTTCCCGTTGGGGTGGTAAATACCCCTTAGTACGTAGATGATAGTAAGGGAGTTTGATCGCGGTTGGTGGAAGTGGGTGGAAAAATCTGAAAAAAAAATATCTGTACTTTTCTTACCAATAGGGACTTCTGGGTGGATCCCAAAATTTCTGGGATGATCTAGCGAACTATTTTAATTTTAATTTTATTGAGAACGTTCGAGAAAGTTCCAGAAAATTCTCGAATCATTTGGATTTAATAAAATAATTTTAATTAATTGAGAATATTCGATTAAGCTTCTCAAATGATCTGGAATTTTTTCGAATTGTACTTAATCTTTTTTCGAATGATCTGAAGATTTTTAGAATAATTGCATTTTTTTTAAAATAATTGAAAACATTCGAGAAAGTTCCAGAAACTTCTCGAATGATCTGAAGAGTTTAAAATAATTGCAAACTGTTTTGATTATTTGAGAAAGTTCCAGAAACTCATATGATCTGGAAAATCCTACTAATATTATAAACGCAAAACTTCGTAAGTGTGGATGTTTGTTACTCTTTCACGTAAAAACTTTACAATAATATAGCTTATACATCAGAATAACACATAGGCTACAATTTATAAAGATATTGTGTGAATTGTCCAAAATATGACGATAAGTGTCAAGTAAGTAGGAAAAAATCTACCATTTGCGAGCTATTCTGGCGTGCGCTGCCAAAACCGCTAGAGTTACACATTCGTAATGTATGATGCAAATGTTTATCTTAAATAGTCCTACAAAACAGCCGGTCCACGGCACTTAAGAAGGGACTTCACTTTATGCTAATGATCCTCTCTAACGCGGGTGAAACCGCGGGGCACAGCTAGTATAATATAATTGTAGACACCAAATTAATAAATGACATTAGTGACATTTCTATAGTTATTTCTAGATTGTAAGAAGTTTACAGAATAAACTTGAAAACTTCTAGAGTTTTGGCGGGAAGTCGAAAAAGACATATTGTGCTCTTGTTTTATTTTCATTTTCTTGGTGTATTTTTGAGTTATATCGGATAAAGTTGATGTCATTTTGTTTGATATAGGTTAATTACAGTGCACGAGTGTTTGTGAAATAGAATAACAGTGCTAAAATATGTTTGTTCTGCTTGCCTACTTACAAAATTTGTAAAGTAGCCATCGCTTTACTTGAATGTTGGACTGACGAGACTGACTGATTACTGACGACTTACTTTACTTACTGACTTTGTTATTGCTTCGTCCAGTTTCATTGAAACTGGCAAAAAATTGATGCAAAAATTATACTTGACGCTGGCAGTATGCACAGAGATGCCATAATTGAAAAAAAAAAAAGAAGTTTACAATCTACTTTTACTGTCACTTATAATTTTTAAAGTTTTATCAGTATTGTTACAATTAATTGATGTTATCCAAAATAATATTCTATTGATTTTATAGAGTTGTACGAAGAGTATGTGGGACAGATCAGGTAGAGTTAGTCTTAGAATCGATCTCAACGTTATTCAAAAACCGTAACGCAGGAATTTACAAAGATTTAACAAACACCACATTATTATTGCCATCTGTTAAAAAAATTAGAACAAGAAACTACCGAGAAAGAAACTACCGAGTTGCAACCTCACAGAATACTTGAGCTTACTTAATTTTAAACTATGGTTAGTTTCATTTACTTTATCGTAAGTAATATAGATACGTTTATCTTCCAGCCAACGACCAGCTGGTTCGACGACGACGCGACGTTCGGCCTGTACCCGCACGGGCTGCGCGACGGCCAGCCGCGCATCTACAAGAGGTCCCTGTACGAAAAGATCACCAACACGATCCTGGACAAAAACGCCGACAAACATTGAACTACCCCATTACCCTAGAATTTACATAGAACAATTTCTTGCAATTAAGTAATAGGTACTTTTATTTGATTCAAGGTCCTTATGAATAATGTCAACGCGAATGTAGGAAATGCTCGATATGATCCAAATGTCAGTATCCTTTTGTGAGGAACAACCCCAGAGTAAATGTTGTTAATCTGGTTACACGTAATTCCGCGTTGCAGAATCATTGCGCGATTTAATAATAACATAATATTATACGATTTGTTTCACTGTGTCCCTTTGTTTATCACAATATTTAAGTATACAGTATCGTTTTAAGAAAACTAAGAGTAACATAAGTCGAATGGATTCTCTGTTAGTAATAATGAAGTAATAAACAAAAGATGTTACTGATTTGGATAAGAACTGAATGTATTATAATTGTATTTTTAATTGACATGACTATAGACCTAACATTTCGCTTGCGATGAGAGGGAGTGCCATACAAATGTAACCATAGTTGTAATGTTCACAGCAATAAGTTGTTAAACTTTGTTAAATCATATATAATTTTAATTTTATTGTTACCTTAAAATAAAACATATCTAGTCGGAGTCCGATTTCATAACGATATACCCACATGTTTTTCGTCTTCGTCTTCCAGACTTCCAATGCAGTGGTTTGATTTTTTATAGGAGCAACCAAAGATTCAAGGACACTGAACAATTCAATACGTTTTAGTAACCTTAAATGAAACATGTTTTTTTTTGTATCTGTGTGCGATACCTCAGTGGCTTTCAATCAGCCAGCCAACCAGGAAACTGGTAATGAGCTGGTAAATATAGTACCCTGCTGTTAAATACAGAAAACGACGACTGGTTGATATAGATAACCGCTTTAGTAAAATAAAAGGACTTATACACTTAACCAAACATCTAAGTAGGTAATTATTCGGAGACCTCAAATTATGTAAAAATCCTAATAAATACCTATGATAACTTTGTTAACATTCACAACACATTAGTTCCAGAAACCTGTTAAATTAAATTCGTTTTGTAATCCTGTCGAAAGCCGTATTGTGTGCCGTACAGATTAAAAGCTTGTAAGTGGATTTACGATGGCTACTCGTTACTATTAACTTGTGTGGTTTCATAGAATTAGAAAATCAGGCGTTGGTATAGTTGTGAATGAATGCTATTAAAAAAAAGGAAACGTTCGTAAAGTTGTCTGTCTCGTTAAATTCAGTTCTTACAGGCGATTGTTGGGAGCTCAATATAGGTAACATATAAAAAGAAACAAAACTTTTGGCTTTTAAATGAGTTTTACTATAAGATGACCTTACTCAGTATTGCAAATGAGAATTGTAATTATTGTACCATTATTTATTCTGACCGCATTAATTAAAAATGTAATTGAGATTTCGGTTTATTTTATATGGTTTCGGCTATGATGTTATAATATAATAGAACAACTAGTTATTTTTATTTATTTTCCAACTTTTTTACTCGTGGAAAAAACCGTTTAGTCTAGTTCTAGATGTCATCGTTCTGTCCAAAGATTTAAATCTATGGTTCGGTCTATATCCATACATCCATACTAATATTAAAAATTCGAAAATAACTCTGTCTGTCTGTCTGCCTGCTACGCTTTCCCGCTTAACCTACTGAACCTATTTTAAGCAAATTTGGAGCACAGATAGTATTATTAATTATTGGGGACGCCTGGAGCTTATTCCACCACGCTGCTCCAATGCGGCTTGGTGGAGAGTCATAATATAACTTAAATTAAATCTCATGATCATGATCAAAATTGTTGGCCTAGTGAGAAAAACCGATCATAGAAAAACTTTACTAAGCAATTAAAAACTATAGTAGGTACTGTTTTATGTTGAAAATAGTATAATGTTCAAACTATTATATCTTTTATTAGTTTATACAATATTTAAATGAAGCCTAGAAAAAGCTTGAAGAAATTCTAAAATAATTGTTTATTTAATTAAAAAAAGCCTAATATTTTGCTACATTTGACTCTACTGACTACATCTATGTAATTTTTAATATGAACCGACATTTATCTATGTAATATTGTATAATAGTGTCAAACACTTTAGTGAATGAAATAAATAATAAGTGCATTCCAATTTAATGTTAGTTTTATTTCATACATTTTTTACCAATTTTCGTAACAACTTAGGCACAATACAACGCTTGAAGATATAAGAAAGAAGCTCTCTTTGTATTGTGCCAAGTTGTTAAGAACTTAGGTATGTAGGGGCATAGACTTAGGATATAAGTATATCCTGCAAGGACAACAATAAAAGTGACCTAAGCTTGAAAGGCCGTCCTCCAACTACATAGATGGACTGACGTTCCGAAGAAGACAGTAAAATAAAAAAGTAGGTATTTGTTAAAATGTTTATTGATTTCAGTTTTTAAGTCAAATTAATCATAACAGAACAGATGTAGGTTTATAGCTAATGGTATAATAGTTTTAAACCTTTCTACTCTTCTATTCCATAGACAATATCCCTAATTAACCTATGACTATCAAACACAGGACTGCATTTTACATAAGCAAATTGTAATTTGAGCACTAGTCTTATTACGTGTACGTGCGTTTATAAATACATATTTCATGATTATTTATTTATCAATTAAGTACCACATGTACTGTTGAAAACACCACCAGATGACACACATAATACATAATAATATCTTAAGTCATTGGGTATCCTACACAAAATATTTAGTTCTATTAAACACAACCCAAGTATGAACATGTTTCAGGCGACAAAAATATTAATATAATTAATTAAAATTATAATGTAATGTTGCATTATGTGCATATATTGTAACAAATACTAATAAAATACTCTGCACTCAAATGCTCAGCCCTATCCTAGATTATTAAAATTAGAATTACGTCACATAATATGGAGTACATAGCAGTTTATCTATGCATATATAGCAAGAAAGTTAATACTGCTATTTTATTATTATTCAACTAAAGTCACAGTATTGATGTGGTTTTATACATTATATCTAGGTACTTATTACACACTTGTGCGCACCAGAAATTTAAACCTAATCTATAAAAATAAAGGTAAGTACTATTCGATTACCGACGATAAACTGTTTTTACGAAAATAGGTATATCGTCGGTAACGGAATAAATGCCCAACCATTAAAAGTTAATGATTCCTAGTAGGTGCTGACGAAACTGACATTTGCATCATGTAATATACAATAATAATATTAAGTTTAAGCATTACGAATAGCCTTACTATGTGATGGTAAGCAACAATTACAATTTTAACAATAATTTGGACGGATTCGTTGCATCAATCAGGTATACTGAGGATAAAATTATGTACAAACACTCAAAACATTTTACAAGCTTTATATATATGTATAGTCAAAATGGCACAAGTTAAATCTGCTAAAGACATTGAAGCGATCGATCTATGTTCGTATTTAAAAATTCGTTTTAGGTGTCCTCGCTCATTCACCGATGCATACTGCATTGCGAATTTACAACAATTTTGCTTGCACCAATCACTCTTCATCATTTTTTCATAATTTGGAGTTCTTCAAATAAATTAAATGACCGTTAGCTCTCTCTGTCCTTCACATTGTTACCCGTATGGATTCTGAAATTAAAGAATAAAAATATTAATAGGTTCAATTTATTTTCCATAGACACACACTGGCATTACCTACCATACAGTTTCGCTTTCGCTGTATCAATGAATATTACTTATATAGAATTAGTAAAAAGAAGTAGTCTGCATTTGTTCGACTTTTCGCTTAGTTACTGCTGCCAGTTTAAAAGGATTTTCTTCCTCATATACTCGTGGGTTGTACGCTTCTTCTAGACGCAATGTTCGACCGTGATACGCACGAGAGAATCATGGCCAATTCGCCCCGTCTTGACCAGTCACAAACGAATCTAGGGGGGGGGGGTTCAAGAAAAAACAACTATTCGGCTTCACCTTTGACAAACCTCAAACGTATACACAATACGTATCGTGACTTATTTCTAAATCCACACACCACCCGAATGCGATCGAAGCACATGCGGATAGCACAAAAGTCGGCAACGGTGCGCCTATTGCCAACAATGTTTCAGGTTGGTATAAATACCACTTGGTTATGTCAGGGAGGGCTTATCCAAATTAAAATACTAAATTCCCAGTGGCGGATCTAGGATTGTTATGAGTTCTGATGACCAGGTAATGTCTATAGTACCAATATTGCAAGGTACATAATTGTGGATTCAATAGGTTTGCGGAGTACTCAGGGCACTTTGCAACCCTGAAGTTGTGGATAATAGGTTACCTTAATGCCTATTTCGATGCATGCCGGAGTGTCGACTGCCCGGTCGGGATTGGACTATCGCGTAGTGGTCGCTGTTGTCCGATACTGATCTGAAGAGAAAGATATGTTTTTTTAATATAACAAAAACTGTTATTAAAATCAAATTTTCTACAGTCTAGCAAAATTCAAAGATATATTGAATGTGGATGGTATTTTACCACATGTCAAAACGTATTATGTTACATTAGTAGATATGTTAGATACCAAATGGGTATGAATACGAGAAAATGAAAATATAGACTACTGAATAAAATCAAATACATGAACTCCTTCCTGTTTGATGTAAATAAATATATTTTGGTTTAGTTACCTCGCAGAATGTATAGTGGATGATGGGTATCGGCTGCCATACTGGCTTCCATGCCAACTGCGATAAGGGTCATAATCTTCCACTACAGACGGGTCCTTCTCAATGACCTGTGAGTAAGAAATGATGGTGTGGTAGGTTAGTTACAACATAAACACACTATTTAAATGGCCTAAATATTGTAGGTACATTAGTTTATTGAGATATGTTAAATATACCAATATATGTTCAATAGAATTTTAAAAATTTTAGTAACTATATTATATATTATAGTTATAGAAGACATGTAAAACAATTAGTTAATTTTTTATAAATAACACGCGGTTTTCCATATGTAATTGGTGGGAAAATTCAAAACATCAAGAATTAATTGTATGGAGAGTAGATTCGATAGCTTATTGTACTCTATTTCAACATGCTGAACATTATGCAGGAAATAGCTGCTACCCTTTAATTATGAGAAAAAATTAGAGGATTATAGTTTATTCTGTTCCTATGCTCAAATGCACTCGGTCCTCGGATATCTACGTCAACTCGCTCTCGGATAATTTCAGAACGCGCATTAAATTTTAATTATTAAGTTAATTTTAATGGCCACTCATCTAGGTTTCGACAGTGCCCGTTTTGCTTAGCGTATTTAAAAAAATCTATAAATCATACAAGTATTGTAACACTTCTTCCCCTACCTTAGTCATATGAAGAGCCGCATACTACTTATGTCTGTTTCAATCGGTTAGTTAAAATATGAAAAATAATATAAGTAATGTAAATTAGCTACAGTAACGAGGAATTCCTAGAATTAAAATTATTAAATATTACAAAGAACATAGTATGAGCACATGCTTGCATATCTACTTACGATACAACTTTTAGGTAGATATCGATAATATTTATTTCTTTTTATTTATTGGAGTTTACTTTTATTAATGTGTGAATAGTGTGTATAATGTATTTTCTATTACATTTTATTACGAACGAAACTTACCTTTCCTCAAAATCTTAACGGAAATATTCATACTATCCAAGCAGCGTAAAAACAAAAATTAGATCATATGGATTAGAAACTCTGTTCGACTTTTGAAAGATCGCCCTATGTAATTTAAAATTCTATTGGGCTCTGAACATCAAAGGCCACTTTTATAGACTAATAAAATTATATAAAATAGATCGACAAATCCAAAATAAAAGTTCATAACACAACTTCGGCGACAAATTAACCGTCCATGTTTTCCACTTTCATAAGTCACGTCGTAGGCTTTGTTTATAGTTGCTCGCTGACATTGAGCATATTGTCTAAAAATACTACGTATAAAAATGCTATATCACTTCACATTTAAGGACTAGTTCTGCGAAAAAGATGTTAATTAATTCATTAAATTAACGAGCATTCGACGAGAACTCTTAACTAGGATCCTGCCTTTGTGTGAGAAACACAAACACCCAGAGCGAGGTTTGATACTTGAACTCTGAATAATGAATACTGTCTCGGTTGAAATCAAACTCGGGATCGTCAGTGACAGTCACCAACAAATTACGGAGTGGCAGATAGGTGCTCGGCGTCTTTTAGTGCGTATAGCACTTTAATTTATCTAGCCCATAGGCGGCTTACATCGGTCCTAGCGCAGGAGCAAGTCATGGCGGTGCAGAGGAAGCAGTTGATGAGCAGCATCACCAGGAACATGACGCCGAGCGCGATCGCCAGGTACAGCAGCCACAGCGGACGCACGCCGCTTTCAGAGCACGCCATTGCTGCCACTGGAATATATAACGGTTTCATTAAAATATCGAATGTCCACAACAGATAACTCCGAATTTAAGGGCCGATGAATTTGAAATTACAGTTCTCAAATGTAAAGATACTCTTCTACTGCGACAAAATAAATGAATTCATCACATGAAAGCAAAGTTTTTTTTATATGTTTTCAAGTTTTTTGATTACACACATACCAGCACTATCATTTGGGTCCAGGATAAAAAGTCCAGTAGATGCCGCTACTGTGCCCTCTTCATCAGCGGGCTCTGTCCGGCCCTCTGTGGTGCAGTCAATAGGGGTGCAGGTGCCTGAAACATTTAAAGTTTTAAATAAAATAAATTTATTATAATGTTATAATAATAAATAATTATAATAATGAATTATAAAATATTAATAATAAATAAATAAATAATTAATTGACAATGGTACATAAGCTTTTGATGCCATTTTGGATGATTGGAGACCTATTCAAATTTTTTTTTTATTATTTTACTCTTATTTTTTAGCTTTTTTGCCCGTGGTACAACCACGTGGTCGAACTGAATACATTAGTAGTAGTCAATAAAAATAGCTTTAGAAAAAACTTACTTTTACATACACCAACGTCACACTGAAAATTGACTTGTGAAGAGTCAGGGAACCGGAACATGGATGCAATTCCCAATTCCGCTGCATCATTGGTCGTCTTCACGATTACTGATTGTTGTTGCAGCGGACATCTGGGAAAAATAAGGTTATATGTGTTTTGTTTTTGTTTTACCTACTGCTTTATCCAGTGCTGGATTTAACAAAAGGCTGAGTAGGCTAGAGCCTAGGGCGGCTGATTTTGGGGAGGCAAATTACGCCATTTTTTTTTGTTTCACAAAATAAAAAGACAACCTGACTGCGTATGGGTCCGACCGCGTACTTTCCAATATGAACCCGTTAAGCTTGTAATTTTTTTAGGGAATTGAATTTCAGAGGGCAGTAGAGTGGCGGGGTTGCTTAATTGAATAGCCTACTAGCGCCAAAAGGACAATTTTGCACTTCTAGTAGATACCTACTGTTAAGGACACCGCTTTGCGCTTGACGTATCTAGTGCTAAGAGTATTTCTATATTCCGTAGCAAAAAATTCAATTAAAACAAAAATGAAAACTGACTTCAAAAGAAAAATATATTTCTGTAGAGCAGAAAAGCGCAAATAGCCTTGCTACTGACATAGAGCGTTAGCAATCTACACGCAGCTAAGCAAAACAGGTGCAGCCAAGTGTAAGATGGGTGACCACTAGTGATGAAAATAACGAGTATTTTCATGCTTTTTTACCCGATACGCTAAGCCATCGGTTCCGGTTATTATTGATAGATAGCAGTAGTTTAACCTTTTCGGAAGGCCTTATAGGCGGGTTGAAAACAATCAACTGCGGGTCGGCCACTAACCCACATCTCCACCAATCCGCATAGTACTGCACCATGCTACAGATACGCAAGAAGTACTCGTACTCGTAGTAATAAAAAAAGTAGTAGCAAAATGATGTAGGTATCTTTCAGGTTTTGAAAGGGCACCGATTCTAAAATTGTTTAAGAAACTATGAACTTTACATAATATTTTAAGCGTGTTAATGTTTATTTATTTATTTAACTCTTTATTGTACAGAAAAGTTGATGAAGAGGTAGGGTGTACAGCTTAGACTAGAAATAGTATATTTGATGTCAACTATGTACAATGATAGATAATGTACAGATTAGGTTAGGAGTACAAGAGATACCAAGTCAGGATTGCAAATAATGCTCTTTGACTTGGCGCTTAAAGGAGTGAAGTGAAGGAGCAAGACGGATAGTTTTGGGAAGGGAGTTCCATAGACGGACTGCGACAGCAGTGAAGGAATTTTGGAAAAAGGATGTAGATGTGATGTTAATATTATCAACGGAAAATATTGTGAAAACTTACCCTCTGCTGTCTAAGAGATCGACTGTGAAATTGCGCATGTTAAATGCAAAACAGTTTCTTAGCCTGATTCCATGTGTTCCTGTAGATAAATAAATAAAACATATCAATCCAATATTAATCTAATAAACCAATCAGCAATTTAAATAGAATAGATTAGCGTAAAATGACCTAAGTAATTTGAGGACTGTGGCTTGCAATCGGCAACTTTGTTGTACACCATAAAATTGTGCCTGAGGTTACTTCCTCCATTAAGACCAGATAGTCTAATTTAGTCCTTTATACCAGCAACGTTTTAAGATATCATTTAATATTGTAAAATGCAATTTGTATAATAATTTAATTTTGACGACCAGTATAGCGAACAGAATGCCGTACAAGGGGTCCTCATTTGAGAGGGGGAGATATCTTAATGACGAATTCCGAGGACTTTTCCTGGTCTGGGCGATTCTGTTCTCGTATTTGTGTAACGTGTGTCTATGGCACCCACGACATAGGACTATTATTTATTTATTTAAGCTCACCATCCGATTTGCTTAATTCAGCACGAAGCGTGTAAGGCATGCCGTATGCCGCGTTCAGAACCTTTCGTCCTTCGGAGTTCAACATGCGTAGGGACACGAGAGAGGTCTCGTTTCTGAAATGTGAACACGAAAGGCAATCATTGAAAGTTTCTTTTAAGATTTAATACATTCACATGTATAGGAGTTTTATTTATTTATTTATTTCACAATTTTTGTACACAGATACATAATAGATAATGGACATTAACAGAAATGGGGTTCAAAGGTACTGCTTATTCCTATAGAAATTTCTTCCAGCAGACCTGTAACTGGAGAGCTGGATTTTAATGGTTGAGTGTGTGTAGTACGCACTTATACATAATACCATATCATATATAAATATATGTTTTAGCGGAAATTTCAGAAAATCATGTTTTACTCTTGGTTTATTTTCATTCATTACTTGGTGTATTTTTGACTTGTATCGGATAAAGTTGATGGCATTTTGTTCGATATTGGTAAATTACAGTGCGCGACTGTTGTGAAATTTAGTAACTGCGCGAAGACATGGTTTTCCCGCTTGCCTCCAAAACTTCAACGGAGACGTTCTATGTAACGTAGTATGGGATATGTAACTGACTTGACTGACTGATTTGACTTAGACTATTATTATATCGCTTGGTTTCAACGAAACAGACAATATCTAGATAATTTGTATCATATAATTTGTTTACTTCATATTGGCAAAATGTTCAAACGATCGAGACACAATTTGTAAAGAAGAACGTGTAAAGAAAAATGAAAAAAAAAAACAAAAAACTTTTTATAGGTACTTACTTCCATACTTTTCATACGCAAAGGGCGCGATCGGGGCAATGCGAGGTTTGAAATCATAAGTCCATAAGTTATTATATTATAAGAGAACAATTTATTATTTGTGTTTACCTTGCATTTCTGAAACCAGCTTTGCCACAAGTGATGACGTAGAACTTGTCTTCGGCCAGCTCGAGTGTTCGGTGCACGCGAACCGCCAGCGGCAGAGACCGTTCGTCGGTTCGCTTAAACATTATTTTGATAATATCTTAGTCAGCGGAATTCCTAAAGTCCAATAAAGCAATAAAATTTGCTAAGGAGACTCCACCAACCCGCTTTTGGGCGGAGAAAGCTCCAGGTCTCCCCATTAATAGGGAGAGACCCGTGTCCAGCAGTGGAACGCAAAAAGATTGCAGAAATCCATAGAATTTCAATTAACTTTCTGGCATGTTAACAAGCTTTTTTTGTTTTTCGCTTTCCTGACATTGTCAAGGGAATAAATGTTTCCATTTGTCCGGCAACAGTACCCGCGGACACATAACTAGGTACACAAGGTGAACTTTGGAGCAACAGAGCAAATGCGTATAGCTCTATCTTTTATGAAATTGGTCTAAATAAAAGTGTATTAGTTGCAGCGACCACTTAAAACTACTTAGCCTGCATGTTACATTGTTACTTCAGTTTGCATATAAATGTGTGGAACCTTAAAGTTGAGTAATCACACCTGAAAACCCTTGCTCTACATTCTGTCAAACTAAGTAATAAAAGTTAAAGGGACAAACAGATTAAAAATGGAAAAGGTAAAACTTACATTGTTCCAGAAGACACCGCAGTAGTTTGGAGTTCCTGGGGTTGCAATAAGACTGACGTCGAAGCTAAGAAACTCGGTACCGTTGCCTAGAGCCATGCAAGCTGGAGTCCTGCGAGTAAAATTTATTTTCAAAATCAGAAAACATAAAAAAGGACGGATTTTAGCGTTAATTTTATTTCAATTCGTACGTAGCCGCGTAGGGGAGATTAGTCCAAAACTTTATAATATGGGGGTAAAATCGGGACAAAGCAGTATCGTCGAGCGAACGACGAAGCCACACATTTTGACTCAGATGTAGAGTTGGTACAGTTTAGGGCTGGTACAGTTAGGGTGTGTAGAGTAGTGTAAATAGGAGTGTTGGAGGTGTTGGCTCGATATGAGACATGAATAGTTTTCAGAGGGTGAGCCTTAGGTACTCGTCTAGCCAACATTTTATATGAAAATGTTTTGGTGGGATTTATTGTTGCAGATAAAAACATCTCGGATTTACAAAAGAAAAACATACCGGCAATCTTAGTTAGAAGAATACATGGATAACTTTTAGATGTAGTAAAAGAAAAGACAAAAGAGATATGTGCATGTATTGATCAGAACTTAATGGAAATACTTGGACACAATGTCTTAAATGTAAGAACTGGATTCATGTTTTGGACATAGGGAATAACAGTGATTTTTTTTTATGTGTATATATTTATATTGTTAATATTTAACACTTATTTTGTGATCTAAAGTACCAAGTATATTTAATGATTAAAGCAAACGTAGGTAATAAAAGTTCATTGATAAATTCAATAAACCTTTTTTTTAACTTTTATCTCAGTGTCCCTATTTTACCCCAATTTTCCCATATATCTTTATAGCTTTTGGCCTTGACTTCGTCCGCGTGGACTTTAGTTATCAGGGCATATGTTTTAATTAACCCCCGTCATAATTCTGATATGCGTATCTGTGTGTACAGTAAATTACTGCCGTAAACGAAAGGTAACAGTTTACTATCCCTCTAGTAAACTACTTCTTCTTTCTTTATCTTTACCTATACAGATTATTTTAATTTGTAATCAGAACCCTATATATTATAAATTTTCATACTCCCATTTTACCCCACCTGAACAGATCATTTTTAATTTTAATTGAGAACTACATTTACATTAGTACAGAAATGCGAAAATTCCATATAAACTTCATCCCCGTAGTTCACGCCCCTAGAGGTTGAATTTCCGAATTCCTTTCCTAGTGCTAACTTAAATCCCCTGTACCACATTTCAAGTTTCTACTAGTTTCGGCTGTGAGTTGATATATTAGTCAATTAGTCAGGTATGCCGTTTAGCTGTGTAGCTTTTTAGGTGTGTTATCAGTATTTGGTAAATTGTTCCATCACAGTATAGCGATTCAGGTAGAGAGTCAATTGTCGGATGTGCAATATGGCTATCGTGCTGGTCAGTCAACCACCAGTAGGTAACATTCCAAACGTACACTGCTCAAGCTTTGGATGAAGATTTTCAAGTTGATGCCGCATATTTTGATTTTCGGAAGGCGTTTGATACGGTCGATAACCTCCTTAAGTTTTCAACTGCCGGATTTACTCCTGGTTTATTACAATTATTTTCTTGCTACCTCCGTAACTGGAGGCAGTATGAGCATTTTAATGGATACCTTTCGATGCCGTATTACACGCTTTCCGGAATAAGTCAGGGTTCGATCCTTGGGCCCTTAAAATTTATTTAAATTTATAGTTTCAAAAAAATACGAAACAAGTCTTCCATGAAATCCGTTAAAGAATGTTTATGCAAATTTTGATGTGGATTGGACCAAGGATTAACGTTATCCCATACAAACTTTGCACCCATTTTTCACCCCCTTAGGGGTAGAATTTCGAAAGATTCATTCTTATCGGATCGGCGTCATACAAAGAGCACACCCTCGGTCCAAGTTTCAGGTCTCTACCACAAGCGGTTTACGCTTTGCGTTGATCCGTCAGTCATTCAGGACAAAGTCTTTTACATATGTATATGTATACTAGTTCATATAAAAAATGTGTATAGATAAGTATTAAAAGGAGATTAGGATAGATCTTCAATCAAAGTATTCTCCGCACAAGGCAATAAATAAAAATAATATTATATTATTACTAGCTGTGCCCGCGACGTCGTCCGCGTTTATAAAGACTTTTATAAAATGGATTGATTAAAAATAAAAGATTATTTATTTGCATTGAATAAGTAGTAGGTAGATTATTCTTGCATATAGTGAAATCACTTATAATACAATGTTCATATGTTCAGATGAAACCTAATGTATTTTTTCTAAATCCTTCAAACCTAAAACAGTAAGGAATGCTTACTGTACTGATCTTACTATCCACTTTTCTCACGTTTCGCTTTTCTCGCACAATCAGATTCTCTTTACAAAATATGTACCTCGTTTATTAAAGTTAAGAGATACTGCTGTGCCCGTGGAGATCTATGTTAAAAATAGTATCTTTAGTAAATTGGGTGAATTTATACTGCAAAGAATGTATAGACTCATTCTATATACATAGCTTTAACCTACTGCAGAAAAGAGGTGCAATATACAACTACTTGTAGTTGGGAGATAAAATTTCTAAACATACACGTGCTTAGGATTAAACAATCGGAAAAATAATTGTAAGGTCAATTAATAAACTATAGGTTTAAAACTTGCGGAGAGCAGTTTGGTCATAAGTCATAACTCATATAACATTGTGAAAACTAAAGCAGTAGGCAGGATCTCTACACAGTGTGCTATCTGTATTTGGAAATAAAGAATATTTTTATAAAGAATCTTTAAAGAATCCTTAATATCTCCATCAATCAACGTGTGTGGATGAGCCCTCAGCCCGTACGCAATAAAGAGACGCAAAAAATGAGTTAAGTTATCATTGGTCCAATTAACAATGTTCAGCATCATACGTTTACCTACCCAACGATGGGACTACCCGCGTGGCGCAATGTTTACCATGCCGGACTGCTAATCGAACTGTCCCGGGTTAGAATCCGGGCGAAGCAGAAATTTCAATGATGAGTTTAAACTGTTCTCGGTCTGTCAGTCTGGGTGGTTGTGTTTCTGTCTCTGTGTGTGTTCATGGCACCCACGACACAGGGTATATCTACTCTAATGTGAGGCTATACGTGTGAAATGTTATTTTTTATTTTTTTTACACTATGTTCTTACTTTTATTAGACTTAAGGCTTTTATTTGAAATTATCTCCATCGATTCACTTTGGAGAAGAAATGAATATTGCTCAATAACGCCATCTACCGTATGACATGTAAACTTTGTGGTTGATAAATCGAATGTCAAATTACCAAATAGGTAGATATTGAGATTAATAGTTGGTTCACTAAAAGTTTAACTATTCGTCACCTAGATGTCTGCAGTAGTCTCGTTTTGTTAAGGCTTTGTACATTCTGTATGAAGGTTTAGATTCCGTATCTTACAACCTTAATGCTGGATGCATTGAGATTGTAAGATTTGGATTTCGGTTCATCGGAGCTTGAGGCCTCCTCAATATTGGGAGAGCTCCATGCTCAGCAGTGGAATGCTAAAAAGGTTGCAGCTTGATATAATGTAGCGATAATAATCGTTTCAGCTGCAGCCTGTTCATAATCTTCCACCCCAAAAGAAGACTAATAAGCTGAGCAACTAACTCAATGGAGCCTGTGATGTAAGGTTCGGCGGCGGTAAGGCTCGCGATGCGCTTATTAGGTACCTATAGTCTAGCCATATTCGGCCAACGAAAGAAAATACAGTAATAATTAAAAAATATAGTAAAAATAAAATAATAAAGCTGATCTAAGTATATTTAATATAGTCGACAATATTAGTGAGAGTTCAAAATAATTTTACTTAAATTTAAACTTTCATACGAATTCCCCAAAGTGCCTTTTAAGTTTATGTCGCGTATTGTGTAAATGAACATAACTTTTTGTTTATCACCCGATTGATATGAAATACACACTAATGTTACGGAAATTTATTCAACAATATATCAGTAAACGCAGCCTTCAAAGAAGGGAAAATAATTTGAGAATGAAATATTAAGTTAAGGTTAATTATTGTACGCTTGAGATACCAACTTTCGAATCCATTTTATTTGCTATTGAGGGGTAGTTTTGAAAAAAGCTTAAATAGAATTCTTACTATGCTAGTAAAGATTACAAATACAAAATTATAAGTATATTACTCTGCACAAAAATATTCTGTACATCAAGTTTCGACACTCAATTTTCAAAGAGTTTCAAAGAAAATTGACATTTAAAGGGTGAATTTCGGAAAATGCTGAAACACGTATTCTTTTATTTTGGTTAGAAAATATTTATACCAAATTTCAAGAAAATCTATTGAAAAAATCCAAGTTTTCCATACAAATT
Organism: Pyrgus malvae; assembly: GCA_911387765.1. Classification (NCBI taxonomy): domain Eukaryota; kingdom Metazoa; phylum Arthropoda; class Insecta; order Lepidoptera; family Hesperiidae; genus Pyrgus; species Pyrgus malvae. Next base: position 16,713,770 of record OU426951.1, on the reverse strand, counting down.
TTCATCGCTCATTTCACACCCTTAAAGGATGATTTTTAAAATTATCTATAGCCTAAATGTTAGCGAGGACCAATATATATAAAACAAAAAAAGTTTCATCAAAATCCGTCCAGTAGTTTTTGCGTGAAAAGCTAACAACAGACAGACAGACAGACAGACAGACAGACAGACAGACAATAATTTCAAAACTTATATTTTTAGCTTCTGTTACTTATAAAAAGACCCCTAGAAGTATTTTTTTAAATTTATATGCAATGTACAGAATTGACCCTGCTTACAGTTTTATTATATGTATAGATAAATGTAGAGTTTTACCTGAATTCCCTTGCATGAGTGACTCCATTGAAAGGTTGACTAAAATTAATTTTGATCGACATCACTCCAGTTTTGCATGTTGCGCTAACTACAGGAATGAATTCCCCGCTGCTTTCGGTGCTCTGAAAAAAAAAGTATTTTTTTTTCTCAATAAATATATTTTATAAGTAAAAAATAAATTAAAATTGTTAATTGCGGTTATGATAATTTTTCCTTGCTAATGATAATGACTCATAAAGGTTTTTTTTTGGAGTCGATGAGCATTCAGAACGATACGTATTGTACGCCATTATACTAAATTATACCACAATACTAAGAGAGCTTCTTTCTTATTATACCTACCAATAGGATTGAAAGAAATTTATTATTAGTTGATTCGTTAATTTCAGATTTAAGTAGTGAAAACTTCTTTAGCGGCATTGTGCACTTTTTTTGGGATGGGTAAAAAATGTTAAACTCGCGTCAGGACACGTGGCCTGATCGAATATTCGTAAGACGGAGGGGTAACAGCTGATGACGGCTCGACTGTCTATACTTGCAAAATTCGTTTATATCAAGTATTTAAAATATGGATATTGAACAAAGTGCATCTATTAATGAAAAAAGTGAGGAAGAAATAGTGAAAGAAAATGAGATAGTACTTTATAAAAAGACGAGATGAAAACCTACTGAAAATACTAGATGAAAAATAATACTGATAATAAAAGCAATTCGTACGTAATTACCCTAACCATTCCAAAATATCAAAAATGCACAACGTTAATGTTCAAGTTTTCACTGCTGCCGGCGCTACCGGAGTACAACCCGTTGTTTTTTTTTTAAATTAAAACCAGTTTTCGAATAGTATTTTTGTATGTTTTTTTATAGGTAAATACATCTTACATACTAAAAAATTTGAAAAATATGATAAATGATATATTATATTTCTGTATTTGTTCTAAAGACTTGTGCAACTGGATACATTATAAAATCTTTACTTCACATTTCACTGCAAAGCAACAATAAGTATCTTATAAAAATAAAGGGGAATCTTACAGTAATAATACCTATGTATTCCTAAAAAAAGTCACCCTTTTATCACTAATTAAACTAAACACACCCTAATTTTTTACCAGTCTATTCTACTTTTCAGTCAAGCGGCGCGCCGTTGCGATACCGTTACAAAGGCGTTCGGTTCTATGCTAATATTGTTGTATAGTTTTTGAAGCAATGACACGGCAAAGTCACATATTTCAGATGCACTTATGTCTTAGGCATGTAAGTATGTAGGTATGCTACGCGCTAAACCCTCGCTTTTCATTCGGTATCTAGCTGTTTCAGGTCTCTATCAGGTCTCTATTTACTGTCTCTTCTTGGAGCATTGACAGCATAAACGTGACTTAGAATGTTCAAAATATTGCATACTTATGGTTTTTCTTCAAACCTTTTTATGTATACTGCTGGGCACACAGGAGTACACGCGGGCCTAGTGCGGATTGGTGGACAACCTTCGAGAAATTATGAGTTTCTCTCAGGCATACACGGTGATGGAAAATATTGTAATCAATTAAATATTGCAATATTCCATCACCGTGGAGCAGCGAGGAAATGCGCACAATACAAATTTCTTTTTTTTTAGAAGTGCGCGCCTAAGTATTGGCCCCGAAATCTCCCGCGTCGGAGACAGCGGTCCTTACCGCTCGGCCATCGCCACTCATTATGGTTTTATTGTAGCTACAATATAATACCTATATTAATAATATAGATCATATCATCAAAATATCCCCGATGTATTTGTTATTACGATTGGAAGTTTTTATGGTGGCCTCAGGGAGGGAGTACTTAAAGAAATTTATCTTGCTATGGCTACGTTTGTAGCTTTGGCGACGTAAGACCACAGGATCGCGCCCTGAGGGCGACATGAAAGCACGATCCCTGTCCAATAGGGTTGCTACTATACAAATAATACCAGGAGCAATTACTACTATACTACTAATAAGATTGAATTAAATTAGGTTTATTACGGTATTCGATTACCAAATCAACTCTGAAATACTTTTAAAGAGTTGTCAAAACGTGACTTGTATGCGAAAAAATATTTTTGACATCACAAAATTGTATCGTCAATCGACTAAATAATTATTGATTTAAAATTATGTTATATAAAATTATGTTTATAAATCATTTAACAACTATCCTGCTTACCAAGCTAAGCTTAGTGCAACCTTTTTTAGATACATTCCAATCTCAACAACCCAACCAAACATTTCCATTGAGTAAACGTGGTACCTTAGGTACACTTTTTGTGGACTCTTGGACCGTCTCCTGTAATATTATTATTATAATATTACCTCAGTTATAATTAAAGCGGCCAATATTAATTTATGTTATAATGATGATAAATTAAGTGTTCTGTTTCTCATACTCCCAAGGCCTCCCTAGGTAATTGTAAAAATAATATGGGTTTTATTCTCAAACTTAATTTGCATTAAACACTTTTACTTATTTTTGTGTGAATCGAGAGTTTAAAAAAAAGGTTTTTATTTGCTAACAACCTTTAAGGTCCACTAGTAGAGAAGACTTCCCTACATTAGGCCCTTCGAGATGGTATGGCTATTACGCTCAGACATGATTTACAGGTAATTTTGCATTAAATTGCAGCCGCTAGATAGTAGGTATAAGTGTTTTCCGATGTAGCTTCTTCCAGGTGATACAGTATAAGCATAAGCTTATCATTATTTTTTAATTTCCTAGATATTTACACATTTATTAACAAACATTTAAATCTGTCATGACTCGGGTTCACCGTGATTGTCAACCTATTAATATATCTAGTAAGGTATAAATGGTATCTACATAAATAATTATTATTTTCTTTTTACTATAATACTAGCTTTTTGCCAGCGGCTTCGCCCGCGTGGACCCGTTTAATGGGTCCCCGTAGGATAAAAAATAGCCTATGTGCTATTCCAGGTTTCATTGTTATATTAAAGTCATAGGCGTTTAGCCAGTCGCTTCAATCGCGTTCACCTTATTACCCGTTTTCACGTAGAAATGAAAAGCCCGCGGTAAAAGTAGCCTATGTTACGCAGGGTAAATGTAGCTTTCTAATGGTGAAAGAATTTTTGAAATCGGAACAGTAGTTTTTGAGTTTATTCATTACAAACATACAAAAATACAAATCTTTCCTCTTTTTAAAAACATTAGTACCTATAGGCAACGGATTTTTTGCTTATAATGAATTCTCTTAGTAAAAAAATATATGATTACCTAATTAAAAAAATCTTTGACCTCTCAAAATCACAAGCACAAGCAAGTATGTGTATTTAAGTGTAGCAAGTACCTATGTGAGCTGCATTTTATTTACGATTATTAGAGTATTATGAAAATGCATATCATTGTGCTAGTTTTATATATTTTATTTATTTATTTATTCTTTAATTGTTCACCTAAAAACTAGGCTAACAATGGGCGGACTTAATGCCTAGTGGCATTCTCTACCAGTCAACCCATGGTGATGGTGAGTATAATTATGCTTAGGTCAAAATCCCTTTCATTTTGATTGCCTATTACGTTACTACCGAGTTCATGGTCTCTTTTTTGAATCGGAGGAAAACTTTAAATAAATTCTCTACAAGTCCGAGACGCAATGTAAATATTAAGCAAGTTGTACATAAAGTAATTTATATCATTGAAGTAGAATAATAAGAAATAACATGGCTGAAAGGCAACATTTACCTTGAAATTAACGTGGGCATAGCGGCGGCGCGGTTGACTCGCTTCACAGGAATTCTTTGGAAAGGCGTTCAAATCAGTTGTCTTAAATCTCGATTATTCATATTTATAGGCGAATCACCTTCACTCAGTGGAATCACAGTCAGTCACTATGACTTCCGGATTTTAGTATATTTAAAGAGGCTTTAGAGAGGCTTTTGGACATCCATACTTTATATATTATAAATATGAATGAAAGAGTGTTTGTTGGTCCTTCTTTAGGTTTTTTCACGTCGTAACGATGTTACGGATTGAACTGATTTTTGCATGGAGAGTGTTTTAGGGTCTGAGAGTGACATAGGCGACTTTTAACCGTCGAAAATAACTCATTCCTATGGGAAAAAACCTGAAGACCACATCTAACAATCCTAATATCACTGCGGCATAGGCTGAGCGTGGACCCGTTTCGTCATACAATTGTTAATTATGATATATATTGTTATTGTGTTTCTTGCTGTAATTTGTGTGACGAAATAAAATATCTTCTATTCTTCTATTCTATTCTAATATGTCCGTCTATATGTCTTTCTATTTGGAGCACTTTTCTCAGAAACGTGTGGAGGGATGAAGTTGAAATTAATGTTACGAAATATTCGCGTTTACCTTCTCTTAGAATTATGAAAGGATTAAACATCTATCTCAATGCAATCAAATGAGACGGTCGCACATGCCGCATAGTATTAAGTATAATTGTTTTACAATGGTATAAATGTGCAGTAGGTACCAATAGTTGATTTAAAATTTTGAAAGTAAAATTAAGGAGTTTACAATACCTACAACTTAATGAAATAATTAATAATTTATAATTTTTCGAAGTCTATAAATTTTTGATTTATTTGTGAAACATTTATGGCCATACGGAATCCTTTAAGATTTTAAATCACACTTGTCTAGTTTTATAAAGACATTGTGGAAGTTGCATAATAAGTAGATCTCTTGTCGTAGGGCTGAGGTCAATGTACGAGCAGTTGACGCGGTCAGATCTCTGTAGCCTCATTATCAGTATTGAAAATTTTCGACCTTTGAAAACATGAAACATGCAGAACATTAAAGTGAAAACGCTTTCTAAATCCACATTTAGTGCTTAAACTTATATAACTTTAGCAGTGCAGCATCTCTTATAGTTTCAGAGTTTCCCATACTGTCCCAATCGATAATCTTGTTTGCGCTGCGAGAAGATACGTAGGTAAAGCTTCTTCTAAAGTTCTACCACATTTATGTTGTTCACGATATACGTAATATACGTAATATCATAGATGGTTAATATCAGTACTTTGGTAGGTGCCCAGATTGATGATCTGTTGATAGTAATCACTTTGACGTATATTTTTTTAGTACAAAGTCTGCAGTTATCGGAGTTATATTAGTAAGGTAGGTAAATTCAGTTTTTTTAGTGAAATCTTTGTGATTTTTTTCTTTCATCAATCAAAGGAAATATTAGTTTTTGCGGTTTGCCAATCTATTCAGACTTTACTGGCCGGATATTAATAGTTTTGGTATTAAACATTAACTAATAAACACCCACTTAATTTCGTTATTATCGAATCCATTTTCGAAGGTGTGCCCGAAATTTCTATGGCTTACGCAAGCGATACGCGCTGACTATTCTTTCATTACAGTTGCGACTGTTAGATGGAACTCAAGCGGTATCTCTAATATCGCACCGTTTGTTCAAATTGATGGGGTTCCATATGAAAGCAATTGTATGACCAGAATTACTTTTGAATGTGGAAGATAGCTCTTACTGTTATGTTTTTAAATATGTCACTACCGTGGTCACTCCGCATGATGCAGTAAAGAGTAGTTTCTCTATATTATTCTTTTAATGTTTAATTGAGATCAGATTTAATGCTTTTTAAATATTTTCCAACTTCTTGACTAAGGCGGACCTTACAGATACTTTTATCAGAGGATAAAAAGTACCGCTTTTCTAGTTCTAAAGTATTCGTCGAAAAAATGTTAGCGCCGTCATCGTCAGAGTATACTCTAGTGACAGTTACTCTAATGACATTTAAAAAGGTTAGCGTCAACATTGACTGACTAATTACCTTATCTAGGAATTGAAAATCTTCTCTAACTTAGAGCTTATGATTTCTTGACTTCTACCGATTTAGAAAATATAACTACTGTACGTGTTTTGCAAGTAGAATCTAACTAAATATTATTTTTGTATCTGTATAGTTGTTTCTTATACTTTACCAGGATAAATGTATGTCAAGAAGTTTTATCAAGTGTTACTACCGAAGTAGTCAGAATGCTAATGAAGTCATGGCAACTTATATGTAAATATATACATCTGTTTCAATTTGTTTACTTGTGATTCATTAATAGATCATAGTTTTCTTAGTACGTACTGGTATTATCAAGACCACAGTTATAAAACAAATGTTACGTGGTCTATTGTGTTTTGTATACCACATGCCAAACCTGTGCAAATTACGTAAATGAATCGAAAGAGCATTCCCCATATGTATCACCGAGATCAGATCTGATGTAATTATCTGGCGGACCGGTTCCGTCGGCCCCAATATTTCTTGCGGCGTCTACGTCACCACTGTAGGTCGATTTGCTCTACGGTGACTTGCAAACCGCTGCATTACTTTAATAATACATACAATACGAATTTTAATGGATTCTTGCAGGTATGTCTTATGGTTATTTGTTGCGACTTTTAGTTTTAGTGCATATGCCGTTATTGATACATTGTTGATATCCATGCATAGATATAGACTATCAAAATAATTATGTTGAAATGATAGTCATTGAATACGTTGCCCTAAATAATTTGGAGCGGTAGTTGTGTGTGGTGAAGTGGTTAGCGGTTTTCTTACATCGTCGTGACAGGTAATTTTAAGTACCTAACAATCTAAATAGGAAACGATAATTCGATCGAATCATATGGGACGGGATTTTATGAAAAAGGAGAGGTTCTTTGTAATCAAGTAAGTACCTATATTATGAATCTGTTTCCAGTGACTGCATAACGCAAAGGTATATAGCTATAACAATATTCTTGATCGGTCTCTGTGTTCATTCATAATGATTAATGGCATTATATAGGTACTCGTATAATCACGTCAATAAATGTGTATTTATATATATATTGACTTGGAAACCTTAATGATTTGGAAATCGTAACATATTTTTAATTAATTTTATATTATCTGTCCTTATTTTTACACGCTTTTTATTAGCTTCACCTGTATGTTTGTATGTTTGTAACCGACTTCTTTGGGCGCGATTTTGACCCACTTTAAACGGCCAGATTTCGTTCAAACTTTGTAGATTTATTGAGGACCGATGACAATACACTAATTTGATAAAATTATTCCATTTTTCAATTTGCAAAATATGATTTTTGTTAATTTATATAATTTTCTGGTTAACTTGAAAATTTGCATAGGGGTCAAGGGCCGATGACAATGCAATAAGGTACAAATAATAAATAATGTAGTTTAAAAAACTAAAAAACACGCTTTTGAGAAAATACGAACTAAAAAACTAAAAAAATAAGAAGAAAATGTATATTACTGTAAATAAAGCGTGGGGTGGTTTTTAAGATACTATTGACACCATGCACCCCACGCTTTATTTACAGTAATATACATTTTCTTCTTATTTTTTTAGTTTTTAGTTCGTATTTTCTCAAAAGCGTGTTTTTTAGTTTTTTAAACTACATTATTTATTATTTGTACCTATTTTCACAAAACAAATAGGTACTATTATGAGTATTATGACCATTGCAACTCACTTTACCTGCTAGGATATATAAAAAAACGGATTCTGTGTACTTTTGACGTAACTACAAAGATATTTTCGGTTGACGTAACAGACGTTTACAAAAGTACAATTGTTAACAGTTTAAACGATAGCCTTAAATATTATTTACTTACTTCTAAGGTTATCGAATGGCGTGAATATTTTAAAATCCTCCGTTTAAATAGTCCTTGACCAAAGCAAAGCGGAAATAGACGTACAGAGTTGTAACAATTTAGTCACTCCTTGGCATCTGATTTGCGGCTTCCCACGGATATATATGTACATATTGTTAAGATTGCCACGTTGGTAAATAGGAAGTCTATGATGAGTACCTATAGACTGAGGCTGATCGCCGTGACTAATGACATGTCATTTGTCCGATTGTGACCGCTACCCCGATGTTGGATTGCGTATGAGATTTAACGTATGGTTCAAAGAAGTTTATGCAATATTTTTGCAACTGGATGTAGGTAGGTACTAATGATATTTTGTATAGAAGTCATTAGCAGTGCTGCTAAAAATTGAATAGAGGTAGGAGAAAATTTAAATAATGCCAAAGGAAACTGTAAGTAGCCTAAGCTAACCACTTGGCTGATTTTTGTAACATGTTCTATAGAGCACCATGTCACTGCAAAAGGTTTTGTTTGATCATAAGGAACCGACACAAAGATTAATGTTTTCTTTTTTTTTTTTATAAATAAACCTAACAATAAGGCAGACGGGCCGCGTGATGTTAAGCGATCACCGTCGCCTATGGACACGGGCAACCCAGTAAATGCAGAAATCGTTATCCCACCAAAAACATAAATGTAATTAAAAAACTAAAAACACGCTTTTGTGAAAATACGAACTAAAAAGTAAAAAAATAAGAAGAAAATGTATTTTACTGTAAAAAAAAGCGTGGGGTGCATGGTGTCAACAGTAACAGTGGTAAAAACCACCCCCCGCTTTTTTTTACAGTAAAATACATTTTCTTCTTATTTTTTTACTTTTTAGTTCGTATTTTCACAAAAGCGTGTTTTTAGTTTTTTAAACTACATTATTTATTTTTAATTTTTTAGTTGGATTTTTATTCTCAAATTATTGCATTATCATCGGCCCTTGACCCCTATGCAAATTTTCAAGTTAACCAGACGCTTAGACGTGTTAAAGTACCTTAGGCCACGAACTTATCAGCCGCCCCTCGTATATTTTATTTTATCCTGATGATCCTAGTTACGACTTTAACATAAAGTTATGAGATTATTGTATTGTCATCGGTCCTCAATAAATCTACAAAGTTTGAACGAAATCTGGCCGTTTAAAGTGGGTCAAAATCGCGCCCAAAGAAGTCGGTTACAAACATACAAATATACAAACATACAAACATACAGGTGAAGCTAATAAAAAGCGTGTAAAAAATTATTCAACATATATTTTTTTTATATCCGATAAAAACTGGCCAAGTCATATCTAACCTACTCTAAGATGGCACTCATTTAGATCTCTATTCTTTTTGCGGCGAAACCCACAGATAAGTATAATTTTTGTATTGAACTTTGCTCTCCTTTTTTAAATTTATGTTTTTGGTGGGATATCATTACTTTATGTGAAGAAAACTAGGCAGGTATTGAGATTTTATGTTTTTTCTTGCGTTTCCGCTGCGTGGTTTTCTTTTTTATGCTCTTGAATGTTAGAGATAATAGTGTATAATATATTGGGATAGTTTCAAATATCTGCTTGTAACGATTCCAACGCTACAATTAAAAAACTTTTTTTTTGTATGAGGACCGCCCCAATTTTTTATCTTTTCTTTATTTTTAGATTTTTTCCTACGCTTACACACAATTACCGAGCTGGATTCCAAATTTCATCCTTCTAGGTCATCTGGAAGTAGGTTAGGTTTAGGTAGGTTAGTCAGTCAGTGCTAAAATTCACGACTTTTTGACACTCATATCTTTATAACCGTTTGAGCTAGCTTCAAGAAATTTGGGCTTCTAGATGTCCTTATAGATATTATTAAACACACGTAGTTTTATATGTTTACGTTAAATAGGTTTTGAGTTATAGAAGGGTCAAAAGTGGCACCAAGTGGTTCGTGTAATATTACATTCGGCGCTGGCCAGCTAGTTCCTTTGCTTGAACGGCGCTGGCCAGCCAGTTCCTTTGCTTGAACTTGGCTTGACATGCTGCCGCGTGTCTAGATTAAACTAGTGATTCTGCGCACCCTCGCCCAGGCGATTTAAGTTTTACAGGATAAAAACCTATGTGACCTATGTGCTATTTTATACTATAACATATCTCTGTGCCAAATTTCATCCCGATCTGATCAACCGTTCTTGCGTGATTGACCAACAAACATCCATCCAAACATGCAAACTTTCGCATTTATAGTATTACTTAGTAAAAATTCCACTCGGTGCAAGGAGTTTTGGTCCAACTTGTTTTCTTTTAGTGTACCTACTTGACTAATGTGCAATTTGACAAGGTTGTTGTAAGCCTTGTCTTGTTCAAAAGACGTCGAGCAGACAATAAGTAACAGATACGCCTGTAAATCAGATAACTAGCCTTGTCCAAAACAACTTGGATATGGTATGAGGTAATATAGATACATGTTGCTGATAAACAGGTATGCTTGAAAAAATGCTTTCATTTTCACACTTTGGACATTTTCAAAAATAACTTTGATGTCATTTCAAATGGCTACATTCGAACTTTTATTCTCCGAAATTTTGTGTAAAGTCTTGGGAAAATCTCTTTTAGTCTTTATGGGAATCAATGTTGCTTTTAAACCTGACTTACTATCTTCAAACCATAAAGTTTACAATTTGCTCTTTGACTTCGAGATTGCATCATAAATCATATTCAACTCAGACAGCTAAAAGAACGCCATTGATAGTGATAGGAAGATAAATGATATCAATTGTTCATCAAACCTTGAATACTCGAGACATAAGAAAACGATAAATTTTTCACAGAACCTGGTCGTACAAAATGAATATGTAGATTCAGTTTGCACTTAGATTGTGCCTTGTTATGTGAACAATCTTATTTTTTTTACAGTTTCCTTTATCGTCTCTATACGGCAAATAAGATGTCATCATTGTTTAGCACAATTGGTAGGGGGCACGTAGACTGCTGTAACGTGTTGTGTTGTGAATTATGTATGTATCTTTTGTTATATAAACGCAAAAATAGGGTTAAAATCACATAAAGTCACAATAATATTCTTATATTCTAATAACTTCCGATACTGGCTCTTGCTCTTTGCTTAATTATAACTTGGAGCTTATCAAATCAAGCTGATCCAATACGAGTTGGTGTAGACACAATAGGCCGACCAGCTGTGTAAAGTTTTTAAACTGCATATAGGGCATCCGACAAGGTTTAACGACTGCTGCGACGACAGCGACAACGCCCTTTTGCTAGCTATGTTAGCTAATTTGCGTTAGCTGCAAAGTTATAAGTACACGCTTTTTATTAAAAAAAAACCTTTTATATCTAATTTCTTTTAAGGAAATCATTTGAGCTTCTAAACTCATAACAAACGTTTGATTACATCTAAAACATAAAGATAATAAGGTGATTTAGCACCGCAGTCCTTCAAAAGTGCTCATAGTTACGAAACATTAGCAGATGTAGATAAATGCAAAGGATGGCGTTGTTCGTAACGTGTTGAAGCCCCAGCGAGGCTTCCGCCTGCGTTCCTTATCGTGATCGCCGGCGGCCGCGCAATCAGAGCGTTTCGTGCGCTGCGCCCGCGCCGTGCATGCGTACCTAATGTTTTACGAAAATGTGCTTAACTTCCCGCTAAATGGTCAATTGCCTAAGTTTGCCTAAGTTACATACATAAGTTTTTTAGCATTTATTGCAAACTAGCTGACCCGACAGACGTTGTCTTGTCTTAACTAATTCTATTCGAATTTTAAATGAATAAAAGTAATGTAGTTAAGTATTATTTAATTTTCTAATTTTCCGCGCATTATTCTTATTTTTTTTTCATAGGAACCATTTCCTGACTATAACAAACTGAACAAAAAAAGAATTAGCGAAATCGATTATATATACTTATAGATTTCCACAGTTTCGGTGAAGCTTCATTGGTTAACAACAACTTCAAAACTTGATACTTAAAATGTGCGGTCGAAATGGAATGTCGTTTTTTCGATTAAGATATATTAATTTCAGGAAGCACTGTAAGGATTCCTCACAGTTCTCCTATCCTTTACATGTACGACTACGGTTACTTGGGACCGCTGCTGTTGACGAATACGTTTTATAATGTCTACCTATTTACTAATTTACGAGTATTAGATTAGAATTGACATAACTTTACCAGAGCAATTTACTTTACCCAAAGATTAACTCGTATAAGGCAAAAGCACTCTATAAGTTTGACCTGTTTGACTAGTGCGCTCCTTGCGGTGAAAGAAACGGAGTCCAAAGGAAAGAATATTGACTATATTCTATTGAAGTGATTATTTGACTGAATGAACGTTTTTTTTGCGTGATTGCTGCAATTAGATGAACTTGTGGCTCTACATGATCGTGTAGGTAAATAATTAAATAAGCTAAGTGACAGCTTACATAAATTTTTCATGGAATATTTCATCCATTATAGATTTGTACAGAGTAAACTTTGCTGTTAATCTGGCAGATATTTATCCAAATAGCACTTGTAGTGTTCGTGTAAAATAATTATGTTCTCCGTAACACATTATGAAAATTATGGACGTAACAACCTTTCTACATTCCAAGCAATATTAGTGATAAACATCAGGAAGATTAGATTAGAGTAACTACCGTCACGCAAAATACTGTTTAAAATGGTAACATTGAGTTAGTACTACAAAAACAAATGCTACGCTACTAATCTTCACTTTTTATAACAATGTTGTAAGTACTCGGTGTTATGAGTACTTCGGAATGTTTGCGATATAAATATTGCGGTTGACTGCCATTAAGACTTTTGCAAATGAAGAAATAATTGAACTTAATTGTTTCCTTAAAAGTATAATTTTATCGATCATACCAGAGTATGTGCATATTATAATTATGCATTGATCTCAAACTTTATCCTGTTGAAAAGTTGGTTTGTTGTAGTAAAATATGTATAGTATCTTCTAGTACATAATGTAAATAAATAGTTTTATTTCAATAATGGAATAATAAGATGCAGTTTAAGGTACAGTTTTCCAAATTTATTTAGTATATAAAATCTTAGTGATTATGGCTTAAAAAGTTTCTGTTATCTCTAAAAATCTTTAAAATATCATATATAGATCAAAGCCAGGGTACCTAGAAGTATCGCGTAGCATAATTATTGCATACTGAGTACAATACCCTTTTGGGGCTTCACATACCTACATACATAGGAAGTGTTTGCAAGTACAAGAAAATATTGCCCTAATAAGCCCTTCTTTTCATTGTCAATTGTACTTGGGTAGGCACGGGAATTACAATTTTAATACCTATTACTTTTTTGAACTTGTCCGATGGTGGTTAACATAAAAAAATGTTTCCTTGTTTATTCCTAGTAACACTTGAATGCAAAGTCTTCTGTTATCAAAGTGGGTGCAATCAATGTCGCATATTTATGCTACTCACGCCATGGCCGTGTCGCATGTAGTGTTCCGTCCTAGTCATGTAAGAGTGATGTCACAACAATGGCTATAAACACTTTTAAACTATTTAGTGATTAACACCAAGCTGTAAATAATGTTAGTTGTTCAAGAGTATGTTGTAGGATATGATTGTCCTTTGTTTATTAAAAACAAAGGTTTTTCAAAACTAATATCCCACTGCTGAGCACAGATCTTCTGTAACAATTGAGAGGAGTTAAGGCAATAGTCCGCCACATTAGCCTAATAAAACCTACTTATCATTTCTGTATTATGGTTTCCAACGCTATATAAAAATGAGTACAGAGGCAGCCTAGGGGTAAGACGTCCAAATCCTACTACGGAGATTTGAGTTTAATCTTGATGCGGACCTCTAACTCTACTTAAGAAAAGTTATTACATGCACCTGTACGGTTGAGAAAATTATCTTGATGCTATCTGCAAGTTTGAAATTTCCTAAAATCAAGGTTGACCTCCATCATCGCTAGCGTGTTTTACACCAGAACATAATAAGGGATGTTGTTAATGAAAAAAATATACCAATATACCTAGTTACTGATAATTAATGACAACGTTTTTGGAACAAAAGTGAAATTTCTTTGCAATTTCAATGTTCCTTTAAACTTATAGACCTTATAAAGATGCTGATAACTATCGACGAAACTTTTCGTCGGTATTTTTGATAGATACATCTATTATACATCTATTATAGATGACTTTACTGCTTTTTACAAGCGACATACTGTATAGTGACTCGCACATAGTTCACAAAAAGTTATTTGTATGTAGAGCTCCATTAACTTTTTTGCAGTCTTCAAAGGTTTCTTTAGAACGATGTGATTAAAAGTTAAGATTGGATGTCAAAGTATTTTGAACCTGCTAGTGGTTATATCAATAATACGATCTATTGGAAACGACCGTTGACATGACTTTTTAGTACTCAATATGTGATTCATTATAGTCTCGACATTTTTATGTATGTACCTAGTAAGTATTGGTAAGCAGATATATGCAGAATGAGTCAATGTACTATCTGAGTCATGAACATTTTCCGGGAATAATACTCGTATAGTGAACATCAAGATGGGCATTTTAAAAACCTTAGGCTCTACAAAACGCCCGCCAAGCTGCCAGCTTGAATGTCACATGGCCTGGCAATGCAGCAAATGTACTTATAAGTAATGTGAATAATAAGTTCTAACCGGAAATGACACCATCTAGGATTAAAGGACATTTCTTAGGTATAGTATCTTTGTTTAGGTTGCATCTTATTAGTATTCTACATTGCAGTTATTGACAATGACGATGAGATTTAACAGTACAATCAGTACCATACAGTTTTTTATATTCGAGATTTACAGTCTTTTATTTTTTATTGCTAGGCGTGACTACATACCTATTTATGTACTGTATTTCACTTGGGCAGACATATTCTTCTATTTTTATGTAGTAATAGAAGTAGTGTAGTAAATATATAAGTATTGTGTATGTACATACTTTCAATGTAATTTGTCAGATATTTTCGACCTGTGTACATAAAGAATATTGAGCGTGCCGAGGTCTGCGTAGGCGCCAGCAGCCTTGCGCAGCCAACACGCCTGTATTGGCATTGGAGATCCGAAGTCTGCGCCATATATGGTTCAGTTCAAACAGTTTCAAGCCACACTCGGCAAACTAAAATGTACGTTCGTAAAAAATAAATATGAATTTAATACTCGTTTGGATTTTTTGCATCCACTTCTGACGGGAATCACTATTATAGTGTTCCAGAGGAAAGGTGCAGTTGCTGGCCAGACTTACATGAGGCGACCATCAGCCTTAGGAGCTTAGAGCATCACAGGTACTGACAGGTATGATACCCATCAGGCAGTACCTTTGATGCTTTAAGCTCTGGAGTAGTAGCGCATCTGCATCACGACCTCAGAATCTCGTTATCTGTGCTAGTTTGAGGTTGTATGTAGATGTCCATGGGCCTTCAAATTGAAAAAAAAGTCCTGTGCCGCAAGAATAAGCCTTGCGAACTTAAGGGCTATTTAAGGGATAAAAACCTTGGGACTGAGCTGTAGTCCCACAATGCTGTTTCTATAGTTAAAGTAATAGATTTAAATTATTCAAATTTCCTATATGGCTGTGGGACGACAAAGACATATGCGGTACGTGTGATGTACACATGTTCCTTATCGGCCCATAACTATTCTGTAAGAAACTAATTACTATATACCCAATATTTTAAAACAGGGCTGAAGTTTCTTCCTTAATTTATTTGCTTCAGCTTAGCTTGCCTTATGGAACCCATGGCAGACAAAAAATAACGTTCACTAAGAGTCTGTGAAGAAAACGGTAGAGTGTAAAATATTTTTTTTCTTTCATTATTTCTTATTGATTGTTTACCACACGGTGTCTAACTATATCGGCTATATGTATTGTTTATTATAATACCTGTGGGGGCAAAAATATTACAAGTGCTCGCCAAGGTTCACCTTTGTGTAACAAGGCAGTCAATATGCATTCTTATGATATCACGTACTCACATCGCTTGTTGCAAGGCTCTATATATAAAAGTTATGACTAAGCAGCGAAATGTCATACCAAGTCCTTTTTAACATGCTTTTATTATTATTAATTTTATTATTATATTTTTACCTGCATGTTTGTGAGTTTGTGAGCTTGTTTGTTACTCTCTTTTGGACTCGATTTTGACCCACTTTCAACGGACAGATTTAATTCAAACTTTGGACACTTATCAAGAATAGGTGACGATACAATAATTTCATTAGTTTATCTAATTCCGTGAATAAAAAAAATAGGTAACAATAAATCGAACTAAAAAATGAAAAATAAATATAGTTAAAGAAAACAAAAAAAAAACACGCCGTTGAAGCACATCAAACTAAAAAAGTGAAAAATAATCCTTAATATAAGCAGAATAATAATGAACAAAAAATACTGGTATTATTGCGAAAAAAGTGTGGGTTGCTTGATATACGAAAAATATGGCACAGAGGGCCCACTCTGTACGCCCGTATCCGAAACTTAGTGAATTTTCGGACCTTATTTTTGGATAAGATTGAAGAAATTCTAGCAATATTATTCATTCAATAGCTTAATGTCATCAATGACAACGCTTATCTTATTAATTCATGAAAAAGAAGCGATCTGAGTATGCTAAAAATGATAGAACGAAAATGTTAGAACTTACGGACGGATGCTTACAGAGTGGGCCCTCTGAGCGCCCCACGCTTTTTTAAAGTAATTTTTCACATTTTTAGTTTGATGTGCTTCAAAAGAGTGTTTTTAAACTATATTTATTAATTCAAAACATAAGTTCGCGGACAATTATTCAAACTGAACAGATTACAGATCTAGTGATCTAGTCTGAATGTCCTCGGTAGAGCTTTCTCTACTAAATTCTACCCATTTTGTAATGATGCGAAATGCATAAAGTAATTTTATTATAGAACTAATGTAGTTGATTGACAATCTTTCATTCATATTATAAGCTATTAAAAGTGTTAGAGGCTTAATGTTTTTTACTTTTCTTGTTACTTTGTCTTGCTACTTTGGGTCTATTTGGAATACATCTTTCTGTGCAGGTACAATTAAAATAAAATAGCTGAATATGAATCAATTACAACAGCTACGTTATTGCCGCAGCGGCAACAATGATTTATTAATGCAACTGTAAAGTTCTGTGTAAATATATTCGTAACATTCAGGAAATGTTATGCGTATCATACATGTTATCAAGTTAACTTATTCAATGTTCAATTTCAATATTTAATCATTCAATAGCAAGTGAAGGATAACGATGCTAGGGGTATAATAATTATTTATTCATACATATCTGCACCTGTGCAAGCATCATTGACTTATTTTTACCCGAGGAATGTCAACAATGTGCTCGCGTCTTGTCCTTCAGGTCATTCATTGCTTAAGTTTTCTTGGACGTCTTATGTAGGAGAATAATCATCATAATCACTAGGTTTTCTAAAACTTAAGTTGAGGATGTACAACTTGTATGATAAAAGAGACAGAAACTGATTCTCATAAATAACAATGTTTAGCTTATAGTTTCCACCAACCCGTAATGGAGCAATGTGATGCTCCAGTACCCAGAAATAGGACGCAAAATGGGTCCCAGACAGTATTTATTTATTTGTTCATAAGTGTAGGTTAACATAGTGATGGTTTAAAAATATAGTACACTTAGCCATGCAATGGCATACAAATGTTGACACTGTGAAATGTTAACATATTAATGGCTTACATTTCTCAGTCGCATGAAAAGACAAATTAATTAATTATAAAATTACCTATAAAAAGTACAAATGAATTGTTCATGTTGTACTTATAGTTTATCAACTGTAGTTACAGTACATTTCTTGGCTGCATATATTGTAGTGATATGAGTGTAAGAGTTTTCATATAAGAAAGATATACCTACAGTATTGGTTCTTAACTAGTCAAGTGATAAGAAATGTCTCAAATCTTTTTAAATGGATATGTTGGGTACGGGTCTTCACAAAATGAAGAGAATTTAGGACATGTCTATCACCCTGACCAAGAGTTTTGTACTTCCGAATGAAGTCAAGGGTTTTAATATTTCGTTCGATTCTTCAGTTCTTTAAATTGGTATAATATACATATCTTTGAATAGTAATGAATAAGTGATCGTTTTGATTTATACTTTAATTAATTTTAGTGCTACGTCGTAGTCGTTAAGACCACGTTGCGTTAAAATAATCAAAATTTGTTTTTGAGGATAGTACCGGTGTTGGGAAAAGGGGGGACCTCCGGTTCGCTATGAC
This sequence comes from Pyrgus malvae, assembly GCA_911387765.1. NCBI lineage: Eukaryota > Metazoa > Arthropoda > Insecta > Lepidoptera > Hesperiidae > Pyrgus > Pyrgus malvae. Next base: position 16,695,535 of record OU426951.1, on the reverse strand, counting down.
CAAAAATGGTGGTGGAATAAAGGGTGGAAAGGAGGGTGGTCCCCCGTTGCGGATGATGGAATTGTGGACTGTAAGTTGCGTGTCGAATTAAAGGTGGAAAACGAGAAGGATTGATAAAGGGAGCGCACTACTAACCTGGTGCTGGAGCAGATGCTATGCTCGTGTACTGATGCAGCCTTCTCTTGCCCGGGAACTGATGTTGTCTTTCACAATACACTGTTTATAGCACTTCTTCTTCACTTGAAGTCAGTTAACTATTGACAGCGGTGATGGCGGCGATGCGGCGAGTCTGGTGACCACGTGTTAGGTGGCTTGCGGTGCGGTTGCCACTAGAGGACTTGCATACGCGTCGGCGGCGTGCGCGTCGGCGGCGGGACGAAGGCAGACTGCATTGATAGATCTTCCTGATCCATATTATGTAATAGTGCGCTTGCGGGGAAGAGAGGGAGGGTGAAGGGGAGGGAGGTGAAATGACTTAATTGGCGCGAACATCCCCCCGGCCTTGAGGTCTCCTCAAATAGCGAATTAAAAAAAATAAACATAAATATATACAGCGGAATTAATATCATATAGAAAAAACTATATATGCGGTGAACAGAGGCGATGCGATGAATATAATTAGTAAATTAATAAAAATATTATAATAGCGGGATAAGAATTTATACTTAAACTATAACTTATAAAATATAAACTACATAGGCATATAGAAATATTATTGCGTTGGTAGAGGGCAAAGTCTAACAATGGGCCGCTGCAAAGTGGAGCTCTTAGTCTTCACTTGTGCAACGCGCACCACACCATCCCTACCAGGAAACAGTTCAGTGACGACGCCTAGCGGCCACTGAAGAGGCGGAGCGTTATCCATATCGATAAGAACAACGGTTCCTACAGAAATGGAATTAATAGAATGTTTATTCCACTTTTCTCTTGCTTGTAGTGTATGTAAGTATTCTGATCTGAAGCGCTTCCAGAATGACTGAACTATCGAATCAAGCAATGAAAAACGTGATAAAAGATTAATGCGTTCTTTACTAAGATCCGCGGCGGGTAAACATCCAAGTGGATTAACAGCGAGGAAATGCGCGGGCGTAAGTGCAGTAGGTTCCGCCGGATCGCTACTTAACACGTAAAGCGGTCGTGAATTTAATATGCGTTCGACCTGAGTGAGGACAGTAAGCAACTCCTCATACGTGAGGATCTGCTTACCTATGACGCGAAATAAATGATACTTTACTATCTTTATATTTGACTCCCAAAGCCCACCAAAATGTGGAGCGTTTGGAGGGTTAAGTTTCCATGTGATGCGGTTATCAGAAAGGACCTGATTAAATACTTTATAATATTCGTCTGAACGTAAAAAGGAATGAAGTTCCTTCAAGTATGAACGCGAAGCAATAAAATTAGTAGCGTTATCACTATAGATAAACTTGCATGGACCTCTACGAGATATAAACCTCTTGAATGCGTCTAAGAAGCTGGCAGAACTTAGATCCGAGGCCAACTCTAAATGAACTGCTTTAGTGACGAGACATATAAATAAGCATAAGTATGCCTTTTGACTGCGAACGCCGCGCCTACGTGTCAACGTGATGTTAAGAGGGCCAGCGTAGTCTACCCCCGTGTGAGTGAATGCGTTGCACTGCTCGAGTCGGCAAGCAGGCAGCGCGGACATCATCGGGTGCGCTGCTTTAGGTTTATGTCTAAAACAAACATTGCATTTATGGACGCGATAGCGTACTATGCGTCGTGCAGATAATATCCAATACTTCTCACGCAACGCGGCGAGTAAATATTGCGGCCCAGCGTGAAAGTTTTTATAGTGATAATAATCTATTAAAAGATCTATTATATGTCCACCTTTTGGTAATAATATTGGATGTTTTTGCGACTCTGGTAAAGACGAATATTGAAGACGTCCACCCACATGAAGCAGATCGTCTGCGATAAACGGAGTTAACTTGCGTAAGGCAGAAGAGCAAGGACGCCCCTTTTGAATTTTAGTCAAATCCTCCGCGAAAGCGTTAGATTGTACCACTTTAATAATAGTTTTCTCTGCGTATTCTAAGTCAGAAGCGGTTATAGTTTTATTACGCGGTAATTTTTTTATAAATTTTAGCACATAAGCTACGGATCGGAGATATTTATTCCATTTTGAAAATTTTAAACTAAGAGTAATAAATGGATGCTCCGGACTATTACTAACGGTACATGTTACAGTTTTTTGTTCCGGTAGATCGGTGGTAGATAGTGAAGATGATTGTATTGGCCACTCACTCCTCGGTGAGGACAACCAAGCGGGACCGTGTAGCCACAGATCACAATTTATTATTTGTGACGGCAATAAACCGCGAGAAATATAATCGGCGGGATTTTCAAAACCAGCCACGTGAAATAAATTATCAGGAGATAAAGAAGACTGTATTTGCGGAATGCGGTTAGCCACAAATGTGTTAAACCTGTGGGGTGAGGAGCGGGCCCAACAAAGGGCGACTTCAGAGTCCGAAAATGCATAAATGTTACTAACAGGATGCCTAGCGGATAGCGTGTCATGTACGGTACGCAGTAAATTAGCGAGTAATACTAAGGCGCATAACTCGAGCCGAGCTAACGAAATAGTTTTTAGCGGAGATACTCTTGACTTAGAACAAATCAGCGTTACCACTGGTGAGTCATCATCATTAACGATGTGCGAATAAATCACGCAGCCATACGCCTTTTCACTGGCGTCGGCGAACGCGACTAGCGAGACTTGGGAATTTTTATTTATACCCATATGGCGAGGAAACCTTAATTTCGATATCAAAGGTAACTCTGAAATATATTGTTGCCATGCAGTGACAACGTGAGCGGGCGGAGCCTGGTCCCAGTCAAGTTTGAGAACCTATAAGGTTTTAATGAGAAGCTTAGAGAAAAGAATTACTGGACCCACGAGCCCCAGAACATCATACAAGCGAGCGGTTGCGGATAAAATAGAACGCTTGGTACAAGCGAGCGGCGGCGGCGAAACTAGAAAAGAAAAACAATCAGTTGCGGGGTGCCAACGAAGACCCAATACCTTAAAAATACTTTGGTCGTCGAATGAGACCTCGTCAAGCTGACGGTGCGTTGCGGGGATGTGCTGTAAAAGCTCTGAACTGTTACTAGTCCACTTAACCAATTCAAATCCTCCACGCTGAAACATTTGAATTAGTTCAGTGGCTACGTCAACGGCGCTGTTGACGCAGAGCGCGCAGGACGCGATATCGTCCATATAAATATCTCGTTCGACCACCGAAGCAGCCAAAGGATAGGACTCCCTCTCCTCGGAAGCCAACTGACGTAATGTGCGTAGCGCAAGAAAAGGAGAAGAGCGTAAACCAAAAGTCACACGATTAAATTCGTATGTTTGTATGTCTTCCTCATTAGAAAAGCGATAAAGAATGCGTTGAAACGCGCGGTGCGATTTTTGTACTTCAATGCATAAATACATTTGCCTAACGTCGGCAAAAAAGGCGATGCGATAAACTCGTACGTTTATTAAAATATTAAAAATATCAGACTGTAAATTTTGCCCACTATGTAAAATATCATTTAATGAAATATCATTATCTGACTTAGCGCTTGCGTCGAGTACTATTCGCAATTTAGTTGTACTTTTATCATTACGTATGACAGGGTGGTGCGGGAGATAAAAGCAAGGTTCCGTAAAATTATTTGAAGCAACCAATGATAAATAACCCTTGTTGATGTATTCTTGAATAACTTCATTGTAGCGGGAGCGAAGATCGGGACATTTATTAAAACGTCTCTCTAGGAGCGAGAAGCGTTTTTTAGCGGTTATAAAAGAATCACCTAACTTATCAGGCGTGTCCTTGAAGGGCAGGGCGACAACATATCGTCCGTTCAAATTGCGACGAGTAGTGGAAGTATAAATATTCTCACATTCCTGTTCATCAGGACTCAAATAAGTTTTTTGCGGCAGCTCCTCTAACTTCCAAAATTTTTCGAGCAAATGCGTGAGCGACGTTTGACTATTATCAATACGAGTAGGATAAGAAACTAAAGAACGCGGCATGCATGTAGGAAAGTCGATATCTGCATCTCCCATTATTATGTATCCTAGTGACGTTTCTATGGCACTCGGCGATTGCGAATTAATTATTTTATTAGTTAACAAAATTTGTAAATAAGTGTTAACCCCTAATAAAACGTCAATGTCACCTGGTTTATGGAATTGATCGTCAGCTAAACGTAAATTATTTATATAACTAATTTTCGAAACGTCTATTAACGACTCGGGTAATTGTCCAGTTATAGCGGGAACAACTAACGGTTCAATATGATAAAGTTTATTTTCATCAAAGCGGGAGCTAAACTGCAAAGAAGTAACACCTAAAATCTTCTGCGACACCCCACCGATTCCTTGCGCCTCCCTAACTGGTGTTTTATTGGAGATCGGTAGGTACAAACGTTTGCAACACTGTTTCGTGATGTAATCACATTGCGAGCCAGGGTCCACTAAACAACGCAACAAATATTGGTGTCCGTATTTAGTACAAACTTTAATCTTCGCAGTTCCCAATAATGTAGTGCGGTGCGGCGCATTACCACAATCGCGCGAAACGTTACATGACGTGGATGCATTTTTTTCTCCTGGACCTTGTTCTACCGAAGGCTGATCGACCTTATTCCTACTACTAACAAAATGAAGTAGCGTATGGTGCGAGCGGGAGCAATACCTACATCTACGCTGTGACTTACAAAAAGGAGTGGCGTGTTTATTACTTAAACAATTAGTGCAACATTTATTTCGTTTTACAAAATTGTACCTGTCCTGTGCATTTATTTTTAAAAAATGCGGACAGACAAATAGGTGTTCGTGATCACCCGATTCACAGAAAATACATGACCGATTCGAATCTGTATTAATAAAAGTTTTGCTTATATTTTTAGCGGGAGCGGGAACAAAATTACCTTTAATTTTATGGTTGTTAGACGTATGCGAAGTATTTATTGTATGGCATAAAGCCCTATTCTGGTCATGTAAAAACTGAACCAAAGCGGAATATTTCGGTATGTTTACGTTGCGACATGACATTTCGAACGACTTTACGGTATCGTTATCTAATTTTCTAAGCGCGATATTTAGAAACAGAAAATCAGATATGTCATCAATATTAAGTTGCTTAAGAGCGTTAATAGAAGCATCAAATTTATCCATAAATATTTGATAACCAGCGGATGTGTTAGTGTTTACGTTCTTCAGTTCTAACAGCTGACTGACGTAGGTAGTCGCGAGCGCACGCTCGTCGTTATATCTACGTATGAGCGCGTTCCATATCACAGAATAGTTTTCAGCGGTAGGCATTAAGCCTGAGCAGATTGATAATGCCTTATCACTAAGTTTACTAACAAGATAATAAACGCGTTCAGCATCTGTTAATTGCTGATTATCATGAACTAATGTTTTAAATTGTTGGTAGAACATAGACCAGTGTCGTATGTCACCATTAAAAGAAAGTAATTCTATGGGCGGAAGCGATGGTATAATTTTTGTAGGTAAACTATTCTGTGATTTACTTGAAGATGAAGATGGAGCGTTTAATTTGGACACTTGACTTTTAATACGACTATATAGATCATGAAAAGATTTCCACGATCCGAAATCGACTTGCGCGTTTGGATTTAATTTTAAATTTGTAACATTATAAGATTCTAACGTGTCCTTGAACTCAGTACGCAAGTATTCAAGGTCAGATGCCGTGTCAAGAAATGTGTCCTGTTCGTCTGACGAACTTAATGCACTTATAGATAAATCATAAATTTGTTGTAAACGTTCGTAAATAGAATTTCGTTTTGCAATTAATATTTTCAATCTAATTTCGTCATTTGAAAGCGTTTCAGATTCAATTTTGCCTTTAGTAGACATTTTGTCGTGAACAAGATAAATCAGTTAAAACAGTTAAGATTATAAAAATTATGTATGGCGTAATGAATGAATACGTAGGTAGTTACTAGCGAAACAACGATCGCCGGTCGCGTCGGCTCCGGCAACCACAAATATGGCGGACTTCAATTAATGAAAAATAGAATGCGTACCTATGAGGTGTAATTTCGATTACAAATATAGGTAAATAATGGTGCGAATGGTGCGAATGCGCTTTGCAAAAATAATAATATACCTACGTGAGCGGTGCGTTATTAATATGCGGGATATAAAATAATCGTAGATATAATACTTATTTGCAAAAATAAATAGCGGATGGTGCGGTATGTTTTGCAAAAAGAATATTAAACCTACGTGAGCGGTGCGTTATTAATATGCGGGATATAAAATAATCGTAGATATAATACTTATTTGCAAAAATAAATATGAATAGGCACTTATAATATATTACATGAAATACATATGTATGCGTATTTATGAGATTAAACACCTAATTAACCCGGGTGAAGTTACTAAACTATTGATTTGAAATCCGGCTCGAAGGACCAGATTTGTTGGGAAAAGGGGGGACCTCCGGTTCGCTATGACCAAAAATGGTGGTGGAATAAAGGGTGGAAAGGAGGGTGGTCCCCCGTTGCGGATGATGGAATTGTGGACTGTAAGTTGCGTGTCGAATTAAAGGTGGAAAACGAGAAGGATTGATAAAGGGAGCGCACTACTAACCTGGTGCTGGAGCAGATGCTATGCTCGTGTACTGATGCAGCCTTCTCTTGCCCGGGAACTGATGTTGTCTTTCACAATACACTGTTTATAGCACTTCTTCTTCACTTGAAGTCAGTTAACTATTGACAGCGGTGATGGCGGCGATGCGGCGAGTCTGGTGACCACGTGTTAGGTGGCTTGCGGTGCGGTTGCCACTAGAGGACTTGCATACGCGTCGGCGGCGTGCGCGTCGGCGGCGGGACGAAGGCAGACTGCATTGATAGATCTTCCTGATCCATATTATGTAATAGTGCGCTTGCGGGGAAGAGAGGGAGGGTGAAGGGGAGGGAGGTGAAATGACTTAATTGGCGCGAACAACCGGAATTAATGTCAATATTTTTAAATACCATAACTTTTTAGACCAATAAATTACTTTATAAGAACCATAAGAAAAATAGGTGGTTAGGCGATTTGTTATTATCATGTTACTTTCATTTTTCATAGGTTTAATATCTATATAAAACACTCTCAATTATTGCTAGCTTGCCAGCATAATGTTTTCAGGAGTGCTTATCGGTTTCTGATTCGCAGTTTACCGAACTCCTTTCATATTGGATGAAGGAGAACAGTATCATAGGCCATAATCTTTGTTTATGATTAGTAAAAAAATAAAAATAGAATATTATCTACGCCTGCCAGTATGGCGGCGGTTGCATACGAACGGTACTTACGTCGACTAACGTTCTTTGGTTATGTTCGACAATATTCTTAAGTACTAATCTAAAACCCATCAAAAACTACAAGCGGAACCTTGAAGCGGCAGACTGCAGTCTGGAAGAATGTCCAGGATCCTGTGATTGGATATAGGAGAGGTGGCTTCGATTCAAGAATTCCGTGAGTACGCTTTTGATTATATTATGTTGGTTACAATAATTGATTGTGTTGTACTTTCCCAACAGTGGGCTTGGGTCATAATTACGCGCTTTCTGCAGGTGCATCTAATTCAGGCAGCATGACGACCCGTGTGGCGCAATGGTTACCAGACCGGACTGCCTATCGGATGGTCCCGGGTTCGATTCCCGGCGAAACAAAAATATAAATTATGAGTTTATATTCTGTTCTCAGTATGGTTGTTTGTGTTTTCGTCTTTGTATGTGTCCATGGTACCATCGACACAGGGTACCATCTATCCTACTGTGGGGCTATGAGTGTGAAACGTTATTTATTTATATATAGGTACTAAAGTTTTGTTATGTCATTAAATGGTTTTCATATTAGTGGAAGCTGATTGTGGAAATTCTCTTATAGCAAGTGAGAAGTCATACGGGTAGAATCTAGGTTACGCGCAGAGATGCGATATACCCACTCACGTAATACAATGTCATGTAAACCAACACAACTTTTATGTAATGTGCGCTACAGGCTTGATATTGGTACTACATTTGAGACCCCAATATTTGCATGCGGTGAACTGTATATTACATAATTTATTTCCATCGGGTTATTTAGCCTTGACTTTTTTAAATGTTATATATATTATATTAAACAACTTATTAATATGATGATGTTTTTTGCTCGTATTCAGCTTTGTTTACGTATATAAACATTAGATACTACTTATGTGAATTTTATTAGTTACGCTATATGCTCTGGTAAACTTTTAAATACTTTCACTTGCAGGAACAAAACTATATTTAAAAGTTAGGTATAAAGATACTAAGTTTGAATATCTTCAAAGCGTGGTAAAATGTTCTAAGTTAAAATATAACTAAAGATTGATAATAAAGAAATTCATTTCATTTTGGTAAATGGATATATTTTATTGGCTATTAAATTAAAATAGCATGGGCATCAGCTTTAACTTCTTTATTACTATGGATGCGTCATAATGTCATAAACTAGAATAAGGTTATTTAGGTAAATAAAAATAGATGAAAAATTAATTAACAATCCTATTGATGAGATCATTCTATATCTCTACGTATATCGATAGTGCAAACTACGAGTGGTCAGTGACAGTACAATAGGAATTGTTAAGTTTAAGTTGGTACCTGCGCCTGTATCGTCGCCAGCAGGGTGCTGGCGAATAGGAATAACCACATCGGCAACATGTTTCACTATAGTTTTCACAGATTGTTTCAATTGCACTTTGTTTATCTGTTTGCTCGTGGTGTCAGAGCGGCATGGCGGACCGGTCGGGGCGCGGGACGAAGCGCCACTGCTCGTGCTCGGTGCTCACAACCGAACGCAGACCAACTTTACTTACTACTTAGACCTTGTTTACAAGAGCCAACTTTGCCTCGTATCGTTCTCGTGTAAAGTCGGCGCACATTGCGTCCAGAAGGAACGTCAAATGCACAAGCGTTTGGGAGTAAAATGACGCCGAGAGAAGGGATCTTCGTTACTTGAGGCAGTTAATTTACTTGGTACATATTGAACGAAAATAATCGGAACTTAGTGGCTCTACATTAAATAGATAGGTACGTACACTAACAAAATTTTAGATAGAACCTAGCCTATGTGTACATATTAGCAAAAAGGATTTGCCTTTTTTGAATAAGGCCTAACCAGGCGATAATATTTTAAATTGACGAGAGGGTGACCATTGTTGCCAGTTACCTTAACCTAGCTATGAATCTTTCCTGTTCGCGTTTCTGTTACCAAAGAGGATGAGAATAAGGTCTTTTACCTAACTGGCATTAGCTGATATAATCTTAGTTGCGATGGAGTACTCATAGATCCATTCTTCAGATAATTATAGGTACTTATGGTAAATGGATGAAATAATACAGGTAATACTGAATGCTGATCTATGTCTGTTTTTAAAACGTTATTGAGTAACAAACTTTAGCTCTGCTGCAGTTACGGCGGTTACGATTAGGTAATACAAGTCGTTAGATCGTCGAGGTTGTGTTGTGGAGCTTTGTATTGCTTTAATAAGATGTTTAAGGTATAGTCATTTACTTTTTGGTGTCAATTAGAAATATAAAAGTATGAACACATTTGTAAGTTTTAATTTAAGACAATCAGGCAGTCCTTTGGACTCTATATCTAAGAACACGAGCCTTCCTTCTCGCAACATTGCGTCGGCGGGCACGCATTACGACATACGCCCACACGCGCACCTCTCACCTGTAGCGAACGCGCTGTTACACACACAGGTAAACAAGCAGGTATAGCACCGTCTGATCCTTCCAAACTTGTCAAGTTTTTTATTCTCGCTTTGCGAGCTCGCTATCGCTCAAGGCTTCTTCTGCCTTTTTTCTTGAATTGCACGGAGCTGTGTGTCAGGTACAATATACAAGGGAATTGAAAAAAATACAAGAAAATCTCTTTCAAAATGTTTTGCATAACTGTTTAATTATTTTTAACTTTACTTACCTTGAAAAATATTAACATCAAGTGTAATTTTATGTAAGCGATCTTTATCGAGGCACATCGTATAAAAATCAGTGATTATTTGTGTTTTAAAGTCAATTGTTTTGTTAGTCGTACACAATATTGGGAACGTTTGATTTATTTAATTTTGGGTGATGTGCACATCACATTAGGTCACCTTAGTATGTTAATCATTCTTTTACGACTACGATAAGGCAAAAAAGGGAGTAAAAGAGAGTTAAGTATGTATGTAAGTCCGTCTATTCTCTCATAACTTTTAAACTACTTATTATAATTTGAAAAACTTGAGAGGTGTCAAGGAACACGCGGATGGAACGAAGTTGTATTTTTTTACTTTTTTTTTAAAATTTCTGCGCTTAATAATGTTTTTTTCTTCTTTCTGCATTAGTTTTAGGTTTGGATGTCAACAAAGTTAAGCAATGTCGAGTGCGGTCAAAAGTAGGAAGGGTGGCCAATATTGGCCACTAAGCAACATCAAGTGCGGTCAAAAGATCGGTGGCAATAAATCTGAGCAATGTCCGGTGCGGTCATAAGTAGGATGGGTGGCCATTAAGCAACATCTAGAGCGTTTATAAAAAGGATGGGTGTCAACAAAGTTAAGCAATGTCAAGTGCGGTCAAAACTAGGATGTGTGGCCAATAGTGACCATTCAGCAAAATCTAGTGCGGTCATAAGGATGGGTGTCAACAAAGCTAAGCAATGTCGAGTGTGGTCAAAAGTAGGATGGGTAGCCAATAGTGGCCACTAAGCAACATCAAGTGCGGTCATAAGAAAGATGGGAGTCAACAAAAATTACATATCATTAGAAGCATCTTGAACATCCGTTAGTGAAATACTATATGGATATAATATGGATAATGGAATATACTACATATATATTTATATGGAATATACTATACATTCCACCACCATATTCGGGCACCTGAAGCGCGTGTTAAATACAATGTAAACTAGAGTGGGTGTACTGACTGTTAGCTAATGACCTACCAAATATAATGTACCTATTGAATTTTAACTATTGTATAAGTTATTACTGAAATATTAATTGTCAATGTAATTGTAAGATAATTCAGAACTAATGTCCTAAAATATAGCTAATATGAAATGGAAAGGTAAAATAAAAGGGTCACATGATGTTTTAAACTCATTTATTTGTAATTTAATGATTTTAGTTGTTTTTAATGATTACCTAATGATCGTTTGCTCTGCGAGGCGTAATAACTTAACATGTAAAGTATAAAGTAATACGTTTTAAAATATATGACCCATCAATATCAGCATAATATTCAAACCACACAATAGTACAATAATAGGTTATACTTAGTACAAATAATAAGGATATGATCGTACCTTAATTATCAACGGCTTTCCTTCTCAGATTATTCACATTCTAGGTTCTTTCTTTAGTAGTTTCGTCTCAGACTAACAGAGTAACACTTTAATTACATTACAAATCTTTCTTGAATCTTCCCAGACGAAATGAGAGAGAGACTAGCTCCTACCGCCTTTTTATATCCTATCCTCAGGCAAAGACAATGAGACAAGTGACAATGTGCCGACATTTTGAAATAATCATGTATAATAATATGAATTATAAGAAACATAAAATATAATCTAAACTAGCTTAACGCTTACTGAAATCATGTGCATTTTAATTAATTATATTAACAGAATATTACACATCTCACTTGTCCATTGACTACACTATTTTATCTGTATTTTGTTTTAATATTGGTTTTGAAAACTTATTTAATATAAACTGATATTTACAAGTTTTATTACATGAAGACAAATAAAATATCAATATATTTTATTTATCTATCACGGCCATACTGACAAGTACTGCGTTCTCGAAGTACATAAAACAATTTATTTATTATTTTATCTAAAAAAAGACAAAATTTACTATATTATAAATAAGCTATAACTTGTAAATATTTCGTTTTACATCATGTATTTTATTTACCAAGTGCTAGTCATGCTAGGCCTGGTCACTGGTCCACCCGCTGCCGGTGACATAGACCTGCACCTAGGAAATGGTCACGCAGCGGCACTTATAACAATAACTATACTTTATTTTTCACACAATATTGTTACGATGAGAATAAATTGGCTATATATTACATGAACAAAAAGAGATAATCAACAACAATTCGACTTCACTGGCCATCCAAAATAATGTTTAAATTATTTAAAAACAATTAATTAAAATTATTTTCATTTTCATTTAATATTTTTATTTTATTATTTTATTGACATGACATTCGTAATTTTTTGACATACAAATTTAATTAATAGTAAAATAAAATGTGTTTTCGTTTTGACCTATGAGGACGACCCGCGTGGCGTAATGGTTACCACGGCGGACCGATTCGATTCCCGGCGAAGCAGAAATTTGAATGAAGAGTTTAAATTTCTGTTCTCGGTCTGGGTTTTTGTGTTTGTCTATGAGTGTGTCCGTGGTACCCACGACACATACCTATAACTACCCTACTTGTGGGGCTATCAGTATGATACGATATAATTTAACTTTCCTTTCTCATTGTATTTAAATTTAAATTTGACATGAATCATTATTTTTAATTTATCTAACGAAGTAAGGTATGTGCCAATTAGCAAATGTGATCAAAACCCCTAGTTTTTTTTCTAGACCGAAATTATTTTGACGCGCTAACGCATACTGTAATGTTAGCTGTAAGTTTTATTAAATAAAGGAATAAATCTTTGAAAATGGGTAGTAAAGGCAAAATAAAAGAATATAACAAAAGAGGATATCAAGATATAAAATTGACGAGAGAATCAAAGAATAATAGAAAGGTTGTGATAAGTATGTAAGAAATACATATATAAGTTGGCATGGATAGTCAAGCATTTAGGATGATGTGGTGTTTATTTCTGTAAATGTCGAGTCTAACAGTGTTAAACAATTATAACTAAAGCATTTAAGAGACTTCATAATATACAGTGTACATTATTTATGCCAATTATCTATTATTATTATATTTCTCCTTTTCACACGATTTTTTTTTTTTGGTGTCAAGTTCGATCCACCCGCTGGCGTGGCTTAAACCTGCACCGTTCACTCAAAGAACAAAGGCAGAATTTTGACTGGGTTTATGTTAGCCGTAGATACGAGTATCACAAAAACTAAACAAGTTGAATTATTTTGTACGATTTTGAAATTTTCAACTTCTTTCTTAAAAGCCGGAGTTTATTTATGATGTAAAAAGCATATCAACCAATTTAGAATTAGTAAAATAAACTAGAATTGTTAACAGTGATGTGACAGGACAAACTCTGTATGAATGTCATTTATTTGTATCGATTATGAAATTATATGAAATGAATGATCGATACAATTAGGCATTGGTTGTGTTGAATTTAAAATGCGGTTGTTTGTAGTAAATTATTATACTGATATCAATTACCCAAGTAACAATTTAAGGTCGTATAAAGGTTTAGTAAACGTGATCTGAATACCATACATCGCAATAGTTAAGTCATACTAACGTTATAATAACGTTTACTAAACGCGAAAATGGCCCCAGTTATACGACCTAAATGGTCGTATAATGGTCATACAGAAGTCTCCAGCCAACTTCGTTAACGTCATTCAAAAGTCGTACAAATGTTATGGGATAACCATAACTTTCGACGCTTTGTTGTATTGTGGTCGTACAGGTGTTACTGAATGACTAAAACGTTTTATTTGAGTCAAGAGTTTCGTTTCAAGATTTTAGTGTAAAATAAATAATTACAAGGAAATAAATGCTAGCTGAGTTTATGTTATTTTCATATCTTACATACTTTATCTGTCTCTCATGCTATTTAGTTCGACTGGGAACTGAAGTTTTATGATAATATACCTATGTGAATACTATTAAGATTTTCATGCCCCCTCGTAATTTTGTGTTTAAATCAATAGATTTTTATTAATAAATATAGGTTTTTCTCTAAAAATGTCCGACATATTGCTTTTGTCGCAAACTTACCTCTGTACGACCTGATGATGATGATAATGGTCGCCATGACAGCTAGCTATTAGGGTTCCGCAAGAAACATAAAGAAAACCCTTTTCATATTGCCAATATTCACCAAAATTCTCGTTAATCTTCGTCTCCACGATTTTTTTGATTCCATTTTCGTAACAAAATTTTATCAAAAGTTCGTAAATATGTCCGCCTAGTCATTATAAAGTCAAAACCTGATTTAAATGCGACTGCAAGTTTGATTAAAGTCAGGACATGACATTAAACGAACATCATGTAATATAAAGGTTATATTTGAGTCGTCAGTAAACAACCATGTCATTTAAGAGTCTTTAATTGACCGCTGTAAAACAATATAGTGATTGTTATATAAACGTCTCTGTGATAATATCTATACAACATGCACGTTATATAAATGTCATATAAAGGTTTTTCAAAGACATAATTTGGTCTGTTCCAAACATTTATCGGACTATAATGTTAGTATGACTATTGCGTTGTCGTACAAACGTTTTAGCTAAGAAGTAATATAACGTCATATAGTTTAGTCACCCCAACGTTGCTAAGACCAGTTTACTATGACATATTCGTCGCACGACTAATTAGTTACATTAAAAACATCTATAGGACCTGGTAGTCATATCATTACCATTGTAAGACTGCTATCCAACTTTAGGTCGTACAAGTCAAGACTTATACGACGTATTTGTTTGTTGGGTAGCTATATCTGTTAAGTGATACAAAATTTACATTCAATAAAATGGAATAAATTCAATTCAATAAAATAAAATGCTATGATAAGCATCGTTTCAATGTTGTATCGATTTTAAAATTAAACTAGTCTTACGCCGCAATTCTACTTTTATCGACCGCAGTGACAGATTGACTTGAAACTTGACAGTAATTTATGCAAAATGCCGAATACAAAACCTTTCGGTTATGTTTTGGGCATGTATTCGGTTTTCTATTTATTTTTACTCGATCTGAACTTTTTATGGACTGAATAATAAATACTGCCCCGTGTGAAACTGCAACATATGCGTAATATTTAATGAGTCAAACGATAATATTCATAACATTGAAAACTGCGATATCTTTTTTTCGGCCTTTCCCGAATAAAAATAAACTAGCCTGTAGCCTTATGCATATTTTTTATGACGCGATGCTTCAATTTAATTACAGACAATTTTAGGTTTGACGATCTGCCATTGTTCCTTAATGACCAGCGGACACAACTGAATTTTGTTTTCATACCATCGTAATATATTTTCTAAGCCAACTTTTCTGTAATTTCTCATTTCACACAATGTTTTTCTTAAATATTAACTTTACTTAATTTTCTTTATTTATTTTTTTTATTCTTATTTCACACGATCATACGTCAATTATTTGACATAAGTTACTTTACTTTTGTTTTTCTTTATTTTTTTTATTTCACACGATCATAAGTCAATCATTTGACATAAGTAAATATTTTATATTATAATTATTATTTATTTCATTAGCAAATTCAATAATATATTATAATCATCAAAGCCTGTCAAGGACAAATTAGTGTATAAATATAATTCAACATCACAATATCAGTAATTTTCATAGAATAATTCACTGAGTCAACACCTCAACTTTCATTCTCTCTTAATACGCCATAACTACCCTAAGCCAAGCAGAGCAGAACGAAACCATCATTATAAAACCAATCGATCGATGAATAATTTTATACTTTTATATTTTTTTTAGTGTTGTTTATTTATTTTATGCAATAATTTTAATTTTAATATTTAAATATTTTAAGTTTTTAAAATCCGATAAGAGCGGTCTTAAAGGATCTTCGGCTTTTGATGCCTACCCACCGCTGGGTCAATGAGAGAAAAAAAAGCCGGGGAAAAAAAACTCTCAGGCACTGTTTAATTTAATAATAATCGCGATTATTTTAGCAAAACAATTCTGACTGAAGTTTAATTATCGTATAATACGAACTAACACTGTTCTTGTTTTGAATTTCACCTCTTTTTATTTACTATAAACAATTTAATTGCTTTTATTTCTTATTATTTTTTAATTACAAAGCCTACCACACATTTTCATCGTCACCCAGGATTTACAGCAAGACAATGCCTCTAAGCATGAGGTTTGACCTTTGTAACTTTTAATATAAAAAGAAATATTATATATTACTCGATATGATAATTGAGAAAACTAGGTTATCACCGTTTCAAATTATCAAAATAATAATTTATTAAATACACATGTATACTACACATGACATCTACCATTTCATTAACGTTCGGCCAATCTGACAATAGAATTTTCAGCAAATACAACACAAATATGTCTTAGTATTAGTCAAATAATTGTATAAATATGCAATAGGTTCAAGCAGGGTAACTGAACAGGGGCCATTGGAAAAGTCGATAAATAAATTAATGGTTTGAAATCTTAGTTATGCAACCTTAAAAATATAACATAATTAGGTTTTATGTCATCAAGTAATAAATTTGAATTTTGGAATTTCAAATAAATACTAACCGAAAAAGCAGAAGTTTTTAAGATTATAAGATGTAATAAACGAGCAATTCTTGTATAATTGAATAATATAGAATTTGAATCTCGAAAACGCCTCCGACGATCCCTATGAAATTTAGTAAGTATGATTTCGGAAGCCATAAATCGATCTAGCTAGGAATTAAGAAAATATCACGTACATCTATTAGCGAAGTGTGTATTGATGTTTATAAAGTCGTAATATTGGACACAATTTTGTATTTTACTATTAATATGGATAGGGATAAAAGTAAATGAATATTCGAGAAAAAAAATAGAAAGAAAAAAACAAACAAGATATTTGGACACTATGCCCAAAAAAAACTAATTTATAGCTTAAAAAAGGTTGCACAAAACTACGCTTGGGAATTAGGATAACTTAATTATCGCCTTTAATTAAATCCATAGACCCTTTGCGATGTCACGAATCATTTTATCACACAAAATTTATGAGTATGTTACGTTTTAACAGTTCATTAAAGTATCTCAATTGATTTAAGTTTCAGTCCAAGACCGTATTCATTACAATATTCACGATTACGTTTTAGTTCGCATTTTCTTTTTACTTAAAATTGTCAACTTACCCTTGACCATATGCATAAAAAAATTATAATTAGTTGAAACGAGGGTAGATTCTTTTTTTACTTTTCAGGTATTTGTGAATTGTGTTACTGGTACCCAATTTTCACCTTGAGCATATTCCATATGGATATCTCTTCAAACTATAATTATATAGGTACTTAAAACTATTGAAATTAGTAAAATCGTAAAATTTAAACAATAAAGTGTCAGTCCAACTAAAAAGAATAGCCTCTTAGGGCCTCACCGACTTTTTCAAATATAACCACGTAACGGTTGCTGGCTCGTATAATGTCAGTGTCCCAACGTCCTCCGTAAATTATTTTTTTCAGCTGTTCCAGCAGCAATCCGCAAGGTTGTTGCATTCTGAAACTCGAAACAATTGGTATTAGTATTTCCGTCGTCAGGGCCGATCCCACTTCTGATGTTAAATACAATGTAAACTAGAGTGGGTGTACTGACTGTTAGCTAATGACCTACCAAATATAATGTACCTATTGAATTTTAACTATTGTATAAGTTATTACTGAAATATTAATTGTCAATGTAATTGTAAGATAATTCAGAACTAATGTCCTAAAATATAGCTAATATGAAATGGAAAGGTAAAATAAAAGGGTCACATGATGTTTTAAACTCATTTATTTGTAATTTAATGATTTTAGTTGTTTTTAATGATTACCTAATGATCGTTTGCTCTGCGAGGCGTAATAACTTAACATGTAAAGTATAAAGTAATACGTTTTAAAATATATGACCCATCAATATCAGCATAATATTCAAACCACACAATAGTACAATAATAGGTTATACTTAGTACAAATAATAAGGATATGATCGTACCTTAATTATCAACGGCTTTCCTTCTCAGATTATTCACATTCTAGGTTCTTTCTTTAGTAGTTTCGTCTCAGACTAACAGAGTAACACTTTAATTACATTACAAATCTTTCTTGAATCTTCCCAGACGAAATGAGAGAGAGACTAGCTCCTACCGCCTTTTTATATCCTATCCTCAGGCAAAGACAATGAGACAAGTGACAATGTGCCGACATTTTGAAATAATCATGTATAATAATATGAATTATAAGAAACATAAAATATAATCTAAACTAGCTTAACGCTTACTGAAATCATGTGCATTTTAATTAATTATATTAACAGAATATTACACATCTCACTTGTCCATTGACTACACTATTTTATCTGTATTTTGTTTTAATATTGGTTTTGAAAACTTATTTAATATAAACTGATATTTACAAGTTTTATTACATGAAGACAAATAAAATATCAATATATTTTATTTATCTATCACGCGCATGGCTCGGCGGCTAGCGTAGAACGCAAGCAGTCTATGCAGCTAAACCAAACAGGCGCGGTCGGGTGTGAGATGCGTGACCGCTAGTGGCAAAAAAATTCATGCGCGTTTCCGTGCTTCGGAGGGCACGTTAAGCCGTTGGTCGTTTTAGACAACAGTCGTTAAACCTTACCAACCCGCATTGGAGCAGCGTGGTTGAGTAAGCTCTAGGCCTCCCCACTAATGGGGAGAGACCCGTGCCCAGCAGTGGCATAAAGGGTTGCTACAAAAATTATAATACCGGGTTGGGTATCAACTGAGAGCTCTTGACAAGCACATTCATATTAGTGTATTTTAAAACAATATTTTTGATATTGAATACATACAAACTCTCAAATTTTATAGGCACACACATTGATTTTCTTATACTTTCTGAAGCATAAGAGATATGTGTGCATAATAATCATCATCTCATGTTGCTGAGCTGATGATGGAAGGTACTGCGACGGTTAGGAGTTGAGAGCAAATTCTTTCAATAAATGGGTTTTTGTTCGAAATCTTACATTCCTGAGGTGGTCCAGCTGTCATAAAGTCAAAGTCTGATGATGGGATCCCAGAGAAATCGAAGGGAACATACAAATTTTGTTGCACAACAATTGATTTTCATATTTTTACTGAAGCAAAACAGGCATTTGTGTATAAATATCATCATATCATGCTGCTGAGCTGATAATGGAAGGTTCTACAATGGTTAGGAGTTGAGAGAAAATTATTTCATTAAATGTTGTTTGGTTCAAAAACTTATGCTCTCGAGGTAATCCAACTGTCATCAAGTCAAAGCCTGATGATGGATTTCCAGAGAAATCGAGGGGAACATTAAAATTTCACATCACACAATAAATTAATTTTTATATTCTGACTAAAGCAAAAAAGATATTTGTGTTTAATTATCATCATGTGATGTTGCTGAGCTGATGATGGAAGGTACTACGACGGTTAAGAGTTGAGAGCAAATTCTTTAAATAAATGTTTTTTTGTTCGAAATCTTACATTCCTGAGGTGATCCAACTGTCATCATGTCAAAATCTGATGATGTGATACTAGGGAAATCGAGG
Organism: Pyrgus malvae; assembly: GCA_911387765.1. NCBI lineage: Eukaryota > Metazoa > Arthropoda > Insecta > Lepidoptera > Hesperiidae > Pyrgus > Pyrgus malvae. Next base: position 16,675,981 of record OU426951.1, on the reverse strand, counting down.
GAAACACTGAAACTTAATAGGCACACACTCTGTTAGTCATATTTTTTAACATAATACAAATATTTATATCCGGTAATTATCACCTGATGTTGCTTAGCTTATGACTGAAGGTACAACTCCTCAACGGTTAGGACCTGAGAACAAATTCTTTCATTAATTTATATGTTCAGATGGACTGACAGTAGTATTATTATAAGATGGCTATTAGATTAACATGATTATAAAAGAAATCTCTCTAACGTTTAGAAGTTAAGTGAAAATTTTTCCAATTATGCTTATAAATGTATGTACAGAATTATTAAAATTACTAAAAAGAGTGAAATAAATGTTAAAAAGTTTAAAAAAAAAACCGACTCCAAAAATAGTTTTAAGAGTCATTACCATAAGCAAGAAGAAGTAGGTACTGAACAATTTTATTTTTTACCGTTTGAAGTCGGTTCTATTTTTTTGTTAAAAACTTAATTTATTTCATTAATAGATGCACTTTGTTTAATGTCCATATTTTAAATACTTGATATAAACGAATTTTACAAGTATAGACAGTCGAGCCGTCATCAGTTGTCACCCCTCCGTCTTACGAATATTCGATCAGGCCACGTATCCTGACACGAGTTTAACATTTTTTACCCGACCCAAAAAAAAGTGCAGAACGCCGCTAAAGAAGTTTTTACTTCAATAAACATTTTAATAGTAAGTCAATTTAATTAATAGAAAACAACAACTTTATTTTCCCATATAGGTAAAGGATCCGTGTTTATGTGCAGCTATCGTCCCGTAATCACTCGAACAAAAATCGGCTTGCGCAATTAATATAGGATTTGAGCTTGATGATGCAAAATGACTACTAGGTACTGCATTTAACAAATTACATAACGTTAGAGGGGACTCGATTGTCTCATTCAGCTTTATCACAAAACTTTAGAAGAGAAAGAACTTTAGAGAGAAACTACGACAATCAAGCGCCATCTTAGCTGGTATAAGCAAAACTTGTTAGTTCGAAGAGCAGCCGCTATGAACAGATGGCGCTGTCGAGTGCACGTTGCCGCCCAAAATCAATACCCGGCAGCGTGCGCCGTCCCGCTGATTTTCACATCAGTTTCACAGAAAGCACACTCATTCGAGTCATTTTCCTATCCGTTAACGCGCAACCAGTGCTCCGTAAGCTATTTCCACCGTTCTCGGATTTGACCCCGCTGTAAGTAAGCACATTTTCTACATTTCATGTATTAAAAACACGATTTTTTGTAGCCTTTATATCTTAATGTGAATGCGGTCACACGTGGTGGATCCTTAAATACATAGGGAAAATGTACGTGTCCAGGAAGCGGGGTGAAGTTCAACTGGGTATGTAGGGCGGGTGATGAATCGCTGAAAGTAATTGTGTGAGGTGCTTTTGAATAAGCCTTAAATTTCTATCACCGCGTAACGAGATTAATGTAGGTAAGGTTTTAAGATAATTGAATCGTAGTCGGTTTTGTAATGCCTTAATCCATTAAGATAGGATTAAGCTTTATCAGATAAATTTTTAGTATCTACGATTATAAGACATTACAAAAAATTACAAGAGTTGCATTTGGTATTTTAATAAGTAGAAATTTTAACATATTAGAGTACTTACTGTTTTTTAGATAATTATAAAAAACTGTTCTATCACAAAACACGCATTTGAAATTTCCAGTAAGAATACTATACTATACATCTTTGTTCAATAGAAAATACAGGTAATACTCCAACTTACATTCTCTGATACGAGAAAAGGAAAAAAGGGTAAAAGGCATTAGTTAAAGCTCTACAAACGCGAAAGAGCGCTCGAGTTGGCAGTGAAAAATGAGGGTAGAACGGTACTGGGCCAAGTATCCTTTAAAAAAGTTAAATATTTTTGACCGGTGAAATAGATCCTATAGTACAATATGTAACTATATTTGTTTAAAATATTCATACCAAAGACGTTTTATAATCGTCTGGTTAAGTATCTATCCACGTTGCTAAAAATGATGAATGAGTACTGTCTTTACACGCGATCTTTAAATTATACAAATATGCGCATTTTTTTTGTTAAGTAATCAAACACCAATGTGCGGTAATGCGTAATGCAATATAATTTCGTAGCGTTCTTGTGCTACATCGTTTACGTTAAGTGCGTAGCAGACTCTACTTCCGTTTGCCGTAGTATCCGGAAAACTTTATTATATTAATTTTGATGTTCTTATTACTTTATAATTTTTTCGCAATAAGCACAAATGAATTGCTTAGAAATATTTTTGTTTTGTTTAGATGATAAACCCAATATTATATAGTTTAGATGATAAGACCAATGACAAAGTATTTACATTGTAAAACAAATATTTCGTATCTTTCCACTGCGATATACGAGTATACATAGCAATATTTAGCATATTTTTACGTTGGTTATACTTGTGCTGTAGGGTGATTTACAGCATTGATATGATTTGATGGGTTTGTTATGAGCTGTGAGGCTTAGCGCTGTTCTTGCGGGATCGATCCCGCTTCACGCCACACTTGGCCGCGGGCCACGAGACCGCCGCTACTAACCGACCAAGTAACGGTGACACTTCATCCAATTTGTATTTATGAATTTGTCATATATACTCCTTGGATTCAGTAAACGTGTTTTTGAATCTTTATTATGAAGAAGGGTTATTCAGTAAACGTACATTAGTAAACTTTGGGTTTACGTGCTATTTATGAATGTGGCACTTAAGTTAACATTGAACGGCAAAAGACGACGGTGCTCTCGTTGTCTCGTGAATCGACAGTTTTGATAATATAATCGAAACTCGGAGTTTAGTTGCAATTTATATGTTAGTTACTATAACGTGTGATATGAACGAATATGCAATACAATACAATACAAATATTCTTTATTCGTACACCGTATTATATAACAACAGTAAAAAATACCAAAAATATAATATAATATATATGTAATATAAAAATATAACATAATATAATGTATTGTTTAAGGTGTATTTAAAAACTTTTAACTTCTCACTAATTAATCCGGTTTTGGTCTACCAAATCAATTGAGATATTTTTAATGAGCTGTCAAAACGTGACGTATGTATATAGTATACTAAATGTATGAGAATATGAGTTGTGACGTCACATATCGCTCATAGTCAATTGACAAATTTTTATTCATTTAAAATGTAATAAAAACATGTTTAAAAATAAATTTATAATAATACTGCTTTCCAAGCGTGAGTTAGTGCAACCTTATTATTTCAAAATGCATTCCAGCATTTTGATTTATTTTGTGCATAGTGTCGAAGGCCCTATTGTTACTTATTTGAATAAGTAGGAGACGAGCATGCATACCACATAGTGTCAAGTGATCTTTACAGCTTATGGACTTCTCCACACATCCTCAAGCACACCTTAGTTTTGCTCGTGGTTGCATACAGTTGCGCTGCTACTCTGGTGGCCGATGGTCATCTCATGTAAATCTGGCCGGAAACCGCACCTTCCGACCGAATACAATGTGAATTGAAATCATTTCATTAAATGGAAGAGCATGATAGAAATGAGGCGGTGGTTCGTCCCTGGAAATTTATTTTTTTACTTTTTGTTAAAATATTTAATACTTGTACAAACCTGAATTCAGCTGACTGCATTGGGAGAACACGCTTAGTGAATTTCTTTTTATTTCAGTTTTAAGCACTTAAATTTTTTATTGATTAACCTTGATAGCTCTACCTAGCTAGTACCGTTTTCTCGGTATTGGGGGGGAAACCTTCAAAAGGTACTCAGCACCTTAGGAGAGGATATCGGGTTATGTGGGATTTGTACCACCCTAAAACACCCTCGGTGAATGCCTCTGCGCTTGGGGAGGACTCCGGGATCTCCATTGGAACAAACTGGAGTCCTTCACGCGCGGCGTCCCAGAACTGTCGCATATCCGCAGATGCGCCAGGAGATCGCTGCAGATGTGCTCTCCCGCACCTTCAGGTGGTCACGACGGCATGCGGCCACGCACATACCGCCGTCCCTCCCGGGGCTGCTGGCTGGACGGGTCCAGCCGCACTCTCACCGTCCGCAACCCTAGAAGTATCCTTTTAGTCGCCTCTTACGATCAAGCGTACTGTAGCTCTATTCTTAATCCCGAAGCTACAGGGACTACCTAGCTAGTACCTAGGAATATAATAACAAAAGGCTTTGACAAATTAAAAAGGCTTCACGTAATCGATTCCACAGTCGACGTCACAGTTGGCTGTAAGCCAGGAGACGATTGTCGCCGATAGTCGGCCAAATTATGGCGACACCATCCTCTATTCATAAAATTGTTTACAGAGTATGAATCTCCAGTAAAGCCAAAAGCATTTTGTTATTTCAAATTTGTATATTGTATAGGCAGTTGTTATGTACTTTTTACCGACTTCCAAAAGAAGGAGGTACTGTATTCGGCTGTATGTATTTTTTTTTTTTATATATGTTCACCGATTACTCCGCCGTTTGTGGACCGATTTTCGAAATTCTTTTTTTGTTCGTATGCTTATACTCCCGAGGTGGTCCCATTGTCACCAAATCAGGATCTGATGATGGGATCCCAGGGAAATCGAGGGGAACTCTCAAATTTTATAGGCACACACATTGATTTTCTTATACTTTCTGAAGCATAAGAGATATTTGTGCATAGTAATCATCATCTCATGTTGCTGAGCTGATGATGGAAGGTACTGCAACAGTGAGGAGATGAAAGCAAATTCTTTCAATAAATAGTTTTTTATTCCAAATCTTACATTCCTGAGGTGTTCCAACTGTCACCAAGTCAAAGTCTGATGAGGGGATCCCAGAGAAATCGAAGGGAACATTCAAATTTTATAGCACAACAAATGATTTTCATATTTTTACTAAAGCAAAACAGGCATTTTTGTATAATTATCATCATAGCATGTTGCTGAGCTGATGATGGAAGGTACTACGAAGGTTAGGAGTTGAGAGCAAATTCTTTCTATAAATGGTTTTTTGTTCGAAATCTTACATTTCTGAGGTAGTCCAACTGTCACCAAGTCAAAGTCTGATGATGGTATCCCAGAGAAATCGAAAGGAACATTCAAATTTTATAGCACAACAAATGATTTTCATATTTTTACTAAAGCAAAACAGGCAGTTTTGTATAATTGTCATCATATCATGTTGCAGAGCTGATGATGGAAGGTACTATGATGGTTAGGAGTTGAGAGTAAATTCTTTCAATAAATGGTTTTTTGTTGGAAATCTTATATTTCTGAGGTGGTCCAACTGTCACCATGGCAAAATCTGATGATGTGATACTAGGGAAATCGAGGGAAACACTGAAACTTAATAGGCACACACATTCTTTTAGTCATATTTTTTAACACAATACAAATATTTGTGTCCGGTAATTATCACCTCATGTTGCTAAGCTGATGATTGAAGGTACAACTCCTCAACGGTTACGAGCTGAGAGCAAATTCTTTCATTAATTTATACGTTCAGGTGGACTTATAGTAGTATTCTTTCAGGGTATAAGATGGCTATTAGATATCTAAACATGATTATAAAAGGTATCTCTTTAACGTTTAGAAATTAACTGAAAAAAAATTCCAATTATGCTTATTATTGCTTATACATAATAGAATTATTAAAATTACTAAAAAGAGTGAAATAAATTAAGTTTTTAACAAAAAAATAGAACCGACTTCAAACGGTAAAAAATAAAATTGTTCAGTACCTACTTCTTCTTGCTTATGGTAATGACTCTCAAAACTATTTTTGAAGTCGGGCCCTAAGTAAAATGTCCTGTCTTAGTAAATATAGTGTACCTTTCGTTCTGAATGGGCACCGACTCCAATATAGTTTTAACAGTCATTACCATAATTAAGAAGAAGTAGGTACTGTCCCACTGTCTGTACTGTCGGTGCCCATTTAGAACGAATGGTACGACATTTTAGTAAGGGCCCGACTTCAAAAATAGTTTTGAGAGTCATTACCATAAGCAAGAAGAAGTAGGTACTGAACAATTTTATTTTTTACCGTTTGAAGTCGGTTCTATTTTTTTGTTAAAAACTTAATTTTATTACATTAAATTGTCAAACATATTTATTTAACTAATTTACTTGTAGAATGTTAAAATTCGCCTAGGGAAACTAACACCAAAACCTTTAAAGAATTGAAAAAAATATGTTTATATGTATTATTTTCTAAACACTCATATAAGACTCTTACGATATTGAAACTGGGGAAAGCAAAAACATAGCCTTCAAAGAATAGAACAGAAGAAAATTAAATCATATAAGACAGACAAGATTACTCCTAAATGCTGATGTGAAATGATGTTTTTAACGCAGTGAGTGGGCAGTAAAATGGCACAGTTAAGTCACACAGTTGGCACGGATCCAGAACATGGGGATGATTACCTCTATCAACAAATTTCGCATGTATAGGTTCACCTTTTCACATATACCTATCTATTTTCTTTTCGCATATACCAACGTTGATTTAGAAGGTCACTTGGTATGCACAAATCTTTTTAGTGCACTAGTCAATGTACGCTGGATGTTTGCGGATTGCTTGGTACCTATATTTACCAATGCGCATCGAGGGAGAGAAAATTTCCCGTGGTTTGGAAAAATTCCAAAAGTTTTACGTCACTGATTTTATTGGTTTTTATCCATGTCCATATCCAAACTTTAAACTTTGGAGGTTGAAAAATAAAAAAAATCTTCAGGAAAACCTTATTATTTGCAGATAATTACTTATGACGATCGCAAGATTCAGAAATAAATTTATTATATTATTATCCTACTTTTTTAAATATTATACCGTGACTATAAAATTTTCTAAACGTTTCGGTAAAGATATTACACCAAGTACCTATGTGAAAAATCAGAAAACCGTACCTAAATGTCTCCTTTGGATTGTTTGAATTGAGGACAAACTATTCACTTAATTTAATTTTAATTATGGACGACTAAATACTTGTGAAATCTTTAGAGTATACTAAAAGTTAGAAATCCAATTCGGTATAAGTTTTATGGTAATTATTTAATAAATACCGTATTCAAAAAATGTGTTTTTAACAATTTTTAGTGCCTCTTTTACCTAAAGAGAAAGTAATGGTAAACGAAGGTTTTATGTGCCATTAGGCGCGCTGTTTACTCCTTTCCTTTTGGACATTTACAAACCCTCTTTACTGTTCCCGCTAAAAGAAATGTCTTCGGCCGACCATGCTTCGGAAAAAGAAGGATTAGGGTTATATTATCTGTACATATAAAAGGCTTTGTCCTGAATAACTGACGGATCAATATACAACCTAAACTGCTGATCGTAGAGACCTGAAACTATGAGGGTGTGCTCTTTGTAGGACGTAGGCATCCGATGAGAAAGGATTTTTCTAAATTCTACCCTAAATCTATTTTGTATGGGCCAACGTGATTCCTTGGTTTGATCTAGTTCAAATTTTGCATAAATATTCTTTAACAGAATTGATTGAAGACGTGTTTCGTATTTTATTGAAACTTATCGCTTAACGGTGTTAAAAAGGGGTAGAAGGTTATTTTAGGGGTGATTTGCTTCGAATTTGATACCAACACTTTTTTTTAATTATGATATTGCAAGCTTTGTGCATATTGCTAGTGTCAAGTAGGTATAAGTTCTGCATCAAGTTTTTGCTGGACGAGTAATATTAGATAAAGTCAGTAAGTCATCAGTAATCAGTCAGATATTCAAGTTAAGTGAAGACTATCTTGCCAAGTGATAGAAATTTATTTTGGGGGTGATTTGCATTAAAAAAGGGTAGAAAGTTATTTTGGGTGTGATTTGCATCGAATTTGGGGGTGATTTGCATCGAATTTGATACCAATACTTTCTTCATATATGACATTGCAAACTCTGTGCATATTGCCAGTGTCAAGTATAAGTTCTGAATCAAGTTTTTGCCACTTTCGTTGAAACTGGACGAGTTAAAATAGATGAAGTCAGTAAGTCATCAGTAATCAGTCAGATATTCAAGTAAAGTGAAGACTATCTTGCCAGAACGTCTCTGATGGAATTTTGGAGGCAAGCTGTAAAAATATATGTTAGCACTGTTATTTTATTTCACAATACTCGTGCACTGTAATTAACGTATATCTATATCGACATCAGTGAGTCGTCAGTAATCAGCCAGTCAAGTTAGTCTGATTGAATGGGCGGGTGCGTATCCATGGCCTAAGCTCACTGTTGGGAAAGTGTTAAAAAAGTGTTGTGGGAAAAAACAATGTTGTGCGTGAATAAGTCGGCTGTTCACGAATTAAGATTGATGTTGAAATTATTTTATCAGCGAAACTTAATTACAGTATCATCAAAAGAAAATCATAATTAATTTAGTAGGAATTATTAGTAACGAAAGAATATTGAATACAATATACTTGGAGTTATCCGTCGTCTAAGGTGTTAGATTTGTTGTAGGTAGTTTCTTCAAGAACTTCCTAAGCTAGATAGCTTGGGATTGGTTTCTATAGGTAGAAATTAAGAAAATGAGCTACGGTATTCCTTACCTGATCTTAAGAGGTGAAAAGTGGAAGTTCTGCCGTTGCGGGTGACGGCGAACGGTTTGGCGCAACGCGTATGGAGGACACCAGTGCGTTCAACTGGAGATACCGGACTACTGTTCAAGCGCTGAGGCCGACCATCAAGGTGTTTTTAATGCGTCTGTTTTCAATCCTACATATCTTGCCTGATAAAGTAAAAATGTACTTTAAGATTTAGAATATGAGGCTAAGTCGTCGTAGGTATAAGGCGACTGCGAAAGGCTTCGGGGTTGCACACGGCTAGAGTGGGAACTCCAACCAACAGCCAAGGGATAAACGGAGGCGTGTGCGGTCGCACGACATCGTATATGCAACTGGGGTATAGGATAGCTTACGTACATTGCCCTCCCAAGATGAGCACATTTGTAACATCGCGCATGGAAGTCACCGATGGGTTCCGCTGAAAATTCCGCAGTCGGGCAGTTCGGAAGGTTTTAAAGTGAAACAAATGTCATATAACTAACTAACTGTCTCTTTCAAGGTACAGGGTACATTACCTTCTGAAGGTTCCCTCCCCGATGTTATCAAAGAAATAATTCGGGCGATGGCTTTGCAAAGCGATTCTAGATTAGTTCAAAATGTTTTTAAGTTATTTGTTGATGTTTGTATTTATAAGAACCTACGTAACGTTTTAGTATCTGTATACTAATAAAAAGTTGAAGGGTTCGTTTTCTTGAAAGCACTAATCGTGAGAAATACTGTTTTAAGGCTATAAAAATCACGTAACGATAATAGGAACGAATTGATATAATGTAGGTATCTTTGATTTACTTTACTAGTCTCTACGCGGACGACGTCGCAGCCACAAGCTAGTATATTACATAAAGTAACAGTAAAGAAGGAATCAGAAGACCATTTAAGTTATATTCAACTATAACTACATTATATTTACAACAAATATTAAAAAGACTTAACTATATACAATAACAATTTAAAAAAAACTGTATAATTATATGTGGCAATGTTATTGCACCCCTTCAAAATTATTATTTGGTGATAATATTATTGAATCTTGCGTGGGATGCCAGTAGGGCGACCCTCTTGGCCCTGTTATTTTTAGTTTGGCAATACAAACGATTATCGATCAATTAAATTCAAAATTTAATGTATGGTACCTTGATGATGGTTCTTTGGGAGGCACTGCGTCATCAGTATTGGAGGATCTTGATATCATTATTCGCCGTTTTGATCAAATTGGTATGAGTCTAAATTTTAATAAAAGCGAAATTTTGTTTTCGGACAATTTATCTACAGAAAAAATTTCTTCACTATACAGTTTAATATAATAACACCAAACATTTTTATTATGAAAAAAGAAAATTTGTTATTACTGGGTGCTCCAATATTTGATGAAGCTTTTTCTCCCATTATAAATTCAAAATTAGAAAATTTTCTATTTGATTTCAGGCCGCCTTTTTGATTTTAAACCTCACATGGCCTTCTACATACGCCTTTGCCTTTTCGCTCCTAAATTCATGTATTTGCTAAGATGCTGCCCATTTTTGAAATTTATTTCGATCACGAATATTTTAGATTCATCGTTGAAAAATACTTTGTCAAAAATTCTAAATTTGAAATTTGATGATCGCTCTTGGATGCAGGCAACCCTCCCTATAAACTTCGGGGGTTTAGGTGTCCGCACATCGGCAAGCTTGGCTCTTCCTGCCTTTCTGGATTCTTGTCACAGTACGCTTACCCTCATCTCATCTATCCTTAATACTCCTATAGAAGATGTTTGGGTGGCATACTTGACGGAAGCTACAGAGTCTTAGAGGGCTTCCTTTCCAGATGAGGACACCAACAATATATCAAAGAATAAACAGTCTGCCTGGGATATACCCGCAGTTAAATCTGTTTATGCCTGCCTCCTAGAGCAATGTTCTAGTAGCGTTGATAGAGCTCGTTTGCTTGCAGTTGCCGAAAGTGAATCGGGTCACTGGCTACGAGCTCTTCCTTCAAAAAATATAGGCACCGTGCTGGATCCCACCACATTGCGTATCGTGGTAGGTCTCCGGCTCGGTGCTAAAATATGTGAGCCCTATTATGTCCGTGTGGGCGGCTGCCCCGGCTGTGTCCAGGTGGATAGGCTTGGCCGACATGGCTTATCCTGTACCAGGAGTGCTGGCAGATTATACCGACACGGTACGCTGAACGATTTACTTCGTCGGGCTCTTGTCACCGCTTCTTTCCCAGCCACGTTAGAACCGTCTGGTTTGTCAAGAAGCGATGGCAAGAGACCTGATGGTATGACCTTAGGACCGTGGCATCTTGGGCGTCCCCTGGTATGGGATGTTACCTGTGTAGATACCTTGGCCCCCTCGCATATTAATAACACTGCGGAGAGGGCCGGGTCTGCCGCCGACCAAGCCCAGGTCCTCAAGCACCGTAAGTATTGTAATTTATCAGACAATTACTTATATGCGGCGCTTGCTGTGGAGACCTTGGGCCCTTGGTCTTCTGACATGAAAAAATTCATCTCAGAAATGTCGTCCAGGCTTGTTCTTGCATGTGGCGACCTGAGAGCTGGCGAGTATTTCACCCAAAGGCTCAGCCTCGCTATTCAACGGGGTAATGCCGCCAGCGTCTTAGGCTCCATGCCGAACACGGACATTCTATAGGAAGTTTTTTATTTATAATTTTATTCTTTTATTTTTGTCATTTAAATTAAAAATAAATATATTTTCAGCGTCATTCAATAGTGTAAAAATATTTTCACGCCTTATTCACGAGGGACACATTGTATAGAGTCCATTCATTTTTCTAATTTCGATAACGGTCCTAGGGGCATATCCATTCAATATATTTAATTGTCGTCTGTAGTCGAATGCTTTGAACTTTAAGCAGCGTTGAAATTTCGTTTTACAGGATGTTTTAAGTAAATTCATGTATTAAGTACATGAATTTTTAGGTTTTCAGAACCTAGAAATTCACTTAATACTACACTGTACTGTGTTATGCTATGTTATACATTGAAATATAGCGATAAAGCTTTTAGGTACTCGAGGTTGTAAGATTTACGGTTTATAATTCGGGTTGCGAGGTTAGATAATGTAGAGATCGTATGGTCAAAATGAAATTAACAGCTCTGTGACCTACGTAATGGCGGTAGGTTACCAAGTGGTAGCCCAGTCCACGTAGTGTCAACTTTGGTTCAATCAAATTCGAACCAACGGGTTGCAGGCCCGGAGTGCCGAAAGAAGTGAAAACTTGAACATTTTTTTTTTTCAATTATGGCATCGCAATCTCTGTGCAGTATGCCAGCGTCAAGTATAATTTTTGCATAAATTTTTTGCCAGTTTCAGTGAAACTGGACGAAGTAATAACAAAGTCAGTAAGTAAGTCGTCAGTAATCAGTCAGTCTAGTCAGTCCAACATTCAAGTAAAGCGATGGCTACTTTACTAGAACGTGTCCGATGGAATTTTGGAGGCAAGCAGAAAAAACATATTTTAGCACTGTTATTCTATTTCACAAACACTCGTGCATGTAATTAACCTATATCAAACAAAATGCCATCAACTTTATCCGATATAACTCAAAAATACACCAAGAAAATGAAAATAAAACAAGAGCACAATATGTCTTTTTCGACTTCCCGCCAAAACCCCCCAACTTGAACATTAACGTTGTGCATTTTTGACATTTTGGAATGGTTAGGAAATGATTTCGTACGAATTGCTTTAATTATCAGTATTATTTTTCATCTAATATTTTTAGTAGGTTTTCATCAAGTATTTTTATAAAGTACTCACTCATTTTCTTTCACTATTTCTTCGTCACTTTTTTCATTTATGGATGCACTTTGTTCAATTTCCATATTTTAAACACTTAATATAGCTGAGTTAGTAGCCATATTTGAAGCTCTGTCGTACATAGAGTCCACTGATTTTAATAAAGTCGTTATCTTGACTGACTCTAAGAGTTCGCTTCAACACCTGGTTCGGTGCACCTCGGCTTTCCGAGGGCTACCTGTAGCCTATGCAATCATAAAGCTTCTTTTGAAGTTACAATCAGACTCAAGAGTAGTAATGTTGCAGTGGATACCGTCTCATATTGGCATAGAAGACAATGAAAATGTAGATTTATTAGCCAAACAAGCCATGTCTGATGGTGTCGAATTAAAAATTACGCTCTCATTTCAAAGTTATATTCCACAATTAAAACGACACTGTTATAACAATTGGAATGAATATTTTGATGAAAGGTCTAGGGAAAAAGGTATTTGGTACCGAACGATCCAGCCACATCCATTAAAATACTCTTGGATAGATAACAAATTATTAAATAGAAGCGATACCGTCACAGCCTTGCGACTTAGATCTGGACACATTCCATGCAACAAATTTGCGTATATGATGCGTAAAAGCACGTCTCCGAATTGTCGAACTTGTAACGTAGTAGATGATCTTTACCATATTTTGATGGAATGTGCTCAGAATTATAATCAACGACAAAATTTGTCGCTTACATCAAATCTGATCGGACACTGCAATAGCATGCTTGCAGATCCGCTGTCTGATGATGCTAAAAAGCTATACAGACTCGTAAGACGTTAATTACCTATATTGTTGTATTGATTTGATTATGTGCTTATGTATATTATAAAAATGTTTATCACCATGGCAGCATAATCGCTCCAGCGATAAAGCCCTTTTCTTTTGAATAAAAAAAAACACTTGATATACACAAATTTTACAAATATACAGACAGTCGAGCCATCAGCTATCACAAGCAGGCAAGGAGGTCCGTGCTCCGTCTTACGAATATTCGATCAGGTCACGTGCTGATGCGAGTTTAACATTTTTTCCCATCCCAAAAAAGTGCATAACGCCGCTAAAGAAGTTTTCGCTTCAAAAATTGCATCGTGTTTTAATTTCCGCATGTTAAAAAAACATATGATTTTACAGAACGGTTACCATGTGTAATATTTATTTTACCATTTGTATTAAAATATTTAAACATAACTTTACGTAGGTATCTTTACACACAATTATCACTTTATTAACTAATTAATTGGAAGTTATATTTCTGTTAACAGGCAAACTTCGCCCTCCCCCTTCACCCACCAGCTGACGTCAATTTTTTCAAAAGCTTCTACGACTTGCAGATCTGCAATACTTAAGGGTAGAATTCCCTAGGTAAGTTCATTTCACAACTCTTTTCCTTGACATTAAATGATGACATCATTATACATTCAATGATGATAATGATAAGAGGTGCTTTCTTATGAGAATAGTATGTATATTAAAGTAGAGTCAGCCAGTAACGTTGTACATCAAAAAACTCATTACGGAATTCGAGCGTAACGCTAGGCTACATAATAATAATATCTAACAAAGTTAATGGTTTGGTCATGGCCCTATTATCTTTAGTACACAAATCTCTCACCACATACTTAGTTTCCAATCAGTAACGTACCTTTATACGGGCTATTTATATCACATCACAAGTAATTATATAATAGATCAATTAAAAGAAAAAAATATAACTTCTTTTGTGAAGTAATCATTGATTTTTAAAATTTAGAATTATAACTATGATATCCATTTTAGACTAACGTGAATAGGCTCAACATTTGTCCTTTGAGAAGTTTGTTCTATCTTGGGACACTGTGCTTAACTTTCTTTTCATTTATTTGGAAACACATACTGCCTGCCGGTTTAATAATAGCTTTCCGATGAGTCGTTGTACCGCTTGAAAAAGTCAGTAGGCGCGCACTGAAGTGGAGCCCTCATCGACTGACCGAGTTTTTAGTGGTTTCCTCAAATAATTGAAATAACAACCTTGTAAGGGTTTGAGTATCATTGAAAATACTCTGAGAAGTCCTGGAGCTTCCTAGCTAGAAGGATCAATTATCCTTAATTGATCCTTCTTTACTCGCTATGTGTGACGACCTGCGTGGCGCAATGGTTACCATGCCCGACTGCCACATGAAGGGTTCTGGGTTCGATTCCCGGCGAAACAGAAATTTGAGTGATAAATTTAAATTTCTGTTTTCGGTTTGGTTGTTTGTGTTTCTGTCTATGTGTGTGTCCATGGTACCCATGGTTATGTAATTGTAGTGTTGTTTTTATTTTATTTAAGTCAATAAAATAACATAGGTAAATAATGTTTAATGGATATTATTACCAGACAAGCGTATATCTGATTTCTGCACCCATATAAAAATGCGATATTATATAAATCCTTACTCCCAATTATCTATATCACCTATTTTATCCTTAAAATTTACCTATATAATACTTTAAAAAAACAAATTTTGGTTCCGAAAAATTATAAAATAATGGTATACGTATTGTTGTTCTGTTAACTGTTTTTCGACTCAACTAGCAGCTCTTTTTTAGGGTTCCGTAGCCAAATGGCAAAAAACGGAACCCTGTCTGTCTGTCCGTCCGTATGTCACAGCCACTTTTTTCCCAAACTATAAGAATTGCTAAGTTATACTGTTGAAACTCGGTACGTAGATGTATTCTGTGAACCACATTAAGATTTTCACACAAAAATAGAAAAAAAGCAATAAATTTAGAGGGTTCCCCATAGTTAAAACTGAAACTCAAAAAATTTTTTTTCATCAAATACGTGTGGGGTATCTATGGATAAGGTCTTCAAAAATGATATTGAGGTTTCTAATATCATTTTTTTCTAAACTGAATAGTTTGCGCGAGAGACACTTCTAAAGTGGTAAAATGTGTCCCCCCCTGTAACTTCTAAAATAAGAGAATGATAAAACTAAAAAAAATATATGATATACATTACGATGCAGACTTCCACCGAAAATTGGTTTGAACGAGATCTAGTTAGTAGTTTTTTTTAATACGTCATAAATCGTAAACCACAATTTACCTTTCATTCAATCTTAATACAATGATTTCTATGGATAACCAAAGGTATTTCTGTTGCCGCTATTATCATACAAATACTAAAAATAGAATAAAATAAATATTTAAGGGGGCTCCCATACAATAAACGTGATTTTTTTTATAGAAAATGGTACGTAAACCTTCGTGCGTGAGTCCGACTCGCACTTGACCGGTTTTTAATCGATCATTCATGGGAATCGTTCATGTTATCAGTTATTTTGTGAAAAGTGAATAGAATATAAAAGATTATTAATCATTTTTATATGGCTGATAAGATTTTTTTTCTTTTCTTTTCTGAAATGATAGGGACGGTCAAAATAGATCGGTCGGGGTGTCCTGGAATCTGTGGCCCGCAGGCCGCGACCACTTCAACCCTGTCTTTCTCAAGCTTCCGGAATTCTTTCACCTCCAATGTCAATTACTTGAAAAGAAGGTATGTGCTCTTTTGATTTATAGTTTTAATTGGAATTACAGTCAATCTAAAGTGTTAACTTAGTTTTCTCCTCAAAAAGACGAAAGCGAGTACAGTTTAATATAATTCAATCATACCTGTTATAGCACTCTTCATTTTAATAACTAACTTGCTCCAATAGAACTTTAATACTACAATGAACTTCAATTGATTTCATGAGGTATGCAAAACAGATGTCTGGATTGGCTTGGCTCATTAGGTACAATGGTTTTCAGAGAAACATAGTGACTTTTTCTATTCTTATATTTCGTAATTACGTTTAACAAGTTGGACTTCGCGTGTTTTTCAATGTTTTATTTGTATGTATTATAGTTTTAGTAATATGTGACTGACAAGGTTGCTTATACAAATTTTACTACAAGAGAACTTACTATTATGTTTCCTTGATACCTAACAAGTTATAAAGCTTAACTAGGTCATTGATTTAATATCCAATCTAAGTTATGTTGCCTTTGTTGTGTAGGTAATTGTGACAGATTGCGTGTTTTTAAAATATATAATTGTTATTTTTGTAAAATTATGTATGAGAAATATTATGAAGTTCTTACGCATGTTTTTCGTCTCGAGTAACATACTTTAATTTACATTTACCCTAACTTTTTGTGAACCCTTCCTTGGCTCAGCTCATTGTCAAGTGTTATCCGACAAAATTTAAAACAGCATGAATATTAAGATGTTTTTAAATATTTTGTTGTATTTGGTGTCACTCCAAGTTTATATGGATTTTATTGGATAAAAGTAAAAGATAAAAGTCTGTTGTATACTATAAAAACTTGCAAAAAGCTCGACTTGCTTCACTGCGCTGCTTCCACCCTCATCCGCACTCGACCCACCGTCCGCGTCCCGTCCCGCTGGTCACATACCGTGTAGCACCACTCATATATTAGTTCTTTGCGACCACGTCGCATAGGACAGTTGTTATTTGCAGCATCCCGCCACAAATTAATTTGGGCGATCTCTCGCCGCAAGTAACGACTACGAAGTTCCATTCTCAGTGCATGGCGCTTAATTCCTCCATGCCGATGTTGTCTTTCGATGTGATTGCTTACCTTTTGCTAGTGGCGTTAAGTATTAACTGGAGCACATACGAGAGATAGAATAGAACACGACATCCCTATAGTAAGATCGAGGCGATTCAGTGTTTGTAATAGATTTAGCTCACGTTTTCATTATTGAGCGGATATCGAACCTGGATTGAGAATAACGCGAGCATGTCGCCGATCGTGTAGTTGAAGTGGGGGTATTGAATATGTCGTGTCTCATGAGTGGCTACATAGCGTGTGTGTCGGTTTCCTTCCCGTGCGTGTCCCTGTCCCGGTGCGTCGTGATGGGGCGTGGTGTGGCGTGGTGGCGCGGCGCGTAGCTCAGTGGAGGCGTTGCGCAGATTCAGCTCGGGGGACCTGCAGTCTGAGTGCGATGAGGGCGAGGTGGACCCCTACACCGGCCGACCGGCCACCACCAGCCAACCGAAGCCGCAGAGTCAGAGGCCGACCTCCCAGGGTAAGTCAAGAAAAGTCATAATAGCTCTTTTACTTTTGTTAATTTTAATTGCGTAAATAACTAAACTGAAAACATAATTATGTTTGATAAGTGTTATCAATAAGCTTTTAGTTTTCTCTACAATATATTTACGTCTTTTTGTCAGACTCATAAAAGCTCTTCTACTTTTGTTAATTTTAATTGCGTATATAACTAAACTGAAAACATAATTATGTGTGATAAGTGTTATCAATAAGCTTATAGTTTTCTCTACAATATATTTACGTCTTTTACTAATAAGGATATTGGAGTAGATAGATTTGAGATGTTGATGCCACCAATCGTGTAACCTGACAACTTAAAGAGACAGAGACCGGTTGCCATTGCATTTTGAAGGTACAGAAAAGGAGAAAGTGTTAAGAGATAGAAGGTAGGAGGAGGAGGTAGGAGGAGATACTATCCCCAGTAGCGCTCGTGTAAAAGTTTATGGCTGTTTCGATTATTTGAAGTTACTACACAGAGTTATAATAAATTTTCTTGACGCTTTTAAGTATATTCTGTCCGGGTTGCACGAATTTGCCTTCATTGTAAGTTATCTGATGAAACAGCTACGGGCGGTAGCATGGGAAATCCTGCGCCTCCGCCATCTTCGGCAAGCACTGCCAGCGCCGGCTCCAGCGGTGATCTCTCCTTGAATCTGCGGGGAGGCTCTCGGGGGACTTCCGCACCATCATCGCCGGCAAAGTCGCGAGAATCGCTGCTGCAGCGGGTGCAGTCTCTGACGGGAGCCGCTCGGGACCAGGGCGCCAATTTACTAGGTAATTTAATTCATTTAAATTTAGTAGGTAGCAAACAACCACGTCGTGTTAAGTGTGCGCTGCAGCCCATGGACAGCTACACACAAATGCAAATCCAACCGGAAACTGCACCCTAATTATAGATATTTCATAATTTACATAATCTTTACAATTGCGAATCATAATAAATTGGCCTGTAAGATGGATAATACGCGCGCTATCTATCATTTACTCATCTATTGACCCATTCACCATCATCAATCTATCAACGTCTAACGTCTGATCATTAGATTCGATTCGATCAATAGTTCAGATCATTCTGATTAATTAACTGGATAAAATTAAATCATTTGCACTAAATACTCGTAGACCATTAAAGTATCAGCGATTCAGATTCATTATAGGCCCTACTGTGTTTGCAATAGCTGTGAAAATTTCTTCTTGTCTAAATTCTTCAATTTTAAGATAAAATTGACTAGAGTGTTTTTCATGGGTTTGTGATTATTTTCTTTGCCATTCAACTTCACTGGCAGTAGCAGAAGTACTGAAAATTATATGTAATTAATTTAATGTCGCGTATAGATCGCTGAATGATTAATCCGTCATTTACCTTTCGGCGATTTATCTTTCGTATGTATATCCGATGTTCACACGAAATCAAATAAATTAATTTAGTATACTATAATTTTTTCTACGAACTATTAGACACCTAATTTCAGCTGACATTATTAGTAATAATTTTTTAAGCATATTTTTTCTGGTCCATTAGGCAGCGTAACGTCAGTGGCATCAGTGGGCCGCGGCTATAATCGTGACCGCTGCGTCACGCTGCTTGTGGTGGATGATCAGAACACCGACTGGTCAAAATACTTCCGCGGACGCCGTTTACCCGGCGAGTGGGACATACGCGTCGAGCAGGCCGAGTTTAAGGTTTGTGCACATATATTTAAAAAAAATCATCAAGTTTACTGCGAGCAGAGTCCGAAGCATATCGAACGAAGATACGCATTAGATGTACTGATGTGAATCTAGCAAGATGGTAATATAATATCTCTATTGGCACGAATTAGAAGCAAAAACGTGCTGTAATGAATAAGTAAAGTTTTTAACTCTATTGCTTGCATTTTAAAAGTATAAACGCGCATAAACTTTGCCAATCAATCAATCAATTTGCACTATTGGATTAGAGAAAACTACATTAACGTAGAACAATTTTCCGCTGCGAGATCCGAACAGAAGCTCATTAGTCAGAAACATGGCTCAATAAATATACGTTTAAATACAACTAGGCGATCGCCGGCTTACAAGAGTAAACTCGTTGGCAATTAGGGAAGCAAATGAATGTAACATCAACTGAAACACTGAACGTAGTAGATTGGAAGCCGAGGATGCTAAATGTGGAATATGTAATCTGAACTTCGTGCGGATCTTGTGGTTTTTGTACATTTGTGTGGTAGAAATATTAAAAGTTGTTAATGAAGTGGCCCTTTTCACTTGTGAGGAGAACGAAAGGCTTTAAAAAATCAAAGAAAATTAAATAATCATATACCTAGCTAATTACCTACTTGAGCCCGACAAATTAGAATAAATAGGATAGGCGATTTTTCTGCTTAATATTTTGTGAATTTTATTGTAGTATTCGAGTATTTTTTTGTTTTTATTTTAAAGAGATCAGTCAATGAAAATATCAAAGGTCACGGGATAGGTATTTTATGTAATCCATCGATTGTTACAACCAGGAGTAACAGAGATTTTCAAATTCGGGGCTATGGTGACTTAAGAGGAAGTTAACTTGTTGCAATGTATACCTTTGACGCGCTCGAGAAAATTAAATAATCTCCTCTTGTGCTAATACTACGGCTACTATAATAAAAGGGAGGTGCGCGCGCACAATCGGATCAATTATGCAGATTATAAAGTTGGTGCCTACAAATCTGTTAAACAAACTGTTCCACTCGCTGTAACTGTTTAAGAGGATGCAAATGTTATTGTGTGTTAAACGAGATAATCCCAATCCTAAGGTAAATAAAGGTTTATCCTGCCTTGAGTTTGAGAATAGCGGTGGGTTTCATCAACAAATTTAACTCTAATTCTATGAAATCAGGTGCATCTGATTTTCTGTATTTATTTAGGCTACATTATTACATACCGTTTACTTTTATTTTCACTTGATTGTTTCCGTGGTACAGTCGTGAAGGGAACAATAGTCTTACATGAAATATAATTACCTAAATTATTATTATGGCTCTTTGAAAATGATCCAACACACTTTAGCTTTGGAAATTATTTCGCACCAAGAAGCATGTTTGATTGCTGTTCACGCTAGTTACTGTATAAAAAAACTTTTAATAGGTAAATAAATAAAAATCTATGTCTTTACGTGCGATAAGGAAGTAATACAATATATTCTTATTATAAAACGAAGTTCCTATTAGAAAATTCTAACAAAATATTACACATTCAAACATTACCTCTGTTGCTCACTAACGTTAACAGCCAAATAATACTTCAAAGCAGAAATCGTATCTTAGCATCGCGTGCTCACTTAATATCATTCCGGCATGTAAGTCGGAAGTTACTATAATGTTATGGCAACTTTGGTGTTAGCCGAACTCTATACAAGTTGTAAATTGATTTAGTGAACAGAATGATTTCTCGTGCAATTTGTGAAGACTAAATCTAAACGCTGAAAATTATGCATACAAGTCGTATATAAACACTTAAATTATACAACCAAGCGAAACGGGTGCTGATGTGAATAGGATGTGTGACCGAGTGGTTGATAATTTTATGCGCGTTTTCGTACTGGGGACGCTATATACACTTAGTCCCACTTATTACAGAGCGCGCATGGCCTGGCGGTAGCGTAGAACGCAAGCAATCTATGCGACTAAGCCAAACGGGCGCGGTCGGATGTGAGATGGGTGACCGCTAGTAGCAAAAAATTATTCTTGCGCGTTTCCGTGCTTCGGAGGGCACGTTAAGCCCTCGGTCCCGGTTGTTGTCGATAGATAACAGTCGTTAAACCTTGTCGGAGGCCTTATGGGCGGTTTGAAAACATCCGACAGAAGGTTGGCCACTAACCCGCTTCTCCACCAACCCGCATTGGAGCAGCGTGGTGGAGTAAGCTCCAGGCCTCCCCAATAATGGGGAGAGATCCGTGCCCAGCAGTGGGACATAAAAAGGGTTGCAGCCCCACTTATTATCGAAAGCTGAAAATGTCAAATCTCAATGTTTCGCGCGTCAACGCGTTTGCAAAGGCAAGTTTTATCTGATATCGCTCTTACATTGTTATGTGAATAGAACTACAGCTACGTACATTTTTATAGGGGTACATTTTAATATTTTATAATTATAAGTGTTTTATCAAATTAATCAGATTTGCTTTATAATATAATTAACCTTTTGAAGTTTTATAACTCTGAAAGTCGTTTTGTGGTCTTATGCCGCTATTTTCTCATTTCCGAAATTTCAAATACCAAAGCAACTAGGTTTATGGGGGCCGTAAATTCTCGTGTTACATTAGCATAAAAATAGTATTTGCGAAATCATTGTTTCCTTTCAGGAGTTGACGGTGACGGCGAGCTCGGACGGCGCTAATGTCTCCATGGCTGTGTACCGCAGCGGAACTAAAGTAACACGTTGTTTTAAGTGAGTACTTTTGTTACATTTTTTGCCATTGACATACAAAAATATGTATATTATTAGATTTCTGAAGACTTAGCAACTTATGTTTTGCTTGGATTTTTTTCGTATTGTTATTAATTAACGTAAATCGCTTGTTGGATATAACACGTGCCAAGTTCCCATGTGCGTGTTATACTTACTGCTTATTTCTTTACTAAGCCTGCGAATTAGACCCTGAACTCAAAACATTTTTTTTGTTTTATGTCATATCAGTGATGGCTAAGTGATGACTTGCTTCACGCCCATGGTGAAGGAAAACATTGTTCTTTTTTAATATGTTTTTTTTGTGTGAGTCATGCAAAAGATACATATGTTGTGACCATCAGTTTGTCCTTGGCCAGCATGGTGGACTAGGGCTTTAATTAATTCTCGATTTGTCAAGTAGAGCTGTAATTTTAAAATGTTTGTAAATTTGGTTGCTGTAAAATGTTTAAATGGTTGAAAAAAAAATATTCCGTCGCCGTCGAGTATCACCTCAGCTGATGTACAAATGCATCTTGATCATGAAAAGCGTGTTTTATAGTTTTTTATTAATTTTTTTGTTGGATTTTTTTTTCATATTATTGCATTGTCATCAGCCCTTGACCCCTGTGCAAATTTTCAAGTTAATCAGGCGCTTAGAAGTAGGTGAAAATGAAGTTAAAAGATTCCGTTACATACATACATACTACATACATACATACATACATGTCAAGCTAGTATAAGCTTGTTAATAAAAATAAATGTTGCCAGGCCTGACTTCGTGCTGGTGAGGCAGAACGTCCGGGACGCCGGCGCCGACCACCGCGCGCTGCTGCTGGGCCTCAAGTTCGGCGGAGTGCCTTCCATCAACAGCCTTAACTCCATTTACCACTTCCAGGTAATGTGCCACGATACACTAACACCATCTAAAATTTGAATAAATTTATCTTTCTGGTGTAAGGATGTATATCATAAACTCATCCATACTAATATTATAAATATGAAAATGTGATGTCCTTGACGTCGCAACGGTGCTATGGATTGAGCTAATTACACATAAGCATAGGCTACTTTTTAACCAGGGAAAATATGTCATTCATACGAAAAATCGCATTGCCCAAGCGGGCGGAGCCGCAGGCGGAGAGCTAGTTTGTCATAAAAATATTTCTTACTTTTATTGTTTTTAATTTTCTTTCTTAATCCTTGTTATAAAAATACTATAATAATAGTTTTTTCATCACAATCTAAATAGTTAGGGACCTGTTACTTTGTCATATGGATTGTGTTACCTACTCTCTCGCTTAATTTCGTTATAAGTACCTAATCTGAATTAATTTATTGTACACTTTTTTGAATTAAAAATACCTTTTTAAGTCTTTGTATTTTATCCATAAACTTACATACTAAAATTCTGAAAATAATTGATGTTTTAATAATGGATGTTGAAATAAAAGTTATAGTTCTTCATCTATTAGGGATTTGTGTATCTAAATACTTACATGATAATTTTCATTCCGCTGCAATGAAATAAATGTAAACATTGGTCTTAAGAAATGTTAAGGTCTTCTTTTATTTCAAATCAAATTGGCTTCGGAAGTTAAAAAAAAGGTAGGTAGGATGAAAAATCGTGACGGTTTGTTAGTACTGCACCGCGCCGAATTAGGTAGAGCTACCGAAGTTCCCTTCTACTTACGCTATCCAGTACGGCTATTATCATCTATTCCTACGCTTTATTGTGCGTGTCGCATATGAAGTGCATACGCATCATCACTTCGCTTAGAAAATCAGCATATGAAGGGTATTTGAAGAACGGAGTACGCCCGTGTATATACCACCTCGACGCCAGTGTGAACCAGTAATTTCCACACCCTTTCTTTCTTTAACCAACAGAAGTGTCGGATACAAATAGAGAGCATTGAGTATTGATAGTAATGTATTGTCGAAGATTCACCCTTTTATTGCCTTTTTTATTCGAATTTCATCCTACGAAGATCTTACTTGTTAGTCGCGCTTGTCGCGTTGTGATGAGAACAGTAATGTTTTGGGTCTCAAAGAAACCCTCGCCTTAAAAGGCTCCCTTGGCTTCCTAGCCTTGGGCAGGTCAAGCATATGGGCCGAGTAGAGGGCTGATACTTAATTAAAGAAGTTCATACATACGAAATTGTTTACGTAAAGTTGGATTGTATTTTTTTATTTTACTCTTCATGCTTGTACACACTTAGCTTACATAGGTGGCCAACGTCCATTATAAATAAGTAAATTATACGCCGGTGACAAAGTACAGACCTACTTAACTTGTTTAGATTGCAACACAGCTCCACTCACGTCCCGCTAAATTAAGAGGCTTCCCTCGGGAACATCTGTGGCTACAATATCAACCCTGGGCGGGTCAAGCATGTTGGCCATATAGACTCGATAGGCTTAGAAGCGTAATAAATTTGGATTATACCTTTTTATTTTATTTTTTTTTTATGGCCACCGATACCACTCATTTGGTTTCTCTGTTAACCTAAGTTGCAAGCATCACACTAAAGTGGCCATCGTCCTTCATAATAAAAGTAAATAATACACCGGCGGTATGTAAAGTAACCTATTTCGTTTAACACAACCCTACTCCTGTCCCGTTGTACTAAGAGTCTTCCCTCTGGAAAATCCGCGTTTAAAATATCGCCCTGTTGGGTCAAGCACGTCAGCCGTGTAGGCCTGATACGTAACTAAACTCGTATATACGAAAATGTTTATCTAACTTTGGATTACACTTTTTTTTTTATTTTTAATAACATCACAATAAGTTGGCCTCGGTCCATCATAAACAAGTAAATTATACGCCGGCGACAAAGTACAGGCCTACTTAACTTATTTAAATTGGAACACCGCACCACTCCGCTTACGTCCTGCTGATTAAGAAGCTCCCTTGGTTTCTTAACCTTGGGCGGGTCAAGTTGCATGTAGCCCAAGTAGAAGACCGGTACTTAACTAAAGAAGTTCGGATTAACTAAAACGTTATCGTAACTTTACATTATATGTAACTACTTCTTTTTTATTCTTTATGGAAGTACATGTTGGTTACATCACACTAAACTGGCCATCGTGATGATGGCATCGCCCTCGTAAATCAGTAAATAATACGTCGACGACAAAGTAGGTAATCAATTTAGATTGGAACACAGCTCCACTCACATCCCTTTTAACTAAGAGGTTTCCCTCGGGAATAGCCGCGGCTACAATACCAACCCTGGGCACGTCAAGCATGAGGGCCAAGTAGTGGGCAAACACGTATCTAAGAAGCTTGTATGTACGAAAATGTTTACTTAAATTAAATTAAACCTATTTATTCTATTTTTTATGGCCACGGAATTTAATATTCTGTATTTATGGCGGTGCGTGTTGCTAACATCACACTAAGGTGGCCATTGTTCATCATAAATAAGAAAATATCACGTCGCCTTCAACGCAACCTGTTTAGTTTAGAACACATCTCCACACCCGTTGAACTAAGAGGGTTCCCGCGGGAAGGTCCGCATCTACAATGTCGCCCTGTTCGGCGGGTCAAGCATGTCTGCTGAGTACGCTCGATACGTAACTAATAAGCTATAACTATAAGCTCGTATATACGAAAATGTTTACGTAACTTCTGATTGTTCTAATTTGTAGAAAAGAATAGTAGAGAACTAAACAATACGAGTCGAATTTTCATATTTCCGACTTTTGAATTCCTGGATTTAATCTAAGAGGTAATGCAGTCTAAGTTTTACTTACAATAGCTGCAATATTCTTGTTACATAGCAGCAACATTAATATACAGTTTTTGTTCTTGTGATCTGCCTATAAAAATATTGTGATTAATGCTCAAAAAACTTTATTCGTAAAAAGACGACCTGAAAGAATAAAGAGCATGATATTAAAAAAAAAAAACAACGGATCGCACTCCGGTAGTGCCGGCAGAAGTGAAAACTTGAACATTAACGTTGTGCATTTTTGATATTTTGGAATGGTTAGGGAATAATTTCGCACGAATTGCTTTTATTATCAGTATTATTTTCCAACTAGTATTTTCAGTAGGTTTTCATCTAGTATTTTTATAAAGAATTAATTCATTTTCTTTCACTATTTCTAAAAAAATGCACTTTGTCCAATGTCCATATTTTAAATACCTACTTGATATAAACGAATTTTACAAGTATAGACAGTCGAGCCGTCATCAGAAGTCACCTTTCCGTCTTACGTATATTCAATCAGGCCACGTATCCTGACGCGAGTTTAACATTTTTTACCCATCCGAAAAAAGTGCACAACGCCAGTAAAAAAGTTTTCACTTCAAAAATTGCCTACCTAATACCTAACTTGAAACGGTTTTTTAAATGAAATGGGGTTTAAAAAAAATTGTATGTGTAATATCAGCTCAAACTTACCAACGTAGTGGTAATTTTTGTTAATTATTTTAGAATTGTTATTATAGATATTCAATGAAAACATTAATTTGACTTTAATAGGATCGTCCGTGGGTGTTTGGGCATCTTCTGCAACTGCAGCGGCGTTTGGGAAGAGAGAATTTCCCGCTCATCGAACAGACTTACTACCACAACCACACCGATATGGTAAGTTTTACATTATAATGATTACCTTTCCAGACTATATTTTACAGTTTGTCTTGAAAAATTGACTATTTATAGGGAAATATAAGAAAGCGAAATATAGTTCAGTAATATTGCTACTATGAAAAAACAGGCACCTAATAGAATGAAACAAAACAATTTACAATATTTCTTAATTGTTTATTCTAAACTAAACATATCACTATTTTTGTTAATTTACAATTTTAACTTAAATATAAATATAACTTAAAATAAATTATTACAAAATAACGTTATAATTCTTTCGTCCTCGCAGACGAAATAACAATTTAGGAGCGTTTGTGGAACAAATTCCAAAAAATAACAATAATAATAACGTATAAAAGCCACGTAAATTCGTTATATAAAATGTTACTTGAATTATAAAACGATCTGCTCATTTCGTGAATGATTGACTTTACAAAAGCCATTCTCATCTAGAGATTGATCGTTTATTTGCTGCCTGAGTGAAAATCTTATTTAACCTCATTTTCCCAAGACAATCAGTGATAAGTGCTCACTATTATTCGATTGTTTAATTTAGTGAGCAAGAAGATCCATGGTACTTTCTACAAACGTAACAAATAGGTGACACCTAACCTATAAAAACATGTTAGAGTGAAGATTTGGCTAAGAATCCCTTACTAGCCTTGAATTTTTATAAATAAATTAGTAACAATTACAAAGGTAACAGCGGAATTTCATTGGAGACGTCGCGATATACAAATGGTAGTTACAGTTAATGTTTACAAGTCGAGTCGGCGTCTATAATCAAGTCATGGTGCTGTTGAAGTGCTGTTTTTGCAGGCATCTAGTGAGGGCTGGCGCTCTGAAATGTAAACAGTAGCAATGTAGTCATTGAAAAACATCTTTAACTAAAAAGATACATCAAAGGTTTTCGAGTTTATTGGTGCCTCGAACTATTTGAACACATGATTAGTTAACATTCTCCTTTTATACTCCGTCTCTATTTCTCGACTGTAGCTGCTTGGTTATATTAAATGAACTCTTTATTATAACACTTTTTCATTATGATTAAAGTCAAAGGTCAGTTTTCTTATTGACACCTTTTTATTTTAAAACCGGTATTCTAATATACCTAATTTAGAAGTTATATTTGTAGGACCACAGCCATCGACAGTTGAGGTTATAATCTACTTTCCTTATAATGTCCAATATCCCAGTAAACAACTGTGAGAGGATTATGAAGTTTATTGAATCGGAAATTTATACAGATTTAAATTTCTGCGGATTAAACTTCAATACATTATTTTGAAATTTATAAATTTCTAACTACGTAACTAAGGTAGTTATCAGATGAATAAATTAAAATTGATTTAATAAGTTTATAAACACTGAATATCTAAATTTTAATGCATTTAAAACGTTATACAATTTCTTGTAGACACTTTTCAGGATATATATATTGAAGAATGATCAGAAATGCCATAACGAATATTAGTGATCACTGTAAAATGTGTGTGGAATTCGGAACGCTGTAGTCACTACCGAGTGAGTTCCTTTGATGTGCTCTACAAGCCCGTGCTCTGTACATGCGTTGAAGTCTCTTGCAGAATAATAAATAGTTGTGATGATTTAACAGGCAATGTTATTAGCTTCCTGGTGGTCCAGGTGTACATCAACGTTGTCTGAGTTGTAATCTATTTACACTGTAATGCGGTTGTTGACTGCGTAATTAGTTAGATACTTTTAATGAGCTGTCAAAACGCGACATCTCATACATTTTGTATGAAAAAAAAAACACATGTGAGGTCACAGGCAACAAGAGACTAGGCATTAAAATCATTTAAAAAACTGAATTAAGAACTATCCTGGATTTCAAGCAATTTTTTAATGTATTCATTTTGATTTTTCTTACATTGCTCTTATTTGCGCTGCCTATGAAATATAATCCCCAGTCGAAAGTTCTGAGGTAACAAACAAAAAAAAATACAATTGAATTGAGAACCTCCTAATTTTTTTTGTATTGGTTAGTAATAACTTAATAATACATTAAACATATATACCTAAAGTTAATTATAAAGAGAAAATTCCATCTAGTAGTTGCTCTTGCGGCATTGTACAACAATAACTCTGGCAGCATTTCCCCTCTGAAGAAGTACATAGTGTCAAAATCCCACATTATGTGTGTGTTTAAAATGTGGATTTTTGAAGAAAAAATATGGATTTATTTCATTGATTATTTGCAGTCGAAGTCATGTTAATTTATAGAGTAAATTTCAACATAGTTTGTTATTCTATTCGATTTATTATACCTTCCAGGGAGTTTTCTTGGCTCCTTACGTAATTCCTTATATTTTAAGAAAATTACCTTTAATTATAATTAATTGAATAAACCGTACCGCAACGATAGTGATGATAATGATGTTGACGATTATAATAAATAATAGTTACCTAGTCCAACGGCACCGCCGCTCACGGTCATGTAGACAGACGCCATGCCGTTCGTAGCAGTCGTCGTACCTCGCGACGCACGCGTTCGGCGATTTCGAGTTACGACGATTTATGTGCACCTGAAATAATATACTACATTTAAAATACAAGTAAATTTATTACTTTAAACGTTTACTTGTAACTTCTAGTTCACTACTTGTACAAGGTTGGAGGTTTCACCACAGAAATATTGACGCGATCGATGAAAATCGAGAATACTGACACCGTTTTACCTTCCGAAGGCAAAATGTAGACAAACTTTGAGCAAGTTTTTTTGTAACAAGACGAAAAATATGAAAGACGATGAAGGAAAACGTGAGATATTCTCTTATAATATGAAAATTTACGACATCAAGAAAATACGTGATCTTACTTTCGCTCCGAAACTTAGCAAAGTATACGAAAATAAATTCACGGATCCAAATCCTGGAAATACCAGAGCATGAGAAAAAAATCTAGACAACGTGGACTTTGAATGTTAAAACCATGTTTAGTTTTATATAATATTATGAATATAACTATTATGAAACAAGTTTAGATTCATTTGAAAGTAGAGACAATAATTCAATAAAAATCTAATACCTTCAAACGAGCAGTTCTTGTATATACCTAAATATATTTTTTGAATCTCGGAAACGGCTCCAAAGATTTTGATGAAATTTAGTACCCTGGTTTCGGGGGTGATAAATAGATTTAGGTTTATGTTTAGAAATTTTAAATTATAAAAAATATTTTCAGCGATAATCAACTTAAATGTAAACTGAAAAATACGACTCTTACTGATATCCATTGGCGAGTATTAATAATATTGTGGTGAAGAACGCTGTCAAACGCCATTCGTCAATCCGACGTTCAGAGAGATGACAATGTCGATTAGAAAGAGCTCTATAAAAATATCGTTCATTGAATTAAAGCTTCCTTGGCAGAATGGTTACGTGTGCTGACTGCGGAACTAAAGGCCCGGGTTCAAATCTCAATCAAAACCATATTGCGTTTATTTTTTAATTTTTGTGATTTTTCATCGCATGTGAGATTTCGTCGCATTATAGCATAAACACTTAGATATCGTGCTTATTCTCGTCTCGGTCTCTACGTGATATCAAATTACGCGAAACGAAATCGTGATACATTTATTATTACTATAACAGAAAAACATTTTTACGAAAACCTTGACATACCTGTGCTTGGATTCACATCATTGATGTAAGAAGAATCAAAGATACGATCGAGGAAAATTGATAATTCTAGGTATTTTACAATAAACAGAAACAGATTTAAATACATTGCTCTTACCTGAGTAGAATAAATACATTAACGTAAAATACAGCGAATGTTGCAAAAATAAAGCAGAATTCAAAGTAAGATCAGAAACCAAGGTACGTAAACAGTGTAATCAATCGTGGAAGTTATTGGGTTCCTTGCGATTTGTTGGATCTGTCTTATAATAATTTATCCTAAATCTCTCAATGCCCCGTAATGTTTCTATGTTACGTTTGTAGCAGGATGTTGCTTTGAATTCTAACTTAACACATTCCAGCTAATGCTATTTATTTTATTCGACTAAAACCCATAATAGCCACTGCTTTTAACTTAGTGAAGTTCTTACTAACGCTAAAACATTAGCGTTAGTAATTAGTTTTACCAAAGTTCTTCTTAATTCTATCTTTTCATTATAAATTCTGCTTTTAATTAATTGAGTTCTCACCAACGCTAAAAGTTATTAAGTTTATACTGAAGTTTTTTTTAATAGACTGTTTTATCAGGAGATCATGATGTATCGTCCGTAATCAAAATATCTTTATGTCCCTCATTACCTTGCATGTGCAACCCTGTTTGTAAAGTACTCGGAATCCTTTTCTTTGCCGAGGAGTGACGTCACGCCATTTGTTGATGTACCCGCAAAGGTACACGTGTGCTTGTAGGTGTACCACTCGGCCTGCAATTATGTTTACAGTCATTAACCAAAACTCAATTTTAACCAATCAACAAAATGAGGAGGTCCACAATTCGACTATTTATTTTTGCGATTACATTTCAGAACTCTGTTTGGATGATTTCTTTCTTTATTTGGTATCTTCGCGATTGATCCAATAAAATTTTCGAGAACGCCTTTCACTCCAATTGTAGGATAATTATAAGAGAGATAGAGGAATACACTTAAATTTCCGCCTTTTACGATTTAATTTGAATATTTTCTTTTGGTTACCAATATACTATAGCAATTGCTCCCAAATCCCTTCCGAAAAAAACGAATTTTTACGAAAGTGTGAGTAACCTATGTATGGATGAATCAGCACTTATCGTTATTGAAATGAAAATGAAACTGGTATACTAAGCCAATTACTGAAAGTTCGCCAACTTTATATGCAACACATTTACATTTGCGCGTGTGTAGAATCTGTAAAACACACAAGATACACACGCGCCTGACCGTAATGGTGTCCTGAATATGTATTTGATTAAGTTTTTAAAAATAAAATAAAACCGACTTCTAACAGTAAAAATAAAATTTTCAATACCTAACTTCTTCTTGTTTATGGTAATGAGTAATGACTTTTAAAACTATAGTCGGGCCCTTATCAAAATTACCATAAGCAAGAGAAAGTAAGGACTGAACAATTTTATTTTTTGTTGTTTTAAGTCTGTTCTATTTTTTTTGTTAAAAACTTAATTCATTTCACTCTTTTTAGTAAAGTTAATTTAATAACTCTGTATATATAAGCATAATTGGAAATTTTTCACCTAAGTTCTAAACGTTAATGAAATTTACCTACTATCGGTCCATCTGAACGTATGAATTATTGAAAGAAATTACTCTCAACTTCTAACCATTGCAAGTAACATGAAGTGGTAATTACCAGGCTTGTATTATATTATATTAAAAAGTATTACTAAAACAACGTGGTTGCCTAAATTTCACTGTTTACCTCGATTTTTCTAGCATCCCATCATCAGATTTTGACCTGGTGACAGTGGGGCCACCACGGGAGTAGGTATAAGCATACGAACAAAAAAAGAATTTTGAAAATTGGTCCACAAACTGCGGAGTAATCGATGAACATATATTATAGAAATACATACAGCCGAATACAGTACCTCCTCCTTTTAGAAGTCGCTAAAATGAATTCGTGTAAGAAGAGTAAAGGCTCCAAGTTTTAAGAATCGACCTTTAATAAATAAACTCGATTACCAGCTACTTGAAAGCTTTACAAGAGCTTAAAAATATAATACTATACCAGAACTGTATGCTCTCACCTGTTATGACATAGGTTTCTCTAGGTTGTAGGTTCACTCCGCAAAGAGAATCTTGGGACGGCGTTAATATTCGACCTGATTTTAAAGCCAGCGCTGCCTTTGGGGTCGCCTGAAAATAAAATACGACATAGAATACAGCATGACGTAGAAAGAATGTGCATGAGTATGCAAAAATGTGTACACGCTTGTTCATTATTATTTCACGATATTGAGGATGACGGTATATTTACTCATGAGGATTTTGAAAAATGTAAGTAAAAGTATACATTTTAGGTAATGAAAGCGAATGTTT
Source organism: Pyrgus malvae (assembly GCA_911387765.1). Classification (NCBI taxonomy): domain Eukaryota; kingdom Metazoa; phylum Arthropoda; class Insecta; order Lepidoptera; family Hesperiidae; genus Pyrgus; species Pyrgus malvae. Next base: position 16,643,558 of record OU426951.1, on the reverse strand, counting down.
ATACTGTGGCCCTTTTAGTCCGTCGAATACGTGGAACGGTCAAACACGGGGGACCGGCACTTGTGCGGCTCCTACAAAATTTAGGAAACAGACCTGAATAAATAGATTTGCTTATTTGACAGAGGCACCAGAAGAAAATTGGTTTTTTTGGTTACGTTTTTTTGTCTCTGAGGGCCTACTCTGTACGCCTGTTTCCGATGCTTCGTGAAATTTCGGGCCTCTTTTTTGGATAAGACTGAAGCAATTCTTGTAATATTATTCATTGAGCAGCTTAATGTCATCAATGACTAAATGAATTCGTGAAATAAAAAACGAACTGAATACCCCAAAAATGATTACGGCAATGTTAGAACTTAGGGATGCAACAAGGATCCGATATACCTAAATAGATTACATTGAGTTCAATCAAAACATACTTGCACAATTTTGTACACCGGTAAAATTGTTACCGTTAAATATTCACTTACCTACGCATATCATTTCAGATAATTTATAATAATGATCATTTTATTAAATGGGAGTGGAAGAAGAAAACATGTTGTGCCGACCCCGCCTAGAGTGGGATAAGGGCAGGAAGAAGAAGAAGAAGAAGATCATTTTATTAAAATTGAAAAAATAATTAAATAAATGAAATACTTACTTTGAAAACGTTGCGTATTTTCACTTTGTACGCGTCGTAGAAGTCGTTTCCTCTAAATAATTTTTGTACCCTACCGACGATCACTGAAACAAGGGAGAATAATTAATTTAATACAAAGTTAATACTCGAACAATATTTGAACATAATTTATCAAGGAATGGAGCGAATAATAAAATGATAATAAACGTTTCTATCTTGCTGTATAAATCATTATAATATTTTTAGGATATCTGAAGTAAAATGGCAAAAAAGGCAGGCTTATTACCTACTTGTTAACGATAAGGCTTGTATGTATGTAATAACTGAAAATAGTTTGTTCAGAGTTACTGAACTGCTGGATGGTAGCCTAAGGTAGGCAAGATAAAGTCAGCGGTATTTTCGATAAGTGTTTTCCCACTGTCTTCTTCAGGTCTTCATTCCACCTGGTTTCCAACCTGCAGCCTGTGCTCTTTTTGCTGAGATTTCGCTATTCGAGGACATTTCTTCCCCATCAGTTGTCAGTCCTCCTAACTATTAGGGCCTTCCCATTGCAATATCAATTTGCAGATTTTAAAAACTATGCCAGTAACCTTCGTTCGTCTACGGATTTCATCGTTACGCATTCTGTGACGTAGAGAAATACCAAGCACAGTTCTCTTTATCGCTTACCAAGTGATCTTGATATTGTAGTTCATGCTCTACCAGGAATGAACGTTGCTCACTGCTGCTGTAGTGGATATGCGGGTGCTGGTGCAGGTGTCACAGCCACTAGCAGCAAGGTCAGTCACCTCGTCAGTCTGCTTCTTGATGGTCTACCAACAATGATGGTTACTCACCAAAGTCACTGTTGCAGTAGTGGCTCTGAGGGTGCGCGGGCGAGCAGGTGCAGGCGTCGGTGGCGCGCCAGCTCACAGCCACCAGCAGCAGAGTCAGCCACCTCGTCAGCATGCTCTCTTGATAATCTGTGAACAATACTAATTGTTAGTCTATCGTAGGGAAACAGTAACTTAGCTTAAAAAATAATAAGAGAACTGTGAGAAAGTTCTTATTGTATCTATAGATTAATAGCACATCTATCTTCAATATATACATATATCCATTAGTCGTTTGGCCAGAAGCCCGCGACTACAAGGAAATTCCTCAGCAATGAGAGAAGAGTAAAAGTACTCAAAGCCCCACAGTAAGATTCCCTGTGCCGTGGGTACCATGGTCACACACAAAGACAGAAACAGAAACACCTAGACCGAAAACTCTGATCCAAATTTTCTGCACTTGTGTGTGATAAAAAAATCTCCTTTTGATATAAAGGAGATTTTTTTATCTTTACTTGTTATGACATGTAAAATATTTAACTGTAAACGTGACACGTATAGCATGGTTACATAATAAAAATATTAAATAACGCTACACCCTCATAGCCCCACGCTAAGATTCCGTGTGTCTTGGGTACCATGGACACACACAGAGACAGAAACACAAATACCCATACCCAAAACAGAAATTGAAACTTCTGCTTCATTGGGAATCGAACCCGGGCCCTTCGATTGTCAGTCTGGCATATTAACCATTGCGCCACACGGGTCGCCAGAATGGTCATAATGCCTCTGAAAGTCTATGAGGTTATTCTTTTTTGAATACATACAAATTTTATTTTTCTTTTCTTCAAAAATTAAATGTAAATCGTTAATATTATTTCATTACCTTTTTAAATAGTTATATGTTACTAAATTATATTTCTGTGTATTTATAAATATTTAGAAAATAAAGTCAGCGAGTAGTATATTAATTTAATGTGTTTATTTTAAAAGTTTAAATTAGTGCAGTTGCAGTTGCAGTGAAGGTTTTAAGTTCAAAGGCGTCGTCTCTATGTGTTTGCGTACCGCAAGTGGCTAGTTCAAGCCCCGACGCAAACTGCGCTAATTCTCTGCGGTCTAGCGGTTACACATGCTAATTTTTCATCTGTAGTAAGATGTTTGCATAAACTTTACCTGTATTAACATTCCCTTTATATAATACATACTTAAGAAGCAACTACATAAGTAGTTCAGTGTTTTAAAGCAAGCAGATTAGGTATATTGGTGTATATCTTTTGGAACAGACAAAGGTATGTTCATAAAAACATTTTTGGGCATGGAAGTTCCATGTCCTTTTTACAAGCTTACGTGCATTGCTCTAACTAGAGCTGTTAAGTAGTTTACTTTTCACCTACCTTTCTCTATCAAATAATTCACTTCCTCGGAATTAATTGTTTTTGTGTAAGTACTGTGTGTGTGTAAGCTGTATTCTACCCATAATTTTTAATTAGCACGATTTTCATTTCCAGTTGTTAAACAGCAGTTCTTTGTGCACATTTTATATACCAACCATACTGGTCAATAAAGTTCGACCATGTACACTTCAGACTTCGAGAAGTACAATAAAATCTTTATTGACGTTAAATGTTACTAGTAATTCGTTCTTGTAACTACCTACCTACTGCTTTGCTGCTCGTCATTATCATTACATTTGCGTTTGTAGCTATATGATAATAAAAATCATGGTATCTTTAATCTCGTAGGTTTTATAATATTTTTAAAATGCTGACAGAAAGGCGTGCAAACAAACTTAACAATTTTAGCATCTGTTAAACGTTTAATTAAAATACTTCTCGTCTAAACTTTTAATCGTCTATTTCGTAGTCGTTTTTAATTAAGCCTTAACCTTTTTATCGTCCGCCTAAGTTTAATTAACTGACCGTATAATTTTTCTTTTGACGTAACGAGACGTTTACGTTAATTTGAAATTTTGTTGAAATTTGTTCTTAAAACACAAACAAATATGAAAATTAAATAATATGTACTTTTTCTCGATGTGAATAACAAGAGATTGTATAAATATTTAACAAAATACAGAATGGGAGCAACCGATGACCCGAATCTGCGGGCGCATTTTAGCAAACGGAAATTAAATCGAAAGATTAGAATCGTATTGACTGCAACTGTATAATAGAGGTAGCGAATGCTACACAGAAATACGATACATCGAGCTCGAATGATCAGCGGATTTGTTTGTCGTGAGTACTGTAACCCCAAATATCACAAATTACAATGCAGGCAGTAAATTGATGCATCGGACTACAATCAGTGTACCGAATCCGAACTGCAAAATAAGCATTGTTAAAACAATTTGAACATATAATAAACGCTATTTAAACCTTAATTTGATAATGACTTAAAATTATTGTAAGGGTTTTCTTTTTTTTCCGACTCCCAACATTAACAAAGAATGTCAATTGTTTATTCTGCTTTTGAATGAAACATGAATGTTCATCGGCAAAAATAGTGTTTATGTATTATTTACTTATATTCAACGTAAGTCTTACTTTCGTTCACACTCACATAGATTATACGATATCTGATTCTTTACACGTCGTAGATCTCCGAATATCTCTTTGTGACAAAACGACACAAAAGGAATCCGCCTCGCCTGACCCTCTTTACATCAGGGTCCTAAAAGTAATGTGGATTATTTAAATGCACGTACCTTTTTTAGAAGCTTCTATACAAATAATATTAAAGCTTTAACTTTATTGCTAAATAAATATTTCTAAGATAAATTAGTAGGTAGCTAATTAATTAATAATTTCACCTATGTGAAATATCTAATTAGAAGCGAATGTTGTCGTAAATTGTCTTGGATACTTTATAATGTTAAAATTGACGTAAAAATTGTTACAAATTAGATAGATAAAAATACACAAAATAACTATGTGTAAAAAAGACATGAATTTATCATTTATTGCTCTCTTCATTAGTTACTGCATTGTAATGTGTGCTTTCGAGTTACTTAAGAGGCCGCGCGTATACGAAATTTTGCCGATTTCGCTGATTTTACACATGACATTTTGCAGTCAAAATACACACAGTATTTCCATAAGTTTTATTGCACAATATAACTGATCATTTCAATAATAAACTATTAAATGAGCCACTTTTCGATTTTTATTACGTTGTTTTGCTTGATGACCTGAAGACGGTGATGGTTTTGTGAATTTTACTGTAATAGGTATAGAATGTTACACATTTCCGGATCATTTTGAAATCTAAACAGATCGAAAAAAATGCCTTGTATTGCTGTAAAAATCACATACTTAGTAAATGAGCCACTTTTTGTCAGTCTCCTACAAAAAATATTTGTAAGAAAACATTGAACTTAGTCAATTTTGAGAGAAAATGGGCCAAAAATTGCATTTGATTTCGACAAATTGGAATATTCTTTCATAAACTTTATTTGACATAAATACACGGCCCCTTAATGGTAAGATTAATCAATCTTTTCGATTTACGAGATATGTTTACCCTTTTAATGCCAAACGTGTCTACGATTTAACGTTCATGGTTATTAAGTGCCTTTGTTGTGTACAAAGAGATGGAAAAAAACTAAAAAAAACTTTACCAGTTCAAATGAGAAAATTGATGCCTTGTCTTTGTAAGCGTTGACGTTCATCCGATTTCTTCGTATTATCTCACGCGCATTGCCTACAATGACATTTAATCTAAAGCATAAGAACTCATACAAAACCTTCTGACACCTTTTGTCACTAAAGCTTAAAGTTAAAAGTGATTTCATTTTATAAACCGGATACATTCACAAGGACGTTTGCTTTCCAATAATATTTTTGTGACTCTTTAAACTTTCTTTAAGTTAATTTTTTTTTTTGCTGCTACCTTGTACATTCATTCTTAAATAGTATAGTGAAATTTATATTGCTAATGAATTTATTTATCATTTCAGCCTTTTATAGTCCACTGCTAGACGTAGGCCTCCCCCAACGTTCGCCACTCCTCCCAGTTCTGGGCCTTCTGAATCCAACGGCTTCCCGTTCTCTTTTTTAGGTCTTCAGTCCACCTGGTTGGAGGGTGGTCTGTACTCCTTTTGCCGAGACATGGTAGCCATGCGAGGACCTTTCTTCCCCATCGGTTGTTGGTCCTCCTAACTATATATCCTGCCCATTGCCACTCCAGCTTGCAAATTTTGAGATCTATGTCGGTAACCTTCATTCGTCTACGGATTTCATCGTTACGGATTCTGCCGCGTAGAGAAGTACCAAGCATTGCTCTCTCCATCGCTCGCTGAGCGACCTTGAGCTTATGGAAAAGGCTAACTGTATTATATAAGTTGTAAGTATTTTGGAGTCGGGCCCTTAGGCGTATCTTTCGCTCTGAATGGGCCGGTGGACTCTTAAACTGTTTTGGAGTCGGTACTCCAAACTCCGCCAGGATTACTATATCATCGGCAAATCGAAGGTGTGTGAGGTGTTAGCCATTGATGTTAATTCCTAGCCCTTTCCATTCCATCAGTTTGAACACGTCTTCCAGTGCAGCGATAAACAGCTTCGGGGATATAACATACCCTTCTCGTACTCCGCGCTTCAGTGGAATAGCTCCGTCGTGGACTCGGATAAAAAAGACATAACAATAAACTATGTTCAATAGCTTCTAAAACAAGACAATATAATAACAGTGTATTTTGCATGAGACCAAAAATATACAATAACAATAAAAGCAACAAGTTTAAAAAGCACTTAAACAACTTAAAACGTATTAATTACTCGTACAAAAGGCGTATTAATAGGTCGCTGATTTTTTAAACAATAAAGTAGCATAAAGGAATTCCATAAAAACCTGAGAGGTTTTTTTTCTTTTTTCCTCTCTGTGTACAAAACTCTGCGATATGGGTACCCAAAGCCGACGATCGAATCCGATTCGAAAAATAAAAATGAATAAATAAATAAAAATTTATCAATAAAATGGCGCAATGTGGGTACAAATAATGATAATAATAATAATATAAGTATAATATAATAAAGAAATCTATTTCAATGTACATTTTTATATTTGTAATTAGTTAAGTTAAAAAATATGCAAATGTTAATAGTTATTAATTTATTTATATATATTATTGTAAACTTCATCAGCTTTCAAATAAAAAAAGAAACATCAAAATCTGTTCACCCAGTCGAAAGTTATGAGGTAACAAACATACAAAAAATACAGACGAATTGATGACTCCTCCTTTTTGATTGAAGTCGATTAAAAATTAAAGGCCTAAATAATCCACCTGAACCGTTTTATGCAAGTAATAAATAAAATTTAATAATCGGTTTTATGCAATATTGCTCAAAACTAGTTAGCCCAATTATACAAACTTTCTCTTAATACTTTTCTGTTGTTCTCACATTAATGTATTCGTAAATGGAGTCAGAGCATAGTAAACAAGCTATTATGACCGGAAAATGTGTAGGTGTACTTGCTAGTAGTGTTCCTACGTAATATAAAACAAACATTAAGATGACATTTATACAGAAACCGTAATATCCAAGACTTGTGGGGAATTTGATAAAATCAATTGGTATTTTTAAGAGGCACCTCACATTATTGGTCTGAAAAGTTGATAAATGTGATTTTTTGCTGTTATATATCGGAAGAAAGTTTTTTTTTTAATTTATTAGATTGCAAGTATAGGTTTTTAGTGTAACTCTTGTAAGGTTAACTTTGAGACTTAATTAACATTTGTAACCATTTTCTGTTTTGTTTGTTACATTATATTATATTAGAATATACCTAGTGTGTTTACACTACAAACTTTCTGTCAGATAATTTTTCAAGACATAATATAAGAGATACCCAATAACAAATGGAAGAAACGTTAGTGTAGTAAATTTCCACTTGAGCAATACAAAATCTTCTCTTAATCATACACATATTTTTACAGAAAAATATTGATCTGCGCTCTAGCCTAACACTTAGATTAGTGCAGTGTGATCCGAAAAGTAATTTGCTTCTTTAAGACTCACAGGGATGTTATCTATACTAATACATAAAGCTGAAGAGTTTGTTTGTTTGAACGCGCATATCTCAGGAACTACTGGTTCGAATTGAAAAAATATTTTCGTGTTGGATAGAACATTTATCGAGGAAGGCTTTAGGCTTAAAAACATTATTTATATGAAGTATTTACGAGTATATACGTCTATCAGTGTACAATACAAAGAACCACAATAATATACCTACTCGCGTTATACCGAAAATAACAATTGAGAACTTTATGAGTACATTAGCATGATGGCGACCGTAGTTTTGACTGTACGTCGAGTCGGTCGCATCTTCCAACAATACGTCGTTTGTTAAGGTTCAACAAGAATCCGATCATACATTCAGATACCAAATACGTAGGTAGACGCTGAAAACATTCCTTGAACTTTGACCCCATTTAAGGAATGATAACCCAATGGTTAATCATTTGGCTCGTTACGCTGTATTATCCCAGGATTAAGATATTCTTTCAAGGGTAAGGTAATTCACTGAAACTATAATAATTTCTATCGTAAGGATGGTAGACACGACAAATAAAAACTTAATAATTTGATCTTCCAATTTATCCTTGAGACCACACACAATTTCATTATAGTTGATGATATCTTCCCATACATACACAATAATGCAAAGCCGTGCATTTATCAGAATGTTGCCTGTAATTTAACATTACGTCACAAAAAACACATCAAAAAAGAACGGCGAAATTCAAGACCTTAAACTAACGTACGAGTATGAGAAAATAACAGCTTTTAACATTGTAGGCAGATCCGTGTGGTCCAATAAAAATGCAATAAAACGAAATTAAGATTTCGGTATAGGTGCAGAAAAGAAAGACGAAGCATTATTTCATGTAACTGCTCTTTAGTATCTACGAGTATGTGAAAATCAATAATTTTTACGAGTACAAATTATAGCCAATATACCGTGAAAAGCAGATATTTTCGGTTTCACAGGCTATTGTGTTAAAAATGTTTGATACGTGACTTCTATTTCCATGTGAAAATGAGAGAGAGTGCGCATTTTAGATCAAGTCTTCGTGAATAACACTCCAAAATCCCCACAGCACTAGTTAGAGTTAATTCGGGTTTATGAAGTAGGCCCAGAGTCAGTCAACTCTTAACCGTGTGGATTCAGGTAACTTTAATCTGCTGTAATACTCGCGAAGAAGGATGTCGATTCAGAAAATGTTTATGGTGCCCTTCCCTGATACCGTTCTTTCGTTTCGGCTAGATTTCCCAATCTCACAGCTTAGGTCCCCTTAAGTTGTGTGTGACCGTATGCCACGGCAGGCTCTGAAAGGAAAAAAAAACGCTATATAAGGAAATCACGCACTTCGATTAAGCGCGCTATTTGTTTTGAATTAAATATATGTAAGGTAATGTACATAGGGTACATATGTAAAGATCCTGTGGTCCTTAAGTGTTGAGTTTGGTTCAACGTATTAGTGAAGTCAACGACTCACTTACCCAGTTATCTCTTCGTGAGATTGTGGGTCGATTAAGTTACTTAATTCATATTTTATAAGCATCGACCGAAGTAATGTTTTCAACAAACTTTCGTGTAATATTCGAAGCATGTAATAATAACAAACAGAAATCAATCACGTGCCATATTAATACGAATAATAAGAAAACTCACAGAATCTGCATCCCGAGACACAGCTCATATAGCTTATATCATGGATACGTTATGTCAAATTTAAGACACGGCATCATCCAACGGGGAAACTCGCAGTAAGTTAAAATTGTTAGTTAAATTATACAATATTATATTTATAGATTAGGAATCCCACAATGTAAAGTTTTGACTTACTCGTTTTAAGTTTTATTATAATTAAGTTGTATCCGTTATGTTGACTCTACAGAGCGACATAATCATTATTATGATTAAGCTCTTTAATAAATGAAAAAAAGCAACTCGCGATAGATAGGTACAATTCGAGCTTGTAGGCTGCAAAAACAATTATAAGTATAATTTAATGCCAACCAATATTTCGAAAAGCAAAGTTTTCAGGAAAAGTCTCTATGGTATGGCACCCACAATATTTAATCATTTGCCAGATCTCAATTTTACGAGTTTTAAATTGCGACTTAAAAATATTTTCTTAAAAAATGTTAATATACCATAGACGAATTTTTAAAGGACACAATTGTATTATAATTTTATGTAAGCATGACGTAAGATAATAATTCAATTTAATATTACTGACCATTTTAAATAATTTACTTCATCCATGTCATGTTTAAATAATTTTATTTAATTTTTTATTATAATTTGATAATTTGTTGTGTGATATTTATATATTTTAACGTGTATGTTATAATTTGTAAATTGAATTGTCAGTGTTACTAAACGTAAATATTGCACGCCTATGGGACATAAACAGCGGCGCTATTGTAAATTTTAAACACTCATCTTGTACCTATTTTAATGCAATAAACAATTATTACCGAATTACTGAATAATAAGAATGCGCTACGCGTTTACTGATATTGAGACTTGCTGTCTTAAGTTAGTCTTAACATCTGTGTTTTTGATCTCAGTACATAACTTCTCGTCGCCTTCTAATTTTTTTGACTGAAATAGAATTTTTTTTCAATCTTCATCAAAATTAAATCATCTTCACACTTTTAATTATTGTCCTCATTCTCCAAGAATTTCGCTGCAACATTTCTATAGATTCTCTGCTCACATACTGGTAAACGTCAGAATTCTCAAATATTTCAATAGCGTCATGTGGTTACTGAATGAAATCCATTATTCTGTAACATTGTTTAACGTTCCAGATAAAGTGAATAACCACATCCTGAACAAACACTAACTCAGAGGTTTATTTAAGGGAGAATAACTAGTAAACCACGTTTCGGCACGTTTCATGTCCCGAGCCGAAACCACAAATGAGTTTTAAAACCATCATTAGTTGTTGTTACAATGAACAGTTTTGTAATTCAATAATTTTTTCAGTCTGATCTGTGACCTTGATTCTATCTTTTTGTATTTTATAAAGATAGATCAAGATTTTCAACATCTAGATTCGACATCAAAATTTTGTATTTATAATGAGAAGTAGTGTTGAAGATTTCAAATTATTTTTGGAATGTTTTAACGTAGGTACATACCTAGAGGTTTTGTGAAGTCTTACGTAACAATACGTGACATCTATCAATATACAGTTACTTAGTTTCATCTGGCTGAATTATTTGTAGGAAACGTGTTCCAATTATCTCTGTACAATAAGATATTAAGCAGATAAAGTAACTGCTCTCTTATATGAATCTGACTAAGCTGATCATTGAAATTTCAATTGTAATATCAATTTTATTTTCGTTTGTCTGATTATGAAATATTTTTACAATAAATAAATAATCCTACATGTTATAATAGAGACATTTGACAAACATAAATAGAATATAAACACTCAGACCGAGATCAGAAATTTGAAGTTAACATTCAAATTTCTGCCTCAGCGGAAGTGGATCAAGGGACCCTCGATCAGCAGTCTCTCATAGGAACCATTGCGCCATAAGGGTCGTTTATTGTAATAACATACACCTGTCGTAGCCACAAAACACGTAAAGGAGCATTTTATAATGCTCCTACGTATCTTATGATATGTAGGTTTTATTTACTCTCGAAATCTCGTATTATGTCTGGTACGGCTTGCTATGACGTTATTGTTGCTAGGGACGTGCCGTGTTCTTTGGTGTCCTCGATTCAATGCTGTCTAGGTAGTAGAGACTAGACTACACTCTATTTTACAGGTTTTGTAATAAGCGTACTTACCTTCTGTAAGTAAAAGTTCCAAGATATTTTAAAAAGTTAGTTGGTGTTCTGTTCTATATCGTTTATCACAACAGGGGAGCTAGACAAAGTGCATTCTGCTATCGTAAAGGCTTGTAGAATATAATGAAAAATGTATGTGATTGACATTTGTTTTAGCAACGCATTTGGTGTCACTTAGGAATAGTCGTTTTTTTATAAAATGGTCTTGTTTGTGTTGTTTTCTATATTATTAACATATTTAGTGTTTTAGCGCGAAAACATAACTGACAGATGATTATTAAAAAATACTCAAATTTAAGTTGGTAGAATTAGGTAGGTAGTTGGTATTAGGTAGTTGATAGAAAAATATTAAGTTGGTTGGTATAGTCCGTCCGTCCGTATTTACTGTTCGGACGAGACGCCATTATTTGGGAGGCCTGGCTCGGCTCCACCATCGGGCTGCTTTAATGCGGGTTGGTGGAGGAGACAAAACCATCATAAACCATCATATACTTAGCATATATACGTAAGTATATCCAAAGTCTATGTAAACCATCAAGAAAAAATAATTATTAACTACTCATTGAAATTAGGATAGGATAAATTATTTGTTTTAAACATTTCACCTGCTTCAGATATAAATAGGTATAATTAAGTGTTTTATGCCGCGGTAAAAACAGGTCAAGCATAACTTAGGGGTCGCACGATCTTACAGTTGTTCAGTTCAATGAAAATTTGTTTTAGTACTAGACTTAATTTTTCATTTTTATTAACTTTGACGCCCAAACTTCTTTTCCTTCCTAAAAGAGAATTTTAACAGAATGAACACTTTTAAAAATTATTTCCATTTACTATCGATGGTTTTTAAATCTATAAGTACTTATTTTAATCAAAATTGGTGCCAAAATTGTTAACTGCAATAATAATTATCGGCTAAAAAAAACGGATGGAAATTTTTAATAGTCTGTTGCAATGTTTTCACACTAAAACACTGAAAAATGTTAATAACATAGAAAACAACATAAACAAGGTCCTTTTATAAAAAATAAAGGATTTCTAAGTGAGACCAAAAGCGTTGCTAAAACCACGCTCACCTGTTTACTGACTATACAATAAAACTGTTAAATATTACAGTATACATATATAGGTATACTGCAGCCAGAGATGACAAGATCAATCAAAAGTTCCTCTCTAATAAACAATCGCTAACGACGGCGGCCGTCGTCACCGCCGTCGGAAAAACCGACATCACACATAAATCTACTGACCCATACTGTGCTCGATTCGTGACACTTCAATTATACTGTTAAACAAATCAATCAATCTCTGTGTAATCTATCCATCAACAAATTACACCGATGTATAAATTATAAACATACTCATAGTGCGAGATACAGCAGATAGGCGGCAGAGATTATTATAATTTCTTAGCGTTTTTGTGGGTAATTTTAGTGAGTAGTATCATGTTGCTTCTTTATATTGCTTTTTTAATAACCTTTCGTTCAACATTTCATGTGGCAGGTTTTCGATCATTTACCAATTTTTAAATATTCAAGTGGTGAATATGTGAATAATGATATTTATAAGCCTTTATGCATATAAGTACTTGTGCCTATAAAATACATTTATTTTAACTTAACATTTATATGTATACATATGTTAAAAGGATGTACCTACTATACATAGTTTGATAAAAGCTTTTACGAATAAAAATCAATCTTAAAAAAAATGTAAAACATTTAACATGATTTAACTACATAAACTAGCTAGCTAATTTGTTCAACAATATCTTAGCATTACCTATTTCGTTACGTGACAGAATAACAGAGGATGATTCACTCTCCGTGGAAGGTAGCGGGCTTGTTTTCGGATATCGTAGCATTCGTATAATTTTGCAATAGCCAAAATTTATTACGCGTAACTATCTATACGTAATTGCTATGTTCTGTCAGGTAAATTAATGTTACGGCTAGACACTCGCACCTATGTGCGCTACTATTATTTATAAATTAATAAATAATTGTACGATAGGAAGTAGATCTAAATATATCTACATTTACGTCTAGGAGTGTATCTACGTCCGTGAAATTCAGTTATTATGTGCCTAATTACAAGGTTATTCAGAAATAATAATAGGTACATACTTAAATTATTTATCACCTGGACGACCAAGCGTTGCTCGGATAAATAGTATATTGTGTGGCCAGGGGTGAAACAAGACGATTTTTGACGAGGGCGATTCGCGAGGACTGTCATCGTCCTGGTCTGAAATCGTTTTTGTTCCATCCCGTGCTACACACTGTTTTTTCATATCACATGTAATGAAACAACGAGTTTTGATTTCTGTAGCCAGTTGAAGTAAGACTATTTCAGACAAATAGCGCAGTAATATCTTATACTATTTTAATCATAGAATAATTCAGAAGGCAGATAATAAAAGAACATTAAAATCTTTGACAACGGTTTGACGACAGCTGTCACGATTATGATTTTTCATATCACATGCATTGAAACAGCGAGTTTTGATCTCCTTTTGTTTTTTACAAATGAATGTGCCGGGTAGAAACAACGTTGTTTCTCCATTCGCATCGGTTTGAAATTGTCTTATTTCGACTGGCAAAACAGAAATGAAAACTTATTGTTTCATTACATGTGATATGAAAAACAATTTATTTTCTTGGTTTAGTTTCAAACGAAACACTCATTTGCTTTGCTTCGCGTTTGACACTATTATTAATACTCTCCAATAGATATCAGGAAGAGTCGTATTTTTCAGTTAATATTTAAGTTGATTATAGCTGAAAATATTTTTAAACAATTTAAAATTGCTGGATTGATTTATCACCCCCGAAACCAGGGTACTAAATTTCATCAAAATCTTTGGAGCCGTTTCCGAGATTCAAAAAATATATTTAGGTATATACAAGAATTGCTCGTTTAAAGGTTTAATATAGATTTTTATGGAGTTTTCCTCAGATATGTAAATAAGGAAATTGGTCAACTGTGAATCTAGGACAACGGGAATTTTAGATACCTGGCGCAAGATGTAAGGCTTCTTATATACTTACAGTTACTTTATTAAGATACTTGGTTTGTTACAGTAGCAATACTGTACAGTGTAGTGGAGTAGGCTTCAGGGCTGCCCAATTATGTTGCAGTCATACAGTTTTAAGATTTTTTATAAAAAGTACATTCATAAGTATATGTATTCATAAATATTAAACTATAATACTAAAACTACAATACCTGTATTATCTTGAGTGGATTGATACCAACTATAGTTATTAAAATTAATATTATATAGGTAATTTCACGACACGCGTGGCGTAATGGTTACCATATATGATTGTCGATTCCTGGCGAAGCAGAAATTTGAATGATGAGTTTTAAATTTTTGTTCTCGGTCTGGGTATTTGTGTTTCTGTCTTTGTGTGTGTCCATGGCAGCCAAGACACAGGTTATATCTCTACCCTACTGTGGGACTATGAGTGTGAAGTGTTATTTATTTATTCATATAATATAATCATCTTAATAGCTGTGATATCTTGAAATATAAGTAAGTTTATTTAAATATTTAGTATCTAACATCGTTATTTATAAACCATAATCTGCGTTGAATTATGATTATGAAGCTAAATCGTACGTAATAGTACAATTCACGATATTCGATGGAGATTGCTAGGATTTCAATTAACTACTCCGTAATAAATAATTTCCACTTACCTTTTTTATGATGAGTTAACTCACTACGTTGCTACGAGTAACTAGCTGGAAGTACCATGACAAAGGTAAAGCGTAGGCTTATCTGGGAATTACATTTTTATGAGACTTTATTAAATTCATGACTTCAAATTTTAAACAGCGTGAGTTTAATTCAAACTAGATCGTTTGTATGTTTATTTTGATTATATCATTGTAAGTTTTTAGCATTGTAAGTGCTTAGCTAATCTTGAGTCATTATTTTGAAATAGCGTAGGTATGTACTTGTGGCAAAAATAAATTGATTTAAGTAAGTGCTAGGTTTGATACGGTGAGAGAGCGGCGCCGGGCGCATGCATTCAGCATTACCTACTTGTTTGCTTTCTTAATAAGTACGAGTAAATGGGCGTTATATTATGTCGCAAAAATATCTGATTTTACGTTACGCATTTTATTTTGGTGTTATAAATAGGATCCAATTGCCTTAATCCACTGCAGACTGAAAGAAAAAGTGACTAACTAAAAGTAATGTAAAAAAATCCATGCTTATTCTTTGCGAATTAAATTAGAAAGTCATTAATACAAATGTCAGAAGTGATGAGATTTATTCAGCGCTATTTCTACTTATATCTTTATATTATGGATACTAGCTGTGCCCGCGTCGTCGTCCGCGTGGAATAGACTTATAGATGACGAACGAATTATTGTTACGATACTTATTTATGATACAATGTTCATAAAAATTTAGTAGACACCTCTTCCTAAGTCCTTACAGTCCTGACTGTACTCCACACTTACAATCCACTTTGTTCGTGCTTTCATCAGTTTCCCTTTACAAAATATTAAACTTGTTGAAATAGTCTGTTTTTGTACATGTTCTATTATATGTTTAAATAGTAGTACAGTGCTCGCGGTACACGCGATAAAGAAGGTATAGTTAAGTAACGTGAATGTATGCAGCGAAGAAGGCATAGATTCATGATATATAGCTTGAATTAATTGTAGAAAAAAGATGAAATATTCTTTACTATTATTCAACAACGTAATGTCAGGCGTGCTTAGTAGTTGGGAGATAAATTTACACGCTTGCGTGATTAGGATCGAACAATCGGAAAAATTGTAAGGCACATTGGTTTTTATTTTTGTAAACCTACCGTCTATTTACAGCTATTTAAAATTTGCGACAGCGATTTGGTCACTAACTCATATCTCCATCAACCGGCTTTAAAACAGCACGCAAAAAAGAAGTGCAAAAAATTGAGTTAAATAATCATTTATTTGGTCCTGTGAACAGTACTACCTACAGCAGTCGACGTAAATTAGCCCTCGATATATCGGTTCCCAAAAATATTCTGGACGTGACCACTGTGTTGTGCCGCCGTGACCGTCTACCAGCACCTGTTCCCCATCTTTCTTAGCTCTAGCATCTTTCTTAGCTACTGAAAAAGACTTATTGGGCAGCAACACCATCTATCGCAAGACGTTCGAAAGAAGTTCTTGATCGGTTACCAATAATACTTAATTTAATTTAAATCTTAACAATTTACTTTGAAGTAAACAAACACTAAATGTTAATCCAAAAAAATACCAATACATCAGTGAAAATCGCATCCTTCTACGTTAAGCCGTTCCTGAGATTAGCGCGCACAAACGAACAAACAAACAGACAATAATTCTAAAAATCATTGTTTTGGGTTCTATTACGCTAATAAATAGCCCTAGTGACACTTTTTCTTCAATGTACAGACACCGACTTGTTACAGATTTATTATATGTACTTATAGATAATATATGTACGTTCCAAAATTTTTGCTGATAGATCAAACTGCATTTGTTATGACATCATTACTAAGTGAAATCCGGATAACACACGTTAACCGTCAACAAGAGCGTTCTTTGAATGGCGTTAAATTTGTTTACGTAACTTCAGGATATGTTGGCCATAATTCCAAAAGTTGTCGCGTCGCGTGTCGGTCGCTCATGAATTAATGAAAAAAAATATTCTACCTACGAACTTTAAACCAGTTTTCAGCAAATAAACATTAAGGTATTACGTACTAACGTTCAAATAACCTAGTTTTCTAGCGACTAAAATTTCGATCCACATCGCTCAAAAGTGGTCATAGCAGAGTTGTAGAGATCAACCCAGAATGGTTGAAGGTTTAGTACCGTAAGTCATAAAACTAATCAAGAACCATATGACGTAGGTAGATTTAGCACAGTAAGTTATGCCTCAAATTTCTAGCGCCAAGTTGTTATCTAAGTTCTTATCTAGTTAATCTATTTCTGGCAAATTAAAATATTGAATTGAATAGAATCTATACATATAATAAATCTGAAACAAGTCGGTTTCTGTACATTGAAGATATTTGAGAAAAACTGTCACTAGGGCTATTTATTAGCGTAATAGAACCCAAAACAATGATTTTTAGAATTATCATCTCTTTGTCTGTTTATCAGTTTGTCTGTTTGTCTGTTCGTTTGCACGCGCTAATCTCAGGAATAGCTTAACTTAGAAGGATGCGGTTTTCACTGGTGTATTGGTATTTTTTTGGATTAACATTTAGTGTTTTTTTTTATTTAAATCGGTTCACAAATAAAAAAGTTACGACCATTTTAAGAATTTATTGATCAGCGTTAGGAAGTATCGTTGTTGATTTATCGAAAACTTCAATTAATGTATTGAATTTTTATAATTTACAGTCCCTTAAATGATAACATGAAACTTATAAATGAAAAGAAAAATAGATAATACGTAGATAAAAAAAACATAAGATGAGCTGGCAATAATATGGTAAACTGTACGAAATAGGGTTCACGCTTTTTCGTACAGTTCCCACACGTCGACAATAATTAATCAATATTGTTTAATCTATACATAAAGTTGAAGAGTTTGCTCGTTCGTTCGTTTGTAAGTTTGTTTGAACGAACTAATCTCATGAACTACTGGTTTCAATTGAAAAAATCTTTTTTGTGTTGGATAGTCCCTTTATTGGGGAAGGCTTTTTTTATAAATAAACCGAACAAAAAGGCTGACGGACCGCGTGATGTTAAGCAATCACCGTCGCCTATGGGCACAACCCCAGGGGAGCCACCCGAGGGCTTTAGGCTATATAACATCATTCTATGACTAATACCGAAGTCCACGCGGACGAAGTCGCGGGCGGCCAACAGTTAAATAATAAACTTGTTATATCGGAATAAAAATATGACTTATATGAAAACTGGGTTTCAACCGCTACTACATGATGATGAATGAGATATTTTCCCCAAGTAAAAATAAAGCCTATGACACTCTAGCTAGACCCTCAACTATCTATATGAAAACTTGGATCAATTCGTATCATCGCTTTGTACGTACGTTATCGATGTTAAAGAAGGACCAACAAACGAACATATAAACACACTTTTACACATTATGGATTTTATGAGCTGATGTTTAGCGTGGGATTGTTTAAAGCATAAGAGACAGACGACAACAATACAGCTAACAAGGTAGTGATATTCTTCTTGTAAGTATAAATTAAATTTTATGCAAAATTTTGAAACAATGAGTGTTGCCGAAAAGTTTACGACAGTGATACATGAGAAGTTGAAAGTCCACAAACTCGATTTGCATACTACCGGTAGTTGAGCATAAAAATAAATGTAACACACACTGTAATAATATGCAAATGGTAAGTAGATACCTATTGAAAATAGTTTCGGACTTTGAACCTGTAACGAAAGTAACAGTTTGTAATTGTGCATTGATTACTGCGCAATATTTTGTACACATGCTACGTTATTAAAATTTAAAGTACTAAGCACATAATTATTGTTTAATTTAAAAAAATAACTTTTTCTCCCCCGCCCGATACCAAAGATAAGCTACCACCGCCACATACTGATAAATAATTTTTGTGGTTAGTGAAAGAGTAGTTTTTAGTTATAAAAAGTATCCACCCTAACAATTATTGGCTAAATAAATATGTACTTCCACCTAGATGGAGATTTAAGACATTGCAAATTGTTCGCTATTTTTTTTTATTGAAAAAAAATAGTAATGTTAAAATGAACATAATACAAAATACGGACGGAGGTCCTCCCGCGGTTTCACCCGCGTTAGAAAGGGTCAGTAAATTATCAATTTTTATTGTAGTTATGGTTCACTATTTTGGCTATAATGGCTTACATATTATGAGATATAGATATATACTGTGGCGGGCTTTTTTGTAGGACTATTTAAGATAAACATTTACATCTTACATTACATGTGTAACTCTAGTAGCGGTTTCGGCAGCGCACGCCATAAAAGCTCGCAAATGGTAGTTTTTTTCCTACTTACTTGACACTTATCGTCATATTTCGAATAATTCATGCAATATCTTTATAAATTGTAGCCTATGTGTTATTCTGATGTATAAGCTATATTATTGTAAAGTTTCATTAAAATCCATTCAGTAGTTTTACGTGAAAGAGTAACAAACATCCATACTTACAAACTTTCGCGTTTATAATATTAGTAAGTAAGTATGAATGAAGTATGATTATCGTAATAAACTTTATTGACACATACGTAAAACATAGTTATATTATAATAGAAATATACTAATTACATTCAAGTAGAATAATAACAAACTGTATAAAAATCGTAATTACAAAAATAAATATTTATAAATAAAAAACTTCCTCTAAAATGTCCGTACACAATACCATAATAATTTACTCATTTTGAACGCTGAAACTATTTCGTCACGGAATCTCAACTACTTCGTAACTAAACTAGCCTAACAACGATCTCTAATGTAATGATTTGCTAATGTAACAAAATAAAATTGATTGTAATGTAACTGAGTCTATAATTCGAATAAGTATGTTGTTTGCGAACTAATAACTACAGTCATAGACAATTGAGATGGTAGTGTAGGCGGATGCGTCTTGTTAGTTGAGATTACTTTTTGTTACACGTGGTATCTCAATTAAGACCAATCAATCGATCAAAAATGATCATGACATGCTAATTTATTTACGAACGAATAATTGAAAGAACAAAATAGACAATCGTAAGTTTGACTCTGAACCGAGGGTTTTGTACCAACCTACCCATTTTTATGAAGAGAGTGTGTTTAACATTATTGTGCATCAAATTATTTTATGTCGTATCGTATTTGTGGCCCACTGCTGGGTACGGGTCTCTCATTATTGGGAAGGACTACCTTACATCGCTACATTACGAGCTTTATAAGAAGTAACTATAAATTCACGGCTTAAGATTTAGAAAGTATCATTTTAAATTCTGAGAAAATCGTTCGAGAACTAAATGACAGTGTGACAAGGATGTGATCCTATAGGAGTTTCAGTTTATGTTTTTGAGAAATGGAACTCTTAAATTCTACGATCGTATATGCTAGCGGATTGTAAACTAAAGAACAATGACAGAAATAAGATTTTATGGTATTTTTAGTAGCGATAAAGATTATTTTGGGTACGCGTTTGCTAACGTACATATTTGTCCTAATGAGTCACATTCAGGCGATTTGTTTACACCTTGTAGCTTCAAATATTTCGAAATAGCGTGTTCTAAACTGTACTCACTTATTGGTTTACCAATAATACACATCTATGACATTTCAAAACAACACAAAACACCGACCAGACTTACATGAGGCGACCATCGGCCTTCGGAGTAGCAGCGCAACCACAGAGTACATTTGTATATACGAGTACATACAGCGCAACTGCATACGATACGGCCACGGGCAAGACTCAAGCTTGCATGAGGTTATATGTGGATATCTTGTCGGGTCATTCCCACTAGTTCAACTAGTTGCTTTGGGCTGCAGCGACCACATAACACCACGTAGCCATTTTTTTGTATCTACCTTCAAAAGGTACCCAGCACCTTGGGAGAGGATACCGGGTTATGTGGGATTTGTCCCGCACTAAAACCCGCTCGATGGCCAGCCTCTGCGCTTGGGGAGGATTCCGGGATCTCCATTGGAACGCCCCGGTGTCCCCTTTTAGTCGCCTCTTACGATCAGGAGGGGATACCGTAGCTCTATTCTTAATCTCCAAGCTACAGGGACTAACACCACGTAGTCTGTATGATCGTCTGTTACTCCGTTCAAAAAAATCTTCTAAATAACAACTTCAATTTAAACTAATATACAAAAATCTCTGGTCACGATATTTGTGATTACATTCTTACGAAACGGCTTGAATAATCTCTGTATTCTTACGAAACGGCTTGAATAAACTTTGTTATATATTTACTAACTATAGTCACAGTCATAAGGTGGAATTATTACGTACTTTTACTTATTTATTTTTATCTATATAATATGTATACATTTGTATATACATATTAGGTTGTTACAAGGATAGGTCGTGAAATAAAATTTTATTTCTCTATATTTCGTATTAGGGGATCCATATCCTTACTTTCTTTCTAAAGCGAGTGAAACCGCGGTCATAGCAAGGGACATTATAAGGACACAATTATGTTTATAATTAAGATCATTTAATTTTATTCAAGAGTTTTCTGAATAAGTTATCTTTACCTACGAATAATTTGGTGTTGTACTTCTTAGATCGCTAACTTCACTTCAACTAATATTTATTATTATTAAAACTTTCTTTTTAGAGATAATTTATGGTACCTACTTATTTAGTTCCTATTATAATCATTTAAATTCATGTCAAAAAGTAAAACTTTTCTGACATGTAAGGTAAACTTTTTAGTTCTAACACGTTATTATCTGTGTTAAATACTAAGATCAATAATTACATAGGTACTTAAAAACAATAACAAAAATTCAAGGATCATACATAAGAACCATTTGTTTTGTCTGTTGCTGTTAGGTACGATTTCGTGAATACTTGGTATGTGGCCAACTCACGTTTCGTTATGTGGGTCGTTTTTTGAAGTTGATACGCTGAGATGATCAAGACACACACGAGCTCTGTATTTTGGAAATAATTTGGTAACTTTTGCGTATCTGACATAATTATCGAATTCTTGTCAGAATGCGCATGGATAACAAAACAAGAAACACCGCATGTGCATATTTACGAAACTACGAGTAAACCACAGAAGTTAACTTATCGCGACAATTTCGCTGTCCTGTCGCACGGGTTCTTTAGCATATCTACTCGTAAATAATTTAGACTCGGTGTCACAGGACCGGACTTTGAAAATAACAATGAGCCCGCTTATTTATTGTACTTAAATGCAATTTGGGCATAATTTTACCCTTATTTGCCACATTACAAGAAATTTTTACCTCAAGTGAAACCGCACGCCGCAATACGTATTTTATGAATTACCTAGAAATAAGCATTAACAAACAGTTCAATAACACAAACAAATTTCGTGAGTCAGTGAGGCGGCTTCTCTATTCTCTACGAGGCGTCAGTGAACTGTTGACCCCGCGTGGATCTTAACAACAGATTAGTGTAAGCGAACTTGACCGCCCACGCTTTTAATACTTTCATGTATCGTGCCTACGACATGTAAAGGATCCATCGCATTTGATACCGCGTCGCCACATCAAGTAGGGTAGCGTAATCGTATATCTGTTGGTTTACCTTATATAGCAAAGCCACGACGCAAGACTTTCGATTTTATCGACTATAAATGTAAAACAATACGTAAATGAATTAAGCTTTGTTATTTAGCTTCCATAGCGACTAGATGCGAAATAAAGATCGAGATTTATAAATGTTTTTACATTTCTAATAAATTAATTACTGAAATAATATTAATAATATAAGTACTGATAAACTTCGAGAAATACAACGGTTTTAATTTTATTTGTAATAATCTAAGACGGGTTCCTTGCATTATTATTAAAACGTTATGACTATTATATTTTTCAGAGTCACTATTAAATCTGATGCGTAAATAATGTATTTACTTCGGTGTAAATTCCAGTAAGAGCTTGATTTACAAGAATTTGTCTGTTAGGTATGCTATCTTAAAAATTAAATGTCATCAAAACAAGGAAGTTAATATTTTCCGAGCAAGTAAATCATTTACTCTTGTTCCTTGTTCTACATCATTTCTTGTTCAATGCAATGTTCAGATTAATTCAGGTAGGTATTCGTAAGAGTACGTACTTATAAAATTTGATTCAAACTTTCCAGAAAAATATTAATAATTTCATTGCAATTAATTAATACGAGTATTTTTAGAGTAACAAAAAAAAACAAATCTATTATGTTGTGAACACATTGACCACAGCTGACCGCTGCGTGTTACCGTATCATAGACAACTAACTTCAAATATCACCGGGAAAATCATTAGTTAATTGAATAATGAATGACAAAGCCGCCACAATGCAAGTAATTGTGTTAATGTTCTATAAATATTTATGAACAGATGAGATGACTCACGGGATCGTAATGTTGAAATGTTACAGAATATGCCGTGGCATCTCCTCTCGTGTGTAGGCAGGGCGGCGAATTACGTGGCTGTCCTTTATTACATACTTATTTTTCCTTCCAGGGATAATAACCACACAAACACAAAGATTCATAAGAATTCATATAATTCATAGAAGTTCAGATACACTTGTAGTTCTTACTATGGATACAAATATTCAAAAATTTAATTTAAGATTGTGCCCTCATTATATTGAGGGTTCATTATTAATGGACACGATTTATTTAAATCAGTTGAGAAATTAAAGTTTTATTTTTATTTTGATAGTTTTTAAATAAAAGAACTCAAAAAAACTAATACAAAAGATACGACGAAAGATGAAACATATTAACGGCCTCAAGTTTCTTCATGCCTGTATGTAAAGGCTAGTTAGTCCCATAGTTCTATGAACTTGTTACCGTCCGAAACTCCGAACCGATATGAGTTGATAAATTCAAATTGTGTTTTGAATAACGATATGTTATACAAATTTATCGTGTACCTATGCAGAAATGGGTATTTATGATTTGTTACCAAGCATGTTATAATAAAAGGTATAAAGGTGGTGGTTACATGATATACCTACCTACTTATGTACCTCAAAACGTTTTGACAATAAATCGGAAAACAATATAATTTATTTTTACCAACGCTGACCGACTTTTGTAAATTAAGTATTTGTTTTAAATCTGTATGGACTCTGTATTGTTAATCCTTAGTCTACACTAATGTTATAAATCTATACTAATATAGTGTGTGTGTTTGTAATGAATAAATTCAAAAACTACTGTTCCGATTTTAAAAAATCTTACCATTAGAAAGCTACATTCACCCTGAGTAACTTATCGTAGGCTATATTTATTGCTAGAAAAATTAGGGATCCTTAATAAAACTTTAGTAACGTAACTCAAGGTGTAAAAAATGCCATAAAATATCTTTCGTCGCATGCGCTGCGGAAACTATTGATTATAGAACAAAAGTATGTTCTACAATATCAAGGAACTATATATAAATTCGAAAGTAACTCTATCTGTCTGTCTGTTACGCTTTCCCGCTTATACTACTGAACCAATTATAATGAAATTTAGAACACAGATATAGTGAACCATGGGAAAGGACATAGGATGGTTTTTATCCTACGGGATTTTTTTTATCCTACGGGGACCTATAAAATATTACATGTGCGCTATTACATGTGCGCTGGCGGAAGGCCAGTCTAGTCTATATTATATAGAGACAATGGAACGGTCCCATTGAAAGTGGTAGATATGGTCCCGTTTCGGTATACACGCAGATGAATAAAAGTGAAGAAGTATTTTGTCTAGTCCCGCTGATATTTTCTTGAAAAAACCTTGTGAGAAAAGTCAATTACGGTTTGAATAAAAAAATTGCTTGTCGCTTTTCATTACACTCCACTCAACCACCGCAAGCCATTGGAGTATCACCTACGAAGCGGTTCATGGAATCTCCTCGAGGTATGCCATTTGTTCCTCCGTGGATACACAGCGAGTGCAAGCAATTTACCGGGGAAAGCAGCGGTACGGGCGCGCCGCAGTTAATCTCAGCTCCAAGGTTAACTTTCGCGACCACTAGCCTTTCCAATACCTTTGATATACACATTATGCATAGTCTCATCATAACCGCATTACTTAACTCAAATTTTCATTGCAGTTTTTTTAATTGTTTATTTATAAATAGAAGCTATGAAGTAATGAAACTGTCTTCTGATTGAGGCACATTACTGGGATAAACATTTGTAGTAGTAGTATAGCTAACATATTGGAATAACTACCACATCCATATTTACTAACTACCGAAATCCTTAACTGATGATAAAAATAATCTTCCTTATCTACGAGTAAGAGCCTTTCCATACAAGTTAATTCTTAACAGGCCCACATACATATTTATCGTTATTACACGGTTACTGCCAATTAACTCGTAAACAGCGGATTAAGAGGACATAAACGTAGGTTACAAGACACCAAATCGTTGTTTATTGGAACAAAACGACATGTTGATTGTTTTATAATTGCATAATAGCGGACATTTGAAATTCGGCAGCAATTTATTGGCAAAGGATATCCGTTTGAGCACCCGATAAGTCGCTCGTTAAAGTTAATTGTATAAGTTACATCTGATATAATAATATTGCTATTTCTATTAGTGCGTAAATATTTAAGCTAATTTCACGCTATTGTAAAGTTTGACATATGTAAGTATAATATATTTCCCGCGAAAGTCATAAACTTATATCGAAATCATACTTACTTCCTTATGATATTTTATACGATAAAATATTTTAGTAATGTAATAGGTATTTCTTGTGTGTCTAATATCGCTAAATTTTGTTATTTTTAGTCTACCAGGAATTGTCTAAAAAAACTATTCTTTATCTAACAGGAATTATTCGCTAATACTTCCGTTTGCTTAAAGAGGAAGTACGTTCTTCTGAAATGGCCGAAGAAGGAAAATGTTTTATTATCATTATAAAATAATGTTATTGGTTCATTAAATCGAAAATGTTATCTAGTGAAGCCACCGGACAAATGTCGATATAAAGAACGCAATAGATTTAATACATTCGCTAATGACGATAAATCAAAGACAGTGGCTGCTGACAAAAACTCAACGTTATTAATATCCTACCCTCTAACGTATTTTTGTAGTCTTCATAAAAGGATTAACGTATTTAGGCGGGCAAGAGGTACTAAGGACATGCAGCTTTTTTAATTTTCTGGATTAAATTAGCGTTATCTTATGCCATATTGCATGTTTATAGTTAAGTGTTATATATACCTTTTTAAAGTTAGGTATTAGATTAATAGTGATTATAAAATAATGACAACAAACAATTCGGGAATTTTAGTCAATGTCGAAACTGTAAGCGCATTACATGAAATTAATTTATAGCCCTTCTTTAATACATGCCATGATTTGTAGGTCAAGTCAGAAGGAAATCATAAAGGTTAGTACTCGTACTATAGATGAGATGTTATCAAACGCACATGAATTTCGAAGAAATCATATTGTGCAGTGATATGCGTAATGTGGCTGCGTCACTCCACTTGATCGTTGAATGGCTGGTGATTCATTGCGATGTATTTATAGACTGCGGTATTCGGATAATTTACTACAAATACGATCTTCTCACGCTCACATGTAATAAAGTCAACACGCTAATAACTTACACCATACGAATTTATGCGCACCTACCTTTTGAAAACCTTGCCATTTTTATACGACATCTCAAAAGGAAGTGTTATGTTTTGAGGGTTCATCAATATATTCACGAGAGTTTTTAACTTACAACCTTTTAAAAAAGGAATAAAAAATCTGTAAATTGAAGGGGTACTAAAAATAAATACATAATTTGATGCATATGTTTTCCTAGTGACTCGTAGTTAATGAAGATTTTATATTTGATCTAAGCGTTATCATTAAATAACATTTTACATTTATCTTTTCCGATAGACATAGTCATCAATGATTATTATATATAATACTAGCTACCCCCGCGAACTCCGTACCGCGTAGAAATGTTTTGCTGGGCCACCCTTATCACTTAGGGGGATGAAAAATAGATGTTGGCCGATTCTCAGACCTACTCAATATGCTCACAAAATTTCATGAGAATCAGTCAAGCCGTTTCGGAGGAGTATGGGAACGAACATTGTGACACGAGAATTTTATATATAAGACTATGTCATAGAATAGTTGTATTCGATGTTTTATAAGATTGCATTCCTACCTACGCTACGATAAAAGAAATAAACGGTTGGGATCCAAGTCATCGATCAATGCAATTCATTTTCAAATTTACGGCTTCTCAACTGTCAATTAGGGACGATATTTAGTGAAGGATGGAAAAAATATGGGTATTTTATAGTAATTTCTTACTGTTTAGTAACAGATAATATTCTAAAGCTTTAACGGAAAACTAATAATTTTATGTTTGCTGGGTTACCGCATTTTTATGCTTTAGAGTTGTTAAATAATAATATTTACTAGCAGCAATAGCCAAGCGGTAAAGACCGCGATCTCCGACGCGGAGATATCGAGTTCAATTCCTGGTGTTCACCTCTGAGTCTGAATTAATGTTTTGTGTGTTTTTCTTGTGAGAAGTTATTACATTGGAATAACTAAACTAAACTTTGAGGTTTAACTGCATTATATCTAAGCAGATGCTATTTTTGGAATTATTGCAAAATAAAGAAGCAATAGAAATTATGAATAGGTCTTCTGCGTATAATGACGCCTAGAAAAACATACAAAGGGTAAACATGAAAAATTATTGTCCACTTCTAAAGAAAAACTTACAATGAGCGACTATGTATAATGTACATAATAAAAAATTTGTTTTGGTATCAGCTGCCTCAGAAGGATAGTCTACGAAATATTTAAATGTGACCAGACAAAGAGAACATTTATTTCCGATAGCTCCATTCTCTTGACCTGAAATGCCTTACCTTAATAAAAATAAAGTACTATCCTATCGCGTCTCAGCACCCTCCATCTGAGAACGTATGGGTCGCTTTTTGTATGTATTATTCATGGGGTCCCAGCCTCACTTGTTCCTGCATTGTCTACGCGTCTGCAATTATGAAATTTATGTTTATAAGCCTTTAGGCAGATCACTGAATTAATGGCGGCTGAGTCAACCGTGTCGTGCTTGAATAATCAAGGTTGTCCACTTGTTCACTGGAATGATGCTGATTTATCGGACTCCTATCAATATTGATCGATGTGTCTGAGAATGTGATCGCGAATAGCGAGTAAAATTTTGAGAGGCTGTGAGAGATTAAAATGGCGAGTATCAGTAACTTGAAGCGGAGTGATAATGTTGCAAATTTGCCTCGACGCGGACGTCACCTGATCCCATTTGAAAGTAACTGACACATTGTTATGACAAAATGTTTAGTATGTGATATCTTTCATCATATTTGCTTTTATCCTAGAATTTACTCGTACCTATACATATTTACGATACCAAAGATATCGTTTGAAACTATACTGTACACAATACACCGAAGAAATCATTATTCGGATAAGGCGAGGATTTAATAAAATTATCATCCAATTATATAACGGCTATTGTGGAAGTACAACCAGATTATCAAGAAGCGCCACTGAGCGGATCGCACTGTTATCAACTTTGAAAAATATCTTTAAGTTCTCAATATAATCAACAGTTCCAATACAATACAAGGAGCGCTTGCCTTTCTAGACAGTAGCGTAACTCAGCCCGATTTTTAAAATTTGAACAAATGACTGCGCGTAGTTTTGGTTGGTACCTACAAAATGATGGGTTGCTTATTTTTATACAATATACACCCAACACTTATATCAGTGAAAGCAACTAACTTGCAGAACGGTATCAAATCGCTTACCTAGTAGATTATAACTAGCTATAAAAACAATTAAAATCCGATCAAGTTTGCCGTTACCACACAATGTCAGATAGCTCTTTTTTATACAACACACCCAAAATGTGCGTCGAATGGAATAAAGGCCTAACTTATAAAATAAAATACAATACACCATAAGAGAAAAAATAAAAATACATATTTTGAAAAACACGCTTTTATTGAAGTGCACTAAACAAAACAAAAATTCTTAATTATTTTTACTCTAAGCTTTAACGTCTTTACTCAGTTTGTATAATTTAAAAACTGTGTAGATAAACACGTTCATGAAATGACATGATCTGATTTTGATATCTGACATTGAACTAATTTAATTTATAGAAAGTAAATACGATAAAGATTTAAGTAAAGCTTTTAAATTATATAAATTGTGTAATGACGTTGTAAGTATATAGTAAATGTTTTAAAAGATAAGTAAGAGATCAATAACATGTTCACTAAATAATCTTAACACGAATAACACATTAAAGAAATAATCTATGAACATACGGTAGGTTATTGTGAAAAAAAAAGTAATTAACTAATTTAAGACGGTTACAATAGTGGCCACTAAGCAACATCAAGTGCGGTAATAAGAAAGATGGGAGTCAACAAAGTAAAGCAATGTCGAGTGCGGTTGCGGTACAACTATTGTAAGCCACACTTCTTACAACTATAGCAAAAAGTGTCGTTACAACTTTTCGTCTTAATTTTTTCCGTCTAGCCCCCTTTCGCAACGCGCGATTGGAACTTCTTTCCAAAGGATGAATTTATGAAACTCGATTTTCAGTCCATAGCGCAATGTGGCACTGCGTACTATACCCTTCCTTAAGATTCCTTAGCGGCCGTGTAAATGACAGTTGTCTTTCTGCGTGTGTCAATTCGGCCGATAGTATGAAGTTACTCTACTGTGTGGTTCTAAACTTTTTTTATCGCTTATAAATAACACCTCAACCTTAGAGCATCAAAGGTACTGACTGGTGTCATACCTGTCAATGTTGATGCTCTAAGACCTCAACCGATAAGTCATAAACATCATCGATAAATCAGAGTGTATTAAATTAGCAATATAGTTTGACGTCTGTAGAGGACAAGATAAAAATAAATTATAAAGTACAAGGGATTGAAGAGGTGCATTAAGAATTATTATGCTAATAGCACAGACCATGTCGTTCTTCCATCTGTTTCGATAAAAGATACTTAAATTAAAAAAAAACTTAAAGTTACTTATGCCAATATTTTAATGCATCTCTGTGGAGTGCGGAGATGAAGTTGAAAAAATGTAAAAAGAATTGTGTGTATTGACGCTTAGTGTATGAATAATAATCGAAGTTAAAAACAAAAGTCATCATAATTTCTATAAACCTATTCTTTTCTTTTCACCTATTGGATGGGTTTTAACAGGAGTAGAATCAAAGGAGGAGCAGAAGTGAATTTTATAGCATTCAAAATCCAATGATTCAAAGCCCGCCTTTTATTCCAGCCAGTATAAAATATACCATTTTTCATTAAAATCCATATAATTAATATACGCTTATTTTTGCACTATTTTACTGAGACACTGCAATGCTGGCATCGCTGGTATCGTCTGTCTCAGGTCGTAAATCAAACATTTAGCCAACTCGGCGCGCTGTCAAGTCAATAAACCATTATTGGTGGATGGGTAAGTTTGATGCCAGTGTTACATAATTGCGGACGTGGAACATAATGTTTTGAATCTGTGTCACTGTCCTGTTTCCATCCTTTCGTACTAAGCCTTTAGAATTTCACTGATGAGATGAGCAAAAGACACCCTTATCTTTCGTCATGACGTCCATAAATACCTACTTTTTACTCAAAATACTCTTTAGTTCTAGGAAGAACTAGTGGCGTAGTTACTATAAAGAACAAATAAAAGCTGCCAACTGTTAACTAATTTAACTTTTATAGCTTCTGTACTTATCATACTCGTAATATCATTAATTATAAATTTTCATCAATCAATAAAAGTCCGTATCGTCTGCACTGACGAGAAGCAATCGAAATTAAAAAGCGCTACTCTACAACATTGAACTTTAAAGTTTTTTTTGGTCTAATAAATCAACATTGATAAATTTATCTCTCTAAATATACGATTTATAGTTAAGATTTAAAATACCAAGAGAGAACAGATTGTCAAAAAACGTTTCCCTGCATTTCTGTTCGTCCCAGTCACAAAATTGTTGCACACACGCGCGTAACCTAACACCCCAAAGACAACAAATAAAAAACATAAGACACATAAACACAATAAGAAACATTAGGTGTTGTGTAAATTTTTCACTTACTTTTTACTATGAAGTATTGGTATAGTTTTGGGATTCTGACGCCAGAAGGTAGTATGTATCTAACATATGAGTTCAATAGCAATGTACACTGTGATGCCATTTACATCTATTTTGAATTGTAAATTTTATATATCAGCTGAATGAACCTTACTTTATTTAAATTTGTGTGATAAAAAAACACGCATTAACGTACTTTACACGATTCTAATATAAAATATTTACATCTTCGATTAAGGATGTCGTAAAAGCGGTGCCGATGCCGCGGAATTTTGAAACAAGGTTTGTAGATAATTAACAGTGTAATTAAATCTTTCTGTACCAAGTGACTTCATTAAAAACATCAAAATCTGAAGAAAATTGACTGTGGATCAGCGCATTGTAACAGTACAATGCGCTGAGCCACAGTCAAACATAAAATTTTCATTTCATATTTTAACACCATAGGAAATGATTTCTAAAAACGAAAATGTTCATTTCTACCACTAAACAACTATTTGAATAGTTAAATTAACCCCTAAGATTATTTAATAATTTTTAAACAGTCGCCCAAAATAAATTTTCATGGTTCACGATTCATAAATGATTTAAATATCAACTTCCAACACCTATCAACCCCTAACATGGTGACATGTTAGTTGTAGAGTTTCCAAAAATCTTTTCTTGACGGGTGATTACGTCACAAAAATATTCCAGAGCCAGAGACTCTTAGTTTTTGAAATCAGTGAATCCATCCTGCTCTGCTGTATACGTGTTGATAGAGAATTAGGCAGTCATTTCTTAGTTGGTTATATGAAAAATCCTGTTGACGATGACAAAACTGATGTAACGACGATAACATTACGACCTGCTATAGCATTCTTATACCTGTCACGAAAAATCGTGTTATTAATGAGAAAGTAATTATTTTTTTATTTCTACCTCAATAAGCCTTTCCCGCTATGGGTGTACAAAATTGGCATAATATTTCATCAATCAATATTGTGTTATTTTTGTACGAGGTGATCGATAAGCATATTATTACCTATTCTGATATTATTCAGATAATAAACTTACAATAATGTCTACTTACATAATAGGCGGCGTTGAATTGAGCCCTTACTGTTTATTTGGTGATAAGTTGTTTAATTAGCAGATACACCAATATCAGGTACAGTGGAATCTACCTGAGATAGGTATGTTAAACGTTGCACGATGAAGCATTGCCATTTTAGTGGCATGCATACGTAACTTCTAAAATTATACCGATAGTTCCCAAATGTGCCAACATAAACCAAGATTTATGAGCGTCCGAGTCTTTAAAACGAAGTTTAGGTTATGAAAGAATGCTCAAAGCAATCGGAAATATGTTCGTACATCAAACCAGGTGGGCATGAAAATAAAAGCTATAACGCCATTTATTTATGTTGGTAAGGAAAGTGAATGCGGTTGGCCTGGGACTGACGCAGCCTCACCTGTTCAAAAAACCGATTTCAAGACAAATTACCCTTTGTTCTCGCGGCCGCCTGTGAGGTGCTCGCTGCCTTTTTATTGAGACTCTTGACTTAATGTGACAACTTGCGAATACGGTAGCAACTCCCATTCTTATTATTTTCTGAATACTCTGCGTAAAGTTCGAATACTCTCGCTTTCAGTGCAATAAATAACTTTAAACATCATTATTCCAAGGCAAGATAGAACTTCCAAAAATAATTTGCGGGTCCTTACGTCATTAAAGGATTTCACAGACATATTTTTTTTATTATATATCGAATCGTGAGTGTAACTTAACATGATAGTTTATATACGACTTAACTCACGTGACATTTTTTTTTCTCGGAACGAGGCCGACTAGTTTCGGACCTAAACGAGGTCCTTCTTCATGAGCCGTCGCGGTCGGTCGC
This sequence comes from Pyrgus malvae, assembly GCA_911387765.1. NCBI lineage: Eukaryota > Metazoa > Arthropoda > Insecta > Lepidoptera > Hesperiidae > Pyrgus > Pyrgus malvae. The sequence continues at coordinate 16,610,625 of OU426951.1, read as the reverse complement.
TCGGAGGACGCGCCGATGACGGCCATCGGCGCGTCCTCCGTTTTCTAGATTCAGTACTTTTGGCTCTGCGATCATATATCAGTCACTCAATAAGTTAGTAAATTTTCAAAAAATATAGTTGAAATATTATTTTCCTATTACATACAAAAAAACTTTATATAAATATTCAAGAACAATATTTTTTACCATCTATCTGCGTTTACTTGCGCTCGTCAACAAAACATTTTCCAATTGCTTTCCCGTTGTTTGTCGAGTGACTCGAAGAATTAGCGAGGTTTCACCAATTCGCAAGACATCCATAAAAAGGTGTGTTTGCATCATTTAAAGTACGTGTTAAACAAACGGACGTAGTAAACGACCCTTCGTTAAGCAAAGACTGCAGATGCAAACATGACAATTGAGTGAGGTATTGGGATATGCAGGATTTTCAACACGATAAATCTTCCTCAGTGGCCATCTTACTACTACTTTTAATCTGAAGCCAACCTACTTTCTGAATTCACCTGTCATAAAGTTTAGTAAGTGGGCCACGTGTTGCAACCACCTATGCATGGTTTTTAGTGACGCTTTAAACGTTTGGGTTTACGAAACGCGTGCGGTTACAGATATAAAAGCAAAACTGAGAAAATGGAGGTTCTACAAAAACTGTACAATCTTGTAACGTCATCTTCTTTAAAATTAAATTAATAAAAAAAATTGTGATAAGTAATATTGTCGCCAATTCTATTTGTTAAGTTACTATTTGGTTGTAACCTTTTTATTTAATGTCCGGTTAACAAGCGCGTGTCTTTCTTCTGAAGGAGAAAAATCTGGGGCTTACTCTACCTTTTGCAGATCCCCTTATCTGCCTCTAGTATTATTATAAGGTTCAACAAATTTTATTCGTCTAAATTTGTATCTTTATGTTACCTTTAAGTCTTTAAGGGTCACTTTGAATTGCCTCATACAATTTCTACGCCATTGTTTGCAAGCAAGCCGCCACTTCGTTCTCACTTAGATGTTAAATGACATTTAAAAGTTTTACTATTTGTTTACTTTTCTTTTTACACATATTTACGATAATCACGCGATTGATCATATTATATACCTAGTTTCTTTAAGTTCTACAATTTTTAAACAAATATATTTATATTAGAGTACATAATATCTATGGTTGCACCTACACGTCTAAAATAATAGACCGCCGATAAAATAAAGAAAAAACATCAAATATAGTTTGAAAAACCAAATTTATTTCTATAGTTTTTGCTTTTTATAAGCACATTGCAATTTTATAATATCGTTCAGGTCGAAACCGAAAAGGCTTTTTATTATTATCATAAATATTTGCAAGATTTTACTATGAATTGTTCTGGAAAAGATGACTTTTAGTAACAATAAGGTTTACTTATGTTGCAATAATTTCAATACCAGCAGCTCATATAAAATCTTAGAACATAAATCATACTACGTGTGTGTTTTACGAGCATTCTTCAAAACTGTTTATGATTTGCGAGTCATCTGCCCATTTGCAATATGTGAATCTAATTCGAACAACACCGTAGTCTGACGCGATTCCTCTAGGTCGTAATGGAGAGGACCTCGACCCAATTCCGAGTCGCTTTTAAGTATTGAGTCCATTCAATATTTCGAATGATTGAGGCGATCTCAAGCGAGACTCGAAATAAACTACCAGTCGTCAGTTTTGTTGTCACAAAATAACCCCTTGTTCTACGTTAGTGATGGAAAACGACGCGACGCGATGCGATGCATTATGGGGCACGATGTATATATGTACAACCTATATACATCGTGCCCTATTAGGTTGTTCCTGTTTATTTCATTTATTGTAGTACCATTTGTCAAGTGGCTTTTGACGCATTTGTCGCTAACGTAGGACGAGGGGTAAGTATAGTTAACTTACTCGTATTACAGGTACCTACGTTAGCTTAAACAATTAGTATTATTTTAATCGGTTGATAACATTGCTTTTATTTACATTAATACATTTATGTTTTCTTCTATATTTATCTACTTCCCTAAACTTGTAGAATGTAGCGAATCAATTAAGTATATATTTTAATACGGAAAATAACACCACAATTAAAAGTAAATCAGAGATAATTGTCGTTACTAGTACGCTTGTGTCACTTCAAATATGATAATGCCGACGAGAAATACGCCGTGGCATGTACAGTAGACATTTAGCAGATACGAGTAATCAGCAAGGTTCTATGTCAAGGGCAAACCTGACATTGTACATGTCCATTTTGGTCATTGTCTACCAGTATTTCAATTTACGTCAAAGTGTACAAACGCAACTATCTGCGATGTAAAGAGACATGCGATGTACTTAGCCAAATTTTTTTAGACAAAATGTTATTTAGATAGGAGTTTAGTTTTAGTAGCTTTAGTTTAGCCTTAAACTAAAGCTTTAGTTTAAGGTTAGTTTAATTGAAAAATGTCCAGGAAAGTTTAGTGTTAGTAGATACAAATGTTTTAATTTAAATAAAAATTACGTAATATGTTACCTGTTGATTATTATTTGTATTCGAAAGTTTTTTTTGTTTTTAATATGTAGTAACTGTGTCATGTGGATCTTTAGAATGGATCGTTAGTATCGTTACCATAAAGTGAATATAGAAAAATAATTTCAATTTTAATAGAATATTGGCACCCCAATCAACTACCCATAGTACTACCAAGTAGTATAGGTACTTTATGACCTGTTATTTTTAAGTCCAAAGCTTTTATGGCTTTTTAACAATACTTACATACCTATCAAAATAATGCATGGATTGTTTCCAAAATATAGGATATCGCTTGTTTTAATAAAACTCGCTGTTTTAGCTTCCCAGACTAATACAATATTATCAATATTTTATTTATTTCCACGCGATTTTTACTGATTATAAAAATGTTTGCTGTTTTAAATGAAAATGAAAATAATTTATTTGCACAAATATGGGTATTACAAAAGTTGTTTTATGTACATTTATTAGTTCGCCAAATTCTATTATACTTTTTATATTTATTTAGCATTAAGTGAACCTACACCTATAAAAAAAACGATGAAACATTTAAGTACGTTGCTTTCCAAAAACAATTCATAACACCTACGCATGCATAAACGTCGTAAATTATAACACTTATTTTATTATTTTATCATTGACAGGCCAAATAAATCTATTTTATTGCTGCCATCATAACCGGTATTACATCTCCGCTGAAATTCTATACAGATTTTCTTAAATGATTCATGTAGTGAATTATTTCATGGCTCGTTCGTTCCGCAAATTAATCAAAGGCGCTCTATGAATGATATTTCACACTTCGTGGAATTTGTAAGCCCAACCTACTGATTATTCCTCGTGAATCACCTTACATTGCAGCTCTATATGTATATTGTTCTAAGGAAAGGTATAGATGTACAGGAAAATGTACGCCCGAGAGCGACAAATAGCGGCAAAAAGCTTTTCTTATCGTGTTCGCAAAAGGTTACGAAATGGTTCGCGGTGATAAATGGATTTGTTGAGCCTGCATACTAAATGAGTCCCTTCTCGTTTTGATCTATATTCAGCGCCTACATCAACATCTGCACCGTTTTATTAATCCTTGATATTTAAAGAATAACAACGACTACTTTTAAAGCGGAGTGCTGAAGGGCACTTATCTCGTGCCTGACTTAATTTATTATTTGCATACGCATACTAATACGTGCAAAATGAATTCAGGCGGGAACATAATTGTGACAGCTCCTTGACTGCTCGTGATAGATACGCAAGTCTCTGGAATTCGTGCCAATTCATCTAAAAATAGCGTACTAGGATATCGACGAAATAGAATAATTTGATTTGACATAGAAAAATATATAGGTACCTTTAAATTGATTTAAAATTTTCTGGTAACTAATAATTGATTTTATTTCTTTGACTAACGTTGCGATTTACACAGATACCGCGAACAATGAAGTCGTTTGTTCAAAGATTAATGGCTTGATAGCGTATTTCAATTTATAGCATCATTGAACACTTAGCACGTCCAATCATTACCCTAGATACTGTGAATACGGTCTCACAGGCAGAAGATGTGTATGCGTTTATGGACACGAGGATACGGTTACTAACAAGTTACTAAGATATCTATTTGAAAGGTGACTTGTTCCATTAACTTTATTGATGATAATTGACCCTTCATTATAGGTGTTCATAAATTATACTTTATTTTTGTCGTTTTTGTTTACTTTTAATCATCTTTAACAGAAATATTTTATATCTTTTTTATACCATACAACAATTTTATATGACGTATAATTTTAATATTAAAAAAACTATTTTTTCCTATTTTAATAATGTAACACCAATTGTAACATTGGGAGCGATTTCGAAATATATTTTTGGAAATTAGTAGCATTAGCAAAAAAATATTTATATAATAGACTAGCTTTTGCCCGCGACTACGTCCGCGTGCACTTTAGTTATCAGGGCATGTTTTTTATTTAAATCAGGTTATAATCATGACATGCGTATCTAGGTGTATTCCTACCGAATTACTGCCGTAAACGATAGGTAACAGTTTCCTTCAGTACTTCGTTTTGAAGCTGGTGCAAGAATAACCAACCTATTTATTTGGTACACCAACGCGCGAGCAAGTCACATAAAGCTGACCGTGAGATAAATAGCCCCTTATGTTAAATTTACTCCAGACAATTATTATCCTGTCATATTTTTAAGTCTAGAAATACATACAAAATCCCCCTTATAATGTGGCAAGTCGCTACTCGCCACAAAATGCGTGCATCTGATCATTTTTAATTGAAATGAAGCACTTTTTATACACCTATTTACATACTTCAAAATGTCACACTCTCATAGTGGTTACTTTACTTTTTAAATATTTTAAGTTTTAGAATTGATTCAGTATCGCGTTGCACAGCCGTCTCCCGAATTAATGACTTTATTCAACAATTAATTATTTTTACTTAAACCTTTTTTTGGTATCTGAGGCACCGCCCGCGAGAGACAGCGAGTTAGTTACACTGACATTTGTTTACCATACTAATACCCATGCAACAGCCCGGTTCCCGGATTTACAGCGGAACCTACCGGTGTATTCTATGCACAGCGTTACAAATGGGCCCTTGGAAGAGCAATGTAGCTAGCTCACCCAAGAGCCGTGCGGCCGAACCTGCCGTAGTTTTCTTATGGCTATTGGTCCGAGCTTCCACTATAGCCGTGTACAACCCTACACTTAGTCGCTTTTTATGATGACGTGGGGAACACCGTATCTCATATTCTTAAAGCCCATGTACCTTTTAAATTTTTCTTTTTAAAGAAGGTGTTCATTGCAAAAAGTTTGTGTTGCTCCATCAATATAACCAGATTGTACCCCCTTATATGTATTTCTTTCCCCCAGCCCATATTTGTCGATATAATTTTCGTTTTCCAAGCTTTTATTATTATTATTATATTATTTCAATTCAAAATTTATCTTAGGAGTGCATGTTTTTATTATATAACCTTTATGCACCAATTTTTGTGTTACAGTATGTACTAATGCTTGTACTGTTTAAATTCAATTTCAAGCGTGCTTTTATATCTTTCGGACGCAGTAAGCGTCCCAATTGGCATTCGGCAGAAAATTGTAAACCGCGCTTGTTCTTCATTGAATGCTGATTACGAATTACGGTCGAAAAGATGTGCGCAATTACTGAACGTTAACGTTACTCATACATTTTTCACAACTAACAATTTTTTGGTGAAGATAGAATGACCTAAGTAATTTATTAAGTCTTTAATCTATAGTTTTTTTAAATAAAGAATCCAAACCTTAATCAATCCGCATTGCAGCAGCGTCGTTGTGTAAGTTTGAATCCTTTCCAATTATTTGGTTAAGCTTCAATAATTATGCAGTAATAGAGTAGTGGAGTAAGCAAAATGTCGCCCCAAATAATTAAACGAGGACAAACATCATGACATGGATTTTTAAATATAAATAGGTCCGTAAATCTGCGTGCATCAACGCCGTAGTACCTGATTCGCGAACTTTGAATACGATTTTGGTGGCTAATCTTATGCACTGATGACTCGCTTCCATGTGAATACTTCGCTACAGTCACAACGTCACAATCATTGTGTGGAATTTCGTCATCTAAGAATGTAGTAATAAATTTATTTTTATACACTAATTTGTTTATATTCATTCATAGTTATCGTATTTAAATCTATTTTTATAACTCGTATATTATTTACCGTAACAACTTTTCACATTTTCCTCCTTAAATGTTTTAAAATCAAATCTAAAAAGTGTCTGTAGTATGTAAATTTACAGCCAGCTTAAATGAAACGAATTGCATTAAAATATAATTTAAGCTATTTTAGCATACACGAAAAGTGTGGAATTTTAAATTGCAATTTGCATATTTTAAATTACGTACTACACTGAAAAAAGTTTTTTAGCAATTTATTTCACAACTTGCCAAATTCCTTCTCGTGTTGACAAATTTTGGCGAATTCATAATTATTGTCATTATTATAAATTCCTTTAGGAATACACCAGGTAAATAAATTTAATGTATTGATGTGCTTTCCAAACGCTGTCGATGTAAGTAAACATTAACAAAATATACGAATTCATTCTTATTAATTAAGGCTTTGTAGTTAATTGTAATTAATTAAGGCTGATCGCTGATTGAGAAACTGAAAGTGGTAACAGTCTACAGCTGGAGTGAAGTTACAAGTATGCTACTCGTAGTAGGGTTAACTATAAAGTATGTAGTCTTTTCACTGCCACTATTAGCACATACGAAGAACGATGTTCGATTGAATTTCTTCTGCTTGTAAAGTAATATAGTATTGCATAGGTGTTACATTAATTTATATTGAGAAGGTGGAAGCGATAGCCGAATACGAATGCCTAAGATTTCCAGAAATTTTCCAAGGACTTTTTTCCTTCTCCGTTCCACCAGAAGACCTATGTTCAGCAGTGAAACATTCAAAAGTAAAAAAATGACAATGTTCACTATCATAGCAATTAATCTATGTTTTTCCAATAACAATAGTGTCCTGTGTTTTCATCAATCTATCCAGGTACAATCTGCATAGCACTCTTATCGCGTCGAACAGAGCAAGGTCGTCACAGTCATATACAGTCATATTCGTATGTATTGGAGCAGAACAATAGAATAACTGGAATTTTAGAGAAGCTATATTATTTGGTGCATTCCGCACAATTAATAATGCAATTAGAGACTTTTTTTACTATAGAAAAAGTTATACCTAATGTATCATTCATGAGATACTTTACCTTTGCGATACAATTTAAGAAATAAATTGTCATTCTATACTGGTTACTGTTGTGACTGTGGTGACAGTTGTGAAATCATCAAATAGGTATAAGAACTAAATACATGAACTAAAACGCCAGAAGTAAACTTAAGAGATAACTCTTCTGCATTGAAAACATGTCATAACCGTACAAATTAGAATTTGTATTGACATTGCATACTTCACTTCTTCATTGTTGTTCAGTCCTAAGCAAAAAGCTAATTGAAAAGCGAAAGCCATGCATGCATTAAGACGATGGATGAGACTTCATACGGCCACACCTTTTCATTTCTTCGCGCACTATTAACTTTGTAATACATCATCGGAATATGGGTTAGGAATTTGCCCCAACGACGCATATGCAATCTGACGCGTCGTCTAATTATAGTGCACTAGGTCTGCCGCGACATGCACTCTTCAATGAATTTAATTATCTACTAATTGATACAATCATAAAGATTATTACTTATACAACTTGCAATATGATTCAATATAAAATATTCGAGCGCATTCTATTCTTGAGAACGTATTTATATTGTAATGAACTCACCCTGGGCTGTTGTTTTGTGCCATTAAACAAACGACTTTACAACGTTTCTCATTTTGGCAACGACTGCGCCGCGAAACTTTACTATATTCTTATACTTGCGTATATAGTAAAGTTATGCGGCAAGTTCTCAGACATTTTGTCCAGATCCTAGATAAAATTTTGCGGAATTTAGTTTCCTACCATGGCATGTTATGTTAACAATCCTAAGGGGTTAGTTTTAACAATCCTTTAAGTCAAATGTACCCATACCTACATTGGCTGCAACCCTTTTTACGCACCACTGCTGGGCTGGCTTGGTTTTGGCCTGGAGCTTACACCACCAGCCTGCTCTAATGCAATTAGCAAGTAAGTACCTACATTTCATGTTTGAATTTTTGTATCGAATGTTCAATTATGTAGATCAGATCGTTTAAAAATGTTTTAGGTACTCGTACATATTTTAGTAATTTTCTTTACTTTCTAAATGTTTGTTACTACTTACCTACTACCTGAATATGATAAAAACTTGATCTGGGCATAGAATAACCCACTATACCTATACAAGTAATTGAAGTAACTAAGCATCATCAAATCTCACACGAACGAAATCGAGGACTAAAACGGGCTGGCCGCTGTAGAAATGGGGCTAGTAACATAAATCATGCCTTAAATTGATGGCGTTTAATGAGGATAATATGTGAGTGTGGCATTTTTAAACGGTTTGCTGCAACTCCTCATCGCATCATCCGACAGTTGAGCTTAATTGAAACATTGCAGCTAACCTGTTTTTAGAAAGTTTTGGACGGACGCCAGCACTTGTTCTGTTATAAACACTTACACGGATTTTTGGTTCAGCTGGAAGGTCAAGGTTACTTGATTAGCGACCGCGCCCAGGAGTATTGTCGAATGTCAACTTATGGGCAGATTCCAAAATGGCTTAACCAAAGCATGATTTAAGTAGTTTATTGGCTGACACATAGAATGCGTTAAAATCCTTTCGCTGAATTCCGTGCAATGAAATTGTCATGTAGACTACACATTTATTACCCTACTATGTCTTCACTACCAACGTAGCAGTAAAAAGTTTCATTACGTACAGCTGCCTGTTTATATAGTGTCGTAAACGATAAAATCGTATTAGGAAGTCCTATAGCGTATTTCCCGAAGTTATGTGAGACAGTAAATCTAACGTAGCGCTAACTCTGGCCATAACCCATCTAGTTTATTATTACTGGATGATTAATAACACCTACATACAAGTTCGGTCCGACATTGGCATCGTTATTCTCCGTCAAAAATACAAGTTTTTTTACTTTGAACATATTTCAATTTATAATTTGGTGTCTCCAATGTCTCTACAATTACCAACAAATCCGGTCTGTCTTGTTTACTTACTACTTTTAATTTGCTATGTACCTATACTTATAATTTGTAGCTAATTTTAAATCCATTAAAAATTTGTAATTTCATTTAGCCGTGCCTCCATATGTGACCCTCACAACTTTAAACAGCTTTCAATTTAACGCTTAAAATATTAGTTTTAATAAAATTTCTTATTAGAAAATCTGAATAGACTAAACAGGATGTACTAAATGTGCAATCTTTTGTAGGTAGCATGAAAGGTAGAAGGAAAACAAACACTTGCTATTTTCCGCACCAATTTACAATCAGCGTGACATTATGCCATGTGTTTGAGTTAGCTCTCTTATCAGATTACACGTAAGTTACTCTGCTGGCGTGTGGCCATTATAAATTGGCCTATAAAAAATATGCAGGTAAACAGTACACTGTGCTAAACTCACTCAACCTTGGCCGACTAGAGAGCCTGGATCATGTTTTCCACAGGATGTTTACGTAAGGCATAATTTCGATGAAGAGTGACGTTTTTAGCCCTCGTAAATTGTACACGATTTCAATAAAACAACAGAAACGCTTAGAAATACAAACACTAGGTTAGTCGAATAGTCCATACATCACGCTGAACGTTATTTATGGAGGCTAGGTAAGCAAGTGCGCTGCCAAGCAACGCGCGGTACACTCGCCGAAACAAGAGAACCGACTAATGGTTATCGCAAACTTGACCTTGACAGCGGCAATGAAAACGATGATGAAGTAAACCTTTTATATGTATATTTAAAAAACATCTTGTAGTGATTACGTCATGGCATGGCGCATGAATGAAAGAACCACGCTTCTACGACGACTCCGAGAGACGCCCGTAATTGCGCCCACATCTTTCATCTCAGTCTATTACGCTAATTCATAAAACAGCAGCGTGTTACATCAAAGAGTTTTGTTATTTTACTCACCCCGTGTCCTGCCTGCGTGAGCGATAAACGCCTGTTTTTACGTCATAGTCATGTCCTGCGTTGTTGCGTTGAGAACGTCAACATAAGATACTTATTATTTATTGTAGGTATGACGTCGTATTATGTCGTTTTTTTATTGCTCACACGGGTCAAGGGGTTACTAGGTATTTCATTTAATATTATATCTACATAGCAAAAACGTTACTTATAACGAACGTAAACGTTATATCAAGTTAAGATTCCCTCATAAAACAACACTCAACAACTAGGTATGGCATACATAACAATTTATACTTATTTGTTGAGGACCTAGATGTTACATAATATACCTACGCACATTAAAATCATACCGTTGTTCTAATACTGTCGTTACATTTATTGTAGAACATTGTTACTAATGCAGCTGTAAGATGATACTGACTGACAGCTAACATACAAGATACATAATTTCTCTGTTCACAATGGACGTTTAGTTCTCGTTAACTCGTTATACTTATATCTGCTTCATGCTTTTAACAAATTATGTTTATATGGATTCATAAACATATACACTAATAATTTTTCTTACAAGCTGTCTGTGTCATTTGTAGGGTACTGAACCCAAAAATAAACGCACAAGACTGTCGACGCTCAAAATTAATCTTCACCAATTCCTTTTATTAATGATCCGTAGTAATCGAGCTTAACTGAAAAAAATGTTCGTCATTTAATCCGGCTACCGTTTATTTATGAGACTGCATCTACATTATCGTGTGGTGTGACGCCTTTCTCGAAATCGTCATCGGCATCGGTCACGTTTATTTCGGGAGTCACAACATTACCACCAATACCGTGACCGCTGCAAGTAGGTAATGGAGTTAAAATCGTGCAAATCCTACATCAATGTTTTAATAATATCAAACACTACAAATTAATTATTACTTCGACCAATGTGGTAGAAAAAAAGAGAAATTAAGTAACAATTAAAAGCACAAAAGTTGCTTACAAAAAATTTAAATCTAAGTAAAGTGATAAGTCAAAGAGGACATCTATACCTGACAAGGAAATCTAAATTTCACGTACTATAAATTAGGAGTTTAGGCTAAAATAACTGATCATTACGTCCTTCAAGAGATAACAATATTTTTGTTGCTCGGAATTCCCGCATGCGTAAGGATTGAATATAAGAACTCAGAATAAGGTCAGACTTACGTCACGGGTATTACAGAAGTATAAATTCAGTGCAAAATAATAATACTCTATAGTACATCATAAGAAGCAATTTTTTATAGGTGGTAGAACTTATTATGGGTCGCCCGGGGAAGTACCACCGCTGCACCCACTTCTGCCGTGAACCGATTCTATTGTGTTTCGGTGGAAAGGTGCAGTTGCCAGCCACACTTACATGAGGCGACCACTAGCCTCTGGAGTAGCAGCGCAACTGCATACGACAACCTCAGACAAGACTTACCTATGCTTGCTTGAAGTTGTGTGCAGATGTCCATGGGCTGCAGCGACCACTTAAAACCACGTAGCCTGCATGCTCGTCTGCTACTCCATTCAAATAAAAAAAAACTGAGTGCGGTCTTTTCCAGACAGTACCATACATTCTCGAAAGTGAAGGATGCACACTATTCAAAATGTAACATAGAAGGTTATAATGTGAAAAAAAAATAACGTGTTGCACTCAGGTAGTGCCGATACCGGCAGAAGTGAAAACTTGAACATTAACATTTGGAATGGTTAGGGAATAATTTCGCACGAATTGCTTTTATTATCAGTATTATTTTTCATCTAGTATTTTCAGTAGGTTTTCATCTAGTATTATTATAAAGTACTCACTGATTTCCTTTTACTATTTCTTAGTCACTTTTTTCATTAACAGATGCACTTTGTTCAATGTCCATATTTTAAATACTTGATATTATAAAGGAATTTTACAAGTATAAGGTAGACAGTCGAGCCGTCATCAGCTGTTACCCCTATGTCTTACGAATATTCGATCAGGCCACGAGTCCTGACGCGAGTTTAACATTTTTTACCCTGCCCAAAAAAAAGCACAACGCCGCTAAAGAAGTTTTCACTTCAAAAACAATTAAGTGACGTAGAACTCTACGGTCGATAAATTCCGAAGTATACTATGAGATAAGAGTGACCGAGTGTTGTTCGGATAAAAACAATCGTTTTTCTTTACAGACTTATTGGCTGTCACTTAACAACGCCATCTACTGAAGTAGCTCCCAATTAAAAATAATCTAATACCTTTAAACGAGCAATTCTTGTATATATCTAAATACATTTTTTGAATCTCGGAAACGGCTCCAAAGATTTTGATGAAATTTAGTACCCTGGTTTCAGGGGGTAATAAATCGATCCAGCAAATTTTTATTGATAGAAATTGTCATTTTTAATGTTTATGCCGTTAAATATAAAATTAATTTTACTGACATCTATTGGAGAATATTAATAATATTGTGGCGTAGAAAGTCGTCAAATGTCAATATGAAGTCGACAATGTCGATATGAAAGATCTCTATAAAAATTTCGCCAATGGAATTAAAGCTTTCTTGGTCGAATGGTTACGAAATACGGAGCTAGAGACCCGGTTACAAACCTCGAGTAGGCCAGTGACTTTTTTAATTTTTTGTGTCATTTTTTTTTAATTGGGAGCTAGGTATTTCAAAAGGCTTTGTTAAGTACACTAAGCCAATTAATGTTTTGCTTAAAAATAAATCAAGAAAATCAATTGTTTTTTTTTCGAGCAACGCTCGGGCGTCCAGTTACTAATAATATTAAGTCAGGAAGAGTCATAATTATGAGTTTATATTTAAGTTGATTAAAGCAGAAAATACGGAAATCACGATATTTTCTAAAAACAAAACCTACCTAGATCGCCTCCTCAACCCTCTGCATGCTAAATTTCATTAAAATCGTTAGAGCCGTTGCCGACATTCAGATTACATATATTGGTGTATACAAGAATAGCTCGTTTAAAGGTAATAAGAATTTAAGATTAGATAAAGGGACGGTAAAGAAAGGAGACATGTAAATTAATAAACAAAAGAAAATTATACCTACTCGTATATATTATATTGGGATTAGGTGCTTGATATACCAAAAGGCTGAGTAGGCCTAGGGTGGCAGATTTTGGGGAGCAGCAAACTTGGCCACGTTACAGGGCTAGAATTTTGCCTTTAAATCGAGTATGAAGTTAGGATTTAGGTTTACAATTTTGCCCAATGCCCAATGTTAGTAAAATTGGACAATGTTATATTTTAGGTTACTTACTCGTAGATGGTATTGAATTAATAAAACGTACCTTTTGAAGAATTATCGAATTGGTAGTGAACTTCTTACCGTAGTGTTCACGTTCACGATTTACCGTAATCACGGAAAATCAGTCACCAGCAGACGATTACGAAAATTGAAATACAACATGTCATTTATATGACATAGACAGAATAAAATAATTACTTTTTTAGTTAATTATTTGATTTATAGCATATCATTTTGTATAAAATTCATCTTAAAACTAAATATACAGTATACAGTTAACGCTTAACTCTTAAATCGAATTTTACAATTTTCCCTTGCCCTTACACTTGGGCATTGCCAATGAAGCCAAGCTTTTTATTAAATATACAATAAAACCATAGAATTTTTTGGTACATATTTCATCTCTGTAAAATTAATTCAATAGCCTACTGACGGCAAATATTCTAAATCCACCACTGTTGGGATTAAAATAAAATAAATAAAAATAAAAGTGTAGGATTTGAGTAGTAAGATTTTAAGACGAGAAACCTATTCTAATACACTTCATACGTAACGTATTAAATTAAAGGAAAATAGAGGCGAGGCAATCCGCATCTCAACCAAACTGAGGTTACCCACAGTTGGCTGCAACTCTTTTTGCGTCCCACCGCTGGGCACGGGTCTCTCCTCATTATTAGGGAGGCCATGAAGCGCGCATGGTCCGGCGGTTAGCGTAGAACGCAAACCCACAGTAAATGATGAAACAAAGAAATAAATAATTCACAATTAAAGTATGTAAAGTGTAAACACTCCTATTTACGTCTATTGATATGTCCAGGTAAAATAAAAATATTTTCACGTCTACAATAATTATGTTCAATACTTCGCATTGTTATCTATATAAAAGGCATCTATAAGGAAATAATAAATAAAAAAATTAATAATGTTAAAGCAATTATTCCTATTTTAATTATTGTATCAATCTAAGTTGGAGAGTTCCAACGCCCTGAATTTACCGAGATTACGCGTTACAACGGTATGTTGTAAGGGTACAGGGGAACTCGAATAAAATTAATAATTGTGTACGCGTGACCGTGACGCTTGTGAATAAAAATTGTATGCTTAATACAGCGATTATGATCTTAAAGTGCTAACTTGTTGTGATCATTACCTATTTTACTCTCTGATATCATCAAAATATTACGTACTGGAGGTAAACTGACTATAAAAACAAAGACTTACTTCATACGTTGTAATAAAATTCTGTCAATAATATTTATAGTATTAATAGTCACCGTCCTGCTATAATATAATGCTGCTATATTATTAAATTTATTCTCACTTATATCTTACATTTTAGTTATTCTCCCAAAAAGTAGAGACCATGAGGTACAGTAAATATGTACTCATAATGGATCAGCTAACGATCGGAAAGTGGAACGGTACCGTGTATTTAGATAGCTTGGATCGCCAGCAAAAATTAATGGCACCGAATAAATACATGTAATAGTGTTGTAAAGCACTCCTTGTATCAAGTGATTTGTATCAATATAATCCGATAATCTCGAAGTAAAATAATGTAATTATATTCTTATCACTAGGGTTCTACCATATAAGTCTGTGGGTTCTACACATATAGCGTCAAAATAACTCAACTGAAATGTACATTTAACATAAATCAGTTTGTATTATCTTTATTTTATATTATGCCCGGCTCAAGAGGGTTGTTATAAGTTTTATGCATTTCGTCAGTAGCAAGTACATACTTGTATGTTATGCTCAGTCGTTGATTTATGTGTGAAAGCGGGCTAGCAAAGATTTTTCTTGGAGCTATGGAACAATCAGAATCAACAATTTAACGAAATGACAAGTTAGGCCGAGAATACCGTACCTACATTTTTTACATATCAATGGAATTAAAATATTAGTACCTTGTACGTCCCGTTATCTTGAAATCGTGTAATGTCACTATTTCAAAATTTGTAATTAGATCACTAAATTCTCGAAGTGGATTTCACTCAGATTAGGCTGGTACTTTAGACTAAAGTTACTTTATCCAGATCACGTATAAATATAATAATACTAGCTGACCCCGCGAACTCCGTACCGCGTTTAAATGTTTGGGGTGGGTCACTTAGGCGGATGAAAAATAGATAACAACCTATTCTAAGACCTACCAAGTGTGAATATAAAATTTCATCAAAATCGGTTCCGCCGTTTCGGAGGAGTATGGTCTGTAGCTACAGACCATACTCCTCTGCAGGATCAGCTGATCCTGCTAACTCCGTATCGCCTATTAATATAGCTATTAAAAATAGGGGTTGGTGATAGAAAGGTGAAAATTTAGGGTTGTATGTATTTTTTTATTAATGCCACACCATAAATAAATTACCAAAAAAAAATTATCCAAAAAATTACAAAAAAATTTTGGGTGAGCCACCCTTAACACTTAGGGGTATAAAAATTAATTATAAACCTATTATCATACATACTGAATATACATATTAAATTTTATGTATTAAATTTCATCAAAATCGGTCAAGCCGTTTCGGAGGGGTATAAACACTAAAACTGTGACAAAAGAATTTTATATATTAGATAGATACTCGTAATCTGCTGTTAGTACTGGAAGCGCGTGCGATAAAACAATCACGACTACCCCATTGGCGCCGCTTCACCGCGTTCCATCGTGATTTTGGACATGATTCAGCTCCTGGACATTCTCGGTTGTTATGATTTCAACAGCCTATTGAGTGTCCAATCCGCACCGTTGTTTAGATTTACGGAAACTTCCATTCAACACAATATCTGCAGCCACTTACGTATCCACCCACGATTTTAGATGAATGTTTCTGCGGAAATTCAAATGTTACGTATATAAAATTATACATTTCAAATTGTACATTTTGTGCAGACCATCAAAAAACAGTACTTTTAGGTAAGAAATAAAGCGCATACACCATCAATAGTAAGAAGTACGATATCTGTCTTTTAACTTTACGGAATAGCCCTATTTCTCTGTTGTATGGTTAAAATGGTTGTAGATTTGGAAGGGAAAAATTGATTATTAAGATGAACTACAATTGCCTATTTATTTATGTAGGTCCATCATAGCATCCATCTTATTTAACAATCTTACTAAATGAAGTTTCAACGAACAGACACCATTACGGAATATTGCACAGTAATGGTAATAAATCAAGCAGCACCCACCGCGGCTTCGTTTATGGTGTAAACAAATGTATTATTTGACTCAATGTTTATATATTTGTTCACCACGGAAATAGAGTATCTGAATAACATGTTTGCTATCATTTTATTTTTAAAGATCGAATAAATCCGTATCCTGTTTTTCCTCCGGATCATGTACAACTGAATAGTACAACTGGTAGTACAAATGATACAACCTGGTGACACTCGAACTACCAGTAGTACTAGCGATACATAAAGTTTAACAGGTAGTACAAAATTAAATATTATACATCAAAAATTAAAACTAAACATAAAAATGAATACTCTTTTCTAGTAATTAAGTAAAGCAATACATTTCAATTTGGGCTTTGGTATTGGTAAAACTTTACTATGCTACACGAAAAATATTGGTACAGTCTGTTTAGAAAAAAACTGGCGTTGCATTGGACGCACAGACTGTTTCCGCAGTTTCGTTTCGTTATGCATTGGCTTTTCATCGGTTTTCTGAACAGATTCTAACAATTTTCTTTAAATAATGAGATTTAATTTCACATGGGTTTATTGTTTCGTAATAAGGAAGCTTTACAATTTCCGTGCAAAAATATTGCTTCTAAGCATGCTTATTCAAATCGCATAGTTTAAAGCTATTCATAGGGTACATAATAGAAAGCGCAACGCTTAGAATGCAGAGGAAAGTCATTCTCGCTATCGATCTATCACCCATCTTATTACCATGGCATACGAGCGAGGGGTGAGCTGCGGCCCGGCATCTTGTATTACCGTTACCGGCAAAGTGGCGCCTGCGCACTAGTTCGTGAAGTATTCTGCAAGTAATATCCAACTCATATTCCACGACGCCATTTAATATTCAACAATTTAACTAACGATATACACATACTTCTACGTGTTCTAGGAGCTAGGGATGGAGACAACGGGATTCTTCTTACTGCGAGGATTAAGTTGTTGATGTGCAGAATGCTTTTTTGTGCGCACTTTTGAATGGCATAAGTTACGCTACAGATAAATTTTATATGAAATTAATTGTATTTACTGTAAAAAATACGTACGTATCTACCGCAAATATTATTCACAATCATAATTCATTATCTTGCCAGAACTACTACGGCTTATAAGTGCGGTATGTTTAAATTTTCAAATAATATGTGTCCTGTCTATCCCGATAAAGCCAGGGTCTGAACTTGTGCTAGTTACCTTAAATATTAAAAAAATAAGTACTTATTTAATTAAACAATTAAAGTTAGTACTCGTCTACAAAATTTCCGCTGAGCTCACTCTTTTTGTGTGGAGCAATGCCTTTATTTTATAGTGTAATAACATTGGCTATGAGTACATTAAAATCATAGAAGGCGATGTTGAACACACATCAAATAAACAACAATAAGCATTTGCCGGCGCCCAGCGTCGCTGCCCGGGCTCGCGTATAAATCGTAGGTTTACGTGGGTGGACGCGAGCCTCGGTTCCCTCTCCGATGTACCGCCCTTCTTGACGAGAGACCCTCAGGGAAATCCTTATCGTGAGATTGTTTTCTTTATCAAAGAAAAAAGCTTCTCTATTGACTTACAGCATTGTGTCGATAAAAGAAATGGACGACAGAAAAAGAAACGTATAAAAATCACATGACCGATGATCCGAACTATCCGGTACTTGCCCAGTATTATGTAATACTCGTTTGGTATTCAGGACATCAAGATACGTTCTGCCTCCAGTACTGCGATATTCTTATAACATTTTTACTTTTTTGATACATATATAAATTTCGGAACTGATAGTTCATACTGGTACAGATAATTTTATCACAGTTAATTACTCTTTATCTTGAAACAACTTAAAACGGGGAAAATGCAATCACGTATCTGAAATGTATAGTAGAGATGCTTTAGATGTCGTAGATTACATAATAATTACTAAGTCAAATACCAAGTGTCCCAGTTCTTCAAGTAGCGTAATGGGCACTACAACTGACTCCATATACGGCGAGTTCTGAATTATCGCGTGCATAAAACAAACGATACATAAACAATGTGTTGCAAAATCACACACGTCCCAAATAAAACCAATTTACCTTCTACGGCGATAATTACGTGAAGCGGGATATAAAAAGGATTTTGACCTTATCGACGAATGTCTGTCTTTATTTTAGGTAGATCTAAAAGATTAACGCGTTAGTTAGGCCTACTAATGTTTACCAGCAAATTGCAATTAAAGAACACGCTGTATTTATATGCGATTGCTCTACTTTTTCATATAAGGAAATGTCGACATTTTTAAAGCAATTTGTTTGTAGTATTTATGTAAATATTATGTAAAAGTATGAGTTAATGTATAGGATTGCACAGCATAGGCACTGCCTGACACTGACACCTGCTATCAATAGATGGACCCATTGTTTTCATTCCGCCGCCGTAACTTGAGCTCTGGGGTACACTTGCGGCCACAGCAGTCTGCGTGCGGGACAAAAGTTCATATAACCTCTACATTTCCTCAGTCTAAGTACAACACAATTTCGTAAACTGATACCACTCTGCTGAACAACTCTTTACTATGAGATAATCCATACTATCCATACTAATGTTATAAATGCAAAAGTAACTCTGTGTGTGTGCGAGTGTACGATTATGTGTGTGCGTTTTCACACCTAAACTACCGCACCAATATTAATGAAATGTGGTAAACAGATAGAGTAGACCTTGTAAAAGGACATTAAGTTTTTGTTTTCTAATAAATATCATTAAATGTGTTGTGATCGTCGAACACAAATCGAACTGGACAGGAAGTAAATAAATATTTGTAGAGTTTAAATAAGTAAAGTTAAAATTGTAGATAAAAAATCGTATGGTTTTATAACTAATTTCTACGCAGATGAAGCCGCGGACAGAAAGCTAGTATTTTTTATAAAGTAATACAATCCGTGTTTCTTTCACGAGTAAACCGCTAAAATGATCTCTATTACATTACAACTCCGACGGAGATAGTTGAAGACCAGATGGTTTTTTTTCCGAGAAACAACATCCACGTAGAAATCATACATTTTTATTTTAACGTCAATAGTGGCCTAACGTATCCCGGGTATCTAATTTTATCCATACATTTGGTTGCTTGTTTGTCCTCCTTCATGTCGCAACTATACTCCAGATTGACCTGATTTTGACGGAGATAATTTGGGGGTTGGAGAGTGACATAGGATTTTTTTCCGGGGGAAAATATCTTATTCATATGGGAAAAAAATGAAATCCACGCGGGCAGTGTCGCGGGCGGAATGTTTGTTTGATATAATTTGATGAAATAACATGACATACATACTTTTCATTCCTCTAAACCGAAATAATCGTAGTTACGCAATAACCTATAATAATAGCTACAAACTGCTAATAATAGCTACTCTGTAAGAAAGCTAATTATTGAATAACCCTTATTTTAAAACAGGGCTAAAGTTTTTCTCCGTCTGCCCTTTTCTTCAGCTCAGCATTGCCTAAGTTAAGTGCACCCAAAGCAGACAGAAAAAAAAACGTTCACTAAGAGTTTGTAAAGGAACCGTTCAGTGAATAAAGAATATTTCATTTCATTTCATAAATCGTTATTGTAACTGAAAGATAAAGAAAAACTGCATTATGTGGTTTTATAGAGAACTAGCTGCGAAACCCGGCGTTGCTCGGGTTAAAATACGTCGCATGTTTAATCTAAACTTTAAAGAGTCCTTTTATCATCATGTTTTCTAATAGTCATCTTATAGCCTGAAAGAATACTACTGTCAGTCCACCTGAACGTATAAATTAATGAAAGAATTTGCTCTCAGCTCCTAACCGTTGAGGAGTTGTACCTTCAATCATCAGCTCAGCAACATGATATGATGATATTTATACACAAATGCCTGTTTTGCTTTAGTAAAAATATGAAAATCAATTATTGTGCTATAAAATTTGTATGTTCCCTTCGATTTCTCTGGGATTCCATCATCAGACTTTGACTTGGTGACAGCTGGACCATCTCAGGAATGTAAGATTTCGAACAAAACCCCATTTTTTGCTCTCAACTCCTAACCGTCGCATTACCTTCCATCATCAGCTCCCCTCTCCACCCACCGCGATCAAACTCCCTTACTATCATCTACGTACTAAGGGGTTGATTGTAGTTAGTGATAATAGAGAAAACCGTGTCTTTACGTACAAAGAAAACCCTTTACTTTTTATATATATATTAAGATTTACATTGAAATATCTTGTCATAAAACAACCATCCCACGTTTCCGAAAAGCTTTCTTTCAATGGCGTTTATTGTGGTCGTGAACCCGATCGATAAGCCTCCGCTGGGCCTAGAGCTTGAATTAAGATAACATTTTTATTTGCTTCTAATTCAATTCGTAGAATGTGTTTTATCTCTAGCACTTACATTCCTACCGACGTAGTTCACAATATCACGGAATTCCAAGAAATTCTCACGTATGTCTTCCGACAGTGTTGGATTGGTTTAAACTTGGGAAGGAATTTTGAACCTTAATTAAACGCTTTTAAGTCTTTTGGTTGTTAAAAATTTAGGGTTAACCGGAAATCATGGATTTTCCTTGAAAGTTTGGTTGGGCATTTCTGAGCCCCAGTTATTTATCCTTCCAACCAAACAATAAGAAATTATGCTCGTGAAACATGTAATTTTAGTAATTGCTCGTTATTATTCCATAAGCTAGAACAATCTCAAGTCAATCCGACACGACGCAGATTCAAATTTCTGTTACCGCAAGTAGAATGTTATCAATTCACTCTCATAGTACTAACTAACTAAGGAGAATTTTTCCATTCCTGCTTAATATAGCTATAATAATATTTCTACATAAATAGTTTATTAACATTTATTTAAAATGGTACTCTTAGTATTCATATACCTATTAAACAAAATGTACATACTTTTTAACAAAAAGGGGCTTTATTACACTAAGTAAGAACAATATTTTTAAAATTAAACAATTTTAATATTGCTTAACAAACAATAGTATTGTTTTAGCAATACTAAAATATTTAAGATAAATAAAATTAAATCTAAATCAATAAATTTATATCATAAGTACCTACAATAATCAAAAACTAGAATATTTAAAAACTAATTTATATAAAAAGCAGCATCCAGATTGCTGCCATCGGGATGAGTGCCCAGAATACTGGCAGCATTACCTCGCTGAATAAGCTTATTCTCTGGCCAGGGTAAGTGCCAGCCCTCTGGTCACCCGTAATCTGAATCAATCGCTTGGACAGATGCTTGAAAAAAGTCTTAGCATTTAATCTTTTTAACTATTTTAATATAGCAAATTATTGGTGAAGATACCATTTCATCTCAAAAAGACTACATTAATAATGTCAAAACGAAGCCAAAATACTAGTTTTCCTGAAGAAATTACATGAAATACTTCAAGATAAAACAACAACTTTAATAACAAGTATGAATTGTTTAATGAATATGATGCCAACAAATCAACATTTACTACTAATTGCTACAGAGAAGCACGCACCACGCATACAAATAAATTGAATGAGCTCTTAATGTATTTTCCAAATGTCATCCTATCTGTACGAGTATATAATCATTAGCTGTAGGAAAATCCAAACATATCACTTAAGTGGTCGTTGAACAAATTAGTTTCTGTTCAAATTAGTTTAATAAAGATATTCTAGAGGCTCTTACTATGATATTTTCTCCTCAATCTTAAAACTAATTAAGTGTTTTCTTTAATATGATAATATGAAAACGTTGCCCTATGTAAAGGCTGATTTGCGATTAAGCTAGTAGAAGTCTTCAAAGATTCTCGTCCACGATAAGGAAAAATCTGCTCTGCGGTATTTCGCTATTGGTTGTATCGCATTCTTTCTAGGACCTAGGTCAATTGATTATTCCCAGCATTGAACTAGTAGGTACTTTAAAAATCCCAGTTCAACTACATGATCTATACTGTAATCCAGCTTATTAATAAACATTAAGTATTAAGGTTATAGTAGCTGCCGAAAGAGGCAAGCGTTGTACGTTGTTAATGATAGATGATAGCAGTAATGCAACCTTATCGATCGGAGGCCTTATCTGCGCTTTGAAAATAATCGACAGCGAGTTGCCACTAGCCCGTATTTCCACCAATCCACTTTGGAGCAGCGTGGTGGAATAGACTTCGGTTTAGACCTCTCCAATCTAATCAAGAAACACGAGCCCAGCAGTGGGACGCAAAGAGTTAAAGGATGCAGCTAACCAACACGTAACTATATAGAGTTACGTAGCGTCGTATGTAATTATTATCTCCGAGATTTTGCAGCACCTTTGAAGAGGTATTTAACATTAATGTAACATTCATAGGTACTTTTCGATATTTACTTTTTGACATTTATTGATATGATACTATGGTCTATGATGATGATGTGCATAAAATCGGACAATTGACAAAGGAAAACATATTATTTCCTTGAAACGTAAGACATACGCGGGTCAAAATATGTCGCTGTCATAATATTTCAAGTTGTACGCGGAAGATGTGGTGGATCTTGGTACTAGGTTTGTGATTAACTTCTTCCGTGCGCAGGGTCAACAATCAAGGGTCACGGCACCGGTAAATGTGGATAACAGTCAGGCACTAGATTTCTAACCGTGGTCTTCATATAAATATACCTAATATTCATTATAAATTAAAGTTCTATCCGTGACGTTATAATTGCAAAGAATGACAATCTTTTCTTCTTAATTTTGCAAATTTAACATTTTATAATTCATTTGTGGCATGAAAAGTAATTAGGAATTGATGAATTATAGCTTTACGGTATATGCTTACTGTATTGATATAATTTTCGTTAAAATTTCTAACTGCCAAAAGTTATAATGTGCTGACCTTATATTTAGAATTGAGAGCATACTAAACGATGGTTAAACCATGTACGATGTCGAAGAGTAACGTAGTTTGAATATTCTGACTGAATATTCATATCTCTATCTCTCTACAATACAGAAATATGAGAAAACAATATAAAACACTAGTATTAAAAGACATCTACGGCCTTAGAAAATAAAAAAAATGCCGAATTTTAATTACGACTTTTTATTCCAAGTTAACTTTTACCTTGCAGTAGTTTATTTTGTCAATCTAACTTATTATATGACCATGCGTTACTCGGATAAAAACAATTCAGAGACTCATTTGCTTACTTAACATACAACGACATCTACTTCAGCTTCCAATTTCAAAAAATAGAATTACATTACTCGCATCGGCGAGTTTGTGATTAACTATATCTATCGAGATGTCAGAAAGTCACATTTTTCAATTTATGTTTAAAGTTGATTATTGCTGAAAACATGGATATTTTCTAAAAATAAAACCTAGCTAGATCGATATATTGCCCCCGTTATTTCCTGCACAATAAATTTCATGAAAATCGTTGGAGCCCTTTCCGAGATCCAGATTATATATTGAATATTCTCGGGTACAAGAATTACCCGTTTAAAGGTATTAGATAGATATAATAAGGCGGTTAAGGAGCACCTGAAAGTAAATAGTCTTATTTTATTTTCGTTTTCTTTTGTATATTTTAAAATCTTAATGGCTTTAGACAGCCTTAAGCTTAATTGGAGTAAAGCTATCGCTTGACTCAGGTCAGAAACTTTCTATCATTAAGTGACTGATTCCTGAATCGACTTAGGCTTCAGCTTTAGTGCACCTAGCCATTTTAAATTCAAGTTTTTGATCGCAAACTGGCAATATGAAAATGTACAGAGAGTGCAATGCCAGTATTGAAAGAAAAAAGACTCGGACGTTAGGAATTTGACAATCATTCACAGCAGAACTCTCGCGGCGCTCTCGGACAAATCTTTCAGCGTGGCCATTATGCAATAAAACTGTTGATTAATCAATAGAGCAGAGTGGGTCCTGCCACTACGGCTAACAACGCGCTTCCTCCGATGCTGGCTCTATGTGGTCCTTGCGCTCCGTATTATGCTACGTGGTGTTGTTAGCGAAAGAAGATTCGAATTCGTGTTTTTTATCCGTCGACGAAATTGAGGGCAATGTATTTATCGGCCTATTATGTGTTACAGAGAACTTTTCCTTTCTAGAGCTTTAGAAACAAGACCAATTTGATGGTTAAAACTCTATTTAAAACTGTCGATTAATCAATAGATCAGAGTGAGTCTACTACGACTAACGACGCGCTTCCTCCGATGCTGGCCTGACCGTGCTCCTTGCACTCCGAATTACTTTATGTGCGGTTGTTAGGTTAGGTTAAAAAATGATTGAAATACATAATTTTATCCAACGCAATAAATAGCAACATCCAACGAAAATAAAAGCTATATATATTTCATAAATAACGCTTCACACGGAATCCCAGTGTCGTGGTTATCATGAGCACACTAAAACGAACCCGAAACGGACCGAAATATTTAAACTTGGCGAAGCAGATTTCCTTTCGTTTGTACCTTTTTGGAGCTCTATCTACCCCTATACCCGCAGAACATTTTGTTCACATCTAATCGTTGTTTACATCTTTTAAGATTGTTACCTCGCACATATTTTTTTAAATCATAATAAGAACCAAAACAACAAGGACATTGAGTGTTTTTCGAAAGATAACTAGGTAAGTCATTATGACAATTTCAGGTCAATTTTGATGCATTACCTCTAATAATTTTGTATTTACAAATCGATTTATAAGATTTTACCTATTTATTTATTTTATTTAAATTAGCCTATGTACTAACTAAATTTTTTTACTGTCAATATAATTAGCTATTAAGTAGGAAACTGGTAGCACAGGAGTGGTAGAAACCTGCTCAAATAACAACGAGAGTTATAAGAAAGTCTATAAGTAGTACAAGCAGAAAATTAAAAGCGCAATACCTGCGTATTCTACCGCACCATACGAGTAGTAACCGTATACGAGGACGCTAACCAAACGCTAACGATGTTTACAAAATGTGTCACGTTTGCTTTACAAGCTAAACTTAGTTGCAATCAATACATAACCTCGCCTCGTAAACAGTTTTAAAAGACGTTCGGAGTGATGCTGTAATAATTACAAAAGGTAATTGACGATCTCCAAAATAAACAGTAACTGCGTTAAATTAAAATTAATCATGACATCATGCAAGATTACAAAATACAGAATCAGATTACGCGGACTATCATTATTGCATAAAACAAAACATTACCAATAATTTACAAAAGCGTAAAAATAATAAACATTATGCGAACCAACTAAACAAATGCACCTGCAGTCGTTGAAATTTCAGTTTCTCTCAGAAACCTCCTGAAATCATCCAATGTCGAGACATACACTGCAACTGATACACTAAATTAGGTCCAATTTGTGTAAAATCAGACTTTTAAGTGTCTATTAAACGTTCGTGGTTGCTCTCGCGCAATACCGGCGTGGAGTTGTTCGCGACACGCGTTCCCCTTAGCGGCCAATCAGTAACTAAACGTTCGTCTCAGCCGGACCAGTTATTATGCGCCACAGTTGCCATCAATAACTTTAGCACGTGGGACTGGGTATGTCGAGCGCTCCGTGATATCACACATGCAGGAGAGGCTTATCGGTGCATCGCCGGTAAAAACTCGTGATTCATCCAAATTAGCTTTCGCGGGTGACATCAGCGGCATGCGTCTAGTAAACAAGAGATGCCAGGCGAGCCTCGGTTACCACTTTAAAATTTCTCAAGTCAACTGACAATATTATGAGACGCGCGACTTCAAGCATTTATAAAAGCTGACCTTTTAATATAACTTAACATTAGTAGTCAGTAAATAAGCCATATTTTAAGTAGTATGGCCATTTTGAGCGGGTACAACTACTGAATATTTATTGTAAGTAATACTTAATCGTTTTAATCCAACCGCATTGGATCAGCGTGGTGGAGTAAGCTCCAGACCTCTCCAATAATGGGGAGAGACCCGTGACCAGAAGTGGGACACAAAATGTGTTGCAGCCATATCTTACAAATTATAAACAAAGTTCAAGATCGTCAGTCATGTAAATCTAGTAAGCGGTGCGTCAATCTGGTGTTATTGCGGTTTCTAACAAGCGTATTCTCCGCGTGTATGGACGTTTCGGCAATCGCTCTTACATACGCGCCACTTTTTGCACCTAAAATGTCAAATCATGCTGTTTCACGCGTACGCGCGCTTTTGAAAGCAATTTTTACAGGCGTTAAATACGCTGGTCTAAAACCGCTTAAAAATGTCAAAATCTGCCTTCAAAAATGCAAGCATTTATAGTTGCTTACTCTCGCCTCGGTAACAAGATGTACGTCGGGTACATAGCTCTGAGCCCTTGTTAGTTACCACATGCAAAATATTTATCGTCGTGAAGCAATATGTGACGACTATTATACATGGAAGCCTGTAGACAAACGAGCTGCTAATGCGGTGTTGGCTCCGTTGCGGTTTATTTTGCCACATACGATATCCACGAGAAATGTTGCGTAACTTTCCTTCAATCCTACGTCCGAGGAGATTAGTGTATCGTAATTTTTCAACATGACTCTGGAAGTCTGCTTAAGATCTTCATGTCTGCATTACAAAATAAGACACAAAACTTCAGTTTCCTGTAATATTTATGTACTGAAAAGCTTCTTTAGCATTAAAGTAAATAATATAAAATATAATTACAAGCAGCGATAGCCGAGTGGTAAAAGCCGCGGTCTTCTACGCGGCCGATCCTGGGTTCAAATCCTCGGCGCGCACCTCTGACAAAGAAATTTGTAATGTGCGCATTTATCGCTGCTCCACGGTGATGGAAATATCGTGATATTTAATTGATTACGATGTTCTCCATCGCCGTGCATGCCTGAAAGAAATTCATAATTTCTGGAAAGAATGACGTCCACCAATCCGAACTTGGCCAGCGTGGTGGACTATGGCCTAAATCCCTCTCACTTGTGAGAAGGAGACCTGTGCCCAGCAGTGGGACATAAAAAGAAAGGTTGAAAAAAAATTACAAAAAACGCCACCAATGTGGCTAACTACACATTCATGACATTTTACTGAACCAAATCGTTGCTATTTTTAATTTTCAGTTACTAAGTTTAATACTCTGAGCCTCCACCCTAAGAATCCATTTTATTAGTTACTTATGATGAAACGATTTATTGTTTGGATTCAAATACACACAAGATTTCTTTCAGCGGCATAAAAAAGCTTGCATCCAAAAGTTTAAGGTAGCATAGTAGGCCGGAAAAGTTACTATATATTTATAAATGACTACAAACACAAAAGTCTTTTTAAAAGAATAATAATACGAAACAAACTTATATTGCACTAAAAGCCATGAAAGAAAAAGAAGGGAAAAAATTAGCAAATTCGACTTGCTTCTGCGCGATAATGCATTGACCAACAAGTCAACAAGACACAAGACATGTTATGCAAGCTACCCAAATGCAGATCTGAACCATATCGATTTTGATCACCAGTCAAGAGTGCAGTTTCGTTGCATTTTCAGAACAGAAATATGTTTTTTAAAAGATATGGTACCGTAGTCTCAAATTGTAAAACAAACGGTTTTTAAATATTTGCTTGAGAGAGCTTATTTGCTTACTGTTCGGTACTAATTTTAGGTTTCCTGGAGAGTCCCATAAATCCCATAATAGACAAAGCGTAGCGCAAGATGCATACAGTTTTTTATTGACATTCCTACATTCCTACTTAAGGCAGAATTCTTAATTTTGC
The DNA here is from genome assembly GCA_911387765.1 of Pyrgus malvae. Taxonomy (NCBI): domain Eukaryota; kingdom Metazoa; phylum Arthropoda; class Insecta; order Lepidoptera; family Hesperiidae; genus Pyrgus; species Pyrgus malvae. The sequence goes on along the minus strand of OU426951.1, from coordinate 16,582,355 downwards.
GTAGTCATCAGAGTCATCATGATAAACGCAGTAGTTTACTGATTTTTAATATTCTTTTTGCTACTTTATTGTTTTACGAGTACCTGTTGTATATATGAGGACTTCGAAGGTTCAATATTTTATTGGATTCGCGTAGTGAATCACGACTGCAAAATATATCGGTGCAGATTCAATAAATAGCAGGAGGAATTGCTGAGCTGTGTTGGCTCGGCGCCCTTTCCTGTTTATAAAGAACACTCAACGACCGTTGCAAATGTGATGACGATCATGACTCTACTAGCCAGACGAGTGCAATCAGCAATTATTATTTAAATGGCTTGGACCTGCCGCTCACCGCTGATTTTTTCACGGTGACTTAAACGTGTTAAGAAGATATTTTATGATTGAACGAGCGCTCAATGCAGGAAGCAGTAACGGTGACCAAAAGTCGCAAATATAGTTACTGTGTGAATGAGCTGAATGAGAAGATTTTGCTGTGAGAAGCAGTGTTATTTCAAAGTGCCAAAGATGATGTGATAAAATTCAGATAGTCGCTCGCAGCGTCTTAATTCTCGGGGTGCAATAAGGACGCTAATTTAAACTTAAACAGTAAGTACGAGACAAGTATACCGGCATTTAACACGTAAGCGGAGATTGAATACTTAATAATACAGCTGTATTTGAACTGATAAAAAGTTACTATTTCCATGAAATAGAATAAGTAAGTGTTGTATGTAGTTTTCAAAGTAATTTCCAATATTATATTGACTTCCTTCGTATATTCAGGAGCAAGTGACGTCCTGTTTACACGTATGACAATGACTGCTGTTCAATAGTGTAAACATAAAAAAGTCAACTAGAAATTCATCGTAAGGAACATGTTAACATTTATGAAATGACTAACTTTTGTTCGCGACTTCTACACTGTACTTTAGTTAACAGGGCATTTGTTTTAATTAACCCCCGTTATAATTGTGACATGTGTGTCTGTGTGTTTATCTATGTACTGCCGTAAACGACGATAATAGTTTACTATACGTAGTAGGTATATCGCTATTAACAACATTTTTAACCAGTTTTAAAGCTGGTTAATAAAGCTAATTTGGTGCAGTAACCGTGTTTTGAATACTTATTTATTTATTTATTTTACATTATACACTTTAAAAACATTACAGATACTAGCTTCAATACGTTTTTAAAGGGACGTAATATAATAATATACGTGCAGCGTAGTTCGGCTAGTGGTGTATAAATAAGTTTATAATAATATAAACATTAAAATTTAGTAAAAATTAAGTTATGAGCAAATGTGATTGGCCGTTTCTCTATGTATTAATCGGTCTCGTCTGTTTTCTCCCTGGTTTATTTTATGCTACATACTTTTTATCCTCCTTGAATTGAATTATTTCATGTGCCTTTCGAGGTGTAGCGTAGAGAAAAGGATTAACAAATTTCACCTTTATGGACTAACTAGCTGTGCCGTGCTGTTTCACCGGCGTTATTTTTTTTAAAGTATCCTATTTTATTTCTGATAACTCCAAGAATATATGTGCAAAGTTTCATGATGATCGGTTGAGTAGTTTTCGCGTGAAAGAGTAACAAACAAGCTTACTTTCGCATTTATAATATTAGTAGAATTTTAGTCAACCGTCAAGTACCTAAATTCCAAATTATCACAACATATTTTTCAATTTAATAATATTTCATATGTTTTTCTATTGCTATTTTATCTAACTAGCAGCCGCCAATAAAAGTAGCCTAAGTTACACCTTATTATAATACGAATTAATAAAATTGTAGTGTCTGTTTGTAATATTAAAATAACCGATTTTAACTACATGCGTATGCATGTTTATACGGTAAATATACCAATATATCATTTTTTACATTTTTTGCCCGTCTGTCTGCCTACCTGTCTGTCTGTTTGTTCCGGCTCATCTCTGAAATGGCTGGAACAATTTTGACGGAACTTTCACTGGCAGGTACGAGTAGCTGATGTACTGAGGAGTAACTTAGGCTACTTTTATTTTGTCTGTCTGTCTGTCTGTTTGTTCCGGCTTATCTCTGAAACGGCTGGACCGCTTTTGACGGGACTTTCATTTAAATAAAATAAGGAGCAATTACGTAAGGTCTAATAAAAAATTGAAATTAACAGACGGTTTCAGTACCGAATTTTACGAAAGCTATGAAAGATGCGGACCTGGTACTGATGTTATACTCTGGAATATTGCCTATTGGTAATAGATATCATAATAATGATGTAGAAAACGTTGTTAATAGGACCAAATATTAACTTAACTAAATATTATTGTAAGGGGATGAAATGCAAGTTGATAGAGATATTAGTTGGTGACCAAACCACTGTCGCTAGTAAGACATGACTATCAGGTTTACAACAATTGGATCAAACAGGCCATATAATTTTTACACAGAGTAGGTACTATCTATAAGTACACTTAAAAAAAATAGTTTTTTTAAGTGTATAGATAGTACCTACTCTACGTACATATTACAGTTATATTTTTAAGAGGAACTGATGATAGCGAGAGAAAAGTGGATAACAAGCTGGAGTACAGTTAGGACTAAAAAGATTTAGAGAGAATGTCTCTTCTGAACATAAAATGAACATTGTATTAGAACCTATTTTACAACGTAACGTTATATTTTGTACCAAAAATCTATCCCTTTTTACAATTAGTCTATATCCACGCGGACGACGTCGCGGGCACAGCTATTATAAACAAAAATGATCTGCGTAGGCAAAGATAATAAAAAATAAAAGCATGGGTTTCAATTAGGACACATGAAATCTGCTATCTATATTCTAAACTAGCTGACCCCGCGAACTCCGTATCGCGTTTAAATATTAAATAATAATAATAATGGATAGCCTATAAACCTTCTCCGTGAAAAAATACATAACATACCAATTTTCATAATAATCGGTCGAATAGTTTCTGAGTTTTGCGATGTCATATATACAAACATCCTCTTTTATATGTATATAAGATAATAATAATAATAAATCTATATTCACTTCATGCTAATGATCCTTTATAACGCAGGTGAAACCGCGGTACAGAGCTAGTAAACAATATGAATTAACTGAGACATAGTTTAATTATTGTACCTATAGACCCCGGAAAATTCCAGACAGTTTGTTTAATTGTACACAAACAACTCAATAAATGTTCTTGAAAATGAATAAAGATACGATTATATCAATTAGTAAAGTCATAGTTTAAGCACCATTAACAATGGGTTACAGGAAAAACTAATTTTGTCCTTATTAAAAGAAGATTTGCAGCATGACATACACACTGGTTACATACCTACCTACTGAATTAAAATCGTAGTATTTTTAGGGTTTCGTAGCCAAATGGCAAAAAACTGAACCCTTATGGATTCGTCATGTATCTGTCTGTCTGTCTGTCCATATGTCACAGCCATATTTTTCCGAAACTATAAGAACTATACTGTTGAAACTTGGTAAGTAGATAGTAGTAGTATTCTGTGAACCGCATTAAGATTTTCTCACAAGAATACAAAAAGCAATAAATTTTGGGGGTTCCCTATACTTAGAACTGAAACTGATATTTTTTTTAAATAAAATCCATACGTAAAGGGTATCTATGGATAGGTCTTCAAAAATTATATTGAGGTTTCTATCATAATTTTTTTCTAAACTGAATAATTTGCGCAAGAGACACGTCCAAAGTGGTAAAATGTGTTCCATGGACCGCAAGAGAAGTTTTTCTTTTTGGAACGAAGTTGAAGTTAAGAAGTAGTTCCTTATGGGGCGTTGCGGAGAGGTGCCGGGAAAAAACATCAATAACGTAAGATTTTTATGAATAGTCTATGTGTGATGGCTGTATAGTGCCTAATGTATAGTCTACGTGATGACTCTTATAATTATTATTTATTTTATAAATTATTGTACTTAAATAAAATAAAGGTGTTAAGATAGATTTGTAAAGTAGCTTCTTTGCTTTTTATCGGTAAAAAATCATAATTATAAATGTATAACCGAATAATTATTTTCTTTATACCTCGAATAGAACTTAAAAGTAATATTTTTATAACAAGAAACTTTGTTCCTATCCGGTGTCCCAGGAAACCACGCGACTTTCTTTTTAATATTACGTAGAAGGTTCCAAAATGAAGTTACTTTGATTGTACTGGCGGAAATACGAGGGAAATTCGATTTAGCTCTGTTAATTGTCAGAGCGGGGGTGAGTGATGGTAACCAACATAAATAGGTTCCAATTAATTTCCCGGCGTGTTTGTTCGCTTGCTCTTATCGATGTGGAACGGGCTGAGCTGTGGCAATGTTTTCTTTTTAAAACGACGCACTGCTTGCTAACCTAAATCTACCGTCCTTGAAAGATGAAAATTACATAAAAAATAACATATATATATACTATATTATACTTTATTCATACTTAATATTATAAATGTTATATTGTTTTCTAGAGATGTCGCAGGTTCGGTGTATAGAAAGTCGTGTTGACCAGTCAAAAGGCTTATTAATACAAAATAACATTACAAATCTAAGAGCGTTTATCCCATAGGACTGAGATATTTTTCCCAGGTAAGATTTAGCCTATATCAGTCTCTTAAATACCAAATATATCTGTATAGAAAAAATCATGTTAATCCGTAGTACCGTTGCCACGTGAAAGTAGACCAAACAAATACATTTTAACATTAATATATTTTCAATGTAAAAGTAGGAAAAATATTTTATTCCTACGGGGAAAACGCGCAACCTACACGGGCGGAGCCGCGGGCGGAAAACTAATGTTTACAAAAAAAAGTTTTTATTTAAATGCTCTAAAAAGAAGAAAATAAAATTTTCCTTTAAAATTTTAACTATCAACTTATAACCTCATTATAAATAATTTATATGATCATAAAAGCTTGTCGCAAGGTTTGCGATTGCATAAGTAAGTAGGTACCTATAAGTATTTAATTTAGAAATTTTTGCTTTTAATTTATTTTTTACTTTTTTGTTATTTTTAATTAGTCTCGGCAAACCCTTTCATTTGGTACATTTGGTATTTGGAAGTGCATAAAAATAACTATACCGCCATCTTGGATGTTTCGCCATATTGGATTTAGAATGACGTCACATTATTTTTCGAGTTACTCTCAACAAGCCCTTTCATTTGATACACATATTGTAGAAATGCATTAAAAATAACTATTACAGTGGAATCCGTTTATAATGACATCGAAGGGAAATGACTAACACGTCATACAAAGCATTTTCTGTAAAAAAAACTTTTTATTTAGGTAAATTTTATAATTATTTTAATAGAGAAACACAGCATATTAAATTGCACATTTCTCTTCAATCGTAAATACTTTACGACGTTGAGATGATATTTTAAACAAAGGATATCACTAAAAAGAAATCCGTGACGTTCAATTGTCAGTTACTCACTGAGATTCAAAAAAAAAAACCAGCCACGTGCCAAACGTCGCTGGGTATCAACGAACATGACTGAAGGTTAGGTGTAAAAATCATGTCGGTTACTATAAACAGACAAAATTTAATAAAAATGGGTCATAACAAGCGACATTTCACTGTAAGCGAAGTCATTATATCCGACTTTGTTCAGAGATTTTTTATGAAAACCAAACTTTGTTGTGTAATTATAAATGTATAACCGAATAATTATTTTCTTTATACCTCGAATAGAACTTAAAAGTAATATTTTTATAACAAGAAACTCTGTTCCTATCCGGTGTCCCAGGAAACCACGCGACTTTCTTTTTAATATTACGTAGAAGGTTCCAAAATGAAGTTACTTTGATTGTACTGGCGGAAATACGAGGGAAATTCGATTTAGCTCTGTTAATTGTCAGAGCGGGGGTGAGTGATGGTAACCAACATAAATAGGTTCCAATTAATTTCCCGGCGTGTTTGTTCGCTTGCTCTTATCGATGTGGAACGGGCTGAGCTGTGGCAATGTTTTCTTTTTAAAACGACGCACTGCTTGCTAACCTAAATCTACCGTCCTTGAAAGATGAAAATTACATAAAAAATAACATATATATATACTATATTATACTTTATTCATACATAATATTATAAATGTTATATTGTTTTCTAGAGATGTCGCAGGTTCGGTGTATAGAAAGTCGTGTTGACCAGTCAAAAGGCTTATTAATACAAAATAACATTACAACAATTAACATTACAACAACATTACAACATTTCTTTCTTTCTTTCTTTCTAATTACGTCATAATAGGCGGTTGGCATGGAGCAAAATAACCACAATTTTGCTCCATGGCGGTTGGTCAACATAGGCGGAGTGATATTAAACAGATTCTACTGTATTAGCTAAACTAAGTTTAACTACTGTTATCTTTCGACAACAACCGGGACCGACGGCTCAACGTGCCCTCTGAAGGACGGAAACGCGCATGAAATTTTTGCCAGCAGCGGTCACCCATCTTACATCCAACCGCGCCCGTTTGGCTTAGTTGCATAGATTGTTTGCGTTCTACGCGCATACGCGCGTCATGCGCGCTTCTCAAATTTGACAGCAACGGTCATCTATCTCATATCACGGCTAAGATCACGGCCGTTTCGCGCGCTAGGCGGCTATGCGCGTTTCACTCTTCGTTAGTACATATAAGTGAATTTAAAGTTAAAAAAGGATGTTTAAGATAATTTTGTCCCTACAATTTGTTAACTACAAATAAAAAGTCATAGTGTCCAAAATATATCCAACTACCATGATGCCGGCGCCGGCGCCAGCAAACAAGTACATAGTTTGATTAAATTTGAGATAGAGGAGGATAATACACGAGTATATTTATACATATGAAAGCACTTAAAATAATATGCTTTTTAAATATTCAATCTAATCTTTGGACAATTCACACACCACCATCTTATTTTATTCCAAACTAAGCAGAGCTCGTACTATGGTAATCAGAAAGCTGGTAAACATACCTATAAGTACATATAATTCTAAATACATACTTAAATAGCTAAATTAACACCCAGACACAGAACAAATAGCCATGTTCATCACACAAATATTTGTCCTGGGTGGAAATCGAACCCACGACCTCACGCTTCGCAGTCGGCTCATCACCCACTACGCTTCGGAGGCTGTAAAATTCAATAAATCAAGGATATATTATTATAATATTTAATAACCTAATAAATGTTGCTTAAATGTTGCATTTTTTATGATATGAGATTATGTGATTGATTGATTGATCATAGTTGAAGATAAATTATTAGCTAATACAAAAATAATAATTATAACGAATTAACCCAGGCTTAAAATAAATATGTAGCTACTTTACTTTTACATTTAAAATTATTTGTAATTACTTTGATTTGTATTACTGAGTAATGTGTTAGGGCCGACACCCACAATTTCGCCTGCGATAAATACAATTTACTAATGAAATTATGTGGATTTTCTAATATAACATCAATTCTAATATAAAATCAATTGTTTATCGCATACCATCAGTTCTCTTTTAACCAACCATTTTCAAATAATCTACATGCGCTTCACTAGGATCATTATTTTTGAAGTGAAAACTTCTTTAGCGGCGTTGTGCACTTTTTTGGGATGGTTAAAAATGTTAAACTCGCATCAGGACACGTGGCCTGATCGAATATTCGTAAGACGGAGGGGTGACAGCTGATGACGGCTCGACTGTCTATACTTGTATATACACACTATACAAAGTGCATCTATTAATGAAAAAAGTGACGAAGAAATAGTGAAAGAAAATGAGTGAGTACTTTATAAAAATACTTGATGAAAACCTACTGAAAATACTAAATGAAAAAAAATACTGATAATAAAAGCAATTCGTGCGAAATTATTCCCTAACCATTCCAAAATATCAAAAATGCACAACGTTAATATTCAAGTTTTCACTTCTGCCGGAACTACCGGAGTGCAACCCGTTGTTTTTTTTATCCGTATTTCATGACGATACCTATTTAATATATATGTATGTCTATATATAAAAATTTCGTGTCACAGTGTTTGTTACCACACTCCTCCGAAACGGCTTTCGTAGGTTGTTATCTGTTTTTCATCCCCGTAAGTGATAAGGATGGCCCACCCCAAACATTTAAACGTGGTGCGGACGCGGTTCACGCGGTCAGCTAGTTTGATAATATATTAAAGTAGTACGTGGTGCGTTTATGTTATTCAAACAATTGTCTATGTATGTTTTTGATACGGGCAGGTCGCCGACATTCTTAGCGCTTATAAACATCCGCCTTTTTAATTTAACTTCGCTACTTCTTTCTGTCACTCCTTTGTGAAAGCCTTTCTGGCTTTAATTTCCGATCAGGCTATTAATATTAAAGTATTTATTTCCTGGAGTGGCATGATACACACCCGACGGTGTGATTATGTGCCACTTTTTGAGGTTTTCCACGTGTAGCAAAAAAAACATGGGATATTTAGTAAGAAAAGAATATACACGTTTTCCATAGTACAAACGACAGAACAATCACACTTTGTATGAAAAAAAAATATTTTGGTCGCGCATTTTCACCTGCTTCGCAATTTGACGTTTCCCTTCATATCTCCTATATCAGTGTAAATTGCACAATGTCGACTACCTTTTCAAAAAATTTTCAAAACTAACTAAACTTTTGAACCATAGTAAAAACTGGTATAATTGAATAGTAGATTATTGATTAGTGGATTGTAATAAGGTGAAATTGCCTGATCGAAGAGATCGGGCAATAAGCATGCAAGACATTTTATTTGATTAAGAAGGATTTTTGTATTCAATACTGAATATATTTTGGTAATGTTTTAACTAATGTTGGTATTTTTGAAAACATTTATATGGTCACATTATATGGTGCCACCGTGGCACATTTTCACCTGCGAAGTAATTTTTTTTTATATCTTATACTGTCGTAAAATAAAAAGAAAATTCAACTTTTCCGCCAATCTCTTATGTCAAACTGATTGAACCTGTAGAGTTGCCAGTACCTGTTTCAAAAATTTATTATCATAGAATTACTCAGGACCCCATTGAACATTCTCACCCCATAGGCCCATAGTCACCCGATAGACTCGGTACTCAAAAATCGGAGATATAGGTACAAAATATTTTAATACATCGACAAAAGAATGGTAAGGTAAGATATCTAGGTAAATATAAAAAAAATCAAATGTCTTAAGACCAACAGATTACTACCGAACTTAACTTTCATTTTATGTTGCGATTTAATTTGAAATCGCTAAGACAGTGTCGTACGATTGCCTAGACAAGGGTACTTGAACTCTAGATCCTGGCGCCAATTTTAATAGTCTGCTTACAGCCACATCAAAAACGAACAGAAAAACTACTCAAAGGTGCTAAGCTGTCGATAAACATACCAATCTCCTTGAGCAAGGTCAATAGCAGCGGTAATGAGTTCACATACATATAATTATTATGTACGTGTTCTCGGTTTCACAGATTAGATAAGACGGACATGCCAAGATAGAGCAAACATCGATTTATTCTGCTAGTAAATTCGATGAGTCCAATGTTATTAATAGACTACTATATGAATATTCCTAATACTATTACTACCATCATATTATTATGATTGGAGGCTTCATATAAAGTAATTTTAGTACACATTATGTGATATCAAACAAAAATGTTACTAAATAATATTTTGGTAGAGACCTTAATTGTATTGTACCCGCATTAAATGTACCCGCGCGCAAGCGGAGAGAGTAACATGTTATTGACGTAGCTCTGTTTTTAAATTATTCTGTTTACATAGTAAAAGTGAGGAAGTGCTCATAAAACTTTTAAATATTTGTGTATTTAACCTCAAGTGTTCAGCTGTGAAGAAAAATACTGTCATTAATCGTGTTGTAATTACGTTTATCCAGAAAACAATTTCAAAAACTGTGTTTAAAACAACGATAATACAGTGCATACTTGATGACTCATTGCTCGAAGCATGTGTGAAGTGTTCATTACCATATAATGTCACGTTAAATGAACCAATCCGCTACTACCTAATGATGACTGGAGAAACGTATTACTAAATTCGCTACTACGCTTATTGGTATCGTGGCGCAGTGGTTACAGACTTGCTTTCTTTTACTTAATCGGCCGCCGGTAGAGTCTGGATTCGAGCCTCTAATCAAGACCATATTTTTTTATTTTATTTTTTTCCACATTTTGTTCCCTAAATTAAAAATATATAATATATTAAAACATAAAAACAAAAAAACAAAAAAATTAAGAAGAAATATTTATAATTTTTTTCTTAAAAATTAAAAATAAAATTTGGATTTTTCTATCTTCTATAATAAATACTATTCGATTATGGAGGGACCAAACATAACTTATCGAAGAAAGAATAGAACTGTCTCTAACTTAGACTTACATAATACAACGCTCTATGACGACACAGAATTTAATGCTACTAACCTCCTAGACGCTTCAATGCAAAGTTTACCTACATCTTCAGTTAGTAGACAAGATACTATAGATGCAACAAATGAAGAAATTAATAAATTAAGGATCGAATTACAATCAGCTCATCAAGAAGTAAGCAACTTGTCCTTAATGCATCTCTACAGAAAACAATAGAACAACTCAGTAGGACTATTAGCATTTACAAAAAGCTAGGTATCTCTGATAATCTTATCACTACGATTTCATCACCAGCAGCGCGAAAAATCAAAACATTAGTCACTGATAGAGCAATGCAACTTAAGGATACAACCACTCTTTCTCAATTTACTCAAACTCCACTGGAGACCAATGAGATAACTGAAACTGATAAAAACTTAAACGACGAGTCAAACAGCCTTAAAACACCAAAAAGAACAACATCAACAAATTCTCTTCACCAAATAAGAATGAAAATATCCAGAACGTCACCTCTTCACCTTGAAAAAAGCGTATGTCTAAATCTAAGAAAACCTCCAACTAACGTCATTCATCAAAATAATACTACCTCCACGTTTGTTAAGAATGCAATATCTGAATCTGCAGCTAAGAATATTATAACAACATCTACTGAGTTACCAAATTTACGTATAAATCCAGATGCTACTACACAGGAAAATAAAATGTCTGCCATAAATCAACGACATAATACTGTGCAAAAAAAATATGAAGTAGTTATTATTGCTGACAATCAGGGCATCGGGCTTAGAAAAAAACTTCAGACATTATTAGGGTCTCTATATAATGTGACGAGCTTTCTAAAACCAAATGCTTCTTTATCTAATGTAGCACAGTCAATGAAAAATGAGATTTTAAAACTTAATAAAAATGACTTTGTGGTTTTTCTGGGTGGGATAAATGATAAAAATCCACACGAATTTAATTTTAACTTTAATTTATGGTTATCATCTGTGACACACACAAATGTAATTGTAGGTGAAATTCCATTTAATAGGTACTTAAATGTAAAAAAATTAAATTACTTGTTACAATTCATATGTACGAAATATGACAATGCAACATATGTAGATTTGAATTATAGTAATTTTATACCTCGCAATGTAAATTTTGTAAATAATATAACTCGGTCATTTTTAAAAGAAATTCTACGTTTAGGTTATAAAATGAGAATGGATGATTATCAAGCTTCTATTAAACAGAAAAGCGAAAATATAACTTTTTCTAGTGTAGGTACTCAAACTGTAAAAGAACTGCTCTGTAAAAATTGTTATTCTAATTTGACGCTAGTAAATAACGAATCAAACTGTATTGTAAATAATGAAATTGTTGACATTTCTTCTAAGTCGAATTCTAATCCAACTAATAATATTTCTGTGGATTCTACAATGGATAATAATATTTTTTTTCGTGTATAATGATATTAACATTTTACACCAAAACATTAACGGACTTATTAATAAATCTGATCAACTAACAATATGTATTAACGAACTTCGCAATAGTGGTACCAGAATTGATGTGTTGTGTATTACAGAACACAACATGATAAGTGGAGATGAACAATACTTATATGTACCTAATTATACTTTAGTTTCATCATGCATGAGAGAAAGTAGGAATGGCGGCTGCTGCATACTTGTAAGAGGTACGATTAAATCAGTAGAGTTATGCAATATACAGTCCGCATCAGTATTGGGTGTCATTGAGTTTTCCGCTATTGAGAACTCTAGAAAAACAGATCAATTACTATGGCAATTTATAACCTGTTGGAAGAAGTAATGTTAAAAATGGATAATAGGATTCCCGTAACTGCTCTTTATATGGACCTTACAAAGGCGTTTGACTACGTAGATCATAATATACTTTTAGATAAATTATATAAGTATGGTATAAGGGGTAATGCTTTAGACCTTTTAAAGTCCTACTTGATGAACCGATATCAATACACAGAAGTAAGTCAGATCTGCTTAAAAACTAAATGTAAAGTGACGTACAAATCTGAACGTCAAAAAATAATATATGGAGTATCTCAGGGTAGTGTATTGGGGCCGTTATTGTTTATTATTTACGTGAATGACTTGCCCAAAGTAGTCAATCACAATATGACACTATTTGCAGATGATACTACTATATTGTTTAGTAACAATGACATTAATAATTTAGAAAATGACATTAATTCTTCTTTGACATCAATTATTCAATGGCTTAAATCAAATAATTTAAATATCAATCTTGACAAAACAAAAATTATGAATTTTATGCAACGAAAAAATATTGAATGTAAACTTAACATATCTTATAAGGGAAAGAAAATTGAAGAAACCGATACGTTTACATTTTTAGGACTGTTTCTCGATTTTAACATGAAATGGAAGTCACACATTGATTCTGTAAGTAAAAAACTAAGTAAACTCTCATATGCCCTCCGCATGTTACGTAAGGTTGTTAATAAAGACACACTTCTTACTGCATACCACGGCTGTGTGTCCTCAATTTTGAGGTACGGAATTGTGTTTTGGGGTAACTCTATTGATAAGAATATAGCTTTCAAGGCACAAAAACGATGTATTAGATCTATTTGTAACCTTAGACCAATAGATTCATGCAAACCATACTTCATCAACTTGAAAATTTTGACACTTCCATGTCTTTATATCCTAGAGGTCTGTGTGTTTGTGAAGACAAATTTAAATTTATTTCAGTTTCATTCAAGAGCTCGCCATAAAAATAAATTATGTGCAGTAGCTTGCAAAACTCACTTATACAAGCAGAGCTTATTTGCAAAAGCACCAACAATTTTTAATAAACTTCCAGTTTCAATACGTGCCACTATTGGTGTAGATGAGTTCAAAAGAAAATTGAAAGCTTTTCTGATTGACAAGTGTTATTATAGTGTTAACGAATTCTTAACTGACAAATTTGATTAAACTTTTACTAATAAGTCCGTCTAGTTGATTCCCTCAATAAATAAATGTATTTTAAATTTAGTGCTGTAAGTAGTTATAAGTTCTATTATTGTATACCCGACTGCGGTAGGGATATAGAGGATAAATTTTATGTAACATCTGTGTATAACCTGTATTCCACAATAAAGATTTATTTGATTGATTGATTGATTGATATTTCCTACACATATGTAATTCTAAAAATGTGTTCTGTGTTACGAATATGATCACGATTTTCAAGCCGAAAGATCTTTTATCTTCAAAATATAGATTTTATGAGTCGATCAAAGCTATTTAAAATTTCAGCAAATAAGAATTATAATAACATGATTACAACTGTGCATACGCATACAAAATATAATTGTATGAAGCTAGTACAAACCAATATAAAACACTTATTGGCGTGGCGGAAAGATAACATCAAAGGCGGTCATTATAGTGATAAATGACAATTGTCTTGTCCTTAGGGACAATATATGCCATCAAGCTTCGTGCAATATTACTTCTCGCCTGCGTTATAGTCATTAAGAGCTATTGTCAACGGCTGTATTGATATTTGAATTGAATGCTTCAATAGCCACCGCGGTTATCGTGCAGATCGATCGATGGATAACTATTATAGCTACGGTGCAAATTATTGCTGGCGTGTAGTGGCGCCTGCGTCAGATGACAAGCGTCTCACTTTGCTATTAAAATATTTGGAAATGTAAACGTAAATATTAATTTAAATTCACGTAGTGGTGAATATCAGGAGAGGCCTATGTCTAGCAGTGGATTCCTAGAGGCTGATGGATGGATGTATAAATGAAACATATATAAGTAGGCACTAGCAGAAAAACGAACCAATGCGATTATGATCGAGTCAAGGATAGTATTTATGGAGATCGTCCAATGATCTCTGGACTCTAATCTTGATTTGATTTGTTTTGTAACTACCTACTACACTTTTGCAGTTAATGTTGGTCCCTCTATGTTCATAAAATAGAGTCTTGGCTGTACTTCTAAATAACCCCGGTACCTCTGGTTAGGGGATATTTAGAAGTTACTTGATCCGAATTTTGGTGTGAACCAATAAGTATTTAGACATGCTGATAAAAAATATGAAATACAAAATACTTACATTGTCATGGTAAAATGTAGAAAAACAAATATATATTTTTACATTTATTAAGATAGATAGATTTGAAAGATGTTTCGTCCAAATAAATAAATAAATAGTAAATAAATCTGCGGTAGCACAAAATTAGGCGTAGACGGAAATAATGATCAACAAATAAAAGGCTACAAATATGAAAATGTTTAATCATTAAACAGCTAATAGTTATACCAGTCTGCGAACCATAAATAGTAATTGTGAGCAAATATTTGTTTGTTTGTTCATGGTGACATGCGTCACCGGTGAGCCGGGAAGTACACCTCGTGGTGAACACTTGATCCGTCGCCCACAGCCGCCCCCGCTTTGCCAGACTCCGGAGTAAGGCCGTTTTCCCACTGGCGTTAAACGAGCGCTACGATTCTCCAACGACTACGCTACGACAACGATGCGTAGACGTTGCGCAGTTTTGATTTGAACGCAACGTTAAAGCCGCCATGACGTCGTCCGTAACCTCACCCTGGCGCGACGTTGACGACGCAAGTCTTTAACGACAAGCGTTCACGCTTAGACTTCGCAAAGTCAACAACGATTCAACGCAACGTCAAAGTTGGGTTTTTTAGCAACTGGTACAATCACGCCATCCCATTCTGTCCGTATAAGAGGGCGCGAGACTAAGACTATCGTCCAATCAGCATGAGTTCGTTAACCTTGTGCATTGCTTTGAACGCGACGTCAACGTCACGCGCAGCGATAGTATTGGAGAAACCCCAACGCTCCTAAAACGTCAGTGAGATAGCAGTCTAAGCGTTGTTCGACGACATCACCGCGTCACCGCTGATTGACACCGCATTCATTTTGAGACTTCCCAGGCTTTATGCTTAAATTCAAACAAAAGGTTGCTGAGATTTATAGCGTAAATTTTATTGAACATGATCAGACCCGGCTGCGCTTAGGTAATTTATACCTTACATATAATTAGTACCTGGACGCCCGAGCGTTGCTCGGATTAAAACAATTGATTTTCTTGGTTTATTTTTAAGCAAAACATTCACTGGCTTAGTGTTACTTAACAAAACCTTTTGAAATACCTAGCTCCCAATTTAAAAAAAAATTGTCACAAAAAATAAAAAACGCAACTTGCCTACTTGAGGTTTGAACCCGGGTCTCTAGCTCCGTAGTCAGCTTTCGTAACCATTCGACCAAGAAAGCTTTAATTCCATTGACGCAATTTTTATAGAGGTCTTTCATATCGACATTGTCATTTGTTTGAAGGGCGGATTGACGGTCGACATTTGACGGCTTTCTACGCCACAATAATATTAATATTCTCCAAAGACAAAGACAAAGACTTTTATTTGCACAAATATGGGTGTTTACAAAAGGTGTTATTATACATTTCATTCGCCATATTTACCTTCATGATTTGCATACATATAACAATAATTAAAACTTAACTAATTACAAATTAAAACGTACATTGAAACAAACTTCTTTATTATATAATACTTATATTATTATTATCATTATTTATACCCATATTGCACCTAATTATTGATATTTTTTTATTTATTCATATTTTTTTTATACTTCGGATCGGCTTTGGGCACCCATATTGCAGGGTTTTTGTACACTAAGAGGAAAAAAAGCCGGCGGAAAAAAACCTCCCAGGTTTTTATGGAATTCCTTTATGACCGCTTTATCGTTTAAAAAATCAACGATCGAGTACCTAATATGCCTTTTCTAGTAAATACTTTTTAAGTTCCTTTTTAAGCTCGTTGCCCGCTTTTATTTTGAGGAATTCCGGTAGGTTATTGTATATTTTTGGTCCCATGCAAAAGACACTGTTATGATATTGTCTTGCTTTGGAAGCTATTGAACACAGTTTATTGTTATGTCTTTTTGATTTAGGGTTTCATATTAAGTGATTTCAGCTTTGACCATTAAAGAGATCTCATAAATATATAAAGATACCAACCATTCCAATAGATGTCAGTAAGAGTAAATTTATATTTAACGGCATAAAAATTAAATAAAACAACAATTTCTATCAATAAAAATTTGCTGGATCGATTTATCGTCCCCGAAACTAGGGTACTAAATTTCATCAAAATCTTTGGAGCCGTTTCCGAGATTTAAAACATATATTTAGATATATACAAGAATTGCTCGTTTAAAGGTATTAGATACTAATCTATCCCACGGTATGGTACATTTTTCCTGAGGTAAAAGTAGCGTTTGTTTTGTGTGTGTCTTATTATATATTTACTGTTAATCCTAAAACACGATTTTACTTTACACACACTAAAGAATGATGTAATAAAATGTGAAGTTTTAACAATTCGTCAGGGAAGCTGGTAGTAAGTAAGCTACCAAATAGAACCTAATATGGATGATATGATATGGCCAGTAGTAAGATATTACCTACGTCAAAGGTTAATTTAAATTGTGATATTTGTTGAAACCTTGCCAACAATGCCACATATGAATGTACTTCTGACACAGAATTCTAGGGAAGTGATTGTTATGGCTAGTCTACATCCGTTTCCAAATGATCGCGTAAGATGACTATCTGCGTTTTAAGTCAGCTCCAAATACTGCAGAGGTAATACGAGCCGTCCTTACACAATAAGGAAAGTAGAACATGAAAGACGTAGAGAAAAAAAACAAACACACTTATCATATAAGGTGTGTTCATTGGCTGCAATACACATGAAAAAATAAACTCAAACGTCTGTTTGTAATGTAGAAATGCTTTTTATTAGCAAGGATCCTGTTAATCTCCTGTTAATCTTTTGTATCTTCAAATGTATAAAAGTAAAATTATTATTATATATATTCCGCAACAAATACAAACTTTGTATTTTGTTTGATTGTCTGTTTTCAGAACGATTGGAGTTGATTTTAATGACATAAATAGTTAACTAACAACACATATACCTAAATCTGTAAATATAAAACCCTTCCAATACAATTAAATACACGGCGAACTGGTATTCCTACTAGTATCCTCATTGTAAATCAAAAGATGAATGAAAAACAAAACATTACTCGAAATAACTTTGTTATTGGTTGCCAGCTAAATTACTCATAATTATAAATATGCAAATTTAATTTGTAATGGTTACGAATTATTTCCACTTAAACAAATCGACGCCGACCATTCATCGACGTGCCGATTATAAATAAACCTGTGATTACACTAATGGTTTATAATACAATACAATATTTACATGTAACGTTTGCTCTGCAGTAATTATTCATAAGAAACTGTTGTTAATGGCATCTTTGATCTATAACACGTTATTATGTATGAGTAGGCTAACTTTTACACACGGCTCTTCTTGTACATGATTTTATAAGGATTCATTTAAAAATAAACTACGAGTAAAACTTTTTGATAACGTTCATTTAAGATTTCATGAACTCTGATGATATAGCTTTATATACATTGTCTTTGCAAAAAATAAAAAATGTAGTTTAAAAAACTAAAAAACACGCTTTTGAGAAAATACGAACTAAAAACTAAAAAAATAAGAAGAAAATGTATATTACTGTAAATAAAGCGTGGGGTGCATGGTGTCAATAGTATCTTAAAAACCACCCCACGCTTTATTTACAGTAATATACATTTTCTTCTTATTTTTTTAGTTTTTAGTTCGTATTTTCTCAAAACCGTGTTTTTTAGTTTTTTAAACTACATTATTTATTTTTAATTTTTTAGTTGGATTTTTATTCTCATATTATTGCATTGTCATCGGCCCTTGACCCCTATGCAAATTTTCAAGTTAACCAGAAAATTATATAAATTAACAAAAATCATATTTTGCAAATTGAAAAATGGAATAATTTTATCAAATTAGTGTATTGTCATCGGTCCTCAATAAATCTACAAAGTTTGAACGAAATCTGGCCGTTTAAAGTGGGTCAAAATCGCGCCCAAAGAAGTCGGTTACAAACAAACATACAAACATACAGGTGAAGCTAATAAAAAGCGTGTAAAAACAATATTTTTCCGTCAAAATTATCCACAACTTTCATCAATTTTTCAGTGGAGATGTTTTTCAGAATTAAGAAATATGTTGGCTAAACTATAGCCAAGCTATTTTAAAGTTATAGTATGATTTCTTTAATTTGCTTTAAATTTTAATCCTGGCAAGAAACTTGTGCACAGCTGGACATTAAAATCGATTTAAAATTAAAATTATTCACATATTCACAATCGAAAAGAAGGCAATCGTCATGTTGCAGACGTATGTTAATTGAACACGCATAACTTGTACTCGCATATAAAAATATTTTTATTCAAATGAATACAATTTTTATTTTAGCACTTCGACGCACTCGTGAAGAAAAATATTATCTCAACGTTATTTCTGTTTGCCCACTTTGCTTTTAAGTGACTGTCAACCCTCGTAACTTTGTTCAACGAAAATATTAAGTGTTATAATGAAATAATTCGTTCGCAATACTGACGTTTTATTTCGAAATTGTGACTGTTATTATCCCTACTTCCTTACTAATATTATGAAAGTAACTCTGTCTGTCTGTCTGTCTGCTATGCTTTCCCGCTTAAACTACTGAACCAATTTTAATTAAATTTAAACACACATAGAGTGGACCTTGGGAAAGGACATAGGATGGTTTATATCCTACGGGAACCTATAAAACAAGTCCACGCGGGCGAAGCCGCTGGCGGAAGCCTAGTTTTACTATAATACTCGTATAAAATGAACAGTACCTAATAATGCCCTTATCTAAGATCAGATTTATTTTCTAAAGGTCCAAGAAAAATGTTTGTTAGAGTAGGTATGTTTAGAAAGAGAACCGGCCTGGTTATTATAAACAAAAACAAATATTATTTACAATTACTATTATATTGCTATCGACGGTATCGGTAGGTACGTGTATTATAGACCAGATTAACAATTGTGATAAAGCATGGAGTGTGCTGTAATTACAATCTCATTGATAAGCTTTATCTATTTCCAATCGTTATACCTGCTGTAATACGTAATGTTCACGTAGTGATTATATCTACTTTTGCTCATAATCATTAATTCAAAGGGAAAAAACCTAATAATCAAATCCATAATAGGAGCATGAATGAGCTGCATGCAGGCCACACGGTATTAATTTTTATTTTTTATTCCAGGCTTCTTAGGCCGATAAAAATAATACTTATATAAAAAAAATCCATTATTTATTTAATGGTCACCTTTCAACCGAAACATAACAGAATTGTTTAACGACAGAAGTGGGTGCAGGGACGATACGATGATACGATTCCACGGTCAAACTATTAAAGTTTTATCACCTAAAAAAGCTAGGGAATATACGCTATACGGGGGTAGGGCAGGAGTCATATTTCCCTCAGCTATTTACGGTTGTGTGACTGTGTCACAGTAGCCGCTAAGAACCCATCCTTCCAGTTGATTCCATTACTGCAGATTATAGTCAGACTCAAACAACTCAGAAAGTGGTTACGAGAGTGACGGAAACTTCTTTTTTTATATGGCCTAGCAAGATATCTCAGTGCTTAGAGAATTCCTGCTCGGAGCAGCGATGCCGGTAAATTACTGATTTGCGAAGATGTTATTAAACATACAATTACATACAACAAAATTTCATCGGCACTTACATTACGTATTGTTTTACTGTTTAAATAAAAATACTCAGAGCTCCTTTAATGATAAATCGATATGCATTATTTCAAAACTACAAGTAAGCGCACCAATTTGTTGGATCTAACAGGATTTTAGCATACTAAAAAATATCTAGACTTAAAACATGATATAGGCAGGTATACATATTGTATTGTAGGGTCTTGAATAACACATAAACAAAATCTTTATAAGCCTAAACTACAGTATACAGATTAAAAAGAATGTAGGTGCTAACGTACAGAAAGAAAGGTGTCATTTATTGTTATTGTTTTAATATTTTATGATTGTTGCAGGTAACAGCGCCCAAATTCCCAGTGGTGATCAAAATCGGTCACGCTCACAGCGGCGTCGCCAAGGTGAAAGTGGACTCCTTGGCAGACTTCCAGGTATAACCATTATTTTATATACGGATTTGGTAATAACACGGTTTTCCTCCTCATTTTGTAATAGAGTCACGAAAATTGTTTTACTTAGTGAATCACTTCAATTGCCTTAAAAGGCTTGGCGCGCATTCCTTTCATAATATCAAAACTATTCAAATTAAGTCTATTAGTATAAAGGGTCTGGGTAATTTCTTTATGATTTACGTCTGAATTTTTTTGACTTGTTCTCTTTTTCTAGTTCATTATTTTAAATTTTCTTAGGAAATTCTGCGAAAGTTCTCCAAAAGAGTATGATTCTGTCATTTTAAAAACATCCTATAAATATGGTAGTGAGAAGTAAAGGCAACAATTGGACCTTGGCTGCAACCCTTTTTGCGTCCCACTGCTGAGCACGGGTCTCTCCCCATTATTGGGGAGGCCTGGAGCTTACTCCACCACGCTGCTCCAATGCGGGTTGGTGGAGAATTGTACCTTACGGGACAGAAAATAAATCTGATAAATATAGTAATTATATAATTTGCTTAAAATACTTTATAAACGATACACGTGTAGGTAAGGCACAGGTGCCTTACATCAGTAATATGTCATTAGCCATACAATGCTTTAGGCCCATTTCATTTGAAACATGAGTCATCATTTTACACTGAAAACAGCTATTCGTTCAGTTTACTATTATCAATCCAATTATTTTTTTATTGCCTTGAATAATACGCTATAGTATACTGTAACTCGATTTCTAACTAAAAAACCTTATCTGTAATCGTACATTTTTAGGTACGAATCACTAGCAGTTTGTTTAGAAATAAATATTCCTACAAATAAATTGACCACCTGTTTACAAAAAGGACAGCTTAAGCTGAAATTAATTATTATTGGAGTGAAATCAAATGAAATATTCTTTATTCACTGTACGGTTCCTTTACAAACTCTTAGTGAACGTTTTTTGTTTTGTTCTGTCTGCTCTGGGTACGCTTAGGCAATGCTGAGCGAACGATATGCTATTTTGAATGTTCCAACATTGTAATAAACATAAATATTTAAGTTATTTACAGGGCTTAGAGCAAATCATTATTCCCCACTTTTTGTCAACTTTCCAGGTTACAAAAAATATCACAAATCACGAGCGAAGTTATACTTTTTGCTGCATAATCTAAAGTTATTCTAATTATTTTAGGACATCGCAGGAGTAGTGGCCATGTTGGGCACCTATTGCACCGTTGAGCCTTACATCGATGCTAAGTACGACATTCATATACAAAAAATCGGAACCAACTACAAAGCCTTTATGTAAGTTTTTAGTTTAGTACCTATACTAAAATTACTCTCATACCGTAAGTTATCTATAGTTATTTAAAAAATAGAAGTTACGTACTCGTACAACACCAAATTTTGCTATTGCAATGAAATGAAATATGAAATGAAATGAAATAGTTTATTAACATCCTGGGTAATAATATAAACTTGATGTTTGTCATTGTTCTACGGTCATCAGCTGACCGTCATCCGCTTTGGGTGCGCTAAGGCTTATATGGGCTAGGAGAAAAAAGCGGGCGGAAAAAAACTCCAGCCCTGTTTTAAATAAATGTTCAGGTACAATGGGTATTTATTATGCAGCATGACTGTGGGGCGACAAGGAGCACACGAGACAGCTATCGTGTGTGTCAAGCTATCGTGTGTGTCAAGTGTATTAAATTTTTATTTGCATATCTGGGAATTTTTTAATTATTTTCTTCTTTCTCTAAAACTCTTTTGATATATACATATCTGTAGGACTGAACGCCTTTAAATAAATTTTATGTTTTGCAGACAAGCAACTTTGAACTGTCGTGCGTATACTTATTTTAGTAAGGCGCTTCATAGTCGTAAATGTTTATATATTGTCAACATTAAATTTAATATTTATCGTCTTTTTTACCGACTTCCAAAAGAAGGAGGTACTGTATTCGGCTGTATGTATTTTTTTTTTTTTTTTTATATATGTTCACCGATTACTCCGCCGTTTGTGGACCGATTTTCAAAATTCTTTTTTTGTTCGTATGCTTATACTCCCGAGGTGGTCCCATTGTCACCAAATCAGGATCTGATGATGGGATCCCAAGGAAATCGAGGGGAACTCTCAAATTTTATAGGCACACACATTGATTTTCTTATAGTTTCTGAAGCATAAGAGATATTTACGCATAGAAATCATCATCTCATGTTGCTGAGCTGATGATGGAAGGTACTGCGACAGTGAGGAGTTGAGAGCAAATTCTTTCAATAAATAGTTTTTTATTCGAAATCTTACATTCCCGAGATGGTCCAACTGTCACCAAGTCAAAGTCTGATTAGGGGATCCCAGAGAAATCGAAGGGAACATTCAAATTTTATAGCACAACAAATGATTTTCATATTTTTACAAAGCAAAACAGACATTTGTGTATAATTATCGTCATATCATGTTGCTGAACTGATGATGGAAGGTACTACGACGGTTAGGAGTTGAGAGCAAATTCTTTCAATAAATGGTTTTTTGTTCGAAATCTTACATTCCTGAGGTGGTCCAACTGTCACCATGTCAAAATCTGATGATGTGATATTAGGGAAATCGAGGGAAACACTGAAACTTAATAGGCACACACATGCTTTTAGTCATATTTTTAACATAATACAAATATTTATGTCTGGTAATTATCACCTGCTGTTGCTTAACTGATGATTGAAGGTACAACTCCTCAACGTTTAGGAGCTGAGAGCAAATTCTTTCTTTAATTTATACGTTCAGGTGGACTGATAGTATGTTTTTCAGACTTTTAGATGGCTATTAGATAAACATGATTATAAAAGGTAAATCTGTTTAAAGTTTAGAAGTTAAGTGAAAATTTTTCCAATTATGCTAATACATACAGAATTATTAAAATTACTTAAAAGAGTGAAATAAATTAAGTTTTTAACAAAAAAATAGAACCGACTTCAAACGGTAAAAAATAAAATTGTTCAGTACCTACTTCTTCTTGCTTATGGTAATGACTCTTAAAACTATTTTTGAAGTCGGGCCCTTAGTGAAATGTCCTGTCTTAGTACATATAGTGTACCTTTCGTTCTGAATGGGCACCGACTCCAATATAGTTTTAACAGTCATTACCATAAGCAAGAAGAAGTAGGTACTGTCCCACTGTATGTACTGTCGGTGGCAATTTAGAACGAATGGTACGACATTTACTAAGGGCCCGACTCCAGAAATAGTTTTAAGAGTCATTACCATAAGCAAGAAGAAGTAGGTACTGAACAATTTTATTTTTTACCGTTTGAAGTCGGTTCTATTTTTTTGTTAAAAACTTAATTTTTGCAATGATTAATTTGGTCAATTGTGACTTATATACGTTTTTTATAAATCTTCTATGTATTAGCGCCTATTAAGGACCTATATAGTCAATACAATAGTTTAAAATTCTGCCTTATATTCCAAGCAGCAGAGTATATTATTACAAGTATAATTAAATAAGTGTGGGTTTGTTGTTAACAAATTTATTAGCATATATATGTATATTGTTAGGACATCTTTGGTTAGGACTCAACGTTGGTTCTCTTTGTTATTTCTAAAAATATAATATATTATAGATCAAAGCCTTTTACATATCCCTGACAGTTTGATAACATTTTTTTTGTTGATGACGATGCGCATTAACTGAAATACAAAAATAAAAACAATCAAACAATTTCAATTTCCAATTATATCGATTCATGTATCACAATAGAATATAAAATACTCGTATAACCTCTTTGAATAATGAAATTAAAATCACTTAATTCACATAATTTTAAAAATATTACTAATGAATTTTTGCTAAGCCTTGATTATGAAAGTACAGAAAAACTACTAGAAAGGGAAAAGTAAGGACATATTTACCAGAAACATATTCAAACATACTTATTCAATTTTTTCGCCCATGGACTTCTGAAAGCGCACATAATGTCTATATATATAACCACACACACACACATTCGTACACTATTACACACACACACACACACGCGCATACTTACACACATACACACTCATAACATAATCTCACAGATTGCTGTTTTAAAAACTATAAATGGTCAATGAAGCATATAAATTTTGTAAATTTTTTTTCCTTCTTTTACTATGTTCCGTTCTTTTATGATTACCACTGTTAAATACGAGTATTAACTGTAGTTGTGTTCCAAAAAGTATATCATATTTAATATTAGTATAAGCCATCACTTGGGGAAGAAACTGTCTTTTGCAACACAGCGCAAGCTACAGCAAAAGGCACAGAATCCTTAAACAATTTTAATTGTTAACATTTCAGGCGCAAGTCCATCTCTGGGAACTGGAAGACAAACCAAGGGTCTGCTATGCTCGAAGCAATTGGCATGAACGACAGATACAAGATGTGGATTGATGAGGTTACTTTTTAAATTATTTAAATTTTGTATTTACTTTTGTAATTTTATTTGATTTTTTCCTTGACCATTTATGAACACCTGGATTGATGGATGGGCACATACTACCCTCTCTTTCTACGATAATTCTATGTATGTACTTATACATACGTATTCCTGGAGTCATAAAAAATAAAGAGATCTTGTATCTAACAATATTTTTAATATCACCATGCTTAAATAATAAATTCATAAATTTAGACGACCCGCGTGGCGCAATGGTTACCATGCCGGACTGCCAATCGGAGGGTCCCGGGTTCGATTCCCGGCGAAACAGAAATTTGAATGATGAGTTTAAATTTCTGTTCTCGGTCTGGGCGTTTGTGTTTCTGTCTTTGTATGTGTCCATGGTACCCACGACACAGGGTATATGTACCCTACTGTGGGACTATGACTGTGAAACGTTATTATTACAATTTCCGGTGTATAACCAAATAATAATCATTCGTATTCTCTGTGTGCATACCTAGTACGTTCATACTAACACTATGTATTATACACAATATTAGTAGAAAGATTCATAGTTTACAAATATATCGAACGTGTGGTCGTCTTAGGTATAAGTATCATATTCCTTTCGGAATTAAGAATAGAGCTACGATATCCCCTGCCTGATCGTAAGAGCGACTAAAAGGGGGCTTCCGGGGTTGTGGGCGGTAAGAGTGGGAGCTCGATCCATCCAGCCAGCAGCCCCGGGAAGAGCGGCGGTTTGTGCGTGGCCTCATGGCGCCGTAAGCATCGGAAGGTGTAGGAGAGCACATCTGCTGTCTCGAGGATGGGCCCGATCTGGGGCGCTGCGCATAGTAGGTCCTCTAGCATAGATGGAGCAGGCTGCAGAGACTTGGAGAGTACTGGAGAAAGCTTGATGGTTCTTAGTAAAACTCCTTTCGTGGCCAGATCGGAAGTGATTTTATTAACAAAAATAAGCTCAATGTATACAAAAAAGGTGAGAAGAAAATATCCGACAAGTAAAACATGCAAATTAAAATATCCAAAGAGTATGTGATGTTGTAGACTTGTAGCTGTGTGGCTGTGCAGCAACATGACCATCAATCAACGTCTGGAAGGGAAATGCATATACAAACAACATAATATATATGTACAAATGGTTTTAGGTGAGTGAGATCTTCGGTGGCTTGGAGGTGTGTGCCCTGGAGCTGGTGGTGGGCAAGGACGGTCGCGAGCATATCATAGAGCTCAACGACTCCGCCACTTCCTTCATGGGAGACTCGCAGGAGGAGGACCGCCGCCATCTTGCTGAACTCGTGTTGCAGCGTATGCAGGTATTTTTTTTATTTCGTTTTGAAATGTTCTAGCAATTGCATGCACGAAGTATACGATAAATATAATTTTCTATGTTTTGAAGGACATATGTATGACTTAATTATATGGTATTTTAAACCCGCTATGCCTAAACTTTTAAACCTCATTTGAGCCATAAAGCTGATGTAGGTTAATTTAAAACCGGCCGTAAATATTCGAGATTAAATAGTTCGTGCCTGTTTCCATTACAATTCTTTATAGTACACGGTTGTACACTAAGTTTTTAAAAACTTCTTTTCGTTCATAATAAAAACTTTCTTATTGCAATATATCGTATATAGAGATAATATATATAATAACGGAGATAATATAAAATTACCCCATTGCCTATGTACCGTGGGGAACACGGGCTACTCTCGACCAAACTATCAACGCTAATCCTAAAATAAATAATCTATTTTATAATAAAACGCTCTCATAACTGAGATATTTAATAAAAAAGGTAGAGCTTACATGGACAAAAGTACACCCAGATCAGAAAAAAGTATCTGACCTCATCATTTACATTTCTCTCCCTAATCGACTCCAAAACTCATTGAATTGAATTGAGTTGTGCTCAATACCTTCCAAAACTAAACTATATCATAATAGTGTATTTTGCATTGGACCAAAAATATACAATATTCTACCAGACTAAAACTATTAATGAATTTAAACAAAACTTAAAATGTTTTTACTTAAAAAAACGTACTGTTCGGTCACTGAGTTTCTAAACGATAAATAAAAATATATAATAAAATATATTACTAAAATAAATAATAAACTAAAATAAATAACAGAAATAAGATACCTATTTCGCGGGATAAAAACCTGTGAGGTTTTTTTCCAACAGCTTTTTTTCCTTTCAGCGTATAAAAACCCATAATGATGGGTGCCCAAAGCTGATGACGGTGAACCACGTACGGTTCAAGTAAAATTTGTACAAAAAGCACAAAATTGGGTTAAATTTAATTTAAGTAACCATAGTAATAATAATGTAGAATTATTTAAGTCTACTGTATTTAGTTCGTGCGTGCGAATTTTAGTGTTTATTGTAAATAATTAAGTTTAATTTTAACTTGTAATATATAACTTTTACAATAAAATTTGTACACACTAAAGGGTAAATATGGCGATCTAAATATTTTTGTTAAACCTTTTTGTTACCCATATTTGTGCAAATAAAATATTTTCTTTTTTTTCTTTTCTTTTCTAAAAGTGTCACTCATCACCACTCATAAACATGTCTTCAAAATCAGATCTCATGAAGCACATTATGTTAACATATCGGCCCCATATCGATGTGGTTACGACATTAGCTAACATTACATTGCAGCAATTAGTACCTTAAACTGCTAATATTCACATAGGATGTAACCAACAGAAAGATACTCTGTATCATGGGTACCAACATAATCTTACTTCACGTCTTAATTTATATTTTAGATGCCTTCTTCGGTAGGTATTCAATCTGGGCTGCCTTTAGCGGCTGACACTGGCCTCAGCGGTGTAGGCGTTATCGGCTTAGCTAAAAACAACTCTGACTTACATATTGAAATTTCAGTCGGTATGTCGTCCGGGGATCACAAAGACGACATCGCGCAGCTCAGTGTCGGGCAGCGGGACGGCGTCCCCGGAGGAGCGCTTGCCGCCGGGCCCGCCCGCCGGGCCGCCGGCCGTGCCGCCGCCCGCGCCGCTCGCCACCGCCGCCAGCATCGACCGCCCGCTGCCGCCCATCCCCGCAGAGCCTACGCAGCCGCCGCCGCCGCCACTCGCTCGCCGGGATTCTCAAGGTATGACTGCAAAAAATTTTTTCACACTCATAGCCCCACAGTAGGATAGATATACCCTGTAGCTTCGGGATTAAGAATAAAGCAACGGTATCCCCTGCCTGATCGTAAGAGGTGACTAAAAGGGGGCTTCCGGGGTTGCGGGCGGTGAGAGTGGGAGCTCGATCCCTCCTGCTAACAGCCCCGGGAAGAACGGCGGTATATGCGTGGCCGCATGCAGTCGTAAGCATCGGGATGTACACATTCCGTTATAGTAAAAGTTATAGTAAAAGTTCGTGTTACTGACTCATGGTTAACGAATCTCTTGGTATACCAGCCACGAAATTTGTTGACTCCCGAGGATTTGGGAGCCCCTTTGTACACTCCGTAGACTTGTTACGGAGTGTACAATACAGCGAAACAGCGGGAGATAGCATATACAGCTTATTATTTATAGGTATCTTTTTTGTTTTGTAGATCTTATGGGATTCTTGAATGAATCTGAATCTGGACCTCTGAACCTTGATCTCTCTCTCTTGATGACTTGCCCCATCGGTACGCCCATGAATCGGCGTATAATAAAATGACAACAACTGATGATAATTGACTGTTGCCCAGCTTCCCAGTCTTCGACGGTGTCGTCAACGTCAGCGGCGCCGAGCGCGGGCAGCGGCGCGAGCGCGACGCCAGCGCCCACGCCGGCGCGCGGCGGCTTCGCGCGGCAGGGCTCGCTCAGCGCCGCGCTCACCGAGGACGCGGAGGATACCATGAAGAACCTCCGCAAGACCTTTGCCGGCATCTTCGGCGACATGTAACCCCCGGGCACGTAGTTCTGAACCTTCTTAGTTCAGAATCCTACGCCTGATGTGTTGACGCTGGCGGTGCGCCAAATGCCCGATTTTTTGCTAATTACGTCAGTATTAAACAACAATAAACGACGCATGAACACGTGTCTTGTCATGTTATGAACATTTAAGTAAAAACTTATATCCTAAATAATTATCAAAACCATTAAGAAGCAAATCACGATTGCAATTTAGATTAAAACTGTTGACAAGCTTGGGTTAATGTTGTTTCCTAACAACCTATATCTTGTATTAAGTATATCTTGTGTTCTTGCTGAACAAACAATTTTATTTCTGATTTTAGCAAATTTTTATAGCAAATTAATACACATTCCCTGAGAAATTCCGTTACGTGATGTAATTAGCAAAAATGGAGCATTTACCTGTGTTATTTATTAGTTGATAAAAAACAATTTTATTTTAATAAGAACTTGGTTTGCCTTTTAATCTGTATGCATTGTTGACGCTCGAAATATTATATTTCTAAAATTACAAAGGTACATGATTTTAATCGTCTATTCATATTTATATGTATTCATAAAATATTATTTACTTAATGTCTTCTTTCTGATTTGTATTTATAAAATAAAACCAATGAAAAATGATTTTAAAACTTATAGTACGTAGAAATCCAGGCAATGAAATAAATTAAATACATGGTGTTGTTAACAGAAATAAGGAATTTGTTATAGGATATTTTATACGATTCACAAATTAAAGCTCCTTTGAAAGTTATATTGTTAAATGGACTGGAGTTTGACCGGCTAGATACAACAGTTAAAATAGTTTTAAATGTAAAATAAATATAGATTTTTTACCATAAGTTTATTATAAAATATGAAAATACGAATCAACTGAGCTGCATTGTGATCGACCCCGTTGTTACGGCAGTAGAACTTCTCTCTTGCTGGAGCTCTTCGAATCTCTTCTGCTGCACCACTCCTTCTAGAGGAGCGGTTTCACTTCACAAACATATAAATGTTGCTTGTGTTTTGTGACTATGTACTTAGAAGGACGAAGAATGATTGGGCAATAATTAGAAACTAATATTTTACTATAAGCATTCGATTAGGTTGAGTTATGTTTACGACTTCCTGATTTCATGTCATGTCATGATGCCATGTCCTGATGTCATCACTTAGCTTAGTAAGTTCATTATTTATTTAACGACAAACTCGTTACTTCATTGTATTCATTTTTTACGGATGCAATAGTTCTTAATTGGTGATAATTTGTTCTTTACTATTAAATAGTACTTTAATGAATTATACACTCACGTAGTAATATTGGTTATGATTTATGACGATTACGATTTAATTATTAAGGAATGTACGTTTTAATTTTTTGATATCTAGATTCTTTTAGTAAAAAAAACTTCATCATCACGCCACTAATGAAAATATTTAGATGTATTTTTAAATTTTGATGAGTTTTGTGTTTTACCTACCAAAGTCGCCACATGTAAGAAAGACCAATTATGGCAAAATACATAAACAATATTAGATAACTAAACGATGAGAAATTTAGGAGAATAGGAAGAACGGTTGCGAAGGTCAGAAAATATCGCGGGTAAGCTATGAGAACGCAATAAGACAATATTGTTGAAAGCAAATATTACTCGACATTTTATATCTTATTATTAATAGTTAAATCTCGTAGATTTAAGTACTGTTATAACTGTGTAATCAAAATATTTTAATCATGTTATTTTGTTGCTAGAGTTTCTTTTGGCGTTGGACCATTAATCACGCCAGCAGACTCACCTCGTTTTACAATATACCTCATTCCGTTTCTATACAGGCAGCTTTGTAATGGTTTTTATTTCTTTTTGGAGGTGATTCTAGGAATAAAGGGTTATTTAAGGGTTCTTATGCTGAGTTAAAATACGAAATTCCAAATATGGTAAAAAGTAGTTAACTGCCTATGTGGTGGGTCAAAAAATTCGCATAGCAAGTTACTAAGTTATTTTTAATTTTATTAAAATCTCAAACATTAAAATTATGTGTAAAAAATACATAATTTTGCCGAACGATTCAAAGATACTGATTTTTCCCTAGAATAGCCTTTTGAAAGGAATATGTACAAGCAGTTACAAAACACCCTGTATAGTCATATGTATTAATATACTATAATCGTATCGTATCGTTTGTATTACCCATTCATAATAATGGACTTCAAGAGTGATTGTTCTGTAGCGTCACAGTGTGATGTTAGGTGTGTGTCATATCATAGAAGTCTATGTAATCAATATATTGTTATATCGTGCATTGCGCTTTTTCTACCGTTTGAAGATTTTGAAACTTTAAATTAAGCTTACGACTATTTATATCTATATAGTATTCTTTAGCTAATAACGGTAGAACTTCTAATATATAAGTAAAAGAAAGAAGCAGCTGGATTTAGCAAATTATTTAGTGAAATTTGTTTTGGTTGCGAAGATAGAACCTTATTCCACTTGTTATAATACATTCGACAACGAAATTAAATGTATACCAGAAGCCTTAAAAATCTAAAAGTAGAACAACAACCATCGTCAAAGTTTTTGTAAGTTAGTAGCTTATATTAATAAGTCTGCCTTGGCCGTTACCTTAGATTTCATTTACAACTGATACTATCGGTTATTGGGCCTTGGCAAGTCGTGATTGTCGTGAAGATGGGACAATGTTGTGGTTAGTATATCGTACACGCACTCGTAGATAGATTTTGACACGAATCCTCTAGTTCTTAACATAAGTCTATATTGCGCAATTAAACGACTAAAGTTATCACATTTAACGCCGTAGAAAATATTCAATATATATGTTATAAATCGATTGAAAGTTTAGCCGTTAATTAAAATTTTATGTTATGTGTTCTGTATTTCATACTAAATAACTAAGATATAGTATAAACACTAAATATAATGCTGTTGTTGTTGTTGCTAAATAAACAAGTTATATAATATTATGTAATCGTGTGACAGTACTGACCAGGTTCATCGCTATAATTGGCTGCAACCCTTTTTGCGTCCCACTGCTGGGCACGGGTCTCTCCCCAATATTGGGGAGGCCTGGAGCTTACTCCACCACGCTGCTCCAATGCGGGTTGGTGGAGGCTCCAATGCGGGTTGGTGGAGCTCGCTATAATTAATGATGAAAAATTGTGGAGTAGTTAAGTACGTTTTTAAGCTACGCCAACATATTGTCAATAATTATTTTTGTATCTAATTATTTGCAATTCAAAATAATGGGTACTTGAAGTTTAACATTATTACCTACGCAGTATTTTTACAGTATCCGTCATCCGTACTACATAATTATAGCGATGAAAGTTTCAGTAAATTATTTATATTAATGAAAGGACATGGTTTGTATCAATTAGAGTGTGGAATAATTAATAAAATTTATTTATGCAAAATGTAGGACACATTTTATTGTTATTTTTTGCTTATTTTGTTTTTGTGACAGACAAAATCTTATTTTTTTTTCTCATTTTAAAATTAAAGCAATACCGTTATTTCACAACTATGTAACATCCATGTCTTTGTTCGAATGTAATATTTAAAGGAATTTGAATGCATGTTAATCTATATTATAATAAATAAATACCTCTTTTGGTAAGTAAATAATAACATTGTTTTTATTTAGTAACATGCTAATTTACAATATCAGAGATCTGGAAAATGTTTAATATCTCTAAACACCGGTAAACGACTAGTAAAATCTAACAATTTAAAAAAATGGTATATAATACCTACATGAAAAATCTAAGAACTGTTTACATAATGTTCACCAAAATATTGGCGTATCAAATTACTACACTATCGAGATTTTAAAAAAGTATATAAAAAAGCATATTAATTGGGTGCTACGAGTATCCCGGAGGGTCCATGCCCGTGTTGAGGCTGTAGTTCCTGTACATGCCCGCGGCCGCCAGGCGGTTGGTGAACCTCTGCCCCGCCGGGAAGAACACGGAAGGGACTGAGTGAATGCCTGGAAGTAAGTAAGTGCTGCTCAATACTAAAAGAAAACTATTTAGGGCGCTTACATGAGCAACTTTCATAAGTCAGACCTGCGTTGTCACAGTAATTAGGACACAGGTGCTTCTATATTAAGCAGTAAAAATCAGTTCTTGCATACTGCAGTGGAACTATTACTGTTTATGATTAACTAGCCTTCCGCCAGAGGCTTCGCCCACGTTGACCGATTATAGGTTCCCGTACGATAAAACCATCCTATGTCCTTTCCCAGGTCTACTCTATCTGTGTTCCGAATTTGTAGCAGACAGACAGACAGACAGTCAGAGTTACTTCAGAATTACTTTGTAATAATAATAAGAATAAGGGGTGATATCATATTAGTGCGGTTTTACACCAGCGTATTTTTCAGCGCGTTCGCGCGTCTTTTGTTTTATTTTTGAAGCGCGTGTAGCCGCGGTTCGTCAAGATTTGACATTTACAGGTACAAAAAGTAGCCCACGTGTAATCGCGTTTTCCGAAACGACCGTATACGTGCCGAATAATACGTTAGTTTGAAACCGCACTTGCTTAACTCTTATTTGGGTACGGTGGGGTAGAGATGTGGGGGACGGGTGGGGTGTAGATTGTTGCCTTTTCCTCCACACAGTGTACAATCCTAAGGCAACTGCGACCAGTATGCAAACGCTCAATTCCTTCTCTTACAAAGGTAGAAAAAGTTCGAACGGTACTTCAAGCTCATTACAATGAGAAAATCATAATAATAATAATAGTTATACCCAGCATAAACTTTATAGTTTCGTATTACTCATAAGCAGCGATGGCCGAGTGGTAAAAACCGCGGTTTTCGACGCGACCGATCCCAGATTCAAATCCTCGGCTCGCACCTCTGACAAAGAAATTTGTAATGTGCGAATTTATCGCTGCTCCATGGTGATGGAAAATATCGTGATATTTAATTGATTACGATGTTTTCCATCGCCATGCATGCCTGAGAGAAATTAATAATTTGTCGAAAGCATGACGTCCACCAATCCGCACTTGGCCAGCGTGGTGGACTATGGCCTAAATCCCTCTCAATTGTGTGAGAAGGAGACCTGTGCCCAGGAGTGGGACATAAAAAGGTTGAAAAAAAAATTACTCTTAAACTTTTCCTTCATGATAATCTACGTATGTGAAAGCAAAAAAGAATTAACCCATTAGGAAGTCCATTCAAGGGCTTTGAACTGACGGCTACGACTGCTACAAGCCGTTCATGCAAAGCGAATTCGATGAACGTCAGCCTTTGCAAACAAATTTATATGTGGACCCGTTTAATGGGTCCCCGTAGGATAAAAAATAGCCTATGTGCTATTCCAGGCTTCATTGCTATATTAAAATCGTAAGCATTTAGCCAGTTGCTTCAACCGCGTTGACCCTATTACCCGTTTTCACGTAGGAATGAAGCATTTTCCCGCGGTAAAAAAATAGCCTATGGTACTCAGGGTAAATGTAGCTTTCCAATGGTGAAAGAATTTTTGAAATCGGAACAGTAGTTTTTGAGTTTATTCATCGCAAACATACAAAAATACAAATATTTCCTCTTTATAATATTAGTATAGATAAAGTCACGAAATTGAGAGGCTTTAACGTCTTTTTGAAGATAAGTAGTTCTCTCGCGCGTTCCCCGTCCGTGGTCCAACCGTTGGTCCAACTAGTTGTACCACGGGATTTTTTTCCAGATAGACCAACTACTCCGTACTCCAACTAAAATCGTTCCCTATAGTACAACTTTCAAGATGGTTCCTTTATAAGGCTGCGTTTCCACCAGTGATGTGCGAGGATGCGTAGCGAGGAATGTGTTAGTTAAGAACCAATAGAATCCCTGCATTGAGCGAGGCTTGGTAAATGAAGAGATTCTATTGGTTCGTAGCAAACGCATTCCTCGCTACGCATCCTCGCACATCACTGGTGGAAACGCAGCCTAAAAGGTCGCTCCGTTCATCCTCCCATTCGAATTATGCGTCTCTCCTTGTTATCCTTGTTATGTAGGTATGTCGTCTGCTTTTTAAATATTTGACTGGGCTTCTTTTCTTTCTATTCTTTATAATATACTGGCACCGGTGGATATCTAAATAACATCTATGATTTAATTTGGGCTTCAGATACGCAATGGCTGCGAGAGTAAATAAATAAATGACATGTCTGCCAATCGCACTTTATTTACTCTACCTACATATACCTACTTTTTGATAATCATTTTTCTTCCACTTTGTACAGAAAATAAAAAAGACCATTAATATAATTCATGTATTTATTACTGACAATTGTGAAAGAAAAATAACAAAATTAATAGTACATAACATTTCTTAAACTTTTAAATAAACAACTTAAGGGGTTATATTCAACCTTGTACTTAAAAATTATTACAGCCTTAAAAATAATGAAAAATAACACAGTAGCAAGTACTTATATGTTTTAAAATTATCATAGAGTCCTTTTCATAGGAATCTCGGAAAATATTATTTAGGTGGTGCAGGGTCCAATGCAGTGTTAAGAGAATAATTTCGATACATGCCGGACGATGCCAAATAGTTGGAAAAGCGTTGACTCTTCGGGAAATACGACGACGGAACGGAATGAAGGCCTACAATACACACATAGAACGAATATATAAATTATACAAACTTTAAATAATAAATAAAAAGGAAAAGAACACCAAAACCACTTACATCATGGGGCATCAAGTAATGTACTATTTCAGGTAGCTTTCAGTCAGCCGTTCAAACCAAAATGCAAAGCTTTATGGACTGCAGGGACAGCTTAACGCCATGATTGTTACTTTTAGTAGGCAAAGTACGTAAGTATTGAATTTCGGAGGTCTTTAAATTGCTCCGGTGAAAAGAGCAAAAAAAAATCACAGCCTGTAAAATTGACGCGTATCAAAAGCAAATTCTATTGACGGAAAATTAATAAGAGGCACTAAGAAACTCTTATCCAAAAATTACGCTTTTCCTATATATCGGGCATTTTATAGATAAATATTTTTTTATAGCTAGGCTTTAATTTTAAACATTAAATAAAACATTACACCTACAGACTTTTTGTTGTAAATAAGACATTACACCTACAGACTTTTTGTTGTAATGTGAAAGAGAAAATATATACATTTAATTTCTGTGACTTGGTTACCTGGAGGATACCACCCGTATTCACTAGCCGAAGTCCGATAAAATGGGTGCTGTTTACTTTCTTGACAACCGTAGCCGTTGAACCAATCTGTAAGAAACCGATTTTTTATATGATATGCAGGAAAAGACGAGCACGCAGATTAACTGCTACGAATTCCCAGTAGCGCCCAACCTCAATTCCAAAAATTAAAACTCATAGGTAAGTTGGTTGACCATACATGTTTTTATTTTAAATTATAAGATGCTAATTTAAAATAAAAACATGTATTGCATTCTTTTTGCACATTTTCCAAGAAATAAAGGAACTCTAAGTTTTAGAAATAAGTTCTCGTCTTGCTTCAAAATATCCAAAACTTTAGGCAAAAAAGAAGAATTTGTGGGGTTAATCATACAATCTTTACACGTAGCCCGCATGCAGAGTACCTGCATAACATATTGGAACCATTAACACAGGATCAACGACACTTAAAAATAACCCAAGTTCCTTAACCCTTACAGACACAGTATCTTTTGTTGATATTACAGCACTGAGCGAAAATATTTTTATTAAGCATAACAAAAATGGGAAAACTGCCAGTCTCTAACTAGATCCTTTTTAAAGTCTTTGTTAATGTGGTAGAAATAGTAATATCTTAGTCCATCTGCCTTGCGATTCAGAATAAAGTAGAAGACTCGAGCTGCCTGAACCATGACGAGAACACAAACTCATCATTTAAATTTGTGTCTTTTCGGGAATCGAATCGGTAACTCTCGGTTGACAGTCTGGCCTAGCAACCATTGCGCCATATAGTAGGCAGGCTGTAGAAAATAGATGTACATACGACTACACTGGTAACTTAATCTAGATCACGTAGATATTTTTAATTATTTTTTAATTTATTATTTTTATAATTTATTTATATTATTATTTAGTAATTTATTAATATATTTTTTAATTTAGTTAAAATCATTATAATTCGAATCGTGAGTGAAAAGCTACAAGAAACTGATCCGTATAGACAAGTAACATGGTTCCTTTTTTGTATCGGGCGGAAACCTTCTGGAAGGTATCCGGCATATTGGAGAACATGCTGAGATATGTGGGATTTGCACCCCATTAAAAACCCCTCAATGGCCTGCTACTCTTTGCCAGCTGAAGGCACCGCAGTACTCCATCACAAACAAATCGGTATCACAACAGAGCCATCGTGGGCTGTAGCAGCCTCTCGTAACTCATATTCTCAATCCCTCGCAACAGCAACCAAGACAAGTAGTAGTAGTAGTAGTAGTACTAATACAAGAAAAACAACATACGTGGATGTTCAAATCTCTTTGGCAAATTACAAGTAACAAATAGGTCCGAAGTCTTCAGTTCCGGTTTCCTTATCTCTTGCTGCAAGCTGGCTCTGTCAACGCAGGTG
This sequence comes from Pyrgus malvae, assembly GCA_911387765.1. Classification (NCBI taxonomy): domain Eukaryota; kingdom Metazoa; phylum Arthropoda; class Insecta; order Lepidoptera; family Hesperiidae; genus Pyrgus; species Pyrgus malvae. Next base: position 16,544,966 of record OU426951.1, on the reverse strand, counting down.
GCTGAACAAAAACCTGGCTGAGAATATTCAGGTGGTTGTGAAGCTTTTCCGTGCTCTCTATCACTCATTATCGTGATATAAACGTAATTATAAAGTCTCTGTGTAAAAATCTACTAAAAGCTATTCGTACAAAGTACAATGCAAAGTTTTCCGTTGCTATGGAGATCTACGTCAAATGTTTGATCTATGGTAAACAGCAAAAATAAGTGAGCTGACCTATTAATACTAGCCTACCGCTAGCGGCTTCGCCCGTTTGAACCCGTTTTATAGGTTCCCGTAGGATAAAAACCATCCTATGTAAAAGACATAGTATGGTCCAATGTCCACTCTATCTGTGTTCCAAATTTCATTAAAATTAGTTCAGTAGTTTAAGCGGGAAAGCCTAGCAGACAGACAGACAGAGTTACTCTCGAATTCATAATATTAAGTAGGGATTTGCTTCACATCACCTCGTTTTTTGCTCAGATCATGAGATTACTAATAGAAACCCTTCAAGCTCAATAGTAGTTAAGAACAATAAAAATTAAATTAATATATGCCTAAGTAAAAATAATCCAACAAATATATTATCCATTAATATATCATTACCAATTGATAAATTGTCTCTACATGACTACCTTAAAATCTTATTATCTCGGTGAAGCGGAAAATGATTAATTTGATTTTCTTTTCTTGGTCGGATTGTTTGTGTTCCTGAGCACAAAGGGATCCAGGGGACACAAAATATTCGCGAATATTTTGTGACCTCTGGTTCCGAAATATTCCCGATCATGGCCTTTAGGTGCCCGTTTGGGCTAAATGTTGAGCTGAGAGAAAAAAGACTTCAAAAAAAACTCCCAGCAGCACTCTTTCAAAAGAAAATAATATTATACTAGCTGTGACCCGCGGTTTCACCCGCGTTAGAGAGTATCATTAGCATAAAGTGAAGTCCCTTCTGAAGTGCCGTGGACCATTTCGCATTCGCACAATATCTTTATAAATTGTAGCCTATGTGTTATTCCGATGTATAAGCTATATTATTGTAAAGTTTCATTTAAATCCATTTAGTAGTTTTCACGTGAAAGAGTAACAAACATCCATACTAAAAAACTTTTGCGTTTATAATATTAGTAGGATTTTCCATATCATTTGAGAAATTTCTGGAACTTTGTCGAACATTCTCAATTAATTGAAAAAATTTGCAATTATTTTAAAAATCTCCAGATCATTCGAAAAAAGATTACAATTATTTAAAAAAAATGCAGATCATTTGAGAAGCTTTCTCGAATATTCTCAATTAATTAAAATTATTTAAAAAAATCCAAATGATTCGTGAAGTTTCTGGAACTTTCTCTAACATTCTCAATAAAATTAAAATTGAAATAGTTTGCTAGATCATCCCAGAAATTTTGAGATCCACCCAGAAGTCCCTATTGGTTAGAAAAGTACAGATTTTTTTCTTCAGATTTTTCTACCCACTTCCACCCACCGCGATCAAACTCCCTTACTATCATCTACGTACTAAGGGGTATTTACCACGCCAACGGGAAGTTGATTGGAGTTAATGATAATAGAGAAAACCGTGTCTTTACGTACAAAGAAAGCCCTTTACTTTATATATATATATATTAAGATTAAGATTTGAGATAACAGTATGGCTATGGGTCGATAATGGGCACATGTGATAGCTGATTGTATGTTTAAGTGTGATAGCGTTATTTACTTATTTATTATAGGAAATAGCCCATTTAAGCGCACCTGGCAAGCGATCTACGCAGCTAAGCCAAACGGGCGCGTCGACTGTGAGATGGATGACCTCTAGTGGAAAAAAATTATATGCGTTTCCATGCGTCTGTTGTTATCGATCATTAAATCTTTTCGGCGGCATTATGGGCGCTTTGAAAACATGCGTCAACCTGTGACTATCGGGTTGGCCACTTAATCGCATCTCCACCAATCCGCATCGTGAAATAAGCTACAGTCGTCCCCAATAATGAGGAGAGACCAGAGTCCAGCATTGATAAGCAAATAGAGTTGCAGCCAAGGAAAATTTCCATCTATAATAAATAGATTAATAACGCTTTATAGCAGATATTGATTTGCTATAACTTAGCCGTCGTTTAACATGCTTTCAAAAATTCTTAACGTGCATATATCGAGTCAAGGATAAACTTCAAAGCACTCATGTTTTTTGTTATAATTAAACCGCAAAACGAGTAGCGCTATCGCAACCTATACCTACTACGTGTTTAAAGCTAGTGAACTACTTAAAGGAAAGACGCGTACTTATTTAAAAAAATAACTTTTTAACAAAAAAATAAAACCGACTTCAAACGGTAAAAAATAAAATTGTTCAGTACCTATTTCTTCTTGCTTATGGTAATTACTCTTAAAACTGTTTTTGGAGTCGGGCCCTTACTAAAATGTCTTACCATTCGTTCTAAATGGGCACCGACAGTACAGGCAATGGGAGAGTACCTACATCTTCTTGCTTGTGGTAATGACTGTTAAAACTATATTGGAGTCGGTGCCCATTCAGAACGAAAGGTACACTATACATATTTAGTATAACAGGACATTTTACTAAGGGCCCGACTCCAAAAATAGTTTTAAGAGTAATCCAAAAATTACTTAACTTCTAAATGTTAAAGAGATTTACCTTTTATAATAATGTTATCTAATAGCCATCTTACAGCCTGACACCACTATCAGTCCACCTGAACGTATAAATTAATGAAAGAATTTGGTCTCAGCTCCTAACTTTTGAGGACTTGTACCTTCAATCATCAGCTAAGCAACATCAGGTGATAATAACCGAACATAAATATTTGTATTATGTTAAAAAATATGACTAAAAGAAAGTGTATGCCTATTAAGTTTCAGTGTTTCCCTTGATTTCCCTAGTATCACATCATTAGATTTTGACATGGTGACATTTGGACCACCTAAGGAGTATAAGGTTTTGAACAAAAAAATACATACTGAAAGAATTTGTTCTTAACTCTAACCGTCGTAGTACCTTCCATCATCAATGAATGAGGATCGAGGGAAACACTGAAACTTAATAGGCATTGTTTTAGTCATATTTTTTAACATAATACATATATTTATGCCCGGAAATTATCACCTAATGTAGCTAAGCTGATGATTGGAGCTACAACTCCTCAACGGTCAGGAGCTGTGAGCAAATTCTTTCAATAATTTATACGTTCAGGTGGACTGATGATAATAATATTCTTTCACGCTATTAGATAGCTATAAGATTAACATACGAGTAGGTTTCTTTTTACCGACTTCCAAAAGGAGGAGGTACTGTATTCGGCTGTATGTATTTTTTTTTTATATTATGTTCACCGATTACTCCGCCGTTTGTGGACCGATTTTCGAAATTCTTTTTTTGTTCGTATGCTTATACTCCCGAGGTGGTCCCATTGTCACCAAATCAGGATCTGATGATGGGATCCCAGGGAAATCCAGGGGAACTCTCAAATTTTATAGGCACACACATTGATTTTCTTATACTTTCTGAAGCATAAGAAATATTTGTGCATAGTAATTATCATCTCATGTTGCTGAGCTGATGATGGAAGGTACTGCAACAGTGAGGAGTTGAAAGCAAATTCTTTCAATAAATAGTTTTTTATTCCAAATCTTACATTCCTGAGGTGGTCCAACTGTCACCAAGTCAAAGTCTGATGAAGAATCCCGGAGAAATCGAAGGGAACATTCAAATTTTATAGCACAACAAATGATTTTCATATTTTTACTAAAGCAAAACAGGCATTTTTGTATAATTATCATCATATCATGTTGCTCATCTGATGATGGAAGGTACTACGAAGGTTAGGAGTTGAGAGAAAATTCTTTCAATAAATGGTCTTTTGTTCGATATCTTACATTCCTGAGGTGGTCCAACTGTCACCAAGTCAAAGTCTGATGATGGTATCCCAGAGAAATCGAAGGGAACATTCAAATTTTATAGCACAACAAATGATTTTCATATTTTTACTAAAGCAAAACAGGTATTTGTGTTTAATTATCATCATATCATGTTACTGAGCTGATGATGGAAGGTACTATGACGGTTAGGAGTTGAGAGTAAACTCTTTCAGTAAATGTTTTTTTGTTGGAAATCTTACATTCCTGAGGTGGTCCAACTGTCACCATGGCAAAATCTGATGATGTGATACTAGGGAAATCGAGGGAAACACTGAAACTTAATAGGCACACACATTCTTTTAGTCATATGTTTTAACATAATACAAATATTTATGTCCGGTAATTATCACCTCATGTTGCTAAGCTGATGATTGAAGGTACAACTCCTCAACGGTTAGGAGCTGAGAGCAAATTCTTTCTTAATTTATACGTTTAAGTGAACTGATAGTAGTATTCTTTCAGGCTTTAAGTATAATATGGCTATTAGATAAACATGATTATAAAAAGTATCTCTTTAACGTTTAGAAGTTAAGTGAAAAAATTCCAATTATGCTTAATATGTACATATGTGCCCATTTAGAACGAATAGTACGACATTTTAGTAAGGGCCCGACTCCAAAGATAGTTTTAAGAGTCATTACCATAAGCAAGAAGAAGTAGGTACTGAACAATTTTATTTTTTACCGTTTGAAGTCGGTTCTATTTTTTTTGTTAAAAACTTTATTTATTTTATATACGTTTCACACTCATAGCCCCAAATTAGTGTAGATATATACCCTTTGTCGTGGGTACCATGGACACACACAAAGACAGAAACACAAACACCCAGACCGAGAACAGAAATTTAAACTAATCGTTCAAATTTCTGCCTCGGCATGGTAACCATTCCGAGGCAGAAATTTGCTCTGCTCCGGTATGGTAACCATTGCACCACACGGGTCGTAACATGATTATATAGGGTAAATCTCAACGTTTAGAAGTTAAGTGAAAAAATGTCCAATTATGCTTATACATAGAATTATTAAAAATACTAAAAAGGGTGAAATTAATTAAGTTTTGAACAAAAAAATAGAACCGACTTCAAACGGTAAAAAATTAAATTGTTCAGTATCTACTTCTTCTTGCTTATGGTAATGACTAATGACTCTTAAAACTATTTTTGGAGTCGGGCCCTTAGTAAAATGTCCTGTCTTATTATATTTGTAGTGTACCTTTCGTTCTGAATGGGCACCGACTCCAATATAGTTTTAAGAGTCATTAATAAAAGCAAGAAGAAGTAGATACTGAACAATTTTATTTTTTACCGTTTGAATTCGGTTCTATTTTTTTGTTAAAAACTTAATTAATTATTCAATTTATTATCTTTGTGAAATGACTCTACCTTTACAGTTATCCGAAATGAGTTTGATAACTATTAATTACTGAACAGTAAGAGCTGAAATCGTAGAGCATCAAAATTGACAGGTGTGACACCAGTCAGGCTGAAATAGACCAATCGTTTTACTACGAGCCTCCAATCATGAGAACTACGGGATCTCCAGTGGAACGCACCGGTGTCCTCCACGCGCGACGCCCTGGTTCGGGCCCATCTTTGGTAGAGCAGATATGCTCTCCTGCACCTTCCGATGCTTACGGCGGAATGCAGCCACGCACACACCGCCGTCCTTCCCGGGGCTGCTGGACGGATCGAGCTCCCACTCTCACCGCCCGCAATATTTGTCCTGGGTGGGAAAAGAACCCACGACCTCACGATTCGCAGTCGGCTCATCACCCACTACGCCACGAAGGCTGTATCGAATATTGTCGACAGAAATCAAAACTTATTTTAAATCCTTCAAAAATTACACGCCCTAAAGTCACCATCTCAAAATACAATATTTTCAATACACAATGAACCTACTTAAAATAACCTTCCTATCCCAATCTTGCTGAAATTGAACTAGCGCACTTTAAAACACTATGTTTGTGACTGTGACGTAGTATGTACCATAGTAACTATATTCTTTGTCTATGCATAGTACCATAATATTTTTCATGCAAAAAATCGTAATCGTATCGCGCATCAATTTTCACTTAAAATTCGTTTAATGTCCGATGTGCCTTAGCTCATTGGGCATGCATTGTACGGAATATATTAGCCCTTATCAGCAGTATCAGGACGACACAGACAGTAAACGAGTGGGTGACTATCGCACCCATTCCCCTCATCACAATACTGACTACGAACCAGTAGTCACCAAACAAGTGACAATATCACTAGCTAAAATTAACAATTATAATTTAAACTAGTATTAATTGGACACCGAATACGCAAGCTAACATATTACCTATTATGAGTACAACCAGTTTATTTTTGTCCAGGGGAGTAAAGTACAGATTTTTTTACATAGAGCACATAGAAGATTATGTCATTGTCATATACTAAACATAAATCACACTTTGTGTCATTATTGTCTTAAAATGAAAACAATAATAGTCGAGGAACCCTTTAACATAAAAGTGGTGAGATTTGAGCTGGACTTTACGACGCTTGATCCTCCAAAACAAAAGGCAAAAGAGAAATGCAAAAAAATCAAGATCCCTCAGTTTAAATACTGTAGAAGACCCTCGATTATACCACCTCCTCCTCCAATAAAGAACTCAAAGGTAAGAAAGATGTTCAGCGACATTATTTTAAGTTACTTTTTCTAAATAGGTTCTCCTATATTATTCCACTTTATTTGTGTGCGTGTGTGTTTTGTTGAGTACCTATGTATGTGTTGTAACCAATATTTATTTATGTAATAAACATTACTGCACTGCGATCTATATCGATTAATAAGATAGATAATAGATATATACACCTTATCATAAGCTAAGCTATAATCTTGTCTGAGACGTATGCTACTCCGGAAGAAATACCTACATGTAAATATGACGGGCAATCGCTTGCTTCACAGTAGAAATATGTGCAGCAGTAGTACTTGCACAAATTTCTGTACATCAAGTTTTTTTATTTCTAAATTATAATAAGTATAAGTATCACTTAATAATTTAGAAGGGATCCACAAATACATATACCGAAATATCGATTGTCTATCGATTTATTGATGTTCATTATATAATTTAATATCAGAATGTTAGTTGATTCTTCCTTTTTTACAGAAAAGAGATGTAAAAGAGCTGGTGGAGGAGCTCCTTGACGAACTCTATTCGAATCAACGGGACTGGAGTAGCAATAGTGTTAACGAGTACAGTCATGGGTAAAGATTTTTTCCCTTAACTGGGCAAAGATTATTTATTTCTATAGCAGTCGTAAATTAAAATATTATTGAATCAGGTTGCACCAGTGTCACTTGAACCGAACCAGTATAAACTGAACATATGCATGCCTTAAAATTTAACTACGTACGGTTCAACCAAATCGTCATCGAATCTCTTCATATTCAATTGATATTGTTTTTTTTTTAATTATGTGGGTTAAAAAAACAGGATCTCTTTTTAAATGTATTCAACTTAATTTTAGATCTACTATAGCAGCGTCAACGACATCCTCCCAGTCAATTTGTGAGAATCACACAGACGCTATTGAAAGGAATTACTTAGAAGGCTTACGTAAGATTATTCTAATGTTCACATAAAAAAAATGCATTTATAAGTTTCGAACGAACCAAAAATATCTTACAATTTTTGTATCTTTTGTAGAATTAAGTGAACTTCAGGATCAACTCACTGAATGCACAAACAGGCTTCAGGGAATGGGGGAGCGATTAGCGAGATGCTTAAGAACAAAAGACCGACTGCGAAGGCAACAAAAAAGGCTCTGCACTGCGTTTACTATACTTCTTCGACATATAAGTAAGTTTTAATGTTGCAGTTTGCACTTTGTTCAAGTAGCTTCTTAGTATTTCCATGGAACTTGGAATAATATTCAATTAACCATTTCCGGCGAAAAATATTTTTAAGTACCTAATTGAACTTAAATGTTTTATCACTTATTTTACGGTAAAGGTTTTATGGGTGATTTTTATAAATAATATGCAATATCTGAGTATCAATGCAGAAGCTTATAACGCCTCTCATGTTTGTTCTTTCATAAATAAACACATCATAGCTCATTCACACTTTTCATCTCAAAGGCTTTATAATTTTACAACTGCAGTGACAGTGAGCTATTCATGAATAGAAACAATCTAGACGCGACGACCGTTTCATTCAGAATCCTAAAATAACCCTACGCACATCGAAGCAAAGGCGGTAGATAGGCGCTTTTCAGTTTGTATCTGACACTGACGTACACAGTGGCAACGAATCGATACGCGACGCACACAGCAATATCAGCAAGCCATTCGCGCATGCCCCAACGACCACCGCGACACTAGGCTTAAGTATCCTATTTGGCTCTATCTTCACTGTTGTCCTGGCATCGATTTGAATTAAATGCTAATGTTATATTGTAGTAGAGGGTGGCCAGCCCCACCACTGCGTTTCGCGAGTTTCCCCGTAAACATCAGCTGGCCGACGGCGCGGTCTCATGTGTCGCAGATATGTCATATTATAACCCGATTCAGTGCTTTGTTTCATCTGTTATTAATGTACTAATAATTCGATTTGTTATGAATAGAATGCTTTCATAATCGTCCATTAATAATGACGTGTCACCCTGCAGTACCGCTGCATCGAATAAAACAGACAAATTAAGTTTGTGATTGTGCAGTTGGGAGAATGAATTTACTGTCAAATGTGTGCCGAATACAGAACAGATGAGTGCGCTCTTAAATTCCCTCAGGAACTTAGCAGGTTCTTCGAGGGCTACCACAGGTATATTGAAAGAGTTACTTCCTGTATTAATCATTTGTCACTTACTCGTACATGTAAGCTTACCATGAAATGCAAGCAAGTCATGTGTTCTAATAAATATCTAGAAATATAATTATCCTTTATTCGTTAATGTCACGTAATAAGTCGTAATTAATGGTGAAGATTGTTTGATCCAGTTGAAGTTATAATTCAACTGTCTGTTTACACGAGTTATTTAATGTCCTTTACACAGTAATACTAATATTAAAGTTATGTATTTATGTTTGTTAAATGCAAACAAAAATATTCGAGTATTTTATTTCATTTATTCTTATAAACATTTACATTGTTTTTTTATGAAAAAATATTAATAATTTATTTCATAACAACTAACATTGGTTTCCCGTTGTATAAATTGATTTTCTGTTATTGCTATATGTCCAATTTTTACTGTCTATGCCGTGGCACAGCAAGCATACATGACCGCTCCTAAAAATACTAAGCTGAAATTCTATAATTCTATATTCTATATTATATACTTTTGTAAAAGAACTAACATTTTGAGGTCGAGTATAGTGCGGTTATTACCTTGAATGGTAACAAAACAAAAAGGGGAAACTTACGATTTACTTCCCTTCCCTTGCAGTCTGGTAAAAAACAGTGTTCTTTCTTTACAAATACTGCAGTACGTAATCGCAAGCTTTCACATTTGCATAGACGTATTCTCTTAGGACGCTAGACGCTCTTGGCACGCAAAAAGCAGTACTTCTGACATGTAGGCTCTATGTGTAGACATTACCCGCAGTGCAAGAGGGTTGAACAAGTTCATAGCTCCCCATTTTTTCACCCCTCAACTGACAATTTTTGCTATGCGTGCGAAACTAACTAACCGTGCGAAAAAGTCAATTTAATATAAACAACTATTGAGAGCAAAAGAAACTTATTACTGCTAGTAGGCTTAATATTGTAAATACTACAAAAATAAAATTCATTTCAATTAATTTAGTAATTTGAGTAACCTACGTAACTTTAAGAAAATATTTTTTGCTTAGTAATCTATTTATAAGTTCCTAACCGTTTGTTTCATTACAATAAATGATATTTCAATTAATTTGAAGGAACTTACAAGTACTAAACTAAACTTTTAAATACCTACCATTTAATGTACTTCCATAACCATAAACGATCTACGATCTGTCAAGGCTAGCATCAGTTATACTCCCTATGACTACCACTCACGTGGGGACTACTTTAAATTCTATTTCATAAATTCCCAATATAATTATATCTGTAAAGATAATATTAATCATGTAATATGGTAATCATGAATAATGCATGATGAATAGCTTAACTTATGGCGTCAATATGCGACTGCACGCGTGAGTATCTTCTTGAGAGAAGAATGAGAAATGTACGTATAAGCATACTAGTGACTTCAGAGTAGTGTCAAGGGAGAATGGCCTGAGTATAAAAAACATATTGTATTTTTTTACTTTATAGAATAACAGACAAGCTTACTGGCTTAAGCCGCAGGCAAGCTTGAATCTTGCCTGAATTCGTTGCAGTTAACTCTGATACTTCGGAGGCTGATGGCTGCCTCGTATAAGTCTGACCGGATCTTTCCACGGAAACACAACAGTATAGTTTGACGGCAGAAATCGGTGCAGCGGTGGTACTTCCCCGGTCAAGCCATGAAAGTTTTAGCATCTATTTACATGTGGGCAGGTGGCGACAGCGGGGCGCGTTTCGGCGTGACCCCGGGCAACGAAGGGCCCGGCGAAGGCGGGTACGCGGAGTGGCTGCACGCGATGCGCCTCGTCGCGCGCCTCCCAGCCGGTGTTCCGCATCACTTCCGCAGAAAGGTATCCTCACATTCCTGCATTCCTGGTACCTACTTGTAGTATCATGGGCATAATTTAAGGGAGGGGATGGCGTCATATTTTGTTTGTACATTTGGTCTGTACCTTTTATCTGGGATTATGTTGTATAAATATAAGTTTTTTTCTGGGTATCTATGAGAAAATCAAAAAGTAGGGCAGATAATTATTATAAATCTGGCTGTATAACCATTTGCTATTTATTAATCATGTCATTATCATAAAAAACTAATTTGAGGTTAGAATGGGATCAAAAATTTGGGATTAGAAATTTGTATGCTAACATTGTAGGTCGTAACTAATATTCATAAGCAATTTAAGGAACCTAATTACCTTCTTGTAAAAAGAGCGTTTTGGAATATTATGTTCTTAATTTTTTGGTCACGCAAAAAGTATTCTATCGATTTCACAAATGCGTTCAATCATAATATTAGCTTATGGTTTACACATATACCTATGCTTATAATTCAGTCACTTTTTAGATTTTTCCATCTTTAATATTATCAAAAAACAGCTTAACTTAAAATCAGCACAACTACCAATATACCTAAGTAGGTCTTAGAACGACTAAGAATGACTGAGATTAAAAAAAACCTTTTAAACCCCCGGTAATGCGTAGTCTAGTATTTCGACGAGGGTATACTAACCAAATACTAAATATAAAGTTGATCTATATATCTTTACTGCTTTGAGTAATAAATCTCATTTTCTAGCAATCTTTATGTGCTATATTTTAATACGTAAGAAAATATTTTACTAGGCCATTTGCTGGCATTTATGAAAAAGGTATGCAAATATGAGAAGGGAATGAGATTACAGTTAAGACATCCATTTCTATTCACAAACCATTTCTTAGTCACATACTTTTATAGAGGTTTTATTTATATAACTTTAAAACATTAAAGAGGAATTATTCAGTGGGCAACGTGAACTTTTATTGGAAAGAAATCATTGTCCGATAATTTTAACGTAACTTACTGCTGTCGTTACTGATGATAACTTTTGCCTCATTGTTAGATAAACATGTATTCAAAATTGATGTCTATGTCAAATTGTATATTATGGATCTTCAAGCTTTGCCTATGGCTTTGTTATATTATTAGCCTTCCGCCAGCGGCTTCGCCCGCGTGGACCCGTTTAATGGGTCCCCATAGGATAAAAAATAGCCTTTGTGCTATTCCAGGTTTCATTGCTATGTTAAAATCATAGGCGTTTAGCCAGTTGCTGGTCACGTAGGAATGAAGCATTTTCCCGCGATAAAAAGTAGCCTATGTATCTCAGGGTGAACGTAGCTTTCTAATGGTGAAAAAATGTTTGTAATCGGAACAGTAGTTTTTGAGTTTATTCATTACAAACATACAAATCTTTCCTCTTTATAATATTAGTATAGATTATGCAGAAACATCCGAAAGTAGGTTTTCCTCCTTCTCTTTAGCAATTTTTATTTACCTAACAATTTTTGCGTCCCACTGCTGCTGGGCTAGGATTTATCATGATTTTGTAATATATATACAATATTAACTAAAGGTTAAATAAAGCTTAAAATTGTATGTTTTGTGTTAACATTAATTTGAAATTTTTAAACGTTTAACTGCTTCTTACTGTATTTCCTGCATTTTATGGAGGAGTGAGAAAATAGCAACAATTATTTATAAATAACTGCAGCATTCCCTTGTAAATTCTTCAACACAAATACTTAGTAACTACTCTACAATGTTTGTACAATTTTATAAAAAAAATTGCAATTTCCAGCAACACTATTCTTGTTCTTAATATTTACTTAAGCAGGTAAGCAGCAATATAGCACAGGTTGGTTATTTTTTAAACCTGAACAAAGTTTTTCTATTACATTAATGTTATGTTTAGTTTTCGTGATAATATGAATACCCAAATGAAGTTTCTTTGACGTCACTCACCTCAAGCGGGAGAAAATAACCTATTTATAGAATTCCTTGAAACCTGAGGCTTATGTTATGTTTATTTTTAAATTACCTCGAGGATCTTATTTTCTCTTTGTGAAGATGTATTTGGAAACTTATCATTGAGAAACTTGAAAGGTCTTTTAATACATACTTATTTTATTTGAATACTTACTAAACTGGTTTATTTTTATTTTTGTTCAGATTTAAATAAATTTGGGCGAATCCTTTTTTTTTTCACTGACACCTTCCTTTACAAACCTTCGTTGAGTCTAGGTTTTCTATTAGATATTACTAATCAAGAATAAATTTCACAAAAAAATCATACTTTTATGATTCCGTGGCAAATCTGACAAAACCTTTTGTAGATGGCAGAACTTTAATAGTTCGACCAGGGAAGTACCATCCCTGTACTTCTGCCGTAAAGCAATTCTATTGTGTTTCGGTAGTTGTCTGCGAGGCTTACATGAGGCAACCATGAACCTTCGAACTTAGGCTTGCTTGAGGTTGTGGGTCGATGTCCATGGGCTGCAGTGACCACTTCACATCACGTGGCATGTATGCTCGTCTGCTACTGCATTCAAAAAAAAAATTCAAACAAAACCTATAGGATCACCTCTTAATCCGTCTGTCCATCTGTTACATGGGTATACATATTTTTGTTATTCTTGCAGCTATGGCTGAACCTGGCGGAGCGCCACCTGACCGCCAGAGGCATAGACTGGACCGTAGCCGAGCGCGCCTGCTTCCGCGGGACTGCGTTGCCCGATGACGCCGAGTTGGGGGCACAAATTCTTAAAGTAAGTTATTGTATAGCCAGCGCACGACGCAATTTTGCACTGTTCTTCACACAAAACGCGATTAACTAGTGGGCGCTTCGTAGGATGGAATTCGGATAATATTAGCGATAAAAGTGTGAATTTTCGGAAATACATTTTTATCAATACTCAATCTCTACTTGTATACAATAATTTCTTTGGTATTTTTTTAACTTCCGAAGCCAATAAGATTTTAAATAAAACAAGGTCAGTTTCTCAGGCCAGTATTTGCAATTTTTTCACTGCAGCGAAATTAGGAATGGCGTGTGATCTGATATAAATAATCTGAAATAAAACGTACATTATTTTCAGAAATTTAGTGTGTATAGTTAATAGATAAAACACAAACAAAAATGACATTTTTCGGAAACCCTCGCCTTTATTCGACTACGCTACGTAAGACAACTTCCAAACCTGGGTCAAAGCAGGCTTTTGCTATTTCAATATTTTCAATGCGGTCCCCACTTGCCAAGTGTCGGATTTAGCAACAGGCTGATTAGGAAGCCAGGGGCTTTTAGACTTTTAGTAGATTAAACACCTTCAGATTTTTCGATTGTAAGCTAATACATCTTGCCTAATACATTATTAACCTGATAGAGATGTACCAAGTTATTTTGTAAGTACCTAGTTAGTTACAACTAGTGCTTACTAATTGTAACCAACTCTATTTGAAACAGACGATAAACATTATAAGTAGGTTCTTAACATTAAAACGTTAAAAATGGATAGGTTTTTTCAATAACAAGCTCTTAGGTATAGAATACGAATAATTATGATACAATATATTCTATTTATTACCTATATAATAATTATCCATTAAAGACACCCTAAGGCTTATTGCCGGTTAAGTTTCGAGTGAGTCATAAAAATCGGATTCGTACGGATAACATTGTTACATTACCTGATACTACAAGGCTATATAAACTGATTCTTATAGCATAAAATACGAACTAATTTCATTAGTCTGTACATGTACATAAATATATATGATATGTATTTCAAGGACTTACACCGCACCGGATGCTCACTTTTCTGCGGAGCGGAAGGTCGGGAAAATCAAGCAATGCTACGAAGGGTCTTATTAGCTTACGCCAGGTAAGAATCAACAAAACTATTTTTCCTGTTCGAGCATATTCTGTAACGATTAAGTAGGCACGTTAAGCTGTCGATCCCGGTCATTATCAATAGACAGCGTCGTCGTTGAACCTTGTTGGAGGGTGAACGTTTCTCCAGCAAGAAATTAGCATCTAGAGTGATATGAGTGTCACGTATAATTACAATTAGTGCCCAATCTGCTGTAAATGTGAGCTTAGTAAAAAGTTTGTGCATGCTGTCGTTTAGAAAATAAACGGAAAAACGATTACTGCTGGGGTAAAGTTACTCCAGCAGGAAAATTCTAAACGAATTTTCAAGTAACCACCGTTTTTTACAAAAATGAATGAAATAAAAAAACCGCGTGATTACTTATTGGAGCCCGCACCCCCTATTCTCTGTAGGAGCCGAGTAACGTAGGTAGGTACACTGTTGGAGGCCGGACAGGTTATACATAATCACACTAGGAGAGTGTCATATCGATTTAGTTTCTATATTTAAAAAATAACATGTATATTTTTTTGTGTTTCAGATGGAATAAGGATGTAGGTTACTGTCAAGGTTTTAATATGTTAGCGGCTATAATTTTAGAAGTTATGGAGAAGTCTGAAGCGGATTCGTTAAAGGTTTGATTTCGTTACCTTTTATTTGGAATAGATATACCTAATGAGATCTTTTGAGTTAAAAAAATATTTTATTAAATAACAAGAAATTTTCATTTCCTTGTTTACATTTACAGGTTATGATATATTTAGTAGAGGCTGTGCTGCCTGAGGGCTATTTCGCCGACGACCTTCGAGGGTTATCAGCTGACATGGCCGCCTTTAGAGATCTGCTCAGGTTGCGTCTTCCACGACTAGCTCATCACATGGACCATTTACAAAGGATATCTGATGGTAAATAATATTGAAACTCTAATTGGCATGATGACACTATTAAAGAATCAGAGAATAAACGGTTTTACAGAAAAATATATGCTAAAAAAGTTCTAAAATATGATCCCGTTTTAATATAAACATTAAGATTAATAAAAATTTCAATAAAATAAAAGTATTAAATACAGCAATCGACCATGTTATCTGAAACGCCAATCAAAAGGAATGACGTCACGTCTCAGATAACGTCATCGTGTTGCTTGAAGTTTGACGAGCAGGCCGACGCCATGACACCTACGAGCGTTTTCGCGCTTAATTCAAATTACATAGCAGAAAATACATTAATTTACGTTAAAAGTTGAGTTTCTTGCTGAAATAAACTTTTTTTTCGAAACTAGGAGACGTGTACGTACAATAAGGAAAGGTATTTAAAAATCTGTCATCATGCCCATTAATCTGCTCCCAATGGTTCTACTATACATGCATTTATTGTGGTCTCGAATCAAGACGACTACAAACTAATTTTTTAACTAATAAACTAAACTATTACTTACGTAAAATTATAAATAAGTAGTAGCAATTTGCTATGGTAACGATAGCGATATTGCTTGTGCACCTTAGTTCATTCGGGTATTTAATTCTACTTCGAAAATAATATATCAAAAAATAAATTTCCTTTATTAGCATCACTTTGCTATAGACGATGACATAGATTTATCACAACTTTCTGTGTTTATTCATTGCTACATTAAATATCTAGTCAATTTATGTTCAGTGCAGTTGGGTGAATATGCCAAAAAATCGATGATGACTGTATAATTATTAATATAAATAAATAAATAATAAATAAACGTTTCACACTCACAGCCCCCACAGTAGGGTGTATATACCCTGTGTCGTGGGTACCATGGACACATACAAAGACAGAAACACAAACACCCAGACCGAGAACAGAACTTTAAACTCATCATTCAAATTTCTGTTTCACCGGGAACCGAACCCGGGACCCTTCGATTGGCAGTCCGGCATGATAACTATTGCGCCACACGGGTCGTCAAATTATGATAATAAAAATCACTTACCTTCTTCTTTCTTTAGTGATACAAATTACTTCAGTGATTTTAACCTACTTCTGTAAAGCTGCTGTAATTTTAATCTGTACAATACATATTTTTTCATGTGCATCTAGGTGGAGGTATAGAGCCTCCTTTGCCAGACGTGTTCACAATGCAATGGTTCCTCACCTTATACGCCACGTGGCTGCCTCGGGAGTCCTTGCTCAGGATCTGGGACCTCATCCTCCTCGATGGCAATGAAATCTTGCTACTCACAGCGTTGGCAATATGGGATATGTTGCAGGAGTAAGTAAAAAATTCAATCCACTCAATTCAAAATACAATCCACATGACAAATATTCATTATGTCAAATGTTATAAGACGCAAATACTTGAACAGCTTTCGAAATTTTGTGAAAAACATAAGAATATTTGAAATTTGAGGGTTTCCCTCGATTTCTCTCGTATCAACTACAACTGACACCACCAAACATAATAGTTATCTCCTATTTTTTTGAAATCCGTAATGAGATAATCAATTATTACCCCATATTCTCACTCACACCACACACACAAACAGAGTTATTTTGCATATACAGCGTGTTCATGTATGGCATGTTATTCAGACCAGTTAAATGGATATTTTTCATTATGGGCACAATTATTAATTTTTTTTAAACAAATACTTAATATGTACCTGCCTTTATCTGAACTGACAACGTCGTATTATGTTTCGATACCTCAGGAATGCTATGCGAGTGCAGAGCAGAACCTGAGGTTGTCACTGAGTAGTGACAACATATATTCTCACGAACATGCTGTATAATACTTATGAGCTTAGCATGGATCAACTTTCAGTCGAATCCTGTCAGCGCGTTCAGCAGACGAGTTCTACAGCTGTATGGGCGGCGGCGCAGGCGCAGTATACGAGGCAGGCGAGGCGTTAGTTGCGCGTGTTGTGGCGTTCGGCTCCGCGCCGGAGCTCCCGCGGCTTCGTGACCTGCATCGGTACCGTGTCGCACCGCCTGCCCCGCCGGCACCGCCCTACCATCCGCCCTTGCAATCCGCGGTATGACATTTGGTTCAGAAATACTACACACAAGGCTTCAGTCATTTGGTTCAGAATAACTTTGCCCACGAGGTTTTCAATAAGATTGCGCTTGATAATTTCTTGTAATAGCGCGTATGTTATGCCATTCTACGAGATAGTAATTCCCCAACGTGCAACGCTACGAGTATTATACGTGTGGATTGGACGCAAGGCAGCGCTCGCATTAATCTCGCCGCTCACGTCACGCCTAATCGCACAAGGCAGTCACGGTTGGCGGTCTACCATCCGCCGATGAAGTCCGCGTTTGACGGCATTTGCTTTAGAAAAAGTACCCACGAGAGTTCCAATAGGATTGTGTTAATTTAATGTTAGAGGCAGTACAGTAGCATTCCTGGTGGCGATGCTGATGAAAGAAATTTCTTTAAGAAATAAGCAGTATCCTGTACATGTATTATTGTTTTTGTTTTATACCCCCCTTGCGATCGAAGTCGATGGAATCCACTTTGCAGAATAGATTTACTCATTAATCCTTAACTTTTTAGTTGACCCTTTTATTGCACCAGGCCTGGTCTTCCTTGAATATTTTTAAAAGTTAATAAAATAAAAATAAACACATTTTAGATGCAGTCTATGACGAAACGAGGCCTCCGTTTGTTCTATTCTGAAGACGAAGGAGATTCAAGTGATGATGGAAATAAAATGGCCTTAGCAACGGTAAGAAGATATTTTTTGTAAAACATTATAGTTAAACGATAATAAGTAAATGGTTTACCGGGAAAGTATTACCTATATAAGGCAGTAACGTACGTTAATAGGTCTAAACGTTACTGCCATTAAGTTTTTTTTTTTACAGGAGCTTTTTGAGAAGTTTAAATTAATAAATTAGGTAATAGGTACTTACAAGTGAACAGTGAAAATGAGTAGCTAATAACATTTAATATATATTTTCCTAATACGAGTAAATTTACATAATAATCATTCAAAATGTAGATGTATAGTTTGTTATACTTATACATAATGATAAATTATAGTTGATACCTACGAATTAGATTAATTTTTAAATTGCTTTAACGTAGGTTTTACCACAACGAGAAGATAGGTCAGAGACCGGTGACAGGCTTTCTTTGGACATTGGAGCTTTGAAAAGACAGTATGCCCGCCTTCGCGAAAGACAAAGACAGGCTCACGTCATTCTAGCAGCCGCATGTGCACGCCATGCTGCTGGTATGTACTATTGTAATTATTTTAGGTAACAGTAATGAATTAAAGAACATTTTACAAAACAGATTTACAAAAAGGTTCAAACAGAACAAGTGTTTTTTATATCGTTTCAGTGGGAGTCCCTACGTCACCAACGTCGCTTACAGTTAATAACTTGCTGTTAGGAAAAAGTGCTATAGTAAGTTCAAGAGGCAGAAGACTTGGCCCGCCACCAGGCGCTGTCCCTCCTACGCGTAAAGCTAGTGAACGACAGATTACTGAAAAATCACAGCCTCGACAAAGGGCATCTTCGAATGAAACTATAAGTTGGGAAGAAGAAAAATCACGCAAGACACAAAATAGAAGAAATTCTGTTAAGTGGAAGGATATCAAGAAGGAAAAAGCTATGGAAGCGGCAAGAAAACCATCTATAGATTTAGATGAAACTGGGGATGGTATAATCGTTTCAGACTTGGAAGCCAGTGAAATGATAGCCTCCATCAGGTCAAGAAGTTCTAGTGAAAGCTCTACGTATTCTTCTCACACCGCTTCAAGTACTGACACAAGTCTTTGTGATGAAAATGAAAAAGCAACTGACTCCGAAAGTGAACTGCCAGATGATGATAAAGGAAAAAAAAGTCTAAGTTTTAAAGAAATCAAACCAATCTCTACGCCTATTCAAAAAGACCTGAAGCAGTTGGAATCTCCTATTATTAATACACCAATACTGAAAAAATCACCAGATTGCGGCGAAAAATTAACACCTACAGAAAGGTCGGTAAAAAATATATCGGAATATTTAGATTCAGCTGCTGGTGAACCACTACGAACGTACATAGATGGGTTTGAAACGAAATTAAATAACAATTGTCTTACGAGCATCGAAAATAGCAATTTTAAACCACTTAGTCCTTTTAAAACTCCATGTTCACAAACGAATACTACCCTAATTAATTCTTCCCGTATCACACAATTATTACAGAATACAGAATCACCAAAAAAGGATATAGGGAGACCAAATAATTTATCAAAAGCAAAAATATTTACAGATTTAAGTCCCGTAGATATATCGCCATGCCATTTTGCCATAAGTCCTAAAACGAAATATGAGTACGAGTTTTTTGACCCAAACTTTAAACAAGCTTCGACTTCCCGTATTGATTTGAGTTCCCGACCACCTGATATAATTGATAGTTTTACAATGTATCCTAATTTCGTACCAGATATAGATTTGTCTGATAAAAATATTTCTGATTTTGAAAGTCCGCCAAGAAGTCCCGGTTCTGAAAGTATAATCGTAAGTGAAGATGAACCTCCAATACCTTTAAAAATTGACAAATATTTTGAACACAGTCCAGAATTTTTCGGAGCTCGATTAACAGATCCTAATAATGCTGACATTCCAAACAGAAGACCGACTAAAAGAAATTCTCGATTGCCCAAGAAACCTGATTCACTTACTCTTCAAAGTAGTCACAATGAAAAAATTGAAAATATAGAAGCAGAACGTGCATCTTCCTTACCACAAAGTCATAGTTTTGCGAACAAGAAATCTCCAAGTCCAGTCTTAAAAAAAATAAAAAATTCAGTTCAAGGCGATAAGAGCAATAATGAAAATATAGATAAAAACGCAAAAGTCACAGAATCGGATATCGAGGTATCAGTGGAGCAAGATACCAAAATCTCGCCAAAGGAACATATTTTTCAAGCAGGTCGTAAAAATAGTGAAAGAGCATTACAAATAATACAAGAAAATTCCCAAATTCTAAGCAGAATATTAACTAAACAAAATATTAAAAATACAAGTACAATTAGTAACAAATCCAGTGAAATAACTAAAATTGATAGCATTACTGATGAGAAACAAAATGTACTTAGTGATATGAAGTCCGTTAAAACTGTAGAAAGTAAGTTAATTGAGTCTCCTTTACTAAAAGAGTCAACTTCTGATTCATTAATTGGCTATATAAAGCGAAAACCAAAAGATGACACAGCAGAAAAAACTGATTTCCTTCGAGCACGTCCTATTTCAATTGACGATCCATTTTCATTTGAATCTCGGAACGTTTTAGCAGGAAATGAAGAATTTTCTTTAAAAAATGTAAAAACGCCTAGTAATGAATGCTTGGTAAATAAAACAGATATATACGGCTGGGAAAATAAAGGATTCTTAGCAAAATGTGAATACAAAGGCACTTTAGATAGACTAAGTACAAAATTTGAAGAATTTGAAGAGTTCAAAAGAAGATTAAGCAATGTTTCGATAAAAAGTGATATTGCTGAAAAAGATAAGAAAACTGTAGTTGAAGATTGGCCTAGATATTCATTTTCTGGTGGTTCAAAAACATCTGTTACATTACCTTCATCAGAAATTAAAGATACTTCTACGTATGAAAGAAGGTTTACCGCTGATGATTACAACTATCCTTTATCTATTTCTAGTAAATATAACGATTTTATTCTTACAAAGGCCAGTGACATATGTAGTAAAATTAGCGATAATTCATTAAAGGCTGAAAATAGTAGTCGTGACAGTGATTTTACACATGTAGTTACGTCATCCATTAGTTTTACTTGTGATCCTTCCGCTGAAGACGATTCCCTCACTGGTGGAAAAAGCAATTCTAGTGATACACTATGTCAAATTACGTCATTGGATCAAATATCAACGCCAATATCGCCTAAAGTGTTTCCTCATAGAGACACACCGACGCTTCCTAAAGACTATACAGAGAAGAGTGATAGAATAAAGTTAGAATCAGATGACACTTGTAGCGCAATAACTTCTCTAATAGAAACTGACACTTTGTCATCTCTGTCTTATCCACGAAGTCCGTCTACAGGCTCTTTTCACCCCTTTCCGACGCGTTCTGCTATGCGTTTACCTAAAGATATTGGGGTAAGATTAGGTATGTATCCAAAAGACTCCTTACATTCCCCTTCCAAGTAAAATTGCATCATTTGGAACAAATAAAGAATTTAATGTAAAAATGATGCTTTAATAATTATGTTGTGGAACTTTTTACATTGTTTCTGTTGAAATAAAATTAAGCCAATAATAATATTAAGTTTTGGAGTTTTGTTATTATAATGTTTAACGTACTGATCTACTTAAATAATACTTACATTTAGATTATAAATGACAAATTTTAAATTCTATGTATCGTACTCAAGTTAAAAAAAAACAAACTATTAATTAAATACCGTCAGCTTGATGCTTTATAAATAGCTAGGAATACGAAACCATAACTTTCTAAAATAGATACTTATTAAAGATACAAATTACCTGTTTTATAAAGAAAATTATGTAATTCGTATTCCGCATCGTAATTAATTTTATAAATTAGAAAACAAACCAACATGTTGCCTTGATATCAATGTAAATTTGTTATGACTAACAATAAAAATGCGCAATATAAATATATATTTATATTTATAAAAATAAGGATTTAGATAGATTACTTGTCCTGTTCAGAGTCAATATTAATATTCATCGCAATTTTCGGCATATAGATGTTTATACATTAGAGTAAAGATAAATTCGCAACTAAATTCTATTATTTGAAGACGATATATTTTATTCTATGACAATATTGACAGAATATACATACATATGCGACCGCCAAAAGTTCGTTTCATTTACAAGAACATACCTACATTAGAAATCGTCGAGTACTGGTGGACAAGTGCATACAAGATGTTTGTCTCCATACATGTCGTCGATTCTACTGACTGTCGGCCATATTTTGGTCTCTCCTTTGACAAATGGCTGAAAGTAAATTATTTTTATAAGTTTTATTATAATTATTTAATGATAAGACGTAAATAGTGAATTTTAAACTTACCGCTGGGAATGCTGCTTGCTCTCTGGAGTATGGTCTATTCCATTCTTCGGTAATAACTTCTTCCTGTGTATGTGGCGCCATCTAAATTTACAAAAGATTATCATTTCATGATTAAACCATGATATTTAAAATATTACAAATATTGTTTTACATATTAGATATATGTCCTACCTTTAATGGATTCAATCGTTTATCTATAAGCCCATCTTCAATGTCTTTAATTTCTTTTCTGATTGCAATAAGTGCATCACAAAATCTGTCCATTTCTTGAAGGTCTTCCGATTCAGTAGGTTCAATCATAAGAGTGCCTGCTACTGGCCACGAAATTGTAGGAGCATGGAAACCTGCAATAGGAGGTTATAAAAGTTTTCTGATATTATTAATTTAAGTTAATTTCATGACTGACAGGCCTTGAAGACTTTGAAGAAATTCTGAAATGTTTCGCGAAATACTGTTGCCACTTTTAGTAAATTGAAACAATGCCATTACAAGGGTACGGCCGGTAATATAGTGGGAAAGAAATTATCTTATATGATGAACATCAGCTTGGGTTTAGTCGCATTAGGACAGATTCGTTTTACGCCAAATTCACGTTTGGTCAGATTTGCGTTAAGTCAGATTCTCTTTAAGACAGTATTTGTACAGACGACAACAAAATTATTACACCATAAATTTGAATCTAGCGTAAAGCTCATCTAACCTAATGCGAACAAAAACACAATAAACTTCAATACTAGTATCAGCGACCTCTATGGCTGTGAGCAATCTGGCGTCCATATAGGCCTCCCCTAACATTCGCCACTCCATCCGGTCCTGCGCCGTCTGAATCCAGTGGTTTCCCGCTAGCTTCTTCAGGTCGTCAGGTCCTTGATCCACCTGGTTGGAAGGCGGCCTGTGCTCCTTTTGCCGAGACGTGGTCGCCATTTAAGGACCTTTGTTCCCCCCCATTGGTTGTCAGTCCTCCTAACAGAGAAATATTTTGAACGCTATGTCAGTAACCTTAAGGGCTGATTTACATTGATCCATCGCTGGCATGCAACGACGCTGCATTCCAGCGCTGGATCGGCACTGCATCAATGTAAACATGTTTCAATCCAGTACAGCGTTCAGTGTCCAGCGCTGGATCGGAATAGAATCGTTCCTATTTTCAATCCAGTGACCTCCCCCGCACGCCACGCACCCTGCGTTAGTGTCACTGGAACCGTATAAACGTTGTATTTTCTCAAATTAGTTTTTCCTTTATCCGTTCTTCCTCAAACAATAAGTTTTTTTTCGCCTGAAGCAGTATGATACAAAGTATTTTTGGCAGTATTTCAATTGCCTGCGCTTCCCAAGACGCGGAATACACATTTTTTCTGCAAACTTGTTGTCACCCTAACAAAGTAAGAGTGTCTACTGGATTGAATGTAAACGGCCTGATCCAGTAGCAATGCCGATCCAGCGCTGGCATGCGTCGATGGTGGATCCAGCCATTGGATCAATGTAAATCAACCATAATTTATCTACTGATTTCATCGTTAAGGAAACTGTCGCGTAGAGAAATGCCAAGCATAGCTCTCTCCATCACTCGTTGAGCGATCTTGAACGAAAAGGCTAATTGTAACAGACCACATCTCAACGTAGCAAGCAGCGCAATGTAGATGTCTATTGTCTATACTATAAGAAGACTAGCCTGAATGCTCATCTGCTCATTTATAAAAAAAATGGTATTCTACTTGTAAGATTTTTTTAAGAAAGCTCTTAGAACATTGAATATATTTACCAAAGTCCATTAACCGCTTAGCGATATCACCAGGTTCTATATTAGCGGTTTTTTTCAAATCTCGGACATCTATAATGAACTCGTGAGCGACTAGTCCTCTTTCACCCTTGTATAGAGTTTTGTAGTGGCCCTCTAATCTCCGAGACATGTAGTTAGCGTTGAGTATGGCTACTTGTGTCGCACGTTTCAGACCTTTAGGACCCATCATCTGCAATTGAATTTTATGTATTATTGATACAAAACCTGTAGCTTTAACACTGAACCTTAAAGCTCGGAGTTGGGTACAAAACCAGGCGCTTACCGGACTAACGGTCGATAGCAAAGCAAAATCAATCCTCACAGGGCTCCGTAGCCGAATGGAAAAAGACGGAATCCTTGTGTGTGTGGGTTTGTCATGATGGTCTGTTTGTCTGTCCGTCTTGATAGTAAACTGGTGAAGTTCTTAATTACCTTTATATACGCCCATGAAATCGGCAAGATGGCGGAAGATCCAAAAGGTGCAGCGCTTACTGATCCGAAACTGTGAGCAGCCTCGCCTAGATCAGCGAGAGGGTCAATCACTGGATGAGAAGGCAGGAATGGCGCCAAATGTGCTTTTCTATCGAATGCAACAATTGAAAATAAATAGTCATAACTTTATTAAAAGGCAATACGAAAGCAAGCTGGCTGGCAAATTTTTGAAAAATGATAGAATAGTCTGACTCTCGTCTGGAGGGACCAAAAAGATATTACACATACTGGAAGAGAAGTAGGTACTTTTAAAAGTTTTCCTATCATTAATACAAGCGTGAAACTCAAAGCGTCCTTTCAATGAAGTGGCCGCAAAGGCTTTCAAAAAGATTTACAAAATGGGCCTTTGCAACCGCTGTCCTCAAAGGGTCATGTATACCTACCTTTTTGAAGATGAACAAAATGGTCCGTTGGAAATAAATTTAAAAAATCCCTGTGAAAAGAAAACTTCTGGGCATAGAAGTACGTAGTATCTGTTTTCGTTATAAAATCATTGCTCAAAGAATGTAAAACAAGGATTTTTTTAAAGCAGCCTTTGTCAGCAATATAAAAAGAAAATAAATTTACAAGATTATATTAGCATAGATTTCAAATTCAAACCAGGAAATATTTTAAGAAAGATTACATGATTAAAAATATGTTATAATTAAATTGGATATACTAGTTGCTATTGACCTTGTGACATAGTTGTGCAATAACTTACACGCCGATTGGCCCCATACCAGGTCCACCGCCTCCGTGTGGGATACAGAATGTTTTGTGAAGATTAAGATGTGACACATCGCTCCCGTAA
Organism: Pyrgus malvae; assembly: GCA_911387765.1. NCBI lineage: Eukaryota > Metazoa > Arthropoda > Insecta > Lepidoptera > Hesperiidae > Pyrgus > Pyrgus malvae. The sequence continues at coordinate 16,519,472 of OU426951.1, read as the reverse complement.
TCACCTGGGCGGCACAATCCAACCTTAAAATAAGGCAATAAATACATCATTCCTCATTAAAAGAATCCCATAAAAAACCTTTTTATGATACCCTGATCCTTCTGAGTCTTAATTGCCTCGTCCATCGAACGAATTCGTAGATTTAATTATGTATAAATCATAAAAATAAGACCATCTCGTAATCTTGATTTTACCCACATTTGCCATGTAACTTTTTGTTTTTGTTTCGGTAGAAGATTTCGTTTGCCGGCCTGACATATTTGGTAAGCCTCCAAAGTAGCAGCGCAACAAGACTGAGACTTGCTTGAACGAAGTTGTGAATAAATGTCCATTGTCTACAACGAACGTATATATTTTACATATACCCTGCAATTTTTGTGCTAAAAGTCAATTCATACATATGAATGAAACTGAATCTACGTAATATTGGCCTATAGTGGACACCATCCTTAACTTTAAAATAAGATATGATTGTGTACCTGTGCATTCATGTTAGCCCCATCCAGGTACACCTGGCCGCCATGAGCGTGTACCAAGGCGCATACGTCAGCTGCCCGCTCCTCAAATACTCCAAAAGTGCTCGGATACGTCAACATCAAGCACGATATTTTGGCGCTGTGTTCTTCCACCTATAAATAATATAGTGTTACTAGATGTACTCCCCGATTACATCCGCGCCAAGAGGATTACCTTTAATGCATAAAGAAAAAAATATCTGGATAAAGTACACCTTAATGACCTAGAGGCATGAAATATAGCTTAACTTTTTTATTATTATACCATCTATACAAAAATAAATATATACAGAAAAATTTCAGCTCAATCGGTTATTTGCTTCTAAATTGAGTAGCAAGATTCCACCCGAAAAAACATACATACATACATACATACATACATTGCAAGTTAAATAAAAGCTTTTAAAAAATTAACAATTAGACAAGTTCTTTTCAGACAAATTCAACTCACAGAACGCCTATACTGATTCAACTTCAAATTCTGAAATCAATTCCACAGTAAAAATCCATTCTAAAGGGAATAAAGCTGTGAGGCACAGCCTTAGAGCATCAAAGGTACTGACTCACCCGTCAGAAGTCAATACCTGTGATGCTCTAAGTGACTCACCCGATACCTGTGATGCTCTAAGGACACAGCTAGTACAATAAAAAAATAACGAAACAACGTTCAATAAAAAGTAGAGCCACACAGCAAGATGCTTGACGGGTGTCAATATCGCCGTTACTCCTTGGGAAGAAGGATAAGCAAATACAAGGAACAAAGGATGAAAATGTTCTAGGATTTTAAGTAGTGTTACAGTGGAGAAGTGGCATTAGAATGGGAGTCCCATGCTAACACAGCGCCAGTTATGAATAAATATAAATGCTATGTTTAACTTTACCAAGTCTTTTAAGTGTTCCATATCAATATCGCCGGAAGGTTTGACGCGCACAGCGCAGACGCGCATGCCAGCCATGTGCGCAGATGCTGGATTCGTACCATGAGCACTTATGGGAATCAAGCAGATATTACGCCCTGTGTCACCCCGGAACTCGTGGTAGCGTTTAATTGTTCTTAACCCGGCGTATTCTCCTTGTGCTCCACTAAAAAAAAATGTAGGTCAACTCCATGCTATCTACACACCTAACAGTAGCAGACCTCAAGCAGACAAAACCTGATATCTCAAGCAGACACGAGTCTTGCCTGAGATTGTACGCAGTGTAATGTATCCAGGCTTTGGCAGAAACGCCACTTTCCACTGAAATATAATGAAGAATGCTTCACGGCAGAAGCGGGTGCAGCGATGGTACTTCTTCGACCAATTTCTTTCCAATCAAGTTCTTCTAACTACACATCGACTGAACCTTTCCAAGGTTGCATACCTTTTTTTATAAAAAGTGAAGATTCCTTTGTCACACGTTACCTGTTTGGCTGGAATGAAACTCTATCGTAACCAGTAATAGCGCACAGGTCTTTAGCAAGTTCTTCAAACAAGAAGTGGTATCCCTGACATTGTTCAAGTGGCGCAAATGGATGGATGTCCGTAAAGTGTTTTAGTGAACAAGGCATCATTTCTGTTGTTGAATTTAGCTTCATCGTGCAAGAACCCTAGAAGAAAAAAAAATCTTAGCTATAAAGGATAATATGTATTATTCAATCATAAGTATTATACAATTATCTAAACTTACCAGTGGTATCATAGAATGCACGAGGGATACATCTTTGTTCTCCAGTCTTTTCATGTATCGAACGATTCTTGTTTCAGAATGATGCATGTTGAATACTGGATGGGTTAAGTACGGCGAAGTTCTTCGAAAAGGTCCCTTTGGAATGCTTCGGGACATAACGTCACCGATTTGCGTGACCTTTACAGAAAAAAGTATATGAAGACCATCATAGATTATTTTACAAATTACATGCGCCCAAATGAACTAAAGATTACCTCTTTAACATTCTTGCAATCGAATATCCACAACAGATCATCAACGTCTTGCATAGTTGTGGTTTCATCCAGCGCGACACCGATGGCTCCATCGTCGAAGTACCGCAAGTTAATCTTCTTCTGTAGCGCTCTAGCTTTGATGGCAGTTGCATCGTGATCAGCGACAGGTTCGATGTATAGCGTATCAAAGTAAACATCGTTAGCCTGCTTATGACCGCGCTGCCTAACGCCTAAAAGGATTCAAAAGAATAATAAAATTACAATAGCTAGTTATAAAAATTCAGAACATGTTTTCCATTTAATATCAATGTAATGTAAGATGTAAGTATACAAAAATCTATGAATTTTGTACAAATTCGTAGGAAACAATTTGTACTTAAATAACTTTTAGCTTTTATAATGTTCTAAAGGACATTATTCAAGACATTATTCTAGATGTAATAAATCGTAGAGCAAATAAAATAAATACTTTCATTTATAAAGATTTATTTGCTGTACAAATTGCATTTTCTTTGATTACAACAACTGGAAAAATTGGCAAGTAAAAGAAATAGAGTCAAGAAAAAGGACTAAATGAACAGAACCAGTATTACCATACCATGATCAAGTACAAGAGTAGCATTATGGACTCGAGTGGCAATATCTCTGAGGCCTTGTGGACCATGATACACCGCATACATGGCAGACATGTTGGCAAGAAGGGCCTGCGCCGTGCAGATGTTAGATGTAGCCTTGTCACGTCTAATGTGCTGTTCTCGAGTCTGAAGCGCTAACCTAGAAAAGTGTAATATCTATTCTAAATGTAAATTCTTAATTAAAATCTAAATTCTTATAAAAAAATATGTTTTTTTACAGAATAAGTTTTTACTCTATTAGGCATTTCAGGTAATCAGTGTAAAGTTATAAGTTTATAGATGTATCACCGAAAAGAAATTGCGGCGCACAAAAGAAAAAACAGACACCATAACCCAATAAACAATTGTATACAGTATAAGGGGGGGGGGGGGGGGTTATGCGTGAAGTGTACAACCGACGTTCTTAACCTACTTATTTTTATTTTTCATTATACCTATAAGCGTCTCTTCCTGCTGCATCCCTTGTAACTCCAACCATGCGGCCTGGCATGAGGCGAACTAGAGGATGTTCAGCGGCGAAGAACCCTGCATGAGGTCCACCGTACCCAAGAGGCACTCCGAATCTTTGAGAGGTGCCCACGGCAAGAGCAGCACCGCATTCGGCTGGAGGACGTAGCAACGCCATTGCTAAGAGATCCGTTGCCACAACTACTAGGGTCTGTCAAAGAATAGACTTGGGCAATAACTGGAGGATTTTAAATAATACTCTGCTTGTGTATTTTAAAGTTTTTAAAATAATGTAGATATATCTAGGGGAGATTGGGTAACAGTGGATCAGTTATTTTTTTTCTAATAGTGCAACTGGAAAGTTTATGACTAAATGATTAATCTCTGAAATTAAATCGTTTCGTTTCACACTTTTCATACTCATAGCTCCACAGTGCCACAGTTGGGTATCGTGGGTACCATGGACACATACAAAGATAGAAACACAAACACCCAGAACGAGAACAGAAATTTAAACTCATCATTCAATTTTTTTGACAGTTGGCAGTCCGGTATGGTAACCATTGCGCCACACGGGTCGTCTGAATCGTAATATTAGTAACTAATATTTAAACAAAAAGGCATATGAAGGCTTTTACACTTTTACTTTTACTTTTTAGTACATAAAATTATAAAATTACAAGTTATAACTATGGGAAATGATCCACAGGGAATGGGTCACTTTGGATTATTGCATGAGTGGCAGTGAATCCACTGGGGTAGACTGGATCTATGTAAAAAAAGTAAAATAGCTATTTCCATAATAAGAGTCTTTATTTGTACTATCGTACCTACAATCTTCTTTCATCTAAATCAATAATAATGTAATACATTACCCAAATCGCTAACAATGTAACAAGCTATTGTTAAAGTTCCTCACTCTGTGCTGGTGACCTTTGAGTCTTGTCTTTGCCATTTGGCTGCTAAAACTTCAACACATTTTTGTACCGTCATGGTATTTGTTTCATTTAAATTGAAAAGACTAGTGCAATTTCCAAATGCAACGTAAGAAGTTCTTACGTAAGAAGTAAGAAAAGAACAAAGCCACATTATGACGGTTGAAAGATTTCGTTCTGCTAAGGATGTATCCTTCAGGCGTTTGCAAAGATACAAATACAAATAGGTTTTATTGTTTATACCATATCAGTAAAATCAACACATAGCAACTTATACAATTTCAGTTTATAGTTAACAAAAGGCTGTCTTATCACTTCTAGCGATCTCTTCCAAAATACCTTAGGGTAGAGAAATATACATAAATATTTACATTTATAAACATACATATTATACATACACAACTGTACATATATAAATACATACATACATTAATAGATAAATTGCAAATATCCTATGATTCCAATATGCATTTAACAAGATTTTTCATGTTCCTCCTTCTGCTTCTTGATAGTAACTAAAAAGGCTAGGCTTGAAAGTCGAGGGAATCAGCAGACACAGTGAAGGATTTAGCAAAGAAGGAAGTAGAGTGACAGGAGTAACAAGGCGGTTTCCAGTGGAACGTTGGAAGCATTGTGAGAAATGTGGAGATATTCAAAACACTCTTTCAAATAAGTAGGGGCAGATGGTTGAAATAGTGCACAGTACAAAGCAAAAAGAATGTGAGTATTCTGGCGAAGACGAATAGTGAGCCACTTGAGCTTAGATCAGAATTCGAAAACATCATATTTACGGATACCAAATACAAATCGTATGCAAACTATTACAAACACGATAATCGATTATCTCTGGTAAATATTTTATGAACTGCATAATTAGATGTAAGTCTTATTAGTTTTTCAGGATCAGGGTTAATTATGACTTCTGTATTATACCAACACAAAGCTGTAAATGGAATGCCAGTCGAGCTTGCAACAGCTCTAATTTTTTTTACCATTTGCTATTAGTTTTAGAGTGTTTCTCATCTATGCGTCAGTGAGAAGCCCAATGCCAGTCTTTCTTACCCGATTGCGATGCATTTTACCTAAAAGTGATGTGTCACTTTTATCAGGTTTTTTCAGTTCCACGGGTCACAATGGATCAGCAGTTCACTGTGACCCAATACGAAATGATTCATTGTGACCCAACGGCGGTTATGGATTAATAATATAAACAAGAAAAAACTACCTACCTCAAAGAAAAAAGACATAGTTTACATATGATTACTGAGCGGAGTGTGGTAGTGCGACTTCCCGCTTTGACACCGCATGCATGTTTAGTGCGGTAGGAGGGAGATTAAGTAGTGGCAGGAACACGTTTGATTGTGTGCGTAAACGTAACACACACTGAGTTATAGTAAATTATCCACTGTACCCCATGATCCACTGTTACCTATTCCACAATATAGAGGCGCTCCCTGTATTGTGCCTATTCTCCCTTACTTTTGACATTAAGATTAATCGTATTCCTATACGATCGAGATGAGCTGCTGTTGATTATCCTGTTGGCTTTTATTCTTATATAATTTTATATTATTTAAAAATCTCTTTAGATATATCGAAACATTACATTACATTTCAAATTTTAAGAAACTGCAAAATGCAAGTAAGTGTATAGACATGAATTTTGAAATAAAATGAAATTAATAGATTTAATGAACATGTTTAAATTTTACATACCCCATGTTCCTGAGCTGCTGCTGCTAGGGCTGAATAATCATAAACAAGACCTCTAGTATCAGGACATTGTAATAGAACGGCGGATATGTCTCTTTGTGCGAAGTCCGCTTGTCTTACATCTGGTACCACCGTCACTTCCAGTCCCAAGGCATCCAAGCGAGTTTGAACTACGGCTAATGTCTGAGGGTGAAGTCTTTCAGATACCACGAATTTTGTTCTCTTGTTGTGTCTAGAATTATAAATCATTGTTAAATTGACTGGATCTAAAACTTAAATTTATATATTTTTGCTTGTTATGTTCTTAGCTTCGATATGATGAGTAAAAGTTATAGACACCTTTAAGGAAATTTCAGCAGCTGTTAATAAATTTTCAATAAAACTTAGTCGAGCTAACATGACACCTAGGAGGTTACTCTGTTCATCCGTATTCAAAACTTCGTGAATTTTCGGGCCTCAATTTGATTAATACTGATGAAATTCTAACAATATTATTCATTAAATGGCTTAATATTATCAATGACAATGCTTATCTTATGGATCAGCTACTGGTAGCCTCCCAGGTGTCAAGTTAACTCGACCGAGTTATAGTTCACAACGTGTTTACCTGTGACATAGAGACAGTGCTTCCGCCGCAGCAGTGCCTTCATCGAGTAGAGAAGCATTAGCGACGTCTAGACCGGTTAGATCACTGACCATAGTTTGGTAGTTAAGGAGTCCCTCTAATCTCCCTTGAGCGACTTCTGGTTGATACGGCGTATACTGCGTCGTCCTAAAATAATAAAGAACATTTTTCTTATTTCAAAATACATAATAAGAAATTCAGCTGCTCTACCATATTTTTCCTTCACCAATCCATCTTTATCAACTTTGCCCTAACTTATACTCTAAGATAGGAGCTCTTTGTATTGTGCTTATACTAATCACTCGCGATATCTACTTCAACTCCGACTGACTCGAATTTAAATAATCATTCTTTTACTTTAAAATAAGCCTTACCAGCCGGGATTTTCAAACATGTTTCGCATAATTGTATGAGGTACACAGCAATTATGATAACCCATTCCAATATAAGACCGCCATATTTGATTTTGTTCAGCAATTGCGTGCACACGTTTAATTAGATCATATTCACCTGAAAATCAAATAAATTAAAGTAATAAAAATTACAGTGTACAATACAGGTATTAGGAATTGTTTTAAGTTCTTACTCATTGGTTCGTCTATATCCATAAGACCTTGCAACTGGATCTTTTTAGGAACTGCGTCATTAGTTAGTTGGTCTAGGCTCTGGAAATAATAATGTTAAGTTAATCATATTTATGATGTGATGACCTACACTAATAAAATATTTTACCATCGTCGTATTACAAACCTTGTAACCTAAGGAATCTAGCATCGTTACAATGTCTTGATCTCTAGGACCTATATGTCTGCTAGGAAAATCTACTCTCCCTGGAAATAAGTTATCCGATCTCGAATTTTGAGTTGCAACACATCGTAGCGTATTTTGTCGCAATTTTTCACATGATGTACGTAGTAAACCCTTTCGGGCGTTATTTAATTGGTTTTTAAACGACAAACAACCATTTACTAGCCTCAACATTATGGCAAATTTTATTTATAAATTAATAAAATATCTTATTCATGTTACTGCCCGTGTTACTAAAACGATACTGATATAGGGGTCAGAAGATTCATAAGTTGGACTGTTTCGATAAGCCCTGGCAATAAGAAAATTTATTGAACGAAAACATAAGACGAAATTACGAGCAAACATCATTATTTTGTTATCAGTTACAACTTGTCATCTGTATCGTTAATGTATGTATCAATAGTACACTTATATTACTACCTAATGGTTATAATAATATTACATATTTGTGTTTTAAATGACCCAACATTAAATATGTTTGCAACAACTCTAGGACTTAGTCATAACATTTTCTAGCTGGGTTATGTACTTTCCATTCATAGCATTTTATCACCATATCTCCACTTTAGAATGAGCTAATTGATAGATTGCTATTTTTCATGTTATAAGTATTATAAACTTCGGTACAATGTGAAACAAAACTTTAAGCGTGTGATGTGAAATTAAGCATTACATATTAATATGTAAAATTAAATAGTATAGTAGAAATTAAGCATTACATATTAATATGTAAATAGTATTTACATATTTCAACTAGTTCAGTTTTTAGTTCGTCGGATGTTCCTCCTCAATTGTTCAAAATAATACGTACCTACTTACTTATTAAATGATTACGAAAAATACTAGAATCACGTCGCAAATGAAAATCTACGTTTTCTTACAATACCTATCCTCTTCTTTTAGATTTTAATTATTATTATCTATATTTTGTTGTTTTTCCTTTTCTAGTAAAGTGGCCAATGTAGAGCGGCGATGGCCGAGTGGTAAAAAACCGCGGTCTTCGACGCGACCGATCCCAGGTTCAAATCCTCAACTCGCAGCACTGACAAAGAAATTTGTAATGTGCGATTTTATCATATCACCGTAGAGTGATGGAAAATATCGTGATATTTTATTGATTACGATGTTCTCCATCGCCGTGCATACCTGAGAGAAATTCATAATTTCTCGAAAGCATGACGTCCACCAATCCGCACTTGGCCAACGTGGTGGACTATGGCCTAAATCCCTCTCAATTGTATGAGAAGGAGACCTGTGCCCAGCAGTGGGACATAAAAAAGGTTTAAAAAAAAGCCAATGTAGGTAGCCAAGCCATCGCTTTACTTGGCCATTTGACTGACTTGACTAACTGATGACTGATGACTACTTACTGATTTTATCTATTCGATTACTACTTCTTTCAGTTTCGACAAAACTGAAAAAAAGTGATGCAAAAATTATATTTGACGCCGGTAATATGCAGAGTTTGCGATATCATTATTGAAAAAAAAAAAAGAAAAAGCTGTCAACATGTGTCATGTCATATATCAGTCACTTATGTCAGTTATGTCGTAATTGTCAAATCAAAAGTTTTTAATCGAGTTTTATTTATTTATTATAGTTTTATTATAAACTCTGAATGGTTTGTGTGTTCCTATTTTATGTGTTTAAATTTGTTGATGTACGCGTACTATTAACATTATTAGAAATAAAAACAAAGCAGTGAAATGATTGTGAAACTCAGTTGTGAAATATGTAAATAGAATAAATTGGTTACAATAACACGAAAAAATAAATAAGGATGACTGTGCTTGACTTTCCTGATCTCAAGCAGCAGGTTGTTGCTCGCTTAGGTGCCAACAATCGACACGGACAAATTCTTAACGAATTAAAAGAATTCTACAAAGATGTTATTGATTCACCAAGGAGGTTTGAACAAATTACAAAGATTAGTCATCTGTTTAATATTCTGGAAATAAGAGATATTCTATCTAAGGATGACATTGAGCCTTTGAAGGAAACAGCTAGCAGGCTTAATAACCAAGATCTTTTGCAAAAGCTAAATGAATATGAAGCAGGATACAAAAAAAGAGAAAATGTTCTACATTATGGTAATTCTGAAACAGAAATATTATGTTTTATTGTTGCGTTTTTAATTGTTTCTGCAATATGCTATACAAGCAATCTAAATTTCATGATTCATCAAGGTCATTATAAATAACAGTATTCAATTCATTATGTTATAAATGTTATAATATAATGCAATCAAACTAATCATAGAACCCAATCAAAAACAATTCCTATTTCCAATTTGTTTTATTTATCTATTTATTTAACATTTTATTACAACACTTAAAATGGAATAAAAGGCAAACTTAATGCTAAAAGCATTGTCTGCCAGTCTACCTTTGGGCTAAGCAAAGATTGTTGTAGGCAGCATAATATGCTTCATAAGGACAATACAGTGTGTCCGGTCACAACCTAGTGATAATTTAAGGTTACAAAATATACCTAATTTCATCGACTAAAACACCCATATATGGGTGTCTACAGGGGGTAGGTCCTATCAGAATGGCCGCAATTTAATTTTTTTATATTCTTGTAGATACTTCTGCCAAAAAATGCAGATTTCTCTGGACAGAAAGGACCTACAGATGTAAAAAAAATGTTATTCAAAAGTTAAAAATAGCATCTATCAAATAAAAAAATAAACATCATAGAAAGTTTTCTCTACAAAATATCTTAAAACATTCACAATGCTAATTTTAGTAAAAAAAATACCTTTTTTTTCTTAACATACTTCAAAAACTAGCACATTGATACTAATTTTTTTAATACTGTCCTAATACTTAAGGATATTACTTACAAATTGTTGTTAAAATTATTGTTCTTATTTGCATTACTCGAGAGTTAGGGCTGTTTGAATATGACCCTTTTGCAACTGTCCCAAACCCATGTAGAGCTACCTGCTACATTGAATAGGGTTTATGTGACAAGGACAGAAAATTATTTGTATTATTGTTAGGGCGGTGAATAATTAGGACAAAAAATCATGTTTGACCAGCGCAGGTATTGAAGATAAATGTTTGTTAGATCAGTTGTCCCACTCTACGTTGTGATCGCTACTATTCCGTTCCGTTTTGTGTGCTATTCCTTCACGAGATATCCTGCTGAGTTTGTTGTAGTGAAATCATGGAGGAATTACCAGTGATCAACCGAAGGCGCATGTGGCTACAGTTGGACGGTGCACTAGTTTTTGAAGTATGTTGAGAAAAATAAAAAAACAGTGAATTTTTTTACTTAAATTATCTTTGTAATGATATTTTGTAGGGGAAACTTTCCATGATGTTTATTTTTATTTGATAGATGCTATTTTTACCTTTTAAATAACATTTATTTTACATCTGTAGGACATTTCTGTCCAGAGAAATATGCATCTTTTGAAAGAGGTACAAGAATAAAAAAATGGAGGCCATTCCTAGAGAAGGGTAGACCACATATATGGGTGTTTTTGTCGATAATATTGGGTATATTTTGTAACCTTAAATTATCGCTAGGTCGTGACCCGACACACTGTATTAGCATAGGTATTATATAAACAATTCAAAACTTTGTTTCCAATTTACTTAATAGTAATATTTGTGGTAAGAAGTCACAGGTGTTGCACCATTTCTATTAGTTTGATTGCATTAGATTTTATTTATAATGTTGATTTTAATACTAGTGTGCATTTCATTTACAGTATCTGAAAATACAATAAATTCATCAAATAGGCAGCAATTGGAAAGTCCTATGATTATTTATCCTTTTGGTATCATTAGTGAAAGAAAGAGGCAGAGAATCTTTAACACTGTTATAGAAGAAATAGGAAGCTACTGGCGTGATTTAGCCAGGAATTTAGAAATAAGAGAAGGCAAAATAGATGAGATTGAGATCAACAATGTTACTCTGGCAAATAAAGCATCAAAACTAATGGAAGAATATAAAGAACTTGCAGATCCACAAAGATGGTTTTTTACTTTGTGCAGCGCATTGGAAAAAACACGAAGGAAAGATTTGAGTAAATCATTGCAAAATATTATGACAATGAATATTTGATAATTTTTTTTTTGTAATCACTTACATAATAAATTATGTGAATTTAATTATTGTTGAATTCATATTTTATTGTAATTTTCCTAAAAAATCACTCAAAAAAGAGGTCAACATAATTTTGGACATTATAATGAAAAACCTTTATATTGCTTCTACAAATTTTATTAAACTTTTTCTTATAATTATCATGATTGTAACATCATAAACTTAATTATAAAAAACAAATAAAAAATTATGGCCTTCAAAATTTTTAACAATAATTATGTTGGTTGTTTTTCCAACATAATAAAATGTAATAAGAAAAACGGAATGTAATGTATATGTGTGCGTTTCTTAAAATAATTCATAAGTATACTAAGGAAGACTGTCTCATAGCTTATTCTTTGTTTTACAATATAAAATTTACTACATATGTATAAAAGGAAAAACCCAGTTTTGGGCCTGTGAGTTACAGGGATGAAAAATGTACCAAAAAAATTTCATGGTGTTCTTGTATATTTGATTAAAAGCTTGGCCTCATTGGCAATGGCCAAGTGTAAGAAAATAAGAAAATTGTAAAATTCGATTTAAGAGTTAAGTGTTGAAAATGATTTAATTTTGAAGATACAATGTTTTTGTACTGTTTATACTGGATACTTAGGATATAAATCAGATAATTGCAATAATTAACTAAAAAAATTGTAATTGTACGGATTAACTTGCACATAATCCCTTTAGGCCGCCATTATTTTATTCTGTCAACAATGTCATATAAATGACATGTTATGTATTTCATTTTCGTACTCGTTTCGTATTACCTATTATTATTTGTTATCATTTTATGACCTTTGCTAAAATTCGTGAATACGAAAGTATTCCGGCTGAACTCTGCTTGAAAATTGGCTACTTCTGTTGACCATAGCTATGATAGTTGGATGACCTGTTGTTTATTATGCTAAGATAAAATGTTCACTACTTATTTGATAATTCTTCAATAGGTATGTTTTATTTACTCAATACCATGAATAACGTAAAATATAACATTGTCATTTTAAATAACTTGGCCATTGCAGATATTCCTAAAAATTGTGCACATAAACCCTGTCTTCATACTCAAATTAAAGGCAAAACTAAAACGCTGTAACGTCAGGCCCAACTTTGCATGGAAATTGGGTTTCTCCTTTGCTGTCAACAATAGTTGATAAGATAACAAATATAAAATTTATTCTTATAAAAAATCCATTAGTACTGAATTATTTGAGAATTTAAGGCACTAAAATGCACATGGAATGAGAATAGTATTTAATGAGTCCCAAGACTCATTAATATTATGATAAAAATCATGTCTCGAGATTCAGTTACAAAATTATATAATAACAATGGGGTGGGGCTGAGTGCAACCCTTTTTTGCGTCCCACTGCTGGGCACGGGTCTTCCCCCATTACTGGGGAGGCCTGGAGCTTACTCCACCACGCTGCTCCAATGCGGGTTGGTGGAAAACTAAATTAAATTAAGTTAAACGAAATTCTTGTTAAATCGCAGCTTTGTATAAAAATACACGAGTTTTCCAGTTTTTAAAATTGTCAGATGACGTAGGTAAGCACTACCAAAAACTTAATAGCCAAAATGTCGATTTAATTCACCTCTTGTGTGATATGTAGGTAATTAAATCTCATACAGATTGATTGACATTTTAACATCGACTTGATTGATTGATATGGCATAGATAAGTAGGTACTACTTGATCTTAAGTGGTAGAATAGTCTATTCCTGCGCGGCCCACTTGTACGCGTTGTGGAAGAGCCTGAGCCAGGGCGAGGCTTGGCTGGCGGCGGCGCCGTGGTGCGTCCTTGGGGGCGGCACGGCACACTGCCACCTCAGCACGCAGCGCTCCGGATGCGGCATCATGGCGAGGTGACGCCCGTCGCGGGAACGCACGCCCGCGATACCCTCTGCAAAATAAAATAAATTTATTAATGATCGAACTCGCACAGGCAGAGAAATTTAAAATGGGTGTGCTTAGCTGTGGTCTGACAGATTAAATAAAATACTTCTTAGCGGTTTGTTTATAGGGCAGTACCTTACTAATTAGTATTTTATTCATAACACAATAATAATGGTTCCTTTACCTTTACCTTAAAATTAAGGAATGCAAAAGTCAACAATGGCTCTGGCTTTTGCGCTCTTAGTCATGAAATATACCATGTGAGAATAATTTAAAGTAGAGACATTGGCCTAAGGACATATAATAATAGGAACAAGCTCAACAAATTGCCACTCTTTTGTATTATAAGTTGCCTTCTACTACCCAACTATAACTAGTAGTTATTAAGAAATTTACTGTAGATATGGTTTCCGAAGGCTTTTTTAATTGCCATTGTTTTTTGAAAAACACAACTATCAACCTTGCGTTACATACCTGGACTACCATTAGGATTCATCGGATACACTTCAGTGGGGACGCCATCGTCGTCCACATACTGCAGAGCGAGTTGCTGATTCCTCTTCATCTGGTCCAAGGTCCGCAGCTGCGCGGTGAAGCGGCCCTCACCGTGAGCGACCCAAACGCCGAGCACGCTGCCGCCCATACCAGAAAACCACACGTCTTCGCCGCTCATCTCCGACACTTTCACTGCGCTCCAACGACACTCAAATCTGTAATACCAACATAAGCTAATATTATAAAGTTCCTTTGCCTATAGGTACACATCTGTCCTTTTGCAGAGATATGGTTAAATGTAATATTTTCTTGAGCTGCAAATTGAGAACTGAAGATATCAAGACGATAAAAATATTATACAGCTGTCTCAACCGGTCTTGGACTTTAACTTAAGGACACTTTACAGAGCTGTTAAAACATGACGTCGCGTCGTCATCCGCATATATTTTGTTTGATAAAATGTTTTGTGACGAGACGATAGATAAACGACAAAATTTTTACTAATTTAAAAGGCAATAAAATCCATGTAGAAAATGATTTAACAATTATCCTGTTTGGTACAACGTTTTTAGGTATGCTATTGATTTTTTTTTGTGCATAGTGTGAAATACCCTATCAGTCCAAAAAATGGTTTTTTCCTTGTTTGCCCTTTGAAAGGATAAGGTCTATTAAAGTTAATAATATTATACTTAGGGCTTCGCTCACCGTTTCCATGTAAAGTGTTCATTAGTTATATTCCAAGTAAAGTTAATTGGCAAGTAAAAGCTATGAGTACGGGTCAGTTTATCATATGATTAGTGCTACTTGAATATCGTGAAATTGAAATTGAAGTTACGGGTGACTTTAACCGACAATTAGCGGACGTATAGCGTGTCACTTTACTTGAAGGTGGTGAAAGAGGCCCTAAACCATATTATTTCAAAATACCTTTCAGAAAGATTATGATCCAGGAAAACTTGAGTCTTCCTAGCTCCAGAGGTGTTTTCTTCTGGATCCACCCATCCCAGCATTGCCATTAACTGACATCCGTTGCACACACCAAGTGAAAACGTATCATTCCTGCTCTTGAAATGTGCAAACTGGTTGCTCAACGATTCTGAGAATAATATTCCTGCAGCCCAGCCTTTAGCGGATCCCAGAGTATCTAAAAAGTTTTAAAATTAGGCAATAAATACATTTATATCTCTAACGTTAAATTCCACTTCATAAAAAAATATTAAGAGCGGTTTCAAACTGGCGTATTTTGTTAGCGCACAATTTTGCCGCGACAGATGTCGTCCATACCATACATCGGTGCGAGTACTGTATGGGTGACATTGAAATACGCCGTGAATATAGTGTGATACCGATCCAGAGCTGGATTTACCAAAAGACTGAGTAGGCTGGAGCCTAGGGCCGGGCGGCAGATTTAGGGAGCGGCAAACATGGCCCAATTTTTTTTTTGTTTGAAAAATTTAAAAGACAACAAGTTTTAAAGAGTCGAATTTCTGAGGTCAGAAGAGCAAAAAGAAGTGCAAACATGAATAGCCTACTGACGGCAAATTTTAAATCCGCCACTGTACCGATCTAACATTGACTTTTATCGCAGCTGACAATGCCTAAAGGAGATGTTTCAATCTTGGCTAGGTATTTTACACCATCTCAAAAATTCGAGAAAAAACTCAAGACTCCGAAAAAAATACTTAAAATTTGTTAAAACATGTACTTTTTCGGTACAAAACCAATTTAATTCAACTATTTTTAACATTTTTCAATATGGCGGAACAACTGATTTCACTGTTAACTGTTTGTCACAGATTAACAATTTCAATTGTCAAAATGACATATTACCGCCATTATGTTTTTCTAGTATATTGTGTTACAATTCTTACTTGATATTCTTGTTTTGTACCAAAAATCCTAGTCGTTTATAACAAAATGCTTAATATAAAACAGCTCTATACTATATTTGCAATTTATTAATACGGTGTACAAATACCTGGCCAAAGGTCCATACATTTTGAAACATCTCCTTTACAACTACGTCAAAAAAACGTGTCTAATCTTTTGATTCTTTTAACATCAAAAATAACAAAAAATAATACATACCAGCATAACTGAAACCGCCAGGAAAGACCAGACCCTGGAACTTGTCCAAAGTGATCTTTTTATCCTGCAAGTCACTCATGGTGACGTCGAAAACATCAAAATTGGCCATCATTAAGGATGCGATCATTTCACGGTCGCCATTTATACCTATTAAAATATTTCATGATTATAGTGATCAACAAAAAAAATTTAAATTGGCAAAATGTGTTATTTTCTCTAATTATAATAATTTTTATTCTTTTACCTTCCTCTCGTAAAACAGCTACTCTAATAGATTTAGTCCTTACAACAGCAGCTGATGGGTCGAACGTGACATTGTACGTCACTCCCTTGCGTTTTCCAAGACCTGAATAATGGTAAATAAAATTGCTTTTATTTATAAATGGTATACAAGTATTCAATTTTGCAATATATTGTTATATCTCTTATGAGTTACTTGCAAAGCTGTCAATCAGTCAGATATATCCAAGCGGCCATACAGGTTACTATAGTTACTAGCAGATAATAGAAGCACAGTTAGCCCTGCCCCTACGGCTGGCGAGAATGTAAGCGATCTACGTAGCTAAGGGAAACGCTAATGTTTCGGAGGGCACGTTAAGCCGTCGTTCCCGGTTGTTGTCGATAGACAGTCAGTCCTTGTCGGAGGCCTTATGGGCGGTTTGAAAACATCCGACAGCGGGTTGGCCACCAATCCGCATTGGAGCAGCGTGGTGGCGTAAGCTCCAGGCCTCTCTTAAAATGGGGAGAGATTCATGAAGTGGGACACAAAAAATGGTTACAGCCAATTAGGGTAGCCTCCAGGTAACTATAGTAACCGATGACAGCTAAATAAGTTACGTACACAGAATCTTGCACCCACAACCTTAGTAAATCATTATTCGTGAGATAAAATGACTAGGTATACAGTCAAAATATCTTATAACGACATCATTTATAATGATATATTGGTTATAATGACCGAAAATTTGTGCAGATTTCGATGTTGCTTATAGAATTAACGTCGGTTATTAAAACGAACCGCCTATTGCGACCTATTATAGTGGTCCCTTCGATGTTGTTATTACAGATTTCTACTGTAGATGAAAAATAGTTACCATTCCACTCTTGCTTTACACAATCAGAGTTAGCTTGTAAGCATTCAAGTTGATAGCTTGTCTCCTCCCACATTCTAAATACTTGTATTAAAATAGTGTCTAATACTTTTTGCCCATTAACTTGCACCAAAACCTGTAATAAAATAAAAATGTTATCGTATTATGAACGGTCAAAATCCCACCACCCATTTGGGAAAAATTCGTATATGTTTACAATCACGTAACCATAAATACGTCTATAAGATTCATATATTTGCTTGGAAGCCTTTCTAGATTATAATAATAAAAGTTAGGGTTAGCTCTAAAGCCTACCTCAGAATTCATTCCATATTTTCCAACTGTTCCTATTACTTTAGCTTGGACGCCATTTTTGTGATATTCACTGAGTACCATTTGCAAATTGCTCTGTGCAACTTCCACGACAATGCCCAATTCCTCATTAAACAGGGCGTTGATTACAGGAACATTATTTTCTACATTGAAATCAATTTCAAAACCTCGAACGCCGCCAATACCCATCTCTATAATGGTAGTGATCAAACCACCTTCACTGATATCGTGCCCAGACAACAATTTCTTTTCTGGAATACATTACATATACATTACATTTATATAACTAATACTAACTAACACACTATCCTTCGTATTTATAGACAATTCTAATTCTTAAATAATCCGGTCTTGGACTACAAAATCAATATAGATACTTTTAATGAGCTGTCAAAACGTAATATTCTCATACATTTTATATGACAAAATGATTTATGACGTCACAACTCATTTATATGATTGAAACGGTAATAAAAAACATGTATAAAAATAAATTAACAATTATCCTGCTTTCCAAGAGTGGTTTAGTGCCACCTATAAATTTATTTTTGTATGCATGCATAGTGTCCAAGACCCTAATAATAACTTAGGAGTTTTTTTCTGCTTTTATTCTTGATTAATATATTACACTGTTATGTATAACATTAAATTACTGCTAAAACCTTTAATATAATATTGTTAACCAAAAATTGCCTTAATTGTTGTGTCTATTTCTTAAGTAATTACTTCGCTTGTCTTAAAATACGGCGGTACATCATAATAAACGTCAAATAAAAGCCATACGACACATAGTTTTAAAATTAAACCATCGTTATTTCAACTTGATAAATATTCAATTATGTGTTGTAATATATACCTTTTAATAACTTCTGAGTAGTTTTGAACAATGCTTTGAGGACAAGAGGGTCATCTAGATCTGGCGGGGTGTCGCCCAACTGCTTGTAGCACTGCGCTAAGGAGGAACCTCCAGTTCTAAAAAAATGAGACAATTTCAAAACAATTATTAATTATAAATTAGGTACATACGTGGAAAGTGTAAGAAGGGTTTTTTGCAACCTTTTTTCATATCCCACTGCTGGGCACAGGTCTTCATCACTTCACACATCAATTATTGGCTTCCACAGGCTTAATAGACCATCACGCTGGCCAAGTGCGGATTGGTGGACATCATGCCTTCGGGAAATTATGGCGCGTTTCTTCATCATCGTAATTAATTAAATATCACAATATTTTCCATCACCTTGGAGCAGCGATATATACGCACATTACAAATTTCTTTGTCAGAGGTGCGCAGCGAGGATTTAAACCCGGTATCTACTTGGCCATCGCCGGTATGAGAAACTTGTTTGAACTCATTTTTAAAAAACTTCTCGTCACGTTGCCGCACTTTGGCGTGGAGTACATAAAACGCCCCTGTGATTCACGATTCACGTATTAGCAGATAAATCATAAATTATTTGCATGCGTCTTCGAAGGTACAAAAGCAGCAGAAGTAGTTGTCGCCTGTATTTCTTCTAAAACGTGACTACCACGCGTGACAGCTGGAAGAAACTAAACCAGCGAGATCGGTTGCAGTAGACAAACGATCGCCGTTACGTCATCTTAAAATCAGTCCGGAATAAACTCGTTCTCGTTGACGGTCCGGTGACGGCGGTGGACATACGCTCTAAGTATTTTTTTTTTAATTATTGGCATCGCAGACTCTGTACATATTGCAAACCTCAAGTATAATTTTTGCATCACTCAGAAGCTTAAAGCATCAAGGTATGACACCCGTCATAGGAGCGGCATTTACGGGCGAACCCCTCGTCCCAACGTGCATGCACAATGTGCCTTCTAGTTATACAACTAGTGTGTCTGTGTGTGCCGGTATCAGTGTTGACGGTGCATAGAAAATGACTTTGTTAATTGAAATTGACATATTTAGAAATATATGCGTCTGTAGCGATGAAAGAATATTTGTGAATGTGTGACAAAATTAAAATGTGTGCGTTCTTTCCCCGCACCAGATTTGGCACAAAAATTATGTATCGAAGCGAGGTGCTATGCCGACTCTCCTGAAGGGTGAGTCAGTAACTTTGATGCTCTAAGCACAGAAGTCATAGAAAAAATCTATAAGTTGTCAGTAATCAGTCAGTCTAGTCAGTCAGATGGTAAAGTAAAAGGATGGATACTTTACGAGAACTTTTTTTTCATAACACTCGCGCACTGTTATTATCCTATATCGAACGAAACGTCATCAACTTTATCAATTATTAATTAATTAATTATAATAATTATCTTATTCAAAAATACACCAAGAAATTGATAATAAAAAAGAGCACAACAGGAATTTTTCGGTTTCCCGCCAAAAACTCTCAAACGCTCTAAGTCCAACATACCTGTACTTGCCGGGCGTGACGGGCACGTGCACGAGCGCGGATCCCTCCTGCAGAAGCGCTGGCTCTATCTTCACTGTAATGTCGGGGCACGGCGCGTACGTCGACACCACCAGCGTGCCAGGCGACCGAACTGCAACCAAAGAGGTTTGTTAGAATGGTTCTATTGGAACTTGGAGGCCGTCCATTAATCACGTGAGGCTCGAAAGAGGGGCGAGGGGATTCGGCAAAAAACACGTAATAACACAAGGGGGGATGGTCCGAAAAACATAATGTGCTCTTGTTTTATTTTCATTTTCATTTTCGGTGTATTTTTGAGTTATATCGGATAAAGTTGATGGCATTTTGTTCGATATAGGTTAATTACAGTGCACGAGTGTTGTGAAATAAGATAACAGTGCTAAACTATGTTTTTTCTGCTTGCCGCCAAAATTTCATCGGACACGTTCTGGTAAAGTAGCCATCGCTTTACAGGAATGTTTGACTGACTTGACTGACTGATTACTGACTTTATCTATTATTACTTCGTTCAGTTTCATTAAAACTGGCAAAAAATGATGCAAAAATTATACATAACGCTGGCAATATATAATATAATTGAAGAAAAAAAAACTGTCTGTGGCAGTATAGTTTGAATGTTCTAATGTAAGCGTCATCGATAAAAAAATAAAATAAAGTGATGAAGCGCATTTTGAAAATGGAATGTTCTTGTGAAAAAATAACAAAAGAGAGTATGAAGATAAGTTTAAGATTGATATTAAAATATTGTTTTTATTGAAAGTTAATTACATTGTCATCAGAAGTAAAATACTAAATCAAAATGAATGTTGTAACGTGTTACCTATCATTTACGGCAGTAGGTACTTCACTGTACACACAGATACATATCACAATTATAGACCAGGGTCGATAATTTTTAAAACCAAAAAAAATAATAGTAGGATGGAACCCATTGGAAAAGGAGGGGAATATTATAAAAATGAAAGGAAAAATAATTTACGGGCGATCTGAGGTCGGGAAGGGGATGGGGGTGAGTTTTTAAGGGTTAAAAACGGTTTTTCTCGATTTCCAGCAAAACTAAAAGTCCTATGGAAAAAAATCAAATGGAAAACTTGTAGGTAATAAAAAGATCTAAAACTTTTATATTTACACTTTTTTCACATAACCTCAAAATTTATGTAATATATTTATTATTTATATATAAACTTTTTGCAAAAAGTAATGACTAGTTTAGATAATAAAAAACAAGTGGTAGGACTGTACATGGATATGACAAGAGCATTTGATTTCGTGGACCATAAACTATTAATTGACAAATTAGAAAAATATGGAGTGAGAGATAATGCTTTAACATTAATAAAATCTTACCTAACTAACAGAGAACAAGTCACAGAAATTACAAAAATCAATAATATAACCAACACACAAGAGAAATTCCACTCTCATACTAGGACTGTAATTTATGGTGTGCCTCAGGGAAGCATTTTAGGTCAATTACTTTTTCTTATTTACATTAATGATTTCCCTTAAGTCATCAAACAGCCGATGATACTTTTTGCCGATGATTGTACAGTTGTATTTACGAATAATAACACAAGTAATTATGAAATCGAAATAAACAATGCACTAGAATCATTAATAGACTGGCTTAATAACAACAATTTAAAAATTAATCTTGATAAAACAAATATAATGACTTTTAAAAATAGAGTATCATATGGTCAACCTATAAATATAAACTATAAAGGAAAGACGGTATCTTAAACGGACACAACTAAATTCTTAGGTCTATACATAGATAATAAATTAACATGGCAGTCCCATATGGAACATGTTTGCAAACAATGGGCATGATGACATATTTTTAAATACCTTTCCTTATTGTGGGTACACGTCTCCTAGTTTCGAAAAAAAGTTTATTTCAGCAATAAAATCGACTTTTAACGTAAATTAATGTATTTTCTGCTATGTAATTTGAATTAAGCGCGAAAACACTCGTAGGTGTCATGGCGTCGGCTTGCTCGTCAAACTTCAAGCAACACGATGACATTAATTGAGACTTGACGTCATTCCTTTTGATTGACGTTTCAGATAACATGGCCGATTGCTGTATTTAATACTTTTATTTTATTGAAAATCTTATTAATCTTAATGTTTATATTAAAACGGGATCATATTTTAGAACTTTTTTAGCATATATTTTTTTGTAAAACCGTTTATTCTCTGATTCTTTTATAGTGTCATCATGCCTATTAAATAAATTTTCATTTGCATTATATAAATATCAAAAATAGTAAACCGACCTCAGATCGCCCGTAAATTATTTTTTCTTTCATTTTTATAATATTCTCCTCCTTTTCTAATGGGTTTCATCCTACTATTATTTTATTTTTTTCACTTTTTATTATTTTAAATTCTTCTTCACCTCCGGCAGCTATTCTAATATGTGAGAGGATACGATAATAAAACTAGCCGCTCACCGGTCTCGCCTTCGACGCCAGCACACATGGAGAGCGAGTCCTTGCCACCATCGACGGCGACGCCCAGCGTCCTCATAGCATCGCACAGCGCCGCGCACGCCAGTACCAGCTCCGCGCCCGCACTGCCCGTCTTGCCACTCCACATCCAGTTGCCTGAGCACTTCACGTCTTCCAGCTCCGAGATGCCCGCGAATACCTGGTTAAATAAACGTTTTTAGTTACTGAATGAGCCCCAATCCTCATTATCATTGTCCTCGATTTTCATTTATTCATTAGGATATAATATTAAAATAATAAAATAAAACTTATTTATAATCTAGTAAGTAATATTTTCGGCCAAAGACCAGAATTATGCCCAGAAGTGTAGCGCAAAAAAGATTGCAACCAATCATCATGGAGTATTTATTATTTTTTACAACTTTCCATACCTCACAGTAGTAACAACCACAATAAAATCTAAATTATGTCATTCAAAACATCTTACAGATGTCGTGATAGAGCAACCCTGCACACTTTTGGCACTACCAATGTCCAAGACATAAAAAGACACTGACTATCTAAAAAATGTTCAGTACTTACCAACTTTGTAAGAGCGTGGGGTGAACCTAACGACAACCGTGCATCCGCGGCGGGGTACAGCAGACCCTTGTTCCGAGCGTAAAGTCAGCGGAGTGTGAAGCTGTTGTTACGCTACCAGTGTTCAAAACACCCTAAAAAGTGGGTAAAAATATTTAATACTTACCAAGTTTGTGAGCGCTTCGCCCAAAGACAATCGTGCACCTGCAGCGGGGTCTAGCAGACCCTTGACATTCTGCGTGCCAATCGACGTAGCAGAACCCACAAGCTCCGTGTACGACAACGCGATAATAGCGTAATCAGCCAACGGTGTGTGAAGTGGCCCTACGCACTGCTGTTGCGCTACTAAACCTGTGACGCAACGATCCACCTAAAATGAAAAATTAAATATCAATGTGACAAAAAAACATTCCAATCTTGTATAAAATATAATGATACTGACTGTCATTATGCACCGTTACCCTGTTCTGTATTGTTTTCATTACTTTTAAATTTATACAAGGTTGTCTGGAAGAGATCGCTGTTTTAGCGATAAGACAGTGTGATGTACATAATATTATGTTTTGTCTATGATATTTAAATAGTGAATTTCAATGTCATTGGTGTACTGTACAATAAAAATAATTTGTATAACTTATCTGCATATGAGATCTGGCATCTTACACAAAATTATGTAAAGGAATAGAACAAAATTACTATATGCCATACTATATTGTAAGCAGTTATTAGCCGTTGACTTTTTTCTACATTATAGCAACATTACAGACCAAAAAAATTAAACTTCACATATTATAACAATGCAAAAACAAATAGTGATTTGTTGCTACTAGGACCAAATAATACTCACCTACATTATTATCTCCTTTCAGACGTAGCAAGAAAAAGTGATACTCAGTTAAAATATAGTACAAAAAGATGAATAATTCTTGTAAGATTTAAAAAATGAACAATTTCATTTCATATCAATATGCTTATTATTAATCTGAAACTATATAATTACCTTATTTGTTAAATATCGTTTACTGGCAACATTAACAAGCCTCAACACTCTGTCGAGAGCTTTGTCGACCGTTATATCTAATGGCAAGCATAACGGCACTTTTGTTCTTACGTCCTGTTTTAAATCGAACGTCTTTTGAGGCATATTTCCTGAAAATAGTCACATTCCTAGTAATTAAAATTTTTAACTTTATTAGCATTAGTACTTTAAATTTTGAACTTCTATAATCAAGATAATGAAGTCTAGAAGCATTTCTTAAACAAATGTTTAAGCCAACTCTATTTGCGTTATAATTTTAAAGTAATTTGACATACCTAATACAGCTTCTAAATGCAGGTCATATGGCAACTTAGACTTAATTTCAGGCTTAAGGCGATCTTCCCTCTTCAGATAGGTACTCTTGTAGGAGTCTTCCACCAAACTCATGAAGCCATCGCCTGTCACTTCTCCCACAAACGACACCGGACACCTTTCACGTCGGCAAATATCTGAAATCGAAAATATATCAGAGCATTTAACCATTACAAAATATGTAACTGTACCTATTATAATGTTGTTAGTATACTTTTTAAATAAATTAACTACCTTTATAAACATCAAAGGTGTTAGCTAATTTAAGAATTATCAAAGTTACCTTCTAGAATGTTCCTGTTTTCTTTGCTACAGAGCAGAGCATCATTCTCCTGATATTCGGCTCCCCACAGTTCCAAAGTGGTGATGGTCGGGTCTCCTAGTTGGAACTCCTTGGTAAACACCACTGCACCTTCTGGCTCTACCAGTTCCTTGAGCACATTACCATTACCTCCCGCGCCTTGGTCGTGTATAGCTATAGAAAAATATAATTTAAAATTACTTTTTGCACATCTCACAGAGATTCTGTTACCCTGTTCCCCCTGTTACTTTACAGATAGACTGTGATCCCTTGCCGATTTTTCCTTAGGAATTAATAGATCATTGGAAAACAAATGAATACATTTTTTGACTTTATTGATATTAATGAATAAAACTAACGAATTACAAATGTTATGCTCTTTCAAATGAATCGTATATTATTGTATTGAACCAATAAAAAAGTGTAAGTTTACAATCAATTTTTTACAGTAAATGAGATGCATTTATTCTTAAATATAAATGTTACATACATTCAACAGGATTGATGTCAGCTTCCAAGCAGCCCCTAACTACCCTGTTGAGACGATTGCCCATTTCAGCATCACCTGTATTTAAATAATTCAATTACATCAAACTATACCTTAGTCTGGCAAAGCTGTAATTTATTCTGTTGTGTATTTATATCGATATAATATTATTTTTTTATTGTTGGAGTAGCAGCATGCAGCTCACTTGATAGTGATGTAGTTGCTGCAGTCTATTGATATATATGTATCTACACATTACCTCAACCAACCCGAGTCCTGTGCTTGAACTTGAGTGCAGTTCCGCTGCTACTCTGGAGACCGACGCTCGCCTCACATTAATCTCTGTCTTTTTCACCGAAACCCAATACTCATAAAAAAAATTCAGGAGATAAATGGGTACAGTATTAGTTCTACAAAATAGATCTTCAGTATAAAGTGCGATAAAGCACGCACAAAAAGCCGTCGCTCACAAAGACGATATCTTAAAATGTCATCAAAATATCAAACTGGGTACAAGTCGAGTGCCTATCTGTTATATGGTTGGTTGTACTTCCGCGATTAAACCATGAAAGTTTTGGCACCTATAATAATATTTAGTATTTACTGCAATCCTGTTACAGGCCATCATCGGCTTCAATTCAAATTTCACCAGTCTCATACATTTATCAGTCCTATTACCAAATACAAACCTCTTTGAACAGCCCCAAAGTCCAGGGCATGGTCCCGCGAGCCGCCGCCCTGCACGGCCACGGAGGAAGCCGCGCCGCCACCTACTCCAATACGATAAACAGGACCGCCCACTTTCACTAGCAGCATACCTAAACGAAAGAAATTATTTATTCATTTACGGCATACCAACTAAGTACATAAAACTCCTTATTTTAAAATTTACAACTAATCAATTTTATATTATACACTTAAATAAATTATAGTTTATGTACAACACTTAATTTATTAATAAAATTAACCTAGACTTAAATCATTTGTCCTTTTGGTCCGAGAAGTACGGTGTATCTGTTAATCCTAGCAAATGTCAAGCTATTTTAATTGGGAGTGACCGACAGTTGGCTAGGATTAACCTTTGTACCACCACACCAGTTATGTACAATAATAAATTAATACCCTTTTCATCTAGAGTGAAAAATTTAGGTCTCTATTTCGACAGCACTTTAAGTTGGACTGCACAAATTAACGAGGTCAGTAGATCTGTAACCGCCAAACTCTGCGCACTCAATCGGCTAAGGAATTTTCTACCTTCGAAAACTAAAGTCACATTGGTGCAAGCTCTTATCTTCCCCATCATCGATTATGGAGATGTGTGTATTGCCGACCTAAGTGAAAATCTTCTCAACAAATTGGATCGTCTTATAAATAACTGTATTCGTTTCGTATTTTGTCTTCGCAAGTTTGACCATGTGTCTACTCTTCGTTCTCAGCTTAAATGGCTTCCTATTAGAAAACGAAGGCAATTCAGGATACTGTCTACTCTCTTCACTATACTCTTTGACGATCATTCTCCTGCATACCTAAAGCAGATGTTTCAATTTCTGCATAACACTCATGAACGGCAGCTACGTTCTTCTGAGACATTGGCTCTCTCTATCCCGCTTCACCATTCAGGTTTCCTTTCTTACTCGTTTGCCGTTCAAGCCGCTCGACTTTGGAACGCGCTCCCTGAAAATATCCGTAAACCCTCGAGTAAATTTATATTTAAGAAGAATCTGTACTCACATCTTCTGGAAGAAATCCCTTAGTTCTATTTCTTAAGGTTCTCCGTGGTGTCACATTCTCAAGTCTCACCGCTCATAAGTATATAGGTATGTATGTATGTATGTATGTATGTATGTATGTAATAATATGTATGTATGTATGTATGTATGTATGTAATAATATGTATATAGTTTTGTATATGTATATTTATTTTATTTATGTATATATGAGAGCATTTATTTCGTCTATTTGTATTTATATAATTATTTTTAGTAGTAACATGTTTTTTTAGACTAAATTGTAGATTAATCTTATTTAAACGCTATTGTTCTTCAATACCACCTTTCGTTGCTTCTCTTACCACCCCAGGTAGACTGGTAGAGAATGCTCTTAGCATTAAGTCCGCCTATGTACATAATATTTATATTTTGGTACATGAAGAATAAATAAATAAAAAAAAAACACTTACGTAATATTAATCACGATTCGCAAGCGTTTACTAAAAGTTACAATAAAAAAATAAAGGTTAAAAAACAACAAAATTCCACAAGAAATGCTAAAGACCTTCTTTTTGAATTTACCCAGGGAGTCAAAGAATACACATTCTGAAAAGGGTCCAGACCCGTGCTCCACCTGGGTTCTCCAAGTGGGTGAAGCACGGGTGTCCGTGCTCTAACTAATAATATTATTGTACAGTCGATGACACAACACGTTGTAGCCCATGCCCGCCCCAAAATAGCCTGTTGACCAACCCAGAGAGTAGGCTATGGATCAAATTCGATATGGTGATCATCGCTTCAAAGAGACTACAGAAGGCCAGGTCCCCTTTGGAAAATATCTCTCGATACAGCAAGGTAGAATACCCAGCAGTGGGGCGCAAAAAGGGTGGCAAATACGATTATTACCTCTATTAAAAATCAGTGTCTATTATATTTTTGATATAGAGATTGATAAAACGAGTAATGGCCCATAAAATTTCACTTTTGCACATGACTGTAATTAATAGTAGTTGGAGCACAGATACCCTCACGCATACGGGATATCCGTGCTTCGCCCAGGTAGAGAACCTAGGTGAAGTACGGGCCCGAACCCTCTAAAAAACAGAGTTATAACATTTCATCTCGGTTAACAGGAGAATTACTCAGATACTTGCTGGCTTTATTGGGTTGCGTACATAAAGGTTTAAAACAACTTAACCTTGCGTTTACTCTCGGAACGGTGATATTTATTCTTGAAAGAAGAAAGGGGCGCTTGTACAAAGGAAGTAAGTAGCGCAGACGATCCTCATAGATTTGATTCGCCTTATAAGTTCCCATAATGAAGGCTAATTATTATTTGTAGAACCTTAATCTAAGTGTTTCAGGGTAAAATTAATACCTAATGGCATTCTCGGCCAGTGATCCCCACCCAAACCTGATGCTGGGAAAACTTAAGATAGGTAGGAAAATATCTAATGAAAAGTTATTTAAGTGAAACGGCTGTTGTACTAATGTAGTAGTATGTACAGCCGTGCCATACCCTAAATGCAGATGTGTAGCATTTTTAAAACACTATCGCGTGAACTTTTTGGCTGCACATAATATACGTAATAACATAAAATTAGTGCAATGTGAGCTAGAAAATGGGACATGTTCCCCGATAGTCCCCCAAAGTCGATATTTTGTCCTGCGACAATACTTTAGCGCGATGTTTGCACGTCACATCCACACTCACGGCATTTCACGGCACGCCCGCATTTCACGTATAATTTTCAATTACGATGTATTTCAGTTATGCTATCTATCCATCAATAACAACGGGGACAGATAGCTTAACATGTATATCAAAGGACAAAAAAATAGCATTATTATACCTACATACATAGTTACAGATGCAGCTATCAAAATTAGTAAGACAAAGTTGCCATTGCAGTCACTATGGCAACATTTTTTAAGCAACCTTTTGTCATATCATCTTATGTAACATAAGTTACGTTCATTGTTCAAGCAGTTGCACTTCTACTTTGAAGGTCGACGGTCGCCTCATGTAAATATGACTCACCTTTCCAGAAAATTAAAAAGGAATTCAGATCTACATTATTTACATACTTACATCACCTTCATCTCATCTATTTTATTGTATTAATGATGTAGGTAATCTTACCTTTTTCAGGCTTGTTCTTTTTGATCATACTATGAGGCATGTATCCGATTCCGCCACTAAACATTATTGGCTTCACAAACTCCTCTCTAACGTTATCAGCGTTCTTCAAGCCATATGACTGGACAAAACCTGCAACAGCATTATAGACATTTTTAATATCATAATCAGAAAAAGTAAAAACTGTTTTTGTTAAATTCCAAAACTCTCTTCTAATTTCAGTGTCAATTTAATACGCAAGGGAATCGTGTTGGACAGAATAGGGGTTGTTGAAGTGAAAACTTCTTTAGCGGCGTTCTGCACTTTTTTTGGGATGGACAAAGAAAGTGCAGAATGGATGGAGGACACGTGGCCTGATCGAATATTTGTAAGACGGAGGGGTGACAGCTGATGTCGGCTCGACTGTCTATACTTGTAAAATTCGTTTATATTTAAGTATTTAAAATATGGGCATTTAAAATGTGGACATTGACAAAGTGCATTTTTTAATAAAAAAAGTAACGAAGAAATAGTGAAAGGAAATGAGTGAGTACTTTATAAAAATACTAGATGAAAACCTACTGAAAATACTAGATGAAAAATAATACTGATAATAAAAGCAATTCGTGCGAAATTATTCCCTAACTATTCCATAATATCAAAAATGCACAACGTTAATGTTCAAGTTTTTCACTTCTGCCGGCACTACCAGAGTGCAACCTATTGTTTTTTTTATAAATTATGTATGATTATTCAATGTAAAATCCCTAATTTTGTGATAAGAAAATAAAGAACTTTTGGCATCAACTTATAATTAGGTATATTTTTTAGGATATGCTCATCAAGCTTTTTAAAAATATTACCTGAAACTACAGGTTCCCCGAATTTGTTGCCATAGTCAGAAGCTCCATTACTTGCTTCTATAATAATTTGCAGTGGTGATGCAAAGTTACTTGGATACTTCCAGCTCTTATCTTCCCATGGAAGTTCATAGCCTAAAAAGAAAAACGATGTTATGTTCTAAGAATTGTTTTTCCTCTTAATAATAATAATGATAATGTTTCACACTCATATACCCACACTTAGAATAATTTACAATTACATTGTAGAAACCAAGTTCACGCGCCCAAATTGAAGCATGTTGATTGGTGCCACAAACGCCGGGCCGCTCCGTAAGACTTAAGGTTAAATTTTATCACAACACTTTTTAAAACAAAAGAAGTCTAATAAAATAAGTTTTCACAGTGTTTTCAATATTTTATGGTACTTTATAGTTAATTTGGTCAAAATAAAAATATTTTGTTTGTCAGATAAGACAGCTGTAGGAATCTATTTAGTGCTTCAATTTTGACAGCGCGCTTGTATGAAGGCACTCATTTTAAACATATTTATTCTAAGGCTCCACAGTAGGGTAGATATACCCTGTGTCGTGGGTATCATGGACACACACAAAGACAGAAACACAAACACCCAGGCCGAGAAAAGAAATTTAAACTCATCATTCAAATTTCTGCTTCGCCGGGAATCGAACCCAGGACCCTTCGATTGGTCTGGCACAGTAACCATTACGCAACGCGGATCGTCCTTTTTTATTTAAATGCGTCTCTTTTTTTATTTAAATGGAGTAGGGACCAAGCATGCAATAAGAAGTTCTTAATTAATTTCCTGCTTCCTGAAGACAAATTCAAGTTACTTTTTCATTTCTTTAAGACAGACTTTGTAAATATACCTTCCACATTGTGTACATTCAGATTGCATCTGGATATCACATTATTATCAGCTATGAAAGCATATACATACCAGGTATAAACAAATTGCCAACACTGTAACCAGCAGTGCCAGCTACTGTGTGACCACCGCGACCTACACCCTGCACATCTCGAATACGGCCTCCTGTGCCTGTAGTGGCACCACTGAATGGGGCTACTGCTGTTGGCATGTTGTGTGTTTCTGCCGTAAATATAATGTCTGAGTCAGTCTCCTGAAAAACTACTTGTGATGGTCCCTTCACATCTGATGGTTTTAACTTCTTGTGCTGGAACCCTCTGATTGCACTGCAAGATTTTCATTAAAATATATTTAGCTAACTTGTTGGTTTCATAAGTATAATGGCAAATCAAACAGTTAGTTAAAGCATTAAAACAGTGTCAATACTGAGTTATATAAGTTTTCAATTTTATTATGTTATCTGCATTAAAGTGTGTTTACCTACATACAAGTATTTCTCATATGTCTACAGGTTTAGTATTATTAACTAGCCTTCCGCCAGCGAATTCGCCCCCGTAGACCCGTTTTACAGGTTCCTGTAGGATAAAAACCATCCTATGTCCTTTCCCAAGGTCCACTCTATCTGTGTTCCAAATTTCATTAAATTGGTTCAGTAGTTTAAGCAGAAAAGCGTTATACACAGACAGACAGGCAGAGTTACTTTCGAATTCATGAATTTGTCAATATTAATATATTATTATAATATGAAAATATAAATAAGTATGGATAAGTATGAATTGATATTCACAATAATGATATCATTTAGTAAGCAATAAACATGTAAATAATTTCACATTTGCTTTAGCACAACGATATTATTGTGGAATAATTGATAAGAATAATAAACAACACAAAATACTGCCAAAGGTCATGTCAGGGGCACTACTGTGAGATTATTGGTATAGGCAAAGACTGTGACATCATTGTATCATCAAAGAACAGAACTAATAGGAGGTCATATTGGGACGGGATCTGTTTTATTTAATTTAATCAAAGTATTTAAATGCAACTTTAATAATGCTGCAAGTTGACAACAATTTTTTTAAATGGCATATTTTCTGTGTTAAACTACTGTAAAGAAAAAGGAGAATGAATAGAAAAACTCAAAAATGTCAGGTATTCAAGGTGTAAATAACTCAGCAGCTGGTATCTATGACTACTATAATCAAATTACACAAATAAGTTAAATATTGTGATTGAGAGTGAGTAGTGACAAATAACAAAGTGTGTGTGTGTTTTAAAAAGTATACTAAGTCAATAGTCCTGACTACTTAGAATGGCTTTAAGGGCTTTATTAGGGCTGTCAGATGTCCAACAAGGCCTCAGCGACATCTGACAGCAGATTAACCATTAACATTTTCCTAAAAATACATTTTGAACTTGACTGAGTAAGCTCCAGGCCTTCCCGATTATAGGCTGTAACCCAATATGCAATAGTACATCGAAAATTTGTAGTTGTACAAGATATCCTAAAATATTTACTGTACCTGCTGTTGTCACCAAACTTAATGACATTGTTATTGTTTGACGTTTCTTGTGTAGATGCAACCATGTCAATAAGGGATCCATTTATCTCTTTACCATTCAGTATTATCTTGCCCTGAAACAATATCAGCTTACAGTTTATTCAAATTACTTGGTGGACCCCTTTTTTATTAGGGTTCTGTACCTGAAGGGTGCCAACGGATCCCTATAACTGAACCTCTGCTGTCCGTCTGTCTATAATCAGGCTGTATCTCATGAACTGTAATAGCTAGACATTCGAAATTTTCACAGATGATGTATTTCTGTTGCCGCTATAATAACAAATACTAAAAAGTACAATAAAATAAATATTTAGGGGGCTTCCATACAATAAACATAATTTTTCTTTTTAGATAATGGGGTGTATCTTGTGAACAGTGATGGCCAGACATTAGAAATTTTCACAGATGATGAATTTCTGTTGCAGCTATAACAACTAATACTAAAAAATTGAATAAAATAAATATTTAAGGGAGCTCCCATACAATAATCGTGATTTTTATTGATAATGGTATGGAATGCTTCGTGTGCGTATCCAACTCGCACTTGGCTGGTTTTTTTTTTGTATATCAGATGCTTTTTTAAGGAGAGAAAATCTATAACTGTGAAATCGATAGACAAATGAAGGTTACTGACATAGATTTCAAAATCTGCAACATGCCCATTGCTACTTGTAGAACTGCAAACTGAGAAGAAAGGTCCTTGAATGGCGACCATATCTATGAAAAAGGAGCACAATCTACCCTCCAACTAGGCAGCATGATTCCCTGAAGATATTGCAGGAACAACACAACAGTGTGAATTTGCTGGATTCAGAGGTTACAGGACCGGCCTGAATGGAGAATGTTAGAGAAGGCCTATGTCCAGCAGTGTATTTCTAATGGCTGGTGGATGGATAGATGTTATCTCATAAATTCTAAATTTTTTATGAAAACTAACAGATTTCAAAAAAGTTAAAGAAACATTAAAAATAAAGTGCTATAATATCTTGATATATGTTAACAAATTATTGTTAACCATCATAAGGACATTAACCTCTCACATAGGGTGTTATCTAGATAGATAAAATCACAGTGATGTAATAAATATAGTATGGAAATATAAATTACTAGCGGCTGCCCGCGACTTAGTCCGCGTGGACTTAGGTATTAGTCATAGCATGATGTTATAGAGAAATTAGCGCGTTCAAACAATCTCTTCAGCTTTACATATTAGTATAGAAAATATAAATTATATACTCAGTATATCAGTCAGCATTCAGACTTTAATAAAGTTAGGGGAGGCTATGTACAGTCGACTATGAAAGGATTGATGGGTGGATGATTCAGACTTCACATAAAATTTAGTTTATCAAGATTTGGATATAAGTTTGTAACTAGTTTTAAAGTTTACAGTACATGTATGTCTTTTACACACTTATAGATTGCAATTAAGACTATAATATACTCTACATATTATTCTTTAGGTTTTGAAAGTGTAATTCAAGGTTGTTAACTAATAAAAAAATATCTTACCTTGAAAAACCAATGTCTTGAATGTTCACTATTACTTTGTGCAAGGTCAAACAACTCAACACTTGTAGGGTCACGCTTCAGCTTATTGACAAACAGATCCATATAGAAATTCATGTCCCAATCATCAAAGGCCAAACCTAAAGAAAATTTTGAACATTAAAGATATAAGTATGATAATCAAAATTCAAGATCTAGAAGAGATAAGTTTGACAAAACATTACCCAACTTCTGGTTAACATGCTTCATGGCCTGAATTCCTTCTTTGAGCAGTGGCACAACAAACCAAGGCTCAAGGTCTTTGGGCAAGCCTTCATTGAAACTGTGGCGTGGAAGATTATCCTTTGTATAAATACATTGTGTCATTCTATCATGAAGTGGTGCTGCCAGAGCCTCAAATAGCTTCTTGTCAATATTCTTGGGCTTAGAAAAAGTAATGAGATATCTGGTGGAAACTTCCAATCGAACAACATCCCGAAGCCCAACACTCTCACAGATTTGAACTGAATTACTACTGTCAGCAGTTGAAAAGTTGAACCTGAATGTATAAATAAAAGTTATGAATTTTCATAAGATAAAGCTTCTATTTCTTCTAGCTGTTTGTAAACCTAATCTATTTCTGACTGACTGACATTATATTAGGTAAAGCTGTATAAGCAAGTTTTCTTGTTACTATTATAACTCACTCATCTACTTCCATAGATCATCTAATGACTATATCATGTTACTTTTAAAAAAAATCTAACAATGTAAGAAACAGAATGTAAAAAATATTACGAAGTATTAAAAGCATACCTTGGCCCAATTTCAATAATCACTTGTTCACTACCAATGTTCTTGAAGACAGATTCATTCTTCAATGATTGAGGTTGTAGAGGTGAACTTAAGAGCCACTGCAATATTTTGATTTGATTGATGTTTAAATAATCGCAACCCTCGGCTAATTCCACATGGTAACAAAGTTCAGTCGATAAATCGTTCACGTCAGGCTCAACGTCCCTTAATTTTAGAACGATCTCTTTCGTCTTATGGGCACTGAAGGCTTCACGGGTAAAAAATCTTATAATACACATGTTTGCGTTACAACGAAATCGGCGAAGTCCCCATATAACAAGACTGCTCTGCAGGGCTCTGCTAGCAATGAATGCTCAAATGGTTTAAAAGTTCTTCATAATTTAAGTATCTTGCATCAATGTCAAAGTTCAAATCGTCGTATCAGATATAATTATTGACGCTAGCGTAACAAACGAATTCAAAACAACAAGTGCTTATGCAATATTAATATAAGTGTAATGTAACCTATTTACGTGAACACAACACAACATCAGGTTTTACATACTCTTTGACAGGCATTTGCCTGGCAAATAAAATTATTTAAATATTACGCGGGTCGCGGGTGGACAATTGGAGGTTTTACATACTCTTTGATGTGCTGTGAATGGGATGGATGATCATCCAGTGTTGCCAACTTTATTATTGAGGAGATCGTACCACAGAGTAGAAAAGATCGTATTTTACTCGTATTTCTAAAAAAATAATAGTACACATTGACATCTCAATAAAACAATCAATTTCCTTTAATTTTTTATTCTATTTATTTAGTTTTAGTCACTATCAATGAGAATGTAGCCACTAGTCATTTAAATATGGGTAGAAAAATAAACACGATAGTGACAAGTGCCACTAACCTGGCAGCGTCATAGCAGCGTGTTTATTTTTTATACATAACTAGTGGATCCCGCAGACGTTGTCCTGCCTTAAAAGTTTTGTAAGAGGATTAGTTTCTTTATCATCTCAAGGGGTTTTTATGTTACTGTCAAATAAAAAATTAAAAACGAACAGTGACAGATGAACTGTTATTCAGACTATGTCAAATTTTTGGACGATAGCGCGAAGAACCAATGGACTTCTACTAATATTTGATTTGACGACCCGTGTGGCCCAATGGTTACCATGCCGGACTGCTAATTGAAGGGTCCCGGGTTTGATTCCCGGCGAAACAGAAATTTGAATGATGAGTTTAAATTTCTGTTCTCGGTCTGGGTGTTTGTGTATCTGTCTTTGTATGTGTCCATGGTACCGACGACACAGAGTATATACACCCTACTGTGGGGCTATGAGTGTGAAACGTTTAAACGTTTATTTCAAGACCAAAATTAGCCATATCGGTTCAGACGTTCTTGAGTTTTAGCGAGACTAACGAACAGCAATTCATTTATAGGTATAATATATATATAAAGATTCGAAGAACATTATATTCATTTATTATTTAAAAATAATAATTTATAATAGGTAATTATACTATAAAAAACATGACTAAGCCAAAGACAATACTATAACTTTATTAATCTATGAAATGAAATAAGAAACATAAAAAAATTATTTTCATTTAATACTGAAGGCTAAAAGGATTTTTATACAATGCCTTAAAATGAATTAAAAAAATAAGTAACAAAAAAGTCAGACGTGACAATTTTGATAGCTGCGTGAAAATATAAATAAACAAACACCGAAATTAAATAATTTTGTAAAGAAATACTATAGGAAAAGTAAAGTATAAGAATAAAACAATAGAATATAAGTTATAAAATATGATAATGGACGTCAATGAAGTAAGTAATAACATGTAGTGTATTTATAACAGTACACGGCGCATTTCATTCATTCCATTTATTCCCATGGGAATGAGATATTTTCACGCGGCAAAAAGTAGCCTATGTTCTTTCTCAACGTCCTTTCTATGTTTATGCCAAATTTCATCAAAATCGGTTCAGTGGTTTAAGCGTGAAAGAGTAGCAGACAGACAGACAGACTTTCGAATTTATAATATTAAGTATGGATTATGTATTTAAATTTCATTTCGAACGAACGAAACGAACGATAATAATAGTTCTACCACCTACAAATATTACGAACTTTAGTTTTCATAAGGTTAACGTGACTGAAAACTCTTTCACACTGTGCAACTGTGCATTGGAATGCAGGATTCATAATACGCAATCTATGATAACTCCTTATCCAAAATTTGTCGATCGGTAAAGTTAAATTCAGTTCATTAAACTTGGATGGCAGATTTCTCTATTGATCATCATATTTTTGAATTAAGTTTACATTTTCTTTTTTATTTATTTATTTATTTAGTACACAAAGAAATTATGAAACACGACATAAAGAATATGCACAGGGTACCTACTGCTTATTTCTAAAAGAAATTTCTTCGAGCAGCACCAGGAATAGATAGATGTAAATAAGATAACAAAAATAGTGTGTATAAAATAATTTCTTCCGACACTACTCTAGGTATAACTGGATCAATAGAAATATCGAGGGAGCAAATTCTCGAAATTATGCCGATGCAGCATTTGTATTCGTAGCATAAGAAGTTTTGATAAAAGTGGGTCATTCATGCAATAACGCTTTTTAATTTCTTTTGCGCTTGTTATTAGGAAGTTCCGACAAACATTATAAAACCTATTAAGTTCGACTCTGTTTCTTATTATCTTCTATTTAGTACACTTTTAGATGCGTTCCTAAAAAATTTAAATAGTTTCTGATTCGTTCAAGTTTGAAAATTTTAAAATACTTTTAATAATTTGTTTCGAAAGTAATGACTTTTCATAAGATCGTATGTTTCGCGTACGATTTTGAATTTATGATAGTACATCGTACCAGACATCAAAAAGTCGTATGAATACGATTTAAATCGTACGGTTGGCAACGCTGGGATCATCATGCATGATGGATGCTATTCTTGTGTAGTAAGCGTACGATGTACTATTAGGTGATGTTACCCAACACTGCACTACAAGTAAAGTTACCAAATAGAAATCCTTAATCGTACATTTTGGACAGTCGTACACTAAGCGCGTCTCACTTTAACATGCATGTTAGTGAAAATGTCCGTTAATGTCCGACTGTCCACTTAAGAAATCCCGAACCGAACAAATGCACACCGCGCCGGTGCTCATGCGCGGTAGGTACCTTACTGATTGTTGACTAATGATGTTGTTATGTCACAGTCAACTTTGCTGCGCGTGAATAAATTGTTTGTAAATCTGTAATCCATATAAGTTGTATTTTAATAATATATCAACAGTTCATTGTTTCTGGCGATTATATTGAAATAAGGATTGTTGGTTTTATATTACGTTGTTTCAATATTTTATTAGTGGTACTCTTATAAAATACGACTTGTTTTATAAATATAAAATTATGTAAATAGATTTAATTTTCGAATACGCCATTCTAACTCTTTATAGTCCGTACCTAACTAGAACTTATAGATAGGTAATATTATCTAAAATTTTAATTATTAGTATTTAGGTAATCATACCTACTCATTACAATAGTTAGAATGGTAGTCCTAAGTCTGTTAAAGTTTGAAGGAAAATCAAATTGGGTTCGACCGGTTATTGCTGGACGCTGTGTGATAAGGATAACTGTACTATGAGTACTAAATGTACTAATAAGCTGTACTAGTACATTATCCCAAACGTACTAGTACAGTGCGAACTCGCAGACGTCCGATTAAGCACAAGACTAATGTCACAGTCAACTTTGCTGCGCGTGAATAAATTGTTTGTAAATCTGTAATCCATATAAGTTGTATTTTAATAATATATCAACAGTTCATTGTTTCTGGCGATTATATTTAAATAAGGATTGTTGGTTTTATTATAAAATACGACTTTGTTTTATAAATATAAAATTATGTAAATATATTTTATTTTCGAATACGCCATTCTAACTCTTTATACCGTACCTAACTAGAACTTATAGATAACTTAATATTATCTAAAATTTTAATTATTAGTATTTAGGCAATCATACCTACTCATTTCGCACAACAATCTAACAATAGCTATAATGGTAGTCTTTAGTCTGTTAAAGTTTGAAGGAAAATTAAATTAGGTTCGACCGGTTATTAGTGTTATATTACGCTGGACGCTGTGTGATAAGGATAACTGTACTATGAGTACTAAATGTACTAATAAGATGTACTTGTACATTAGGTCTGATTACATTGGCCAACCTGCAGGGGCCGACCCGGCATACATTGCTGGTTATCTGAGTACATTGTAATAAAATAGTCAAGATAACCAGCAATGTTTGCCTAGTCGGACTCTGCAAGTTGGTCAATGTAATCAGCGCAATTATCCTAAACTTACTAGTACAGTGCGAACTCGCAGTCGTCTGATTAAGCACAAGACTAATGGAAACAAACATACAACAAAAAAGGGCTGATTACATTGACCCTTGAAGGGTCCGATTTGGCATACATTGCTGGCTATCTTGAGTATTTCATTACATTGTACTCATATAACCAGCAATGTATGCCAAATCGGCCCCTGCAGGTTGGCCAATGTAATCGCCCCAAAAGATATATGGGCAATACGCATAGACATAAATTATTATTCCTTCCTCTGAGGCAATACGTATCGATACAATGCTATGCGCTATATTATATCAATATTTTAAATCGATACACCAACATAGGATACACAGCGATACGTATCATATCCAGGGATCATAATATGATCTATTATCGTATTATATAATAATTATTATACAGTATAATTAACTATAATATATTATTATTATATTATTTTTATGTAGTTTTAATTGCAGTAAAGTTATTCTGTTTATTATCGCTAACCGGTGAACTTATCACGTTAAACAGTTAATTATGCCTAAGTCCTTAAAATACCTTCATTAAAGGAAATATTATACAGTAACCATCATTCGTTCTGATTGCGGAATCTCGCAAACTAGTTCTTTTACCTAACTTTATAATATAAGTACCTGGATGACCGAGCGTTGCTCGGATATATTTTCTTGGTTTTATTTCAAACGAAACACTCATTTGCTTAGTGTTACTAATTAATAACACCATCTGAAATAGCTCACAATAAAAAAAAACACAAAAAAATAAAAATAAACATAATATGGTTCTGATTGAGGTTTGAACCCGGGTCTCTAGTTCCGCAGTCAGCCCACATAACCATTCGGTTAAGGAAGCTTTAATTCAATGAACGAAATTTTTATAGAGCACTTTCAAATCGACATTGTCATCTCTTTGAACGTCAGATTGGCGGATGGCGTGTGACGGTGTTCTACGCTACCATATTATTATTACTCTCCAATAGATGTCAGAAAGAGTCCTAGCTGGATAGAAACCTAGCTGGATCGATTTGTCACCCCCGAAACCAGGGTACTAAATTACATCAAAATCTTTGGAGCCGTTTCCGAGATTCAAAACACATATTTAGGTATATATAAGAATTGCTCGTTCAAAGGTAATATATATATCCAATAATGCCTCCATCTGTAGCATCCAATGTTTGAACATTCTATAAATGTATAATTTTTTTAATTTTTCCTTAATTCAAAATTAATATTTTTTCCATTATTATTTTATATAACAGGCAGCAATACAGTGCAGCGATTGTTGTTGGTTCGTTCTTCCTCTACTGCATTGTGTTTTTTTACGCAGGACCTAATTGCAGTATGGCAATTGCACTGTTTATTTTTTATTATAATTCCTTACTTGCTTTTAAATCTTATTTTGGAATACTTTTGATGAATTACCTTTTTTTTGGTATCGGGGGGGGGGGGGGGGGGGGAACCTTGACACGACACCTTGGGAGAGGATACCAGGTTATGTGGGATTTGAGCGCACTAAAACCCCCTCGGTGGCCTGCCTCTGCGTTTGTGAGGACTCCGGGGTCTCCATAAGAACGCACCGGTGTCCTCCACGCGTGGCGCCCCAGAACGGGCCCATCTTCGGGAGAGCAGATGTGCTCTCCTGCACCTTCAGGCGTTCACGGCGGCATGTGGCCACGCATACACCGCCGTCCTTCTCGGGGCTGCTAGCTGGACGGGTCAAGCTCCCACTCTCACCGTCCGCATCCCCGGAAGCCCCCTTTTAGTCGCCTCTTACGATCAGGCAGGGGATAGGTAGCTCTATTCTTAATCCCGAAGCTACAGGGACTTTAGTAAATTACTTACTGAAAATTTTAAAATATCGTATCGTATCGATACGGTGTATCGATTCAAATTGAATTTTTGCCCATCTCTAATTAGAGATACTACATATGCCATAAGAATAAATTATAATACATAATAATAATACATTTGACTCTTAGAGCATCAAAGTTACTGACCTGCGTTTTTTGGCGGGAAGTCCAAAAAGACATATTGTTGACGTTGGCAATATGCAGAGTTTGCGATGCCATAAGAATAAATAATACTACGTAGAACGGAAACTCCCGCTCCGAACGGGCTCAAGGTCACGATATTAGCCTACACGTTAATTTCGGCTAAACCGACTACTGAAGACGGGCTGTCTCGGACGGGCGCGTCAATTACAATAACGGCGCCAAGTTAATGTGGTGAATTGTGGTGTGTTTGGTTGTACAAACAATTCTAAAACAATGCCAAACTTAAGTTTTTTTAGTTTGCCCAAAGATGATGCGAGATAAGTAATATTTTTTAAATTATATTCCTTTTCCGTACCTAATTTATCAAAAGAATATGACCAGTTCTTTTTGTGTAGCCAATTGTTTCACTTTCACTCAATTATAAAAAAAAAAGTTAGATAACTACAGCATTTTAACATGTCGCCAAAATATTTTTTAATAGCCCCCGCCATCGGTCATTGAACCTTTCTCGATTGTTTTGCCTCGCGATTGCGGCGCCGCGGCACTGGCGCACGCACGTTATAATTAATATGTAGGTAATTCGTTTATTTTAAACCTACACTACGTAAGTACTTACACCTATGTAGGTAAGTAATACTTACTTAAATGGCTTCATTTGGTATGGTACTTATAACTTATTAAGTAATATTATTTATACCTATTTATAGAGTAGGTAAGTATTTATCATTCTCATATTTTGTAGTACTAAACTAAAATAATGATTTTTAAGTAAAGAAAAACTTATATTTTTGCGATATTATCAGCATAAGAATAAATAATAATTACATAGAACGGAATCTCCTTTGACCGGGTGGAAAACGCCGCTATTTTTATACCTACTTCCCCCTTCACCTCGTTACGCCCCTCTGTCGCCCAGGCGTGTTGACAGGGTTGTCAACTGTTAATACTGCTTTTTTATAGATAATATAGGTAGCTAAAATATAAGTTTTCCTTTACTTAAAAATCATTATTTTAGTTTAGTATTACAAAGTATGAGAATTATAAATACTTACCTACACTATAAATACCTGCTCATGAATAATAAATTATTATGAGTACCATACCAAATGAAGCCATTTATGTAAGTATTACTTACCTACATAGGTGTAAGTACTTACGTAGTGTAGGTTTAAAATAAACGAATTACATATTAAGTATAACGTGCGTGCGCCAGTGCCGCGGCGCCGCAATCGCGAGGCAAAACAATCGAGAAAGTTTCAATGACCGATGGCGGGGGCTATTAAAAAATATTTTGGCGACATGTTAAAATGCTGTAGTTATCTAACATTTTTTTTATAATTGAGTGAAAGTGAAACAATTGGCTACACAAAAAGAACTGGTCACATCCTTTTGATAAATTAGGTACGGAAAAGGAATAATATTTAAAAAATATTACTTATCTTGCATCATCTTTGGGCAAACTAAAAAAACTTAAGTTTGGCATTGTTTTAGAATTGTTTGTACAACCAAACACACCACATTAACTTGGCGCCGTTATTGTAATTGACGCGCCCGTCCGAGACAGCCCGTCTTCAGTAGTCGGCTTAGCCGAAATTAAAGTGTAGGCTAATATCGTGACCTTGAGCCCGTTTTGAGCGGGAGTTTCCGTTCTACGTAGTATTATTTATTCTTATGTTATCAGTTAGACATAAGCATTACTAACAGTTCACAGCCCTGGCAGCACGCCTGCGCCTGGGCGACAGAGGGGCGTGACGGGGTGAAGAGGGAAGTAGGTATATAAATTGCGGCATATCGATGGCGGTCAAAGGAGATTCCGTTCTATGTAGTATTATTTATTCTTATGGCGATGCCATAATTGAAGAAAAAAAAAGTTACTGACCTGACGGCATCTGACGGGTGTCATACCTGTCATTACCTGGCATACCTTGATATGCCTTGATCTCAATGAGTAACGAACGAATCCCCATGCGAATCCC
Source organism: Pyrgus malvae (assembly GCA_911387765.1). NCBI lineage: Eukaryota > Metazoa > Arthropoda > Insecta > Lepidoptera > Hesperiidae > Pyrgus > Pyrgus malvae. Next base: position 16,476,526 of record OU426951.1, on the reverse strand, counting down.
CCTTACGCTTGATCTTGATGCTATTATTCTTAGTCTAAGTTGATGCTAGACATCATTCATTATTCAATAATGACATCGCAATCTCTGTGCATATCATAGACATAAACCAATGGAACGGCCCTACCTACGAGATTTGCTTGCCTACCTAAAGTAATTAAAGTTGGAACATAAAATGGCTGCTTCTTAATAGGGTTGTGCGTTTCAGAACAACACGTGTAGCTGATATCGATATTTTTGTTTCGTATTATTAAAGGTGCATTTATTTAGGTTTTTTAAAAAAACCTAAAAACAAAATTTAAAATCATGTGTAAACTTTAAATTGGTGTCAAAGAAAATATGAATACTACAAATTTTATTTTGTACTATCATAAATCTACTTTTCAAAAATTTGAATGAATCATATCTTTTTTTATTTAATTCACACTGTTTGTCAATTTTAACCTGCATTAAATGCCGAAGCTGACAAACCCATGATAAATACTGAACAGAACAAACAATCATAAATACCTACATACATACATCCTCACATACTTTCGAATTTATAATAGAAGTATGTATATATATTTTAAATATATTTGCTATTGATATTGATTAATGAACGAGAATAAAACAAGTTTCTGAGTAACAATTTTTTTTGTTCATTGCAGAAATAAACTAGTTTATTATAATAGTTTCTATAAGAAATTTGTTCACTAAGTTTTTTGAATGCTGTCGGAATAGCATATCAATATAGATCTTAATAATTGACTTAATTACCATCAAACGATGATCAATATTGTGTTCCGTGTTGTGGAGCAAATACAAGATATTTTCGCACTCATAATACTCAGTCATAAATCTGAAAAAACATCGATATGGGGATCCGATATTTTACATTGAATATAAATATCGATATATTTTTTAATGGACACCCCTAGACAGCAGACCTACCACAACAAAACAAACGTACAAGTACACAGAGTACACTTGTAAATACTGGGAACATAAAATGGCTGCCGTGGCACGCATAGTTAGGTATTCAACTTAACATGACGTTGTTGCTAAAATTAGTTACCACTAAGCTTTTATTATCTTTATTTTCTTATGCAGCCATCCATTAGTTAAAAAGAGACAGCATGATATTTGTGTCGATTAAACAGATATTTGTTTAACGTGCTGCTCCTATAGTAGAATAGGGCCTCTCTATGTTTTATTCCTTCCTCTGAGGTGCATATTGCCAGCATCAAGTATATTTTTTGCTTTGCATCACTTAATACGAGAGTCAATACCTGTGCTGTGCTGTGGCCTGTGATACTCTACAGGGCTGATTACATTAACCAACTTGCAGGGTCCGATTTGGCATACATTGCTGGTTTATCTTGAGTATTTTATAACAATGTATTCAGCGGGCTGATTATGTAACTCGTCGGCCCCTGCAAGTTGGTCAATGTAATCAGCCCTTTAGGGTTCGCCTGTGCCTACTGCCTGTGTCTCCTGATTTTGTAATTCTCAAAGAAATTAGGTATTTCATTTACTTTGATTGAAATAATTTCTTTCAGAATTAAAAATCAGCCAACAGTGGGCTGATTTTGTTATTCTGAAAGAAATTAATTAAATTTCTAATTATTAAAAATGAATAAATTTTAATTATTTTAATTAAATTAATTTCTTTCAGAATTACAAAATCAGCCCTCTGAACTCGCCTGTCTATAGTCATGGAGTACTTTTGCGCTAAGGCTAAAAATGATAAAATATGATTCAAATCATTCAAATCAAAGCATATTCAATGTTACTAAATGTGTAATATGTTTGAACTTTATGGTTGATTTTTCTTTATGTCATCTTGTCATCCTCCATCCATCCAGGGTTGCCAACCGTACGAGAATTCTCGATAAATTACGAGATTTCTAACCTTCCATACGAGGTACGAGACGTACGAGAACGATTGTACGAGGTACGAGATTTTCAGTTCACAAGATTTTTTTCTATCCGGCTTATAATTTTTGAATTATGCATGGAATACTGGAAATAATACAAACATGCATACAAATATTAAAATTAGGCATACGTGTTTATTTATTTATTTATTTATTTAACACTTTATTACACCACATAAAAATGGTATAAAAGGCGGACTTAATGCTAAAAGCATTCTCTACCAGTCTACCTTTGGGCGAAACAGAGATTATTGTAGGCGGCATAATAAGCTATATATATATATAAACTATAAAAATGTATTTTATGAGAGAAATAGGTTTATATAAATATGTAATAAAAATATATGAATAAAATGATTAAGATTTGTTTAGAAGGTGACAGACTAATATTAGTCACTAATATTAGTCTAGTGTTTAATCGGACGTCTGCGAGTTCGCACTGTACTAGTACGTTTGGGATAATGTACTAGTACACCTTATTAGTACTATTAGTACTCATAGTACAGTTATCCTTATCACACAGCGTCGAGCGTAATAACTGGTCGAACCCAATTTGATTTTCCTTCAAACTTTAACAGACTTAGGACTACCATTCTAACTATTGAAATGAGTAGGTATGATTACCTAAATACTAATAATTAAAATTGTAGATAATATTAAGTTATCTATAAGTTCGAAAATGAAATCTATTTACATGATTTTATATTTATGAAACAAAGTCGTATTTTATAAGAGTACCACTAATAAAATATTGACACAACGTAATATAAAACCAACAATCCTTATTTCAATATAATCGCCAGAAACAATGAACTGTTGATATATTATTAAAATAAAACTTATATGGATTACAGATTTACAAACAATTTATTCACGCGCAGCAAAGTTGACTGTGACATAACAACATCAACAATCAGTACCGCGGCGCGGTGTGCATTTGTTCGGTTCGGGATTTCTTAAGCGGACAGTCGGACATTTGCGCTAACATGCATGTTAAAGTGAGACGCGCTTACTGTACGACTGTCCGAAATGTACGATTAAGGATTTCTATTTGGTAACGTTACTTGTAGTACAGTGCTGGGTAACATCACCTAATAGTACATCGTACGCGTACTACACAACACAAGACTAACTAATATATCAAAAAATATCCTAGGGTGCAAAAATCTAACGCTATAAATTAGTCTGAAAATCGACTGTACGAGATTCGAAAGCCAAGTTATGAGATTTTTATCTGCTTCCGTACGAGGAAAAAAATAAAAAGGTTGGCAACCCTGCATCCATCCATCCAATCCAATTCATCCATCTTGAATTGAATTTTTTTTGTATTCCATAATGGCGGCGATCGCTATCAAATTCACGCTCGGCAATTTGTGTGAGCATATTCTGTGAAATGTACAGTGCAATACAGTAAAATGGATCTATGGTGTCTTTTAAGACATTAGTTCTTGTTTGTCAGAGATTTCAATAACTATAGTTTAGCATTATAAGTGGCTTGGGTCTGGGCTCTTAACCCGGAGTCGGACCAGCAAACAGGCGTATAGGACGCTAACCTAGTGCACGTTTATCTTAATGATAATTGAAAATAGGCCAATATGATGATGTACACGGTAAGACCTATTAATATTATTGATTAGTATTAATTTCTTTAAATGGTAACCAGGCGCGGTCCCAGGAAATTTTTAGGGGTCACAGGGGACTTGACCCCCCCCCCCCTAAATTCATCAGTCATGTGTAGATGGAAGGCGAAACAAGCCAATTTGGGATACCTCTTCCCCCAAATTTCTTAGTGACCTGTTGCCTGTTGCGACTGCGACTGATGGTAACATATTCAGTTCACATGTTACACCCACACTATTCTTTGGAGCCAGTTTTCCCACTGTAGTGTTTGTAGTAGACTATAACTATAGGAATAGCTATAAACACTGTCTCGTGCTCATGGTGTGGCGGGGCGTGCAGCTTTAGTACCGTGCGAACCGGGGGTGAGAGCAGACGTGCCGCCTGCGCACATCGAGTGACAGAGCCAGTGCTATCGAATGTAGATTCATTTGTACACTACACCCACCATTGAGTGTCTGTTAACATTTAATTCAATTCAATTATTGTCATTTACAGAAATTAATAGAAATTCATTATATAAATATTGCAACTTACAGTAAATATTAAAATATATTTTTAAAACTTTCCACAAAAATCTACGCAAGATTATACCCTATTTTCTTACAAGGTACCTATAGTAGGGGAGACCACGAGGCTAATTGTGGATTTACTCGAAAGAAGATTATATGAAGTTTTCCGTTTAGCCAGTGCGGAGAGCGCCTATAGCTTTTGAAAAATGTTATACAATGGGCCCCGGTAATCCGGCCCCTGTCTTTTATCTGGCGCCCCCTGTAATCCAACATGTCTATTATATTCACAACTATTTCTTAAAAAGTTATTATTTTTTGTTGCTTTTGTTGTTGCATGTTTTTTTGTGCATTAATGACGTTAAGATTATAATAAAACTTAATACAGAGTTGTTTAATTTATTAAATTCGACATACATAATTAAGTACAATTTGTACTTCAGAGTATGTTTATCTTATTATTGGATCTGTAATTTGTCAGATTACAAGGTACTCTTTTGTAAAAAAATCCGAACTATAGGGAGTCTTAGGTAGTACTCTATAATCCAACAAATTCAATAGTTTGACACTGCCCTGCAAAACGTTTGTCAGATTACCGGGGGCCCACTGTACAAGGGTGGATCGAAAAGTTTGTGGCATGACATATCAATGTTTATTTTATTTTTACAATACACTCATTGGGTCTATACATTATTCATTTTTCATAGTATAAAATTTTAATGCAGTAGTATTTGTGGTTTATAAGTTTGCTAAAAGAGACCTAGTGTTCAGTTTTTTAAAAATGGACAAAATTGAACAACATGCTGTAATCAAATATCTGTTTGAAAAGGGATTGACACCTAAAGAGATCTATGATGATATGACTAAAACATTATGCGAATCTGGGCCATCAAACACCACTGTAAAAAAATGGGCAGAATTCAAATGTGGACGAGAGAGCATTGATGATGAGCCTCGCTCCGGCAGGCCTATCATGTCTACGACGGAAGAAAACATCCATAAAGTGTGTGATCTCTAATGGTCGGAGTAGGTAGAGCTGTTTTGTGTAGTTGCCATATGTAAGAATAATATGGATATTCCCGAATCCCACGATTTGCATTTTAAGTAGAAAAATAAACTATTTACGCCTTAGGGAGTAATGAAAAAATACTCTTCCTCCGATGGGTAAGTATAAGAAGGATGGGTATAAGGATAGTAAAATAAATATAGATAGAAACTTGATTCATTAAACCACATATATTTTTTCATGTAACAATTTAATTTACAGTTAATATTTAAGTTACAGTCAGTATACAATTGAATTCTAGTGGTGCAGAAAGAGACAAAAATAGATGCGTCATTTTGGCAACATAAATACCCCGCTATTGTTTTCGTTTGTTTCCATAATGCGGCGACATCACGCATTTCAACAAAGCGGCAATATTGCGCGTTTGACAAAAAAGTTTGGCAACGTGTTGCTGATGTAAAATTTACAACGTCGCGCACAAGCGACTTATATAAACTATTAATATTAATTAATTATTGGCTTACATAAACAATTTTTTTACTAACTAAAACCGGAGTACCAGTTGGAATCCTGTGGAATATCCATATTAACATAATGTTTGCAGTCAATGAACCTAAATAGCTACCTACTACCTACTCCGATCATTGGTGATCTCATATCGGAAAACTGAAGATTGTCTATTAGGGAGATTGCAGACACTATAGGCATTTTGTATGAGCAAACACAAAACATCATTATCAATGAATTCGGATTTTCTAAACCAGGTGGGTCCCTAGACTGCTTTCAGTTGAACAAAAACGGATTTGTTTAACAATTTCTCGCGACTGTTTGGAGATGTTTGATGCTGATTCGCAGGACTTTTGGATCATTATCTTACTATGGATGCATATGCATCAGTTTTTTAGGATGCTCGTGGAGTCATAATGTTGCACTCTCTTTCTAAGGGTCACACAATAAACTCTGCATACTAGTGCACCATATTGTGTCATATGCGTGAAGAAATTAAAGAAAAACATCCAGGATTACTGTGAAAGAAAGTGTTGTTTCATCAGCTTCTGGGATGGACTGTACTATACGACCGCACGAATTTCGACTTCAAACTTTTTTGGGGGGGAGGTCTACTTCTAGAAAGACTCCCTGTAAAATCTTTTAGTGCGGAAATAAATAGTTTCTGAGATAAAATTTTTTAAAGTTTACAAAATTTAGTTAGCAATATAACCCACAAAAACAATATACAAATATACTCTGTGGCTCTGTGCACAAAAACGAGTACTGTCAACGAGTACTGTCAGTTGCGTTTCGTTATTGCTAGTGCCGCTTATATTACATTTTGTAACAATACTTTATTATAAATAAAAGTAAGATAAATTACGTAAATAAGTAAATATTACGACGAATTAAACATATACTTAATTAAATAAAATGACTATTGATTTTTAACCCGGCGGTACTCGCTAGGCATTTACAAACACGAATACTCGCTACCGGGTGTTTAATACCACAGAGGTTAAATTGGCCTTATTTTGGAAAGGATTTCTTTTATCAGTGTTTGACCATTGATTAATGTTACTGACATTATTTTCCATATTTAAAACAGCAAAATACTAGTTGTAATGTTATTCATTTGAAATTAAGGCTAATTGTAATAAATCGACAAAAATATTTACTTATTCATTCTAATCTTAGAAAAATCAACAAAAGATATTTTTTTTCTTTAGGACCATTCAAAATTGAGATCGATATCAAAAATAGACTTAATGCATTAGCAAAATAAAACAAAATAACAACACCTTTATAATAAACGAACATTCTGATATTCCACATCAAACATTCCCGTTCAAAATGCCTTATTCAATATCCAATTACTTTACTCTGTCATAGCACTCGCCACATATTGGGATCGTATACTCTCGGCATATCTTTTTAAAGCACAAATCGCATAATGTCTTCGTTTTCCGGTCCTTCTTCCATTCACATACTGCACAACGAGAAGCAGAATTGGACGGGCGCAACCTGGAAGATATGGCGGGCGTATTTTCGTCATCCGAGCCAGCACTGAGCATAAACTTTATTTTAGTTTAACATCAACATAGATCAACAAGATCTTCCTTCCCCAATCGGTCCCGGTAAATGATATATATAATGTTATGAGATCTTGTACGTACACGTTGCGATGTCGCCCGAACTTGCCAATGAGTCCTTCTGTCTTCCACAGTAAACTGCCCTCGCCTAAGGTACTTCAATGGCACATCTTCCTAAGTACTCTTCATTTTCCTCAATGAGTGAATCAGAATCTGAAGGCGAATGGTGAAAAATATCTTCTAAATCCGAGGACGCATCCGAGTTATCTGCTTCCTGCTTAGTATCACTTCCATGTTCATTATGCTCCTCAAAATCTTCTACTTCTGACACATTTTCTTCTCCGCTGTCTTCTTCGTGCAACAATTCTTCTATTGTGCTATCCCTCAGTGAAAAATCAATCTTAGAAAAGCTCTAAAACAAAAAACACAACCATAAACATACTGAAAATTAATGTTACATGAACAGTCGCTACCGGGTATTTTTCACCCATACTCACTTTACACGTCCTTTGTCGCCAAGAGCTGCACGTGACCTGACTCCCGCGCGGGGTGCAGGAACGTCAACTGTCAGTTCGAAGCTACCTAGAATCCTGTGCTGCCAGAAGGCTTAGAAAAAAAAATGCGACCAAATTTAAGTACTCTGTGGTATTTTTTACCCAGTAGCGAGTGTCGCCGGGTTAAAGCTAGTTTTTTTTGTATTTTTGTTTAAAATGGTTTCATTAGCTTATGTGTTGCAGTATAAGAACGCGATAATTTTTTTCAAGATTTTTTTTTTCAAGAACGTTTTTGACATACGGCCAATGGCCATTTCGTTTGTTTAATCGCTTGTTTTGTTTTCGCCAAGTCGAGACGTTCTACGTACTCCTGAGTTCAAATCATTCGTTTGTCTACCATGGCGTCCCCAAAGTCCCAGGCCTCGTGTTCTGCTGCGTCCCCGCCCAAGAGTTGAGTGTAGTGCTAGACTCCAGTCTTGTTACGAAATCATCTCTCTGTGTGTGCAAGTGATGAACTCTTGTGAGCCGCTTGGCCACACACCTCCACAAAACCCAGTGCATCCCAGTGCAAGTGTTGGACTCTGATGATGAAGATGACTCCGCTTGTGTCTGTGTCGTTGATGGATGACGACGTGCTTCACGTCGAGCACTGCGGCGCGCCTCACGTTGAGCAACACACTGAGGAGCAACGAGCTGGCTCTTCTAGAACCGAGCCTGCAACCAACGACGGCCCACAACCTACTCCTTCAGGTATTTTTTGTATATTTATTATTAACACCACAACATACTTTGTATGTACCTATAATTCTCACCAGATTTATTTCAAAAGTTGTGTTAAGTGGCAAAAAGTTCTAATAGTTGTCAAAATTCTGTTTTTGACAGTTTGTTATCCATGCAAAAAGCAAACATAAAAAAATGTCACTATTGATGCACATTTGCACTATATTTTTGGACTTTTCATTCCCTTTTCTTTATGTTTTGATGAAGAAAAAGTAGTAGGGGGGTCTCGGGGGGCTTAGCCCCCCGAGTAGGGGGAGTGGGGGGCTAAGCCCCCCACAAAAAAAGAAAGAAGAAGAAGTGCAGTTCAAAAACGACAGGTTAGGTTAGGTTAGGTTAGAACGTTTTAATTCAACGCAGAAAAAAGGAACCCCGCGCAGCGGGGTTCCGTCAACATTGGTGACATAGTCCAAATGGTGTTTGCTTTTAGACATGTTGTTAAAAACTACAGATTTGGTTAGATTAGGTTAAAACAGCCCCCCTGCTATGGAATACTATTTAACCAACATACTTCGTTCTGCTAAAATATTTAGGTTACAGCGGTAACCATACTCCATAAATTGTAACTTATACTATTATTGTTACTTTTTAATTGGACTTTCCATGTCAAATCATTGTAATTTTATTGATTGCAGGGTCTTCTGGCAAGGGTAAAAGCTTGTATACTACTGAGCTTCTCTTGCAGTGGAACTTCAAGAAGATTTTGTTATGTTTTGTTTCATATGTTTAAAGATTTAATATTAATATACACAAATCAGAATATTTCTAAATAGGTTAACTATTTGTTAATATTGTATGTTACATTGTTTGATTTTGTTATGGTTTGTTTCATATGTTTAAAGTGTTAATAAAAATATACACAAATCAGAATATTTTTAAATAGGTTAACTATTTGTTAATATCGTATGTTACATTGTTTGATTTTGTTATGGTTTGTTTCATATGTTTAAAGTTTTAATATAAATATTCAAAAATCAGAATATTTTTAAATAGGTTAACTGTTTGTTAATATCGTATGTTACTTTGTTAAATTTTGTTATGGTTTGTTTCATATGTTTAAAGTGTTAATAAAAATATACACTAATCAGAATATTTATGTTTTATTAAAATTTTTTTTCTTCCCAAAATGGATAAGTAGATGCTTGCGAATTTTTTTTTGCATAGTTTTTTTTGGATAGTTTTTTTTGCATAGTTTTTTTTTTTGCATAGTTATTTTTTTTTTGGAAAGGGAAAGGGGTCCCCCCCCTAAAAGTCTAAATTCCGCGTCTTAAGTGACGCATAGGCTAGTTTTTGCTTTTATAATTTTTGAAAAATTTTTTTTTCATAATTTAAAAACTACGCGTTTCCGCGGTCTAGGATAAAAGGGGGAGGGTAGACACCCCCTCCCCCACCCCCTCCACCCCCTCCCTTTACGAAATTCGTGCGGTCGTAAAGTACAGTTCTTCCAGCTTCTGTCGAAATAAAGGCTCAAATTCATGACTGTGGTTTTGAACTGCCACCTCATCCTGTTTTTTCGCCTAATTTGGCATCATCTGACTTACATCTCTTTCCCAACTTAAAAAAAAAAACACCTTGGTGGCCAGAGATTTTCATCAAATCAAGAGGTTGAAGCCTCAGTGAACAAGTATTTTGCAGACGTTAAAGAATCATTTTTTGAAACCAGAATAGAAGTTTTGCTAAACAGATGGAAGAAATGCATTGGGTTAGGTGGAGATTATCTTGAGAAATAAAAATATTTTTGCATGCAATTTATTTTGCTTTCTTGTTGAGGCCGCGAACTTTTCAATCCACCCTCGTACGAAAGGTACATGTAAAATAACGACAAATATTGATCAATAGTAATAAACTAAATGCATGGTAAGTCATATTTCAGTAGTTAAAATGCATGGTAAGTCATATTTCAGTAATCTGATGATTTTTTAGTATGAATGTATACAAAACAGTGAAAAAAAAAAACCGGAATTTGCCAATCTCAGGAGGGTTTGAATTTTTATTATTTAATGGCTGTCATGGTTCAACTGTAACGGGGTATTCTAACCTGACCATTTTGTCATCTGGAAGTAAGATAAAAAATAAAGAAAATACTGTACCTATATAGAAGGTTTTTTTTAATCGTAGCAGTACGCAACAGGACGCAAGGTGTACCCCATATCTTAATCTGATGCGCTTGAGTAAATCCGAAAATACCCTCTTAGGCTCCCCTGCTACTAGGTTAGATTGATGTGTTAGTATTTAGTGGAAGGCTTAAATTTATTTTATCTTAAATAATCTTGGGACATTATCAATTTTCTATAACACAATTTGTAGGGAACCAGTACAGAGCAGGACACCCGCTTCAGTGACAAGGAGAAGAAACTAATGAAGCAAATGAAGTTTGGAGATTGTTTAACTCAACAGGTAAGCATATAAATTATTAAGCTGTTTTTTAAGATGTAAGATATATATACATATATGTATTAAGTCTGATTTTAGACTTCAGTATCTAAGATTAAATTAACAAACCATCATAACAAACACATAAAGAGTAACTTCACATGTGTGGGTGCCACAACACAAACATCCAGACCTAAAGCAGAAACTGAAACTCATCATTTGAATTTCTGTTCCACCTGGAATAAAACCCAGAACCGGAACCCTTGATAGGCAGTGTGTCATAGTAATGTTTGACCACACAAGTTCTTTTTTATATTCATTTATTTCATGTATTATGTATATAATATCATTATTACTCAGTAAAAGAATTCTTTATGGATATGAATTCAAATATCGAATGTTACAAATTAAGTAAACACAAAATTTACTAGTGGCCGCCCGCGACTTCGTTCGCGTGGACTTTGGTATTAGTTGTAGCATGATGTTATATAGCCTAAAGCCCTCGGGTGGCTCCCCTGGGGTTGCCCGTGTCCATAGGCGACAGTGATCGTTTAACACCAAGTGGCCCGTCTGCCTTTAAAAAAAAAGAATTCCCATTAAATGGACTATCAAAGACAAAAAGATTTTTTCAATTAGAACCAGAACTTCCTGAAATTAGTGCGTTCAAACAAACATATAAAAGAAAGAACGAACAAAAACTTCAGCTTTATGTATAGATTAAAATATTGATTAACGGGCTAATATAAAAAAACATGAATAAGCCAAAGACAATACTATACTTTATTAATCTATGAAATGAAATAAGAAACAAAATTTTTCTTTTCATTTAATATTAAATGGCTGAAAGGATTATTAATTTATTATACAATGCCGTAAAACTAATAAAAAAAATATAATAAGAAACATAAAAGACAGACATGACAATTTTGATAGCTGCGTCAAAATGTAAATAAACAAACACAGAAAGTAAATCATTTGGTAAAGAAATAATAAAGGAACAGCAAAGTATAAGAATAAAACAAAATAAAATATGATAATGGACGTGAATGAAGTAAGTAATAACATGTAGTGTATTTATAACACTACACGGCGCATTTCATTTGCTTCCAGACAGACAGAACTTTCAAATTTATAATGTTAGTATGGATTGCTCTTATGAAAATATTTTTAAATATTGAATGACTATAGATAATTAAATATCCATACTTAATATTATAAATTTGAAAGTAACTCTGTCTGTCTGTCTGCTACTCTTTCACGCTTAAACCACTGAACCGATTTTGATGAAATTTGACATAAACATGGAAAGAACATAGGCTACTTTTTACCGCGGGAAAATATCTCATTCCCACGGGAAGCAAATGAATGAAATGCGCCGTGTAGTGTTATAAATACACTACATGTTATTACTTACTTCATTCACGTCCATTATCATACATACATATTTTATAACTTATATCCTTTTGTTTTATTCTTATACTTTGCTTTTTCTTTATGATTTCTTTACAAAAATATTTACTTTGTGTGTTTGTTTATTTACATTTTGACGCAGCTATCAAAACTGGCATGTCTGTCTTTTATGTTTCTTATTATTTTTAATTCGTTTTACGGCATTGTATAAAAATCCTTTTAGCCATCAATATTAAAAGGAAAGAAAAATTGTATGTTTCTTATTTCATTTCACAGATTAATAAAGTATAGTATTGTCTTTGGATATTCATGTTTTTTATATTAGCCCGTTAATCAATATTTTAATCTATATATAAAACTGAAGAGTTTGTTCGTTCGTTCGTTTGTATGTTTGTTTGAACGCACTAATCTCAGGAACTACTGGTTCCAATTGAAAAAATATTTTTGTGTTGGATAGTCTTTATCGGGGAAGCCTTTTTTAAAGGCAGACGGGCCGCCTGGTGTTAAGAGACCAGCTGATCACCGTCGCCTATGGACACGGGCAACCCCAGGGGGGCCACCCGATTGCTTTAGGCTATATAAGATCATGCCATGAATAATACGCGGTCGAAAGTCCACGCGGACGAAGTCGCGGGCGGCTACTAGTATCATAATAAATTGAAATGACAATAAAATATAGCTATATATATGTATACAGTGTTACTAACACTCATTTCTATGACCTAATGGGTGAAATATACAGAACTTTAAATTTAATGTAAACTGAATGTCTGTTCATATTTGTATTTGTATCATCGCTTCTTTGAGACTAACAAAGGCTAGCCCCCTTGTAAATATCTAGATAGGTAAATACTAGATATGTCCATGGGTTGGAGTGATATTTTTTTACACTGTATCTGATTAAAGTTGTATAGTGATTGTCATTCACTTAAAATGTAAATAAACTCAATTCAAAATGTACTTAAAATCTAAATTTATTTGAACATGTATGTTGTATAGGTGGACATGTCCAAGGTGAAGCTTGATGTTCTGAAGCCTTGGATCACCCAGAAGATCACTGAAATCCTCAAGATGGAAGATGACGTTGTTATTGACTATGTCAACAATCAATTGGAGGAAAAGGTGAATACTGCTTTAATCTTTTATTTTATAAATGTCGCTAAAAGATGTAATCATTGCAGTTTCCTTACAGTATGCATGAGGGCTAATGTGTTTTAACATTAATTAATAATTTACCTCAAATAGTACTGGAGTTAAGGAAACTGCAATTGAATAATTTTTCAAATGTATATTGATTGCGTATGGCTATTTTTATGGTCCTCACCGGCTAGAGCACCGCCGCAGCTCCGCCGCCCGCCGTCGCCGCCCGCAGCCGCCCTCCCGCTCCACTCTTACGGAGGCCCTTAGCATTCGCAATCGGTATTTACGGGGAAATTTAGTACTTAATGTTAAATCATTATACCAAATGTGCTAAGGCTGTCTGAGCCAAAAATCTAAAGCGAGTTGCAAATACACAAAACAACACGAAGACGATAAGAGAGGGACTTGACTCGTGGTACGGAAGTTTCGTTCCGTAGGCCTTGCGTTCAGCATAATGTGGTTGTGTTCGCAAACCCCTTACAGATGCAAGATGTAGAAGAGAGAAGTCGGAGATTTCCGGTGTCATCGTGCGTCGCAGCGGAGCCGAGCGTCGGCAACGTAGCGCCGGTCGTCGCGGCGCAGTCGCCGCCTGGACGCAGCCATCGCAACGTCGGAGCAGATAGCGGTCGCCGCAACATGAACCTTATAAACTTTCGATGTACTTAGATAAGCTTCACTTCCCTACCCGAGTCATGTCTGAGCTGTTTAAAGTTAAAACCTGGAGCAAAATCTCGAGGCGCTCTTAACGTCTTCAGAAAAGGTTTTCCCGCATAAATGCTTCAATTCAAGATGAGACTTGAATGAAAGAAACAATATTTTTTTTAAATAAAAAAAACAAGTTTTTACAAGATGAGGATATTAAAAAAATATAGGGTATTAGTTTATTCGTACTATTTGATTTAAATAATAATAAATTTATGTTTTCTTTCCTATTCCATTTCCTGGCTCCTAGTTTCCCTGTCCCAAGAAAATGCAGATCAACTTGACTGGATTTCTGAACGGGAAGAATGCTCGTCTCTTCATGGGCGAGCTATGGGAGTTGCTGTTGAGCGCACAAGCGAGCGAAAACGGAATACCGGAGTCATTCACTCAACAAAAGAAGGAGGAGATCAAGAAAAGGATGGTATGTTATATTGCTGTTTTCCATATTGCAGGGTAGAATATGACACAAAATATGTGTGTATAGATATTTTTTTGTTATATTCTCACTGTTATCACATTTTGATTCAAGCTAATGAATTTTATATGAAGAAGTTCCGTAAAGTCAGATCGCACCAAACTTCTAGTTCGTTCTGAAGTCGAGGCGAGATCGAGGCAGTAGAAAAAAACAGATTTTAATTGTTATGTTTAATATTTGTTTTGCGTATTACGTATTGAATATTTGGAAAAAATCTCTTAATATCGTACAGAACGAAGACATATAATTTTTACCGACGAGTTGTATGTTAATTCAACTCATACCTGCTCTAAATCCTGGGGAGACGGTTCGAAGCAGGGTATGAAGAAAAAAAAAATTTTACTAAAAAAAAAACGAATCGTTATTTTGCATGCCAGTTCTACGAACGGCTTTGTACCCAATGCCCTTCTGTTTAAGGCTGGAACGAAGTCGGGCGACTATCATAATAATATGAATTTTGCGCATTATGAAAAGTGGCTACGGTCGCAGTTAAATATCATATTATTTACATTCTTCCAATTATTATGAAAAAAATATTATTAAGGTAAATATTCTGACCCTGATTGTACACCTGAGCGAGACAACTTCAGAGCGAACTAGAAATTTGGCGCGATCTGTACTCCTATAGATAATATAATATTAATAGAAGATTATGTACAATTTGGTTTATAGGAAGAGCAGCAGAAGGACAAGGATAAGGACAAAGAAAAGGAGCGTCGCAGGTCGCGGACGAGGTCGCGGTCGCGCCGCCGCTCGCGGGACCGGGACCGGGACCGGGACCGGCGCCGCTCCAGGAGCCGCTCGCGTGACCGATCCAATGATAGGAAGTGAGTTCAGTTATTAAAGTTTAAAAGGAAACATGTATCTTGTTTAACAAGCCTCTTTGGGAGTTCAAGTATTACGTAAGCGGATTTTTTACAATTTTTAACTCCCTCCTCCCCCTTGTCAGCAAAAGTATGTAGTTTTTTAATCAGTTCTTGGTTTCTATATTGACCCAAGTTATCAAGTAATAGATGGTGCATATCATTGAGTAGAAAATCCATAAACGTAAGTATTTACTTGCGTATTAAATATTGCTGGCGTAATCACTTTGGAGACCACTCCAATCCCACATCTCGTCATATGGCCCCATATCGGCATGGCATCAACTTGAATTGCCCCTTGGACATATTGTCTCAAGATATTTGTGCTTTGGCTTGCTTAGGAACTGAAATGAAAGTATGTTGGACTTGCAGTAAGAAGGGATCATGAGCAAGAAGTGAACATCAATTGCATAGAAGGCTAATAAATTGTAATCAGTTGAGACTAGTTGTATTTTATGGCCCCATCTATGATATTTTATATGACAATCAAACAAACCAACTATTACTTTAATGTTCTCAGTAACATTTAAAACATTGTAACTTCATTATAGCAGCATCAAACACATTTTTTCAGCATTTTAGATGTAGTAAAATGAAATTAGCGTCTTGCTTGGCAGTAACAATAATGAAATGTTATGTTATAGACATCGCAACGGAGGCAGCCCACGGCGTTCCCGTCGACGCAGCCGCGATAGAAGCAGTCGAGACCGGAGCAGCCAATCCAAGGCTTCTCATGTAGAAGAAATCAAATTACCAGAGCCTAAGGGTAAGAATTGTAACCATCTTACACTTACTAATCCTCCTAAGTTTTTCAAAATGCTGGATGAGATTTTCTTAACTATCACGTCTTTTTTTATTTATTTATTTATTTTTTTATTTATTTACAATAGTTAAACTCCACAGACTTGGCGTCCGTGCCTTTTTTTGCGTCAAGATATTTTGTTTGCTTTTTTACTTTATTTTTGTTTTTTTTGTCACGATTAATTGCTCCAGATTTTTTTTATTTAGTGTGTTAGTATTTTTTAAACTATTTAAATAACTATCACGTCTTTACAGTCTAACAGGTATAATTAGATTATTTTTTAAAATATAAGCTTTTGTAATCAGTAATGGTCTTTTTGGGTTCAACCAGATTGTTCACTATTGTACCTAGTCCTGAAGCATTTGCTTTGGTGGGAAAATTAGTAATTAGTAATGAAGTATTAGGTCCTCCTATATGAAATTTATTGTCAACTTTAAAATCAAATATCTTTCGTTTGATTAGGAGTTGCAAATTAAAGTTTATTTCGAAATAAAGCCAGAAAATTATTGTTTTAAAAATTCGTATTTCATTTGCTTTCACATCATTTGAGCTTCAACATTGCTATAATAACAACTATGGACAAATTGAAATTTAGCGGTATTTACGAATACGAGTTCCACCGTGCCACCAGTTCTGCAGAACTTAGAACAGAGAATTAACGACGTGTACGGACCAGGCACCGCTAATGAACGAACGGTGCGTTTTTGTTTTCAACATTTTCAATCTGGAAATTTCGATTTACACAATGAGCCTCGTGGACGACCTGATACTTTAGTGAATAACGAAGAATTGAAGGCGATAGTGGAAGCAAATCCATCTCAAACCACTTCTGTATTAGCTGCAGCTTTCAGCGTAAGTGACAAAATGATGAGTCGATTTTGAACCGTATCGTGACTTGTGATGAGAAATGGATCCTGTACGACAATAGGAAGCAATCATCACATGGCTTTACCCTGGAGAACCGGCAAAACTTAGCCCTAAGCGAAAACTGACCAAAAAGAATATTCTGGTTAGTGTTTAGTGGACCAGTGCAGTCAGACGATTATTGCAGACATGTATTGCGTATTGCCAACAAATGCAAACAATGATGGAAAAGCTCGCCATTAAACTACCAAGACTGGCGAATTGCTCTAGCCCACTGCTCCTTCAGGATAACGCTAGACCACACACTGCACATCAAACGGTTGCCACGTTAGAGGAGCTGCACCGTTAGAGAATTTGATCTCATTTTTTCTAATCCCGGGATTTCGGGATTATATACAGACAATCTCGGGATCCCGAGAAAATCCCGGTATTGTGTGTAGGTAATGATTTCAGAAAGTAACTGTGTAAAAGATTGGTTTTTTACTTCTATTTTCATTAACAGGAAAATTGAAGTTTCATTAAATGTTCAGTTAAAAAGTAAATATTTCACCTAGATATTCTCTTAAAATAAACAAACAACTGGTTTTTAAACTTTGAAAACAAAAAATCAATATTAATGAAATACCTAAAACGTATTCTTCGACATTTTATATGACTTATTAAATTACCATGAGATATGGTTACATTCTAAGTTTTGTCAGGGAATTTTATCTCGAACATACCCAATAAAATAAACAAATCACCTACTTCTGTCAATCATATTACAAATTAAAATGTAAACTTTTAGTAAAATGAACTTACAGACACTATACGTTTTATTTAGTTTGATAATAAAATCTAAGAAAAAATATCGCATCCAATGATTCATCTCCAAGGTTACTTCTCAGTTTGTTAGTCATGTATACAAACGCTGGGAAAGCCCGCTCGGGATTTATGGACCTAGGTGGAATCGTTAGTAAATATTTTAACATTATTCCAAATTATAGCCACTGTCAAGCTGAATGAGTGCTTTTCGTTTCGTAAAAATGATTGAATCTTTTTTTGTTAATCCCGAAAATCTCGGGATATCTAAAATTTTATCTGATCGAATTTTCGGGATTTCTATACACACGGGATTATGGGATCCCGGGCTCAGGATCCCGGGATTGAATTCCCTATGCACCATACTCTACAGATCTTGCCCCAACCGATTACCACTTTTTTCAAAATTTGAATAACTTTTTGAAAGGAAAAAAATCAAATCTGACGAGGCAGAACCGCTTTCAAACAGTTCATAGACCCTCGCTCCCAGGTTTTTTTACAAAGGGATCAATGATCTGCTTATAAAATGGCGGAAGTGTATCGATAACAACGGCGCATACTTCGATTGATTAAATAATAATTTAATTTAAAAAATTGTTTCACTTTTTTGAGACTGAACGGCAAGTTCATATGTAAGGACCTTGTTATCAGAATAGTTTTTGACCAGGAGTTACTCAAATATACTATACTAGCTGTACCCTGCCCGCGTTGCTACGCTACTTGTTCGTACCAACTCGGAAACCTTTGTGGGCTCATGCACAACACTTTGCAGAAGATCTGTAGGGACAAGTTGAGAGAAGTTTGCAGGCGCATTGTGACCGTAGACGAAACGTGGATTAGACAGTATGATCCAGAATCCAAACAAGAGTCGATGCAGTGGATCGAGAAGGGAGAAAAGCCGCCAAAGAAGTTCAAAGTGGAAAAGTCAGCCACCCACCATACAGCCCAGACCTGGCTGCCAGCGACTTCTTTCTTTAAGGTAATTTAAAAAAGGACTTGCGGGGGCGAAGATTTAGAGGGGAATACGAATTAAAGGCAGCAGTTGACGAGCATTTTCAGGACAAAAACGAAAAATATTTCTGGGATGGGTTACAGGCTTTAATATAAACACTGTGAAAAATGTATTGAACTTGAAGGGGACTATACTTATTGAAAAATATATTTTTTTGGAATTTATATCTCGTGTTTTAATATGTTAGGCTCATAATTTTTCAGCCGGCCTTCGTATATTGTAAATTACCTTAAAAGCTCTCAAAGAATTAGTTACATCTGAGTGGACAGTTAGGTTCCCAATAGGTAACTGTATTGTTAAGCAGGTTTTAACAAATGTTGTAGGTACCTACATTATGTTTACCATATTTACCTACAGTGACGTATGCAAATGTTTGATGTTTAAAGTAATTGTTTAATACAGAGAATGGAAAATCTCCAGAAAAGAAAGAAGAATCTGCAAAACAGGAGGAAACTCACAATAATTCAACTGTTGAGTCTGTAAAGGATGATCAAGACTCGCAACACGATGAAGTTTCTGTAAAGGATGACAAGAAAGAAGATGATCGCAAATCTAGATCCGTATCACCAGCTAAGTATGTGTTTTTAGAAAAGCTAAATCAGATTTATCTAAAAATGATTTCCTATCCCATTTGTATTAATAAAATAGTTTTGGATTCATAAAACCATGATTACAAGTCTCATCGTAGTGTAAGGCTGTGTTTCCATCAGACACTGGCGAGGAATATGGTTGTTAAGAACTAAACGAATTCCTTCATTTACCTACGTACAAAATAGATGGAGGGTGCAAGAGATGTTGTGAGTGATTTGTGATAGGAATGGATGCGCGCGAGATATTGCTAGCAGTCACTGGACGGTGTTTTTAGAAGGTATCCTTGCAGCGCTCATCTGTGCACTGCTTCACAGCGTCGCTACGCTTCCTCACCTCATATCGCTCAGCTACCTCACACATCACTGGTGGAAACGCACCCGAAGGCTGAATACAATGAGACTTATCTTTTAAATTTTTATTGTTATGTTCTGACAAGTAACTGTGTAAACATTAAGTCAGTCTGTAAATTCTAAAATATGAGTATTTGGTATTTGCCCCGAGTTTATACAGTTAAAAATTCCATTAAAATTAATTATATTTCCTAAGGTCAACAGGGGAGAAAGAATCTGAGACAAAGCCCACTGACAAACCACGTCACACGTCAAGTGACAGGCGATCCTCATCAGCTTCATCGCGTAAGAAATAACCTTTAATAATTGGTTTTTGTATTTTTATGTTTATTTCCAAAGAATGCTAGTTTTTAAGTTTTTCTATGTTTTATGGCGATTATGTACAAACAAACGAAATTTTTAAGTGATTAGGTGTATGTCATATTTGTTTAACATATTTGTTTTCCTTGAGTCTTTTCACCAAACCTAAGTGTTCATGTCAGCTATGATCAGTACTCATTAGCAGCTGGTCATAGAGGCTTTTAGATTGTGATAACTGTAGTTAACTGACTAAAGAGTCAATAAATGATATAATCAGAAATTAGTTAGGTATATTCTGTTAAATTACACCTTATTGAAACCCATAATTTTTGTAATTTGCTAATTAGTTATGTTTAATAAAACTGACAAATCAATAATTATATACCAAAATAAAATTATGGTATTAATTTTAGGTGAAAGTGCTAAGAAACGTGCTTCTCACAAGAAGCGCCAGTACCGATCCAACCGCGATTCGTCGGGCAGCGCGAGTCCCAGGCGAAGTTCACGTAGAGAAAGGTAAGCAACTGGTGTGCATTACTATATACGAAGACTCGGGCAAGAAAAATATATTTATTTTCTTTTAGCAAAAATAAAGCATCGGATAAATGTGCCGATTTTGCGTCACGAACATTTGGGCTACCTTTTAAAATTGTAGGCATGTCATTAACGTTGCATTTCGAGAATAATAAACGTAAACCAAAATAGCCTTTAAAATGTGTAATTTTTGGTGTAGAAGCAAGTCTCGCCGTCGCAGCAGCCGTCGTCGGTCGCTGGATCGCCGCGAGCGAGAGAGGGAGCGCGAGCGAGAGCGCGAGCGCGAGCGAGAGCGCGAGAGACGTCGCCGGGAGAGAGAACGTCGAGAAAGGTAACGTACATACACAATATAGGGTATAGAAGGCGCGCGTATAGCTTTACTATACGCGGACGCCGTTTTACACGTTTGCTTTATCATATTTATACCCAATAGGAAAAAACCGCCGTTTGCACGCTAGCAATAATAGATTGATTACATTCATGTTTACGAGTATGTATTGTTTATGAAGCGCATTTTACATGACTCACGTGCTTTAATCGTGAAACATGAAAATACGTTTGTGTGAGTTATGTCAGTCGGACACCTTTCGATAAAATCGGCTTGTACCGAATTTTCCAAATGGTATCCGCATGAGCATCCATCAATACGGCATTGCACTATCAAAGCAATTGAGATACTTTTAATGAACTGTTAAAATGTGACATACTCATACATTTTATATGAGAAAATGATTTGTGACGTCACAACTCATTTAAAGTGAACTATTTTTCATTGATTTAAAGGTAATTAAAATCGTATAAAAATTAATTAACAATTATCCTGCTTTCCAAGCGTTTAGTGCTACCTTTTAACGGTATGCATTTTGAGTTTTTCTGTGCATATAGTGGTCCAAGACTCTATTATTTTCCGCACGCTCTTCACATTAAATTGTCGAGAAGTCATGTGCATATTTAAAAACAATAATGTACTTAAATAATTATTTTACTTGAGATAAAAATCAATGAAAAAAAAAACCAATTACATTGTAGTTTTTGCCTCATTTGTCTTTTATAGATAGTGGTAGAAAGTAGAAAAGTAACATTTACGAAGTAACATATTTTAAATGTATCCTGATTTCATATTTCTAGTAATTTATTTACTACTCGATTTCTTTTTTATGCCATGGCATGATTACAGATTTTTAAATACCTTTCCTTATTGTAAGTACACGTCTCCTAGTTTCGAAAAAAGTTTATTTCAGCAATAAACTTAACTTTTAACGTAAATTAATGTATTTTCTACTATGTAATTTGAATTCAGCGCAAAAACGCTCGTAGGTGTCATGGCGTCGGCTTGCTCGTCGAACTTCAAGCAACACGATGACATTAACTGAGACGTGACGTCATTCCTTTTGATTGGCGTTTCAGATAACATGGTCGATTGCTGTATTTAATATTTTTATTTTATTGAAAATCTTATTAATCTTAATGTTTATATTAAAACGGGATCATATTTTAGAACTTTTTTAGCATATATTTTTCTGTAAAACCGTTTATTCTCTGATTCTTTAATAGTGTCATCATGCCTATTATATTGATTACATACTTTATTCGTCAGTAGGCAAACTAATTATGGTTAACTTTACATAAAACATGATTTCGTAAATAAAATTGTTTAGGGTCTGCTAATTAAATTCTGTTTGAGAAATTTTAGATAGTAATGAATATTTTTTGAATTGCTTTTACTTTTCACTTTTACTTATATTTTTATTTAGTTATAAGTTAATTATTTTTGTTTAATAGTGATTGTATTTTATTCTACATGCTTATAATAATGGCAGGTCGCGAGAACGTCGCCGGTCGTTGGAAAGGCGTAGAAGAACCAGGTCGCGTTCTCGACGACGCCTTTCTAGAGACAGGTTAACACACATTGCTTTGTTTGTATTATGTTTCTAATTATTTGCTTTAAATATACCTATAGTGTCACAAACTTAGAGCGCTCTTGTCGCGATGTACCAAGAGAATGACATTTCAATATGGCGGCATAAGTTGCCAGTTTTGGCCACCGGACCAGATAAGTTTGTGGCACTGTACAGTTCTACATTCGATCAAAGTTATAAACATTCGCATACCCATAACATTTACTTCTGTCGTTCACATAAAAGCTGTATGTACTTGTACACTTTTTACTGTTAAAGAGTTTAGTTAGCTACTAGCTATAATGGTCAAAAAAATTTTTTTTGGTATTTTAACCCTTTTTGGTATTCTAACTGTAGCAATATCACTGTTAAAAACATGCATTCAATGAAGTCAGTATTTATTCTTATATGTGTACATACCCTACTAAGACTTAGGACTTAATTGTTAAAATATTCATTATGCTTTTTAAATATATAACTAATAATGAAATCGGAAGAGGTTTTTGTAGTACTCGTGTTATTTTCTGTTTACATTTTCGATACAAACTGAAAAAAAAAAGATATTTTGCTGATATTTACATTATATTTTCTGCGTATACAGAATATTAAGTTGATAAACAAATAAAATCATTATGTAGTAGCTTTTTATGACAACATGCTAGGATTTAACATATAAATTTTCAGCTCAGGACCTTTTTCCCCGTTTTGCATGCTTATCTTGTGAGTTTGACCTCATTTTAAATGCAATTTTGGCATACAAGTATCTCTGCGATAGGAAAAATATTTTTCACATCACATGCATTGAAACAGCGAGTTTTGATCTCTGTTTTGCCTGTCGAAATAAGACAATTTCAAACCAATGCAAATGTGTCAGTCAGAAACAACATTGTTTCTGTCCTAGGGGAGAAACAACGTTGTTTCTACCCGGCACCTTTATTTATGTATTATTTACGTCTTTATTAATATAATATAGCTATGTATCAGCCAAAGGTTATTCTATCCGTTTTTAGCTGTCTCTGAAAATTTATTTGTTTCTTATTTAGTGTGCCAATATCCTATCCATACTTTACGGGGCTTTCACACTACGCTATAATATAATAGTATAATATAGTATATAGATATAGCTCATAGCACAACATCGCGCACCATACATTGTTATGGACACGTTCACACACTATAATATATTATTGGCTTACAATACGCTATAAATTGGTGCGATGCACTAAGTTTATGCTGTGCTATAAACTCTCTTGCTATGTAGAGGAGCCTGGGACAAGATGAAGTTCGGGGCAGAATGGGAAGTAAACTAATATATAAAGCTATTTATACTAATATATAAAAATGAAGAATGAATGAAGAATTTGTTTGTTTGAACGCGCTAATCTCAGGAACTACTGGTTCGAATTGAAAAAATATTTTTGTGTTGGATAGTCCATTTATCGAGGAAGGCTTTAGGCTATATAATATCATGCTATGACTAATAATAAAGTCCACGCGGAGAAATTCGCGGGCGGCCGGTAGTAGTCCCCTTCTATAAATGCTAGCGGTAATATCTCGTGATGTGAACGCAATGCTATATAGTATAGCATTAGGTCCTTCTTTGCTATACTATATAGCATTATAGTATAGCGTAGTCTGAAATCGGCTTTAATGTGTAATCGTTGTCCGTAGTTTAATGAAACGTTGTATGTATTTAAAAAAATTTCGTTGTGCTAATTCTTATTTCAGTTTACTGATTCAACATTTATTCAAATTTCCAGTAACAATGTCAATTCACGTCTTGATCGCTACATATTTATAAGTAAATGACAGATTGTTGTCTGTCGTAGTACATATCTGAAGATATTCAAAAAATCTGCATATAAAGTAACAATCAAGGTTTGGAATCTGTCTGGTAACTGTGGATTGAATATTGGCACAACCACATTGACATATGGACAGAAATTCAATCACAATTCCTATCTGAATCTGTTTAATTAATTTCAATCTATATATATTTATTTATTTTATTTATTTAAACTTAAAGTATTACCTTAACAAATAAGGAACACAAGGGCGTGCTTAATGCCTAAATGGCATTCTCTACCAGCCAACCCTGGGTGACGAGTAGAGCTTGTGGTAGGCGCATACTAAGACAATTAATTATTAATTAACTTAATTCAATAATTAATAAATATTTTATACTTGGACTTAAATAACCAAATAATACGTACAAATAAAAATACTTATATATAAATACATATTACATACATAATATATATATATATATATATATATATATACATACATAAATATATATAACTATATGCCAAACAAGAGCTGTTATGTATAAAACAAAATCAGATCAGAAAAAAAGAAAAGAAAAAAAAATGTCACGTGACAGTAGTAGAACCATTTAAAAGGTGGTCACGAACAAGCCTCTTGAACACCGTTTTACTTTTAGCTTTTCGGATGGGCTCAGGTAGGGTGTTCCAAAGTAGTATAGCCTGAACTGTAAAGGAGTTTCGGAAAAAATCACTTTTATGTGGAGGAATTTCGAGCTTAAGATTATTAGAAGAACGTAGACCTCTGTCATGAGTAGAACCGAGGTAGTGAAAGTTTTCCTTCAGATACTGAGGAGAAGTTGGATCATGTAAAATGGAATACAGAACCAAGAGAATTCTAGAGTTACGCCTCTGTCGAATAGTAAGCCATTTAAGCTGGCTTCGGTAACTAGAAATATGATCGTATTTACGAAGATTGAAGACAAATCGGATACAGTTATTAAGGAGGCGATCTAGCTTATCCAGAAGTTTTTCATTTAGGTCCGGGTATGACACATCACCATAATCAATTATGGGGAGAATAAGGCTATGCATAAGCATCAGCTTTGTTTTTTTTATTTATTTATTTATTTTATGTGAAAAACCTTAAACTAAGTTTCACAAAGGGTTAAACCTAATGCCTCTTGGCATTGTCTACCGGTCGACCCTGGGTGATGTTGAGAATGCGAGGTAGGCTTCTAAAAATAAACAGGCTAAAAGAACGAAGAATTAAAATACCATATAAGAATTAAATAACAATATGTAATAACTACGTACATAATGAAATACGTACACTAATAAATATAAATACTTACATATAAACATACATACATACATACATACAGACATACTTACATACATACATACATACATGCATACATACATACATACATACATACATACATACATACATACACACATACATGTATACATACATACATATATACATACATACATTCATACTTACATACACACGTAAGGATATAATGACTACATATATAATATAAATAGGACTCTGTTCTGTGAGGTAAAAAATTCTTTAGGCGGTAAAAAGACTGTAGGCAACCGTTGACCTTTCTGCAGATTTCATTAACTTGTGCCTGCCAGTCCATACCGCTATCTAGTTGTAAGCCAAGGTTTTTCGCAGTGTTGTTGAAAGGTATTACAACATTGTCGTACACTACAGCTGGAAGGGTCGGGATGTCGATTTTAGACAGTAGTCTTGAGCTGCCCATCAATATCCCCTGGCATTTCATTGGATTAACATTTATACCGTGTGCAGTTGACCAAAGTTTAATAGCATGAAGATTGCGGTTTATAGAGGTGATTGCACCGTGAAGATCTTCAATTGTAGATTGAACATACAGTTGTAAATCATCAGCATAAAGATGGTACGAACAGTCAATAACGGAAGTGATAGAGTTGATAAACAACGAGAACAATAATGGAGAAAGAATACCGCCTTGCGGAACGCCAGTTTGGAGGTCAGCCCATTTGGAGCATTTCTGTCCCATGTGAACTGACTGCTGACGATCGCGAAGATAAGATGTAAACCACACTAGAGCATTAGGAGAGAAAATATAGTGATGGGAAAGTAAGGAGAGGAGAATATCATGGTCGACTGTGTTGAAAGCGTTTGAAAAGTCAATAAGTACCACCACTGTAACCAGTCTGTCGTCCATACCCCGTTTAACATCATCAATGACTTTGACTAGAGCAGTAGTGGTACTATGACCAGATCTAAAACCTGACTGATAGCCACTCAGTAGGTTATGTTTAAAAATGAAAGAGGAGAGTTGCTTATGCACACATGCTTCCAGAATCTTTGAAAGGAAAGGAAGAATTGAGATCGGGCGGTAGTGACTGGGAAGCACAGGATCAGAAACTTTTGGGAGCGGTCGCACATGCGCCTTTTTCCAACCAGACGGATATTGCCCCGATAGGAGAGAAAAGTTTATAATGTGCGTGATTGTAGGCAATAGAATCTCAACTATCGGCAGTATCATCGTCCTACCTATTTGATCATAACCTACGGCTTTTGAATTAATTTTCAAGAGGGTTTGACTAACTTCCTTCTGTGTAACAGATGACAGTTGAAAGGCGGGTATAGGTGGTGGCTGCATGCTGACGATCAGGTTAATAGTTTGGCTTTTTATATTTGGATCTACAGGCAAAGATGACACAAAGAAACTGTTTATAGAATCTGGCGTGAGACTGAAATCCTGTGCTTGTTCGGGTGGCTTACATAGTCCGAGAGAACGAATAAATTTCCACACGGTAGCGGGAGAACTATTGATAATGTTTTCATGGATATATCGGCGTTTAGCTGTTCGTACCATTTGATTACAACGATTTCTAGCTATTTTAAATTTTACCCAGTTCTCCTCAGAACGCTCTTTTTTATATGAACGGAATGCCCGGTCCCGCCTTCTCATCGCCATCCGAACTCCTTCAGACATCCAAGGAGCTGGGGCACGTTTTACCCTGACATTGTGCATGGGAGCGTGAGCATCGTACAAGTCGAGAATAGCAGTGTTGAATAGGGAGACTTTAGCGTCAATTGTAGATGCCCCCACTATCGGCCTCAGATCCATACGTGATGCATCGTCTTGTAGGATAGGGGTTGATATTTTTTTAAAGTTTCTGATGTTCAACACGCAGGGCCTATTCCTCGGTAGTCTGAGTTTAAGAGATGCATAAATGAGATCATGGCGAGAGAAGCCAGGAGCCGGAAATTGTCCGTGGGTGCGAATACGCTCGGGAGCATTAGTTAAAATTACGTCTAACCATGTAGACTCAGTATCAATATTAAGATGTGTTGCAGCTAAGGGTAAGATGTTTAGATTGACTGAATCTACGATGGATCGCAATTTAAGCGCTCTGTGAGAATCTTTTATAAGATCAGTATTGAGATCCCCCATGATCAGGTAATGTGCATAATCCGAGCCTAACGTGTCAAATACACGTTCTAATTCATTAAAATATTCGATAGAAGGAGGACAATATACCACACCTAGCAACACCCTAACACCCTTCAAGTCAAGTTCAACGAACAGGTACTCTGCTGAAGCGGAGTAGGCAGATGGGGAGGCGGCTATGATTTTGTAGTTAAACATTGCCCGTAAGTAGATAGCAACCCCACCACCACCTTTCCCTGTCCGGTCGTTCCGTATGATTTTAAAACCAGGCAACGGGTACAGGTAGGATTGAAGGTTTGGTTTTAACCAGGTTTCCGAAATAAGTATCGCATGAATGCAGTCACAGGATAAAGAGGTTTCAAGCTCAGCGAAGTGGCTCGGTAAACTTTGAGCGTTGATGTGACATACATTCAGGCACTTGTTGTTGCTTGCAAAAACAGTTTGTAATTGGCTTTTTAATGTAAGCGTTCCCGAGAGCTCGTCGCAAGATGCATACGAGGTATCAGAATCATTTACAGAATAAAAGGATTCGTTATCTGACATATAAAATATAATAAATAAACGTATATATTATATATAAAATAGATAAAAATATATAAAAAAAACAAATAGCAAAAAGCTCTTATTATTACACACACCAACCCACCAATTGGCTGTTAGAAAGTGTATGACATAAATTGAAATGACACTACACCACAGCGAACAAGACAAAATCAGTAAACAAAAAAAAACAATGAAATAAAATTTTACACTACTACTAATACCAAACAAATGCATTTGTAATTTACTCATGAATCTCATGATTTGCTATTTAAAAAGAAAAAAAAAAGAAAAAGACAAAAATTTGCTCACAACACAACAATGCTACATAGGTGATGCAACTTTGAACGTGCATATGTAAGTTTTTTGTTATTAAAGAAAATATATATATACACACACACACACATATATATATATATATATATATATATATATATATATATATATATTGTATATATATAATAATGAAACAATATGGTTCAGTAAAAATAACTAAATAACGATTCAAAGTTGATCACACTGACTGACAAACAAAAGCAAAACAGGTAATGGAATTATACTATGATAGGTGATGTCTAAATTACTTGAATCAACGTCACAGGAGAGAGAAAAAAAAAAAAGACAGATTTGACATTTGTTCTACGACTTATGACATTGACATTGACACAGTACCAGCAGATTAAAAGTGATTATTAGTTAAATTTAGATTAGATTTCAAGAAATGAATGAGAAAGTTATGATTGTCAGGTTGTTAAAATTAATACAATCTACCTACTACACAGCAAATCGACTAAGTTTACATTGGAGTATATGTGTACATAAGACAATACAATAATACCTAGGCTACAGAATGATTAGACATGATGAGAAATGGATGAGAAGAATAAAGCGAAGCGAAGTCATGCAATAACATTAAGTTCGGGTTGTTTAAAAAGATACCTGAGATCTAATTATTTTCTGGCGGCCTGGCGCCTAGATCTTTTAGTGTCTTCGGCCTGGGCTGGTTTACGTCGGTCATTTTGCTCCTGAGGGCGATTGGTGGACTCATTGTTTTGTTTTGATGGCCCGTCATCCGAAGAACTCTCGGACAACTGCTCAACCGGTGGATACTTTTCACACAAACGGTCAAGCTCCTCTTGAGTAGAAATTTTGACTCTGTCCCCACCCGGTGGTTTAATGTAAATAATGCCGTCCATGGTCCAGACATTGCGCATGCCATACTGCTTACGGGCTGCTTTGTGGACTAATTGTCTAGACCTGGTTAGAAATTCGGAGATTGTTACCGAACTACCTTTAAACTTCGTCTTAGAACGCCAAACTTCTGACTTGGTGTCATGAGAAGAAAAATGTACTAGGACCGGACGAACTTTTTCTGCCCCCTTGACTCCGAGACGATGGCAGCGTTTTAAAGCTGAGCTGGAGATATTTTTAAGACCCAACTGACGATGGATGACATCTATTACCTTCTCTTTAACTTCTTCATCAGACTCCTCGGTGATGCCATTAAATAACAGAATTTTCTGTCTGCTCCTCATGTCGATAGTATCTAAAAGTTTAGAAGCTTCATAAACTTGAGAGCGCAGAGCTTTGAGCATTTCACATACCAATGATTTGAAGGCTGTGAATTCCTCATGCAGTGCCTGTAGAGAAGGACTAGTGGGTGTAGTGATGGCCTCCAAGCGACTCTCAAAACTTGCCATTTTCTTGGTCCAGAATGTGTCCATTTCCTTCTGTGTCTTCTCAATATCTTCAACAAGTGCCATTGTTTGGATTGAAGTGAAACAACTCAGTGCCAATTGTTATATAAAAGTGTCTATCACAGTTATGCTGATTGGTGGTGCTGGTATGTAAACTAAACTATATTATTGTCATAACTAATATCAGTTTCAAGTAAAAGTGACTATCACTATTAAATTTATATACTAAAATTTGTTATATAAAACATGTAAATAATTAAATTTAAAATAATTAAAATCGGAATTCCAAAACAGATGTTAACTTTTTAGCACCTACCCTCGAAAAAAAAGCTCGAAAAATAGATAGACAACATTTTGACATACTGTAACTAAGAAACTTATCTATAATCATAATTATTTGTTGAATAAGGTTACAAAAGATGGTTTGAATGTTACATTGATAGTGTCGCTTATCCTGCCATAATGGGTGTACAAATATTATATTATATTATTATTGATTAAAAACGCATTGGATAGAATATTCAAGTTAATTGATACGGACACAAAATTAATGTTAATATCATTTATGTTTTCGAATATAAAGTTTTGAAAAATCTATATTAAATTACTTTATGTATGACTTATAGCTGAAAATGTTGGTAGGTCCCGCGACCGTCGTCGTTCTCGGTCCCGCAGGAGGTCTCGCTCGCGCCGCCGCTCGTCGCGTGACCGCCGCTCGCGCGATCACCGCTCCAGGGATCGTCGTTCCCGCGATAGATCCAGGTACGTATTTTCGTAAGATCAAGCTTACTTACTAGTCTACTAAACTATGTCAAGCGCCACATCGCTAAAATATGTAAATATTATGCGAGGTCTTTAAATATCTAGATATTTTAGCGATGTCGTACGTACCAATGAACAAATAAAACGAATATGATGACAGTATGATGTACATAATGTCTTTCTTCCGATATTTTCTTATTACACTAATGTTATGGAGAGAATGGAGATTCAAATAATTTAATTCTTTTTTAATTATTTTAATTCAGATTTGCTTTGACATGATTTCAGCAGTAAATCTAAATTAGATGAGAGATGTGCATTTACAAATTACTAAGGTGTAGTAGTTGAGAAACATTGTACTAAAAATTATGAAAACATTGTTGTTTTAGGGATAAGAAGTCTAGAGAGCGCGTTGTTAAGGATAGGCGATCGCGGGATAGAAAGTCGCGAGAAAGAAGATCTAGTGATATCATTAAAGAGCGTCTGGAGAAGTCAGTTTCCATTCCTCGCAAAGAAAAAGGTGGGTTGTGTGTGAAATTTTAATACCTTTTATTTATTTTAAACCAATTTCTATATTAACATAAATATAATTATAACTTATTTATATATTTATGTCTTCTCGTCCAGAATACCTCAGAGCCTGAAGTCGAAAGTTTTCGAGCAGTGTGTGTTGCCAGTGATGACCTACGGCTCTGAGACATGGTCCTTTACAGTTAGCCTTTTCCATAAGTTCAAGGTCACTCAGCGAGCGATGGAGAGGGCTATGCTTGGTATTTCTCTACGCGACAGAATCCGTAATGATGAAATCCGTAGAAGAACGAAGCTTACCGACATAGCTCTCAAAATCTGCAAGCTGAAGTAGCAATGGGCAGGCCATATAGTAAGGAGGACCGACAACCGATGGGGAAGAAAGGTCTTCGAATGGCGACCACGTCTCGGCAAAACGAGTACAGGCCGCCCTCCAACCAGGTGGACTGATGACCTGAAGAAGACAGCGGGTAGTCGCTGGATTCAGAAGGTCCAGGACCGGGAGGAGTGGCGAACGTTAGGGGAGGCCTATGTCCAGCAGTGGACTGTAAAAGGCTGATGGATGGATGGATATCTTTATAAGGTGTTTTTGTAAAGCCATTCCAATAGAAGTTCTTAATACAATATTCTTTTTTACTTCACAGATATTGACAAACCTCCAAAGAAGTCAACAGAACGCGTATCTGATGCACGGGAGCGTTCTAAACAGAGATCTAGTTCAAGCAGGGAGTCATCTGTTGCTTTGGAAGTTCCTACACAGAATGAAAATGCATCAAAAGCAAATCAGTCATCAGATGATGAGGATAGAGACGACATCATCCCTATTCCTACTCTGCGCGATTATTCAAAGAGCTTATCTCGAACACCTTCACCTTTCCTTAGAAAACATGAGGTAGAACACATCAAAAAGTCTGATCGATCTGGTGACGAGGCATCAGGAAAGGAACAAAATGAAGAAGAAACTAAGGCACAGAATCCTGTAAAGAAAACAAAGGGTCATCGTAAGGGGCGTCAATCTGATACAGAAAGTGAGAGTAGCGAAGAAGTATCTAAGTCTAAGAGTAAGTCAAAACTTAAGCGTAAAGAGAAAGCAACTTCTAAGAGATCTAAGAAACCTAGGAAAGAAAGTTCGTCTAGTGACAGTGACTCTGACGATTCTTCGTCCAGCGATTCAGAAGACGACAGGAAAAAGAAAAACAAGAAAGCTTCGAAAAAGAAACCAGTTAAGAAATCTAGAAAGAAGAGAGCCCGGTCTTCTAGCTCTGACTCTAGTTCTGAGGAGGATGTTAAACGTAAGAGCTCGAAATCGAAACAAAAGAACATTCCAGAGGAATCTGATACAGACAAGAAGTCCAAGAAACGTAACAAAGATGTCAGCATTGAACGCTCTAGGTCTGAGAAAAGCGACATTAAGCCTATTAAGTCTAAAAAGCCAGATAATTCGGAAGATTCTAATGATGAAAGTACAGATAGTGATGAGAAATCTACTAAGAAGAAGACTAAACATCATGACTCATCCTCTGAAAAGGATGCACGACGTAAGAAAATTGACGCTTTGAAAGAAAAAATAGTTTCACCAGAAGTAACAAAACCACGAAAAGAAGAGAAACCTTCAAAAGGTAAACACCTGGAAGAATCAAAGCCAAAATCTCGTGACGACAATGAAAAAAAGGCAAAGAAACGTGAAAAAGAAGATTCGTCCTCTGATAGTGATCAAGTCTCAAAGAAGAAGGCTAGAAAGAAAGTGTCAGATTCTGAATCAGATTCTGACAGCGATGAACCTAAAAAATCTAAGAAAGCCAAGAAACACAAGAAACATTCTAAGAAACACAAGAAGCACAAAAAACATAAGAAGGCGTCTAAAAAGAAGGATGATTCCTCAGATAGTGATGAGGCCGAAGAAGAGGAGGAGGAAGGCAAAGTCAATAACGAAGATTTGGAGAAAAAACTTCGAGAACGTGCTTTGAAATCTATGAAGAAACAAACAAGTGTATCTGGTTCGGATTAGATCTTATTAGTAAACTCCGATAATATTTTCAGACTCTGTAATTCTGTAGCATTAACCACTGACTTTTACTATTGCAACAGTTTTAAAATTGATATAGTTGTTTCTATAACTGTAAGAAATATGCATGTGTTTCTTAGTTAATAAAGATTTCAAAGTTATTGTGTTATTTTATTTGACATGTTTCATTAAAATATTACTACGTAGATTGGAGGAACATTTAAATTTTACTCATGCGCTTGAAATACGCAAGTAAATATACATATATGTATATAAACTAGCGGCCGCCCGAACTCTCAGGAACTAGTGCTTCGAATTGAAAAATTATTTTTGTGTTGAATGGTTCATTTACTTTGCATCGATATAATATAAGTAGGGTGGTAATGGTAAAAAGACCGCCTTTCCGAATGTTAGGCCAAATTGTACCCATGTAGGTAAGTCTTTTTATAAGGCAGCGGTTTTAAAAGTTGTCTTGATTATTTTCAGCATAAAATAGGTGGATAAACTTCCGAAAACCCATCACCTCCGATTGAGCTGTAATTTTGCACAGGCCTTGTTTTTCGTATTTTGAGACGGTTCCCCGAAGGATTTTTGGCGATTTGAGGCAGTTTTCGAGATATCAAATTTTATAAATGTAGATTTTGACATGCGCATATACACCTATATCTCTGATATTTCCGGTCTTTCTATAATATTATGCAATACGTTTAACTCAAACAAACCAGAAATAAAACAAGTGGCTCTGTGACATCTCCGGCGCTGCGGGAAGACCACTCCCTCCGCCCCAGCGTAAGAAAGCGCGACACCTGCGCTCGCCTTCGCAGCTTCGGCTTTTTGGTCGCCTTACGGCTCTCTTGATGCCTGCGCTTTCCTACGGCGGGCGAGGAGTGGTCCCCCTCCGCGCCTCCGGCTTTTTATATACACTCTAGACGTAGTACAGACAAGACCACGTGGATAGTGCGGTGCTCTGATTCGGTTTGGGTACTTTTCGAATATAAATAATTATAGTGAAAATGTGTTTCAGGGACATTACTTAGCTCAATGACACCTGCGGTCAAAAGTAGGATGGGTAGTCATTAATCAACTTGTTGTGCAGTCATAAGAAGTAAGGGTGTTACTTCTTATGACTCCACTCCCAGAAAACTCCCACTATATAGATATAACACGCCTGCCAATCCAATTTTTTAAAATTCGATTTCTCGGAAAATATTGATATACGCCAAAAATCCCTTTAGGGGTTCTCTTAGAACATCGAAAGGAAGGTCTGTGCAAAGTTTCAAAGCGATCGGAGGTGGGGGGTTTTCGGAAGTGCACCCAAATAGGTAAACACAGAAAATGCATTAAATTAATTTTTATTTTCTTTAATAAGTAAGTACAATGAATATTCCTGATATAAATATAATAATTACACTAAACTTTGGTACACTAAACACTATTGGTGGTATCAATTTGGTTTGTTTATCTTGAATAGCCCCTGTATCCAGTCACTAGGCTTGGGGTTATTCCATTATTATAAATGTTACCACCAGGTCTTTTGTTATAATACCCGTATCCTAGATGGTTGTTGCCTTGATAATAGGGATTGTTGTATCCATAATATGAAGATAATCCTCCGTTGCCTCCATAGCCGCCATAGCCGCCATTTCCGATGTAACCGCTACTTCCACCATAACCGCCGGCGCCGCTTCCGAGGAAGTCGTTTTTACCGTAACCACCACTTAAACCATAGCCACCTACGCCTCCACTAGAACCGTAGCCGCCAACGCCTGCACTTGACCCGTAGCCGCCTACGCCTCCACTTGAACCGTAGCCACCTATACCACCTCTCGAACCGTAGCTACCTACGCCGCCGGTTGAACCGTAGCCGCCCACACCACTAGTAAAACCATAGCCGCCTCCGCCGCCACTTAAACCGTAGCCGCCGATGCCTCCGTCGTAGCCACTTTGACCGTATCCGTCATATCCTTTGTATCCCCCATAACCGCCACCATAACCAGGGCTACTTCCATATCCCACATTATTGTATCCTCCGATATCTCCGTAGTTAGCACCAACGCGATCTTCTAATGTGCCATACCCAGTAACGCTGAACTCGTAGCCACTTGGGTAGCGACCACGCCAGTCGGTGTACTGGTGGGTATCTAGAAGTAACAAAATAAAAATACATACATAATATTAGTTTGAATGTATGTAGTTGTAAGTACATATTTTGTATTAATGTTACATGTAACTTGCTGTACGACTGTACCATCGTTTGGGTAGTTAAAATCCATTTTTAATTCCAAGAGTCCTATTTAACATTTATTTAAAAAAGTTAGTTCTTTGGTTTAGTTATTGCATTATTTACAAGGATCTCTTATTAAAAAATATAATATATGTTTGAAGTGTACATAATGTTACTTCTCGATAATATAGCTTTCATCAATCCATCCATCCAGCCTTAAGAAGTCCACTGCTGGACATAGGCCTTCCCTAACATTCGTTCGTCACTTTGTCCGTGTAGCTTACTATGATGAAAATATTTTAAAAATCGGTCACGCACCTGATCGATGAAAACAAAAATCTATCCTCTTATAATCATTGAAATATTGACTCATTGGTAGATGCTGGATTACCATTATGATTCTACGTCGGTATGAGTCATATTATTATAATAACATGTAAGAATAAAACAACAATGTATTGCGATGATGACAAATAACAATAGATTAGTAGGTACGTACTTGCTTCATACAGAAATCATTATTTTCTCAAGTTCTAAGTATGAAACTACGACTTGAGAAAATTAAAATATCATCCTTTTACATAAGAATTGATTAAAGGGTAGGCAAAGTGTATTGGATAGATTTTCTGTAACTTTTTACTGACACCCATATTGCACTTATTATGTTTTCAGTAAACAATCCCAAAAATTGAAAATTTAAAGTCCACCTTTAAATGCCGTTGGGTGTCATTCATAACTGTCAATTAATATGCCCTAATTAAAGTCGTTAAGTATACAGGCAATATTCAAATTCATATAGGGTACGTATCTAAAGTATAATTAAACTATATTCTAAACCGAAGGGCCTCGATCCACACGCTCGCTCATCGATTTAAGCGTCGCCGTCGGCTACAGGCGATATCAGAGCGTGTTATTTGATGCTCATAGTAGCTCAAATAGGTATCGCTACAATGCGCTACTGAATTTCATGGTCTTGAAGTCTTTACGTTAAACACATACCTACATTTTGATTACGCTCGCAGAGATGAGCAAACTGAGCTGTAAGTGTGAAATTCGTAGTTCACCGTTTATCTATTTAAGAATGAATATACGTACGCTAGTTTTAAAATTAATAAAATACATACAAGAGCTGGGTGCTGTTTTGAGATCTTGTTTTTCTTCTGCTTTTTGTGGCTGTACGTTTTTTGTAAGTGGCTGCAATAATTTGTCAGGAGCCCCGCTGACTGCTAGCGCCATAATAAATAGCAAAATTATTCGAGACACCATCTGAAATAAATAAAAGATTTGAAGATACTATATTTTTATTTATTTTAATTCAATAACACAGACGAGCAAGTAGGCAACGTGGTGTTCCCTTCTTGCTATAGATATAAATACTATACAGCCATTCTGGGTAACTTTGAATTGATGTTTAACTTTGAACAAAGTTGGAAAAAAGATTTAACAATTTATTACATCGAAACTTTTTGATGTTTCAATATACTTAGGTAATGGATTGCCAAAATGTTTTTGTACCAAATGAAAATTAAAAAATAAACTGTTAATGCCATAATTCTGAAAATTCCCGCCTTTTCCGTGGTGAAGTTGCTGAAAGTTTTTGAGCTCACTTGGAATCGTAAACTAGTCCACTTTGATTCATATGGCAAAACCAAGCTATTTGTTACTTTTGTACGTCAGTGTAGATGTCATTTTTATAGATTAGGTTTTTAAATTTAATAATACCTTCTTTTTATTTTACCTAAATCTTAAAGTATTAAGGTTTTTACATTCTAAAAAAAATATTCAGTTACCCAAAATTCATGATTAATGAAAATTTTAGGCGAAATTATGGGTAGTTCTGTTGTTTCTTCCGCAAATTTATTTTGTTAGACAGAAAAACCAACTCAAAAGGACACTATTCAATAAAATAAAGGTGTCATAAATAGAAATCAGTTTTAATAATATACCTAAATAATGTAAAAAATGTTCAAAGTTACCCGAATTGTATGTACGCAACCTCAAGCAAGCTTGAGGTTTATCTAAGTCATTAAGTTTGGCCGGCAAGCGTATCTTTTCCGTAAAACGCAACAGTCGCAACACAATTATTGCTTTATGGCAAAGGGTTCGAACGGAAAATTTACCGCCTTTCGCGGGAGTTGAGATCTGCCACCTACATAATATACACTGATGGACTCATAAATTGCATCAAAGTTCAGGATTACTTTCAAATTAACATTTTTGATAAGTATGTAATCTTTTTATAAATTAAAGTAAATGAAAATGTCCAGACTGTCCTTTAATCATAAAAGTCGTAGAAGAGGTGGCTTGACGGCACAACGCTATAATAGAGGTTTTAGAAGCTCACGTGGTAACAGTAGTTAAACGGTCTTGCAGAATATTGTTCCATTCTTGTGAAATCGCTGCTCTTAGTGCTGCCACTGTTATGGGCACAGGATTTCTTACAAATACAGCTTTTTTTAAACTATCCCAAACATGATCTGGACTGCGTGCTGGCTAATTCATGGTACGTACTTATCCCAACCTGCTCGCAATATTGCCGAACATGTGCAGCTGCGTGGGGTCGGGCATTATCTTGCATTAAAGTAAAATTTTCGCCTATGAAAAGAAAAGCAGTGGTTCAACTTTTTAATTGTAAAAAAACAATTATTCAATAAACCAATTTTTGTTACATTTATTGTTTTTGTTCAGAAAAAAATTATGGTCCTTTCCAGTATACACACGGATATAAGGATATGAAACTACGCTGATATGAATTTAACGAACCAAATTTCAATTGAATTCTATATAAAAAGTTTAAATACCTACTTGGTGGTAAATGTTTATTTCAAAGGTGTCTTGAACATGATGGATTTATGAGTCCGTCAGTGTATACCTACAGTGCTTTGTAATGGCAAAGTAGGGCCATATTAAAATCGATTACTTCAATTTAGAGCAATCAATTAAAAATAACATGGTATAAATTAATAAGTTTGAATTAATTCGTAAATATCATTAGGTACCGTATTATTAAATCCTCCAATATCAAGCTTAAAAACTTAAAACTGCATAGGAGTTACGTCAAAGATCATAAGAAATTAAAAACGTTGCTACCTCTTCAAAGGTCAGGTTACGAGAAAGCGATTTTGTAACTCTCTCCTGACACAACCCTTTGCGGTATTTCGAACACAAGTAAAACCAGTATTTTAGTTTATTGAATACTTAAAAACGTACCTATATACAAGTTTAAATTATGAACATAATATAATATAGTAAACTTCATACCTATCGTTAGTACCTACATAATCAACAGACTGATTGTAGACACATTTATGTAGTACAGTAGGTTTTCTAGCGTTAGTAAGTAGGTATAAAACAAATTAATGTTGTATGGTGTAGGTTTATTTTTATATTATATTTATATTTTTTACCATATCAAAAATATATCTCATCTCATGTAGATCATAGAGTTCCTGAATCTCACATTACCACTCTACCAGCCCTAGAGCTTCACCAACTCTACATTTCAGTCAAAATGTGTGGCTTTGCATACTACATTTGTGTTATGCAAATACACAAAAATTTATAATAAACTTATTAGTTCCCATATGACAAACTCCCTTGCTGATGGCAATGACTCTTAAAAATATTTTGGAGTCGGTGCCTGATTGAAAGTTACGCTATTTTATTTAGGCCACGACTCCAAAGTAGCTTTAAGAATCATTACTATTAGCATGAAAACGTAATGGAAACTAACAAATTTATTTTCTACTTTGAAGGCGGCTATAATCTTTGATTAAAATTAATTTTGTTTTTGACAAGACCGTCTCTATGTCTCTTGATCTCTACCATGAAAATAAGTGAAAGTCTTATACAAACTTCGACTAATTTTGGGAGTTGGGATGAAAAATAGGGCTGATTTTTTTTTGTTGTGTGTATACTAAAGTTAGTTTAGTCACGAAATAGATAAATAACGCCGTACAATCATAGCCTCACACTAGGATTCCGTGTGTCGTGGATACCATGGACACGCATAGACATAAATACAAAAATACAAACGTAAGACAAATACAAACACTCAGGCCGAGAAGGGAAGTTTATACTCATTTTCTGCTTTGCCAGGAATCGAACTCGGGATGATACGGACCATACGTCCTCGTCTGAGTATTTTATTCAGTATAAATAAAATCTTAAGTATCATAGCTATGCAATGAAACTTTCTATATTTAACTACTTAGTCTACTATTGACATAATATCCCGAGATTTTAATTATCTCAAAGTTATTGGGGTTCAAAAAACGACGAAGCACTTCGGGATAGTACATGTACCGTAGTGCCTTTGCGCTTTGCTTGGCTCTTCTTGGCTCCCGCAATCTATGCAAAAATTGTAAGTACAATTATTATAGATACCTATTCTGAAGTTCTAGCTGTCATAAATACTTTTGTTAGCGTGACTAGGTAGGTATTACATAGTTAATTGAAAGTAAAATTAAGTACTAATTATTTGATGTATGTACCTAAATCGTACATACGAGTACAAGCTGCTGCTTACGACTACTTACGAATATTCACGACCTTTACATATTGACCCTCAAAACAATAATAGCTCTGTAAGACAATTCTCACGTTCAAAATTGACTCACCATCCTTCTACCGCATGCAAAGAAGGTACTAATGAATTCATTATCAACAGGTCAAGATGTATTGTGAACTATGTAATAATTATATTAATGCATGATATAACACTGTATAACAATTTAAAATATTCAATGCCTGTTTTTCCGACGGTAAAATTTATGATTTCCTTATTCCGTACATGAAACAATGAAAAGCTTAGTGTAGTTAAGCGTTATTGGCGCTACAATAGTGATTATAAATTTGTGACAGTGACTTGACTGGCTAATTAATTAATGTTAAATTATTAAGTTATTAATAGTAGGGGAGCCCACGAGGCTAATTGTGGATTTACTCGAGCGTCGTCAGGACCTTGTGCATTTTATAGGCTGGGTGGTAGGAAGATTAAAAGATTACCTATATGACGTTTTCCTTTTAACCATTGGGGAGAGCGCCTATAGGTTTTCAGAAATATTTCAGTAATTTGAATACTGTATACAAAATAGCGAAATAAAAAACGGCATTTTGGAAACCTCGGGAGAGTTTGAATATTTATTACCTACTTAAAAAGTCATGGTTCAACGGCAACGTGGTATTCTAATCTGAACATTTTGACATCCGGAGGCTTACCTCCGATAAAAAATTAAAAAATACTGTACCTATATAGGTTTTTTTAATCGTGGCAGTACTCAACAGGATTCAAGGTGTACCCCATATCTTAATCTGACGCGCACGAGTAAATCCGAAAATCCCCTCTTGGGCTCCCCTACTATGAGTGAATTAAAGCCTGAATGCCGAATTTTGAATGAATTCATTCATAATTCGGCATTCAGACTATACTTACCTACATAGTACCGTGAAACATGCCAACATTGCCCGGTTTTTTGTAAAAATTAACTTTATTACAAGTTTTTTCTATATAAACATAATTATATTTTTTTACCTCCTGCAATTCTAAGATTATATGCATGTATTGAAATATCAAAACGTCACTTAAGACAACATTTAGACCAACATTTCAGTGATTACATTGGCGGGCAAAGTTATCTGGACTTTTAGCCAACATTACCCAGGTCCATTTTAGACGCCAATATGACTTTTAATATAGCGATATAGAAATCAATCTAAGTATTTTGTCAATGATGGCGTTTACTTTAAAAATCTAATATATACCACCAGTATTTTCGTATTAAAATGAGTTGGCAATGTTACCCCGACCTTTTTTTCTCTTTCCATACAATCCGCGTGTAGCGATTTTGAAATAATAGGGTTGTACAGATTTAGTGAATAATAAATTTTATCGTATTGGACGTTTTCAAAAAGTCGGTACAAATATAAAAGTAATGTTTAACAACATATAGTATACCTAACTTGACATGTTAAAAAGAACTAAACAAAAAACATTACCTACTAATCTAATACAAAGTTGTGCTCAAGTTATCAATATAATCAGCAATTTCTTGAGATCCTTTTTCAGCTTTCGCCTTCAAAATATTTTGAGTGGTTCTTATGGTCAATTCATAAGTATGCCTAGCCAAAAGCTCTGGACCCAAGCATCTCCAGGAATTTGATTCTTGAATAGGGTCTTAGACACTATGCACAAAAAAATCAAAATCCTTACCTTAAAAAGGTTGCACTAAATCACGCTTGGAAAGCAATATAAAATCACGCTTGGAAAACAATATAATTGTTTATTCTTTTTTATACATGATTTTTATTACCAATTGAAATCAATAATAATGAAGTCAATTGACTATATATAAAATGTATGGGGATGTCACGTTTTGACAGCTCATTAAAAGTATCTCAATTGACTTGGTAGTCCAAGACCGGATTTATGATGGCGAGAATACTTTTTTAAATATTCATGAACTAATAACTTAAGATCCAATTTTGTAAGCGGGGAGCCAAAATAACTTGAAGCTTGTAAGACCTTTACAATTTTATTCTTTTTTTTCTCCTGTTAAAACAGTGGGATCGCCAACAGATTTTACATGTTTTTTTTTGTATTTTATTTATTATTGTACGTCTTGGGATACCGAACTGTCGTTCAGCATCTCTTGAAGAAATTTGCTGTGATTCAACTACTTCACATGCAATTTTCAACATTTCTCCAAAGTAATTTTTGTACATTCTGGATCCTAATTTAGGTCTCGGCTTTTGCCGGATTCAAGATTTATGTTTGTTTTTATGAAACGAAATTTATGAGATTATTAACGCAATTGGACATGTGAAATAAAATTAAAAATCATTAAATAATAAATATAAATATTTACGTTTACACCAATTATCCTAGCCCAAAGTAATCACTGTATACTCAGTCTTTATGTTATGAATATTAGGGTGACGGATAGACATACATCATTATTATGATAAATACATAGGTAGATTTTTAAAGAAATATATATAAACGGCCATAACTTAAGTACTAATGCTCGTTTTAATCACACAAACATTTGTACCAACCGGGATTTGAACTCGGAACCTCAGAGATGGTGACAACTTGAAACCGGTGTGCGAGCCGTCTGCGTCCGCCATAGATGGTAGTATTATATATTCAGTATTACA
This sequence comes from Pyrgus malvae, assembly GCA_911387765.1. NCBI lineage: Eukaryota > Metazoa > Arthropoda > Insecta > Lepidoptera > Hesperiidae > Pyrgus > Pyrgus malvae. Next base: position 16,433,876 of record OU426951.1, on the reverse strand, counting down.
CCATCAAACAAATCAAATCGAATGCCATGCAAGCAGTCGTACCTAATAATACCTAACAAATAAATCATAAGAAAATCATTAAAATATAAAATTGGCTATCGTAATTTCACAACCCTAAGTCATAAGTGATGGCGGGCAATGTTAGCATTCTTAGGTTAGAACATTGCTGGGTAACTTTGCCCATCAATATAACTTTAGTTTTAAAAATCTTTTATCAGTGACACTGGCCTTAAAACAATCTACCTATACAAATAGTTTTTTATAAGAAGCAGTAAGATAAACTTACCTGTGTTTTTGCCATGGCGTACAATTAACTTTAAATTTAGTTCAAAAATTTGCCCGCAAAAATATGCAGCGCACTCAACAAGTCAAAACTCGCTACTGAGTAAACTTAGCAACACATGTGATACTCATTATTGCCACACGTATACCCTGTTTTGCATCAAATTAATAATTGTTACCTAAAGATTAGTAAATTTTGCACAATAACGGTTTTTTCTTATGATTTGTTGTTCGGGCAAAGATACCTTTCGTGGCAAAGTTGGCGTATTTGACGGTAGTCATAGGTTTAAGTAAAGTTAAAATTAGATACCATTTACTGTAAGTAAATAATTGTTTTGTTAAAAATACTAATCAGCAATGTAATCAATTTATTACACGAGGTAGCAATAAAAATGCATGTATAGATAAGTACATGTAACTAAATCTTCAAAAAAGTTTAATCTAAAATTTTATTTCCTCTACCATTTTATCTTACCTATAAATTTACCTCGAACATTTTGATCAAATAAAACGCAAAGAAATTAAACTAGGTAGATATATATACCTAATTATGAAATAAAGAAAATTCTTGAAAGAAAATGGGTTTTAATATGACTATTAAAATTTATAGGCTACAAATAGGTGGCAATTCTATACTTAGATGGTATCTGATGGGATACTGCTTTTAACAGATTTTAATCTAAATTTAAGTAAAGTGGGTTTTGGACGGTAATATTTACCGATAGGTACCAAGTCTTTACAGCCAGAAATTTAATAAATAAATAATGTTTCGCCCTACAGTATGGTAGATATACCCTGTTTCGTGGGTACCATGGACACACACAAAGACAGAAACACACAAAAATGCAGACCAAGAACAAAAAACTCATCATTAAAATATCTGCCTCGTTAGGAATCGAGCCCGGCCCCTCTGATTGGCAGTCAAGTATGGTAACAATTGGTTGGTGGACGTATTATATTGAGTTTTAATTTTCAATTGATATACCACCTATTAGTTTTCCTGTAATCTACTGGCACTGAACAATATTTTGTACTTTTTCCGAAGTTTTAGGCTCAGTAGTTTCGGAGATCAGGGTGGTCAGAAGGTAAATTTTCGTCTTTTTTCTTGAATAAAATCATTTACAATAATAAGAAAAATATATATGTGAGACGTGCCCATTCATTTGGTATAATAATATGACACAGCAAGGTTTACAAATCTCTTTTTTTTCATTTCCTAATTTGTGTTTCGAAAATGACCCTTATTTAAAAAAAATACTTTGCACATCTCTGGGTTACACCCATTACACCATCCTATCAAATTTCACCTGATTAGTTCCAGTGTATTCGGAGCAAATTGGCTTTGACAGACGGACAGACAGACAAACAGACGCACGAGTGATCCTATAAAATATCGAAATATGATAAAGAACTTGACAGTGTTTATAATTGATGTGAAATGTCATAATGAACTGGTTCCCCGATTTTCTCGTTTCATCATAATGTAGGTATCTAAGGCATAGGCTTATAATCTAGTTACATGCTTTCGAACCTAGTATCTTCTAAGTGATTACAGTTTTACACGCTTGAACGCACTGCTATCGTAGGAATAATCGGCTATGTAGCTGTTTTTTAAGCGAATTTTCGCATTGCGAAAAGGTAGATTAGTTTAATTCTATTTTAAGTTCATTGTATATATTGACCTATGCATAATAAATATTTAGGTAGGTTTGTAAAAGTGTCAGTGTTAGGTTTTCTATGTGTATAAAAAATTATAATTAGGCCTGCCGAGGTAAAATTGATAGCAATTCTGATTAGTTACCTACTAAGAAACTCTAGATCAAATAATAACAAAGATCAATAATAACTAAAATTAAATAATAAAGTAAAAAGTAAAAAAAAATAATTATATTTTTAAGCCTTGTGCTTTTCTTTTTAAAATCACTAGTCACTTAAGTACCTAGTTATTTGATCCTTGCTACTAAGTATCAGTTATGTATACCTACCTACTTACCTAACATTTTCAAAATACGAAACACTGAAATTCTCAAGTTTTTATCATTTATAAACTTAGGTCATTTTATATGGTGATAAGTGATATAAGGAAAATTAAAGAAAAAAAAACTTACGATTCCTAAAGAATTGTTTTAGTTCGACACTTGACACTGGCACTGCGCTTGAGTTAAGATGCGCTCTGCGTGCGTACGAGTACATCCAAACCTTTATAAACCGTGAGAGTTTTTGTCCTATGGTTGACAATGGTCTCCGAGGAGGTAATGAGTCCGTTTGTAGGCAACCCGTCCTTCCATAAAGATGATTCTATGACGCAGACTAATTTTAGCGTGACACAATGAGCCATTTTGCAAATAATAATTAAATCTCAGGGGTGTTTGTTTATTATTTTCATTCTATATGTGGTGAGATTCTTTTACTTCCTTATTGCATAAGTAAGCGATTACATACCTCAAAATTTACACGGATCCCAAGGCAGCTTCATGATAGGTACCTCTATTTTGTAGGATTTAGGCTGTGCACGAAGCAATGGTAAGCCTGATGGCTGTATGGCTGATGTTGTTTAAAATGATGATAACAAGAATGCTAGCGATCTACGCAGCTGATTGAAACGAGCGCGGTCAGGGGGGAGATGGGTGACCGCTACTAGCAAATTTCATGTGTGCGTTTCCATGCTTCGGAGGGCGTGGCACGTTACGTCGTTGGGCCCTGTTGTTATCGATAGATAAAACTAAATTTAACACTGTCGACGGCCTTGTTGTCCACTAGCCTGCATCTGAACCATCCCGCTTGGAAGCAGCGTGGTGGTAAACTACAGGCCTCCCCAAAGATGGGGGGACCGGTGTTCTGCAGTGGCCCGGAAAAAGGGTTGCAGCCCATCATACGATTACGATAGCAGATATCAATCTTTGGCGAATTTATAGAAAGGTGCGGAAAGGCCTCACTTACATAGGACAGCCGTCAGTCACCGCATACGACTTCAGACAAGAAGCTTGATTGAGGTTGAGTGTAGATACCTATAGTCCGCATCGATTACTTAACACTACTTGGCCTTCATGGTCGCCTACTACTTACTTCATTTTGAGTACAAACTCCTTTCTTATTTGAATGAGTTGCAGACAAGCACGAAAGCCACTTGGTACTAATTGGCCGCTGCAGCCCATGGTGTAGCTGTCCATGGATGTCCAACCTCAAGTAAACTTAAGGCTTTCCTTTGGTCGTATGCAGTTGCGCTCAATTGCGCTGCTACTTCGAAGGCTAATGCTCGCCACATGTAGGTGTGGTCGGCAACACAATAGAATTGCTTCACAGCAGAAGTGGGCGTAGCGATGATATTTTCGCGATCGCATTAAAAGTTCTACCACCTACAGAAATATACTCCTTACTTCTTTTAAGGTACAAACACCTTGAATTGTCTTATTGTGTTTAATTGGTCATATTCCGGTGTATTTATAGGTATAGAATTATTCATAACGTGTTCTCCATTAACTAAGTATGCGCCTTACACAATCTCTACTCGTCACCCAGGGTTTGCTGGTAGAGAATGCCATTAGGCATTAAGCACGCCTCTGTGTTCCTTGTTTTAAGGTAATGCTATAAGATTAAATAAGGTACGATAAGGTGCTTCAGACTCCTGTAGCAATCTTTGCGACTCCCAATACATTATGTCAGATAGTGAGGATTACCCACGGCCTTGCCACCGTGACCTTAGCCAGCCGAGCGTATGAGCGATTCAACGCGTCATCGTAATCATTTCACCGAATAAGAAGATTTGACATACTGCTACCGTAGCTTCCGCCATTTGTGTTGATTGTGACTGTGACGTGGTTTATAGATTACAGTAAAAAAAAAAACAAAATCAATCACGTTGGTACAAATTTTGAAGGGAAAATTTCTATTGAGTTTTTAAATACCTCTTCTGTGCTATGATTGTTGGCTCACAGCTCAGAATGCGGGTTTTTGTTAAATAAAAGATAAAACACTTTACAATTGCACGTATATTTCGTAGTTATGCAGTATACAAATCACATATGTAAATGTTTCAAGAACGAATAAACCACCAACAGAATAAAAATGGAGTACTTACATATTAACAATCAACTTAACTATTATTCCTTCAATCCTTTACTTGTTTCACTTAATATTTTATCTATACACTAACACTTTTACTCTTTACTAATGCTTTTCCTTAGCCACGTCTCGATCCCTCAGTGCTTCCAACACGAATGCTTGCAGCTTGGTCGGAGAAAATAACGACAATTCATGTGACCGGAAGTTGGCTATGATTAACTGATGGAATCAAGATGGCGAAGGTGTCGGAAACGGAACAATCGAATTACCGCTACTAAAAATATCATAATAATACGGAATTAGCTAATACAATATTCTTCATAAATAAATAAAAGCTAACAGCTCGGCCATCCTGCTTATAGCGTGTCCTCACGCTTTCTTACAAGTACAAAAGTACTATAAATTTTCTAAAAAATATTACTATAAATTACATTCTTTCACATTATTTCATTATCTGTATAATGTACAATGTAGTTTATATTTATCGAAAGCTCTTAAATAAAATAAAATAAAATAAAAACAAGAAATTACGTTCATTGTACTCCATAATTGTATTAATAGCAATTAATGCAGTAAATCATTATAATATATTTTTAATCGTATTTTTAATTTCAAACATAAGCTTTCCCATTAATATTGTAATCTTTTTTTTATATAAGTAGAAAGAACATTACTTTTATACACTACACAAAAATAAATTGGCCTTAGTTTATTTATCTTAAGAACCCATTACCCGTAAACAAGCAATAAATTACTTCATATTAACATCTGAAATGAAATGTCAGAAAAATCATCATGAAATCTCAAATAAAGTCATAAAATAATTATATACCTAATATTTGGATTTGTATTTGGAACTTTTACACACTACACAAAAATAAATTGGCCTAAGTTTATTTATCTTAAGAACCCATTACCTAATTATATAGGATAATTTGGATTTGTATTTGGAGTCGAATTAGTTACATAAACAAAAACATGTTCAATTGAAGACCCCACATGAGGGATACACAAAGGATCCCATTCCGAACTGGAAAAACTTATTGAATCTCGCCCTCGTCCCCTCCACCGGGGCACTTTCACTCCATCCCATTACTATATTATTATGGCCCCTAGAACTCCACTAAAAGCTTTAAATAACAACAAAGTCACCAATTCCACATTTCCCGTCAGACCTTTTGTCAATTTTTCTTTCAAAAAAACCCGATCTAATGTGTTTAAACGGCTCATTCGACTCAACAGCGAACTAATAAACTATATTTTACTCAACCTTCATAGCAATCAACTCTAAAGCAAAATATAAACATGTCCAAAAATTCCTTACAAAGACTAATGCGAGACACCTTCTTACTCAGATGCAAGACCCAGTCCGCAACTACGTTACCCATAACAGACAAATTTCACTTTATTATCATTTTATTTTCACAAAGCCGAGGCGACCCGATGGTCCAGCCCGAAAAAACAAGAATCCATTTTCAAGAGGTGCATAATGGGAACAAACAATTTTATATCCGTGACCAATCCCTGTAATATGTGCAAGCCTCATGAAGGCAAACACGGCTAACTAAATATACAAGAAAAACCCTTACTATCACATCAATCCGTGCAAAAATTTTTAGTCCTTGATTAAACAACTTTTACACCAATATCAGTAAAACCAAGGTACCTCAAACAAGTAGAGAAGCAATCCCCGTCTATTAAAACTTCCAAGCGAAATCGGCCTTTTTGTCCTAACCCTTACCGCAACTCAGTGCCCGCTTGCATTCCTATTGCCAGTCATAACCACTTGACCGCAATTCATAGTCTCCCCAATCCCCTGCATTTGTAGGCCCTTGCTGCAAGTGAATCCCCGTAAATGTTTACATCAAACTTGGACGCACAAACAGTTAATGTCTAAACCTCTACTACTCTCGAGATTCACTATACTCCATAAGTATCTATTACATCCACCTAAGATAATTGGGTAGTTGACTGATGTCCAAAATATGCCACTTATAAACAAAACACGAACACAGACTACCCACCATTACATAAATTCAAATAGTTGGAATATCAAACATAATTAATTATTGATCTATCGCTTTCTAGTAAATCGAGTCCCACCAACATCCCGTACCATAACACAGGCTAGCGACGTTACTCAGCACTTTTCTATCTATCCCCCAAGTTGAAACGATCACACCCCGCACATACACTTCTCAAATTTATATGTTTGATGTATAGACGCCTACTCTACAACAAAATTGCCAAATCCTCTACCAAGATCAAACCAGTTTAAAATATCAGTCAATACCCCAATTACATCTCCCCGTACCAGAGATACATTTTACTCATAAACACTATTACAACCAAAAATGGAGTTTTAAACAACTCTCATGTATGTACGTCCCACAATCTGTAAAATAACAGGCCACTGCTATGCAATATGATATATTACACAACACCAGAGAGGACGCCATTAAATCAGTAAATCGACCGTCCATATCTTACACTTGCTTTCTACACCCCCGAGCAATCCATGTTTATAAACGCCTCCTTCAGACAAACTAAAAACTAGGGCAATAAAAATCAGTTCATGATTCGCTCTAAAATGCAAAACGGATGGTTACCAATTTCTGATGGGTGTACTTTCTATGTTCATCCTATCAATAATTATTATTGTCGAACTCCCAGTTATATCTATAGAGAACTAAGCAATCTGAAACACTCATCTACATCATAAAAGTCAATTGCTTCGCCAATAATATGCAATAACCTGCACTACAGCAATTTTAGTGGCCCTTCACACCTAACGGTACAATTGTATTTGTAGCAATACCTCTTCCTCACCTTTATCAGTTTGTGAATCTAATTTAAAAGACCTGAACCTATTCTGCTTTCAAACCAAATCAAAGCTAGTCTCGTCACATAAATAACACTTTGCCGACATCTCGCCACAATGAAAAACATATTAGCGTTTTGCAAAGAAGGCTTTGGTACCAGGCTTCGATTAATACCACTGAAGGCTTCAACCCTACATTCAATACCGTAAGTTTGATACACTTTACGATGTCCCACAGTGACTGTCCCAAAATAATTTCGCACCCGCCCAGGTTCGGTAAATTGGCCACTTGAACACCCACTGCGACTATAAGGTTACTTACAGCTCTCTACAAACATTGCCAAGCCCGACCAACTTTGGAAAAGAGCAGCGAATCATATCCCCCATCTTATACACATATTTCTGAATATTCTTCCACCTTCTTAATCCAGATTAAAATGGTTTGCTCTTTACACAAAGGATCAAAATCCGGTATTACATCGCTATTAAAAGATTTTATAATCAATTTAACTAAAAAAAACTTCACCAATTTAACTAAAACAACCTACGGAGCCTACCTATTTCAAAAAACTCTGTTCCACCTTAACATGGTACGTATAACGTCACTGCGATTCAGAATTCCGCTCAACGCCGTACCACCGTTACATAATATGCAACCCCAGTGTGACGGGTGACGGGAAGAAAACAGCTTCGAAAACATCGCAGTACTTCGAATTCATATTCCAAACATTCAGCATCTGTGAGTCAACCTCAGGAGATAGACATCATGAACTCCTTCTCAGCGTTACTGTAGATCTGCAATTCCCCAGCACATTACCCCAATGAATGTCTGCTAGACCACAGTGCACGCATACAAAGCTCCCAAAAAGCAAGGCTCCCAACAAAGCCTCGTTATACTACAATTAGTTCGAAAACGAAACCCTAATGACTTATACACCTATCCCTTCCTCAAAATTCACACTATTGGTGAGAAGCGCATTGAAATCTGTGCGGTAGTTTGAGACTACCTAGTTCATATAGACAGACAGACAGAAAGACGCGTCAACGGGACTAACTTTTATACGTTAGTATTGACAAGAACTTATCTAAAATTATCTCAATTTCAAAATCCCCTTGACTACCACTACAACTCACCGTAGCTCAAATACATATATAAGTATATAGTATATAAATATTATTACAAAATAGTTTTTAATAATATAATTTCAAATAATGTTAAATAGAAACTTTGCACACCAATGTTTATGTAATTCAATTTTTTTTCTCTTTTTTTTTTTTGTAATTTTGCTCACTAAATTTTGGTTAATGTGAGACTATAATTTTCTAAAAAAACCAACTATTCATATACCACATTTTGGCAAATAAATAATTTCATTTCATGATTTCATTACATTTCATTTCAAATTACCGCTCAGATGCTGCTTCCCTCTACCAAGACGTTGCGAGTTGCGTTGTTGGGTCTTGAAGGCCTCCTCTGCAAACCTTATCGCTCCTTTGCTCCTGAATAATCTTATGCCCTCTAACAGAGGCTTTCTCCCTCCATCCTACGCATATCGCTGCTCTCCCGGGCTCACTCGTGCTCTACCTGAGCGTCTTTTGGTCCTCTAACCTGGACTCCCTCCTGCCCGACCTGAGCGTCCTTTTAAGTCCCTCATTCCTGCTCGACCTGAGCGTCATTTGGCTCTTAGGCCTGGGCTTACGTGTGCTTACCTTAGCCCTGATCGTACCTCCAATCCGAGATAGTCTTTCTCGGGGGTATTCGTCCATAAAAATATTATCTGCAAAATTACACATTTGAGTACATATTCCATTTTAATCATAATAAAAGTTAACAAAAATGCAAAGTGACACATTTGAGTACATATTCTATTTAAAATCGACTTTAGAATCGAAAAGAAAAAAGAGAACAAATTAATATAGTATTGAATTATCCAAAGCTAAAGAAAAACATCACCAGACTTCTATATGTCTATAATCAGACAATGGAATGTATTTTTCTCGAAAATGATATCATCGTAATTATCATCACCATCATCGTTGTCTTTATCATTATCACCATCAACACCATAATAATTTTTTTTTTCATGTTAAGCACCCCTAGGTGCAGTACAGCACCCACCACAAAAAGAATAATTGAGGATATGCAAATCTGTAAGCCATCATTTCTTAAACACTAAGTTTTAACCTTACCTTCATTGTATATCAAAGTCTTATGCTTGTATGTATAGATATCTGAATAAATTTACGACAAAAATTTACGTTACCAATGGAACTGCAAGACAAATACGAAAACATGATATTGGCCCACCTTGTAGATTGAAATTATGTAAAAAAAATACAGTGTTACCGAATTCACGAAACATTCAAATCTTTGCCTTACAATCATTTTAGGTCCTAGTTGGCATTGTGGCACAGTGGATACGTTTTCCTAGAATATATAGCGATTGCTGCCTGTAAAATTACATCAATTTACATGTAGATAAGGTAGAATAAGTGGAAAGTGTACATACATACTCGTATCATTTCAGCATTTTTTTGTATTCTTATTATCGCAAAAAAAAAGGATTATGAATTATGAATTATAAGCATCAAATAAATACTTTACTAGTTCTATGGTATCAGTTTTCATTCATATTTACAAAGGTCAATGTCAAATTTTAATTAATATGTGGATTATGTCGATGCAATACTAAATATAACGTGAGAACCTCATCCTTTTTGGTGATGTTGGTAAAATAAGGTAGATCAACTCGAGCCATTATATATTCATTCATCATATAGAAAAAAAAGTAAAAAAGTGGGTACCAACTTCCTGTAAGGGCAATAAATTTAAAAGAAAAGTCACATTTATAAAAGCCTTCATCAAAACTAGTTGTTCACATCTAGTGTACCACGGCTGTAAAAAGATATAATTAATCATGCATCTTATTAATCTAAAATAATATATAAATCTTTAACGTACTAAACATATAGTAATACGTAACATCCATTCTCAGGTCTTCAAATATTTATATCTAAGTCTATACACCACGGCGGTGTTTCCGATCCAGAGAAAAGAAATTAAGTTGATTTCATAAATTACGTATTTTCTTTCTTTAAATATCTGCGTTTTTTCATAAATTATTCATATTTTGATTAAAAAAATAATAAAGTGAAGTGGGTTGATAAGTATACTGCAAATTTATTACAATAAAAGTTAATAAAACATGTTGTTGTAAAATAATTGACGTTCACCCCTAAGCGTTCACCGGTTCGATATTCCAACAAATTCAAGAAACTTCAATATATCAGAGTATTTACAGAATTGGCCGTTGTGGACGTGAAAGAAAACAGTAAATTCTCTTATTATCCCACTTCTGAACTGTTGGCTCACAGCTCAGAATGCGGGTTTTTGTTAAATAAAAGATAAAACACTTTACAATTGCACGTATATTTCGTAGTTATGCAGTATACAAATCACATATGTAAATGTTTCAAGAACGAATAAACCACCAACAGAATAAAAATGGAGTACTTACATATTAACAATCAACTTAACTATTATTCCTTCAATCCTTTACTTGTTTCACTTAATATTTTATCTATACACTAACACTTTTACTCTTTACTAATGCTTTTCCTTAGCCACGTCTCGATCCCTCAGTGCTTCCAACACGAATGCTTGCAGCTTGGTCGGAGAAAATAACGACAATTCATGTGACCGGAAGTTGGCTATGATTAACTGATGGAATCAAGATGGCGAAGGTGTCGGAAACGGAACAATCGAATTACCGCTACTAAAAATATCATAATAATACGGAATTAGCTAATACAATATTCTTCATAAATAAATAAAAGCTAACATGATTAAGGCTATGACTACGTTCTAAACATTCTATCACCAATACCTACTCATAAATTTTGGCATTTATACAAAGTTATTGTTCTTCTGAGCATTAATTTTAATCTTTACTTGAAATAGCTTTACTACGGTGTCCACTCAGAATAGAAAACGATTTAGGCTCGTGTCCATCACGTTGGCCAAGTGCTGGTTTCCGGTACCTACTTACTTATTGCAGTTATATAGGTTCTCGTACAGTTATAAGACTTGTAACGTAAGTACTATACTGCGGGGAAGCTACCAAAGGAAAACTGCCGAGGATTTATAATTCTTATTTTAATGGGAGCTGAACTACGACTCTTGTCAAACAGATACAAAACAGAAAGAAAACAGAAGAGAAGCATCAAACTCTACAGTACTTAGAATGAAAATTTTATTCTACTTACATACTTACATTTCTACACTATATTTTCTGTTCTATTCTGCATTGCGTTGTTTGTGATTCATAGAGCTACATACATGTTTATGAGGCAGTAGACTAAAACGCTAAAGACAACTCAAATATGGTGCGAAACCCATGTTGGTTGCATGTAGAATAATGATGATTATTTAAATATTTTTATTTTTGCTCGCTATTATTCTCAGTACGACCTTCCTAAACTGTAACAACAAAGCCTATGCTGTTCATATTGTGGTTGTAGACTATCGCAAGAAAAAAGAGGTTACCTACGTAATTTCAATGAATTGAGCGTCTTTACTTATATTAATTTTCAAGTTATAAGTATACGGTGTTAAATAACTCGCTCGCGTGTTATTTAACTCCATCAGTACTTACATAACATCCGTACGTGACGACAACTGTCATGGAAATGCTGTTCGATATTTTTCAGTTTCGTTTGTTGTTTGATGTATAATTTCATATTACCTTGCTTATTTACATAACAGCTATACCTATTAAGTACATATATCGGAGTTTTGGCGGGAAGTCGAAAAAGACATATTGTGCTTTTGTTTTGTTTTCATTTTCTTGGTGTATTTTTGAGTTATATCGGATAAAGTTGATGGCATTTTGTTTGATATAGGTTAATTACAGTGCACGAGTGTTTGTGAAATAGAATAACAGTGTTAAAATATGTTTTTTCTGCTTGCCTCCAAAATTCCATCGGACACATTCTAGTAAAGTAGCCATCGCTTTACTTGAATGTTGGACTGACTAGACTGACTGATTACTGACGACTTACTGACTTTGTTATTACTTCGTCCAGTTTCATTGAAACTGGCAAAAAATTGATGCAAAAATTATACTTGACGCTGGCAGTATGCACAGAGTTTGCGATGCCATAATTGAAAAAAAAAAAGTACATATATCGCACAGACGCTGTAATAATGTCTAAAATAATTTCCTAAATAGTCAAATGCAAAATAGACACCAAACTTCGGTAACGCGGAGCTAAACACTAGTGAAGAAAAGAGGTCTTAAAATTGCATAATAAGAGTTAAGTTACTATCGCTGTTAGTGCGGTTACCTTGCATAGACATATACCTACCTTCCTCTGAGTTACCTTGTGTGTAAGATTGTTGTGTTTGCAACATGTAGGTACCTAGATACAAAGATGTTCCCTGCTACCTACTTGTTTAATATTAGTGATTTACCAACATTCGAATGTATATATACTTGGGAATATTTTCCATTGATTTATTAGAAATATTCACTGTTATCTAATTTGTATTTGACTAATTCTGCATCGTTATTAAGTACCTATATATTTTTTTAAAATTACAAAGATTTACCGACGAGCTAGGGTACGAGTAGAATTAGCAAGCCCAGCCAAAACTTAAAAAATACCTTCTTCTAATAACTTCTTTAAATAACTCAATGTTGGAGTTACATTATTAATGTAACTTTGACCGAGCTTTGGGTATATATATTTTTTAAATATTAATCTTACTTGTTGGAGTATGTACTTATACATTAAAGCTGTCCCACATCTAGAGGCGTGAGATCCGTACGAAGTTAAATACGGGAATGCCTGTTCATGGGCACGATGCGGGACTGAAGAAATATTATATCAATACTAGTGGACCCCGCAGACGTTGTCCTACCTTAAAAGTAATGAAAGAGGATTCTTTTCTGTATCATCTCAAAGAGTTTTTATATTACTGTCAAATAGAAAATATGAAACAAATAATGACAGATGAAATTGTTATTCAGACTATGTCAAATTTCTGCACGATGGCGCGAAGAACCAATGTTTGACAGTTACTAACAGTTTTTATGAATTTTATCAGAAAATAAAATAAGTTGTTATACTATTCATTTTGCAATTTTCCTATATATTCTTTGTTCAAAACTTCCCTGGACTTCTACTAATATTTCAAGACCAAAATTAGCCACATTGGTGCAGCCGTTTTTGAGTTTCAGTGAGACTAACGAACAGCAATTCATTTTTATATATAGAGATTATTAATTCAGTAGCTTCATGTCAAAGCTATGCTAATCTAATGATAGGTAACAGTGCCAAAATCTATGATAAATGTAATTAAGAAAATAAAATAAAAAATAAATAGTTAAATACATTTTATTATTTTATAAAATAATTACATACATTTCAATAAAGTATCAAAATATAAAAATATTTATAACGGTGAGTATTGTTTTACAACTGTAAATTATTGACTACATATATCGTAATAAATCCCAGTTCATTTTTAAATAAATATAATAGAACTGGTATGTTGCTAGCTGCAATATAAAAATAAATATTACAATTTACTCAACCATTGAAATTTTGAAACCGTCCAAGAGTTTTTATCAGACAGTCTCAAAATTGTTTTCTTAATTAAACTTTTTCAATTCACTATTACTATAATTTAGCTTTTTACTTTTTTCTTCTCATTTTTATCGTTCGTTTTGTCGTCTAACACTCTGGGGTGCACTGCTATCCTTCTTAACCCTTTTCTTATGGGTTTGATTTGATTTTTCAGTAGATTTTCCAGCTCTGGCAGTGACTTAATTTCTTTCAAGTCGTTGAAAGCGCTTCGGCCCCCGTTTAGTCTTCCAAGGTATCGGTAAATGTCTCTGCTAGCTTGGCATTGACCACAGTTGTATGGCACTGATACGGCATTGGGGAAATTCTGCTGAGCGGTCTGCATACCATTCGCGTTTCCTGGGCAGAATGGTGTAAACAGAACAGGGACAAAACCAATTATCCCGTATGGAGAATAATAACCGGTATTTTGGTTAGTCTGACTTTGTTGAACTGACGTACTCGTAGTGTCATTTTGTCCAGGATTTAACAGGTAGCACGGACACGAGCCGGGGTTTGGCACGATAGGCAATGGGTATGGTATAACGTATATCGGGAAGGGTGGCATTTGTCCACCAGGAGGATATGTGGCTGGCGGTTGTACTCCGGTTCCACTTGGGGCACCAACAGAATCTCCTGCAACAACAATTAAAATAATGTTACAATAGTGGTTTTTCTCTGCTATAGTATTTGTAATATCAAACTAAGAGTCAAGATTTATATATTTACAAATATATACGTATTTGAAATAGCATTTCGATTTGTGGTAGATATGAGAAAGGGTTTAATGATTTGTTTATTAATTTAAAGCTATACATAAAAAACGTGTTTAAATTTTAGCCTTTTCGATCATATAACATTCCCAGAAATTAAGTAATTGATTTCAATTGTAAGTTGGTAGTAGCCGCTGTAGTATTTATGGTACTTTAAGCTACAGTTACTGAAGCGCGCATGGCCCAGCGGTGAGCGTAGAACTCAAGCTATCTACGCAGCTAAGCGGGTGTGATCGGGTGTGAGATGGGTGACCACTAGTGGCAAATAAATTCATGCGCGGTTCCGAGGTTCGGATGGTACGTTAAGTCGTTGCTCCTAGTTGTTATCGATAGATAGTAGTTAAACCTAGTCGGAGTCCTTATGGGCGGTTTGAAAACATCCGACAGCGGATTGGGCCCTAACCTGCATCTCCACTAACCCGCATTGGAGCAGCTTGGTAGAGTAAGCTCCAGGCCTTCCCAAATAATGGGGTGAGACTCGTGCCCAGTAGTGGGACGCAATAAGCAGCCAAGTGACATTTATAGTAAACTTGTATTTTATATTCCTTACCGTTATCGGGCTGTTGTCCGGGTTGTCCTGGTTGGCCAGGCTGTCCTGGTCTTCCCGGCTGTCCTGGTTGGCCGTGTTGTCCCGGGTATCCTGGCTGTCCGGCCTGTCCTGGTTGTCCTGCTTGGCCTGGTTGTCCCGGCTGCCCTGGTTGGCCTTGTTGTCCTGGGTATCCCGGCTGCCCTGCTTGACCTTGCTGTCCAGGGTATCCTGACTGTCCAGGTTGGCCAGGCTGTCCGGGTCCTCCGGGCTGTCCGGGTTGTCCTTGCTGTCCTGGGTAGCCGGGTTGTCCCGGCTGCCCTGGTCTTCCAGGTTGGCCAGGCTGTCCTGGTTGCCCTTGTTGTCCCGGGTATCCTGGCTGTCCAGCCTGTCCTGGTTGTCCTGCTTGGCCTGGTTGTCCTGGCTGCCCTGGTTGACCTTGCTGTCCAGGGTATCCCGTCTGCCCAGGTTGGCCAGGCTGTCCAGGTCCACCGGCTTGTCCGGGTTGTCCTTGCTGTCCTGGATAGCCAGGTTGTCCTGGCTGTCCGGGTCCTCCAGGCTGACCTGTCTGTCCTGGTTGTCCTTGCTGTCCTGGGTAGCCGGGTTGTCCCGGCTGTCCTGGTCCTCCAGGTTGTCCTGGCAGTCCTGGTTGGCCAGGCTGTCCTGGTTGGCCAGGCTGTCCTGGTTGGCCAGACTGTCCTGGTTTTCCCGGCTGCCCTGGTTGGCCCTGCTGTCCTGGGTATCCCGGTTGTCCCAGTTGACCCTGCTGTCCTGGGTATCCTGGTTGACCGGCCTGTCCTGGTTGACCTTGTTGACCTGGGTATCCTGGCTGTCCTGGTTGTCCAGCTTGACCTGGTTGGCCTGCTTGTCCTAAAAAGCATAATTATTTCAACTTATTTTACGTTGAAATCTACTGGTAAGTCTTTACTCTAATGTAAAATCTACTAGTTAGTCTTTAATATACAAAGCAAGATTTGAGTATTTATTTGTTTAGTTTGTAATTTTTTTTGTTTCCAGTTTGTTTTAATTTAGTGCATTTTAACTTATTTTACGTTGAAATCTACTGGTAAGTCTTTACTCTAATGTAAAATCTACTAGTTAGTCTTTAATATTCAAAGCAAGATTTGAGTATTTATTTGTTTAGTTTGTAATTTTTTTTGTTTCCAGTTTGTTTTAATTTAGTGCATTTTAACTTATTTTACGTTGAAATCTACTGGTAAGTCTTTACTCTAATGTAAAATCTACTAGTTAGTCTTTAATATACAAAGCAAGATTTGAGTATTTATTTGTTTCGTTTGTAATTTTTTTTGTTTCCAGTTTGTTTTAATTTAGTGCAATCATTCGGTCATTGGCTATCCCAATCATAGGGAGAGTAACAGCCCGCGGCCAAGTGGAAACACAGGTTCGCCTGGACTTACATGTATAGGCTGGCTCTTCGACTTCTGATTAGTCTTCGAGAAGGATTAAGGTGGTTACCCAACTGACTCCCGACCGTGCCCGATATGTTTAGCCGTGCAGATAGTCGTTATGATTAAGACAGATGTTATAAAATTGGTTACCTAACTGACTTCCGACCGTGCCCGATGTGTTTAGCCGTGCAGATAGTCGTTATGATTAAGACAGATGTTATAAAATTAAACACTGTACTTTGCTAGGATATGATGAATAAGGAGAATAATAGCCTAGTTGTGAGAAAAATTACAAAGCCGGTCTCTATCGGTCGGTTTTTCTAAATAGAATTTCTTTCATCGCTCATGGAATCTACTGAACTATTTTACCAAATAAAATTGTTTATATGTACCTGGTTGTCCTGCTTGGCCTGGGTAGCCGGGTTGTCCTGGCTGTCCTGGTCCTCCGGGTTGACCTGCTTGCCCTGGGTAGCCGGTTTGTCCTGGTTGTCCTGGCTGGCCTTGCTGTACCGGTTGACCTGATTGATTTGGGTAGCCTGGTTTCCCGGGTTGTCCTGGTCCTCCGGGCTGACCAGGTTGTCCAGGGTAGCCGGGTTGTCCTGGCTGTCCGGGCTGTCCTGGCTGTCCTGGGTATCCTGGTTGTCCAGGCTGGCTTGGATATCCTGGTTGTCCTGCTTGACCTGGGTAACCTGGTTGACTCGGTTGACCAGGTTGTCCTGGACTTCCTGGCTGTCCCGGTGTTCCTGGTTGTCCTGGTGTTCCTGGCTGTCCTGGAGTTCCTGGCTGTCCTGGTGTTCCTGGTTGACCTGGTTGTCCGGGCTGGCCTGGGTATCCTGGTTGTCCAGGTTGGCTTGGGTATCCTGGTTGACCAGTTTGTCCTGGTTGGCCTGTTTGCCCTGGTTTACCAGGCTGTCCTGGAGTTCCCGGCTTACCTGGTGTTCCTGGTTGACCTGGGAATCCTGGTTGACCTGGCTGTCCTGGACCTCCGGGCTGTCCTGGTTGTCCTGTTGTTCCTGGCTGGACTGGGTATCCTGGTTGTCCAGGTTGGCTTGGGTATCCTGGTTGTTCTGCTTGTCCTGGGTAACCTGGTTTACCGGATTGTCCTGGTGTTCCCGGCTGTCCTGGTATTCCAGGCTGTCCTGGTGTTCCTGGCTGGCCTGGTGTTCCTGATTGACCTGGTGTTCCTGGCTGGCCGGGGTATCCTGGTTGACCAGCTGATCCTGGTTGTCCTGTTTGACCTGGGTAACCTGGTTGTCCTGGGCCTCCGGGCTGTCCTGGTTGTCCTGGTGTTCCTGGCTGTCCTGGTGTTCCAGGCTGGCCTGGTGTTGCTGGTGTTCCCGGCTGTCCTGGAGTTCCTGGCTGTCCGGGTTGACCAGGCTGTGCTGGCTGACCGGATGATCCTGAGTAACATAGAAAAAAGGAATTAATATGCATAAGTTTCAATTGACAACGAATTTTTATAATATAAATATAATATAAATATCTTTGGACAATTCACACAACGCCATCTGATTCCAAACTAAGCAGAGCTTGTGCTATGGTAATCAGAAAGCTGATGAACATACATATATAATTCTAAATAAATACTTAAATAGATAATTTAACACCCAGACACAGAACAAATACTCATGTTCATCACACAAATATTTGTCCTGGGTGGGGATCGAACCCACGACCTCACGCTTCGCAGTCGGCTCATCACCCACTGCGCCACGGAGGCTGTCCTAATATATATAATAATAGAATATAAGAAAGGAAAAGAATTATTTTTATAAGACGTAACGTTCTTTATTTTAGTGTAGGTAAAGTATGCTAAAATAATATGATGTTATATGTTATGGACTGAAGATTACCCAAATAGATTTAGAATTTGCATCAATAAACATAGCTATAGTTGATTTATTCTATTCTAATGAGCTCCAATGCTAAGAATTAACGAAGCCGTATTTATCCGCGCCCATCACAAGGAAGGAAGAGCTGTTTTATTTCCAAACTAACAAGTTCTGCGCGATTTTGCAGCGCACTTTTGACTTAGCGGCGTATTAGAACGCAAGCGATCTACGCAAGTAAGTCATAAGTACTCACCCAACCGGGGTGTGAGATGGGTGACTACTAGTGGCAAATATTTCATGCGTGTTTCCGTGCTTCGGAGGGCACGTTGATCCGACGGTCCAGGTAGTTATTGCTAGATAACATTGTCGTTAAACTCAGTCGCAGGCCTTATAGGTGTTTTAAAAACATCCGACAGCGGGTTGGCCAATAACCCGCATCTCCATCAACCCGTTTTGGAGCAGCGTGGTGGAGTAAGCTACAGGCAGCCATAAATAATGGCAAGAGACCAGTGCCCAGCAGTAGGACGCAAGAAGGGTTGTAGCCAAAAGAGCAGCGGGCCCGCGGCATCAACATCGGCGGACGCAGCTGAATACCGCTTCCTGAGTTCTTAGCCTAAATGGAAATAAAATATGATTTAAAAAAAGATACTTTAAATTCCATTACCTGATTGACCGGGTTGTCCTGGGTATCCCGGGCTTCCAGCCTGTCCTGGTGTTCCCGGCTGTCCTGGTTGCCCGGGTTGGCTCGGGTATCCTGGTTGACCAGCTTGAGCTGGGTAACCTGGTTTACCAGGCTGTCCAGGGGTTCCTGGCTGTCCTGGTGTTCCTGGCTGTCCTGGGGTTCCTGGCTGGCCTGGTTGTCCGGGTTGTCCAGGTTGGCCTGGATATCCTGGTTGTCCAGGTTGGCTTGGGTATCCTGGTTGTCCTGTCTGACCTGGATAACCTGGTTGACCTGGCTGTCCTGGACCTCCTGGCTGTCCTGGTGTTCCTGGCTGACCTGGCCCTCCTGGAGTTCCTGGCTGACCTGGTTGTCCTGGTTGGCCTGCCTGACCTGGTTTTCCAGGTTGGCTTGGGTATCCTGGTTGTCCTGTCTGACCAGGGTAACCTGGCTGACCGGGCTGTCCTGGACCTCCTGGCTGTCCTGAAGTTCCTGGCTGACCTGGTTGTCCGGGTTGGCCTGGGTATCCTGGTTGTCCAGGTTGGCTTGGGTATCCTGGTTGTCCTGCCTGACCTGGATAACCTGGTTGACCAGGCTGTCCTGGTTGACCAGGCTGTCCTGGCTGTCCTGGTATTCCTGGCTGTCCTGGTGTTCCTGGCTGTCCTGGAGTTCCTGGCTGACCTGGTTGTCCGGGTTGGCCTGGGTATCCTGGTTGTCCAGGTTGGCTTGGGTATCCTGGTTGTCCTGTCTGACCAGGGTAACCTGGTTGACCAGGCTGTCCTGGCTGTCCTGGTGTTCCTGGCTGTCCTGGTGTTCCTGGCTGTCCTGGAGTTCCTGGCTGACCTGGTTGTCCGGGTTGGCCTGGGTATCCTGGTTGTCCAGGTTGGCTTGGGTATCCTGGTTGTCCTGTCTGACCAGGCTGTCCTGGTTGACCAGGCTGTCCTGGCTGTCCTGGTGTTCCTGGCTGTCCTGGTGTTCCTGGCTGTCCTGGAGTTCCTGGCTGACCTGGTTGTCCGGGTTGGCCTGGGTATCCTGGTTGTCCAGGTTGGCTTGGGTATCCTGGTTGTCCTGTCTGACCAGGGTAACCTGGTTGACCGGGCTGTCCTGGACCTCCTGGCTGTCCTGGTGTTCCTGGCTGTCCTGGAGTTCCTGGCTGACCTGGTGTTCCTGGTTGTCCAGGTTGGCTTGGGTATCCTGGTTGTCCGGGTTGGCCTGGGTATCCTGGTTGTCCAGGTTGGCTTGGGTATCCTGGTTGTCCGGGCTGTCCTGGCTTTCCTGGCTGTCCTGATATTCCTGGCTGTCCTGGAGTTCCTGGCTGACCTGGTTGGCCTGCCTGTCCTGGTTGTCCAGGTTGGCTTGGGTATCCTGGTTGTCCTGCCTGACCTGGATAACCTGGTTGACCAGGCTGTCCTGGCTTTCCTGGCTGTCCTGGAGTTCCTGGCTGACCTGGTTGTCCTGGTTGGCCTGGGTAAGCTGGTTGTCCAGGTTGGCTTGGGTATCCTGGTTGTCCTGACTGACCAGGGTAACCTGGTTGACTGGGCTGTCCTGGACCTCCTGGCTGTCCTGGTGTTCCTGGCTGTCCTGGTGTTCCTGGCTGTCCTGGAGTTCCTGGCTGACCTGGTTGTCCGGGTTGGCCTGGGTATCCTGGTTGTCCAGGTTGGCTTGGGTATCCTGGTTGTCCTGTCTGACCAGGGTAACCTGGTTGACCGGGCTGTCCTGGACCTCCTGGCTGTCCTGGTGTTCCTGGCTGTCCTGGAGTTCCTGGCTGACCTGGTGTTCCTGGCTGTCCTGGAGTTCCTGGCTGACCTGGTTGTCCGGGTTGGCCTGGGTATCCTGGTTGTCCAGGTTGGCTTGGGTATCCTGGTTGTCCGGGCTGTCCTGGCTTTCCTGGCTGTCCTGGAGTTCCTGGCTGACCTGGTTGTCCTGGTTGGCCTGCCTGACCTGGTTGTCCAGGTTGGCTTGGGTATCCTGGTTGTCCTGCCTGACCTGGATAACCTGGTTGACCAGGCTGTCCTGGCTGTCCTGGAGTTCCTGGCTGACCTGGTTGTCCGGGTTGGCTTGGGTATCCTGGTTGACCTGCCTGACCAGGGTAACCTGGTTGTCCGGGCTGTCCTGGTGTTCCTGGCTGTCCTGGTGTTCCTGGCTGTCCTGGTGTTCCTGGCTGTCCTGGAGTTCCTGGCTGACCTGGGTATCCTGATTGTCCAGGTTGGCTTGGGTATCCTGGTTGTCCTGCCTGACCAGGGTAACCTGGTTGACCGGGCTGTCCTGGACCTCCTGGCTGTCCTGGTGTTCCTGGCTGTCCTGGAGTTCCTGGCTGACCTGGGTATCCTGATTGTCCAGGTTGGCTTGGGTATCCTGGTTGTCCTGCCTGACCAGGGTAACCTGGTTGACCGGGCTGTCCTGGACCTCCTGCCTGTCCTGGTGTTCCTGGCTGTCCTGGAGTACCTGGCTGACCTGGTTGACCGGGCTGTCCTGGCCCTCCTGGTTGTCCTGGAGTTCCTGGCTGACCTGTTTGTCCGGGTTGGCCTGGGTATCCTGATTGTCCAGTTTGGCTTGGGTATCCTGGTTGTCCTGCCTGACCAGGGTAACCTGGTTGACCGGGCTGTCCTGGACCTCCTGGCTGTCCTGGTGTTCCTGGCTGTCCTGGTGTTCCTGGCTGTCCTGGTGTTCCTGGCTGTCCTGGAGTTCCTGGCTGACCTGGGTATCCTGATTGTCCAGGTTGGCTTGGGTATCCTGGTTGTCCTGCCTGACCAGGGTAACCTGGTTGACCGGGCTGTCCTGGACCTCCTGGCTGTCCTGGTGTTCCTGGCTGTCCTGGAGTTCCTGGCTGACCTGGGTATCCTGATTGTCCAGGTTGGCTTGGGTATCCTGGTTGTCCTGCCTGACCAGGGTAACCTGGTTGACCGGGCTGTCCTGGACCTCCTGGCTGACCTGGAGTTCCTGGCTGTCCTGGAGTTCCTGGCTGTCCTGGAGTTCCTGGCTGTCCTGGAGTTCCTGGCTGTCCTGGAGTTCCCGGCTGGCCTGGTTGCCCGGGTTGGCCTGGGTATCCTGGTTGACCGGGCTGTACTGGTGTTCCTGGTTGTCCTGTTTGTCCAGGTTGGCCTGGGTATCCTGGTTGTCCTGGCTGGCCTGCTGTTCCGGGCTGGCCGGGTTGTCCGGGCTGACTTGGGTAACCAGGTTGTCCGGGCTTGGATGGTCCTGCGAATTCGAGAATATAGTTAAAAAGATAATGTCATTCATTTTGTTGTAGTACAATAATAGCAAGAAAATCAAAATCAAAATATTTATTTCATATTAGAAATACAATATATCCGCTTAATGAATGTTATTTTTTTCCGGTCATCGCCTTATTAGGTGCTCGTTTGACCTGTTGAGCTGAGAGAAAAAAAGGCGGCGGAAAAAAAGCCAGCAGCACTCTTTAAAAAAATACATATCGATATAACAGTATGGCTATGGGTCGATAATGGGCTCACATGATAGCTGATCGTATGAGACACTATAAACTCACTTCCACCGAGCAGGAGCAGCAGATACGAGTAATTATTAAAACTATTTACATTTAGTTTAGAAATATTATGTGAGCGAGATTTTTATTCCCACGCTCCTTTATCATTAAGATAGTCCTTAGTGTTAGTTATTATAAGCCTTGCGGCAGAGGACTTGTTTGACTGTCTTTTTAAAACGTTTTTAAGGCAGGGATTGAATCTTTATTGGAATTTTATTATATATCTTGATGGATATCCCAATTAAAGAATGACCATTTTTATGGAGCAGGCATGTCGGAAATGTCAGCTTGTGGCCGTTCCTAATTGAGATACAGTTAGGATTATGCAAGTCCAGTATGGTAGATATACACTCATAAACTTTACACACAGTAAGGTACCCTGTGTCGTGGGTACCTTAGATACATACAAAGACAGGAACACGAACACCCAGACCGAGGACAGAAATTTAAACTCATCATTCAAATTTCTGTTTCGCCAGGAATCGAACCCAGGACCCCTCGATCCTCGGCAGTCCGGCATGGTAACTATTGCGCCACGCAGGTAGTAAATTTCTCTTTATATTTGCGTACATACATTATATTTTCGTAGATACATATATTGCAAAGCAAAATATGTAAGAATATTTATTTCTTTAAATTTTTCTGTAAGAGATTCTCTAGCACCTAAATTATAAATTGCGCAAATAGCCCTTTCCTGCCAAATAAAAAATTAATATTTCTTAATATTAAATTATTTAAATTGAACCTCTAAACCACTTTAGAGAAAACATTTTTCACGTGGTCATAATTGGATATTTGTCTATCGATTTTAAATAAAGGAGAAGTCTCATCTGCGAACAATTCAATCTTTTGACTGTTTTCGACTATGAACGGAAGATCGTTTATATACAACAACAGAATAATCCTAAAATGAAATCTTGTGGGACCCCAATGTCTACAGGTGACCCAGATGATTTTTTACCATTCACTTCAACTTTCTGAGTCCTATCTTTCAAAAATAGGATGACAAGAGCTTGAGCGCCGTACCTTTAATGCCATAGTGGTTGAGTTTCCTGCTAAGGGTTTTATGCTCAACGCAGTCAAATGGCTTAGGTAGATAAGTCACAAAACACACCCAAGGTATTCTGCGATCTCTCCCAAGCCTCTATGATAACTGTGAAAAGCTCAACACTTGCATCGGTTGTAGAGCCACCATTAGTGAATCCAAATTGATTTTTATGTAAAAGTCTGTTCATCGTGAAGTAAGACAATAGCTGGTTAAGAAGAATTTTCTCCAGTACTTTGCTACACGTGGGGAGAACAGAAATTGGTCTATAATTCGTAGGAACAGTAGTACTGCCCGATTTTTTATAAAGGAATCACTTTACTATGTTGTACATTTTATACAATTATTAAATATTAGGACTGTGTGGCGCAACTAAATCAGTTATGGAATTAACGATCTTTACAGAGATACTCCAAGGACAAGGATCAGTAGTATTTGTAACATCTAATGTCCTAAATATTTTTACAATGTGATTTGATTGGCGTTTATGGGTCTGAATTTAAAGTTACATTTACATTTGCTCACATTTTCTTTGAGCAACGCTTCAGAAAGGTCGAGGGAAGAGTTAGACGATTTAGTTGTCGGATAAACACATAGATAGTAGCCATTTTTCATCATGTTCGACCAGAGTATTGGGTATCCGTAATAAGCCAAGGTTGTCCTTCCCTCTTCCAGTTTCGGCATTAATGATGTTCCAAGTAGACTTTATTTTATTGTTACTGAATTTAATCTGATTTCTAATATGGAAAGACTGTTCCTTGCATATTGGGTAGTACTATTCTTAAAAACTTATGAATCATTTTTTGCATGGTAACAAAAGGAAGGCTCACTATAATTACCTACAAAACCTCTCATGATAAAGGTCATATAATTTTAACGTACTAAAGATTGGCTGACAATTTTAATTTCAGGAGCCATAAAATCATATTATAAATTATTTTGCTTATATACTTGACCAACCTTGATTTTCGGGTTTTGTTGGGTAAGTTCCACCGGAACCTGTGGGGCCTCCAGGACCACCAGGGCCTCCGGGACCACCAGGGCCTCCTGGACCACCAGGTCCACCTAAAATAATATAAACATAAAAGTAAACATAATTCAAATTCACCAGTGGTACTGTTTGTGAATAATGAAACGTTTTGTTTGTTCCTATTAGTCGTAATATTATGTTTTATAGCCTGAAACATTCCATGATAAATGGACTATCCAACAAAAACATAAAGATTACATGCACTGATTCATAAATGTAATTTAAATTTTATGTAATATTTTAGTGAATGTAAAATAATTTACCAGTCATAAACGTTGTTTAAAAATAATATTCTGTTCTATACCAGTTTTAAATAACTGTGCATTAGTCAAACACAAGATAAATTTCTACAAATAAAATAAATTTCTTAACTAAAAAAATTTCCTTAACTTTCTATAAAAAAATTACAGTGCTAATGCTTAATGCAAATGCTTACTAAGCGACGTTGAAATATCGTTTATGAATATATATAAATAAATAAAAATATCGATAAACGTTTTATGGGCTAGATAATAAATGAATTAAGTAACGCAGAATAACGCTGTTAGTATCCAGTGGAGTTTATATTTATGACCTACGGACTATGGGCACCGGGCCCTTTATCTAATTGCTATTATAAAATTATTTACGAATTAAGTTTTTTTTTATTTCTGTTTAAAATGTTAACATTGTAAAACAGGATCTCAGGGTTTTAATAGCAAGTAACAAAAAAAACTAATGTATGCACATATATACCTGGGCTTCCTGGAGATCCAGGTCTGCCCGGAGTTCCAGGTGTGCCAGGGTAATATCCGCCAGATCCTGTTCCAGCTGGTCCATTAGGCCCACCTATTGATAGAACGCCAAAAAATATTTAGAGACCCTAAATAATATGAACTAAACAAAAGCAGTACAAAACGAAAAAGCAACGCATATGGATGTGGCTAGCCTAGAACGCTTAAAACTTGGTTAACGGCTGGCGAATTATGTGCGTGTTTCTGTGCTTCGGAGGACACGCTAAGCCATCAGTAACGGTCATTATCGATAAGTAGTCGTTAAACCTTGACGGAGTGCTTATGGCAGTTTAAAGGGGAGACTGGCATGGTAGCTTTTGCACAACACATACTGCTTTATCGTTGTAAGATTGAAAAACGATTATCTACAACCTTGTTGCAGCTTGCTTTTGTCGGCCAGACTTACATGAGGCGACTATTAGCCTTTGGAGTAGCAGCGCAACTCCAAGCGACCACATGAAAGATCGAAGACTTAGGCTTCCTTGAGGTTGTGTGTAAATGTCCATGGGCTGCAGCGACCACTTAACACAATGCGGCTTATGCGGCCTGTATGCTCTTTCGCTACACCATTAAATACGCAACACAATTTAAAAAACGCAATGTTATCACAATAGTTATATGTATTGATTAAATAAGATTATTTACCGGGTCCTCCTGGGTAATATCCTGAGCTAGATCCGGGGCCACCAGGGCCTCCTGGGCCACCAGGTCCACCTGGAGAGCCAGGGGTTCCCGGTGTTCCCGGGGTTCCAGCAGTACCTGGGTAGTAACCACCTGCAATAGATGAAACGATAAATTAATTCCATAAAAATCAATAACTCAATAAAATGTTTCATTTTTTATGTATGCTTAAACGTAAAACAAAGAGCAAGACAGTATAGTAACGTCAATGTGTTAAAACATCATAAAATATATAGTTTCCGTCACAATATAGATGTTCCGTTTTGCTAGAAAAGACATGTAATTTATAAATGCTCATAACTCTGTTATTTTGTAACCTACCTATATTGATTTTTGTTTCAATAAGAACACAATAGAATAAGAACATATTAATATAGTATTCTTATATATAAAAAATAAATAACACATACTCAGTATGCCTCTACTACCAAAATTTATCGGCATGTGAAAAAAGATATATATTTAGTATTACAATACAGGCTGTGGATAATATTCTTTCAAATCATAAATGATTTTTTGTTATTACCTCCGGGATAGTATCCACTGCCTGAGCCTGAGCCGGGGCCGCTTGGTCCACTCGGACCGCCAGGTCCACCGGGGCCTCCGGGACCACCCGGTCCACCAGGAGAGCCAGGGGTTCCAGGTGTTCCAGGGGTTCCAGCAGGACCTGGGTAGTAACCACCTGAAATAATAATTAACAAAACAATTAATTAATTTGGTAAAAAAATGAATGACTGAAAAAGATGTTTCATTTTATTATGTATGCTTAAACGTTAGACAGAGAGAGCAATAAAGTATAGTGACATCACTGTGTTGAACCGTCATAAAAAATATTAGTTAAGCTCCGTTTTACTAGAAATGCTTATAACTCTGTTGTTTTTAGCCAATATTATTTGATTAAGTAATCACGTTTCAATTACCGTTATAGTAAGAAAACTATTATCATGATTAATTGGTAGTATGATTCAACTACCTAAATGTGACGGCATGTAAGAGATGACAAAAATTTGAGTATCAGTACAGGTTGTATATATTACTTACTTTTAAGTAGGTACTTTCAGAACTCCAAACATAAACATAAAGTAATTTATTGTTATTACCTCCGGGATAGTATCCACTGCCTGAGCCTGAGCCAGGTCCACCAGGTCCACTGGGACCACCAGGTCCGCCGGGGCCTCCGGGACCACCAGGGCCTCCTGGGGATCCAGGGGTTCCAGGTGAACCAGGAGTGCCTGGAGTACCAGCTGCACCAGGGTATCCGCCTTGCCCTATGGCAATTAATTGCATTTTACGTTATTTTTTTTACATTACTTAATTTATTGATTATGCGCGCGCACACACACACATCTTCGCACATAATTAATCAAGTAGGGTAGAAAGTGTATAAAAACTTATACGCTTTTAATTTTGATTTATTTATGTTTTTATGATCGGTAAGTTATTTATGGGTTTCTTTTATTAAATGTACAAAACGAGGAACCGAGTTCCTGCGTCGGAAAATTAGCTGAGTTACATTACACCCATTTCACTAGTTTGTATACTTATACCTCATAATTATGTTAGTTAAAATATTTTAAACCTTTAAAATATTGTAAACAGACACTTAACAATATTTTAAAGTCCATAAATGTAGTTTATTATTATTACGAGTATTTATGCATAGAACATTATTATAAGATTTTATTTGTTCTTCAAATAAATTGATTAACCATTTTTATTTCCGGTTTCTTTTACAAGATCGGTATCGTATATACTTATTAGTCTTAATACTGTAAATAGTCATTATTTCACTTACATGATCCACCTTGGCCGGGTCCGTTAGGTCCACCAGGTCCATTGGGGCCACCGGGGCCATTAGGGCCACCTGGTCCGTTAGGGCCACCAGGTCCGTTGGGGCCACCAGGTCCGTTAGGTCCACCAGGTCCACCTAATAAAGAAAAATACACGTTTTTAAATGGAATAATTGAATTATGTTCTGTAATGAATGAGTGTGTAATATATAAAATAATTTAAAAAATATTCATGATTCCATCGCTTGATAGATATAAGGTACATAATATAAAATAGGATATTATATACTATATATAAATATGTTTATAACACACACATATAATATGTATGTTTTATTTAATGATAGAAGTAATGATAACACTACACACTCACAGCCCCACTCTAGGACTCCCTGTGTCGTGGGTACTATGGTCACATACAAAGACATGAACACAAAAACCGGAACCCCTTGATTGGTACTAAAGCATGGTAACCGTTGCGCTTATTCCTAAAATTAAACGAAAATTAAACTTGCTTGGATAATAGCCTCCGCCAGAGCCTGAACTTGGTCCACCTGGCCCGCCTGGCCCGCCGGGACCACCAGGGCCGCCAGGGCTGCCCGGAGTGCCGGGTGTCCCGGGTGAGCCGGGGCTTCCGGGTGTTCCAGATGTACCGGGATAACCTCCTTGCCCTAGAATTAAAAAAAAATCATCATCGGCATATTTCATACTATGTATTTTTAAGACGATACGAGAAGTTTTAATTTGTCTATGTTGGCAAAAGATAAGTAAGGTAACTGAATTATGGTCAGACTACTTATACGAGTAACATTAAAAACATTACGAAACAGGTTGCTGTTTTACAAAGTAGGTACTGCTTTTAATTGCGTAGGTTGACTTGTGGCAGAAAAATCTTTAGCAATAAGGAAAAGGTTATAAAATTTGGCATATTTATTGAAAAAAATGTAATTGCAGAAAACATACATGATCCACCCGGTCCGTAGTGGCCGTTGGATCCACCGGGTCCACCGGGTCCATATGGGCCGTTGGGTCCGCCAGGTCCATATGGGCCGTTAGGTCCAGTGCCTGAGCCTGTAAATGAATAATTTAAATTTTTCTTAGTTTTGTCATATTTAATTTTCGAGAGAGTTTATTGAGATTAATCATTTGTGTAATTTGGCTAATTTATTATTTCAGATAACTATTTAATGCTTAAGCTGTTGTGTAAGGATACGGAAGGATTAACAGTAGATTAAGGAGGTATTTGAAGATTGATTTCGTTGATTCCTACAAGCAAAAGTATTAATTATTACAAAAATGCAAGGCTTGAACAGCGTCAAATACGATAGTTAATAATAAATTTATGAACCAGAATTAGCTATTATACATATAGTTAGGATAATCCAATTATATTATTACCTGTGCCTGGATAATAACCCGGGCCGGCAGGGCCGCCGGGTCCACCGGGGCCGCCTGGAGAGCCAGGAGAACCAGGAGTTCCTGGACTACCGGGTGTCCCAGGGGTGCCTGGAGTACCCGCAGTGCCAGGGTAGCCGGGGTAGTATCCACCTTGTCCTGAAAAAAAATTCAAATAAATTGGAGATTTCGCTCTTATCTTAGGTTTGATTGACAACGTTAAAATCTTTGAACAAATATAAAATTTTGTCACATAAAAATATTTATAATTTTATCAAGCGTTAAAGTATAATTTTATTCTTGTCTCACACACATTCACACACACGAAGGCGGTAACAAAGAAACAATATCAAAATTTATAGGGAGAAAAAATAAGTGACACAGAAAGTAACACAAACTATATAAAATATGTAACCAGGATTGTAAGACATATAACATAGATACATAATAAACATATAAAATAATATACGTAGACTTACGCTTACGGGCCGTCAGTCTATGCGAGCTTCATGTACATTAATAATTAATTAAAAAAATAATTACCGGGTCCAGGGACTACACCAGGTTTCGGGTTGCTCGTCTGTCCAGAGCTGTCTGGCGGAGGGCGGGGTGGTCGGGTGGGCTTCGGTGGAGGTATAGGCGGCACCCCACCGGGAGTCCTGCCGCACCCTTTCGGGAAGTACAGCTGATCCCACGGCAACGTCTGGCCTGGTACGTTCGAGGGCCCATCGTTTCCAGCACTGGAAGAAGTTATGAATTACAAGATTATTATTCTACATTTCCTATTCTTTTACGACTAAGCCACATTAGCTACGTTCGTCGATACAAAAAGTAGCTAGTGTGGCCTGGCCATTTATACATACGGTTATTATCTTTTTTACTTTGTTGTTACAAATTTTTTGCAACAAAATAATTTTGTGCAATCCAAATTACTTGAAATAACTTATAAGCTATTAATTCATTGAAGAAAGTATTAGTATTATAAGAAAGTATTTACGTCGTTGTTGTCCCTTTTGGAAATTCCCCCTTTAAATATGATTAATCAAACTTTGAAAAATTGTATATCTCAAATTTTAAATTTAAATTTTGACGATCGCGCATGGAGACAGGCTTGCCTACCAATAAAATTTGGAGGCTTAGGCATCCGCACCAGTGCAAGTGTTGCTCTCCCGGTCTTTTTGGCTTCAACCCACAGTACGGCTACCCTCACCAGCAATATTTTAAACATTGTTCCTGTTGATGTTCGGGTGGCTGGCTTGGATGAGGCTGTGGAGGTCTGGAGGGCCACCTTCCCTAATGTTATCATTAATGTTGAGGAAGCCCACTCACAACGTTTTTGGGACTTGCCTGGTGTCAAAGCTACATATGCCTGTCTCCTTGACGAATGTGGTGACAACACGGATCGCGCGAGGTTGCTTGCTGTATCCGATGTAGACTCTGGCCATAAACTAATTCGCAATAAAAATCACATAAGTAACTTCAACATAATAATGACGCTTTAATTTACAAAAATAAATGCGTGGGAAGTATGTTTTTATTAGTATAATTATTTTATAATAAAAAAAGTTAAGGCGACTTACTTTTCATCATTCCCGGCATTTTCGTCAGGGAAGACCTCTACCGGTTTTTCAGGTTCAACGACCCGGTAGCCATGGCTGTCAGCGACGTAGTGTGTGGCTCGCAGGTAGCCATCAGGGTCAACGTAGCCATAGCAACCGTACGTCACGCCGTCCGGACCGCGGTTCTCATGGTGAAACTGCCCGTTCGGACCCACGTCGTAACCAAAACCATACGCACCTAAAAAAATAAAATAACTATAGAAATATTCACTTGCGAAGTACGTATCGACTTTGTGTCTGTCTACTTAATGTTAGGAATGCCTCACCTATAACTAACTTTTTTGAAATGTAAACTATTGTGAATAATTTTTACATTGAATAAAATGTTTGCGGAAATTTTTAGTTCAATTAAATTTAATGAATTTTGTTTTTTTTTGTAAATAGACGGTCGTATTTTAGAGGATAATACATTCACTGTATTTATACATATGTTTTTAATTTAAAAAAATGGGAAAGTCATTGCTGAAAGGACCTTAGAGATTAAGATAAAATAGAGAATTAATACACATAAGGTAAGTGTACGTTATTATAGCTGCTAACTGCTAACTGAATACTAATTTTAAAGGCAAATTAAATAAATATAAATTCCCATTTGGTATACTTTGCGTAATAAACTGGGTAAGTATGTGTCGTTTCCTAGATTTAATCAGTGGAAGATGTGATATGGCACGCCTTTATGGAAATGTATGAGGAAGTCTGACAATGAGCTTTGGTAATCATAATAATAATGGGTATCATGTCAAAGGTTAAAGGAGCTATAAATAAAAATTAATGTGATATTTAAACAGTGACCTTATATGTGGTCATTTACCCCGAGGCTAAGCAATCTTTACATGTAAAATGATGTAAACTAAGCCTGCACACATGTAAAATGTAAAATGAT
Source organism: Pyrgus malvae (assembly GCA_911387765.1). Lineage (NCBI taxonomy): Eukaryota > Metazoa > Arthropoda > Insecta > Lepidoptera > Hesperiidae > Pyrgus > Pyrgus malvae. The sequence continues at coordinate 16,402,165 of OU426951.1, read as the reverse complement.
GTAAACTAAGCCTGCAAAATATTAAACCTCTGACTTTCAGTTAATGATTTAGTTTAAAATAAGTTATATAAAGTTTATTTCCGTTAACCCGGACGTTTTTAAGAATTTGTTTTTAAATTGATTATGTAGCGAAAGAATACTGAGTCATCTAATGGATGATTAATTTTGATTTGCTGTATAAATTATATTCATTGTTAGTAGGTACTTACCGGCGAGATCGATAATGGGAAGCAAAAGTGTTTAGTTTCGCCTTTAAAATTAGACACCATATAAAGAGTCACGTCAACCCCGCAAACTGCGTACACTATGTACAATGTGCAAATATATTATTTATTTTGTGGTGCAAAGTTGTAGGTACAAAGGGAAAACAGGAACAGGCTGGTGAGATTTAGGGGCCTCCAACAGTCCGAGCTCGGTCAATGGGTGTAATATGGCATAAATCCTTCCCAATTCTGAGACTGTGCTAAGAGTGCGTTGGAAATAAGAGCAGTGAAATTTTAATATGTATGCGGATGCACGGATGCATACAGATGTAACCCGTAGTAGCACAAGACCACTAGAACTGACATTAGGTATAAGACCTTGCCTAGTATCTAGCGAAGATAAAATGAAATATCTAAACACAAAAATATATTTATTTCTTGTCCAATGTGCGTTGAGGGTCATGGTCATTATGAATTTATCTTTTAGATGGATGGCTTTTACATTAGTAATTTTAGAAAATCTTTGATATTAAAATTTGGCAAGCTGTTCAAACAGTCAAATAAAAATGAAAACTGCGATCGGTCTCTTAAGATGGGTCTACGCTTATGAGCCGAGCACGAGCACCTTTAGAAAAAATTTTGACTAGTGACCTTTACACGATGGGGATAAAAATATGTATATTCTTTTTGTTTTTTTTTCGTATGAATAGTGTGTAAGATTATGTTACGAAAGGTGGACTTAGCAACTCAAAAACTCTCACTCATAACGTTCTATATTATTATACTGATTTGTGAGTACCTATTAGAGTGAAATAATGCTGTCTTATAGTATTATATCTTCCTATTATAACAGAGGAATAAAATTTTTAACAATTTTTGGGGTCGGCAACTGACTTGTGATTTACTGTGTCTTTTGTTTTACCCTGTTTATGTCCCGTTGTTAGGCACAGTTCATCTCGTTAATGAGAGGGATGTAGGCAATAGTCCACATCACGCTGGCCAAGTGCGGATTGGACAGTAGTAGATATCGTGCCTTCAAGAAGTTATGAGTCACTCTCAGGAATGCATGGTGAAAAATCTTAATTAAATAAGTATCACAATTTTCCCTCACCGAATGCGTGTTTAAAATTCACTTAAATTTGACGACCCATGTGGCACAATGGTGACCAAACCGGATCGCCGATCGAAGGGTACTAGGATCGATTCTCGGCGAGGCAGAGATTTGAATGATGAGTTTTCTTTTTTTTTCTGTAATCGCTTTAAGTGTTTGTGTTTCTGTCTTTGTGCGTGTCCTAAGTACCCACACACAGGAAGTCCTAGGTGGGGCTATGAGTGTAGGTATAGTGTTATTTATTTATTTATAATAAATTATGAGGAAGGATGCTGTGGTTCTATCCGTCTTGTATAATACTCACTAGTGTCATAATTAGTTTCATAATACTGTCTCTTCTCGGCGTCCTCAATATCGACCACTACTTCGTTATTGCTGTCTCCGTAGGGGCCCAGCTGACGCCCCCGTCGCACTTCCTCTGCCGCTGGCGTTGACTCAGTGACTTTAGCCTCTTTGGTCTCATTGGCCTGCGTTAGCACCAACGAAGCCTGGAACAACAGAAAAATGCATTTGTATTTTGTAATCACATTAATATGCATATATGCATGCATATTTATGACGATAGTATGGCGCAAAGCAGGTCTTTAAACCTAAAGTTCACTATACTGGACTATCAAGTGAGGATCGGATTCGACCCCCGCCAAGGCTGATGATTGTTTTAAATTTCTCTCCTCGGTCTGGGCGGGTCGGCCCCGCTTATTAACTCGTTATCGATACATAACATTTAAACCGTGTGGAAGGCCATAGTGCGGTTTTAAACTAGCGTATTTTTCTATCATGTATTATAGTGTAAATAAAAATTTTTGTCTTTGTACTTTTTGTCCCAGAAAATGTCTTGTTTCGTTTCGACGTTAAACGTTTCGCGGCTGCACGCGCAAACAAAAGAACGCGAACGCGCCGAAAAATACGCTGATGTGGAACCGCATTTATGAAAATATGAAATGAAAACATCGGTTAGCGAGTTGGCCACTAACGCAGCGTGCTGGAGTAAGCTCCAGTTCTCCCCAATAACCCAATAATGGAGACAGACCCGCGCCCTGCTGTGGGACGCAAGAAGAGTTGCAGCCAATGCATTGAAAGGATTTAGGTATAATTTTTTTTGTGTTTGCTGAAATATCCTAAATATGTCACCTTATGTATAGTGCTGTGGATTGCAAAACATATCGGAGCGAGTTCCTTACGCAATCAGTTGCACACACATCATTGTCTAGACACACCTTAATGATGTCATATAAGCTTTAAACTTCACCGAAAATAAGATGTGCTTTTGATATGAGTTGTACAACATCAATTTCAAATACTCAAGTTTGTTGATTGTACACAAAGAGGTTTCAAGCTCTTAGTCCAAGTGCTGAGATATTATTTGCAGTAATGCATATTTAAAATTAAAATTATCCTAATTGCAAACTAAAAGTATTTTAGGTTAAGTTAGCTTAGTTACTCGTATTAATCCTTGTAGCTTCGGGATTAATAGTACCTACAGTAAGAGTATAGCTCTACAGTATCTCCTGCCTGATCGTAAGAGGCGACTAAAACGGGACATCCGGGGTTGCGAGCGTCCAGCCAGCCCCGGGAAGGACGGCGGTGTGTGCGTAGCCGCATGCCGCCGCAAGCATCGGAAGATATAGGAGAGCACATCTGCTCTCTCAAAGATGGGCCCTTTCCAAGGCGCCGCGCGTGGAGGACTCCGTTGCGGTCCACTGGAGATCGCGGAGTACTCCCCAAGCGCAGAGGCAGGCCACAAAGGGGGTTTTAGTGCGGTCAAATCCCACATAACCCGGTTCTCTCTCCTAAGGTGCCGGGTACATTTTGAAGGTACCGCCCCATTACAAAAAAAGATGTCATTCGTATTACAGGGTACAAAACAAATCCTGTACAACATTAAAATTAGTGAAATTGTTATGTAGTGATACAGAATGAGAATTAGTAATATTTTAAATATAGATATTTGAGAACGTTCTAATTCATTATTATTCATTTTAAGGGCACGACCCCAAACTAGTTTTCAAGAATGATTAGTTATAGGTAGCATTCGTAAGAAAAATAATCATATGCAAATTATCTATTATTTTTTATATTTTGAACTCAAGTCATGTTGTAAAATAATACAGAGCTAATGTTTTTCTCCATCGGCTCTTTTCTTCAGCTCAGCATTGCCTAAGATCCAGAGTTGAACGAAAAATAACATTCGCTGTTTAAAAAATCGCATATGAATAAAATCCGGTCTTGGACTACATACCAAGCCAATTGAGATACTTTTAATGAGCTGTCAGAACGTGACATCCCCATACATTTTGTATGAGAAGATGATAAGTGACGTCACTTATCATATATAGTCAATTGACTTCATTTTTATTGATTTCAGTGGTAATAAAAATCATGTATAAAAAAGAACAAACAATTATATTGCTTTCCAATCGTGATTTAGTGCTACCTTTTAAAGGTAAGGATTTTGAATTTTTTTGTGCATAGTGTCCAAGACCCTATTGTTTCATTTTATTTCATTTCAGTCTTTTGAAATGATGGTCTACAGGTTAATGTTTACCCCAAAACTAGTTTTAAGAGTCACCGTTCGTAAGAAAAAGCATCACAATCTACATATATGCGAATTAACTATTATTTTTTTACTTCTTGGTAAAAAAAACGCGTTATAAGTTTAATATAAAATATCTTGCGAAATATAAGTGACGTATCGCATTGAATAGATAGGTTAGAAACAAGGCATAAAGTCATTTTTGAAGTGGTATTATGAACGAAATAGTCCATCAGTTGTCCGCAGGTTTACGCTGCATATGCGCTGGGCACGGGTCTCTCCCCATTATTGGGAAGGCCTGGAGCTTACTCCACCAATGCGGGTTGGTGAAGATGCAGGTTAGTGGCCAACCCGCTGTCGGATGTTTTCAAACTGCCCATGAGGCCTCCGACAAGGTTTAACGACTGTTATCTATCTGCAACAACCGGGACCGACGGCTTAACGTACTCTCCGAAGCACGGAAACGCGCATGAAATTTTTGCCACTAGCGGTCATCCATCTTACACCCGACCGTTTGGGTTACTCGTAGTTGCATAGATCGCTTGCGTTCTACGCTAAGCGCTATTTATTTAGAAGCTTCTAAATAAATAGATTAATAAGGCTGATTTTTTCTGAGGCTTACTAGGTAATACAAGATTTTTATTTTATTTCGATTTTATTCGTTAAATCTTGTTTAGCCTAATTATAACCTTATTTGACCCTTTTTTTAACTCGAAGCTTTGAATCATTGTCAAAAAAAGTCTCTTGTAGTTTATATGTAGTACGCATGTAGCATGTACGCACGGTCACTAAAACTACCTATAAAGATGTGTGTACACACTATTAAATTGTACGTATACTGCACGAAGAGTCCTTCGACAGTTATTTTAGACATAATAATTGTATGTCATCATTCGTCACATTGCATTGAGGTCGCTAAAAATTCACTACACAATATTTACTTCTCCACGTCAAGTGAAGTCATTGGAAATCAATTGTGAAACGTTTTTTTGGCTGTATAGAAGAGGATATACTATCTTTAAAATTTTAGAGCAAAAATTATTGTTTATCAAAGCTACTTGTTAATAACACTAGATTATAAGCGTTGTAAAACAATGTAAAATTAATGTTGAATTTTTCTGTAAAATAAACTATTTTTTTTAGGTTTTAGGGTTTTCTTTGCTTTAGTTTGAGTCTTTATGGTAATGTGACGCTGTCAATAAATTTAATGAAGCAGCTTTTAATATGCCTATTCATGAATATCAAAGAATAATTTACAGAAACGTTTTCTGACTGTAAGGATAATTTTAGGGGCAGGATAGATTTTATTACGTCAGTCGTCGTTATTTTAATATTTGTATAGATGCCGAATATAATTTTATTTAAAACATTGTATTTACAGATCCATTGCATCGTGGTAATGTATGTTTGTATTTACCTAACACCCAAGGACTTGACGTGTAATGCATATCATAAAATAAAATCGTGTCGTTTATTTGTCTTTATGATAAATAGCCGATAGAAAGAAAAACTTAAATAATCGTCGGCGATACTAGAGAGGTAAATGCGTAGGTATCTAAAATGCTAAACAGATAAACGTCACATACATAATTATGTGTGACTAAAATATACAAAAACATAGTTGTATATTGCGTTGGGAAACCAAAAGGTACTTACTCCTTAAAACAATTAGATATATATTTAGAGAAAAGAAATCATAAAATATCTACTAGTGGTCCCGCCCAGCTCCACCCGGGTGCAGACGTTGTGCAAAGAGGATTTGTTTTTTTAATCTGTTAAAGAGATTCATGTTACTGTCAAACAAAAATATAAAACAAATAATGACATACAAACTGTACTGATTCTGACTGTGTCAAAGTTTATAACGGCACGGCACTAAATACAAACGTTTGACAGGTAGGAACAATTTATATGGGAAAACTACTTATAAATAAAAAAATAATTAAAAATACATTTCTAGTGGCCCAAATCGTAAATTTAAACCATCCTCGAATTCACTTGAACACACACAAAAAATAATTAAAATCGGTCCAGCCATTTAGGAGGAGTTCACTGTCAACACACGTACAGAAGAATTATTATATATAAAGAAGATGAAACGCGATTTTTAAATACAATTAAATTTCTTACGACTGAATAAGCACAACGAGAGCAAATTTTGTTGCTTTTGTGTTATTTACGCAATTACGCTACTAGGCACTCACCTCATTTGTAACTTTGTAAATATTCGTGAACTCTCGCAAAGTTTGCTACAGTATTGAGTGTGAGTAATTTATTTGAGTTGCTTCTTGTACTCTGTCTAAGACTTGAAAGTAAGTTAACGCGGCTTGTCTGGATTCATAAAGGAATGAATTTTTTAATACAGTTGCTCAAAAAGTGACGTATTGCAGGGACGTTTAGCGTGCGGGAAGTGGGCTATTACACACTCGTGCTTTTTCTTTCCCAACTGTCAAAATAATGTCTATTAAAAAGAAAAAAACCAACCACGAAGTTTTAGAAGTTTTTATGATTCATGCAAATATTTCTAAAAAGAAGCTACTAATTTTTTTCAATATCAGATTTAATGATTTGATTCAATGAGTTAAGTTAAGTTTCATTTCATTTCATCTCATTAACATTTTCATTTCATGTCAATAAAAAAAATCTACTGAAGACTTGGCTGTTCGGCATAATTCCCTTTGCCTACCCAGAATGGGTGAAGAAAACAAAAAAAAATCTCTGCTAGGTATTCTTTTACGGTTGGCGCCATTTTTCAAAAATGTTCTTTGCGACTTTTTATTATTTTATTAAATTGCTTCATTTTTTCGCAACTGTATTAAAAAAAGTTGTTCAGTACACGTGCGGAACCGTCATTGCAAGGAGTTCCGACTGTCAACCCTCACCTTCGGCTACGCCTCGGCTCGGGTAGACATTTGTCGGAACTCCTTGCAATGACAGCCTTTCCGCACTTGTAATGAAATATACTATAATGCTGTAAGTCGTAGTTGTCTGAACTGAAATAAAATTTTTGTCCGACTACGGCGAAAGGAGAGTTATAATATTGTAGTAGTAGTAGTCAAATCACGACATCCTCATATATTTTATATGAAATAAAAAAAAAACAAGTATAACGTCGCCCGTATTGTCAATTGATTAAATTATTATCGATTGAAAAGGAGATAAAATCATTTACGAAAATGAATTAACAATTACCCTGGTTCCCGTGCGTAATTTTAGTGCCACTTTTTTAAGATATGCAAGATATTCGTCGTTGAATTTATTATTAATTTTCTGCATGTTGAAGGCTTTTTATAACACACTAGTATGGCGGAATTAGTATAAGTTAATGATTCTGTGGATGATGGTCATTAGTTATTTTGTATAATTCGTAATAAATTTATTACTAACAAAACAAAGACATAACAACATAAGGATTTTTAAATTATTTTTGATCAAACCCAATCCAATATACGCAACGAAATTTAATTTTTAACGCAACTGGCATGACCTAAGGCATGACTTAAGGTCAATATCATTGTTTTTAGATATACATACTCATAGATCGAGGTAACGATCATTTGATTTTTGATCACGCATTTGTTCCTCGTAAGCCAAAAAGGACTAAATATTTTATGTTATACAAGGGTCAGTAAATACAACTTACATTGCGGTTAGTAGTCTGGTAAAAAAGTAATATTGCAATGAAATACAAAAGACAAAAGCTGTTTTTGGCAACAAACTACCGGAATAAAACTAAGACGGATTACGGTCAGGTCAACCACGAATTGGGATAGTCAGTCAGTGCTGTGGGCCACCCGAATTCACATACAATTAAAATTCTTCTAACGTACTGTTTGTATTTTAGCGACGACCAGTGTCCGTGGCCGTAACCCTGTAATCTACCGCTTTATGTTTCGACATCACGTACCGAAGAGACAAGCATCAAGTAAATAGTTTTTGATCAGTCGCTCACACGTGTAAGCATTTGAAAAGTCCGTTAAAATTTAAAGTAGCGAAATCTCGCAAAACAATAAGACCTTTGGCACAGAAACCTAAACAACTTTAATTCGCAGTCCTCAAATAACCGTGCGACATGGTACAGAATAAATACTGTATTTGGCAATGTTTCCTTCAGATACATTACCCGGCCTCCTTTCATGTTTGTGATGTTTTTGTAATCTATACTAATATTACAAAGAGGGAAGATTTGTATTTTTGTGTGTATTTTATAATGAATAAACTCAAAAACTACTGTTCCGATTTCAAAAATTCTTTTTTTTTTTTATTATACTCGTATTATCAGCGCGACAGAAACGTTAATTTTAAGTTTTTGACCTAAGTATTTGGTCGTGCCCTTGTGATTTGTGGGCATGGTAGTGCCCCCAGATCGTTACTTCACAAACTAGATATACATATAAGTTTGTAAGGTATTTGTATAAAATTAAAGTAACGAAAGCCTTCGTGTCGGCAGTGAAACGGCGAAACCACACATTTAGGATGTAGAGTTGTTGAAGTTAGTGCTGGTAGAGTTAGGGCGTGTAGATTCAGAAGTTTAGTTTTACTAAGATGAACTCTGATATTATTTTTCACAGTGTAAGCTATATGCACTCGTCTTAGCAACATATTACATGAAAATGTTTTGGTTGGATTTAATTATTAATATATTATTAATTATTAATGCATGGCCCTGAGGTTAGCGTAGAATGCAAGCTATCTATGCGACTAAGCCAAACGGGCGCGGTCGGGTGTGAGATGGGTGACCGCTAGTGGCAAAAAAAGTCATGCGCGTTTCCGTGCTTCGGAGGGCGCGTTAAGCCATCGGTCCCGGTTGTTGTCGATAGATAACAGTCGTTAAACCTTGTCGGTGGCCTTATGGGCGGTTTGAAAACATCGGACAGCGGGTTGGCCACTAACTACTACTGGTCCTGGGTGGGAATTGAACCCACGATCTCACGTTTCGCAGTCGGCTCATCACCCACAACGCCACGGAGGCTGTCATTATTATTTTATTATTATTTATTATTATTGGAGAGTCCGTTGTTACCATGAGTGAAATCCGTTGTTACCATGAAAACCGGTGGTTGCGAGCGCCGGACTCAAATCTCGTTAATTTAATTTAATATTTTTAATTAATAAATAAAAAATATTGTCCGCGGTACCTATTAGTTACATTATTTGTGTTCATTTAACACATATATGCATTACATCATATTATTACAATACCTGGACACGTAATAATAACTTGGTCATATATAAGATTACTGTATTCTGTAAACACGTTTCATTAACATTTTTATGATAGGTACTCACATACGGGTATTCTGAAGCGGATCTTATGTGACTAGTGCCCTTGTGAATTGCCATTTAACGACTATTTTATCTTTACAAGATGATGCTCAGGCTTATAATACGGCACACTTTTGTAATATTCAAAGCAAGTAGATTATTGAAGGAAGCCTCACGGAATTTATTATTGTTAACGATTACGACTTAATTCTATTGTTCCTAACTCATAATATTTCTAGGTTTAGTAAAGTATAGGAGTATAGGTACTATGTATTGTTATTAGAACAGGGGTTGATTTACGGGGTAAAAATAAAATAATTAAAAAGTATTTTTTCAAAAAGTGTGATACGTCACATTAAATTAAAAAGTTTGTTGTTGGGTGTAAAACATGTTTTGGTTTATTTTTGCAATAGAAAGATTTAACGTTATGGAAGGAAACAAGACGAAAAATTGACCATTCATCGTTATCCCTGAAACTGTTAAGTTTTAATTCACTTAAATATTACAGGAAAACCTATGAACAATTTATGGACTGAAAGAAAGAGTGGGATCTAAGTGTCATGTACCAGATTTCAAGGATCCATTGTATATCGCAATATAATATACTTGTATAATATTGTTTTCTAATAGGTCTCAATCCAAAACGATAAATCTCTCGTTGTTATGTTATGCTTATGGGAAGTAAAAAATTAACGTTCGGCGAGTCTATCTTTTACTTGTAGGTATAAACGGATTTTTAAAGAAAGAAAGCCCATCAGAGCAGTACCTATAACTTATTATTCGTTAGTACTTTCATTATCCCGTAGCTTTTACTTTACATGTCGCAAAACGCTACCGATGAGTTTTATTGAATAAACTTCACTAAACATAACTGAGATTATTCTATATCCATAAAAAATAAAATCAATAAATTTTAAGATATTATTAATTGAAAAGCTTCGTTAACTAAATGAACCTTTTCATAAACCAATTAAAGAATGGAAACTTCAGGTGATATTTGTCATTGAGAATGATTATATCATAGATAATACTTATACTAAAAGTTTACGGATATTATGAAGGGTCTATTCATTTTGTTTCGATCTATAATTTCATCAAATTTTAAAGGCAAGACATCTTGATTAGCGGCTATGATGTCAAAGGTTTGATTCAGTCATACAAGTTAATGGTATCAGCTCTACGGCAACTTTTCAAATTATATAAGACACATTCAATGTATAAATTGTCTTTTAAGAATATTTTATGTTAATTGTATGGACGGTTAGTTTATCTTTGTTATACATACTGAAACAACTTATAGATAGGCTTAAATTGAATCTTGACGAATCACGGTAGTACCTAATTATAGAGGTCGGCACCGCGAGTATCAATGTAGATAAAATATAAATATGTATGAATTGGCGTTTATATGAAACTTAATCGGAAAATTTATTTTAAAAAAATTCGTTTGAGATATCTTGATACGTTGTTTATATGAAATAAAAAAGGATGTCAAAGGCTCAGGCTATCCCTATTAATATTATAAATTCCAAAGTAACTCTGTCTGTCTGCTACGCTGCAGGAAACGCTTAAACTACTGAACCAATTTTAATGAAATTTGGAACACAGATAGAGTGGACCTCGAGAAAGGATATAGGATGGTTTTAATCCACGGGAAAACGGGTCCACTCGGGCAAAGCCGCTGGCGGAAGGCTAGTTAATAATAAACTGACATAAGCCAAAACTCCCTAGTATAAAAAAACTTGAGATGTGTCGAGGGACACCCGGATGGAACGATGTTCCTTTCGATTAATTAGTGAAGGAATTGTAATAAAATTTTATTATATTATATTATTCATTATTGTTATCTAATACCTTTAAACGAGCAATTCTTGCATGTATCTAAATATATTTTTTGAATCTCGGAAACGGCTCCAAAGATTTTGATGAAATTTAGTACCCTGGTTTCGGGGATGATAAATCGATCCACAAAATTTTTATTGATGGAAATTTTTAGCTGTATAAAAATATTTTCAATGAAAATCAATTTAAATATAAACTGAAAAATACGACTCTTCCTGACATCTATTGGAGAATAATATTGTGGCGTAAACGCTGTCAAACTGGGGAGCCCACAAGGCTCATTGTGGATTTCCTCAAGCGTCATCAGGACCTTGTGCTTTTTATAGGTTGGGTGGTAGTAAGATTAAAATATATTATTTAATATTATTATACTTCATGACGTTTTGCGTTTAACAGGTGGAGAGAGCGCCCATAGGTTTTCAAAAATTTTATACGAAAGGTCCAGGTAAAATAGTAGAATAAATTAAATGCATGCTTAGTCATATTTCAGTAACTTAAATGCATGGTAAGTCATATTTCAGTAATCTGAAGATTTTAGTATGAATGTATACAAAACAGCGAAATAAAAAAACGGCATTTTGGCAAACTCTTAAAGAGTTCGAATTTTTATTATTTAAAATTCATGGCTCAACGGTAACGGGGTTTTCTAATCTGACCATTTTGACATCCAGAAGTAAGAAAAAAAACTGTACCTACATAGAAGGTCTTTTTTAATCGTGGCAGCACTGAACAGGATGCAAGCTGTACCCCATATCTTAATCCGCCACGCTCGAGTAAATCCGTAAATCCCCTCTTGGGCTCCCCTATTACCATACACCAATCCGACGTTCAAAGAAATGACAATGTCACTTTGAAAGAGCTCTATGAAAATTTCGTCCTTTGAATTAAAGCTTTCGTGGTCGAATGGTTGCGTGAGTTGACTGCGGAACTAGAGACCCGGGTTCAAACCTCAATCAAAACCATATTGTGTATTTTTTATTTTTATGAAAATAACTATTTTAATTAGGAGCTATTTCAGATGGCGTTGTTAAGTAACACTAAGCAAATCAGTGTTTCGTTTGAAACTAAACCAAGAAAATAAATTGTTTTTATCCGAGCAACGCTCGGTCGTCCAGGTACTTATTTATTATATACAAGAAACCTGTATACACTCAACAAAAATAATCGTCGCGACACCACACTGTTCAATGCGAAATAGAAAGACGAAACAAAAATAACTGGCTTGCTTTCTATGAGAGAGAGAGAGAGAGAGAGAGGCAGAGAAACACGCGCACGCCGCACGGCTTCTTAAGAAATTCTTAACAAATAAAAAACTAAACTAAACAATGTCGAGTGCGGTCAAAAGTAGGATGGGTGGCCAATAGTGGCCACTAAGCAACATAGCATAGAAACTACTTTACAAAATTATCATAGCACCTTTATTTTATTTACAATAATTTATAAAAACATATAATAGTAATAACAGTTATCACGTCGACTATACATTAGGCACAGTATAGCCATCATACATAGACTATACATATGTAAGATAATGTCGTGACAACTTTTCGTAAGATTTTTTTCCGTCTAGCCCCCTTTCGCAACGCGCGGTAAGGAACTTCGTTCCAAAAATAACCCTCCTTTTAATTGACTCAATTTTCCTTTTAAACAGTTATTCAGTAAGACTGAGTATATAATCTAGAGTAGGCGTAAAATAATATTGCTAATCTTCCTTCATCAAACAGCTTTTCTTTGTTAAAAAACACTTTAACAGTTGTTTAAACAATAAGTTTTGTTTTCGTTACGTGACATTGACTTCGAAATCATGACAAAGATTCTTGCTTGATTAAATAATCATGTAAAGTGTGGATAAATGTCTGATTAATATTATGTCAAGGTGTGGAGGTGACGCCAGCGTCAGCAGGTTATGTGATGTCACATTCTCCTATGTTTGTACAGCATTTTAGGCGTTAAGTGGCTTCTCAAATTGGTGAAGGTCGCCTGCATCCGGCAAACTCAAATCGTGTACAATACATGAGTGAAAGTTAATGATTAACCTTTAATTACGAGAATACACCAATGGAACGCATCACAGGTGACCAATGACCATCTCATCATAACAAAGGTGTGTTTTGCATTCTACGGCTATTGCCTAATACACATTGGTACGACACCAACAAACAACTAAATACCGGATTCAGGAATTATAATCAGCGAATATACGTTTGCATAATGTTTGTGCAATTCAATAAAACCTATTAATGTAAAGATGCTTTTTATATGCAGTGGCGCCTTAACGCAATATTGAAGTAGGTAATTGTTATTATAAAATCAATGGTTACATGTAGTGATAATTATGTAGTGATAATGGCAAGGCAGGGCTAGTCCAACTAGTAGCTACATCGAAGCGTTGGCGAAAACATTGCCAGTTATCTTAAAACAAAAAAAATAAAAATTCGTGAAACCCTATATTAGTAGCCATCTGAATCCGTTAAATGGTTTAAGAATAGGTAGAGTTGAGTTTTTTTAACAGACAAGACAGTTTGTCTTATAGGTATGGTATGTATGGATTAATATCCCGATCAACTATGTTCAAAATGCTTCGTAGTTCATCTACTTGAAATTGTGCTAAAGTGTGTTTCGCATCTTTGTCGGTTTAGTTAGCATTTGCCAATTTTTACGACGATCCACGTGGCGTAATGGTTACAATGCCGGACTGCCGATCGGAGGGTCCCGGATTCGATTCGATTCCAATTTGAATGATGAGTTTAAAATTTCTGTTCTCGGTCTGGGTGTTTGTGTTTCTATCTTTGTGTGTGTCCATGGCACCCACGACACAGGGTATATCTACCCTACTGTGGGGCTATGAGTGTGAAGCGTTATTTATTTTCATTTATCTCATTGTACTTAAAAATGTTTTTGTGGATCATTGGAGAAGTGTTTATCACCGTTGCACTAATTTCCGCCGCGCAAAAATATTTCGTGTTTCGGTGTAAAGACTGAAGAGGTGGATTGCCGGCCACACTTCACATGAGGCAATCAACAGCATTAAGTGTGGCAACGCAATACATTATGCATATGACCTCACGTTGGCACCGACAACACTCGAGTTTGCTTGCCTTAATATTATTTGCAATGAAAATATTATTGAAATTAAGAAATATGGTGCATTTAATAATAAACGATAAATCCCTATTTTCACGCACTACGGAATAACTGGTCGGACAGATCCAACTTTTTATAGCCTCTTTTACTGACTGAGAAAAAAACCTCAATGACTCCAGAGCAACAAAATTTTACTCCTAATCAATCGTGACATGAGACACTTAAAAAACAAATAACGCCGGACGACCATTATCTATAGAATTATTTATAGCATTATCTTCAATCCATTCAAAGTAGTCTCATTCATCTCAAGCCGCGGACTTTCCAAAACGGGTTTTCCGTTGATAACAAAAGGAATTTTTATTGTATTTAGAATTTAACCTTTTTGTGAATTTTATGTTGTGTTGCCACTTCAAGGGATATGACGATGTACATACATATACATATTAAATACTAGTTGTGCCCGCGACGTCGTCCGCGTAGATAAAGACTTGTACAAAAGGCTTGATTAGACTTGGATTATTTGTTCCTCCTCCTCCTTAGTCGTTCACTCTTGTCAGAGTGGTCGTTGCTGATGTGGTTGCAATTTCGTTCGTGACCGCTTGCCCTCCACTGTCCCTTGGATTATTGTTACCTTTTATGAAATTACTTATGATACAAAAGTTCATATTATTATGTTGAGTAGATACATTCTACCTGAGTCCTTACAATTCTTACTGTACTCCTCTTATAATATCAACTTTTCAGTCGTTATCATCAACTGATGATAACTATCATAATACGTTTAATTTGTAAAGAGAAACTTCTCTTTACAAATTAAACGTATTATAATAGCCTGTTTTTAAAGTGTTTAGATAGTACTGCTTTATCTACTCCTGTGGTACTGCTGTGCCCGCGGAAAGGATCATTATAATTAAATAATTTGTGCTGCAAATAATGCATAGATTCATTATAATTATGTAACTTAATTTTTTTTATTTTTATAAATTAACCTAACAATAAGGCAGACGGGCCGCGTGATGTTAAGCGATCACCGTCGTCTATGGACACGGGCAACCCTAGGGAAGCCGCCCGAGCATTGCCGGCTTTGGAGGAGAGCTTTTTTTACAGCTTTCTTGAAGAACCCCATGTTATAGTCCACTGGGAATGCCTCAGCTGGAAGGTTGTCCCATAACCTACACGTCCGTGGTAAAAAGGAGCGTGCAAAGCGGACTGTGGAGGACCGCCACGAGTCCAGATGGTGCCGGTGGAACTTTAACCTTCGTCTGGTGGTATAATCATGGAATGGTGATGTAGGCATCAATTTGAAGAGTTCCTCGGAGCACTCACGCACACGCAGAGCGAGCCTATGTTGAGCCTTATCTTCGCAAGCTAAGCGGTTCTAGCCTGTCAGTCAATCTTGGGTCGTTGACGATTCGGACTGTGCGCTTTTCAACGGAGTCAAATGGGTGTAGCTGGTACTTTGGTGCTCCTGCCCAGAGATGGGAGCAGTACTCCATGTGGGGTCTGACCTGGGCCTTATACAGCGTCAGGAGTTGCCTCGCAGTGAAGTACTGCCTCGCTCTGTTGAGGACACCAAGCTTTTTTGATGCCAATTTGGCTTTGTACTCCAAATGACTCCGGTACTGCACTTTACTCGTAATGTCAACTCCCAGGATACCGACACTTTCACCGATGGTGAGCGCGGTGCCCTTGAACTGGGGCGCTATAACAAATGGGGCTTTTTTAGCAGTAAACGCGAAATATATTGCAGAAAGGTGGTGAAATGTCTACGTTATGTCAGGCGTGGTTAGTAGTTGGGAGTCAAATTCAAAGGCCGCGTGGTTAAGCGATCACTGTCGCCTATGGAAACGGGCAACCCCAGCGGAGCCACCCGAGCACTGCCGGCTTTCAAGAAGAGCTTTCTTTACAGCTTTCTTCTTTCCACCTATGTCAAAGTCCACTGGAAATGCCTCAGCTGGAAGGTTGTCCCATAACTTACACATCCGTTCAAACATCAAAAGGAGCGTGCAAAGCGGCCTGTGGCACTTTAACCTTCGACTGGTGGTGTAATCATGATATGGTGACGTAGCTATCATTTTGAAAAGATCACTCAGCATAGTAAAGTCGGTAGAACACTTTGATTTTTTTTACGTTTCACACTGATAGCGCCAGAGTAGGGTAAATATACACTGTGTAATGGGTACCATGAGACACACAGAGACAGAAATAGAAACACTTAAACCGAGAACAGAAAATTAAACTCATCATTCAAATTTCTGCTTCGCCGGGAATCAAACTCGAGACCCTTCGATTGGCAGTCCGGCATGGTAACCATTGCGCCACGCGAGTCCAGGCGCGGTCGCAGCCTTCAATTTTGGGGGGGGGGGTCGCCAAGAAATTTTGGTGGGGGGTCACTAAGAAATTTGGGGGTAGAGGTGTCTCAAATTGGCTTGATTCGCCTTCCATCTACGCATGAGTGAGGGATTTTGGTGGGGGTCATGTCCCCTGAGAACCCCCCCCCCCGGGACCGCGCCTGCGCGAGTCGATAATTATTATTGTCTATTAAATAAGGTCGATACCAATAATATGTGGATGTAACCACTGCGCCGCGCCTCCATAATGCTCTACCACAATGAGTACAATATCAGCGCCAGTTCCAAAGCTCTCTGTTGTTAATTTGTTATTACATACTTTATTAAGTAAATATACTCGTAATTAATTATTTGAAATAATCTCCACCTATCCACTTTGTAATAGCGTTATTGGGTAAAATAATGATTATGTAACACCACCTGTAAATCTACCTGTAAAAAGCAATTAAATATGAATAAATGAATAACAACGACATCTATCGTATAGCGTGTAAACTAAATTGTCGATATACCGAATTTGCAACAGATCACTAAATAGTTCTGAATGTGAACATAGATGTCGGCAGTAGCCTCGTTTTGTTAAGGTTTTGTACATTTTGTATTGAGGATTTCTTTGAATAATATGTGGTGATATGTATGGTTTTTTTAAATATTTAGAGATGAAATCTAACATAAGTGATTGAAAATGTGCTATCAGAATATTAAGAGATGTTAGTAGTTATCGAAACTTGTGGTGTGACCGCTCGCATTAACTTTATTATAGCGTGCAGGCGTTCATCCATTTCATCATTCTTGAAATTGACGTAACTTTTTTGTTTGTGGACCGATTTAAATAAAACAAACCCTAAATGTTAATCCAAAAAAATACCAATACTTCAGTGAAAACCGTATCCTTCTACGTTAAGCCGTTCCTGAGATTAGCGCGCACAAACGAACAGATAAACAGACAAACAGACAAACAGACAATAATTCTAAAAATCATTGTTTTAGGTTCTATTACGCTAATAAATAGCCCTAGTCACAGTTTTTTTCAAATATCTTCAATGTACAGAAACGGACTTGTTACAGATTTATTATATGTATAGATATAGATATAGATTAGTGGTTTATGAAATTTTTCCAAAAAAATCCGTGCATTTGAAGATCGTGAGAAAAAAAAATACAATGTGAATTGCATTCGCCGCTAATATTTTCCAAATAACCATTAGCGTTGAAAGGTCAAAGTGCTTGGCTAATTACGTCATGGCATACTCGTAAATCGCAGTCGCCTGTCAAAGGTGAGCCGCTGATCATCCTCAACCTTTACACCATTCTAAGCTAACCCATCTCATTCGTTACCCAATGTCTCTGCACATCCATACCGGAACGATTTGTTTGTATCTTTTAAAAATAGACGTGACTCATGAAACACATTAATATTGCTAATAGAATCAGCTAACGTAAAATTCTTCATTATTCAAATTCCGCGATGCCGGGCTCTTACTGCTTAAATATTTTCTCCACTCACAAAAACATCTCTTATTAATCTGACACCTGAAACGATCCTCAAGGACTACTTGTGAAACCAGACAAGGAATCAACGACAAAAAGGACATGAAAGTATTGTCTTACCCACCCAGCTCAGACAGGGACACTTCACAAGAATTCTCGCAAAATATTTAACTTATGCAGATTCAATTGAAAATATTTTACGATGTCCCACGTAAAGTGTGATGATCAAAATATATGGATATTTAACACGATATATTTATTTATATTATATATAAGACGGGAAGAGTACCTAAGTATGTACGACATGAATTAATTACATGAATTAAGCATTTAGATAGTGCAACAAATGAAAATGCAGACATATTAAAAGGTAACTAATCCAGGCAAATCCCTATGTAATATGCCGAAGATGTTATTTTAAAAGATATCTTGTATTAGTACGCTTTAAGACATGGCCAAAATCAAGTTTGCCAAATTTTTTGCCCACTAAATTTACATATTGGACTAAATGATTGACATTACAATAAACAAAACGGGTCTCAAGCCTGAGTCCATTGTTACGCCCAGTTTAAGTTACAAGTAAGCCGAAGTCAATGTCCTGTTCTTTCTTTCTCTTGCATTAGAGAAGCGGATAACTTAATATCCATAAAAGCATAAGTACCTCATATAGTGGAAAAAAAAATATTTTAGGTAAAATTATCATAAACCTTTGGTACCATCAGTATTATTAGATAATACAAGTTAAAGATCACAGCACACTAGCTACTGTAAATGTATCGACAGAGAATATGTTGTTAATAATTCATAAGTTGATTTGCTCACAAGAAAAAAGGGGCACCGGTAGGTAACAAATCGATCAAAACATACGCATAAATTTTATTATGTCCCTACGGTTACAGAATTATGAAGAGATTGTCATGTTTATACGATATTTAAGACAAATGGAACATTATATAATGTTATCTACAGTTGTAACAACATGCCAATCGTTAAGCTTTTTCACTTCGGAAAAAACGCCATCGCCACAGCTGACCGATCTAATGTTACTATCTGAGTCATGGGTACGTCACTCCATACGCGGGCTTTTATATATCTTTTAACGGAACATCATTGTAACTTACTACAGATGGACTATGCTATCGAGCCATTTGTTATGTAAACCATACAATACGTTTTAAGGTTTACGGTAATGATGTCTGCTAACATAGTTCTAGCCATTGGTACAAACCCGGTTTCTTCTTTGTGTCCGGAACACAATAAAAGTGTCGCTAAACAGTCTCTTTATTATTTTCTTGTTACTAACGCCAGCCGACCGATAATGCAAAACAAATCAGCGTGAAATATTAAACTATATGTGTCTTAACATGTGTTTAATAATTAATAGATTACTAACTGAAAGATATTAACTAAGAAATAACTAGACGCTTAGTATTACGTTATTGAAAACAAAATTGTTCATATTTTAATGACACTGAGTAGATAATTAAATAAAAGCTTTTTACATTGTATATATAAAAAAATGAACTATATACAACTAAATTACTTATATTATATTATAAATATAACACATTAAAAAAATACTAAGTAATATAAAATACTTCATCCAGATTACTCCCATGTGGAAAAGTACCCAGAACACTGGCAACGTTACCTCGTTGAATGGCCAAGCTTATTCTCTGGCCGAGGTAAGTACCAGCTCTCTGGTCACCCGTAACCTGGATCAACCGTTTGGATAGATGCTTGACAAAAGTTTTGGCATCTGAACCCCATGGACCCATAGTTTCGTCGCCAAAAGGCAGAAATATGTAGTCTTTAACAAGAACTACATATTTCTGCATGTTGCGAATTTCAGCGTCGGACGCTATCAAGCCAGCTGCCCTGGATGAGAGTTGTAAGTGGGAAGGTGCCAATGTGTCGACGCATATGGCATCCCACACTAGACACCTTCCGTTCATCCAGGGTATTAATAATTATACCTAACTAATTTTAATTTAAGACTTAACACACTTATTATATTTGTCTGAAATCTAACAATTTCTTCAGTGAAAGTACCGAATGTTTCAATTCAGATTCCTTCGCTTGATTGATTAATTAAAATTAAATGCAGAACGATTTAAGATTTTTCGAATTTACAATTTTCGATGAATTATTTATGAGTATGAAAATAATAATTAACAATGTAGAACAACTAAAAATTGTAGTGTTTTAACGTGAATAGTTTTTAATTTAAGCCATTTCTACGAGCTGTAAACCGCGCTGCGGTTTTCTTCACGTAAGAAACTGTCATAATTAAATGTGATATTTCATGAGGTAAATCTTTTTTTGAGTTTTGTTTCTAGATGTTTCAAGGGTATAAAGCATTTTTTCAACAATACTTTGAGTTTTACTTTGATCTATTGACAATATGTAGGGTATGAAATCTACTTAATTCTGAAATGCGTGAAATACTATTTATTTTATCGATAGGTAATAAGTTAGTATTCTGTGCTTATAGAGTACCTACTATGCTCATACATATTATTATACTTTTTTTTTGTCAGTATTTCACTTTATATTTTTTACTATTTATAATAATGTTAAGGTTTACAAGGATTTAAAGGATACAGGGACAGATAAACGCGTAACGAAAATTAATTTTAAAATATATTATGTAAAACTATATACATAGGTCTTATTTAGATATGCATTCATTTATTAGTCACAAATTAAGTTTCGATGACAATATTAAACGAAAAAAATAGTATAATATTGTCTAAATTAAATTAATTACGCAAATACATACAAGTGGAAATCGTAACCTGACTCATTTCAGGCGGGTTCAAGGAAAACATCTTAAGTAGAGTGAACCGGAATTCCTAAATATTATTATGAGATGTTTACAACGGCTACTCAAGACACAGATGGCTTTAATTTTAATTCAATACTGTAACAAAAGTGTAGCAAAAGTATACTCCTAACTATATTTCTAAATGAGGTGATGATTTGAATTTTTTTTTAAATTATAAATTGCTATTTTTTTGCGTTATGGATTCGGCAAAATTTCCTATTTACATGGGTACTTAAAAAAGACAGTAAGATGTGTGTAAAGCAAAGTGCATAAATATGTGCGGTATTTTTGCGGAGATTTTTACTAACGCACGCTAAGACTTTTAATCTTAGTTATAATTATGACTTATGAAAAGTGTTTCCTACAAGCAAATAATTTGAGATGTTAATGTTTAGGCTTATTGTTTAAAGTAATGACCAATGTCATTCTTTTACTTAGGGCCGTTTTTTCCATTTCCAGATAAAGTTATTAGTCCGTTAAAATTATCAATATCCTATTCATATGCCCTATAAGCAACGCTGACATTTATTCGACGAATAGTTTTATCCGAGATTTGAAAAAATCGACCCTTAATCGTTTCTTCATTTCTGAAGGTCGTAGCCATGAAAGTCCTTTGTGACTTGATAGGGCTCTTTCAAGCAGGCGCGGTCCCAGGGGTCATGGCGAAACAAGCCAATTTGGGACACTTCTTCCCCCAAGGTTCAGTGACCCCCCAAAATTTTTGGCGACAAATTAATTGAAGGCTGGGACCACGCCTGCTTTCAAGGCAGTTTAATAATGAGACCAGTATTAGATGTTACTTGGTCACCCCACACCAACGGCTGGGTGATTTGGGATGCGAATCGCAGGGTCTCTTCGGTTCAACCTTGCCCACCACAGGAAATTTGTCGAGGTTGTTGGTTTCTCGACGGGCAACGTGACCTAAATACCCAAGGATCCTACGGGAACATTACTTTGAGAGTCTTGTTTTATATTTAAGTGTGCCAATATAAATAAGTTTGTCTTTCTGGCGTTCCATAGGATGCGGAGCATTCCTCTCCAACGTCACATTTCTAATAGATCTATGTTTTATGGTTTGATCACAATTTAAATCATTTTAGGGTCTAAAGTAAGCATGTTTTAAATTCATCACCAGGGATCCTTTTTCTTTGTTTTTATGAAATCAATTAGGAATAATATCCGAGCAGATGACTACTTTATGAGCTGAGAAGGCCGTCCAAATATGGGCATTTAAAAATAATATTACCCAAACAGGTTAGTGCTGGTATGATGTCATAAGAATTTATTTCTATGGTAAATAAGCTTGGGTGAGACTGTCACAGATAAAAAACAATTAAATAAATTGTGTCCCGCTGAGGTTTTCTTCGACTTTTGTAATATTTATCTAAAGTTAAATACTCATAATTGTTTATTGTTATAAAACAAATTATACGTTAAAGCAAACAATACTTAACTCAATTGCGTTAATCAATAATTTCCGGGTCTCAGCTACACTTCAGGTCAGACTCTCTGACTCAGCCTTACATCAAATATTTTGAGAAAAGGTCAAGGTCACTTTTAGAATATTTTTTTTTCATTAGCGCACGCACCGCAAGTACATACTTAAGATAAAGCTAGTTTTAAGTTTATAGGTATTAAATTAATAGCTGTCGCATCCTTTAAAAGTGTTTTTACATTCTCAACTTTTATTCCTAGGTATGCACTAGTTACAAGAAGATAATTGAATGTTTTATGTTTTTTAAAAACGAATATTATTTTCATACTCTTCTACATTATTGAAGCAAAATAAAAAATAAAAACTTAGTAAAATTATTTGAAATGTTTTTATTTAAGAAGAAAGAAAAAAAAATTGTGAGGCTATTTTTAATAGGCTTATTTATATTTTTATTTAATTTCAATAGAAAAACTCACCAAAATATAAAATAAGATTCCCGGCTCCATGGCGCGGGTGTTGGCCCTTCAGGCCCCACTGTCCACTTCAAGAATGGGGGTCCAATGTTATGGAAACACTATGGGTCCCTACACAGAGCCGGTTAAGCTCCGATCGTGTAAAAATTCGCTAACATGACCCGCTCACCAGCGGCCGGCTTTTAAAACTAAAATGTGCAAACTCGAAGATGCGTTCTTATATCACTTCTTACCTTAACGCCGAATACCGCAAGCTATTTGGCATATAGGTGTAGCTTCTCGCGTATGTGTGTTTCGGCAGTCAATCCTCCGGTCATATGAGTGTCGTTGTCGATATGTGATAAGGACGCCGGTGTGCGTGTGCCCCGAATCATTGTATCCTTTTTGGATAATTTTCTCTTAGTGAGCGCGTAAATCTCATACCGCCATATCCGATTCATTTTGAATTTTAGCGATCCATTAGCAATGTTGGTCTGCAGAGTTTTTTTTTGCTTCCCGAGCGACGGGAAAATGCTTAATAAGTCCAACGTTGACGTTGTTGATAATTCAATCATTAAATATTTATTTACTCAATTAAATTGACTTTGAGAGTAAAGTGAAATTTAGATAATTATATCTGTAAGAATATAATATTAACTTTTGAAATACTTATTAAAGAATCCATTTAAGTTCTTTTTTTCATACAAAATTAGGGTGGCACGGGCTATGTCAGCCCAGGGCAATTAAAACTATGTGGATTATCTGTAGCCGCTATGTAGTTTGTTTGAATGGTTATCATTAAGTAAGTTTCGGTATTACTACCTACTAATGAATGAATTTTACGACTCAGTTTATGATAAGCTTAGTTTCTCTACATTGTTTAAATAATAAGTGCAGAAGTGAATAAAGTGATGACGACCCGTGTGGCACAACGGTTACTATGACGGGCTGCCGGGGTCCCGGGTCGACTCCCGGCGAGGCAGGGATTGAAACATTTCAAATGGTGCGCTTCGGTTTCTGTTCCCAGTCGGGGTATTTTTGTTCATGCCTTTGTTCATTGTACAAACTACACAGGGTATATTATTATCTATGCTTCAGAATGTGATTCACTGTACTTTAATATCGTTCCAAATAAGTCGTACCATTATAAATAAATAAATAAATAACATTTCACACTCATAGCTCCGCAGTAGGGTACATATACCATGTGTCGTGGGTACCATGGACACACTCAGAGACAGAAACACAAACACCCAAACCGAGAACAGAAATTTAAACTCATCATTTAAATTTGTGCTACGCCGGGAATCGAACCCGGGACCCTTCGATTGGCAGCCCGGCATGGTACCTAACCATTGCGCCACGCGGGTCGTCATCATTGTTTAAGGGATAGCCCGATCGTTGTTTGATTCCTGATTACATTACCGTACAGGTACAAGGTTAGGTCAGCGGGGTGGCCTTCTGACATTTTTATAGTTATTTCAAAAACTAGGTAAGTAAGTAGTAGTACTGCACAGACATGCTACTTTTAGCATTAGCAGTTGGCGTTTTAGCGATTGCCTGTATGCTGCAACGCGATTTGGCAACTGTCTGCGTTTCATCGAGTAGAAGAAAAACCGATTCAAAAATGTAGGATAATAAGTTTTCCGAAAAAAATTACAGACTCTTTCTACTTACGCGAAAAAACTTCTGACTTTTCCAAATTTAGACATTGAATCCTTTTTTAATTTTTACCGACTTCCAAAAGGAGGAGGTACTGTATTCGGCTGTATGTATTTTTTTTTATTTTTATATATGTTCACCGATTACTCCGCCGTTTGTGGACCGATTTTCAAAATTCTTTTTTTGTTCGTCTGCTTATACTCCCGAGGTGGTCCCATTGTCACCAAATCAGAATCTGATGATGGGATCCCAGGGAAATCGAGGGGAACTCTCAAATTTTATAGGTACACACATTGATTTTCTTATAGTTTCTGAAGCACAAGAGATATTTACGCATAGAAATCATCATCTCATGTTGCTGAGCTGATGATGGAAGGTACTGCGACAGGGAGGATTTGAGAGCAAATTCTTTCAATAAATAGTTTTTTATTCCAAATCTTACATTCCCGAGGTGGTCCAACTGTCACCAAGTCAAAGTCTGATGAGGGGATCCCAGAGAAATCGAAGGGAACATTAAAATTTTATAGCACAACAAATGATTTTCATATTTTTACAAAGCAAAACAGACATTTGTGTATAATTATCGTCATATCATGTTGCTGAACTGATGATGGAAGGTACTACGACGGTTAGGAGTTGAGAGCAAATTCTTTCAATAAATGGTTTTTTGTTTGAAATCTTACATTCCTGAGATGGTCCAACTGTCACCATGTCAAAATCTGATGATGTGATATTAGGGAAATCGAGGGAAACACTGAAACTTAATAGGCACACACATGCTTTTAGTCATATTTTTAACATAATACAAATATTTATGTCTGGTAATTATCACCTGCTGTTGCTTAACTGATGATTGAAGGTACAACTCCTCAACGGTTAGGAGCTGAGAGCAAATTATTTCTTTAATTTATACGTTCAGGTGGACTGATAGTATGTCTTTCAGACTTTTAGATGGCTATTAGATAAACATGATTATAAAAGGTAAATCTGTATAAAGTTTAGAAGTTAAGTGAAAATTTTTCCAAATGCTAATACATACAGAATTATAAAAATTACTAAAAAGAGTGAAATAAATTAAGTTTTTAACAAAAAAATAGAACCGACTTCAAACGATAAAAAATAAAATTGTTCAGTACCTACTTCTTCTTGCTTAAGGTAATGACTCTTAAAACTATTTTTGAAGTCGGGCCCTTAGTGTAATGTCGTGTCTTAGTAAATATAGTGTACCTTTCGTTCTGAATGGGCACCGACTCCAATATAGTTTTAACAGTCATTATCATAAGCAAGAAGAAGTAGGTACTGTCCCACTGTCTGTACTGTCGGTGCCAATTTAGAACGAATGGTACGACATTTACTAAGGGCCCGACTCCAGAAATAGTTTTAAGAGTCATTACCATAAGCAAGAAGAAGTAGGTGCTGAACAATTTTATTTTTTATCGTTTGAAGTCGGTTCTATTTTTTTAAATTCAATAATTTTTTACAAAATATTACATTCAGGCTTCATCATCAAACCCCGAACATTATAAATTGTACATTTAGATTAATTTCTCATAGATTGCATGATCAGAACTGAACCAAATTAATGTGGATAAATTAAGATATATGTACAAATTAACATACACCCTTCGAATTTTTTTAACCCTAGTTGACGACTTAATTGCGATTTTGACTTATTGCGTCTTGTCACTACATCATGCAAATGTAATCTGTGGATGTGTGTGTGCTCGGATATAGTCTTTGTTGAAAGCACAGATTACTAGGATATTAAAAGTTGCTTGTCTGCGAAGGGCGTAATGTGTATGTCACTCGGGCCGGTCACAGGTGAATGGGCATGATGACAGATTTTTAAATACCTTTCCTTATTGTAGGTACACGTCTCCTAGTTTCGAAAAAAAGTTTATTTCAGCAATAAACTCAACTTTTAACGTAAATTAATGTATTTTCTACTATGTAATTTAAATTAAGCGCGAAAACGCTTGTAGGTGTCTTGGCGTCGCGTCGGCTTGCTCGTCAAACTTCAAGCAACACGATGACATTAACTGAGACATGACGTCATTCCTTTTGATTGGCGTTTCAGATAACATGGCCGATTGCTGTATTTAATACTTTTATTTTATTGAAAATCTTATTAATCTTAATGTTTATATTAAAACGGGATCATATTTTAGAACTTTTTTAGCATATATTTTTCTGTAAAACCGTTTATTCTCTGATTCTTTAATAGTGTCATCATGCCTATTCTGTTTATTCGTGTACGATTAATTACTTAATGCTAACCAGTCATCACAAGTTAAGTATTCGAGTTTCAGTTTTTAACCGACGAAAAAACTTCTCAAGTCGAAGCGTATATTTTTTTTATGTGCTACCACGCATAACTTTCTAGTGAATGGTCCGATTTTGATGATTCTTTTTTTGTTCGAATGCTTGTACACCCAAGTTAGTACTATTGACACCAAGTCAATATCTGATGTAGGGATCCCAGGGAAATCGAGGGGAAATCTCAAATTTTATAGGCACACACATTGATTTTCTTATACTTTGTGAAGCAAAAGAGATATTTGTGCATAGTAATTATCATCTCATGTTGCTGAGCTGATGATGGAAGGTACTACGACGGTTAGGAGTTGGGAGAAAATTCTTACAATACATATTTTTTTCGAAAACTTATACTCCCGTGATTGTCCAACTGTCACCAAGTTAAAACCTGATATTAGAATCCCAGAGAAATCGAAAACACTGAAATTTTATAGGCACGCAAAGTATTTTTTTATATTTACTAAAGCAAATCGTATATTTGTGAAGAGTTATGATGACCTCATATTGCTGACCTAATGATGCAAGGTCAACTCCTCAACGGTTAGGAGTTGAGATCAAATTCTTTCAAAAAATTATACGTTCAGATGGACCGCTAGTCATATTCTTTCAGGCAATTAGGTTAACATAAATAAATAAATAAACTTTACACACCCATAGCCCCACAGTAAGGTAATTAATACACTGTGTCGTGGGTACCATGGACACAGGAACACAAACACCCAGACCGAGAACAGAAATTTAAACTATTCAAATTTCTGTTTCGCCGGGAATCGAACCCGGGAACCCTCGATTGGCAGACCATTGTGCCACGCGGGTCGTCATGATTATAAAAAAAACTCGATATGCCATGTAGATAAAACTTAAAATACCTTCTTAATTTTCATTCTTACAAAACTGCTTTTTAATTCAACTCCTCCCTTCAGGCTGTTAGGTTATGGAATTCACTCCCGCCTAAAATAAGAAAGTCTGAAACTATCTCCATCTTTAAAAAACGTGTTTTTGAGCACTACTTAGCAACTTGTACTTTAGGTATAGTTATATTCATTTATTTCTGATTATACATTTCTTTGTTTGTTTATTCTTTAGTATTATTAGTATTCTATCCATACTAATATTATAAATTCGAAAGTCTGTCTGTCTGTCTGCTACTCTTTCACGCTTAAACCACTGAACCGATTTTGATGAAATTTGGCATAAACAAAGAAAGGACGTTGAGAAAGAACATAGGCTACTTTTTGCCGCGTGAAAATATCTCATTCCCACGGGAAGCAAATGGAATGAATGAAATGCGCCGTGTACGTAAATACACTACATGTTATTACTTACTGTACTTCATTGACGTCCATTATCATATTTTATAACTTAAATTCTATTTTTTTATTCTTATACTTTACTTTTCCTTTATTATTTCTTTACAAAATTATTTAATTTCGGTGTTTGTTTATTTATATTTTCACGCAGCTATCAAAATTGTCACGGTTGACTTTTATGTTTCTTATTTTTTTTTATTCGTTTTACGGCATTGTATAAAAATCCTTTTAGCCATTCAATATTAAAAGAAAAGAAAAATTGTATGTTTCTTATTTCATTTCATAGATTAATAAAGTATAGTATTGTCTTTGACTTATTCATGTTTTTTTTATATTATAATTATTATAAATTGTTATTTTTAAATAATAAATGAATATAATGTTCTTCGAATCTTTATATATATGAACTCTATTCTATACTCTATAAATGATTGCTGTTCGTTAGTCTCGCTAAAACTCAAGAACGTCTGAACCGATATGGCTAATTTTGGTCTTGAAATATTAGTAGAATTCCAGGGAAGGTTTAAACGGTGAGAAAATTTGGGAGCATTGCGAAATTAATAGTAAAATAATTTTTTTTTCCTATATAAACAGTAATTGTCAAACATTGGTTCTTCGCGCCATCGTCTAAAAGTTTGACATAGTCTGAATAACAGTTCATCTGTCACTGTTCGTTTTTAATTTTTTATTTGACAGTAACATAAAAACCCTTTGAGATGATAAAGAAACTAATCCTCTTACAAAACTTTTAAGGCAGGACAACGTCTGCGGGATCCACTAGTCTAACTATATATGTGTCTAATTTCTGTATCACGTTTATTAATATAGTAATTAAAGGTACGCACTAAGTTCACATTACCAGATTTTCTATCTAGGGATGGACCTACTGAAGGATATTTCAGTGTGGAATAAATAGTGCCCTTTCACAAACATTAGTTATAAGTTTTTCTTGTGACTATTAATTATGTGTACATATAAAATTAAAAAACGGAAATCTTATTAAAGTTTAAAAGTTAGGTGAAAAACTTTGTAGAAAATAGTTATGCTTAAATAATACAGAATTATGAAATTAAAAGTACTAAAAAGAGTGAAATAAATAAGTTTGTAACAAAAAATTAAACCGCCTGCGCCGAAAAAACTGAAAAGCAAAAAATAATATGTAAACTAATGTAACTTGGCATAATTATGATACTTTTTCTTGCTAGATGGTAATGACTCTTAAAACCATTTTGGGGTTAAGCCCTTTGTAAAATGGTAGTATAACCTGAATCAATGGGGACAGCAAATAAATTTCTAGAGTAGTCCAATTGTCATTTGGGCGGGCAGTATTCCATTATGCTAGAACTTATCTCATTAAACGTCCCGGACAACTATGTCCAAGCTCGACGGCGGCGTCATGAGCTGCTTGCGGTGCCAAAATGTCGACTCCTGCTCGTAAAAGAGTCTCCTCTGATACGAGCGCTCACCTTGCTCAATGGCTTGGTGGCATGGGATCAGAGCATCGACATATTTTATACATCACTAGCCGAACTACGCTGCACGGCAGGTAAATATATAACGTCCCTTTAAAAACGTATTGGAGCTAGTATCTGTAATGTTTTTAAAGTGTATAATGTAAAATAAATAAATAAATAAATAAATAAATAAATTATTGTGATATTATTATCTAATACCTTTAAACGTGCAATTCTTGTATATATAAATATATTTTTTGAATCTCGGAAACGGCTCCAAAGATTTTGATGAAATTTAGTACCCTGGTTTCGGGGATGATAAATCGATCCAGCAAATTTTAATTGATAGAAATTTTCGTTTTATTTAATTTTTATGCTGTTAAATATAAAATTACTCTTAATGACATCTATTGGAGAATATTAATAATATTGTGGCGTAGAAAACCGTCAAATGTTGACCGTCAATCCGCCCTTCAAACAAATGACAATGTCGATATGAAAGAGCTTTATAAAAATTTCGTCAATGGAATTAAAGCTTTATTGGTCGAATGGTTACGAAAGCTGACTACGGACCTAGAGACCTGGGTTCAAACCTTAAGTAGGCAAGTTGCGTTTTTTATTTTTTGTGACATTTTTTTAAATTGGGAGCTAGGTATTTCGAAAGGCTTTGTTAAGTAACACTGAGCCAATGAATGTTTTGCTTAAAAATAAACCAAGATAATCAATTGTTTTTATCCGAGCGACACTCGGGCGTCCAGGTACTAGTAATTAAAATTAAATTCATAAAACATAATATACACATTTGTCTATCAATATTTAAATTACATGAAACAGTCTTAGTATGTGATCATGACGTATTTATTATAATTTTGAGTTCTGGAGCTTTGCATGCCATGCCCTTATAGTTGTACTGTTTTGCGTACGGAAAAACTTAACTTTGTAATAGATGTAGAGATTCCTTCCCTTTGTCGTTTCCTTTGCATTAACTTGCAAATAGGTTTTTTGAAATATAGCACATTCTTTACGCGTTTCTTTTGTTAAAGGGGCTGGAGGAAAAGTTTAAGCATATAGTAAAAAAATATACTAGATATAATAATTATTTTTTAGGTTTTTTTTCCGCCGGCTTTTTTTCCTCTCAGTGTACAAACACCCTGTGATATGGGTACCCAAAGCTGACGATCGGAACCGATCCGAAATATAAATAAATAAATATTTTTATTTTTATTTATAAAAGGCGTAATATGGGACAAATAAAAATAATATTAAAATAGATGCTATAAATGTACATTTCGTAATTGTATTATAGTTTAGTTTTTTTCCTTTTATATTTTTATCATTGTATATTTGCATACCTCATGAAGGTAAATATGGCGAACTAAATATATATAAACAACTTTGTAAACACCCATATTTGTGCAAATAAATGTCTTTGTCTTTGTCTTTATTATATTTCAATTCATGACAGTATTTTTACAATGTTATTTTTAGTGTAAACGTGTATACAATCAGGTTTTTTTGAAAGCTCGCTTAAGCGTGACCATTATTGTTGGTTGACAAAGTTTTTGCTCACTGTATATATATGTATGCAGTTAAAAACAAGCAATATAATATAGGGTAAATACGAGTAGTTTGGATTAATGGTCATCATTATTAATGACAATAACATTACTGAAAAGACAAAAATCTGCACTTTTTAAAGCTTTGTGCAGTAGTAATAATAATAATAATAATAAATATCTTTGGACAATTCACACAACGCCATCTGATTCCAAACTAAGCAGAACTTGTACTATGGTAATCAGAAAGCTGATAAACATACATATATAATTCTAAATACATACTTAAATAGATAAATTAACACCCAGACACAGAACAAATAGTCATGTTCATCACACAAATATTTGTCCTGGGTGGGAATCGAACCCACGACCTCACGCTTCGCAGTCGGCTCATCACCCACTACGCCACGGAGGCTGTCAGTTGTGTAATCTATACATATAATAAATCTGTAACAAGTCGGTTTCTGTACATTGAAGATATTTGAAAAAAACTGTCACTAGGGCTATTTATTAGCGTGATAGAACCCAAAACAATGATTTTTAGAATTATTGTCTGTTTGTCTGTTTGTCTGTTTGTCTGTTTGTCTGTTTATCTGTTTGTCTGTTTATCTGTTCGTTTGTGCGCGCTAATCTCAGGAACGGCTTAACGTAGAAGGATGCGGTTTTCACTGAAGTATTGGTATTTTTTTGGATTAACATTTAGGGTTTGTTTTATTTAAATCGGTTCACAAACAAAAAAGTTACGTCAATTTCAAGGATGAAATAGATGAACGCCTGCACGCTGACTCTGCGCAATGAATCAGCACTCCGGTGCTAATGCGTTTAAATGCATAATAAAATAAAGAATTACGTATTTCAGCATTTTCCAAAATTCACCCTTTAAGTGTAAATTTTTTTCGAAATTCTTTAAAAACTGATTGTTGAGACTTGATTTATAGAATCTTTTTGGGAAAAGTAGAAAAAAAGTAAAAGCAAGTTTTCTATCACTTATGCTAGATTTCATCTCTAAATATTTAAAAAAAAACCATACATATCACCACATATTCAAAGAAATCCTCAATACAAAATGTACAAAACCTTAACAAAACGAGGCTACTGCCGACATCTATGTTCATATTCAGAACTATTTAGTGATCTGTTGCAAATTCGCTATATCGACAATTTAGTTTAAACGCTACACGATAGATGTCGTTGTTATTCATTTATTCACATTTAATTGCTTTTTACAGGTAGTTTTACAGGTGGTGAACTACACATTCATTAGTTTACCCAATAACGCTATTACAAAGTGGATTGGTGGAGATTATTTCAAATAATTAATTACGAGTATATTTACTTAATAAAATATCTAATAAAAAAATTAACAACTTAGAGAGCTTTGGAACTGGCGCTGATATTGTACTCATTGTGGTAGAGCATTATGGAGGCGCGGCGCGGTGGTTACATCCACATATTATGGGGGGGGGTCACAGGGGACATGACCCCCCCAAAATCCCTCACTCATGCGTAGATGGAAGGCGAAACAAGCCAATTTGAGACACCTCTTCCCCCAAATTTCTTAGTGACCCACCACCAAAATTTCTTGGCGACCATTGCCCAAAATTGAAGGCTGCGACCGCGCCTGGACTCGCGTGGCGCAATGGTTACCATGCCGGACTGCCAATCGAAGGGTCTCGAGTTTGATTCCCGGCGAAGCAGAAATTTGAATGATGAGTTTAATTTTCTGTTCTCGGTTTAAGTGTTTGTATTTCTGTCTCTGTGTGTCTCATGGTACCCATTACACAGTGTATATTTACCCTACTCTGGGGCTATCAGTGTGAAACGTAAAAAAAATCAAAGTGTTCTACCGACTTTACTATGCTGAGTGATCTTTTCAAAATGATAGCTACGTCACCATATCATGATTACACCACCAGTCGAAGGTTAAAGTTCCACAGGCCGCTTTGCACGCTCCTTTTGATGTTTTGAACGAATGTGTAAGTTATGGGACAACCTTCCAGCTGAGGCATTTCCAATGGACTTTGACATAGGGTTCTTCAAGAAAGCTGTACTCTTCTTGAAAGCCGGCAGTGCTCGGGTGATCGCTTAACCACGCGGCCTTTCTGCCTCTTTGTTCGGTTTATTTATAAAAAAAGTGATTTCGAATAAAAGAATAAGCAATTGCCGAGGGTCTTATAATTTTTTTATTGAAATGAGCAGACGTTTTCAGTGGTTAATTTAATAAGAGCTATTTACATACATACGCAGTACTGGCACTGGTGTTACACTAATATGCTAAAGCGTCACGGCAGCAGCACGGCATGGTGGTCACGCCCAGAATAATATTAGTAATCGATATATTTATTTCTGATGCTGTGTGAAGGGTTGTTAATATGACCAATTGACTCTTAATCGCGTAGGGCCTGATCCTCTCACGCTGCTCCAATTCAGGTTGATGACGTCTTCATTGTTAGTGGCCTAACTGCTGTCGCAAGTTTTAAATCGCTCAAAAGACCTCCATTAAGTATGAACGACAGTATGTTAACGACAATTGCAACCAACGTGTAAGCAACCAAGAATTTGACTCCCAACTACTAACCACGTCTGACATAGCGTAGACATTTCACCACCTTTCTGCAATATATTTAAGTTACATATTGATAATGAATCTATGCATTCATAAACGCATAGGCATGATATGGGCTTATTCCGGAGTTTTTCAATTAATTTTTATCTTTGTGAGTAAGTGTACACATGTTTTTTTTTTCAATTATGGCATCGCAAACTCTGTGCATACTGCCAGCGTCAAGTATAAATTTTGCATCAATTTTTTGCCAGTTTCAATTAAACTGGACGAAGTAATAACAAAGTCAGTAAGTAAGTCGTCAGTAATCAGTCAGTCTAGTCAGTCCAACATTCAAGTAAAGCGATGGCTACTTTACTAGAACGTGTCCGATGGAATTTTGGAGGCAAACAGAAAAAACATATTTTAGCACTGTTATTCTATTTCACAAACACTCGTGCACTGTAATTAACCTATATCAAACAAAATGCCATCAACTTTATCCGATATAACTCAAAAATACACCAAGAAAATGAAAATAAAACAAGAGCACAATGTCTTTTTCGACTTCCCGCCAAAATTCGTACACATGTTAACTGCTAAGGAATTTTTTCAAATCTTAAATTTAGAAGCGCTTTAGAATAGGCACACCAGCCGAGTCCAATTCATTATCATATAGTAAATATCGTGTTTATATCAAGACAAAATAAACTGTATGCGGCCCCAGCACTTTAAAAGTAGAATATAATATGTGGTTTACCTACATGAAAGACCAATGAAAACATTTATTTTCTGCAATATAAAACAATAAAGGCGAAACAATAGTCCTGCTCGTAATTGACTGGTGCTCAGGGGACAATGTACAATTCCCCTAAGAGGCCTAAGACTATACAAGAATAGTCTGCAACGAACCTTGAACATATTAACCTTTTGGTTAGTCTCTTACTCATGGCATAACCGTTTACCAGCTTACCATTAAGTTTCTTATACGTCTTAACCTAGTGTGGGAAGTTTTAGAAGTAATAGCTTAGTAATTTAAACCTAGACCATCCACGCCGATGGTTTGGCTTAAATCGCAGTGCGTACTCTGATTTGTTGTAGTTATGCGTGACTGTCACTTGCTTTAGGGTAAAGGAAAATAAATGGTGACACTTGCACGTCTGGAAATACCCCAATAAATTCTTAAGAGTTGTAAAGTCTACCAGCCTACACTTGGGTAACTATTCGATGCCCAAATGTAATTTAAATATGATGTCACTTTGATGTGAACCTTGAACATCCATCATCCATCTATCAATTAGCTAGAGCTCCCCAAATATTTGCTACTTCGTTAGGTTCTGCGCCTTAATCACTGTAGCTTCGGGATTAAGAATAGAGCAACGGTTTCCCCTGCCTGATCGTAAGCGGCTACTAAAATGGGGCTTCCGGGGTTGTGGGCGGTGAGAAAGGATGGCGGTGTGTGCTTGGCCGCATGCCGCCGTAAGCATCGGAAGGTGCAGGAGAGCACATCTGCTCTCCCGAAGATGGTCCCGTTCTGGGGCGCGTCACGTGGGGGACACCAGTGCGTTCCACTGGAGATCCCGGAGTCCTCCCCAAGTGCAGAGGCAGGCCACCGAGGGGGTTTTAGTGCGGTACAAATTCCACATAACCCGGTTTCCTCTCCCAAGCCGGGTAACTTTTGAAGGTTTCCTCCCGATACAAAAAAAGTTTCTGCGCCTCCTGAATCTAGTTTCCCAATATATTATTCAGCTCGTCAATCCGCTCGATTGGAAGGCGGCCAGTGCTCCTTTTGCCGAGACCAAATTTGACGACTTTTACATATGAGGAATCTGTTATCGATCCTACTAGCGATGTGATTTAAAAAGAGTCGCTAAATAAAAAACATGTAAAAAGGCTTATAAATAAAATATTTCATATATGAGGAATCTGTTATCGATCCTACTAGCGATGTGATTTAAAAAGAGTCGCTAAATAAAAAACATGTAAAAAGGCTTATAAATAAAATATTTCATCTAAAAAGTCATTGAAGACATTGTCCCTTTGTACGGCTGGACTGAGTCATTGGGCAAAGTAGACCAGCTGCCAGCCCTTAGGACACAAGCAAGGACAAGTCTGGTCGACATTTCAGACATGAATTTCTTCATGTCAGAAGACCATGGTCAAGTCGTCTCTACCGCTAGTACCGCAAATCGATAAATTATCCGACAAATTATTCATACTATATTTGTGGCGCTTAAGAGACTGTGTGACATGGTCGGCAGCGGACCCCACCCTCTCTGCAGTGTCGCTTATATGCGATGGGGCTACATACATAGATATAGTATAGTCCAATAAAAACTATCGGAAATTATAGCATGACAATGTAATACTGAATGTAGGGTTTGATTAGGAAGTTTGAAATGGTTTTATCATGAGTTTACATTAATAAATAAGTATTTTGAAGTGAAAACTTCTTTAGCGGCGTTGAGCACTTTTTGTGGGATGGGTAAAAAATAGGAAACTCGCGCGAGGTCACGTGTGCTGATCGCAAAATTTCGTAAGATAGTAGAGGAGACGAGGAAGATCGACCGTCACCGATCTGATAATTCGATGAGACATATTGTTTACCAAATATAATTTATAAACATATATGCCTATGATAACTTGACTATCGAAAAGTGTTCATAGCAGAGGCGGCTCGTCCTAAAGAGCGCTGGTGCAGTGCACTCCCAAAAAAATTAGGTACATAGGTAATCTATGTCCCTTCATAATACTTACTATCCTTACATTACATTCATTCTATTCTACTATACCTGTACATAGTATATTATATTAATTATTACCTATATCTACGCGTACATTTAGCGTCAAGATGTAACGAGTGGAGCGCCAGCGATTGCGCTCCTATGAAACGAAGTTTAGTACGATTCCTAGCGCTGTATTCAATGAGTGCGAAAGAGAAACACCGACACAGACCGGCGCGTGAAACAAAAGATTTCGTATGAGAAATTAACCTAATCAGGAGCGCCGCTCACGCGCGACGTTGCCAAACCGTGGGTTCAACCTACCTGTGCGATGTTGCCGTTCTTATGTATACAAACAAACGTGTCGTCGTCTTTGTCAGTTATTTCGTAGTTTTTCTTTTAATTGAATATTTTAAAAAATAGTTTATACGCGACATTTTGTGTTAAAAATGGAACAATACAGTGTATCTTTTATCATTTGTATCTTTTAGTAAGCGGTGTGAAAAAAACTTTCGAAATACGCCTTGAACTAAAAGCAAAAATGTAGTACGAAAACTAAATCTTTTACGCGTGTTTTTAAATCTGAACAATATTTTAAAACACATTGGTTGTGTGGATGTGAAGAAAGCAATAAATTAATTTGTTTTCCGTGTCCTGTGGTTATCAACGGGAACTGAAACCGACAGTGGTGGTGAATCTGCTTGGATGGCAACGGGTGGTAAAACAATTTTTTTGTTTTTTTTTTGTGAACCCCCATCTTAAAATGTCACTAGCCGCCACTGGTTCATAGCTATTTTTAATTTAATTAATTTTAATCAATTTTCTTTCATATCACCTTCACTCTTGTAACAACCGAACGAGTGAATATCTTCACCGGCTCTTAGACCAAGACGGAGGGGTGACAGCTGATGACGGCTCATCTGACGGCTGTCTATACTTTTTTCTTCAAATAAGGCATCGCAAACTCTGCATATTGCCAGTGTCAAGTATAATTTTATCTTAAAATCGCTTATATCAAGTATTTAAAATATGGATATTGAACAAAGTGCATCTATTAATGAAAAAAGTGACGAAGAAATAGTGAAAGAAAATGAGAGAGTACTTTGTAAAAATACTAGATAGAAATTAATAGGTACTGATAATTCAAGCAATTCGTGCGGAATTATTCCCTAACGATTCCAAGACATCAAAAATGCACAACGTTAATGTTTTCACTTCTGCCGGCACTCCCGGAGTGCAACCCATTGTTTTTTTTCAGTATCCCATTATTTTTAAACAATATTAGTAGTTAACAGTTGCTAATATATCGAATATAGCTAATAATCTATATGTTAATGGTACAGTTAATTTTTGCATTCCTAATGTCCGAAGTTTTTTAAATGTGATTATTGACCTCCTCGAGAAATGTTTGTTAGTGGTAGCGTTATTTGGGCGATAACCGAATTTATAATAAATAGTTCTATTGAACCTATATTCAGTGGAAATGTAGATGGTGAACAGCGGTTTGGGCGCCTGAATAAATTATTAAAACGCGTTACTCTAAGGCTTTGCGTATAGCGAACATTAGAAATATTATATTAGAGTGGTAATTAGAAATTCCTGTTATTGAATATATTCGTAACCTCATAATCACGGAACAATACCGATTACTGAACATTAGTCAAATATTAATTTAACATTTCAATATTTGCCTTATTTTTTCTATTTAATGGTAAGTTAATTCTACAAATATATGTTAATCATATATAGGAGAGAACAGGATATTGCACATTACCAAGAAATCAAATGTAAAATAACTGTCTAAAAGCTAACTCTAATACAGTTATTGTTGGCAGTTGGAAGTATAAAAAATATTTCACAATCGACAAATCTTTTAACTAAATAAATTAACAATAAATAAATGATTATACTAAAATATATGTGTTTAACTATAGGAAACATTAGGAATCAGTATGTCCTTCACTTTAACACAGGTCGTAATTTATCTCTCACGTTTCATCTAATCTAGAGTTTGTGTATCAGTGTGAAAACAACTTAACGACGTCTGCCGGATACGGAATAACATAGTGCGACACTAGTCTAATTTTAATTGATTGAATTCAGATAAATGTTTGTATTTAAAATCTATTGACATTTCACCGCGAACGATTTCTCCCCTCACCTGTTCTAAAACATCGAATTAACTCAAAATTTTGATAGTTAAAATATAAATCCAATTTTAGTATTATAAGCGTTTCTACGCGTTATTATTTTTGTTGATTGTGTTCTAATTGAAGTAAAAGCTTTACTATAATCTACGAAGAATAGACCGTCTGGACATTTA
Source organism: Pyrgus malvae (assembly GCA_911387765.1). NCBI lineage: Eukaryota > Metazoa > Arthropoda > Insecta > Lepidoptera > Hesperiidae > Pyrgus > Pyrgus malvae. Next base: position 16,363,679 of record OU426951.1, on the reverse strand, counting down.
TGAATAGAGTAAACATCACATTTTTCATCCAATATTAAAGCGTCTTTATATTATTATTTTTCCATCACACACTTTATCACAATTTATTTAAACTCGGTGGATCATCAAACTGATTTTAAATTGTCCGCATGCATCGAAATAGAATTAAAACATTAATAATTATTTACTTTTAGTAAATTGGCTTTGTATCGCAATAACAGCCATCAATCATTTTGAATAGAGTTGTGAAATTCGTCTTAAATAATATCTCGATTTTCGATTATTCAATTTATATTATTAAGAATTTGTAATCCTGGGGACTGGTTTAATTTTTTAAACGGATACCGATAATTATGGCAATAACTTACCATTATGCATTAAAAGATACGAATAATCTATCTAAGTAGTATTTTTATACCCTAGCATTTTTACATGTAAACCCATTCTAATTTATCTTTTGTCAAAAAATCAAATTCGTTTTCATGAGCTTGTAGCTCTAGCCGGTCCTGTAGAGCTAGAATTCGTTGATCAATGTGGAAACAGCTTTAACATCGTCAGCCGGATATGGAATAAAAAACTGCGACACTATATAGTCTAATTTCAATTGATTAAATTCAGATTTATGTTGAAAATTTAAATGTATATAAATATATTTATACAAATATGTAAAACTGGAGTGTCTGTTTGTAATATTAAATTAACTTCTTTTTACTACATCCATATGAAATGAATGTACATACGGTACATATACCAAAGTAACATTTTTTACAATTTTTGTCTGTCTGTTTGTTCCGGCTAATCTCTGAAATGGCTGGACCGATTTTGATGGGGCTTTCACTGGCATGTAGCTGATATAATAAGGAGTAACTTAGGCTACTTTTATTTTAGATTTTTTAACCAAAGTCCTCGCGGAAAAAGTCGCGGGCGGCCGCTACCATTAAAAAATATAAATTATGTATTTGATCGCTAACGAAAACGTTAGCGTTTAATGTTTGTGCGTGTGAACAGATTTTATTATTTTATAGCGTGAGTTTAATAGAGTTGAATAGAGTTTCTTCTGAAATTACTTATTAGATTTAAGCACCCAGTCTTTTTTTATCAAAACTTCATAAATAAGTTTTTTGCTTTAGGAATCAATTTCAGTATGATATAATAAAAGAGTTGATTGTATCTGACCGATCCCACTCGCTCAGACAGTACGATTATATTGACCCTCAGTAACGCACATTTTTGATATGCGTAGCTATACCATAACCTTCAGGTAACAACTTTTTCTATTACATATAGGTTGAAAGCTACTTGCCATTACTTTACAGAACTTATGAGAATATTAAGATAAATTTATGAAATAGTATAGACCTTTTGATCAAATAAAATAAATTCATACTTCTTATTGTCGTTTGAAGGGCATCATTCCCAGTTTCAATTACAGTATCGTTATCAATAAAAAGTATGAAAGATAATTTAATTAAATAGTTAACGTGAATAAAATAACACAATTCAATAATAGCTATGTGTCAGATTTTTATTAAAAAGAGTTTTATGGAACATTAAGGCTGCGCCTCCGAGCGAAGTTGCCGTCTTATCCGTTTCAAGAAAGTCTTAAATAAACAAAATAATGTTTGTACGAATAAGGCGTGTTGATGTCCTTCGAAAGTATGTTTCGTGTCGATTTAATTACTTAAAGTGCATGCAAAAATGACACACGCAATAATGCGCTCATTTAGGTAAGTAACCCAGCGAAATGTTTATTTTGCGTACCCGAGATAAAGATAGCGGTATCTGAAAAGATGCAGTGAATTTGTTGTCGCCCATTCTTCGAAGGCAACGGGAGGGACAGGAATTGCAAGATTCGATTTAAATTGGAAATATTTTTTCCTCATAATTAGTGGTTCAATGACCCTTCATTCAAGGTTCTCTTCTTTCTTTAATATAAGAAACTAATTGCTGTGCGTAATAAATCAACACCATAATTAAACCAGTATTTCATTCGCCAAAAAATCAATTTCATATTTTAAGTGATATTTTATTAAGGCGCAAGTGTATCAGACAGGTCTTAAACATTGACTCTGTTACTCACACCTTTGTAATCCACTTGCTTGACATTAAAAGCGAGTTAATGTAGCCTTCAGAAAAGATTATTTAAAGCACAATGGAACAGAATCGATGTCAGAATTAGCTCGTTAATGTAATCTCATAAAGATTAGAGTCTATCACTTATTGATGATGAAGATGGTGGTTTGATTTTTTGCATCTTTCTACTGACTTCCAAAAGGATGAGGTACTATGTTGTGTATATGTCGCAGTCGGATCGTATAATCCGCCGTATTACATTCCAGCTAGCTATTTCCTAAAACAGGGCTGTATTGTAATGCGGCGCACTCTCGTTCAGCCGGATTGCAATTCAGCTAAATTAGCGAACGTTGTATTGTATGAGCTCTTCGCGTTCGTCAAAGCGGCGTAATATCGTGCCGCCCAATTGCCTATATGTTACAGCCAAAGTAATAAATCCGGATATTATATAGGTATCATCTAGCCATTATTTATAATATCTACTCAATTTAGATAAAGTGATAATTGACAATGAATTAATCACTTTCCAAGGCTTGGATAATGTAATAAAACAAGTGGCTCTGTGACATCTCCGGCGCTGCGGGAAGACCACTCCCTCCACCCCAGCGTAAGAAAGCGCGGCACCTGCGCTCGCCTTCGCAGCTACGGCTTTTTGGTCGCCTTCGGCGACCAGCCTCAGCCGCTCCGGCTCTCTTGATGCCTGCGCTTACCTACGGCGGGCGGGGAGTGGTCTCCCTCCGCGCCTCCGGCTTTTTATATACACTCTAGGGGTAGTACAGACAAGACCACGTGGATAGTGGGGTGCTCTGATTCGGTTTGGGTATTTTTCGAATATAAATAATTATAGTGAAAATGTGTTTCAGGGTGCCTACGAGGCTTCATTACAATGAGGCTAAACGTGAGCCGCCATATTGTAGAACGTATCGCAATAACAATCCGGCTAATCGTGGACCCGCCACAATACAGAACGGCCCTGTTTTAGGAACCGGCTAGCTGTAATGTTATACGGCGGATTATAGGATCCGACTGCGACATATATACTATTTTATGTATGTTTGCCGATTACTTTACCAATTTTAGACCGTAACCATTGCACCATATGACTTGTCAATTAAAGCCTAGTGAACTCGGGAAGAACATCTCTACTGTAATTTCCAATTTCTTCATAAAGACTCATATAATAAAATACTTTCCAAAGCAGACTTTAAATAATCTCAAAAGGGATATACAATTTACTTCAGATAAATTTTGATGACACGTTAGTCACTACAGTTTACCTTTTGGGAAAACCCAGGGTATCCACAGATACGCTTGTTTTTGGTTTAGATAAAACAGTTACAGAGACCAATAAGTGTCCGTATCTGATATCGTTTAGTTTACTAATCAAAGTCGATGTATCAAAAACGTAGCGGATAAGATAGACTGTTAGGTAATACTTAGTACTTGAGCACTTAGTTTGTGTATAAATAACAAATACTCGCAAAATAACGTTTCACACTCATAGTCCTACAGTAGGGTAGATATACCCTGTGTCGTGGGTACCATGGACACATACAAAGACAGAAACACAAACACCCAGACAGAGAACACAAATTTAAACTCATCATTCAAATTTCTGTTTCGCCGGAGATCGAACCCGAGACCCTCCGATTAGCAGTCCGGCATGGTAACCATTGCGCCACACGGATCGTTAAACTTCTCTATTTAATTGTCTATGTAATTGTAATTAAATAGAGCAGCAGACAAGCCCATGTGGAATTCAATGGTCGTGGAAGCTGCAGCCAATGGACATCTGCATGCTTCAGTCTTGCCCGAGGTCTCATGTAGTTGGCCTACTACTACGATACCTGTATATATATTTATTTATATATATTTACCTGTATATATTATATTTTTCGTCATATATATATATGTACGTTTTCGCAACAACGGTTCACTGACGTCTTCCTCCATGTGGGGCATTTTTATGAATCATTGTAATTTTTTTTGGTATGGGGGGTTCAAAAGGTACCCCGCACTTTGGGAGAGGTGTTACCGGGTTATGTGGGATTTGTTGCCGCACTAAAAACCCCTCGGTGGCCTACCTCTGCGCTTGGGGAGGACTCCGAGATTTCCAGTGGAACGCACCGGAATCCTCCACGCGCGGCGCCCCAGAACGGGCCCATCCTTTGGAGAGCAGATGTGCTCTCTTGCACCTTCCGATGCTTACGGTGGCATGCGAAAGATTTGGGTGATTGTAGGGTTCCGTACCTTAAAAGTGAAAAATAACTATTCAAGTAGCAGAGGTATTAAAAGAGACTCAAGTTGCCTAAGGTCAACGACATGAAACGTAACCAATAACAATTTTGTTTTGAGTTTTCCATCAAGGTCATAGCTTAGTCTGCACAGCTCAGCCCTAGTTTCATATAGTTTCAAAAGATGACCCTAGCAATCTAAAAAAGTATGATTGTTTTTACACAACTCGCAAAAAACTGGACGAGACCGTAAAAGCCAATGATATGATTATAATATTATTCTACTACTTCTGCAGGCAACTTCTTGAACTGCATTTTCGTTAAACGCAAATTTTATTTCCTTTTTCATTGCGTTGCATTTCTTAGTCCGTTTCTTCGTACTGGAATAGTGCCAAAGACTTAATATCTTCAGTCTTTAATAAAACTATTTAGTTAAAGCGTGTATGGCTGTGGCTGGCGGCTAGCGTAGAATGAAAGCGATCTACGCAGCTAAGCGAAATGGGCGTAGTCGAGTGTGAGATGGGTGACCAGGTGGCAAATTCATGCGCGTTTTCGTGCATGTTAAACCTTGCCTTATAAGCGGTTTGAAAACATCCAACAGTGGTTTGGCTGCTAACACGCATCTCCACCAAACTCTATTGATTTAGGAGCGTGGTGGAGTTGGCTTCAAGCCCCTATTCCCCCTCCCCCAAAAATGGGGAAAGACCTGTGCCCAGAGACACAAAAAAAGTTTCTGCTAAGCCAAGTTAAGATGAATATTTTTCTTCAGTGGTAAAATTCGTTGTAAGCTTAGAGCATTTACCCAACTGAGTAAATGCTCTAACATCACGTGTAGGGCATACTATAATATGTACATCATACATATTATAGTATTCCCTACACGTCAAAGGAATATACTCGATCACTTTAGCAATAGAGTTCCTTTACGGCAGAAATTGATGCAGCGGCGTTACTTCTCTAGCCGAACCTTGCAGGTTTTACCACTCTTAAAATAAGATAAGAATAATGATAACGAAATAGTTGTGAAAAAATATGTAATCCGACATGTTGCAGCGTCGGCCATCTTGTATTTACAACTAGCGTTCAACAACTTCGTCCGCGTGGACTTTAGTTTTAGAATTTTTCTGAAATTAAAGTAGCCTAAGTTACTCCTTATTACATCAACTACCTGCCAGTGAAAGTCCCGTCAAAATCGGTCCAGCTTTTTCAGAGATTAGCCGGAACAAACAGATAGACAGACAAACAAACAAAAATTGTTAAAAATGCTATTTTGGTATATGTACCGTATATAAATTCATATGGATGTAGTAAAAAGCGGTTATTTTAGTATTACAAACAGACACTGCAATTTTATTTATTTGTATAGATGACCCTGAATGTATTTCAATTTAGGTCAAAGTGTGTACCAATTTTCAGATCAATTTGCCATGGTGTGGGCATAAATATTTAATAAGGTGTGTTTATGAAATATTCTATTGAATCTCTTTCGATCATTATTAAAATGTTGGAAGAACTAAATGGGATACAGAGGAAAAATGGTGCTTTAAATAGCTATGATTATACATTTCACGAAATATTATCTTAATAAATAAGAGCTATTAAGGTTTTATTTGGGTCTCTGTATACTAGTTGATAGATATTATTATAGGTATGTCGGTCACACGGTATGTATTCTTATGAGGTTTATGTGTTTATTTCCTTTGTTCGTTAGTTTATTTTAAATCACGATAGAGTCTAAAGGCGAAGACATTCGCCATTTTTTTATTTCGTGCCAAACCAACCAGTTTTTAGATACGATCAAGGAATTTAAATATTCAAAGGTTTATCTGGAAATCTTTCTCGATTCTTTTAACACTGGAAGGTCTGGAAGCTGTAAAAAAAGACAAAGTCCATAACGCGGTTTTTGTTTACAATGGTCTGGATTACCCTTTCTCTATTTGTAGATTACTAGCGACCCGCCCCGGCTTCGCACGGGTGCAATGCTGATAAATACACATGATGAACAATGTATTCAAGGTATTTAATTGGTTAAGGATTAATGCTGTATTGGTTAAAATCGCTTCGAAAATTAGCCATTATTTGTCGTAAAAAGTAAATGACAAAAAAAAGTTATTGTGGGTTATCCATAAGAGATAGACATATACCATCACGGACTTTTCTGTAGACCTTTTCAATGTGTACAATACTTAGTACATTATTTTGATAAAACTCGTAGGGTTCAGCATGCGTTTGCAATGTAAGCGAAAAAAATGTAATTATTTACGACATCACATTAGAAACCTCTAAAATAGCAGTACTTCTCCACTATTTAATGGATGTTATTATACATATAAACCTTCCTCTTGAATCACTCTATCTATTAAAAAAAACCGCATCAAAATCCGTTGCGTAGTTTCAAAGATTTAAGCATACAAAGGGACATAGGGACAGAGAAAGCGACTTTGTTTTATACTATGTAGTGATGTAGATCGCCAAATCGGGCTACAATCGATACTGCCACTTAGCAAAACTTCCAATTACGAGCAACGCTATGTAGTAAATTGTTTAAATATATCTATTGCTTCTATTCTATAACTATCTATATCTATTATTTTTGTGCCTAAATTTCAAATTTTGAAATAATGAGTGATTTGCCTATTTCTCATAATAAGTATTTGGTACACACACATACAGACACATAAATTGGACTATTTTTATAAAATATGCTTGAAAATGTACAAGATACATAACAAGTTACAAATTGTTCATCTACCGTGCCCTCATCTACTTTGTTAAGCAAAAGACTATTTAATTATTTATTAAATTTATACTTAATTACTTTTTTATTATTTTATTTGAACAGAGTAGCAGACAATCATGTATGCCACATGGTGTTAAGTGGTCGCTGCAACCCATAGACATCTACACCCGACCTCAATGAAGCCTGAGTTACGCTGCTACTCCAAAGGCCTATGATCGACTCATGTAAGTCTGGCCGGCAATTGCACCTTTGGTTTTGATTGAAGTTTGAACCCGCGTCCCTAGTTCCGCAGTCAGCCCACGTACCTAACCATTCGGCCAAAAAGCTTAAATTCAATGAACAAAAGTTTTACAGAGCTCTTTCAAATCGACATTATCATTTCTTTGAACGTCGGATTGGCGGATGGCGTTTGACGGCGTTCTACGCCACAATATTATTGATACTCTCCAATAGATGTTAGGAAGCGTCGTTTTTTTAGTTTATATTTAAGATGGTTATCGCTGAATATTTTTTTTATAATTTGAAATTTTTAAAAATAAAACCTAGCTGGATCGATTTATCACCCCCGAAACCAGGTTACAAAATTTCATCAAAATCGTTGGAGCCGTTTCCGAGATTCAAAAAATATGTATATGTATATACAAGAATTGCTCGTTCAAAGGTATTAGATTTACATAAACAACATAAAATGTTTTGTAATGTCATTACGGCTATTAAAGTTGTTTCAATAAACCTAATCATCCTTTCAAATCAATTTCATACCAGATTATTATCTTAAGTATCGTATATATAAAATCTACCCAAAATTTATTTTATAATTGGAGATGTTAGAATTATGCTGAAGATTAACAATAAAATTAAGTTTTTAACAAAAAAATAGAACCGACTTCAAACGGTAAAAAATAAAATTGTTCAGTACCTACTTCTTCTTGCTTATGGTAATGACTCTTAAAACTATTTCTGGAGTCGGGCCCTTAGTAAATGTCGTACCATTCGTTCTAAATTGGCACCGACAGTACAGACAGTGGGACAGTACCTACTTCTTCTTGCTTATGGTAATGACTGTTAAAACTATATTGGAGTCGGTGCCCATTCAGAACGAAAGGTACACTATATTTACTAAGACAGGACATTTCACTAAGGGCCCGACTTCAAAAATAGTTTTAAGAGTCATTACCATAAGCAAGAAGAAGTAGGTACTGAACAATTTTATTTTTTACCGTTTGAAGTCGGTTCTATTTTTTTGTTAAAAACTTAATTTATTTCACTCTTTTTAGTAATTTTAATAATTCTGTATGTATTAGCATAATTGGAAAAAATTTCACTTAACTTCTAAACTTTAAACAGATTTACCTTTTATAATCATGTTTATCTAATAGCCATCTAAAAGTCTGAAAGAAAACTACTATCAGTCCACCTGAACGTATAAATTAAAGAAAGAATTTGCTCTCAGCTCCTAACCGTTGAGGAGTTGTACCTTCAATCATCAGTTAAGCAACAGCAGGTGATAATTACCAGACATAAATATTTGTATTATGTTAAAAATATGACTAAAAGAATGTGTGTGCCTATTACGTTTCAGTGTTTCCCTCGATTTCCCTAATATCACATCATCAGATTTTGACATGGTGACAGTTGGACCACCTCAGGAATGTAAGATTTCGAACAAAAAACCATTTATTGAAAGAATTTGCTCTCAACTCCTAACCGTCGTAGTACCTTCCATCATCAGTTCAGCAACTTGATATGACGATAATTATACACAAATGTCTGTTTTGCTTTGTAAAAATATGAAAATCATTTGTTGTGCTTTAAAATTTGAATGTTCCCTTCGATTTCTCTGGGATCCCCTCATCAGACTTTGACTTGGTGACAGTTGGACCACCTGGGGAATGTAAGATTTCGAATAAAAAACTATTTATTGAAAGAATTTGCTCTCAACTCCTCACTGTCGCAGTACCTTCCATCATCAGCTCAGCAACATGAGATGATGATTTCTATGCGTAAATATCTCTTATGCTTCAGAAACTATAAGAAAATTAATGTGTGTGCCTATAAAATTTGAGAGTTCCCCTCGATTTCCCTGGGATCCCATCATCAGATCCTGATTTGGTGACAATGGGACCACCTCGGGAGTATAAGCATACGAACAAAAAAAGAATTTTTAAAATCGGTCCACAAACGGCGGAGTAATCGGTGAACATATATAAAAAAAAAAAAAAATACATACAGCCGAATACAGTACCTCCTTCTTTTGGAAGTCGGTAAAAATGACGTTAACTGTCACGGTTATAGCAATTTGCTATATCGACTGCAACCTAGTGCTATCACAACACAATACTGTTGTTGCTCTGTAATAGAAGTATTTATGTACTACTCGTAAACTAAAATATTACTCCACCTATTAAAAAACCAATGCATGAATGGTTACAAAAGCAAAACTTTTCATTTGGAAACAGTATTGTCACGCTACAAATGTTTGTAATTAATTGTGCACGCCCTTTCTAAGGGACTTGAGCAAATGTAGATTACTCATACAGTACGGCGATCAAAACAAGTTAAAAATCTTCCTTGTATAAATAAAATAGTTTTCAAGCGTAAAGGGCGCGGTCAAGTGCGTACATTAAGCCACTTATCCCGGTTGTTGATGACCTTGTCGGAGTTTGAAAACATCCGACAGCGGGTTGGTCACCCGTATCTCTACCAACGCGCATTGGAGCAGCGTGGGTGAGTAAGCTCTAGGCCTATCCAATAATGGGCTCTCCCTATTATTGTATACATAATTCATGCTTAGGAGTATATATACCCATGCCCAGAATTGGTTACTATATAAGGTTATGTAATGACGACCCCTGTGCTGTTATGGTTACCAGTTATATTATGGTTCACACTTCACACTTCACATTCGCATGGTGCCCGGTCACAGGTTCGTTCGATAAGTTCAAAATTTCTGTTCTCTATCTGGGTGTTTGAGTTTCTTTGTATGTGTCCATGACATCCATGACACAGGACCCATGACCTACTGTGGGGCTATAAGTGTGAATCGTTGTTTTTATTATTTATCGTTATAATATTTATACGCTATATAACAAGCCAAAAGCAAAGTAAAAGACGGTGTCATGTATAATATGTACAGAAAACAAATTGTGAACAACTTTTTTAATCAAACAAACGTTATATAATATGTTCTATTATTTTACATCTTCCACTTTTTTTCCCACAAGATGTTCTAAAAGTCTCGTCAAAAAATATGTTCATAACTCGTTTGTATCGGAGTTTACAAAATAACTGCAAAATTCATTCAAAATGAGGCACAGTGCCCGACTTTTTTTAAAACCGCCAATCCGCAGTGCGTCATACTCGTAAGGACGACACACTTTGCTCATAGGTTGACTTGACTTGGTCCTCGACCTTGTAGTAATACCAAAATGAGCTAGCTGGTTTTGTCAAGTTACCTAAATTTAATAGATCAGCTGTTTTTGGCTGGCTTACTCCTCCTGAAGCAGGCCTCCACTGTGTATGCTAACGGCCAACCCGCAGTCCGGTGTCTTTAAACCGTAAATGCAACTTACAATAAAGTTAAACGACTGATAATTTTATCGATTTCAAATGGGTCCGACGGCTTACCGATAGTGGTTTATAAGACATTTGTTTATTTATTCAACTCTTTATTGTACACCAGAAATACAAAAATTGAATTTTAACACAAATAAAAACAGAGATACTGAGTACAAATGGCGGCCTTATCGCTTATCAGCGATATTTTCCAGTCAAGCACAGGCAAGGAGTTAAAGACAGAAAAGATGATAAAGAGGCAGGGTGTACAGTTAAGGCTAGAAATAGTATAATAGTATAATGATGTCAAGTATGTGCAATGACAGATAATGCACAGATTAGGATTAGGAGTAAAGAGATACCAAGTCAGGATTGCAAATGATGCTCTTTGACGTGGCACTTAAAGGAGTGAAGGAGCAAGACGGATTGTTTTGGGAAGAGAGTCCACTAGGCGGACTGCGACAGCAGTGAAGGAAGTGAACTTCATTCATATTTAATTTTGCCGAAAAGGAATTCTGTTCTGTTTAAGTAATAGCACAAAAATATCTGATAAGACAGTGGTGTATTATTACAATTATAGGTTTCCGTTCGCGGCTCAGGCAGAACCTTTTTCCCTTAGGAATGACATATTTTCCAAGGCTTAAATAATCGATCCGTAACATCGACATGAGACGACATGAGAGAACCAACAAACAAATACATTTTCACACTTATAATATTCGTTTAGTATGGATATCGGTTCAGCACCTAACACATTGCATGTAACGAGACAACAGTGTGTTGTTCGACGTAATAATATGATGGTAAAAATTAAATCTAAAATGTGCTATTATCTTAAAGCCAAGGCTGGACACTTGTTAATTTTGCAGCCAAGCGTATGTAAAGTGCATCAGGCTTTTTGTTAAGAAATATTGCTTAACAGATAAATTCATGCATGTTTTATGACGGAGTTTTGAATAATGCTTAGGTATTCTTATCTCGGGACCCAAAGGATTGTATTGCTGCATTCTTTTGTGGTAAGATCAGACCACAGACGGGATTTTTTTTGTAGTATTTATTACACTTTATGTGTATAATACTTTTAGATGACTTGAAAAATTAGAAGAATTTCAATTCCAATTTTTCATCTTTATCTGTTACGTAATTTATCTGTTGGAAAAAAACTTTATTACAGCGCAAACTGTGAACAAGAAAATCTGTGAAGTGCTTTAACAGAATCTGTAAAGTTACACACTGTTCAGAGGCGGACCTAAAGTCATGGATTAAGACGAAAGAGTTTAAAGACTGAAAAATGATGGGTATTTTGTAGAGTTATAATAATACTAGCAGCTTTCCCCGATAAATGGACTATTCAATACAAAAATATTTTTTCAATTCGAACCAGTAGTTCGTGAGATTAGCGTGTTCAAACAAACAAACTCTTCAGCATTATATACCTATTACTTAGTATAGATGTACTAGGTGTTATTCTTGACCCTACTCAGGTCACGTTCAGTGGTACAAATTTCGGGATTCCCGTAATCGACTTCCTAACTTAACGTTTATTAGATTTGTTCAGGGATTTCAGATTCAAGGGACGATATTTAGGTCATGGTCACTTGAAAAGGATTTAATGAAATTGTAATAATTTGTCATCTATACAGATGGACTGTGTCTGATATTAAATAAATATTTTTTTTAAAAATAATAACGCTTGACACTCATAGCCCCACAGTGGGGTAGATATACCCTGTGTCGTGGGTACTATGGACACACACAGAGACAGAATCACAAACACCCAGACCGAGAACAGAAATTTAAACTCATCATTCAAATTTCTGCTTCGCCGGGAATCGAACCCGGGACCCTTCGATTGGCAGTCCGGCATGGTAACCATTGCGCCACTCGGGTCGTCATTATTATCATTATAGAGTCTTTCATAAGCATGATGTCCATCAACTCTTGCTTGACCATCGTAGTGGACTATTGGCTTGAATAATTCGCAATTCCGACAGGAGACCTGTGATCAGTAGTGGTAGATTAAAATAAAAAATGTAGTTTAAAAAACTAAAAAAAGCGTGGGGTGGTTTTTTACAGTAAAATACATTTTCTTCTTATTTTTTACTTTTTAGTTCGTATTTTCACAAAAGCGTGTTTTTTAGTTTTTTAAACTACATTTTTTATTTTTTATTTTTTAGTTGGATTTTTATTCTCATATTATTGCATTGTCATCGGCCCTTGACCCCTGTGCAAATTTTCAAGTTAATCAGACGCTTAGACGTGTTAAAAATATAAAACTTTATATTTGTTTCATTAAGTACCTTAGGCCATGAACTTATCAGCCGCCCCTCGTATATTTTATTTTATCCTGATGATCCTAGTTAGGACTTTAATATAAAGTTATGAGATTATTGTATTGTCGTCGACCCTTGACCCCTGTGCAAATTTTCAAGTTAATCAGACTCCTAGAAGTAAGTGAAAATGAAGTTCAAAGATTCCGTTACATACATACATACTTACATACATACAGGTCAAGTTAATAAAAGCGTGTTAAAAAGGCTGAAAATAAATACTTGTAACTTCGTTTTAAATACAAAGTACTAGTGTAGTGTATACTAGTGGCTTCCTATTAAGAATTAACTGTTCTTTTTATATAGGACTTGCAGCCGCCCGCGACTTCGTCCGCGTGGACTTTAGTTTTAGATTTTTGGTAAAATAAAAGTAGCCTAAGTTATTCTATATCACATCAGCTACCTGCCAGTAAAAATCGGTCCAGCCTTTTCAGAGATTAGCCGGAACAAACAGACAGTCAGACAGACAGACAGACAAAAATTGTAAAAAATGCTGTTTTTAACCTATAATGAATAAAACATTATAACAAACAAAAATAAAGATTACTGGTAACCATGCCTGTTTTATAAAATAAATGTCTTGATAACTTTCCATGCTATAAATTATAAAATGCGAAAGTTTGCATGTATGTTTGGATAAATGTTCGTTGTTAAATCGCGCAAGAACGGCTGAACAGATCGGGATATTTTTACCACAGATTTAGATTAAAGTCTGAAATAGCACATAGGCTTTTTTCTCGAAACATTTAGTGTTCATGTAGAATAGATTAGTAATTAATACCCTATAAACTCAAATCTGCCGAACAAAGATGGGTTGGGTTACAAGTAAAACGCTTTTTATTAATATGGCGCTGAATAGCTGTTTTGTGTTTCACTTTATTTGGTTTTTATTTAAATACAGCGTTCGACGTTTTTTTAAGTAACGTGGGTGACTATACAGTTAATTTGGATGCCAAATTGGTTTCTATAGAGTAAACATGAGATGGTATCTGAGATGTCATTCTATGAATGAGATGTTTAATTGCTAATAACTTTATTTTAAATTGACAAAAAACATTTCCAATTTAACATACCTAGTATGCATGTGTAACATATATGCATGTTTAAAAGATTTTCCGCGTCAAATAAAGTGTAAATTTTTAAATTATAAAAAATGGGAAAAGCATTTCATTCACCTTAAGTGTATAAACGTGTTCAATATCCCTTCCAATTGTGAATATTTCATACACACCATCGGAACACTGCGATGTAAATTATCGTTCATACGAGTCAAATCTGAGTACGGAATTAATTTAAATATTGGCATATCAACCGTTATTTTAATTCAAATGATGATCGAGATAAGTTCTTGGAAGGGTCAGGTAAATTTATACAAGTGGACCAATACCTATTAAGATTTGACGAAGGTTAATTGAGATATTTTGCTCTGTGCATTAATAGGCAATGCTCATTGTTCCTAGCTTACGATTAATGACGATTGACCAAACCCACAGGGCAAATATTTCTATGACCAAACTCGTATTGCACCCGCATCGTGGTGAAGTAAGCTCTTAGTACCTAAGTATATAAAATTTAAATATTTTTATGCGTATAACTTATACGAATTTATTTTTTAACCTTTCATTAAGATTGTTCATAAATAGGGATTTTTTACAGGCTTTCTATTTTTTGTAATTTAAAACATTAGCTAAAAGGTATTTTGTCACGTAATATAGACACTACAAACTGAGCATAATAAAATTTGTATACAGTGTACTTACCTAAATCTATCAATCATAAAATTATTCCGCTTTGAGCATAAATAATGTACCTAGGTATATTATCAGTCACTTTAGGCTCTAACGGAAAGATGATTTATGGCTCGTCGCACTGGCGACTTTAAGTAATCGGCTTTCAAGAAAATGATTTAATTAGTCTATATTCAGAAAGAGGATAGCCATAGAATGAGAAACACTGTTTAATAATTTTTGTTATAAACCTGGATATAACACCAAAAAATGTTGGATAAAGAAAGAAAGGGTGTGAGAAATACCTGGTTGTCGTATTTTCCCGTCGATTTGGTAGATACGCGCGCTAACCTCGTTCTTCTAATATCCTTCATATGATGATTTTCTAGCGAAATATTGATGCGTATGCATTTGATATGCGACACACACGATAAAGCGTAGGAATAGTTGATGATAACCGTACTTATTACGGTGTTAAATAGTCACTGCAGTTCATGGTGATATCAACGCCTAAGCGTCGACTAAGTGACAAATTTTAAATACACGAAACATACTAATATCACGGGAATAATATAGACAGTACCGTTTATTAAAGCTAATATGACTAGTTTACATAATTGCTTCCATAAATCAGTTATGTTAGGATGTACAAAAATAAAATGCTTACCACTATTCTGACAGTTTACTACTTATTGTAATGACTATGACTACTTAATGGAAAATACAAATTTGTAAGGCATTATTCTTAAGCGTTGAAAAGGCGTGTCATAGAAATATAAATATATCGAAGATAGCGGTCAACAACCCGACCATCGGGTATCTTGATATAACCAAATATGATAGATGATCCAGTAGGCGAATACGAAGCTTAGTATTGATACATTGTAATGATATGCTATTGTTAACGTTAAAGCCAATATAATGGGATGTCCCTAAAAAAGAGAAAAAAAACTGGGTATTAACTGGATAGAAAACAATTGGATTCTATTTATTTAATTTGAAATATGAAGAAGATAGACATGTGTGTAACAATCTGGCACGCGCTCTTCTATTTATATTTTTTTTTCTACAATTTATTCAATAGCTCAATTTTCGTAGATTTGTGTGTACTATTCAATCTCCCAAATGCACGGGAGATAAAGCGTCGTTAACATAGTTAACATAATCATATCAAATTATCTAGTAAGGTTATCTTATTATAAAATTATACAAAACAAACATTTAGGACACCAAATATTATTTAGTTTTAAGTTATTTTTAGATGGTTTATTAAAGCTGTAACGTCTACAGCAAAGCATTCATTAAGTAGAGCACTAGAGACCTGAAATGTTATTCAGTACCTATACAATCCAGTTTCCTTAATAACCAACTAAGACACTAGTTTATAATTAGGCACAGAAATACAAATTAACGATAATACGATTTTTTGCTTAAATGAAATCTTGCGTTATTTTTGGGACATCCGATATAATGTTCATGACCATTAAAACCTATGCTGCGTAGGTGTTTACATAATAACAGGTGGTATTATATGTACTTACTTAAAAGTAGGAACAAAAAATACAAGTCACTTTTATTGGTTTAAAAAAATACATGTTATTAATAACAAAAGCTTTTAAGGCACAAGGAATAAATTCACACACTACACTGCACTACGAATACATTACAAGATTTTAGTAATTAGATGATTTAATTGAAGTAGAAGTTAAAATTATGGATATTTATTTTCCGTAATTTATCATTTCATGCCCATAAATAAGATAGTGTTGAATTTAGATCGAGTCGTTTATTTACTATACCTTCTTATCTTTACTTCCTTTGCCATCTTTATTATATGCAGGTAATACAGATATAAAACTTTGAAGAAATCTGCTCTCCCTTAGTAAGTTCGAGTAATAAAATAACGCAACAAACTACTTTGCTACTCTTATATTCTCAGCTAAAATAAGCCATTATAAAAATTAAACATAAAAACTATTTATTCGATATGCGAAAATATATATAAATACAGATATTTAGTACATAAGTAGGTAATATTGTAATAATACTGTATGTTCTCAAAATAAAATAATAATAATAAGAAAATTGGTGCAGGACAGATATATTTTATGCGCTATATTTCTGCTGGAACCAAATAAGTTCAAGCATCTACAAATTTAATCTGTTATTTGTAATTAATATTCAAGTCCGTAAAAGCTTACGTTAAGCCAACATAAAACGCTTAAATGCTTAAAGCTGTCCGTGAAAGTCCATTATGTATTATATTAATCACTTGGCTAATCGTTCGGTAGTGAGTGACTAAAAAATTTAAAAGAGATCACTAAAGTCCCACCAACGGGCACACTACAACTTAATCGGGTGAACGACCAAATATTCTCATGATAGCAACCTACCACATTCACTATTTAGCATTTCAAACTGGATTGTTAATTTCTTTTGCGGTACTGATATTTATGGCTGTTTTTATATTAAAGTAGCAGTCTTGTTGCCGAATCGCTACTTCAGTAATTATATTCTCGTTGTATTTATTCATAATATAGTATAATAATTTATTGCGTAATGCATACTTTTTTATTAGCCTGTCCCCTAAGCCTCTAATGGCCAAGCCACACTAGCTACTTTTAGCATCGACGATCAACGATTTCCATGTGTATCGATCACAGAGCAGTCGCGTTTTGGTAACTTGGACACGGCATCGGAATCGCGCGTTATATGGGTTTTCAAGACAAGTGTGCACGGTGGAGCGTTCAGCGTTCTAAAAAGCGACTGCTGTGCTTCCACCAGAGATGCGCGAGGAACATGTTTGTTAAGAATCAATAAAATCCCTTCATTTGACCCTCGTCACTTCATTTATTGTAAATGCATTGATTCTATTTGTACATAACAAACACATTCCTTGCTATGCATCCTCGCATATCTATGGTGGAAACGCAGCCTTAATCGCCGATCCCTGATGCTAACAGTAGTTGCTGTGGCATGGTCGTTATATAAGTTTAAATATTTCAAAATAGGCATGAAGTCAATTGTTTTATAATAGGTTTAATTTAGCACATATAATGTGTATATACTTAGTATATATCACTCTGAACGCATAATATCTAAGTATAACATACCAAATAAAATTGTTCTAATCTATTGGACAAATAAACGTTTTTAAAGTTTATTGAAAAGAAAAATCACATTTTCCCGATAGTGACTAAACGGAACTGCGGTTACACAATATTTATTTATAATTTTCTGCGGCCTCGGTGGCGTTATAGATGTGGTAATTTGATTACCACATTTTGATCATTTCCATATCAAAACTAGCGAAGTATTTGTTTGCATCGTATGTTATATCAGCATTTCCTGGAATACTCAGTCAAAACAATCATAACAATGCGAGTTTCGTAGATGTTAAAAAAGTTAATAAAATTTTCATAATAAACATATCATAAGTATAGGCCATGAAAGTTGACGTTTACGCCAACGAGATATTAAAAAAATATCTTAGCTGCGCTTGTCAGGTATAAAAAATTTGCACTGGACATAAAATATTTTCGGGCCCACACGGCGCGACGGCCGGTAACTGAACTGGATTTATTACCTCTACTGGCAGCTTAATCCTTACTTTATTTAAAGTTACTTACGGCTTCAATTTACAATAAACTTTGAATTCTGTAAGGATTTAAGTAATTGACATCGGTGTGGATACGCAAATTTTCAATCTACCAACAAAATTTGACAAATCTGTCCCTACCTGTGTTACAGCTTTTTAGAAATAAGCGGTTTTGTGGGAGTTGCTAAGAATAATAATATAATAATAATATAATTTTATTTCAAGATCTAGTCTCATTTTACAACTTTGTTAGTACGACTTATTCTAAGTGTTAGTGGTACTTATGACTAAATTAAAAACTAAAGACTTAAAACTAGGATACATAAATTAACTGCTGGGAGCATGCAGTCCACAGCAGTGAGACATATAGGGACAGTCCAATCTAGCCCCTATCATTTTTAGAATGCTGTTGGGGCTGGCCCGCACCCGCCGCACAAGTGACGCTGCTCGCAGCCGCATCGTGGCCCAGAAGCATGGCACACGAGCGTCTGCAAACATGCCAGATGCACTGCAGTAGCGAGGCAGCCCCATCAGCACCCTGAAAGCGTTGTTATATTGAACTCGAAGGGCCCCATAAGCCCTTTGCGTGTATTCTCTCCACAGGCTGCAGGTATAAAAGGTGGAGCAGTATGCCCTAAACAGCGTAAGTTTAACATATTTTGAGCAGCCTGCAAACCTGCGAGCAATCATATTTGCTCTGACTGACAGAGCCCTTCGTTCTCGCTCAATCAATACTTAATGGATATTATATATAATAGCAAAACTTAGGAGATTCTAAGTATGATTATGAGCAAAGATGGTCGAGCGGTAAATAATGCCGACACGGAAATATCGAGTTTGGATAAAGAAATTCATAATGTACCTATTTATCACTGCTCTATTGTGAGAAAATATATTTCACAAGTATTGTGATATTTGTGATATTCAATTATGATGTTTTCTACCTATCACAGTGCATTCCTGAGAGTTGCTCATAATTTTTCGAAGGTATATTGTCTACCAATCCGCTCTTGGCCAGCGTTTTGGACTATCTCTCTCAGTTCCGAGAGTATACATACCTATGCCATGCCAGCAGTGGAACATAAAAAGTGTTGAAAAAAATGATGTATCGCATATTTTTGCAACGTATTTATAATGAAACTTATTACTTTTCCTATACTGGAACTCTTATTGATAGGTAAGGGTGAAATTCATTAAATAATTTTTTTACGCGTGAAATACGTAAAATTCGTTTCATTGCATT
The DNA here is from genome assembly GCA_911387765.1 of Pyrgus malvae. Lineage (NCBI taxonomy): Eukaryota > Metazoa > Arthropoda > Insecta > Lepidoptera > Hesperiidae > Pyrgus > Pyrgus malvae. Next base: position 16,344,200 of record OU426951.1, on the reverse strand, counting down.
CAATATCTGTTGGTTGATTTTCTTATACAAGATTGAGCACGAATGTAAACTAAACTTCAATATCAAAATTTGAATTTAAATAAAATAAGTCTTCTTCAAACTTATCAAACTTTGCAAAGTCATCGCGTTTGCGAAATTTGCATCAGACACTCGTTTTCATTTGACGTTTTGTTTTCAGACGCGCCGTAAAACGCCATTTAGAAAGTTTACCAGTCGAAAATGATACCTGATTGTTGAATTATGGACAGCAGAAGTTCTCAATATATGTGTTCTGCGACGTCTTTGGGAATTTTCACCTTTTTGTGACACCTTGACCTTGACTCTTGATCCCGTTCAAAAATACTTAACAATTTTTGCACTGGCTTAGATTAATAAAATAAACTGTATATTTATTAATAAAATTTTGTTAATATGAAGAATGCGCTTGCTATTCTGAGAATAACTTCTGAAAAAGGGACTTGCGACGACCGTGGAAAAAGGACAATAGGGATCCCTTATGTACACAATATCCCACAATTAACTACCCAGTAGATTCAGATCATCTTCAGTAAAATAAATGAAAAAAAAGTTAAGTAGCCATTATTGTATTTTCGCGCCTAAAATGATGTCAAATGCGTTTTAAAACTGTTATCATTTTTGAAGTATAAGATAGAAAAATCATGTACAGTTACCTAACTCTTAAAACCGATTTATTAACGACCAAGAGATATTACATTAATACAGCGAGATTCTAATGCTAATAAATAACCCGCCTACTACAATGTGATTACATTGTCAGATAAATGGGATGAGAGCATAACAAATACCTACGTGTTATTACATTTAGTTCGTAGCGTGGCTGAAACAAAGGCGGGTCATATCGTAAAGAGCATTGAGGACTTGCATTTGTCAGCTTTGCATACAGTGCACGTTCGGCAGGACCTTATTGAAGCGTCTTACCGACGTTGATAGAAAGAAAGAAAGAAAAAATATTTATTTCGTATTAGGAATACAAAATGTTAACATTCATAAAGAATGTCATTATTCCTGTCCTAGAGTTTGGGCTACATGTTGAGCTGAGAGAAAAAAGGTGGCGGTAGAAACCCCCAGTAGCTTTTTTTACATATATATTATAAAGGTATTGAGATTTAATATAACAGAATGGCTATGGTTCGATAACAGTCACATGTGACAGGTGATCGTGTGAGACATAAGCATCATTCCGCCACTTCCACTTACTCACAGATGCGAGTATTTACGGTAATAAAAAAAGCAGTATAGTTTTTTACTCTTTATTTTTTGGTTGAGGCATGGAACTTTTGCTAGGATTTTGCATGTTCTGGCGATTTGGTAACAAACCCGTTGTTATTTGATTTTGGTTTATTTTATCGACAACAACAGATCGACATAAGAGTAGGTATTCGTAATTTCTTCGTTGATATCTGAAAATCAGAATCACCATCCAAGAATTAAATAAATAAAAACACTTCACACGCAAAGTCTCATAGTAGGATTCCCTTTGTTGAAGGTATCATGGACACACCCAAAGACAGAAACACCCATAACTCATCATTCCAATTTCTGCCTCTGCGAGAATCGAACCCAGGACCCTTGATTGACAGTCTGGCATGGTAACCAATGCTCAACGTGGGTCTTTTGTACGAACAATCAGGATCGATGTAAGACGTGACACGATCAGAAGACAAGTCGCTTTTGCATCTAATAAGTACATATTAATCAACGGTATTGTTGTTTTTATAGCTTTTACGAATCGATTAAAGTGCTTAAAAGTAATAAGAAATATTTTTATTTTGTACAAGTGCAACCTTAAAGCTAGTTAAGCTAGCTGTTTAATCTCGTATTTCTATGATACTCTGGTAGTAAGACAGGGGTATTAACATCAATTTACCTCGTAGCTTCCGCAGCTGTCACTGTTTGAAAACTTCCATTTCGAGATGTGAATGAGAGCTGAATCATAAATAAAAACGGCAAAGTGCGACTAAAATAGCACAAAGAAGATTCTGTGTCACCACTATGAGAGAAAAGTTTTATTTTTTAAACCTTTTATTTAACTTGCAATGTATGTATGTTTGTTCGGGTGGAATCTCGTGTTGAATAAAAGTATATACGTATGTTTATATCATATTATTGTATGTATTGTTCCTATGTAGCGTATTATGCCGCCTACAACAATCTCTGCTTCGCCCAAAGGTAGACTGGCAGAGAATTAAGAGAACTTTTAGCATTAAGTCCACCTTTTATACCATTTTATTAAGTGGTGCAATAAAGTCTTAAATAAATAAATAAATCTTGCTACTCAATTATGAAGCAGATATCTTCAACCGATTGAGCAGAAATTTTGTATACACGTTTAATTTGGATGACAATACACGATAAGCTGTGTGATGTCATTATAAATCCAATAAGGCGGACCATCCAAGATGGCGGATTAGTTATTTTTTAATGCACTTTTACAATATGGGTATCAAATGAAGGGCTTGTTGAGAGCAACTCGAAAAATAATGTGATGGCATTCTAAATCCAATATAGTGGAACATCCAAGATGGCGGAATAGTTCTTTTTTATGCAGTTCTGCAACATGGGTATCAAATGAAAGGGCTTACAGAGAACAATTAGAATAACTCAAAAGTTAAAAATAAATTTAAAAAAAAACTTCTTTTAAAAAAAGCTTTTAATTAAACGATCTAAAAAGAAGAAATTAAATTTTCCTTTAAAATTTTAACTATCAACTTATAACCTCACTACCTATAGGTACACAATTTATATGATCATAAAAGCTTGTCGCGCGATTTACTTGTGTCAATAAACTAGTACCTATTTAATTGATAAACTTAATCTGCTAAGTTTAATTTTTTTAAATTTTAGTTTAATTTAATACCTACTTATAGGTACCTAGCGAACTTTGCACCTCTACGAGTTCCTCGGAAAAAGAATCTTGACATGCTGGCAGACATATAATGAAGAAAAGTTCTCCATTTCGTATTGATTTACGGATCCCTAACATGGAAACTTGGAAATGTTAATACTGTCATTTTGAAGCAACACGTACCTATACCTACTTTCGAGTTTGTTTGTACCTGTACCTAATACGAACAACGAAACAAGCTTAGTAAGCAAATACCTAAACAGTTTAGTTGGTGTCAGTTATTTAGGACACAAACTAAATCGTGCATGCCAGATTTATTAAGGTTTTGCCTTTGGTTCCATATTTGCTGTCCAAATTATACTGGCTTTAACTTTTAAATGTTTTGGCTTAAAAAAAAAAACCCAACAAAGGAACAACATACGATTAAATCCCATTTTTTGGAGATATGGGTGGGCTTTTTAAATACAGACGCTGTCACTTATTGTCTATCGTTTATAATTCTAGAGCAATGATTATAACTTAAATAAAATATATAAATTAAATAAATATCTTTGGACAATTCACACAACACCATCTGATTCCAAACTAAGCAGAGCTTATACTACATACTTGTAAATACATATTTAAATAGATAAATTAACACCCAGACACAGAACAAATAGTCGTGTTCATCACACAAATATTTGTCCTGTCGAATCGAACCCACGACCTCACGCTTCGCAATCGGCTCATCACCCACTACGCCACGGAGGCTGTCATTGCTATGAATGGGAGAAAACTTTTAAAACTTATTCTCATTTTGAGATTTATCAAGACAGATAAAAGTTGTTGGATCTCGCCGTTTATTTACACGTGAGTTACCTACCTGTTTTAACAGAATGTGACAGGACGACGAATGACGAATAATTAAAGTAGGCTGTAAGTCATTCATAAAGAAAATGTAGTCTTTGTCGTAAATAAATAATCTACAAGCTTATGTCGAATTCATTCATTAATTTCATGGCATAGTAGATAGCGTAAGAAGTAGTAAATAAATTTGAAGGAAAGATACATTTTTACTGTGAAGTAAAGCATTGCGTTGTTGTGAAAAGATATAGTTATTGACTTCACTTGGTTGTCCATAATATGGTCAATCAGTGACTTATGTTTGCCACATGTTGCGATGTACACTGGCCTTTTTAAAAATCTCACTGGATGGATGGAGCAGAGTTCCTTGTATTTAATAGAATCAGGCGTTATTTTGTGGAACTCTATTGTTATAAAGTTAGGTAAAAACTACTTTGCAACGATACGCAATCAGAACTCAGTATGATGGTGTATACTTTTTACTTGCAATAGCACCTTTCTCCCTCCCACATAGGATACCTACACATGAAACAATAAAAAATATACACCAATATATGCACCAATACCAACACGTGTTTCGCCCCAAAATAGAGCATCATCAGGGGACTTTGCGAGTAACTGTCGTAGAGTCAATAGTTCGCAAAGTGTAGACTTTGCGAGTAACCGTCGTAGAGTCAACAGCTGGCAAAGTATGGACTTTGCGAGTAACTGACTAAGACTTGCCTGAGATCGCTTTTGTTGCACTGCTACATTTAAACATACACTGCCACATTTAAGCTACATTTTAGTGGGCTGATACTCCGAATGCTGATGGCCGCCTCATGTACTTTCTGGCCGAGCCGCTGAAAATTGTATTTCTACTATAAAATGGAGCTCTACATAATATTAGATTGTTTTTTTGTTATTGCTTTAAACGCAACGTTAATGTTGTATCTGTCCAGCGTTGACACTGCGTTTATTACGTGTATCACTATCATAGTATATCATTTTCATATATACTACTTTATACTATCATAGTATATCATTTTCATTTTCATCATAGTATAGCATTTTATATTTTAAGCACATCAAGCAAGTATATTTTTTGTTTTTGGATTTAGACCTCTGGGTTTAACAGATAGCATTATGTAATTAAATCTTACTCCTCTTTTTGCTGCTATTTCCTTGGTAAGTTCTCCAAATCGCCACTGACATTAAAATTTAAACCAAGGAGCAAGGAACCGGAACATGGAACATTAGGCTCCTAATATGTACGTACGTACAGGAAATATACTTATTCGTAAGGATAGCATGGAGGATGCATATGTGTAAAACATTTTATTCTCATGCTGCACAGGCCCTCGACTCATAACAGAAAATTGCAATCAATTAAACAGCTTTATCTCAAACTCAGACAAGTTAATGGCTAATTTATTAAAAAATGTTCAATAACGGGTTAATAAAATTAATCTTAGCATATCTTTAATTAATTTGACTTTAATATTTTATTTTAAAACTGTATAATAAAAGAAAAGATTCCAGATAAATGTTTTGCGTATCGTGTATCTAATAAAATTATACATAATATTATGTTGTTACTTTTGTATACTTAGTTGTTGTTGAACCATGAGCCACATCAGATTACACAGTTAACATCTTCATATTCTAATCAAAAAAGTATTTGACTGGCTCTTTAAAACTTGTATGTTCTAGTAGTAGCATTTTTTTGTAATCGACCGGATATTACCGATATACATGTCTTTTTAAAATTAAAGAATAGAGACTCGTATCAATATAAAATCAGAAGTCTTTTATGAAGTATTGACAATCTATAGCAAAAAGTGTGTTTTTGCAATCTGTAAGGTTCATTGGCTAAGATGTTCAGTGAATTGCATAAAATAAATTGATTTTAAAAGGTTCCCCTGAATACGTGACACTTTGACAGGTTGGTAAAGTATTAAAAGCTTTCAAATACTTGTAAAGGCATCGGTTGAGGCGAGGAAGTTAATGGCGTGGAATTGATAAAAGGGTGGTTATTGTTACTTGCATTTCTTGTAGTTACTTTCTTCTGTGAACCATGGCCTATATTTAACGGTAAATTAGCTTCACTTGATGATTTTGCATACTTTTTATCATTATATTACACATCTGACGTATTTGAAGTATCTACCACATGTGCTCTCCCGAAGTTGGATCCATTCTGGGCGCTGAGCGTGGAGGACACCGGTGCGTTCCACTGGAGATCCCGGAGTCCGCCCCAAGCGCAGAGGCAGGGGGTTTTAGTGCGGTCAAATCCAACATAACCCGGTATCCTCTCCCAAGGTGCCGGGTGGTTGAAGGTTTCCCACCCGATACCAAAAAAGGTATTATTATCTTGAATTACCTACTTCGTTTTTGACGTATTTATCGGCTCGGATGTGAGTTCAATATATTTGATGGCCGGTACTTATAATCGATCATAAATGATGAAAATAATTTCAGCTCACAAAGTCGGTCACGTGCGAGTGCTAATTGAACAATAGAATATTAAATTTCATATACCTAACCATAAAACATAAGTATGCGAATTTTTATGAAATATCTACTTTCTCTATCGAATTCAATTATGAAATTTGAAACATAGGCATAATATTTACGTAGATCTTGTCGTAGGAGTTTATTACTTCACAATTCTAAGAGGTTGCAGATCAACGGATACAAGAGAATTTGTATTAATTAATGTTTTTACCAACTGACAAAAGGATCAAAGCTCGTTCCAGGGCGCTGCGCTCAAGCGCTTTTCCTCAAGGAAACCGGTGCGTTCCACAGGAGATTCAAGCGCATCCAAGGAGTCCTCCCCAAGCGCAGAGGCCGGCTCCCGAGGGGGTTTTAGAACGGTCAAATCCCACATAACCCGTATGCGATGAAACTCACAAGGTGCCAGGTACCTTTTGAAGGTTTCTCCCCTGATTCAAAAAAGGTAATATACCAACCTATCTACTAGTTATTTTTTACGTGAAATATCTATTACTGCAGTTTACATCGATTTTTGCCAGGGTGACTTCCCAAGTAAATATACGAGTACAACCTAATTAGTAACATCACGAGCGTTATTCAGAAATCGGTATAGCGCCATCTAGCTAGCCCATTAAATGCAATAAAAAGAAAACTTAGTTCACGAAAAAGTGCTATCTAGCTTGTGTTTAAAGAGATACAATGTATCTGGCTGCATCTCTTACTATGTCCCACTGATGGATACGGGTCTCTTCCCAAGCTCTTCCCATTAATGGGAGGCATGGAGCTTACTCCACCACGCTGTTCCAAGGCAGGTTTTTTTGATGACTCTAAACCCACTTCTTTCCTTTGTAAATATTTATTTTGTGAGCAAAACAATTTACTTAGATGTTTCGCACCCAGACATCTCATGCCGGCTCAAATTTTTTCTTTTTTTAAGATAAAGAACCCTTGAACTGAAGGCTTCGAAGTTTGCGTATTGTGTGGAGGGATCACAATCAGATATACCCATGTTTTTGTTGTTTTGTGGGTTTTCGAAATTCGGACATGTCGCGGATGTGTCGCCTTTGCGCCTTGAATATCAAAATTCTCAACCATTAAAATGCTTGGCCAAAAGGATAACTGTAAAGACGAGTTTAGTCATAATATTGTTTCACGTGTGACACCTAGCGGTGCTGGAGCGCTAAAATGTTGAGAGAAATTTATAGATGTGTTTATTCGAGAAACATTATATTTTTGCCACTAAAATTAACATAATGTCTAAATATGAGAATTTGCTTTCAAAATCAATTTATGGTGACCACTGCTTGTAAATCTAACAACTTATAGGAATATGTTCGGATTTAAATTAACCTAATTTACTAAAACGTATTAACTCTGTGTTTTGTTAGGTGTTTCTGTGCCGCTAAATAGAGTAATAACCTTTACTGTCCCTTCTTTAATGGAATAAGACCTCTTTTGCCTGTTTTAGACAAAACCCATTAAACCATTTATATGTTAACGATGTTCTTTATTCGTTATTTTATGGACATTTAGTCATTGTGATATAAAAGGTTTAATGAGTTTGTTTTTGACAATTGGGTGCATACCCATTATTAGGCGACTACAAAGGAAGGGTTATGTTTTTTGATCCTATCTGAGTATGTAATATTTTTTACTACTTAGTAACAATTTGGAGACTTATTTATGTAATTAACCTGAGTTGTTCTGTAGGTGTTTTAAATAAATAAATAAGTAAAAGTAGGCGAATTAATAATAATAATAATAAAATTTCCTAAAAAAAGTTGCAAGTCGCAAAATATACCTGATTTATGTCTTTTTATTTTTTTTAAGTGCGCTCAGCATTTTATTTTTATAAATAGTAATGATTTATTTCAATAAACTCCTTTTTGTATTCATCTGCATATTTTATAAACTACATCACATTTTCAACTTTTAGTATGCTTTAATCATTCTTTTAAAGTATCCATGGAAAATCTCTTTTTAAGCAATTATTTTTGCGAAAAGTATTTTTAAAGTTATAGCGAAACGCTAACAAGTAGCTGAAGAGAGATTGCAGTGAAGTCATCAAAGATATTGGAAAGTAGTCATGTTGCGGTTAGGTAAATTTTAATCGAAGTTTCGAATTGATTGAAGTTTACCATAAAGTATATTATAATCTATTTTGTATATATATAATACAATTTATTTTACTTATATTAAATACTAGTTTTCCGCCAGCAGTTTCGCCCGCGTGCACTCTTTTTACAGATTCCTGTAAGATAAAAACCATCCTATGTTCTTTCCCAAGGTCCAACTAATGGTTCAGTTTAAGCGGCATAGCTTAACAGACAGACAGACAGAGTTACTTTGGAATTAATAATATTTAATATTTATATTCTGTTCAAATATTTTTTACGCAAAACTGATTTTAATGTAAGCACACGCAGTAACTATTTCCTTGCAAAAATTTCACAAACATAATAAAATCAGCATTCATCTGTCTGGATGCTCTTCACTTCCACTTAAGGTACTTATGAGCCAGTAAAGCATACAGGCATAGGCGTAATTTTATAACGGTAATGTTGAATGCTTGAATCTAGGATAAAATGTGGTCCTTGTTTGCACTTCACTGAAGGGCTTAAAAGCCTGAAAATCGACATTTTAGTATTTAAGTTTACTGAACTTAACGACCATACATCAACTTTACTATACACTGCTATACAGTTAGGAAGACGCCTTCCTGTAAAGTGACTCCTACGAATTTTATCCACAGATTTTGGTAATATAGGTACATGCTTGCAGTGAATCATTGATGAAGAAGCGTATGTATTTTAGAAGTATTGGTTAAAGACTAAGGGCCTCGTTCACCATCTCCAAGTAAAGTGTTGATTAGTTACGTCCCAAGTAAAGGTAATTGGCAAAAATTTATGTGCACGGGACAGTTTATAATATGATAAGTGCTACTCGAACATCGTGAAATTGCACGTGAAGTTACGGGTGACTTTAACCGACAATTAGCGTACTTGTCATTATACTTGAAGGTGGTGAAAAGTATATGGAAAAACACATACCTCTCTTATCAAATGAACAATAAAATATTAGGTACATCTTTCAAAGGAATCATTTGCAAATTTACTTTTTCATAAATCCGACTTTTAGTAAGTGTAACCACAGAATACATAATGTATAACCCAACTCATGCCCATTGCTTTATTTAAAATCGTACAATATATTCGACCTAGTAAACTAATCCAGTGCGGAAAATTTTGAATGAAAAAATGTTTCGTGTCAGACTGTACCGTATCCACCTACTTAGATTTTGCACTGTTAGGTAAACCACATAAGTTTATTCGGTTGTCTGATTGTATCTTAGGGACACTCATAAAAAGGCCATTGCCCTTACTGTTCATGAGAGTTTGGGTTTTTGGCAAAATGGATTTAAAGTGTATTTAGATAGGAGGAAAATAAATGAAAAAGACATTTCGGATGCATAATGTGCGGTTATTAAAACGGTTTCATCTGGAAGCTATTTATTAGCATACTACTATAAAATAGACACAATTATGTTTTATACAGAAATTGAGGTATAAGAATACATTATACTCGATTATACTTAAAAATAAATATTATTTACAATCTGTATATTTCATAATCGGAATCAGGATTATTATCTGAACTATCTTCTAAATGAATAATTTTCTCAACGTTTTCGTTAAACGTCACTACAGATTTTCTTTTCGATCTCTTTCCCTCTCCGAATTCGTCGTCATCCTCAGATTCTTCCGTATTGTCTTTTAGTTTGTCAATGGTTTGTATCACAATTGGCAAGTTAGGTTCTGGTGTCGATATATTAATAATAGCCTCTTGAAGTTTTTCGTCAGATGTCGATGGCTCGACCGAAACATTTACTATAGGTACATGTAGCCTTTCTTGAAGCCGTTTTTCGCTTCTTTTTAGGTCCTCAATATTCAATCTTGGCTTTGCAACAATTTCCGGCTTAGGTTCAAGCGATTCATTTCTCGAAGCTAGACTGTTTTCATCACTAAAACTTTCGTAGCTTTTGCGGAATTTCCTGGAAATTTGAATTGTGAGTGTCATAAAGCTTGGAATTTATTCGTCTAAGAACACATGACTAGCTAAAAACAACGGTAATCTTACCTTTTTAGGAACCATGCTGCGATAACCACAATCAGTATAAAGAGCAGTACACTAAGTACTATTGTGGCAACTAACAACCCGGTGTCACGTCCAGGGATCACGCACGTCTCGTTACCTGCTAGATGATCTTCTAATGATACACTGCCAACTACGTTGACCGTGACTATGTTGCTATTTTGAATATCGCTAAAACAAAGACCATTACATTTTTTTTCAAACAAAATAGGAAACTTTTGGTATGCAATTGGCATGCAGACAAGATAAAGCATCTCTCGATAAAAGCTAATGAAGTACTGTAGGTATAAATACTTTTTGTTTCTTGTTTTCGTGATGCAATATTCTTGTTCTTTTTATTTATTCAAATTGATAAAAGACATTCATATCCACTTACGTAGTGAGCTTATTGACTTCGACTGGCTCCCGTTCAATCAAACCATAAACAAAAAGTTGCAGCGATACTCCTGAGGCTTCTGACGTTTCACGATTCTTTCGTGAAGACTCTGATTCTGATATCACGATGGTCCTCAAAGTTTTTATTTCGTATCCGACTGCACTGGATAGATCGGTTAAAATTTGTTTTTCACTATCCAAAAATGCGTTTCGAATAGTAATGACTGCTATGTGATCCTTTTCTAACAGTTTTACCTGTAATTAAAACAATTCCTGCAGTTAATTTAAAAATTTTAAAAGAACTTCAGACCACGCTTAGGCGAGAACGCAAGAAATGTATCTGGGTGCAAAACACAATGTAAACTGGGTAATGCTTATTTAAGTACAATTATGTAAACTCGTAAGGTCAACTGCTCGTTGAGCTTTGTAAACAATGCTCCCTTTATCATATGTTTACTTTTTTAAGACGATACATTGTTTTTGGTGTTTTTGGGTCGAGTAACATTTTTGACATTTATTTATGGAGGCATATTATTTAAGTATGAATTATTTTGTGTAAAGCTGCAAAGTAATGACGTTATAATGAATGTTATATTTAAATAACGTAAAAAACGTGTACTATTCTATGCTTACATTCAATATTTACTGAAATTAAAACGACATTGAAATGCCTTTTGTGATTAGGTGTTCTCAAACAATAGATAGGTAGGATGTACGTATAATAATGTACATAGTATAAACACATAGCCTTTGTAAAATTCCCCATATAAATAGTATTCAAGTCTTAAAACATAATGCATACAATAATTACATGCATACCTTAACAATTAGCACCAAAATGTCTGTGCCTCTGGAGAAGCAAATTATTGTCTTTTTAATCAAATATGCTATAAGCTGGCCACATACCTATTCTTCAAAGGCCCAAGGAAACATAAGGTGGTTGTGATAGGTCGGTCTATTTCATAAAAAGTTTATAACTCAAGAACTTAAGATTACTAAAAATATCTGGAACCTTTTATTTTCATCGTATGCTTATTTCTAGTTAAAAGAGCACTTGATATCTATTCATCTTTAATGAGGTTCGTTCGGCAGAAAATTTACGCATCATCTCTCGTATTTCACGAAATCAATACAATACAGCAATTTCACGCTTGATAGCTTGATCTAGGCTCCGTCAAATGTGAAAGGTTCTATATGGGATGCTGACACATTTCTATAACTTTTAGTAGAGCACGAAAACTTGTAAATATAAACGGAGCGTTAAATAGTTTTGGCAAATTGGTTAAAGTTTAACAAGGCGTATAATAGGTATTCTAGTCTTTCTCAATTATTATGACACGTTTCTGATTGAGACGCTCCCGTGTAGTTCACCTAAAAGTTTTCTAAGAGAACATTTGTACGTTCTATTTATAAAGTTAATGTTAAATTCACATTCATTGGCTGAGCATCCTAAATTTCGGCTTTTTAGGGTGTAATTATATTCTCAACAATACTGCAATTTAAGAGACTTGGTCACTCCTTTTATATGTAGTTCATATCAGTATTAAAAAAATATAGTCGGTATCATGAATATTCTCGTTTTGACAAAGTATTAATCTTGATAAATAATATATACACTACAAAAAATGTTTCTCAGCAATTTTGCGAAATGGAAGTCATTATCAGCAGCTGTGGCTCGGCTGTAGGAACATTTTAGCAAAATAAGATATTTTGGATATTTATCTCGGTTTCCTCAATTACAGTAATAATAAAGTGATGTCTGTTTGTTCTGTATTGTACGTAAGTAAGTATAGCCAACTAACATGACCACAGTATCAAGTGTTTGAATGTTTTATTTTACTTGGTCAGTTTTCATAGAATCATTAAATAGGCTGCGAATGTGCTACAAATGCAGATAAAAGATATTCCTGTTATAAGAGGACCCAAATTCTTTTGAAACATTTGTTTTGTTTTTAGTTTTAGGTTGTAGTTTCTTTATTATCGACATAGAGTCACACGACGAGTAGATTTTAGGGTGTAGTCGGTTTTGTTAATAAAAATGAATCAAAAAATGAGTAGCAGCAGTAACCTTCGTATTTATAGACAATTGTAATTCTTAAGTAATTACTGAAAATTTTTTCCCCACTACAGAATATCTCAACCTCAAATATAATATAATATTATATATTATCCAAAAAATGCCTTTAAAGTTTTGTCTATTGCTTAAGCAATTACTTAGCTTGTCTAAAATACGGTAATACGTTTTAAATGCAGTAAGTTAGCAAGATATTTTTTTGGGAAAATCTACACCTAAATAAGTTGTTATTCATAATTTTCTCATCATTATTCAACACATGCTCCGGAGACTCTTCGTGCGTTTTTTGCAATAAATGTCATCTGCATATTTATCGTTTCCATATCAACTTACAAAGTGTTTTTCACACAGGACCTAGGTTTGAGATAGAAATCTAACGAGCAAAAAATGTTTATGGTCGTCTGTATTACTTGGGTGTTCCTGTTAACCACGTTTGTTTAAAGTATAACAGTTGTTTAAGACAGCAACAGGATATGAGATTTCGTCGTCCTTAGGCACTTCTAAATCAAAACTTGTGAGACTGGTTTAGACAGAGGTTATGCTCTAGACGTCCATTAAGATAAAAACCATCACCCTGTAACTGTAAGGATACCACAATTTTAGCTGATGGTCGATAGCTCTAGCGGTATATCCATAGTACACTTAAACGAGTAATTTTTGTATGAGTATAATCTGGGTCTCGGAAGCGGCTTCAACGATGTGTGATATTTAGCATGTGGGGTTTCGGGGGCATTTATTGGTTTGATTTTTAGAAAATGTCCAGGCTTTTCGGGCAGTGAAAAACTACATCAATATCTGTTTGCTTTGAGTTTAGACCAGTTTTTATCCAAGCAAAGCCTGGTCATCCAGGGAGGTACTTTCCTTAATGTTAACAATGTGTTAAGCAAAGCATTAAAACAATTAAAACATTCTCTACGTGACATCGTTCTTTAGTCGAATTAAATTTTAGATTTTAAAACGAAATTATAGCAAAATATTGTTTTTAATTATGAATAATTTACAAATGCGTCACGTTCCCACAATAAAACATGTGAAATTTCTGCGAGGCGTTCGCCTGCGAGGACGTGTGGTCATTAAACGGATCAAACTAAAGTTAATGATGTAATCCAGGTGGCTGAACTCGAATCATGTTTTCGGATGTGTGATAAAGATGAGTAATTTATCAAAGAGCAAAGACAACCGAGTAGTAAAGACCGCTGTCTCTGGTTTGTGGCACGGAGATTCCGAGTTGAAATCCTCGGCGCGCACAACCGACAAAGAAATTTGTAATTTGCGTATTTATCGCGACTCAAATATTGTGATTTGTGATATTTAATTAATTACGATATTTTCCATCACCGTGCATGCGAGAGAAACGAGATAAACTCACAGTTTCATGAAGGCGTGAAGTCCACTAATCCCCACTTGGCCAACGTGGAAGACTATTGCATAATCCCTGTCGCTTGTGAGAGGAGACCTGTTTCTAGCAATGGGACATAAAAAAGGTTGAAAAAAAATTACCACAAGTTCCAGATTTCCCGTGAGACCAGCACCCTTCTGGTCCGTCGCTTGAATGATGAGCCGGGTGTTATTTTCCAGGGTAATGTGGTTGCGAACGTGAACAAAACCAGTGGTTGGAGAGACAGCGATACTTTCTTCCTCACTCCAGTATACTAGAGCAGCATTTTCTCCAATGTCTGCATCAGTGGCCTGAAAAAATAGACAACCTAAATTAATCTTGTTACAATAATAATGTCACTTGTAAAAAGGGAAGTTTAACAACATCTTATTTATTAGAACTGATTGATGCCGTATGGCGCAATGAACATTCCTGACTGCCGATTGGAGGGTCACGGGTTCGATTCTCGGCCAAGCTAATTTTAGTAGGAATTAGAGGTTTGTCAAGGGTGAACCTGAACATGAGTCACAAGACTTAGGTTTGCTTGAGGTTGTGTGTGTAATATGTCTTTCTGTCATGTCTGTCTGTCTGTCTGTCGGGCTACAGCAACCATTTAACACCACGTGGCCTGCATGCTCGCCTGCTACTTCATTCGAATAAAACATGACGTATTTTTTGTTTTTGTAGAAATGACATGCCGAGCTACGCAGATAGAGATTATTTCACATTTATAAGTAAAATTGTAGCGCTCTCATGGCCCGGCGGCTAGCGTAGAACGCAAGCGATCTATGCAGCTAAGCCAAACTGGCGTGGTCGGGTGAAAGGTGGGTGACTGCTAGTGGCAAAAATTTCATGCACGTTTCCGTGCTACGGAGGGCACGTTACGCAGTCGGTCCCAGTAGTTGTTGATAGATAGCAGTCATTAAACTTTGTCGGAGGCCTTATGGGCCGTTTGAAAACATCCGACAGTGGGTTAGCCACTATCCCGCATCTCCAGCAACCCGCATTGGAGCAACGTGGTGGAGTAAGCTCCAGGTCTCCCTTACAACAGGGAGAGACCTGTGCCCAGCAGCGGGACGCAAAAAGGGTAAGCCAAGCCAAGTAAAATGGGAAAGCGCTTTCTATAAAATTCGTTACATACACGATTCTGTTGACTACCCACGCACGTAAAGTTAAGATTTTCTCAAAGGTTTTTTCGTCCCAAACAATTCGGG
This sequence comes from Pyrgus malvae, assembly GCA_911387765.1. Classification (NCBI taxonomy): domain Eukaryota; kingdom Metazoa; phylum Arthropoda; class Insecta; order Lepidoptera; family Hesperiidae; genus Pyrgus; species Pyrgus malvae. The sequence continues at coordinate 16,328,820 of OU426951.1, read as the reverse complement.
AGAAGGTCATGATTCATTTCGGGTAATGTAATTCTATTTACCACGTTGTTAAAGCATTAAATTGGGATTTCATTATGCTTATTCTTAGATGCTTATGTTATGCTTCAGATGTTAGCTGGAAATGTTACATTTAATAGGACTAGTGCTCGTACTTTATACTTTATTAAATTCCGAGATTGCCGGAACTTAACAAAAGATCGTGAATATGCGGAATATGTGAGATTTATTAGATTAAAGCTAAGCTAGTCCAGTGTGAGAATTATTAACATAAATAATGTTACGGAAATAACATTTTCATATCACATGCATTGAAACAGCGAGTTTTGATCTCTGTTTTGCCAGTCGAAATAAGACAATTTCAAACCAATGCGAATGTGTCAGTCAGAAACAACGTTGTTTCTGCCCTAGGGGAGAAACAACGTTGTTTCTACCCGGCACCTTCATTTATTTATTATTTACGTCTTTATTTCAAGTCGCATTGACAACTGTCGTCAAATCGTTGTCAAAAGATATTACTGCGCTATTTGTCTGAAATAGTCTTACTTCGACTGGCTACAGAAATCTAAACTCTTTGTTTCATTACATGTGATATGAAAAATACGAGTACAATGTGTGGCACGGGATGAAACAAAGACGATTTCAGACGAGGGCGATGACACTCACCTCTCGTCCTTGTCAGAAATTGTCTTGTTTCACCCCTTGCCACACAATATACTATTAACTTATAGTCAAATAAATTGTTGGACTACCACTTATTCGTCACCTGTAGATGTTTAATGAACTGAAGATGAACTTTAATTTATTATAATCGACCTTACGGTCGATTTTTTAAATCCCTTCATATTAGTAGCTCACATTATACTTATATATATGTAAGTAGAATAAGTTTCGACTGTAAAGAAGTTCATGTTGGTCATCCGATTAGTTTATAGAAATGATTATAATAACTGTAAAAAATCCTTCGTAGAATTTAAAATTTTACATAAATTAACAACTCGGAAAAACATGAAAGTATATCACTGACAAGATTTTACAACGGGAAACGTGAAGCCACGCATAGCCAAGATAACTTTTATTACATATAAATGCAATTACTGTCTTACCTTTACCTCTTTAACTACATATTATTATATAACATTTGTTGTTTTGAATTATTGGAGGATGGTTGATGGAATAAAACAAATTGCAATTTAACTTAGTATACTAATTACGATATATGTCGCGCTTAACAGTTGCAAACGATAGCGCGGACTGTGTAAGTAAAACTTAACTTCCTCTGAAATGTTTACTTGCGAATAAATTGCGATTAATCGGACATACCTTTAACTCAGCTAAAGACCTTGGTAAAATAATCTCTTCAAGGTTCGACACTGGGTATCCTACGGCAATGGGCTCATTCTCTTTGTCGACGAATATTGGAGCGTTATCATTAATGTCGTTAACAATCAGGTTTACTAAGCTGCGCCTAGTATTAAACGGGATAGAGTCTGTGAGTATCCATTTATTGGAGCCATATTCATAAGGTCCGAGCCAATCAACCTTGGGTTTTGAGCTTACCGAGCGCTTAGCTCTGATTTTACTATTATCATTTGCGCAGCTGAGGATCAGCTCAACTTGAATTTGCGACAACGTCATAAAAGCTATAGACTCGTGTTCTCTATCGATCGCCTCTGTGTGTAAGCCGTACTCGTCCACGTACAGCCAAGTTTGGTTTTCAGGCCAGATATTTGAGAGTATAAAATGACAACCCTGGTAGGTGGTTTGGTTCAAAACTACCAAGTTTCTATGCGGTTCTTCCTCGTCCTTATCCAGAATGATTAATGGTGGTACAACAATACCCTTGTCGTCGATCACTGCTTCCACCGCAAGATAAATCTGTGTACAAAATTTGAGATTTAATGTACCTAATAACCATAGAAAATTCAAAAAAGTGTTAATAAAATAAAATAAAAAATATTTCTTAATCTTTTAAGGTACATATGTGGACACAGTCATAATTTTTATTACTAAAGCAGTACCTACTTAAGCCAAAACTAAGTAATCTTTATATACGGTAGTGGTACACACACTACATAACATACATACTACACACACTACATAACGTACATACATACATTCTATATAACACTTAACTGAAAATAATTACTTAGTTGAAGATTTTTGATATTCAACTTCGATAATATAATCATTCATCAAGTAATGCATTTCATGGAGCATTTCATTGATAAAAGTTTATAGAGAGAGTCTAATATTTCAAAATTACTTGAAATGAAATGAAATGAAATGAAATGAAATGAAATGAAATGAAATGAAATGAAATGAAATGAAATGAAAATACTTTATTGTTGACTGTTTACATACATACAGTTAGATGTTTAAAATTATTATAAGAGTTTAAACAGTCTACCATGCTCTGGCATACAATATTATATTACTAATTAAAATTAAATAGCTAAGTAGTCAAATAGTTTTATTTTAAGATCCGCTAAGAATATTCTTAACGGATCATCGGCTTTTGATGCCTACCCACCACTGGGTCAATGAGAGAAAAAAAGCCGGCGGAAAAAAAACTCTCAGGCATTGATTAGAGTTAATATTTTACGCGGAAGCTCCCCAAACCATTTTAATGCACGTCATCAAAAAATTCGTTTATACTATAGTATACTTTTTTTATAAGCCATTGCTTTAGTTCTCTTTTAAATTTATTACCTGATAATTGTTTGAAATGTATGGGTAATTTATTGAATATTCTAATAGCAAATATGTATGTACTATTTTTGAAAATCTGACATTTCACTCGAGGTAAATATAAAGCGTCACTATCTTTCTGCCTCGTGGGTACATCTCTTATGCGCATGTTTATTTGCTTTTCAAATGAATTTATGTTATTAAAAACGAAAGTACAAATCTCCAATATGTATATACTAGTTAATGTAAGAAATTTCTCTTCGGAAAACAATGAGCGAATAGATTCATCGCTCGCTTTACCATACATTATTCTAAGACTGCGTTTTTGCAATATAAATGTTCTACTAACATTGACAGAGTTTCCCCAGTATATAATGCCATAAGTTAGAAGGGGGTAAATATTTGCATAATAAAAACTTTTAGCTACTTCAAGAGTTGACGCATCCACTAATACTGAAAGCGCATAACAATTGGCAGATATTTTATTATTAATTTTATCAATGTGACTTTTCCAGTTTAAGTGAGTATCTAAGGACACTCCTAGGAAATTAGTTTGTTCTACTTCTTCTATTTCAACTGAATCTAGTTGTATATTTAGATTTTCTAAATTCTGTTTATAATTTTTAAATTGCATAATTTTAGTTTTGTTTAAATTTACCGTGAGGTTCATTGTGTCTAGCCAAGTTTTTATAGTTAATAGTGTACTTCTTATTTCATGCCTATAATCCTCAACTGAAATACTATCGTTGTAAAATAAAATTGTTGCATCATCAGCGAACATTACACATGGGTATTTAGCTATGGCGGGTAGTTCATTTATATACATCAAAAATAATAGTGGACCAAGAACACTACCTTGAGGGACACCGATTTTACAAATTGCGAATTTTGATTGTACCTCTTCTAATGTATTGTTCAATTTGTTAAATGTTGTTAGTACCGTCGCTTGCTTTCTATTATTTAGGTAAGATTGTAATAACTTGTATGCAATACCGCGAACACCTATTCTTTCCAATTGTCGTAAAAGTATGTTATGCACAACACAGTCAAACGCCCTGGTCATATCAACAAACAGAGCAGCACATTTTACTTTATTATTAATATTAGTCCAAACCTGTTTAAGCATCCTGTAAATAGCGCAAGAGGTGGATCTATTTTGCCTGAATCCAAATTGAAAATCACTAAGTATGTTATTTTTGTTCATATAGTTAACTAGTCTACTAAAAATTACTTTTTCGAAAATTTTTGAGAAGCTAGGCAATAACGCTATTGGTCTGTAATTATTAATTATATCTTTAGGACCTTTTTTGTGAAGGGGTTTAATTAAAGTAACCTTAAGATCATCTGGAAAGCTACCGGTTTCCAGCATTATGTTGATAATATACACGAGAGGTTTGACAATTTCATTTATACAAGACTTAATTACTTGTGTGGAGATACCATCATAACCACAACTTTTTTTATTTTTTAGTTGCTTAACTATAGTAATTACTTCCCATTCATCAACAGGTTTTAGATACATACTTTTACAAGAACTATCAAACTGAGGGACATATGTATCTACAAATGAGTTATTAATATTTTGAGTTATGTAGAGATTATTGAACTGCTCTACTATCTCTGAAGCGTCCGTAGTTTTTAATGTACCGATTTTTATATCTTTTATTGTTTCTCTTAGTTGGTTGCATGGTTTGGTTAAGTATTTAATGAGTCCCCATGTAGCTTTAGTTTTATTAGAGCTATTACTTAAGTATCTAGAATTAGACAGCCTTTTAGAATATCTTATTACAGATTTTAAAATTTTCTTATATGATTTATAGTAAGACTCAGACCTACTCGACCTATTCTTTATTAAGTTCAAATAAAGCTGTCTCTTTTTCTTACTTGACCTTCTAATGCCTTTTGATTTCCAATTAGACTTTTTAGAAACAGTCACCCTTACCCTTTTAATCGGTATGCAACAATCAAATATGGTTTTAAAAATATTAAGAAACGTCATGTAGGCGGCGCTCGCTTCTGTTTTTTTATATACTTCTGCAAAACTAACTTGAGACATGTACTTTAATAAAATAGGCAAATTTTTATCTACTTCCCTTTTGTACACGTACCAATGTTTTATATCAAAGTTTAATTTACATGGGATTTTTATGACCTGTCCTGAGTGATCTGATAATCCATTGTGTAATACTTGTGTTGTAAAGGACTTTAGATTAGTTATTATATTGTCAATGCATGTTTGAGAATGGCAAGTTACCCGTGTTGGCTCTGTTATAGTAAAATGCATTTTGTAGGTGTTTAACAACTCCACAAACTCTTTGGTGCTACTGCTTTCACTTAACAAGTCTATATTAAAGTCACCTAGAAGTACAATTTTATTCCTAAATTTTCGAGATTTCCTAGTAAGTTTTTGCAAAATAATGTCGAGTTTATAGAAAAACAACTGGATATTACTCTTAGGAGGTCTATACATACATATTATCGTGTACTCGAGATCAGGTAAATAAATTCCACAGCATTCAAAACTCCTCTCTATTGACATTTCCACAAGCCAATCTAATTTATTATAATTCAAAGATTTTTTAATATAAATACAAGTACCACCTCCTTTTGAGTTCTTCCTTGAGAAATGTGATGCTAAATTAAATTCTTGTAATTGTATACTTTGTGACTCTAATTCCCTAAAGTAACTTTCAGTAAAGCAGAGGACGTCAACTTTAAAATTTAAATTATATAGGTAAAGGTCAACATCGTCCTTTTTTGCTTTAATACTTTGTATATTTTGGTGAAGTATGGTAATATTACTTTTTAAGAAAAAACTGCGAATTAGGTATATCATCTGTCTGTATACCAATATCTTTACAACTCATAATTATTTCATTACAAGTTTGTGTAGAGGTATTTTTCTTTTTGAAATTAATGATATTTTTGCGATAACTATCATATTTAAATCTATATTGTAAACGCAATATGTCTCTCAAAATATTTCTAGCTAAATCAACTAGGTGACGCCTCGAGTAATAACGTAAATAATTTTGATCTTGAGAGTATCTAGTAAATGTAACCCACTTAAATTGCGTTGATAAATGTACATACATATCTGTTATTTTTTTAACATTCAAATTGAAGTTGTTGGCTGTTTGACAGAGGATTACATTAGTGTTATCTAAGTTTTGCAGATAATAATAAAGATTCGAATATAAACAGTTGGGAGATATGTCGTTTGAGCCACCGATTATCATTATATAGTCTGATTTTGTGAAATTTTTACAGCTGTCTAAAACCGATGACAATAATTGTTTGACTCTTGCACCTGGCATAGTAGTTGAGGTTACTAAATACTGTGACCCTAACAGAGATTGCAATATTTTAAACATCCCTTTTCCTTCGTCATCGGCTAATATTAGTACTTTATTTTGACGTGTAATTGGAGCATTTGGAATAGTATTTTCTTGTATTTTTTGGTTAGTATCTTTATTTTGAGAAACTGTTGTTAAAGAATTGCATTTAGGGCTTTAAATTTTTTCCGGTTGTAATTTTTTAGATTGCTTTTTAGTACTATTACTGCTAGTGCTAGGTTTATCTTTTGAAACTAATTGTACTGTTTGTATTTTTCTAATGCTACTGGAACCTTCCTCGAATTCTAGTTTTTTTACGCTACAGCTATTATTCGTACTGCTTATGTTACGCATAGGTTTGGGTTTGGGTTGCTTTTGTTTTGGGGTATTTTTATTACTATTATTATTTTTTGCTTTCGTCGACAATGGCGTAATATTATTTGACAAACCGATTTTTTTATAGTTTTCAATTGTTTTTTTACATTGTGAAACCTCTTTTTGTAAGTTTGTATTTTCTATGTTTAATTTGTCAATTTCCGAATGGGCTATTTGCAATTCTAATATTAAACTTTCGTTTTTTAATTTTAATTCAACTATGGTATCGCATTCGTTGCTAACTTCCGGTAAACTTTTCGCGGTGCTATTAAAGTAACTTGTCTGATCTAAATCTGAAATATCATCCTCAATAACAATGGATACGTCCGCGCAGGACCGCGCCTTATTACGTCTACTAGTAACGAATTCCATGTTCATCTATATCTAAATAAAATAAAAGATTAATACAAGTAAAAAGAGAAAATTAATGACAAATTGTATCTATTATTCTATTTACACAGAGTGACTTTACAACGTATTGCTATTTTTATGTGACAGGGGTTTTCTTCACAATACTTAAAAGATTTTAAGCTACGCAAATTTGCTATTTGATTATTACAGGCGCACGAGCGCTTAGCCGCTTACGATACGTTTATCACGATACGTTTGTCTCGATACGTTTAGTGAGGTTATTATTCATCCACCCTCAAGTTAAGAAAAGAAATGGATAAATTGCACTTTCACAAATGTTTGTTTTGAATGTTTTGTTAATTTAACCAAAAGTTCGTACACATAACAATGTTTAGTTCCAGTTCTTCTAACACAAATCACAAAATTATAATATACTAAAGTTCACGATCACGATTGATTGCACTTGTCAATACCGATTTTTAAACGCAGGATTTTTATACTTTATACGCAATTGCCGCACTAGATAACGATATGTCACGTAATTTAGGTACTTAATTACAATTTTATTACACAGGAAAACACGAAAACTAATTACAAATAATTTAAATACGAGAATAATTACGGAGCTAATCTTTCTAAGTTGACAGTCAGCTGTCAGAGTGACTTGGCAAATCATTGGCATTAACTTCGGTATATTCAACATGATTGCAATATAACATAATACATGTAACAATATAACATATTGCAACATAAAATACATACCTATATAAAATTTAATAAAGATTAATGAAAAATATTTGAATGAGTATAAAAGCAAACCTGTGTTCGATTGGCAAGGGACCAATGCTCAGACAATGTAGGTAGCATTATACATTATGACGCTCTCATTGGGTATATAGCCTAAATACCCAATAAATTGTTTACTCTGGAGCGTTAACGGTATCTCCGAATGGTAATTTATTGAATATTGGGAAATGCAAGAGTGAGAATTGGCCTTGTATTTGTTTTCTCGGCAAATTTTATAGATACTTAGTATCAATGTGTCCCATTTAGTCAAAGAGCCCGTGAGGGCCAGACTTTCGGATTATAATTGATTTGAATTTTATACACCTTTGTTACCTTTTAGCTGCTGAAGCAACCACTACCCAAGTATCATGGAAGGGGATAGTTCTTACCTGTACTAGAGGCATCCGAAAGTCTGGCCCTTGTTCTAATTTATTTCTCGGATATTGTCATCCCCTGACAGTCAAAGAAATGACTTTAGTTGTCACTTCCAACCGCAAATGGTCTCTTTGTATTGTGAAATGGTTGACGTGCAGTTTATATTTTAAGTGGATTAGTATTTCTTTAAGAACTTTTAATTATATAAAAAATCAAAATCCACATGACTTCTTTCTTAAAAGATTGTCGGTGAAGTAAGTTAAGTTTTGTGTTATACATTAATTATCACATTCATTATTTGCTTGGTACATTGAACTTATACAGTTACAAAAGTCAAACTAATACCACCACTATTTTCATTCTAACTTCAATAGTTCCTGTTTATCTCGATTCGTACATATTTAAAGAAATTCACAGATATCTATTGGTTCATCCATCTCATATCTGACCGGGTAAAGAGTATAATAAGTATAAGACATGTCTTCAGCCATATTATCATCCTCCCGATAGGACGCCCCGTGTGAAGCTGAATGTTGAATGTCATTTGTGTATTTCATTTGGGATCATCTAACATTGTAAAATATAAAAAGGATTATAATACTTTATAATATACGTTGTACTATAGTGTAGTGCAGTAAAGTGGTTTTAGTAAGTAGTATATTATATAAAGTGTATAATAAAATACTTACAAGGGCGTTAGCGGTAACTCGAGTGATGATTGTCGTTGCCACCACCTGAAGTGAATGTTCACCCTTAGTTACCGGTGCCGACAGCCGTAGTTCGCCATCACCGCTTACCGATAGTCGTGCTCGGAGATTTTCTGGGTGATAAAGTAATTTTATTTGAATGATATTATTTGAAACGATATCGGGCAAGACATCAGTTCATCTCTGACTTCTTAAAAAAACCGTCCGTATCGCCGATAATTTAACAATTCGTTGTAACAGCCCAAGTTAACACAACGCATGCTGGTGTCATAAAATTATGTCCATCGAACTTGCATTGAACTTTTACATGCTAAAATCTTTCACATTGAAAAAAGAGATGTACCTAAGTACTTAACCCTAAACAATGCAATATAAAAATATGATTTTTTGATGGTACTTTTTTTTAATAATGATGATGACAAAGAAGCAAGATCTCATGAAAAATAGATATTGTAGTTTCTTCACACGGTTACAGTTACTTCCTCGTATCACTGATTACTGAATACTGGTTACTAATAGCTATAGTCAGTCAATAGTCGATAAGTATCGACTATTGACTTTAAACTGCTATACCCTACAAAAGTAACTAATGCGGGGGCTTCAGTAAAACTTCGACAAAACCGTACTTCTTTAATCACTTCTAAGTTTGTATTGTTTTGTTTTCTAAACCAGCTTAGCCCTTCTTGTCGCGAAAACCTCATTCGAAACCTTCGTAATGTATCAACAAAGTACTGTAGTGAACTATATTTAATTGATTTATATTTTATTTCATTTCCTTAAGGTACTTTCAAGTTAGTTTTGTGTACTTATGTATTAGTTAACAAGGTATATTTAAGCACCTGCATAGTTTAATAACATTGACTATTTATAAGAGTAAACTGGCCGATGTACCTACTCGTATTTCAGATCAAGTAGCAAATCTACGACTAATCGCAGTATGAATCGTAGAGCCATTTCCGATATAGCATCAACGATAAATTATTTATTATAATGCGGAACTAATTAATAGAAGTATACATCTGAGTCATTAATTTCTTATGTTAATTTTTTGTATATAAATAGAACATAAATATCTAAAAAATCATTCTATTTAAGCATCTTATGTGGAAGACTGATTTATTATGTTTAGTGATTGAAGGATTGTTTTAGTTATATATTTCCATCTCTTTATAGTTATCATAAAAATGGAATCTTGACTTTTATCTATACTATAATATTATAAAGAGGACAATTTTTTTATGTTTGTAATGAATAAACTCAAAAATTACTAGGTATTCCGATTTCAAAAATTCTTTCACCATTAGAAAGCTAAATTCACCCTGAGTAACATAGGCTACTTTTTACCGCGGGAAATGTTTCATTGCTACGTGTAAATAGGTAATAGGGTCAATGCGGTTGAAGCAACTGGCTAAACGCCTATGATTTTAACATAGCAATGAAGCCTGGCATAGTACATAGGCTATTTTTTATCCTACGGGGACCCGTTAAACGGGTCCACGCGAGCGAAGCCGCTGACCTTCTGGACACATCTATTGGCCCACTTTGCATTTTCAGTTTCGTTTAGTTCTAGCTAAAAAATTATATTAGGTCGAGCAAATTTATAATTTTATTCGATAGTCTTGTTTTAAATTTCGAACACAGAATTTAAAGAAACAAAAGACAATTTTGAGCCTGTTCGTTGATATCAAACAATCGAATACTAAGAAAACTTGATTTTATTGGTTTACTTGGATTTAATTCTTGAAAGTGTGATTTTTCTCATTGGTTTTGCAACAAACATTACTTATTCTTAACATAACTTAAGGTGAGGTTCTATCAATAATCTATGGATACTTGGCACTTATCCAGGCCGGACACAGCCAAAGAAATGTGAGTGCTCAACTTAATTTAAGTCGATCTGCGGTCCGAAATGTTTATCGGAGGTACTTAGAGACTAGCGGCTTTGTTCGTCGCCAAGGAAGGCCACGATCTCGGGTCACAACTGAAAGGCAGGATCGATTCATCGTGACGACCAGCTTGAGAAATCGTCGTCGAGACTTTCATTTTTCATAGGTTTAATATCTATATAAAACACTCTCAATTATTGCTAGCTTGCCGGCATAATGTTTTCAGGAGTGCTTATCGGTTTCTGATTTGCAGTTTACCGAACTCCTTTCATATTGGATGAAGGAGAAGAGTATCATAGGCATCTTTGTCTATGATTAGTAAAAAATAAAAATAGAATATTATCTACGCTTGCCAGTATGGCGGCGATTGCATACGAATGGTACTTACGTCGACTAGCGTTCTTTGGCTATGTTCGAAAATATTCTTAAGTACTAATCTAAAACCCATCAAAAACTACAAGCGGAACCTTGAAGCGGCAGACTGCAGTCTGGAAGAACGTCCAGGATCCTGTGACTGGATATAGGAGAGGTGGCTTCGATTCAAGAATTCCGTAAGTACGATATGAATACTTTATGTTGGGAGTGTGGGCAGTAATTGAAGTGTTTCCACTTTCCAACAGTGGGCTTGGGTCATAATTACGCGCCCGCCCATCCACCTCCACTGAGATACAAAATCAACATCGCGACTTCCACGGATTATCTGTCTGTGAGCGCTCGAACTGTTCGGAGAAGGTTAAAAGAATGCGATATGGGGTACCATATCGCATTCTTTTTTTCTAGTGTGGTAACACTAGCCAGTTAATGGCCCCAAACTAACGCGAGACCACCGAGGGTTGTTTATGGCGGTGGCTCATGGACTGTGTGGGGCGGTATATCCGCGAGCGGCAAAACTCAACTTGAGGTTATTGAGGGACCACGGCTGCCAACACTAAATGCTGATAAGTACATTCGTTAGTGCTTAGAACCTCACGTGATGCCATACGTGGACCATGTGGGCCCAAATTTCCTTTTTATGCATGATAATGCAAGAGCCCATACGGCCGGCATCATCAGGGAATTATCTTTGGGATGTGAACATCACAGTTATGGACTGGCCAGCCAGAAGCCCAGATATTAACCCGATTGAATACATGCGGGACGAGCTAAAAAGACGTGTTAGGGCTCGTCAGCCAGTTGCCCAGACGATGCAGGAGTTGAAAACTGCCATAGAAGAGGAATGGGAGATGATCCCTCAAAATTTCATAGAGCGGTTGATAAACTCTATGCCTAATCGTATGAGAGATGTCGTAAGATGCCCATGGAGGCAACACGCGTTATTAAATTAAACATTTATTGATAAAACATGTTTTTTTTATTCAAAAATCAACTGCCTTCATCAAAACGCCTACCAGACTTGTTAGGCGTAGCTCCATGTAGTGTGGTATTCTGAATTCAAATTTAAAACAATACGATCGAAAAAGATGGTAAAATGTATCAGGGGCCATAGAAACCTAAACTCTAAGGTGGGCCAATAGATGTGTCCAGAAGAATATAAATCTAAATCTAATCTAATCTAAAATAATTTTCATAATGAAATAACCTACACAATGACTTCCTTTTTATATATAAGAATATGTTTTTATGCGAGGATATCTGATACTAACTACACTCATAAAGCCTTTAGGGGATAGTGACAAGACACTACAGCGAAACGACTAGAAGTGTAATGAGAATAAGGAAAAAATAATGAGACTTTAACTTTCTGACTACAAAAACAGTAAACCACTACTTTATGTAGAGAAAACTTGTTGTAAAGTAAAAGTTTGTACACTTAGCTTTCACAAATTGATACAATTAAAGACAAAGCCCTGTTACAAAACATTACATCTCTTCATAACCTGTGGAGACTGCCTGTTACTTTAGTAAACAATATCAACTCAAAGGGAACTATTGCTAACTTAAAAGTGAAGGCGCTGCTAACTTGTGTTTTGGGTTTTGCTGAACTTTTTGTTCAGTGTAAGTAGAAATGATATTAAAGAACCAAAGCACAGAGTCGCAATACAAATTGATAAATCAAAGGTAGAGTCTCATGCAAACTGAACAGATAGGTGAAACATGAAGAACTTAGTCCTTTTGATACTCTTGTTACAAAATGGAGACATGTAGACATGCAAACCAAGTTGGGCTACATGCGATCCTTTGCGTTGCTAGTTTTTATTGTAAGTAGTTGTTTTAATTTTTTTTTATTTGAACGGAGTAGCGAGAATGCAGGCCACGTGGGGTTAAGTGGTCGCTTCAGCCCATGCACATCTACATACAAACTCAAGCAAGCATACGTAAGTCTTGTATGAGGTCGTATGCAGTTGCGCTACTACTCCGGAGGCTGATGGTCGCCTCATGTAAGTGTGGCCGGCAACTGCACCTTTCCACCGAAAAAAAATAAAATTGGCAAACCAAGACACACAAAAGGGTTACTTCGTTAGGAGTGGTAACGATTGGTATCTAAGAAGTATATTGGTACCTAAGTAGTGTGGTGGATTCACTTTTAATTGTACCTATTTATTAAAATAATAATATACGGATAATTGTGTAGCTATGTCGATAAGCACATAGATAGTACTTGTATTAGAAATGGTAAATGCGTGCATGCAGGGCTATACACACGTCTGCTCTGGTCATCCTGCAATCACACATCAACCTGCAAATCAGTAATTTAGCAGTGTCACGCTCTTTGTATTGTGGCAGTGTATTGGCGACACTGACTTCGTATCTTTTGCGTCGTAAAATTTTAAATATAGAACTTGAAAATATCGTGCTTTACTTGTCAAAATGAACGAATACGAAAAACGTATGATCAAAAAAATGAAAAAAATTATGAAAATACCTATCAGAATATATTATTATCTACCTAATGCTAACATAATGAAGAAGGCGGAAGAATCCTATTAACTACTTTAACTTACTTTTTTTAAAATATTGCATACATGGAATTGTGTAACTTTCTCGTTACTTACTACAAATAAATTGTCTTTATATTATTAACGATAATAACCGAGTGGACTTAATAAAGTCAATAAGCTTTACCAGTACAGTAACAAGAGGTTTTATTATAATGTTCATCTTTGTCCTGTTGAATATGGGAGGCAAGACGCATAATATGAACCTCTATAAGCGTACTTTTATAAGACTGGATCACGATTTTAAATAGGTATCTATGTTTTGTTCGTGCATTGAATTATCTCCTTGCTAGCAGGGAGATGAAAGCTTTAACAATTCAAAGACAGCAAGGATATTATGGAAAATATTTTGGGACGGATGAGTTATTTACACGCTAAATAGGGTGCATTTCAATAAGTTATGATGATTTGCGAGATAAAAAAGTGAAATTTCGATATTCTGTTGTAATATTCAAATTAATATTACTTTATCTGTATTTAAAACATAATTTATGCAATTTTTGCCCGTTGCTCTAATGTGCATGATGTGCCACAGGAAATTAAATTGGCCCCTGATACTATTGGAGTACGATTATGTATTGCAATTGATGATTTTTTCACCTGAGTGTAGTAAAAACAAAAAAAAAAACGGGCTCCTTTTATGGAGCTCATAGACAATGTTGCATAAAATGTTAAAGGATTAGGTATGTCAAATAAATATTGTAACTTAATACATGAACGGCATACTCGTCATTCCATAGAAAAACGGTCACAAGTTAAAAAAATCAATGAATGACGAGTACTGGGATACTCACGAAACCTGACGATAGTAAGGACGTTTACTTACATACGTACTAGAAAAAAAACCCTTCTCGACTTCTCTAGCCGTGAAGAAAAATTGCCAATATTCTATACAAGTTTCTTTTCTGGCAAAAAGCAAAATAGGAATTTGCTTGTTGCTTAATTGCACTGTAAGCAAATTTTTGGGAACAAAAGTTCGAAACACGAAGCATGTGACCAAGCTGGACAGAAACAATTTATCTAATACCTTTAAACGAGCAATTCTTGTATAGGTATATCTAAATATATTTTTTGAATCTCGGAAACGGCTCCAAAGATTTTGATGAAATTTAGTACACTGGTTGCGGGGATGATAAATCGATCCACAAATTTTTATTGATAGAATTAGTCGTTTTTTTACTGTTTATGCAGTTAAATATAAAATTACTCTTACCGACATCTATTGGAAAATATTAATAATATTGTGGTGTAGAAAGCCGTCAAATGGTCAACATTTGACAATCCACCCTTCAAACAAATGACAATGTCGATAATTTTATTAAAGACCTCTATAAAAATTTCGTCAAGGGAATTAAAGCTTTCTTGGTCGAATGGTTACGAAAGCCAACTACGGAGCTAGAGACCCGGGTTCAAATCTGAAGTAGGCAAGTTGCGTTTATTGATTTTTTGTGACAATTTTTTTTTAACTGGGAGCTAGGTATTTCAAAAGGATTTGTAAAGTAACACTAAGTCAATGAATGCTTTGCTTAAAAATAAACCAAGTAAATAAGTTGTTTTTATCAGAGCAACGCTTGGGCGTCTAGGTACTCGTACTAATATTTTATACTGAACTGCGAGTTTTTCTTTAAACTAATGTTCATTTATTTATTTCAATAGACGCAGTAGACAATACCGATAGTTTTAGTGATTACTTAGAGAGTTACTAACACTGAAGTTGCCAACAATTCTTCGATAAACAAATTAATTCAACGGCAAATTCCAAAATATGCCGTGACGTTATAGACTAAAATTATGTAGAACGCCTGTGGAACTGCTTTGTCGCGGAATCGATATTGTTGGATTTAACAGCACTGTATCACTCGTATCACACTAGTTCACATCATTTAAAATACAAGTCTTTGAAAACTGTCCTTGTCTTTGAAAACAGTCCATTGACTTTTTCTATTCATCAGACTATAACTTAACTTTTTAAGCACCTTGTTATGAAAAATAATACTACTTTTCAGAAAGAAAATATTTTTATCACGTACAATAGGTAAATTACAAAGGTATTTTACAAAAATATAATCATTACGAAATTTTTAGTCTAGTTTTAGCCGTTTTTGTTAACAGGCTATTATGATATGAATATGATCGTGCGTACTAGAGTATAGCGCCATGATTTTTCCTAGTAAAATTTATTTTAGGATTAAAATAAACAGTCTTCCAAATACTTTAGAAAAAATGTTTAAGTACTCCTGATGGTTTAATATAGATGATAACGCTTTGTATAGTTTAATCTCTGTTCTTATGTAGATCGTAATTTATCATCACCATTATCTATCTTTATTTGGTTATCTTTCCATATTACTCGTTTTACGGCAACAGGCAATAGTCGTCGTCGCTGATCAATTTTCTTTCCTACACGTTGTGTGACGATTTAGATACTTACTCGAAAATTGAATTACTTAAATTAAAATGAAATCAAATTATTACGAATTTTTAAATCCATACGTCACCCGCATGCGTTTATCGCATGCACGCATCACTCAAAGACGCGTATGGTTCGTTTAGTAAAGCGCCTTCCTTCTAACTACAAAGATTATATTTACCATCATCAATAACAAGGGAATATGTAATTGCTTCGCCATTATCCGAAGTTGCCCGTACTCGTCCAACCACACCAGTGTGGGTTTCAGCCACTTTCAGGACATATGACGAAGAATCGAAGGTAACCGTAGGCAGTTCCGGGCTCTCTGTTGAATCGAAAGATAAAATATTGGTACTTATCAGGTATATTAAATACGTGTACTTGGTTTATCAGTAGTGTTTGTCACATTTCAGTAAAATATTTGAGTCCTTACGTCTATCTATCATAATTGGTGATGTCATATAAGCCAGTTATCAGTTTTATATTGTTTTGTACTCCGTATCGTACCAGGCCATTGTAATAGAAATCTAAATTTAGTGTCTATTCTCTTTTTTCTAAACTTCATTCATGTTTATTTTATTGTTGAAGGGCAACTAAGGTTCATGCGAAAAATACACAAGGGATTTTTCACTGGCACAGGCAATTGACTTACCTTTGCGTCCCTTTATGCTTTAATGTCCACTTACTCACAGAAACAACCAACGACACACGACATCGTCGCCAGATGGTAATTTTATATAGAGTTATAACAAAAGCTTACGCATATTATGGCTCAGAATTTTTTATGATTTCGTCGTTTATTCTATTTTACTTCTAAAATATTCTTTGTGATACTTAGTTTTTTAATACCAGTATCAATATACCGTACATTATTAATTTATTATATAATTATGAGCATAATCCTAGAGTGAAAAAAAAAAACATTTTTACTAATTTATTATCCACCTTCGATCTATATACAGCATGCGGCGGGAGCATGCGGAGAGTTCCCGCAGGCGGACTTACGAACGATGAAAATTAAGAAATCTATCAAGAAAAAAAAATACGGCATGCGTTACGAAAATCTGTCGCATCCCGAATGCGGTCCAGAACGAACAATGAAAATGAGCCCTTCGATAATGTCGTATATAAACTTTAAGTAAAATAGACGTTGAAATACAAGGTGCAAATTGTAATTAAAATTTACTATAAAATATATCTACAGTTCAATTACTTGAAATGTCAATCAACGTCTTAGAATATTTTATAGTTGAGATGGAACGAAAAACGTTAAGACAGTTTTGATAAATTAAAAATCTTCCACATTTTAGACTACAAAGAGATGATTTTTACAGTAAAAAACTTTAGTTTTATTAATTTATTTGGAGTAGCAGATGATCATGCATTTTATTCATTTAGCAATGGCATCGTACGATCTGTGCATATCACGAGACAATATTTCAACATCAAATGTTAATCATCAAACTGGGCGATATAATAAAAATAAATATTATAATTATAGTCAAAATTTGTTAGTCGTCTGAATAGTCAGTTAAGTTGACAAATATTCGATTGAAGCGATGGCTGATTTAACAGACCGAGTTTTGAAGGTAACGCGGAAAACCATGTTTCCGCATTGCCATTTTATTCCAACATTTTAGACACTATAATAAACCTTAATCGAACTAATCAAATATTGTAAAAGTTCTGATAGCTTTAAATAGGTATACTAAATTTCAACTAAATAAATATAAAAAGAAGCCAAAAAACAGACGATGAAAAAAAAAACAACGGGTTGCACTCCGGTAGTGCCGGCAGAAGTGAAAACTTGAACATTAACGTTATGCATTTTTGATATTTTGGAATGGTTAGGGAACAATTTCGCACCAATTGCTTTTATTATCAGTATTATTTTTCATCTAGTATTTTCAGTAGGTTTTCATCTAGTATTATTATAAAGTACTCACTCATTTTCTTTCACTATTTCTTCGTCACTTTTTTCATTAATAGATGCATTTCGTTCAATGTCCATATTTCAAATACTTGACATAAACGAATTTTACAAGTATAGACAGTCGAGCCGTCATCACCCCTCCGTCTTACGAATATTCGATCGGGCCACGTGCCCTGACGCGAGTTTAACATTTTTACCCATCCCAAAAAAAAAATGCGCAACGCCGCTAAAGAAGTTTTCACTTCAATAGAACTAGAACACGACATTCCCCTTATTGATTTTCTTACTGTACTCCTGCAGTTGTGTTTTGTGTTTTATGAAATGATAAAAATTCTTACCAGTGTCAAAGACTTTAAGAACAAGAACAGCCCTTGCTTCACCCGCTTGCAATTCCAAAGCAATGTAAGAGACATTAGGAACAATTGCTGATGGTCCTGCATTGACCACAACATCTTGCTCTGATAGAATAGCTTCAAATATCTCAGCGTATTCTGAAAACGACGGTCATTTTTAATTTTAGCATTGAAATATATGTATATTTATTGTACCTCCATCATCAAACTGGAAAATGGGCAGAATTGAGAAAGATTTAAGTCATAGTCATAGCTCACGTTGGCTTGGTAGGCTAGGAAATATGACATGGTTGACTCTTTTAGTATGCCACTATTGGGTTCGGGTCTCTCCATATATATAAATTCTGAAACTTTTCTCGCCACACGGTGCCAGTGCCGGTTAGTGGAAATACGGATCAGTTATTCGATCGGCTCATTATGAAGATTTTAAAACCACCCATTATGCCTTCGTGAAAGTTTAAGGATGGTTATTAATCGATAGAAACTGGGACCGAATTTATAACTAGTTGTCACCGGATCATCACGGTTAAATATAAAAATTATACTTTTAGCCACAGATAATGCAGCCCAAGTGATGTAAAGTGATCTTTGAATCGACCTCAAATAAGCACGAATCTTACCTTCAAAATTACCTTACCTTTAAATATAACAAAGATGTTTTACTGTAGAAATAAGTGCAGTGAAGGCATTTCCTCGCTATGATGAATTTTTACAACCGATGAAAATTATACAATAAGAAAATAAGAAAAGAAATTCCTTCTTTTCTTTTAATGAAAGAGGAGTTTACTATAAAACGCAAAAAAAGTAAAAATTGACAAACAATGTGTTTAAAAAATAATGTTGATAAGAATGTACTCGTAATACTTACGACCAAATATCTCGATATTTGATCCATTGTATCCCGTAAGAGTAATAGGCTCGTGCGTTACGGTATCGAGACTTATAAATCCATGGTATAAAATGTTGTCAAAAGCCTCATTTATATTGTGGGAATCTGAAAATTTCCAACATGATTGAGTAATGACACACTACCAGATACACATCTTATAATTACTTCTTATTTCTAAATTATCCTAAGTTTACTACGATAAGAACGAAAACCACATCAGAACATTGTTTTAAATATAGGTTAAAAGATTATAAAATGTTAGTAATAATTAAAGTATTATAATATTAAGCAACAACGGAAGATTGACTGGGTAGGTATGAATGTCAGAATGATTAAGATAAGAATCGGTACATATTTTAACAAGTATCATATCTAAAGAGCTACCTGATAAGATATTCACCATACAAAACATAGGCAGCAAGTTCTACGACTGTTATAGTGTATTTAGTCTATCTATAGACATCACTAGACGTGCTATTTATAGCTCGCATAGCCCAGCGGTTAGTGTAGAATATAAGCGTTTCAATGTACATAAGTCAGATGGGTGACCGCTAATGGCATTTCATGCACATTTCTGTACTTTGGAGGGCACGTCAAACCGTTGTTCCTGGTAGTCATCGATAGATATTAGTCGTTAAACCTTGTCAAAGAGCCTCATGAGTAATTCGATTATCTTATAATGTGCCACTAGCTCACAATTCAACCCGAACTGGAGCAGCCTGGTGGAGTAAGGTTCAAACCAGGCAGCGGGGCCCAGAGAGGGTTGCAGCCAATCATATATCAATATTGACGAAATGATTTTATTTAACATACATAATAGTTTCTTTAATACGTATCGAGTATATTAAAGAAGTTTCATACTTCTCGACTTAGACTTTTACAGATTGTGTATATATGACGATTCGAGTTTGAACACTTATCTTACAATAAAGATCTTCATTGAATCTTTCTACGTATTTTAAACAGTTTGATTGTTCCAATATTCAAGCCAAAGTTTAACATCCATCTTTTCTTACAATATTGAGTATTTACACCTTCATATCTACACGAAGGAAGACTGCAGATACAATAATTAGAAGTGTTTCAATTTTCAAGTTCACAGTTTGAACTTTTGTGCATTAGATTTTGTCGTAACAAGATAAAGAAATAAACTACATACACTATAAAGAAATAAAATTACAATAATTTTAATAAACGAACGTTACTATTAACCATCTCTTAAAACTATCTAGTAGTCTTTATATTTTATATTTATGTTAAGATGAAATAATGTTTCATCCGATTCGCCTATCCGACCTAATTAATTATATTCACATTAATTTCAAATTTAGTACGTGATTGAAGGTGACTTACCATTAGTTAGTGCTACGATGACAGTCGCTTGTGCGGTCACACTACCGGGTCGTGACGCTGTGATAACAAAGATGAGCTTCCGATTGTTTTCTAAGACTGCTGGCGGTATAGGACTATTGAGAGTTAGAGCAAGTGAATTTTCTGAGCGTCTTTCCAGTTCGAACCACATCGAGTGATCTGAAAAGAGCATGCTGACTTAGTGATTTAAAAGTGCTATTATTTGCATAAATCTTAAATAATACCAACCTCCTTCAAGCGCAAATACAACATTTTCGTCGTAGCCTCGCGACACGGAAAATAGCCCCTCGAATATGAGACCGTATTGTTCAGTATACCTTCCTGTATAGTATGCTTCTGCGAAGGATAGTTGCTCGGCTGGAGGAACAATATTATTTGACTCGACTGCTAGTACTATCGTGGTAAACGCTGGAACTGCTTGCGGCGCGGATGCGCGTAACTCAAGTAATATTATGCGATTTGTCGGTAAATCATCTTCTGGGATTGCGGTTAGTAAGATTATCCTGACGATTCGTCCATCCGTGGCAAAAATAAAGTATGATGCAAAAACTAAAAATAATGAAATTACAAAGATTATCTTAATAAATCCTAATCTATGATTTAAATAAAGAGATGAGGTAATGTCTTAGGTAAGTAAATGAAATTACCTCCTTGTAGAGAAAATAACACTTGAGGACTATATCCTTCAGTCAAAATGATTGGCTCTAAGTTTAGAGTATTATTGCTTAAAGAGCCAGAGTAGCTGATCCGCTCAAATCCAAGAATGGTATCGGAAGAGTATTCTGGAAAAAATAATATAAAAGAATAATAATAATGCAAGTACAAAAGATGTGAGTGGAAAAAATGCCTTATAAATTTTGAGTTTTGTAGTTACCTGAAGAAGTAGGAGATAAGTGACTTACCATCAGTTAGCGCTACAATGACAGTTGCTCGTGCAATCATGCTGCCTGGTCTACTAGCTGATATAATAAAAATGAGCTTTTGATTATTTGCTAAGACTGCCGGTGGTATAGGACTTCTGAGAATGAGAGCAAGTGAATTTTCAGATAGTCGTTCCAGTCCGAACCATACGGAGGTATCTGCAAACAGCATCTTGATTAATATTATTTAGATTTAATCGCTCTTTTGATCTAAAAATATCTTTACTAACCTCCTTCAAGCGAAAACACAACATTTTCATCGTAACCCTGCGACAAAGAGAATTGATGCTCAAATGTGAGACCATCCTGTTCAGTGTAACGTCCCGTGTAGTATGTCTCAACGAAGGATGGCTGTTCAATAGGAGGCAAATTATGCACAGTCTCGACTGCTACTACTATTGTGGCAAAAGCCGGTATTGATTGTGGAGCGGATGCTCGTAACTCAAGTAATATAATGCGATTGGTCGGTATGGAATCCTCAGGGATAGCAGTTAGTAAGTTTATCCTGACGGTTTGTCCATCCATTGTTAAAGTAAAATGTGATGCAAGATCTATAAATAAAAATATACCAAAATTATTACCTCAGATTTAAATTTAGAGCAGACGATATGTATTTGATCGTCGATAAATCTCTTGGGATAACCAGATGAAAAACTAATTCAGTAAAATTACCTCCTTGAAGAGTAAATGAGACTTGTGGACTGAACCCTTCAGTCAAAATGATTGGCTCCAAGTTTAAAGTATCATTGTTTAGAGAGCCTGAGTAGCTGATTCGCTCAAATCCAAGAATAGTATCGTATATGTATTCTGAAAATGGAAAAATATACATAAGGTATGAGAGGAAAAAAATGCAAGTCGTGTAAACTTTGAGTTCATTATGTACTTGGAGAAAAATGAGAATGGTGACTTACCGTCAGTTAGTGCTATAATGACAGTTGCTCGTGCAATCATGCTGCCTGGTCTACTAGCTGATATAATAAAAATGAGCTTTTGATTATTTGCTAAGACTGCTGGTGGTATAGGACTTCTGAGAATGAGAGCAAGTAGATTTTCAGATCGTCGTTCCAGTCCAAACCATACGGAGTTTTCTGCAAAAAGCATCCTGATTATTATATTTATATTTTACCGCTTTTATCATACATACTTTAAAAAAATATTTTACTAACCTCCTTCAAGCGAAAACACAACATTTTCGTCGTAACCCTGCGACAAAGAAAATAGATGCTCGAATGTGAGACCGTCCTGTTCAGTGTATCGTCCCGTGTAGTATGTCTCGACAAAGGATGGCTGTTCGATAGAAGGAACATTGTTCTCAGACTCGACTGCTACTACTATTGTGGCAAAAGCCGGTATTGCTTGTGGTGCGGATGCTCGTAACTCAAGTAATATAATGCGATTGGTCGGTATGGAATCCTCAGGGATAGCAGTTAGTAAGTTTATCCTGACGGTTTGTCCATCCATTGTTAAAGTAAAATGTGATGCAAGATCTAAAAATAAAAAAAACCTATATTATAACCTCAGTTTTGAATTTAGAGCAGACGATATGTATTTCATCGTCGATAAATCTCTTGGGATAACCAAATTAAATACCTATTAAGTAAAATTACCTCCTTGAAGAGTAAATGAGACTTGTGGACTGAACCCTTCAGTTAAAATGATTGGCTCCAAGTTTAGCGTATTATTGTTTAGAGAGCCTGAGTAGCTGATTCGCTCAAATCCAAGAATATTATCGGATATGTATTCTGGAAACAGAAAAATATACATAAGGTATGAGAGGAAAAAAATGCAAGTCGTGTAAACTTTGAGTTCATTATGTACTTGGAGAAAAATGAGAATGGTGACTTACCATCAGTTAGTGCTATAATGACAGTTGCTCGTGCAATCATGCTGCCTGGTCTACTAGCTGATATAATAAAAATGAGCTTTTGATTATTTGCTAAGACTGCTGGTGGTATAGGACTTCTGAGAATGAGAGCAAGTAGATTTTCAGATCGTCGTTCCAGTCCAAACCATACGGAGTTTTCTGCAAAAAGCATCCTGATTATTATATTTATATTTTACCGCTTTTATCATATTTACTTTTAAAAAATATTTTACTAACCTCCTTCAAGCGAAAACACAACATTTTCGTCGTAACCCTGCGACAAAGAAAATAGATGCTCGAATGTGAGACCGTCCTGTTCAGTGTATCGTCCCGTGTAGTATGTCTCGACAAAGGATGGCTGTTCGATAGAAGGAACATTGTTCTCAGACTCGACTGCTACTACTATTGTGGCAAAAGCCGGTATTGCTTGTGGTGCGGATGCTCGTAACTCAAGTAATATAATGCGATTGGTCGGTATGGAATCCTCAGGGATAGCAGTTAGTAAGTTTATCCTGACGGTTTGTCCATCCATTGTTAAAGTAAAATGTGATGCAAGATCTAAAAATAAAAAAAACCTATATTATAACCTCAGTTTTGAATTTAGAGCAGACGATATGTATTTCATCGTCGATAAATCTCTTGGGATAACCAGATGAAAAACTAATTCAGTAAAATTACCTCCTTGAAGAGTAAATGAGACTTGTGGACTGAACCCTTCAGTTAAAATGATTGGCTCCAAGTTTAGCGTATTATTGTTTAGAGAGCCTGAGTAGCTGATTCGCTCAAATCCAAGAATATTATCGGATATGTATTCTGGAAACAGAAAAATGTACATAAGGTATGAGAGGAAAAAAATGCAAGTCGTGTAAACTTTGAGTTCATTATGTACTTGGAGAAAAATGAGAATGGTGACTTACCATCAGTTAGTGCTATAATGACAGTTGCTCGTGCAATCATGCTGCCTGGTCTACTAGCTGATATAATAAAAATGAGCTTTTGATTATTTGCTAAGACTGCTGGTGGTATAGGACTTCTGAGAATGAGAGCAAGTAGATTTTCAGATCGTTGTTCCAGTCCAAACCATACGGAGTTTTCTGCAAAAAGCATCCTGATTATTATATTTATATTTTACCGCTTTTATCATACATACTTAAAAAAAATATTTTACTAACCTCCTTCAAGCGAAAACACAACATTTTCGTCGTAACCCTGCGACAAAGAAAATAGATGCTCGAATGTGAGACCGTCCTGTTCAGTGTATCGTCCCGTGTAGTATGTCTCGACAAAGGATGGCTGTTCGATAGAAGGAACATTGTTCTCAGACTCGACTGCTACTACTATTGTGGCAAAAGCCGGTATTGATTGTGGAGCGGATGCTCGTAACTCAAGTAATATAATGCGATTGGTCGGTATGGAATCCTCAGGGATAGCAGTTAGTAAGTTTATCCTGACGGTTTGTCCATCCATTGTTAAAGTAAAATGTGATGCAAGATCTAAAAATAAAAATATACCAAAATTATTACCTCAGATTTAAATTTAGAGCAGACGATATGTATTTGATCGTCGATAAATCTCTTGGGATAACCAGATGAAAAACTAATTCAGTAAAATTACCTCCTTGAAGAGTAAATGAGACTTGTGGACTGAACCCTTCAGTCAAAATGATTGGCTCCAAGTTTAAAGTATCATTGCTTAGAGAGCCAGAGTAGCTGGCTCGTTCAAATCCAAGAACAGTATCGGATGTGTATTCTAGAAACGGAAAAATAACACAAAAGATGTTAGTGGCAAAAAATGCAATGTCTGTAAACTTTGATTTTAGTTGATAGCTAAAGAAGTATGAAAAAAGTTTACCTTACCATCAGTTAGCGATATAACTATTGTTGCTCGTGCCGCTATACTGTTTGGTCGTTCTGCTGTGACAACAAATATGAGTTTTCTATTGTTTGCCAAAATTGCTGGGGGAATAGGATTCGTCAAAATAAGTGTTACAGAATTTTCATCTTGCCTTTGTAGGCCAAACCATATGGAGTAATCTAAAATAAAAATAAAATCTTATTATATAAGTATATAGCATATTTACACAATTATTTTAAAAGTACAAATTTTTGAAAGTAATTTTATTTTAACTAAGAACTTTATAAAAAACTAGTAGCAACTATCATACATAAGGCTATCACAGCAAATAATCTATACTTATACTTTCATAAGCATGACATTCATGCGGCCGACCAAAAAGAATGAAGTCATTAATTTTGTTTAAATATAGTTCTTTAATTCTTACCTCCTTGTAGACTAAACTGGACCTGGTCATCGAATCCATTAATTAAACTCATAACAGAATTAAAAACCAAACCATTTGTCTCTGAATAAGTTCCAGTATAATAGGTATCTTCAAAGATTAGTGCAGTTTCATGTCCACGTGGCTCTGATTTTATTTCAAGTATAATTGTCGTATGAGTTCTAATATTTTCAATTCGTGCTTCCAATACAAATATCAGAAAGTTGTAGTCTTCATACATATCTGATGGAAGGCTTTTTTCCAAGTCCAGGGTTATATTGCCATCAATATTTGACAACTGAAAATATTCGATATAATCTAAAAGAGACTTAAACAATGTACGGTATGTTTTATAAATGCATTCATTTATTTGAATATATTTTACCTCCAGTTAAATAAAATTCCACGTCTTTGGAATAGCCTGCCTCTAAGGTTATTTCATCCAAACTTAGAACGTCTTTTTCAATGGTTCCTTTGTAAATGTCATTTGTAAATCTTAGAGATCCAGCTGTAAGTAAGTCTAAAAATATTCATTATTTGAATACTAATCGATCTAGCATAGTTACCGTAAGCAATATATTTTTAGTTTCTATATTATACAAACCTGAAAGATGTATTACTATTGCGGACCGTCCTGATATACTATTGGGCTTATTTGCAACAATTGAAAAAGTTAGGAAACTTCGTTCATTATTCTGTGGCAAACCTTCGCCGGTTAATAATAATAAAACGTAATTTGGAAATTCCTGTTTTAACATAAAACCTTGCGAATCACCTGAAAAAGTATTTTTAGCAATGTTGTTTAATATACTTTTGAGTATTTTTATTACGACATATTTACGAGTACATAATAGCAACCAACTTACTTCCTTCCAGAGTAAAAGATATGGAGTTGTCGAAGCCCTGTTTTAAACGTATTGTGTGGTTAAATGATAGTCCACCTGCTTTAGTGTATTCTCCCATATAGTAGGCTTGTTCAAAAATCGGTATTTTTATGTTATTATCAGTATTAGTTATTTCCAAAACAACAGTAGTAAATCCACTTAGGGCACCCGTAGATGATGCTTCTATTGTTAATATTATAAAAGACTTATCTATAGTACCTACGTCCAGGTCACCTCTTAATTGTATAGTAATTTGTGTAAAATTTTTCACTATACTAAAATATGCTGCATGTTCTAAAAATATAAAATTATATTTTTAAATGAAAAAAAAAACTGTTATTAAATATCTTGAACAGGAAACAAAAGTAATAGGTGTTTTTAATTTACCTCCGATAACATGAACTTGAATATTTTCTGTATCCTTGTTTAAGGACAATGGGACCAAATGCAATATTCTATCTTCTATATGTCCGACATAATTATTCTGTTCAAAGCGCAATACTACTTGTTCCGTTTGTTCTGTAAATATTTAAATCATTATGTCATAAAAAATAAATAATATACCTAATATTAAAATTTTCAGTTACCTCAAAGTATATCAATGGCTTTTACCTTTTGGCAGTACTATTGATATTGCTGATCTTCCACCAAACGTCCCTGGTTTGTTTGCAACGATTGTAAATAGTAAGTGATAATTTGATTCTATTACGTCATTTGGTATATTTTGTGAAGCGTTTAAAATGATGGACACTGAATTTCCGTTTTCTTGTAATGCGAACCACTTGGAATACTCTGAAGTATTAAAGACAAAAATTACTAAATAAGGAAATAAAATAATGTGTTTACATCATATAGTATATGTCAATTCAATGCTGCCACTTTTTTGACGGCATTTGGAAACTTAAGCATAAAATATTAATGTCACCATTTTTACCTCCTTCCAATCCAAAAGTAACAGTATCATCAAATCCAGCTATCAAGCTAATCTCATGATCAAATTGCAAACCATAATCATTTGTGTAAGAACCATTATAAAAAGATTTTTCAAACACAGGGAATATAATGGGTTCTGGTGTCATTACATCAATAACCACAGACGTTGACACCGACACTGCTCTGTCTCTATAAGCTTGAATTACCAATAAAATGAACTTATTTTTTATCATCTCTTCAATTGATATTGAATTTTTGATTCCAACTGTAACTATGTTATTTGATATCGAAAGTTCGAAGAGCTCGGCAAAGTCTGAAAAAAGAAACAAAAATAGAGATTGTTCATTTACGAAAAAAATTAAGAATTAGGTATTCTCCTTCTGCCATACCATAGAGCCAGAAAAACTTACCCCCAGATAAAATAAAAGAAGTGCCGTTTCTAAATCCACTATCAAGAATAATAGTATCCACTTCAAGTATTTCATCCTTTATACTTCCCAAGTAAATATTCTGAGAGAATTTCATTATAGTGGGTTCCGTAAGTTCTAAAAGTTTAGCGAATTTGTAGTTATTAATTAAAATTGTTAGAGTATTTTCACTGCGAATATGAGTTAATTTAAAATTAATCTAAAAATAGGGTGATGTGAGAACGTTATATAGATTTATGTTTTTAAAAATGTTAATGCATTTAGAAGTAAAACACAAGATAACACAAAAAATCGGTAATTTAGTTTGCCTGTAATAGCAATAAATATACCTCTCGGGAATTCTATTGATACAGTTGCTATTGCCCCAACTGTCCGTTCCTTTTCTGCTACAACTTTGAATAGTAGCACTTTCTCATTAAATATCAATTCTTCGGGAATCGGGGTTCTTATCAATATTTTTACATCATTGTTATTGCTACGAATTTCAAAATATTGAGAATGATCTGAAAAGTTTTAAAGCATGTTGAGTAAGACAACTTGATGTTCAATTTTCCATGATATTTAGTGGAAATATAATTCTTTAGTATTTAAGTAATTTTGATAGTTTCTTTAAAATAAATCTAAAAAATTTATTAAATGTAGCCCACGATGTTAAATATGGATTTACTCGAGCGTCATGAAGTTCAAATTCATTATACAAATTGGGCGGTAGGAAGATTAAAATTTGATGTTTTCCATTTCACCGGAATGGAGAGGTATTCAAATGATACTGACAGATAAGTATATATATTCGTGCGCGACAACACCACATATTTGCAGTTCCGTAGTGCAGATTGGTGTTAGTGCGTGAGTCATCAGTGTCATCACTGGTTAGGGCGTTTATATCATTCAACGGTGTACTAAAGTAGAGTTATCAATTCGACTGTATTTTTTTATGTTTGTTACCTCAGAAATTTCGACTTGGTGAACAGATTTTAAGCGCGCATGGCCTGGCGGCTAGCGTAGAACGCAATTGATCTATGCAGCTGAGCCAAACGGGCGCGGTCGGGTGTGAGATGGGTGACCGCTAGTGGCAAAAAAATTTCATGCGCGTTTCCGTGCTTCGGAGGGCACGTTAAGCCGTCGGTCCCGGTTGTTGTCGATAGATAACAGTCGTCAAACCTTGTCGGAGGCCTTATGGGCGGTTTGAAAACATCCGACAGCGGGTTGGCCACTAACCCGCAACTCCACCAACCCGCATTGGAGCAGCGTGGTGGAGTAAGCTCCAGGCCTCCCCAATAATGGGGAGAGACCCGTGCCCAGCAGTGGGACGCAAAAAGGGTTGCAGCCAGCCAGCCAGCCATGAACAGATTTTGATGATTTTTTTTTTATTTGAAAGCTGATATTTTCCGTGAAGTCTCTTTTCAATTTGGTCTAGTTCTGACAATGGCATCGATGAGAAAACCGTATAAGTCTTAAATTCGCATTAAGTAGCTGCGCGACAAATGGACGAGCAACTCAATATCACGCCAACCTATTTCGATTAATCTTTTTTAATGGAAAGGATATTATACTTCAAGCGTGGTTTGATAAGAGTTTGTTTAGGTTCTGATTATGGGATCTATGACAAAATAACCGAACTCTTCAATTCTTAGGAGCAAATTAACGATATTCGACCGATTTTTTTTATAGACTATCCAAATATTTGAGTCACCTACCATAACTTCGTTATGGCCAAGTAATTGTCGTAGTTGAATATGATGATCAATGAAAGTAAAGGTGCGATCTGTGGCAGAATTTTTGACTATTTTATTTAAATGGCGCTGTCTCATAAAAGCAGCACGTAGATTTAGCCATATTCAATCAAATTAGTGTGTACTTCAAATTCACTAAAAATCCAAAAATAAACAGAAATTAAAAAAAAAACTACTTCGAAAGAAAACTATTCCAAAACAAATTAATATGAACTTAAACGTAAAAAAAAAACATATTTGTGTCCATCCATCCATCCATCCATCAGCCTTTTATAGTCCACTGCTGGACATAGGCCTCCCCTAACGTTCGCCACTCCTCCCGGTCCTGGGCCTTCTGAATCCAGCGGCTACCCGCTGTCTTCTTCAGGTCATCAGTCCACCTGGTTGGAGGGCGGCCTGTACTCCTTTTGCCGATACGTGGTCGCCATTCGAGAACCTTTCTTCCCCATCGGTTGTCGGTTCTTCTAACTATATGGCCTGCCCATTGCCACTTCAGCTTGCAAATTTTGAGAGCTATGTCGGTAACTTTCGTTCGTCTACGGATTTCATCGTTACGAATTCTGTCGCGTAGAGAAATACCAAGCATAGCCCTCTCCATCGCGCGCTGAGCGACCTTGAGCTTATGGAAAAGGCCAACTGTAAAAGACCACGTCTCAGCGCCGTAGGTCATCACTGGCAACACACACTGCTCGAAAACTTTCGACTTCAGGCACTGAGGTATTCTGGACGAGAAGACACTTTGTAATTTCCCGAACGCTGCCCAACCGAGTTGGATTCTACGAGTTACCTCTCTCTCGAAGCTGGACTTACCCATACGGATCGCTTGTCCCAGGTAAATGTACTCGTCGACAACTTCGAGAGTAGCGCCATCAACAACGACCGGTATAGGTGTGACATGGACGTTAGACATGATCTTCGTCTTGTCCATGTTCATCTTAAGACCCACCCTTTGTGAGGCGCTATGGAGGTCACCTAGCATAGTGCTGAGTTCTTCCAGGTTCTCCGCCAAGATTACTATATCATCGGCAAATCGAAGGTGTGTGAGGTGTTCGCCATTGATGTTAATACCCAGCCCGTTCCACTCCATCAGCTTGAACACGTCTTCCAAAGCAGCGGTAAACAGCTTCGGGGATATAACATCCCCTTGTCGTACTCCGCGCTGCAGTGGAATAGGTCCAGTGCTTCCGTCGTGAACTCGGACTGTCATAGTTGCGGCTTTGTACAAACACTTCAACACCTCGATGTACCGATAGTCAATCTGGCATCGCTGGAGAGACTCTAGCACCGCCCAGGTCTCGATAGAATCAAAGGCTTTCTCATAGTCCACATACGCAATACATAGCGGCAGGTTATACTCCTCGGTCTTTTGTATAACCTGTCGCAGCGTGTGTATGTGGTCCATGGTACTATAGCCTTTTCGGAATCCGGCTTGTTCGGGAGGCTGGAAGTCGTCTAGCCTGCGCGCAATACGATTAGTAAGAACCCTTGAAAACAGCTTATAGACGTGGCTCAGAAGCGCGATGGGTCTATAGTTCTTCAAAAGGGCTCTGTCACCCTTTTTGAAGAACAAAACTACCACGCTTCTGAATGAATGAATGAATGAATGAATGAATTTATTTATTTGTTTAAGCATGCGTACATATTTGGTGTTATAAACAAGGTTAACCGACATACTTTACTGGATACACCAGTGTACAAATATTTTATGCCACATTTAGAGCGTATTAATTTATCAAATTTTATATAAATAGGTATTACAATTGTTTTCAAGATAAAAATGTCTAATATTATGTCAAAAAATATAAATCTAATAGCAGTTCAATTGTATTGTTACAGATAAAATTAAATTAAAATTGAATTACAAATATTAAATTACAATTTTATAGTACATATTATAGTAGTTTATTTGAATGTATCACTAAAAAAGTCTTTCAAGTCATAATATTGTTTTTGTTGTAAAAAGTCTAATAAATCTTTTTTAAACTGTTTAAAGCTTAAGTCACACAGACGCTCTGGGAGGTGATTATAGATTTCTACAGCCATACAGTATGCATTGGTTTTAAATAGCTTTAGTCTCTTTTTTGTTATATACAATTTATTTTTATGTCTACATCTATTTAACCCTATATTTTCATAAGTTTTAAACATATTTTTGTTCTTAGCAACAAATACACTCATTTCGTAAACATATATACATGGTAGGGGTAGTATATTGAGATTTTTAAAATGAGGCTTACAGCTATCTATGGGTCCCAAGCCACATATAGACCTAATGCATCTTTTTTGAAGCCTAAATGCCTTTAAGGCATTGGCAGCATTACCCCAAAGTATGATACCATATCTTAGAACTGAGTCTACATATCCATGGTAGGCTAATAAGGCTGCTTTAATGGATACAGTTTGACGTAAGCGTTTTATTACGTAGACAAATTTATCCAATTTTCCTATCATTTTGTCTATATGTTCGTCCCATTTTAAATATTTGTCAATTGTAACTCCCAGGAAGGTGCTGGATTCTACTTTTTTTATTTGATTACTTGTATGTATAATGTTAGGTTTTTTATAATTTTGGTATTCAAATTGAAGTAATTTGGTTTTGTCAATGTTTATTTGTAAGTTATTATTCTCAAGCCATGTAATTACTTTATTTAGTGATATGTCAATTTTATTCTTATAGTCAATTTCGTTATCGCACTTAATCAATAAAGTCGTATCGTCAGCAAATAGGATACATTTGTCATTGATGCAATTAGGAAGGTCATTAATATATATAATAAATAAAAGGGGGCCAAGAATGCTACCTTGCGGAACGCCTTTCCTATTGAATTTATATTCAGATGTAAACTTTCTTTTATAATTGTCAGATACTTTTGTTATTTCTACAGCTTGTTTGCGATTTTCCAAATAAGTTTTAAGCCACTCCCATGCTTTTCCTCGTATTCCGTAACAATATAATTTATCTAAGAGTTTTTCATGGCAAACTAGATCAAATGCTTTGCTCATATCCAACATCACTGCTGTAATTGGTATCCCTTCGTTCAGACTTTCAGAGACATATTTTATAAATGAAAAACAAGCAAGTGATGTCGAACTATTTTTAACAAAACCATATTGATCCTTTTTTAGTATATTGGCACTTGTGATGAAATTGTAAATTCTTTTAGACATCGCTTTTTCTATTATTTTAGAAAAGATGGGTATTAGAGTAATTGGTCTATAATTGTTTATATCTTTATGGTTTCCCTTTTTAAAAATTGGTTTGACAATAGATTTCTTAAGCCTATCCGGAAATACACCTTGCAGGAATGATTGGTTGATGATGTGGCTTAAGGGCCGACTAATATATACAGCTACTATTTTCAACATTTCGGTGTTTATTAAATCGTATCCTGTTGATTTCGTGTTTTTTAAAGACATAATTATATTAAAAATTTCTTTTTCATCTGTAGGATACAAAAACATAGTTTTATCCTGATTTGATATTAAACAATCACGTGTTTTTGTGTCTGAGTTATAATTTTTATTATTGCCTACATTAATGAAATAGTCATTAAATAATTCTCCTATTTTTATGGGATTCTTATATGATGTGCCGTTTACAACTATTTCGGAAATATCACTAATATTATTTTTATTCTGCACGTTTTTGATAAGTGCCCATGATGCTTTGCACGTATTTTTTGACCTCATTAAATACTTTGTATTTTCTAATTGTTGAGCTTTATATATACATTTCCTTAATATTTTAGCATATTTTAAATATTTAATTTTATGTTTATTTTTATTCGTGCGAGACATGTGGTATTTTAAGAATAATCTCCTTTTTTTAATACAGCATGTCTTTAGGGTTTTACTTAACCATCTTAGTCGTATTGGCTTATTGGTAATTTTTATAAATATCATAGGAAAACAGAGGTGATAGAAAAGTTTAATATAGTCGTGGAAAATGTTAAAAGAAATGTTGGTGTCTTTTTCAGTAAGTACGTCAGTGAAAGATAATTTACTTATAGCTGTCTTAAATTTATTTATATTTTCTTCAGAATAATCGAGTTGTCCGAGTCTGCTCCACGCCTCCGGGACAGTTCCGCTACTGATGACGGTATCGAACAATTTTTGGAACAAATTTTTTATATTTGTGTATTCTTCTGCAATTCAATAGTCAACTTAGATTTTCTACTCATCAATATGTAGGTACGATCTGTTTTTAATATAATATGTATAATGTAGGTACAATACATACTGCCCATTTTAACAGCCGGAAGTAAGAGAAAACACCAAAAAACCTTAGCGTTCATATACGCTCTACGTTCAAAACGCCTCTACGTTTTTTTTAACTGTGGGGGTACTGAATAGGGTGCAAAGTATACGTCAGGTTACAATAAAAATCTTACCCTGCCGCGCTGGAGTAAATCCGAAATTGCCCTCTTGGGCTGACTATTACCTAAACGTGAAATGAAAATGTTTTTCAAATTTACCTCCTTGTAGCCGAAACGAAACGGAGCTATCATATCCTTGAATTAAACTAATTTCTTCTATATCTACATTTAATGAATCCTTGTAAAATCCTTGATAGATATTTTGGCTAAAGATTGGAGTGTTTGTGTCTTCTTTTAAAATCTCCAATAAGACTGTGGTGGCCGTTGAAATAGCATTTAGTCCGAAGGCGCTTACAGTCAATAAAATAAAATCGTTTTCTAAAATAATGTTCTCTGGAAGCGGCCCATTTAAATTTATTGATACTCTATTTTCTCTTTTTAATATAGTAAAGTGGCGTGCAAATTCTGAAAGCCATACAAAACATAAAAGAGTTTGTGTTAAAAAAATTAAAACATAAATATAGAAAATATTCTGTTAAACGTACCACCGATAATATCAAATTCTACATCAGTATTGTATCCAACACTCAGGACAATTTCTTCAACACTTAAAGTATTATTTGCTATATAGCCAATATACTCCGATGCATAAAACTTCATTTCTCTTGCTAAAACAATTTAGAAATTGTATTATATCGGTTAATTTTATTACAGTGTAAAATATTTTTTTATATACTTAATATTGGTATTTAAATATTAAAAAATATTAAAAATAACGAAAAACACAAAATGTTAATTTTGAATTACTAGCTAAAGATGAAGAACAAATAGTTTACAACAGGTATTTAAATATTCTCAAATAACCCGCTAATCAATCATTAGTTTCGCGAGGGTTTCCGAAAATCGGCTTCGAATGTTTGAAAAATATGTCAGAGTAAGTGTATTATTTTATCTTCGTTTCTATACCTGCTGGTAGAGATATCTGAATAGCTGTATTGGCACCAACAGTCCGTGGTTTTGTAGCTTGCATTGTCAGAAACAAATATTGTTCAGGCCAGATGTTAGGCGGAACTGACCCAGTAAGATTTATTATTTCCCCTTCCTGCTTTATTTCAAATAAATTCGCGTGATCTGAAAAATATCAACTTCGTGTATAAACCAAGACATCCTTAGAAAGGAACTTAGAATAAAACAAACAAAATAGCGAAAGATAAATATGGCACCTCCTTATAATCGTCAACTGAAAATGGAGATGTTGCACAACCTGATGCACACACGCTCAAACGGGGTTGATTCTATTTAACGTTGTAACCAATTTCTTTTGACTTGACGAAAGCGTGACAAGTTGTGCTCCTACTTAATTAAGAGGCCGTATACGAAATTTTGCCGATCTCGCTGATTTAGCTGATTTTACGAGATTTTCAAGTTAAAATACAGTATTTCCATAAGTTTTATTGCACAATATGACTGATCATTTCAATAATAAACTATTAAGTTGGCCACTTTTTCATTTTTATTACGTTGTTTTGCTTAATAGACCTGATCACAATTTTGTGAATTTCACTATAATAGGTATAGAATATTACATATTTCCGGAACATTTTAAAAACTAAACGGATTGAAAAAAAGGCTATGTATTGCTGTAAACAATCGCATATATAAGTAAATAAGTCACTTTTTGCCACTGTCATACAAAAAGTATTAATAAA
Organism: Pyrgus malvae; assembly: GCA_911387765.1. Lineage (NCBI taxonomy): Eukaryota > Metazoa > Arthropoda > Insecta > Lepidoptera > Hesperiidae > Pyrgus > Pyrgus malvae. The sequence goes on along the minus strand of OU426951.1, from coordinate 16,293,360 downwards.
AAAACATTGAATTTAGTCAATTTTGAGAGCATTTTCTCTTTCTGGCCAGTAATTGCAAAAATTTTTGGACGTACATAAATACACTTCAGTTTATAATCAATCCGTTTCCTGAAAAAAAATCAAATATTAATGAAAATTCGGCATTAAAAATCTTTTAAAGTAACCTAAAACTAAGCATTATAATTCTTGACGCAAGTTAAAAAAGTGGCTAATGTATCAGATTATTATTGAAATAATCAGTTATATAGTGCAATGAAACTTATGGAAATACTTTATTTTAACTGCAAAATCTCATACCTATGTGTTAAATCATGTAAAGCAGTGAAATCGGAAAAATTTCGTGTACCTACGGCCTCTTAAGTGTGGTGACTGTGTACTTTGTAAGTATATCGCTTTGTAAAAAGGCGATCAAAACAATAAGTTAATTGTGAAATATCATGACAAATTTTAATTTTTCAAGTATTTACTAGTGAAATGTGATACTACGAGATTTGTTTTTTTTTAATGATTTGTACAACGCATTAAAACACACGAAGCATCTTGGTAACGTTTAAAGTTTAACGTTAAAAGTATTTTTACATAACACGTGCGTTTATGGAATTCATCGATTGCGACAGTGAATATACGCGACGGAGACGCAATTTAAGTGGTTCACGCGCTAGGGTTGAGACACTATCTTCCGCTATTTTTGTTTTAAAATAAGATTTTTTTTTTTGTTAAAATCATTACCTCCATCCAACAAAAGCTCAACAGTGTTATCAAAACCTTGAACGATTATTATATGCTCTAACACGAGTCCAGAGCCTGAATCGTAATTTCCGTTATACAATGGCCTTTCAAATACAGGTGTAATGTAATCATTTTTTATTATATCCAATAGAATGTGGGTCGTAGCTGTTACTGCATTTAATCCAGAGGCAGTTAATATTAGCATAAGTAAGCTATTCTCCAAGATTATGTTATCAGGCAGGTTACTCCGCAAATTAATTGCTACACGGTTCTGCGAACTAGTTACATTGAAGTACGAAGAGAATTCTGTAACATAAAATGTAAATACCTGAAATATTTAAATTGCATTCTATTTTATGTCAATGTTAATTTTAATTAGTCTTACTTAATTGACTTAATAACGAGATGTCTTTAATAATATACATGATTATACATATACATAAATATATTTCTTAATGTAATAGTGGCAAAAATAAAAATAAAACAAACAAAATGTACTTAAAAAGTTGTACTTACGTCCCGAGAGTTCAAATCTTACGTCATTTGCGTAACCATAAATTAATACTATATCTTGTAGAGTCAAAATATTGTTTTCTATACTTCCAGTATAAGATGGTTCTTCAAAAATTAATTCTCTAGCTGAAAATGTCACAAGTCGATACAAGAAAGTGAAGGCCAAAATAATTCTGTAATAATAATAAAACGGTGAGGTGGAAACAAACTACAACATCTATAATAATAGTATCTGTTTCCTAAGGTTTGTTCAGAGTAAGAATAAGCATGTTCGTTGTTTTAAGTTAGATTGTGCCTTTTCTCCTTCTGAAAAAACTTCATGCAACTTAAAGTTAGGTACACCCAATTCAAAATATACTAAATGTGGTTTTCGTTCTTTTATGGTTTTATCTATTTTTAAGCGCAACAACATTATTATGCAGGCATAAGTAAAATTAAGTAAGTATTAATATATATACTATATAATATACATACTAGCCTACCGCCAGCTGTTTAGCTATAATATTATATAAGTAAAATAAGTAATAAGTACAAAAATAGGTATGGACTAGATTAAGATTTAGATTTCTAGATAATTTCTGTTCTCGGTCTGGGTGTTTGTGTTCATGTCTTTGTATGTGTCCATTGTACCCACAACACTGGGAATCCTAGTGTGTAGCTATTACGTCATGTGTTTTTTTACCTCACCCGGTGCGATTATGTACGGATTGTGGGTGATAAGTATTACTCGCAAAGTATAAGAATCAACAAAGGAAACAAATAAAGGAAACTTGTATAACAAGCTAATATGGACACACCCTTGGGAATCAAGAGGGATCTTTAATCCCAGCCAATCTTGCAGAGCACTGGACCCATAAGTCTATTTCCGTGTTTAAGTACACTCAGGTTTTACCATAGAATTTCTTTCTGTTTATATACAAAATAAATTGATAGAAATTGGCTTTCTTTTAAACTTGCTGTTAAAGAGTAGCTACAGCCAATAGATGGCTGCAACTAACCGATGGTATGCAAATTAGGGTCTTTTCTGAGGTCGAATGGAAATGTATTATTCGGTCTCTCTGGAGTAGCAGTGTATTTCCGACCGAAAGTAAAGTACAGGAAAGGTGTGGCCTGTAGCCGCGCCTTGCCATTAAAGGACGAAGTCATGACAGGAGAAATTACTTTGGTTATTACTTATTAAATATTATTAGGTTAAATTACTTAGGCTCTGCGAAACATTACGATTGCTTACCAGACTAAAACGATTAAGGAAGTACGATAAGGGTTACCTTCAGGTAAATTTACTTGGACTGCAGCATTGGCGCCAACGGTTCTCGGCTTAGAAGCAACTACGGTGATGAGAAGACTGCCTATTGACCAAAGTTCCGGTGGTATGGACGCGCTTAAATTGATGACTGCTCCTTGTTGCACTTTGCGGAAGTAACTGGCATATTCTGCAATAATTTACAATTTAATTTCTTAAATATACTTAGGAATTATTTATTCAAACTAATAATATAAATGTAAAAGTGTGTTTGATTGGTCTTTCTTTCAAATCGCAACGGTAATACGGATTGACCTGACTTTTTTATGGAGATAGTTGGAAGATGGGAGAGTGACATAGGCTACTTTATACCCAAAGAAACATCTCATTCCTATGTGGAAAAATGTGTAGACCACGCTGGTAGAGTTGCGGAAGGAAAGCTAGTCGACAATAAACTATACATATATGGTCTTAAAAAGCACTGAAAGAGCTGAAATATATGAGACAAACATTCGTACGTAAATTCCTCTTTGATGTGGAAAATATAGTAGATATAATGCTTACTGAAATTGTCGATATTGAGAACAGACGAAATATCTGATGAAATCATAAAATACGGAATGTTTAATTCATTTGGCATATTTTCCCAAAAGAATTTTATAGCAAATTGTTTTTTAGTAGCATACCTATTGGTTTTAATACTATTATTTGGGCAGGCGAGAGTATTTTTGTCGTTTTCGAAAATTGAAATCATCCCAGGTCCAAATATAGTCTTCCAAATACTAAATGGAAAAATGTGGTCAACTGCGAGCCGGAACTCGAACTGGAAGGTTCTGTATAGCAATCATATCATAGATAAGAGATATCGACAGCAAAAAATACTTTGTGTTTTTTGCTATCTTGATATCTGTGTTTTTTTAAGTATGCTACACCTAAACAACTGCTCTATCTTTTTTAAATAAATTTTAGTTCAGCGCTCTACTTACAGAAAATATTTATTAGATTTTTTACTCTCTAATTTTAAAAGTAAGGGCGTAGAACGAAGCTCATTTTACCACTACCTATATGTGTAGTAAAAAATAAATTCAATTTCAGTTACATAGCCTCTCCTTGATTTATTATTTCTTTTTGTATCAAAATCCTAAATTAGTTCATAGAAAACATCTACCTAGTCAGTTCAAAGTTTATCCTTATAGTTTCGGTAAAATTCTGTGATATACGGTCGAATCTAAAGGATATGATGAATGGGTTCCGTTTTTTGCCTTAGAAATTACTCGTAAATACGTTGGCTTGCTGTAAGCTAAATAGTTAAATTAATGTGTATGTTATCTAATACCTTTAAACGAGAAATATTTGTATGTACAGTACGAATACAAATAATCTGAATCTCGGAAACGGCTACCAAGATTTTCATGAAATTTAGTATATAAGGGTTTTCGGGGGTAGGTACTAAATCGATCCAGCTATTTTAATTTTTAGAAAATATCTTAAACATAACATTACTTAAACATAAACTGAAAAATATGACTTTCTGACATCTGTAGGCAAGTATATTTAATACTATCATTTTTTTAATTGGTAGCTACTGCAGTAGGAGTCTTTGTTAAGTAGCACTAAGCCAATGAGTAATGGCTAAAGAAAGCCAATTATTTTTATCGAGCAACGCTCGATCATCTGGTTACTGTATCTGTATGCTTACCTCCTCCTAATGTAACCACAACAGTACTGTCAAATCCCTGAGTTATCATGATGGGATCTATTGTCAGACCCGTTTCAGAATCATAATTTCCATTATAAACATTATATTCGAAAACAGGTGTAATGTAGTCGTCTTTGATTATTTCCAATGCGACTACAGACGCATCTGAACTGCGATTCGCTGATGCAACCACTTGGAGGCTTAAGATATTATTGGATTGGATCACTGATATTGGCAGAGGCCTCATAGATAGCGTAATTGTATTTTCTCTTCGGCTGACTGAGAAATATGATGCATGCTCTGAAAGAATAATGAAAACATAATTAATTATAAAATTAACGTGCTCTGTGACTAATTTGATTCATTATTAATAATATTACACCTAATGTCGCGGCGGTGGGCTTTTAGACCTTAAAGCTTGTAAGGACTAAATAGCTAAAATTGGGCTACATAGCGTAATAATAACCCTGTACCCTACCGCCGCGACACTGTAGAGCGATTTTAATGAGAAAATTTTATATCTTTGTAATTAAGAGGCCGAATACGAAATTTTTCCGGTTTCGCTGATTTACATGATTTGACACAAGAGATTTTGCAGTTAAATTACAGTATTTTCATAAGTTTCATTGCACAATATAACTAATTATTTTATAAATAATGTAATACATTAGCCATTTTTTAGCTTGCGTCAAGAATTATAATGAGAGATTAAGGTTACTTTAAAAGATTGTTAATGTTTAATAATAATTTAATTAATTGTAATTGTAATAATAAGTTAATTAACTGTAAAAAAAATTTGTTATTAATTTCATTTTTTTTCAGGAAACGGATTGATTATGAACTGAAGTGTATTTATGTCAAATACATTTTATGAAAGATTATTCCAATTTGTCGAAATCAAATGCAATTTCTGGCCCATTTTCTATCAAAATTGACTAAGTTCAATGTTTTTTTACTAATATTTTTTGTATGAGAGTGGAAAAAGTAACTTATACTTTGTATGCGTAATTTAATAGCAATATATCACATTTTTTATCTGTTTAGATTTTTAAATGATCCGGAAATATGTAATATTCTATACCTATTACAGTAAAATTCTCAAAACTATTACTGTCTTCAGGTCTATTAAGAAAAACAACGTAATAAAGATAAAAAAGTGGCTCATTAATAGTTTATTATTGAAATGATCAGTCATATTGTGTTACAAATATTATGGAAATACTGTATTTTCACTCCAAATCTCCGAGGTAAAATCAGCTAAAAAAGCGAAATCGGCAAAATTTCGTATACGGCCTCTTAAAGTATGGGTGTAACTCGACAGAACTTCATGGCTAATAGTATGTTTTATTATTGGCTTTTATAAAGTTAGCTCGGCTTATTAGCGTGGTTTTTTTAGAACAATTATGGAAATTATAAATCTGTTTACATTGCAAAAATATTACTCACCACTGATAATTCCAATATCAACTATATTTTCATATCCTTGTGTTAATATAAGATTCGGTGCCCTCAATACGTTGTCTTCAATGTGTCCTTCATAAAGCGAAGATTCAAATTTGATATCCAACACTGAAATGTGTGAAAATAAATATTTAAACTAGGCTAAAAACATAAGTTACATCCGATGATCTGTATACCCATACACACACACACACAAACCTGAACACGTACGCACACACGCACACACACACACACGCGCGCGCACACGCACTCACACACAGACACACACACACATGCCAATATGCTTATTTCAGAACCATAACAATAATATTCACATTTCAGAAAATGCAGTTATTGGCTGCAATTCAACCCTATTCGCGTCCCACTGCTGGTTACGGTTCTCCCCATTATTAGGGAGGTATGGCGCTTACTATACTTCGCTACTCCAATGCGGGTTTGCGGACGCGGCTTAGTGGCCATGCCACTGTTGGAACTGAGCATGAACCGGAGGTTCGTACCGCGTCATCGCTACGGGTAAAAAAAATATGCGTGGGATATTAAAAACAAGGGAATACCTTCTGGTAGAAATACTACGACTGTAGCTTTAGATCCGCTTGTGAACTCTCTTTCGACTCTAACAACAAGAAATATCTGAGGGTCAGTAATGTCGCTTGGCAGTGGCGATATAAGACGAAATGAAACCTGGTTCCCGTTTTCAACTAACTCGAAGTTCTCAGCATACACTGAAAAAAAAATTACATATAGGAAGTTTAGGTATATAGGGTTCAGAATGATAAAAACAAGATTAATCTAAATAGTTTTTAATAATTTGGATAACAAAATTTTCATCAATCAATACAGGTCAATATTAATAAACCTTAACTGCGTGTATCTTACTCACGTTTTCTCAGACGCCAGGTAGGTGGCGCTACAGGTTATTCGCACCCTTAGACTAAGAATAATGTACTTACGTACTACACACCATTTTCAGGCACCACAGATTACAAAATATGCCAATATTTTTATTCTTCAATTATGGCATCGTAAACTCTGTGCATATAGTCAGCATCAAGTATAATTTTTGCTTCAATTTTTTGCCAGTTTCAATAAAACTGGACGAGGTAAGTAAGTCATCAGTAATCAGTCAGTCAAGTCAGTCAAACATTCAAGTAAAGCGATGGCTACTTTAACAGAATTTGTCTGATGGAATTTTGGAGGCAAGCAGAAAAAACATATTTTCGCAATGTTCATAATTAACTTATATCGAACAAAATGTCATCAACTTTATCCGATATAACTTAAAAATACGCCAAGAAAATGAAAATAAAACAAAGGCACATTATGTATTTTCCAACTTCACGTCAAAACTCAACCCTATATATTTATTGTATTATTTATTCCCTCCATGTTTTAATTAACCTGACTTATATTATTTGTTATGGTTAAATATTCCAGCTCATGATTTTATCAGAGTTTTTTTCACAATACACATTTTTTATAAGAACGGTGACATAAACTACGAGGTACTAAAGCTATGAAAATAATAAAAACCATGTATATAAAAAAAATCTACAATATAAGGAGATCCCGACCCGCCGGGATGATTGACGACCCGTGTAGTGCAATGGTTACCATGCGCATGGTTACCAATCAAGGGTCTCTGGTTCGATTCCCGGCGAAGCAATAATTAGAATAGACTTTGTATGAGTCCATAGTATCCGCGACAAAAGGAAGTGTTCACAACATCATTCAAATTTCTGTGTCGAAGGGAATCGAACCCAGGTCCCTGGAATCGTCAGTTCAACGTGGGAATCATCGATCCATACTAGTAGTCTTATCAATTTAATGTTTCTTTCAATTCTTTCAAATCAAACATTTCTTTCAATTTCTCTACTTTCGCATAAAAAGATGTTACTTATTTCCCTTACCGCCTTTTTTTTCAATTATGGCATCGCAAACTCTGTGCATACTGCCAGCGTCAAGTATAATTTTTGCATAAATTTTTTGCCAGTTTCAATGAAACTGGATGAAGTAATAACAAAGACAGTAAGTAAGTCGTCAGTAATCAGTCAGTCTAGTCAGTCCAACATTCAAGTAAAGCGATGGCTACTTTACTAGAATGTGTCCGATGGAATTTTGGAGGCAAGCAGAAAAAACATATTTTAGAACTGTTATTCTATTTCACAAACACTCGTGCACTGTAATTAACCTATATCAAATAATTTTTAATTAACAGAATGTGTCTGATGGAATTTTGGAGGCAAGCAGAAAAAACATATTTTCGCAGTGTTCATAATTAACTTATATCGAACAAAATGCCATCAACTTTATCCGATATAACTCAAAAATACACCATGAAAATGAAAATAAAACAAGAGCACAATAAGTCTTTTCAAATTCCCGCCAAAAACCCCCCTTACCGCCTTCGTGACTGAATTTCTCTTGTAGACCTATCAATTTAATGTTTAAACATTTCTTTCAGTTTCTCTACTTTCGCCTATAAATATTACTTATTTCCCTTACCACCTTCGTGACTGAATTTCACTTGTAACCTATCAATGTAATGTTTAAACATTTCTTTCAATTTCTCTACTTTCGCATAAAGACATTACTTATTTCTCTTACCGCCTTCGTGACTGAATTTCACTTGATTATCGTAGCCTTGCCGCAGCCTTATATCGGACCGCAAAACGAGCTCGTGGTCCTCGGTGTAATCCGCCTTATAAAACGCTTCAGAGAAAATTGGTTCGTCCGGTAATCTAAATTCGTTGTCTGCCAGAATATTGACGGTCGCAAAACTTGTTAGAGGCTCATCGTTTGTGTCGTCTACGTCCTATTTTTGGAATAATAGAATACAAAACTTGTAAAATATTATAGTCAGTTCAGTCTTTATTAGTCTTTGTTTATGGCATTTAAGCATTCCTAAGCGTTCCTTAAATAAAAGTTTATTTTATAAAGTTAAAAAAAAACTAAAAGCGATATCAATTACTATATATACTACTATACTATACTACACCAACAATAAAGACATTATTTCGCCAGAATCTATTTAGAACATTATCATTGTAACGTCCTAATCCTAAACAAAATTTGTCATGAGATATCGCCCGCCATCGTTAGTATTCATTATCTTTTCTAATTAAAAGTAATTGATACTTACCGTAGCACTGATTCTATACAACAGGGAATCTGGTGTAGATCTTATTACACTTCTAGTTCTAATAAAACCTCCAAATTCTTTTGGCTGCGTTTGACGACTGTACAAAATTTCAAAGTAAGGGTTATCCTCAATCCAAAATTCAATTCTTTTTGTGGTTAGGTCGACATCTCTTACAATTAGGTATTCACAGCCTGTGACATTAAAACCCGGCGGGACTGGTAATGCCAAAGGAAAATTAAAATTATCCGACGGCAAAAATACTGGAGCGTGGTTGTTTGTGTCATCTATATTAAACACAAAGGTCTGAAAATAGAAAATTTAAGTTAGCTCAAATGTATTTGAGAAAGTTTTAATACTCTATACAAATCTATTTCACATACAGTACTCTTTGATATTAATTTAAAAATATGATAACATTGAAATTGTCTCGATTACATATTTAGAGGCAGCCGAATGAACGGACAGATGACAGAGCAGGCAGACTTTTCTACCAAGAGGTATAACCAGCGAGCCTAGGTGGTTAAAAAATGTATATAGTGTAAGCCTAATTTGTAATTTGAACATAAAAAGTTGTACATTTGATTAACGCCCGATTAGATTACTCATTCGTTGGCAGCCATCTTTATTGTTTACTACCCAAGATGGCTGCCTACAAACCGAACCATCGTCAGTCAGTCGCTAGCCATCGTGGAGGCAAGACCTCTCTAAGTAATTTGCTAAGTGTGTAATTGTTAGTGGTGAAGGTATAGAGGAGTATTGTTTGAAAAGGTCAGTGTATTATATCTAATATATATATAAATATATGAATAGTTCCTTGCTATTAAATAATGAGATGCGAGTAAAGGAAGATAGTGCATTTAATCGTTATTTTATTATTTGGAAACGAATAAAACGTTGTTAATCGGTATCAGTTCTTTTATTTATTCCTGAGTAAGGCGATAGTTCCTTACAACTCAGAAGTGCGATCAGCGATTTTTTATCTTAATAAAATTCGTATAACCCACCCCAATTTTTTTTCTTTTATTAGTCACAGTTTATCTTTACTTCGTATTGATTAGCCGTTTTATTCGTTTCGTTCATACATTCGTAATTAATTGGAAAACTCGTAAATATAACGTTGCAATAATTGGAGAACTTTGTTCATTGAAGCAGATATTCCAAGGGGATATTAAATGTAAATAATTATAAATAAAGTGAAAATTACGCTTTAAATGTCTAGTACGAAAGTATTTGCTAGATTTATTTTAAAGTTTAAGGGTATCAGGGGTTCAATTGAATCATATCATGGAAAGGTGCAGTGCAAAATAAATTTAAAATTTATATAGCTTGCATAGGAGAGAAAAGATTTTGTAAATTATGAGTATCTGATCTAATCTCGGTTTACCTTATAATGGGTAAACAGGTTTTAAGACTACATAATTAAACAGTGGTAATTCATTTCTTCTCCATGTAAAGCCTCCTTTACTTGAGACTGCGATTGGGAGTTTGTTCTGATAACTCCAAGAGAAAAAAACGGGTTTTGTGGTGTTATTTCTAGTTTTATTTTTTAATTCTTAAATTTGTAGTTTTAAACTTACCTGAATGAAACAATTTGTTTTACTTAATCAGTAAGTGACTCGTAAACGTTCAACAGGATGTTTGTTGCTTCCGTGATCATAAGTTTGTTATAGGCAATATACGAGCATAGAAATTTGATCTTATTTTTGTGTATAAATGGAAAGGAAATCTGTGAACCAAATGTTCTACAATTATTATTCAACTTCTCACATGAATAAAACGTTCCTAGATCTGAGCTTTCTAAGGTCTCATTATTGAATAGTTGAAGTTCGTGTGATTGTATTTTCTGTTTTAGTTTAATGATTCACACAGTGAAGCGCTTTGGAGAGAATACAATGAGTAAATGGGTGATTGGAAGCTCTTCATCCGGGATAGTTCGAGCGGCCGCTGAGGGTTCACTCGATTCTTGCGGGGTTTTGTTAATAAAAGTATAAACTAGGTGGTGATTGAAAATTCCCTCGTTCATTCCATTTGAGCAATTAATATATACATAGTTAATAGTTTTGATACCGCTTGACTTGAATAGAAAAGTCATGTTATTTTGATGGAATTTTTCATTGGATATCGAGTTGTAGCACTTGCGGTACAATCACTCATCGATATAAGACTATATTTGTTATGTGGATACTATTAAATTCCACACTCTTCCTACGTAGTCATTACTTGTGGTTCTCAGAGAACTGGGGCAGGTATGGTTCGGGGTCTTGGGCCAGGTCTGTTGAGATCGTTTCGAGTAAGGGATACAACCATTTCAACATGAAATTATTAGGTTGAACGTAACGTTGATAACTGTGATGAAAATTTTCTTAGGAGGCTTCAAACTGTTATAACTGTAATATAATTCTTCATACTTCTGCCTTTGCAAGTGCGCCCAATCATTGAAAGGTTAAGTGTCGCTAGAACATGCATTATTGAACTTCCGATTTTACTTTTCGGTATCGTTTCTGTGCTGCGAAGCAATGAATGGACCATAGAAGTTGCGCGTTCATAGTCCTTTACAAGACCTTGTCGCAAATGCGAAGAAAAATGAGGGTAGAAAAATAATAAGTTGATAATCAATATTGAAATAAGTGGGTACAAGAGCATACGCAGGTGAGACGTTGCCGTGAACAGTTCGGTAAGTGAATAAGTTATTATTTATCAGTGCTTGCATTATCAGATTGCAATATTACCATTGTTGTGTACCAGTGACCGATGCGTCGGTATGTTTGTGTATAAATCGTTGATCAGGCAGGATCAGATACCAGTTAACAGTGACAGATTCAGATCAGTTTAAAGCGAGGTTCGGGGTGGCTGTAGGGGAGGATATGGAGGCCACATTGGGGACCACCCCCACACTTGTACATGGAGAACAGCTCCATTCCTGTAACCATGGGGAACAGCCCCATATATTCAGTTGCCATGGGGAACAGCCCCATATATTCAGTATCAGTGTAGTGGATTCAGTGTACTATCAGTTTTATGTACTAAGCAATTATCAAGATCAATCAGGTTATTCAGGTTGAACCAGCCCTGTATTGATACGGTTAAATAATTACTATGTGTTCGGATTGATATAGTTACGTGATCATTATGTATACATATTCAGATATTCGTCATGTACCTCACGCAATGGTATTTGGCGACATGGTGGAGATGCTGGGATATGAAAAGTAGTTATCAATATTGTGTTACATACCTACCTTCTTATTTAGTTATTTTCTTACAATACCCAGGCATATTGCGTTCCGATTATAAATATCCGAAACGTACCGTTTGATTTGAGGCAGAATGTTTATTATGGAATTGAAACAGTTATAATATATTCCGAGTAAATATTACAGTATGGTTATTTATTTTTTTGATGTGAATTTCTAGTCTAAACAAAAAAAAAACAAGAAAACAAAACAAATGGGGATAAAATGAAATATTTTTTTTTTATGATGAGATGAGAACGGCTTCGTGACACAAAAGGTGCCTGCCAAGCGGACGGTGCTGGGTTCGATTCCGGCTAGTAGTATGTATATTATGTTACGTATATACATTGTGTAACATATGTTTGTTCCGGGGTTCTGAGTGTTACTCCCAGTTGTTTGCATACTACGGTGACGTTTATGAAATACCCTTCAATATCATAATAATTATTATTCGTAACTAAATAATTAAATATTTTTAATTATTGTTACTGTTTAGAAAATATTTATTTTTACAATAAATTTTTACACTTCTACCTGATAAAATTAATATTATTTTGAGTTAAATGTTTTGTTTACGTAAAATGATGCTTTAATTATTTTTAACTTTTCATCAATTTTACATCGAATTGAAAAGAGATATATTCTTTCTGGGGTTTATAGTAAACAATATGAGTTTGACAAAGCCCTTTTGTTTTAGATTATTGGCAAGTTATTCAGCTACATCGGTAACATTCGAGGCTCACGTTTATTATTTATAACCCTGTAGGAATTTGTATCATATTCAGTATGGAGATTGTAATCAGAACAAGAATCAAGTTAATTTATGAATCAGTAATATCACACATCAATTCAGCCCAGTGTGCCCTTAAGGATTTAATAGAATCTTATAGTGAAACTAAAGTGAAAGAATTGGAGTTGATCGGTGCTAAATTAAAGAGTGTCAATAGTAGTTTGGTTACAGAAATTCATAATTATTTTAAATCAGTATCGGAACCAAATGTCGATGAAATTAGCTTATATACGTCTACTCAAATTCAGGCAGAAGAATTGGTATCAGAGATAGGTGTCAGTATTAGGCAAAAGGAGCGAGACCTTAGTAAAGTTTCAGTCAACAGCGAAAATATAAATATTTCTAGTAAATTACCAAGAATGGAATTAGCTAAATTTGATGGTGATGTGCTCAAGTGGTATCAATTTTGGGATCAGTTTACATCGAATGTTGACAGTCGCAATATTAGTGATGTGGACAAATTACTATATCTCCAATCTGTTCTAGAAGGTGAAGCGAAACAGGCCATTGTGGGGTTAGATACAACAAATAAGAATTATAGCATAGCTGTCAATACTTTGAAAGAAAGGTACGGCAAAAGTAGCGCAATTATTGATGCTCATTATGTGGCTTTGTATAGAATAAAAACAGCTGAAACAAATGAAATTAAAAACATAAGACATATATTTAGTGAAATTGAAAGACATCTTAGAGTACTTAGTTCTTTAGGAGAAAATGTTAATCATAACCATCTAAGAGTAATGATTATGGAAAAATTTCCAGAAGATCTTATTTATGAATTAAGAATGAAGATGGCAGGTGAAGATGACTCCATAGACAATATAAGGAAATACTTAGAATATATAATATCGGCTCGTGAAACGTCAAACAGACTAAAGAAAGATACCACAGACATGAAGAATATAAACAATACCAAATTAGAAGGCAAAAACAGCACAGACAATTTTACTTTAGGCTCTTTACATGTTAGGACTGAAGAATCGAAAAACCATATCCAACGTAGATTTACAAATTACAGAAAAGTTACACCTAAGTTTGAAAACAAACAATATAACCGATTTAAGCCTCGAAAAAGATCATACGAATTTTCTGATAGGGCGGAAGAACCACCAAAAAAGAAATCCGTTAAGTGTGTATTTTGTAGACAAGATCACTTTAATGATGAGTGTACAATATATAGAACAGTCCAGGAAAGAAGGTCTCAGCTAGGAAACCGCTGTTTTAATTGTTTTGGGGAAGGACATAGGGCTAGTAATTGTCGTTCTAAGAGGAAGTGTAAGCACTGTAGTAAATTCGGCACTCATAACAGAGCATTATGTCCCACCAAATTTGTACAATCAGCCAACACTATACAAACTAATAATTTAGTGACTAAATCCAGTATTAGCTGTACATTACTGCAAACATGCCTTGCGATGGTTTCCAATCCAAGAACGGTATCTAGACAGTTAAAGTGTAGAATATTGTTAGATTGTGGCAGTCAACGGACATACATAACCGATACCATTGCAAAATCTCTTAATTTAAGTGTTTCCGAGAATGTTAATTTATCTATATTTGCATTTGGTGCGAAAATACCACATCAACTAGAGAGCCCAGTTGTAACTTTTACACTAAGTACTAAAACAGGTATAATTCGGCAAGTACACGCAAACGTAGTTCCCTATATTACACATGGGATACGAACACCCGTTATTGACGAAGCAGTTAGTATGGCAAATAATAGTAGATATAAAAATATAATATTAGCAGATGACGGCTCTTGTGGTGATAGAATTGATATTTTGATAGGTAATGACTATTATTATTCCTTTATGTCACTTGAAAAGATAACGATCATGGAAAATCTTTTCTTAGTTAATTCAGATTTTGGCTGGGTTTGGTCGGGTAAAGTTGAAAAAATTGTAAACAGTAAAGATCAGTTAACCGTTTTAACTTATTTTCAATCAAATGAAGTATTCAACAGCAACTTTAATGAGCCGGATCTCCCTCTTAAATTTGATGATATTAAGGTATTATGGGATCTTGAATCGATAGGTATAACGGATTCACCAAAATCAAATCGCGATGATGAGGCTCTCAAATTATTCAATGAAACGATTTTATTCAAAGATAATAGGTATCATGTAAAATGGCCTTGGATTGATTTTCCACCGAATCTATGTAATAATTTCGGTCTAGCTAGTGGTCGCCTCAATAGTCTTATAAAACGTTTAGATAATTTGGAAATCGGATTATATGACCAAGTAATTCAGGAACAGTTGCAAAATGGTATCGTTGAAATAGTAACAAACCCTAATGTGTCAAACACAGGTCTTATTCATTACCTTCCTCATCATAGCGTGCGAAGCCGAGATAAACCTAACAAGTTACAGATTGTTTTTGATGCTTCAGCTAAAGTCAAGGATGGTCAAAGTTTGAACGAATGTTTATATCGTGGACCTTTAATGTTGGAAGATCTTACAGGATTACTGATAAAATTTCGAGAACATTCCATAGGTATAATTGCAGATGTTGAGAAAGCATTTTTGCAATTAGGTCTTCAAGAGTCAGACAGAGACGTGACGCGGTTTCTCTGGTTAAAAGATATCCAATCTGGAGTTTCACCAGATAATATTTTGCATTTGCGGTTTTGTCGAGTCCCGTTTGGCGTTATATCCAGTCCATTTTTGCTTAATGCTACGATAAAGTTTCATTTAACTAAGTCAAATAGCGCTCCTCTGAAACAAATAGCGGAAGATATATATGTAGACAATATAGTGACGGGTACAAATACTATCCTTGAAGCTCATAAGTTATATTATGTAGCATGTAAACAATCATTTGATTCCCTGTCTATGAATTTACGCGAGTGGAATTCAAATGCTAAAGAACTTATTTCATTTATTCCTAGTCAATTTAGAGCTAACAGTACCGAGAGGCAAGTTAAGGTGTTAGGTATGCTTTGGGACATTGATAGTGACCAACTTGCTCTAAAATACAGTTTTAATGATAATTTAAATTCAGTTACGACTAAACGAGATGTTTTAAGAACTATCGCTTCAGTTTATGACCCTTGTGGCCTTGCAGTACCAGTAATACTACCAGCAAAGAAATATTTACAATGTTTATGGAAAACGAACATTAAATGGGATACTAAGTTAAATGACAATTTACTAGTCGAATGGCGTGAGATAGCAACAAAATTTAGTTATTTGAATGAAATTAAAATTCCCCGCCACTTTGTTCATTCTGTAAAGAGAACAGAAATAAGTAATGAAACTCAATATGAGTTGCATTGCTTTACAGATGCTTCTTTGGTAGCATATGCCGCAGTAATTTATTTGCGCAGTTCTTTGGATACTAATAATATTGTCAGTTTTGTTATTGGCAAATCCAGATTAGTGCCTTTAAAGGACCAGCGTGATTTACAAATTCCAAAATTAGAATTGCTGGCAGTTCTTATTGGTTGTAGGCTAATTAAGTATGCCACTAGATTTTTGCGGCTTGACATTAAGGCTCAATTTTTGTGGACTGATAGTCAAATAGTCTTAAGTTGGTACAGATCGGAGAAATTACTTCCACCATTTGTTTCACGGAGAATCAACGAGATTAAACAAATTGCAAATTTACAAATCAGGTATGTTCCATCTGAAATTAATCCTGCGGATGTAGGTACTAGACCAGAGCGAGTAGATTCTTATAATGTATGGATCAAAGGCCCAAATTTTTTAGCTAGAGGTTCGCATTATTGGCCCGTCAATCGTTTTAACGGTCCAGATACGATTCAATCACTAACTTCTCGGCTTGGGGTGGGTCTTACGAACACATTAGCTACTAGTGATACATTAGATTCAGATTTAGCTAGGTCAAATGCAATGGTAATAGATAATGAGAATTTACAACTTAAACAGATATTAAAAATTCAATTAGATTTTTTTCCTAAAGAAGTTGCGTCATTACAAACTGATTTATCTAGAGCCCTTCAACTGTATAAAGATCAAGATGGTGTATTAAGATGTAAAGGTAGATTCAGATATTCAGATTTAACCAACAATCAGAAAGAGCCTATACTATTGCCAAAGAATGCAGAATTTACGTACAAAATTATAAAGGAATTGCATGAGAAAAATTATCATGTTGGAGTCTCACATACATTATCTTTATTGCGAGAGAAGTTTTGGATTCCACAGGGAAGATCAGTAGTACAGAGGGTGATTAAAAAATGTCCACAATGTGTAAAATATGGAGGAGGTCCATTCAAACTTCCATCAATGCCCGATTTACCAGCAGAGAGAGTAAAACTTAGTTTGCCTTTTACTTTTTCGGGTCTAGATTATTTCGGTCCTCTTATCGTTAATGAAGGTGAAAAAGAAAAACGCTGGGTTTGTTTATTTACATGCTTGACAGTCAGAGCCATACATTTGGAGGTTGTGAAGGATTTATCAGCTGAAGAGTGTTTATTGGCAATAAGACGATTTATTGCAGTAAGGGGTCTGCCACAAATATTCATTTCTGACAATGCAACACAATTTAAATTGACGGCAAATGTAATGACATCAGACTACTGTATACAAAATAAGTTGCGTTGGAAATTTATTCCAGAATTAGCGCCATGGTTCGGTGGCTTTTATGAACGTTTGATAGGAATTGTCAAAAACAGTTTGAAACGTACATTAGATAAACATATAATAAATCATAATCAGTTGTGTACAGTTATGAAAGAACTTGAAGCTGTCGTGAACACTAGACCCTTAACAACTGTGGGCGCTGAGTTAGAGCACATATTAAAGCCATCAGATTTCTTACAGGTTGGTGGACCAGTTACAACTCAGATATCAGATTTAGATTTTTTGGAATCAGCCACTTTAACTAAATCAAGTTTGATTGATGGTTGGAAACGTGGCCAGATAATTTTATCAGAATTTGTGAAGATGTTCAACAACCAATATTTAACAAGTCTCAGGGAAAGACGTGACAAACATCGACAACCAAGAATTGTAGTAGATAGAGCACCAAAAGTTTCAGAGATAGTTCAGTTAAAGTCAGACAGTAGTAGGGCACACTGGAAAGTTGGAAAGATAGTCGAACTGATAAAAGGTTCAGATGGACAGATCAGAGTAGCAAAGGTAAAATTGCCAACCGGAGAAATATTGACTCGGTCTATAGGTCATCTTTATCCAATTGAAGTAGATGACGAGCTAAATTCAGGTCCGCACGCTACTCAAAACGAGTCTATAGTTAGACATGCTCAGGGTTATGAGGAGCCTCGAACTATTCCACCAATCTCGAGTGAACAGCCACTCGAAAATGGTCACAGTTCCAAGGATGTGGAAAATGTTGATGCGATCGTCCATGATGAGACAGTAGCACCCGAAAGAATGAAGCGGCCATCTCGGGCATCAGCAGTTCAGGCTAGACAGAAGCTGAAAGAGTGGACGGCACAATTAATGACCAGATTATTTAATTAGTAACAGTATCGATGTCTCTGTGATTCGTTAAGATTTGTTGTAATCACTAAACAGTATTTAATTAAATTTGTGTTCCATTAAATCAGATTTTTATTTCATTTTTTCTCTGGCGGGAGTGTCGCAAATGCGAAGAAAAATGAGGGTAGAAAAATAATAAGTTGATAATCAATATTGAAATAAGTGGGTACAAGAGCATACGCAGGTGAGACGTTGCCGTGAACAGTTCGGTAAGTGAATAAGTTATTATTTATCAGTGCTTGCATTATCAGATTGAAATATTACCATTGTTGTGTACCAGTGACCGATGCGATTTGTGTATAAATCGTTGATCAGGCAGGATCAGATACCAGTTAACAGTGACAGATTCAGATCAGTTTAAAGCGAGGTTCGGGGTGGCTGTAGGGGAGGATATGGAGGCCACATTGGGGACCACCCCCACACTTGTACATGGAGAACAGCTCCATTCCTGTAACCATGGGGAACAGCCCCATATATTCAGTTGCCATGGGGAACAGCCCCATATATTCAGTATCAGTGTAGTGGATTCAGTGTACTATCAGTTTTATGTACTAAGCAATTATCAAGATCAATCAGGTTATTCAGGTTGAACCAGCCCTGTATTGATACGGTTAAATAATTACTATGTGTTCGGATTGATATAGTTACGTGATCATTATGTATACATATTCAGATATTCGTCATGTACCTCACGCAATGGTATTTGGCGACAGACCTTGAAAAGGATTGGAGGAAGATTGGGGAAGGAGGCCGTTTGTCTGTAGCGTGTTGCGGGCAAATTACGGGGTGTAATCGTTTCGTTAGCGCTGTCGAATTGTAGAGATTTACACTAAAAGAAGTGATAAATACAATAAATAACAATAATACAAATAATACTGTAAAAATAATTATTCAAAAAAAAATAAAGTAGAAGCGGGGCACAATGGGTGAAATAAAATGACAGAATACAGAAAGATTAGAGATTATTAATTGGTTGCTTTAATTCGGAGGAAGCGTTTTATTTTTTCAACTAGAGGTTTCACCCGCGTTAGAAGGGGTCAGTAAATTATCAATTTTTATTGTAGTTATGATTAATTATTTTGGCTATAATGAGATATCTAATATAAACTGGAATAGTAGGAATATTTAAAATAAACATTTTAATCATGCATTACATATTCGTAACTCTAGTGGTTTTGGCAGCGCGCGCCGGAGCGGCTCGCAAATGGTAGACTTTTTTTCCCTACTTACTTGACAGTTATCGTCATATTTTGGATAAATATTGTGGTCTATGTGTTATTCTGATGTATAAGCTATATTATTGTGGGATTTCGTTGAAACCCATTCAGTAGTTTTTACGTGAAGGAGTAACAGGCATCCATACTTACAAACTTTCGCGTTTATAATATTAAGTATGATGGGCTATACAGTGTTTTTGTCTACACTCGATAATATAGGACTTGCGGGGTGATTCGAATGTAATGTGAAGTCGATATGCGGGTATTTGTGGAAATGAGAATTCAGAAATTCTAGTGGTTTCTGGGTTCAGTCATTGCAAACATACACTAAAGTTACACCCGTTGGATTGTGTTACATGACTGATTAAGACTATCGGTAGCCTGTGGAACTCTTGGCCTCCATACTAAGTGTTGGATACGTTAAAAGTCTAAATACGAATGGGATAAAATAAAAGGGAAATGCGTGTGCTTTATAATTATTTAAATGTGTATCTATTTGTTCGTATCAACAAGTGTATTTACGTGGTTCGGTGGAGAGATTTTAATCTATATGACTAGATCTTGTTAAGGTGTTCAAACTTACGAACTAAAGAAAAATCTAATGGGAGTCGATCCGGTCTAAATCAATTGAGACACTTTTATTGAGCTGACTAAACTTGATATCCTCATACATTTTGTGTGATAAATGATTTGTGAAGTCTCAAATCATTAATTTTTTTATTGATTTAGAGGACGATAAAAATCATGTATAAAAATAAATTAACAATTATTATATCCTGCTTTGTAAGCGTGGTTTAGTGCAAACTTTTTTTTTCTTTTAAAATACCACTTTTGAATTTGTGCAACGGGTTCATGACCCCATTTTGTTAAATTAATATTGAATTTCTGAAGATAAAATATTTTAGTTTCTGTATAACGTTATCGTTGTTTTTCCAATAATGCTTATATTTCTGTAATTTACAATCAATCTCTTGACAAATATTAGTTTTGATGGTGGGACGGATTATGAGATGAAAGAAAGGTTGTGAATACATCCCTATTTAGCTAAATAGGCATTCATAGCTATGAATACAGGGTTTTGCAGTGGGATTGTAATGAGGTGATGTGTATTGGAATATCGATGCCTTCCCGCAGCTGTTTGGTTTCGTTTGAAAATAGTAAAATTGTTGGTCTTTGCAATTTTATCGCCTGAAATGCGTGGTATACGAAAGTTAGATTCTGTTTTCCACTAGGTACCGCAAATTATTTATTAGTTTCCGATAAAGTGATTGTTCATACATTTTCCATAGGTTAAAGTAAAACTATGAGAGTTTTCTGGCATCAACGCCCATATTATTACAGATTAGAAGCGACTTGAGATCGAACATATTACCATGCGTATATACAGGCTGTCTTAGTTTTTAATTTGAATATCAAAGTGGTTGGGACATACTCAACAGTGATGAGATTTATTTTGTCCGTTTATTAAATGAGTCATTGGACTTATAAAATGTAATGAATTTATCATAAATTAAAAATCATCCTATATAATTTCGCATTTATAAGTTTCAGATATGATGTAACCCAGTGTGAATAAGGACCTATGTGCAATTTTGAGGTAACAAGTCTGAATACTAATGAGCAATATCTAATGAAAGGTTGGATTTGGAATATACTCATTGAGATATCGAGGATACTGGTAAATTGGTGCAATCGAGCGTAAGTGAATAGATGTAAGATGACATTTTGAAGTTGGACCAGGGTGTTGGAGTTTTGTATTATTAGGTAGATTTATGAGGGCTAACGGGCCTTTAGATCTATTTGTGCAAATATGATGTGACAAGTTCCAATAATCATAATCATTCATTTCCAAATATGTTTATAATATATGGTCATATTCAAAGTATAATCCTACATATTATGGCTATACATGCATCATTAAGTAATTCAAGAGTTAGATTTGGAATAAGTATAACAAACTGGTCACGAGATTCTATACGTAATTATGATGAACCTAACAAGTTTCAATATTAAAGTAGTATCTAATGGTAAAGCTAGATTTTAAATATACCATGATCTCCCACGGCGGTCAAGCGAAATAAATTTTAGATGTAATTTTGAGGTTGGATAAGACCGTTGAAATGTTTGTGTTAACGTATTTTTTTTAATTAAGTTTTTCTGTTTACATGTGAGGAAGCTTAAAAGACCCTGCGTGTAAGACAAAGCCACATGTACTCATTGCGTGCTGAACTGGTGGAGAAGCGGAAGGCAGAGAGACAGTTATTTTCGTATTTATTATATTAAAGTATGGACAGGAATTAATTCAGTAGAAAATGATTCTTTTTGCTGTTACAGTTTTGAGTTTTATACAGTTTTGAGCTTTATACAGTTTTGAGCTTTATATAGTTTAGAGTTTAATTTGATGTTAACTTTTGGAGTAGACGATCTATATCTTTATAAATGAAGTGAGGGAGCGTAAGGGAGTCTGTGGGTCAGGCAAAGACGCAAGCACTTATGATATAATAAATCGAGTGAGGGAGCGTAAGGGAGTCTGTGGGTCAGGCAAAGGCGCAAGCACTTATGACATAATAAATCAAGTGCAGGAGCGGAAGAAAGTCTGCATGTCAGGTGAAGTCACAAACACTTGGAATAATAAGGAGAGGAAACGGAGGTGAATCTTTGAACTTTGCCAAGCCGCAAGTAAACTACTACACAATAAAAATAATTTAAAATAAAATAGATGTAAATGTATATTTCGTTATTGTGTTATAGTTAAGTTTTTCCTTTTATACTTTTAATATTTTATATTTGCATACCTCATGAAGGTAAATATGACGAACTAAATATATATAAACAACTTTGTAAACACCCATATTTGTGCAAATAAATGTCTTTGTCTTCAAAAATGTTATACATAAATTGTATTATAAGTAAATTATTTATGTTTTATAGTAATGTTAGCTGATATTACCGAGACTACTTACTGTTACTTACTTTACTTACTTATTATTTATTATTATGCTGAGACATGTGCCCAGCAGTGGGACAATAAAAAAAAATGTTGAAAAAATATTGCTAGTATAACTGCTGGTAAAACGAGTGAATTTGGGATAAGAGAATAGAACCATGAATGAAATTTATACGTAAAATTTAAATTTGTTATTTTGACACCTACATAGAAGTGAAAAATATTGATGTGTCCATTCAGTAGATACTTAAAGCAAATGAAACTCTTAATTTTTTTTTAACTTGAGAGCGACGGGACTTCGCTTTAGCAGGATGGCCGAGCTGTAAGCCTAATTTGTAATTTGAACATAAAAAGTTGTACATTTGATTAACGCCCGATTAGATTACTCATTCGTTGGCAGCCATCTTTATTGTTTACTACCCAAGATGGCTGCCTACAAACCGAACCATCGTCAGTCAGTCGCTAGCCATCGTGGAGGAAAGACCTCTCTAAGTAATTTGCTAAGTGTGTAATTGTTAGTGGTGAAGGTATAGAGGAGTATTGTTTGAAAAGGTCAGTGTATTATATCTAATATATATATAAATATATGAATAGTTCCTTGCTATTAAATAATGAGATGCGAGTAAAGGAAGATAGTGCATTTAATCGTTATTTTATTATTTGGAAACGAATAAAACGTTGTTAATCGGTATCAGTTCTTTTATTTATTCCTGAGTAAGGCGATAGTTCCTTACAATAGGTAATATTTTAGCAAGATATTTTTTAACAATAAAATGAAATTTAAATGAGTTAGACATCTATATGGCTGCATTATTTCTATTTTTATAGATTCAATTCCATATTATTTATTCTATCAATTTATTTATTAGATTATTTAATTGTAATAGTAAAAAATAACTGATTTTTATAACAATAAAAATATATCCCAATTAAGATTAACTAAGTATTAAGAAAACATAAAAAGGTAGAGCCTGTATAAGAATAATGAAAACCCTTATAAAACAAAAGATAAGTATTACGATCATAGATATTTTATTTTGACTATACGTAGTAGGTATAGATAAAAAATCTACGATTACGATGAACTCATAAACATGTACCTATTCTCTTTCTAAGCAGAATATATGTATAATAAATAAAAACATAAAAAGGTAGAGCCTGTATAAGAATAATGAAAACCCTTATAAAACAAAAGATAAGTATTACGATCATAGATATTTTATTTTGACTATACGTAGTAGGTATAGATAAAAAATCTACGATTACGATGAACTCATAAACATGTACCTATTCTCTTTCTAAGCAGAATATATGTATAATAAATAATAATAAACAAAGCTACACACTCATAGCGCCCACTTGGATCTAAAATTGAAACTCATTATTACTGCCTTGCCGGGAATCGAACCCGCTAAATGTACTAGCATGACGACGGCAGGGGTGCGCGTGGGGAAGCGGGAGAAGCGTAGATTACATAACCGGGTGTCATGTTAACTAGTCCAAGTAGTATCTAAGAATCTAAAGTCATTTGCCCGTTAAACAGCGGGGCAGTGTATGTGCATAAAATCTCATAGGCACTCACTAGTGGCCTGGTGCTTCCTCCAGTGCACCTAAAGGTGATTGTGACTCTTATTGAAAGCAGAGTCTCGTATTCTTCATACTGCGCGAACAAGTCAGTTGTTGAGACGCTAAACACGGAGTTCTGAAGCAATATCTCCAAGTAAGGTCCGCGGTTTAGGCCATCACCGTAATCAATTCTATTTATATCTGTAAAATTAAATATGATATTGAAATAAAGGAAGAAGAAGGTAAAGCTTACCTTTTAAGTAGCATTTCTTTAAAATTCACAAATACATTCTATAAAATTATTACTTTGAAATATAACAATGCAAAAAAGGTCAATTTCGTTAGTTTGTATTGCAACTAGTAAACGAACGAACCTACTTAATGTAACGTAGACAGAAAAAATAAAAGTATTTTGACGTGATAACGTCTTTAAAATCGTTTTAGTCAGGTGACATGTTCAGAAACTTGTGTCACACCAAAACCTCACGAGCGCGATCGCAGGTATAACGAGAGAGAGACGGACCGATCTCCCGTCTCATCTCGAGCGCTGCCAGTCATTCCGTGAAACTTGTCACGCGGAATCCTCACGAGCGGAGGATGGCATAGCGTTCGAGTGAGTGGACCGATCTTCCGTCTCTCTCACTCTAGCGGCATACAAACGAATGGAGATTTTCTCGTGCGGACGTTATCACGTAAACATCTCGATCGTAAACCTACTTTACAAACAATTTGCCGTTTTTTAGAAAAGGAAAAGGTAGTAATTAAAAAGTAGTAGTGAGTGATAGTCATCAAACCCAAAGGCTAGGTATAAATAGGCCAAACTATACCCTTTATTTTGAAAGACAAATTATCTAAGACTGTGATTATTTTCTAAATGCAGATTTATTTGAAATTACGATGGTAGCTCTTCATTAAAAAAAGTACTTTCACTTGTCCTGTATCTCTCTCGCGACTACTTTCAAAAGTCTTTTCCAATGTGCTTATTTTTTAACAAACATATATTTTTTAACAGTATCATACTGTCGAAAGCTTAGTTTTAATTGACGTCTAGTTCGCCAAATAATTTTCAGGTTTGAGGCTGACAAAAATTTATAAATATAAAATTAAAATTGCCTCTGAACAAAAAGCCATGTGGATTCCTTGCCACTAAAATGACGGATGTATATGTATTCCACGAATTGGGCATTTTAAAAAATCTTAAGAAAAACAAAAGAAAATTCTTTCAATTTTTTCTTTCTAAATATTTGAGTATTATATGAAATAACTGAATGTTACGGTTATGCTATAGACGAGTCGCGACTGGTCGCAGTATTTCATATCCCACCAAAAACATAAATGTGAAAAATGACGCCAAGTTCAATAATAAGAATATGTTTGGTTGTGGACTTCGCCGAAAAAAGTATTGAGATCTTAATGAGAGCCAAGTTCTACAGAAAATCCCAAAAAATATTTAAGAGTGTGCCATTATTACCCCTTACATTTAGTAAGTAAGTTGTGAAAAATTACAAGCAAGTTCAATAATAAGAATATGTTTTCGATACTTATATTAATTTATATCTTATTTTTAGAAATTGCTTTGTTTACCTTCTATGTCTTCCGTTCCTCTGTTAACCATAAGGCCTCTGTGTGTATCTTTAATGGATACATGCTGTGGCGTTAGCCATTGTGTTACCCCTTCCATTGAACATCCTGTAAAAACGTTTGACTTTTATAGTTATAATAACAGTAATGCGGCCTAGTTTCACTCGATTTATTTGAGTTAATATAATTTTACTAATCTATTCCACAGAAACAGCACATTTTCTCGGGATAAAATCTATCCCATGTCATTTTCCAAGATACACTCTACCTGTGCACCAAATTTCGTTTTGGACACACAAGACACAGAGTTACTTTCGCAATTGTAATATGTATTAAGTAATACAAAATAAAATAATAATGGAGCAATGGTTATCATGCCGGACTGCCGATCGAAGGGTCACGGGTTCGATTTCCGAGGTAGAAATTTCAATGATGAGTTTATATTTCTGTCCTTGGTCTGGGTTATATTTCAGTCTTTGTGTGTGTCCATGGTACCTGCGACACAGGGAATTCTAGTGTGGGGCTGTGAATGTGTAACGTTATTTATTTATTTAAATAAAACATGCGCTCTTCTTATGAAGAAAATTCTTTGTATATGCGTATTTATAAATAGATCTTAGCTTAATGAAAGCATCATGAGGTTTCATTTTGGTGTGTCTCCGACAGCAGGCAAGACTGGAGAAAATAAAACGAAAAATTGTTTCTCTAGGTACTGTAACAGAAGTACGTTGGATAGCCCTAACACTTTAAACGAGGGTTTACTTTTTACACACATTTACACATACACACATTATACTTAAACTCTCACAATAATTTCACACCGATTTTAATTAATTTAACTTAATAATAATAATATTTAATAAATATTTTATTAATTATATTGATAATATTTGATAAACATTATAATTGCTATTCAGGATAATTATTTTTACTGGGTTCCGAATATAATTGCATGATTTATAAAAGTCAGTAATACGATTTCTAAATATTTATTTTATTATTTTACGTTGTCAGCCTTATTCATAAAATTTATTCAAACTTTAAGCAATATTTAAATTTATTAGCATTTATAAACGTTGTTTAGAGTTAACTATCCACTTACATTGTCTTGAATAGCTTTCACATAAAATTCCTCACTTGTAAAGACAATTACTTAATAAATTAGTTAAAAGAGTTAACATGTATGATTAACTAATAGATAAGCTAATGTACACATTACTGAAAATAACCGAATCTGAGAATCCAGTAACTGCTACAAAAACTGACCTAATTACGTCTTCAATTCTTAAGCTTTTGAAAAAATGTCGTTCTACATGATATAAGCTGACATTAATTCAGCCTTAACTTTAAAAATCGTAAATTGTCGCATATCATGTGTTCACTCCCCACTATTAAAAGTTTTAGTAAACATTATCCGAATTGATAATTACTTACTGAGACACTGAGAGTATGGCTGCAACCCTTTTTGCGTCCCACTGCTGGGCACGGGTCTCTCCCCAATATTGGGGAGGCCTGGAGCTTACTCCACCACGCTGCTCCAATGCGGGTTGGTGGAGATGCGGGTTAGTGGCCAACCCGCTGTCGGATGTTTTCAAACCGCCCATAAGGCCTCCGACAAGGTTTAACGACTGTTATCTATCGACAACAACCGGGACCGACGGCTTAACGTGCCCTCCGAAGCACGGAAACGCGCATGAAATTTTTTGCCACTAGCGGTCACCCATCTCACACCTGACCGCGCCCGTTTGGCTTAGCTGCATAGATCGCTTGCGTTCTACGCTCGCCGCCGAGCCATGCGCGCTTCTTTTTATTGCTATTTTATTGCTATTTTATACTGAGAGTATAAAATAAATTAATCCAACGAACTGACCAGAAATGTGCGTTTCCCATTAATGTTACTTTTTAATCCACAAACACTACTGTAATCTGTACATCTTAGCTCTAAGATTTTGACCGATGTTACACGTTGCCTGTTACCACAAAATAAAAAACGCCGCCGCCGATACGTAATTTGTGATATTACACTACTTACTGCTGTACCGATTACCAGGATAACTTATTATCATGAAACGATTATTTAAAAATAAAATAGAAAGTAAACACGTATTTTTTACTTGAAATAAATAACAAGAAGGTTAATAAATGATAAATAACGCCTCACAGTAGGATAATATGTGTCATCGGTGCAATGGAAATGCAAAAAGATTAATGGATGTACGTTGAAGGTTTTATAAAATACATATTTCTGTAATGCAGGTCATATAGAATTTATTTCGAATATTTATTATTATTAAGTCCTGTAAATTTAAAAAATAGTTATAGTTGGTTATCATGAATACAATGAATATATGGCTATTACATTTTTTGTTGCAGTATTTATTCACTTAAATTATATAAATTATAATATAAACTGATATTTATGATAAGAGTACATTTTGTGAATTCAAGAGAATTATCAAGTTGAGGTGTGTTATGAATTATGTTTATGATTAGGTTGTCTGTATTATGTTATGTAGCAGTAGGTACTTATAATGTAAATTCTCCTCATTTTAAGAAAGGAAGGGATGTCCAAGGCCATCAGTATAACAGTAAAAAGGAATCGATGATTATAAATGGGCCAAACTTTCCTTCGAGCTATGCATATCATTAATGAAATTAATTGGCGTGGATTACTCTTTCCTTGGAATAGAAAAAAGGGTGTAAAAAATACGACATCCGCTGCATATTTTATTATTTTCATTATTATTGCCTTTTCATTTCATGATAACGAATAAAAATATGACAGTGTTAAATTCTTACCATAGCTGATATATAGGAATGTAGCAAAATAAACGCAAAGTAATAAAAAGCGTTCCATTTCGAGAATATATCACATATCGAAACACAAAGAAATGACTTTTTAACCAATGTTACATCACTGCTATAAATTTTACGACGGCACTCAAAAATATTTTCCACTGAATCCCTCACTTTTCTCTTACACAGTTTCACAAAAACTTCTAATGGAATACGAAATTTATTTCAAAAACCAATAAGTATGGGATATAATGGTAATTGATTTTGATTCGTTGAGTTTGGCACAACAATTTGCACAGGCACACTACAAAATATAACGATAGACACTATCGAATCGAAATACATTTAGATTGTTGATGACGATGATTAACTTCTAATCTATCGATTCATATCTTTGCGAGGAAATAGCTCGAAATTATTATCATCGCAGACTAATCGCTTCAAACAATATTTAAAAAAGATAAAGCTGATTATTTTTGATGTATTTGCGTTATAAAATATATGATAATTTTATTGCCTTTCTATATTGAATGTTTTTATCGTCCTGCAATGGAGCTACATGATCATGTGATCCCTGTGAAATAGTAGATAAGTCTTGTTTGTAAGAAGGATGAAGGATCGGTGTTTAGTAAACTTTATGAGGGAAAATCACTTGTCAATTCCGTAAAGATACAAGATAGGTTTGCTCGATTGTGAATACGGACGTTTTCTAACGTATAGAGCTTTTAAAAGTTGCTTCAGCTTAGATAATATGAAGGGGACTCCCCCTTATACACATTATGTAAGTCTTGACATAAAACCATGCTATGCTACACTAATCATAACGACACGCCATAGTTGTAAATGTCAACATTGTGTGTCAAGCTTTCCTTGATCTGTTTGCTTTACGGTTTTTGCTGGCCGTTGTTACTTTTTTGAGACGAACAAAAGACGATGAACGTAAAAATTACTTGTACTCCTTCAATAAAAGGCCCCACTAACAAACCATTGTAGAAACTACAGAATTCTATTCTGCGCCAAAAAAATAGCGTCTAAGTCATCAAACATCAAAGCGTTAGTATTTCCTTAAAATTAATCTTATATATAAAATTCTCGTGTCACAATGTTAGTTATCATACTCCTCCGAAACGGCTCGACCGATTCTTATGAAATTTTGTGTGCATATCGGGTTGGTCTGAGAATCGGCTACTATCTATTTTTCATCCCTCTAAGTGATAAGGGTGGCCCACCCCAAACATTTAAACGCGGTACGGAGTGCGCGGGGTCAGCTTTTTTTGTATAAAAAATTATAAAATTAGTTAAAATATTCCTATGGAATAGCTGTATAAATAAAGAAATCTAATAAGAACATATTATTTATTCATTTCTCTTAATTAGCAAGTTGTATTTATCAGTTCAAACGATCAGTGCTAAGGGAGTGACCTGTGATGATCAAAGAACTCTCTAGAGACAAACCATTTTGTGACCGAAATCACAACTACTGTTAAACTCCTATTAAAAGGCAAATTTAATTAGGGAAAACAAAGATCATGATTATTCATGATCCACCCATAAAGCGAGATTTTTTGAAAATGCTCTAAAATATATTTTTCCTCATCACTAATTTGCGGCAGGGCGGTTTGTGCATCAAGTTCAATAAATCTCTTTCGAAATAGCGAAGTGGGGTGGGCACGGCTCTTTCCCCCATGATAAGGGAGGCCTGGAACTCATGCTATGCAGCTCCAATGTGGATGCGGAGTGGTGGCCAACCCTCTTGCGTATGTTTTCTAACCGCTCATAAAGTTCTATGTACCTATAATGTTAATAATAAAATACTCTGAGGCAGAGCTCATCTTGGAAGCTCAGTCGCTTTATCTAGTTCACTAGCCACGTGCGGTTCCTAAAATATTTCAGCTACCTATTATTCTGATCTGGCTCACATGAATAGTAACACCCCTATACAGTCATTTATGAGGGTTGTTAAGGTTTAATATGAGTTTACATAGGAAGTACGATTAGGGTGACCAAAAACGTCTATGTGAAGCCATGTTACTGTCACTTATGTAATTGTTTGGGACTTCAGTGTATTTTTCTATTGTGTTTGTTTGATAATGACGATAGGTGCAGCAGCAGGTAATGCAGATATTTTAATGTCGGTCTAAATATATTCAAAACGATTGCAAGGTAATCAGATAAATTACCCTGATTATAATTTTTCACAATTTAACGGATCTGATAAATTTTATAAAGCAAATTATCACGTCAATTGTTTTTATTATCTTCTCTGCTTTATAATTTTAGGTAGCAAATCGGAAAAGTTTCGTATGATTGCATCAGATACATGAAACCATTTCACTTACTCACTGTGAATTTTATTTAGTAAAAGGATTTTTTTATGATTTTTTGCGATTTTAAAGAGTATGGATTAACCTATACTATAAGACTAATACAACTTCAAATAGGGCAAATTCTCTTGACGAGGGCTTGAAGTTAAAGTAATTGAAGATCTATAATAAACTAGCTGTGCCCCGCGGTTTCACCCGCGTTAGAAATAGAAGTGAACCAAACTTTACAGGATTACTCGTTGGACCAATCTGAAGATTCTCCGAGAATTTCATTGAAATTGGTCCAGCTGTTTCGGAGTCTATAAGTAACATACATTTTCTCTTTTATAGATATGACCAGCTGTGCCCCGCGGTTTCACCCGCGTTAGAAAGAGAAGTGAACCAAACTTTACAGGATTACTCGTTGGACCAATCTGAAGATTCTCCGAGAATTTCATTGAAATCGGTCCAGCCGTTTCGGAGTCTATAAGGAACATACATACACACTTTCTCTTTTATAGATACTAGCTGTGCCCCGCGGTTTCACCCGCGTTAGAAAGAGAAGTGAACCAAACTTTACAGGATTACTCGTTGGACCAATCTGAAGATTCTCTGAGAATTTCATTGAAATCGGTCCAGCCGTTTCGGAGTCTATAAGGAACATACATACACACTTTCTCTTTTATAGATATGATGAGATAACGCAACTAACTTATACGTAGAACAACAATAGTCATTAAACTTTGTAACTTTTTCCGACCTCGTATTTGCCTTCTTTCTTAGCAGTTTACCAGATATACACAACATTAAAGAACTTTTTGACAGTATGAGTTATTGACATGCGGAAGTGGAAACTTTGTCGCATAAGCCACATACTTCATAAGTCAGGAGAACAGCTGATAAATTACTTAATAAACACACGTAATTTATTCACTTTCGGTATTTATGGTTTGGACTAATGAGATCGATAGATGCCTTGCTGGATTTTAAGAATAATGATTCAATATAACGAGTTAAGGGACAAATCCATAAAAAATAACTGTAGTATCAGGAACAAGCTAACGCTAATAGCTAATACACAACGTGATTATTTTTAAAATAATGTTTTAAAGAAACACTGTAATTTAAAACTTTAGGCTTTACAGAAACAAACATTAAAATATGTAATAAAACATTTCTAAGAATTTGGTGCCATCCATATCAATGGATGGATATTGAGTACATTTGATAGTAATCTTAGCACATCTGTCGTACTTCAATAGCCTGGATAACAGATTAATTACTTAGTGCCTGCGCGTGTTTCAGAGACAAAGATAGATCGTGGCGAAGCTTTGCTGGTTTATTCTCGAGATTACTTACTATTGACGAAATTAGGGGAAGAAAACAAAAGTGGCTTTCGTTTACTGATTTCTTGTCTTAAGTCTAATTAGGAAAACCGTTTTTAAAGCGAGATACGTTTAAACTTTTTTACAAGCTTTTATTTAGTTTTACATGTCCCGTTTTCTGTAATCAAATCTTGCAAGTTAAATTTGACACACTTGTCGGGTTCCGATTGAGCTGAAAATTTGCATGCATGTATAAATCGGATGACAATGCAACATTATTATGACATAGAGCTGATCTGATGGAGCTGGAAGATGGATATAGGAATGGATAGGAACTCCGTAATTAAACGACGCAACCCCATCTAGTTTGGACTCGTTTAATTTGTCTTGACGAGTACTTTGATACTAGATGGTAACCAGGATTTGATGATGGAGCTAGAATGTGGCCATCGGCCATCATTCCAAACAGATTGTAACGAGCCATTTTCACAGAATACCTTTTGGCTGTTATAATTGAACCGTGTAAAACATAGAACATAATTAGGTGTACTAGGGTTAAGACTAGGGTGTACTAAAAAACCTTCTAGAAATTTCTGTTCATTTTGTTTTCATGCATAACTGTGTGTACATATCAGTCGTTAAATTTATCTTTAATAGTGGCCTAAAACATTGCTTTAGTATACATAATTTTTAACACGCTTTTATTAACTTGACCTGTATGTATGTATGTAACGGAATCTTTTAACTTCATTTTCACTTAGGTACTTCTAGGAGTCTGATTAACTTGAAAATTTGCACAGGAGTCAAAGGCCGATGACAATACAATAATCTCATAACTTTATATTAAAGTCTTAACTAGGATCATCAGGATAAAAAATATATACGAGGGGCGGCTGATAAGTTCGTGGCCTAAGGTACGTACTTAATGAAACGAATATAAATTTTATATTTTTACACGTCTAAGCGTCTGGTTAACTTGAAAATTTGCATAGGGGTCAAGGGCCGATAACAATGCAGACATATGAGAATAAAAATCCAACTAAAAATTAAAAATTAATAATGTAGTTTAAAAAACTAAAAAACACGCTTTTGTGAAAATACGAACTAAAAAGTAAGAAAATTAGAAGAAAATGTATTTTACTGTAAAAAAAGCGTAGGGTGGTTTCTAAATTACTATTGACGCCATGCACCCCACTCTTTTTTTACAGTAAAATACATTTTCTTCTAATTTTTTTAACTTTTTAGTTAGTATTTTCACAAAAAACGTGTTTTTAGTTTTTTTTAATACATTATTGAAGTGAAAACTTCTTTAGCGGCGTTGAGCACTTTTGTGGGATGGGTAAAAAGTGTGAAACTCGCGTCAGGTCACGTGTGCTGATCGAAAAACCGTAAGACGGAAAGGTGACAGCTGATGACGGCTCGACTGTGTATACTTGTAAAATTCGTTTATATCAAGTATTTAAAATATGGACATTGAACAAAGTGCATCTATTAATGAAAAAAGTGACGAAGAAATAGTGAAAGAAAATGAGTGAGTACTTTATAAAGATACAAGAGGAAAACATACTGAAAATACTAGATGTAAAATAATACTGATAATAAAAGCCATTCGTGCGAAATTATTCCCTAACCATTCCAAAATATCAAAAATTCACAACGTTAATGTTTTCACTTCTGACGGCACTCCCGGAGTGCAACCCGTTTTTTTATTTAATACAAAAGTCTGTAGGGGGTGACTCGGGTAGGTGACCCGTCCTATTCTCCCGAACTTGGTAAACGTGGTGAAATACACCCTATATTACGGACTAATAAATTTCGGTGACGAGATCTGTGCTCTTACTGGGCACATTAATAAGCTTTATTGACAATTTGGAACTTTAATAAGCTCTATTGACAATTAATTTGCCTGCGGCTCAGCCTGAGTGGGTTACAAATTTTTCCTATATATATTTTATCTCTTAGATACGGCGGTTTAGTCGGGTTAAAATACCCGACTAAACCGTCAATTACTAACCTACCACTTTATCCGTACGAAAAATTTATTCAATCTTAGCATTGTTGCGACGTGAAAGATTAGTAGTATTATTAGTATTACTATGGATTATTAATTTGGGATTCTAGTACTAATTACGTGTCTATTATTCCGATATTGGTCATATTAAGGTAAATCATTGGTGCTTCAACCGTTTGATTCATTTGTCAGAAAAATGTATTTTTATTAATACCTTTTAATTACTACTGCTCCTCCTTCCTATTGGTCCTATTCAGCCTGCTGTTTTCTTCTGCCTTCTCTTCAGACGCTCTGTTTTCGTATTGCTTATTAAGAAAATAATATAAAGATCTCCTTTGTCATGCTATAGAGGTGTTAACGAATACAGCTTGAATTCTTAAACCTAACGACCCCTGTTCGTCTACGAATTTCATTATACCTTAATCTATCAAGAAAACTAAGCATAGCCCTCTCCGTTTCTCGCTAAATTATACTGAGACTGCGTAAAGTTGCAGACTAAAGTTTGAAAAGTTAAACTTCAGTACGTCTTTATTATTTATCTATGAACAGGTTGAATTGCGTACGTTGACGTTAAATACTTTTAATGAATTAGATACGTAAATGTAAATGAAATGTGAACGTAAATGTTAGGTAAAATATAGAAGGTAAAATATAATTTATAGAAGTATAGGTTTACAAAATAAATTAAAATAAAATAAATACAAATGTAATTAAAAACTGTAGTACCTAATGAACAAATAATAAATAGGAGTTCTAATAATTATTATTCATGCATTATATAAATAATGCATATAATATGTAACGAACGCGTCAGCCACCTAGCCAATCGGAGCCATGCCGCCATACCATATGGACGTCTCCCTTCAGCCTAGCCAAGCCGTAGCCAATAAGGAGGGATTCGTCTGCCATTAAGCCATCGCCAGCCATTATTCTGTGTCATTCTGCTTGTCAATAAAATGCAGAAGCTCTGTCCGTTTTATTTCTGATTGTAATAAATAACAAAAATAGAGATGCTACAGTTTTACTTATGTAAGCTCCTCACATTTGCCTGATCGTAAGTAGCAAGACTAAAAGGTGGCTTCCAGGGTTGTGGGCGGTGAGAGTGGGAGCTCGATCCGTCCAGCCAGCGGCCCGGGGTAGGACGGCGGTGTGTGCGTGGCCGCATGCCGCCGTAAGCATCTGAAGGTGCAGTAGCGCACATTTGCTCTCCCGAAGATGGGCCCGTACTGGGCGCCGCGCACGGGGGACTCCGGCGCGTTCCACTGGAGATCCCGGAGTCCTCTCCAAGCGCAAAGGCAGGCCACCGAGGGAGTTTTAGTGTGGAACAAATTCCACATAAGTAACAAATCTCCCAAGGTGCCGGGTACGTTTTTTATTTTTTTATTTATAGCTTGTTGCGTTGTGTACTTTAGGAATAGTTGATTTCATCTCTTTTTAATTTCACATTATGTATTGCGCACCGGTCTCTTATCAAAATAAAAGGGTAACTTATTCATCCATGGTCCACACAATACATAGTTCAAGTGCGTAGTACGTAGTTCGCAGAGTAACATTTTTGCTTTTTAATTCATCTGAGCTGTGGACCTTAAACCCCGGCGTGCAACGTGTACTTGGCTATCGCTGCTGAGTCTATACTCTTCTATAAATATTGGTATCGACAGGAGTGGGTTTCGGTGTGTTTGTGAAACTGTAACTAACATACTTATCTCCTTATCTCTCGTATACATAACAGACATAATTACCATTTCGGTTCATTCCATCTGATTATAATATACGTAGAACAAATGAATTGTACAAAAATTTGTGTTTATTATATTTATTTTCCGTTTAAAAAATACAAATAAGTATTTAAATAAATATAAAGTAACATGCTTAAATACTAACAGTGCTATTTAAACAAAAAACTAATGCTAAGATCACGGCTTAATAATGTGAAAAACGTAAACTCATAAAATAATATTTAATGGTATCTGCACAACGAATCAAGATTTATCGGTTTGTATGGCTGCGAAACATCCTCTTCATTTATTAGATGCATTACGCAAATATCAAGTACCACTATGTTACTTGCACCGTATTCTACGTAGTCGTAGTTAAAATAAGAGTGTTCTATTAGGTTTCGTTTTCTATGTCTTGCTTATCAAAACTAACAATGATAAAAATTTCTGCTCATTTTTCCTGGTCTGTCAGAAATACTACAGAAACGGTAGACGTGACGAAATTACAGGGTGAAAGGGAAAGTTACGATTACATTACAGCATTATGGCAAAGCGCAAATAAATTTCAAAAGCACTTTTATCGTACCTATACTTTGAGCGATTGAACACATTTATAGAATAAATTTTCTCAACTCAATGCCAATTTTCATCCACTGAAGTTACCTCCAAGTTATGTTCGCTACTTTCTTGGGGCCTTTTGTTTATTGAAACATTTAATGACATAAGTTGTTGCATTGGTAGTCTTGGGGCAAGGTTAACCATGCTGGCCCATTGTCCAGTACATAGCTCCGGAAATTTCAGCTTTTTCAAAAAATGTCCTTCTAAGTACCACGGCGAAACGCATGTGGGTGAATAGTCCCATATTTTCATTTCGTTGAGCCGAACCCACCTGTAAGATATAAATTAAAATTTACTAAACACATTCAGTCGAAGGTAAAATTTATGTCAGAAATACACCCGCCTACACACTTAGAAAAGGTCATTTATATACATTTTTAAAATGTATACATTTTAAAGATATAAGTAGATTTACGTGTTTTCAAAACCGTCTTCAAAATAGGTCGACAATTTTAGAACTTCTTTCCATTAAGTGGTTTGATTTTGAGTTGTTTTCAATAAATATTATACACATACAAAATTTATTTACATTTCTATAAAAGTTTATCTTAACGTCTTAAGGTAATCATAAAGTAATAATGATAATTAGTCTTTCCGGCCGATTAGAGATTAGATTAAAATTAAAGTTCTAATTTAAATCAGACAACGATATGAGAAAAATTCAATGTCACTGAAAAATTTTATAACGACGTATGAAGTAATATCATCATCAAAATAATTTAACCATTCCATCAAATTAAATGTTCTTGTTCTGAGATTGGTTAGTCTAGCACTATTTTACACCAAAATATGGATGATCGATATTAAATATTCGTAAGTATAAGTAAGATATTTTTATTTTATTTTTATCATAATACGAGTACAAAAAGAATATTTTCCAGTATATGTATAATTCAAGATACTAAACATCGACGGCGTCATAATTTATGATATAGTCATTAACATTATCAAATTATTAGTCATTCGTTATCGTTATTATCAGTCATTATCTGATCATATTTCTTAATCACTGTACTTTACTTGGGATTTTTTAATATTAACCATACCTACTGTCTTTGATATTTTCACCTTAAGAACGGCTACGTATTTACCCCATGTGCTTATTATTGCATAAGTATTTCAATAATAAAATAAACAAGTGTTAAATATAGCGATAGCCGAATAGCCGGTAGAGACATCAATGCGGAGGTCTGGCGGTTCTGACGAAGAAATTTGTAACGTGCGTATTTTTACATTTTTCCACGGTGGTGTAAAATATTATAATATTAGATTTAGATGTTTTTTGTTATCGTGCTTGCTCAGAGCTATGTGCCAGGTTTTTCGCGAAAGAATGATGTCCACCAGCCTAAACTTAGACAACGTTATGAACAATGGCCTTAGTCCCTCTCAGCAGGCTTTTATGCCTATAAAGAAGGGGAAAAAATTGTTAATTTAACACTTATTAACAATTAGTGTTATTTTTTTTGTATTTTGACTAAATATTGACCCACCACCATTTAAGTAAAAATGTAAAGGTATAATGAATAAATAAAAAAAACGGGTTGCACTCCGGTAGTGCCGGTAGAAGTGAAAACTTGAACATTAACGTTGTGCATTTTTGATATTTTGGAATGGTTAGGGAATAATTTCGCACGAATTGCTTTTATTATCAGTATTATTTTTCATCTAGTATTTTCAGTAGGTTTTCATCTTGTATTTTTATAAAGTACTCACTCATTTTCTTTCACTATTTCTTCGTCACTTTTTTCATTAATATGTTGATGCACTTTGTTCAATGTCCATATTTTAAATACTTGATATAAACGATTTTTACAAATATAGACAGTCGAGCCGTCATTAGCTGTCACCCCTCCGTATTACGAATATTCGATCGAACGACGTGTCCTGACGCGAGTTTAACATTTTTTACCCATCCCAAAAAAGTGCACAATGCCGCGAAAGAAGTTTTCACTTCAAAATAAATAATGTAGTTTAAAAAACTAAATCACGCTTTTGTGAATATAAGAACTAAATAAATAATGTAGTTTAAAAAACTAAAAAACACGCTTTTGTGAAAATACGAACTCAAAAGTAAAAAAATAAGAAGAAAATGTATTTTATGTTAAAAAAAAGCGTGGGGTGCATGGTGTCTTATATTATCTTAAAAACCACCACTATTTTTTTTCACAAAAGCGTGTTTTTTAGTTTTTAAACTACATTATTTATTTTTAATTTTTTACTTGGATTTTTACTCTCATATTTTTATTTATTTATTTATGCTTTATGTACATACCCTAAACTAGGTGTACAAAGGTGGACTTAATGCTATGAGCATTCTCTGCCATATTATTACATTGTCATCGGCCCTTGACCCCTGTGCAAACTTTTAAGTTAATCAGACGCTTAGACGTGTTAAAAATATAAAACTTTATATTTGTTTCATTAAGTACCTTAGGCCACGAACTTATCATCCGCTCCTCGTATATTTTTTTTTATTCTGATGATCCTAGTTAAGACTTTAATATAAAGTTATAAGATTATTGTATTGTCATCGGCCCTTGATCCATGTGAAAATTTTCAAGTTAATCAGACTTCTAGAAGTAAGTGAAAATGAAGTTAAAAGATTCCGTTACATACCTACATACATACATACATACAGGTCATTTTAATAAAAGCGTGTTAAAAATATAAAAGATTAGTTTGAAACCATAAACAGATTATAAGAATTGATGAATTTACAAGGTAATTTCCAATACAAACCAGGTAAATATTTGTTTATGCTTGTATTGGAAACTAATCTCCGCTGAACAATAAACTCGTGTTTCAGGTTAATGAGAAATTAACTGAACGTTACGTTGTCACTTACTTAACTCAAGATGATGTTAGTCTGAACACTATGGCTGAATTAATCGATCGTAAATAGTTTTAATGAAGTTTTTGGCTTCTCTTGAATACGATGGGAATATCAAAAATTGTAACATGTTACAAGACTAAAGGTAAGCAAGAATATAAGAATAACAGCGCGCAACTTGGATTAAGAAAATTTATTTTTTGTGTATTTATCACTGGCGATGAAAGAAAAGATGCATGCCTTAAATTTACTCTAGAGCAGTTGAGTTGAATGATTATGATTTATGAATTATATGACACGTGTTCGTTTTGATTGATGAAAATTCCATCCTCTTTGGAAGTCCACTGGACCGTGTAAGCTTAAGAAGGCAGCGGAAGTCTATTCATGATACTTACGCTGAAACATATAAAGCGTGACAGTCACAGTGCCAAGGGTTGTTCGATAGCTTAACATTTGCAAGCTTTGGCATGTAGTCTAAAGCTCGTGATGGCAGTGAAGGCAACATATTGTTATCTAAATATCTGTAAAAAAAAGTTATACGTAAAAAAAGAAAAACAAGTTTTGAATTTGAATTCAGAGTTTCGGTATGACAATAATATGGCTTACAATGTAGTCAAGTTTCTTAATGTTGCAAATGTTTTGAAATGCATTTCATGTATTTGATTTTCTGACAAAATAAGTGAAGTAAGATTCTCTAGTCCTTCAAATGTAGTAACGTTTAAAAAACGTAATTTATTTTTGGATAAATCTAGTTTTTCTAAGCTGTAACAACTGGTAAAAATGTCGTCTGGAAGCTCAGAAATGGCGTTTTCTTTTAAGTCTAGAGTACGTAATAACGTTAACTTGTTGAATTCCTGTCCTGTCAACTGAAAAAATAACGAAATAATGAATGAGTCCTCACATGGCTAAATTAAATAATAGCGATTATAATTGAGCAATATTACTATTACTTACATACAAAATATTGTTTGCTGATAAATCTAGATACGTTAGGCAACGTAGGTTACAAAATAGATTAACTGGTATAATCTGCAAATCGTTTTTATCCAGCAGTAACTTTTCTAGTAACGTTAGGTGCTCGAATGTATTTTCAGTTATATTTCCTATTTTATTATCTGAAAGTTTTAATATCTGCAGATTTTTCAGTATAAATGTTCCATTTTCTAGACGCTGGATTTTATTTCTTGATAAATCTAATATTACTAGCGAGTTAAGTCCAATAAATGTGTCCGACGGAATATATACTATTTGGTTGTTGGAAAAGTCCACAGTTTCCAAAAATGAATTGTTCGTGAATAACCGTTCTGGCAGCGTGTATAAATAATTGTTTGATAGGTCTACGTGGAATAATCTTTTCGTCGATCTAAAAAATTCGCTGTCGATTTCTTCTAAGTAATTTCTCTGTAGACGCCTGAGACAAAATAAATTGTACAATTTAAGAAAATAAAGTATCATTAATCAGTGTCACTATTTATAATAAATTATAGACTTCAAAGGTATATTATTTCAAATTCTAGGAAGCTTTTTCAGAAACTCTGAAAAATATTGAATACATGGTCACTTTATTTTTTATGACTAACGGCCTCGCTGACAATAAAAAAAATAATGTAGTTTAAAAAACTAAAAAACACGCTTTTGAGAAAATACGAACTAAAAACTAAAAAAATAAGAAGAAAATGTATATTACTGTAAATAAAGCGTGGGGTGTATGGTGTCAATAGTATCTTAAAAACCACCCCACGCTTTATTTACAGTAATATACATTTTCTTCTTATTTTTTTAGTTTTTAGTTCGTATTTTCTCAAAAGCGTGTTTTTTAGTTTTTTAAACTACATTATTTATTTTTAATTTTTTTAGTGGGATTTTTATTCTCATATTATTGCATTGTCATCGGCCCTTGACCCCTATGCAAATTTTCAAGTTAACCAGAAAATTATATAAATTAACAAAAATCATTTTTTGCAAATTGAAAAATGGAATAATTTTATCAAATTAGTGTATTGTCATCGGTCCTCAATAAATCTACAAAGTTTGAACGAAATCTGGCCGTTTAAAGTGGGTCAAAATCGCGCCCAAAGAAGTCGGTTACAAACATACAAACATACAAACATACAAACATACAAACATACAGGTGAAGCTAATAAAAAGCGTGTAACAAAAAAATATTATGGTAGCACACCTAATAAGCTTCAGCTGATTTGGTAGTACTTCTGTTTAGTACACATCGAAAAAATAGTAGCTGTCCTCCTCCAACTGATGAAAACTATACTATAAATTCAAACTTAACAGAATTTCAAGTATTTAAGGCATTACCTAAGATAAATCGAATAATTCACTTTTTGCCTCATTGTGCAAGTAATTAGGTACCTTATTTAAAATATTTTTATCATATTTAGGTAAATATAAAAGAGGAAGCTTATGTCCAGCAGTGGACTTTAAAAGGCTGATAGAAATATTTAAAAAAATATGTTAACTAATATAAATACTACATTTTAAGTAAGCTAAGTTTTTCAAATAATTTACAAGTAAGTATTAAATAATTGTAGGCAGATTGGATCTTGATGGTCACGACCCTCAGACATGAGGAATCGACGAAGAAGAATTAAATAAATTAAAAGCTGTAGGAAATATGAGTTCGACGTATGTAAATCGAAATGTATGTTTCTTTTGTGCTGCCCAGAAACCTAGAAATTCGGGTCTAAAAGTTATTGGAAATAATAAACAAGGCGTCAATCTGTACCCAAAATAGCATGTACCAACAAACTGACTTTACTTTAGAATTAATACTATTTCGCAAACTCTACTAAATAGCAATAAATCATGATTGTTGGCATAATACATTCAGTTTAAAGAGTACTTAAAAAGACACAATATTACTTTAATATGCATTAAATTTAAAATTTATCGACAGAGCCTCAATTTTATTAGTAATTTACAAAGTATTGGCAAGTTTCCCAGCCTTGGTTTCGAATCGTGTTCTGAATAATTTGATGATATCATTTTTGGATATAATATACTTACATAGATATGCCTGACTTAAAATTTTTGCATTTACTAATAATTATTATGGGCCGATTTATGTTCTCTGGAAGGTATAGACTATTTTGATTATCAATTATGCTAAAAAAATGCAGCACATTTTGAAATATCGTCGTTAGGAGACATGGATATTATGGAGACTAAAATAGTTGCCCCTAAAACTTGCCACCTTCGGAATTCTTTGTGCCCTAGGTTATTTGTCCACTCAGCCTGCTGGTAAATTACATACATAAGTTTGTGTTACATCCTGAATATAAGATATAATACTTACAAAATTCTTAAATTTGAGAGAGAATCGAAAATGCCTGGGGGTAGATATTCGACATGGTTGTCAAACATATCCAATTCTGTAAGAGATCGCATCCCTTTAAACGTAGTCTTATGAAGAGTTCGAAGTTTGTTCGTACCTAAATCTCTGAAAACATCGTAAGAGTTTACTTTGATATTTCTTATGTACTATTAATCTGGGTACGTAACTTCGACCCTTTCGTATTGGGCCAATTATTTTATAATTAGATGTCGTTGTTTATTTGTAAAAGACAAAGCCGTTTTCTGTGGTTTTACCAACATTGAGAAGCATGCCATATACATTTGTGGTAATTTACCGGCACGAGATGTTAGCTATTTATTCATATTTTTCTATTCTACACACTATATTAATAAATTATGGTTACTAATTTATTTATTCCAATTGAAATAATTGTATGTTAAATGGATTAACCATCATGATTTTATATAGAGATTTTTAAATACTGATCCATTGTTATACTTGAGGACCGAAGTTACCCAGGTTAACAGCAGATTTTTTTGTATTCCTGTCGATTTAAGAAAATCATGTTGAGTAAACAACAACGGTTTTCACCGCAATAAGTTTTGCTTTCAAAAATAGTTAAGTAAAAACGTTTACGTTTTAAAAATAATTTAAGAAAAAAATTAAATAAGTGTTTTACCTACATAGAAGACAAATCGGCAGGGACAATTAAGTCCGTCGTAAGAGCACTGAGACCCGCTCTCCAACAGTTGAGCGAGCGGTGCACGGCGTCACACCTGCAGTTATTCTTCGTGCATTGACGCCAACGGGCCTGGCTGTAGCTTATTGTCCACACTAAACAAAAATAATTTAATAGAAATAACATTTAATCATTTGTAAGTAGGGGTGTTGCTACTACCGAAAACGTACACGATTCATGCACTTTTATTAACGATGTTACAGTCATTAATTCCGTATTTGACTTAATTTCTTTCGTATAGATAGGGCATCACAGGGCATTCATCTGTATATTAAAATAAGTTTATCTAATTATAGTACTTGTACGGTTCACGTACAGATGCTAAGTCAGCATTTGGTTTTCACAATGCATTGTCATATTAGCCAGTTCACATCATAATCGCGTCCGCGCATAACGTGTGTTCTCATTATCATTTCAGTCATTTACATAGCAGTTTTAACATTAAATTCAGTACAGAACCATTTATCTATTTTATTTTACACATCTCGTCTGGTGTACGGTGCGAACCGTACATCAAGTTGATCCGGCTCGAAGGACCATGGCATGGCATCTGGCATGGTAACCATTGCGCCACGCGGGTCGTCAAATAAATGTATGTACAAAGTTAGAATTCTTACCAGATTGTTCTATCGCACGTAGACGTCGGTCAAGCTGCCTCCATTGCATGTCATTAGTGCATGGTCCGACACTGGGAGGGGGCTCATCCTTCTGGCTGTTGGCGAACATGTCGTATACGTCACACGGTGTTAGTGTGCACTTGGCTGCAGTCTGCAAAACTGTGGAAAATTTTGAGATTATACTTCTGCTTCATTCTAACAATTGGTTAGCTGACTGATACTATAAAATAGTTTAAAAATCTAATGTTTTTGTGATAACTGGCTGAATACAGTGCTTCGATTGAACTAATAAAAAATTGTCATCGACTTTCTCCACGAAGCAAGTTATGAAATTAA
Organism: Pyrgus malvae; assembly: GCA_911387765.1. Classification (NCBI taxonomy): domain Eukaryota; kingdom Metazoa; phylum Arthropoda; class Insecta; order Lepidoptera; family Hesperiidae; genus Pyrgus; species Pyrgus malvae. Next base: position 16,249,171 of record OU426951.1, on the reverse strand, counting down.
GAACCTACTCAACGATGAAAGGAGTGTTTTAAAAAAATAAATCTATACATATAATAAAACTGTAAGCTGGGTCAATTCTGTACATTGCATAGAAATTAAAAAAAAACTTCTAGGGGTCTTTTTATAAGTAACAGAAGCTAAAAATATAACATTCGAATTTTTTGTCTGTCTGTCTGTTGTTAGCTTTTCAACAGAAACTACTGGACGGATTTTGATGAAACTTTTTTGTTTTATATATGTTGGTCCTCGCTAACATATAGGCTATAGATAATTTTAAAAATCACCCTTTAAGGGTGTGAAATTTAATGAGGGATGAAAATTTGTATAGAAAACTTGGTTTTCTTTATAGATTTTCTTGAAATTTGGTATACATATTTTCTAACCAAAATAAAAAATACGCATTTCTCGAAAGTCACCAATTTAATGTCAATTTTCTTTGAAACTCTTTGAAAATTGAGTGTCGAGACTTGATGTACATAATTTTTTTGTGCAGAGTATTTTACTTATAATTTTGTATTTGTAGTCTTTACTAACATAGTAAGAAACATATTTAAGCTTTTTTCAAAACTACTCCTCTATAGCAAATAAAATGAATTCTAAAGTTGGTATCTCAAGCGTACAATAATTAACCTTAACTTAATATTTCATTCTCAAATTCTTTTCCCTTCTTTCAATGATGTGTTTACTGATATATTGTTGAATGAATTTCCATAACATTAGTGAGTATTTCATATCAATCGGGTCATAAACAAAAAAGTTATGTTCATTTAAACAAAACGCGACATAAACTTAAAAGACACTTTGGGGAATTTGGATGAAATATTCGTTAACAGCCCTTTAAAAATCATAAATAAAAGTTTAAATTTAAGTAAAATTATTTTGAACTATCATTAATAAGGTCGACCATATTAAATATACTTAGATCACCTTACTGTATTTGCTTTCGTTGGCCGAGTATGGCTAAACTATAGGTACCTAAAGAGAGCATCGACGAGGTGAGGCTCGCCTCACCTCCGTCGAACCTTATATCACAGGCTCCATTAAGTTAGTTGCTCAGCTTATTAGTCTTTATTTGGGGTGGAAGATTATGAACAGGCTGCAGCTGAAACGACTGTTATCGCTACATTATATCAGGCTGCAACCTTTTTAGCGTTCCATTGCTGGGCATGGAGCTCTCCTAATATTGAGGAGGCCTCAAGCTCCGACGAACTGAAATCCAAATCTTACAACCTCAATGCATCCAGCATTAAGGTTGTAAGATACGGAATCTAAACCTTCATACAGAATGTACAAAGCCTTAACAAAACGAGACTACTGCAGACATCTAGGTGACGAATAGTTAAACTTTTACTGAACCAACTGTTAATCTCAATATCTACATATTTGTTAATTTGACATTCGATTTATCAACCACGAATTTTTCATACCATACGGTAGATGGCGTTATTGAGCAATATTCATTTCTTCTCCAAAGTGAATCGCTGGAGTTAATTTTAAATATAAGCCTAAAGTCTAGTCTAAAAAAAAAGTAAGTCTTGTACATAGTGTTAAAAAATAAAAAATAACGTTTCACATTTATAGCCTCACAGTAGGGTAGGTATACCTACCCTGTGTCATGGATGCCATGAACACACACAGAGACAGAAACACAAACACCAAGACCGAGAACAGAAATTTAAACTCATCATTGAAATTTCTGCTTCGCCGGGATTCGAACCCGGGACCCTTCGATTAGCAGTCCGGCATGGTAAACATTGCGCCACGTGGGTTGTCCCGTCGTTGGGTATACGTATGATGCTGAACATACTCTTAACACATATAACTGACCAATGATATTGATAACTTAACTCATTTTTTGCGTCTCTTTATTGCGTAGGGGCTCATCCATACACGTTGGTTGATGGAGATATTAAAGATTCTTTAAATATTCTTTATTTCCAAATACAGATAGCACACTGTGTAGAGACCCTGCCTTCTGTTTTAGTTTTCACAATGTTATATGAGTTATGACTTATGACCAAACTGCTGTCCGCAAGTTTTAAATTTTTAGTCTATTAATTGGCCTTCTAATTTTTCCGACTGTTTAATCCTAAGCACGTGTATGTTTAGAAATTTTATCTCCCAACTACAATTAGTTGTATAGTGCACCTCTTTTCTGCAGTAGGTTAAAGCTCTAGCTTTAACCTACTGCAGAAAAGAGGTGCACTCATTCTAATGAGCCTATGCATTCTTTGCAGTATAAATTCACCCCATTTACTTAAAATACTATTTTTAACATAGATAAAGCCACGGACACAGCAGTACTACGTATCTCTTAACTTTAATAAACGAGCTACATATTTGTAAAGAGAATCTGATTGCGCGAGAAAAGCGAAGCGTGCGAAAACTGCATAGTAAGATCTGAGTACAGTAAGCAGTCCTTACTGTTTAAGGTTTGAAGGATTTAGAAAAAATAAATAAGGTGTCTTTTGAACATATGAACATTTTATTATAAGTGATTTCACTATAATATGTAAGAATAATCTACCTACTACTTATTCAATGCAAATAAATAATCTTTAATCTTTAATCAATCCCTTTTATACAAGTCTTCATTCACGCGAACGACGTCGCGGGCACAGCTAGTTTTAAAATAAAAAAGTACGAGTTGATGCGTACATAGAAGGTCTTAAATAATAATTATCGTGATACTAGTTGTGTCCTGCAGTTTTAGTCGTGTTAGAAAGGTAAAAATACATTGAAACCTTCCTATACCGCGGTAAAAGTAGGTTCTTACTATCTCCACGCATAAAAATCAATCCATGATAATTCCAACGCGACGTGAAGGAAGAACAAACAAACAAACACACGAACACACTTTAGCATTTATTATATTAGTATAATACTTGGTTAGGCGATTTGTTATTATAATGTTACTTTCATTTTTCATAGGTTTAATATCTATATAAAACACTCTCAATTATTATATCTGAATTATTACTTACGGGATATATACCACGATTCACTTTGTTTTTGAGCTCCCGATATTTCGGCGCAGTTGCATGCACCATGATCACGGATGAACTGGATATTGCGGGTGGATGTAAAAAAGTCCGCCCAATAGTTAGCCAAATTGATTCCCCAACATCAGACTTGGCACGTGAGGTGTCACGCATACTCCAGGGACTGGTGGGTCAGACTTCATCATATGTTAAAGACTCTAGGCATTTAGTGGGACTTTTGAAGCAAGCCAGGATCGAAAATGATGAGATAATGGTAAGTTTCGACGTTGAATCTTTGTTCACCAAAGTGCCAATACTAGAGTGCTTGGAAGTTATAAAAAAGAAATTGACTGAGAACAACATCCCCAGTGAATTTGGAAAACTGCTTGAACATTGCTTGACCTCCAACTACTTACTACATAAAGGACAGTTTTACCTGCAGATCGATGGAGTAGCAATGGGAAGTCCAGTGGCACCAGTTGTTGCTAATCTGTGGATGGAACACTTTGAGGAACAAGCCTTATCTAGCTGTCCTGTCGTAATTAAGTATTGGAAAAGGTATGTAGATGACATTTTTTGCATACTCAAGGGCGACCAAACAGAAATAAATAAGTGTTTGGAACATCTGAATAGCATCCACCCAGCTATGCAATTTACAGCAGAAATTGAGAAAGACCGATCCCTACCATTCCTGGACGTCTTAATAACAGCCAAGAAGGATGGGACCTTGAGCCACACTGTTTATAGAAAACCGACACACACAGACCGGTACTTACACGCTACCTCACATCATCATCCCCTTCACCTTAACTCCGTTGTCAGCTCATTGACAAATCGCGCCCATGACCTGTGCGATAAAGAACATCTTACGCAAGAGCTAGCTCATGTTCTAAAAGTATTAATGAGGAACGGATATAAGGTAAATGTCCATGACATAAAGCCAAAGGAAAAAAGGATTATACCGAAGGTAGTACGGCAGCCTACATTCTTGCCATATATGAAAGGGGTCACAGATAAAATAAGTCGAATCCTGGACAAGTATTGCATTAAAACCATTTTCACACCTCATAAGAAGATAGGGCAAAGCTTGCGTTCACCTAAAGATAAGATTCCGTTTCAACATCCTGGGGTATATAAAGTCAACTGTAGTTGTGGGAGCTCATATATTGGACAAACAAAACGTACCATCTCATGCCGTATCAAAGAACACATAAAGGCGGTTAAAAACAACGACACACAGAAATCTGCCATAGCTGAACATCTGCTGAACTCGGGCCCTAACCATTGCATAGAACTTCATAATCCACAAATTCTTTCGACGGAACGTCATTACATACCTAGAATAGTAAAGGAAGCCATAGAAATCGTAAAATGTGAAAACTTCAATCGAGAGGATGGTTTCCAACTTTCTAGTGCGTGGAATCCAGTGTTAATGTGTCTTAAAAACAATATGCGTCCAAAATATGAAAAAACCATACGCAGTGATACTGTGAGTGTGTTTTGTCGTGACTTATGTTCGAGTACCGGTAGTAGCCGTAGCAAACGAGTGAGGAAGAGGGTAGACCGTTACGGCTGTCCTTAGACTTTTTTACATCCACCCGCAATATCCAGTTCATCCGTGATCATGGTGCATGCAACTGCGCCGAAATATCGGGAGCTCAAAAACAAAGTGAATCGTGGTATATATCCCGTAAGTAATAATTCAGATATAGTGAACAACCGCGATAGTCTCAAACAGTACTCTCAATTATTGCTAGCTTGCCAGCATAATGTTTTCAGGAGTGCTTATCGGTTTCTGATTCGCAGTTTACCGAACTCCTTTCATATTGGATGAAGGAGAAGAGTATCATAGGCCTTAGTAAAAAAAATTAAAATAGAATATTATCTACGCTTGCCAGTATGGCGGCGGCATAAGAATAAATAATACTACGTAGAACGGAAACTCCCGCTCCGAACGGGCTCAAGGTCACGATATTAGCCTACACGTTAATTTCGGCTAAACCGACTACTGAAGACGGGCTGTCTCGGACGGGCGCGTCAATTACTATAACGGCGCCAAGTTAATGTGGTATGTCTGGTTGTACAAACAATTCTAAAACAATGCCAAACTTAAGTTTTTTTAGTTTGCCCGAAGATGATGCGAGATAAGTAATATTTTTTAAATATTATTCCTTTTCCGTACCTAATTTATCAAAAGGATATGACCAGTTCTTTTTGTGTAGCCAATTGTTTCACTTTCACTCAATTATAAAAAAAATGTTAGATAACTACAGCATTTTAACATGTCGCCAAAATATTTTTTAATAGCCCCCGCCATCGGTCATTGAACCTTTCTCGATTGTTTTGCCTCGCGATTGCGGCGCCGCGGCACTGGCGCACGCACGTTATACTTAATATGTAATTCGTTTATTTTAAACCTACACTACGTAAGTACTTACACCTATGTAGGTAAGTAATACTTACTTAAATGGCTTCATTTGGTATGGTACTTATAACTTATTAAGTAATATTATTTATAAGTATTTATAGAGTAGTAGTAGTATTTATCATTCTCATATTTTGTAATACTAAACTAAAATAATGATTTTTAAGTAAAGAAAAACTTATATTTTTGCGATATTATCTTTAGACATAAGCATTACTAACAGTTCACAGCCCTGGCAGCACGCCTGGGCGACAGAGGGGCGTAACGGGGTGAAGAGGGAAGTAGGTATATAAATTGCGGCATATCGATGGCGGTCAAAGGAGATTCCGTTCTATGTAGTATTATTTATTCTTATGGCGGCGGTTGCATACGAACGGTACTTACGTCGACTAGCGTTCTTTGGCTATGTTCGAAAATATTCTTAAGTACTAATCTAAAACCCATCAAAAACTACAAGCGGAACCTTGAAGCGGCAGACTGCAGTCTGGAAGAACGTCCAGGATCCTGTGATTGGATATAGGAGAGGTGGCTTCGATTCAAGAATTCCGTAAGTACGTTATGAATACTTTATGTTGGTTACAGTAATTGAAGTGTTTCCACTTTCCCAACAGTGGGCTTGGGTCATAATTACGCGCCCGCCCATCCAATACTCTTTTTACAAAAAAAACCATAAGACGTCTGAACAATAAGACATATTATTATTATAATGCAATTGCATATTAACAAATTACAATATTTTTTTTTACTTGAGCTTGCAACAAATTATATCTCAAATTTTTGTGGAACTGTAGTAAGTACAGCCGAAAGAAAATAAAAGATAGGTTTTCGCCTGTTATGTGAAACGTATAAAATACGCAGCACAACACAATCAGCCATATTTTTTGATCCTGTTGATATAAAAGTTCTGAATCTTCACGTCTCTTAGATATTACGGGTTGATTATTTGATAAATAAAAACAACGGGATGCACTCCGGTAGTGCCGGCAGAAGTGAAAACTTGAATATTAGCGTTGTGCATTTTTGATATTTTGGAATGGTTAGGGAATAATTTCACACGAATTGCTTTTATTATCGGTATTATTTTTCATCTAGTATTTTCAGTAGGTTTTCGTCTAGTATTTTTATAAAGTACTCATTCATTTTCTTTCACTATTTCTTCGTCACTTTTTTCATTAATAGATGCACTTTGATCAATGTCCATATTTTAAATACTTGATATAAACGATTTTTACAAATATAGACAGTCGAGCCGTCATCAGCTGTCACCCCTCCATCTTACGAATATTCGATCAGGCCACGTGTCCTGACGCGAGTTTAACATTTTTAACCCATCCCAAAAAAAGTGCACAACGCCGCTAAAGAAGTTTTAACTTCAAAAATCAGTTTCATGCATCCATTCGTTTCAGAACTACTTACTATCGGTAAGCGTGATCTCTTAAAAATCATCTCAAAACGGATAAGTATAATGTATATAACAATTTATATATCTATACTGATATATAAAGCTGAAGGGTTTGTTTGTGTTTGAACGCGCTAATCTCAGGAACTACGGGCTCGAATTGTGTTGAATTGTCCATTTGTTGAGGAAGGCTATAGGCTACATAACACCATGCTATGTCTAATACCAAAGTCCACGCGGACGAACTCGCGGGCGGTCGCTAGTAACTAGTAAGTAATATGGATAAGTATATCCTAAGTCTATGCGTATTTTACTAAAATGACACTGTCTTAAATAGGCTTGATATAACATGTTATTGTAATTTAAAGCAGTTGCTCAACATTTCACAAACCTCTGTAGCGCCTAGAGTACTAAATCATGTAGGCGTAACTGTACAACTTTGACGATAGAGATATTGTCAAAGTTGTACCAGGATATATATAGATAATAATGTTTGATCTTCAAATCTTGTTTTGACAGTTTGATCTCAATTATTATCTCGTAACTTGTATTGTGCTTGGGGGATTGTAGATTACGTATACCAATTTTCGAACCAAATCGCGTCGTAATTTATAATCCCGAGTATTTATCACACTCGGGATTAAAGTTGTAGGTACTGTTGCTTATCAGATAAAAATAATTAATTATTTTTAAAGTGAAAACTTCTTTAGCGGCGTTGTGCACTTTTTTTGGGATGGGTAAAAAATGTTAAACTCGCGTCAGGTAACGTGGCCTGATCGAAAATTCTTAAGATATTAGAGGAGACGTGGAAGATCGACCTTCACCGATCTGATAACTCGATGAGACATATTTTTTATCAAATATAATTTATAAAGATATTAATATTATCATATATACGTATAATATTATTATTATTATATTTATTTATATACAAGAGCGAGGTGATGAAAGAAAATTGATTAAAATTAATTATATTAAAAATAGCTATGAACACTTTTCGATAGGCAAAATATCATAGGCATGTATGTTTATAAATCTCATCGAGTTATCAGATCGGTGAAGGTCGATCTTCACCGGCTCTTAGACCAAGACGGGGGGGTAACAGCTGATGACGACTCGACTGTCTATACTTGTAAATTCGTTTATATCAAGTATTTAAAATATGGACATTAATCTATTAATGGAAAAAGTGACGAAGAAATAGTGAAAGAAAATGAGTGAGTACTTTATATAAACACTAGATGAAAACCTACTGAAAATACGAGATGAAAAATAATACTGATAATAAAAGCAATTCGTGTGAAATTATTCCCTAACCATTCCAAAATATCAAAAATGCACAACGTTAATGTTCAAGTTTTCACTTCTGCCGGCACTACCGGAGTGCAACCTGTTGTTTTTTTTACACTCTTGCTATAAAACCGAGGGTAGCAGTCTGAGGATTAATTAATGCAAGTCTCCGATTTTCTAAACTCTATCGAAATTTCTAAAAAAACCGGCCAAGTGCGAGTCGGACTCACGCACGAAGGGTTCCGTACCATTATCTATAAAAAAATCACGTTTATCGTATGGGAGCCCTCTTAAATATTTATTTTATTCTATTTTTAGTATTTGTATAACGATAGCGGCAACAGAAATACATCATTGCCTTTGATTATCCATAGAAATCATTGCATTAAGATTGATTGAAAGGTAAATTGTGGTTTACGATTTATGACGTATTAAAAAAAACTACTAGATCTCGTTCAAACCAATTTTCGGTGGAAATTTGCATTTGCATCGTAATGTACATCATATATTTTTTTACTTTTATCATTCTCTTATTTTAGAAGTTACAGGGGGGCGGGGGACACACATTTTACCACTTTGGAAGTCTCTCGCGCAAACTATTCAGTTTAGAAAAAAAAATGATTTTAGAAACCTCAATATCATTTTTGAAGACCTATCCATAAATACCCCACACGTATGGGTTTTGAGTATTTTTGAGTTTCAGTTCTAAGTATGGGGAACCCTCAAAATTTATTGCTTTTTTTCTATTTTTGTGTGAAAATCTTAATGTGGTTCACAAAATACATCTACGTACCGAGTTTCAACATTATAGTTCTTATAGTTTCGGAAAAAAAGTGGCTGTGACATACGGACGGACAGACAGACAGACATCACGAATCCATAAGGGTTCCGTTTTTTGCCATTTGGCTACGGAACCCTGATGAAAATGAGGTATAAGAAAAAGAATAATAAAGAAATAAAACTTATGCCTATTTAAGAACATTTATATTTTACAACGACACAGTCCACCACACTACCTCATAGTACCTATGCACTTCTGAGAAGTAAGGAAGGTAACGCATGATAAATAGAAATACCCGTAACTTGTAACGTGTAACGTGTGTAAGCTCACGGTATATTGAATTTGTGAATTTTATGGAAAATTATATTTGCAAATTAAATTTAATTCCTGCCTTTATATTTCCCCGAATGCTAATGAAAAATAAATATAGCTTAAAAATCTAAAAGACACGCTCTTAAACATAGACTTAAGATATACTAACGTATCCTAGTTTAGGAGTCCATCGCGGACACACAACGTGACACGTAATTTATATATATTAAGGTTATTACAATTATAGAACCCTCATCGTGACATCACAATATGACGTGAACAGCATAGAGAGCGTCCTACGCTTGCATGTAGTCAAGGCGACGTTATTTCTAAGAGCTGTTGTCAATCGTGGTAGCATGGACGTGACGGTTGTATTTTGTATTCAATATTGATAAAATATTAGATACAGTTACTTTTCTTTGTATAAAAACACAAACCCACTTCTGATTCTTAATAATATTTATTTTTCATTTTTTAGTTCGAGAAATTATTTAATCCTAGCTGTAATGAGATAATCTTATCGAATTATTGTATTGCCTTAAGTGTACAAAGTTTGAATTAAATCTGTCCGTTGAAAGTGGGTCAAAATCGAGTCGAAAGGAGACGGTTACAAATATATATACATACAAGTGAAGCTAATCAAAGCGAGTTAATAAAAATACTATTCTCCAAATAAATACCCATGAAAGAGCTACGAAAAAAATTTCTGTTCTCGGTCTGGGTGTTTGTGTTTCTCTCTTTGTGTGTGTCCATGGCACCGACAACACGGGATATCTATCCTACTGTGGGACGGTGTATGAAGCGTTATTTATTATTTATTTATAATAAACAAATATCTTATCAAAAGGTAATTTTGATATAAGTACAGGTATATTCAAAAGGCTCAGGTGGTCATACTCGTAGGTAAGTTATGGCGGATGTAAAATGGAATTTTGCCCACAATTAGAAATCAATCTAGAAAGGCCTATTATTACACTGGAGAACAAATCGAAGATATATTGCCGAGCCGAACTTATTATATTCCAAAATAGACTATTTCCGTTATTTTGCTCCGAATCTTATCGAAAACGAGTCTGTCTAAATTTGATACACATTTGGAATCATTTGGACATATAAAGATAAAAATTGGCAGATGATAGTTATTAGACGTTCGCTAAGAACGTATTTTACGTCAGGGCCGGATTATATAATGAGGTCTAAAGGCTCTCGTAAGTTTATATGAAACTCCTTCATTTATTGTGTCACAAAGTTGAAAATTTTCAGAGAGGTAATATGTAGTTAGTAAACGTACACTAATAACGAATTTTGCTTAACTAACAAGATTGTATGATTCTGCTTGTTGTTTTGTAAAATAGGGAACAAAAATTTGGGTTTGCAATTGGGTCCTATTAAATCTATGGAGAATATTCATACCCTAAGGTAGTCTGCAAGAGATCGCTAGAAGCGGTAAGACCGCTTTTGTCCACTAGAAACTAAAATGTATAAATTGGTACCTATGTGTTGATGTCACTGTTATGTATGGAGTACAATAAAGCATATTTGTATTTGTATTTAATTCATACTAAATACTTTTCTAAAGCGGATGGAATCTCGTTTTATTGAAGAAAAAATAATCTTCTTCATTTAAAAAATTCTGCTGGGCTTGTATTATTTTATTGCAGAAAAATTATTTCATTAAGTATATTTTGTCCCCTTTTTATTCAGCATATGCTATTTTTAACAATGGCTAGAAATATCCAAATTATTATCTGAGAATGGAAAAACTGTACGCAAAAGTGTTCGGCTTCATTGCTAAATTACACCAAACCGTACTAGTCATTTTGGGATTATCGAAAAGATCACATATTTTCTTGAAATGTTATATTCTTAACGTTTTTCTTTCGAATATATTTTTTTAAAATTTTTTGGAAACCAATTTTCAAAGAATCAATTTCGTAAAAAATTAACAAAGAGCAAAATTGCTCATTTTATTAAGTTCGATGATAATAATCTTTAAGTTTAAAAAAATACGTTTTTGCTGACGAAATATTTTTGAAGTGAAAAAATCTTTAGCGGCGTTTTGCACTTTTTTGGGATGGGTAAAAAATGTTAAACTCGCGTAAACTACACGTGGCCTGATCGAAAATTCGTAAGACGGAGGGGTGACAACTAATGAAAAATAAATATAGATGACGGTTCGACTATCTATACTTGTAAAATTCTTTTATATCAAGTATTTAAAATATGGACATTGAACAAAGTGCATCTATTAATGAAAAAAGTGACGAAGAAATAGTGTAAGAAAATGAGTGAGTACTTTATAAAAATGCTAGATGAAAACCTACTGAAAATACTAGATCAAAAATAATACTGATAATAAAAGCAATTCTTGCGAAATTATTCTCTAACCATTCCAAAATATCAAAAATTCACAACGTTAATGTTCAAGTTTTCACTTCTGCCGGCACTACCGGAGTGCAACCCCTTTTTTGTTACGATCTTTTGTTTTTGCGTTCAGTTTAATTTGACATAATTTTTCAATAAAAATGAACAATATCCAATTGAACTGATTAAAAAGATATTTGTATAACGATTGCGCCAAAGTGAAGGTTTTAAATATTAGTTTACGCAAACGCCTAAGCTAAGCGGGCGGGGTCGGGTCTGAGATGGGTGACCGCTAGTGGCAAATTATTCGTAAAATTATTGAAAGTTAAGTTATCGATAGATAACAGTCGTTAAACGTAGTCGGAGGCCTTAATGCGAAAACATCCACAGCGGGTTTGCCACTAACCCGCATCTTCACCAACCCGCGTTGGAGCAGCGTGGTGGAGTAAGCTCCAGGCCTCCCTAATAATGGGGAGAGATGAGTGCCCAGCCCACTGGGACATAAAAAGGGTTGCCGCCAAGTAACAAAAATGTCAGGAACATTTTGGAATTACCATTATTAAGTATAACATTAAATAACAATAATTTTAATTTTATTATAACACTAGCTGTGCCCGTGACGTCGTCCGCGTGAATAAAGACTTGCATAAAAGGGTTTGAATATAGATAAAAGATTATTTATTTGCATTGAATAAGTAAGTAGTAGGTAGATTATTCTTACATATAGTGAAATCACTTATAATACAATGTTCATATATTCAGAAGATACCTAATTTATTGTTTCTAAATCCTTCAAACCAAAAACAGTAAGGACTGCTAACGACGGGACTACCCGCGTGGCGCAATGTTTACCATGCCAAACTGCAAATCGAAGGGTCCCGGGTTCGAACCCCGGCGAAACAGAAATTTCAGTGATGAGTTTAAATTTCTGTTCTCGGTCTAGGTGGTTGTGTTTCTTCATGGCACCCACGACACAGGGTATATCTACCCTACTGTGAGGCTATATGTGTGAAACGTTATTTTTTTACATTGTACTTACTTTTATTAGACTTTAGGCTTTTATTTGAAATTATCTCGATCGATTCACTTTGCAGAAGAAATGAACATTTCTCAATAACGTCATCTACCGTATGGCATGTAAATTTTTTGGTTGATAAATCGAATGTCAAATTACCAAATAGGTAGAGATATTGAGATTAACAGTTGGTTCACTAAAAGTTTAACTATTCGTCACCTAGATGTCTGCAGTAGTCTCGTTTTGTTAAGGCTTTGTACATTCTGTATGAAGGTTTAGATTTCGTATCTTACCATGTATTGAGGTTGTAAGATTTGGATTTTGGTTCGTTGGAGCTTGAGGCCTCCTCAATATTGGGAGAGCTCCATGCCCAGCAGTGCAACGCTGAAAAGGTTGTAGCCTGATATAATGTAGCGATAACAGTCGTTTCATCTGCAGCCTGTTCATAATTTTCATCCCAAAAAGAAGACTAATAAGCTGAGCAACTAACTCAATGGAGCACTGTGATGTAAAGTTCGGCGGCGGTGAGGCTCGCGATGCGCTTTTTAGGTCTAGCCATACTCGGCCAACGAAAGAAAATGCAGTAAACTGATCAAAGTATATTTAATATGGTCGATCATATTATTAATCACTAATGTTAGTGAGAGTTCAAAATAATTTTACTTAAATTTAAACTTTTATTTATGGTTTTGAAAGGGCTGTTAACGAAACTTTCATCTAAATTCCTTTTAGTACCTTTTAAGTTTATGTTGCGTATATATTTTTTTGTTTATGACCCGAGTGATATGAAATACACACTAATGTTACGGAAATTCATTCAACAATATATCTGTAAACAAATCATTCAAAGAAGGGAAACGAATTTGTAAAATGAAATATTAAGTTAAGGTTAATTATTGTACGCTTGAGATAAAAACTTTCGAATCCATTTTATTTGCTATTGAGGGGTAGTTTTCAAAAAAGCTTAAATATGTTTCTCACTATGTTAGTAAAGATTACAAGTACAAAATTATAAGTAAAATACTCTGCACGAAAATATTCTGTACATCAATTCTCGACACTCAATTTTCAAAGAGTTTCAAAGAAAAATGACATTTAAAGGATGAATTTCGGAAAATGCTGAAACACGTATTCTTTTATTTTGGTTACAAAATATTTTAACCAAATTACAAGAAAATCTATCGAAAAAAAAAACAAGTTTTTCGTTAGCGAGGCCTAATATATATAAAACAAAAAAAGTTTCATCAAAATCCGTCCAGTAGTTTTTGCGTAAAAAGCTAACAACAGACAGACAGACAAAAATTTCAAAACTTATATTGGTAGCTTCTGTTACTTATAAAAAGACCCCTAGAAGTATTTTTTAAAATTTATATGCAATGTACAGACTACAGAATTGACCCTGCTTACAGTTTTATTATGTACTAGCTGACCCGACAGACGTTTTTCTGTCTTAACTATGGATATTAAAATCGAATTTGTAAAAAAAATATATATTAATTATCAATTTTCTTAATTTTTTCATTGATAAGAACCTTCTTCTGATAATAACAAACACAACAAAAAAGAATTATCGAAATCGGTCTAACCGTTCACGCGTGAGGCCGAGACCAAGGGAAATAGGAATTCAGTTTTATACATATAGAGTTAGAGAAATGTTTTGCCCGCGACTTCTTCCGCGTGTACTTTAGTTATCAGGACACAGTTTAAATGAACCCCGTTATAATTGTGTCATACGTATCTGTTCTGCGTCTGCAAGTAGGTACTGCTATAAAAGATAGGTAACAGGTTACTACACTACCTACTTCGTTTTGAAGCTGGTATTAAAATGACCAAGTTATTTGGTGCACTAACCCGCTAGCAAGCCACATAAACCTGACTGTAAGAAAAACAGCCCCCTTTTTAAATTAGTCCGACGAAATATAAAGGTTGTCATAATTATATTTTTAAGAAATAAGAAAGTCAGGCCCTATATACCAATGTTTATACTGCTAAGTTCAGAAATGAGATGATAATTAATTTCTATACATTTTACTTAACCCTTCCCCCGCCTTTTTACCCTTTTAGGCGGAAGTTTATCCATTTCACCTGCACAAATCATTTTAAATTGTAATCAATCACATACTCGTATGTATATTACCTACTCTACTTATTAGAAGTATAAATAGAGTAGGTATATATATATATATATAGAGTAGGTCCAGAAATGAGAAAATTCCATGTAAACTTCACTCTCCTATTTCACTCTCGTAGGAGTTAGTTTACTTTTTAAAGGCTCAAAAATATTTTGAGTAAATCTAGTATCGTGTTGCAGAGCCAGCTCCTGATTTACCTAATAACTTTATTCAACAATTAATTATTTTCACTTAAATCTACCTTCTTACGGTATCTGAGGCTACGCCCGAGAGAGACAGCGAGTTAATTATTTAACATTTCAACCACACTAAAACCCACTGAATAGGATTTTCAGCGAAACCTGCCAATGTCTTCCATGCGCACGTGTACTCTGTGGCGCGGCGTTACAAATGGGCTCTTGGGTGAGCAATGTAAGTAACTCTGCCAAGAGTCGTGCGGCCGAATACGCCATCGTTTTACCCGTGGCTGTTGGTCCGACTCCCAGTATAGCCGTGAAAGCCTCTACTTAGTCGCTTTTTATGATTACGTGGAGGACACCATATTTCATATTGTTAATAACGAGGTAACTTTTATGTTTTCGGGACGGAATCTTCGCAAGGTACGTGTCAGATTGAAAAGTGATACCTGGAATGTGGGATTTATACAGCACTAAAACCTCCTCAGTGGCCTGCTGAACACTCGTTCAGAGGACTCCATGCGCGGTGCTACAAATCGCCGGCCACAACTCCAGAAGTTCACATTTATTCGCCTCTTACGTTTAGGTAGCTGATCTGTTCTTACTGTATCTAGTCTTATTGTAGCTCATATTCATAACTTCCACCTACGGAGAGCAATCCCGAGCTAGCCAGTTTAGCTTCTTGAAGAAACTAACTACATTGTACAGAAACCTACAACAAATGTATGAAGAGTATTTTTTAAGTATTCATATTATATTATCTATGAAGTTTTTAGGTTACTGTCCAATAAACTGTCATGGAAGAAAATAAAATAATGACAGATCTCGTTTTAACGTTTGATTCCGAGAGCTATTTCGAGAGAAAGCGACAAAAAGTACAAACATTTTCAAATAGCAATTTTTTTATATTCCGTCAAATTGGTGGAGCATAGAAATATTTTTGTCAGTCAGCAGGATTTCTTAACGTTTGGCGTAGAAGGTACTTACCTCAATTTAAAAATAAATATTCACTGCAGTAACTTTTCTAAAACCATAAAAAATAAGAAGAAGCAAGCAGTCAATTAATGATAAGTTTCACAGTGTTCAGTCATGCAAAACTTGTAACTCGGTGTATCACGTATGAAAGTCGATAAAAATAGTAACTAACATTTTGCAAGTTCAAGAGTTTTCATATAAAAAATCAAAATCTTTTCCATAACTGATGATCAACGCTTAATTTTTTAATACCGTGCAACAGTTCATCATGGATTTCAAACACTAAGAAATTTAGCTGATGTGACGTAATTAAAACAAAATATTAGAAAATGGTTGCAAGTTTTCATTGCTTAGCTCTCTGAATATTTCATGTGAGTCACATTTTTGAAGCACGCTGTCTTGTCTTAAATGTTAATGTTGCATTCGAATTGGAAAATATATTTTAAATTTTCTAAGTTTTCGTGATATTTCCTTAATGTTTTATTACATAAGTACCTTCTTCTGCCAATTACAAACACAACAAAAGATAAATTAGCGAAATCGGTCCAGCCGTTCACGCGTGATGTCGTGACCAAGGGAAAATGGGATTCATTTTTATATAATGTTAATGTTGCATTCGAATTGGAAAATATATTTTAAATTTTCTAAGTTTTCGTGATATTTCCTTAATGTTTTATTACATAAGTACCTTCTTCTGCCAATTACAAACACAACAAAAGATAAATTAGCGAAATCGGTCCAGCCGTTCACGCGTGATGTCGTGACCAAGGGAAAATGGGATTCATTTTTATATATATATGTATAGATTTTTACTTAAAAATAATAAGCTTGTACTTTATAGGTGGTTTAAAAAAAAATCCGTGTTATCTCTTGTACTTTTCTGTTAAAGGAAGTTATATTTGCTGCAGTCCTTTCCATTCATTCAAAAGTTCTGTAGCTGACAATAAGAGGTAAAGAGGGTTATAGGATTTTCTTTTCTAAGCAATAAAGGCAATCCTGTTTCTTTTATAATTATATTTTTTATAAATACATACGTACCTGTACCACTTTTACCACTGTTTTCAGGTACCTACCTGCATAAAGTTAGAAGTTAACAGGGCATAAATTAGAAAGCAGTTTAAGTTTAGTGAACTTTTAGCTTTTGTCTCGCTTCTGAATTAATCGAAACAGCTAACACTTAACAAAAGTTAATGGAATAAATGTTTGCCTAAAACGCTATTAACATTTTAGGTAGTAAAGTAGAAGATGTCGTGAATAGTGAAGGTCGGAGAAAATGAACTCAAGATTTAACATTTATCTTAAGGTTCAGGAACCGTAAGCTAGACACCAAAACTTCGTAAGAGCTATTTTATTGAGTAGGTAATTATTTACATCATCTGGATACAATTTTAAGAACTACACTATTTGTATTCTTAATAGAGAGAATTTAAGATGTTTGAATTTGATGTTTGAGTTGGTTATCATATTATAAATATTTCGAAGTAAGAACATTAAAAACAATTTTTTTTGAGGACTTCGTCGAGTAGCCAAATTTACTTCAATAACCAGTTCCGGAGCAGTGATTACATTTTTTGTCAATCTGTGTAAAATTTTGATGATTTGATGCAATATGATCTGAAACAAGTTTTTTAAAAAAATTACAGAAATTGCAGCCTTCATAATCAGCACAGATTTGTATTTTTTTAAATTTAGATTTCACAGGGAGCGGGCTATTATTTATCTTTTTACCAACACAAGTAAAAGGTTGAGGGTAGGTATATCGCATATGAGTAATACATAAAGACATTAGTCGGTCAGATTATCAAAGTTGAGTTATATTAATAGAACATGTTCAGACAAAGATTTTCGAGTTAGCAACGCTTGACTTTCTCAGTATGATATTTCATAATGAGATTCTTTACAATTTTATTAGCAGTCGTAGCCTATTGGTATGCTTTTCTTCGTTACTACTCAAGTCTCAAGAATGTAGTACGATTTCTTTCATTTAACCCCACTACTCTAAAAATAATAGGCAATCTACAACACAGGGAGTTCATATAATTACGAGTAAGAGGCGTGAAATAAAAAAAAATTATCAATCAGCCCAGCTATATTGCCAGCATAACGTAGATGGATTTTTATAAAAGATTTGGACGTCGCGTAGAGGTCAACACTGCACATAAAAGACCGGGTTGATAGTATTGGGCGTTGGCGCATTTGTCAATATTGAACTGCACAGAGTCTGAATACAAAATAAAACATGTCGCTTTGATTTATGTAAATAGATCATTGCACTGTGACCTTTTCTATATTACATTATTACTATATACCATTTATCTTCAAATCCTTTTTAACGTCCTTGCTGGGTGTAGAAATAAAGGCCTGCCAGGCTGTAATAGCATTTATTTAGTAACATTGGATAACTTCGATCGTTTCACAAAAGTGTTAAAAGATTAATTTTTGAGGTGATGGATCTGAACTTTATCGGGAGTTATGAAGTTAAAAATACATTGCTGTGCCAAATAGCTGAGGAACACCAAGATGTACCCACATTACAATCTTCTGGATATACATTATTATTGACACTCTTCATAAGACGCTTGGCTAATAAATTGAATGCAACCTTTTTAGCGTAGCGCTTCTGGGCATGGATCACTCCCATTTATTTGGCCTATGGAGGCCTATAGCTTACTCTATCTCGCTGTTCCATTTCGGCTCCAATGAAAACAACCGAGACAGATGGCTTAACGTGCACTCCGAAACACGAAAACGCGCTCAAAGTTTTGCCACTTACCGTAACCGAATTCGCACCTGACCGCGCCCATTTCGCTTAGGAGCGTAAATCGAATGCATTCTACGCCAGCCACAGGGTTACGCGCCGGAGAGGTGAAGGAAATTGATGAAAGAAGTGCACGCTCTCTTATGTGTTCAACTATACATTTTTCGTTCATTCAGAGTGGAAGTGAATGGTAACGAATGCCAATATCTCACATGGTTGGATCAGTTCATTTTTGAATATTCAGCAATCTTATTTTGTTTACAGGTAATAGCTGGACGAGTAAACAGTTCCCAATTAAAGATGAAGAATTAAAAAAGATGAAGTACCCAAAACGTTAAACGGGACCTTATTACTAAGACTCCGCTGTCCGTCCGTTTGTTTGACTCTGTCCGTTTGTCTGTCAGCTGTCCGGCTTTTATTAGGCTATATCTCATGAGCTGTGACAATGAGGCAGTGGAAATTTTCACAGGTAGATTTTGTTGCCGTTATAACAACAAATATTAAAAAAAGAATACCTAAAATAAATATTTATGGGGGCTTTCATACAGCTAAAGTGTTTTTTGCAACGGCAACGGGTAGATGCTTGAAAATATTCACTTAAAAATTTAATAATTAAATTAAAATAAAACAAATCTTTAAGGGGCCTCAAATACAACAGTTATGATTTTTTGGCGTTTTTATAGATAACTAGCTGTACCACACGGTTTCAACCGCGTAAGAAAGGATCATTAGCATGAAGTCTAAATCTTCTTTCTTAATCATTGATTCTTTCTTTATTTTTATTTGTAATCAGAACCCTAATGCCAATATAATTGCAATTTTTATACTGGTAAGCCCAAAAATGAGAAATATTCCATACAAACTTTACCCCATTTTATATCTTTACGAAAGAATTTTGTCCATTTCATCTGCATTCATTCCATACATCTAAGGTCAGAAATAAGAAAATTCCATATAAACTACAACCATCGAATCGTCGTCGAATTTCTATTTCTTAGTGCTTATTTACATCATGAAATATACCCCTGTACCAAATTTCAAGTTTCTAGGTACAGTAGTTTGCCTTTTATATACGAGTATATACATAGATGGCAGAGAACCTTTCGTGCGTGAGTCTGACTTGCACTTGTACGGTATTTTTTTTAAAGTACGAAGCCGATACCAAAAACATTTTACACCGTTAAAATTACTAATGATCGTAACGAAAGTAGCGGTTTCTTTGTGTCGTACCCATTAATAAACATAAAATTAAATAACAAAAACTTCAAAAGTCGTTTATTTAATTTTATGTCTAGACAAAAAAAAATTAATATAACATTCACAAGTGTATATATAAAATAATTTTACACAGAATTATATATAGCAAAAAAATATTTATGTCGAGCTTAAATTGAAAATTCATTTAATTGCAGCTACGTTTGCGCTTCGTTTTTATCCGCGGGGATCCGTGAAATGTCATACACAGGATACATTTTGCCACGGAATGCTTTTAAAGGGTATTTCAGGTATCATTTGAAAAATACCGAGTATATATACGAGTTATTACGGCTGCAAAAGTTTTGACGTCCCACTACTGGGCACTGCTCTCTCCCCATTATTGTAGAGGCCTGAAGCTGACTCCACCATACTTGTACTCGTTGGAGATGCCTTCCTCTACCATAGAGGTGGGGTTTGCATGTATCCCCCCTCCCCTGAGAATTGGAGTAGGTACTTAATTTGTACCCGGGCTCCGGGGCACTCCCAGAAGGAAGGCGACCAAATCCGATGGATTTTGCCGAGACTTTATGGTAGTATGTGCAAGCGATCTCATATTGTCTCAACCAATGGCGCGGAGGGTACCGCTGGGTTTTAGTGGGTATTATGGCATTATGTCATCGAGTCCCACACGCCTCTTGAATTCCTTGGGTACATCGAGAGGTGTGCGTAAAAGCATTTCCCAGCGTCAAAAAAAATTTAGTTGCAAACCGGCTGTTGGATATTTTCAAACCGTTCATAAGGCGTCCAACAATGTTTAATAACTGCTATCTATCGATAACAACTAGGACAGACTGTTAAAATAACCTACTTAGCACTAGCACCTAAATGCCCATGAAATTTATCAGTAGCGGTCACTCATCTCACAGGCGACCGCGCCCGTTTTGCTCAGCTGTTTACATGCCTTGTATTATACGCTAGCCGCTAGGCCATGCGCCCTTCTGAGTAATTTTTATTTTGCAAATGTTAAGGAAGGAAATCCTCCTCTAATATAGAAGAACCGTTGACCTTGTCAGACCTTGTTGCGTGACACTCTGGGTCTACCGGTGTGGTGTAAGTGAAATGTGTACGGTCTTGTAATTAATGTAATTTGTATATTGCTAGTTGTAGGACTAGGAGCTCGAAGTGTTGGTTGATATCTCTAAAGTAGGTTAAATATATCATTAGTTTAATTTGTGAGGTGGTTTTAAATTAATTAGGTAAAACATACAAAATATATTTTCATTCCTCTACCGAAATATATATCTGTGTTCTGTGCTAGTGCAAATAAAGCTGTAAACCACTTTTTAATTTTTTGCACTTCGAAAGAGTATGAAGTTATCCAATTAATTTAAGAACTCACTGTTAATTTAAATAGTGGAAATATTAATCTAAATGCTGAACGAATTAAACTTTTGGAAGTGTTTTAAAATAAATTTGCATTTGAATCGTGATAAACTCGGCCGTTGGGGCCAATTTCATATTAAAGAATAGATTTAATTAAATTTAATTCAAAATCTGTCATATTGAGTCAAATAAATTGTAGTAAATCATTTTAACTACACCACAGTGATGGCAAATATTATTATATTTTATTAATTATGATGTTTATCATCGCCATGCATGACTGAGAGAAACTCATAATTTCTCGAAAGTATAAATGTCAATAAGCCGCACTTAGCAGAGTGGTGGATTATGGCCTAAATCCCTCTCACTTATGTTGTGAGAGGAGACCTGTACCCAGAAAGGTACTAAAAATATAATTGGTGACCTAAAGACGTCGGGGAGTCGGATTCAGAGGACGTAGGACCGCATGGACTGGCGAACTTTAGGAGAGGTCTAAGCCCACCAGTAGACTATGAAAGGCTGATGGATGGATGGAGGCAATTATAACAGAATAGTATTTGTTTATATCAAAATCCAAGACTGCTTTTTGCTGGAAAGTAAAAATATATCAAAGAATAGAATTAAAGATACAAAATTAAAGAGTTTGTTTCGGTATTATTTACAATGATAATGTGACGAATTATTAATAGGGGAGACCAATTAAAGCATAAATTAAGTTTTTAACAAAAAAAATAGAACCGACTTCAAACGGTAAAAAATAAAATTGTTCAGTACCTACTTCTTCTTGCTTATGGTAATGACTCTTAAAACTATTTCTGGAGTCGGGCCCTTAGTAAATGTCGTACCATTCGTTCTAAATTGGCACCGACAGTACAGACAGTGGGACAGTACCTACTTCTTCTTGCTTATGGTAATGACTGTTAAAACTATATTGGAGTCGGTGCCCATTCAGAACGAAAGGTACACTATATTTACTAAGACAGGACATTTCACTAAGGGCCCGACTTCAAAAATAGTTTTAAGAGTCATTACCATAAGCAAGAAGAAGTAGGTACTGAACAATTTTATTTTTTACCGTTTGAAGTCGGTTCTATTTTTTTTGTTAAAAACTTAATTTATTTCACTCTTTTTAGTAATTTTAATAATTCTGTATGTATTAGCATAATTGGAAAAATTTTCACTTAACTTCTAAACTTTAAACAGATTTACCTTTTATAATCATGTTTATCTAATAGCCATCTAAAAGTCTGAAAGAAAACTACTATCAGTCCACCTGAACGTATAAATTAAAGAAAGAATTTGCTCTCAGCTCCTAACCGTTGAGGAGTTGTACCTTCAATCATCAGTTAAGCAACAGCAGGTGATAATTACCAGACATAAATATTTGTATTATGTTAAAAATATGACTAAAAGAATGTGTGTGCCTATTACGTTTCAGTGTTTCCCTCGATTTCCCTAATATCACATCATCAGATTTTGACTTGGTGACAGTTGGACCACCTGAGGAATGTAAGATTTCGAATAAAAAACTATTTATTGAAAGAATTTGCTCTCAACTCCTCACTGTCGCAGTACCTTCCATCATCAGCTCAGCAACATGAGATGATGATTTCTATGCGTAAATATCTCTTATGCTTCAGAAACTATAAGAAAATCAATGTGTGTGCCTATAAAATTTGAGAGTTCCCCTCGATTTCCCTGGGATCCCATCATCAGATCCTGATTTGGTGACAATGGGACCACCTCGGGAGTATAAGCATACGAACAAAAAAATAATTTTGAAAATCGGTCCACAAACGGCGGAGTAATCGGTGAACATATATAAAAAAAAAAATACATGCAGCCGAATACAGTACCTCCTTCTTTTGGAAGTCGGTAAAAACTGTAATTCATTTCCGATACATGTTATAAAATGCTACAAAACAAATGAAATGTTTTGGATATTAAAATGCCACAGCGGCTCTCAAAAGTTAATTGCATTTGTTATATAATTTATTTTTTATTTTTTATTTGTATTACCTTAAAAACCTTAAGGGTTACAGGGTTAGACTTAATGCCTAATGTCAATCTTTGCCTGTCAGCCCTGGGTGATGGTGAGAACTTACGGTTGGCAGGAACATGTGTAATTTAAAAGTTATTGGAACCAGAAACAATGAAAAGGAATAAATTGTTATAAACATACATACACAATACATACAAACTACATACTTACATACATACATAAATATACAACAATATTAGTGCCAAAAAGGTGACAGACTTTATCTCTGTATACTTGAGAAACTTTTGTTTCAAATAGCCTCTATAAATATAACCCTTTTAACGTCCCAAATCTAGGTATCTATCTATGTATGTACATCTATTTCTATATATGTATGGGTCTACCCTAAAAAGGGAAACAAACAGAAGGATTAAACTCAACAGCGCTGGCTGGATTTTTTTCCTTTCAGTAAAGATATCGCTTCTGTACATATTTCTAACGTCAGTGTCATTGAACACTTGTATTCAGTTTTTGCCTAGTTTGACTCATCGGACAAAATGCCATCAACGTTATTCGATACAACTCAAAAATACACCAAGAAAATAAAAACAAAACTAGAGCACAATAGGTTTTTTTCATCTTTTCGTCAAAAATCCCGCTGCCCAGTAGCTGTTGGTGTACATGACAAGCCTTTAAGCCTAGAACAAAGGGTCCTTAAGCTTTGAAGGTACATAAACATTGTTATATCTCGATATTTACCTGCGTGTGTATTTTCGGATTTTATACCAGATCCCCGTTGAGGGAGTAATAAGTTGGATACATACCTACATAGATATCAACATGACACAACACAAACTAAGTATTAATTTTTTCCGTACATCAGAACAATTCTCTATTGTGTTTCTTCAATTTTAGAACAATTTTTAATAGAAAATTAAAAAATGAAATGAAATGGAAATGAAATGAAATGAAAATAATTTATTTGCACAAATATGGGTATTAGAAAAGTTGTTTTATGTACATTTATTAGTTCGCCATATTTACCTCAGCGAGGTATGCCAATTTGGAGGACAGAATTAAAACGTAAGTTAACAGTATAACTAAAATTACTTATAACTAAATTTATTATAATTGAAGACAACGTTGATTTTATTTTAACCCATATTTTGCGGTTTTTATTGCGATGTTTTATCAATTCTACTATAATTATAAAAAGGTGTTTATGTTTAATGGAAACATTCAGATTTTCAATTTCTTGGAGCCGTGAAAAAAATGCCGTGTCAACGGATGTTAAATATTCAGTTATATTTCGCAGGGGAATTAAAACATAGACACAAAAGGCTTATGTACACAATTCTCTATTGTGTTTCTTCAATTTTAGAACAATTTTTAATAGAAAATTAAAAAATATAATGAAATGAAAATGAAATGAAATGAAAATAATTTATTTGCACAAATATGGGTATTAGAAAAGTTGTTTTATGTACATTTATTAGTTCGCCATATTTACCTCAGCGAGGTATGCCAATTTGGAGGACAGAATTAAAACGTAAGTTAACAGTATAACTAAAATTACTTATAACTAAATTTATTATAATTGAAGACAACGTTGATTTTATTTTAACCCATATTTTGCGGTTTTTATTGCGATGTTTTATCAATTCTACTATAATTATAAAAGGTGTTTATGTTTAATGGAAACATTCAGATTTTCAATTTCTTGGAGCCGTGAAAAAAATCCGTGTCAACGGATGTTAAATATTCAGTTATATTTCGCAGGGGAATTAAAACATAGACGCAAAAGGCTTATGTACACGGTTTCTTTTTTTGTATTATTACGTAATCATCAGCTTACCTTTATCAATAAATTGTACCGCGAAAAGAAGAGCGAAAAAATTCATGATGTTAATTCACTTATACTAACAATAGCACTGAAACTAGAGTCGCCTAGCCCTATTCAACCTTTGTTGTAGCGAGCCAGCGTTATGCAATATAGAAATATTGACTTAGACTTTGACTTTGACTTGGTGACAGTTGGACTGCCTCAGAAATGTAAGATTTCGAATAAAAAACCATTTATTGAAAGAATTTGCTCTCAACTCCTAACCTTCGTAGTACCTTCCATCATCAGCTCAGTAACATGCTATGATGATAATTATACAAAAATGCCTGTTTTGCTTTAGTAAAAATATGAAAATCATTTGTTGTGCTATAAAATTTGAATGTTCCCTTCGATTTCTCTAGGATCCCCTCATCAGACTTTGACTTGGTGGCAGTTGGAACACCTCAGGAATGTAAGATTTGGAATAAAAAACTATTTATTGAAAGAATTTGCTTTCAACTCCTCACTGTTGCAGTACCTTCCATCATCAGCTCAGCAACATGAGATGATGATTACTGTGCACAAATATCTCTTATGCTTCAGAACGTATAAGAAAATCAATGTGTGTGCCTATAAAATTTGAGAGTTCCCCTCGATTTCCCTAGGATCCCATCATCAGATCCTGATTTGGTGACAATGGGACCAACTCGGGAATGTAAGCATACGAACAAAAAAAGAATTTTGAAAATCGGTCCACAAACGGCGGAGTAATCGGTGAACATATATAAAAAAAAATACATACAGCCGAATACAGTACCTACTCCTTTTAGAAGTCGGTAAATTAATTAACATGAAAACACGGTCCTTTTCCCAGCTGCAATAAAATTCAAGATCGTGCTAGCAATACGAAAATTGAGGTGAATCTGTGCCAAGTTCCTAGGGATAAGACAGAACATTTGATTTTACAGCTGTACAATTTACATTTTCCGTGTTATAAATAAATAAATAAATAAATAAATAAAACTTTTATTTGCCAAAACCATTGTACATTTTCACTTAAAAATAACATGCAAAATTAGACACACTAGGGTAATTTTCCTTGGAAACCTGAGACTCAATGTAAGATTTAACTTGTGTTATGAGTGTCAGGGATTTCATGGAAATTGTGCTTTTTAGATTACATAATATTATTATGACGATCAAGGATGTAATGTTGCATAAATGAAGACAAATTAAATTGTAAGAATAAAGCAACAAATGGAAAAAGAGTTACATAAACCTAAAATATTAATTTTATATACGTAATATTGTCATTGCTACATGTGTGTGTGTGTGTGTGTATGTGTGTATGTGTGTGTGTGTGTGTGTGTGTGTGTGGGTGGGTGGGTGTGTGTGTGTGTGTGTGTGTGTGTGTGCGTGAGTGTGTGTGAGAGAGAGAGAAAGAGTGTTTGTGGGTGGGTGGGTTGGTTGGTGTGAGTGTGTGTGTATGTGATTCAGTTGCGTGCTAACACTATTAATTAATTAAAATTATAAAGGTGATAGTCTTAATAGCATCTCCGTGTTGACTGCCAATTTGTAAATCCCAGACGCTACCTTAAACTAAGAAGAAATAATTTTTTTTCCAATTATGGCATCGCAAACTCTGTGCATACTGCCAGCGTCAAGTATAATTTTTGCATCAATTTTTTGCCAGTTTCAGTGAAACTGGACGGAGTAATAACAAAGTCAGTAAGTCGTCAGTAATCAGTCAGTTCAACATTCAAGTAAAGCGATGGCTACTTTACTAGAACGTGTCCGATGGAATTTTGGAGGCAAGCAGAAAAACATATTTTAGCACTGTTATTCTATTTCACAAACACTCGTGTACTGTAATTAACCTATATCAAACAAAATGCCATCAACTTTATCCGTTTTAACTCAAAAATACACAAAGAAAATTAAAATAAAACAAGAGCACAATATGTCTTTTTTGACTTCCCGCCAAAACTCTCAGAAGAAAGATTGTACGGTGACGTAAAACAAAAAGGACTTATAGTATGTAGATAGATACGTACAGATTGTAGATACGTTATGGGTTCTGGAATTTCCGTAGATTTTTTATATGACTTAGTCAAACTCATAATAAATGTATGGAAATTTCAGTTTGACAAGTGTTCCCAAACGTGTGCTACTATCATTAT
This sequence comes from Pyrgus malvae, assembly GCA_911387765.1. Lineage (NCBI taxonomy): Eukaryota > Metazoa > Arthropoda > Insecta > Lepidoptera > Hesperiidae > Pyrgus > Pyrgus malvae. The sequence goes on along the minus strand of OU426951.1, from coordinate 16,222,000 downwards.
TATTATTAATTATTATTAAATAAATAAAATAATGTGTTTGTACTATCAATAAATAAAGTGACGGAAAAAAATGTAGCATGTTTTAATTTGTAAGAGGCGCACTTTTTGTTGATTGATGGATGAGTGAACGAATCATTATGATTTCTCAAAACTAAAATATTATAGCAATTTAGGATATAGACAATTTTATAGGTAAAACTTCATTTCGGTATTTATTTTATTAACTTATGGTACATTGGCTGTTTTGTGATGGGATTGAAAGCTTAATAGTTAGATTTAACGCAAGTAGACAAGGTAACTAAAGTAAAAAGCTAAAAAAGCTTTTTTTCTTTTCTATTAATTCCTACGTTCTCATATCATAATATGAATGACTTCTTTAGTAAAACATGGCCAATGGAATTTTGGAGGCAAGCTGAAAAAACATATAGGTGCACTGTTATTTTATTTCACAATATGCCATCAAATTTATCCGATATAAATAATAATCAAAAAATGAAAATAAAACAAGAGCACAACATGTATTTTTCGACTTCCCGCCAAAAAACCTTCTTCATATTTCTGCCGTCATAATGAGAAAAGGCACATCTAACATTTTATAAATATGAAGAAAATCGAGTTTAAAGTTTTTATTGGTTTTTGGCGAAAAATATCGACAATAATATTACTTTCGAAAATAGATGAATTAAAATAAATTCATTTTCACGATTCCTATACACTTATTGAAATATAAGTTTTTATTTTATTTGCATTTAATAAATAATCAACATTTTCTCTTTCAACGTAGCAAAAAAAAAAATGAAGTAAATTTATTAATATCACAAATAGAGGGCATAACTAACCAATTGTGACTTTTCAGTCTGACATTTTGTGAAAAAATATGAAATAATACAATGAAAAGGCATATTTATTAAAATGTGCCTTTTCATTTGACTAATATTATACAAGAAGAATTTTGGTAGTAAAGGCATAACTGCTAGTTGTGACTTTTCTTTTAAATTAAATATCAAGGTGTAGTTGGTAAACTTTAAATCAAAGAGCACATTTGTGTTAATTATGCCTTTTCAAGTAAATAAATATATTTATCGTGATAAAACTAAAAGCCGCATGTCTGCATATGTGACATTTTGACTTACTAAGGTCAGATGTGCTCTTTTTACGTACAAAAATTTTAAAAGTGGCTCAGTTGTGCCTTTTAAGCTTACGGTATTTTTGTTTATCTTGTTTCTAAAATTGTATAAAAAATATTGACAGATGGGCCTTTTTTTCTGATTCTCAATTTTGGAAAAAATGTTAATTGTGCCCTTTTTCTCTATGACGGCAGATTTGTTTGATCATGCTTTTACGTCATTAGACCGTCAATTGTTCTCCTGTTAAAAATTCGCTTGCCATTAAGAATGAAGCCATGAAACTGTAATTATAAACATGTAAGTCTACAGAAGATTCGGAATGTAAGCTAAATTTATCTTCTATAGACTACGCACATGTTGTTTTATACGATTCGAGACTTTATTAGAATACGTAATTAACCATTTAGCTGAATTGATTGCGTCCGCTGGCTAACCATGGATTCTAAACAGTTTATGCGTCTACCTTCCTAGTTTATAACACTACTTTGTATTACAGCAATAGAATTTTTAATAAACGTGAATTACCTATTTAGAAATAATCCCTTTCCTTACGATGAAATTGTATGATGATCGTTAGTCGTTTGCAATGGTCAATTTTAATCGTCTTAGTGTTATAACTATAAATTACCCTTGCATGTGCTTTAAAAACGATTGTTTTTGCTTTTCCTAATTTCTTAAATGTACATATATCAAGGTTTAATCTTAGCGATTTTGATTTCCTACTTACTAAGATGTATGTGTAGGAACACCCTATATTAATCATAGTCAATATAAGCGACTGGCGCAGCCGTGGTCAGCGTATGAAATATGCGGCGTCAACTATACGTCCTTTTGTGATCCCTTAAGCACACCTTTTCTCCTTTAAGGTACGGGACGGGAAACCTGGTTCTCGCAAAAAATAATAAATTCAATAATGGGTATACCGCAATGCCGTTTTTAGGTATAAATATTACCTTGTATTTTATTAATAAAAATATACAAGTAGTGATTTTTGGAGCCTTGAATGTGACAATTTTTGTTTTTCGTGCAATCTTTTAAATTAATAAATAAGCGTAATATAAAAATTACGTATTATTTATTATGTTCAGAATAAAATTTTGTGCTTACTTAAAATGTTTACTTAATAGCTTAAAGTATTGTTTGTCGTTGTTTTGAGGTTAAAGAGTTGTTCTTGATGTAGCAAAAGTGTAATGATGATAAAATGCCTGGAAAATACAAAACACATTCAACTGGACATACGTCTTAGGAACTTTCTCTGAGCATTCCGCCAAATCTAAAGGCGACAAAAATACTTCTTTTAATCGCCTGTATAATTTTAAAAGAGAGATACACTGAGTCGTGTCGTCAAGGAAATTTTCAATAAGGAAAATTAATTTATCTTGATTATTCGGCACTAGGTACATATCTAGTTTTGAATAGCAAATATGTCTTTTTAAATTTCAAGGATTAACATTAAGATAAATAAATATAATTAATAAATTAATATTAATCACATAATTATATATACACACACGTCTGGGAAATAGTTAATTCATATTTTAGAATCCATTGAAAGTACTTAAATAAAATTTTCGTTAGTGGCTGGTTAAAGCTACAATAGATTTTTGTATTATTTGCAACATAAGTGCAGTACCGGAGTCATTTGGAGTACAAAGCCAAATTGGCATCAAAAAAGCTTGGTGTCCTCAACAGAGCGAGGCAGTACTTCACTGCGGGGCAACTCCTGACGCTGTATAAGGCCCAGGTCAGACCCCACATGGAGTACTGCTCCCATCTCTGGGCAGGAGCACCGAAGTACCAGCTACACCCATTTGACTCCGTTGAAAAGCGCGCAGTCCGAATCGTCAACGACCCAAGATTGACTGACAGGCTAGAACCGCTTAGCTTGCGAAGAGACATAGGCTCGCTCTGCGTGTTCTACCGACTTTACTATGGTGAGTGCTCCGAGGAACTCTTCAAATTGATGCCTACATCACCATTCCATGATTATACCACCAGACGAAGGTTAAAGTTCCACCGGCACCATCTGGACTCGTGGCGGTCCTCCACAGTCCGCTTTGCACGCTCCTTTTTACCACGGACGTGTAGGTTATGGGACAACCTTCCAGCTGAGGCATTCCCAGTGGACTATAACATGGGGTTCTTCAAGAAAGCTGTAAAAAAAGCTCTCCTCCAAAGCCGGCAATGCTCGGGCGGCTCCCCTAGGGTTGCCCGTGTCCATAGGCGACGGTGATCGCTTAACATCACGCGGCCCGTCTGCCTTATTGTTAGGTTTATTTATAAAAAAAAAAACATAAGAAAAGTTTCTTAAATACTAAAAATGATAGTATTATGAAAAAAAAAAACATAATGAACAAAGGCTCCGTGCTGGATTCTGCAACTTTTCATATTGCAGTAGGTCTCGGTGTCGAGATGTGTAAGCCTTATATTTGTCCATGTGGGCAGGGGGTGGACAGGTTTGGGTGACGTGGCCTTTCTTGTATCAGAAGGTAGACTTTTTCGCCATGGTACCCTTATTTATGATTTAGTCCGTCGGGCTCTTACCACCGCTTTAATATCAGCCACCTGGTTTGTCTCAAGGCGATGGCAAAAGATTTGATGATATTACTTTGGTACCGTGGAGTCTGGTCCGGCCTATGGTATAGGACGTCACGTGTGCGAACACCTTAGCGCCATCACATATAAGGATGGCCGCTGGGTCCGCGGCCCATCATAGATGTTTTATTTGTAAACTATTTTCTTTATAAATGACTAGCTTTAAGCCCGCGGCTTCGCCCGCGTGGAATTCGGTTATATCGCGCTTTTTAGATTTTTCCGTGGGAATAAGAAGTTCTCCCGCGGTAAAACATTGCTTTTCCAGGACTCAAACTACCTCCATACCAAATTTCATCAAAATCTGTTCAGCCGTTTAGGCGTGAAAGAACAACAGACAGACTTAGTTACTTTCGCATTACCATAAATACCATATACCATTAATAAAGCACAACTATAGGAAAACTTCTCATTCCCACGGGAAAATCTAAGAAGTGCGATATAACGCTGATTACGATGAGTTGTTAAACCAAAATTGAATGGTAAACTATATTATATGTTCTACCTTGGGGAGCAAAACCATGCAGATTTTGGGCACTGGATACCCGGGAACACGCTACATAGAGCTGACAATGCGAAAAACAATGTTTTTCCAAGTGTACTCCAGCAACCCTTAGAGTTTGGCCTTGTGCTTTATTAATGGTCATTGCAAATGAAACCCTTATAGGAAATTGAAGTCTTTTAAATTGAAATGGGAGGTCTGTTGGAATAATCGGAATCCGAGGAATGAGTACACTTTCACCCTTTGCTGCGCCAGTTAAAATAGTTGCTGTAATAATATTCCGCCCAAGCTGAGTGACACTCAGCCTGGTACCAATACACAGTCTAGGGGTATCGAGATTACGCATGAGCATCACCGGAACCCCTACTTTTAATTTTAATTTATGAGAAGGCACCCCAGATAATTCCAAAGAATTTAAGAACTCTACAGGATATGAGGTACTATTTTCTTTTTCTATCACTGTGTCTACAGATAAATATTCAGTAGTTTCTCCCATAACTTCATCCAAAATATTTTCATTATTCATATTTCATTTCATTTTTGATTATTCATAGCTTTTGTTAACCCTCTGGAAAGGTCTATTATACCAGGATAAAAGCTAGGTAAATAAGTACAGAAGTTTTTGCTTAGCTGCAGTAAAAAAAATACTAAGTACACAGGATAAGTAGATATAAAAACCCAGTTTACACGATAAACCAAATAGTACGTCATCCCTCGGGAATTCCTCATTTTCGGGGATTAATTATCGTATCATTTAGCTTCTAAGTTTACATGTGCATATTCGTTTGCAATTTATTTCGCAAATTACCTTGTTTTAAACGACACACAGCACCATCTATCACCGAACTGGTATGAAGCTAACAATATTTTTGTTTTCCCTCGGGAATATCAATTTTTTCCGGGATAAAAAGTACCCTATTATTTAATCAGGACTTCTAACTTTACGTCTGCAAAATTTCAAAGCAATCGGTTCAGTAGTTACGGCGTGAAAGCGGAACAAACAAACAAACTCACTTTCCGATTTATAATATTAGTAAGGATGTTGTATTTCTATATTTTTGTTTTGTTTAATATAGTAAGTAAAATTTAGTTTAAATAGTATCTATATACTTGAAAGTAATAGATAAATATTAAAAATATAAACAAAATAAAAAAAACTTTGTGGTAATAAAATGTCTTTAAAATGATTAAGAGTTATTTATACGAATTACCTTACTTTATTATTTACAGTTAAATATTTGACTATGCGTCTTCAATGAAGAGGACTCCGAAAGAAGTTTCCATTTATATATTTCTGGAAAATCTTTTAAAGTTAAAATATTTTTGAAAGATAAAAATTTGAATACGTGACTTAAGAAAATATTTGTAATATAGAAAATTTTGTAGTGAATTTGATACTGGCTTTTAACTAGGTACTTTAAAACATTGGGTATCCCAAATAAATTTCATGCATAAGGAGTCCCAAGAGACGGTGTATATTGTATTTCGCACCGTTAATTAGATACATAGTATTTACGATAGATAAGTCTGATATTTTATGCAATAAGAATTATATAATACTGAAGCGCGCCTGGCCCGGCGGTTAGTGTAGAACGTAAGCGATCTATGCAACTAAGCCAAACGGGCGCGGTCGGGTTTGAGATGTCTGGCAAAAAATTCATGCGCGTTTCCGTGCTTCGGATGGCACGTTAAGCCGTCCCGGTTATTGTCGATAGATAACAGTCGTTAAACCTTGGCGGAGGCCTTTGAAAACATCCGACAGCGGGTAGACCACTAACCTGCGTCTCCACTAACCTGCATTGGAGCAGCGTGAGGGAGTAAGCTCCAGGCCTCCCCAATAATTGGGAGAGACCCGTGCTCAGCAGTGGGACGTTAAAAGGGTTGCAAGAATTATAGTATCAAGCTATTTATATTATTATTACAATAGTATATTATTATGTACAGTGTACAAAGTTGAGATATGATCCACATATGTCCAGCAGTGGATTTTTAAAGACTGATAAATAGACGGATGGATAGAGTTAGGGCTTTTAGAATGAGGGAGCTTGACCTTTTATTAGATTATTACACGTTTTTATCTGTGAATGATTTTATCAGTCTGGATACTGACTATGCGTGATATGTTTTTAAATGTAGATTTAAATCTATGTTTTTAAAGGAATTTAATTGCTTGATTTTGGACACTAGTGGTTTTAATTTTTTTGACTGATTTACGCCAGATTCCGAATTGCCGTGTCGTTTTAAAAGTTTACATCATAACACATGTTATACTAATTACTGTTAAATTTAATTTAAAAAAAAACCAACGGGTTGCACTCCGGTAGTGCCGGCAGAAGTGAAAACTTGAACATTAACATAAATAATATGTCTCATCGAGTTATCAGTTTGGTGAAGGTCGATCTTCCACGTCTCCTCTACTATCTTACAAATTTTCGATCAGGCCACGTGTCCTGACGCGAGTTTAACATTTTTTACCCATCCCAAAAAAAGTGCACAACGCCGCTAAAGAAGTTTTCACTTCAAAAACATATTTAACTTACTTTTTAGATTCTCTTCCAATTTAACGTTTTCAACCTGATAATCCTTAAATTAATCTGGTCACTAAAAGATTAACACATACGTTAGCGGCTACATAGAAACTTGCACTGCTTTCGGTGAGAACCCTAATAAAATTATACTTAGTGAGTTTGAGTGAATCATTGAGCGTATATTGAAATGAAATAGTTAATTGACATTGGCATGGGTAATAATATACACTTTATGTTCGTTATTCTACGGTCACCGGCTGACCATCTTCCGCTTTAGGTGCGCTAATTCTATAAGTGCTAGGAGAAAATTACGGGCGGAAAAACTCCAGCTCTGCTTTATATAAAGCAGGTACAATGGTGTAAGGTTCAAAATTGACTAAGCATCAAAAAATTATGCAAAATTTCCAAGATAATATAGTGAGATACTTCGTGTTGGTTTTCTTTCAACATTTTAGTGAAAATTTTAGCTCTCTTGCTAATCCAAGAGATATAATACAAGCTCTCTATGATTAGAGAGCTTGTTTTTTAGCGATAATGACCGAAGCTATTAGTGTTTGAAAATACGACAAAACGTTTCAAGAAAAGATAGATAGTGCTCCACTGTTATTAAGCTCGTCCGGACAGGGCTACTACCGTTGCCTCAAATATAATAGGCAACGGTAGTAGCCCTGTCTTATTCTTTTAATTCACCATCGTATTTCTAACCACAAAAAAATCTTTATCCGTTCAGTAGCGATTCACAATATTCACATATCAAAATTTATTGACTTTACGAGACGATTAAGAATTGTTTTGTCTCTTTTCTATATTAGAATTCGAATAATCAATCATTCCAATAGTGCATTCAATTCAACCGAGTTCAAAGATTGGCACAGAATGACAAACAGACAGACATTGGTTGTGAGGGAAATGGAAATAAAAATGCTTTCTTTTATCTATTACGTATTTTGTGATGAATACGTAGCCCCATAGAAAATTATTGTCGATATGGAATTGAAGTTTGGATGTTTGGCTGGATATTTGTTGCTCATTCACGCAAGAAAGGCTGAACGGATCGGAATGAAATTTGGCAGATATAGACTATAATCTGAAATAGCAAATAGGCTACTTATTTCCTTAGGAAAAATGTACTGTTTTTTATATATAGATTAGCTCTTAGCATTTAAATTGAACTCACACGTGCGAAGCCAGAACGTATTACCGGTGGTTAAAAATTTGCGCAAAGCTCAAATTTTATCAGTGAATCTTCGATTACAGAGGCTTTAGTGTAAGTGTGCACACGTGAAAACGTTTCTATCGCGTTTGCGTTAAGAATTTAATAATCAACCTTATTCCTTTCAGGTTAAGATCTATCTGTCCAATTTTAACTCTGACGCAGTAGTAACGTTTGCGCGTTTACTAACTCACACTAAGGGCTCTGATGTATAACGAATATAACACGGAATTATATCATAAATCAAACACGTCTTACATACATCATATTTAACCTTTCATTTAACATCGTGGAAGATTTCTACTTTGGTCATTGTGTAAAAATATAATAGCAATTTTATTTACAATAACATCCGGCCAAGTGCAAGTCGGACTTGCGCACATAGGGTTCCGTGCCATTATCTAAAATATCACGTTTATTTTACGGGAGCTCCCTTAAATATTTATTTTATTCTATTTTTTTTTGTATTTGTTGTTATTGTGGCAACAGCAATACATCATGAAAATTTCAAATGTCTAGCCATGACGATTCATGAGATACAGCCTGATTACAGACAGACGGACGGACAGCGGAGGCTTAGTATTAGGGTACCGTTGGCACCCTTCATGTACGGAACCCTAAAAAGGTTTAGTTTAGTAATTTCTAGCTAGAAAGTAGAAAGAAATCCTATCATGCTCTCATATAATAATATATCAAAATTAATACTAAGTATCAGAAACCTAAACAAAGTAACTTAATATTGTGAATGTGAAAAATGAGTATCCACATTTTACGGTTAAGGTTATTAGAGATTGTTCATATATCTACATTTACGAGATAACCATATTAACAATTATGATTTAATGTGTATCTCTCTGTATTAATTATAAAAGTACCTGAACGACCGAGCGTTGCTCGGATAAAAACAATTTATTTTCTTGGTTTAATTTCAAACAAAATTTCATTTGCTTAGTGTTACTTAACAACGCCATTTAATTTTTAAATAGCTACCAATAAAAAAAATATTTTCACAAAAACTAAAAAATAAACGCAATATGGTTTTGATTGAGGTTTGAACCCAGGTCTCTAGTCAGCAGTGAGCCCACGTAACCATTCGGCCAAGGAAGCCTTTATTCAAAGAACGAAATTTTCTTGAGCTCTTTCAAATCGGCATTGTCATTTCTTTGAACGCCGGATTGGCGGATAGCGTTTGACAGCGTTCTACGCCACAATATTATTAATACTCGCCAATAGATGTCAGAAAGAGTCGTATTTTTCAGTCTATATTTAAGTTGATTGTCGCAGTTTTTTTTTAAATTTAAAATTTCTAAAAATAAAAATAAAATGCTGGATTGATTTATCATCCCCGAAACCAGGGTAGTAAATTTCATTAAAATCGATGGAGCCGTTTCCGAGATTCAAAAAATACATTTAGGTATATACAAGAATTGCTCGTTTATAGGTACTGGATAGATTTAACTACAGAAATCTCACTTACTTTATTATTTGTCTAGTAAATACACTTTTAATTAAAAAATAAAAGGCCTTAAAAGAGAATTTAATTTATAATTGCTTGGGGACTCCTTCAAATAGTAGTTTGACTACTACTAAATTCAAACTAAAGCAATTACTAAAAATCTATCAAACAAAACTTTTGCCTATTTCAATTGCAAATTGATGAAAACCTGTGCTAACTTTCCTAGACTTACAATTAACAAATGAATAAGAACTCTTTTGCCGATTGGTTGAGAACATTTCAATTATTAAAATTTGTTGATCGGCTTACAACAAAAACGTTGTTAAAAAAGTAAACAAAAATTTTCAAACTATCAGTCTTGTTACACGAAAAACCTGAACTATAAAATATTAAATAAATATGGGCGTAAAGTAGAAAAAATCAGTCATATTATATAGTGGATAAGAATCTATTACAGAAATATATAATCACAAATATAAATAAACGCAAATATCCGCTCCCTTAAGAGGAACTGTGGGCGGCTTTTTCTTCCTAAAACGCTTTAATCTATTTTCTCTCCGGATTCTGATAGACGAACATCAGTTTTTTTCAACCAAAACTGCTAGATTTCTAGAAGAAGAAAGAAAGAAAAGAAAAAGCTCTTTACAAATCTGTAGATTTGATGCTAATCCTAATACAGTTGCACTTACATATATTTAGTTTTGAAGAGGGCAAAATTTTATTTATATCCCACATATGATTTTTTTGATACTTAAGACTGATTTTGGATACTATTTATTTAAAATTGGTAGTTTTTCTTAGTCAATCCCTAGCGTAATTAGTAGGTATACATAGTATTAGTAGAACGATATTGATGGTTTTATGTATGAGTGAGAGAGTTAAGGGAATGAGGGACACTGTTAAAATGAAATACGTTATATTTTTTTTACCTTTTATGCGCCCTGATATATGAAATGAGATGTGTCATGTGTCTGAAAGTTTTTATTTATTCATAACTTGACTACGGCACTAAAAGATGTCTTATAAATCTTATAATCTTATATAACCGCACGAGTAGCTGTGGTCAGTAGTGGGAACGGGACCTTATACATTGAAAACTAAACGGCGATATCTGATCTTTTCTAATGTATATGATACATTCGTAACAATTCATTCAATAAACATTATTGTCTACATTCTAAAACAACGAACATACGTGATTATTCCGTCTGACAGGTGGCAAAACTGCTGAGTAATTTTAAGTGAACGGTGTAACTATGATAACTTCAGAGAGGCTTTATTGTAATTCAGTAGTTCAATAAAACCGCGAAACTCTGATCCCTTTTGTAAAGCTATGTTCGTAGCCTTACAAAAGAGATTCAATCCTACAACCGTTCACGCTTACTAACCGACAAATTCAAGCTGTAACGAACGTTGTAAGGCGTTTTTCAGCAAAAAGGTTGAAGAACTCCCTTGTAGTACATAAGACCGGTTTCAAACTAGCATATTATTCGGCGCGTTCACGCGTCTCTTGTTTGTCTATTGTAGCGCGTGTACGCGCGAAACATTGAGATTTGACATTTTCCGACACAAAAGCGTAGGTAAGCACGTTTTCCGAAACGATCGTATACGCGCTGAAAAATACACTAGTTTGAAATCGTACTAATATCTTAAATTATTTTCATTCAATACAAACAAATAAGTCCTGTCTATCATAATAGTTCAAATAAATAACGATAACGATCTAAAATAATACGCTTCAAATGTCATCCGCACTTAAAAGTATAAACTATTATTTTTAATTAAAGTAAACCTTTTTCTTTAGAATTCATTAGTTGATCACTATTTATTGTTCAATGCTTTATGGATGCTTAACTTTTTACAAAAAAATCTGATTAACTAGTGTACTAACTCAGGATAAACAAGTTTCATATTTTTTTATTTTTTTTTCTATACTTTTACTCCGTACGTATAACAATAAAAGCGTTTTCATTCTATATTCAACTATTTAGATCTATCATCAATTAAAAAATTAGATAGACATTTAAAATAAAAGACAACATACTCAAGAGTCAAGCTAAATAAATACCTGTTAATAAAAAAATGACGTTATATAATCAAATTTGACTCTCACTGGGAGCCCTAAAATCCCCGATTTAAAACACTCAAATTTTAATTGTTTTCTTATAAAGTAACTGAAATTATGTAAATGACGCAGTTTCACCAAAAATATCATAAATTAGTGATCATAATTTTGAGTAACCATGACATAATACGTATTTTGCGTGTGTGAATTTACTTTACAAAATTCAGGAATCTTATTAATTTGGTTAAATATATTGTAGAGATAGGTATCAAAAGCTCAATATCCAATTATTGACTACTCGTTGACAATATTTCAAGAATGTACCACTTCAAGCTACGCCCCTTTTCCACTTAATCTCTACACTGTTGACATATGAATAACCTTTCATGGGCCCTCTTCAAGGGTGGAAAATCATGCCTCCGAGCAGCGATAGCGCGCATTCGACGGCGACCGAGCGCCGCGGCATTACATCTCCACGCCACAGAAGAAAGTTTCACTCGCGCTTCCGCCGGCATTGTGTTAAAAGTTAACTAACATTTCGACAAAGATTAATCTCTATAACATTAAAGTAATAAATACATTCCAAAATTATTTACAATTATAAGCGTAGCAAATAAATTTCTCATAAGTTAGTATAGAGATACGAACTAGACATAAACAAACAATTTTAAGTTTACATAATATTAACGTGATTTACGTGCGTCTGTGTGACAAAATGTTTACCGTGGGAAATCCTTGTCTAAATATTTTTAATGACATTAATTGAGTTGAGCAAAGACAGTCGGAACATAGTTTCGGATTTCACTTGCGAAGTACATTAAGAAGTGAAGTGATAAAATACTGAATTTAGCTGAAGTTATATCCGTGTAAGGAAGGTTAAAAAATCAGTTAGTGCGCAATGTCAACTTTGGGAGCGGGGACAAGCGTGCTAATCGCTTTACAAACATGCTGTAAGGCAGCCGTCGGACTACGAGTATCTGCTCGTTGTATACCGTGTGTGTTAGCACAGTGAGCCAATAAGGCCTTGTTCAATAAAGAATTATCCTTAGTTCTTACAGCTTCTTTGTTGCCGTATTTCCGAAAACTCAGCGATGGATTCCAGGCAAGTTTCTAAAACCCTAATATTTGATTTATTACTGTACACATTGATTTATGGTTCCATTTTTTCATAGTAAACAAATCGAACTACATTTTTAAATATTATTTCGTGTCCGCTCAGAAGCTATAAAAATTAACGAATGGGAACAGTGGCCCAGTATGCGGTTATTTTGTGTGTTTACTCTACTCAGTCATATTCAGGAGTTATATTCAAATATAAACATGTAAACTTCACGTTTTATATATAGAATTCCATATTTTAAGTAAAGAAGAGTGCTCAAACACTGAAATGCAAAGTTAGTTTTCCAGTAATGCAGTGAAATCTATGAGATTAAACTGTATCTATACCATGCAAATATAATTAAGAAACTTGTACTTAACTAAATCAAGTTTGTTTTGTGATAACATTTTCTGGGTAAGTTGATATCGAAATTTTGTTGACTGCTAAAAAAAGATGATGACGAAACCGCAATATAAATCGTTACCTATGTTTTAACAATAACCACATGGGTATTTGTTTTTCTTATTCGCTACATATCTTATACCAACAAGCAACATGTGACTGTTACGAAGCTGCAAAGTATTTGTTTTATTGCGGATCATGTGTATAAATAAAATATCCATCTAAACATAAAAATTTTCGTGTACGTTTTGGGAATTCTATAATAAAACGACAAGTGTTGCTTTCTTACAAATTCTTAATTTCATTTACTTATAGGGTTCAATCACTGTGAAATAAAGAAGCTTTGCTATTGTGTTTGATCTAATTATATTGAAGCAAAAAGGTTAATACCTATATTATATTATACGGAGAGCAGTAATTTTACTTTATATTTAAATTTGTTAATTTTCTACGAAAGCTTGTAAAGGAAATAGTAAAGTCTATTTAAGGACCCACCCACCCACTTCTGCCGTGAACCAATTCTATTGTGTTTCGGTGGAAAGGTGCAGTTACCGGCCACACTTACATGAGGTGACCACCAGCCTCCGGAGTAGTAGCGTAACTGCATACCACCTCAGATACTACTTACCTTGCTTGCTTGAGGTTGTATGTAGATGTCTATGGGCTGCAGCAACCACTTAACATCACCTGGCCTGTAAGCTCGTCTGCTACTCCATTAAAATAAAATAAAAAAGGACCTAGACTAGATTAGTACCACATCATTCAGTACGACACCCTTCAGATTTGAATCTAGCCATACTTTTAATTTTAGCTTGGCAGCTTCTAGGAAAAACCTAAACCTGGAAATTTTCAAAAATAAGTCTAATTCTAGTCTAGTCTAAATGTACTCAGCAGATTACTTAAGATACTTCAAAAAAGGATGTGGTTTTAAATATTTTCTTATATTCCTTTCTTCAGAACACTGTCATTTTGTTTTGTCATATTTATTTTCATTCAGTCCTTTAAAAATTCAAGAAGTATTGCTACTATACTAGGGCACAACTGCAAATGGAGATTTTTTTAATTTTTGAGTGTGATTTGGTATTTGCCTCCCAATATGTCAAAATCGTACACACGAGATACTTCAAAGTAATCTTATTAGAGCTGCTCTTACGATTTACGTTGCGATTGAAACTTCAAATTATTCTACGAATAACAAAACAAAAATAGCTTCTCGTTTAAATAAATATTGTTGGCATCTGGGCGTGGATTCTTGTATGCAAACAGGGAATTACTTATAGGTTTTCCACCAAATCATGATCAGTAAAATATTACATGTATTTTTAGAGATTTTTGTAATTTATAGCATGTACAGACGTATATTTAAATAATACGAGTAATAATTAGTACACAAGTTATTGTATTAAATTAAATCAGAACATAACATTTATTTACTTTAAATAAAAATTCCATTAAAAATATTTATTTGAGCCAAGCTTCTAACTCAACACGCCCTAACTCTAAAAGGCCTAATTCGAGAACTCTACCTTTTATTCAAAATAGCGGCTGCGATGGTTCCGTGGTTCAACCAAAAGACAGAAACACTCGTGTATTATATTTTGGTCGCCACTACGTCCGCAACTCCGGAAGAGAGCTGTATATGTGGAGGTGCTAAAGTATCAACACACGTGGCGTTTCACGCTGAAACTTTCCCTCATACAGTTAATTCATCAGAACTCTTTCCATCATCATGCGTCACGTAAAATTCGACTAGTTTTTAAATATACTTGTTGATATCTATACATATAATAAAACTGTAAGCAGGGTCAATTCTGTACATTGCATAGAAATTTAAAAAAAATACTTCTAGGGGTCTTTTTATAAGTAACAGAAGCTAAAAATATAAGTTTTGAAATTTTTGTCTGTCTGTCTATCTGTCTGTCTGTCTGTCTGTCTGTCTGTTGTTAGCTTTTCACGCAAAAACTACTGGACGGATTTTGATGAAACTTTTTTTGTTTTATATATATTGGTCTTCGCTAACATTTAGGCTATAGATAACTTTAAAAATCACCCTTTAAGGGTGTAAAATGAGGGATGAAAATTTGTATGGAAAACTTGGTTTTTTTCAATAGATTTTCTTGAAATCTACTATATAAAAATAAGTCGGATTTGCCTTCCTGACGCTATAACTCCAGAATGCACGAACCGATTTCCACGGTTTTGCATTCGTTGGAAAGGTCTCGGGCTGCGTGAGGTTTATAGTAAAGAAAATTCAGGAAAAATTTCATACCAAAGTTCACGCGGACGAAGTCGCGGGCGGCCGCTAGTTATCTAATAAAAATTTCGGACATTTTAAACTTATTATAATAATAGTTGTATTTGTAGTTCTGTTATCGGTCTGGGTGTTTCTGTTTCTGTCTTTGTATGTGTCCATGGTACCTGGATGGTATGGTATGGGCTATGAGTGTGCAGCGTTATTAATTGTAGAGGAACAAGAATTACTTAGCCATGATATCGGATTCTAGAATTAGGTGCCTTGATTTACCCAGCGTATTACAATGCACGTTATTCGACTTAAGAAAATATGATGATTGTTAATAATCTTCTGGGTATATTTGGCATTTTCATTTTTGTTATTAATTTAAAAAAATTGTACATGTTAGTTCACAACATTCGATTCCCGAACGAAACTTTCCTTTCCTACCTACATCCTAACTATCACGGTACCTGGAGGTAGGACGAGAAATCATGACGTAAAATCGTGAATTCGTGACGGACAGTGAGTCGTCTACTGCACCGCGCCGAGTTAGGTCGAGCTACCGAAGTTCCTTTCAACTACGCTATTCAGTACGGCTATCATCATCAATCTCAACGTTTTATTGTGTTTGTCGCATTTCGAGTGCATACGCATCATCACGTCGCTAAGAAAATCAACATATGAAGGATATTGGAAGAACGGAGTACGCGCGCGTATCTACCACCAAGACGCGAAAATACGTGAACCAGGTATTTCCCACACCCATTCTTTCTTTATCCAACAGTACATATTTACGTAATTAAGATCCTCATCACTTAAACTTAATTAAACGGTTTCATGGTTATCTTATACACCTGAACGTGATTATCTGTCACTCCGAATAATTAGAGGTCGATGGATTTTGTGGTACACAAATTAGACAGTGGTTTAATCTTGTAAATATCAGATAAGTAAGCATTAGAAAAAATAATAGGAATTTAATGCGTATGCTTTAATTTTTATTGGCATACCTCATATTTGCTTTATTGTTAGTTAAATTCAGTTTTTTATTAGTGTAAGTATAAAGAATGTGTGGAAGATTGTATAAAACTAGTTTATTATTCATTAATTTTTTGTCTTTAACTTGTCATTTATTATTTCTGAAAAAAATTACAGTACTAAGCTGATAATTTGTACGTAGTACAAAGTTGTACGTAACGAATTCATAGTCCCTTCGGATTATACCAGTTTTGTTACGGTGCTATTTTTATTTTAACAGATGACAATTGTGATGACCTATATTAAGTATATAATAAAAAATACGTAGACGCCAGTGCATCAAATGTTTATAGTAATGTTAAGGATCATAATAGTGCTTACATTATTGACAAGGAATAAATAAATGTACTCCCTCTCCTCTCCTATTCATCTCGCAGTTAGCATTGCAAGGGTGTAGACAAAGTAATGGTTTCATCTAACTTTACATTATGTATGGAAAAACTCGTAATCTTCGCAACGAGTAGGAAAGTACAGCAGGAAAAGAAACAGATGATTCGAGTAGGGCGTAGTTCTTTATGGCATCGCGTTTTTAAAGTAGGTTAGCCCTTTCAAAGCACTTATAAAGGCCTTGGAGTGGTCTTACCGTGAAAACCCCTACGTAGCGGCGCTTACTACGTGTGGAGTAAACACCGGAACGATACAGATACAATAGCTTTACCACTTTAGTATATCAAAAATAATTGGTTTCAATTTACTAAAGAGTGGACAGGCTGAAACATCAATAGCGTGGTGACATGTAAGAGCGTTAAATTGAGATAGGATCATGTGGGCGAGCTTTCAAAGCTTAAAGCTGGGAGTTTTATCCAACGCCATGAAAGTCTTTTTAGATCTATCATTTTGTGTTAAAAATACTTCATTTTGTTTCCAATCATCTGTATTTTGTTTAAAACTTCCCTCATTAATTTTTTCCAGAATCTTTTTCTGAGAATCCGCTAGTATCATCCAAATTCTTCAATTTAAATTTCGGCTATATTTTTTTTGCGTTAACTGAGAACTCCGTATTTTTTTTTACCGATTTTGGTTTTTATGTTCCGTAAAGATGTATATGAAAATTCGATTAAAACATTGGCAGTGACATCTTAAAAATCAAAGATTATTGAAAGTCGTTAAAATATTGGTAGGTGGTAGAACTATAATGGTGCGCCCGGGGAAGTACCACTGCTGCACTCACTTCTGCCGTGAACCAATTCTGTTGTGTTTCGGTGGAAAGGTGCAGTTGCCGGCTACACTTACATGAGGCGAACACCAGCCTCCGGAGTAGCAGCGCAACTGCATACGACCTCAAACAAGACTTACCTATGCTTGCTTGAGGTTGTATGTAGATGTCCATGGGCTGCAGCAACCGCTTAACATCACGTGGCCCTCATGTTCGTCTGCTATTCCATTAAAAAAAAAATCAAATAACAGCAATTATTACGTTTGAGTAGGTATGTAACAATCTGAGCAACAGTTAGAAATTTGATGAACCAATTTCATTAAAACCAGTAGGTAGCAAGAATAAAGATGTTTATTTTTAATTTCGTTTGGCCCCAGAAATCAGTGCCTATTCATAATGATTCGACAATATATTAGGAGCACGAATAATTTTTTTTTTAGAAATTTTGACCGTAGAAATGTAACTAAATACTTTTTTAATGCTTTGTTTTATCAAGTTCTTTAGGTTTTTTTATATTACTGTATTATATTATTTAGATTTGCGCATCATAATATAATGTAGGTGTGATAATTAGGTATATTACTTCAATGGTTTAACTTACCGGTAGAAATTTATCAAAGCAAAATAGTGCCCACACTTTACAACTACGGGTCCCGAGAGTACTACAAATACTCTATAATAAGTAGATGCTGTGAACAGTCTGTAGTTTTAACAGAAATTAGTGCTTTTTAATGATACCTAGGAAATTACATAACCTAATTTTGTAAAGTAAATATTTTTTTACTAAACCAGCATAGAAAAAGCAGAAACATTATGAAAATGGTCCCTGAGGTTGAGAATAAGAAAATGAGCTACCTTCGGTATCCCCTGCCTGATCGTAAGTAGTAACTAAAAGGGGATTTTCGGGGTTGATCTACCAAGATAGGTCTGTTCAAGGCATCGCGAATGAAGGACACCGATGCATTCCACTCCAATTTCACGCAAATCTCAGAGTTCTCCCTAAGCGCTGGCAGGCCAACGAGGGGCTTTTAGTGCGGTACAAATCGCACATAACTCGGTATCTCTCCCAATCTGCCTGACACCTTTTGAGGATTTCCCTACGATGACAAAAAGGTTACCTAAAATGAACGTAACATTTATAATATTAAGTAACTAGCTTTTATTTCACTTGTTAACATGTGGGTCAAACCTTGTATCTGAATTTTCAACCAGTTATCGTCATCCGATAGAGCTGAAAATTTGCCAAACGCACATAGACTGGATGACAGTGCACGGTCAGCTAACTGACGTCATTCGAAATTCTCATCCGAAATTCAACATGGCAAACTCTACATAGAATAACATACCGGTTAGTATAAAGTAAATCAGCTAAAATATTTAAGTTAGAGCGTGTTAAAAATGTTTTTGAATAAAATTTATTAAATTTAAAAATACAACCTTCACGTTATTAGGTATATTTAGTTATGTATTCACACAATGGTAAGTATATTTAGATTTTGCTGGAATTAAACCACAACCAGCCACTTTAGACAAACACTTTTTGCGCAAATATGAGTGTTTACAAAGGTTGTTCATGAATATGTGTTTATTTAAATGGCTCCTTTATGTACACCACCCACTCTTTTGTAAAAAAATGTCCTGAAATTTTACTTAGGAATAAAACATTATGTCATTACGCTAGCGACAAATCAAATCATTTTAGGTCTGGTGAAGGAGACTATCACTTGATAGATCACCTCCAGGTATTCTTCTGTACTACGATTCATGATACTTCTACGAGGCAACCTGTGTGGCGCAATGGTTACCATGCCGGACTGTTAATCAAGGGTTCCGATTTAATTCCCGTTAATGACGGGATGCCAATATAATTCCTGGTCTATTTATGTGCGTATGTATGTATGTCTTTGTGTAAGTCCATGGTATCCACAAAACAGGGAACCCTAGTGTGGCGCTATGTAAGTGTAGCGTCATTACACTCCTACTACTCCTGGGACCGAGTTATTAATTTTTTTTATAATCATTATAAACTGAAGTTTATCTATCAAGCGATACTTTCTTGTGACAGAAGAGCGAATAAACAGCTAAGCAACAGGATACCACTAATACCGTTTGAGTACTAATAATAGTAAATATGACTACGGAAAGAAGGAAATATAGAAATTTCAGATAGAATAGAAGTGGAAGTTATTCGAGTCAGTAACAATTGTTAAAATGACTGTGCAGCTGTGACCTTATTTGCAGTTAGTTTGCTGAACTCCTGGATTCTATTTATTGGACTGTTCACTTTATTGCACGTGTAATATAAATGTCACTGTTAAATACAAGCAAGAATGTTTCAAGTTTCTTTTTTAACACAAAGAAATACTTAGTTGGCTGGTTGCAACCCTTTCTACGTTCCACTGCTAGGCACGTGTCTCTCCCCATTATTGGGGAGGCCTGGAGCTTACTCTACCACGCTGCTCCAATGCGGGTTGGTAGAGAAGCGGGTTAGTGGCCAACCCGCTGTCGAATGTTTTCAAACCGCCCATAAGGCCAGCGACAAGGTTTAACGACTGTTATCTATCGACAACAACCGGGACCGACGGCTTAACGTGCTCTCCGAAGCACGGAAACGCACGTGAAATTTTTTTCTACTAGCGGTCACCCATCTCGCACCCGACCGCGGCCGTTTGGCTTAGTTGTACAGATCGTTTGCGTTCTACAATAACCGCCGGGCCATGCGCGCTTAGTTAAGTAAAAAGAAAAAAAAAGCGAAGCAATGTTGGCGTTATTGCGAATAAGTGTGATAACCATCCATCCCTCAGCCTTTAGAAGTCCACTGCTGGGCTATCCTAGTATTCGCCACTTCTTCCGGTTCTGTGCCCTCTGAATCCAGCGGCTTCCCGCTGTCTGCTTCAGATCAGCCTGTGTTCTATTTGCCGAGACGTGGTCAAGATAGATGAGTGTAAAATAATACTTCAATCGTGTTCATCATTCGTAGAGAATAAGTTACTATTGGTATGTCATTGCTATTGAAGGCTAACAATCGGGAAGCCTCATGGGTGGCTTGGGAACATCCAAAAACAAGTTAGCCGCCAACCTGCATTAAACAGTATGGTATGCAGAACATAGTATAATCTATATGTTTATATGTTGTGCTCCATAAAATCTAGTGTTAAATATATAGAACATATAGAACTGGGGTTTAATAAACTAAATGCTTCGAATTCACAACATAAAGAATGCCAAAGGGTCTTACTAAAACGTGCTGTTCGGAATAGTTTGTTGCGTACGCATTATACAAATTGTTTTATTTTCTTCGTACAAAGTCGCTTTATGTACTTGTACCGATTCTTTTTTTAATTTATAAGACTATCTTATACCTATACCTATCATATCATACTAATATTATAAACGCAAAAGTTTGTAAGAATGGATGTTTGTTACTATTTCACGTAAAATAGTTCTGAATGGATTTTAATGAAACTTTACAATAATATAGCTTAAAAATCAGAATGACACATGGGCTACAACTTATAAAGATTATTGTGTGAACTGTCCAAATTATGACGATAAGTGTCAAGTAAGTAGGAAAACGTCTACCATCTGCGGGCTATTCTGGCGTGCGCTGCGAAAACCGCTAAAGTTACACATATGTATGTAATGTACGATGGAAATGTTTATCTTAAATAGTTTTACAAAAAAGCCTGCCACAGTATATATCTATATCTCATGTGTAAGTCATTATAGCCAAAATAGTGAACTATAACTAAAATAAAAATTGACAATTTACTGACCCTTTCTAACGCGGGTGAAGCCGCCTACCTCTAGTTAGGATATAAAACTGAAATTTTTGCGCCATGAAAAAAGTAAACGTAACTGCTTCGTTGTAAAAGTATGTATAATACTTTTAACAAAACAATAATTATTATTTTTATTTATACTTCGTGTTTGTCTATTTAACTTAACGATACAGACAGACAAACATTATCATTCAATCTTTCTGTTTGGCTGTTCTAATCTATATTAGGACCTTTTTAGACAAGACTCTTACAGGGACAAGATCTACTTTTATTTTTCTAAAGGAATTATGGTTTGGCGCATACATACTCGTAACGCGAGTTTATTCCCTTTTCCATAGATGGTTGATTGGATTGGATTGGATGGATGATTCCATGGATGGGACGGCGAGAATCAGTTACTAACACCTATCTAAAGCTCCAAAACTATTTCATATACATAGGGTGCTTTTCATCCATTAAAAAAATAATAAATGTTCAAACAAACCTCTTAGCAACAATTCTACAAATCCTATCTTAGACTAACTGGTATGGATTGGCCGATTTAGAGACATCTAAGAGACATATAAAATATATTTAAGAAATTTAAATCTAATGTGATCTTTTGATCAGGACGCGGTAAGCACTACTACTTACAGAGTTAGAGCTTATAGAGTTAATGCATTGACTCTGCTTTTACGTTTCCTATTTTAGACACTAACACCCTGAGGGCTAGGATTTCCTGTGTCGTGAAAATGAACACACAAAGTCATAAACATATAAATAATATAAATAATATATCATACGCACATAAACGCCTAGACCGAGAAAAGTAATAGAAACTCATCATTCCAATTATTGGCTCGCCAGGTATCGAACCCGAAACCCTTGATTAGTAGTCTGGCACAGTAACCATTGGGCAATTGAGGTCAATTTCATGAGATATCATAACTTTTTATCCGTTAATGTTTGTGAGTTGTGAGTCTTGACATCAATTTATTCGTGAAATGTTTAGGGTTTTATTTCTTTTGCTGTGGAAGTTTTTCATTTTTCGGTTATTATTTACATAAACAATTATTATTTTATAGTATCTTCTTTAGCTTTTTACTTTATTTTTAAGTATTTTACCTTAAAAGTAGTCGCAAAAATATGAGTCACAAATTACAATTTCTATGTCGAATCCGTATTGGAACAGCGTGTATGGGGAGAGACACGTGTCGCGCAGTGGGACGTAAAAAGGAGGACTCAATCCGCCTGTCCTCCGCTGTTGCAGTACGCAGTTTTGAAAAGGTTCTTTACATATTTATGATATTAAATACCATGTAACACCACTTGGCCTACATTTGCATCATCTAGCGAGATGGTGTATTAAATATTAAAATGTGACACAAAGATTTTTTTGTCTTTTGTCGCAAATTGAATCGATAGTTTCTCTATTTATCGGAAAGCTTATCATCATTATCACGGCATTTCAAGATAAAGGAAGTAATTACTTGATACTCGACTTTTGTAAAAGTTTAGCAATTTTTGTAAGATAATTATATTTGACATCATAGCAATTTATTGATATATTTCTTAACTGGGTAATATCTAAAATTTGGAATGTAGTAAACATTTGAGAGCGATAAAAGATAAGTTAGGTAATTGTTTAGGAATTTGATCGCTCTACAAATACGGAGGTAAGTCTCACCCGCTTTCAAGAAATTAAACAACTATACCTTTTAATGCGTATAAACTGTTAGTTATGCCGGAAATCAGCATTGTAACCATCACCCTTCTAATGGTATGTGTGTGTAGTACGCCAAAACATCGCGTGCTATATCATCACCAATTTATGTATGTTATTTAGGCTTGTTTCAGTCAGTTCTCAGATTCATTCAGTTCTCACTGTGTCTTAAATCTAAACAAATAAATAAAATTGGACTGTCTGTTTGTAATATTAAAATAACCGCTTTTTACTACATGCATATGAATGTATATACGGTATATATACCAAAAAACATTTTTACAATTTTTGTCTGTCGTCTGTCTGTCTGTTTATTACTAAAACGGCTTGACCAATTTTGACTGGAATTTCACTGGCAGGTAGAAATTGTGCTTTCGATGATCTTGTACATATTTAAATAAAATAAATAAGACATCCCCAAGAGGTTCACTTCGAAAATTTATATGCCTTTCCGATATTGTGGGGACTCTTTTTGGCATTGTTAATATGCCATGGTCCATGCCATGGACTTTCACTGGCTGGTAGCTGATGTAATAAGAAGTAACTTAGGCTACTTTCATTTTAGAACAATTCTAAAACTAAGATCCACCCAGACGAAGTCGCGGGTGGCCGCTATTTCAAATAAATTGTGCTTTCGATGATCTTGTACACATTTAAATAAAATAGATAGATAAGACATCCCCAAGAGGTTCACTTCGAAAATTTATATGCCTTTCCGATATTGTGGGGCCTCTTTTTGGCATTGTTAATATGCCATGGTCCATGCCATGGACTTTCACTGGCTGGTAGCTGATGTAATAAGAAGTAACTTAGGCTACTTTCATTTTAGAACAATTCTAAAACTAAGATCCACCCAGACGAAGTCGCGGGTGGCCGCTATTTCAAATAAATTGTGCTTTCGATGATCTTGTACACATTTAAATAAAATAGATAGATAAGACATCCCCAAGAGGTTCACTTCGGAAATTTATATACCTTTCCGATATTGTGGGGCCTCTTTTTGGCATTGTTAATATGCCAAGTTTTTATTTAATATCTCACGATATAATAAGTTACGTCATATATAAATTAAATACATTTATATACAATTATTTGAAAATAGATATGATGGACGATGCAATAGATTAGTTACAATCTTTTTGACTTCTTATGAGTCTTAATGAAAGGATGTGTGGAGATTACTCATAACGATTTGTAGGAAAATCACGCTGAGCTAACGGTAACTCGGGTAACTCGAGCTTTGCGGTAACTCAGCAAAATAGGTAATAAACTAGATAAAGGATATTCTTCTCATCCATACGCCTATAAATTATAATACGCTTACGTTACGAATAATGCTAAAGTGCTGATATATTTCAAACTTTTTGTTAAGTAAAATTAATAATAATAAAACAATCAACCTGTAATATTTAATATACATAAATGACACATTAAGAACTTACATGAACATTGAAATATTGCAATCAATCAAATCAAATTTCAATTAATTCACCTGGAAATTAACATGTTATATATTATACTAGCTGACCCCGCGAACTCCGTATCGCGTTTAAATATTAAATAATAATAATAATGGATAGCATATAAACCTTCTCCGTGAAAAAATACATATACATACCAATTTTCATAATAATCGGTCGAATAATTTCTGAGTTTTGCGATGTCATATATACAAACATCCTCTTTTATATGTATAGACAAGTAAGAAATAATAATTAGATTACAATGATATAAAGTAAAAAAATCAAAATAATTCAACAGTAGTCAGTAACATTAATTATAACTGTAAGGGCTGGGTATTAGCAAACAAAAGTACATAACTTTTTTTGTTTTATGTTACCAGTATCTATTACAGCGAATACTTATTGGACAGCGAAAAGCATTTTAAGATTTGTTACTTTTCTGAAATGTAGGTATAAAATTAGCATAAACGTTCATATTTTTGATTGCGTTGAAAAGTACAATTTTACTGCAATAGCAGAGTGGAGCATATGAAATTAATTTAATCATTCATTTACGTGTTGTTAAGAAAAAACAACGGGTTGCACTCCGGTATTGCCGGCAGAAGTGAAAACTTGAACATTAACGTTGTGCATTTTTGATATTTTGGAATGGTTAGGGAATAATTTCGAACGAATTCCTTTTATTATCAGTATTATTTTTCATTTAATATTTTCAGTATGATTTCATCTAGTATTTTTATAAAGTATTCACTCATTTATTACTTCGTCACTTTTTTCATGAATAGATTTGTTCAATGTCCATATTTTGAATACTTGATATAAACGAATTTTACAAGTAAAGAGAGTCGAGTCGTCAGCAGCTGTCACCCCTCCGTCTTACGAATATTCGATCAGGCCACGTGTCCTTACGCGAGTTTAACATTTTTTACCCATCCCAAAAAAAGTGCACAACGCCGCTAAAGAAGTTTTCACTTCAAAATTTTGAAACGCACAACTTGATAGGCACAGACAGACGATGGACAAGAAAATGGCAAACTTTTAAATTTTAAATATCTGATGATCTTAGAACGTATCGGTAATAAACTAAGTAAAAGTATTTAAGTGATCTTGTGGTCGACCTATACTATACATTATTACGGTATAATGTATAGTATAGGTCCGGTGCTAACAGTGTTTATTTCCCTTTAAATAGGGTTTACGGGTGCGGTGTGTGGGTAAGAACTCGTGCGATTTAGTGACCAGCCAACGGTATTTTTCTGTTGCCCGCAGCTATATCCCGATTAACGACTGCTTTTGTGAGGTTAACAACTCGAATCTACATCTATACTACATGTTAGTTGAAACCACGCCCTATTTTTGTCCCTGTAGAAAAAAAGAAACGTCTTGGTTTGACTTTTGCCACATTTCCTACACACTACACATTTGCTACTTCATAAATAACTGAAAGAAGAGAAAGGTTATTATGTACAGTTGGGTCCTTTTAAACGTTGTCAGCATAATATTCGCATATAATTTTTTTGATACTTCAACCCAAAGAGATTTTACAAGAGTTCAGAGTTTGTTTTAATATGGCCATAGTTAAAAGTAAGCGTTATTAAACCTCTTATTATATATTTAAAAAAAGAATTCTGCATTTCTGTAACATACATTGTATGGATGAAAGCTTTCCTACATTCTAAGGTGGGTGAATCCATGTGGTGCAGGTAGTTTCTGTAAAAAGAAAAGTAAGGATGTCCTTGTGATTACTTAGTGACCAATCCTTTGTAATAATATTTCCCTTGCAGCAGGAATCTAGGTATATACGCCTAAAGTCTGTTTTGTAATGATAACAAAGTTGCGTTCATTTTGCATATTACTAGTACTTGATATCACGCCTTGTTTTCAATTTTGTTTTCAGTAGATTTTCAAGTATCCAAGTATTTGCTATAAATTTGCAAGTAAGTCCGAGAGTTCTACTTAAAAGGTCGTTATTATTATAGATTTTGGGATTGATTTTTCTTTTATAATAATGTATTCGCAACGTGCCGTAAATGTCCACAAAGATGAGTAAATCAATAGAGTCATTAATAAGTCAGTAAAGCGAATTATTGTATAAACTCATTTATAAATGTCAAATTTGACCTACTTCCCAGTCCTGTTTCCGATTAAACTGAAATTACGCATACACGTTCATAAACTTAATGACATAACCCAAAATCGACTATCAGAATTATTATTCCACTGTAGATATGCCATTAGGCATTAAGTCCGCCCATTGTGAACCTAGTCTAGGGTGAACAATAAAGAATTTAATAAATAAATAAATAAATATTTGTAAGACTATGTTATGATTTTTTTAACTTTATAGGGATTATTTGAAAGAGCGTTTTAAATATCTCCACACTTCTCACTATTGCTTCCTACGTTCCACTGAAAACCTGTGCCTTGTTACTCCTGTTCACTCTGCTTCCTTCTTTGCAAAATCCTTCACTGTGTCTGCTATCTGTCTTTGGAACTCTCTTCCTTCTTCTATCTGATGACTGTCCGATTCCCATGCTTCCTTCTAGACTCGTATTTACAATCACTATCAAGAAGCAGATAGAGAAACACGAAAAATTAACATCTTCAAATCCTAAATACCTATTGGAATCATAGGATACTTGCAACATATGTATGTATGTATTTATATATGTATATATGTCAAGTTATGTATGTATGTCTAAGTATATTGAAATGTTTTATCTATGTATGTCCACCTCACGCTCACGCTACCTTACCGACTTTTCCTCTACCCTAAGGTAGCATGGAAGAGATCGTTAGAAGCGATAATACCGCCTTACGTCCACTAGAAACTAAAATGTGTAAATAATTGGTATGTGTTGATTTTACTGTTATGTATGGTGTACAATAAAGCATATTTGTATTTGTGTTTGGGATCGATTTATATCTCATTTCAATTTATGGTGTTCGTAACGTTGATCATCCACTGACACAATACATGTAAAATTTATCAATAAACAGAAAGCTTGCAGAGTGCAAGAATATATAATAATTGTTAGTCAGGTAGATGACCATATGTGGTAGACTTCATACTTATGAGGGCGCGTTAGTCGCCAAGTCTTGTTTTTTTACCTTTAATAGGAATCTGTAAACCTTTTTGAACGTCTTTCTGGCTTATGAACAATAAAGATGGGTCAACAATGCCGAAAATCCCTATATACCTATAATACTTCTAACGTATTATGACATGTTGCAATGTATATAAATATGTATTATTTTGCAAAGGCAGTTCACTTGCATTAGATCAATTGATAACAACGATTGAATTCACATTTATAACTGTCATTGTAATGTAATATAATATTGCTAATGGATAGATGGATGGGCGTAAACGAATGTAGTGTTTATTTTACGCGAGCGATATCGCCGGTTAACGCGAGTAGTATTAGTATGCGAGTATGACGCAAGTACTGGCACGTTAAAAGCTGGAAATATTTCGGATATTGTGATAGTGCAGGGAAATTGAAATGTGGAGTGTGATTGCGCCAAGTTTTTGTGATTGCAGATATGAACAAGTAAACATCGTCAAGTGATTGGCTATAATCCTTTTTTGCATCCCAATGGTGGGTACGGGTCTCTCCCCATTATTGGGGAGGCCTGGAGCCCCCTCCAGCCATGCTCCAATACGGGTTGGAGGAGAAGTGATAAGGTATTCTTAACAAAAGCGACACTTTCATATAAAAATAATAATTCTTATTATTATATAATTTATAATTGTCATTGTAATGTATGTAGTATAATTTTGCTAATAGGTATAGGTAGGATGGGAACAAACAAATGCAGTGTTTACTTGTATTATTTAATCTTCTTTTTAATGTAATGTAATGCAGGGCAATACTTCACTTGCATTAAACAAGTGGAAGCGGAAGTCGGAGGCTTCCTGCTTAGACCGGAGGTCGATAACTTCTATCCATGCATGCGAAATCTTCGCTTACAAGCGCCTTGAATGCCCTCTTTCTGCGTTGAGTCGAGATGTGAGGGTGCAGACTTGTGTTGCCCTCTGTCCACGGTGAGTCCGGATCTGAGGTTGTAGCGAAGTGTGGAGATGTTCTCTATCTTCAATGAGTCGAGATGTGAGGTTAGGATGGAATGTGGAGGCGAGTAGAGTGGGTACTCGAGCAGTCCACAAAGTCGCTGGACGTAGCTATCAAGCTACCTCCAGCGACTGTGTGGACTGACTTTGAAGAGATTCCAAAGGAGGACAGAAGCGTGGTCGAGACGCACTGAGATGAATGATGAGCCGCTGAAGTAGTGCTGCAGTTCATCCAGGAAGTGAAATTGCGACTGATGAAGGTCAGAAGGGACGTAATCTTGTCCGGGGTCACCAGTTTGGCAAAGGGAGATCTCCCGCCGGGTGAGGTAGTCATGCCCAGGGAGCAGCCAAGCTCCAATTCAGAGCTTATACTCGTATATATGGGCGGTATTCAGAAAGCTTCGATAGCGTGATTCAGAAATACCTGTAGCGCCATCTATTGATGAGTAGCGGTAGGTCGCTACAGCTCCATGTTTCTTTTATGTTTCGAAATAACGAGTAACTTTACATTGTTAAAGCTATTGACTCTGACCAAATTGAATTTTCACCTGAAGCTGTTATGGATATTGTCACGGGTTATTATTAACGTTATCAGTATATTTAGTATAGACTGGTTTTTCTCAATGAAAGTCTTTAGATATAGTACTTATCTAGTTATAGCTTGAAAGCACTTGTTTTATGATCAGGGTATAGGTTTTATAATCGCATCTCCTTTTGGAAAACTTGCTAAATAAATGATTATTCTATGCGCTCAAATTTAAAAAGTTATATTTAAATTTCTCTTCATGTTACTATTTGTAACATGAAAAGAAATTCCATCATCGTTAAGTGGTTAACATTTTAATTACGCTAGAAGGCTGTTTAGAAAATTAAAAAAGTATGCCAAAAGTGGAATTTTAATTTTAATTGCAAGAAATAAAAGAAGTTTCTCATCCCAGCGTAGATTAATATTAATTTAAGCTCAGAAGTGCGGCGTAGCTTGGTTTGACCATTAAGTTGACTTATTTTTCTACCAACGTTAATGTTTTTATGCCGGAAGACTTTAAAATAACGACTTATTTTGTGGGTGGTCGAACTTGCATGGTTAAAAGTTCACGGCTGCACCATTTCTTCCGTAAAACAACTTTATTGTGTTTTGATGGAATGGTGCGGTTGCTAGTCGATTTTTGGAGCGTGAATTTTCTGTGTTCAGGCATACGATTTTCAATTTAACTTAATTTTTAAGAAATATAGTTTAAATGACTCGTGTGGCGCAATGGTCGGACTACTGATCGAAGGGTCAAGGATTCCCGGCGAGGCAATTATGAGTTTAAATTCAGGTAAATAATATTATATCTACGTGATATGAAAGAAAATTGATTAAAATTAATTAAATTAAAAATAGTTATGAACACTTTTCAATAGTCAAGTTATCATAGACATATATGTTTATAAATTATATTTGATTAAAAATATGTCTGATCGAATTATCAGAGCGTCATATCAGGGCGTCCAGGATGGATTTCTTACTGATTATCAAAATTTATAATTTTTGCATCCATTTTGTAAAATCGGGAGGAATTTGCAGAATTTCCTCATACCACTTACTCAGCAACTACAAAGTCCTCGGTTCATTTAGAGGAGCAACTAATTAAACTACTCTTTTCCCTAAAATTAAGCAGCCAATAAACTTCAACCACTGAAATTGTTTAAACGGCGATGTGTTATATGCTCATAGTATACTATTAACATCTCATCTCAAGAAAACTCTATTCCCGTTTACGTACTATACATGCATATTTAACTCAAAGGAAGATTGTAGCTTCATTTTAACTAAGCCGATACCAATTCCAGCATTTCCAGCAAGATATAAAATAATCAATAAATGGCAAAAATGGAAGTAGCACTATTGCTTTCCTGATTGATCTTTTCTAACTACCTACCGGGGAAATACAAGTCATGGTTGATCTACTCTGACAAGCTTTTCTACGTGATTTTATGAGTAGTTTTGTTACAAAGACCCGTTTGTGGTGTACACATCTATAAATGGAAATATTTTAATGGATATCAACGGGGGTAGGCTCCACTCAAGCGTTAGACTAGAGCCTAAAAGCTTCTTTATACAAAAGCAAAGAAGCTTTTTTGTAAATTGTAATACCCAAGTTCGTACGTTAAATGAATATTAGTTAAAAATTAATAAAATAATATAAGTAAAAAGTCTGATCAAGATCATTTCACTGTGAGTCATTGTGGATCTTATCAAAATTAAAAATACTTTATAAAATAGAATGATGAGATGAGAGCCAAGGCTGTTATTTGAGTAACTACATTTGGTCAGTCAGGGTTTGTGAAAGTGGACATTTCATTAAAAATATGGATTGAAGTACGGGGATCTTCGACTCAATTTTTTTTATTTATCATCAGGTGTCATCAGGATGTGTATGGTAAAAAATATCGTTTAAAAAAAACTAAAAAACACGCTTTTGTAGCAAATCAAACAAATAAAGTGAAAAAGAATCCTTAATATAAGCAGGCTTAATATAAGGAGCAGCGATGGCCAAGTGGTAAAAAACCGCGGTCTTCGACGCGACCGATCCCAGGTTCAAATCCTCGGCGCGCACCTCTGACAAAGAAATTTGTAATGTGCGAATTTATCGCTGCTCCACGGTGTTGGAAAATATCGTGATATTTCATTGATTACGATATTCTCCATCGCCGTGCATGCCTGAGAGAAATTCATAAATTCTCGAAGGCATGACGTCCACCAATCCGCACTTGGCCAGCGTGGTGGACTATGGCCTAAATCCCTCTCAATTGTGAGTAGGAGACCTGTGCTTAGCAGTGGGACATAAAAAAAGGGTTGAAAAAAATATATATAAGCAGTAAATAATAATGAATTGTGAAGAAAATGTGTGTTGCTCGATATAAGAAAAATATGGCACTGAGCTATATTTTAAACTATATATTTTTAACCATACTCATCCTGATGGCACCATTGAGAAAGCTACTATACTTTTTATATTTATTTCTCATTTTTTAGTTAGATTTATTGTTAAAAAAATTTTTTTTCAAGTTTTCGGAATTAGATAAACTCATGAAATTATTGTATTGCCACTGTCATTGCACTGTGTATTGCCGGTGTCCAAAGATTGAATTAAATCTGTCCGTTGAAAGTAGTTCAAAATCGAGTCCAAAGGAGTGTTACAAACAAGCTTACTAACTCACAAATATACAGGTGAAGCTAATAAAAGCGTGTTAATTATTCACACGTTCAATTTTCATAGTCAGAGATGCCTGGGTTCGAGCTAGACTAAGAATAAGACACGCCTCTTTGAAAAATCACTGTTTGTTAAAAGCGGTGATCAATTTCTTTGAGAAAAGTTCGAGTGAAATATATAATAATAATAAGTAAGAGTTGAATGCCTGCTCTACTTCCATATTGTAATTTTACGATATGACACGACATAAAAATAAAAGCTTTTGAAGGTGACGCTATCAAAAGCCTACAACAGAAATAGGACTGACATTTACTCAGCGTAGGAAGTAGGTAATTGTTTTTGCAGCAGCATTTTAGCGTAATATTTTGAATTTGTGTATCTTCATAATTGAAAGTGTCTTGAAACAGTTCTAATTATAGATAGTAGAATAATTACTTTCAGATTAAGTAGGTATTATTAAAATGTAGCCGTTCGGGAAATATCAGTAATCATTGGAAAATCTTGAAATTCGAGCGTGGAAAGAGAATGATAGACTGCTTTACTGAATCAAAGAGAAGGGGCCATATTAATTTCTTAATGAACTAGAAATGTTTATACTTTTTAAAACGTAATCTGCAGTAGTTCAGTTTTTTCTATATCAGTTTTGAAAATAATTGATAAACTGTTAAAAAACCTTTATGGAATGGACTTAAGCAGTTTCCAACTAGAATATAAGGTATACCTAGGTATATTATGTTTTTCTTATTCTTTTAGGTAGATATTAGAAAGATCATCATAACATTAAAATATCGTTGATTATCTGCGCGCTACCAGGATTGATGTTATTATGCACCTCTGATTAAATAATACACGATGTTAAAATTATATTGATTTTAGGCATCAAAGCCATGTAGCGATATGTAGGCTTCAAAAGGGCCTGTATTTTTTTCTGTTAACCAAATGCTGGTTAGTACTGTGAATAGCCTAATATCCTCGCCATTTCAGAGACTCGGGAATTCAAATTAGATGTTTATAAGGTCAATAGCTACATTGTTTCTACAGCAAATATGCGAAAAACAATTAAACATTTTAGATTACAACAAGCCTATCAATTGTACGTTTACTCAACATTCATAATGTGAATATGATATGAATTTCATATCAAGGTCAGAAAAAGAGCGATGATGAGGATCCATTTGGTGCAATGGTTATCATGCTGCACTGCCACTCGGAGCGTACCGGGTTCGATATCCGGCGAAGCAGAAATTTGAATGATTAGTTTTTTTCAGTCTGGGCGTTTGTGTTTCTGACTGTGTTTATGTCTCTGCTACCCACAAGAAAGGAAATCCTAGTCACTCATAGTGTATAGTGTTGTTTATTTATTTATCAATATGGCAAGGATTTGCCAGTAGTTAAAGCAAAACGGTCTTCGACGTATCACACTTTACCTAACACTATACGAACGTTCTTGTGTAACCTTGAAGTATGTTCACCTTATCCTTTAATCTCAGAAGATTATCAGATTAGCGCGGGTATTCATTGGAAACAGGAAAAGGATTTGCTGATAATGTTTTGATTTCATTTTTGCACATAATGCGCTATTTAAAAAACGATTTACTTTAGATAGAGTGATTTTGCGATAAGATAACTTATGAACGTCATGATTATTAATATCATATATAAGATTTTTAAGCATTTGAGAAATGACAACTGCTATAAGTAGGTTCATTGGAAAACTGCTGACCGCATTTTTAACCTCCGACGTAAAAACGAAAGGGTGTTATAAGTTTGACATATCTGTGTGTGTGTCTGTGGCATCGTAGTTCCGAACAGATGTACCGATTTTGATTTTGTTGTTTTTTTGGTTGAAAGATGAATTAGTCTTGAGTGTTCTTAGCTATGCTTGATGAAAATCGGTCCAAGATCGCCGCCGCCAATATGGATATAAAATGAAAGATCTTGAATAGTAGAATATTGTACACTATACTGAATGGAAATAAAGTGTATTAACTAACAACATGAAATCTAAAAACTCGAAAAATATTTTTACCTAACTAAGTTACTAACTCAACTACTACAAAAAATTACAAAATAAAAGTAAAATTATAGCGGCCCTCAACGAGACGATGCTTGGAAAATAAAACTATTTGAATTTATAAGGAATTTACTTTACAATTATACTAGGTTTAAAATGTTAATAATAGTAAACTTTTTGAGTTTATTTTTTAGGTCGGCGGGTTTTAAAATTTTTAATTTTACTTTTATTACTAAACTTATTAATTTATTCATACCTCAAATGAAAATTTAACTTAAATAATGTTACTTTAAATTGACCTACACACGTTTACAGGATTTCAGATAAGTAAAAAAATAAACTAACAGACTAATAAATTATTTTAGCAAAAATATACCTAACCTAACCTATGGGTAAATTGTATGTCATGTAATTTCGCAGTATGTCCTTACGTTCTTACACATTCTCAGAATAATAATAATATTAAATAAATTATTAGTATAATAATAATTATTAAACTGTATGAACATAATGGTAATAATATAACTTAAAAGGTATTGTTATCGTTGTTCAGTCTTAAGTTTTAAATACAGAATATCTTCAAAGTCTGACTTTTAAATTTATTAAACCGATCCATCATAAAATTTGAAGTAGAGTCTCTAAGATCTATGAAGAATCTATCAATATATTTCAGAGATAATAATTATCTGCTGATGAAATTTATTGAGGCTAGTTCCAAAACAATGTAGCAAAAGTGAATACCTTCGTGCGCTCAATAAAATCGTAATATAGCAAACAGACATAGATGAACGAGTTTGTCTATACTATATTGATCACAAAATAGTTCTAATGGTCTAAAATCGCACTGCTTGATTCTGCAGCTATCTCTTTTATCATTATCGCCGGACTATTTGTGTAATATGGCAACGACGTTATCACTTGTGTAGGAGAAAAATGTACTGGCAATACAAAATATCAAAGAAAAAAGTTTGCCACACCCTTTGTGTACGTATAACAATGCGTGCTTATGCAATAGATAAAACTTTAATTTTGTACTAAGATTTAAAAAAACCGGAGATTGTAAATAAATCACACTTATATACCTGTTTACACCTGGCAACCCTAACGATTGACTGACTGAGAGCTTTCAACCATTTCTTTTTGAATTGGTGACATTATTTTCTTTCAAATGTCGTAAAATTTATTAAAAAAACATATAGTTGCAATTTACATTAGCGAATTAATTATACTAAAATTAATTACAGGTAACTGCGGCTAATTTTTGATAGACAACCCATCCCTAATCCATTGTTTACTTTCTAAACATTCATTTAAAATTAGTTGTATCGAAAAAACAGATAGCTGCAGAATCGAGCAGTGGGATCTTGTACTATAATAAAATTTGGTATAAGATACAACCCTTTAGCCTAAATGTCTCGCAAACAAAGTTAAAACTAACTCCCATTTACGGTTACTGCAATAATTAAATTTCACTAAAATCGAATCCACCCCTAACGAACTTTGAAATACTTTAAGAGGCCGTATACTAAATTTTGCCGATTTCGTAGATTTAGCTGATTTTACATAGGAGATTTTGCAGTTAAAATACAGTATTTCCATAAGTTTTATTGCACAATATGACTGATCATTTCAATATTAAACTATTAAATGAGCCACATTTTCATTTTTATTACATTGTTTTGCTTAATAGACCTGAAGACGGTGATGGTTTTGTGAATTTTACTAAACTAAATGAAATGAATGTTACATATTTCCGGATCATTTTAAAATCTAAACAGATCGAATAAAATGCCATGTATTGCTGTAAAAATCACATACATAGTAAATGAACCAGGTTTTGTCAGAGTCATACAAAAAATATTAGTAAAAAAACATTGAACTTAGTTAATTTTGAGAGAAAATGGGCCAGAAATTGTATTTGATTTCAACAAATTGGAGTATTCTTTCATAAAATTTATTTGACATAAATACACTTCAGTTCATAATCAATCCGTTTCCTGCAAAAAAAATATCAAATTAACAATGAATATTTGGCATTGTAAGGTTTGGTCTGCAGGGCGTCGTCGATCGTCGGTGGTCACCAATGTAAGGGGTGCCCTAGCTGGTTAGGGTTCCCTACTAATTTGTGGAGAACGGAGTGAAACAACTGATGTAGGTAAGTCCGATATGTGGAAAGTGAACCGGAATGGAATTTATTTGAAAGTCAACTCATATTTATACAAAAGCGGTCAACAACCATTTACCAATCATAATACAAGAAATTAACAATAACCAATAAGATTACAAATATTATTACCAATAAAATTAAAATAAAATAAACGTTAATATAAATAATAATGAAATAACGCGAGGAAATCTAATTGGACGTTTTCGTCGCTGTACTCATTCCGCTGCTGTGAAGTCAGCCGTAGATGGGCTACATAAATATAAGGCCCGTGCGCGCCCGCGTAGTCATTCGGCGGCGGCAGCGGCGGGAAGCAGACGTCCTCCAGGCATCGTGTAGGAAGCAGCGGTCTCCAGGGTCGACGGTGGATGCACGGCGCTGGAGTATGATCGACGGCGGCGTGGTGGACGACGAGGATTTGCTTATCTCTGATTTATAATACAATCTTCATGTTTCATTCAACGAACGTCATGATTAAATCTTCTCTGTACTGCGTCGCGGTCGGTGTGCTCCGTGATGTGGGTAGTTGTATAATTAAATTCCATGTCGGTATTTCTATTATATTTTTTACCAGAGTACCCACATTATGCCGCATATTCTTGCTAGAGCGAGAGGTCGTGAGAGCGAGAGCGGCGATGTAGTACCCACATAATGTTGTATTATCTTGCCAGAGCGAGAGATCGTGAGAGCGAGAGCGGCAATGTAGTACCCACATACTTTTGGATCGTAATATTTTCTCACGATAGTTGACGGTATCAATGTTGTTGCGCTTGCCGCTACAGGACTCCCCCCCTAGCGAAAGCGTACAGGAGGCTTGCTGGTGCGGCCATAGCGAGTAGTCTTCAAACACGAAGCTCGATGTTGAGATGAAGATGGTTGCTGGTTGCTCGCTGGTGAAGGTGCGGATGTCGCTTCGTTGCTCGGAGTATCCTCAGTGGTATTGTCATTGATGGTGTAGGCAGGCTTCAAGCGGTCCACAGATATAGTTGCTGATCTTCTATCTGGTAGTTGTAGTTTGAAGGTCTTCGCGTTTCTCTCTAGCACGTAGTAAGGTCCTTCGTATGTAGGTTGAAGAGGCTTCTTCACGCTGTCATCTCGTATGAATACTTGCTCGCAGTCTTCTAAGTCCTTGTGAATAAATATTGGTTTCTTGTTTCCGTGTACGACGTCTTGTGTTGGTTTATTTTCGTTGATTGAAGCGCGTAGACGACTGACGTAATCTGAATCCATTTCTTGAGATTGTGTTGAAGTTGAAGTGAAAAAGTCGCAGGGTAAACGTATGTTGTAGCCGTATGTGAGCTCGGCGGCGCTCACACCTGTGTCGGTGCGTGATGCGGCTCGAAGTCCTAGTAGAACTGTAGGTAACTCGTCTGTCCACGTAGTATGTCGAGATAGACGGGTTTTGAGTGCTGTCTTCATACTGCGGTGCCATCGTTCTATCATCCCGTTTGATTGTGGATGATACGGCGTCGTGCGAATCCTCTTTATTCCCATCGTGTTGAGTAAGCTGGCGAATAATCTACTTTCGAAATTTCTTCCTTGGTCGGTCGTAATGATTTTCGGTGAACCAAAACGTGAAATCCAGTGGTTATAGACAATCTTGGCGACAGATTCGGCGGATGTGTCTTCAGTAGGTATTGCTTCAGGCCAGCGCGTCGCTCTATCGATCATGGTAACTAGGTATCGATGTCCATCACTAGTGGTAGGCAGAGGTCCGACGATATCGATGTGTACATGTTTAAATCTTTCCGCTTGTGGAAATGAAGATACGTTGCTCGTAGTGTGTCGTTGTACTTTGCATCGTTGACATTGTATGCATTGCTTCGCCCCCTTCTTTGAAGGATAGGTTACTTTGTCTTCCTAGTTGCTTTATTATATTTTTGTCCTTTTCTTGTGCTTCAGCTAACTTTTCGTAGTCCATTGAAGTTGGGCAGGCTATACTGTCGACAGGAATGCGGCTCAGAGCGTCGGCGACTATGTTGTCTTTACCACTGATGTGACGTATGTCGGTCGTAAACTCACTTATAAAAATGAGTTGTCTTGCACGACGTGGTGTTTCCGATGCTGATGGTTGCTTCTTAAGAACGTAGGTAAGTGGTTTGTGGTCGGTGAAGATTATTAGATCTCTACCCTCAAACATTTTCCTGAAGTGTTTGATAGCCATGTAGATAGCTAGTAGCTCTCGGTCGAACGTACTGTAGTTGCGTTGGGCGTCGGAAAATTTCTTCGAAAAATATCCAAGTGGTTGCCATTGTTTATTAACGTATTGTTGAAGAACTGCTCCTGCTGAAGAATCGGAAGCGTCGCTGAAGATTGCAATCGGTGCTTCATGAGACGGGTGTGCAAGTAAAGCTGCATTTTGAATTGCAACTTTGCAAGCTTCAAATGCTTCTGTTGATTGACTTGTCCAGTTGATAATTGATTTATCCTTCTTCTTGGAGTTATGCAGGTAGGCGTGAAGTGGTGCTTGAATTTCAGCGGCTTTCGGTATGTGTTCTCTGTAGAAATTTATCATTCCAAGAAAACGCCTAAGCTCTTCTATCGTGTTTGGTTTGGAGTACTGCGTAATTGCTGTGACTTTTTCTGCAGGCGGTTTGATACCATCTCGGTTTACAGTGAATCCAAGAAACTTGACTTCTTCTTGACCAAATATGCATTTTGAAGGGTTTATTGTGATTCCATTGTCTTCTAATCTTCGTAGTACAGCTCGTAAATGTTCTTCATGGGTTTCCTTGTTTGGACTTGCAACCAATAAGTCATCGATGAATGCATATACGAAATCGAGTCCTTGTAGTACTTCGTGAATAAACCTTTGGAAGGTTTGTCCGGCGTTCTTCAGTCCTGGTGCCATTCTTGGAAATTCAAATAGTCCCATCGGTGTGATTATTGCTGTTTTTTCTATGTCTTCATCGCGAACTTTGATTTGTTGGTAGGCTCTGTTGAGATCGATCGTGGAGAAAATAGTCTTATTGGACAACTGGAACGTGAAGTCTTTAATCCTTGGAATCGGGTAGCGGTCCGGTGTGGTGACTGCATTCAGTCTTCTGTAGTCTCCACATATTCGCAGATCACCATTCTTCTTAGGTACGATGTGTAGAGGTGATGACCATGGGCTTTTGCTTGGGCGGCATAATCCCTGCTCGATCATATTTTCGAATTCTTTTCGTACTCGTTCGTAGCGATGTGGTGCGATAGGACGTGCGCGGCAATGCAATGGCGGTCCAGATGTCTCGATGTAGTGTTCGACGTTGTGCTTTGGCGTAAGTTTCATTGAAGTAAGCCTTGTAGTTCCGGGAAATTCCGCTAGGATGTTGTGGTACGATTGTTGAACATCTATGCTTCTTATTGTGGGTAGATTGGTTTCTCTGACGAACGACTGCGACGATAAGTTTGTTTTTCCATCAATGAGTCTTCTATTCTAGATATCGACGATCAGTTGATGGTGTTGAAGGAAATCTGCCCCGATAATTGGTTTGCTGACTCGTGCGACGATGAACCTCCATTTGAACGGTCGGCGTAAGTTTAAATCCAGTTCCATTGTTTTCTCTCCATAGGTCGGGATGACCGTATTGTTCGCAGCATAGAGTTGAAATTCCAGTGGCTTCAGTATTTGACCTTTTCTTGGTGGTAATACTGAAATATTGGCTCCGGTGTCGATCAAAAATGTTGTCCTTGTCTTCTTGTCAGTGACAAACAGGCGGTTGGACTTTTCACATACGCCAGGTTCCGCCGCAGCTAGCGTATTTGTTAGTTTTCCGACTTCATATTTTCATTCTTGAAAAAAGAGAAAGAGTATATATTATTATAAAAGTATTTATTAATAAAAATAATAAAAAAAAAAAAAAAAAAAAACCTCCCACACCGGACGATGGGCAGTCTCCACCGTATCAGCCTCAGGACCAACTGAAACGACAAAGAAGACCACCAAACCAAAACAAGAAGACCACGACAGGGACCACCCGGTCCCCACCCCAATGACCGGGACCATATTCATGGCCCGCGGTAGCCACCCATGGCAGGGGCAGGCCCGAAACGTGTGCCCCGAGCCCCTTGCGGGGCTCGCGAAGATAACCCCGGAGAGTTGAAGATAACCCCGGAGCCCGCGTAGTCATTCGGCGGCGGCAGCGGCGGGAAGCAGACGTCCTCCAGGCATCGTGTAGGAAGCAGCGGTCTCCAGGGTCGACGGTGGATGCACGGCGCTGGAGTATGATCGACGGCGGCGTGGTGGACGACGAGGATTTGCTTATCGGAGATTGATTTATAATACAATCTTCATGTTTCATTCAACGAACGTCATGATTAAATCTTCTCTGTACTGCGTCGCGGTCGGTGTGCTCCGTGATGTGGGTAGTTGTATAATTAAATTCCATGTCGGTATTTCTATTATATTTTTTACCAGAGTACCCACATTATGCCGCATATTCTTGCTAGAGCGAGAGGTCGTGAGAGCGAGAGCGGCGATGTAGTACCCACATAATGTTGTATTATCTTGCCAGAGCGAGAGATCGTGAGAGCGAGAGCGGCAATGTACATACTTTTGAATCGTAATATTTTCTCACGATAGTTGACGGTATCAATGTTGTTGCGCTTGCCGCTACAGCATTAAAAAACTTTTAACGTAATTAACGTAACCTAAATCTCACATTATAATTCATGACGCAAGCTAAAAAAGTTGCTAATGTATTAGATTATTACTGAAATGATCAGTTATATTGTGCAATGAAACTTATGGAAATACCGTAATTTAAGTGCAAAATCTCATGTGTAAAATCAGGTAAATAAGCGAAATCGACAAAATTTCGTATACGGCCCCTTAACTCTCGTTTTGTTAGTACAAAAACAACTAAAGTAGGTATGTATTTTCTTGTAACCGTTAAGTCAAAAAACGAAAAAAAAAAATGCCTTGCCAGCCTAACATGAATTGGAATGCAAAACAAATAAACACATATTTAGTTAGGTTTCT
This sequence comes from Pyrgus malvae, assembly GCA_911387765.1. NCBI lineage: Eukaryota > Metazoa > Arthropoda > Insecta > Lepidoptera > Hesperiidae > Pyrgus > Pyrgus malvae. Next base: position 16,181,229 of record OU426951.1, on the reverse strand, counting down.
TTGATCGTTCCGACAATATTTGTTCGTCTATATTGGGATCTAGCGACACTTTTCTATTTATTTAGGTTCATTTTTAATGTGTATTAATCAGTTGAGATCGAATAATAATATGTTATCGGTTAAAAAGCTTATATAATGCAAAATAATGCTAGTTAGACAACTTATTAATAAATTCTATCAAGGTAGATTGTCTTCATATTTAAGTACGAGAAGTACTTGGACGACCGAGCGTTGCTCGGATAAAAACAATTGATTTTCTTGGTTTAATTTTAAGCAAACACTCATTGGCTTAGTGTTACTTAACTACGACATCTGAATTTAAAATTTAGGTTTGAACTCGGGTCTCTAGCAGTCAGGCTACATAACCATTCGACCAAGGAAGCTATAATTTTATCCCATTGACGATTTTTTTATAGAGCTCTTTCAAATTGTCATTGTCATTTGTTTGAACGGTGGATTGGCGAATGACGTTTGACGGCGCTGTACGCCACATTATTATTAATATGCTCCAATAGATGTACGTTACGTAAGAGTAATATTTTTCAGTTTATATTTAAGTTGATTTTCGCCGAAAATCGAATAAAACGACAGTTTGAGCACTAAATTTATGAGATTCAAATTATATAAGTTTAAATAGGTATTTACAAGAATTGCTCGTTTAAAGGTATAGATAGATATCGTCTTAGTTAAAAATAGTAATTCAGTATATTATATTTATACATACATTATTTACAACAAAACACACATGAAAAACATACAAAAGATACTATATCATATTGTCATGATCTCAGGTCATGATTTCAAAATAGTAATGTTGTATTCTGTGTTATATATACCTATACTATCGGATACTCTCGTCCTCATCCTGTTCGTCCACTGGCAGGGTACCTGTAACACAAGTATCAAACCATTCTAACTTGCTGTATCTGAATATTTTTGAATCAATAAATCATTTTTGTATTTCATTATTTTGTTTTGGCAATTATCGAATAGCATATTACTCGTAGTATTTATTAACCTATCACATCGCAAACCCTTTCAATCGTTGTTTTCATGGGCACTTATACGTACCTACATTCTGATGGTGATGTAAAGGGTTCCGAGCGGGACGGCCGTGGGATCTTAAATGATACCCGTGAGATTTCAAAAAGATTACTTGAGATTTACTATGGCCGAGTTATTTTCTGTAGAAATAATGTAATAAGGTACGTGCGTGGGCATGTCTAGAAAATCATGTTTAGGTAAGAAATATTTTTCGTCAAGTTATATTCGCTATGGAAATCAGTCAGTCAGTCTATTTTATTTGTTTTATCACATTTTTTGATAGATTCTGGCGATAAGTCCGATAAATTGATTCACGTCTTATTTGTGAATACACATTCAATTTGTCAATTAAAAAAATGTCTGGAATCGCTAGACATTTTTTTTCAACCTTTTTATGTCCTACTGCTGGGCACAGATCTCCTTCTCACAAGTGAGAGGGATTTAGGCCATGGTCCACCACGCTGACCAAGTGCAGATTGGTGGACATCACGCTTTCGAGAAATTATGAATTTCTCTCAGGCATGTACGGCGATGGAGAACATCGTAATCAATTAAATATCGCAAATTAAATTAAAATATATATTTTCTAGAATGCGTGATAAATGCGCACATTATAAATTTCTTTGTCAGAGGTGCGCGCCGAGGATTTGAACCCGGGACCGGTCGCGTGGAATACCGCGGCTTTTTTTAACTCGGCCATCGTTGCTCTCATACTATATATTTAGCTCTACGTAAACTATTTTCAAACGAGGTTTTTTTTTCAAAGAAAACTTTTAACATTTTCATTATATATTTGTTTATTTTCATTCTTGTCAAATATTTTTATAAATATGAAAGTATTTGTTGCTTAGTACTTACTAGGCCAGTTATTATCGACACAAAAAAGGCAAACATCGCAAACGCGCATGTATCTACGATTCTTTTATATGTTGTTAGATCCCTTATGAGTAGTCTATACCAAAAATTGCAACCCTAAAAACCTTGTGCTGCCACCATGGTGCTCGAAAAACTTCGAAATTCTGGCTCTTGTTTCAGTTTTTTTGAAAAATGTACCTTAAAGAAGCGTTTTTCAGATATACTTGTTGTATATTTTATCAAGCTAACTAAATTTACTACAATTTAAGCCCAACATGAGCTCTCTAGGTCTATTAGTTGCGGAGGTACAGCTAGTCAAAGATGAGCAATTTTTTCCAAAACGTGGAAAATTGTCGGTAGGGTTAATGTTTGTCAAGACATTTGCTAGCTAAACTAATGGTTCTAGAGAATAGCCATGAATGTGAATTTGTCATTTTGTATGTATCATATGGCTTCAAATTAACATACACTATTTGCATGATCTAAACTCCAACCAGGAAGAAGTAGGAAATGCTGGTGAGAAGATCTTGATGAACCTTTACGGAGGAGAGGAAGGAACGCTGAGCACCCTGCGATACTCAGCATTTGTAAAATCGGCAACAACGGCCAAAGTCAACCTTGCCCGCCTCCCTCCAACCTCAGAGGCTGCAAAATATCATTCGTGGAGGACCTACCATCAGGTACAAAAATAGTTAGGGGTTGACATAAACCCGTGTGACTAGGGATGGGCCACCAGCAATCAAGGTCTCATGCCCGTCACAATGCGCGCAGAGCCCACTCCTCAGAACCTGCTTAGAATGGTGGCTTTCAAATGCAAAAAAGAATGCTTAGGGTTATGCAAATGCAGAAAGGTAGGGCTCAAGTGCTTAATTGTTTGCTCCTTATGCGAAGGACGAAATTGCAACAACGTCACTACTATAATTATGGACGAGGATGAGGAAATGAACAACCCAACACCATATGATGTCCTGCCTCCACCTCCAGAAAACACTGTCTCTTCTCCCCCGCTCCCTCTCACTGATCCAGACTGGGTGAGACCCGGCCGGTTTAGTATTTTATTGTGATATTTTTCTATGTTTATTTGTTAAGTGTAATTTAATTCGAGCAGCGATGGCCGAGTGGTAAATAACCGCGGTCTTCGACGCGACCGACCCCAGGTTCAAATCCTCGGCGCGCACCTCTGACAAAGAAATTTGTAATGTGCGCATTTATCGCTGCTCCACGGTTATGGAAAATATCGTGATATTTAATTAATTACGATGTTCTCCATCGCCGTGCATGCCCGAGAGAAATATATAATTTCTCGAAAGCATGACGTCCACCAATCCGCACTTGGCCAGCGTGGTGGACTATGGCCTAAACCCCTCTAAATTGTGAGAGGAGACCTGTGCCCAGTAGTGGGACATAAAAAAAAGGTTGAAAAAAAATTAATTCAAAACCATGTTACATCTAAAATGTCAAATTCACCACCACTAATTTTGCACGTTTTTTCAAAGAAATACATACCCACGTTATTCAGTAGAATGTTTTCATCATTTATCCGAAATCCGGTATTTTTATTTTTTTTATTATTTATGATACGTTGAGGCCTAGAGGCTCCACTTTGGGCTTATTCATTCTTTTATAAATTCTTCTCTCATGGATGCTAGGACCATTAGTTTAGCCAGCAAATGTAAGTAGCAACAAACATTAACCCTACGGACAATTTTCCACGTTTTGGAAAAAAATGCACATCTTTGACTAGCTGTACCTCCGCAACTAATAGACATAGAGAGCTCATGTTGGGCTTAAATTGTAGTAAATTTAGTTAGCTTGATAAAATATATAACAAGTATATCTGAAAAACGCTTCCTTAAGTTACTTTTTACAAAAAAATGAAACAAGAGCCATAATTTCGAAGTTTTTCGAGCACCATGGTGGCAGCACAAGGTTTTCAGGGTTGCAATTTTTGATATAGACTACTCTAAGGGGACCTAACAACATATAAAAGAATCGTAGATACATGCGCGTTTGCGATGTTTGATGTCGATAATGACTGGCCTATACACTATTTTTGTTATAGTATTTTTACACGAAAATTTGGTTCTCGCAACAATGCAGATAAAATTAGTACGAAAATGAAAATGTCAGAATATTGCACAGGAGCCGCTGAAAATGATCATTTTTGTACTTTTTTCAGATGGTGATGGAAAATATCGTGATATTTCATTGATTACGATGTTCTCCATCGCCGTGCATGCCTGAGATAAATTCATAATTTCTCGAAAGCATGACGTCCACGAATCCGCACTTGGCCAGCGTGGTGGACCATGGCCTAAATCCATCTCAATTGTGTGAGAAGGAGACCTGTGCCCAGCAGTGGGACATAAAAAAGGTTTAAAAAAAGAAGTACATTATTATGATAGTATCTCACATTTGCCGTGATACAGCAATCAATTTTAGAAATTATACATTTATTCGCATACAGGAAGTTGAATGTTGAAATTATACATTTATTCGCATACAGTGAAGTCATTTCTAAAAATAATATGAAAATATATAATATCCAAATTATTAATTATTAAGATTTATTTATGGCAAAATAATTATAATTTATATAATACAATAATTTTCTCGTAGATAGTCAATACTCACCCCATACTAATTTGATCAAAATGGTCGGCTGCGGCTTCACTATTTCCTTGAGAAGAGATTTGATGTTCAATGACATAAGAAGTAGGAACACGTAATAGAAAAAAGAAATAAGTATAAATAATGTTAAATTCAAACTGAAGATTAAATAGTCATATAATCAGGGATGCATGAGGTGTTAACTGAAACATAATTGATCTCCATACTAATATTATAAATGTGAAAGAGAGTTTCTCAGTTTGTTTGTCTTTCTTTCGAGACGTAACGGTGATACGAATTGACTTTTTCTTTTTCTATGGAGTTAGTTGGGGGGCTACAGAGTGACATAAACTGCTTTTTACTTGGAGAAAATATCTCATTTCTGTGGGAAGAAAAGTGTAATCTAGTCGGTGGGTCTGCCGGAAAGCATATAGCATAATGAGCCCATGATCTACAGAGTTACATCTATACGTAGCGTACGTGTACGTACCTGGACGACCGAGCGTTGCTCGGATAAAAAGAAAAATTTTCTTGGTTTATTTTCAAACAAAACACTCATGAAATAGCTCCCAATAAAAAAATATTTTCATAAAATATAAAAAGCGCTATAATAATATGCTTTTGATTGAGGTTCGAACTCGGGTTTCTAGTTACGCAATCACTCTGCGTAACCATTCGGCCAAGGAAGCTTTAATTTAACGACGAAATTTTTATAGGGGTCTGTCAAATCGATATTGTTATTTCTTTCAACGGCGGATTGGCGGATGACGTGTGACGGCGTTCTACGTCACAATATTATTATTACTCTCCAATACATGTCAGGTAGAGTCATATTTTTAAGTTTATTTACGAGTAACTTGATTATCGCTGAAAACACGGACAAAACGACAATTTCTAAAAATAAAATCTAGCTGGATCATTTAATCCACCCTGAAACCTCGTCTCTATACTGTATGTTAGTGTCTCGCACGATCAGCTGTCACGTGTGCCCATTATCAACCCATAGCCATTGTGTTATATCAAATATGTAATGTATTTTTCTTAAAGAGTGTTGGTGGGAGTTTTTTTCCCGTCGCCTTTTTTCTCTCAGCTTAACATCTAGCCCAAACGGACACCTAAAGACGATGAACGGGGAAAAATGGCATTCATTAAGCGAATATTTTGTATTCCTAAATATTTTTATATGTATATTTCCTAATATTTCTTTTTTTTTCTTTTCTCGGTACTGAATTTAAAAAAATCGTTGGAGCCGTTTTCGAGATTTAAAATATATATTTATTTATATAGTATACAAGAATTCCTTGTATAAAGGTATTATATAGATAGATAGCTATAACTGACATAAGTACCTGTCAACAAAATTAAACATGAATACTGAAAGTTACTAGCGCGAAATAATTAATCCGGTTTGGTGATACGGTGCGGCTTTTAGCATTACATTTTCCAATACACTTAGCAATAGTAATATGATATAACAATACTCAGTAACAGATTTAGTGGTTTAAGAATGAACATATTATTTCTCTTCTTCTTATAATATCAAAAATATCAACTAGATGAGCACTTTCATCATCATCATCTACAGGAGGCGGTCAGTCTCCTGACTCCTCACAATAGAAAAAAAATCAATTCTAGTACGTATATGTTATTAAAATAAGTTTTTCGATTTATAAAACAATGTTAAAAGTCATAAATAATATCTGTATGTACAATTTTTTTTAAAGTTAAATGAACAATAATTATGTCTGAGAGAAATTATAGTGGAATCTTTGATAAAATACAATGTTAGGTGTGTTAATGTACATTTACGTAAAATTAAAGTTTGAGAGATTGAAACTGTCAGAAAAACGCGAAGGTCACAAGATTAAAGTAAAATTAACGCAAGATTCGAATCAAGTAGAACATGGTGTTTTAATTGCTCCAAGAACTAGAAGGTAAATTGTTAAATTAAAATATCTTCATAATTTGTTTGATATTAAATAACAGTAAAGATCGTACCGCAATAACATAACAAATAAAGATCCGAAACCATGATCCGATATTGCTCAAACATAATCTTAAATAAGTAAATGTTAAAAAAATCTAAAAATCTGACATCGCCTTTTATTTTTTTTATGTTTTTGCTATTTATGTCAGATACGAGGGCATGCTTCAAAGTTATTTGGTTTAATAAGAATTAAGTATTTAAACTGAATTATTATGTTTCCATAATTTTTATTTCATTTTTATTAACTTCTTATTTAAATGCCTTCTAAAGCCAAAGTTATCATTGGAAAGGTAACACGGTATGTCGTGTACGTTTCAAAGAAATAAATGTCTTACCTACGTAATAGACTACTAAAATAAAAGGACCTTTGTAAAATATTTTCTGAATTGTCTTTTTTTTGCGTTAATGTTAAATTTAACATAGCTAGCAAAGCATTGGAACGTAACACCATGTACGAACAAATATCATTTTACAGATAAATTCTTATACGTGTGATGTTTTTGTAAATCGTGTACTTTGATAGTCATACAGTAAATCTATTCTTTTGTGGTTTTAACTTACTTTACATGTTTTTCTTTGCTTGCTTTTAAAAGTTTTTTCCCGCATGAATATCTACTACATTATTATTAAAACCAATAAATGCAAAAATACAAAAGCATTACATTGTCATAACACAAAATTCGCAGCGTGGTGCAGCAAACTTTAAAGTTCTAAAGGCTTGCTATACTATATATGTATAAGGATCCATGCTCAGCAGTAATGCCTGAATAGAGATATAGATAAAGCACTGGACACATACTTACATTCCATAGAAAATATTTTTATAAAAATTTAACCTCTAAAATAAAATAAAAATGTTGTATAATTTGTAACGCAACATGTAATGAAGCTTTTGTGAAATCCGACACAAAGAGATAATCTAATTTATTGTACAACATTTTTTGAAGAAGGCACACGTCTTGCCAAGGTGCTAAATTGAGCAATTTTCTTAATAAACGGTCGTAAAAACTCAATAGCTCATTGTGCCGCTTTCAGAGGAAGTTGCTGGAAGTCGTGCTTCTGAATATCTTATTATGACGATATCTACATAGAAATCTTAATCCTCTTTATGCGAAGTAAATTCAGCGTTCTGTTTACTTAATAGTAAGACGTTTAAGTTTGTTTTTTGTTCGACATTGTACTCATATTTATTATTTAACTTTTATTTAACCAACGCTTACTCAACAAGTTGTTAAAGTAGCTTGTTAAGTATGTATTGTTCAAATCTAGTTTCTATTCTAATTTTCAAGGAGATATAGTTCTCAATCGCATATTATATTATGCAAGTTTGTAAAGTTAGCTAAGTGACGACATCCAATTCAATTCGATTCAATATAATTCAAATGGTTCAATTTGGCGAACTATATATCATTGTGTAGATACTGTATGTATAATCTTTCCACCGTGGCATTGGAGCAGCGTGGTGGACTAAGTTCCACGTATTCCCAATAATGTGGAGAAACACCTGTCCAGTAGTGGCAATCCCCCAGTAGTGGCAATATTCCAATCCAGTTCCAATCCAATTTCCAGTCCTGGAAACATGTTTACTACTTTCATAAAACTAATACATCGTTTTTATGACACAGAAAATGTTACCTGTAGGTGATAGGATGATGTCCCGTAAGCACATTTTTCCACATACACGTTGTAATTCAGTCATTTCTGTCAAAACTGTTTACTACTTTCATAAACCTAATACTTTCATAATATGTAAGTCGATTCAAAAATCTATTTGAAACTCCAAGACGTCAGCTGAAGATACGTTAGTAGGTACATCGGAGTGACCAAGTCAAACTTAATTGTTTTTAACGTCGTAACTCGGTCTTATTTTTCACTCCAATTGGTCTACTTTTTCAATGCGTCTCTGAATTATGAATTTACTGAGATGATGGTTGCTACCCGGAATCTAATACCTCGAGCGTATATACCTACCTAAATATATATTTTGAATCTCGGAAACGGCTCCATCGACTTTAATGAAATTTAGGGGGTGATAAATCGATCCAGCTAGATTTTATATTTAGAAATTTTAGATTATTAAAAATTATTTTCGGCTATAATCAAATTAAATATAAACTGAAAAATACGACTGTTTCTGACATCTATTGGAGAGTATTAATCATATTGTAGCGTAGAACCCCTTCAAAAGCTATCCGCCAATCCGACGCCCACAGAAATGGTCGATTTGAAAAAGCTCTATAAAAATTTCGTTAATTGAATTAAAGCTTCTTTGGTCGAATAGATACGTGGACTGACTGCGGAACTGGAGACCCGAGTTTAAACTTCAATCAAAACCGTATTGCCTTTATTTTTTGTGAAAGTATTTTTTTTATTGGGAGCTATTTCAGATCATTGTTAAGTAACACTAAGCAAATTAGCGTTTCGTTTGAAATAAAACCAAAAAAATAAATTATTTTTATCCGAGCAACGCTCGGTCGTCCAGGTACTATTAACGTAAACAAGCTTTTATGCTAAACGAACTCTCCTTTTCATGATATTTCTATATTAGGATACAATAATGTAACGTTATAAGAATTAAATCTCAACTGTGATAACGACGTAATGACCGTCTATATCTTAGGGGCAGTAAAAGCCTAGACATTAAGACAGCGGGGCTCCACGCGAAGAACCGGGTTCAAAACCTGGGTGACTAAGAAAATTTGTTATGAGCATGGTTATCACTGGCTTTTCATATCTGGTAGTATACGTATGCTATGTCCACCACTTGAGAGCGTGGTAAAACCCTATACCTAACCTTTTACTTAAAAACACACATGCCCAGTAGTCATATTAGACTAGTAAGTACCAGTACTAGATGTAAGTCAAAATTAAGCTAATTTAAAGCTTTTTATTTGTTACAGTGCAACAAATACGTCACAAGATGACGACGCGGACTGGGCAAGAAATACGACTATAGAGGAGTATTTGGGACATAATACCACCAGTGATACGTATGGTAAGTGAGCAGTAAATTCTTCAAACAAACGAGTAATTTTGGCTAAAAAATGAACGCCAATACACATAGCCGCGCCTGTTACGTCAATATGGCTGTCTATTTGCGAGCAATATCCACGTGAACGCTAATGTTACTGCAAATAATACGTTCACAAAACAATTTTCCACTTGTTGTGCATGTCTGCAAACATTATCGTAAAACTTCAAATTGAAATTATTACAAGTAAACATACAATATTACACGTTACGAAGAATTTTTATGGACCAGTAAAGCTAAAGGTGCAATTTAAACCATTTTTAAACTAGTCAAAATAGATACGATGTAAAACTAAGAAAGTTGAGATTAAAATAGTCTGATCTATTTCTGTTCCATCCGTTATTGTTACAGAGCAGCCCGAGTACCATTCTGAACATGTCGTTTTGTTTATAAACGGGTTTATGTCCTATTAACATGAAACTTTAGCCGAACAACAAAGAAAAAGGCAAATTGGTAGCCCGAAATTGTAAACATTGAAGGAATCGCAGTGTTACGTTTTATTGTTACGTTCTACCTGGAAATTGCTTTAGACATATAACCCCTGTGGCGCAATGGTTACCATGCCGGACTGCCAATCGAGAGGTCCCGGGTACGATTCCCGGCGAAACAGAAATTTGAATGATTTACATTTCTATTGGTCGGGTGTTTCTGTTCCTGTCTTTATATGTGACCATGGTACCCACGACACAGGGTATTAATTATCTTACTGTGAGGCTATGAGTGTTTCAAGTTTAATAACTTTACAATTTCTGTATAGACCAGAGGAGAGGAGAAGAGGAATTGTATGAAGCGTGATCATAATCACAACCCACTGTGCTTGATATGAAATAGCAAGTTTTTTTATAATCTATTTTGGTACGTGGCGTAATGGTTACCATGCCGGACTCCCGATCGGAGGGTCCCGGGTTCGATTCCCGGTGAAGCAGAAATTTTAATGATGAGTTAAAATTTCTGTTCTCGGTCTGGGTGTTTGTGTTCCTGTCTTTGTATGTGACCATGGCACCCACGACACAGGGTTTTAATCACCTTACTGTGGTGCGATAAGTGTGTAACGTTTATTTTTTTTATAATTTTTTTTTATTTATAAATGGACACTAGACAAAAAATTTTCAATTTTTATAAAAAAAAATCAAAGTCAAAATATCTTCAATCCGGTAAGTTTGCGATATGTAATTTCATAGTAATCAATTAGATATTATAAAACTTCAACTTCTTAAAGAATGTAGGTGGACTTTATATTATTATGTAACCTTGTAGAGAAAGATACATGTAAAAAGTGTCTATTAAATCAAGAGTTTTAAGAGTAAGAATCATGAAGACTGAATTTTGGAGGGATCGGCAGTCCGGCGGTTAAGTGAATATTAGTAAAAAATAAATACAATAATATAAGTAAAATATTGCGCCATGCAGGCCTTCAATGTTATGTTATGTCGTAGTTTTTATCATTTTTGTATAGAAGATAAGTTGTTTCTTTATAAAACTATAGAAAACTGTTGAAAATAAAAGAATAATTAAATTTCATCATGTGTTAGGTTTACATAACAAAACATTAAAAGATAATGCTATGTGCGAATGCACTCGTATACTATTACTTCTTTGAACAGGCTGAACTATCATAATGATGTAAATACTACACACGAAACACACGACAAATAATCAAAGCGCACGAAAGTGCGCCGGACAAGTTCTAAGCACAGGCCGCGCGCACACCGTGCACTATTTACCCGAACCGCTTCGAGCCACTTTTGACCCCCCTGTATCTTCTTACCTGATTAATAGATCTGGATGAAACTTTACGGACATAATAACACCATTTAATATACTTTGAATAAAAAGTTTCAATATTGTAGCTATTACAGAAAAAAAGTTATAGACTCGAGAAAATTGTAAATTTAGTACTCACTGACTCATGTACTCACTGACATCTCATCAAAATGTTTGACCACTTCTAGAAGACCTACAAAGCTGAAATTTGGCATTTAGCTAGTCGTCAGGGTAAGAGTAATGGGAAAATTCGAATATTGGAAATTGGTCAAGTGCGATTCAGGTTTTAGTCAAAATTATGTATAATGTTGGTAATGCTTCTCTCTAAGACTTAAAAATCTGGGATTTGGCATGGGGATAGTCGTTAACATTTAAAAAAGTAAAGAAAACATCGAAAATTGGAAATTGGTCAAGTGCGAGTCAGATTATAGTCATTATCATTATGATAGTGTTGGTCATACTTCTCTAAGACTTACAAATCTGAAATTTGGCATCGGGGTAGTCGTAAGCATAAAAGTAAAGGAAGACTTTAGAAAATAGAAAATGGTCAAGTACAAAAAGAAATTATAATACACGAAAAAAAAATATCAGAACATAAAAAAAGAAATTACAGTATATTCAAAATTCATTTTAATAGATAACTAACTACGTTTTAAAATGAACTATAAACAAAACAATCCATTTCATCCCAAGATGTCGTGCACAGTATCGTATTGCAGTTTAAAATAAATGTTTAAATTATTACCTGTTACATAGAGCTATTATTACATCTGGTGGACCAGACACACATCATTTTAATAATAATAATATAATATGAACAACGTTGCGATAGGTATCATAAAGCAAACTGAGCAAAAATAAATGAAATCCCACCAAAAACATAAATGTAAAAATGTAGGCCAAGTTCTTGTACATAAAAAAAGAGTTAAAATCTAAACTACAGCCAAGTTAATAATAATCAGAACCGATATTAATCATTCGAACTTGGCGGGTTTTGAAATTTTAATGAAGGAAAAAAGTCCAACTCTTAAACTTACCTCCGCAAGATTTGCTCTTTTCAGAAGTATTCGTGTGATGAAAACCCGCCAAGTTGGAATGGTTAATATCAGTTCTGATTATTATTAACTTGGCTGTAGTTTAGATTTCAACTCTTTTTTTATGTACAAGAACTTGGCCTACATTTTTACATTTATGTTTTTGGTGGGATTCTGATATACACAAATCTCATAAATAAAGAGAGACCTGAAAATCTATTTCTGTTTATCTTTAACCAAAAAGTTTAGCGAAATTTAATTATGCAAATTTCGGCTCACAAAGTGGTTCGTGTACCTTTACCACAGAATACTAACTATACCTATACAATGTGATATAAAGCGATTATAGGGAAGACATTTACGACGATAAACTTTGTTTGCATATCATTAAAAGTAAGATTAAATGGCTAGATAAGCTTATTACTTTCGTTACATAAAATTTTGAATTAATACGAAAGAATAACGAAAAGAACAAACTTTTTACAAGTGGTGTCAATGGTTATCAGTATCATCACCAATATTAATATCGTGTAACCAAATAGTGTGGCTAAATTTAATCATGAAAACTTTCCACTCTGCACGTGGCATAGAGATTAATGGATACCGGAAACCACGACGAACAATGTATTGTTTGCATACATTCAGTTTTCATGCCACTAAAATGTAGTAAAAAACTCTACAATAACTAGTTTCTACTCATATGTTACTTGGTAGGATAGGAGTCGAAAATAACAATTGAAGAAAATAATATGGATAAACAAAAAGATAGGTATAGTCAACAAAATAAAATTATAGATAATTATGAATGTAAATATATTTATTAATAAATGGTCTCAACCCTTTTTGCGTCCGACTGCTGGGCACGGGTCTGACCCAATTATTGGGGAGGCCTGGAGCTTACTCCACCACGCTCCTCCAATGCGTGTTGGTGGAGATGCGGGTTAGTAGCCAACCCGCTGTCGGATTTTTTTAAATCGCCCATAAGGCCTCCGACAATGTTAAACGACTGTTATCTTTCGACAACAACCGGGACCGACTGCTTAACGTGACATCCGAAGCTTCAATTAATAAATAGCTCTCATAAAATTGTATTTCACACACACTTTTGTTTAACTGCGGTAAGTAATCAATATTGTAGCCACAGCATTGCCTAAAAATGTATCCCAATGTTATAACTTCAACCTCAATTAATGTTTTGATTTATTACTCATATCATATCATATCATATCTCTCATCTTCTCCACTAACTTGCAGCAGCCGCGTAGCGAACTATGCTGCAATTTATAAAGAATCAAAAATTAAATCAATTACAATAGACTACACAATTTACACGTAATAGTAGGTATCTCTATACTTTATAAGTTGGTGTCTTCTGACTATCTAGATATTTAATATACAAAATGATCGCACACCCTTAGCTACTGAAGCTAGAAGATTTAATAAAAATGTCATAGGGATCGTATTAACTTTTGAATATTTATTTTACTTGTATGTTTCGTCGATTTTCTTGATGCTGTCGGTGTACTTTGACACAAGAAAATAGCAAATATCATTATAAGGCCCGTGAAACTACTAGGTATGACTAATAAGCAGATAGGCACCAAACTTTAAAAAAATACTAAATTACTTTGTGTTAAAGTACTGATGTTATAAAAAAGGAGTTCATTCATTATAGCCGCTGTAAAAATGTCCCCTTAAAATGTAGACAATTGCTACATTTGTACATACGATAAACCAGACTCTTTTTCACTTCTCATAATAATATACATTAAAAAATGTAGGTAAATTTAATCATGCAAATATTTCGCTTAAAGGGTAGTTCATGTGAATGAATTAATGAAAATTTAACACACTCTGTTTTTATACCACTAAAAATTATACTGTGAAACAAAATTACTTGGTTCCTAAATTATTATGCGGATGTTATAAAGGAAATAAAAGCGAAAAAAGGCGAGGTTTGCTTAAGTATCTACATAATAATATAAGTATTTAAATCGCGCTATAAGCTTTTATGATCATTGATCATAATAATATAAATTGTGTATAATGAGGTTATTAGTTGATAGTTAAAATTTTAAGGGAACATTTTATTTTGTTCTTTTTAGAGCATTTGAATAAAAAATTTTGCTTCCGTTATCTTGGACGTTCCATATTGGATTTAGTATGACGTTACGTTATTTTTGGCGTTACTCTCAACAAGCCCCAATTTGATACCCATACTGTAGAAACGTATAAAAAATAACTATTCCGCCATCTTGGATGATCCGCCATATTGGATTAAGAATTATGTCACACAGCTTATCGTGTATTGTTAACCAAACTAAACGTGTATACAAAATTCCAGCTCAATCGGTTGAAGATATTATCTGCTTAAAAATTGAGTAGCAAGATTCCACTTGAACAAACATACATACATTGCAAGTTAAATAAAAGCTTCTAATAAAAAAGGCGTTCATTCGCATGATATCTCCATTATGAAAATGCCCCTCAAAACTTAGGCAATTGTTATTTATCAGTTTCAGTCTCTTTTTTTTTAAATTATGGCATCGCAAACTCTGTGCATACTGCCAGCGTCAAGTATAATTTTTGCATCAATTTTTTGCCAGTTTCAATGAAACTGGACGTAGTAATAACTAAATCAGTAAGTAAGTCGTCAGTAATAAGTCAGTCTAGTCAGTCCAACATTCAAGTAAAGCGATGGCTACTTTACTAGAATGTGTCCGATAGAATTTTGGGGGCAAGCAGAAAAAAACATATTTTAGCACTGTTATTCTATTTCACAAACACTCGTGCACTGTAATTAACCTATATCAAACAAAATGCCATCAACTTTATCCGATATAACTCAAAAATACACCAAGAAAAGGAAAATAAAACAAGAGCACAATATGTCTTTTTCGACTTTCCGCTAAAACTCCGTTCCAGTCTCTTTTTACCCGACTGCGCCAGAAGGGTTACGTTTTTCGACAGTATGTATGTTTGTATGTATAATTGTTTGGCACGCTCTGCAGCGTGAACGGCTTGATGGATTTTAGCTTGAGAGGTGTTCTTAGATTTGTATTTACTGTGAGAGTGACACTGAGTCTATCAAAATAAAAACAAAACAAAATGGCGGATTTTTGGCGCCAAATTCAATTGTTTGGTGTGCTCTGCGGCCTGAACGGCTCTATGGATTTTAGCTTGAGAGTTGTCGTTAGATTCATATTTACTGTGAAAGTGACACTGGCTATAAAAAACGGTAATTTAAAAAACTAAAAAACCCGACTGCGTTTATGTGTAATTTGGAAATGTAAAAACCCATAAACAAGAAAGTCGTCATACCCGATTGCACTTAACCTAAAACTCGACTAAAAGGGGTACGTAAATTATACAACAGGTGCTATTTGTATATTTAACAATATTTTTAAATACAAGAAAAATTTCCTTTAAAACTATTTTTATGCGAGTCAAAAACAATCTTTCTGTCTGAACATTTATATCATGGTACAATGTTCTAGTATAAAAACAGATTTAATACCTGTATTTAAAAAAAAATATGCAAAAATTTTAAGATTCTTTGTAGGTACCAAAAAACCCCATGAGATTTGGGGGGGGGGGCGGAAGCGGGGAGTTAGTCTTTAACCTCACTAGGTATACCTAAGGGGAGGAGGTATTTAAAAATTGCTTAAAAACATCGTGATTAATGGACGGCTCCTATTATGCTTAGAACGCTCATTCCACCTCACTGTTTCATGGTGAAAATCATAACCACAATGAAGCCAAAAATGTATCCCAATTTATCTTGAATCTATGTATTTTGACTATTTTCCGCACCACACGAAGCATGCAGATTGATATACGCTGCGAGGACAATAGGTTTGTTCGAATTTCCAGGTTAAAATAATACTATGAATACATTTTTCAAAAAAATAAAAACCAACTTCAAAAAGTATAAAGAATTTTTTTAGAACTTGGCAAATGATACAGTTTCTTGCTAATAATAATGAATGACTCTTAAAACTATTTTGGAGTCTGTGCCTATTCAGAGTGATCGTCACTTTAATAATGGAAGTAAGTAAAAAGAAAGAAAGTAGCTCTAGGTGTTTACCTAATTGCTACTCTTTAGTTGTAAATCAAACATTTAAAAGTAGATTATTCTATTATTATCGTTATTAGACACGACAATTTTAAATAAATTATTCTGTTTTAGATTGTGTGACATGAATTTGTGTATAACTTTATTAAAGACGTAAAAGACAAGTCAGAAGTTAATGTTATGATATCTATACATATAATAAAACTGTAAGCAGGGTCAATTCTGTACATTGCATATAAATTTAAAAAAATACTTCTAGGGGTCTTTTATAAGTAACAGAAGCTAAAAATATAAGTTTTGAAATTATTGTCTGTCTGTCTGTCTGGCTGTCTGTCTGTCTGTCTGTCTGTTGTTAGCTTTTCACGCAAAAACTACTGGACGGATTTTGATGAAACTTTTTTTGTTTTATATATATTGGTCCTCGCTAACATTTAGGCTATTGATAATTTTAAAAATCACCCTTTAAAGGTGTGAAATGAGCGATGAAAATTTGTATGGAAAACTTGGATTTTTTCAATAGATTTTCTTGAAATTTGGTATAAATATTTTTTAACCAAAATAAAAGAATACGTGTTTCAGCATTTCCCGAAATTCACCCTTTACATGTCAATTTTCTTTGAAACTCTTTGAAAATTGAGTGTCGAAACTTGATGTACAGAATATTTTTGTGCAGAGTAATATACTTATAATTTTGTATTTGTAATCTTTACTAACATAGTAAGAATTCTATTTAAGCTTTTTTAAAACTACTCCTCAATAGCAAATAAAATGGATTCGAAAGTTGGTATCTCAAGCGTACAATAATTAACCTTAACTTAATATTTCATTCTCAAATTCTTTTCCCTTCTTTGAATGATGTGTTTACTGATATATTGTTGAATGAATTTCCGTAACATTAGTGTGTATTTTATATCAATCGGGTGATAAACAAAAAAGTTATGTTCATTTACACAATACGCGACATAAACTTAAAAGGCACTTTGGGGAATTTGTATGAAAGTTTCGGTAACAGCCCATTCAAAACCATAAATAAAAGTTTAAATTTAAGTAAAATTATTTTGAACTCTCACTAATATTGTCGACTATATTAAATATACTTAGATCAGCTTACTGTATTTTCTTTCGTTGGCCGAGAATGGCTAGACTATAGGTACCTAATAAGTGCATCGCGAGCCTTACCGCCGCCGAACCTTACATCACAGGCTCCATTGAGTTAGTTGCTCAGCTTATTAGTCTTCTTTTGGGGTGGAAGATAATGAACAGGCTGCAGCTGAAAAGATTATTGTCGCTACATTATATCAAGCTGCAACCTTTTTAGCATTCCACTGCTGAGCATGGAGCTCTCCCAATATTGAGGAGGCCTCTAGCTCCGATGAACCAAAATACAAATCTTACAATCTCAATGCATCCAGCATTAAGGTTGTAAGATACGGAATCTAAACCTTCATACAGAATGTACAAAGCCTTAACAAAACGAGACTACTGCAGACATCTAGGTGACGAATAGTTAAACTTTTAGTGAACCAACTGTTAATCTCAATATCTATTTAGTAATTTGACATTCGATTTATCAACCACAAAGTTTACATGTCATACGGTAGATGGCGTTATTGAGCAATATTCATTTCTTCTCCAAAGTGATTCGATGGAGATAATTTCAAATAAAAGCCTTAAGTCTAATAAAAGTAAGTACATAGTGTAAAAAAAAAATAACATTTCACACGTATAGCCTCACATTAGGGTAGATATATCCTGTGTCGTGGGTGCCAAGAACACGCATAGAGACAGAAACACAACCACCCAGACCGAGAACAGTTTAAACTCATCATTGAAATTTCTGCTTCGCCCGGATTCTAACCCGGGACAGTTCGATTAGCAGTCCGGCATGGTAAACATTGCGCCTCGCGGGTTGTCCCATCGTTGGGTAGGTATACGTATGGTGCTGAACATTGTTAATTGGACCAATGATAACTTAACTCATTTTTTGGGTCTCTTTATTGCGTACGGGCTGAGGGCTCATCCACACACGTTGATTGATGGAGATATTAAGGATTCTTTATAAAAAATATTCTTTATTTCCAAATACAGATAGCACACTGTGTAGAGACCCTGCCTTCTGCTTTAGTTTTCACAATGTTATATGAGTTATGACTTATGACCAAACTGCTGTCCGCAAGTTTTAAACCTATAGTTTATTAATTGACCTTACAATTATTTTTCCGATTGTTTAATCCTAAGCACGTGTATGTTTAGAAATTTTATCTCCCAACTACAAGTAACTAGTTGTATAGTGCACCTCTTTTCTGCAGTAGGTTAAAGCTATGTATATAGAATGAGTCTATACATTCTTTGCAGTATAAATTCACCCAATTTACTAAAGATACTATTTTTAACATAGATGAACCCACGGGCACAGCAGTATCTCTTAACTTTAATAAACGAGGTACATATTTGTAAAGAGAATCTGATTGCGCGAGAAAAGCGAAACGTGAGAAAAGTGGATAGTAAGATCAGTACAGTAAGCATTCTTTACTGTTATAGGTTTGAAGGATTTAGAAAAAATACATTAGGTTTCTTCTGAACATATGAACATTGTATTATAAGTGATTTCACTATTTGTAAGAATAATCTACCTACTACTTATTCAATGCAAATAAATAATGTTTAATTTTTAATCAATCCATTTTATAAAAGTCTTTATACACGCGGACGACGTCGCGGGCACAGCTAGTTAATGAATAAGACGAATGTAACCGCGTGTCAATATTCTTCAATCTGGTTTAAATATTATACGCATTGTCTTCAATTTATTTTTAGTTTTCCTGATCAAAGTGTAGATGGACGAGACCAACCGTTGATAATAAATGTTTAAAGCTCTCATAAATCTATTTATACCAATATTACAAAAATTCAAAAGTGTTTCTAGAAATACTTGGTTATCATATTTTATGATGATATATATGTGAGAGATTGTGCATTAATCGCTATTTAAATAATAATTACTTACGTCTGATCGTCAAATAATCATGTTGATAAGTATCTAAATAGCGTGATAAAGTCAAGTGTAAATAAAAATCTGATAACTGATACATTTTCGACGCAGTTTTTACCATACAGAACTATCGACAGACCCGTCCGGTCCCGGATTATGCTCAAATTATGTTCTAGGAATCCAATATGTTTCAAGAAATATAAAACACTGTATGTAATTTTGATCCTGCTGTATCTTTCGTTTTCATAAAAGGCCACGCCATTGAATGTAATTCTGAATGATTAAATTTGATCTTTGCATTATGGGATAGGAAATAAGATTCTTATTGAATCACGAATACATTTTTTTGTTGAAGCCAATACTAGCATGTTTTTTTGAAATAATCATAATTATTTCAAATAATAATTTATAAATAAAAATAAATAAATAATATCTATAATTATAGGTTGGTATCCTGAAACAAATTTTTATGTAGACATAATAAGCTGTGTGACGCACCCACAATAGAAGCTACATTTTTAAATGAAAGCGATTGTGTGACTAGTTTGATGCTAAGAAATAATAAATTATGTTTAGCAGTAGAGCTCACGTACGATAGATATGTTACAGTCTACAGAACGTGATTGGCAGATTTCATTAGGACAAGTGGCATTTGAGTCGACATAGTGCTCAAGAATCGTATCCACATACGATGCGTGATAAATAATTCGACTTTGTACCGATTTCTTTGGGGATTCATCCTCAGTTATATTTATTTAGCTTTATGCAATAAAAAGAATCGAATCGTGTATGGTTGGATATATGATGTAGCCTCGTCAGCTAGTGACAAATTTCATGCGCGATTTAGCCGTCGTCGGTCAAGATTATTAAACCATGTCGGAGGCTTTTTGGGCAGTTTAAAACATCCGCTATCCGGGCTACTAATTACTTTTTTCCATTTTGAGTCTTAATATATAAGTACCTGGACGACCGAGCGTTACTGGCATTAAAACAATTTATTTTCTTGGTTTAATTTCAAACGAAACACTCATTTGCTTAGTGTTACTTAACAATGCCATCTGAAATAGCTCCCAATAAAAATATTTTCACAAAAAAATAATAATAAAATGACGCAATATGGTTTTAATTGAGGTTTAAACCCGGGTCTCTAGTTCCGCAGGCAGCCTACGTAACCATTTGGACAAGGAAGCTTAAATTCAATGAACGAAATTTATTTAGGGCTCGATCCCTAAAATCGACATTGTCATTTCTTTGAACGTCGGATTGGCAGATGACGTTCGACGGCGTCCTACGCCACAATATTATTAATACTCTTCAATAGATGTCAGGAAGTGTCTTATTTTTCAGTTTATATTTAAGTTATATTTATTCCTAAAAATAATTTTTAATAATTAAAAATTTCTAATAATAAAACCTAGCTGGATCGATTTATCGCCCTCGAAACTAGGGTACTAAATTTCATTAAAATCGTTGGAGCCGTTCCCGAGCTTCAAAAAATATATTTATTTATATAAAGAATTGCTTATTTAAAGGTATTAGATTCGATATATTTTATTTAATACAAGTATCCTATTTTACTTCTGATAAAACCAAGAATATATGTACAAAGTTTCGTGTCGGTTGAGCAGTTTTCGCGTGAAAGAGTAACAAACGTACTTTTGCATTTATAATAGTAATAAGTAGGATTTAATATAAATTTATGATAACTAAATTAAAATCAATAAATATAATGTTAACTGTATATTGAACTTTTAATTTCAAACATTTGCACACCAGTTCTACTGGTATAGTATGTAAGAATCTAAAAATCATTGTGAACTTTATATGTACCCATACTAATGCAAATAAATTCATTCATTCATACATAATCCGCATCTCCAACGAACCCAAATTGTAGCTGGGTGGTACCCAATTTAGTATACTTACTCTGTTGTGGGGCTTTGAGTGTGAAACCTTACTTTTTTATTGAAAGTAGTTATCTTTTTCAGATACGTTGTACGCAGTGCCTACGGGTTTGATCGTACTGCTCTCCTTCCTCTACGGGTCAATATCAGTGTTGGCGGTGGTGGGTAACTTCCTCGTGATGTGGGTGGTGGCCACCTCGCGGCGGATGCAGAGCGTCACCAACTGCTACATAGCCAATTTAGCTCTAGCTGATATTGTTATAGGATTATTTGCTGTGCCATTCCAAGTAAGTAGTATGAATCAACTTTGTAGATAAATGCTGTCATTTTGGTTTTGTCTTTTGATTAAGTAATTATTACAAAATTTTAAATATTCAAAAATATTTAATA
The DNA here is from genome assembly GCA_911387765.1 of Pyrgus malvae. Classification (NCBI taxonomy): domain Eukaryota; kingdom Metazoa; phylum Arthropoda; class Insecta; order Lepidoptera; family Hesperiidae; genus Pyrgus; species Pyrgus malvae. The sequence goes on along the minus strand of OU426951.1, from coordinate 16,159,543 downwards.
TAAACTGTCTTAAAAAGATTTCTTATTTATTATTCAATTTTTTTTTGTATAATGTATTCCACAAACCATTTAAAAATAGGGATGTTGAGAATTTTTTTATTAGATCAATCGAAAGATTTGCAAAAGAGTTTAAGAACACAAATAACTTGAATTATTTATAAAATATGCAATACGTTTCAACTTGAATATAAAACACAGAAAACAACACCAGATCGTGACGTAACTGTAGTAAAAACTATTAGTAAATCTTTAAATACTTATCGCTCCATTGGTTTGAAACTAATATGATTTTGATTTGAATAAATGCTACACAACGACGAAAATAATATTCTTATTTTATTGACAAAAATTACTCAATGTCATTCCACTATCCAATTGCCCAAAATAGTTTCATAATGTTTATAATGTCAAGTAAATATAAAAAACAAATTAATAACAGTTCATCAACAATTAATATAGTAATATAAATACATACTGACACTCATCATAACAAAACACTAGACTTTAATCAACTTTATTGTGTTTGATTTAAACTATAAAATAATATAATGGCTTCCTGCTATTGTAAAGCAAATATTTAACTTATTTATTACGTAGTGACCCAACGCTACGGCTGTTTCTATCTTCTTGCAATATTCCTTACGTTAATAAAATACTCCATTGTGTAGAACAATAGAAAGTAATACAAAAATAAAGCACTATACAAATAAACATATCGCACAATTTTAGTTAATATTTTAGGATTAGAGTTGCGTTCAAATATTGCCAAAGTTTACACTGTAGGTAACCACAAGTTCCAAAATTAGAATTTTATGGTAATTTATATTTATTATTTGGTATTAATTTAATATTTACCTACTGCCGCGAAATCAGCAAAAACTTTTGATGAAACATAAAGAACATAGTACCCGGACGCCCGAGCGTTGCTCGGATACAAACAATTGACTTTGTTGGTTTATTTTTAAGCAAAACATTCATTGACTTAGTGTTACTTAACAAAGCCTTTTGAAATACCTAGCTCCCAATAAAAAAAAATTGTCACAAAAAATAAAAAACGCAACTTGCCTACTTGAGATTTGAACCGGGTCTCTTGCTCCGTAGTCCGCTCTCGTAACAATTCGACCAAGAAAGCTTTAATCGTATAGACGAAATTTTTATAGAGGTCTTTCATATCGACATTATCATTTGTTTGAAGGGCGGATTGACGGTCGACATTTGACGGCTTTCTACGCCACAATATTATTGTTATTCTCCAATAGATGTCAGTAAGAGTAATTTTATATTTATATTAGGCATAAACATTAAATAAAACGACAATTTCTATCAATAAAAATTTGTGGATCGATTTATCATCCCCGAAACCAGGGTACTAAATTTCATCAAAATCTTTGGAGCCGTTTCCGAGTTTCAAAAAATATATTTAGATATAGGTATACAAGAATTGCTCGTTTAATAAAGTACATATATGTATGACTGCAACCCTTTTTTGCGTCCCACTGCTGGGCACGGGTCTCTCCCCATGATTGGGGAGGCCTGGAGCTTACTCCACCACGCTGCTCCAATGCAACCCGCATGTGGAGATGCGGGTTAGTGGCCAACCCGCTGTCGGATGTTTTCAAACCGCCCGTAAGGCCTCCGACAAGGTTTCACGACTGTTATCCATCGACCGGGACCGACGGCTTAACGTGCCCTCCGAAGCACGGAAACGCGCATGAAATTTTTTGCCACTAGCGGTCACCCATCTCACATCCGACCGCGCCCGTTTTGCTTAGTTGCATAGATCGTTTGCGTTCTACGCTAACCGCCGGGCCATGCGCGCTACATATATGTATAATAAAGAGTTATAGTCAATTGCTATACCCGATTTTTGTTCGTCATTCGTGGGCGTACTACGTGGCAAGTTTGCGAGTATGACATAAATTTCTAAACATAAGCTAGAAATGGGTAGGAAAATCCAATATATATCTGTATATTAATTCATAATTTTATTTATAGTAAAAAATCCTACTGTAACAGTATTATTTTAGAACTACCTTTTTGTAAGTATTCTTGTTGACATTTAAAAAGGTAATAGTCTGTAAGAACTTATTGTGAGCCTGTTCAGTTTTCCTGTCCAAGAAAACTTATGCCATGAAAGTGACTAAAAATATAGAAAATAAAATAATTAAAAAACTAAAAAACACGCGTTTGTGAAAGTACGTACTAAAAAGTTAAAAAATAATAAGAAAATGTATTTTACTGTAAAAAAAAAAGCGTGGGGTGCATGGTTTGACACCATAGTATCTCAAAAAGCACCTCACGCTTTTTTTACAGTAAAATACATTTTCTTCTTATTTTTTACTTTTTAGTTAGTATTTTCACAAAAGCGTGATTTTTAATTTTTTAAACTACATTTTTTATTATTATTTTTTAGTTGGATCCCGTGCTTTTCATGTTAATCAGACGCATATAATTCGGTGAAAATGAAGTTAAAAGATTCCGTTACATATATACATACAGGTCAAGCTAATATAAGCGTGTTAAAAATAGAGGAAAATGCGCAGTATTTCATGTTACTCGACAGTAATTTATGCTATGTTCGCTATCACCATAGTAGCAAATACCGGTTATTTATGTACAATTTATGTTTGAATAAGTCCACAGATATCATAATTACAATTTATGTTTGAATAAGTCCACAGATTTCATAAATCTGTGAATAAGTCTTTATTTTGCCTAGTGATGTACCTTTTATGTACCTTTGTCTAATTAGTTGTTCTTAATAGACAAAGACTTAATAACTTTAAGTGGAAGTCGATTCTTGCCGTCATTATAACCTTACCTACTATATATTTACAAACTCCAATGTTGAGAGGTTTAGTAATTTTCAATAAAATTTAACAATCTCGAAACAAAGCAACGGCTCACAATATCAAAAACACAAATAGAACTACAAGTATGCTCATAATTAAAATTTGTAATGGAACAAAACCCTGATTTATTGTTCTCTTCTGTTTGGTTTTACATAAATTTTGTGTATGATACTTTACATTTTCATGAGGTAAGTACACAACACAATTTATGAAGCGGGAGTTTAAAAACTGTTAGGAATGCTGTGATTTTATCTTGTCGCAAGTGTCCATTTTTCTTGATATAAGCACATTATACATAAGAAAGGAGTATCTCTTTGTATTGTGGTATAGATATAGCCACGTTGACATATCAACGTCACTACGTCACATTAGGTACAAAGAAGTTCTTCGGGTACTTACCTGAATAGTGACTGCATAGTGCAAACCCATCGCGTTGTCCCGCTTCCGTCGCTTAACTAGGAGATTTGGTTACTGTTTATCTTAGAACGGTTTTTTTCTAATAAGAATGATATTTTTTCCCAGGGTAAAATAGGAAGTATATATTACTCTTTAGACCCCCAAACTATTTCCATACAAAAATCTGGTCTGTAGCACCGTTGTTGCTCTCGTAACTGCTGTAACAGCCAGACTATAGGCCACTAGAGCATAAATATAGATAGATTTGCGTGTGTGTCGATGCTGCATCGCATGTCGTTTCTTATACGCGCCATCGGATCATCACGTCTTTCTGATCTGAATGGCTGCGTTAATCTATTAAATTGCCGATCGCTGATGCTAAGAGTAGATAGTGTGGCTTACCCGTAAGCGTTTATGTTATCGTTTTCTAGCTAACCGTCCCTGCCATTGACAACATTCCTTTTTGGAAAACCAGTAGGTATGCATATCTAATATTTTCAATTTATTTGTTATAGTTCCAAGCAGCCTTGCTCCAGAGGTGGCTGCTGCCGCACTTCATGTGCGCCTTCTGTCCGTTCGTGCAGGCGCTAAGTGTGAATGTTAGCGTGTTCACGCTAACTGCTATAGCCGTCGACCGACACCGGGCCATTATAACTCCTCTTAGGTGAGTAAATATTTCATTTACGTACATTGTGAGGTTACGTACATCAATAACGAACAACGAGTCTTATAGAGATCTAAACGTTTTCCTTTTTTCCTCTTGTGTATCTTTCCGTTCTTTGAAACCTAAGAGCATGAAAGATTTTTCCATTTGAAACAGTGAAAGCGGCTAAAGATCAGGCCGTTCATAACATACATTACTTACGTTTCACAAAGGCATCAAAAACCTACAAAATACTTTTCCTTTTGAATAGAATTTTGGTATAAAGCAAGATCTTTTCCAGGGAAAGCGAAAATCTGAACATCCTGAATATATGAGTAGTTCCAGGAATTCTCTGTGAGCAATAGGCATGATGACACTATTAAAGAATCAGAGAATAAACGCTTTTACAGAAAAATATATGCTAAAAAAGTTCTAAAATATGATCCCGTTTTAATATAAACATTAAGATTAATAAGATTTTCAATAAAATAAAAGTATTAAATACAGCAATCGGCCATGTTTTCTGAAACGCCAATCAAAAGGAATGACGTCACGCCTCAGTTTATGTCATCGTGTTGCTTGAAGTTTGACTAGCAAGCCGACGCCATGACACCTACGAGCGTTTTTGCGCTTAATTCAAATTACATAGCAGAAAATACATTAATTTACGTTAAAAGTTGAGTTTATTGCTGAAATAAACTTTTTTTCGAAACTAGGAGACGTGTACCTACAATAAGGAAAGGTATTTGAAAATCTGTCATCATGCCCATTACGATTCGAACATAGCCGATTATTATTCTATTTTAGTCCACCAATCCGCACTTGGCCAGCGTGGTGGACTATGGCCTAAATCCCTCTCACTTGTGAGAGGAGCCCTGTGCCCAGCAGTGGGACATAAAAAAAGGTTGAAAAAAAATCTATGTTAAATCCATACTAATATTATAAATTCGAAAGTAACTCTGTCTGTCTGTCTGTCTGCTACTCACGCTTAAACCATTGAACCGATTTTGATGAAATTTGGCATAAACATAGAAAAGACACTGAGAAAGAACATAGGCTACTTTTTGCCGCGGGAAAATATCTCATTACCACGGGAAGCAAATGGAATGAATGAAATGCGCCGTGTACTGTTATAAATACACTACATGTTATTACTTACTTCATTCACGTCCATTATCATATTTTATAACTTATATTCTTTTGTTTTATTCTTATAGTTTACTTTTCCTTTATTATTTCTTTACAAAATTATTTAATTTCTGTGTTTGTTTATTTATATTTTGACGCAGCTATAAAAATTGTCATGTCTGTCTTTTATGTTTCTTATTTTTTTAATTCATTTTACGGCATTGTATAAAAATCCATTTAGCCATTCAATATTAAATGAAAAGAAAAATTTTATATAGTTTCTTATTTCATTTCATAGATTATAAAATTATAGTATTGTCTTTGGCTTATTCATGTTTTTTATATTAAAATTATTATAAATTGTTATTTTTCTATAATAAATGAATATAATGTTCTTTGAATCTTTATATATATAAATGATTTGCTGTTCGTTAGTCTCGCTAAAACTCATGAACGTCTGAACCGATATGGCTAATTTTGGTCTTGAAATAATAGTAAAAGTCCAGGGAAGGTTTAAACGGTGAGAAAATTTGGGAGCATTGCGAAATTAATAGTAAAATAACTTATTTTATTTTCCTATATAAAGAGTTGGTAACAGTTATTGTCAAACATTGGTTCTTCGCGCCATCGTCCAAACGTTTGACATAGTCTGAATAACAGTTCATCTGTCACTATTCGTTTTTAATTTTTTATTTGACAGTAACATAAAAACCATTTGAGATGATAAAGAAAGTAATCCTCTTACAAAACTTTTAAGGCAGGACAACGTCTGCGGGATCCACTAGTATTATATAACTGACTTCAACAAAAATGAAGACATAATTATTGTTTACTAAATTACTTACTTCTGTTTTAATTTTCTTATTTTATTATGTACCTATATTATTTTATAACTTGTAAATAAATACATAATCTTATCTTAAATAATGTTTGTTTTCTCTGTAAGTGAATTGTAAATTCTTTTGAGAAAATAAAGTCCTAATCCTTAAACCTTAACTACTGACGACAGCCAAGATACGAGTACAAAGTGCGTCTTTCTAGCTGACTGCTGACATATTTACGAGACAAAATTTGCCATTTGCCACATTAATAGTTAATCAGACTCCTAGAAGTAAGTGAAAAAGAAGTTAAAAGATTTCGTTACATACATACATAAAGGTCAAGCTAATAAAAGCGTGTTAAAAACCTGTTTTTTATATTAATATATTGTTCTGTATATTTTTATGCCTGAAATTAATTTCAGGGCTAAGAACCGTCGCTAAATGATCTATATATTTGTATGTACCTACTAGTATTTTTTTCTATATAGAATGGGTCAAATGTCAATGGGTTGAAAAGTCAAGGAAAAGCTCCATTGCACTAAAACTGCTGTTTCATTCCGCTGAACTGTGCTGTTTTTGTCTAGGATCGCTTTGATTTAGGTAAAATTTGCAACTTTTTCTTCACCCAGTTTCCTTTAATTCTTCGCCAGAAATAACCCCATCCCTTACGAGGACTATCGTTTTGGGGAGCATTTCTATTATAGTCCATCGGTCATCATGGTCCGGTCCTTTTGACGGAGATATGTTATACTTTCATATTGCTAATTGCTTTACCTGCTACCGACATACAACCCGCTTTCTGTATCGTTATGACAAACCTATAAATAGACCAAGTAAATACACCAGCGACATAATTTATATTTGAAGTGTTTTATTGATATGTCATAAATATTATTGAAGTGATTTCTGCTACTTCTCACTGATTCGAATCACTGTAAGATATGGGTGAGTCTGAAACTTATTTCTACGTTACTCATACGATGAAACTATGTTTTTCTTGGGATGGTCTGAAAACGTTTGATAGTTTGAAAACATAGTACCAATAGTAGAACTTCTTGCACTTGAATTCTATCAACCCAACTCCACATTTAAACTTATAATAAGTACCCTTTTTAATGGAGAGGATACTTATTTGAGAGGAAATTGTTTGAGGAATTTGGAGAGGAGGTTATTTATTTATTTTAATTTATTTATTATTATGTAACCACCTTAAACTAAGGGCTACAGGGTAAACTTAACGCCTAATGGCATTCTCCACCAGTCAACCCTGGGTGATGGATAGAACTTATGTGTGGTTTGACCGCACTATAACCCGGTCAGTGGCCTGCCTCTGCGCTTGGGAGGTTCCACTGGAGATCACGACGTACCGGTATCCTTTACGTGCGGCGCGCAGAATAGGCCCATCTTCGGGAGAGCAGCCGTGCTCTTCCGCACCTTCCGATGCTTACGCGGCATGTGGCCACGCCCATACCGACGTCCTTCCCTGGGCTGTTATCTGGACGGGTCGACCTCCCACTGTCACCGTCCGTAACCCTGGAAGCCTCCTTTTAGTCGCCTCTTACAATCAGGCAGGGGATACCGTAGCTCTATTCTTAATCCCCAATGAACCTACTGTTCTATTCCTTTCTTTCTTTAAAATATTTACTAAGAAATCTCAGGAAAGTCCAAGTTGTAGCAACTACATTTAAACATGTAAGACACTCCTGATTTTATCTTTTCTCTTAGTCCTGTAGGTACTTACTCGTATATACGTAAATATATAAATCTACCTATATAGGAGATAACAAGTAACTGTGGCACAGAGAATCTCACTAAGCATCATATATTAATATACCTATGAACCTTAAACAAAAACGCATAATTTTCTGTATTTGATCAGCTTATTTCTTAACTAGTCGGTAGTATAACGGAGTATAACGGTAGTATAACGGAAACTAAGCACATTTTTTTGCTGAAAAGCAAGGATTTATTCGTGATATTTTTATAGCTACAAACAACACAAGCAAAGTCGTGTACAAAATTGATTGCACGTAAAACACCCAAAGTTCTTTAAGTGGTAATAGTGACTTTCTCTACGGGTTACAAATCCTAATTTGCAACTATTTGTCGCAATTTTTATGTTTAGGTATTTGTTGTTTTCTGTATTTACGAGAAAATTTGTGTAATTCAGAACATTACTATAAATTTGATAAATAGTAATGGAATGGGAGATTCATTTTTGGTTTTATGTTTTATTTCTTTTTAATCCAAGTTATTATTATTCCGCAACGCAAGTAAACTTTCTCAAAAACACAATGTGTAACCATCATATCAAAAATTAAGTTTAGGTATCTTTTGCACAATGTTTAATGGTTAACACAATTATATATAGTTGGCAAAATTATATACGAGATGTTATATATTTTTGTCCTTAGAAGATTTTAAGTCTGAACGTAAATAGAAGTTCTAACTACCCTTTCAAACAAACAAAACAGAGGTCAAATGCATTAGTACTACTATAATAGCAGTTAGGAACGACTTATCCAGACCAAGTTTACCAATGTTCCTGCATTCTGGATATCCCAATAGCTTGGCTTAATGTGACCTAAACCTGACCAATTCAATTTCATTGTGTGACTTTCAACAATGTATATGGCGTTGTGATGTATAATCATTAATCATCTATACTAATATTATAAAGAGGATAGATTTTGTATGCATGTTTGTAATGAAAAAACTCAAAGCTACCGTTCCGAATTCAAATTATTTCACCATTAGAATGAATGTAGCATGTACCCTGAATAACATAGGCTACTTTTTACCGTAGGAAAGTGCCTCATTCCTACGTGAAAACGCTTAATAGGGTCAACGCGGTTGAAGAAACTGGCTATTTTAATATAGCATTATATCGTCTGACGTTATATTTCAAATAGATGAAAGAAAGTTAGAGATTGTATAGCCTGGAATAGCACATAGGCTATTTTTTATCCTACGGGACCCATTAAACGGATCCACGTGGGCGAAACCGCAGGTGGAAGGCTAGTAATTAAATAAAATTAAGGCAAAAGGATATGGCTCAGCCCTTCCTGACACAGGATCGAGAACCTGTGCAGCGCTGTTTTTCAGTCATTCCTTAGATATTATGCGTAAGTATGTCTGTATCCGCCACCGGCTTACAATAAATTTTTTGAATAATTTCTTTTTGGTTATAATAATTGTGTTGCCTATTCATAAATAACGCTTTCAATGTATATTGTTCATCTATATTATAATACTAGCAGCCGCCCACGACTTCGTCCGTGGATTGTGGTTTTAGTCATAGCATGATGTTATATAGCCTAAAGCCTTCCTCGATAAATGGACTATCCAACACAAAAATAATTTTTCAATTCGACCCAGTATTTCCTATGATTAGCGCGTTCAAACAAACAAACTCTTCAGCTTTATATATTAGTATAGATTATTCACCGTATTACACCACTTTACTGTCGCTACATTGGATATACCTTGGGGCGGTGCAAGTTCATATCAAACCGAACTCGCTCCGTTAGGTATAATATAACTTAACGTCAGTAGAAACAAAGCTACGAAACTATGTGACCGACATAGTTTCGTACCTTAGCTCGCACATCCTTGCCACGAAGTTGCATAGCATAGTTTTGCTGGAAAGGTACACTCAAATTTGGAAAATTTATAGTTACGAGTACCTATTCGCGCTCGGAAATAAAGTTTACAATGTTTATTTCCCAAAATAAATAAAACGTTATTGACAATACCTAGTCACTATTTATTTAAGTATTACATATTAAATTTCAATAAGTAAAAGATGTAGTAATTACTATCAATTGACAATTTAATGTCATATACAAAGAGGAAAAGAATTTAAGTCCTAAATGCTTACAGAAGCCTTAACTACCCGTTTCAACTACTTAAACAGGGGTTAAAAGCTTTCTTCAGCTTGCTGTAATCGCTGTTCTGCACGGGTAATCCAGGTCAACTTTACCAATATTCGTATCCCGGATAACACATAGCTTGGGTTAATGCAACTGAGTTCTAATTAATACAATTATTATTGCATTGCATGACTTAAAACAATGTATACCTTTAGTGCGGTGTTTTGATCAAATTCTCTCGGTATACTCCTAGTTGTTAAAATTTTTAATTACATTCTATGTTTATAGGCTTAAATTATTAAAGATTTATAGTCGTGTTAACCGTGTTGTCACTTGGTTATGCTTTCAATGACTTGATAATCATTGTTCGTCTTTACGTCCATATGATTGCCAACCATTCTATGAATTTAATTACAAGCGAAGAACGCTGGATTTCGTAGGTAGATAGGTCGAGACTGTCCGACGACCCGTATGGCGCATTGATTGACATGCCGAAGCTGATTGAAGGTCTCCGGTTCAATTCCTGGCGAAGCATTTGAATGACGGGATTAAATTAGTGTTGAAGCGAAATGAAGCGAATCGTATGCATTACTAGTAACGCATATAAATGTCTAGACATTTATATGTGTAAAGGTCTTATTACACAATATTTATATAACTTCAATCTGAAAACCATAGGTTATAATCAATTACCTATAATAAAGACTAATAAAGACTTTAATATGGGAATGCACTCCCTACAACAACGTCAACTCAATTTCAATGACAAGAGTAAAGATTAGTTACTCGTAGCACAAAATTGTCGGCATTTTTCTTTTCATACCTACTTCGTAGAAATGTGATTGCTGAACCCTATCGGGTTGAAAAGGGCCCGGAGGCAAAAGAATCCTTATCAGCGACAGTTGCGAAACTACAAATGCTGGAAAGTTACTGTTATTCGCACAAGAAAATGTACAGTTTCATAGTACTTGGTTAAAAAATAGTGTTTCCACTATTCTATATTTAAAACGTAGGTCGTAAGTAATGGATGTTGTTAACCATTTTTTAACCGACTTCAAAAAAGGAGGAGGTTACTCAATTCGACCGTATATATGCTTTTTTATGTTTGTTCGCGGATAACTTCGTCGTTTGTCAACAGATTTTGATGATGATGATGATTCTTTTTTTGTTCGAAGCGTGCACTAATAATTAACCTATATCGAACAAAGTGCCATCAAATTTATCCGATATAACTCAAAAATACACCAAAAAAGTAAAAATAAAACAAGATCACAATATGTCTTTTTCGACTTTCCGCCAAAACTCCATAGTTATAAACGCATTTTATTTAAACAGCCGGCCTAGACAAGTTGCATTCTACTATAATAAAAAATAATATAATATAATAAAAAATAAAAGAAATAAAATTTTTAAAAGGCGCAATATGGGATCAAATATAAATAAAAATAAAATTGATAATAATGTACATTTTTATATATTGTGTTATTATTAAGTTTTTTCTTTTATCTTTGTAATATTTGCATACCTCATGAAGGTAAATATGGCGTACTAAATATGTAACAACTTTTGTAAACACCCATATTTGTGCAAATAAAGTTCTTTGTCTTTGTCTATAATAAATGCTTGAGAATAGAATAAAAATGTATGGGAGGATGAGTATTCGCTAGCGAAATGTTACATGATCTCGGTAGTTTGCTAAATGTCAATTCCATGCATTTTTCATTTTATTCTACAAGCGTTTATGAGTAGAATGCCACTTGTCTAGCCCACCTGTAGAGAAAATGTTAAGTTATAAACGTTTAGGGTCGGTCTAACTATCCTCTTATATTACTAAAGCAGACATCGAAAGAGCCTAAGTTTTGTATAATCCAAGAATATACATGCCAGCACTCTCTTTTAACAATGTTTCTGAATATGATAGCGTTGTATTTGGCCAAACCACAGACAAAAAATGTTCCTGAATAGTTCCAGATTCGAGCTCCTGCACAGAGAGGGCGGGTGCGCGCGTTGTTTGGAACTCCGTGGTGTTGTATTTGGCCAAAACACCGACGTTCACACATGCGAATACCAATCCATTTTGAAATACAATAATGAAATACAATAATATAAATGTTTTCATGTTTCACCATATAGATTTTCAGAAATATCTTATTAAAAAAGTTTGATATGAGCGTCACTCTTCGCTGAATACTAACTCAACCACCGTTTCTATGTTTTGTGAAAACGTTTGCCGGCCAATATTATAAAGGACAATATTATTAGTCCCTGGTAATGGTAACGCAGCACGGCATGTGACTTGCTTAAGACAATACTCGAGAGTCACAATAGATTCTCGGCGAAACTCATAAAAGCAATGGAACCACCAAATGAAATACAAACAGAAGTACGATTGACTTCGAATTCGTGTGGTTAGCACATTGTTGTTTTAAAACGGTCGTTTACGTGTAGACTGAACGTTAAAGTCACGCGAATCACCCATTTCTAATTACTGCCGCGTCACTGCTGATCAGAAGAAAAGAAAACACGCTTTTGTACTCCGAGGAAATATCAAAGGAAAACTTCCGCAAACAAATTACGTAGCGACGCCTATCTTCTAGGTTAGTGAATTATTTTTGCAATAAAACTGTCCACGACATTGAAATTTGTATCCGGGTTGAGAATTCGGAGACAGACGTATTTGCAAAATGCAAGACTTTTTCGTTAATTAATTTTATCCTTTTCTTTGATGTCGATTTAAGTACTTAGAAATTTTGTAACTATGGGTTAAAGATTGGTGTTGCAAACCGTGTTTTAAATTTATTACAATTTCAGAATTAAAAATGCTAACCAATGAGCATTTTTAATTCTGAAAGCAAATGCACCAACATCAAGTGTGTAGGCGACACATTAAATTATGTATAAACTTTTCGGTTTTAAGTTTTTCTATGGTGACGTTGTCTGAGTCTTTTGTTTTAGTCGTTCGTAGCTTGTACATATTTTTCTGTTTTCGATTCTAGTTTTATTCGTATTAAAGTTCTACCATTAAATCTCACGTTTTCATTCCGAAGAACCAAGTATATCCGTTACAAAGTGGTCTTCGAGCGCCGGATAATTATAATGTTACACACGCCGCGTACTATGGTGAAAACAAGGGGATTTCTTCGGCGAGAACGTGAACAAAATGAGGTAGAGAACCAGATGGAACAGCTTCCAAATCAAAGTTTAGAGCTAAATACAGAACTGAAAGGGCAGAAAAGTGATGAGAAGATGAACAATATTCGTGAAATATTTATAGACGGCGATCCGAAATTTAAAACGGTTCCGCTGTCACCAAGGGCTTCTTGTCATCAATCTGTAAAGGCGAAATCCAATAAAACGATGTCGTCTTCATCTGTAGCAGCACAAAGGGCTAAACTGGAATTGGAAGCAGCCGAAGCTAAAGCTCGAATCGAGACGGAACTTATAGATAAAAGGCTTGCCGTGGAACTTGCCTTTTTAGACGAGGGATGCAGTATAAAATCAGACAAGCGTACTGACAGTGAAGTGCATAAATGGTTGGATCGTAGCCACCAAGAACTGACTACACAGCCCGCCCCCGATTATGGTCAGACTTCGGGCGTGCCGTGTCTGCCGCTGAAAAATAATCGCGGCACCGAAGGTGAAACAGTTCGTATACTGGCTAGTGCACTTAAGGACCTTACTACTGCTTCCACGAATAACGGACCTAACGCACGCTTGCTAAGCCGCATATGCACCCCAAGCGACTTACCTTCGTTCGCAGGGGACCCAATGGAGTGGCTGCAATTTAAACAAGCGTACGAAGAATCCTCAGAAGTATGCAGCTTTAGCCCAAAAGAAAACCTTTGGCGTCTACGAAAGTGTCTCCGTGGTCCTGCACGTGAAGCTGTGTCAGCCTTATTGATAAGTGCTACAACACCCGAAATGGTGATGGAGACCCTGGAACTTCAATTTGGTAACCCAGACGTCATATTGTCAAGGATAATGTTGGACATCAAAAAGCTACATCCAGTGTCGCATGATTACTTCAAAGACATCGTGTCATTCTCCGTGAAAATTCGGAACTACGTAGCTGCAGTGAGTGTGATAGGTCGAGATGAGTACTTAGTCGCCACTAATTTGATAACAAATGTGTTAACTAAATTACCTACAGTCCTACTATCGAAGTGGGCCGACTACTGTCAGCCACTCATCACACAAGGTAAGAGACCTACACTGCAAATATTAGCTCAGTTTTTGCACGAAGAAGCTGTGAAAATTAGTTCTTTGGCTTTAATGAACACACACAATAACATGTTTGACATACACAAAAGAAAATGTTCAGAATCCACTCGCTTACATTCGGTATTAATAAATAAGGAGGAAAATACAGATAAGAAATTATGTCGGTACTGCCATATATCAAGTCACAAGCTTACTGATTGCAAAAAGTTTAAAAAATCATTACGTAAAGATAGATGGGCATATGTTAAGAAGAATAGACTCTGTTACAAATGTTTACTATCGACGCACGGCAGGGATACCTGCGCGGCTGCTGTGTGCGATGTGGATAATTGCGGACTACAACATCATCGCTTGCTGCATTACAATTATGGTAGAAGTAATGATATTACTGAGCGCAATGCGAATCAACGAGAATCTGTTGAACGTGAGGTGTGCAATGTTCCAGTCCTGCCTGAACCTCCTCTACCTGAAAGTGTAAACATAAACTCAGAGACAAGTTGTAAAGTATTATTGAAAATAGTGCGCGTTTACCTTCACGGACCCAACGGAACTATTAGTATCTACGCATTACTCGATGACGGGTCCACCGTCACTCTTGTCAGTGCCGATCTGACGTTACGGTTAGGTCTGCGCGGCCGACGAGATACATTGCGCGTTTGTGGTGCATGGGACAAAGATGCAATAGTTTGTGACACCGATGTAGTACGTCTCCAGATGTCAACCTGCAAGGGTAGCGAATATGAACTTTTTGCACGTAGTGTTAAGGAACTTAATTTGCCAAGTCTATGTTCTGTAAATTGTGACGTTTATAGTCATTTAAAGAATTTGAAGTTAGATTTTTGTAATGAAAATGTTAAACCTGAATTACTTATTGGGCAAGATAATTATCATTTGTTAATTCCACTTAAGTACAGGATAGGTAAAGTAAACGAACCCTGTGCAACACTTACCCCACTTGGTTGGTGTATCCATGGAAGATTGCCGGTGACGTCAGTGCCTCTGCAGCATACCGCACTCGTGATGGCGAACGATGATATCCATGTAGCCCAGGATGAGGAACGACGCATGCTGCAGGAGCTACATGATCAGGTACGCGAGTCATTTACTATTGAGTCGATGGGTATATCAAGTAGGCCTCGCCAAAACTTCGAAGATGTAAAGGCTATAGAACATTTGGAGAAAACTGCTTGTTTAATCGATGGTGGATGGCACGTTGGTCTGCCCTGGCGTGATCCTAACTGCAAGATGCACGATTCCATGCCGAATGCACTAACTAGGTTTAAAGGTGTGGAAAGAAAAATGAGGTTGAATAGTGAATTCGCAAGTAGGTATACAGAGCGAATTGACCATCTGTTTGAAAACAACTTCGCTGAAAAAGCAACAGACGGAAACACAAATAAAAGATGGTACTTACCTCATTTTGCAGTGGATAATCGGTTAGCAAAAAACATTAGTGACATTCATGGCAAGGGTGGCTTCTTAGTATGTAACTGGCTGAGTAACAGCACTCAAGTATTAGATAGCTTTTCAAAAGAATTGCTCGCAACGAATGCTTTTAAATTGAAAATAGGTCAACAACAAGATGGTGAACGGGCCCTAGGACTTATATGGTACCTTGTCGATGACACCCTAGGTTTTGATGTGTCGTTCAAATGAATCTCTTCGGAGATCTTAGAGGGAAAGCGACCTACTAAAAGAGAAGCATTGCGAGTAATTATGTCAATATTTGATGTGTACGGATTTTTGTCGCCATTTACAATCAATGGAAAAATAATATTGCAACAAACATGGAAATCCAATATAGGTTGGGACGAGGTTTTGAATGACGAATTATACGAAAAATGGTTGAAATGGTTAAATATTTTAAAATCTATCGGTGACATACGCTTGCCAAGATGCTACCAAAGCACTGGAGCGCGGGCGGCTCAATGCCTACCTGCACGTGCACAAACGCAATGCGACACGAGTTATTACAATTTAGAGCTGCATCTATTCAGTGATGCGTCGTCACAGGCTATGTGCGCTGTTGCTTACTGGCGTTGGATAGCGGACGGCCAAATAAATGTTGCATTTGTGTCAAGTAAATGCCGCGTAGCACCAGTAAAGCCCACAACAATACCTAGATTAGAGTTACAGGCAGCTCTGATGGCTGCTAGACTGGCGAATACTATACAAACGGAGCATAGAATAAAAACTACGCGTCGTATATTTTGGTGTGATTCTACAACAGTAATACAGTGGATACGCGATGTTAATAGAAACTATGAAGTATTTGTCGCAAATCGGTTAGGTGAAATCGATGAATTAACAAAATCAAATGAATGGAGATACATACCTACTTGTTTAAATGTTTCAGACATTGCGACCAGGGAGTCGTACGATGCTACAGTCTTCCAAAAGGAATGGTTTAGCGGACCGGAGTTTCTTTATTGAGAGGAAACGTTGTGGCCACTTGATGTGATGCATGGAGAACCTGGGACTGTGAGTTGTAATGCTGTATGTACATCTATACAAACGGTGAGTGAAAACTTACCTATACCTGATCCTAGTAGATTTTCATCGTGGTTACGCCTGTTAAAAAGTACTGCTGCAGTGTTAAAGTTTATAGATAAATGCAGACATGTACTTACTAGCGAATGTGCTTTACTGACTCGGGCAGAACACCTTCTCATACAGTACTCACAGTGTCAATCTTTTGGTGAAGATATAAAAGAAGTAACAAAATATAAACAAGTAAAGAAAAATAGTAGGTTACTTACCTTATCACCGTTCCTGGATGAACATGGGTTGCTCCGCGTTGGTGGCTGTATCGACGTCGCCGCTGCCGTGCCTCTCGACCTGAAACAACCTGTAATACTAGATGGAAAAAACTACATTGCTAGGTTAATTGTTCAACATTACCATGCGAGGGCAGGTCACGGAAGCCAAGAATTAGTTGTAAATGAACTGAAACAAAAATATTGGTTAATAAAATTAAGACCTACAGTAAAGTATATTATTTCCACGTGTATGTTGTGTAAAATTAGAAAAGTAAAACCTGAGGTACCCAGAATGGGTAACTTACCTGCTGGGAGGGTGGCTCATCACCAGAGGCCATTTACACATTGTGGTGTTGACCTGTTTGGACCAATGGAAGTGACCGTTGCCAGGCATCGACAAAACAGGTATGGTGTCCTATTTACTTGTCTCACAGTGAGAGCAGTGCATGTGGAAGTAGTGCACTCTCTAACAACCGACTCCTTACTGATGGCGCTTCGCAGAATGTCGTCCAGACGAGGCTGGCCTGGTTATCTGTACTCTGATAACGGAACCAATTTACGAGGTGCTGATGCCGAAATAAGGAAGTCCATACAGGAGCTAGATGAGGAAAAACTTAAAACTACGGCCAGTAATTATGGCACTCAATGGACGTTTATTCCTCCTGTAAGTCCACATTGGGGTGGGGCGTGGGAACGCTTAATTAGAAGCGTCAAGACGACACTGAAGACGGTTTTGAAGGAAAGGGCGCCACGTGATGAAGTTTTACTTACTTTGCTTGCTGAAGTCGAAAATATAGTGAACAGCAGGCCACTAGGTCACGTGTCAGTTGAGGCTGGTAGCAAAGAAGCTCTGACGCCCAATCATTTTTTGTTAGGAACATCTTCAAATCTGCCTGTACTGGGAATTTTCAACAGCACTGATTTTTACCTGCGGAAGCAATGGCGTATATCCCAAGCATTGGCAGATATGTATTGGAGACGATGGGTAGTAGAGATTTTGCCAGATATGCTGCCTCGTAAAAAGTGGCCAATCGAACAGCAGCGGCCCTTAGCTGTGGGTGATTTAGTCTTCATTGCCGACCCAGAGGCTCCTCGCGGTGTTTGGCCTCGTGGAATCGTCGAAGCTACATTTCCCGGAAAAGATGGACGGGTGCGGGTTGTTGCAGTGCGCACGGCGTCCGGGATACTTAAGCGATCGGCTACTCGTGTCGCCAGAATACCAGTGGCTGATGAGTGTTGCCAGGGCAACACTAGGGTGGGGAATGTAGGCGACACATTAAATTATGTATAAACTTTTCGGTTTTAAGTTTTTCTATGGTGACGTTGTCTGAGTCTTTTGTTTTAGTCGTTCGTAGCTTGTACATATTTTTCTGTTTTCGATTCTAGTTTTATTCGTATTAAAGTTCTACCATTAAATCTCACGTTTTCATTCCGAAGAACCAAGTATATCCGTTACAAAGTGTATGAACGTATGTATTTACGACAAGATTGCCATCAGCTCAATATTCTCATTTTATATAATGCCCTCTTTCATCATCATCACATCTGGCATTTTTATCGGCGAGGACGGTATTTCAGATTAATAAGAATTTCACCCTTCACTGAGAACAAAAATATAACACAACTATAGCCTACTCACTTTGAAATAAAGTATAAGCTATCTAGGTAGGAAGAAAATAGGGTTGATACCACGAGATGAAAGTTAAATAGAGCTTATAAGATTAAGTTGTTCAAACAAAAATCTCCAGATATAAAGAAGCAATACTTCCCTCAATTATTTGCTCTCACTTTGTGACAGAGGTTTACACAATACATCGTTGCTTATTATTGGAAAAATGTACAAAATAATTATAACGTATAGGTATTTTTCCTATTGATTTTGCGTCAAATATTTCTTTTGTTGCGATCATGGCTAGATGCTTTTTGTTTTCAATGTATGCTAAAATAACATTGACTAGATCACAAAGTATGTTTACTTGTGGCGGAAATTGGCACTTTGAGTTACTTTACAGCACCAGTATTTCAGTAGGAACTCTATAAACGTAAGAGAGTCCAAATGGTTGAATTATTGGAGCGCGTCAAATATACATATGTATAGAGCCCTAGCCGGCTAAGAATGATGGAGTTTTTTTCGTTAATTTTTATTAAAGTAACAGAGTTGTTGAAATTGGTGGTGATAATAATGTTTTATAATATGAAACACACTTTTACAATTGCATTTCAAATTAAAATATATAATTTACTTACGGTTATGAATCGTTCATCTGAGGAGCAGGAATGATGAGTTAAAACTTCTGTTCTCGGATTGGATGTTTGTGTGTGTCCATGGTATCCACGACACAGGTAATCCTATGAGATTGTAGCGTGATTGGGTTGTTTAACGTTTTCGACCTTCCCACTTCTATACTTAACGGTGAAATAATAAATATATACTTACATAAATATATCTTCGACTTCAGTTAATCCACATTTAGCATCATGAGCTCCTCTCCTCTACTGTAAATACCACCTGCTCAGCAATTAAAGTGTCTTTAGCTAAGTGCACTCATTACCTTAAGCGCTCATATAATGTACGAAGTTTCACAAAAGAAATTTGGACTTAATAATCCTAACGATGTTGGAGGTCTTGGAAAATTAAAAAAAGTTCATTATCATGTACAGACACAAAACTTTTTAAGCTTTTATTAAGATTGATGTTTTATAAGTTTCCATCAACGAATTGCGTGGGTTGATATAGTGTAAGCTAAAAGGTAAAATCTGAAAATGCATTTATATTTCAGAGCGACGTGTTTGAAAATAGTAATATATAATAGGTATATGTATAAGGCACCCGTTTATGTTACAATTTTAAGAGACTTTATTTGTTGTATATTAGTAAATTATGTATATAACACAGCAGCAGTTTACGTTCAATAGCCTTTCTTACTGTTGTTCAAAATGCAGATTGAATAAAACCTTATTTTAAACCATATCATTGAAACCACTAATTACCAAGTTTATGGAAAGCATAAAATAGCCAACATTTTGAAAATTGTAACTTTTGACTGAACATATTTTTTAATTTTCTGATCAGCCGTGACGTTTCATTTGCCAACGATATTTCACATAGGTATTGAATGAATATTTTCATCACTACAAAATAAGTAAGCTACGGCCGATTGGCTAAGCTGAGTAGCTTTTCTACATCGATAAGTCTTATTCCCTGTAAAATACAAAAAGGTTTTTCGCCAAATTTTAAAAGCTAAGGTTAGAAAGGATTTTTTTGCCTATTGAAATTAATTACAAGTCCGGTCCCGAAATTAACGAGACTTCGTTTATAGACGGCTGATGGAAGCAATTTTGTGTATAAAACTTTTAATAAAAGTTGAAGCGTTAATTTTTTTTGTTGTTTTGCGTTTTTTTATTGCTTGCCTGTTTTTGTAGAAAATATTTTTTTGTTTTTTTATACCAACACACAGAAAAATGTCTATACAACAAATTAATTCTATAATATAAATATAATTGTCTAATGAATAAAGAGAATCTTTGAATTTCCAAGCTGGACCAGCACGTCAAGAAATATGAGAATTTTGGTACGAAATCACAAGGCTGAATAATATAATACGTCATATGAATTTTATTTTAATTCTAAACGGTCGCAAATACCTATTTTAATTTCGACAATTGCTCTTTAAAAAAAATGGGGAATTGAGTCTTCTAAAACTGGGGAACCTAAAAAACGAAGTGTAAGTATTTGAATGTTCGGTGTCGCTAGGTTAAAATCTTGAATTATTAAGTTTTTTTCGTCTGTAGTCAAGTTATCGGAGAGAAATAATTCACATTTAAAAAAAAATATTCCATCTTTTTTTTTAGAGATTATCTTAACAAAATTTGGTCTGAACAAACAGTAGAAGCATCGCCACCTAAAGTTCCATCATCAAGATACCACATATTTAATTTTGAATTTAAAGCGGAAATAATTTGGTGAATAACTAAACTAAATATAGCTGGCCCAAGTGGGTCTCCTTGTTGACAGCCGACCGCAGATTCAATTAAATTATTTCTATATGTAAATTCTAGATGGTGAGCCATAACACTGCCACAAGTAAGAATAAATTTCGGTAATTTAATTTTTTACTTCTCGTAGTGTAACGGATATACTTGGTTCTTCGGAATGAAAACGTGAGATTTAATGGTAGAACTTTAATACGAATAAAACTAGAATCGAAAACAGAAAAATATGTACAAGCTACGAACGACTCAAACAAAAGACTCAGACAACGTCACCATAGAAAAACTTAAAACCGAAAAGTTTATACATAATTTAATGTGTCGCCTACATTCCCCACCCTAGTGTTGCCCTGGCAACACTCATCAGCCACTGGTATTCTGGCGACACGAGTAGCCGATCGCTTAAGTATCCCGGATGCCGTGCGCACTGCAACAACCCGCACCCGTCCATCTTTTCCGGGAAATGTAGCTTCGACGATTCCACAAGGCCAAACACCGCGAGGAGCCTCTGGGTCGGAAATGAAGACTAAATCACCCACAGCTAAGGGCCGCTGCTGTTCGATTGGCCACTTTTTACGAGGCAGCATATCTGGCAAAATCTCTACTACCCATCGTCTCCAATACATATCTGCCAATGCTTGGGATATACGCCATTGCTTCCGCAGGTAAAAATCAGTGCTGTTGAAAATTCCCAGTACAGGCAGATTTGAAGATGTTCCTAACAAAAAATGATTGGGCGTCAGAGCTTCTTTGCTACCAGCCTCAACTGACACGTGACCTAGTGGCCTGCTGTTCACTATATTTTCGACTTCAGCAAGCAAAGTAAGTAAAACTTCATCACGTGGCGCCCTTTCCTTCAAAACCGTCTTCAGTGTCGTCTTGACGCTTCTAATTAAGCGTTCCCACGCCCCACCCCAATGTGGACTTACAGGAGGAATAAACGTCCATTGAGTGCCATAATTACTGGCCGTAGTTTTAAGTTTTTCCTCATCTAGCTCCTGTATGGACTTCCTTATTTCGGCATCAGCACCTCGTAAATTGGTTCCGTTATCAGAGTACAGATAACCAGGCCAGCCTCGTCTGGACGACATTCTGCGAAGCGCCATCAGTAAGGAGTCGGTTGTTAGAGAGTGCACTACTTCCACATGCACTGCTCTCACTGTGAGACAAGTAAATAGGACACCATACCTCTTTTGTCGATGCCTGGCAACGGTCACTTCCATTGGTCCAAACAGGTCAACACCACAATGTGTAAATGGCCTCTGGTGATGAGCCACCCTCCCAGCAGGTAAGTTACCCATTCTGGGTACCTCAGGTTTTACTTTTCTAATTTTACACAACATACACGTGGAAATAATATACTTTACTGTAGGTCTTAATTTTATTAACCAATATTTTTGTTTCAGTTCATTTACAACTAATTCTTGGCTTCCGTGACCTGCCCTCGCATGGTAATGTTGAACAATTAACCTAGCAATGTAGTTTTTTCCATCTAGTATTACAGGTTGTTTCAGGTCGAGAGGCACGGCAGCGGCGACGTCGATACAGCCACCAACGCGGAGCAACCCATGTTCATCCAGGAACGGTGATAAGGTAAGTAACCTACTATTTTTCTTTACTTGTTTATATTTTGTTACTTCTTTTATATCTTCACCAAAAGATTGACACTGTGAGTACTGTATGAGAAGGTGTTCTGCCCGAGTCAGTAAAGCACATTCGCTAGTAAGTACATGTCTGCATTTATCTATAAACTTTAACACTGCAGCAGTACTTTTTAACAGGCGTAACCACGATGAAAATCTACTAGGATCAGGTATAGGTAAGTTTTCACTCACCGTTTGTATAGATGTACATACAGCATTACAACTCACAGTCCCAGGTTCTCCATGCATCACATCAAGTGGCCACAACGTTTCCTCTCAATAAAGAAACTCCGGTCCGCTAAACCATTCCTTTTGGAAGACTGTAGCATCGTACGACTCCCTGGTCGCAATGTCTGAAACATTTAAACAAGTAGGTATGTATCTCCATTCATTTGATTTTGTTAATTCATCGATTTCACCTAACCGATTTGCGACAAATACTTCATAGTTTCTATTAACATCGCGTATCCACTGTATTACTGTTGTAGAATCACACCAAAATATACGACGCGTAGTTTTTATTCTATGCTCCGTTTGTATAGTATTCGCCAGTCTAGCAGCCATCAGAGCTGCCTGTAACTCTAATCTAGGTATTGTTGTGGGCTTTACTGGTGCTACGCGGCATTTACTTGACACAAATGCAACATTTATTTGGCCGTCCGCTATCCAACGCCAGTAAGCAACAGCGCACATAGCCTGTGACGACGCATCACTGAATAGATGCAGCTCTAAATTGTAATAACTCGTGTCGCATTGCGTTTGTGCACGTGCAGGTAGGCATTGAGCCGCCCGCGCTCCAGTGCTTTGGTAGCATCTTGGCAAGCGTATGTCACCGATAGATTTTAAAATATTTAACCATTTCAACCATTTTTCGTATAATTCGTCATTCAAAACCTCGTCCCAACCTATATTGGATTTCCATGTTTGTTGCAATATTATTTTTCCATTGATTGTAAATGGCGACAAAAATCCGTACACATCAAATATTGACATAATTACTCGCAATGCTTCTCTTTTAGTAGGTCGCTTTCCCTCTAAGATCTCCGAAGAGATTCATTTGAACGACACATCAAAACCTAGGGTGTCATCGACAAGGTACCATATAAGTCCTAGGGCCCGTTCACCATCTTGTTGTTGACCTATTTTCAATTTAAAAGCATTCGTTGCGAGCAATTCTTTTGAAAAGCTATCTAATACTTGAGTGCTGTTACTCAGCCAGTTACATACTAAGAAGCCACCCTTGCCATGAATGTCACTAATGTTTTTTGCTAACCGATTATCCACTGCAAAATGAGGTAAGTACCATCTTTTATTTGTGTTTCCGTCTGTTGCTTTTTCAGCGAAGTTGTTTTCAAACAGATGGTCAATTCGCTCTGTATACCTACTTGCGAATTCACTATTCAACCTCATTTTTCTTTCCACACCTTTAAACCTAGTTAGTGCATTCGGCATGGAATCGTGCATCTTGCAGTTAGGATCACGCCAGGGCAGACCAACGTGCCATCCACCATCGATTAAACAAGCAGTTTTCTCCAAATGTTCTATAGCCTTTACATCTTCGAAGTTTTGGCGAGGCCTACTTGATATACCCATCGACTCAATAGTAAATGACTCGCGTACCTGATCATGTAGCTCCTGCAGCATGCGTCGTTCCTCATCCTGGGCTACATGGATATCATCGTTCGCCATCACGAGTGCGGTATGCTGCAGAGGCACTGACGTCACCGGCAATCTTCCATGGATACACCAACCAAGTGGGGTAAGTGTTGCACAGGGTTCGTTTACTTTACCTATCCTGTACTTAAGTGGAATTAACAAATGATAATTATCTTGCCCAATAAGTAATTCAGGTTTAACATTTTCATTACAAAAATCTAACTTCAAATTCTTTAAATGACTATAAACGTCACAATTTACAGAACATAGACTTGGCAAATTAAGTTCCTTAACACTACGTGCAAAAAGTTCATATTCGCTACCCTTGCAGGTTGACATCTGGAGACGTACTACATCGGTGTCACAAACTATTGCATCTTTGTCCCATGCACCACAAACGCGCAATGTATCTCGTCGGCCGCGCAGACCTAACCGTAACGTCAGATCGGCACTGACAAGAGTGACGGTGGACCCGTCATCGAGTAATGCGTAGATACTAATAGTTCCGTTGGGTCCGTGAAGGTAAACGCGCACTATTTTCAATAATACTTTACAACTTGTCTCTGAGTTTATGTTTACACTTTCAGGTAGAGGAGGTTCAGGCAGGACTGGAACATTGCACACCTCACGTTCAACAGATTCTCGTTGATTCGCATTGCGCTCAGTAATATCATTACTTCTACCATAATTGTAATGCAGCAAGCGATGATGTTGTAGTCCGCAATTATCCACATCGCACACAGCAGCCGCGCAGGTATCCCTGCCGTGCGTCGATAGTAAACATTTGTAACAGAGTCTATTCTTCTTAACATATGCCCATCTATCTTTACGTAATGATTTTTTAAACTTTTTGCAATCAGTAAGCTTGTGACTTGATATATGGCAGTACCGACATAATTTCTTATCTGTATTTTCCTCCTTATTTATTAATACCGAATGTAAGCGAGTGGATTCTGAACATTTTCTTTTGTGTATGTCAAACATGTTATTGTGTGTGTTCATTAAAGCCAAAGAACTAATTTTCACAGCTTCTTCGTGCAAAAACTGAGCTAATATTTGCAGTGTAGGTCTCTTACCTTGTGTGATGAGTGGCTGACAGTAGTCGGCCCACTTCGATAGTAGGACTGTAGGTAATTTAGTTAACACATTTGTTATCAAATTAGTGGCGACTAAGTACTCATCTCGACCTATCACACTCACTGCAGCTACGTAGTTCCGAATTTTCACGGAGAATGACACGATGTCTTTGAAGTAATCATGCGACACTGGATGTAGCTTTTTGATGTCCAACATTATCCTTGACAATATGACGTCTGGGTTACCAAATTGAAGTTCCAGGGTCTCCATCACCATTTCGGGTGTTGTAGCACTTATCAATAAGGCTGACACAGCTTCACGTGCAGGACCACGGAGACACTTTCGTAGACGCCAAAGGTTTTCTTTTGGGCTAAAGCTGCATACTTCTGAGGATTCTTCGTACGCTTGTTTAAATTGCAGCCACTCCATTGGGTCCCCTGCGAACGAAGGTAAGTCGCTTGGGGTGCATATGCGGCTTAGCAAGCGTGCGTTAGGTCCGTTATTCGTGGAAGCAGTAGTAAGGTCCTTAAGTGCACTAGCCAGTATACGAACTGTTTCACCTTCGGTGCCGCGATTATTTTTCAGCGGCAGACACGGCACGCCCGAAGTCTGACCATAATCGGGGGCGGGCTGTGTAGTCAGTTCTTGGTGGCTACGATCCAACCATTTATGCACTTCACTGTCAGTACGCTTGTCTGATTTTATACTGCATCCCTCGTCTAAAAAGGCAAGTTCCACGGCAAGCCTTTTATCTATAAGTTCCGTCTCGATTCGAGCTTTAGCTTCGGCTGCTTCCAATTCCAGTTTAGCCCTTTGTGCTGCTACAGATGAAGACGACATCGTTTTATTGGATTTCGCCTTTACAGATTGATGACAAGAAGCCCTTGGTGACAGCGGAACCGTTTTAAATTTCGGATCGCCGTCTATAAATATTTCACGAATATTGTTCATCTTCTCATCACTTTTCTGCCCTTTCAGTTCTGTATTTAGCTCTAAACTTTGATTTGGAAGCTGTTCCATCTGGTTCTCTACCTCATTTTGTTCACGTTCTCGCCGAAGAAATCCCCTTGTTTTCACCATAGTACGCGGCGTGTGTAACATTATAATTATCCGGCTCGAAGGACCACTTTGTAACGGATATACTTGGTTCTTCGGAATGAAAACGTGAGATTTAATGGTAGAACTTTAATACGAATAAAACTAGAATCGAAAACAGAAAAATATGTACAAGCTACGAACGACTGTGAAAACTTACCTATACCTGATCCTAGTAGATTTTCATCGTGGTTACGCCTGTTAAAAAGTACTGCTGCAGTGTTAAAGTTTATAGATAAATGCAGACATGTACTTACTAGCGAATGTGCTTTACTGACTCGGGCAGAACACCTTCTCATACAGTACTCACAGTGTCAATCTTTTGGTGAAAAAAAAAAAAAAAAAAAAAAAATATTATTTTTCCATTGATTGTAAATGGCGACAAAAATCCGTACACATCAAATATTGACATAATTACTCGCAATGCTTCTCTTTTAGTAGGTCGCTTTCCCTTGTAAAGTATTATTGAAAATAGTGCGCGTTTACCTTCACGGACCCAACGGAACTATTAGTATCTACGCATTACTCGATGACGGGTCCACCGTCACTCTTGTCAGTGCCGATCTGACGTTACGGTTAGGTCTGCGCGGCCGACGAGATACATTGCGCGTTTGTGGTGCATGGGACAAAGATGCAATAGTTTGTGACACCGATGTAGTACGTCTCCAGATGTCAACCTGCAAGGGTAGCGAATATGAACTTTTTGCACGTAGTGTTAAGGAACTTAATTTGCCAAGTCTATGTTCTGTAAATTGTGACGTTTATAGTCATTTAAAGAATTTGAAGTTAGATTTTTGTAATGAAAATGTTAAACCTGAATTACTTATTGGGCAAGATAATTATCATTTGTTAATTCCACTTAAGTACAGAATAGGTAAAGTAAACGAACCCTGTGCAACACTTACCCCACTTGGTTGGTGTATCCATGGAAGATTGCCGGTGACGTCAGTGCCTCTGCAGCATACCGCACTCGTGATGGCGAACGATGATATCCATGTAGCCCAGGATGAGGAACGACGCATGCTGCAGGAGCTACATGATCAGGTACGCGAGTCATTTACTATTGAGTCGATGGGTATATCAAGTAGGCCTCGCCAAAACTTCGAAGATGTAAAGGCTATAGAACATTTGGAGAAAACTGCTTGTTTAATCGATGGTGGATGGCACGTTGGTCTGCCCTGGCGTGATCCTAACTGCAAGATGCACGATTCCATGCCGAATGCACTAACTAGGTTTAAAGGTGTGGAAAGAAAAATGAGGTTGAATAGTGAATTCGCAAGTAGGTATACAGAGCGAATTGACCATCTGTTTGAAAACAACTTCGCTGAAAAAGCAACAGACGGAAACACAAATAAAAGATGGTACTTACCTCATTTTGCAGTGGATAATCGGTTAGCAAAAAACATTAGTGACATTCATGGCAAGGGTGGCTTCTTAGTATGTAACTGGCTGAGTAACAGCACTCAAGTATTAGATAGCTTTTCAAAAGAATTGCTCGCAACGAATGCTTTTAAATTGAAAATAGGTCAACAACAAGATGGTGAACGGGCCCTAGGACTTATATGGTACCTTGTCGATGACACCCTAGGTTTTGATGTGTCGTTCAAATGAATCTCTTCGGAGATCTTAGAGGGAAAGCGACCTACTAAAAGAGAAGCATTGCGAGTAATTATGTCAATATTTGATGTGTACGGATTTTTGTCGCCATTTACAATCAATGGAAAAATAATATTGCAACAAACATGGAAATCCAATATAGGTTGGGACGAGGTTTTGAATGACGAATTATACGAAAAATGGTTGAAATGGTTAAATATTTTAAAATCTATCGGTGACATACGCTTGCCAAGATGCTACCAAAGCACTGGAGCGCGGGCGGCTCAATGCCTACCTGCACGTGCACAAACGCAATGCGACACGAGTTATTACAATTTAGAGCTGCATCTATTCAGTGATGCGTCGTCACAGGCTATGTGCGCTGTTGCTTACTGGCGTTGGATAGCGGACGGCCAAATAAATGTTGCATTTGTGTCAAGTAAATGCCGCGTAGCACCAGTAAAGCCCACAACAATACCTAGATTAGAGTTACAGGCAGCTCTGATGGCTGCTAGACTGGCGAATACTATACAAACGGAGCATAGAATAAAAACTACGCGTCGTATATTTTGGTGTGATTCTACAACAGTAATACAGTGGATACGCGATGTTAATAGAAACTATGAAGTATTTGTCGCAAATCGGTTAGGTGAAATCGATGAATTAACAAAATCAAATGAATGGAGATACATACCTACTTGTTTAAATGTTTCAGACATTGCGACCAGGGAGTCGTACGATGCTACAGTCTTCCAAAAGGAATGGTTTAGCGGACCGGAGTTTCTTTATTGAGAGGAAACGTTGTGGCCACTTGATGTGATGCATGGAGAACCTGGGACTGTGAGTTGTAATGCTGTATGTACATCTATACAAACGGTGAGTGAAAACTTACCTATACCTGATCCTAGTAGATTTTCATCGTGGTTACGCCTGTTAAAAAGTACTGCTGCAGTGTTAAAGTTTATAGATAAATGCAGACATGTACTTACTAGCGAATGTGCTTTACTGACTCGGGCAGAACACCTTCTCATACAGTACTCACAGTGTCAATTTTTTGGTGAAGATATAAAAGAAGTAACAAAATATAAACAAGTAAAGAAAAATAGTAGGTTACTTACCTTATCACCGTTCCTGGATGAACATGGGTTGCTCCGCGTTGGTGGCTGTATCGACGTCGCCGCTGCCGTGCCTCTCGACCTGAAACAACCTGTAATACTAGATGGAAAAAACTACATTGCTAGGTTAATTGTTCAACATTACCATGCGAGGGCAGGTCACGGAAGCCAAGAATTAGTTGTAAATGAACTGAAACAAAAATATTGGTTAATAAAATTAAGACCTACAGTAAAGTATATTATTTCCACGTGTATGTTGTGTAAAATTAGAAAAGTAAAACCTGAGGTACCCAGAATGGGTAACTTACCTGCTGGGAGGGTGGCTCATCACCAGAGGCCATTTACACATTGTGGTGTTGACCTGTTTGGACCAATGGAAGTGACCGTTGCCAGGCATCGACAAAACAGGTATGGTGTCCTATTTACTTGTCTCACAGTGAGAGCAGTGCATGTGGAAGTAGTGCACTCTCTAACAACCGACTCCTTACTGATGGCGCTTCGCAGAATGTCGTCCAGACGAGGCTGGCCTGGTTATCTGTACTCTGATAACGGAACCAATTTACGAGGTGCTGATGCCGAAATAAGGAAGTCCATACAGGAGCTAGATGAGGAAAAACTTAAAACTACGGCCAGTAATTATGGCACTCAATGGACGTTTATTCCTCCTGTAAGTCCACATTGGGGTGGGGCGTGGGAACGCTTAATTAGAAGCGTCAAGACGACACTGAAGACGGTTTTGAAGGAAAGGGCGCCACGTGATGAAGTTTTACTTACTTTGCTTGCTGAAGTCGAAAATATAGTGAACAGCAGGCCACTAGGTCACGTGTCAGTTGAGGCTGGTAGCAAAGAAGCTCTGACGCCCAATCATTTTTTGTTAGGAACATCTTCAAATCTGCCTGTACTGGGAATTTTCAACAGCACTGATTTTTACCTGCGGAAGCAATGGCGTATATCCCAAGCATTGGCAGATATGTATTGGAGACGATGGGTAGTAGAGATTTTGCCAGATATGCTGCCTCGTAAAAAGTGGCCAATCGAACAGCAGCGGCCCTTAGCTGTGGGTGATTTAGTCTTCATTGCCGACCCAGAGGCTCCTCGCGGTGTTTGGCCTCGTGGAATCGTCGAAGCTACATTTCCCGGAAAAGATGGACGGGTGCGGGTTGTTGCAGTGCGCACGGCGTCCGGGATACTTAAGCGATCGGCTACTCGTGTCGCCAGAATACCAGTGGCTGATGAGTGTTGCCAGGGCAACACTAGGGTGGGGAATGTAGGCGACACATAGGTCCGTTATTCGTGAAAGCAGTAGTAAGGTCCTTAAGTGCACTAGCCAGTATACGAACTGTTTCACCTTCTGTGCCGCGATTATTTTTCAGCGGCAGACACGGCGCGCCCGAAGTCTGACCATAATCGGGGGCGGGCTGTGTAGTCAGTTCTTGGTGGCTACGATCCAACCATTTATGCACTTCACTGTCAGTACGCTTGTCTGATTTTATACTGCATCCCTCGTCTAAAAAGGCAAGTTCCACGGCAAGCCTTTTATCTATAAGTTCCGTCTCGATTCGAGCTTTAGCTTCGGCTGCTTCCAATTCCAGTTTAGCCCTTTGTGCTGCTACAGATGAAGACGACATCGTTTTATTGGATTTCGCCTTTACAGATTGATGACAAGAAGCCCTTGGTGACAGCGGAACATTTTTAAACGTCGATTCGCCATCTATAAATATTTCACGAATATTTTTCATCTTCTCATCACTTTTCTGCCCTTTCAGTTCTGTATTTAGCTCTAAACTTTGATTTGGAAGCTGTTCCATCTGGTTCTCTACCTCATTTTGTTCACGTTCTCGCCGAAGAAATCCCCTTGTTTTCACCATAGTACGCGGTGTGTGAAACATTATAATTATCCGGCGCTCGAAGACCACTTTGTAACGGATATACTTGGTTCTTCGGAATGAAAACATGAGATTTAATGGTAGAACTTTAATACGAATAAAACTAGAATCGAAAACAGAAAAATATGTACAAGCTACGAACGACTAAACAAAAGACTCAGACAACGTCACCATAGAAAAACTTAAAACCGAAAAGTTTATACATAATTTAATGTGTCGCCTACATTCCCCACCCTAGTGTTGCCCTGGCAACACTCATCAGCCACTGGTATTCTGGCGACACGAGTAGCCGATCGCTTAAGTATCCCGGACGCCGTGCGCACTGCAACAACCCGCACCCGTCCATCTTTTCCGGGAAATGTAGCTTCGACGATTCCACGAGGCCAAACACCGCGAGGAGCCTCTGGGTCGGCAATGAAGACTAAATCACCCACAGCTAAGGGCCGCTGCTGTTCGATTGGCCACTTTTTACGAGGCAGCATATCTGGCAAAATCTCTACTACCCATCGTCTCCAATACATATCTGCCAATGCTTGGGATATACGCCATTGCTTCCGCAGGTAAAAATCAGTGCTGTTGAAAATTCCCAGTACAGGCAGATTTGAAGATGTTCCTAACCGTTCCTGGATGAACATGGGTTGCTCCGCGTTGGTGGCCGTATCGACGTCGCCGCTGCCGTGCCTCTCGACCTGAAACAACCTGTAATACTAGATGGAAAAAACTACATTGCTAGGTTAATTGTTCAACATTACCATGCGAGGGCAGGTCACGGAAGCCAAGAATTAGTTGTAAATGAACTGAAACAAAAATATTGGTTAATAAAATTAAGACCTACAGTAAAGTATATTATTTCCACGTGTATGTTGTGTAAAATTAGAAAAGTAAAACCTGAGGTACCCAGAATGGGTAACTTACCTGCTGGGAGGGTGGCTCATCACCAGAGGCCATTTACACATTGTGGTGTTGACCTGTTTGGACCAATGGAAGTGACCGTTGCCAGGCATCGACAAAAGAGGTATGGTGTCCTATTTACTTGTCTCACAGTGAGGGCAGTGCATGTAGAAGTAGTGCACTCTCTAACAACCGACTCCTTACTGATGGCGCTTCGCAGAATGGCGTCCAGGCGAGGCTGGCCTGGTTATCTGTACTCTGATAACGGAACCAATTTACGAGGTGCTGATGCCGAAATAAGGAAGTCCATACAGGAGCTAGATGAGGAAAAACTTAAAAATACGGCCAGTAATTATGGCACTCAATGGACATTTATTCCTCCTGTAAGTCCACATTGGGGTGGGGCGTGGGAACGCCTAATTAGAAGCGTCAAGACGACACTGAAGACGGTTTTGAAGGAAAGGGCGCCACGTGATGAAGTTTTACTTACTTTGCTTGCTGAAGTCGAAAACATAGTGAACAGCAGGCCACTAGGTCACGTGTCAGTTGAGGCTGGTAGCAAAGAAGCTCTGACGCCCAATCATTTTTTGATAGGAACATCTTCAAATCTGCCTGTACTGGGAATTTTCAACAGCACCGATTTTTACCTGCGGCGCCGTGCGCACTGCAACAACCCGCACCCTTCCATCTTTTCCGGGAAATGTAGCTTCGACGATTCCACGAGGCCAAACACCGCGAGGAGCCTCTGGGTCGGCAATGAAGACTAAATCACCCACAACTAAGGGCCGCTGCTGTTCGATTGGCCACTTTTTTCGAGGCAGCATATCTGGCAGAATCTCTACTACCCATCGCCTCCAAAACATATCTGCCAATGCTTGGGATATACGCCATTGCTTCCGCAGGTAAAAATCGGTGCTGTTGAAAATTCCCAGTACAGGCAGATTTGAAGATGTTCCTATCAAAAAATGATTGGGCGTCAGAGCTTCTTTGCTACCAGCCTCAACTGACACGTGACCTAGTGGCCTGCTGTTCACTATGTTTTCGACTTCAGCAAGCAAAGTAAGTAAAACTTCATCACGTGGCGCCCTTTCCTTCAAAACCGTCTTCAGTGTCGTCTTGACGCTTCTAATTAGGCGTTCCCACGCCCCACCCCAATGTGGACTTACAGGAGGAATAAATGTCCATTGAGTGCCATAATTACTGGCCGTATTTTTAAGTTTTTCCTCATCTAGCTCCTGTATGGACTTCCTTATTTCGGCATCAGCACCTCGTAAATTGGTTCCGTTATCAGAGTACAGATAACCAGGCCAGCCTCGCCTGGACGCCATTCTGCGAAGCGCCATCAGTAAGGAGTCGGTTGTTAGAGAGTGCACTACTTCCACATGCACTGCTCTCACTGTGAGACAAGTAAATAGGACACCATACCTCTTTTGTCGATGCCTGGCAACGGTCACTTCCATTGGTCCAAACAGGTCAACACCACAATGTGTAAATGGCCTCTGGTGATGAGCCACCCTCCCAGCAGGTAAGTTACCCATTCTGGGTACCTCAGGTTTTACTTTTCTAATTTTACACAACATACACGTGGAAATAATATACTTTACTGTAGGTCTTAATTTTATTAACCAATATTTTTGTTTCAGTTCATTTACAACTAATTCTTGGCTTCCGTGACCTGCCCTCGCATGGTAATGTTGAACAATTAACCTAGCAATGTAGTTTTTTCCATCTAGTATTACAGGTTGTTTCAGGTCGAGAGGCACGGCAGCGGCGACGTCGATACTATCGAAGTGGGCCGACTACTGTCAGCCACTCATCACACAAGGTAAGAGACCTACACTGCAAACATTAGCTCAGTTTTTGCACGAAGAAGCTGTGAAAATTAGTTCTTTGGCTTTAATGAACACACATAATAATACGTTGGAAATACACAAAAGAAAATATTCAGAATCCACTCGCTCACATTCGGTATTAATAAATAAGGAGGAAAATACAGATAAGAAATTATGTCGGTACTGTCGTATATCAAGTCACAAGCTTACTGATTGCAAAAAGTTTAAAAAATCATTACGTAAAGATAGATGGGCATATGTTAAGAAGAATAGACTCTGTTACAAATGTTTACTATCGACGCACGGCAGGGATACCTGCGCGGCTGCTGTGTGCGATGTGGATAACTGCGGACTACAACATCATCGCTTGCTGCATTACAATTATGGTAGAAGTAATGATATTTCTGAGCGCAATGCTAATCAACGAGAATCTGTTGAACGTGAGGTGTGTAATGTTCCAGTCCTGCCTGAACCTCCTCCACCTGAAAGTGTAAACATAAATTCAGAGACAAGTTGTAAAGTATTATTGAAAATAGTGCGCGTTTACCTTCATGGACCCAACGGAACTATTAGTACCTACGCATTACTCGATGACGGGTCCACCGTCACTCTTGTCAGTGCCGATCTGACGTTACGGTTAGGTCTGCGCGGCCGACAAGAAACATTGCGCGTTTGTGGTGCATGGGACAAAGATGCAATAGTTTGTGACACCGATGTAGTACGTCTCCAGATGTCAACCTGCAAGGGTAGCGAATATGAACTTTTTGCACGTAGTGTTAAGGAACTTAATTTGCCAAGTCTATGTTCTGTAAATTGTGACGTTTATAGTCATTTAAAGAATTTGAAGTTAGATTTTTGTAATGAAAATGTTAAACCTGAATTACTTATTGGGCAAGATAATTATCATTTGTTAATTCCACTTAAGTACAGGATAGGTAAAGTAAACGAACCCTGTGCAACACTTACCCCACTTGGTTGGTGTATCCATGGAAGATTGCCGGTGACGTCAGTGCCTCTGCAGCATACCGCACTCGTGATGGCGAACGATGATATCCATGTAGCCCAGGATGAGGAACGACGCATGCTGCAGGAGCTACATGATCAGGTACGCGAGTCATTTACTATTGAGTCGATGGGTATATCAAGTAGGCCTCGCCAAAACTTCGAAGATGTAAAGGCTATAGAACATTTGGAGAAAACTGCTTGTTTAATCGATGGTGGATGGCACGTTGGTCTGCCCTGGCGTGATCCTAACTGCAAGATGCACGATTCCATGCCGAATGCACTAACTAGGTTTAAAGGTGTGGAAAGAAAAATGAGGTTGAATAGTGAATTCGCAAGTAGGTATACAGAGCGAATTGACCATCTGTTTGAAAACAACTTCGCTGAAAAAGCAACAGACGGAAACACAAATAAAAGATGGTACTTACCTCATTTTGCAGTGGATAATCGGTTAGCAAAAAACATTAGTGACATTCATGGCAAGGGTGGCTTCTTAGTATGTAACTGGCTGAGTAACAGCACTCAAGTATTAGATAGCTTTTCAAAAGAATTGCTCGCAACGAATGCTTTTAAATTGAAAATAGGTCAACAACAAGATGGTGAACGGGCCCTAGGACTTATATGGTACCTTGTCGATGACACCCTAGGTTTTGATGTGTCGTTCAAATGAATCTCTTCGGAGATCTTAGAGGGAAAGCGACCTACTAAAAGAGAAGCATTGCGAGTAATTATGTCAATATTTGATGTGTACGGATTTTTGTCGCCATTTACAATCAATGGAAAAATAATATTGCAACAAACATGGAAATCCAATATAGGTTGGGACGAGGTTTTGAATGACGAATTATACGAAAAATGGTTGAAATGGTTAAATATTTTAAAATCTATCGGTGACATACGCTTGCCAAGATGCTACCAAAGCACTGGAGCGCGGGCGGCTCAATGCCTACCTGCACGTGCACAAACGCAATGCGACACGAGTTATTACAATTTAGAGCTGCATCTATTCAGTGATGCGTCGTCACAGGCTATGTGCGCTGTTGCTTACTGGCGTTGGATAGCGGACGGCCAAATAAATGTTGCATTTGTGTCAAGTAAATGCCGCGTAGCACCAGTAAAGCCCACAACAATACCTAGATTAGAGTTACAGGCAGCTCTGATGGCTGCTAGACTGGCGAATACTATACAAACGGAGCATAGAATAAAAACTACGCGTCGTATATTTTGGTGTGATTCTACAACAGTAATACAGTGGATACGCGATGTTAATAGAAACTATGAAGTATTTGTCGCAAATCGGTTAGGTGAAATCGATGAATTAACAAAATCAAATGAATGGAGATACATACCTACTTGTTTAAATGTTTCAGACATTGCGACCAGGGAGTCGTACGATGCTACAGTCTTCCAAAAGGAATGGTTTAGCGGACCGGAGTTTCTTTATTGAGAGGAAACGTTGTGGCCACTTGATGTGATGCATGGAGAACCTGGGACTGTGAGTTGTAATGCTGTATGTACATCTATACAAACGGTGAGTGAAAACTTACCTATACCTGATCCTAGTAGATTTTCATCGTGGTTACGCCTGTTAAAAAGTACTGCTGCAGTGTTAAAGTTTATAGATAAATGCAGACATGTACTTACTAGCGAATGTGCTTTACTGACTCGGGCAGAACACCTTCTCATACAGTACTCACAGTGTCAATCTTTTGGTGAAGATATAAAAGAAGTAACAAAATATAAACAAGTAAAGAAAAATAGTAGGTTACTTACCTTATCACCGTTCCTGGATGAACATGGGTTGCTCCGCGTTGGTGGCTGTATCGACGTCGCCGCTGCCGTGCCTCTCGACCTGAAACAACCTGTAATACTAGATGGAAAAAACTACATTGCTAGGTTAATTGTTCAACATTACCATGCGAGGGCAGGTCACGGAAGCCAAGAATTAGTTGTAAATGAACTGAAACAAAAATATTGGTTAATAAAATTAAGACCTACAGTAAAGTATATTATTTCCACGTGTATGTTGTGTAAAATTAGAAAAGTAAAACCTGAGGTACCCAGAATGGGTAACTTACCTGCTGGGAGGGTGGCTCATCACCAGAGGCCATTTACACATTGTGGTGTTGACCTGTTTGGACCAATGGAAGTGACCGTTGCCAGGCATCGACAAAAGAGGTATGGTGTCCTATTTACTTGTCTCACAGTGAGAGCAGTGCATGTGGAAGTAGTGCACTCTCTAACAACCGACTCCTTACTGATGGCGCTTCGCAGAATGTCGTCCAGACGAGGCTGGCCTGGTTATCTGTACTCTGATAACGGAACCAATTTACGAGGTGCTGATGCCGAAATAAGGAAGTCCATACAGGAGCTAGATGAGGAAAAACTTAAAACTACGGCCAGTAATTATGGCACTCAATGGACGTTTATTCCTCCTGTAAGTCCACATTGGGGTGGGGCGTGGGAACGCTTAATTAGAAGCGTCAAGACGACACTGAAGACGGTTTTGAAGGAAAGGGCGCCACGTGATGAAGTTTTACTTACTTTGCTTGCTGAAGTCGAAAATATAGTGAACAGCAGGCCACTAGGTCACGTGTCAGTTGAGGCTGGTAGCAAAGAAGCTCTGACGCCCAATCATTTTTTGTTAGGAACATCTTCAAATCTGCCTGTACTGGGAATTTTCAACAGCACTGATTTTTACCTGCGGAAGCAATGGCGTGGCTGTATGGGCATAGTTCCCTTTGCCTACCCAGAATGGGTGAAGTAAACAAAAATCTCTCCATATAGGTATTCTTTCACGGTTGGCGCAATTTAATAAAATAATAAATTCACAATACACTCAACTAACTAATCATCTAAACTCGCAAAGAACATTTTTGAAAAATGGCGCCAACCGTAAAAGAATATAAGCAGAGATTTTTGTTGTTTTCTTCACCCATTCTGGGTAGGCAAAGGGAACTATGCCCATACAGCCAAGTCTTCAGTAGATTTTTTTTATTGATATGAAATGAAAATGTTAATGAGATGAAATGAAATGAAACCTAACCTAACTTATTGAATCAAATCATTAAATCTGATATTGAAACAAATTATGTAGTTGCTTCTTTTTAGAAATATTTTCATGAATCATAAAAATTTCTAAAACTTCGTGGTTGTTTTTTTTCTTTTTAATAGAAATTATTTTGTCAGTTGGGAAAGAAAATGCACGAGTTCGGAAAAGGTAAAGAAAAAACACGAGTGTGTAATAGCCCACTTCCCGAACGCTTTACGTCCCTGCAATATGCCACTTTTTGAGCAACTGTATTAAAAAATTGAATTCTTTAACCATACGAGTAGCATGACAGCGAGCGTTGCTAAGTAACAATGTGTTTCATAAAAATGTAATTGAACTAATAAAATGCGTAGGTAGGGATTTATTCTATAACGAGATCGTCTTTCGGGAGGGCTCTATTTAATTTGATATACAATTAAAAATAATTGCTTGTTGACAATTGTTTTGAAAAAGGAAATATTTTAAGGATAATCTGAGTCAATTAATATTTTTGCTAATACGACCATTAATTAATTCATGGCTGAGCAAAGAATTAAATCAAGCAGGCCGCGTTTTAAATAGTTTCTGCAGCCCATGGACATTTACACACAACCCAAAGCAAGCATAAGTCTTGCCCCTTGCCTTTGGTCGTAAGCAGTTCCGCTGCTACTCCGAAGGCACAAGGTTGCCTGATTAAAGTTTAAAGTGCAATTGTATCTTTTCAACAAAACACAATAGAATAGCTTCAAGGCAGAAGTGGGTGCAGCGGAGGTACATGGCATCGAACCATTAAAATTTTACCGTTTACACTTTTCAGGTCTACACATTTTTAGTGTATAGAAATAAAATTTATTCTGTTTTTAATTCACATATTTAAACAGCATCTACTACGATATTGTTAACAATATTTTTTGTATCTGCCATCGGCTATGCGACTAAATATCAGTTCTCTTTATAACCTGGTAGAGCGAAATATTGTTACACCGCTGTTTGAAAGCCCTGTCGGCGTCGCATATTCATGCTGCCAATGTTTTTAGTTTTCTAGTTGCAAAGCTCGATAAATTTCGAACTCACACCCCTTTTATGTTTTTTTATTAGCGTTTACTATTTTCAAGAACTTAATTTATTATTTTATCATCAAACTTTCCAATGAGACTCGGATTTAATTTGACTGAGAAAGGACTTCCAAAAGTATGCAGATCTCTTTACCAGCATACTTTTGGCTTGATCGGAAGTTATCGGGACATATAAAATATTAAGGAATGTGTTTTTTTCCTTCCACTGGTTGTACTTAAAAAGCAATGGATGTGACAGAACACGGAGGTTTTTTATTTATTTGTTTGGTAACAAAATAACTATACATGTTGTTTACATACATATATAGTGTCCATTAAACCCACATAGGTTTGTCTTGGGTACTGAATTAACGTTCCACACTCGTAGACCCACAGTAAGGTAGATATACCCTGTGTCGTGGGTGCCAAGGACACACACAAAGACAGAACCACAAACACTCAGACTACCAAGAATACCAAGTATTCGCTTAATGAATGTCATTATTTCC
Source organism: Pyrgus malvae (assembly GCA_911387765.1). NCBI lineage: Eukaryota > Metazoa > Arthropoda > Insecta > Lepidoptera > Hesperiidae > Pyrgus > Pyrgus malvae. The sequence continues at coordinate 16,120,473 of OU426951.1, read as the reverse complement.
CGGTCATCGCCTTTAGGTGCCCATTTGGGCTAGATGTTAAGCTGAGAGAAAAAGGCGGCGGAAAAAAAACTTCCAGCATGTATTTATATTTGAGATAACAGAATGGCTATGGGTCGATAATGGGCACACGCGACGCTATTACTATAGTAGGTCGGAGATCTTTAATGGTTCGCCCGCGGAAGCACCACCACTGCACCCACTTCAACTCCATTGTTTTTCGGTTTTCCGGAGTAGCAGCGCAACTGCATACGACCTCAGACAGTATGCTTGCTTGAGGATGTGTATAAATGTCCATGGACGGCAGTGACAAAACTAACACCAGGATAAAGACATTTCATTTTAAAGGTTTATTTATCCGATAAAGTTTGTATCAGGAAAATCCATCCAAATATGATGAAGTAACGAAACCTCTTTGAGTTTATTTTAAGTTAAATACTCAACGTAAACTTTTTAACCTCCGACGCAAAAACGACGGGATGTTATAAGTTTGACGTGTCTCTGTGTGTGTGTGTGTGTGTGTGTGTCTGTGGCTGTTCGTGGCTCCCGAACGGATGAACCGATTTTGATTTTGTTTGTTTGAATGGTTAATCAGTCGGGAGTGTTCTTAGCTATGTTTGATGAAAATCGGTCTAAGATGGCCGCTACCACAAAAAGGAGGAATATATATTTTAACAACTCCCACAATTGGATCGGGTTTTTTTTTAATTTTAAATTTTTCTTTTTTTTTTGTTTCAGTGCTCATACATCAAAAAGAATAGCGAAGGTGGTAATAGTTCTAATATGGCTGCTAGCTCTGTCGCTGGCGGCTCCCATGGCCATGTCGTGGGAGGTTATCATGGAAGAGGAACAAGATCCTGGTAAGCTTTTAGAAAAAAATTATATGTTTGTTTATTCAAATATCATAGTAATACACAACTCTGCTATATAATTATATTTTTTTATAAAACCCGCAAAATAAAATCAACGTTGTCTTCAATTATAATAAATTTAGTTTTAAGTTATTTTAGTTATACTATTAACATTTAATTAACGTTTTAATTCTGTCGCTGAGGTAAATATGGCCAACTAAAAGATTTGTATTATACTTTTTGCTTAAGTTGCGTAGTCTGCAATGTGTAGTATATAGAATGCAAAAGATTTAAAAAATAATTTTGTAGTAAAGTCGTAATTTTAATGAAAGAAAAATAGGTTACATCTTTTTAAAATAAACTATTGAATAATACTCGTATATTAAAACTTTATCTATATTCAAGCGTCGTATCAAGGACCACTATCTTTCCGTGGCATAGAATGTCATATTTACTACAGTTTTAAATGGTATTTATTGTAATAATACATATTACAATAAATACCATATAACGGACAGCCTCCCTGGCGTAGTGGGTGATGAGCCGACTGCGAAGCGTGAGGTCGTGGGTTCGATTCCCACCCAGGACAAATATTTGTGTGATGAACATGACTATTTGTTCTGTGTCTGGGTGTTAATTTATCTATTTAAGTATGTATTTAGAATTATATATGTATGTTTATCAGCTTTCTGATTACCATAGCACAAGCTCTGCTTAGTTTGGAATCAGATGGTGTTGTGTGAATTGTCCAAAGATATTTATTTATTTATTTATTATTTATTTATTATTATATTATGTTAAGTAGGGCGCGTACACACACTGAACCACTGCAATCCAGCTCTCCAGTAACAGGTCTGGTGGAAGAAATTTCTGTAGAAATAAGCAGTAGGTACCTTTGTACCATATTTCATTAAGATTTAATGTACTTTGTGATATTATATCTGTGTACAAAATCGTTAAATAAATAAATCATTGTCATTTGCGAAAATTCCTACGCGGTTACGGTGTAGTGGCCAAGGCGCCGTCGAACTTTCATAAATAAAGCCTTCTAATAAAGCCTCTGATAAGGCTTAACGATTGCTATCTATGATAACTTTCGGACCGTCGGATTAACGTGTCTTCTTAAAGAAAACCCACATAAAATTGTCAAGTAAGCTCGAGATTTCTTTGCTAAGATTATTGAATATGTGTGTAAGAGTATGCTTTATTACTAAGCTAAGTAAATTGTATTTTACACTAAAAGCAGACTTTGCACGCTTCCGAGGAAGAAGGTTTAATTATAATCTATAATATAAAAATGAATCGCTAAATGTCTTGCTAAGCGCAAATCTCGAAAACAGCTGAAACGACCAACCACCCGATTTGACTAATTCTTTTTTTAGAATATTCCGTGCAGTGCGAGGATGGTTCTTACGCCGAGAAAAAAATTAAAAAATTGCCTGAAAAAGTATAAAAACAACACTTTCTATACTCCCATACAAACTATTCGTAATAATACTTGAAAATCAATTTGAACTTATACTTATATAATAGGAATATAAACTTATTTTATAAAATCTAAAGATTAATATATTTTAAGGTATGACATGATTTATATGGCGTAAAAAAGGAAAAATGTTTTGTCTCTTAGATTTTATTATTTCGAAACTTCACCGGATAACATACCAACCGGACACCGGATTTGAGGACAGACTGAGGATAAAACATAAAGGGAAAATAGCTTTATTAAACTATTATATGTATTAAGCCTCACAGTAGGAATACCCTGTGTCGTTGGTACCATGGATACACACAAACATCAACACCGAGAACAGGAACTGAAACTCATAATTCTACTTATATCTGTTTCGCCTGGCTCGGTGACCACTGCGCCACGCCTTTCGTCCTATAGGCTTATATAGGTGTATATTTTGTTGATTAATTTGCAGGTCCTGAACAAGGATATTAAACGGGCCACATACACACCTGCCGCAGGGGCGACCTAGGGTGTAAAGGTGGGGATGACCCTTAATTGCCACAATAAACTTTAGCAGATTCGCTTCCGTGTTGAAATGTATGTTGTATTTGCATCTATTTTTTTAAATAATCTCTTATCACAAAAGCAACATTTGTATAAAGCGGGCTGTTCACACACCGGCCGCAGGTTCAATCTAGGAAATTGCCCCTGCTTGCCTACACACGACACAATTAAGTTGGAAATTAAGGGTCATCCCCACCTTTACACCCTAGATCGCCCCTGCGGCAGGTGTGTGATTAGCCCACTTTATACAAATTTTTATATTGCTTCTGTGATACATATTATTATTGTTAAGAGGCCGTATACAAAATTTTGCCGGTATCGTTGATTTAGCTGATTTTACATAGGAGATTTTGCAGTTAAAATACAGTATTTCCATAAGTTTCATTGCACAATATGACTGGTCATTTCAATAATAAACTATTAAATGAGCCACATTTTCATTTTTATTACGTTGTTTTGCTTAATAGACCTGAAGACGGTGATCGTTTTATGAATTTTACTGTAATAGGTATAGAATATTACATATTTCTGGATGATTTTAAAATCTAAACAGATCGAAAAAAAGGCATGTATTGCTGTAAAAATCACACACATTGTAAATGAGCTACTTTTTGCCACTCTCATACAAAAAATATTAGTAAAAAACATTGAACTTAGTCAATTTTGAGAGAAAATGGGCCAGAAATTTTCGTATACGGCCCCTTAAATAGGTAATTTAAAAAAACTAGGTGCAAATACAAAATTTGTCTCTACATTTCAACACTGAAGCGAATCTGCTAAAGTTTATTTATATGGCTCCGTGGAAAAGAGAGCTTTTCCGGGAACCTTAATTAGATACATTTGAATTACACCTAAGTGTACTCATTAATATAAATACAAGTCCCATTTTAACACTAGGAGAAAGTACTCCATTCCAGCTCCTTTGTACAATTATCTCAGGAAGAACGAGGTGTATGTAGTACAGAGAAGGGTATTATTTTTTAATGGAACGGAGCCTTAATAAAGAGGAAATGAAAGGAACCTTATCTCCATACAAACATCCTCGCCTGTTTCCTTCCTAGTATTATAACAATAAAAAGCCATGTTTAAATAATATATCCCTACATATTACAAAAATAAGTCCGCGTCTGTCTATTTGAATGAACGTGATAAACTTTTAAACTACCGAACGGATTTTTTCAACGGTTTTCACAATAGATTTAGGGTTATTTTTAAGGTAGGTACCGGTGAACAATTTATTACAATTTTATGCAAGTTTAGAGAAATATAACAATTATTGTTGAAAAAAAATTGTTGCCTTGCCTACTCTAAGCATTACTCGTGTGCGCCGCGTATACCAGCAGAGATATGTACATTACAGTAATGTACCAGAGAATTGTAGGCCTATAGTATTTGTTAATTTGTAAATTACTTTGTTAATTTTGACTCATAATAAGTTTTTTCATGTCCAAATAGTAATTAAAAATATTAAGAAGCAACAGGCGTTACGTCACAGTTACCAAAATGAATATATAAGCATATAATAATTTATTATAAACTTTATCACCGAGGGAAGCTGGGCCGGGTCACTAGTATTTACTAAATGTCCCTATATATATTTTGTCATACGTAATTTATTTCTTTCATGTGTTTGACATCGGCCTGTCATCTAATATATCTAATGGTACTACAAGTCTACAACTATACACACCGGAGTACACCGGTGCGTTCCACTGGAGATCCCGGAGTCCTCCCCAAGCGCAGAGGCAGGCCACTAAGGGAGTTTTAGTGCGGTACAAATCCCACATAACCCGGTATCCTCTCCTCAGGTGCTGGGTACCTTTTGAAGGTTTCCCCCAATACCAAAAACAAGGTTACAGAGATATAACTAATATAATATTAGAAATAACTTTCTGGTTTCAAAAAATCCTCAATGTTTACCCGTCGCCCACTTTGAAGTTAAATACCTTTTTACAAACATTTTTTAATTAATCCGCGCGCTGAAAAAGTATTAATGGGTAAGCAAAAATTTTATTATTCGACCCATGTTCAATAGCCCTTTGATTCTTAGCGATTCAGTTAAATTATTATGCTAATTAAAAACGTAGAGCTTGATTTATGACGAAAAACTCACTGTTTCATAGCAGATGTTTCGAAGAACTTTTCATTAGATATTCAAGTGAAAGCCAAAAAGCATTACATTTCGACCAAAGGAATTTTACAGAATTTTTTTTAGATCCCATAAATGTCTTGTTGAATGAAATAATTTTATTTATGGGTACTGTTGTTAACTTATTTACACATCAGAATCCCATGCTAATGGCCCCGGTTCTTATCCGGGCCTGCACCTAGGACTAAAAAAAATTATATTTGGGTCAAACCGAATTACAATAGAAATTCAGATCAAACTTTATTTATAATTGTTCACAAATACAACATAAATGAAGTATAGTATGTATCTATACTAAACTATACTTCTATACTAATATTATAAAGAGGAAAGTTTTATATTTTTGTATGTTTGTAATGAATAATCTCAAAAACTACTATTCCGATTTCAAAAATTATTTCACCATTAGAAAGCTACATTCACCCTTAGTAACATAGGCTACTTTTTACCGCGGAAAAATGTTTCATTCCTATGTAAAAACGGGTAATAGGGTCAACGCGGTTGAAACAACTGGCTAAACGCCTATAATTTTAATATAGTCATGAAGTCTGGAATAGCACATAGGCTATTTTCTATCCTACGGGGACCCATTAAACGGGTCCACGCGGGCGAAGCCGCTGGCGGAAGGCTAGTCTTTAATAAAACCATAACAAAATACATTATATTTTTAGGTGCCGTGCTTCAAAAGAAAAAGATGGAATCTTTATAGGATCACTTTGTTATGCGTTTGTCCGACTGTCCATCTGTCTGTCTGCCATGACCCCTAAATTCGGGACCGCAGAGATATCGTGCTTAAGCCATACAACCTCCCATTGCACCTACAGTCCATCCATAAAGTCGTGAAAAAATAAAACTTCTAAATAAACATAAAAAAGCCACGGCCACTTTGCTGCAAAAAAGCATAGTGCGACAGTCTTAAGGGAATCAATGAAAATTAAAAAGACCTTTGACCTATAATTATAGAGTTTAGAATATTAATTTAAAACAATGATTACGTTACTAAAACGTGTTTTATTTAAATAAAATCTTTTTGATTAATTTTGATATTTATCGTCGATTATTACTTCGTTTGACTTATTTTAAACTTTTTTCATACGCCAAAGAAGTATAACTTCAAATGCGTGTACTAACATGTACACACACTCTTTTTTATTCTGTAAATAAAGAATAACCGCTAATATTTAAATGCTTAAGACTTGTTAAGTCTTGTTAAGCCTAATTAAAATACCTACTACTAATAACTATGCTGACAATTTTGTTAATATAGGTATGTGTCGTGATGATTACGAAAAGCCCGATCTAACGTAAGTTTTTCTTAGTTTGGCTTTGACGTGTTTTGTTTGTTTACGACTTAAATCTTGGAATTTGACCGACTCTAGATTATGAACACAGTTCTTAACTTAAAGAGAGAACAGAATAAAGTTAACAGTTTCTTAAAAGGAACGTTGAAAGGGTATTTCTAAGTTTATTTCAATTCTAAGTCTCACATAGTTTGTAATTACGTAATTAAAATCTACCATTTCTCATGAATTATCTAAATAAGTTCCTACTTCGGTAAACAGGCTTAAGTTTAGCAGTGTTGGAGTTGTAGGTCGTAACTTGGCAACTTGAATTTGGACTCAATTAATATGATGACTTTCCCTTGTTTCAGTTACGAAATTAGTTTATAAGAAGCCTTTCTGCGCTGCCAGTGACTTTGGATCTCATTCATTAGCTATTTACAGACTATTGCTGTATATATTTCAGGTAAGCCCTTTCAAATAAAAATAAATAATAGGTGTCACTAAGCAATAATGTACAATAATTGTACTCCTTTTGTTATAAGAAGCAAAAAGTAATGAATACCTACTTGTTTTTTTTTCTAACAAGGTAGTTGTGTTAAAAATAATCTTGGCACTTAAACCAAAAAATGATCATTTGCGTCAACTATTTGCTCTTTAAATTATTCTTAGATAACATAAGGATATATCAAAATCTGGCTATTTGTTTACTTCACAAGCCACACGTAGACTAAAGTTACCAACTACGAATAGGTGCAAACAGCCTTCGGTCGAAGATTTTATTATTTCTTTGGATCGCATCTCTATAAGAAGAATTAAATGCAAATCAAATCAAAGGCAAAAAAGACTTAAAGCATCAAAGGTACTGACTCACCCGTCAGTGGAGAGGGCATTGCTCCTCGCTTTGATACATAATTTTTGTGCCAAATCTGGTGCGGGGAGAAGAACACACACATTTTAATTTTGTCACACATTCACAAATAAATATTCTTTCATACGCATACATTTCTAAATATGTCAATACAGACGCATACATTTCTAAATATGTCAATTTCAAGAAACAACGTCATTTTCTACAAACACATATCAGTTTATGATTTAGATTAGATGTGGTATTAAGCTCTTATTACGTCCTCTGTGACACTGGAAGGTAAGCTGGTACTTAAGCACAAGGTTATCGTTTTAAAGTATCATGAATAAATAATTGAGAAGACAAACATGATATTGTGTAAATGTATTAGTAACTTATTGTAACTGATATGTCTTTGTTATGATTAAATAAAGATTTTTTATTATAAACTCGCCAATATGTCCACATGACAGATTGCTCTATGCTATTTTATTCTATAAGATTCTTTCCTGTCGTGGATGAGGCACAATGGCAATAAAAGTACCATTTATTTAGAATTGGAAGTGATTTTTCTGCTTCCCATGACTAAACGGAACATTTTTCAAAGTTCCATTTCACATCGATGTATAAAACGGTCTCTATTTTAGCGAGCCGTTCATGTGTAAACGGGAACGACTGCGCGCCATTAACTGCACGATAACCTGAGTTAGCTTTTATATTCCTATTTTTTATTATAAAACTGGTAGAAATGAAAAGTCGCCGGGTAGATAAATTGTCATATTTATAAGCCACAAAACTCACATCTTTCCCTCCACTTTAACAAAAGTATGACGTCGTATGATGCACAACTAAAAAAATCTTCGCCCTCATAATGTTGAAATTGATAACTAGATCCAACTTATCGAATCTGAATAGATTCTGGAAATTAATTTTAGAAGAATTCATGAAATCTTTGGACACTTTCTTGGGGTAGACCTGTCAATACAACGGACAATAGCTTTTCACAGTGTCGTTTAAGAGTTTAATGTGCCTATCGCTTGAAAATTAATAACACAAGTTACGTCTGCCGATTTCTGAATCATGCTATCGGTCAATGCGCTGGTCGTATAGTTTATAAATTATAACAGAGACCTACAATTATCACAAAAAGACTTTTATATAGCTTTTGTGTTTCATACTGTAACGTACATATAGTGGTCGCTACGCTTTAATTTAACAGCATGAAATTACCATACCTAAAGTCGGTCCAACTCACCGCATTAGATGATTCACTTCAAAAGTGTTTTCAAAGTTTTACAGCACCAGTTACATAATACATAACTGAATGCAATGATAAATAATTTCAATCCTAAATTACACTTTGTTGAGCAGTCAGCAATGAATAATTTACCATTTGTACAAATGGTAAATTATTCACTAACGCCTAAAACCGCTAATTATACTGATGTACGTACACTCAGCAAAATAAGTGCCCTAACATAATGTCCCATATCCACAATTTCGTCACAGCATTGTAGCACTCATTTTGCCTAATGTATACATTTATCGTATTCATTAGGTACTGAAAACGCTGAGGTTGCGTAACCGCGACCAAGGGCGGATAGCTTCCGTTTCAGCCCGCAGCACTCAACAAATATAATACCTACTTATGTAAACATATTATATGCCAGTTTTTTCCTTCAAAATTATGTGTAAATGCCAATTATGTGTGAAACTGTACCTACATAGGATTTTCCAGTTTTTCTCTAAATGTTTTATATTATAATTGATGTTTTATCTATAATTGATTAATCTAAAGATCTTTTATAGTCACCATACAGGATTCTACAAATTTAAACGTCAGGAAAACAAATTACAAAATAATAAAGTTTTAGGAAATGCATAATTTGTCAGAAGAGTTGAATTTACAGCAGATCTTCCCTTCTCATACTTAAGAGAAACATCCTTAAACTGGTGGTAAAGTCGTGGCTTCGAGACGCTTGCAAATTTTTGAGGCTCTGTTTTTCATAATTTTAATTTTTGTAAATTGTCTGTCGGTATTCTGTATTATCGATAGTAGGCCTCACTATATTAAAACAACTTTAAAGATGATATTTCTTTATAGTACATAATCCCTTTGTGCGTGATAACGTTCGCGTACGCACACATGGCGATGAAACTGTGGGGAGCGCGTGCACCCGGCAACGCGCAAGAAACCAGGGATGCCAATCACATGAAGAACAAGAAAAAGGTAAGATCTAAGCACCTCATTTTAAAGACGTGTTCTATGTTATATAAAAATATGAAATACGACGAAAATACTACATACATCGATAGTCAACATTTTTTAACCACAACCGACTGTGGCTTAGCTTCGTGAATCACTGGAATGATGTGAATGCAAAGAATTAAACACTTGTAAGTAGGTACATGACACTACTTAGCTTTGTTGATCACAGGTGGATTGTAGCGACGTACTAAATTGTCCGACATACAAGTTTAGAAAACTTATTAATTTAAAAAGCGTTTTTATAAATAAGCTTTTATTCATATGCGCTATAAATAATACTCTTTATTTTTTCAATATTCTATATTTCAATATTCAGTATTCTACAATGAAAACAATTTATTTAATAACCTTACCTTACCTTTTATTTAATACCCATATCGAGTATATTATACAAAAACGTGAAATCTATCATTGTGTGGTTGCGGCCAACTTGGATTTGATGTTTTTTCTAGGATGTAATGTATTCTACTAGTTAAGCCTTACACACTCAAAAGGAATGAGTTATATAAAAAAACAACGGGTTGCACTCCGGTAGTGCCGGCAGAAATGAAAACTTGAACATTAACGTTGTGCATTTTTGATATTTTGGAATGGTTAGGGAATAATTTCGCACGAATAGCTTTTATTATCAGTATTATTTTTCATCTAGTATTTTCAGTAGGTTTTCATCTATTATTTTTATAAAGTACTCACTCATTTTCTTTCACTATTTCTTCGTCACTTTTTCATTAATAGATGCACTTTTTTCAATGTCCATATTTTAAATACTTGATATAAACGAATTTTACAAGTATAGACAGTCGAGCCGTCATCAGCTGTCCCCTCCGTCTTACGAATTTTCGATCAGGCCACGTGTCCTGACGCGAGTTTAACATTTTTTACCCATCTCAAAAAAAAAACACAGCGCCGCTAAAGAAGTTTTCACTTCAAAAATTGTATTCCACCATTTTGTTGCGGACGCCATTTTCAATTTACAATAATACTGAGTGCTTCTATAATTGGATTACCTATCTTCTAAACTACTCGTACATAGGTACAACATATTAATTCTGTCTGAACAAACCAACATTGCAATTTATTAAAAAGCTTGTAAAAAGACTTGGAGAAACAGAAGTAATCCTGAACAAACTACGACATACTATTCAGATTTACGATATTTGTTATTGTTAGATGTGTTAGGTATAGTAGCAAAAGTAATATCGTACTGTACTACAGGCTTTCATTTTCATAGCCAGAACTGCAACCACAGTGTACTAGTAATTACGAACGCTATCAATGAGTAGATACCCCATGTCAAAGGTTTACTATGTCAAAGGCTATGGTGATAAGTGTAGCACCAAATATTAAATACTAGCGCCCGCGACTTCGTCCGCGTGGACTTTGGTATTAGTCATAGCATGATGTTATATAGACTAAGGCTTCCCCGATAAATGGACTAACCAACACAAAAATAATTTCTCTATTCGAACCAGTAGTTCCTGAGATTAGCGCGTTCAAACTAACAAACTTTTCAGATTTTCCCCGTTTTTGCACTGCAACTATTTATCTTGTATATATAAATTAAGTTTTTAACAAAAAAATAGAACCGACTTCAAACGGTAAAAAATAAAATTGTTCAGTACCTACTTCTTCTTGCTTATGGTAATGACTCTTAAAACTATTCCTGGAGTCGGGCCCTTAGCAAATGTCGTACTATTCGTTCTAAATTGGCACCGACATCGACAGTACAGACAGTGGGACAGTACCTACTTCTTCTTGCTTATGGTAATGACTGTTAAAACTATATTGGAGTCGGTGCCCATTCAGAACGTAAGGTACACTATATTTACTAAGACAGGACATTTCACTAAGGGCCCGACTTCAAAAATAGTTTTAAGAGTCATTACCATAAGCAAGAAGAAGTAGGTACTGAACAATTTTATTTTTTACCGTTTGAAGTCGGTTCTATTTTTTTGTTAAAAACTTAATTTATTTCACTCTTTTTAGCAATTTTGATAATTCTGTATGTATTAGCATAATTGGAAAAATTTTCACTTAACTTCTAAACTTTAAACAGATTTACCTTTTATAATCATGTTTATCTAATAGCCTGAAAGAATACTACTATCAGTCCACCTGAACGTATAAATTAAAGAAAGAATTTGCTCTCGGCTCCTAACCGTTGAGGAGTTGTACCTTCAATCATCAGCTAAGCAACAGCAGGTTTTAATTACTAGACATAAATATTTGTATTATGTTAAAAATATGACTAAAAGAATGTGTGTGCCTATTAAGTTTCAGTGTTTCCCTCGATTTCCCTAATATCACATCATCAGATTTTGACATGGTGACAGTTGGACCACCTCAGGAATGTAAGATTTCGAACAAAAAAACCTTTATTGAAAGAATTTGCTCTCAACTCCTAACCGTCGTAGTACCTTCCATCATCAGTTCAGCAACATGATATGACGATAATTATACACAAATGTCTGTTTTGCTTTTGTAAAAATATGAAAAACATTTGTTGTACTATAAAATTTTAAGGTTCCCTTCGATTTCTCTGGGATCCCCTCATCAGACTTTGACTTGGTGACAGTTGGACCACCTCGGGAACGTAAGATTTCGAATAAAAAACTATTTATTGAAAGAATTTGCTCTCAACTCCTCAGTGTCGCAGTACCTTCCATCATCAGCTCAGCAGCATGAGATGATGATTTCTATGCGTAAATATTTCTTATGCTTCAGAAACTATAAGAAAATCAATGTGTGTGCCTATAAAATTTGAGAGTTCCCCTCGATTTCCCTGGGATCCCATCATCAGATCCTGATTTGGTGACAATGGGACCACCTCGGGAGTATAAGCTAACGAACAAAAAAAGAATTTTGAAAATCGGTCCACAAACGGCGGAGTAATCGGTGAACATATATAAAAAAAAAAAAAAATACATACAGCCGAATACAGTACCTCCTTCTTTTGGAAGTCGGTAATAAAAATGAATCCCATTTTCCCTTGGTCACGACATCACGCGTGAACGGCTGGACCGATTTCGCTAATTCTTCTTTTGTTGTGTTTGTAATTGGCAGAAGAAGGTACTTATGTAATAAAACATTAAGGAAATATCACGAAAACTTAGAAAATTTAAAAACTATTTTCCAATTCGAATGCAACATTAACATTTAAGACAAGACAGCGTCCTTCAAAAATGTGACTCACATGAAATATTCAGAGAGCTAAGCAATGAAAACTTGCAACCATTTTCTAATATTTTGTTTTAATTACGTCACATCAGCTAAATTTCTTAGTGTTTGAAATCCATGATGAACTGTTGCACGGTATTAAAAAATTAAGCGTTGATCATCAGTTATGGAAAAGATTTTGATTTTTTATATGAAAACTCTTGAACTTGCAAAATGTTAGTTACTATTTTTATCGACTTTCATACGTGATACACCGAGTTACAAGTTTTGCATGACTGAACACTGTGAAACTTATCATTAATTGACTGCTTGCTTCTTCTTATTTTTTATGGTTTTAGAAAAGTTACTGCAGTGAATATTTATTTTTAAATTGAGGTAAGTACCTTCTACGCCAAACGTTAAGAAATCCTGCTGACTGACAAAAATATTTCTATGCTCCACCAATTTGACGGAATATAAAAAAAATGCTATTTGAAAATGTTTGTACTTTTTTGTCGCTTTCTCTCGAAATAGCTCTCGGAATCAAACGTTAAAACGAGATCTGTCATTATTTTATTTTCTTCCATGACAGTTTATTGGACAGTAACCTAAAAACTTCATAGATAATATAATATGAATACTTAAAAAATACTCTTCATACATTTGTTGTAGGTTTCTGTACAATGTAGGTAGTTTCTTCAAGAAGCTAAACTGGCTAGCTCGTGATTGCTCTCCGTAGGTGGAAGTTATGAATATGAGCTACAATAAGACTAGATACAGTAAGAACAGATCAGCTACCTAATCGTAAGAGGCGAATAAATGTGAACTTCTGGAGTTGTGGGCGGCGATTTGGAGCACCGCGCATGGAGTCCTCTGAACGAGTGTTCAGCAGGCCACTGAGGAGGTTTTAGTGCTGTATAATCCCACATAACCCGGTATCACTTTTCAATCTGACACGTACCTTGCGAAGATTCCTTTTTTTTGCGAGGCTTTCACGGCTATACTGGGAGTCGGACCAACAGCCACGGGTAAAACGACGGCGTATTCGGCCGCACGACTCTTGGCAGAGTTACCTACATTGCTCACCCAAGAGCCCATTTGTAACGCCGCGCCACAGAGTACATCGCTGCGCATGGAAGACATTGGCAGGTTTCGCTGAAAATCCTATTCAGTGGGTTTTAGTGTGGTTGAAATTTTAAATAATTAACTAATTAACGAGAGACAGCGGTCTCTCTCGGGCGTAGCCTCAGATACCGTAAGAAGGTAGATTTAAGTGAAAATAATTAATTGTTGAATAAAGTTATTAGGTAAATCAGGAGCTGGCTCTGCAACACGATACTAGATTTACTCAAAATATTTTTGAGCCTTTAAAAAGTAAACTATCTATCTAACTCCTACGAGAGTGAAATAGGAGAGTGAAGTTTATATGGAATTTTCTCATTTCTGGACCTACTCTATATATATATACCTACTCTACTTATACTTCTAATAAGTAGAGTAGGTAATATACATACGAGTATGTGATTACAATTTAAAATGATTTGTGCAGGTGAAATGGATAAACTTCCGCCTAAAAGGGTAAAAAGGCGGGGAAAGGGTTAAGTAAAATGTATAGAAATTAATTATCATCTCATTTCTGAACTTAGCAGTATAAACATTGGTCTATAGAGCCTGACTTTCTTATTTCTTAAAAATATAATTATGACAACCTTTATATTTCGTCGGACTAATTTAAAAAGGGGGCTGTTTTCCTCACGGTCTGGTTTATGTGGCTTGCTAGCGGGTTAGTGCACCAAATAACTTGGTCATTTGAACACCAGCTTCAAAACGAAGTAGGTACTGTGGTAACCTGTTACCTATCTTTTATAGCAGTACCTACTTGCAGACGCAGAACAGATACGTATGACACAATTATAACGGGGTTAATTTAAACTGTGTCCTGATAACTAAAGTACACGCGGAAGAAGTCGCGGGCAAAACATTTCTCTAACTCTATATGTATAAAACTTAATTCCTATTTCCCTTGGTCTCGGCCTCACGCGTGAACGGTTAGACCGATTTCGATAATTCTTTTTTGTTGTGTTTGTTATTATCAGGAGAAGGTTCTTATCAATGAAAAAAATTAAGAAAATTGATAATTAATATATGTTTTTTTTACAAATTCGATTTTAATATCCATAGTTAAGACAGGAAAACGTCTGTCGGGTCAGCTAGTTCCTGATAAAAATCCTTGCTTTAAGATTTTTTATAACTTCTTTTGTCGATGATTTTGTAGTAATTCATTTAAAGGAGCCAACTTCAAAAGGCAAACAAAGCTTTTTTCTTGCTAATGTTTCATTATTAAATAATGGCATCGCACTCTGTGCATATTGCCAGTGTCAAGTATAATTTCTGCGTCTAGCATAGAATAAATCAGTAAGTCGTCAGGTATCAGGTCAGTCTAGTCAGTCAGATGTTCAAGTAAAGCAATGGCTACTTTACGAGAACATGTCCGAAGGAGTTTTGGAGGCAAGCCGAAAAAACATGTTTTGGTTTTCGCACTGTTATTCTATTTCACAACACTCGTGCACTGTCATTAACCTATATCGAAAAAAATGCCATCAACTTTATCCGATATAACTCAAAAATACACCAAGAAAATGAAAATAAAACAAGAGCACAACTTGTCCCTTCAGAGTTTCCGCCAAAACTCCTTGCTAATGTCATTTACTCTCATAACTGTGTTGGAGTCGGTGCCCATTCAGAATGAAAAGTACTTTTGTTTTTTTTTTATTTTGGTTAGAGCCCGACTATAAAAAGTTTTAAGGGTGATTACCATTAGAAAGCTCTAGAGCTTAATATTTCTATGTTTGATCTTTGCGACTCAAAAAGGATTTTAGGCGTCTTGAAAGCAATTAAAAAAAATTGCCTATAGGTTTTTTTAGTCAGCCGTAAAGTATGTAATTTACATTTAAAGATAAAATTACAAAGATAAATATTTAAACTTTAAGATATGTAGTATTTAATCATGCGATTGAGTTTTATGAAAAAAAGATATTCAGCTAAATTAAATGTACTTGTATCAAACGTAGCAAACGGATCTCGCAGCGTTTCTTGGAAACAATAGGTAAAAAGTTGGCTTAAGGCCTCGCGGTATGTGGGGACCTTTTAAATTATTATAGGCCATCTTGTTCGCTCTTAATATGCTGAACTTTTCATGTTTGATAGAAATGATATTATGAAGTAAAATGATGATGACGATATAGCCGCTCTTAAAATGGCCCCATCAAATATAGCTACTGACAAAGTTTTCCTGATACCCGTATCATTCCATCCATCCATCCATCAGACTTTTATAGTCCACTGCTGGACATAGGCCTCCCGTAACGTTCGCCACTCCTCCCGGTCTTCTGAATCCAGCGACTACCCGCTGTCTTCTTCAGGTCATCAGTCCACCTGGTTGGAGGGCGGCCTTTACTCCTTTTGCCGAGACGTGGTCGCCATTCGAGAACCTTTCTTCCCCATCGGTTGTCGGTTCTTCTAACTATATGGCCCGTTTCATTACTTCTAACAAATTAAATAATGCGGTGCATTGCATTTAAGAGCGGAGCGAAATGCTTTGATATGCACATGTTTGGGTATTCTTGGGAACAATTTCTAAAATTCCATACATATCCCATTACTAATAAACTTTTTATATGCTTATAATAGTGATACAATGTTTTTTCTTGCTTTGACAAGTGTCATTTTGTGCATATAAGACAAAACATTAAAAAAATAAAACATCGTTTGTTACTAAGGATTAATAAATTCAATAAAAAATGTTTTAACTTTAAATTTAGTAGTATACTACTAGAAGTATTTTTCCTAGTTTTACTGATTCTTTCTAGAAGTAATATTTTTAGCATTAGCCTTTCGTTACTATCCCCAATGCGAATACACCATAATCAGTTGAACAGCGAAGCATGATATAAAAACGTAGCTTATGTATATTTGGATTTAAACTATTATGATAAGGATGCCTTCAAAATGTTTTCTTTGTGTCCAATTTGTTACAAAATTCCTGTAAACGCGTTTCATGTTACGTCGTTGTGAACATGGCCTCTCAGCTAATAAAATGAGTTTGGGTTGAGATATCATTATAACGTTCATAGCGTCACAAGGGCCGTCCCATGTCAGAGCTCCGAAAAAGCCTTAGGCAAAGTAAGATTTTAAAGAAAGATTAAAAATAATATTTGCGTCTTATTTTAACGTTAAAACTCTTTCGGTAAATACCAAAATAATAATAATAATACAATATTTTCTAGAAAAAAATATATGCAATGCTACAAATAAATGGTTTTCAAATTTTTCCCTTTGCGTATGCATTTGTGACCAACGGAGTGTATTTAAATAGGTTTAGATTTCACTAACATTTCACAGTGAAATCCAAACTCTACTGGCTAACAAAGCATGATATTATATTCATCACAAAAAACCGTTTCACTTAATTGCGTTAACGAATTTTGTTTTAATCGTATTTACAAGTCTAAAGAATACTTAGGTAACTAATTTACCAGTTTCAATTTTATTATTTCTTCATACATTTACGAGACCTTTTTCTCGATAGTCAAATAGACGTGCAAAAAACGAAATAATTCGTTTTGACTAAAAAATAAGTTAATTTGAGAAAGCCTAAGAAAATACGATCTTCTGTTACGGGATAAAAGGAGCGGCAATCGATTATTTACAAGTCATCCTGAAAATGAGTGCCATTACATCGGGATGCCTGAAATTTATTGCGGTCCTCCGCCATATTTCTTTGCGAATATTACACGCTTTATAGGCATATAGAAAACATAATAATTAAGAAATGTATAAATGCGTGCGTAAGTGTTTTGCTAAGTTTATACTTATAGATGGCCTTTTTTTTGGTATCGGGGGGGAAACCTTCAAAAGGAACCCAGCACCAGGTTATGTGGGATTTGAACCTCACTAAAACCCCCTCAGTGGCCTTCCTCTGCGTTTGGGGAGGACTCCGGAATCTCCCATGGAACGCACCGGTGCCCTCCATACGCGACGCCCTGGAACGGGCCAATCTTTGGGAGAGCAGATCTGATCTCCCAAAGATCCTACTCCTACACCTTCCGATGCTTACGGCGGCATGCGGCCACGCACTCACCGCCGTCCTTCCCGGGGCTGCTGGCTTGACGGGTCGAGCTCCCACTCTCACCGCCCGCAGCCCCGGAAGCCCCCTTTTAGTCGCCTCTTACGATCAGACAGGGGATACCGTATCATCGCCCTAGGCCATCTATAATTACAGACAGTTTTTCGTTTCAGATGGAATTCTTAAATTTTACTCATTCCAAAAATTAATGATAAGTAATAGTCATAATAAATATTTTAGTCGGGGAATTAAATCTACACGACATTTTGCGTCTATCAAATTTAGACTAACGATAAATGTAAAACCATGATCAGAATGTTTAATAGGAGTCCACAACAAAATTTAAGATTCTTTGTTTAAAAAAAAGGATTTAATAAAAAATTCCGAAATAGATCAATAATCAATTTTGTATGGAATGATTTCCATGTTTACATAGTTTATAATATTCGTAAGCCTAGAGAACTAAACGAAGTGTAAGCCATTTTTTTAAAATTTGCAGATTCAGACTGCGAATTATGTGTCAGTGCGGTCATAGTTCATTATAAATAGCTGTCATCACTCTTCGCTTCGCTACTGCGTTATCGGCTGGCCAGTGTCAGCAAAACTACACCAAAAATACGTTTTATTTTCCAACTTTATGAGGCAATTAATTAGGACCTCAAGCCATGAATCACTGCCAAAATGTAGTCTCTTGTTTTGAAGTACAGAAAAGAGTTATTTTGGCATCACAGACGATATACTGCTGTTGGCATAATTAAAATCTTTGGAGAGGTTTCTTCGAAGGCTTCGTTACGATTTCAAATAAGTTCCGATTTATGTTTCTCTTCCTTTGTTTAAAAATAGTTGTTATTTATAATAGCCTTGGAAATCCTCTTTTTATTTTGGAGCCGTCTTACGCTTAATGAAAAAATTGGCACAACTGTAGAAAGTAATATAACCAAGCTTGCTGTTACAGCGCAAAATTATATTTGTGACGAACTTTAATAAAAAATTGCTAAATTTCTGCTTCAAAAATATTTAAACATTTTTCTGACCCAATCATATTTATTTCTGTATATTTGGTAGGAAAATCGGAATATTTACATCAAAAAATGGGCTTACAGGGTCAATCTCCATCTCTTTCTTAATTTTAATGAACGACTGACTGACTAGCTCACGGACTAAATTAAGTTTTCGCATGCTTATCGGGCAACCCGAAAACATGGGAGGTAAATAATGATAATAATAATAATAACACACCGCAGAGTGACTTGTGGCGAGCCGTTGGTCAGTAACGACACCGACGTGAGGAAGTCCCCCTGTTCCTCGTCTCTGGTAAACGGAGTGATAACCTAGAGAAACAGGTCCCCACATCTGGCTTAATTAATTGGCCGTCCAGAGTGGAGTTATAAGCTCGGTTAGAGCTACATACTCGAGGGTGGAATCGTTCTATAAGACTGAAGAAATTCTAGCAATATTATTCAATAGCTAATATAATATCATATATATAATATCTAATATAATATATTATAATATCATCAATGACAACGCTTATCTTATTAATTCGTGAAAAAGAAGCGATCTAAGTATGCCAAAAATGATTCCGAAAATGTTAGAACTTACGGACGGATGCGTACAGAGTGGGCTCTCTGCTCCGGGTTCAATTAATTTATCTCCCCGCGATGGTGAAATCGGTGCCTCTCTGGACACCCCTAGCTGCGCACGCCAATGTAGCTCCCAGGCATTTACGGCATTTATAGGGGCCCATTCAGTGAGTAGCGAGTCACCACTTGGCTCACCTTAGATTATACCATTATGATCTAAATAGTAGGAGTCCCATAGTTCTCTATAGCCCATCTACCAGTCCCTCATTCGTTCATCCCCATAGACCCAATATTAGTTTCCACTTTTGTAACAATAGTTCATGTGCAGCTGGCGGGGACCATCTTCAAGTCATATAACTTTTTATATAATACGGCCGAGAATGGTATCCGCCACGTGTAACCATATGAAAATATTAAAGTGTCTCTAAAGGGCCTCTACATGTTGGACCTATGTCCCCATACAAGCCTCTTAAATGACCGGGTCATATAACTTGTTTGACCCGTGATCCTCATAGTGAGATATAGCCTCACAATAGGCTAGATATCCTCTGTGTCGTGGGTACCATGTATACACACAAAGTCAGAAACACAAACAGACCGACCGAGAATAGAAATTTAAACTCATCATTCAAATTTTTGTTTTTCTGGGAATCGAACTAGACACTCTCCGATGGGCAGTACGGCATATGGTACCATTGCAACACACGGGTCGTCAATACATAGAAGTAATCTAAATATATTTCAAGAGCCCCTAATTTGCACTTGTTAAGCATGGACTATGGCCTCCGTATATTTTATTTTATTTTATATATATAAATGACTACCTATTTCCCTTCACGCGTGAACAGCTTGACCGATTTCGCTTTGTTAACCACAATATTATTATATTTTTATTTTAAATTCGAATTTAATATCCATAGTTAAGACAGGACAACGGTTGTCGGGGCAGCTAGTAGGAATACAAATATTTACTTAGTATATCAATGATCTGTGCCAAACAGCAGTGTTATTGATGATAGCAAAATGATTCAAAATAATTAAAACTATTTTATTTTGACAGGTAATAAAGATGTTAGTATTGGTGGTGGCACTCTTCGCGCTATGCTGGCTACCCCTGCAAAGCTATATGCTGCTCCAGTCATTTTTCGAATCCATAAACGAGTAAGTGCATTTAAGTTGAAATATATGAAAAATATTTACATTGTCTACTTTACATTCCTGAATACAATGAAAACAATATAATACACAGTTTATGTTAGTGGTACAAAGCAGTAGCACTCAACATTGCCTAGAGAAGTTATGAAAATGTTACGAGATGAAACTACGATATGAAAGCGGTTTTGGTTTATTACGATGGCAAGGAAAATAAACATATTTTGTGCAGCGGAAATTATTTTCTATTCGTTGTAATAACATTTTTCATCGAGAGCTTAAATAGTTTTGCGACAGAAATTTTCTGTAGACTTGGAATCTTGATTTATCGTATCGTATATATTATTATATTATTAAAGTTACTTTTATGGTTCTACCGTGGAAGTACGATCGCTGCACCTATTTCTGCTGTAAGTCAAATCTGCTGTTTTGGTGAAAAGTGGTGGTTGCCGCCAGACTTACCTGAGACGGTCGTCAGCTGGAGTAATAGCGCAACTGCTGAGGTATGCAGATAGAGCCTCAAAAGGCCTGTCAAGCAGTGCTAGAAATTATGTCCATGTTCATGGACAGCAACTACCACTTAGAACCACGCTGTCTAAAGCTCGTTCGTAGCTACATTTAAATATAACAAACAAACCATTAGTATACAGCGGCAGGGGTTATTTATTGAGCTGGGATGGCGTAGCTAAATCTAAGTTAGGTAATGGGAAAAAATCGAATGATTAATGTACCATGTGGTCGATTTATATTAAAGAAACACTAGTTTTATATCACAGCATCTGGCTGGCTGGCTGGCTGGCTGCAACCCTTTTTGCGTTCCACTGCTGGGCACGGGTCTCTCCCCCTTATTGGGGAGGCCTGGAGCTTACTCCACTACGCTGCTCCAATGCGGGTTGGTGGAGATGCTGGTTAGTGGCCAACCCGCTGTCGGATGTTTTCAAACCGCCCATAAGGCCTCCGACAAGGTTTGACGACTGTTATCTATCGACAACAACCGGGACCGACGGCTTAACGTGCCCTCCGAAGCACGGAAACGCGCATGAAATTTTATGCCACTAGCGGTCACCCATCTCACACCTGACCGCGCCCGTTTGGCTCAGCTGCATAGATCGCTTGCGTTCTACGCTAGCTGCCAGGCCATGCGCGCTTCACAGCATCTATGACACATAAAATTCGAAAATAAATATTTTAAGCAAAATAAAAAATAATAAATTTTAATTCTAAGAAACAAATTTCCTATGTCGGGAATATTTACATAAGTCTTGTATAACCAGTTTATTTACGCGGTGCTGTAAAAATAAGTGATTGCTAAATTAAAATCATGCAGAAACGTTACGGTTAATTTGATCGATTAGTAAAGATAAGATCAATTACTTAGTAAAAAAAATAATTAATGATTAGAAAACAAATTTAACAATAAATCTTACATCATTTTTTCGTTTATTATTAGGTTTATCATTGGGCTTCATAATTAAATAATCTACAGATTAGGGTAAATTGGAAAACTATTCAAGTTTTCCATGCTTACAAATATGACAAAAAATCCAAATTCGAAATATGTAAAATATATTTTGAAAGTAGTGTACATAATCTAAGAACGAAATTCGATGATCTAATTCTATTTACAGGTACAAATACATAAACGTGATTTTCTTCTGCTTTGACTGGCTGGCCATGAGTAACTCCTGCTACAATCCATTCATTTACGCTATCTACAATGTAAGTATTTACGTATAAGTTAAAATATAACGTTTTAATGCTGAATAATTTAAAATAACTGTAAGCACAACATTATGTCTATAGGTACAACCTTATGTCTATGGGTATAACAATATAACCGTAGGTATTTAATATTACCTATAAAGACTTAAAAATTATGAGTTTGTAGGGAGTTATCTCTGGATCACCTAAATTTAGATTTTCCATGAAATCACCGGAAAACTCTTTTAATTGCAATAATCCTTTGTAACGCAAACAAAACCGTTAGATATAAAAATATAAACACCGAAACCGCTGGTCGTAGAGACCTGAAACTTGGAGGGTGTGCTCTTTGTATAATATAGGCATCCGATAAGAACGTATGTATTTTTGGAAATTCTGCGCCTATGGGGGTGAAAAACAAAGGCAAAGTTTGTATGGAACAACGTTAATCCTTGGTCCAAAGTACATCAAATTTTGCATAAACGTTCTTTAACAGAATTAATGGAAGATGTAATTTTTAGTTATCACAACAACAATGGATTCGTCTGGATGTTTCTTACTGGGGCGTAAATTGTTTATTCATTATTCAAAAATTACGATATTTACGAATATTCTATTTAAATTTCTTAGAATTCGTAATTGTGATTGATTTTAGAGGAGTCACTCAGAAGTTAGAAATTAAAGAAATTAAGTTGTTGGTGATGGTGATGACGATTACATATATGATGACGATGATCTTTATATCTATGTATATATTAAAACACAAATAAATGAAATCTAAAAACCAATCTGCATTAAACTTCACTAAACAAATTGACTCTCCAGTGACGATAAGTATCAATAAAATTGCTTTGTTTCACCATTACCGTTTTACAAAACTTGTGGATTACTTGTGCATTGCAATTTTTGCAGTGCAAGTCTATCGTGTAGGTACGTACACTACCTATGTACATATCATATAGAAACGTAGTGTGCCAATATATTGCCATGTACATATAAGTATAATGTACATCATTATATGAGATTAAATCCACAAAAGTGTTCTCTATCGTAGACGCAATATTTACTTAACACACACAATAAAATAAAACCATTTCGAGGTAACCCTTTTTCATTTGCCTTAGTTTGGAGATAACTTTGAAATACTTGAAACTTATTTCGAAATACTTGAAGGTTACTTCGGTACAATTTTTAAAGTTTCTCTGTTTAAGTAGAGTAGCCGCTGATGCTAAATATGGATTAACTCATGCGTCACGAGAACCTAGTGCAATTTATAGATTGGCAGTAAGAAGAAAAAAAATTCTAATGTCTAGCCTAACCGCGATGGTTCATGAGATACAGCCCAATAACAGACAGACGGACAGACGGACAGCGGAGGCTTACTAATAGGGTCCCGTTTGCACCCTTCGGATACGGAACCGTAAAAAAGTTATATAATATTTTCAAGTTCGTTGGAGAAAGCTTGTACAGGTTTTTAAAAGTTTTAGAAGCCATTATTTTTAGTGTCGAGTACTGAGCTCAGAATTTTAAGACAGAAAGGGTTATATGTATATTAAGTAATATTTTTGTTAAATAAATTGCAAAATTAAACAATGTAATTCCGACACTGGTGGTCAAATTGTTATAAGTTTTTTACATATTCAAAAACAAATCGTCAAACGATAACGGCATATTCTATTCTAATCAGGCAAATTTGACAACCGAAAGTATGAGAAAATATCCGAAAACTTCAATTTTATGTATAGATAGAGGTTATATAACATATAGAGCTATAGGTTATATAGATATAGGTTATTTTACTATGGGAGTACTCAACACGTTGCAAGATTTACCCCATATTTTAATCAGACACGCTCGAGTGAATCCAAAAATACCCTCTTGGGTTACTCTGCTATTAAATGGGTTCCCTCGTTACCACTTTCAGCTGTCGAACCCAGTGAATACAGAATAAGCGGTCGCAGACATTAGAAACATTCACAAGGGTGCCAAGTTTATTTATTTCTTACAATCCAAGCTTAACGTCCAACATTACAGGATTCCTAATTCGTTAATGAAGCTACATAAAAAATGATCAATAAATTAAATTAATCATTAATTTTACCAAGAAAATATTTAGTATATTTTATGTCAAACTAGTTGTTATCTGAATAATTGTATAATTATTCAGATAACAACTAGTTCAAATTTCAAATCAACACTGTTTTTTGTTTGTCTGAACGGCGTTTGACGGCTTTCTACGCCGGGTTATTTGGAACTCCGTGTTCTACGCTAATATATTATTAATATTCTCCAATAGATGTCAGTAAGAGTCATATTTCTCAGTTTGTATTTAAGTTGTTTGTATTTAAGCTGAAAATTCGAATGAAACAACAAATTCCAAAAATAAAACCTAGCTGGAGCAATCTATCACCCCCGAAACCCTGGGCACTAAATTTCGTGAAAATCGTTAGAGCCGTTTCCGAGATTCAATAACAATTTAATATATAGGTATTTATAAGATTGCTCGTTTAAAGGTATTAAATATCAAAAAGCCTCTGATACTACATATAAGAAATTACGCGAAAAGTTGACTTACAATATCACAAGAGAATATTTTTAGGTATCCTTAGCCGAATGGCAAACAACGGAACCCTTAAAAATTCGTCATATGTTTGAGTGTCCTTCAGTATGTCATTCACTTTATTTCCAAATTGTTGAAACTTGGTAGGTATCAAAATAATAAGTATAGGGGGATCTCCTCATGGAGCTAAAACTTAAAAAAATATCTATTCAACCAAATGGGTTTAAACGAGATTATGTATTATCAGCAGTTTTTGAGAGACTTATTCAGGTTATGTATTGCGGTTTATGAAAAATTCCATTTGTCACTATGAATAAAACCCTTCAATCTACAATTACTACTGCGGAACCATTCACGGGCAAGTCTGTATTACGTAAACGTTTAAATTAAAATCTAAGTTGTTATAAGAATAAAATTACGTAGGTAGTTTGTTCTATAGACCTATACCTACTGCTTACTTCACTTTACTTGGTGGCTGCAACCCTTTTTTGCGTCTCACTGCTGGGCATGGGTCTCTCCCCATTAATGGGGAGGCCTGGAGCTTACTCCACCACGCTGCTCCAATGCGGGTTGGTGGAGATGCGGGTTAGTGGCCAACCCGCTGTCGGATGTTTTCAAACCGCCCATAAGGCCTCCGACAAGGTTTAACGACTGTTATCTGTCGACAACAACCAGACCGACGGCTTAACGTGCCCTCCAAAGCAAGGAAACGCGCATGAAATTTTTAGCCACTAGCGGTCCCATCTCACACCCGACCGCACCCGTTTGGCTTAGTTGCATAAATCGTTTGCGTTCTATGCTAACCGCCGGGCCATGCGTGCTTCGCTTCACTTTACTTACCTATTGAGTATTACTAGACAAGACATTCCAAAGCACGAATAAAATAAATTAAAAGGCGTTTGAATTAATTAAATTACTTCCATAAAGTGTAGGTGTCTCTACGTGGCTGTATTTTCAACAATATGATAGAAGACCTATAAATTTAAATTAGGATCAAGAGAAAATAATATGTTCGTTACTATGCCAGTTTATAGATTTATGATATTAATTTAATGAACATTACTGTTAGCAATTTCAAACATTATGTACCTAGTAATTAACAGCTCAATAAAATAACAAAATTTGAATAAGCCAATATACATAATACACACTATTGATACTTCGCATAGCATTTTATGCTATTGCTTCTATTTACTGGGAAAGATAAATATTTTATGGTAATGACATTTGAATATTCACGATAGTTTATTTATTATGACACATATTTGCTATACAAAAAAGTCCAATAATAATTATTTTTTTGTAAAATAAGAAATAATGGAGAGATGTTTCTCAATAAGTACGAGTATTCTCAATAAGAATTGGCGTTAAGTAAATTAGTAGTTAAGACATGTTTCCGTTAGAGGCTATTCATTTGAATCTTACATAGAAAAATATTGTTACAGGAGAAATTCAAGAAAGAATTCAAACAGCGGTTCACATTCAGGCAGAAGAAAAACAGATATTTAAATGACAGTTACGAGGTAAGGTTTACTGATAAATTAACTAATAAACTAAAATTAAAATTTAACATAAAATATCTTATACTACTACGTAGGTATATTTATCTATATTAGCGTACTAGGCTGTGACCCTTTTTGCGTCCCGATGCTGGGCACGGGTCTCTCCCCATTATTTTGGAGGACTTAGCTCCAGTCCTCGTAGACCTTGGTGGAGATGTGGGTGGAGCGGTTTCAAATAAATAAGTGTGTGTGCGTGCGTATACAGTACTTAAGGAAAACTCGCTTACACGCGCGCTGCTTGGAAAATGTCAAATCTCGCTGTTTCGCGCGTACACGCGCTATAAAAATAAACATAAGACGCGCAAATGCGCCGAAAAATAAGGTAGTTTGAGACCGCTCAAAGTGGCTAGCTCACTGTCGGATATTTTCAAACTGCCTATATGGCCTTCCTTCCTTTTAACGACTGTAATTTAAGGATAACAAACGGGACCGACGGCTCAACATGCCCTCCGAAGCACGGAAACGCGCATGACATTTTATTGCCACTAGCAGTGACCCTTCTCACACCCGACCACGCCCGTTTGACTTAGCCGCGTAAATCGCTTGCGTTCTATACTCTCCGCCAGGTCATGTGTGCTTCATTTCGCGATTAGAGTACTAAATAGTTTTAAAGGGAAATCAATAAATATATCTAACAAAATCATGTTTCCTCCAAAGAAACAAAGCGTAATTATTAAGTACATTGCTGCTTACACAACATTTTATTTGTTTCAGGATGGTCAATCTTATAGAACAAGGATTCTTTCATTTCGGTCAACAAACGACAGGAGTATATATTCAGGCAGGAAATCAATTAATATCGGTCAAGTCGATTCCTTAAAAGTTCCCTCGAGAGGCTCTTGTCATTGTATAAGAAATCAAAACAGGGATTCGGTCGGAGAAAACCAATATCGATTAAGCGTTCCTGATGAAATGGATTCGTTCAGAAACGGTAAAAGATACAAAAGTACTAGTGTCGATGTAGACGCGTTCAAAAGATCATCAAGTAAAAGATTTTCCAGAGCCAACGACGCGCCTATCGGAGACGAAAGAGTCACCGAGTTATACATATTTCCAAATAGTAATGTCGTCGAGTTCACTGATTTAGGATGTGATAATAAAGTGTAAATATTTTTAAGTCTAGTTATAAGAAAAAATAGATTTATCTATTATTATTTATTGTAACAAAACATGATCTGATAGAGAAATATTATAGGATAATAATAATATTAAAAAAAACTGTCTTTTATTTATTTATACCAGCCTGAAAAACTAGACAGTTCAATAACGCCAGATCTTTCAGTACTTGATTGATTAAATTACCCAATACGACAATTCCATTATAGAGATGAGAAGAGATTTCATCCTATCGGTTCAATTTAATTATCTGAAAGAGGAAAGCCCTTATTTCTGTTGTATCTCTGAAGGCCGTGCTTAATGAATACGTTGGAACCAAATTTGAAGTTCGCTGAAACTCTTTATTAAAGTCTCAACAGAATCCCCACCCACATTAAGCGTTATTGGGTTGAAATTTTTTTTTCATTGTTCAAGGCTTTTTCAATCTCTGAAGTAGGATCACTGCTACAGAATTTTCAGATTTTTTTATTTTATTCAAAAAAAATCTATAAAACATGTAATGAAATATAGGCAACGTAAACACAAAGCCTACGTAAAAATCGTGCATTATTTTTCGCACACACATGACTTACGTTTTTAGCTCGATTGAGTAAATTCCTACAGCTCAAAGTAAAATAGGTTGCTAGACTTTCTAGTGTCACCGTACATTTTATAGGACTCAGCGTAGTGAGTACGAAATAG
The DNA here is from genome assembly GCA_911387765.1 of Pyrgus malvae. NCBI lineage: Eukaryota > Metazoa > Arthropoda > Insecta > Lepidoptera > Hesperiidae > Pyrgus > Pyrgus malvae. The sequence continues at coordinate 16,092,421 of OU426951.1, read as the reverse complement.
TATAAGTAAAGTGTAGAGAAATATAATAAATTATATCATTATGAATCAACAAACTTATAACTGCTAAGCGTGTGACCGCCATCAATAACAGATAATCCATAAAAAAATATCATACTTTGTTTCACTGATTTATGATCACATTGTTTATTCTAAAATAATATGCGTTTTAAAACTTAGAAAAGGAACACTTCGAATAATATAGCAAAATAAAAATGTTACATTACGTTTGCCGCGCCATCTTAAACGTGAAGCGCAATTTCCATCAGACTGACTACATTTTTATCCCAGTAACAAAATTCAGGCAGCTCACGTAAATCGCGTTGGTACTTTCAAATGTAATCATACATTATAGGACTTAGCTTCTAGGTTCTCAGCGGAAAATTCACATTTGTTAAAGTGAGGCTGCGAGAATTTCTTCGAATTAAAAGTAATAGATCAAATTGGGACTGTAACCATTTAAGGTCTGGAAATAAAAAAAAATATTTATAATATAAGTTTTTTATACATTAAAAGTTCATGATCATTAATCCTTCAGCCTTATCAATATTAAGCGGTATATTCGGCAACTGTGTAAACCAGAGCTATGTTTTACTTCTGTAAAAGAAGGATTTAAGAGGTACGGCCGTCAATAGTTACTGGTGACAGTAAACGACGAGAAAAAAGTGGAGCAGAGAGGAGTAGTCGAGGGGAGAGGAGCAGCAGATGAGAGAAAAGAAGAGTAGACGAGGAGAGGACGACGTTGTTGAATTCATTTGAAGGTGAGAGTTGTGCAGTTAATTAAAAATAAATTGGTGACATTGAGCCGTCATTACTCAATTCCCTACTAATTTTATTATTTCGAAAGTAACTCTGTCTGTGTGTCTGTCTGTCTGCTACGCTTTCTCGCTTAAACTACTGAACCAATTTTAATGAAATTGGGAACACAGTTAGAGTGGACCTTGAAAAAGGACATAGGATGTTTTTTATCCTACGGGAACCTAAAAAAACCGGCCTAGTGCGAGTCGGACTCACGCACGAAGGATTCCGTCCATTATCTATAAAAATCACGTTTATTGTTATACATCATTGCCTTTGATTATCCATAGAAATAATTGCATTAAGATTGAATGAAAGGTAAATTGTGGTTTACGATTTATGACGTATTAAAAAAAACTACTTACTAGATCTCGTTCAAACTAATTTTCGGTGGAAGTTTGCATCGTAATCTACATCATATATTTTTTTTAGTTTTATCATTCTCTTATTTCAGAAGTTACAGGGGGTTACACACACTTTACCACTTAGGAAGTGTCTCTCGCGCAAACTATTCAGTTTAAAAAACAATAATATTAGAAATCTCAATATCATTTTTGAAGACCTATCCATAGATACCTGACACGTATGGGTTTGATGAAAAAATTTTTTTGAGTTTCAGTTCTAACTATGGGGACCCTCATTTTGGACCCTCATTGCGGTATTGCTTTTTTTCTATTTTTGTGTGAAAATCTTAATGTGGTTCACAGAATACATCTACGTACCGAGTTTCAACAGTATAGTTCTTATAGTTTCGGAAAAAAGTGGCTGAAACATACGGACGGACAGACAGACAGACAGACATCACGAATCCAAAATGGAACCCTTATCCGTTTTTTGTCATTTGGCTACGGAACCCTAAAAACTTGTTCACGCGGGCGAAGTCGCTAGCGGAAGGCTAGTAAAAATATAATTTGAGAAAATGAGGTAAGCGATTAAGTCTTGTTATTTTAAAGTTTTATACTTTCTGACGACCTGCGTGGCGTAATGGTTACCATGCCGGACTGTCAATCGAAGTGTCCCGGGTTCGATTCTCGGCGAAGCAGAAATTTGAATAATGAGTTTAAATTTCTGTACCTCTCGATTGGGAGTTCGGCATGGTAACCATTACGCCACGCAGGTCGTCCTAAACCGGGGGGATTAAATATATAACTATATAAACTGGAATTATGTTTTACTTGATAATGGCTGCAAGCCTTTCTGCTGCTGGGAAAAAGAGACTCTCCCTATGACTAGGAATATACACTAGGAACCCGTGTAGGAAATTTTGTGCTAGTCGATTTAAACCTATGCTAGTTCTACTATTTCAGCATTATGTTAAAGTTAGAAAACGTTAGTTTACTTTCGATTCTTTTAGAACATTCAATATGTTTTGTCAATATCTCAGTGGTCTTGTTAAATATCTAGCAATGTTCCTATTAGATGGACAACATTATATCTCAGTTGAGTAAATACAAACGGCTTATAGTAAATCGCGTAGACTCTATGTAACTATACATTACAAGACTCGGCGTCTCGATAAGCTTCTTAGCGGAACGTGTGCCATTTGTTACAGTGAGTTAACTACAAGACACAAATAATTCCCGCAGCGAAAACTTCTAAATCTTGTTCCTTTCGTTTTCGTTTGCTATTTAGCCTGCATTAGTGGGATCACCTTCTAGCTAGGGGACTAAAGTATTTGACAATTTTAAAGAAAATATCTAAAATAGCCCACACTAGAATTCCCTGCGTCGTGGGTACCATGGATAGTACACACACCCAGACCGAGAAAAAATTTGATACTCAACATTCTCTTCTCTACTTCGCCGGGAATCGAACCCATGAACTAGATTGTCAGTCAGACATGGTAACTATTACGTTTACGCCACAAGGGTCGTCAAATCATTTTATGATGATGTTTTCTTAGTAATTAAGTTGTTAAGTAACACTAAGCAAATGAGTATTTCGTTTGAACCTAAACCAAGAAAAAAATTGTTTTTATCCGAGCAACGCTCGGTCGTCCAGGTACTAATTATTTTAATGCAACTAAACTAGGCTTCATCTAATTATTTTTAATTCGAAGATGAGAGGGAAACGATCGCTATAAATAGGTATTTACGTGTTATTGTACATAGAAAGCGTTACTAATTTAATACCCAAAACTTTTGATTTCACACATCTGTGCGTCTGTACACAATTCTACTAATCCGATTATACAAGCAGTAATAGGTGGTATATCGAAATGTGATTTTATTATTTATCTTTAATAAAAGTATCTACTTACTCGGTGTTATATGGCCTTAAAGGATATTTGAAACATAGTCGCTAGTACAAAACTACCGTATGCTTGCAGATCTGATATCAATTTTACAAGCCCTTCTTATTTTTTTTACTAGCCTTCTGCCAGCGGCTTCGCCCGCGTGGAACCGTTTTATAGGTTCCCGTAGGAAAAAAACCACCCGTCCTTTCTCAAGGCCTACTATGTTCCAAACTTCATTAAAATTGGTTCAGTAGTTTAAGCGGGAAAACGTAGCAGACAGACAGAGTTACTTTCGAATTTATAATATTAGTAGGGATATTAGGTTATAACAATTAATCCATCAATCAATATTTTCTTTGTTCCTTTAGAGATGCCACCGGCGGACGGTACCCTTAGGCTCTACCACCGGGGGTATCATGGTCAATTTTTAATTATCTTACGTTGGTTCTTTTAAAATTTAACTGCAACCATGATTCTAACATATCATTTTCATAAAAAAGTTCAGTCACGGTATTATTGAGAATCAAGTAACCTTAATCTAGGTTCTCTTTCTATAAATACAAGTACATACGGACGGACAGACAGATAGACATGACGAATCTATAAGGGTTTCGTTTTTTTGCCATTTCAGTACATACTATCCGCCATAAATTGCACTTGCTTTAAATTATGCATGTAATAAAATGAACGATTTTCCATTTTCAATACTTACTATACGAGTACCTTAGTCCATTATATTTTCACATTTTTAGGGTTCTGTAGCCAAAATGGCAAAAAACGGAACCCTTATAAATTCGTCATGTCTGTCTGTCTGTCCGTCCGTATGTCACAGCCACTTCATTCCAAATTCCAAAACTATTAGGACTTCAAAGTTGAAACTTGGTAGGTAGATGTAATCTCTGAACCGCTTTACGATTTTTATACAAAAATAAAAAAGAATCTCCATACATGAAACTCAAACAAAAAAAATTTTCTTCATCAAACCTATTCGTGTAGTGTCAATAGATAGGTCTTTTGAAATGACATTGAGGTTCCTATATAAAATCATTATTTTTTCTCAAAGTTAATCATTTGAAAGATAGACACTTCCAAAGTGGTAAAATGTGTGCACCCCCCCCCCCCTCTAACTTTTAAAGTAAGAAAGTGAAAAATCTATCAAAAATATATGTTGTAGATCTCAATAAAAACTTTCAAAGAAAATTGGTTCGAACGAGATGTAGTACGCAGTTTTTGAGATATAGTAATTTTTTTAAAACCGCAAATATAACTTTGTCGTTCATACAAACACTATGAAAAACATAGTTATTTTTGCTGACGAAAAATTATAATGCTTGCTACTACGGAACCCTTCATGGGCGAGTCCGATTCGCACTTGTTTAATGTGATTCTCAAAATGTTCCGCTGTCCAACGAATTTGGCACGACGAAAATTCTTTTGGCAGGCAAGGAAGGAAACTAAAAACGAAAACAGTAATTCCATCTCCCGCGTGAAACAATTTCAAAACTGACACGAGTTCTTAGGGTCAACATTTTGCAAGGGTTTCATATTTTGTGGTTGCTTTATGAGTTACGTTCTTAAGTGAAACATGTTCCAGCACAACAGAACTCATAAAAGATTTCTGTTTTGTAGATACAATTTATTATTAGCTCTGATTCATTAAAGAAACCGCACATAATTTTTGCTCTAACAATTTCGACATTATCTCATTTTGTGTAAGCCGCAGACGCATAACTGATGCTCTTTTCAATCCGCATTTTCATTTTATTGCCACCTGGCTGCAATCCTTTTTGCGTTCCACTGCTGAGCACGGGTCTCTCCCCATTATTGGGGAGGCCTGGAGCTTCCTCCACCACGCTGCTCCAATGTGTGTTAGTGGAGATGCGGGTTAGTAGCCAACCTGCTGTCGGATGTTTTCAAACCGCCCACATGGCCTCCGACAAGGTTCCGACAACAAACGGAACCGACGGCTTAACGTGTCCTCCGAAGCAGGGAAACGCGCATAAATTTTTTTGCCATTACCAGTCACCCATCTCAAGCCCGACCGCCCGTTTAGCTTAGATGCATAAATCGCTTGCGTTCTACGTTTACCGCAAGGCCATGCGTGCACCTATAATTTGCATACAGTTTGTTGTTTATCTTATATGAGTAATCTCAAAGCCTACCCCACATTTTCATCATCACCCAGGGTTGACTGGAAGACAATGCCTATAGGCATTAGGTTAAACCCTTTGTAACCCCTAGTTTAAGGTGTTTGCAATAATAAATAAATAAATAAATCTCCTCGTGTGTACCATTGCGTTTTTTTTTCTTGCAGTAATGGCATCGCACAATTATCACATGAGCATATTGCCAATTTCAAGTAAACATTTGTATTCTGTTTTCGCCTGTTTCGTTGAAACCGGGTGATAAAATTATAGTAAAAGTCAAATATTTTACAGTAATCACTCAGTCAAATCAGTCAGATATTCACATAGTACATTTGTATACGAGTGTGTATACCATTTGTATAAGTGCCATTCGACTATCGTAACGCAAAATTAAATGAAAATTAAGTATGTGATTGACATTAGCCAACGTTTCCGATTATTGAAGCCAAACTGAAAATAAATATGTTTTTCACTTATATTTTATTTCGCAACACTAGTGCAATGTATGAAACATATTTGGAACAAAATTGCATCAACTTTATTCTTAGAGCATCACAGGGTATTTACTTTCGTCTAGTACCTTTAATGCTTTAAGACTTTATCCGATATCAAAAATACACCAAGAAAGTGAAAATAAAACAAGAGCACAATATTAATATATTGTATATCCATACTAATCCATACTTAATATTATAAATTTGAAAGTAACTCTGTCTGTCTGTCTGCTACTCTTTCACGCTTAAACGACTAAACCGATTTTGATGAAATTTGGCATAAACATAGAAAGGATGTTGAGAAAGAACATAGGCTACTTTTTACCGCGGTAAAATATCTCATTCCAACGGGAAGCAAATGAAATAATGAAATGTGCCGTGTAGTGTTATAAATACACTACATGTTATTACTTACTTCATTCACGTCGAATATCATATTTTATATCTTATATCCGTTTGTTTTATTCTTATACTTTGCTTTTCCTTTATTATTTATTTACATTTTTTTTATTATATGTAAACCGAATAAAAAGGCAGACGGGCCGCGTGGTGTTAAGCGATCACCGTCGCCTATGGACATGGGCAACCCTAGTGGAGCCACCCGAGCATTACCGGCTTTGGAGCAGATCTTTTTTTACAGCTTTCTTGAAGAACCCCATGTTATAGTCCACTGGGAATGCCTCAGCTGGAAGGTTGTCCCATAACCTACACGTCCGTGGTAAAAAGGAGCGTGCAAAGCGGACTGTGGAGGACCGCCACGAGTCCAGATGGTGCCTGTGGAACTTTAACCTTCGTCTGGTGGTATAAACATGGAATGGTGATGTAGTAGTAGTGTAGTAGATGAGTTTGAAAAGTTCCTCGGAGCACTCACCGTAGAAAAGTCGGTAGAACACGCAGAGCGAGCCTATGTCTATTTACTTTCTCTATTTGTTTATTTACATTTTGACGCAGCTATCAAAATTGTCATGTCTGTCTTTTATGTTTCTTATTTTTTTAATTCGTTTTACGGCATTGTATAAAAATCCTTTTAGCCATTCAATATTAAAAGAATCGAAAAATTTTATGTTTCTTATTTCATTTCATAGATTAATAAAGTATAGTATTGTCTTTGGCTTATTTATGTTTTTTTATAGTAGCCCGTTAATCAATATTTTAATCTAAACATAAAGCTGAAGAGTTCGTTCGTTCGTTTGTATGTTTGTTTGAACGAACTAATCTCAGGAATTACTAGTTCCAATCGAAAAAATCTTTTTGTGATGGATAGTCCATTTATCGGGGAAGCCTTTTTTTAAAGGCACACGGGCCGCGTCGTGTAAGCTATCACCGTCGCCTATGGACACGGGCAACCCCAGGGGAGCCACCAGAGGGCTTTAGGCTATTTGACATCATGCTATGACTAATACCAAAGTCCACGCGGACGAAGTCGCAGGCAGCCACTAGTTGTAATATATAACGACATAATTGTCGTTTTCAACTTCCTGCCATAACTCTTGTCTATGTGCTTAAAAGAAAATACCTCAAAATATTTTTATATCTTTTTTACTTATACCAATTTTTAATATCCTACTCGTTTTATGAGTGATATAGGGTCTGAAAATGACTTTTGCCAAAGTGCCTACTAAAATTAAATTTTCTATAGATCTTGATATTGGCATTCCGCCAACAAACCTTTAAGCTGCTGGCCTGAAGACTGCACAGAATTACAAAATGTCTACACTAGTTAGACTAAGCTCTTAATATATTTCTGAATGTTCAAGTTAAGTGCAAATTGGATTCTGTGTTCACCTTATCCTCAAAAATTCAACTGAAAGTCGAATGCATGTTATCTACCGTTGACTATTGACTTAGCTGTAAGAGCTTAATTAAAGTTGAGTGTTTTATCATGTTAAGCTAGTGGTTGTTGGGTACTTCACTGATATTGGGTATGAGGTTGTTAGCATATAGGTAATCTACTGACGCATGAATTGAAATCAAAAAGAATTTTGGTTAAAAAACAAGATAAAAGGTACCTATAAGACTTGTCTATCTCTTTCTAGCGAAACGAAGCTTTCCTAATATTTTGTACTGTGATACAGGCACGTGACGTCACGATCCTGTATTTCTCTCCCTCTGTCTACTGTTCAATTCAATACGATCGTTTTTGAAATTTTTGAGTAATTCAGAATTGTAAGAAAGCTAGCTATTGTATACCCCATATTTTAAAACAGGGCTGAAGTTTTTCTTCAGCTCAGCATTGCCTAAGCGCACCCAGAGCAGACAGAACAAAAAAATAACGTTCACTAAGAGTTCGTAAAGGAACCGTACAGTGAATAAAGAATATTTCATTTCATTCATTTCATTTCGTATTATTTTATTTTTATCCTTTAATAAATTTGTTGCAATTATTGAGCTAATAATTTTTTTTATCAATATTTCTCCTTAATATAGGTAACGTCATGAAGTACGTGATTTTAAAGCCATCAGCCATTTTAATAAAACACTATTGTAAAAGACAAAAGACTGCGAGACAGAGTCGTAATATATATTTCAAACACAGTTTATAATATAAAAGATTAGATTAAAAGTAATGAAGAAAAGTATCTCTTCTTTAAGAAAAAAGGGTAAAATACAAAAGGAAAAAATAAATATGAATTATACCGAGTAGGCTGAGCCTCTTAAGTACTGCCGCTGACGTCTGGTTTACAAGAGCAATTTAATTTTTCTGTGGAACAGCGAGGCTGTAAAAAGCTCTTTCATTGCTAGAATGAAAATGTAATTCAAAATATCAATTTATACATCGCTATTAAAACTGTAATAGATATTATATAGTTTTACTAATATATTTTTAATTTTTTTTATGTACTGCTTTATGTACACAAGTGTGGCTTTTGAGAGATGACTTGTGGCCAGCAGTAGTACATAAAATAATTTAAAAACATTTAGGCCATAGTCAACCATGCTGGCCAAGGGTTGATTGGTAGACATCATAAGTGTATGGTGGACATCATGTTTTCGAAAAATTATGAGTTTCTCTCAGACATGCATGGTGTTGGAAAACATTGTAATTAATTAGTTAAATATCACAATATTATCCCTCACCGAGGAAGAGCGAAAAAAACACGCGCATATTACACTTTTCTTAGTCAGAGGTGCGCGCCGTCACTGCTCTTCTAATTATTTCAAACTAAAGGGGGAAAACTTCTATCTGAAGCATCGTATCCATTTGTTTCAACAATCTTGACACAGAATACTATCACTAACTCTGGAGCTCATCGTCGCCCTATGCATGTGTGACGGATAATAGTATATTTCGTAGCATACAAATAAAAAAGTCACGGCTAAAATGAAACAAAAAGAAAATTAAACAAAGAGAACGGTTATAGTCTGATTAAACAATGGAACTTTTTATTGAAGGCAATTTTGTATAAAGTGGTTACTGTAGCCCAAGGACTACAATATACAATTTCTGGCATGTTTCGAGTATGTTGTCTGTGGTTCGTGTCTTCTATAGTGTATTAGTGGAACTAATACTCCGGAGACTGAGCGTTGCCTTATTTAAGTATTACACCGCAACTTTTATCAAAGAATTTCTGCACGTTTGATGAAGATTTTACCAAGTATTTGAATTTTAATAGTAACATCATAACGGGGACCTAACATTCATGGAAATAGTTATAGATAATTTACAAATTAACATATAATACAGGTATCTAATTGTTATAACACAATATTAATTTGTGGTTGAAAACATTAAAATGTTTTACGATCATCCAGATATTAATAATCTGTGTCATAATGTTTGAAGCATAGGTAGCTAGCTAAAGTACGAATATACGAGAAATAAGAAATCGAATGATCACATAAAAGCTAGCTAATGGGAAAGCGCCACGAGTCACGATACACTTCTATTAGATTTCCTCCATTTAGACTGAAGTTACATAATAGCCCATTTTACGTCCTGGTTTTAATATTTCGTATAAAAAAAAAACAAAATTTCAAAACTGCTAGCAATTTTTAGAAGCTGATTTAAAAACTTAGGAGGCCGCATACAAAATTTTGCCGATTTCGCCGATTTACCTTATTTAACACAAGATATTTTTAAGTCAAAATACAGTAATTCCATAAGTTTTATTCCACAATATGACTGATCATTTTAATAATAAATTATTAAATTGGCCACTTTTTCATTTTTATTACGTTGTTTTGCTAGCCTGAAGATGGTGACAGTTTTGTGGATTTTTCTGTAAAAGGTATAGAATATTACATATTTCCGGAACATTTTAAAACCTAAACGGATCGAAAATGATGTGTATTGCTGTATACTGCTGTGTGCAATGTGCTGAAATTATTAGTTATATTGTGCAATGAAAGATAAGGAAATACTGTATTTTAACTGCAAAATCTCATGTGTTAAATCAGGTAAATCGGCAAAATTTTGTATACGGCTTCTTATTCCACATTATTGAAGTAGAGAAATAAGGACATTTTTCATAGTAATAGCTTGTCATATCAGTATGACTACGAGAATACAGATACCCTCGCTCGTGGTCATAACATACATTATATTTTTAACAAATAGATTTAACTTCCTCCTGAGTCTACCGTCACTCTACTATACTAGACTGACGAATCAGGTCCGGGCCCGTTCTCCACCTAGATTTTCCACCTGGGTGAAGCGCGGGATACAAATACAATCATGCAAAATTCAACTCAGCGAAAATATGTACAAAATTCGGATAGTTTGGAATTAATATATAACTACATATAAGTATACAGAATCTGAATCTCGAAAACGGCTTCAACGATTTCCAAGAAATTCAGTATGCAGGGGGTTACGGGGGCAATATCTCGATCTGGCTAGGTTTTATTTTTAGAAAATGTTTTATCCGTGTTTTCAGCGATAATAATTATCTTAAACATAAACATTTACTAAACATATAACTTCCTGATATCTATCGGAGTTTATTATGTAATTCTATTATTTTTTTATTTGGAAGAAGTAGATGTCTTTGTTAAGACACTGTTGTTTTAGAAAGTGCAAACATTTGTTAATAGTTAGTGAAAGTTTATTATAATGACGGACATAAGATTGAATTGAATTGAAATGAGACAAGTTATTGGAAATGACGGGGCTAGAATAATAAATTTCCTGACAACAAGCAATATTGACTGGCCTTGCTGTGCCATTTCCGGTTAACACCGAGTATAATGCCTTACTCAAACACAAAGTTCGGAAATTACTAGAGATACTTTGGCTCGATAATGTTCAAGATCTAACATGAGGCTTCATCTTTTAATAAAACTTTCATCTTAACAAATTTTCACCTTCCTTTGACTTTTTGTAAGGAATCAGGTAAAGTTAGGCAGCTTGAATCATATCATTTGAATTATTCTTTTCAACCCCTAACGCTTGTCTTCCCAACTTAATTCCATCAATATAAACTCACTAAAATGTAAATTGCGATTTCGACAAATGACAGATGTGTATTCAACTTCTGTGCAAAGTTCAGGAAAATTCGCTATGAAAACAAGATGAAACATTATTAAAGCTTTTATTAAAACAAAATGTCGCTCGAGATTTATTTACAAGGAGTACAAATACAAATATGCTTTATTGTACACCCTAGAAAGAAAATCACAGCATAGAATTTAATAAGATAAAAAGTAAAATTTATTAAAGTACCTAAATGTGGAAATAAACAGTTTTTTAATATTTTTATATCCTTATAAACAAGACTAATTTATATTATGCTGTTGCGCCGACAATTAAAAACAGATTGTAGAAACTATTCGTACTACAACTAATTCATTCGTTTCTACAACTAATATGTAAGTAGTTATGTATTAGTTGTAGAAACGAACGAATTAGTTGTAGTTGTAGTTGTAGAAACTAATGAAGAAACTAATGAACAGACGTATAATTTATAATGCAAAAATTACATATTATACTGCGCGGCAAATGTATTACTTGTAGAACTATTTCAGACCCACTGCCTACTATTGATTTTTTGTAACTTTAACAATTTGATTTGATTGTTTAATCATTTGATTAATGAAAAGAACTCTTAGTTCGCTTTACTAAATTAAGTGTCTTAATTATATATCTTCTTATCATTGATGAAAGTTACTTCGACAAAAAACTAAAGTGAACAGCGGGTCTTAACCTATGTCCTTCGGTGAGCGATAAAATCACAATGCTACGCGCAGATCAGCAGAGATACAAATACCTAGTCGCGTTGACAAATCAACATTGCGGTCTGTATTAATAAATCGTTCTCAAAATACATCTTAAGTGTAAATCACGTGAGTTCGTCTTAGTCTTAAATACTAACTTAAGAGCAATGCTAATTATTAGATTAATTTTAAGTTATATTTTTTAAACCAATCTTGAGAGTGATTTATTATTATGGGTTTAAGTCTCACTGCTTTGTATCCCATCGCGTAGGTTTCCGTCGCTCATGTAGGACAATTTATAACTATGTCAAATATGAAAAGTCTATTCATCGAAGACGCAAGTCCTTAGTAGAATAGAAATTACACGGTAAGGATCTGCGTTTGCTGCGGGACGTCTGTCCTCCAGGTAGCCACGCTTATCTTCCGACACTTGACGAGGGATCCGCACCGAGCAGCTTCTGTTCGCTACGCCTGATAACAATACAACACAAACATATTAAAATAGATACAAAATTATATCAAAGGGTAAGAAAGTAAACGACAGAGGCTTTGACGAGAACGTGATATTGTCATGTGGCAGTCTTGTTTTGTGGTTAAACGTCCTAAAAGTGCTGATTAATCCTATAAATTCTGACGACAATGACCTGTTTTCAACGATGTCTCCTGTTTTAAAGTCAAAAGTGGCTCTGCGGGCACTTGAAAATAACTTGGCGCAATATAAATGCGTTGAAAATGCCGCTTGGCAATCTCCCTGCGGAAATTATTACAATGTCATGATTACTTTTGTTTTTGATGTCATTTTACAATAATTCTAATAAATGTAGCTATTAATTTTTTTAGCAGTAAAAACCTTTGAAAAGTAAATTGTCGTCAGAATGTATATGGTCAGTTCATTAACTTATGAGGGACAAATGTTGAAAATCTAACAAACGTCATACTCATTCCAAGCCTACACTCTACTAGACTTAAAAATAATGTACATAAACCCAGCTATACTAGCTATATCTTTGATAATGTTATGTGACGTCAGTTCCTGTGATTTAGTTCCCTTTTTAATCTAATAAACAGATCCACATTAAAATAATAATAATATATTATGATAAATTTTTCAATAAGTCCTGTGACCGCCGTAAAAAAGTATTTTATCTTTTGATCCTCATCAAAACTGGTTGTATTCCACAAGCTAGAATAAATCTTATAAAATCTGGCGACAACCACCAGTTTTTGTCCCTGTTTCCCGTTTTAACACACTTTTATTATTGTCAGAAGTGGCCTCGGAGACACTATTTGCTAAATTTGCGCAATAAAGCTCCCCTGAAACTGCCGCTCGGCAAGCTCTCTGCGGGAAAGATTACGATGTCATAATAACTTGTTTTATAAATATTTTTTAGGTTATAGAGGTTTAGCTTCTTTTTGTCCGTCGTACGATCGTATAGTTTCATCAGGGATTTAAACTATCAACATTTGGTAAATTAATTGTCAAGTAAGGTTAGTGGTAAGAAAACACTTAAGATACTCTAATTAAACCCGCGTATTCGATTTTTTTTACGGTTTTATTCATAAGAAAAAGATTTCTTATAGTGTTACTTCGTTTATAAATCTAATCGTTTACTTACTTAGAGATTTAATGAATCTGCTCCAAGGATTCAAAAAGATTTCCTTATAAACACTTTTGAGGCAAGAATTTTCAAAGTTGGAATTAAATCCATAAAACCTGAGGCTGTTTCTTCTCATCGTTTCCTGTTTTAAGCAATAGCCGCAGTTACACTTGATTTTATCTTGGCACGATAAAACTCCCCTGAAACTGCCCTTTCTTTTTTCTTTTCGCCGAATACATTGCGATCTCATGATGATTTGTTTTATAAGTAAGACTTTACTTTTCAAAGATTTTTAATAAGTAGTTACATTCAATATTTGCCAACTCTAAACAATTGGTAAGTCAATTTGTCGAAAAACGCACTTTCCATTTTGAATGGAAAGTATGCTACAATAACAATAATTCGGCGATTTGTTTTCTTTATGATTTCTTACTTTAAACTTTAAAAAAATTATTATGACGTGATTGATATTCAAATAATATGTTTTACTTAAAACTTTAGTATACGATACATTTTTTTTGGAAAAAAGTCTCGAAAGGTAGAATTTATTCCATCAATATTACTTGTTTAACAAAAACTCTATTAAAATTGCCGCCTTGCAAGCTCTCTGCGGAAAAGTTTGCGATCTCATGATGACTTCTTCTACAAACAATTGTAGCGAGTATTGCAATCAAGTGGTTTGGTGTCGATTGTTTTCATGGCTATGTCTAAAAATTGTTTAAACTATAAACATATAGTAAGAAAGAAGATAGTACTTAAAATACGAGTATGCGTAGATATAAAATTAAATACACTTAAACATATAATCATTATAAGATCTTGTACTGATTTACTATTTATTCATCTTTTTTTAATGATATTGCAAACTAACATGTAGGCCACATGGTGTAGTCCCTGTAGCTTCGGGACTAAGAATAGAGCTACGGTATCCCCTGCCTGATCGTAAGAGGCGACTAAAAGGAAGCTTCCGGGGTTGTGGGCGGTGAGTGTGGGAGCTCGATCCGTTCAGCCAGCGGCCCCGAAAAGGATGGCAATGTGTGCGTGGCCGCCGTAAGCATCGTAGGGTGCAGGAGAGCACATCTGATCTCCAGAGGATGGGAGATGGGGGCCCGTTCTGAGGCACCACGCGTGGAGGACACCGGTGCGTTCCACTAGAGATCCCGGAGATCCTCAAGCGCAGAGGTAGGCGATCGAGGGAGTTTTTGTGCGGTAACAAATCCCACATAACGCTGTAACACCTCTCCCAAGGTGCCGGGTACCCTTTGAAGGTTTCCTCCCCGATAGCAAAAAAGGCCACATTATGTAATGTGGTCGCTGCAGCCTATGGACACACAACCTGAACCAAGCATAAGTATTGCCTGTGGTCGTATGCAGTTACGCTGCGACTACTATGGCCACCTCATGTAAGACTGGTCAAGAACTGCACCTTTTCACAAAGTCACTATCCCACTATCTATTAATCATCTGACTTAATCTACACTGAAGATAAATACATTTTTTATTTTACTTTCTTTGATCAGAAAAAGTTAACAAGCCAAATAAAACTAGATCGAGCTAGCACTTGGCAGAGGTTGCGCGTGAAACAGATCACCACACTCTACTAACTTGTTCTATAAATCTTGTTGATTACCCAACTTTTCGCCTGCAATGTTATTTTAAGTAGTCTACTTTGTTATTGAAAAGTATACGCTGCCTTTTTCTTGCAGGTTTGAAAAGTTGACATTTATTCAGAACAATGAGGCTTTGCCAAAGGACTGCTGACATAATCTTAATATATATAAATTACGTGTCACGTTGTTTGTCCGCGATGGACTCCTAAACTACTGAACCGATTTTAATAAAATTTATACACCGTATGCATGCAGTTTGATCCAACTCGAAAGATAAAATAACTTATATCTTTATTTATAGTCGCAATATTATTTTATTTCTTATACTTTAAGGCAGGACAACGTCTGCCGAGTTCGCTAGTTTCTTATATAATTTGAGATTTGTTACACTATGACACTAGATATATTAATGTCAAAGGAATTGGCCCAGAATTGCTAGTTATTTATTTCTGACTTACAAAGTCGCAACGTCTTTGTTTGCAAACCCAGACAAACTGAAGTTATATTATTTTGTGTCTTTGTGACTACTGAGCCCTTGATTTTGTATGAAACAACATTGTGAGAAATCTTTGCTTGTCTAATTAATTAATGGACTATGACAATATAATAAATTGGTAACAATATGGTTAGTCGGAGAAAACCTAT
The DNA here is from genome assembly GCA_911387765.1 of Pyrgus malvae. NCBI lineage: Eukaryota > Metazoa > Arthropoda > Insecta > Lepidoptera > Hesperiidae > Pyrgus > Pyrgus malvae. The sequence continues at coordinate 16,076,743 of OU426951.1, read as the reverse complement.
ATTGTTAACAATATACCGTAGACTAATTACGTGCGTATTATTTGCTTTACGATAAGGAAAAAGTCTCTCAAGGACTAATGAATTTCTCTCCGCGAGGTCATTTTCAAGCCATTTGTGTTTGTAACAGTTAGTCAAGAATTAATTCATTAATGATTTTTTAATTTGCTTGATTAAAATCCCAATGTACACGTTCCAATTGGTCAAAAACCAAGAAAAAGGTTGATACAGATAATTTAGTATCGTGGAACGCTTGGGTATTCACTTATATATATTTATATACCTATACAATATGATTAGTCGGAGAAAACCCATATTGTTACTAATATACCGTAGACTAGTTACGTGCATACATATTAGGTAGGTACTTGCTTTATGATTTGTAGATGTAAATATTTTGTTCTACTACTTGTACCTCTACCTCTTCTACCTCTAGTTTCGTTTAATCTAGATTAATGTATTACAGTTTACAGTTTTATGTAAATCGTTGTTGTGAGTGCTACATTAATTATATAGAAGTTCGTTTAACTAAAACCACACGCTCATAACGTTCAAAGTTTTAACGTTTAAGCTATAAAAGTAATGTAAGTTAAGATTTCAAATGAAACACTTTATTAGAGCTTGGCTTTTCTGTGCTTTGTATACTGAAAAAGTTTTAGTTGCAAGGAACGAAATCTCATAGAACAAAATGTTGACCTTCATTTTAGAAATAATTTATACTGTCTGTTTTATTTATTTTAAGAGTTTCAATACGCATAGGAGCAATTCGGTGGAGTAAAACCCAAGCCATCGAAATGATTGGAAGAGACCCGAGCCCAGCAGTGAGGCGCCAAACATGATCTGGATCTAATACCGAAACGCTGAGGAAAGTGGACTCATTTTATAGTTTTTCTACCACAAAAAAGTCAATAATTTAACGTAAGATTAGGATTAACGCATAGGGATCACGATTTCGTGGACTTTGCCGTCTGTGTACATGAACAGAAATTGACATCACATTATACAGTATCACAATCATTTATCTATCTAAATCTATAAATTAGTTCATGTTCGTCAGCCTGAATAAAAATTGGGAACGGCTTGATTGATGTGAATAATTACAATTTTGAAACATTTGCAGTAGTTGCAGAAGTCAGCAGAGCAGAAAATATGGAAGAGTAACCAGGAAAATCGTAAAACAACAATTTATTCCGCTGTAAAATTTACCGACCTTGTAAGCATTTTATTTCATTTCATTTAGAAATAAATTTCCGTAATTATTCAATACACAGACGAATAAATTTCGTCTGTTATTATTTGTTCAGTAAAATTTAACTGTAGAAACATTTATTTTCTAATTCAATACTTCTTTTTACAAGCTTTTACCTATTTGTTTCTGTATTTTCATATTGTTACGCGCTATGGGTAATAAAAATGCCGTTTGACACGTAGAAGACGTTTATTGTCAGTTTCCACAAAAATCCACTTAGCAGAGTCCAAATCACAATGCACAATCACTATAGTCCAATATCTTCGCTTGAGTCGTCGAAATAATTCTTCCTTGTCGCTTGGCAGAGATCGCTTCGGTTTCACTTCCGGAAATAAACTGCCCAGTCGCGGCTCGGCGCGTGCCTTATATACGGCTGCCCATGGTTCTCCAGAAATTTCCCGAACCACCAAATACAATAGACCCGTCCCGAACCTTCCTTTATGTTATTAGTTATTATTACACACTATGTACAGTCGAACAATAGCCGCGGTCCGCGATGTAAACAACCAATACATGTACGCTATATATAGGTACGTACTCGCCGCCGATCCCGAATTTGTTTACTCGTAGAAATCGATGTTTTTCTTATGACTGATTTTTGGAGAACTTTCTTCACTGTTCGATAGTAGACCTAATACCTGTTTATGCGTTTTTGGGGTTTTGCTGTCCGACGCTTTGTTTTTGAGATATAGGTACTCAAAGGCGTAACATTACCCCCTCCTTAGTCATGCTCGTCCCGAGCATGATTCTTTCCATGGTATTTTGCTAGTCGGTCTACATGTACTACTTTTAGCTTGCCGCGGGGACCCTTCTTAATCCGGTACGTGATGTCGTTAATCTTTGTGACAACAGTGTAAGGTCCTTCCCAGCGAGGTTGTAATTTCGGGGACTTCCCCTTCTTTCTCTGCGGATTGTGAAACCACACTAAAGCCCCTTCTTCAAATCCCTTAGAATTGGCTTTCCTGTCGTATCGGGTCTTCATGCTTGTGCTGGTTTTCAAGCTGTTCTCCCGAACCATCTTGTGTACCTCATTTAGCTGGTATTGAAGATCACTTACGTACTCCGTCACAATCTTGGGACCATCCGGTGGAGTTCCAGTTATAGCGTCTATCGGAAGCCTGATTTCTCTGCCGAAGTTCACCTTTGCTGGAGTAAATCCTGTATTGTCGTGGAGTGCCGAACGATACGACATAAGAAACAGAGGTATGTATTGGTCCCAATCTTTTTGATGTTCATCCACTACCTTAGCCAAGTGATTTTCCAACGTTTGGTTGAATCTCTCGACCATACCGTCTGACTGTGGATGAGCAGAAGTCGTGCGCGTCTTATGCATGCCCAGCAAACTACACATTTCTTGGAATAGCCCCGACTCGAAATTACGTCCTTGGTCCGAATGGATTTCCATAGGTACACCATATCGGCAGACTACTTCTTGCACGAGCTTTTTAGCCACGGTGTTTGCTTCTTGATTGGGAGTGGCAAATACTTCAGGCCACTTCGTGAAATAGTCCTGCACAACTACGATGTATCGGTTTCCATCTTCGGTTACTGGAAATGGCCCAGCTACGTCAATAGCTATACGCTCCCAAGGTGCTCCAACGTTATACAACTTTAATTTGCCTTTACTTCTTGTTTGGGGACCTCTGACTGAAGCGCAAGCTGTACATTTTCGGCACCAGTCTTCCACATCTTCGCGACAATGTACCCAATAGAATCTTTTTCGCAGCTTTACTAGTGTTTTCTTCACGCCAAGGTGCCCACCAGAAGTTCCATCATGAATGTGCCTTAGGACGGAAGACACCATACTTCTTGGTACTACGATCTGTAGAGTTACTTCCTTTCCGGTGTTTGACTCCCATTAAGCTGTTCTTCTTTAAATGAACTTCCTCGTTACTCATATTGAGAACCCGAACTGTCGATACTCCTTTGGACATGAGTAAAGTTCTCGCAGTAATCAAGCTATTGTTACTTCCGGTGTCCTCAACAATCACGCATCTTCTTACGTTAACCTTCGAGGGGAATTTCACTTTCACTAGAGACTCTGATCTGGGTGCTAGTACCGTGTCCCTCAAGTAATAAAGATTGCATGGTTGAGATCCATTAAGACACACTTCTTGATCAGGGAACCTCAAAACTCCTTTCCGTACGTCAACTACACATTGTTCCTTTCTTAAGAAGTCCAGTCCCAAAATGCAATCATCGGTGATACTGGCAATTAAAAATGGATGTCGGTATTATTGAGTAGTAGGGAATATTGGAATATTACATCAAGTATCCTTTGCCTATGAATAAAAAAAAATCCTTTTTCCTTTTTCTGTAATGGCTTCCTTCTTCTTGTGCGTTGTGACTTGTGTGAACGGAGAATACCAGTGTTAATAAACCAGTTATAGAATTTCTTGCAATTTTATTGATATCTATAATCTACCAACTCAATAGGTTATGGGTCCAGGTATATTAGTAAAATTGTAAAGAGCAGAGCAGAGCACTCGGTATAACTAAACTAAGTACGATCACCGGTTCGATCATACCGATTTGGAATCCAATCAAAAATGGATATTGGTGGCTTAAAAATGAATATTGAGCGATTTGACGGCAACAATTTCCGCCAATGGAAGTTTCAAATTAAATGTGCCTTGAGGGCAAAAGGAATTGATTTGTCTACACCAAAACCAAGTGAAAGTGACAAAGCAACCACGTGGCTAAAGAACGATGGTATGGCGATGTTTATAATTACTTCAACCATGGATTATAGGCAGATTGCCTTGGTAGAAAACTGCGACAGTGCGAAGAAAATTATGGAAAAACTCGAATCAATATATGAGCAAAAATCAGAATTCAATAAAATGTTGGTTCATGAAAGATTCTACCAGTATAAAATGAATCCATCAGACAGTATGGCACAACATATATGTAAAGTGGAGAGCTTGGCGCAGCAACTTAAAGACAGTGGTGAAACAATTAGTGAGACTGCTATTATTACTAAAATAATTAGTACATTGCCTTTAAAGTATCGGTCAGTGCGCCAGGCCTGGATGTCACTTGACTCTTCTCAACAAACCTTGCACAATCTGACAGCTCGACTGATGGATGAAGAAGTTAGTCTAACAACGGAGGAACAAAATGAGGTAGCTTTAGCTGCTGTTCAAGAAAAACAAAAAACAAAAGAAAGCAGGAATAATAACGTTGGAAATACCCGTCATCGTTTCATATGCTATAACTGTTATAAGCGGGGACACTTTGCTAAGGATTGTCGTGCCAAGAAATCTGTATTTAGAAAACAAGAGCAAAGTAACATGTTAGCATTCAATGTTGAAAGCGCATATACAGCTGCAGAATCTAATGATGATGTTTGGTTGCTGGACAGTGGGGCATCGGTGCATATGACCTATAGGAAAGTGTGTGAAGCTTACATGTATGGCAAGCAAAGTCGTCTTCAATTTCATACGTCACATCGGGGTGAGGTGAGCCCTGGCGACTTGATATATAGCGACGTGTGTGGACCAATGAGTGAGCCTTCAATTCAAGGTATGAAGTATTTTGTCATATTTAAAGATGCAGCTTCCAGTTATCTGCATGTATATCTTATGAGACATAAAAGTGAAGTGTTAGAGCATTTTAAATCCTATAATGCTATCATACTAAATCAATTTGGTCACAATGTGCGTACAATACATACAGATAATGGTGGAGAGTATGTCAATAATGTTTTCAAAGATTTTCTTAATCAAAAGGGAATAAAACATGAGCGTACTGCCCCTCATACGCCCCAACAAAATGGGCGGGCAGAAAGAGAATTGAGAACAATTGTAGAAAGAGCACGTTCTATGCTCTATGGTCGTAATTTGCCTTTATCATTGTGGGCTGAAGCGGTAAACTGTGCTGTGTACTTACATAATAGAACAACATCTAGTCAAAATCCCAATAAAACACCATATGAAATTTGGAATGGTCAGAAACCAAATCTTATTAATTTAAGAGTATTTGGATCATGTGGATATGTGCACATTCCTGATGTTTGTCGAACTAAACTACAGAAGAAGAGTAATAAGTTAATTTTGGTTGGTTATGAAAATCAGAATTACAGAATGTATGATCCCGTGACAAAAAGAATTAGGATATCCAGAGATGTTGTTTTTGATGAAGAAAGTGTACCCTTAACAAAGGATATGACAGAATTTGAAATATTAGAGCCCTTACAAGATGAATGTCCAGTATCTGTAAAAATTCCATCATCACCATCAACTTCTCAATCAAGTGTCGAAGATACAACAGATAGTGATGACTTATATGAACCTTCACAATAAATAATAAATGACTCTATAAATAGGACTGTTAATTTGAGACCAAGAATAAATAGAAACTATGAAGCATTATCTGTAGAATATGTGCCATCTTCATATGAAGAAGCTATAACGGGTCCAGATTCTAGTAAATGGAAGATTGCAATTCAAGAGGAACTCAGAGCTCATGAAGAAAATAACACCTGGACTATTATTGATAAAATTAATAAGAAACCTATAACATCAAAATGGGTTTTCAGAATAAAGAAAAACAAGAATGGTGAAATTGAACGTTATAAAGCACGTTTGTGTGCTAGAGGCTTTAGCCAAGTGAAGGATACAGATTATACAGAAACATTTGCACCTACAACTAGATATGACTCTATTAGAATTTTGCTTAGTTTGGCTGCAAAATATAACTATGAAATTGTCCAATTTGATATTAAAACTGCATTTTTGTATGGGGAGCTTGAGGAAGAAATTTTAATGGAAATACCTAAGGGAGTAATTGCTGAAAAAGGTAAAGTCTGTAAGCTAAATAAATCATTATATGGGCTCAAACAAGCTCCTCGCTGTTGGAATGTAAAATTTACTAACTTTCTTAAGTCATATGGCTTTGTACAGTCTCAGTCTGATCATTGTGTATTCAGTAGTTATATAAATAATGTTAAAGTCTTGTTAATATTATATGTAGACGATGATTTAATATTTGCAGAAAGTAAAGACACTTTGAAGTTAGTGATAAACGCTTTGGAAAATTATTTTAATATTTCAGTTTTGGATTTAAATTATTTTGTTGGCTTAGAAATAAATAAAACTAAAAATTCCATTCACATATCTCAAAGCAGTTATATTGATCAAGTAATTAAGAAATTTAATATGTCTAGTGCAAATTCTTGCAGTACTGTACACTACATTGACAAGTTCAAATAATGACAAGGAAACTATAAACTTTCCTTATAGAGAGGCTGTTGGATCTTTATTATTTCTAGCTTCTGTGTCGCGTCCTGACATATCCTTTGCTGTTAATTTAGTTTGTAGATTTGTGAATAATCCAACGTATGAACATATAAAAGCAGTAAAACGTATTATAAGATATTTAATTGAAACTAAACATATAGGCATTGAGTATAAAGGAAATGAAGAAATTAGGGGTTACTCAGATTCAGATTATGCAGGTGATATAGAATCCAGGAAATCAACCACAGGATATTTATTTCTCATGAATAATGGTCCAATCACCTGGGCTAGTCGCAAACAACAAACTATTGCATTATCAACTATGGAAGCTGAGTTTATGGCTGCCTGTGACGCTGCTAAAGAGCTTATATGGTTAAAGCAGTTTTTATCTGATTTAGGTGAAACTCAGAAAAGAATTGTTTTGTACATTGATAACCAGGCCACTTTCAAATTGATATGTAACCCTGTATGCCATCAGCGATCTAAACACATTGACATTAAATATATGTTCATACGTGAAAAGGTAGAGCAAGGTTGTATTATTATTAAACATGTATCTAGTGAAAATCAATTGGCTGATTTTCTCACGAAATCTCTACCTTTGCAAAAATTTCTGTGTAATAGAAATAAGGTTTTAAGTTAAATTTTTTTAAGATACATGATGTAATATTAGTGGGAGTATTGAGTAGTACGGAATATTGGAATATTACATCAAGTATCCTTTGCCTATGAATAAAAAAAAATCCTTTTTCCTTTTTCTGTAATGGCTTCCTTCTTCTTGTGCGTTGTGACTTGTGTGAACGGAGAATACCAGTGTTAATAAACCAGTTATAGAATTTCTTGCAATTTTATTGATATCTATAATCTACCAACTCAATAGGTATAAACGGTCACCAATCTTCAAATCGACGTCTATATTGCCGAGGACGGTAACTGGTTGGCCGGTTGCCGTTTGAAGTCGGTGTGCTGGAGATCGCTTGGTCCACTGAATGGTCCTAGGAAGTAGCTCAGGCTTCACAATTGAACAAGAGGCTCCAGTATCCACAGTGAATTGGCAAGTCCGGTTATTCAAAATACCCTCAAGTGTTAAGCTGTTTCCGTTGCAAACTTGGTTGATTGTAATACAGGGGGCATTAAATTGACCAACCAGCGCCCGCCCCGCGGCCCTGGCGACATCTAGTTTAACGGCAACTCGTCCACTTGGGTCTCCGAGTCAGAAACCCATCTTCTTTTCTTCTTGGGGCACTCTAAGCGAATATGCCCCTTTTCGCCGCAACCATGGCAGGTGGGGATAAAACGTGGCTTCTTTTGCTCCGTGACCACTTCTCTTACTTTGTGGTACCTTGCATCCTGTCTCACGGCTTCGACTTCCAGGGCATGTGCCAAAGCATTCTTTAGAGACTGATGATGGCCCAGACGCACAGCAGCCCTGACCTCCAAATCTCGTATCCCGTCGACAAATGCCTGCAGTAAGTACACTTCGATATTCCCTGGTGTCGAAGAGTAAGCACGCCTTACAAGCCTTTCAACCTCCGTTGCCCACTGCTGGAGGTTCTCGTTGGGCTTCTGGGTCCTCTCTCGAAGCTGGGCTCGGTACACATATTCTAAATGTTTCTCGCCATAGCGAGTTTCTAGCGCTTCCATTAGAGCTTCCAGTGTCCGGCCTTCCTTTGGTAGGTTATCTATAGTCATCAAGGCGTCTCCTCTTAAGGCCAGAGTTAGAGCAGTAAAAGAGTAATCATCCCCCCAGGCATTTGCTTTTGCGAGCGTCTCGAACTGGTATCGGAACGCCGACCAGGAAGAGCTTCCATCAAAATGTGGAAGGTCGAGCCTCGCCGATGATGACGACGGAACAACTACGGGCTCGCGAGTCTTTAGTTTCACGACCTCGTTGGTAAGCTGTTGTAGGCGGTTGTCATGGCCTTCGACTCGCTCCTCCAAATGATCCGTCCTCAGCGTAATTTCCTTTACTTCCTGCTGCACCTCTTTGAGCTTTTCCCCAAGTCCAGTCAGCCCACTATTAATTTTGTCGATGACAGTTTCGCGGCTGGCCTGGATCTGCTCCTGGATTTCGCGACGGCTGGCTTCCTGTTCGCGGCGGCTGGCTTCTTGACTAGCCTGGATCTGTTCCTGGATTTCGCGACGGCTGGCTTCCTGTTCGCGGCGGCTGGCTTCTTGACTGGCCTGGATCTGTTCCTGGATTTCGCGACGGCTGGCTTCCTGTTCGCGGCGGCTGGCTTCTTGACTGGCCTGGATCTGTTCCTGGATTTCGCGGCGGCTGACGTCTAGACTGGCCTGCATTCCCTGTATGGCAGACAGTAGCGCTGTCATATCCATTGCAGCGGCCGGTGCTGCGGTTGTCCCTGACGACGTCCCCGGTGCAGCGGTCTCGTCCACCCCTTCAGCCGCAAGTTGCCGTGCAGCATCCATACCGACCTGTCTCCTAGTCCTCGGAGTGCGCCCCTCTTCGTCTCTTTGTACTAACGGCATCCCACTTCTGACACCAATTGTTACGCGCTATGGGTAATAAAAATGCCGTTTGACACGTAGAAGACGTTTATTGTCAGTTTCCACAAAAATCCACTTAGCAGAGTCCAAATCACAATGCACAATCACTATAGTCCAATATCTTCGCTTGAGTCGTCGAAATAATTCTTCCTTGTCGCTTGGTAGAGATCGCTTCGGTTTCACTTCCGGAAATAAACTGCCCAGTCGCGGCTCGGCGCATGCCTTATATACGGCTGCCCATGGTTCTCCAGAAATTTCCCGAACCACCAAATACAATAGACCCGTCCCGAACCTTCCTTTATGTTATTAGTTATTATTACACACTATGTACAGTCGAACAATAGCCGCGGCCCGCGATGTAAACAACCAATACATGTACGCTATATATAGGTACGTACTCGCCGCCGATCCCGAATTTGTTTACTCGTAGAAATCGATGTTTTTCTTATGACTGATTTTTCGAGAACTTTCTTCACTGTTCGATAGTAGACCTAATACCTGTTTATGCGTTTTTGGGGTTTTGCTGTCCGACGCTTTGTTTTTGAGATATAGGTACTCAAAGGCGTAACAATATGAATATTTTTAAGTTACACCTTCGCTTTTAATTTTGAAGTACAAGTCTGCCGGGTCACTACTAATCGCAATCAGTTAAATCTTTGAAAATTGTTGTATTACTGCTTGTTGCAGATTCAAATAAAAATAAAGAAACAAAACCTAATCGCTGTAAAGTTCGTAGCGTGTCTCATGCAATACTACAAGCTTACTAATTTACAAATTTTATTGCGTGTTAGCAATTGTGTGTAGGGATTTAAGGTTGGTACATTAGTTAATATTAGTATTTGTAGGTATTGGATAGAATTAAATTTGAATAGTTTTATTAATTAAACGAGACCATAAACATGTAAGTTTCCGGCTGACAATCTACAGATCCTGTCATATATATTTTAATAATACATAAAATTAAAATAAAAAACAATACATTCAGTTGCTAATGATGTAGGGGAATTGTAAAACTTCCGGTCCAATTCGAAATTATATGCACAATAGATGTTCTTATTTTGCTCTACAAACTTGTTTCGAATACTTGTAAAAACATTTATAAATAATTGAAAAATGGTGTACCTTAAAACTGAAATAGTTTTAAAGTTTGGCAAAGGTAGGTAAGAATGTATAATTACAAGAATAAATGTTCAAATTCATTCAAATGTCCTATTTTACATCAAAGTGGAGAAGAAATATCATACCGGCACCAAACGTCGCAAAAATGCTGATTTATCTCAAATATTATTGAAATTATATTATATACAGCAGCTTTACATTTAAATAAATTACGACTTTTACGAGGCATGTGGATATGAGTCTGGTGGGGTAAGTACAATATTTTATTGGTATAGATAAAGTTTTATGGAGATTTTAAGTCTGCATACAACAAAATAATATACGTACCTACATCAAATATGAGTAGTTACTACAAAGTGCATCACCGCTGCATAACATACGAGTACTCTAGTATTTCAGACTTTGAAGAGGTACGAGTAATGTCAATGGTCAGCCACTTGTTTAATTGGATGGAGTAGCATACGAGCATGCAGCCTATGTAAATCTACCATAACCCCCAAACATGACCGGGCAAGAATATGCCCGTGGTACCTTTTTGGAGGAGGGTTCAAAAGGTACCCGGTACCTTGGGAGAGGATACCCGGTTATGTGGGATTTGTACCGCACTAAAACCCCCTCGGTGGCCTGCCTCTGTGCTTGGGGAGGACTTCGGGATCTCCAGTGGAACGCACCGGTGTCCTCCAAGCGCGGCGCCCCAGAACGGGCTCATCCTCGGGAGAGCAGATGTACTCTCCTGCACCTTTCGATGCTTAGGGCGGCATACAACTAATTATTTTTAGTTCAACAGGTAGGTATTGCTAAAAAATTGCCTGTGTTACAACTAGTAGTTCGAAGTCATTCTGATAGGACCACAGATCAAGAGAATTGCCCGTGACTACCAGCGGAACCACAAGGTTTTACCACGGGCAACAAACTAAAATTATAAGCCTTCTTTTGCGTTTGTCGCAGTCGGTTAAAACATATTGCTGCCCTTCTGCGAAACCTCGAAAACGATAAGGAATGAAATTGTGGCTTACATTGAATAACTTTATCGCGTTTCTCTTATCAAGCCTTTCCATAAATATGATAGTAAGTTCGGGTGAAACGGTGACAATATCCATTTTGCACAGTTTTATCGCACGGGTGTATAATAATCACACAAATCATGAGCTGTGCATGAGCACAGAAAAATTGGTTAGCGCAGATAAATCGCTACGTTATGTCAATACTTATGTAGCAAGCATTAGTCAGGTCAGTTGGCATATTCACGTTTTCGTACTGTTCGTCCATGTATGATAACATACCTACACCAAGAAAGTAAAAATAAAATAAAAGATTAAGATTAGAATAAGAGTTTGCCGCCAAGAAAATTAACCGCAATAAATAATTAATCACGATTGATTCCAAAATACCAAATACAAAACAACAAGGGTAGGTTCAGCCCTTTCTTTTTAACGGCGTTCACAAATGTGCTATGTATATCTGTAAATAATCTACTCTTTTTTGTATGTTTCTTTATTATATGACGTACAATTCGTGAAAAGTGTTTTTAAAAGAAACCAATTTGACTTCTTATTTTTGCTATTGTGTGTGTCTTCTCTTCTTGTGTGTCTTCTCGTCCAGAATACCTCAGTGTCTATAGTCGAAAGTTTTCGAGAAGTGTGTGTTGCCAGTGATGACCTACGGCGCCGAGACATGGTCCTTTACAGTTAGCCTTTTCCATAAGCTCAGGGTCGCTCAGCGAGCGATGGAAAGAAATCCGTAACGATGAAATCGAAAGAAAGAACGAAGGTTACTGACATAGCTCTCAAAATCTGCAAGCTGAAGTGGCAATGGGCAGGCTATAGTAATGAGGACCGACAACCGATGGGGACGAAAGGTACTCGAATGGCGACCACGTCTCGGCAAAAGGACGCCGTCCTCCAACCAGGTGAACTGATGACCTGAAGAAGACAGCGGATAGTCGCTGGATTCAGAAGGATCAGGACCGGGAGGAGTTGCGAACGTTAGGGGAGGCTTATGTCCAGGGGTGGATTATAAAAGGTTGATGGATGAATGGATGGCTGGATTTTTGCTATTGAGATATAATGTTACCATTCTACAACTACAACAAAACTTGTGTAAAAAGAAATTATTTGATGGACGTATACTGTGACACTAAATGTAAACGTTTATTGTCACAGTCTACACACTGCTGCGTCACTACTACGACACAGTATCCTATGTCTATGGCGTAGACATATGACTACACCATAGACTAGCGTATAGACGAACACAACGTGCGAGGGAAAAAAAATCTCTTACCGAGATTCAGCAAGAAACAAAAAGAATATGTTATAAGAATATGTTTTTTTTGTGTCAGATTTTTGGTTGACAGGCATCACAATTCGACACACGAGGAATTTTGTGTACTTAAATGTATCGATATCATTATCGATATTTATCTTAAATTTTTACGAAGAATATAAATGCTATTTTACAATTAGTGTCGATTTTTTAGAAAAATATAGTTACTTACATTAACTTTTAAGAAATCTATAAATAATTTAACATATTTTTTTCTTACAGATATCTTCCTGTAGTAAGAGATAAATGGATGAGATTAAGATTTAGTTTTCCTCATAAATTTAAAAGAAAAACTTGAATAAACACAATTTTAGCAAAATGTGCCCTTCCAACTTATCTGTGTCCGTGTTTGAATTCTTTCTTTTGTTAATTTGATTATAGAGTATCAATTAAATCATTTCTCATATATCTTGCCATAAAAAAAATAAAAATATTTGGATAATATATAAAACTTTATATTTTTCAGGGACAAATTAAAGAGAAGAATCCCATCATCATAATATTTATCGTAATATTTTTTAATAATATAAATAGAACATCCTGACGAAAGGTTTGTGAAATCCACCGTCCGTACATTTGACCAGCATACTCTTAATTGTTCCTATGTATGAAATAGTACACCTTCCAAGAGTGCGCCCTCAAATACGTTTATCATTATTTTTTACCTCATGATTTTTTATTTATTTATACTACAAATTCTTACAGAATTTGAAATAAAAAAAACAACAACAACATATAAATATAATATGTGTGTGTGGGACGTGGGCAAGGAAAACAACAATATTGTATTTTAAATTACTTTTTTATTCTTACCATAAATGTAGAACAATAAACGCGTGTCTTTGTTGGCCAAACTCGTCTTTTATTCTACATTATGTCACGTCTTTCTTCTTTCGTCTACAATATCATCAACCAGTCAATTCAATTATTATCAAGGTTCAATTTTATCAAACATCTTTTCTCTGGATACCATCATTTTAGCCATACATCCCACATAATATATATGTGTGTGTGTGTGTGTGTGTGTGTGTGTGTGTGTGTGTGTGTTAGTATGTAACAAACTATAATTAATTTAAATAACTATAATGTCGACCTGCGTGGCGCAATGGTTACCATGCCAGACTGCCAATCGAAGTGTCCCGGGTTCGATTCCCAGCGAAACAGAAATTTGAATGATGAGTTTAAATTTCTGTTCTCGGTCTGGGTGTTAGTGTTTCTGTCTTTGTGTGTGTCCATGGTACCCACGAAACAGGGTATATCTACCTTACTGTGGGGCTATGAGAGCGAAGCGTTAAAGTTTCAAGTTAAACTACCTAATAAACAAATTTCATGATTATAGGTAAACAGGAAAAGAGGTTAAAACCAAAAACATCGATAAAATATACAGTATTAAAGGCCGAACCGTTAATTTGCCTTGTTTTGCCTTTGATTTTTTGCGCAGTAACAACGGTCTGTATTAATAAGGATACGGAATATTAATTTTCATGTTACAATTTCCGTCTATCCTTCGATAATCCTCCTCAGTTCCACTTCACTTTTTGGATACATAAAGAGTCAGATTATAGTAATTTGTTCTATACTATACAAATACATACTCGTAATATAATATAATGCAACTCACTCTTATCTAAATGGGCTCAAGCTTTGCTTGCTTACTTTTCTTTTGTTATAATTATTTAAAATAATTCTATTCTAATTCTAGAACTTTTTTTTTTCGTTTTTTCTATCATTGAAAATTTTAAATTATACCGCGCTGTCTTAGAATACGTTAAGAACGTCAGTCTTCATACAAGCGCGCTGTCAAAATTGAAGCACTAAATAGATTCCTACAGCTGTCACATCTCACAAACAAAATATTTTTATTTTGACCAAATTAACTATAAAATACTGAAAACACTGTGAAAAGTTATTTTATTAGATTTCTTTTGTTTTTAAATAGTGTTGTGATAAAATTTAACCTTAAGTCTAACCAATCAACATGCTTCAATTTGGGCGCGCGAAATTGGTTTCTATAATGTATATAATGTAATCGTATTTATTCTAAGACCGCTATATTTTTTTTAATCTACCTAATGTATAAAATCCTCACAAAGCTCAAGAAATTCCATATTTGACATCGTTGGCTACCTACCATTACAAACGTACTCGTACAAATAGAAACTCGGTCGGAAAGCAAATAGACGCGTGAGGTAAAAGGTTTACTCCCAAAACGAGAAACGAATTGATACGTGAGCGGGTACCAAATTGCTGAGCTGATATACCTACAAATTAGAAGTCTGATCTTATTGAACAAGATACGACTTATATTAAGGACTATTCGGGCTTACAACAAATAGCACTTACAATACTAGTAGTGATCCAGTCCGACTTCGCTTGGATGCTTTTTAACCGACTTCAAAAAAGGCGGAGGTTACTCAATTCGACCGTATATATGCTTAAGAGCCACTACCATTAGCAAAGAAAAGTATAAAATTCGAAGAACTGAACAATATTATTTTTTACCGTTTAAAGGCGGTTTTTTTTGTTAAAAAGTTATATTATGTGTTTATATGATTACTAGCCTTCCGCCAGCGGCTTCGCCCGCGTGCACCCGTTTTATAGATTCCCGTAGGATAAAAACCATCCTTTGTCCTTTCCCAAGGTCCACTCTATCTATGTTCCTTTCATTTAAATTGGTTCAGTAGTTTAAGCGGCAAAGCGTAGCAGATAGACAGGCAGAGTTACTTTCGAATTTATTATATATGTAGGGATAATAAATAATCTATCCAGGAACAGTACAATTTTCGGGGATAAAAATTTGGCTACGTGTAATTTCTGATTTATCTACCTCTAAACTTACTTTTTATCTATCGCTAAATACCACAGACGTCACGTCAAACTCCCCTTTATGCATGGGGTAATTAACCCTGTTTAAACACAAGCAAAATATTTATAATAAAATATTTAATAAAATATGGTGCATGCAAGTTTTGTAACAACATATTTTTTCAACATTTATCGAAAAAAATGTTTGTATAAATTTGACGGAACTGAATATCAATTTGAAAAAATCTCAGCATGTTTGTGAATAGGTAAAAATCTGAATACGAATATTTGTTAAAGCATAACTATGTAGGTAGGACGTATTATTTACGCAGCTGCACAAAACAAAGTAGCAAAGAAAGGTTAAGTTGTTTGTAAGATCATTATTCTTGCTAATGGTCTTATACGTTTTGAATAAGGATAAGACGTTTTCAAGAGGCGTTTAAATGATTATATTTCTCTTATGTGTGTTGTGAATTTTTTTATAAATCGTTTAAGATAGGCTTATAATAACAAAAGCTAATTTAATAATTAGGGTACTATAATTTCCCGACGCTGTCGACATTATGGACTTTATCTTACCTATCTTCGCCTACTTCGTATTTGATTGCACCCCCTTTTTTGCATCTCATTTCTGGGAACAGGTATCTCCCCAAAATTTGAAAGGCCTGAAGCTTCACCACGCAGGTCAAATGTAAGTTCATGAAGAATTGTCTTCTTACCTGCAGTAAAGTCCCGTATATGAGGCATTCCATTCTTCCCGGTGAGACGAACGGCGTTGTCGGCTCCATTATTTGCATCATACTCGTTGATGTGGACTCCGTGCCTACGAGCAAGTTTGTCTATTGCTCTTTCTATAACTCTGCAAATAAATGAAAAGCTCATTTCAAATGCAATCTTTGCCTGTTCAGTGAAGAAATCGTAACGAGCTGCATTTTTTGTCATAAAAGTACTTTGCGCATGGATATTTTTTACAATTTATTTTCAGATAAGTAAACGATTTCTTTAAATCTCAAACTATTACATAATATGTAATATGCATGTTGAATTATGATGTATAGTATCGTGGCAGATATACCTATGTGCGGTTTCACACCAGCGCATTTTTAGGCCCGTTCGCGCGTCATTTGTTTATCTTTAAAAGCGCGTGTAGCCGCAAAGTTCTGATACAAAAAGAAGAAAGCGTAAAGCGCGTTTTTCGAAACGACCGTATATGTACGCGCGGCAAAAACGTTGGTCTGGTACGTAACCTACAAAAAATATGAAAATTTTGATATATTATAATGGCAGAACTAATTATCGTTGCCATTTTATAACTGGGAAATAATTATATGTTTTGATACTAAATGCGACCGGTCGTTACGTAGATTATAGAAAAAGTACAAATAATGTAATGTAAGTAAATGTAATATTTGATGAGATACCTGTTTATTAAATTTCTGTTAACTAATAATGCTTTTGTTGTTTAGCTAAAAAAGTCACCTTCGCGTCACCTTACTGTAGGTGACGCGAAATTATTTTAATAATTAATATGAAAACCTCTAAGGTCGCTACCTTAGAGGTTTCCATGTTAGAGATAAATAGATAATTAATTTATTAATTAATAAATTAATAGATAATAACGCTGTATTATCTATTTTTTTAAAGTACTTTTTGGAGTTTTGGAATTGTCAAGAAAAAATATAGTGAACATTTTCTAGTGATTCAGCGTATTTGACATAAATGGTGAACAGTGAATATAATAAAACGCTTGGTCATGATGTTTACATGAGAATAGAAGCAAAGTTTACGGTGGGTAGGCGGAAGTGTGGCCACTTTGTACTCAAAGGCAAACTTCAATATCTTTCGCCGATCGCCGCATTCCGGTTCTAATAGAAAGGGCTCTCTAGAAAATTAATCACCGAAATGACGGGCAATCTCTTACGGAAAACACCTGTGGATGACATTAAACTGATGAGATTTCAGTTTGTTCAGTCATCTTAGTGAAGAGTCTATTTTAAGGCCCAGAACAATGAATATTGTAGTTTAAACAACACCAGTTACCTACGCAAAATTTAATTTGAGTGACTAAAACTATGTCATCGTCACGTTATTTAAGCCGCAACGGGGAAATTTCAATGTCACATTTTCTAAAAATAGGTGCCACAATTGGGGGTGGCATTTTCCATGGTATTGGTAATTGTGGATGTACTCGAGCGTCATCAGGACCTTGACCATTTTATAGGTTGGGTGGTAGGAAGATTAAAAGATTTATATGACGGTTTCCTTTTAACCGTTGGGGAGAGCGCCTATAATATATGTATATAGCACGGTAAGACATATTTCAGTAATTCAAATGCATTATAAGTCATCAATCTCAGCAGAGTTCGAATGTTTATTATTTAAATACCTGGTTAAATGTTAACGGGGTATTCTAATCTGAACATTTTGACATCCGGAAGTAAGATAAAAATATAAAAAAACCTTTTTTTTTACTTTATACAATTCAAATAGATGTAACTTGAATGGCTTTTGTAATGCTAAGGTACTGTTTATTTGCTTCAAAAAGAAGAACTTTCTCAATTTGGCTCTATTTTATCGATTACAACCAGATCCGAATACCCAACATCTTTCTCGAGCCATGGAGCTCAAGCCATTGGCATGGTCAATACGGACGATTACATCCTAAAACAGCCTCAAAGGCATTAGACTACTTAATAAATTTTATTGGATAAATGCTCGACAGTAACTTAAGCAATTTAGTGGATGAATAACCAAGTTTACTTCTCATTGACGCCTTCGTTTTAGGTTAGCACTTTAGGGTGAGAATTTATTGCGCGGTGTCATCGATGTGACATAATGATAAGCGCTCCCTTGGGCCTGTGATCTGTAAAGGAGTTTCACGCTTCCCTATAAACTTTAAACAGCTACTTTATTTTGTTTCATAGATATGTGTCTTTACTTAAACAATACTTATAAGTACATATATTCTCACTCCCCTGCTAGCCTTACATACATTATGTTGTTCTAATGAATGTATGACGCAGTTTAAGTGAACTACAATGACAATAAATCAGGTAAGGCTATGTTCGTTTCTACTTTCTTCGTTCAAACAGGTAGACATTGTGTAAAAAATACATGGTTTCAAAAATTAAATCGCGTAAAATAGTAAATAAAAATTAACCAAAATATTAATCGCACAATTTGAACACGTGTCACGTAAGGTAAAACATTATAAAATAAGATAAATATGGACCTTGATTTTCTGAACTCTCGTAAATTACAATATTTTTAACGCGTGACCAAATAATACTTTCGTACGTGATTTAGCACGGATTACAAAAAGCAAAACGTTGGAATAAAATATTTGTATATTGCAGGTAAACTGACGTTGAGATGTCGGCAAAAATAATATTTATTGAAGCCTAAGATTACTTTACCTATTTGATAATTTTTTTGGAAAGATTGGATTTTTGATTCTGTCACACTTTTTTTTAAATTAATCAACCAAATGTGAAAGAATTTTAAAAAAGTGTGACAGACTCAAAAAGATATGATTTCAATAACTGTCGGTTTATTTCAAATAGGTACAAGGCAATATATAGGAAAAACAGTATAAAAAAGCAAGGCAAACCTAAAGGAAAATATTTTTTTTTAATATTAGCGCTGTTTCAAACAAACTTACAGTATCCCATCTTCCTCGCGCATATCCTTAGTAGAGAAGTACACAAAAGTACCGTTGCCGGGCCAGTCGGGTACAGGCTGCGGTTGAAAACTGGCCACGGTGCCATATTCCTCGGCAAGCCTGGCTAATATGTACCGAGCCATCCAAAGGTCGTCAGCGCTGCGAATACCTGGACTTGGTCCCACCTACGAAATATAAAAAGTGTTCAATTCGTTATAAGATAGAATCTTCTTTCTATGGTCGGTATGGATTAGATTAGAATAGAATAGAATAAAAGTTATTTATTTCACCTTGATAGAAAAAGAAATTACAAAAATACAATAAATAAATGACACAATCAGCCAGTAAAAAAACAAGCAAGAATAAACAAAATAAATTGGAAAGAACAAATAATTGGCGCTAAACTAGATCATAATATTAATTTATATAATCCGGCAAGGTGAAAAAGGTCACCTTCAAGGAGACCTGAATTGAAACCCAAACTTTTTCATTCGCCTAAAACTCGCATAGACCGGTGGGTTGTGTAAAATGCGAGCAATCTACGCAACTAAATAAAGACAGACTTTCACCAAGCCCAGCATTGGGATGTTAAGTGCGGTTTCAGACCAGCGTATAGGGTAGTTTGAAACCGCTCTAAATTACATGTATTAGCAGCTAATTCAAGCGTATTTCAATGTATAGGAAGACACTTCACTGTCATTAAACTGACAGAATCCATGTGAGTTGTTTGAAATATAACGCTGTTTAGAAAACAATCGATGTCTCCAACATTCTGCATTGAAGCAGATTGCAATCATTGTACTATTGCCGCGGAACAACTTAATAAAATAAAAATACATAATAGATGTACCAGTTTTAGTGAACTACTTTTGATAAAATTTGTCATCTACCAGATGTCAAAAACAGTTTCTTATCTTTTCAGTTTCAAAAGATTAGAAATTATTTAACACCAGCAAAAAAATATATAAAGAAAACATCACAACAAAAAAATCAAGTGCCACAATAGCAGTAAAAGAGCGTACACGACGTACTTGTACCTATAACAATATTTCAATGTACATAATGGATCTGCCGGAAGCATTTGACTATACTTTAAAGATAGGTACTTTATGACCGGTGCAGAATTACACCTTTTTATTATTTTCTGCATCTTCATTTTACTATTTTCTGAAGCTTCAGTATTTGTAATACGCATAAAACTTAGTACGGCACAACAACATGTTTCAATATTACGAGTAAGTTCAAATGTATCTATTTAATTAATAACGGTGCTATTTAAATTTACATTAATGGAAGTTTTAAATTACTCTACATTAACATTTTCCTTTTTATTCGTTATTATTTTCGTTATTATTTTTCGTTATTATTTTTTGTGTTTGTTCCTATAGCACGTTTATTATAGAAACCTACCTCGCATCCTCAACATCACCCAAGATCGATTGGAAGACAATGCAAATAGGTATTAGGTTTGACCCTTTGTGAATAGGTAGATAAGTGATGTAATCTGAGGATGAACTATAACTATTACTAGTTTATATAACGCACAGATATAAACGCAGCACTTACATGATTTTTCGGAAAATAAACGAAACTTCTGCCGTTGTAATTTAACCGGTTATAGTCGTATGTCACGCACCTGAAAGTTCCATTGCGAAGGCGTTGTTCCGGGATTAATTCCGTTTAAATGGACCCCTGCGTAAAGGCAGCATCTGGCAATAAAATTGAAATGGGCTATAAAACTATATAAAACATTTACACAAATAATACGAGAGCGAAAACTGGCTACGAGACTACGAAAATGGCGTGCTACGAATCTTATTACGTGAGCTTTCGTCCACATACAAAAAGGTAAAAGTTTTTGAGCTAAGCCGCAAATGCTCTGTCTTTTACACAAGTTTACAGCGACGTAGAAATTCGTAACTATGCTCAATATTTCTCGGAGGGAGCAAATATACGTTGACATACGGACTTCTACGGTATTTACAGTTATATATGTATATAGGTAGTAAAATAACTAAAAACTACCAAACATTAATTTTCTACCGTGTGACAATTGCTTAAACATATTTCAAATTGTTGTTAATATCTTACAGCAATATTTTATTTAAATTTGACGCAACCAGCATTATCTTTCCAAAATTCATTTAATGTAAGTAATGTCTTGGATTTACACATAGGCTATAAAGGGGAAAATATTTGATAAATAGAGCATTAAGAACAGCTCAACTTGCTTTAATGCTCACTAAGGGCCGCCGTATTTCAATTTATACTGCTAACAGTATTACAAGCCCGGGCTGTAAGTAAAGCCATCGTTGTCACATAACTTATCTTTAAAAATGATGAAAAAGTGTATTTTTAAGTTTAAATAAATACTTTTATGGTTGGGTACATCTAAAGAGAAAAAGTAAAAATTATGGTGACTATTTTTACATAGTATTAATGTACCATTTTATTGCATACCTGAACATTTATTTGTTTATTTTAGCTCGATTATTCAACATGATACCGTGTGTAGTGCAGGGTGTGTGTGAGAGTGATATTATGTGAGAATATACAGTAAAGGTATATATGATGTATAATTAAAAAAAACTATCGCATGAACTTGTTGTTCGAACATATGACCGTCTTCCATGAACACATCACAGGTGTTAAGTATAAAGATAAGTATGTTTGAAGCGTGCAGACGAATATCGACCAAAAGAGGATATCATATTAAACCCTGATTGTACGTTCTAATTTACCTACCTATGTTCCAATTAAAAACAGTCAGCCCAGCAGACGAACAAATGAACGAATAAATGTCCTGTCTTTCTTTTAAAATACAGCGCCAATAAAACATATTAAAATTTTCGAAAAACATGTTAAAAAAACATAAAGCACATGAATACAAACACGAAAACTCATAAGATTTACATTTCAAAATGAAAAGTGATGTCACCTGTAAAATGCTTCCATCAAATCTCTAGCGACGATTTTGTTAGCTCCGATCGCGCAGTAGTAGGGGCCGGGCGGGGCGGGATAGCCCCCCGGGGGCCAGCCCAGCGGCCTCCCGTCCGTTGTCGTCAGAAAGAACTCCTGATTAAAACCGAACCACGGCTCTTCCACTTCACCCTTCTCGCACAGCATGATACAGTTCTTACGGTGATTTGTGGCTAAAATAAATAAAAACCGTGCAAATTAACCAGAGCTCGTATTTATCGCTCTCTACAGCGAAGAAAAATATTGTGATATTTAAGTACGATGCTTTCCATCACCGTGCTTGCCATAGGGTTTCTGATTATTTCTTGAAGATGATGTACACCATTCCGCACTTGGCCAGCATCTAGGGTCTTGAGAGGGATGTAGACCCTAGTCTGAGTGATCTAATCTGAGAGATTATCTAAACTAAAAAGAAGGTAAAACCTTTTTTTATTTGTACGTTGAAACGATCTTAACGCAAAAACTACACTACTTGGAGTTATTGCAGTTTTCACGGTCGACGTATTGATATGGCTTTCACTTAAAAAATAGGCTTCATTATATATTTCTTTCAATAGGAGTGAAACGGTCTCTCATAAGTAAAAATAAAACCAATAAATCCTCTGGAGCCTATTTAGTGATCCTTTATATCGGGGTTGAAGCCGCGAAGCATAGCTAGTGGCTATCAGATATACCTACTCGTACATATTTTATTTCGAGTAATTCCAGAAACTACTTAAATTTGGTTAGGAATAGAAATATAAAAAAGAAAACTCTGAACGCTGCATATTGAATACAAAACACGAGCGGAAATGTTTGAGAAATTTTTGGATTGCATGCGGAACCATGTGGCTGTGAAAATGATAGCCTGAAAACTTTAGCTTGCCCTTCATACGAGCTTTTGGAATAGGAATAAAAAATTGAATTGAAGTACATTTATCCGGCAAATTTATATGTCTAATCGATGAGAACCATTTTTATTTTCCTTAGAGCGGTTTCAAACTAGCGTATTTTTCGGCGTGAATACGGTCGTTTCGGAAAACGCGCTTACACTTGCCCTACTTTTTGTACTGTCAAATATCGCGGTTTTGCGATTAAGCGTTTTGTTTTAAAAAACAAATTTCACGAGCAAAAATATGCTGGTCTGAAACCGCTCTTAATCATCCCTCGGTTTTTGGTTAGTAACATTTTTATAAACTATAATATGAATAAATCGAAATTCTACTTGTATCTTCTTTTGTATGCATTACAAATAACATTCGTTACAAATAAAATTTATTAAATTATTAAGTTAAAAAAATCCAGCTATAGCAGTGTTTAAGTTACGCGAGAGAATACTAAAACAATAACAAGCAAGATACTAGATTAAAGATAACTGAACAAAGCATACTGTATGTTCGAATATAGTGAACATTTATAATTTATACGTCTATTTTTATTATATGTTTGTGTAAACAGTCAATAACAATATATTTTCATTTAATTTCATTTATTATTATATTTTTCATCAAGTTCAATATCTCTAGCAGTATATTGAGTACGGTGTAGAATTAATTATTCCATTCTCATCGTCGAGTACGGCGGTAACATAAGAGGAAATATCGATTTATGGATATCGTACACATATTTCATGTGAGGTAATGCCTTCATCAGTTACAGATTTACGTTCAGTAACTTAATATAATACAATACAATATAGTCATTCTTTATTGCACACCAAATCATATACCATGAAGTAACATGAATTTAATAGGTACATTATTTTCAACGTATGCAATAGGCAGCCTTATTCCTCAGGCATCGATCTCTTCCAGGCAACAAAAAGGAAAGAGGGAAAGAAAAAGGAGTAGGGTGCGCAAACTTAACATAAAATTAATAAATCACATAACGAAAAAGAACAAAATACAAAACAACGTCACACAGTCAATCAAAGTGAAGCAAAGGTACAGCACTACTGTTTATAGTTCATGATGAGGAGCGGCAAGAAACTCAGTAGTTTAAATAATAAGATTTTATTTTACTTTAAAAGTACTATATAGAATTAATTAATATATTTTTTTAATATTGAGTACGATGACTTTTCATATGGAATGCGTGAGACGAGAGAGATTGCCTACTTATTTAATATTTATTATTTTTATTACCTTTTTTTCAACCTTTTTTATGTCCCACAGCTGGGCACAGGTCTCCTTCTCACTAGTGATACGGATAGGCCATAGTCCACCACGCTGGCCAAGTGCGGATTGGTGGACACTAATTACTTTAAAAAAGCATTATTAAAGTGGGACTGATTTTTCTGCCACGATGTGGGTTTTGCTGTTAAACTATTAAAAAACTTTTTACAAAAATACTTATACGGCTAAAAATGCGTTGTTTAATTTCATAAAAACTAAATAAAATTTGCGTAGGGACCGATATCGTGACCATATAGCGTAGCAAGAAATCAAATCACAGTCGGAGATATAATATTTAACCTTCGACTTTACAATCGTAAGTATTGCTAGTCGCTTCACAATTGGGTAGATATCTGAAACTGAATGTGTGGTATTTAAAATAATGTTGATAAAATATAAATACAGATTTAATGTCATCGCATTAATTCAAATCAAAATGAATTTTGGTTAAAAAGAGCTGAGTTATAAGCTTTCAAAGATTTTTGTTAACCCTTTCTAGCAAACTTTCTAAAAACTGTAGTAAAAAGTAACATACATATTTTGGTCACCCGCTACCGATACATGCAAATTGTATGCGAATCGAATCGCTTTATGTAGCATCTTGGGAAGACGGCCATTCGACCATAGCTTTAGGCAACGCTCTCAGTAAATCAGCAGAGCGAAATTGTCTTTCAGCATCCTTTAACTTCTTATTTACTGCACCAGTGCGCGGTAAGTCTACACAATAAGATACAACTTTTTGTAACTTTAGTTCTTTATATTTTTTATCGTCAACATTATCGACCCTGTTTCACTTACAACGGAGTAAGTGGCACAGGGTAATAAAGCGCTAAAATTAAATCAAAGCTAAACATTTAGGTAAGTTATCTAGTGGGTGCATATTTATAGCAATAATAGTCATATCACCTCACATAAAACATTATCTACGTCTTGGCAAAAAGTATTGAGCACCTTACAAATTTCGCTCGTTCACGGTAAGTATGGGAGAAAACCAAATCTACTGTTGAAGTATTATTTCGTCGGTCATCTACAAAGATTTAAAAATAATGACCCACGCCGCAGCTAGCAATAAAACACCTGGGTGCAATAAAATGTGTCTTTTACAATTTTTGTATTTATTTATCAGTTCGCTACCATTGCTTGATGTGAATACATCCAGTGATCTAGTGCGCCTTAGGTATTTTATTTCAAAGTTTTCAGTGTTATCGTTGCAATATGTCAAAATGAAACGAACTTTCTTTAGAAAAACGTGTGTAGATACAGCTTCTGCATGAGCAAGGGAAATCACAAGTAGAGATTTTCAAAACTGTGAAATGTTTGCGCCGATCCGTGCAATATGCTATTAAGCGATTTTCTGCTACCGGATCACATCAAAATAGACTCAAAACCGGGCGCAAAAGCATCACCACAGACCGTCAGGATCGTCAGTTACTGAGAGAGCTGAGTTTTCAGAACAAATTAAAAAATCAATTTCTGCTCGAACTACTCGTAGAAGACTTCAGGAAGCTGGTCTAAAAGGCTGTAAAGCTAGGAAGAAGCAATGGCTCTCCGACAACAACAAAAAGCTCGTATAAATGGGCCTTAAAACACCAAATTTTCACCGCTGAAGAGTGGTCAAATTTTGTGTGGTCAGACGAATCAAACTTTGAGGTGAGTAAGTCAATTTAATGCCCTAATAAAATTATATAAAATGGTTTAAAAACCAAACGCATAAATGAAGTTATTTTTTCCGGAACTCAATATTTTTCTCTTTATTGCAGATTTTTGGTACACCTGGTGTGACCTTTGTGCGTCGCCGGGTGGGCGAAGCATTTAAGCCAGAGTGTGTGATCCCAACCGTAAAACACGGCGGCGGCAGCATAATGGTGTGGGGTTGCATGACTGATTCTGGAGTTGGCGAATTGTTCGTGTGTGCGGGTCGCATGGACTCTACTAAGTACATAAATGTACTAGAAATAGCTTTGCTGCCTTCATTCACGAAACTTTTCGGCGACACGAACATGGATGGTGTTAAATTCCAGCAGGATGCCACAAATCTGCCCGCACTATGACATGGTTTTTGGAAAATAACACAGAGCTTCTTGACTGGCCTGCCCAGTCGCCAGATCTTAACCCCATAGAACATTTATGGAGTTTATTAAAGCGTAGAGTTAGGCGCCACACAATTAACAACAGAGAAGATTTGAAACGCTATCTGCGACTAGAATGGAACGCGATTACTGCTGAAGACTGTAAAAATCTTGTTAGCTCTTTACCAGAAAGAATTTATGCCGTATTAAGGCAAAGGGTCCACGGGACCCACAAAATATTAATTTTCAATTAATAAATAGTAAAATAAACCCATATAAAACGTTTTGTTTTATTTCTATTCGATACTCCTCATAAAACTGAAATATGTCATGGGTGCTCAATACTTTTGGCCAAGGCTATATTTGTCGAGGTATCGGTGAGGTGATTTCACGGTGAAATGGGCGCACTCTAATAGGTATATCTTCTTGTTGCTCATAAATTTCGTGACAAAAATTACTAGTAGGCAGCGATCCTTTAATGTAAAAGAAAAATAATAAAATTTACATCAACTATGATCTTTGAAAATTTAGGAAATAAAAAATATTTTTTTCATTCCAATAAACTCATTAGTAAGTTGACTTATAATGAAACATAAAATGATGGTAAAGTAAGCGGGAACGTTGAAACATAGTATTAAGAAAAGAAGTTGTGCCATTTTCAGAAAGCTGACATATTGTAGCATAAATAGTGAAGAGTGCTAAAACTGAGCTTGACGAAATGGATAAAGTTTACTCTTACGTCATATTATATCATTTTATAAGGAATTTATCATTCAAGAAATATCAAGTTACTGGTGCTTCGTCTCGACTTTGCTCAGGGGAATTTGAGTTTATGGTATTATAATAATCTATCCCACAGGAACAACACTTTTTTTGGGAAAAGTAAACGTTCTATTTTAGACTATTTTCTAGTTCCGTGCCAAATTTCTACCCGATCAGCTGTTTCAGCCATTTTGCGTAATTGAGCTACAAACATCCATCCAAACATACATCCAAACTTTTGCATTTAAAAATGTTAGTATAGATTATTCAGTTAACGACATAACTTTTTTTGGCCAATTTAAAGCCCTATTTTACGTCAATGGGCCACGTTGCCGCACTGCCAAGAAAAAGTTGGCAGATATGACATACCTATCATATTAATATATCTTAATGGTTTTCCCAAGCCAACACGGAGCAGGAAAACGTCGTGATAAAATACTACAATATTTTCCTTTACCGTGGAGCAATTCATAAATAGGTATCATAATTAATTTTCCCTAAATGTCTGGACTATTTATCATCCAAATACTACATTGAATTCTGTATCAGCTTATTCAATCAACGTCAAATTTAATAAAATCGTACAAAATCCCCACGCTACAATGGAACCTAATCAAATCTCATTCAAATAATATAAATTGACGTAATTACGCCTCGTTTACTTCGTAGCATGTTGTACGAGTATTACTACGAGTATTCATCATGAAATATAAAGGATACCTTTTGAGGTAGCAATGTCTATAAGCCATAAAGTTATTTTTTAAGTTATTTTATTACTTAGAAACCTTATTATTATTTAGAAAATTCCCTTATCAATGTTTCCTGGGCAAAATAATTGCTAAAAATAATTTATTTTCTAAGTTTTTGTTGAAGTGCCAGTTGAACTTGAATTATTAGTACTAGAATTTAAGTGGAAAATATTAATTTTACACTAAGTCCACTTTGATCGCTTACAATTTACTTTTTTCTCAAAAAAGTTCTCTCTAACGTGCTATATTGTACATAAAATGTATATTTTAACCGATTTCAATCAAAAAGGAGGAGGTTATCACTTCAACAATTTTTTTTTATGATTGTTACCTTACAACTTTTGACTGGGTGAACAGACTTTGATGATTCTTTTTTTATTGGAAAGGATGTGTTTCAAGGGTAGTTTGATAAGAGTTTGCTTAGGTTCTGATTATGGGATCTACGACAAAATAACGGAACTCCTCAATTCTTAGGAGCAATTTAACATATTGTTGAGTAGAAAATGTAAGTTGACTATTAAATTGTAGATGAATACGCAATTATTTTATTTTGTTTAAAAAAACAATGATGATCATCATTAGTTTTTTTCTTAAATTAAGAAGCATTCAGGCTACGTTGTGATAAGTGGTCACAGGTCATGGACATTTACAAACAACGAGTAACAAGGAAAGTTTTCGAACTTCAAGATTCGTCTTGTCGCCTCGTGCTTTATGGTCGCTTCAAGCCTGGTGGACAATAGGCATGATGACAGATTTTTAAATACCTTTCCTTATTGTAGGTACACGTCTCCTAGTTTCGAAAAAAGTTTATTTCAGCAATAAACTTATGTTTTAACGTAAATTAATGTATTTTCTGCTATGTAATTTGAATTAAGCGCGAAAACGCTCGAAGGTGTCATGGCGTCGGCTTGCTCGTCAAATTTCAAGCAACACGATGACATTTAGTGAGGCGTGACGTCATTCTTTTTGATTGGCGTTTCAGATAATATGGCCGATTGCTGTATTTAATACTTTTATTTTATTGAAAATCTTATTAATCTTAATGTTTACATTAAAACGGAATCATATTTTAGAACTTTTTTAGCATATATTTTTCTGTAAAACCATTTATTCTCTGATTCTTTAATAGTGTCATCATGCCTATTGTAACATTCCCCAAACCCTAAACAATTTCTTTTGCGACAATCCAATCACTATTGATTGGAGAGATCGTACTTCCCCGGTCAAGCTATGTAATTCTACCGCCTACAAAATTATTTACTAATAACGTGTTTAATTTGATTAATTATATTAACTAAAAACAAAGTATACCTACGAAAAACACATTAAAAACTGATTAAAACCTACGAGTAGGTTGATAATTGTATTGGTAGGTATCTGCCAAAACCAATATGTGACTGCCGCGGCGGAAGGGATCATGATAAATCACTTGTGGGAAGATGAACGTGTCGGAGTTGTCTGGATTAGCCTGCGCCGTGTTGCTGCCATCGAAGTACCAGATAGGGAGATCTGAAACAATGTCGTGTTATAGAGATGTTATACATAACATGTATTAAATGTAGTGGAACTTTATTTGCGTATTGAAATTGTATAAATAAAATGTAAAAATGGAAATATATACTCTTAATAGTAATAAAATATAACCAAAAATAATTTATTTAAACCTTACAGATATTGGAATACTTTATGTGTAATGAGGTACTATTCTAATTTCAAGATAAATTGATAAGAATAAAAATAAAAATAAATATAAAAAAATAAAAGATTACAATAAAATATAAAAAATAAGTAAATAAACATTTTCATATTAATTATTTTCAACGCATGTATAAAACACTACAGTTTTAATGGTGCCACAAAATAAATAGGAGCAGTTTCCACAGGAGGGAGATTTTAGTCCGTAGGCTTCTGAGTCACCTTCTCAGTAGAGTCGCGCATATCGTTGAGCCCCGGCTCCTCGGTATGCATGAGGATCCGAAAATGCAAAAAAAATATAACTATGATAAATGCTGCCTTATTTTTTTTATATCGATTCAACAGCAAATTTATCTTATCATTAAAATTTTTGCATCGTTGAAAATCAAAACATTGTTTTTCTTTGTATCGGAGAGAAACCTTCAAAAGGTACCCGGCACCTTCCCCTTTCGGCAAAATCCCCTCGGTGACTGCCTCTGCGCTTGGGGTGGACTCCGAGATGAAGAAGAACGCACCGGTGTCCTCCACGCGCGACGCCCCAGAACGGGCCCATCTTCGGGAGAGCAGATGTGCTCTCCTGCACCTTCCGATACTTATGGCGTCATGCAGCCACGCACGCTACCCCACCCGGGGCAAATGGCTGGACGGATCGAGCTCCCACTCTCACCGCCCACAACCCCGGAAGGTAGGGGATACCGTAGCTCTGTTCTTAATCCCGAAGCTACAGGGACTTGGACATTGAACCTAGGACTCTCTGAGTGGCAGTTTAGCGAACTGAAAGTCATCAACAACTCCAATTGCACTTTTCTGCCCAAACACTGTGAAATTGCTTCACAACATAAGGGTGCGACATAAATACTTCCTCGATAAAACCATTCAAAAGTTCTACCGCATATGAAAAGAGATATTTTATTAGGTAATGATACTAACGGCTACCTTCAACAAACTGCTACAAGTACAAAATGTGAAAAAAATAATTATATTTCCTTATTTACAATAAATTAGGGGGGAAAACAGGACAATAGACTGCTGTACCTACATAAATTATAATTATTAAGCAAATTATTTATTCAGACATTTAATTTTGATTAACAAAAGGACTAAAACGGTAAGCCTTTTTAAATAAGTCCTTAAGCTCTAAAGCCTGTTTAAAAGCTCCATTGAACAAGAACAAGATTACCTTGTTGATTTCGGCAATAAAATGATGGTAAATATTGCCCTACTGTAATATAATTCATGAACGTTTTCAGAAACTCGTTTTTATTTCCTCAGGAAGGGTATCGGGTTTTTTGTTTGTTAAATTTATTAACATAATAACAACGTCTTATGTTCTTAGAGCGGTTTCAGATCAGTGTATTTTGCGCTCGTAAAATTTGTTTTTTGAAGCGCGGGTACGTGCGTGAGATTTAACATTTTCCGGTATAAAAAGTAGCGCGGTGTAAGCGCGTTTTCAAAAACGACCGTATACGCACCGAAATATACGTTAGTTTGAAACCACTCTTATAATGTGTTTTATTAATCATACTCAGATTCAGAATGAGATTTATAAAAAATAAAGAAGATAATCGGTTTAAAAAAATATATAAGATTTAGTTTACACATCACAACAAGTTAACTCTTCTCGACATCTTGTGAATATATTGATTACAATTGCGAAATAAATATTATAAAGATTTCACAAACCCTTCCATGTGATCTTCAGGCACACAATTGGTTTCATATTTAAGTAAAAAATTATGATTTTGCTGTGTCTGTTATAGTTTCTACAAATTGTAGTGGACTGGTCTGTGCGCCCATTTTTTATTAAATCACTAGATGGGTAAAAGGTTCTAAATATAATTTACAGGGAGCACTACATAAATCCCTCTCAACAAAACAGATCTGTGATTCACAGATCTCAATAATATTGTTTACAAAAGCCGTTGTATATCAAAGGTTCTAAATATAATTTACAGGGAGCACTACATACATCCCTCTCAACAAAACATAACTGTGATTCACAGATCTCAATAATATTGTTTACAAAAAGCAGTTGTATTGTATTTTACTCTTATTTTTGTATAAGCGATTAAAATATAACAAAGAATCAAAACCTCAAGAACCAATATAAGATACCTCTTGAGAAACCATTTATTGCCAACTAGCTGTGCCCCGCGGTTTCACCCGCGTTAGAGACCATCATTAGCATAAAGTGAAGTCCCTTCTGAAGTTTCTTTTTCTTTTTTCTTTTTTTCTGTTTCCGACCGTTTTTTTTTTGTAGGACTATTTAAGATAAACATTTCCATCATACATTACGAATGTGTAACTCTAGCGGATTTGGCAACGCACGCCGGAATAGCTAGCAGATGGTAGATTTTTTCCTACTTACTTGACACTTATCGTCATATTTTGGGCAATTCACACAATATCTTTATAAATTGTAGCCTATGTGTTATTCTGATGTATAAGCTATATTATTGTAAAGTTTCATTTAAATCCATTCAGCTGTTTTTACGTGAAAGAGTAACAAACATCCATACTTACAAACTTTTGCGTTTATAATATTAGTAGGATTTTCAAGATAATTCGAAAAGTTTCTGGAACTTTCTCGAATATTCTCAATTAATCTAAATTATTTAAAAAAATCCAAATGATTCGAGAAGTTTCTGGAACTTTCTCGAACATTCTCAATAAAATTAAAATTAAAACAGTTTGCTAGATCATCCCAGAAATTTTGGAATCCACACAGAAGTCCCTATTGGTTAGAAAAGTACAGATATATTTTTTTCAGATTTTTCCACCCACTTCCACCCACCGCGATCAAACTCCCTTACTATCATCTACGTGCTAAGGGGTATTTACCACCCCAACGGGAAGTTGATTCGTGTTAATGATAATGGAGAAAACCGTGTCTTTACGTACAAAGAAAACCCTTTACTTTTTATATATATATATTAAGATTAAGATTAAGATTTAGAGCAGATGGTAACATATAATACCTACTCACTCCATTCTGTGTTTACTGGAGCTGGAATCCAACTATTGGATCAATATAAATTGCCTTTCATAGTCAACTGCTGGACATAGGCCCCTAACATTGGCAACTCAACCTGCCCCTTCTGATTCTAGTGGCTTCCACCTGTCTTCTTTAGTCCACCTAGTTAGAGGGCGGCCTATACTTCTTTTGCCGAATTATGGGCGCCATTAATAGCAAATGCAGATTTTCAGCATGTCTCTCAATTAATAGAAATAGAAATGGAATAGAAGTTATAGCACCACGAAACTCAATACAAATTAGTGGATATGCGAATGGCCGGACTAATCGAATGTATTTCAAAGCTCTGACGACTGCTGTGAGCTGTCTGTTACTAAACACGGACTGACTGACGACTACAGCCGTCTCAACTACCCCAAAATTGCATCAGGATCTACAGTGCGTGACAGATCAGGAGTGAGGGTGTAACTAGTGATGTATTAAAATGCATAGTAATAAAAAAGAAATTATTGATATTCTTTTTATATATATACATTATTGTTTATTTACCCAATTTCTACTTTTTATACAAATAAAATGCCGTGCATGTCGTTATGTTGCCACTATTTTTTAAACGTTAAATTATTATCAACCCATGTCTAAGGTGAGTTAAATAAAGTAAATTATAATATACAATACCTTTGTGTGTCTTGGGTACAAAGTCAAAGGTTCTATCCTTTGATCGCAAATGTATGCCGCTTCCATCTACCCACACGTAGCTTGCGAGAATAGCCTCGCAAGGAACTTCTAAGTCCTCGTACTTGCGCATGGCAGATTTATTTAACGCTATGGGGACGGAATTCATCTTGCAACCTACAAAAAATGAGTATTTATAGTCATAATCATTACGTTTCTTGTTTTGCTGCCTGAATAGGTATACATCCTTGTAGCAAAACTCATGAATAAAAAGTTTTTAATAGCAGTTATAGCTGAATGGTAAAGACCGGTTTCTGACAATAAGCTACCCGGTTTAAACGGTGTGGCAAAAAATATTTCATCACAATGAGTTGCATCACCATGGAAGCTTGAGAGGAAATTTCTCGAAGACACATTCATTACATCCACTAATCCGTATCTACTTAGCCAACGTGGTTAATCATAATATAAATCTACCCAGTTCTGAGAGAACTGTGTGGAGAGCTGTGCCCAGTAGTGGACCTTAAAAATGATAAAAAGAAAAAACATAACTCTAACTTACTAAGCTGCAGCATATACAGACATCTAACAACTTACTGCTTACTTAGTTACTTTAGCACTATATTACGATGGAACCCAAGAATCAAATCGAAGGCAGACACAAAATGCCAGTAGTAACCAAGCAATGTCTGCTATAAAAGCACTGTAACTGTACTGGCTGTTAAAGGAAAATAATGGTTTAGTAACATTTATATAAGGAAAAATATTGTGCCAAATATCAAAGGTTTTCCATTCAAAAGTGTTGATCTTAAAGTAATTAGTTAAATTAAATTGAGACTACAAGTATGCCCTCAAATCCTTGTAGTTCAAGCACCGATGTTTTTCCGTTTTTTTTTTCTACTGCTACCAACACAGGCGTTCAGAACTGAGTGAGAACAAGCCATAGCCTGCACAGTGGCCAAGTCGTGTAGGTAGATATCATGTCTTCTAGAAATTTCTGTGTTACGTTCAATGATGGAAAACATCTAAATGAAATACTGCAATAATACCTGCACTGCTGAGCAATGATATATGGGGACATAATAAATGCGTTTTTTTATTTAGATGGGCGTATCGGGGTTTGAAATTAAGACCCCCGCGTTGGCTATCGATATCTTTACCACTCAGTTGTCGCAGCTACAGACCAGAAATATTAATATGTAGCTATCCACATAACACAATATTTTTTGCAAGTTTCACATCTTAAAGTAAAAAAAAAAATGTTGCCGAATACTCTTCGTAACATTTACACAGTAACTCTGCTAACCCACATAAAATATTCATTTGAGCATGGTCTAAAATCTAAACATCTTAAATAACGAAAATATCACTAAAACTATACTTGTAACGTTGTCTCTCTGATTTATTTCAGCGAATACAGATTACATTTTATGTACATTGGGTATTACTAACCGTGTCCTGTTAATTCACTGCGCTAGACGGCAATATTACTATTGAATTAACATAGAAACTTCGTAAGTGATTTAATGAATAATTGATCAACAGCGCCACACATCATTATAATTCGTTTGAGTAGATATCAATATACATAATGAACAACCTTTGTTCATGGACAAATCTGGGAAATCACGTGTAGCACAAATGTAAAAGTAATGGCTGCAACCCTTTTTGAGTCCCACTGCTGGACATGGGTCTCTCCAAATTATCATTATTACTCCACCACGCTGCTCCAATGCGGGTTGGTGAGGATGCGGGTTAGTGACCAACCCGCTGTCGGATGTTTTCAAACCGCCCATAAGGCCTCAGACATGGTTTAACGACCGTTATCTTTCGACAACAACCGGAACCGACGGCTTAACGTGCTCTTTGAAGCACGGAAACGCGCATGATTATTTTTTTGCCACTAGCGGTCACCCATATCACACCCGACCGCGCCCGTTTAGCGCAGTTACATAGATCGCTTACGTTCTACGCTAGCCGTCGGGCCCTGCGCACTTCAAACTAATAAATACAATTATTTTTTTAATAATAACAATAATAAAATAGGCAGTCCGAATAAAAAAGTTTCCGAGTAAAATTTTATTTAATTTATTTATGCTTCAATTGTTTACCTAAAACTAGGCTAACAATGGGCGGACTTAATGCCTAGTGGCATTCTCTCCCAGTCAACCCATGGCGATGGTGAGAATTTGTTGGTAGGTGGAAAGACTAGTGAGAAAGAGAAGAGGATTAAACATTATATTATATATAAAATAAGTTTTATAGTGTATAATAATATATATATACATATAATACATTTAAAATGCATATATTATTATATAACCTAATTATATAAGATACATAAGTAATATATATACATATATACATACATATATATATATAAATATAATATATACTAATATACATAAATAGTAGCGTGGATAGGAACTATGAATATCTTAGACTTTTTCCTAATTATTCCTAATTATCTTAGAATTTTGCCTAAATTTTACGGTAGTCTCCTACCAATAAGCCGGTAAGACATTTTTCAATTCTATGCAGTAGTGTTTGCTGCGAGATGAGCGAACAACCACACAGAAAATCTTATTTCTATTGCTTCATTATACCTTTTTTTGTGATATCGGGGGGGGGGGGGGGGGGGGACCTTCAACAGTTACCCGCCACCTTGGGAGAGGATACCGAGCTATGTGGGGTTTGTACCGCACTAAAACCCCTTCGGTGGCCTGCTTCTGCGCTTGGGGAGAACTCTGGGATCTCCAGTGGAGCGCACTGGAGTCCTCCATGCGTGGCGCCCAGTACGGGCCCATCAGGTGTGCACGACGGCATGCGATCACGCACACACCGCCGTCCTTCCTGGGGCTGCTGGCTAGACTGCCCGAGTTCCCACTCTCACCGCCTGTAAGGCAGTAAAGGTAGGGGATACCGTAGCTCAATTCTTAACCCCGAAGCTACAGGGACTTGCTTCAATATATCTACTTACATTTAAAGATGCAAAATAAAAACGTTACCTAGTATTAATTAAGTAACTCCCTATTGCTTACAGTAGTTGTTATTAAAGAAATGTCGGTTACGTTGGTTACAGCTTCGAGTCTTATTAGGTTGATATTCAAATCCACAAATACAAGTACAAGTTATGAGAGCTTCTGAAGAAAACAAATAACACACAGAAGCTTTTGATTGTAGACAAAATTCTAATACGAGTGTGGTGTAGAACTACGTTCTCTGCCATTTTATTAAAACTTTGATACATCGTTTTACAATATTTTATTGTTCGTTTTTGTTGTTCAATTTGTTTTGGTTTTATTTTCCCTAAAGAGGAAGTGAGGGCGGCCTTTTCTCCTTGGTATGGCACTCGTTTTTTTTTTTGCTTACTTACTTAAAAAGGAAACATTGAGGAATAGTGAATTTTATAAAATATCTTTTGAGTTAGTTTTGTTTTGGAGAAAGGAACATGCAAGAGCCAGTCCTCGAATTCAGACTATTTAATTAAAATTGTCATAAAGTTGCTCTTACAACAACCAAATTAACTCAACCCACCTTACCGCTTAGGTAATAATATTATGCAAATACAAAGACTTTCAGATAAACATTTTCCCTGCAGGTTAAACAAAATACATGTAATGAGAGCTTCTGCGGGAGACAGATACGACTTTCAAAGGCTATTAAATATAAACAACATTTCCATCTGAATGAGGTGGCCTAATGGATTCGTTTAGCAAATATTATCACGTAAAATAAAAATCTGATCAACCATTTCACTGCTTTTTGTACAATTATAGAATTTATGGGGAAAAGTCTGTATTTTGATTTGTATAAAACAAAAATATAAAACTCATACGGTTATCACACGAGTGCAGGTGATATGAAAGAAAATTGATTAAAATTAATGAAATTTAAAATAGCTATGAACACTTTTCGATTGGCAAGTTATAATACCCGTATATAATAGTATAACAATAGTTTATAAATTATATTTGATAAAAAATATGTCTCATCAAGTTATCAGATCGGTGAAGGTCGATCTTCCACGTCTCTTGTACTATCTTACGAATTTTCGATCAGGCCACGTGACCTGACGCGAGTTTAACATTTTTTACCCATCTCAAAAAAAAGTGTAGGTACAACGCCGCTAAAGAAGTTTTCACTTCAAAAAAATATTTTGTAGTCACAAATTTCATTGATAGACCCTTTTTTATGGTAAGTACAGTATATGTAATACGGGAGATACTACAATAGATAGCATTGTTAAGTAACACTAAGCCAACGATTCTCCGAAGTAAATCATTTTTATTTTTATTTGAATGGAGTAGCAAACGAGCATGCAGGCCACGTGGTGTTATGTGGTCGCTACAGCCCATGGACATCTACATACAACCTCAAGCTTGCAAGCATAGGTAAGTCTTGTCTGAAGTCGTATGCAGTTGCGCTGCTTCTCCGAAGGGTGGTGGTCGCCTCATGTAATTGGTTTCATCCGAGCAACGCTCTGTCGTCTGGGTACTATATGTAGGTATATGCAAGAACTGCTTGTTTAAATGTATTTGATTACCTATCGCTAATAAAATAACATTTTCTAAAAACAAAAACTAGCTTGTTCTATTTATGGCCCATGAAAACCCCTGCATAATAAATTTCATGAAAATCGTTGGAGCCGTTTCTGAGATTCAGATTATAAAATATAGGAATACTAGTGGCCGCCCGCGACTTCGTCCGCGTGGACTTTGGTATTAGCCATAGCATGATGTTATATAGCCTAAAGCCCTCGGGTGGCTCCCCTAGAGTTGCCCGTGTCGCTTGACACCACGCGGCCCGTCTGCCTTTAAAAAAAGCCTCCCCCGATAAATGGACTATCAACACAAAAAGATTTTTTCAATTGGAACCAGTAGATCCTGAGATTAGTGCGTTCAAACAAACATACAAACGAACAAACTCTTCAGCTTTATGTATAGATTAAAATATTTATTAACGGGCTAATATAAAAAAACATGAATAAGTCAAAGACAATACTATACTTTATTAATCTATGAAATGAAATAAGAAACATAAAATTTTTCTTTTCATTTAATATTGAATGGCTAAAAGGATTTTTATACAATGCCGTAAAACGAATTTAAAAAAAAGAAACATAAAAGACAGACATGACAATTTTGATAGCTGCGTCAAAATGTAAATAATCAAACACAGAAAGTAAATAATTTTGTAGAGAAATAATAAAGGAAAAGCAAAGTATAAGAATAAAGCAAAAGGATATAAGTTATAAAATATGATAATGGACGTGAATGAAGTAAGTAATACCATGTAGTGTATTTATAACACTACACGGCTCATTTCACTCATTTCATTTGTTCCCGTGAAAATGAGATATTTTCCCGCGGTAAAAAGTAGCCTATGTCCTTTCTCAACGTCCTTTCTATGTTTATGCCAAATTTCATCAAAATCGGTTCTGTGGTTTAAGCGTGAAAGAGTAGCAGACAGACAGACAGACAGAGTTACTTTAAAATTTATAATATTTGTATTTATAACACTACACGGCGCATTTCACTCATTTCATTTATTCCCGTGAAAATGAGATATTTTCCCGCGGTAAAAAGTAGCCTATGTCCTTTCTAAACGTCCTTTCTGTGTTTATGCCAAATTTCATCAAAATCGGTTCTGTGGTTTAAGCGTGAAAGAGTAGCAGACAGACAGACAGACAGAGTTACTTTAAAATTTATAATATTTGTATTTATAACACTACACGGCGCATTTCACTCATTTCATTTATTCTCGTGAAAATGAGATATTTTCCCGCGGTAAAAAGTAGCCTATGTCCTTTCTCAACGTCCTTTCTGTGTTTATGCCAAATTTCATCAAAATCGGTTCTGTGGTTTAAGCGTGAAAGAGTAGCAGACAGACAGAGTTACTTTCAAATTTATAATATTTGTATTTATAACACTACACGGCGCATTTCACTCATTTCATTTATTCCCGTGAAAATGAGATATTTTCCCGCGGTAAAAAGTAGCCTATGTCCTTTCTCAACGTCCTTTCTGTGTTTATGCCAAATTTCATCAAAATCGGTTCTGTGGTTTAAGCGTGAAAGAGTAGCAGACAGACAGACAGACAGAGTTACTTTCAAATTTATAGCTTTTAGCTTATTGAACAGTGATAGCCGAGTAAATAATACTCAGGACACGCAGATTTAAAACAATTCATATATTAAAAAGCAAGCTGTTTGGAAATTATAAGTTTCACGGTCATCAGTCATGCAAAACTTGAAACTCGGTGTATCTTATGAAAGTAGTAAAAAATATGTTAATATCTAGAATTTTCATGTAAAAACTGTATTCACATCTGTCGCCATTCCTTAAATATTTCATCTATCTAGTTCTACCGATGGTAGAAGCACTTTTTTTAATACCGTGCAACAGTTCTCTATAGATTTCAAACACTAAGAAATTTAGCTGATGCACTCCGCATCCGCTCCGCAATTAAAAAAAAAACTATTAGAAAATCGTTGCAAGTTTTAGTTGCTTCCCGCAGGAACAGTATATTTTCCGGGATAAAAAGGAACTTTTGTGCTATTCCAGACTAGAATCATTGAAGAAGAGATAGAGGCCCTGGATTTTTGCGTGATTATAT
The DNA here is from genome assembly GCA_911387765.1 of Pyrgus malvae. Lineage (NCBI taxonomy): Eukaryota > Metazoa > Arthropoda > Insecta > Lepidoptera > Hesperiidae > Pyrgus > Pyrgus malvae. Next base: position 16,037,165 of record OU426951.1, on the reverse strand, counting down.
CCATACAACTATCCAAACAAACATCCAATCTTTCGCATTTATAAAATTAGTATAGAAGTATATATTTGCTTGACGGTAAAGGAAAATATTGTATTATCACATATTACATCTTTACGGCGTTTCCTGTTCTGTGCATCAATAGATTTAACAAAGGCCTGTCATGACCACCTACTTACCCGCGCTTGACCCACGCGGTGGACTAAAGCCTAAAATTAAATCCTTTTTAATTCGTAAAGGAAACCTTACTTTACTAGTGGAATATTGAAGAAGGTTGAAAACATTATTCATAATATGCCTAGTAACTAGACATTAAGTAAGAGGACTTGTTGCCATGGAAATGTCATGTTTTTTTAATTATTGGAAATGTCATGTTATTTTCATTATAATTGCAATTTAAGAAATATCAAAAACTGGTACCGCAAAACTAAGAATATACTTAAATATTTCCTATCAACAAAGGCCTGAAAGCTTGGCATACTAACTCGTATTACTTGAACACATCTCAATAAATAAAATATCGTTCTTATCTACGTTATGTTGGTCCCAGTTACGAGCCTCACTCAATTGATTTTTCTGGATTGTCTGTGGTTAAAGCGAAGGACATTTATAAAAGCTTCTCAGAAACAAATATTTCTTATATACGAAATAAACGAAATATTATCCCCAAAATTAGAACTCCCATCAATCATTTTAATGCTTTTGTTACCTTTAAACTTTTGAGTGGAGAAATTCGCGTGTTTTGGTTTTTGTTTCCTTTAATATATATGTCATCTATATATAAAAATGAATTGCTGTTCGTTAGTCTCGCTAAAACTCGAGAATGGCTGAACCGATGTGGCTAATTTTGGTCTTGATATATTAGAAGAAGTCCAGGGAAAGTTTAAACGGTGAGAAAATATAGAAAAATTGGGAAATTAACAGTAAAACAACTTATTTTATTTTCCTATAAACATAAACTTTTCGTAAGTATCAAACATTGTTTCTTCGCGCCTGTGGCGCCATCGTCCAGAAGTTTCACATAGTCTGAATAACAATTCATCTGTCACTATTTGTTTTATATTTCTTACAGTCATTACGGGTAACTTTGAATTGACGTTTAACTTTGAACAAAGTTGAAAAAAAGATTTAACAATTTATTACATCGAAACTTTTTGATATTTCAATAAAATAACTGTGTTAAATGGATTGCCAAAATCTTTTGTACCAAATGAAAATTAAAGAAATAAACTATCAATGCCATAATTCTGAAAATTCCCGCCTTTTCCGTGGTTAAGTTGCTGGAAGTTTTTGAGCGCTGATTTGGAATCGTAAACTAGTCCACTTTGATTCATATGGCAAAACCAAGATATTTGTTACATTTTTACGTCAGTGTAGATGTTATTTTTATAAAGTTTTTAAATTTAATAATACCTTCTTTTTGTTTTACCTAAACCTTAAAATATTAAGGTTTTTACGTTCTAAAAAAAATTATTCAATGTTACCCAAAATTCATGATTAATGAAAATTCAGTTTTAGGGGAAATTATGGGTAGTTCTGTTGTTTCTTCCGCAAATTTATTTTGTTAGACAGAAAAACCAACTCAAAAGGACACTATTTATTCAATAAAATAAAGGTGTCATAAATAGAAATCAGTTTTAATAATACAAATAATGTAAAAAAATTTCAAAGTTACCCGAACTGTACGTATTTGACAGTAACATAAAAACTCTTTGAGATGATAAAGAAACTAATCCTCTTTCAATACTTTTAAGGCAGGACAACGTCTGCGGTGTCCACTAGTGGTATAAAATATGTGATTTTTCATAAAAGTTTACTTTTAGAGTAAACAAAATGAAATTAGGTTAACTAATGATACGAAAGGTAGGTGTAGTAATTATAAATGTAAACAATATTTTAATGTAGGCGAGTTGGTCAAATGGATTCGTTAAACGAATATAATCCAGTAAATTAAAACTTCGATCAATCATTGTACTGTTTGGAGGAAAACTTTTTGTATTGGTTTTCGTTTTGTTCAAAACTTAACTCATCACAAACTTAACTCTCTGGTATTTAATACCTCTACCTTCAAAGCCTTTTTGGTATCCAGGGGGAAACCTTCAAAAGGTACCCGGCACCTTGTTGGTAGAGGATACCGGGCTATGAGGATAGGGGTATGGAGTATAGGGGATTTGTACCGCACTAAAACCCCCTCGGTGCCCTATCTCTGAGCTTGGGAAGGACTTCGGGATCTCCAGTGGAACGCACCGCTGTACTCCACTCGCGGCGCCCAGAACGGGCCCATATTCGGGACAGCAATTTAGCTCTTCTGCACCTTCAGGTGTTCACGGCAGCATGCGGCCACGTACACACCGCCGTCCTGCCCGGGGCTGCTGGCTGGACGGGTCGAGCTCCCACTCTCACCGCCCGCAACCCCGGATGCCCTCTTTTATTCGTCTCTTACGATCAGGCTCAGGATCAGGGGATAGCGTTGCTCTATTCTTAATTCCGAAACTACAGGGACTACCTTCAAAGCCCAGTCTACATATTTCCTACTTATTAAAAAAAACACTTAACATAAACATTTACAAGTCCTTCTGATTCAGTTTATGAAATACTTTTTTTAAATAATTTTATTCTGAAACAAACGAAATCCAAACTTTGAATAAGGGAGTACGCCACGAATTTTGTAGTTGTCCTTATCTCACCCGAACGATCGCAGTGGGACAGCGATACCTTTCAAATAAAAACCTATTTTGCAAAAATCTCTCAGCCCCTTTTTGTCTGTTCATCATCTTATTCATATTACTTATATTACGTTGCTTATAATTAAAAGTTCTGCTGGATTGCATTAAAGATCTTGTAAGTGACACAAGAAGATGTAATGAGAGAGGTGAAAAACCACGACTTTCAAAGGCGGTTAACAACATTTTCATAAGATTGATGTGGTCTAATTTTCACTAAACAAGACTGATTTTACTGTTTACGTAGCTTTTTGTGAAGAAATAACTTTGTGTTTGGTTTCCTTTCCTTAAATGATATGAAATAAAAGGAACACCTCGAATATGGTTAAACTTTTTATATTGAAAGAAATAACAGAGAGGGATGTCAATTGGACTCGCGATCACACCTTTTCACCGAAACACAATAAAAATGCTTACGACTGAAATGGTTAGAGCGGTGGTACTCTCGGGATTGATGTTAAATTACTCATATGTATAAGAACTAGCTAGGATATATAATTTGCAGCCAAAAACAAAGAATTTCGACCTTTCCCTTTCACTAAAGTCATCAAAGTGGAAATGATTTCTATCATAAAACCGTATCTTTATTAGTTAGGGGCGTCCATCCATTTTACTGTCGTCTTGCAGTACTTAAGCAACCCTTATGCTTTATGAGCTATAAATTTATACAATTATTTCCCTTTACGCTGATTGAATTTCGAATGGAATGCCGTCAGAGGCAACTATTAATTGTTAAGTAGTTTGAGTACCTATTTTTTGCCACTTCAAGCAAGTCTGAATTATACCAGAAGCTGACAGCTACCTTATTTCCATCAAAATACAATAGATTCGGTAATATGCATAAATATAGTATGGGCAGTTTTGAACGCTACGCGGTGAGGTAGGTTGGTTTTAGTTTGGCCAACATTTCTGTCTTTCGTGATGCTCCAATCAATGTGGTCCTAAGAATACTTGATCCCTATGCCTAATATATTGATACTATAAAAAAAATCATGCATAGACCCTATTGCTTAACGACAGAATTAGGTGCAGTGACAGAACTTCCCCTGCAATGATGAAAGCTCTTCGTCCTACAACTGAAGTATGATGGCTTGTAGGTGAGAGGGATTTAGGCCATAGTCCACCACGCTGGCCAAGTGCGGATTAGTGGACGTCATGCTTTCGAGAAATTATTAATTTCTCTCAGGCATGCACCGCGATGGAGAACATCGTAATCAATTAAATATCACGATATTAATAGCAGTGATAAATGCGCAATTTACAAATTTCTTTTGTCAGAGGTGCGCGCCTTGAATTTGAACCAACCGACTGGTATCGGTCGCGTTGGAGACCGCGGTCTTTTACCATTCGGCCATCGCTATTCCTTTCTACTACTACTTTCTACTGATTAAAGATGACAAAAACATAGTTAGGTTTTGGAACTATCTACTTACGAAAAATATATTTACCCTAAAAAATGTATTTAAATTTGAATTCCTGGTTCAAATTGAATATTACTGAATAATAATCTAATTTATGGTATCTTACACTTATACAATTTAAATTTGAAACTTGTAACAAAATTATGACTAACAAAATGTTATGACAGTGATGAAAGTTAAGTATTTTTTTATATATCACAAGTGACATAGAAAGTTTTAAATCAACCGGAAATGAGTTTAAGGCTGCTATCGCACCGACGTTTTACGAGCGTTAATGTTTCTCAAACGTTGTCCGTTCGTAAAGGCGTTTTTGACGTCGCGTCGCCTCAACGCGCCGTCATCGTTGCAGTTTAAAAAAAACTGGTAGGTATCACGCCATCCTATTCTGTCCGTATGAGCGTGGTTGGGGCTCCATCCAGCGTCATTTAAGTTGCGCATGCTTTAAACCCAACGTTAACATCATAGACCAGGGTCGATAATTTTGAAAATAGTAAAAAGTGACAAAAAAATATAGAAGGATGAAATCCATTGGAAAAGGTAGAGAATATAACAAAAATGAAAGGAAAATAATTTACTGGCGATATGAGATCGGGAAGGGGGAGGGGCTGAGTTTTTAAGGGTAAATAACGGTTTATGTCGATTTCCGGCAAAACTACAAGTCTTATGAAAAAAGTGAAACATCAAAGTTGTAGGTAATAAAAAGATCTACAACTTCTGTATTTACAGTTTACACTTTGTGTAAAAAGTTAAAAAAGTGTTTCAAATACTTATTAAGTTTTTGGTTTTATATTTTGCTAAAAAAATTGTTTTTCACATTTGGTGAAAACTTACCTTTTTATGTCCCAAACACACAGTAATTTTTATGATTATGGTTATGGTTAAATAATCGACACTGGAGAAACGCCGACGCTCGTAAAACTCAGTGGAGTAGCTGCCTACGTTACATCGTATGTTGTGTCGCGTTTAAGATGTAAGGGCCTGTCCGCACAGCGATAATTCACCGCGAGGATTTTTTTTCGTCATTCTGTAACACATTGAATCTTATGGAAGTATCCGCACAGGCGATGAAAATTTCGCGCGATATAAAAATCTGTGATTTCATGCAGATTTGACGCGATGCGGTGCGGAAATAATCCGCGCGAATATTCTGTGCAGTATAAAGTAGTTATGGCTATGTCCGCACCGCGAAATAAAATTCGCGCGTTTTGCTCAGTCAGTCCTGCAACTGTTATCGAGAGTCTCTCTTCGGCTGAAATAGCTTTTCTCCAATTCGTATCTTGATAGCTAATCGCAGGACCAACGAGTTGTAGTAAATTATCAAATGTTTTTTTTTGTCATTCTGTAATATCCGAAAATTTTTTTACTGTATTTACGCAGCTCTTGATATTTTATGTAAAAAAAACCTTTCATGGATCTCAAAGCCGTAAATGGGTGAATCCAATGTTCATGACATCTTTTGATACGTCTGTTACGCCGCCGCCACAGAAGATATATTAAAATTTTTGTTCGATTGTCCATTTTAGACGTGCGTCTCAGCCAGGAACAGCGTTGAACTGACAAAAATCGTAAGAAAATTTATTCGCAGTGCGTACTTAGTGTAATTCCGATCGCGGAAAATAATATGCAAGAATAAAAACCTCGCGGTGAAATATCGCTGTGCGGACAGGCCCTAAGCGAGGATGTAACGATAGCTGTTAAGGAATGCAAGTGGTGTAATTGTGCTGTGCATTATTTTTCTATTATATTATCTGTGTTCTTGTGACATTGACAAAATCATTGTCATTATTTTATTTATAGATTTGTACAGAAACTTTAGTTTTGAGAAATAAATGGAAAAATTAATTAATCTATTTGTTTAGGATTATGAGGAACTCTGAACTTATTTAATAAATGAATTTACTGTCAAGTGACCAGTATGAGTTATAAGAGATTATACTTTTTTATACTTTTCAGCGTGGTTAAATTGCCTTCTTGTCAAGGTTTGGTTGATTCCACACGAAATTCTAAACAAAATTATTCTAAATTTCACAGTGTGAATACCCAAAGTTCAACATCAAAGTTATGGAATACGACTCAAAAATCAATTATTTTTTCAAAAACATCAGATTTTAAATCAAACAAGAAATGGCAAATAGAAAGAGTAACGAATAAGCAATACGGGATAATTAATATGTTGTGGCAAAAAACAAAAATATTCATCGATATGGACTATTCAAATTTTACCTGCAAAGCCACAACGGTAGCTATAACACCTGAGGATCAAGATACTTCTGTTTCAATTAAAAAACTGCAAACATCTACACCTAGTTATATAGAATTTTATTATTTGGATTACACTAATGAGAACAAAAAACATAAAGCTTTTCCAGATTTCATTTTACAAAAGCTCAAATATGGCGAGAATAAGTTAATTGCAAATCGATCAAAAAAGGGAAGAGCTTCAGCCCCTTCATTATTTAAAATTCGTGGAAGAGTTCCTCGTAAAGATCAACCAATAAGCTTTGAACAATTCAAATCAATTCATTTATTCGACCCAAGTGATACAAAGCGAGCTAGGGCTAATAAAAGTACACCAATGAATCATGTCAATAAAGCTGTAGCAATTATTGATGCCAAACCAAAAGTTAAAAAAGATCAACAATCAAAGATTTACTCGCTTATATCTACTAAAGCCACTGAATCAATGAACAATACAACCAAATCAAAAGTAACTGAATCTTCAACTGCTTACGACAAAGTAAAATTCTTTGAAATTTATGACAGTAATACACCGCAAACTTACAAACTTAACGCTCAAATAAATGTAAATACTCCTATTACAACCCACGATACTGACAAAGAATTCAGCAGCTCTAGTGCTAATGCGCCAATACTTTTACAACATGTAGATGATGAGATTGGACATCAGCATGAAGGAAATAAAACGAGATACGTAAAGAAACATGTTCTGAATTTTACCGGTGAAGAGAAAAGACCATTGAATGAAATAGATGCTTTTTCATTCTTAAAAAGGCAAGATTTAAATAAATCGTCAGAAAGACAGGAAATTGCATCTACTCAAAGGCATTCTCAATCAAATGGAAGCCGATTAGCTACTTTGTCGGAATCCCCATTTGTGGCAGCTTATATTTATGAACCTTCACAGGTAATTATGCATTCAATTATTACTGACTAACCTTGCACCAGCGGCTTCGCCCGCGTGGACTCGTTTAATGGGTCCCCGTAGGATAAAAAATAGTCTATGTGCTATTCCAAGCTTCATTGCTATATTAAAATCATAGGCGTTTAGCCAGTTGCTTCAACCGCGTTGACCCTATTACCCGTTTTCACGTAGGAATGAAGCATTTTCCCGCGGTAAAAGGTAGCCTATGTTACTCAGGGTAAATGTAGCTTACTAATGGTGAAAGAATTTTTGAAATCGAAATCATAGTTTCTGAGATTTTTCATTACAAACATACAAAAATACAAGTCTTTCCTCTTTATAATATTAGTACCTACAGATTTAAGTTATTAATACTCCATTAAAAGCTTAGATAGATAAGATAAAAGTCCATAATGTCGACGGTGTCCGAGTAGGTACTCGTAATTTCGTAGAATAAGTGATATAATAACTTTAAGATGCGGGTTGGCCACTAACCCGCATCTCCACCAACCCGCATTGGAGCAGCGTGGTGGAGTAAGCTCCAGCCCCCCCCCCCTCCAATAATGGGGAGATACCCGTGCCCAGCAGTGGGACGTATCAACTTATAAGACATAGACTTAATTTTAATTTTACTTCACTTATTAATCGGAATTTTTCGCAGGTACGTTGTGACGCTGCAAGTATAAGTCCACATTGGCTACTAGCAGCTGCATCTTGTCTATCCCGGCATCGTAGAGAGCTTCACGGCGGCAGGCTGACAGCTTTTGTCGCCTTCTGCAGTCACAATTGGAGGGAACCGCACAGAGTATCTTACGTTAAACGAACCTTGATCCATCCACGATACCATCCCAGAGACAGAACACGTCGCTGTCTCTACAACGCGGGTGAGTTTAAATTAATGTAAAGGCTTTTATTGACATGAGGCTGGATTCAAGGGCTTTGTCAAGGGTTGCTATGGTATCTTTACGTGTTTTTAAGATTCGGTTACTAATAGGATATCGTTTAACAACTTGGCACTAACGTTGACATTTATCCATGATCCAAGCACATATTACCCAACACCACTACCATACCTACATTTCAGTAAATTGTTTATACAGAGTCTCCTGCATAGTTCACGTAATATGTAATAAAATAACCTGCATTTGACCATAAAATATCTCACCAAAAACATTTCCATGTAAAATGTTGCCAAGACCAGACCGTATAAGTGTCAAAAAGTTATCTATCATCTAGAGCCAAGCTTCTAACGCTTCTAACTCTACACGCCTTAACTCTACAAGGCCTAAGTTCACAAACTCTACACCTAAGCCAAAATATGTGGCTTGGCTATTTTACTACATGCTTGCATTCACAAAAGGTAAAAAATAGGTATAAGGTAAAAAAATAATTCACTGTTCATTACTTTTCTTATAGTAAAGAAACGGCAAACCCACATATTATGACTAAGGTGTAAAGTTTAAGTAAAATAATTTTATAATTCTGTTACATTATAACGCTTAATGAAGTAAATGATATACAAATATAAATACTGTTCATATTTAAATGTACTTCGGTTTTTAAATATTAATGTAGGTTCGCACTTACCTTGGAATACATAAACCTTAAAAAGGTTGAAGCTAATTCCGAGAGTTCATAAACTCGCTAAAGTATTTAAGGGTTTTTAAAAATAGTCTGGATTTAAACAGTTTTACTGAACAAATTATAGAATTAAAACTAATAGACACCTCTTTATTATTTATATACTAGTGGACCCCGCAGACGTTATCCTGCCTTAAAAGTATTGAAATAGGATTAGTTTCTTTATCATCTCAAAGAGTTTTTATGTTACTGTCAAATAAAAAATATAAAGTAAATAGTGACAGATGAATTTATATTCAGACTAAGTCAAACTTCTGGACGATGGCGCCACAGGCGCGAATAAACAATGTTTGACAGTTACTAACAGTTTATTTAAGAAAATAAAATAAGTTGTTTTACTATTAATTTCGCAATGTTTCTATATTTTCTCACCGTTTAAACTTTCCTTGGACTTCTTCTAATATATCAAGACCAAAATTAGCCACATCGGTTCAGCCGTTCTCGAGTTTTAGCGAGACTAACGAACAGCAATTCATTTTTATATATAGAGACAATATATAAACACTGCGCTTGTATAAACCACAGAACATATTAAAAGAGGTTAGAATGGAAATGTGGGCGGGGCAGACACGCCAAGGATTTTGAGCAAACGCTCGTATCTCTACAGAAACACGCGATCGTGCTACGGGGTGTGATTCGTTCATTTGAAATCGCGTGATTATGCGGCGCTAAGATTGGCTAGGTTTGAAATTGCAAATATGTGCGTAAGCTTCGTATTTATTTAAGTACAGATGTAATGGAGTTGAAAGGTGGGGCTTGATCGGCGACACTAGTTTTCATACGAACGGCGCATTATTGCCGTTGTACCTCTCTTAATATGTTCTGTGGTATAAACCTTATAGGGAACTATATTTTTGTTAATACTTTTATATTAATTACATAGCCAAAATTGCCTTTTAACACAGGCTTAAATTGTTATCTCTATTGGGCTTGATAGGCTGAACCAAATCTCATTCAGGTTCATTCATTCATATTTCACCTAAGGTATGTTACGTGAGCATTTGGCTATAACCCTTTTTACGTCCAACGTCTACATGGTCCTCTTCCCATAACTGAGAAGGCCTGGAGGTTCCACTACGCTGCTCCAATACGAGATAGCAGTATATTCAAGGCCGCTCCGCCCCTGTGTGCGAAGTGTGCGGCGCACACAGGCGCCAAGACAATAGGGGCGTCAGCCGCTATCGAAATTATTTTTGTTACACTTACACAACAACTTATTTCTTTGTAGTTGAATATCGATAAATAAATAGATATAATAGGTGCAATAAATGCCTCGTAAACGACAAAACATAATATTGCGCTTATTGTAGAAGTCTCCCAAGATAATATTCACGTTTGTAGTTAAATTTTATTGAATTGTTCATTGATAGTGACTGTTCATTGACATAGGTTTCGCACACATGCATTGTGGGGAGTCGGCGCGGCCCTGAATATATTAATCCGCAACGTCTCTTGATATTAATGGCTTTTTTAATAATCAACATAGTAAATTACAAATTCTTCGTTAATTTAAGGTGTAATACAAATAGTCAATTCAATGGCGGATACCTGCAGCGGTTGGGCGCCAGTTTCTCTGATGTCTCACCATTTCACAGCAGACCAAGAAGGAACTATTGCCACAGCCGTTGGGTGGGGACTGGATAGGTAAATAACTTCCGCGATACAAATGGAAGATGCTTATTTTACACCATAGCAATAAAATTAGAACAATGACGCAACAGACAAATGACGGGTATATCGCTGTGGCGATCACTTCCATTATTCTTTATTCATAGGATAAAAGCAAAGTCAGCAAACCTCACCCGTATCGTACACGGGCGAGGTGCACATAATGCTCATACTCTGAATACTTATTTATATTAGTGTGCATACTATAAATATACGACACATTACACATGTGTGCATACTATATAAATACACACATTTATACATTAGATACATATAATTTTATTATTTTTCATTTTAAATATTGCTACCAAAAATATGAAAAATGACTGAAAATTAAGATTTTATCGTTTGTGTTATTTTTTTATTAAAAGTGTAATTTATTTTGCATGATACAGTTTTGACGAATAGTAGCTTTTTGTAGTAATTTTTGGTTGGTTAATAAACTAATTAGCTTTAGAGATTATCAAATTGTAAAAAAAACTGTTATTCGATTGCTAATTGTAATAATTTTCCGCCGTGCTATCTTTGATGGCCCATTTTAGCCAAATAATTTATTTACTATTTTGTGGGACATATACTACATATTATTGGGATTATTCTACATATATTAAGGCAGGGGTATTAAACATTATTATTGGATTATTGGAGTATATTCAATAAATTATGTGTGTCTTAACACTCAAGATTTAACTCATACCATATACCTTAAAAACTGTAATTTATTTGGTTCAGTAAATATATAGTATAACTATTTACATGGCACTAAAATCAGAAACAAGTGTGTCTTTAGGTACTTTCTCCATATTATGTATCAAAAATTTGTAAAACTTGTACCTACCTGTGATTTTATGCTGTAGCAACTATCTTGGTGGTACTTACTAAGGGATTGTTTGTAACAGGTACAACAAACTTTACACGATCACGGATTTTCAAAGACATTCTCTGATGTTATATGAAAATCAATTGTATACACAATCGTGCCCAGGAAATCTTGAGTACAGGTACAGTATACTTATATAAAGTCATAAGTTATAATTTTTTTAGTACAGAAGTTAGTTAATTACAAGATAATAATATTTTAGATTAGAATCTAGACTCTAGAATCTAGAACATCCACAAACATGGTACCTTTAGCATTGGCGATCGGCAAATTAGTCGCTTATTAGAAGCTAAACGCAACGATCCAATTATTATATAAATTGCGCAATTTTAATTCTGCAATGAAACGCAGTGTTAACAAAATCCGGTGCATCATCGATGCTGTCTAAAAATCACCGATGCTAAATTTTACTTATCTGTAGCACGAAACAATAAACTGTTCTACGAAATCTGGAATTCTACATTTTTTATTTATGTACTTACGTTTTTTTTCTAGCGATGCAAAAGCTACCGATGAAGATGGTACCAAGAACGTGTATTGCCTCTCGTTGCCGCCATATGTTGCCGAAGAAAGCGATCCAGTCCACGGCGCACTTCTGCTGATTGGAGGGAAATTGCTGGCTCTATACTTACAGGTATTCAATTATTTAGTGCCATAGTGCATTGTACCTACATGATAGAACAATTAAAAAAGATTAAAATTAAAAAATTGAAATACCTAATTGAAAAATTGCGTTCAAGATACCTGTACTCGTACGAGTATGTACTAGATCACGAGTGCACATATATTTTTATTTATTATAATACTAGTGGACCCCGCAGACGTCGTCCTGCGAAAATAAGTTGCTTTTATTAATTTCGCAATTTTTCTATATTTTCTCACCGTTTAAACCTTCCTTGAACTTCTACTAATATATCAAGACCAAAATAAGTCACATCGGTTCAGCCGTTCTCGCGTTTTAGCGAGACTAACGATCAGCAATTCATTTTTATATATGGAGATGAAATGAAATAAGAAACATACTTAGAGCATCAAAGTTACTGACTCACCCTGGTGCCATACCTGTCATATCCTGATGCTCTAAGGAAACATAATTTTTTTCATTTCATTAAATATTGTGCTCTTGTTTTATTTTCATTTTCTTGGTGTACTTTTGAGTTATCTGTATATATAAAAATGAATCCCATTTTCCCTTGGTCACGACATCACGCGTGAACGGCTGGACCGATTTCGCTAATTCTTCTTTTGTTGTGTTTGTAATTGGCAGAAGAAGGTACTTATGTAATAAAACATTAAGGAAATATCACGAAAACTTAGAAAATTTAAAAACTATTTTCCAATTCGAATGCAACATTAACATTTAAGACAAGACAGCGTCCTTCAAAAATGTGACTCACATGAAATATTCAGAGAGCTAAGCAATGAAAACTTGCAACCATTTTCTAATATTTTGTTTTAATTACGTCACATCAGCTAAATTTCTTAGTGTTTGAAATCCATGATGAACTGTTGCACGGTATTAAAAAATTAAGCGTTGATCATCAGTTATGGAAAAGATTTTGATTTTTTATATGAAAACTCTTGAACTTGCAAAATGTTAGTTACTATTTTTATCGACTTTCATACGTGATACACCGAGTTACAAGTTTTGCATGACTGAACACTGTGAAACTTATCATTAATTGACTACTTGCTTCTTCTTATTTTTTATGGTTTTAGAAAAGTTACTGCAGTGAATATTTATTTTTAAATTGAGGTAAGTACCTTCTACGCCAAACGTTAAGAAATCCTGCTGACTGACAAAAATATTTCTATGCTCCACCAATTTGACGGAATATAAAAAAATTGCTATTTGAAAATGTTTGTACTTTTTTGTCGCTTTCTCTCGAAATAGCTCTCGGAATCAAACGTTAAAACGAGATCTGTCATTATTTTATTTTCTTCCATTACAGTTTATTGGACAGTAACCTAAAAACTTCATAGATAATATAATATGAATACTTAAAAAATACTCTTCTTACATTTGTTTGTTTCTGTACAATGTAGGTAGTTTCTTCAAGAAGCTAAACTGGCTAGCTCGGGATTGCTCTCTGTAGGTGGAAGTTATGAATATGAGCTATAATAAGACTAGATACAGTAAGAACAGATCAGCTACCTAATCGTAAGAGGCGAATAAATGTGAACTTCTGGAGTTGTGGGCGGCGATTTGGAGCACCGCGCATGGAGTTCTCTAAACGAGTGTTCAGCAGGCCACTGAGGAGGTTTTAGTGCTGTATAAATCCCACATAACCCGGTATCACTTTTCAATCTGACACGTACCTTGCGAAGATTCCGTCCCGAAAACATAAAAGTTACCTCGGCATTAACAATATGAAATATATATGGTGTCCTCCACGTAATCATAAAAAGCGACTAAGTAGAGGCTTTCACGGCTATACTGGGAGTCGGACCAACAGCCACGGGTAAAACGACGGCGTATTCGGCCGCACGACTCTTGGCAGAGTTACCTACATTGCTCACCCAAGAGCCCATTTGTAACGCCGCGCCACAGAGTACATCGCTGCGCATGGAAGACATTGGCAGGTTTCGCTGAAAATCCTATTCAGTGGGTTTTAGTGTGGTTGAAATGTTAAATAATTATCTCGCTGTCTCTCTCGGGCGTAGCCTCAGATACCGTAACAAGGTAGATTTAAGTGAAAATAATTAATTTTTGAATAAAGTTATTAGGTAAATCAGGAGCTGGCTCTGCAACACGATACTAGATTTACTCAAAATATTTTTGAGCCTTTAAAAAGTAAACTAACTCCTACGAGAGTGAAATAGGAGAGTGAAGTTTACATGGAATTTTCTCATTTCTGGACCTACTCTATATATATATATACCTACTCTACTTATACTTCTAATAAGTAGAGTAGGTAATATACATACGAGTATGTGATTGATTACAATTTAAAATGATTTGTGCAGGTGAAATGGATAAACTTCCGCCTAAAAGGGTAAAAAGGCGGGGGAAGGGTTAAGTAAAATGTATAGAAATTAATTATCATCTCATTTCTGAACTTAGCAGTATAAACATTGGTATATAGGGCCTGACTTTCTTATTTCTTAAAAATATTATTATGACAACCATTATATTTCGTCGGACTAATTTAAAAAGGGGGCTGTTTTTCTCACGGTCAGGTTTATGTGGCTTGCTAGCGGGCGGGTTAGTGCACCAAATAACTTGGTCATTTTAACACCAGCTTCAAAACGAAGTAGGTACTGTAGTAACCTATTACCTATCTTTTATAGCAGTACCTACTTGCAGACGCAGAACAGGTACGTATGACACAATTATAACGGGGTTAATTTAAACTGTGTCCTGATAACTAAAGTACACGCGGAAGAAGTCGCGGGCAAAACATTTCTCTAACTCTATATGTATAAAAATGAATTCCTATTTCCCTTGGTCTCGGCCTCACGCGTGAACGGTTAGACCGATTTCCATAATTCTTTTTTGTTGTGTTTGTTATTATCAGGAGAAGGTTCTTATCAAAGAAAAAAATTAAGAAAATTGATAATTAATATTTTTTTTTAAATTCGATTTTAATATCCATAGTTAAGACAGGAAAACGTCTGTCGGGTCAGCTAGTATTGAATAAAGTTGATGGCATTTTGTTTGATATAGGTTAATTACAGTGCACGAGTGTTTGTGAAATAGAATAACAGTGCTAAAAGTGTTTTTCTGCTTGCCTCCAAAATTCCAACGGACATGTTCTAGTAAAGTAGCCATCGCTTTACTTGAATGTTGGACTGACTATACTGACTGATTACTGACGACTTACTTACTGACTTTGTCATTTCTTCGTCCAGTTTCATTGAAACTGGCAAAAAATTGATGCAAAAATAATACTTGACGCTGGCAGTATACACAGAGTTTGCGATGCCATAATTGAAACAAAATAAAATGTAAATAAATAATACAGAAAGTAACTAATTTTGTAAAGAAATAATAAAGGAAAAGCAAAGTATAAGAATAAAACAAAAGGATATAAGTTATAAAATATATGGACGTGAATGAAGTAAGTAATAACATGTAGTGTATTTATAACACTACACGGTTCATTTCATTCGATTCATTTGCTTCCCGTGGGAATGAGATATTTTCACGCGGTAAAAAGTAGCCTATGTTCCTTCTCAACGTCCTTTCTATGTTTATGCCAAATTTCATCAAAATCGGTTTAGTGGTTTAAGCGTGAAAGAGTAGCAGACAGACAGACAGACAGAGTTACTTTCAAATTTATAATATTAGTATGGATTATACACTCCGAAACTCGACAAATACTTAAAGTTAGAGTTTTTTTTAAATAAATAAACCGTATAAAAAGGCAAACGGGCCGCGTGGTGTTAAGCGATGACCGCCGCCTATGGACCCGGGCAACCCCAGGGGAGCCACCCGAGCATTGCAGGCTTTGGAGGAGAACTTTTTTACAGCTTTCTTGAAGAACCCCATGTCATAATCCACTGAAAATGCCTTAGCTGAATTGTTGTCCTAAACCTTACACGTCCGTATTAAAAATAAGCGTGCATATCGGACTGGACGGAATCTAAGGTCGTTGGCGATTCGGACTACGCGCTTTTGAACGGAGTCTAATGGATATGGATGGTATTTTGGTGCTCCTGCCCAGAGATTTCAAATAGCTTGATTACTAACGTTAATAATAGCTACCAGAAACTCGCAATGTTTGCGAGTAACCGTCGTAAAGTCAATAACGATGATGCTCTGTTTTGGGGCGTAACACGTGGCGGTGGTGGTGCGTATGTTGGTGTATATTTTTTTATTGTTGCATGTGTCCTGTGTGGGAGGGAGGGAGGTGCTATGGCATGAAAAAAGTATACATAATCATACGATCTGATTGCGGATTGTTGCAAAGTAGTTTTTGCCTAACTTTATAACAATGAAGTTCCTCAAAGTAACGCCTGATACTATTAATTTTACCAGAAACTTGTCATGCCAGAAAATTGTCAAACGACGCTTATAATATTATTGGATTCACTGTTTCAATCATAGATTTAGGATAAATTAACGTACAGACGACCTGACAGCCCGCTAATGCGTAACCAATTTCGATTTGTCAATGTGTAATTTAACTAGTGATTGCCTTTTTTCTGTAAAGTACGCCCTGTATAATCGATGATCTCTATGATCGATCTATCGATGATAATGGCAATGAATAATCCTTGTTAATGATGTTTTGTTTCAGACAGTTCTTAAATGGGTAGTTATGAACTAAAAAGAAATATAATTTAAAATAAAATAAAATGAATATGTTTTTTTATTTTTATTTAAAGTTTTTCGATATCAGAGGGCCTACTCTGTACGCATCCGTTTTTTCACGAATTAATAAGATAAGCGTTATCATTGATGACATTAAGCTACTGAATGAATAATATTGCTAGAATTTCTACAGTCTTATAAAAAAACGAGGTCCGTAAAATCACTTAGTTTTGGATACGGGCGTACAGAGTGGGCCCTCAGTTTTTTTCTTGCAGTAAGTGGGACACTTCGTTCTTGCTGTTGAGATGTTGAAAGTACTCGTATTTCTTACTCTTGGGATGTCGAAAGCATATCACTGTAAATATTATGATGATGGGATTCTCTCTTTTATTTGCCCCTGAAAAATATAAAGTTTTATATATTCAAAGAATTTTAAAGATTTTAAATTATTTTATGACCTTATACATGGGAAATGATTTAATTGATAATCTTTAATGAAATTAATTTACTTATTTAAATTATAATGAGACGATGAAACACGTCATTACAGAAGTTTCAAAAATCCTTCACTAATGATGACTTAAATAATGTATTGTGTTCAAAATGTTTTCTATGAAATTTCAAAATAATTTATCTTTAGTGTACATCAGAAAGATGGAATGAAAACGCAGACATAGATAAAGTTGGAAGGGCACATGTTACTAAAATTGTGTTTATTCAAGTTTTTCTTCTATATTGATGAGGAAAATGTTTACTATAAATAGCAAAATTGTTCTTTAGATTCCAACCAACGCACCCAATCAATCTCAACTATTATTGTTGAGATTGATTGGGTGCGTATTCTTATTTATCTCTTACTAAAGGATATAAGATATCTGTAAGAAAAAGATATGTAAAAAATTATTATATATTTCTTAAAAGTTAACGTTAATGACTACAATTTTCTAACAAAATCTAATTATTGTAAAATAGTATTTATAATCTTCGAAAAAAATATATTAAGATATATATCGATAATGATGTCGATACATTTGAGTAAAGACCTAGTGTACAGTCATGTAAAAATAAATCGATGAAAAAAATATTTACCGAAATCATTAAATTATCAATAAGTAGACTTTAAGCTACACACATTATAAAAAAGAAAAAAACAAAAAGATCGATATAATTTTATGTAAATAACATGATAAAAGATAAATTTAAACCTAAAATAATAAAAGATAAATTTAAACCAAAAAACCGCATCATTGCAAAGACGAATTCATAAATATTTACCTGTGAAATTTGCAATTTTCATAATAATTCCAATGATTTACACCACATTTGATTACTAAAAATATAATCATTGTTGAATAAAATCGTATTTACAAAAATTAATCACGATTCACAAAAAAACACAAAATAATGCGGGACTAATTTCTCGTGTGTCGCATTGTGATAGCTATCAATCAAAAACCAGTCATAGGAACAACATATTTGGCTGTCTTTTTCTGTCTTGCTGTAAATCGGTAAGAGATTTTCTTCTCCCACTAACGCTATGTTTGTCTATACGTACTAACGTATAGATATACTAATATCCTAAGTCTATGGTTTCAATACTGGTGCTTGCCATATAGGTACTTACTCGTACAAACATTTCCAAATGGCATTGTGTAAATATAGATATTTAAAAAAAGTAAAAAATTATAAATTCGAAAGTAACTCTGTCTGTCTGCTACGCTTTCCCGCTTAAACTACTGAATTAATTATAATGAAATTTGAAACACAGATAGAGTGGACCTTGGGAAAGAACAGAGGATGGTGTTTACCCTACTGGAACCTTTAAAAAAGTTCCACGTGGGCGAAGTCGCTGGCGGAAGGCTAGTTTTTAATATAAACCAAGCATAATTCTAATCATAAATGTTTATATGTTGTCATATTTTCCAAATATGGTCGCATTATTCACTATCCACAGATAACACATTCACATCAGTTCAATCAGATAGAGAAGTTAATAGGAAAGTAAACATGGTGACATGAAATGTGACGTATTTCCATTAAGGATAAGTAAATTGATGGGGTTAAAGGCTATCGATTTTGTTATCAAAAGTCCTTTTTAGAAACTTTGACTAAGTTATAATGACAAATTATGGTTCCGAGTTGTTCGGTAAAGAACTTTGAACTCTCACTTGTATCGAAGTTTATTTTATTTATGAGCTTAAACTTTTCTACCATACAAAATTATCGGATAGAAGGCGGACTTAATACTCAAAGCATTTATTTATTTATTTTTTATTTATTAACCACCTTAACCTTACCTTTAGCCTTTTCCATAAGCTCAGGGTCGCCCAGCGAGCGATGGAGAGGCTTGGTATTTCTCTACGCGCCACAATTCGTAATGATGAAATCCGTAGAAGAACTAAGGTTACCGACATAGCTCCCAAAATCTGCAAGCTGAAATGGCAATGTTCAGGCCATATACGTAGAAGGACCGACAACCGATGGGCAAGAAAGGTCCTTGAATGGCGACCACGTCTCGGCAAAAAGAGTACAGGCTGCCCTCCAACCAGGTGGACTGATGACCTGAAGAAGACGGCGAATAGTCGCTGGATTCAGAAGGCCCAGGACCGGGAGGAGTGGTGAATGTTAGGGGAGGCCTATGTCCAGCAGTGGACAATAAAAGGCTGATGAATAGATGAATGGAACCACCTTATACTAAGGGCTACAGGGTAAACTTAATTCCATTCTCCACCAGTCAACCCTCGGTAATGGATAGAACTTAAGCATTATCTGCAAGTAAACCTCAGAGAAGTGGTTCTTGCAGTGGGAGTATTCTCCAAAAATACTTCTACTGCAGCAACCATTCCGCTTCTAGTACAGATGCAAGCAATATTTCTTAATCTACGTGCTCAGATTAAACAAAAAAGTAAAGGTAGAATTCTGCGAACAAGGAATTGAGACTGGTTTTATATGCATCTCACAGTGTAGGTATGTACATAGTGTACATACACATTACACGCGCACACTTTCAACGAAACTGCACCTTGCTTTATCAATAAAATATCGCGGCGCATTGATCAAAATGATTGTCAAAAATATCAAAAACAAGAAAAAACGCCGAATTGTGTTGTGAAAGGGTGGTTGGGCGGGCGCGCAATTATGACCCAAGCCCACTGTTGGAAAAGTGTAAACATCTCAATTAATGCCTACACCTCCAACACAATAGAATTCAGAAACTACTCACCGGAGTTCTTGAATCGAAGCCACCTCTCCTATATACAGTCACAGGATCCTGGACGTTCTTCCAGACTGCAGTCTGCCGCTTCAAGGTTCCGCTTGTAGTTTTTGATGGGTTTTAGACCAGTACTTAAGAATATTGTCGAACATAACCAAAGAACGTTAGTCGACGTGAGTACGGTACGTATGCAACCACGCCATACTGGGTCAGGCGTAGATAATATTCTATTTTTTTTTTTCTAATCATAGACAAAGATTATGGCCTATGATACTGTTCTCCTTCATCCAATATGAAAGGAGTTCGGTAAACAGCGAATCAGAAACCGATAAGCACTCCTGAAAACATTATGCTGGCAAGCTAGCAATAATTGAGAGTGTTTTATATAGATATTAAACCTATGAAAAATGAAAGTAACATTATAATAACAAATCGCCCAACCAAAGGGTGTAATGAATAATACTAATAATGGGATAATTACAAATTATGATCAGATTTTTTAAGTATTTTATAATATTATATACGTTAAATTTTAAACCCAGGAGGAGCGGCGACCATGGGGAGTGCAATCAGCGCAGTACACGGGCGTGTGGAAACTGGTGCCATGGCTGACTGAAACCGCACGGGAGCCGGATGACTATCTATTTCAAGTTGATATATGATTTAAATTCAAATATGTCGTAAAATTACATGCAAATAGTTGTTTTTTTTTATAAGTGCTAGCCTCACACTTAGATTCCTAGTGTCACGAGTGCAATGGACACACACAAAGACACCTAGACCACACAAAGAAGTTATTTTTTCTTCGTAGACAAAAACATAAATTTAAACTAATCATTTAAATAATATTTTAAGCGAGAATCGGACGAACTCTTCAAACGACAGTCCAGCCTACTTGCAACATAAGTAAAAAAAAAAAAATTTTAAGTTTACGTAACTCAAAATTAAGTAAGTAATTACTCTTAAAACTATTTTTGGAATCGGGCTCTTAGTAAAATGTCCTGTCTTAGTATATGTAGTGTTCCTTCCGTTCTGAATGGGCACCGACTCCAAAATAGCTTTAACCCTTATGTGAGTGACGAGGTACCTTTAGAATTTTCAAAGGAGAATGCCCAAAAATGCATGAGATGTCCAAGAATGAATTGTATACCAAATTTTAGCAGAAATTAAAACAAAATAAATGTAATTTGAAAAATTAATCTAAAATTAGGGATTTGCCAGTTTTTATCATTTTTGTTTTGTCCGTGTTCGAAAGCCAAGTCGTCGTATTAAGCGGGTTCAATCCAAGTCCGTGTTCATAAAAGGGTAACGATATCACGAGGGTAACTCAAGATCAAATAGGAATTGCCAGAGTCGCGATATTTAAAACAAAATATTAATTCGTATTGAAAACACGAAAAGCCACAAGACGCAAAACAGTGCTTCAACGCGAATGAATGTCAGTCACAATTTAATTAACCTGTACCTTTCAAAGGCATAAGGCAAAGGATTTCGATTACAAGCAGCTTAACTTATTTTTCAAAACACTGAAATGTTCTTTTTATTTAATTTCTATACTTAAATGTTACCGGAAGATGTAAGCAGACATGAAATATCGATAAGAACTAATATTGTGCATTAAATACAAATTAATTTAGGATTCGACTGTTGCTTTGAATGATTGCCAAAAAATAAATCAATCATTCGCGGCCGTAGATCGTCAAAATTGACAGGTATGACACCCAGTGAGTCAGTACCTTTGTTGCTCGAAGCATAAGAATAAAATAATCTCTAAGTTCGCGGCCATTAAACATTTGACATTTCATATAATAGGTAGTCAAGTCACATACTAAATAAATAATATTTCTTTTTCCAGACCTTAAGCGAAATGATCATAATTTTTTTATTTACGTTTTATTCTAACTAAAATTTAGGGACATTGTAGCTTTTTGGACATTCCAGGCAGAAAATGGGCATTCTCCTTTAAATAAAAGTATGTTTTACACCCTGTAGGTAGCTGTGATTTTCTGAGAGCTCTTAACTTTTTATGAATTATGTATATTTAATGTTTTGACCCAGTCAACTATTTATAATGTTTTGTGGAAATTAAAACATATTTTAACGTCACAATAGAGTGACAAGGTACCCGGGTACCTCTTTGTGTTTAGTACGACTATGAGAAAAATATTTATAATATCGTACAATAATGAAATAATAAACATCTATTAGAATGTTTTATTTATATAAAAATTAAATTATTTGTTTAGGTATACAGTATTAGCACAGCTCTAGAAGCAAGTGTTAGTAGAAATATTGCATGTTCATCACAAACTGGTTTTTTGCTGTTTGTGCAAGCTTTTCGTGTCTTTCTTTGCTTTCGTTTGAGTTCTCTGCATAAGTAGCAACTTCTGACGACTGCAATACGTCCTGTATTCGTAGATCCAGAAGAAATCGAAAGGCTTAGTTCTTGGCCAAGCACGTCGTATATTGCAGATCTTACTTGTAACGTTGATATCGCAATCCAATTTTTTGATCTTTGTTCTATATTTTTACCACACAGTTGTAGACTCAATGATTTCAAAAACTTTCTACATCTGTCACTCGAGATAAGTAGTGGGTTATGTTAAAGCAGCAATGTCAATTCAATTTCTGGGCACACATCCTCAGGGCAGTAATTTGGATGCGGTTTTTTACATTAATTAGTTTATACTTTTATTTTTAGTTGTAGTTTATTATTATTATTTAGTTTTAGTTTATTAATCATTTTTAAATGATCTACCCTCTTCAACTAAAGGAATATAATCATGTTCACTGTCTGAAGCAACAAATTGACCTGCACCTTCGTCACTAGAAGATTCTGCTAATATCGCTAGCAAATCTGTTCATCAAGCACAGTGCACTGGATGGATTTAGTGTTTCTTACGCGCCGATAACCATGTACTGCACTCCACTCCTCCACTTTGGTCGCCGCAGATCTTCAAGTGCTAAGCTTAACTAAAACAATAATATTTAAAATATGTGAAACGCATGACACCTTGATTGTTAACATTACGTATAAACTTTATGAAGGTACCCGGGACCTCGTCACTCTGATAACGGTGTTTTATTTGTCACTCACATAAGGGTTAAGTCATTACCATAAGCAAGAAGAAGTAGGTACTGAACAATTTTATTTTTTACTGTTTGAAGTCGGTTCTATTTTTTTGTTAAAAACTTAATTAATTATTTGGTTTTTACACTATTGCATTGTCATCGGTTCTTGATAATTTGTGCAAAGACGACATCTGGATGTATACATACCTACATACATACCAACATACGACTTAAGCTAATAATAAAAGCGTGTTAAAAACTAATTTAAGTGTAGATCTAGAACCCGATTTCATTAAATGTCCTCTACTCACTGAGCAGTATTTAAGCCATATCCATTATAAATTTTGCTGCAAGAAAAATGTACCTAGTCTGGATAATAATTATTTTATCTTCACAACAATCTAATTATCTTTATAAATAACATGCTGTGACCTTCAACTGAAAAAACATTCAGAAACCATTTCGTTTCGTGTTTGAAGTTATCAAATAGGATAAGTAATAAGTATTATTCCAATTGAATGAACAGACTGGACGCCTCATTTCCCACGATCTTCAAGAATATAAAAAGGAAAACGTCGTTAAAACTTAAGTATTGATAAAATAACCAATATTCTTGCCTTAATATCTTGAAAGAATATATCATGTTAATATAAGCTACGCAGTCGTATTTATTGCTAAAGTTTTATTGATTCCAGCTTTGAAAGACTTTACGGTCTTATTTGTAAGAACAACCAAAGCAAATAAATAAATACCCGTATCATTTAAATACCTTTACGAAAAACGCATCAAATATGTATCGACTATCTATTTTTTTTTCCACCTTCTTTATGTCCCACTGCTGGGCACAGGTCTCCTTCTCACAAGTGAGAAGGATTTAGGCTATAGTCCACCACGCTGGCCATGTACGGATTGGTGGGCGTCATGCTTTCCAGAAATTATGAATTTCTCTCAGGCTTGCACGGCGATGGGGATCATCGTAATTAATTAAATATCACGATATTTTCCGTCACCGTGGAGCAGCCATAAATGCACACATTACTTTCTTTGTCAGAGGTGCGCATCGAGGATTTGAACCCGGGATCAATCGCGTCAAAGACCACGGTTTTTTACCACTCGGCCATCGCTGCTCTATCTATATAACTTTATGGCTAAATAGAACGAACAATAAGGTAATAATGTTTTTAAAATAAAAGTGCAATTTTAATATTTGCAATTTCAATGTTTTCATAAACTTTTAGACCTTATAAAGATGCTGAGAGGTATCGACAAAAAGTTGTTGATACCTAGGTAGATGACTCTATCAATTAAATAACAAAATTAAGCTGATATCGGTACTAATAAATGAACTTGGAATAGCTCTGATAACTTCCTGCCAGAATAAAGTCGTCTTAGCGAATTCCCAAGTCTTTCACCAAAGTTCGATTTTGGCTATGTTCGTACGACAGTTGTACACATTAAATGGCGCCTAATTAAACATGTAACGGGACTCTCAAGAGGTCGCGACAACTGAAGGGGACTAAAAATAAACGACCGGTCACGAATCTTACTCAGTAGCCACTTATCGCAACGAGGGATTACTTAGAACGATGCTTATCTTTCTTTTCAGAATTTACTACTAAAAAAAATTACTTATTTGAAAAATTCAAATTTAATTTAATTATTCTTGCGTTAAGCGAATCTGTACGCTTTTGTAAAATTGTTGTCTTATTTATTAAATAGTAGTGAATACTGAATGTTGAACAGTACTGAACTCAGAACTTGTCAACCACACTTACAGAGCAAACTCTATTGGCCTCCGGAGAAGCAGTTCAACTGCACACGACCTCAGGTAAGACTATTGTGTAGATATCCATGGGTTGCAGCGACTACTTAACACCACATGGTGTGTATAGTCGTCTGCTACTCCACTTAAATTAAAAGTAGTTGCTGAGCCTGGTATACACCCTACGTTATACAATCTGTAATCTAGTCTAAGATTGTATTATATATATTATATTAATATATTATGTCTTTGGCAAAGGGAGATCTCCCGCCGGGCGAGGTGGTCATGCCCGGGGAGCGGCCGCGCTCCGAATGACTCAATTCGGAGCTTGTATAATTTGCTCGGATATTCAGAAAACTTCGATAAGGGATTCAGGAATACCCGTGGCGCCATTTCTTGATGAGTAGTGGAATGTCGCTACATCACCCCCTGCTCAGACCGGAGGTCGATAACTTCTATGCATGCTTGAGTAATCGTTTACAAGCGCCTTGAATTCCCTCTATCTGCGGTGAGTCGAGATGTGAGGGTGCAGACCTTGCGTCGCCCTCTGTCCACGGTGAGTCGGGATGTGAGGGTGTAGCGAAGTGTGGAGATGCCCTCTATCTTCGATGAGTTGAGATGTGAGGGTAGGTTGGAATGTGGAGGCGAATAGAGTGGGTACTCGAGCCGTCCGCTAAGTTGCAGGAGGCAGCTTGATCAGGATCAGGAAGCGTGTACATGGTGCGCTGCAATGAACCTGACGAGCTGGTGAAGTGCTGCTGCAGTCCATCCAGGGAGTGAGGGTGCGACTGATGAAGGTCAGAAGGGACGTCCGGGGTCACCAGTTTGGCAAAGGGAGATCTCCCGCCGGGCGAGGTGGTCATGCCCGGGGAGCGGCCGCGCTCCGACTGACTCAATTCGGAGCTTGTATAATATGCTCGGATATTCAGAAAACTTCGATAGCGTGATTCAGGAATACTCGTGGCGCCATTTCTTGATGAGTAGTGGAATGTCGCTACAATGTCCATTGTCCAGCTCTGACTTGAATGACTCCGGAAGCGATTAGTCGCCTCTTATAGTGGTAGCGGAGTGGCACTGCGTATTTTTTCCGAAACATTAAAGAATTAAATTTAAAACAAGCTCTGTTTAATTTGGAATCAGATGGTGTTGTGTGAATTGTCCATAGATATTTATAACTATTATCATTATTTACTTCTTACAAACCAGACCAGATCATTCAAATGGGTAATACGTTTATGCAATAAAACAACAATAATGAAACTAAGTAAGTAGGTTCTTGCAGTAAATGAAAAACGTGAAAAATCTAGAGAGACTTTATTTATCAATAACACTAATCACTAAGCTACGGTTAAATAAAATAAAAAGTTTATTATAACAATACAAGATCACAATCAAATAATAATATTAATTATAAGCATTTTATAATAGGAATTTTTTTGGCCTCACCCAAATAATTATCTGCTTAGGTAGTACCTGGACCTAATATCCGGTATGGACAATTTTAACTAATATAATGTAAAATTAGATAGGTAGGTACCCTAAATAAAATTTAGTTTTTTCTTAGCAGATAATTTTGGGAAAATGTAACTTGTGATATTGTTGACATTTTAAGAATAAATGGTCATTTTGATTGTTCAAACGAATATAAGATGACGCAAACTATTCGAAACCAACACCGACAATATACACGACATCGCACACACAGTTCGCGACAACATTACAAGACATTTACAAGTCACAGACCTCACACACTAGTACGACAGCTGTACATTTTGGTCCTTCGAGCCGGAATCTAAATCTAATATATGAATACTATCAACTGTTTTTTTTAAATTGTTTTACACGATTATTTACCACAATTATTAACGAAGAAAAACTGTGTGTCTAAACAATTAATAGGTTATTGAGTATACGTATAATTATGTTTTTTAAATCATCAGTACAATCAACAGATTGTTGATTGTAAAGCGGTTTATAGGATTTTGTTTGCAATATAAAAGCTTTTAATGGCACTTAACCTAAACTACAAACGAAGCAGTGGGAAATGGACCAATATTGGCAAAAGTCAATTTTACTATCGTTTCCGGTTCCAGTCGATCGATTACATAAGCTGGCAAGAGCAAAACGTTTACATTTGTATTGTTTGTAAAGCACACATAATGGCGGAACCACACTTCGTTATGTATAAAGGTCAGGCCACTTTTAGCTACTCGCTAGCTACTTTAGCGTCACTAGCTATATTTAACATCGGGTTCGCCGATTTTCGTGTGCATCGAGGCTGTATTGCGTTTTGGCACGTAGAGACGGCATCTGAATCGCGCGTCACGGTAATAAATCGCTGCGTTTAGTGATGAAATAAGGTTCGGCGATTTTCGTGTGCATCGAGGCTGTATTGCGTTTTGGCACGTAGACACGGCATCGGAATTGAGCGTTACGGATGCTGAAATCGCCGATCGGCAATGCTAAATGTAGCTAGTTACGCTTTGCTGTAACTTGTGCACCTACGCTGTGTTCACCAAAATCTAATACCTTTAAACGAGCAATTCTTGTATATATCTAAATATATTTTTTGAATCTCGGAAACGGCTCCACAGATTTTGATGAAATTTAGTACCCTGGTTTCGGGGATGATAAATCTATCCAGCAATTTTTTTTATTTAATGTTTATGCCGTTATATATAAAATTACTCTTACTGACATCTATTGGAGAATATTAATAATATTGTAGCGTAGAAAGCCGTCAAATGTCGACCGTCAATCCGCCCTTCAAACAAATGACAATGTCGATATGAAAGACCTCTATAAAAGTTCGTCAATGGAATTAAAGCTTTCTTGGTCGAATGGTTATGAAAGCTGACTACGGAGCTAGAGACCCGGGTTGAAACCTCAAGTATTGTGACAATTTTTTTAAATGGGGAGCTAGGTATTTCAAAAGGCTTGGTTAAGTAACACTAAGCCAATGAATGTTTTGCTTAAAAATAAAGAAAGAAAATCAATTGTTTTTATCCGAGCAACGCTCGGGCGTCCAGGTACTATTTGTTATGTGAGTGAACAACAAAGGTGCATGCGTTAATGCAATGTAGACGAATAAACCCTACACACTTTTTTAGTTTTAGTTTAATACTAGCTATGATACCCAGCTTCGCTCGGGAGTTGACATAAGATTACGTGGTAGTTGAAAAACAAAAATAAACTATGACGTAAAAAGTAAAAAAAATATAGAAATTCTCATTATTTACACTTTCTTTATAAACATTTTTCATTTTATTGTCCGGGGTATATTTACATAAATTTTTCGAATTTCCTACTCTTGAGCAAGCTACATATAGTTGACCGTGAGAGAAGCATGATTCTTTGAGGTTGATCCCACAATATTTTAAGGTTTGCCCTTGCGCTTTGTTAATTGTAAAACTTAATTCTTACACCTTCTATAATGTTCTCGACAATGCTGCAATTGCTCGCAGCACCTTTCGAAATAATCTTGTTCTGAATGAAGTTCAAATACTCAACAACAGATGGCACCACTACACTAAATTTCCAAGTTGAAGGGTTGTAAAAGCCCTTATATCTTTAAAAACACGCCCTTTAGGTTAAAACGGGAACTTTCTTGTTCGAGGGGGGATAAAGGGCCATCACACTATATAAGTACCTTTATCGTGCCGGGACTCCTTTTTAAGTTTTATCGGCACGCACATTTTATCAACTTAGTTTTATTATATATAATGATAAAAAATCTGGAGCAAACTTTTAATCGTAACAAAGAAGAAAAATAAATAAAAGAGCAAACAAAACAAATTAACGCAAAAAATGCACGGCGCCAAGTCTTAGAGCATCAAAGGTACTGACTCACCCTTCAGTGGAGAGAGCATTGCGCTTCGATACAATAATTTTTGTGCCTAATCTGGTGCGGAGGGAAGAACGCACACATTTTAATTTTGTCACACATTCACAAATATTCTTTCATCGCTACAGACGCATACATTTCTAAATATGTCAATTTCAATTAATAACGTCATTTTCTATGCACCGACAACACTGACACCGACACACACTCACTAGTTGTATATAACTAGAAGATTGTGACAACGTGCATCGTTGGGACGAGGGGTCCATCCGTAAAGGCCACTCTTCTGATGGGTGTCATACCTGTCAAACCTTGATGCTCTAAGCGCCAAGTCTGTGGAGCTAAACTATTGTAAAAAAACCTTCACACTTTGTCGTATGTGACATATTAACGCGCGTAACGATAACGATATTTGGTTCCGATATTACACCATAGACGTACATTGAACGTGATGTCGCCACCTGTCGCAACACGTAAATGCTTATTGCAGCAGGTTAACATGACAAGCGCATAACTCACGTTTACAACTAAAATAAAAAAATAAAATAAAATCACTTCACACATTATTGTATCATAAATTTCTATTTTACTCCGCGAAATGCCACTTGCCGATTGCGACCTACTGAAAGTAGGGGCCAGATGTAAGCGATCCACGCACTAGAGGCATAATACAAAGAGCGTGCTAGAGGCATCACTAATCTTCTGCTATATTTGTTTTATTCTAAGTGTACCTAAATTTATTTGTGTGTTGTCAGCGCACCATCTTTCGATAATCGGCCTTTCTATAGCAAGATTTTATTCTCTTAATGCTTCGTCTGCTATAAGTTTGCTTCAAATTTGTATTTTAGAAGTGTTTATATATAGTCTATGAGACTTCATTCGCATCCACTCAATAGTGGATCCAATATATACAAAGCGCATTGATTAATTTTCAGAAATTTTCAATGATTTAACAATATTCAATGAAAATAAAATTAATATCATGTGACAATTTTTACCAAGCTGCATAGGTATCGACTTCGTGCGGCTATCCATCGAACAATTAGCTCGCGCGGCCGCGTAATATGGGTGCCGCGCAAGGCAATTCTAACATTGCCCCTATTCAACAATATCAGAAATATAGCAAATGACATCACATTTTTATTCAGAAATAAATAAGTACTGTTTTCTGCTTAAAGCGTGACAACCGCTACTATTTAAATATTTGTTCTTTTGGGATAAACTAATCAATCTTCGAAGTATTTGCTGTTCATGACGTCACGCATCCAGGGCACGTAACCAGCAGTGCGCGTGTATATCCCATATTTGCCACGTTTGCCGCATCCATCGCCGAAGCTAGTGATGCCCTGAGAATAATAAGATAATTTGTTAAAAACTTGTGATTTGAAGCCTGCTCTACAGAGTTGTAGTATAGTTTATTTGTAGTAGGTACCTATGAACATTTGGTATTGAAATGCATGAGATCTTTCCTACTGCTGCTAAAATTACAACAACATAATTGTATAGTTTAGTGCATTACAATAGCATAGTATTTCCCAATATATCAGAAATAATACAAATAAAACATTTGAACTTGGATGGTATATGTATCAAATTATAACACTTATAATGTTTCTCTATATTACGCTTCTCGAGTCTTGGTTACAAATACTTGAACCTACAATTTTAAAAAGACACCAAAGTTTGGTTTCGCTTTAAACCCTGAAATATTAACCTTGTAGGTTGTTGAAATAATGAACTATAAAAATGACGATAATAATAATATAAATATGTTTCTCCTTGCGGTCATACGAAGATAACGTGGGTATCTACAGTATAGGTAATTCATTCACATTTTATTGTTCAGAAAACTGCCTTGGGCGGAGGTGCCTTATTGATATTCCAAAAAGGCCTATGTTATTCATCTTACACAACAATGATGCTCGGAAAATGGCAAATAAAATATTTATTTATGAGTCCAAAAACTAAAGAAAAGATAGCTAAATGCGATTTAAAACGAAGAAAGGTCTGTCGTGAATGATATATTTCCCGCTCAGTTTCAGCTTAAATCCTCACTTGTCTGAGAAAATCGTTTTCTTTATTCTGCTGAGATTACCTACTTTAGCACTTGATGAACAATGAAAAGAAAGAAAGCTTTAAAGTCCACAAGAATGGGTTTATGGAACAAGTCGATCCATTTGTCGATCTCATAGGAATAAGCCCTATTAGTGCTAAATAAAATGATAATATAAAACTGAATGTAGGTCGTTCGTCAATGATAGGTTTATTTTATTAAACACTTCTTTTGAAATTTCATGATCAACAATTACCTAGATCCATTTTCGTTGTGATCACTATTCCGTAGGATTGCAGATCTGAATAATTGACTATCCTAAATCTTTTAATAAATATTAAATAATATACTTCCCAATTCATAAAAATGCCCGGATCTATTATTTTATTTGTATATATTTGTATGTGTTTATATTTATCTGTGTCACACCACGAGACTTGCCACCCCAAGTAAATGAAATCCCCCGTCCCTTCTTTTTCTGTGCAGCGGCCGAATAAAATGAAGACATTTTCAAAGCTCTACGTGGCAGTGGAACTTTCTTAAACTTCTAATTAATGTCTTTTCAGCTCCTTTTTCATGCAATTATTGACATTTGTTATATTTAATCTGTTTTAAATTTTACTTTTGCCATCATATTTTAAGTTATGGTTTTTTTTAATAAATAAACGTTTCATACTACGTTACACACTCATAGCCCCACAGTAGGGTAGATATACCCTGTGTCGTGGGTACCAATGACACGTACAAAGACAGAAACACAAACACCCAGACCGAAAACACAAATTTAAACTCATCTTTCAAATTTCTGTTTCGCCGGGAATCAAACCCGGGACCCTTCGATTGGCAGTCCGGCATGGTAACCATTGCGCCACCCGGGTCGTCAATTGTATAACTATGTGTACAACTGGAAAGTGTAACAAATTGACGGGGGTAGAAACTACCTTAACTCCGCTCAACACCTCAGGGAGGTGGGGCGACTGAAAACTGTTCATTTTCATCAGTTCATCATCTGTTCCTTTGCTTGAACTTGGCTTAACACGCTGCCGGTTGGAGCAGTCGGTTTGGAGCCGATTCCGGAATTTTAGTACCCTTCGGGGGTGATAAGTCGATCCAGATAGGTTTTATTTTTAGAAATTTTATATTATAAAAAAATATTTCAGCGATAATCAACTTAAACATAAACTGAAAAATACGACTCTTCCTGACATCTATTAGCGAGTATTAATAATATTGTGGCATAGAACGCCGTCAAACGCCATCCGTCAATCCGATGTTCAAAGAGATGACAATGTCGATTTGAAAGAGCTCTATAAAAATTTTGTTCATTGAATTAAAGCTTCCTTGGCCGCATAGTTACGTGGGCTGACTACAGAACTAGAGGCCCGGGTGCAAACTTCAATCAAAACTATATTGCATTTTTTTGTGTTTTTTTATTGAGAGCTATTTTAGATAACCTTATTAAGTAACACTAAGCAAATGAGTGTTTCGTTTGAAATTAAACCAAGAAAATATTTTTTTTATCCGAGCATCGCTCGGTCGTCCAGGTACTTATGATTATGCGGCGTTTGATTGGTTAATAAAATTTTCTTTACACATAATTATGTATCTAAATCTTAGTTGAATAGCTGATCCACAATAAAAATAACTTGAATAAATCAAAAAGTGAACCAAGAAATTTGCAAAGTCGAAGCTTTTTGGGACTCGTTTATGATTCACTGTAGGAACTGTTCTTTACGGAGAATGTTGAAAGTTATTCCGACACTTTTGTTCCCGAGTTTTCAGGAACAGTCTGTTGATCTCGAATATCGAAAGAAATGCGCGACAATTGGACAGCATTATTTAACCGAACACATAGTTATTTTACCTATAATCAGGTCAATGTTTTGAAGTCAATGAAGAGAGCAAGAATAGTAGTAGAAACACCAGTCTTCTAGGCTGGAGGTCCCGGATTTAAATCCAGGCGGGCAGCTTTAACTAAGTTAAGTGATAAACATACAATTATACGAGTATGATTATTATATTTACGCTCCACAGTTAGGGAAAACGTTTAAATATTTCATTACTGTTTCATTTAATGTTTCTCAAAGGAAAATCATGTCTACCGTAATGAACATGACCAGCTAGGTAGACTATGGCTTCGGACATGACCACCAGCAGGCCACCTACATTACATACATAACCCCGTATCCTCTCCCAAGGTGCCGGGTAATTTCGATACCCCATCCCTGATACTAAAAAAGGTACTATCGCTGAAATTCCGAGTGACTAGCTGTGCCCATCAGAGAAACGCCGAAAACCTTGAGGATAAAAATACTACAAAGTATGAATACTATAGCAAAGAGTATGGATAATATCGATTCTGCCTCTTGAATCGGAAAGAGTGCTAAGTGAATATTATGGAATTTATACTTCACTTCACATTACCATTAAGCCTGTAGAGATTTGACATTCCCTCGGTTCCAAAAGGTATGATACTTCCCAAATTATAGTTATATGAATTATTTAGTAACTTTGGAGTTACTAAATAGGCTTGCTTGCTTGGTTAGGCTTAGGTTATATAATAAAATGATATGAAGTACCTACGTATAAAATTGTATATCCTTACTGATTTGTCATCGTAGCGCCTAAATTAGGTACTCATACTAAAAACACATTTTTGCAGTAGATTTCGTTTTAGTTGCCCTAAATTATATCCTAATGGGATACTTAATACCTACTGTGAATTTTGATGCACGCATTAGGTCACTTCTTAGGTCATAGTTTTCTGGGTAAAAATAAAAAGTTCATAATTCCGCTTTTTGAAAAATCAACACTGAAGCTAAAATAGGTGATGAATCGTCAACTCTTTTCGTAGCGTGGTCGCGAGCACAATATTGGTCTCATTAGCACAAAACCCCAAGCTATATAAATTAATAGGTATACCGAAAACAACTCCATTAGAGCCCCTCGAGGGTAAAATTCCGTTTAAGGGGATTAGAAAGGTATGTTCGTGTGCTTAGTTTGCGGCTTACCGCCCATTTAACCAGGCTTAATCCTTGAAATAAGAGTATTGTCACCTTAAAAAGCTAAATTTATAAAATTGTTTACGTGGGCTAATAAATAATTATTATTATAATTCGATATTAAACTGTAATATATGTAACGCGCGTATGACTCGAGCAATCTACGCAGCTAAACGAAAGGGGCGCAGTAGGGTTTGAGATGGGTGATCGCTCTAGTGCTATACTTCATGTGCGTTTCCGTGCTTCGAAAGGTACGAGTACGTAAAGGTCCACACCGGCTTAGCTTAGCGGCACTGCATGAGTGGGTAGTAAGGATGTTAAAAGTATAGGTTTCGTGTGCCTAGATAGACGGATTATATTATTAAATGAAACAAAAATAACAGTAACATTAATTGAAATCACATAGCTATATATAAGTTAGAATTTAGACAGGGTATAAAAAGGTAATAATTTGGGCGACTCGAACTCCAAGCGAACGGATAGTTTTGTTATAAGTAAACTAGCGGCAGCCCGCGACTTCGTCCGCGTGGACTTTGGTATTAGTCATAGCATGATGTTATATACTCGTACCTTATAGCCTTCCCCAATAAATGGATTATCTAACACAAAAATATTTTTTCAATTCGAACCAGTAGTTTCTGAGATTAGCGCGTCCAAACAAACAAAAACTTCGGCTTTATATATTAGTATTCATTTTCCCCGTTTTTGCAACATTTTACATTGATGCTTCGCTCTTATTAGTTGCAGCGTATTGTTATATAGCTTAAAGCCTTCCTTGACAAATGGACTATCTAACACATAAATAATTTTTCAATTCGAACCAGTAGTTCCTAAGATTAGCGCCTTTAAACATACAAACAAAATCTTCGACTTTATATATATTAGAATAGATAATAATTTACAATAAGTTAAGTCGTTAAATCTTGTCGGAGACCATATGGGTGGTTTGAAAACATCCCACAGCTACTTGGCCACTAGCTCGCATCACCAACCCGCATTGGAGCAGCGTGGTGGAGGAAACTTCAGGCCTCCGCTATAACGGGTCGAGAGCCGTGCCCAGCAAAACGGTTGCCCAACAAAAAGGGTTACAGCCATAATGTAACTTATTTATGTGTCCAAGTCTTCCTCCACTCGTTCCTTTTCTGTTGCTATTTTTTATCGTCTGTCGCCGAGTATTCACCTTACTTTTTACCGACTTCCAAAAGGAGGAGGTACTGTATTCGTCTGTATGTATTTTTTTTTTTATATATGTTCACCGATTACTCCGCCGTTTGTGGACCGATTTTCAAAATTCTTTTTTTGTTCGTATGCTTATACTCCCGAGGTGGTCCCATTGTCACCAAATCAGGATCTGATGATGGGATCCCAGAGAAATCGAGGGGAACTCTCAAATTTTATAGGCACACACATTGATTTTCTTATACTTTCTGAAGCATAAGAGATATTTGTGCATAGTAATCATTATCTCATGTTGCTGAGCTGATGATGGAAGGTACTGCAACAGTGAGGAGTTAAAAGCAAATTCTTTCAATAAATAGTTTTTTATTCCAAATCTTACATTCCTGAGGTGGTCCAACTGTCACCAAGTCAAAGTCTGATGAGGGGATCCCGGAGAAATCGAAGGAAACATTCAAATTTTACA
The DNA here is from genome assembly GCA_911387765.1 of Pyrgus malvae. Taxonomy (NCBI): domain Eukaryota; kingdom Metazoa; phylum Arthropoda; class Insecta; order Lepidoptera; family Hesperiidae; genus Pyrgus; species Pyrgus malvae. The sequence goes on along the minus strand of OU426951.1, from coordinate 16,001,847 downwards.
GCACAACAAATGATTTTCATATTTTTACTAAAGTAAAACAGGCATTTTTGTTATATTATCATCATATCATGTTGCTAGGCTGATGATGGAAGGTACTACGAAGGTTAGGAGTTGAGAGCAAATTCTTTCAATAAATGGTTTTTTGTTTGATATCTTACATTCCTGAGGTGGTCCAACTGTCACCAAGTCAAAGTCTGATGATGGTATCACAGAGAAATCGAAGGGAACATTCAAATTTTATAGCACAACAAATGATTTTCATATTTTTACTAAAGTAAAACAGGTATTTTTGTATAATTATCATCATATCATGTTGCTGAGCTGATGATGGAAGGTACTATGACGGTTAGGATTTGAGAGCAAATTCTTTCAATAAATGGTTTTTTGTTGGAAATCTTACATTCCTGAGGTGGTCCAACTGTCACCATGGCAAAATCTGATGATGTGATACTAGGGAAATCGAGGGAAACACTGAAACTTAATAGGCACACACATTCTTTTAGTCATATTTTTTAACATAATACAAATATTTATGTCTGGTAATTATCACCTAATGTTGCTAAGCTTATGATTTAAGGTACCTACAACCTACAACTCCTCAACGGTTAGGAGCTGAGAGCAAATTCTTTCATTAATTTATACGTTCAGGTGGACTGATAGTAGTATTCTTTCAGGCTGTAAGATGGCTATTAGATAAACATGATTATAACAGGTATCTCTTTAACGTTTAGAAGTTAAGTGAAAAAAAATCCAATTATGCTTATACATATGTGAAGAATTATTAAAATTACTAAAAAGAGTGAAATAAATTAAGTTTTTAACAAAAAAATAGAACCGACTTCAAACGGTAAAAAATAAAATTGTTCAGTACCTACTTCTTCTTGCTTATAGAAATGACTCTTAATACTATTTTTGGAGTCGGGCCCTTAGTAAAATGTCCTGTCTAAGTAAATATAGAGTACCTTTCTTTCTGAATGGACAACTCCAATATTGTTTTAACAGTCATTACCATAAGCAAAAAGAAGTAGGTACCGTCCCACTGTCTGTACTGTCGGTGCCCATTTAGAACGAATGGTACGACATTTTAGTAGGGGCCCGACTCCAAAAATAGTTTTAAGAGTCATTACTATAAGCAAGAAGAAGTAGGTACTGAACAATTTTATTTTTTACCGTTTGAAGTCGGTTCTATTTTTTTTGTTAAAAACTTAATTTTTACAGACTTCCAAAAGGAGGAGGTACTATATTCGGCTGTATGTATTTTTTATATATGTTCACTGATTTCTCCACCGTTTGTGGAACGATTTTCAAAATTCTGTTTTTGTTCGTATGCTTATACTCCCGAGGTGGTCCATTTGTCACCAAGTCAGGATCTGAGGATGGGATCCCAGGGAAATCGAGGGTTACTCTCAATTTTTATGGGCACACACATTAATTTTCTTATACTTTCTGAAGCATAAGAGATATTTGTGCATAGTAATCATCATTTCATGTTGCTGAGCTGATGATGGAAGGTACTGCGACGGTAAGGAGTTAAGAGTAAATTCTGTCAATATATCTTTTTTTGTTCAAAATCTTATACTCCTAAGGTAGTTCAACTATCACCATGTCAAAATCTGATGATGGGATACTAGGGAAATCGAGGGAAACACTGAAACTTAATAGGCACACACATTGTTTTAGTCATATTTTTTTAACATAATACAAATATTCATACCCAGTATTTATCACCTCATGTTGCTTAGCTGATGATTGAAGGTGCAACTCCTCAACGGTTTGGAGCTGAGAGCAAATTCTTTCATATTTATACGTTAATTTATATGTTCAGGTAGACAGATTGTAGTGTTCTTTCCTGCTATTAGAGGGCTTTTAGATTAACATGATTATATAAGGTAAATTTCATTACCGTTTAGAAGTTAGGTGGAAAAATTTCCATTACTAAAATGAGTGAAATTAATTAAGTTTTCAACAAAAAAATAGAACCGACTTCAAACGGTAAAAAATCGGTGGCACCGACTCCAAAATAGTTTAAACAATCATTACCATAAGCAAGAAGAAGTAGGTACTGAACAATTTTATTTTTTACTGTGTGAAGTCGGTTCTATTTTTTTGTTAAAATTATTAATGGTCTGCTTCGCTTGCACCGCTTGGCGTGCCAGTAAACCTGTATATTAAGTTCATTAATTTTTTTGTCTCTCATTCTGTTTCCAAAGAGTTTTGGTTCATTTCTAGCTTTATTTCAAGCAAGAGACATTTAAAAAGTTAGGTAATAAATGTTTAATCTCAGCTTTTAAAATGCAAACCACCCACAATTTTATTGGTATCAAAAACATGCGAAAATTTTCATCGAAATTCAAATCCAAGAATAAAAAGTAAAACAAGGCGTCTGAGTAATGGCGGAGGGCAATCACATTTCTTAATGAAACCGAATTCCCTTTGCGTTACAAATTGGATGATCAATTCCTACTGTACCAAATCTACAAGTTGAACTTGTAGATTTGTCTTTAGGCAAAGTAGACAATCAATATGTATTGATCTTTACTTATGTATTCACCTGTACACAGCCAGTCAGTGATCTCCTCAGTATGCATAGAAAGTCAAGAGGTAAATTTGCACAGGTGTTGAAATCTTTATTAAAATTATATACGTCTATGATTGACAAATGTCCTCATTATAAATGCGAAAGTAATACACACACTCTCTCTCTCTCTCTCTGTCTCTCTCTCTCTCTCTCTGTGTGTGTGTGTGTGTGTGTGTGTGTGTGTGTTCAGTGTGTGTGTGTGTTACGTTTACACACCTAAACCACAATACAAAGAACGGCTTTATACTTATATCTCTATTGTGCCTAAACTACTGAACCAATAGTTGGTACACGGATAAAGAGGACGTTGGAAAAGGACCTAGGATAGTTTTTGTTGCGAAAAATAGGCATAAATAGTGGCTGAGATAAGGGATGACAATATGTATGTATAAAGTGTTATCGTCGAAGATAAAAACATCATTTTTTTATTTAGGCACTTGATAGTAAGTAAATAAATGAATGTATTAGAATACTACGCGGGCAAAGCCGCGAGCGGAAAGCTAGTCATTGTTAATTTACATTTTGTATTTTTTGTACTTACTTGATTTGTATTTACTTCAAACTTTAAAAATCACTTCAAATTCATTAATGTAATAATTTAGTAACTTTGTAAGTTCTTAGTATGTAGCAGAACGATGTTTTAGGAAATTTAGCACGAAAAGTTTATCGAATAAACGTTGAAAAGTGTGTTTGTTTGTTTGTCGAAAACGACGCTGCGGTGCTACGGATTGACCTGATTTTTTGGGTGCAGATAGTTAGTAGGCTCGAGAGTGACACATGCTACTTTTAACTTTGACAGAATATCTCATTCCTACAGAATTAACATGAAGCCAACGCGGGCGGAAAGCGTATACCTACTCGTAATGTATAACGGACCGCATACTTAACTGGTCCTTGTGAAGAAAAGTTGTTTAATCTTTTCCAATTCTCACATTACGAGATATTTGACACTATGAAGTGTATACCGATGTAACAAAACATTATATCGTCATTTTATTTTACACGACACCAAGCTTAATTTATTCTTAAGTACCAGTTATATATACACCTACCCCTAGGTATACCTACCCCTTGTACAAAATAATATAACATTCATGATAATCATGTTACACGAAATAAATATAATCTTCCTCGTGTATTCACGTCCTACTTATAATATTCTTCTTAGAGCCAGATAGAGGAAAACAATAATTTGTTGCGTCCCAAACTAGCCAAATAATTATTTTTATATTACCGATAGATCTTTGACGACCCGCGTGGCGCAATGTTTACCATGATGAACTGCCAATTGAGGGGTCCCGGGTTCGATTCCCGGCGAAACAGAAATTTGAATGATGAGTTTAAATTTCTGTACTCGGTCAGGGTGTTTGTGTTCCTGTCTTTGTATGTGTCCATGGTACTCACGACACAAGGTATTAATTACCTTTCTGTGGGGCTATTAGTATGTAACATTGTTATTTTTAAGTATACAATCCAAATAGGTAGTGACAGTTTCCGTAATAGGTATTTATAAATAAGATAAACATAATTTAAGTACCTAATTATCTCTTTTTATATCCCTGAGATTTTAACAAGTTATTTGGAAATATGTTTCCAGTTCACATTTTCAGTTTTAACTCACCAATGTTTACTTTCATTTAACAAACATTCCTTTGATCACAATCAATCTTATATTTATGTTAATATGGTTGATATTAAAAAGACTAGATATCTTAGGAAACGTAATATATCAATTTAATGGTCATGATTCTGTTATGAGATGTACTCTGTGTTGCATGATCCAACCTCTCCTTCGTATCTCAAGGAATATTTTCAGTACCTCTGCTCCACCCACAACAGAGGAGCACTTTCATCTAAAAATCTAAGCATCTTTCTTCCGCCACATAAAAGTGGATTTTTCCATCATTCCTTCACAGTTCAGGCTATACAACTCTGGAATATCTTACCCGAAAATATAGAAAGGCACCTAGCAAATTAACGTTTAAAAAACAAGTTCGGGAGCACTTCTTAAGTAACCAATAATTAAGTACCAATAATGAATTAAATACTTTTTTTTCAAAAAGGTTAAAAAATCTTTAATAGTTTTATGCATTTTTTTCTTTCATTCAATTAGTTAAGAACTTATAGGTATGTATATATATGTTTATATTATATATATGTATAAATATATGAATTTATAATCCATATTTTGAATTTCCCTTCTTTTTACTCACTATAAAAATTATCATTGCCTTTCTTTACGACTTAATTTTTCAGTTCCAAAGCCTACCCCACATTCTCATCATCACCCAGGGTTGACTGGAAGACAATGCCTATAGGCATTAGGTTAAACCCTTTGTAACCCCTAGTTTAAGATGTTTGCAAGAATATATAAATAAATAAATGATTATTCCATCATATTAGCGATGTAACGGTGATCGAATAATCATTAAGTACCATTTAAATTGATGTATTACGTTTCGATAAAATTATTGTCATAAACTAATTATTGCTTTTGATCTAATGTCGCCTGTGTAATATTATCGGTAAACCGTTTGATGTAGTAAATAGATGTGCTTAATAGATGTACTTAGTAGAAGACTTTTCTTAGTCAACCATATAGATATCTTCACATAAATAATAAATATCAATTCAATTTTACTTCATTTGTTATCTTTAACGTTATGTTATCATTAACATTGGTATGTTACAAATGTAATCCAGGACACTGGACTAGATTGATTTAGAAATGATTTAAACGTCTCATTCCGTCTATATAATCAACTGTGTAGGCAAAGCAACAAAGCTGAACTGCTACGTGATGAATTCCCCGGTGGCAATCTAGTTCCATGTAATGCATTTCATTCTTCCTAACCTGTCTGAGTCGCTGCTCAGTGGCTGAGCGGATATTTAACGGAGCGGTCTTTAACGGAGAGTGACGGAGACTAACTCATAATTTCTCGATGGCATGATGTCCACCAGTCTTCACTTGGCCAGCGCGGCGGACCACGGCCTAAATTCTTCTCACTTATGAGAGGAGACCTGTGCCCAGCACACTTAAAAAGGACTTAAAAAAGATTGATTTTTTTTTAAATGTGTCAGTGCTGATCATGGGCCTGCTCGCAAAAATGAGAATAATAATTTTATTTGAGTCGTCCACCACGTGGCCAGGGCCACGCAACTGGCAACTGTAAAAAAAATCTTAATTAAAAATGCACGCCGGAATCTGAAACTGCACCCGAAGTGAATTCAAGGCAGTGTCACATCCTATCTTATATTCTTTACCTGCAAATAATAGCGCATATTGCGATCTCGGCACAAAAGAGGGCCTCCAGAGTCTCCGGCGCAGGAGTCCCGGTGGCCTCGACCAGCACACACCATGTTGTCTGTAATAGCGTACTGCCAGTATGAACGTCTACATACTCCTTGCTGGATTGTTGACACCTGGAAATAAGTATAGTAGAAATAATAAAATACTATTTATAATGTTTCAGTATCTTAATTGGTATTTGAGAGAATATTAAATTGTTGTTGATCAATATATTTAACATGCACGTACGTCAATTCACTGTTTTTCTATCATTCAATACTTTCATAGAAACAGTTGGACTGAATACTTTTTTTGTAATCGGGGGAGGGCAGATGTGCTCTCATGCACCTTCCGATGCTTAAGACGGTATGCGGCCACGCACACACCGCCATCCTTCCCGGGGTTGCTGACTGGACGGATCGAGCTCTCACTCTCACCGCCCGCACCCACTAAAGCCCCCTTTTAGTTGCCTCTTACGATGAGGCAGGGAATACCGTAGCTCTATTCTTAATCCCGATGCTACAGGGACTTGGACTGAATATAATAATAATAAAGAATATGTAGGTAATTTAGAATATTTTTTCGTAAGAACTGAGGTACTTTGGAGTACAGAGTTTATTAATGTCTTGAAAGAAAATTTAATTGCTGCCTCTGAACTACTACTTCTTTAATTGCTACCTCCAGCTACCGCTGAAGTAGCAACAGTAAACTAAATTCAAGAATTATAATGATAGCGAAGATTTCTATTGAACAAAATACTTTTAAGTTAATGGTGTAGACAGGAGAAATTTCTATTTCGTTTAAAGTAAGTATAAATGTCTGAAATATCAGTGCTAGATTTCTTTCGAAGTAATTAACACTAGCGCTTTCAAACAAACCTTCTGTTATTTCAATCTGGCTGTCGTTTACTTAGCTACAAAAACTGTAACAGATTATTTATCTTTCTAGATTTTACGAACTGCACGAGGTTCAAAAATAAGTTTGTGATAAACGTAGTTTTGAAATAATACAAAACAGTATATATCAGCCAAAAAAAATAAAATAAAAAATAATGCTTCACACTCATAGCCCCACAGTAAGGTAGATATACCCTATGTCGTGGGTGCTATAGACACACACAAAGACAAAAACACAAACACCCAGACCGAGAACAGAAATTTAAACTCATCTTTCAAATTGGCAGTCCGGCATGGCAACCATAGCGCCACGCAGGTCGTCAAAAAAATTAGGTGTTTAATCATTAATTTAGATATTATTATGTAATAAAAAATTAAACAGCAGAAAACGAACTAATGAACTAATTACTCCTTATTAACCTTGTTGCCTTGTTTCTTAAAATTAAAATAAGTTTACGCGTAGGAAGACCTTTTTCTTGGATTAATAGGCTTTATCAACATGCAATAAAGGGTTTTTCATTGTAAAATAAAGCAACGAGAAAGGGCTAAAAAAACAACATCTTCGATAAACAAATGAACACAAAACTTAAAATTGTGCACATAAAATGGGCGCTTGGTACCTACTTGCATCCTGCGATTGTGTAATACATAAAATATACGAGTAATTAGCTACTATGAATTATATGAGAATAATACGAGTATGTTACATATTCTAAGTCCGTATACGCAATATTTCTGATATGTTACATTGCACCAAAAATGTTCATGCAAGGTTCCCAAGACGAGTGCTTATGGTTCACCCTGTGAAACAGATATCAGATCTCATGTAAACCCAAGCTCCTAAATCAACGGACCTATACTTCATCAACTCTACATTTCAGTCAACAGGTGTGGCTTCCCTGTTTCGCTACCGTCACGAAGGAAGTATGTTCATTACCATTAAAATAAAGTGAAATGAAAAAGTTGAAATACTTGAAATGAAATATGTAGTTTATTAACATCCTGGCTATATACTATATACACTTGATGTTTGTCACTGTTGTACGGCCATCGGCTGACCGTCATCCGCTTTGGGTGCCCTAAGGCGTATATGGGCTAGGAGAAAAAAGCGGGCGGAAAAAAACTCCAGCCCTGTTTAAAAAAAAACAGGTACAAAGGCATTTAAAATGCAGCATGACTGTGGGGCGACAAGGAGCACACGAGACAGCTTGTGTCCATCTATCCATCAGACTTTTCATTTCCATTGCTGAAACATAACTTTTGTGTTACTTATGCAAATATCTAATTTCTGAAATAACGAAACGTCCAAGCCACTGAAATGTAGTTCGTAAATTAAGGGCTGCTAAAACTATGTTTGTTTCATTAGTTTACTTTTGACATGATAATCTGAGAATTTTAACTATCTTGTATATGGGGTTCAAAAAAGATCTATTCCGCCGGGAATCGAACCCGGGACTGTCTTCGTCCGCCGCGCCGCCGACGCGCATGCAAGCCCTCTCGTGACAAGTGACAACCGCACCGCAAACCACCTCACACGTGGTCAGACTCGCCGCATCGCCACCATCACCGCTGTCAATAGTTTGTGATTTAACTGACATATAGTGTATTGTGAAGGACAACACCAGTTCCCGGGCAAGAGAAGATCGATCGAGGCTTCATCAGTACACGAGCATACCATCTGCTCCAGCCCCCTGGGATAAGCCAGGTCAGTGCGTTTGCTCCCTTTATCAATCCTTCTCGTTTTCCACCTTTAATTCGACACGCAACTTACAGTCCACAATTCCTACACCCGCAGTGGGGGACCACCCTCCTTTCCACCCTTTATTCCACCACCATTTTTGGTCATATCGAACCGGAGGTCCCACCCCTCTACCCAACAATTTTGGAACCGGGACCCGGACTGTCAATCGAGGGGATTGACAGTCCGGCATGGTAACCATTGCGCCACGCGGGTCATCTACATATACATTATCAAAACTTATTTCTTATAAGTATGTACATTGTTGAAAAAATATTAATTGTTTAATAAATGTAGGTCAATGAAATAAACTATGATCATTGTATTTATTGTAACATCTCGTGTGCGACAACGTTTCTGGTGAATTGTCTTTGCCTTTTCCTTTTCCATTTATGACACCATGCTACGATTTGTTGTCAATTTGTAACTTGAGTAAGTTTTCAGAACGGACGACGGATTTTCAAGACGGATTTAGGACTTAGAGTGAGTAATTTAAATAAAAAAATATCCATCACAAAAAATCTATGTGAGGCACTGAAGAAGGAAGTGTCTATCATTCTTAAGTGTTTCTATATTAATATCAAATAAAATATTTAAAAGTATATAATGTAGTGACACCACAAATTCGACATTGGCAAAATGTTCAAAAGACCTGGGCGCCAAAAAAAGTAATGACAGACGCCTCTTCTATACTTCATACCTACTCGTATATGTCATATTTTTGAATGAGGAACGAACTAACAACAAATATGAGCAGTTTTGGCGGGAAATCGAAAAAGACATGCTCTTGTTTTATTTTCATTTTCTTTCTTTTTTTCATTTTACATCTATGGCTGGAGCTATTCATAATGAGACGATAACCGATTTTTATGTGCGTATTTACGTATATGCGCTATTAATACATAGGAGTAAGTATTCCCGAAACAAATGAACGTAATATCTGTAAATGGAACCTTAGTTTCTTGAGAGCTGCCAATTGTCTAGTAACTATTTATTACTGAGTTATGTAGCCAACTAATAAAGCTTTACTTCCTGTAAACCTACTTGTCTGTAGTATCGCAAATTCTGGATAAATAATTAACGTTTAAGTACCTAGTAACGTTCTACTTTAGAAGTTTTGTAATTTAATTTATTTTAAGCGCTCAAAGACGACGATTTTAAAATATAAAAGGTTTATAGAACTAAGATAGCTGATCGCGAGTGACAAAATAATTAATGTAATCCATTAAGCCGTCTCTTTCCGTTGCTATCGACTGATGTTATTTAAGCGTCCGTCTATACTTGTCGTAAGCCTAAGGCGGTTTGAAAACGTAAAACAATGGGATCGCTACTAATACAGACTAATTACACACCATAATATTCTCTGTAATCAGAGACGCCTGCCTAGCTATAAGGTATTTTATTCTATAAGTAAAAGAGAAAAAAAATCAAAAACAATAAAACGAAGGGTTATAAGGTTAGTTTTTAAAATAACAAAATTAAATTTATAATCTATATATCAAAGTAATTACAGTCTTGATCTAAATTGTTTTGACGCGAAATAATAAACGTCAAGATATGAAGTCATAACGTTATGTAAACTAAAAGTTTTTACTGTATTTATTAGTTTGTACATTATTCTTAGTCTAAGGTATTTATTAATTTTATTGTTTGTCCGTTGTCAGTGTCATATTATCACCAAACGATCAAAATGTAACACTACTTACTGTCCAAAAATGAGTATAACGGCCAGGCCACACTAAGTACGTTTAGCATCGACGATCGGAGATTTGCGTGTAAATCGAAGGTATTGACTCACCCATCGATGCTGCATTGCGTTTCTTTTCTTGGACGCGGCATCGGAATCGCGCGTTTCGGGCGCTGAATCGCCGATGTTAATAAATCTAGTGTGACTTGACCGTAAATACCTTCATAATACAGAAAAGGCTTTGCTGATGATCGATGTGTTATCATGTTATCAATGTTGCTACCTGGGCTTCGTGGAGTATTCTAGTCCCATGAACGTCGGATGCCTTTTTCTTTCCCCATCCAAGAATGACGCAGGTTGTGTGCGGAGGGAGAGTTTGGTGAGGTTGCGGTAGACACGCTATTCCATGGCCTAAGTCTGGTCGAGCTGGTGCTGGTAACCTTAAGTAAGAAATAGGAAAATCATTATCATCATTACCATTCGCGACAATAGTTTATGTTAGATTTTAGTTTACAAAGTGGATTGTATTAAGCTTTAATTGATGTGCAACGTAGTGGGGTGGATGGAGGAAGAAAAAATGGAAATTATTGGCACAAGGCAGAAATATGGAAATAAGTGCTTTCTTTTGAAAGACATCATAAAACTTCTAGCCATTGGTAGTGATTTAGCGTTCCTCAGAATGATGTTTATTCTTTTAAAAAGAAAGTACATATTTGATTTTATCTGTAAATGTGCTAGAAATACTAAAGATTTTTATTTTAAGGTCTTATGCAGTTGTGCTGCTGCTCTGGAGGCTGATGTTGGCCTAATGTAAGTCTGGCTGGCAACCAGATCTAACTACTGAAACATAATATAGTAGAATTGCTTCATGGCCGAAATGGAAATGAGGCCAAAAAAGGTTTGCAGCTAATAACATACATAACATTGTAATTACCTATAAAGTAATACAAATGTAAAACAATATAGTAAAGAAAGCGTGTGATTTATTTTCGCGTGAACAATTGTGGCCAGCACCGTCCTAGAAGCGATCAATCAAAACGTCTCCTTCTCACCAATCCAGCTGAGTCTTTCAGGAACAGTGTCCTATTTCAACACCAAATACGTTCGGCTGATCAAACTCCTTTTGTCAACCTTAACGTTGATTTTTCGACACGATTTTAAATTGACCCAAGGATGAATGAAAATTCAGACGGTTGTCTCGATGTGAAAAAAAAAGCGGAGTTTTTTGTATCTGTTTATTGTGCACGGTGCTTTGTAATAGGTGTAATCTCTTTTAAAGGGTGAAAGTATGAACCATTTGCTGTATAATTATTGAATGTATATCTACGTTTGTATGAGTATGTTTTTGTTTGCAAGAACACAGGCAAGAAATAGAAAAGTTGCAAGAAATTGCAAGAAATAGAAGAGTTGTAGCATATTTATTCTTATGGTTGTAGTATGTTTTTGTTTGCAATTTTATTGCATTTTTATGCACTGTGAAATCCTTTCTAACGCTCTGAAACCATGATCGTTCAGCTAGTCTGTGATATAAGAAATATGTAGGTGTAACATTTAAAAATAATACATATGCTCCATACATTATTACTTCCAGGACTTTATTTCCTTTCAATGACAGGTTTTCTCTTGGAATTGAAACGGATATATGTCTTACCACACTGACCAAGTGCAGGTGGTCCAGGATACATTCTTACTTAGAGCCTCTTTCACCACCTTCACGTAACTGACAAGTAAGCCAATGTTGTCGGTGAAAGTCACCCGTAACTTAAATTTCAATTTCACGATGCTACTCGAAGCACTAATCATAATATGAGAAACTGATCCGTACTCATAGCTTTTACTTGCCAATTGCAATGCAAAAATCAACACTTTACTTGGAGAAGGTGAAAGAGGCCCTTAGATTTTTATTAATAGAATGTCCAAATTTAAATTGTATGTTTTGTTTCCTTTAAATAAAAGTATGACCGTTGCTTGGATAAAAACAACTGATTTTCTTTTGAGACTTGTTGACTTAATGTTAACAACGCTATCTACTGAAGTAGCTCACAATTATTAAAAGAAAAAAAATTGTATTACATACTAGTCGCTAATAGATGTCAGGAAGAGTCATATTTTGTTAGTTTATGTTTAAGTTGAATATCGCTGAAAACACGGATAAAACGATACTTTCTAACAATGAAACTCAATTGATAGATCGATTTATCGTCCCCGAAACCCTCTGCATACTAAATTTCATGAAAATCGTTAGACCCGTTTCTGAGATTCAGATTATATTGGTATATACTATAAGAACTGCTCTTTTAAAGATATTAGATAAATACATTTAAAATATATGTTTCGAAATAAAATATAAATATTTTATTCACTTTTATACAAACTCCAATTGTCATTTATTACTCGTACTCGTAAAAGACGGCTTGAAACGGTTTTAGAATGCAAAAAGCTCAGGAATAAACTAATTAATACTACCTGTTACATCTGCTTTATTCAACTTTAGTCGTGAATAATTTTAACAATTATTTTTGACAGCTTTAGAAGACGAACGATTTTGAAACAAGTTACTCGATTACCTTTACAAATTAACTTAAGCTTCAGAGCTTAAATACAGTCGCCTACCTCGATAAGTGTGAACTTCGATATATCTACTAAAACCTAATTTTTATATATAAAACTCATTGTACTGAAAGGAAAGACTTGTGATCCGTTTCTATTATTTAATTATTGTATCATTGTCGGCGTGAAAGATGATCTATCTTTGTATGATCCATTACTGGGTCTAATTTCAGCTGCTTCGAAGTAAGCGACTTCTGTCAAGCTCTAATTTTACTCCTTTTATATGTCATCAATGTTATCATCGAGTTGAATCACTACTCTACCTACCATATCATCTTTCATCGACATAATAATATCATGTTTCTCTATCTCGAGGATTTAAGTCACATTCTATCGCACTAACTAAAATCGATTGGATGGACAAGTTAATTAGTGAATGCAATAGCTATTAACTATTATAACCGAGTACAATGGATATTATCCAGAATTAAAGCGTATTACATTACATCAATGACAGTCGAAAAGTCCCTAATTATTGTAATCGCTTAATTTATTAATTACCACAGTCATGTTTTATCACTGGTTACCAAAATATTTTTTTAGATATGCAAGGCAATAACTTACTGAAAAGTTCCTTTCTTGCAAATTCTTATTAATTTTCATTTAAAGAACTTTGGGACGGAGACTCACTACGAACAACACCATTTTCATAAATAACCAACTTAATTTAAAGGAATTATGAACTGTTGTCTCGGCGCTTTTCGAGCGGCCTTGTCTGAAGACCCATTAAATACTTTTTAACTAGCTTTTCTGGTGCTAGTTTTATATATAATATTTTGAAAGAACAACGAGAAGCGAAGTTCGGTAAAGCCTTTAAAAAATTTAATTATAATAAATAAGGACTCTCTTGCAGACACAAATTCTTTAGGTCGTCTGTTTCTGTTCGTCGTTTTACAAATCTTATTTTATTGATTCCGTACAAAGCGTTTCAGCACCACCCGCTGTTAAGCTATTATCAATACGGATCGTAAACATTGGGAAGTCCTGTAGCTTACGTCAAAATATTGCACTATGGTTTATATCTCGCGCAACTACAATTTACTGTAAGCATATTTGTTACAAGGTAACAAATTATCCCTCATTTTCAGTCTTCACTTCCACTGATAACTCAATACCCGATATGAACATCATGTGTAGACAGACATGTTAAATCGTCTGAACGGACAATATATGCAAGGTCACAAAAGCCACAAACCGACATCCTACTTCCTTAAACTCATAAATCCTTACCTCAACATGGCGACATCGTTGACGACTGTGTCAGGGTCATACAGAGGATGAATGACAGCTTCGGTGACCTTCATCTCCAGCTCCCCGTAGTTCCGGATGAGCAGGTCGTGTTCGCCCAACCGCACGAACAGTCGCTTCCTTACGCAGTGCGCCGCCGTCACCACCCAACGAAGTGAGATGAGCGTGCCACCGCAAAAGGCTTCCTGAAAAAGATTGATTGGTTACGTGCCGACAGGATAAAACGGGACCCTATTACCTAGACTTCGCTCTGCGTTCGTCGGTCACCAGACTGTATCTCATGAACCGTGATAGTTACACAGTTGAAATTTTCACAGATGAAATATTTCTGTTGCCGCTATAACAACAAATACTAAAAATAGAATAAAATAAATATTTAGGGGGGCTGCCATACAATAAACTTGGTTTTTTGCCGTTTTTATAGATAATGGTTCGGAATTCGGAACCCTTCGTGCGCGGCTCCAACTCGTAGTTACCTGGTTTTTTAGTGTTTGGAATGTACAAAATAGTCCTGTAGTAGCCAATACAGGCTGAGAAAAAAAAATTGCTGTTCCTCTGCAAGTGATCGGATGTGATAAGGACAACTACACGCACATGGCACCTATATCTTAAACGGCTAAACGGAAACTACTTTATAAGAAATTTGACGATCTCAATAGCCATGGATCAGTGTGTTAATTTTCAGATTAATAAGCGTGAAAGTGACATGTACTTTGAAGATATTTTTCTAAAAGTATCAGAACATTTTTATAGTCTAAACAATATTATTAAAGTTTGTTTAAAATGCATTGTGATAGCATATTTTTATCCAGAAATAGCCGCCTATTTCCTCTTATGGTTTGAGTTATAGGCAAGGAATACTAATGTTCAGATTTGTAATGTTTAGAGCTGTGTAAAAATAAACAATATAAGTTATCGCAATCAAAATATACATTTGTTTAGTTGCCTTCGGCAAGCTTTTCTAGTACTCAATAAACTGTTTATATTTTTCGCTAATAAATAATGTACCAATCGAGAATCGTACGACTCAAAGCTTAAAGAAAAATATTAAGTTCTCAATACCATTGTGGTAAATTCGTGTGTGAATAAATCATTTACAAACATCGACGTCTTTCACAAAAACATGGTACATTATCAAAAGTATTTTCACTCGGTAAGTAAGTTACCTACTTCCATGAGAGTTAGCAAGCTATCAGAAAAAATCTTGAAAAAGCTACCGTTAAACAACTTTTTTGTCCAAACTTTGTTTCTGAATAAAGAAAACTTGCTACTAGAACTGAAAGTTAATGTCTATTCCATTATATTGTGAATAAGCAATTTATAACTTTGTTTAGTATTGGGTTATTAGGTACGATCGAAAAATCAACGAAGACTTATTTAAATATTTAGTGATTTCAAGTACACGAGGGTTGCAGCGACCATTTGACAGCATGCTCATCTGCTTCTCCATTTAAACAAAAAGGAATATAAATTACCTTGTAACGATTAAGTACAGCAACCTGCCACGACCACTTCCCAGGGGGCGCGGGTCTGCCCCCGATGATGCGGATCATATCGCGCATACGGTCTCGGATCCTGGTTCTAGGAGAGCCTCTATAGCGGCCTAGCCTGCCGCATGGTGGCAGAGTGGTTGGACGGTGGACAGCTCTAGAGTCTTCTCGGCGAAGGGTCGGTTGGCGCGGCAGTGCTTGCATTCTGGCGAACTCAACTGTTAAACATTATAAACATGCTGTGAAGAAGAACCCCAAAGTTTTTCCAGTTAACTTAAGTATCAGGAACTTTTTACATGACTGGCGCTACGACGCCTTCAAATAATTTGCGAACTTTTACCCGTATCATACGCATCCTTCGCAAAAAAGAGATACCTACTAATAAGTAAGAAGCTTCTATCGGAGCATGTATCGGAATTTCGAACAACTGTATGGGGTCAAATGGCTTGACAGTGGCGTCGTGTAGGTAATAAAAATATGATGATAAAACAGGTAATAAAATAACCTGAGAAGGACGAACAAAACTGTAATTTTCTCCAGGAAGCAACATGAAAAATGGACAAGAACTTCAAAAGGTTCCAAGACAATTACATTTTGATTTGATAATAATATTAACTCGATACATCCGCGCGTTCTAAGATGACACTCCGACCAGATATAGCAAGCTAAGATAAAGATTCTATGGAGACAGATATAAATAACGCAATAAAAAACACCAAACGAAGTAAGAAAACCTATATTAGGTATTCGAAACTGATTGGAAATTCCATACGGAATTCATGATTAGAACTGCAATAAAGTTCCTCTTTCTCCAGAGTACTTGAAATGCAAATTTCAGTATCTCTGTGAATCGCACGAGCGTCAGCTTCGATCTTCTGAATCTCTTCTCTTATCTATCCCACTTCACCGCTCCGGATTTATATCCAACTCTTTCTCACTTCAATCGGTTCGGCTTTGGAATGCTCTGCCCGCTGATGTCAGGAAATTACACTCCAAGTTCTCCTTCAAAAAAGGTGTAAAGGCTCATTTTCTTAAGGAATTATATCCAATATAATACTATTATTTACCTTACTTGTAATGTATCCATTCTTTGTATTATATTACATTATATCTTTATTTTAATTATTTTCATTTATTAATTGCTTTTATATTTAATTTTTCTGTTAATATTATATGTTTTGTTTCTCATGTTTTACCGCCTTCAAATCTTTCTGTACTCCCTTAGGTAAGCTGGTAGATAATGCCATTAGGCATTAAGCTCGCCTATTGTACCACAAATTGTTATGGTTCAATAAAGTTTTTAAATAAATAAATAAATAAATGTAGATCTAGATACCTATTGGTTATACTATTTGTAAAGAACCAATATTTATAGATAATTAACTGTCACTGTGGATGTCTTGAACTACCTTCTTCCGGGCCAGTGATATTAGCAACTAACTGTCAAACAATAAAAGGGTTAAAAAATCCATGGCTATCTTGTTCTTATTGTTCTTTCTCTCTCGTGCAAAATAAGAAATCAGCATACATGCTCAGCTTACATGGTCATTTTATTGCATTTGCACATAATAAAAAAGGTATTTTAACGCATTTTCTTCTTTCGTCCAAAATGATTTCAAAGCAACCAATATATTGACCATAATATTCTTTCAGAATCAGAAAATTGAAATGATATTGAATTGAAAAATATATGTTATCTAATACCTATTTATGTATCCATAATATTTTACTATTCACTTATATGAATAGTAAAACACTCATTTAATTAATATATGTACATTTTGTTAAAAAGTTCCGACATGTGTAGCTTAAACTTCAATTTTCAAATAGAAAATTTAATTACATAAAAACAGTTATTAATTGCTGTAATTTAGGTACATATTCGACTTATTCTAGAAATATTACGATTCCAAAAATAGATGAAGATACTGAAACATAATGAGTAACCGAAATTAAATCATTCAAGATTTAAAATAGAGAAGAGAATACAAACAATAACTTTGTAATAAAAGTTTTTCAGTCTATTGACGTAGGACGATCTTTGTTTGATGAAGGGTCGGCGAACGCACACCTTCATTTCGAGGGTCCAAAATTCAGTATTGCAAAATATTTTATACCTACATTTTTGGAATAGATACAATGTCATTGGATGCCCTTTTTTCTTCAATTATGGCATCGCAAACTCTGCATATTGCCAGCGTCAAGTATAATTTTTGCATCACGTTTTTGCCAGTTTCGGTGAAACTGGACGAGTAATAACAGGTAAAGTCAGGAAGTCGTTAGTAATCAGTCAGTCAAACATTCAAGTAAAGCGATGTCTTCTGTACAAAAACGTGACCAATGGAATTTTGGAGGCAAGCCGAAAAAACATACTAGTTATCGCACTGTTATTTGAATTCACAACACTCGTGCACTTTAATTAACCTATATCGAACAAAATGCCATCAAATTTATCCGATATTACTCAAAAATACACCAAGAAAGTATAAGCGCAGGACGGTAGGAGAATATCTTGAGAAGCTTGACAAAAAAATTAGATAATAATTATTCTGTAATGTTTGTAAAGCTACAATGTAAAATAATAAATAAATAAAACAAGAGCATAATATGTCTTTTTCGATTTCCCGCCAAAACTCATTTGGATGCCCTATTGTGTAATGTGTTGAGCTGAGAAAAAAAGCCGGACGAAATAGTTCTGTAAATTTCTGAAGGAAGACCTAATAGTGCTATCCTAACCACGTCAAAGTGTCATCGAAGTCTCCTAGTCTCAGAATTTTCGAAAACGATTTTAATATCAGTGGTGATTTTTGGAATTTCTGTTCTGTGTGTATATAAAGTATTGTAGTGTGTATACTATGAGTGTAAGGCTATGTATTATTGTGAGCCTACTTTGATTTTAAAAGTCAAAAGTTGTTAGCTAGGTACCTATGTGCAATTTCACCTGGATCCTTTCGCCTCTGCAATCTGCTACGTATCCAAAGTTGGCAGTAGCTTCCTTCCAGGTAGCAGTAAGCTGATTGTCTAATTATCTTCTTTCCACAAAGAGTCCATTTCTGGCAGAATCTACGGAAGCACAAAATTAAAAAAGTAATATGTACCTCAGTGTGCATGTTCCACACACAAGATGGAACAAGTTACCTTGAGTTTATAAGCCATTTAAATGAAGTTAGGCAAAAGCTACTTTGCAAAAATTCGCAATCAGAACATAATTGATGAAGTCACTTTGCGAGTAACCGTCATAGAGTCGAAAATCCTGGTGATGCTCTGTTTTGGGGCGAAACACGTGTTGGTGGTGGTACGTATGTTGGTGAATATTTTTTATTGTTGCATGTGCATGTATCCTATGTAGAATGGAAGGAGGTGCTATTGCATAAAAAAGTATATACCATCATACGTTCGGATTGCGGATTGTTACAAAGTAGTTTTTACCTACCTATACCAAAGTAACGCCTGATTCTATTAATTATAGCCATTTAAATCTTCGTTTATATTTCAATTGAAATAATTCGGTAATTACATTTAATAAAATATCTATATTGAAATGATTTTTCAATTATAAATGTAGCAAAAGTTACATTGTTTGACCGAAACTGTTAGTGGTTCGTGGTGATTGACTTGTAGTTGTCGAGTAGCAACGCAAAAGCATACAATTTCAGACAAGACGCAAGTTCGCTAGGGATTGGGTACACTTAGCTGTCTTGGCCGCAGAAAACCTATTCATGTTAAATAGTTCACGTTAATGTATATATGAAACGTATTCCACAAAATTTATCAGCTATTCGGAGGGACCTGGGTTCGATTATGTATGATGGCCTTAAATTTATATTTTCGATTTAGATGTTTGTGTGCTTGTCTTGATATGTATCCATGGTGTTCACGAGAAGGGAATCCTATTCTATGAGTATTAATGTATACTTTTGTTTTATTTACCTTCGTCGAACGGTTGTACATTTTCGTGAACACTGACTCCACGGACTCCAAAAAGAAAACCCCCGAAATTTTCGAGCGGTGTCGTCCATCTGACGCGCTTGAGGCTACGAAAATTGAATATGGAACTGCAATTATTAAAATTGTTACTTCTTTTAGTCATCTGGATTCACAAAAGTTTTTACAGATATCAATTCTTCATGATTATCATTTTGATATAGTGCCATAAAAACCTAAAAGCAAACAATGAATATTAATACTATTCTTTCTTCTCTTTTTAACCTTTTTTATGTCCTACTGCTGGGCACAGGTCTCCCGCAGGTGTCTCATACAAGTAAGGGATTTAGGCCATAGCCACCAATTGGCCAATTGCGGATTGGTGAACATCATGCATTCCAGAAATTATGAGTTTCTCTCAGGTGTACATGAAAACTTCGTAACTAATTAAATATCGCAATATTTTCCATTAAAGTGAAGCAGCGATAAATACCCACATTACTTTCTTTGTCAGATATGTGCGCCAAGGATTTGAACCCGGTATCATCGTGTTCAAATCCTTGGTTTTATTCTTATAGTTAGTTTGTAAAACTTTATCCGGGCGGCAAATATTTAGGTCTTTCTAACGTATGTCGTACGTTTCGGTCTATTTAATCGCGTTTTTTCACGTAAAAAATAATTAAGAAAATGTGTCATTTTATTAAAGGGAGTTCTGTGGTAACAAACGTAAATATACTTGCTTTTAACTGACTTGAATACCACCACCTATTCAAATTTGAAGAGTAAAATTCAGTAAACTTGCAATGTAAGAAAATAAAAGTATACGAGATACGAGTATTACTCATGAACTAGACTCAATTTTTCTTCAACCTTTTTTTTTTTATGTCCCACTGTTGGGCACAGGTCTCCTTCTCACAAGTGAGAGGGATCTAGGCCATAGTCCACCACGCTGGCCAAGTGCGGATTGGTGGACGTCATGCTTTCGAGAAATTATGAATTTCTCTCAGGCATGCACGGCGATGGAGAACATCGTAATCAATGAAATATCACAATATTTTCCATCACCGTGGAGCAGCGATAAATTCGCACATTACAAATTTCTTTGCCAGAGGTCGAGGTCGCGCCGAGGATTAACGAGTTAGAAGACTCAATTACTCGGATGAAATTAAACTCCGCAATCCCAGTTTCCCCGTCTCTTTAAAAACGAAGTGTGTGTCACTAGCAGAAATATCAAACCATTTTTATTAAATTTCTGCATTTGCAATGCTCTACTTGGTCCGGCAGTCGTGTTATGAAATTGTTTTTCAAATGCTTACTTATCCGTGAACGTTTTCGTTTATATTTTAATAATGAAGCTTTATTCCTTTTCATTAGAATTATTAATTAAATTCATTAATAAGAATGAAATCTATATATAATCCCTTCAAAGTACTTTTTTCTTTAGGTTTTAAACAAATATTTGAACAAAAAAGATAATAATATTTACATATTACCACTACTAGAAAATACTATGTCCCACTACTACGACGCCTCAGATCTGAATAATTGGAAAGAAGCTTATTCCACAACGTTGCTCCACTCCAGACATGATAGAAGGAAAAATGGATCAAAATGGGGTACGCAGTGTATAAAATGGGTTTTTTGAATGTGCTTTATGCATAAATGTTACATTCTAAAATTCTGAAAAAAATATGTTACATTTCAGTCTTTTATCAGGCTTAATTTAAACGAGCAATTCTTTTAAGTAAATATATAATCTGAATCTCAGAAACGGCCCCAACGATTTACATGAAATTTAGTATGCAAGGGGTTTCGAGGGCGAAATGTCGATCTAGCTAGGTTTCATTTTTAGAAAGCATCTTTTTATCTAATGAATCATAAACTGAAACATACATATCTCTCTTTCTCACATCTAATGGCAAGTATTAAGTATAATAGTGTTTTTCGAAATTTGGAGCTAACTTTGAGCGTAGATGGCGCTGTAACACTAAGCCAATGAGTGTATGGTTTGAGGTTAGACCAGTGTTAGACCAAGAAAATCAATTCTATTTATTCGACCAGCACTCTGTTATTCGGATACTGTATACATACCATTAGGTACTAGGGGTTATATTATTAGTATATTATATAGTATATTATTAGTACTAATTAGATACTACGGGTACTGGATACATAATAATATTTACTTCGCTAACAGTAAAAAAATTGCAAACAGGGGTCTGAAAAACTGAGAAGATGTAGTTTTAGTTCAATTCAAATCGGTACCGGAAGTTAAAAAAATCAATACTAATAATAAAAAGCTAAGGAGTTTAAATGTTTTAATGCGTGAACTGCTGGTTCGAATTGAAAAACTATTTTTGTGTTATGTGTGTTGTCCACGAGGACGAAGTCGCGGGCTGCCGCTAGTGCCAGAATAAATGTCGCATACAAATAGAAGGACTTGTGTATTGACAATAATGTATTTCCGGAAATTCACACTTTCATCGCTGATTTTACCTATCCAAATTTCATCCTACGGTACGCTCACTTGTGTGTCGCGCTTGTCGCGTTTTGTATGGAAAACAGTGGCGATTTGAGTCACACAGAAACCCTTTCCTTAAATGGTAAAGTTCATCTAAGTAAATAGAAAAGGTTTCACACTAAATCATTATATATTTATTTTTGTGTCAGGTATCGAACTCAAAAGGTGAACCACTGTAACATCAACTGGAACACCACTGCACTAAACAGGTCGTCTAGCGAAACAGGGACATGAGAAAACAAATTACCACGATGATTTGTTCGTTCTGCTTATCAAATTGCGCTAACTCCTCTGGCATATTTCGGATTGAGTTCTGCGGCACCGGGTCTGAGTAATCGCATCTGTAAACAAACATTTTGTCTCTTTACGTTATACATCATCGTCATAGTGCAATGTTATTATTAATAAATTAATTATTTACAAACAAGAAGATTCCGTGTTTCATATAATAACAATAACTGTAATGCCAGACGTGGGACTCTTTCAATACCTACGTGTATGTTTTCGTATTATGTATGTTTTAGCGACTCAATATATTAATTCAACCAATTTTTAAATAACATAGTTATATTTGTTATATTTGTTTAACCTGCTCACAAGATTTTTAAAAACAACTATTTTTTTATTTATTTCCCAGTCTAATTATCTTATAGTTTTATCAATCATCTTTATTCATGAATAAATTATGAAAAGCTTAAATATAAAATGCAGTCTCAAAAAGTAAATTAATTTTATTCAAGGCAGGCTTATATAGTAATAATATATATTGGTTTAGCAATCTTCTTTTTTTTTTCAATAAGTGTATCGCAAACTCTGCATATTGCCAGCGTCAAGTATAATTTTTCCAACATTGAGTAGGTAGTCATAGAAAAAATCAGTAAGTCGTCAGTAATCAGTCAGTCTAGTCAGTCAGATGTTCAAGTAAAGCGATGGTTACCAGAACGTGTCCGATGTAGTTGCGAAGGTAATTTGAAAAACATGTTTTCGCATTTTTATTTTATTTCACAACACTTGTGTACTATCATTAACCTATATCGAACAAAATGTCATCAACTTTATCCAATAAAACTGAAAATGAAAATAAAACAAGAGCACAACCATATCCTTTCCGACTTCCCGCCAGAACTCAATTAGCAATCTTTACCATTTGTTAAATTACGCAACCCATATAAAAAACCGGCCAAGTGCGAGTCGGACTCACGCACGAAGGGTTCCATACCATTATAACATATAAAAAATGGTTTGAACGAGATCTAGTAAGTAGTTTTTTTTAATACGTCATAAATCGTAAACGACAATTTACCTTTTATTCAATCTTAATGCAATGATTTCAATGAATAATCAAAGGCAATGATGTATTTCTGTTGCCGCTATTGTTATACAAATACTAAAAATAGAATAAAATAAAATGTTTAAGGGGGTTCCCATACAATAAACGTGATTTATTATAGTTAATGGTACGGAACCCTTCGTGCGTGAGTCCGACTCGCACTTGGCCGCTTTTTCTATCGATAGATAAGTTGTCAAACCACGTACTAAGTTGTTTAAAAACATCTAACTGCGGGTTGGTTAACCTACCGGTATTCCATTTTAATACACATCTTCATCAATCCTCTTTGTAGCAGCGTAGATATAAATATAGTATTCCGGATCTCCCCAATAATTATGATGTTTTATGGGTGCTTTTTGCGTCCCACTGCTGGGCACGGCTCTTTTTAGAATATTGGGGAAGCCTAGAGTTTACTCTACCATGCTGCACCAATGCGGTTTGGTGGGAAATGCTCATGTACCTATTCCAACAATATTACCTTGCAACTTCTACTCGTAGCGTGTCCCCGCAAAGTCGTCGGCGCAAGCAATGTCGTCTTCTTGTTTTATGACCGTTTAGACATGCACTCCACTGGGCCCATTCCGAATACAAAAGCGGCTTTTTTACTTCTGAAATGTCAAGGGCTTATAAAATATTGAATTTTATGAAGGCTAAAGAATTATTCAGTTACTAGCCTTCCACCAGCGGCTTCGCCCGCGTGTACCCGTTTTATAGGTTTCCGTAGGATAAACAACCCTCCTATGTCCTTTCCCAAGGTCCACTCTATCTGTGTTCCAAATTTTATTAAAATTGGTTCAGTAGTTTAAGCGGGTAAGCGTAGCAGACAGACAGAGTTACTTTCGAATTTTATTTCTTTGGACAATTCACGCAACGCCATCAGATTCCAAACTAAGCAGAGTTTGTGCTATGGTAATCAGAAAGCTGATAAACATACATATATAATTCTAAATAGATACTTAAATAGATAAATTAACACCCAGACACAGAACAAATAGTCATGTTCATCACACAAATATTTGTCCTGGGTGGGAATCGAACCCACTACCTCACGCTTCGCAGTCGGCTCATCACCCACTACGCCACTGAGGCTGTCAATAATTTAATAATTTATAGGTATAATCCGTACTAATCCGTACTAATATTATAAATTCGAAAGTAACTCTGTCTGTCTGTCTGTCTGTCTGCTACGCTTTCCCGCTTAAACTACTAAACCGATTTTAATGAAATTTGAAACACAGATAGAGTGGACATTGGGAAAGCACATAGGATGGTTTTTATGCTACGGGAACCTTTAAAACGAGTCACCGCGTTGACTCACCGCGAAGCTGCTGGCGGAAGACTAGTATTAGTATAGATTTCATTCTAAGAACTCACCTTTCTTTACACCAATAATTCCTTTCTCGTTTCTGAAAATCATGCTCACATTTTCTGCATATTGCTCGTATTCAACCTGTAATGTTATCGCTATCAATGGCCTTATCCAAATAAATGATATTGTTGAAAACATAATAGTAGTGCACAATGAGTTCACCTTTTTGGATAACTAGGTCAAACCTTTATAAATCCCATCGCTTTACAAATGCATTGAATTTTATTGATTAAACAAGACAAATTTCAATTCGGCACTATGCCAAATTTTTTATGGCTAAATGCATTGTAGCTGCAATTTTGACAATAGATGGGTAATCTAGTGTCTAGACTATCTTTTTATTGGTTTAATGTACTAATAACAATCGCTAATAAGCTAAAATAGGACAGCAAATCAAGGTTGACTCACGTGCTGTGTTCGAGATGTTTCCATGGCTATCGTGAGGAAGCATACCAGTTGGTATAGCCACAACATATTCGCCGCTCCCGAATATATAAAATGCGATATTCGGCATCTATAAAGACACAATACATAGCAATTCATATACAAATATTGAAACTGAATTGTTACATTACTTACATACTAATGAAAATATATACGAAATTTTTGCTATATTTTGGGTTATGTATTAAATATAGCTAAAAACAATTGTTCGTGTGATTGCGGACAGTAGTCGGATTGTAGGTATAGCAGATAACTGATATTATTCCTTTCTTTTTGAGGACTATTTCCATTTTTTTAACTCGACTTTTAATATTTTTACAATGCTACGTGTCCTTACTCAATTAATTCTACTTAAATATAACCGTCGAGAACCAATCCCCTTAACATACTTCATTTGGATGTTGCCATAAATTACTTTTCAACACAGTGACATGGTCTCGACAATAGCTCAAGAACAATGCAATTAGTATGAGCTGGTATCATATTTTGTTGGTGCTATGTACCATATGCGACTTTAATAGAGAGGTCGGTATAAACGGACAATGTCTTCGGAATAACATAAATGCTTCCATGGATTTATATAGTCAACGGGGTCAAGACTAAATAAAACACGAAAATAATGGCACTTACCATAGATGTCTCCTACATGTCGACTTGAACATTTTGATGTAATTGTTTTCTCCTCGACTGCGAACAATGAAGCACATAATAATATGTAATTATAGTTTATAGTCTACAGCTTTGCATCTCCTGGCAACAACTTAAGTGTTAGTCTTAATTACCTACATGACTATTGTTAGAACAGGTCAAAAGTTTAGTACGATTATAATATCTCTACGTAATATATTGAATAAATAGAGTGTATTTACTTTCTTAAACGTCAATATTAGAGTATACCTCAATAACTTAAACCTAAATTTTGTAAGAAAATACTACTGCTAATAAATTCAGAAGCTTTAGAGTGGGAAAGGGAGATAACAGCTGACCTACCTATCAACATTAAAAGAGCACGCTGTTGGAGGAGGATCTATCCAACTCTCCTCCGTGACCCTTGAGGTCAAGGGTCAGGAAGAACCCACAAAATATCATACTGTTGGGCTAGCACTTATGAGTTTTAATCTTTAAGCGTGCCTTTGTATTTCTTGACGTAAAAAATCCTTTTTCCTAAAGTAATATTTCACCCCTGAGGAACTGTCCAATACCATATTTATGAACACGAGACGTAGCATGAAAAAAAACATACGCTTACGTATTTGAAGGACAGATTTATAAGGAATGCGTCAATCGCAAAAAATCCATTTATATATGCTGGGCAGTACCGGTACCCATCCGAATCTACTCTATAGGGTTCAGCAACCGGAATGTTTACTTCAATACACCAAGGCTGTCCATCGTAAACACGAGCTTTGGTTCAAAAATTGAACAATAATAGAAATACTAGATAAGTGTGTCTGAATCAGTCACCGAGGATTCCGTACAATGATATCTGTAGACATTTCGGAATCAATTTTTATTATCAAAAATTTTCTGTTTTCAGAAGTCATGTGTGAAACTGGGTCTCCTGCCAAATTCCGTGTAGGTAAACACTTTAATTTTTTTATGCCTCTTTTTTGATTTTAAATTAATAATATGCGTAATTAAGTCCTTTTTCGTAGTGACTTAAATACGCAGCATTTAACATGCACTTCTTGCTTGACGGATAAAAATATCAAGCACCGTATGATCCACTATTCTTTAAATTAATTATAAAGATTCTTTTACTCTATCAACATACGGAGCCCGAAGAAGGGTAGGTATCGAAATTTATTTTACTCTTGATACCAACTTTTCACTATGAATAATAATTTGGAATATCTACAATTGTATTCAAGTCAGCGGCTGTCTAAACAAACATGACCAAGATAACTTTATTGGTGTGAATAACCGATTACAATATGATCTGGGGAAACCTTAACATTTAATCTGTTGAAAATTGTAATCGCCGTGTATTTTTAAATTTAACATAAATTTAGAATAGGTATCTAAATTTGCAGATACTATGTGTAAGTGTAGTAAAAATACAATTCATTAATATTGCAGTAAGGAAACTGTCCCAGGGAGGCTAATATCTAAAAGGTCTCCCGTCCGTAATGGAAAATAAATTGATGCCTGTGTCACTCAGGATTATTTTAATATTCTAATCATATATTTCGCATGGAAGTGCGCATTGCCCGGCTTAGCGTAGAACACAAAACGATCTATGCAACTAAGCCAAACGAGCGCGGTCAGGTGAGAGAAGGGTGACCGATAGTGGCAAAATATTTCATGCGCGTTTCCGTGCTTCGGAGGGCACCGGAGGTCCCGGTTGTTGTCGATAGATAACAGTAGAGCCTTATGGGCGGTTTGAAAACATCCGACAGCGGGTTGGCCACTAACCCGCATCTTCACCAACCCGCATTGGAGCAGCGTGGTGGAGTAAGCTTCAGGCCTCCCCATTGGGGAGTCCCCAATAATGGGTAGAACCATTCCCAGAAGTGGGAAGCATAAAAGGGTTGCAATCATATATTTCAGAAATTAAGGTTGAGTACATTCATACATGCAGTCCGATTTTCAGAATTCATAAAGTACAAATGATTCCACCATAAACCTTTTGATGTTCAGAAACGTATTTCATTTGATAAAATATCATTTGCATCAGGTTGACACACCTTGGAGGACGATTTTAGTTCCAATCTTTGATTATTTGTAACTACGACTACCTTTATCCTATTTTTTGATGTTTTGTCACATGCTGTACACTGAAAAATATCCGTATAGGAGCGGAGTTCTGTCTTAATAGATGTTACGTTACCTCCACCTCCAATGCGGGTTGCATTGGAGCAGCGAGGTGGAGTAAGCTCCAGGCCTCCCCAATGGGTAGAGACCCGTGCCCAGCAGTGGGACGTAATAACGGTTGCAGCCAAAATACGTTAAATCATATTTTCCTATTCTAATATTACATCTATCAATAAATAGAGCTCAAACATGATTCAGGAAAGAAACGAATCTAAGAACAGTCTGCTCTGAGTACACTTAATTATGTGCTTTAAAATTTTATACACTATCTAGCGCAAGGTCATATAATATGTAGTTATTCTGTTATATAAAAGTATCAGCTTCACAATCATTGTGTAAGATCATCATAATTATAAGTTATCCTTACTAATATTAAAAATTCGAAACTAGCTTTGTATGTCTCTCTGCTACGCTTTCCCGCTTAAACTACTGAACCAATTGTATTGAAATTTGGAACACAGATAGAGTGGACCTTAGGAAAGAACATAGGATGGTTTTCATCCTACGGGAACCTATAAAATGGGGCACGCGGGCGAAGCCGCTGGCGGAAGGCTAGTATCGTATAAATGTATCCAGCAATCACAACGTTGCGCCGAAACAATAAAATTACGTAAGAATTCTCTCAATTATGCTAATTTTTCTACGTAAAACAACAACATTTTTAAGAATTTTACTCAGATTATCCGGGCGATGTAATAAAAATTCAATTCATCTTTGTAGTAGGTAAATAACCATATTATAACCAGGACAAACAAAGAAAATGTTATCAAACCAGGAAATCTATGTGTGTCACATAGTTATGAAATGTAATACAATGGTCTCGGATCGCTGAACAAGCCCATAAATCCACTCATCACGCCCAAAATTCCGGGTCTGGAGTCCAGTAAAAAGATACTACGATAAAATAATAGTACTTATTTATTTGCATAAAAAGGGTACATGCTAAGGTAAGGTATGGCTAAGATTGCGTTCAAATGCTAGGCACGAGGTCTCTCCCCAACGCGAATGTGAAAGTGATAAACATTTTTTCCAACTATTTATGTCTCACTGTCCAAGTGTGGATTAAAGGACATAGTGCCTTCGAGAAATTCTAAATTACTTACTCTTAAGTTAAGCTCTCAGGCAAGCCCGGAATCTTATACGAAACGGAAAACATCGTATTTAATTAAATACTAGCTGTGCCCGCGACGTCGTCCGCGTAGATAAAGACTTGTACAAAAGGCGTTATTAGAGTTGGATTATTTGTTCCTCCTCCTCCTTAGTCGTTCACTCTTGTCAGAGTGGTCGTTGCTGATGAGGTTGCAATTTCGTTCGTGACCGCTTGCCCTCCACTGTCCTTTGGATTATTGTTACCTTTTATGAAATTACTTATGATACAAAAGTTCATATTATTATGTTGAGTAGATACATTCTTCCTGAGTCCTTACAATCTTACTGTACTCCTCCTAAAATCGACATTTCAGTCGTTATCATACGTTTCTCTTTACAAATTAAACGTACTATAATAGCCTGTTTATAAAGTGTTTAGATAGTACTGCTGTGCCCGCGGAAAGGATTATTATAATTAAATAATTTGTGCTGCAAATAATGCATAGATTCATTATCATCATGTAACTTAAATATATTGCAGAAAGGTGGTGAAATGTCTATGCTATGTCAGGCGTGGTTAGTAGTTGGTTAGTCAAATTCTTGGTTGCTTACACGTTGGTTGCAATTGTCGTTAACATACTGTCGTTCATACTTAATGGAGGTCTTTTGAGCGATTTAAAACTTGCGACAGCAGTTAGGCCACTAACAATGAAGACGTCATCAACCTGAATTGGAGCAGCGTGAGAGGATCAGGCCCTACGCGATTAAGAGTCAATTGGTCCTATTAAAAACCCTTCACACAGCATCAGAAATAAATATATCGATTACTAATATTATTCTGGGCGTGACCACCATGCCGTGCTGCTGCCGTGACGCTTTAGCATATAAGTATAACACCAGTGCCAGTACTGCGTATGTATGTAATAGCTCTTATTAAATTAACCACTGAAAACGTCTGCTCATTTCTATAACATTTTTTATTAGACCCTCGGCAATTGCTTATTCGTTTATTCGAAATCACTTTTTTTATAAATAAACCGAACAAAGAGGCAGAAAGGCCGCGTGGTTAAGCGATCACTGTCGCCTATGGAAACGGGCAACCCCAGCGGAGCCACCCGAGCACTGCCGGCTTTCAAGAAGAGCTTTCTTTAAAGCTTTCTTGAAGAACCCTATGTCAAAGTCCACTGGAAATGCCTCAGCTGGAAGGTTGTCCCATAACTTACACATCCGTTCAAATATCAAAAGGAGCGTGCAAAGCGGCCTGTGGAACTTTAACCTTCGACTGGTGGTGTAATCATGATATGGTGACGTAGCTATCATTTTGAAAAGATCACTCAGCATAGTAAAGTCGGTAGAACACTTTGATTTTTTTACGTTTCACACTGATAGCGCCAGAGTAGGGGAAAATATACACTGTGTAATGGGTGCCATGCGACACACAGAGACAGAAATACAAACACTTAAACCGAGAACAGAAAATTAAACTCATCATTCAAATTTCTGCTTCGCCGAGAATCAAACTCGAGACCCTTCGATTGGCAGTCCGGCATGGTAACCATTGCGCCACGCGAGTCCAGGCGCGGTCGCAGCCTTCAATTTGGGGGGGGGGGGGTTCGCCAAGAAATTTTGGTGGGGGGTCACTAAGAAATTTGGGGGTTGAGGTGTCTCATATTGGCTTGATTCGCCTTCGATTTGGGGGGGGGGTCATGTCCCCTGTCCCTGGGACCGCACCTGCGCGAGTCGATAATTATTATTGTCTATTAAATAAGGTCGATACCAATAATATGTGGAGGTAACCACCGCGCCGCGCCTCCATAATGCTCTACCACAATGAGTACAATATCAGCGCCAGTTCCAAAGCTCTGTGTTGTTAATTTTTTATTAGATACTTTATTAAGTAAATATATCCTCCACCTATAATCTCCACCTATCCACTTTGTAATAGCGTTATTGGGTAAAATAATGATTATGTAACACCACCTGTAAATCTACCTGTAAAAAGCAATTAAATATGAATAAATGAATAACAACGACATCTATCGTATAGCATGTAAACTAAATTGTCGATATACCGAATTTGCAACAGATCACTAAATAGTTCTGAATGTGAACATAGATGTCGGCAGTAGCCTCGTTTTGTTAAGGTTTTGTACATTTTGTATTGAGGATTTCTTTGAATATGTGGTGATATGATATGTATGGTTTTTTTAAATATTTAGAGATGAAATCTAGCATAAGTGTTTGAAAACTTGCTATCAGAATATTAAGAGATGTTAGTAGTTATCGAAACTTGTGGTGTGACCGCTCGCATTAACTTTATTATAGCGTGCAGGTGTTCATCCATTTCATCATTCTTGAAATTGACGTAACTTTTTTGTTTGTGAACCGATTTAAATAAAACAAACCCTAAATGTTAATCCAAAAAAATACCAATACTTCAGTGAAAACCGCATCCTTCTACGTTAAGCCGTTCCTGAGATTAGCGCGCACAAACGAACAGATAAACAGACAAACAGATAAACAGACAAACAGACAAACAGACAAACAGACAATAATTCTAAAAATCATTGTTTTGGGTTCTATTACGCTAATAAATAGCCCTAGTGACAGTTTTTTTCAAATATCTTCAATATACAGAAACGGACTTGTTACAGATTTATTATATGTATAGAAGATATAGATCAAATATCTTTATCAGAGGTGTGCGCGGTAATTTCGTGTCGGAGCCCGCGGCCATTACCGCTCGGCCATCAGTGCATATAGACACAGTATAAACAGGTTCAGGTAAATAAGTATACTTATTTTCAGTATTATACTTCTTTAAAGTGCATGGCATACATTGGCTGTGACCGTTTTTTGCGTCCAACTGCTGGGCACGGGTGGTCCTTACTGGGAAGTCCAGGTGCTTACTCCACCATGCTGCATTTACTTTACCCGATCATCGAAGCCTTCATAAATATCTTTACTGTTGTTGATTGATAAGTGATTGTTTAGAAAAAAATAAAGTTTTTTCAGAAAGACCCCCGTCTGACATTACTCACCGGCACAAAGCTGTGTCAATACACAAATACGAGATTATAATGAATAGCTCTAAGGTATAGCCATATGAGACTCATTGTTTGAAAACATGGTCGTACCACTTTGAATTTCGAAAAGATTCTAGAAATACGTATAACTACGAGTGTAGCTAAAAAAATCCTAACCTCCGGCGAAGCTGAAATTTGAATGAAGAGTTTAAAATTTATCTTCTTGGTCTGGGTGCTTGTGTTTCTATCTTTGTGTGTGTCCATGGCACCTACGACACAAAGTGTGGGACACAAACCCTACTGAGGGGCTATGAGTGTGAAACGTTCTTTATACCTTATATTAATTTTAGCTAAGGGCGTAAAAAGTCTAATGGACGAACAAATAGATTGACAAGAAAGTGATTAAAAGGCTTCTTTTGCATTAAATTAAGATATACCTACGGAATGATAAAAGAGGCCGTTGCTTCTAAAAACAGTACCATTATTCAGAAGTTCCTAATAGGACTTCTCGAAACAAATATGTCGTCGTCACCTTTTGCATAAATTACCCATAAATTACTAAATTGTCTCCACCATAAATTCATTGTATACAAAAATTAATTTACGGCCCAAAGAACCAATCAAACTCAACAAGACCAATTAAACGACTAAATGGAACATTTGCCCATGTTAATTAAATTGATCACATAACTACTATTAACCACTATAGACAAACCACAGAACCGGTAACTATGACATCTGCTTCGTTCTATCTCCACTAGAGACGTAGAAAGAAAAAGAAGGAAAGAAAAAAATATTTATTTCATATTAGGAATACAAAATATTCGCTCAATGAATGTAATTTTTTGCGTAAAGCCAAAACACAACCGCGCCCGACGCAACTTACTTTCTTGTATTGATCCCATGGCCCCAAGACGTTACTTACCTTCTCAAACATAAAATATTTAGAATAACATACTGTTAAATAACATACTATTAAAATATAATATACTATTAAAGTATGTTTTCTATGAATGTTACAAACATACCGACTAGCTTGGGCCGATGGGCAATATTTTTACCGACTTCTAAAAGGAGGAGGTACTGTATTCGGCTGTATGTATTTTTTTTATATATGTTCACCGATTACTCCGCCGTTTGTAAACCGATTTTCAAAATTCTGTTTTGTTCGTATGCTTATACTCCCGAGGTGGTCTCATTGTCACCAAATTAGGATCTGATGATGGGATCCCAGGGAAATCGAGGGGAACTCTCAAATTTTATAGGCACACACATTGATTTTCTTATACTTTCTGAAGCATAAGAGATATTTGTGCATAGTAATCATCATCTCATGTTGCTGAGCTGATGATGGAAGGTACTGCAACAGTGAGGAGTTGAAAGCAAATTCTTTCAATAAATAGTTTTTTAATTCCAAATCTTACATTCCTGAGGTGTTCCAACTGTCACCAAGTCAAAGTCTGATGAGGGGATCCCAGAGGAATCGAAGGGAACATTTAAATTTTATAGCACAACAAATGATTTTCATATTTTTACTAAAGCAAAACAGGCATTTTTGTATAATTATCATCATAGCATGTTGCTGAGCTGATGATGGAAGGTACTACGAAGGTTAGGAGTTGAGAGCAAATTCTTTCAATAAATGATTTTTTGTTTGAAATCTTACATTTCTGAGGTAGTCCAACTGTCACCAAGTCAAAGTCTGATGATGGTATCCCAGAGAAATCGAAGGGAACATTCAAATTTTATAGCACAACAAATGATTTTCATATTTTTACTAAAGCAAAACAGGTATTTGAGTATAATTATCATCATATCATGTTGCTGAGCTGATGATGGAAGGTACTATGACGGTTAGAAGTTGAGAGCAAATTCTTTCAATAAATGGTTTTTTGTTGGAAATCTTACATTTCTGAGGTGGTCCAACTGTCACCATGGCAAAAATCTGGTAAAATGTATCTCTTTAACGTTTAGAAATTAACTGAAAAAAATTCCAATTATGCTTATACATATGTGCAGAATTATTAAAATTACTAAAAAGAGTGAAATAAATTAAGTTTTTAACAAAAAAATAGAACCGACTTCAAACGGTAAAAAATAAAATTGTTCAGTACCTACTTCTTCTTGCTTATGGTAATGACTCTTAAAACTATTTTTGAAGTCGGGCCCTTAGTAAAATGTCCTGTCTTAGTAAATATAGTGTACCTTTCGTTCTGAATGGGCACCGACTCCAATATAGTTTTAACAGTCATTACCATAATCAAGAAGAAGAAGGTACTGTCCCACTGTATGTACTGTCGGTGCCCATTTAGAACGAATGGTACGACATTTTAGTAAGGGCCCGACTCCAAAAATAGTTTTAAGAGTCATTACCATAAGCAAGAAGAAGTAGGTACTGAACAATTTTATTTTTTACCGTTTGAAGTCGGTTCTATTTTTTTGTTAAAAACTTAATTTATAACGAGTGTATTCAAGTGTAGGTAAAAATATGTTTACTTTTCTTAAATTCTAAAAGAAACGATTTTGAAGTTTTTTTAAAGATTCAAATAGGGTGCAGATCTTTAATCACAACGAAGTTGGAGTTGAACTGTTATCTTTTTAAACTAAATCTGAATTATATCAATTCGTGATACCCAAATATATGGTACAAAATCCTAGAGCCCAAAGATGTTACTTACTTTCTCAGCAATAAAATGTATAGAATAACATAATATTAGTACACAATATGAGTGTAAGCATACCTGCTAGCATGGGCCGATGAGGCCATAAATTACGTATACCGGGTGCTATAGGAAGATAAAAATAAAACTTACTTTTTTAAAATTCTCGATGCAGATTTTTACATAATATTTTAATTTTTAACAGACTAAAAAATGTAATGTAACTTTACTTACAATCTCAATCTTGATATTTACATATTATGATACTTAGAGAACTAATTCAATATTTTTTCAACAAAAGTCCGCTATGTGTATGAGCGCGAGCGTGATTGTTACATAGTTAATCATAGTTCTGTAAAATTTGTTATCTATACATATAATAAAACTGTAAGCAGGGTCAATTCTGTACATTGCATATAAATTTAAAAAAATACTTCTAGGGGTCTTTTTATAAGTAACAAAAGCTAAAAATATAAGTTTTGAAATTATTGTCTGTCTGTCTGTCTGTCTGTCTGTCTGTCTGTCTGTCTGTCTGTCTGTCTGTCTGTCTGTCTGTTGTTAGCTTTTCACGCAAAAACTACTGGACAGATTTTGATGAAACTTTTTTTGTTTTATATATATTGGTCCTCGCTAACATTTAGGCTATAGATAATTTTAAAAATCACCCTTTAAGGGTGTGAAATGAGCGATGAAAATTTGTATGGAAAAGTTGGATTTTTTCAATAGATTTTCTTGAAATTTGGTATAAATATTTTCTAACCAAAATAAAAGAATACGTGTTTCAGCATTTCCCGAATTTCACCCTTTAAATGTCAATTTTCTTTGAAACTCTTTGAAAATTGAGTGTCGAAACTTGATGTACAGAATATTTTTGT
Organism: Pyrgus malvae; assembly: GCA_911387765.1. NCBI lineage: Eukaryota > Metazoa > Arthropoda > Insecta > Lepidoptera > Hesperiidae > Pyrgus > Pyrgus malvae. The sequence continues at coordinate 15,966,259 of OU426951.1, read as the reverse complement.
GCAGAGTAATATACTTCTAATTTTGTATTTGTAATCTTTACTAACATAGTAAGAATTCTATTTAAGCTTTTTTCAAAACTACCCCTCAATAGCAAATAAAGTGGATTCGAAAGTTGGTATCTCAAGCGTACAATAATTAACCTTAACTTAATATTTCATTCTCAAATTCTTTTCCCTTCTTTGAATGATGTGTTTACTGATTTATTGTTGAATGAATTTCCGTAACATTAGTGTGTATTTCATATCAATCGGGTGATAAACAAAAAAGTTATGTTCATTTACACAATACGCGACATAAACTTAAAAGGCACTTTGGGGAATTTGTATGAAAGTTTCGGTAACAGCCCATTCAAAACCATAAACAAAAGTTTAAATTTAAGTAAAATTATTTTGAACTCTCACTAATATTGTCGACTTTATTCGATATTAAATATTAGTCGATATTAAATATACTTAGATCAGCTTACTGTATTTTCTTTCGTTGGCCGAGTATGGCTACCTAATAAGCGCATCGCGAGCCTTACCGCCGCCGAACCTTACATCACAGGCTCCATTGAGTTAGTTGCTCAGCTTATTAGTCTTCTTTTGGGGTGGAAGATTATTAACAGGCTGCAGCTGAAACGATTATTATCGCTACATTATATCAAGCTGCAACCTTTTTAGCATTCCACTGCTGAGCATGGAGCTCTCCCAATATTGAGGAGGCCTCTAACTCCGATGAACCGAAATCCAAATCTTACAATCTCAATGCATCCAGCATTAGGTAAGGTTGTAAGATACGGAATCTAAACCTTCATACAGAATGTACAAAGCCTTAACAAAACGAGACTACTGCAGACATCTAGGTGACGAATAGTTAAACTTTTAGTTAACCAACTGTTAATCTCAATATCTACCTATTTGGTAATTTGACATTCGATTTATCAACCACAAAGTTTACATGTCATACGGTAGATGGTGTTATTGAGCAATATTCATTTCTTCTCCAAAGTGAATCGATGGAGATAATTTCAAATAAAAGCCTTAAGTCTAATAAAAGTAAGTACATAGTGTAAAAAAAATAAAAAATAACATTTCACACGTTAACACCTCACATTAGGGTAGATATACCCTGTGTCGCGGGTGCCATGAACACACATAGAGACAGAAACACAACCACCCAGACCGAGAACAGTTTAAACTTATCATTGAAATTTCTGCTTCGCCCGGATTCTAACCCGGGACAGTTCGATTAGCAGTCCGGCATGGTAAACATTGCGCCACGCGGGTTGTCCCATCGTTGGGTAGGTATACGTATGATGCTGAACATTGTTAATTGGACCAATGATAACTTAACTCATTTTTTGCGTCTCTTTATTGCGTACGGGCTGAGGGCTCATCCACACACGTTGATTGATGGAGATATTAAGGATTCTTTAAAGATTCTTTACAAAAATATTCTTTATTTACAAATACAGATAGCACACTGTGTAGAGACCCTGCCTTCTGCTTTAGTTTTCACAATGTTATATGAGTTATGACTTATGACCAAATTGCTGTCCGCAAGTTTTAAACCTATAGTTTATTAATTGACCTTACAATTATTTTTCCGATTGGTTAATCCTAAGCACGTGTATGTTTAGAAATTTTATCTCCCAACTACAAGTAGTTGTATAGTGCACCTCTTTTCTGCAGTAGGTTAAAGCTATGTATATAGAATGAGTCTATACATTCTTTGCAGTATAAATTCACCCAATTTACTAAAGATACTATTTTTAACATAGATGAAGCCTCGGGCACAGCAGTATCTCTTAACTTTAATAAACGAGGTACATATTTGTAAAGAGAATCTGATTGCGCGAGACAAGCGAAACGTGAGAAAAGTGGATAGTAAGATCAGTACAGTAAGCATTCCTTACTGTTTTAGGTTTGAAGGATTTAGAAAAAATACATTAAGTTTCTTCTGACCATATGAACATTGTATTATAAGTGATTTCACTATATGTAAGAATAATCTACCTACTACTTATTCAATGCAAATAAATAATCTTTAATTTTTAATCAATCCATTTTATAAAAGTCTTTATACACGCGGACGACGTCGCGGGCACAGCTAGTTAATAATATAATGGGTCCTCAGTAATAATAAAGTAAATTATTTATTATAAGGACAATTAAAATATGTATATACAATTGGACTCGTACCTACTAGGTACACTACTATTTGGGTTTATTATATAAACAGCAATCAATTTAGTAAAATAGTAGTTTATTATATTTCACTAACTGACCCCGTGAACTCCGAACCACCACTAAATACTAACGCTTACTAACGTTGTACCACCTTATGTCTGAGGTAAACGTCCCTTGTGACTTAGGGATTAGAAAAATACGGTAGGACTGATTCTCAAATCTACGCATAAAATTTCATAAAAATCAATTTAGCCGTTTTGAAAGCGTATGGAAACTACATAACACTGTGACGCGAGAATAAATGACACAAATAAATAAAATTGGAGTGTCTCTTTGTAATATTAAAATAACATGTGAATGTATTATACGGTACATATACCAAAATAACATTTTTTATAATGTTTGTCGGTCTATCTATCTGTCTGTTTGTCGGTCTATCGGTCTGTTTGTTCCGACTATTCTCTGAAACGGTTGGACCGATTTTGACGGGACTTTCCATGGCAGATAGCTGATTTAATAAGGAGTAACTTAGGTTACCTACTTTTATTTTAGAAAATACTACAGCTAAAGTCCACGCGGACAAATTTGCGGTCGGCCGCTAGTTTTATATAAATAGATTAGGTCAAAATACATATTTCTTTATGCATTCTACCGGGTCCAGTAGGCAAAGGAGGGTCCAGAACGGGATGTCGTAGACACGAAATACATGAAATAGGGTAATTAAACGGCGGATCTAACAGCATTTTAACGCGTATTAAAGAAAAAACGGATGACAAAGAGCAGTGGTGTCAATAAAATATTAATTCTGTTTATTTTTTTATTTTTATTATTATCATCATTGACGTTAGCCCCTCATCACCCTCCTAATAATTGGGAGAGACCCGTGCCCAGCAGTGGGACGCAAAAAAGGGTTGCAGCTAATTCATCATCAATCTATAAAGAAGACATTAAATACCAACATTTGGTATTGTACATATGTCTTCATTGTCATCATCATCTGATACTGCCTTTAGTATCGTCTGTAAAAATAAACAAAAATGTTAACAAAACAACAAACCGACTTCAACAGAAAACTAATCCAAAACAAAATAATATGCATTAAAAAGTGGAGGGAATCCGGATCGACGGATCAGAAATGTAGGGTAAAGGGGGGACCTCCGGTTCGCTATGACCAAAAATGGTGGAATAAAGGGTGGAAAGGAGGGTGGTCCCCCACTGCGGATGATGGAATTGTGGACTGTATGTTGCGGTTTGAATTAATGGTGGAAAAACGAGAAGGATTGATAAAGGGAGCAAACGCACTAACCTTGCTTCTCTCTTCTTCTCTTGCCCGGGAACTGGTGTTGTCCTTCACAATACACTGCACTATTCAGTTAAATCACAAAACTATTGACAGCGGTGATGGCGGCGATGCGGCGAGTCTGGTGACCACGTGTTAGGTGGCTTGCGGTGCGGTTGCCACTAGAGGACTTGCATACGCGTCGGCGGCGTGCGCGTCGGCGGCGGGACGAAGGCAGACTGAGTTGATAGATCTTCCTGATCCATATTATGTAATAGTGCGCTTGCGGGGAAGAGAGGGAGGGTGAAGGGGAGGGAGGTGAAATGACTTAATTGGCGCGAACATCCCCCCGGCCTTGAGGTCTCCTCAAATAGCGAATTAAAAAAAAAAATAAACATAAATATATACAGCGGAGTTAATATCATATAGAAAAAACTATATATGCGGTGAACAGAGGCGATGCGATGAATATAATTAGTAAATTAATAAAAATATTATAATAGCGGGATAAGAATTTATACTTAAACTATAACTTATAAAATATAAACTACATAGGCATATAGAAATATTATTGCGTTGGTAGAGGGCAAAGTCTAACAATGGGCCGCTGCAAAGTGGAGCTCTTAGTCTTCACTTGTGCAACGCGCACCACACCATCCCTACCAGGAAACAGTTCAGTGACGACGCCTAGCGGCCACTGAAGAGGCGGAGCGTTATCCATATCGATAAGAACAACGGTTCCTACAGAAATGGAATTAATAGAATGTTTATTCCACTTTTCTCTTGCTTGTAGTGTATGTAAGTATTCTGATCTGAAGCGCTTCCAGAATGACTGAACTATCGAATCAAGTAATGAAAAACGTGATAAAAGATTAATGCGTTCCTTACTAAGATCAGCGGCGGGTAAACATCCAAGTGGATTAACAGCGAGGAAATGCGCGGGCGTAAGTGCAGTAGGTTCCGCCGGATCGCTACTTAACACGTAAAGCGGTCGTGAATTTAATATGCGTTCGACCTGAGTGAGGACAGTAAGCAATTCCTCGTACGTGAGGATTTGCTTACCTATGACGCGAAATAAATGATACTTTACTATCTTTATATTTGACTCCCAAAGCCCACCAAAATGCGGAGCGTTTGGAGGGTTAAGTTTCCATGTGATGCGGTTATCAGAAAGGACCTGATTAAATACTTTGTAATATTCGTCTGAACGTAAAAAGGAATGAAGTTCCTTCAAGTATGAACGCGAAGCAATAAAATTAGTAGCGTTATCACTATAGATAAACTTGCATGGACCTCTACGAGATATAAACCTCTTGAATGCGTCTAAGAAGCTGGCAGAACTTAGATCCGAGGCCAGCTCTAAATGAACTGCTTTAGTGACGAGACATATAAATAAGCATAAGTATGCTTTTTGACTGCGAACGCCGCGCCTACGTGTCAACGTGATGTTAAGAGGACCAGCGTAGTCTACCCCCGTGTGTGTGAAAGCGTTGCACTGCTCGAGTCGGCAAGCAGGCAGCGCGGACATCATCGGGTGCGCTGCTTTAGGTTTATGTCTAAAACAAACATTGCATTTATGGACGCGATAGCGTACAATGCGTCGTGCAGATAATATCCAATACTTCTCACGCAACGCGGCGAGTAAATATTGCGGGCCAGCGTGAAAGTTTTTATAGTGATAATAATCTATTAAAAGATCTATTATATGACCACCCTTTGGTAATAATATTGGATGTTTTTGCGACTCTGGTAAAGACGAATATTGAAGACGTCCACCCACATGAAGCAGATCGTCTGCGATAAACGGAGTTAACTTGCGTAAGGCAGAAGAGCAAGGACGCCCCTTTTGAATTTTAGTCAAATCCTCCGCGAAAGCGTTAGATTGTACCACTTTAATAATAGTTTTCTCTGCGTATTCTAAGTCAGAAGCGGTTATAGTTTTATTACGCGGTAATTTTTTTATAAATTTCAGTACATAAGCTACGGATCGGAGATATTTATTCCATTTTGAAAATTTTAAACTAAGAGTGATAAATGGATGCTCCGGACTATTACTAACGGTACATGTTACAGTTTTTTGTTCCGGTAGATCGGTGGTAGATAGTGAAGATGATTGTATTGGCCACTCACTCCTCGGTGAGGACAACCAAGCGGGACCGTGTAGCCACAGATCACAATTTATTATTTGTGACGGCAATAAACCGCGAGAAATATAATCGGCGGGATTTTCAAAACCAGCCACGTGAAATAAATTATCAGGAGATAAAGAAGACTGTATTTGCGAAATGCGGTTAGCCACAAATGTGTTAAACCTGTGGGGTGAGGAGCGGGCCCAACAAAGGGCGACCTCAGAATCCGAAAATGCATAAATGTTACCAACAGGATGCCTAGCGGATAGCGTGTCATGTACGGTACGCAGTAAATTAGCGAGTAATACTAAGGCGCATAACTCGAGCCGAGCTAACGAAATAGTTTTTAGCGGAGATACTCTTGACTTAGAACAAATCAGCGTTACCACTGGTGAGTCATCATCATTAACGATGTGCGAATAAATCACGCAGCCATACGCCTTTTCACTGGCGTCGGCGAACGCGACTAGCGAGACTTGGGAATTTTTATTTATACCCATATGGCGAGGAAACCTTAATTTCGATATCAAAGGTAACTCTGAAATATATTGTTGCCATGCAGTGACAACGTGAGCGGGCGGAGCCTGGTCCCAGTCAAGTTTGAGAACCCATAAGGTTTTAATGAGAAGCTTACAGAAAAGAATTACTGGACCCACGAGCCCCAGAACATCATACAAGCGAGCGGTTGCGGATAAAATAGAACGCTTGGTACAAGCGAGCGGCGGCGGTGAAACTAGAAAAGAAAAACAATCAGTTGCGGGGTGCCAACGAAGACCCAATACCTTAAAAATACTTTGGTCGTCGAATGAGACCTCGTCAAGCTGACGGTGCGTTGCGGGGATGTGCTGTAAAAGCTCTGAACTGTTACTAGTCCACTTAACCAATTCAAATCCTCCACGCTGAAACATTTGAATTAGTTCAGTGGCTACGTCAACGGCGCTGTTGACGCAGGGCGCGCAGGACGCGATATCGTCCATATAAATATCTCGTTCGACCACCGAAGCAGCCAGAGGATAGGACTCCTTCTCCTCGGAAGCCAACTGACGTAGTGTGCGTAGCGCAAGAAAAGGAGAAGAGCGTAAACCAAAAGTCACACGATTAAATTCGTATGTTTGTATGTCTTCCTCATTAGAAAAGCGATAAAGAATGCGTTGAAACGCGCGGTGCGATTTTTGTACTTCAATGCATAAATACATTTGCCTAACGTCGGCAAAAAAGGCGATGCGATAAACTCGTACGTTTATTAAAATATTAAAAATATCAGACTGTAAATTTTGCCCACTATGTAAAATATCATTTAATGAAATGTCATTATCTGACTTAGCGCTTGCGTCGAGTACTATTCGCAATTTAGTTGTACTTTTATCATTACGTATGACAGGGTGGTGCGGGAGATAAAGCAAGGTTCCGTAGAATTATTTGAAGCAACCAATGATAAATAACCCTTGTTGATGTATTCTTGAATAACTTCATTGTAGCGGGAGCGAAGATCGGGACATTTATTAAAACGTCTCTCTAGGAGCGAGAAGCGTTTTTTAGCGGTTATAAAAGAATCACCTAACTTATCAGGCGTGTCCTTGAAGGGCAGGGCGACAACATATCGTCCGTTCAAATTGCGACGAGTAGTGGAAGTATAAATATTCTCACATTCCTGTTCATCAGGACTTAAATAAGTTTTTTGCGGCAGCTCCTCTAACTTCCAAAATTTTTCGAGCAAATGCGTGAGCGACGTTTGACTATTATCAATACGAGTAGGATAAGAAAATAAAGAACGCGGCATGCATGTAGGAAAGTCGATATCTGCGTCTCCCATTATTATGTATCCTAGTGACGTTTCTATGGCACTCGGCGATTGCGAATTAATTATTTTATCAGTTAACAAAATTTGTAAATAAGTATTAACCCCTAATAAAACGTCAATGTCACCTGGTGTATGGAATTGATCGTCAGCTAAACGTAAATTGTTTATATAATTAATTTTCGAAACGTCTATTAACGACTCGGGTAATTGTCCAGTTATAGCGGGAACAACTAGCGGTTCAATATGATAAAGTTTATTTTCATCAAAGCGGGAGCTAAACTGCAAAGAAGTAACACCTAAAATCTTCTGCGACACCCCACCGATTCCTTGCGCCTCCCTAACTGGTGTTTTATTGGAGATCGGTAGGTACAAACGTTTGCAACACTGTTTCGTGATGTAATCACATTGCGAGCCAGGGTCCACTAAACAACGCAACAAATATTGGTGTCCGTATTTAGTACAAACTTTAATCTTCGCAGTTCCCAATAATGTAGTGCGGTGCGGCGCATTACCACAATCGCGCGAAACGTTACATGACGTGGATGCATTTTTTTCTCCTGGACCTTGTTGTACCGAAGGCTGATCGACCTTATTCCTACTACTAACAAAATGAAGTAGCGTATGGTGCGAGCGGGAGCAATACCTACATCTACGCTGTGACTTACAAAAAGGAGTGGCGTGTTTATTACTTAAACAATTAGTGCAACATTTATTTCGTTTTACAAAATTGTACCTGTCCTGTGCATTTATTTTTAAAAAATGCGGACAGACAAATAGGTGTTCGTGATCACCCGATTTACAGAAAATACATGACCGAGACGAATCTGTATTAATAAAAGTTTTACTTATATTCTTGGCGGGAGCGGGAACCAAATTACCTTTAATTTTATTATTGTTAGACATATTATGCGAAGTATTTATTGTATGGCACAAAGCCCTATTCTGGTCATGTAAAAACTGAACCAAAGCGGAATATTTCGGTATGTTTACGTTGCGACATGACATTTCGAACGACTTTACGGTATCGTTATCTAATTTTCTAAGCGCGATATTTAGAAATAGAAAATCAGATATGTCATCAATATTAAGTTGCTTAAGAGCGTTAATAGAAGCATCAAATTTATCCATAAATATTTGATAACCAGCGGATGTGTTAGTGTTTACGTTCTTCAGTTCTAACAGCTGACTGACGTAGGTAGTCGCGAGCGCACGCTCGTCGTTATATCATTACAACATTATAAGATTCTAACGTGTCCTTGAACTCAGTACGCAAGTATTCAAGGTCAGATGCCGTGTCAAGAAATGTGTCCTGTTCGTCTGACGAACTTAATGCACTTATAGATAAATCATAAATTTGTTGTAAACGTTCGTAAATAGAATTTCGTTTTGCAATTAATATTTTCAATCTAATTTCGTCATTTGAAAGCGTTTCAGATTCAATTTTGCCTTTAGTAGACATTTTGTCGTGAACAAGATAAATCAGTTAAAACAGTTAAGATTATAAAAATTATGTATGGCGTAATGAATGAATACGTAGGTAGTTACTAGCGAAACAACGATCGCCGGTCGCGTCGGCTCCGGCAACCACAAATATGGCGGACTTCAATTAATGAAAAATAGAATGCGTACCTATGAGGTGTAATTTCGATTACAAATATAGGTAAATAATGGTGCGAATGGTGCGAATGCGCTTTGCAAAAATAATAATATACCTACGTGAGCGGTGCGTTATTAATATGCGGGATATAAAATAATCGTAGATATAATACTTATTTGCAAAAATAAATAGCGGATGGTGCGGTGTGTTTTGCAAAAAGAATAATAATATACCTACGTGAGCGGTGCGTTATTAATATGCGGGATATAAAATAATCGTAGATATAATACTTATTTGCAAAAATAAATATGAATAGGCATTTATAATATATTACATGAAATACATATGTATGCGTATTTATGAGATTAAATAATTAACCCGGGTGATGTGACCAAACTATTGGCTCGAAATCCGGCTCGAAGGACCAAAAATTTGGAGGGAATCCGGATCGACGGATCAGAAATGTAGGGTAAAGGGGGGACCTCCGGTTCGCTATGACCAAAAATGGTGGAATAAAGGGTGGAAAGGAGGGTGGTCCCCCACTGCGGATGATGGAATTGTGGACTGTATGTTGCGGTTTGAATTAATGGTGGAAAAACGAGAAGGATTGATAAAGGGAGCAAACGCACTAACCTTGCTTCTCTCTTCTTCTCTTGCCCGGGAACTGGTGTTGTCCTTCACAATACACTGCACTATTCAGTTAAATCACAAAACTATTGACAGCGGTGATGGCGGCGATGCGGCGAGTCTGGTGACCACGTGTTAGGTGGCTTGCGGTGCGGTTGCCACTAGAGGACTTGCATACGCGTCGGCGGCGTGCGCGTCGGCGGCGGGACGAAGGCAGACTGAGTTGATAGATCTTCCTGATCCATATTATGTAATAGTGCGCTTGCGGGGAAGAGAGGGAGGGTGAAGGGGAGGGAGGTGAAATGACTTAATTGGCGCGAACAAAAAGTAAAAATTATTCTTCTACAATTTAATAGTCAACTTACATTTTCTACTCATCAATATGTAGGTACGATCTGTGTTTAACATATAATGTAGGTACAATTATTGTTATTTATGGAGCCCGGTGTCAGCCAAGGTAGGCTTGTAACTAAACAGTTATAGGTGAGATATGATTGTGTCGCACGCCGCATGAGGCGTGAGGCGAGAGCAGGGCCGCGGCGGGCTGTCAGGTGGCCACGCTGACACCGACTCCAAAAATAACAATAATTGTACCTACATCCTAATGGATGGATCATACCAAATGGATCCCATAATCAGAATCTAACAAACTCTTATCAAAATACCCTTGAAGGTCTTTTCCAATAAAAAAAGAATGATCGAAATCAGTTAGCGTGATATTGAGTTATTCTTCCGTTTGTCGTGCAGCTTCTTAATGCGAATTTAAGACTTAATTGAACCAAATTGAAAATGGGACTACACGGAAAGCATCAGCTTTCATATAAAAAAAGAATCATCAAAATCACGAATTCATGTGATGTGATACTAAAACACTGACAAGACAAATGACTAAGACTAAGTCACGGACAGTGATAATAAAACACTGGATTATTACTTATTCATTGTAAAAGACTGTAACGCCATGGCGATTTTTCGATTTGTGGGTTAAGTATGGTATGGACTGATACGTACATACAGATATACTTTACTCTGAGTAATTTACTCTATATCTAAGATCTAAAAAAGTCTATAATATTTACATCGCTGCACTATGTTCTCTCACGCACGCTCTCAGATGTATGCTACTTATAGCTAAAAGCACAGACCTACTAAAGAGGTCTGTGGCTAAAAGTATGATATTCATAACTCACATTTTTAGATAACTGTTTCTTTAACATTTCAGCGTCGACTACGAAATATCGTATAAACTGCGTAGTCACGAAATTATATTTTTAACAGTTTTGGCACTAGCCAGTCATAATCTCCTGCAAGCATAAAAACGAAGAGAACGAACTCATGAACTTTATCTATGTTTCCATTTCATAAAACCTGACGACTGGGCAGTGGTGCTGCCAAGTTCGAAACAACATATTGCCAAGTGCTCTTAACCAAATTCGCAGCTTGAATTTTACGACGCAAGATTTTACAAGGTCTGGAAATGAATTTTGTAAACGTCCTTATTCTGAAACAGACCTTCTTTCATTAATCATTCACACAAGGAAGCTTTTGATGCAGGTAAATCATTTTTAGCTGTTCGTAAAGAATTCTGCAAGCCCAAGTCATGTGTGACATGTAACTGAAGGTGCGACTATTCATCATCCCTACTAATATTATAAATTCGAAAGTAACTATATCTGTCTGTCTTTCCCGCTTAAACTACTGAACCAATTTCAATTTGGAGCACAGATAGAGTGGACCTTGGGAAAGGACATAGGATGGTTTTTATCCTACGAGAACCTATAAAACGGGTCCACGCGGGCGAAGGCGCTGGCGGAAGGCTATTATAAAATAAAGTTGTGTTAATTTACTTGACGTATAACCATATTAATCAAAAACAGCTGTACCAGTTTTCCATGATTTTTGTAGCTGGGCCCAAAGTAATAGCGGGCGTTTCGTGCTAGTAAGTAATAGGTGGCCATTTTTGATTACACAAGAATTAGGATTGTCTGTCTATCTATAACTCTTATAAATATATGCAGAGGTGCTTAGTGTGCATTAAATGACTATACCGTCCTGTTTTAAAATTAAATGCAAATAAATATATTTTTAGAAAATTTTCCCTTTTGGGCGAAGTACCTCAAATGCACGATGCCTATGAAGCAAAATGCCTAGAGTCAATGTCTAAAACGCAGGATGCCTATTTTTATCTATTCTCTAACTAAAAAAACGCCCTGTATTACAAAATAAAGTACTTTATCGGTAGGTGTACTTAAAAATAACGATATGCTTAAAAAAGATGCAATATAAAAGTAAAATAAAAATGATTGATCATCTAAATTGAGTTGTCATACCTAATACCTTTAAATGAGCAATCCTTGTAAATAATTTGAATCTCGGAAACGGCTCCCAAGATTTTAATGAAATTTCGTATGCAGGGGTTTTGGGGGCAATAAATCAATCTACCTAAGTTTCAGTTTAAGGAATCGTCATTTTATAAATGTTTTCAGACAGTGAAAACTCCATTCCGATTAATAATTTTTTCTCCTTTTTCCATGTTCCTTTTTTAAGATTAGACCAAATAAAACAACGTTTTTATCCGAGCAAAATGTATCGTATTTAATAAATTACTCAAAAGGAGCGTGAAAAGCGGTTTCTTTGTATGATAAAATGTCTGTGACGGACAGCTCATATAATTTTAATTATATGAGTGGCACTTCTACAAAGAAAATGAAACACACAACAATTCCTGCTAGTCATTTGTATATAAAATGAACTTTCTTACACAGAATAAAATGAATTTTCTTCATAGGTTTCTTGGAACCAAACTTTTGTACTTTTTCCCCTTTGGTATCCTACTGTGTTGGTGGTACTGCGTTGGTATTGGTACGCGATATAAGGTTTTTTATCGGTATTTTCTTTTCATTACATTAGGGATCAGTATGAAAACAACGATAATTGGGTTATATTATCGTTGTTTTCATACTGATCCCTGATGTTTTTGTATATTTTAGATTCTAGTAGCTTTGGAGCCTATTCAATGCAAACAAACAAACAATCAAATCTTCTTTATAATATTGTTATGTAGTAGAAAAGTATCTCCACCAACCTGCATTAGAGCAGCGTGGTAGAGTAAGCTTCAGCCCTCCCCACAATAAGGGGGAGAGACCCGTGCACAGCAGTGGGAGGCAAAAAAAAAGGGTCGCAGACAGAAACATAAAAGATTTCTTCGTGATAGTTTCATGATAAAAATGTATTAAACAATGTATTTGTTAAGTACTTATAGTTGTTTTTAGCAACACTTTTATAAACTTCCACTGCTGGATACAAGTCTTCAGAACAGAAAACTTTGAATTGGAATGGCCTCAGGGCTTGTAGAAAAACGTTATTTTTTAACATTTTTTATCATACTTCACGATATTTTTCTTCACTGCATAGCAAGGATTATCTAAAAATACGCACATGACAAATATTCTCAACTAGTCATGCGCGCGACGTCAACCGCGCTCATAACTATAGTAAGATGGCCTAAAACTTTATTTCGAACAAACAAACTCTTCAACTTTATAATCTATACATATAATAAAACTGTAAGCAGGGTCAATTCTGTACATTGCATATAAATTTAAAAAAATACTTCTAGGGGTCTTTTTATAAGTATCAGAAGCTAAAAATATAAGTTTTGAAATTATTGTCTGTCTGTCTGTCTGTCTGTCTGTCTGTCTGTCTGTCTGTCTGTCTGTCTGTCTGTCTGTTGTTAGCTTTTCACGCAAAAACTACTGGACGGATTTTGATGAAACTTTTTTTGTTTTATTTATATTGGTCCTCGCTAACATTTAGGCTATAGATAATTTTAAAAATCACCCTTTAAGGGTGTGAAATGAGCGATGAAAATTTGTATGGATAACTTGGATTATTTCAATAGATTTTCTTGAAATTTGGTATAAATATTTTCTAACCAAAATAAAAGAATACGTGTTTCAGCATTTCTCGAAATTCACCCTTTAAATGTCAATTTTCTTTGAAACTCTTTGAAAATTGAGTGTCGAAACTTGATGTACAGAATATTTTTGTGCAGAGTAATATACTTATAATTTTGTATTTGTAATCTTTACTAACATAGTAAGAATTCTATTTAAGCTTTTTTCAAAACTACCCCTCAATAGCAAATAAAATGGATTCGAAAGTTGGTATCTCAAGCGTACAATAATTAACCTTAACTTAATATTTCATTCTCAAATTCTTTTCCCGTTTTTGAATGATGTGTTTACTGATATATTGTTGAATGAATTTCCGTAACATTAATGTGTATTTCATATCAATCGGGTGATAAACAAAAAAGTTATGTTCATTTACACAATACGCGACATAAACTTAAAAGGCACTTTGGGGAATTTGTATGAAAGTTTCGGTAACAGCCCATTCAAAACCATAAATAAAAGTTTAAATTTAAGTAAAATTATTTTGAACGCTCACTAATATTGTCGACTATATTAAATATACTTAGATCAGCTTACTGTATTTTCTTTCGTTGGCCGAGTATGGGAGACTATAGGTACCTAATAAGCGCATCGCGAGCCTTACCGCCGCCGAACCTTACATCAAAGGCTCCATTGAGTTAGTTGCTCAGCTTATTAGTCTTCTTTTGGGGTGGAAGATTATGAACAGGCTGCAGCTGAAACGATTATTATCGCTACATTATATCAAGCTGCAACCTTTTTAGCATTCCACTGCTGAGCATGGAGCTCTCCCAATATTGAGGAGGCCTCAAGCTCCGATGAACCGAAATCCAAATCTTACAATCTCAATGCTTCCAGCATTAAGGTTGTAAGATACGGAATCTAAACCTTCATACAGAATGTACAAAGCCTTAACAAAACGAGACTACTGCAGACATCTAGGTGACGAATAGTTAAACTTTTAGTGAACCAACTGTTAATCTCAATATCTACCTATTTGGTAATTTGACATTCGATTTATCAACCACAAAGTTTACATGTCATACGGTAGATGGCGTTATTGAGCAATATTCATTTCAAATAAATGCCTTAAGTTTAATAAAAGTAAGTACATAGTGTAAAAAAAATAAAAAATAACATTTCACACGTATAGTCTCACATTAGGGTAGATATACCCTGTGTCGTGGGTGCCATGAACACACATAGAGACAGAAACACAGCCACCCAGAACGAGAACAGTTTAAACTCATCATTGAAATTTCTGCTTCGCCCGGATTCTAACCCGGGACAGTTCGATTAGCAGTCCGGCATGGTAAACATTGCGGGTTGTCCCATCGTTGGGTAGGTATACGTATGATGCTGAACATTGTTAATTGGACCAATGATAACTTAACTCATTTTTTGCGTCTCTTTATTGCGTACGGGCTGAGGGCTCATCCACACACGTTGATTGATGGAGATATTAAGGATTCTTTATAAAAAATATTCTTTATTTCCAAATACAGATAGCACACTGTGTAGAGACCCTGCCTTCTGCTTTAGTTTTCACAATGTTATATGAGTTATGACTTATGACCAAACTGCTGTCCGCAAGTTTTAAACCTATAGTTTATTAATTGACCTTACAATTATTTTTCCGATTGTTTAATCCTAAGCACCTGTATGTTTAGAAATTTTATCTCTCAACTACAAGTAGTTGTATAGTGCACCTCTTTTCTGCAGTAGGTTAAAGCTATGTATATAGAATGAGTCTATAATTCTTTGCAGTATAAATTCACCCAATTTACTAAAGATACTATTTTTAACATAGATGAAGCCACGGGCACAGCATTATCTCTTAACTTTAATAAAAGAGGTACATATTTGTAAAGAGAATCTGATTGCGCGAGAAAAGCGAAACGTGAGAAAAGTGGATAGTAAGATCAGTACAGTAAGCATTCCTTACTGTTTTAGGTTTGAAGGATTTAGAAAAAATACATTAGGGTTCTTCTGAACATATGAACATTGTATTATAAGTGATTTCACTATACGTAAGAATAATCTACCTACTACTTATTCAATGCAAATAAATAATCTTTAATTTTTAATCAATCCATTTTATAAAAGTCTTTATACACGCGGACGACGTCGCGGGCACAGCTAGTAATTAATAAAGCAAAGTTTAGTTCGGGTTTTGAATCCAGTCTTTCCAAGCGAGTCTGATGTCTTAACCACTAGCCTATCACTATTCTACTCGAGTTCCATTTATTCACAACTCCGCTATACTGAGGAGATATAGAAATTACCCCGAAACTTGTGTCATTTCTATTCAAATGATGCTATCTAGCGACAGACTGACATTAAACTTAATCGTTAATAAATCATGTTCCTAGCATTCATAATTTTGCCTATTAAATATGTAAAGCTTCAGGAATTTTATTCTGCATAAAAATAAATAATGTAGTTTAAAAAACTAAAAACCACAAAAGCGTGTTTTTTTAGTTTTTTAAACTACATTATTTATTTTTAATTTTTTAGTTGGATTTTTATTCTCATATTATTGCATTGTCACCGGCCCTTGACCCCTATGCAAAAATGCAAGAACCAGGCGCTTAGACGTGTTAAAAATATAAAACTTTATATTTGTTTCATTAACTACCTTAGGCCCCGAACTTATCAGCCGCCCCTCGTATATTTTTTTAACCTGATGATCCTAGTTAGGACTTTAATATAAAGTTATGAGATTATTTTATTGTCATCGGCACTTGACCCCTGTGCAAATTTTCAAGTTAATCAGACTCCTAGAAGTAAAGATTCCGTTACATACATACAGGTCAAGTTAATAAAAGCGTGTTAAATAAACAAAAATTTTAACAAAAAAATAAACCGACTACAAAAGTAAATTATTCCAAAACAAATTAATATACACCAAAAATTAAAAAAAATAATATTGCGTATTCTTGTACAATTTAATACCGTTAAAACACCGAATTCGACTTGCTATGTCTTTTTTTTTCTTAAAGTAGGTAGTATCTATTAATTTGGTTAAATAAAATATTGCTCTTAGCAACTATGCTTATAATAATTATTTCAGGATGAAAATTTGCCGAATCTTACGAGGTGGCGGGTGGCGGGGGGAGGGACCGGGCTCAGTGGCGCACCTTGGGAGAGGCCTATATCCAGAGGCAAATAAGGGCTAAAGAGAGAATTAATTAAAGATACGAGTAAGAGAGATGATCTTTATTCATTTTAGAAACATAGCCTAATCAAAACATAATCTCTCTTGCTTGAAGCAAAAATATTCTGACCTTGGTTCGTAACATAATTTATGAACATTAGGTGCGGTTACTTATATTAGGTACGATACAAATTTACTTAATAAAGAACCCCTATTTTTCATTAGAAAGTGTTTTTTCGATTAACTTTAGGTAGGTATAGGTTCAAATTATTCTGTCCATTTCCACAGTTTCATGGTTGGTAACATATGAAACAAATAGCGTGAAAAATGATTTTTAAATGAAAATAGTAAATTTATGTGCAACTACACTTCCCCAAAAAGATTTAGGTAATGGATTCTCTTTATTGCTGACTTTAATCA
Source organism: Pyrgus malvae (assembly GCA_911387765.1). NCBI lineage: Eukaryota > Metazoa > Arthropoda > Insecta > Lepidoptera > Hesperiidae > Pyrgus > Pyrgus malvae. Next base: position 15,949,142 of record OU426951.1, on the reverse strand, counting down.
GAAACAGTAATTTTAAAAATTACGTCAAAAAACACTCTGTAAAATTTAAAACTCAATTTTTTCTGATATTTAAATAATAATGTTATCAAGTAATAATAATCAGTATGAACTTGAAGAGCATAAGTGTGAAATAATTAATAAGATAAAACATGACTAAGAGCACATTATTTAATAACAAAAGTTGCCAAGTGCGAGTCGGACTCGCCCATGAAGGTTTCCGTAGTAGCAAGTATTAAATTAACTTTGTTCTTCATAGTGTTTGTATGAACGACAAAGTAATATTTGCGGTTTTTTAAAAATTTACTATATCTCAAAAACTGCGTACTGTATCTCGTTCGAACCAATTTTCGTTGAAAGTTTTTATTGATACCTACAACATATATTTTTGATATATTTTTCACTTTCTTACTTTAAAAGTTAGAGGGGGGGGGACAACATTTTACCACTTTGGAAGTGTCTATCTTTCAAACGATTAACTTTGAGAAAAAAATATTGTAGGAACCTCAATGTCATTTTAAAAGACCTATCTATAGACACCCTACACGAATAGGTTTGATGAAATTTTTTTTTTGTTTGAGTTCCATGTATGGAGAGCCCCCTTATTAATATTTTTTATGTTTGTATAAAAATCGTAAAGCGGTTCAGAGATTACATCTACCTACCAAGTTTCAACAGTGAAGTCCTAATAGTTTTGGAATGAATTGGCTGTGACATACGGACGGACAGACAGACAGACATGCCGAATCTATAAGGGTTGCGTTTTTTTGCCATTTTGGCTACGGAACCCTAAAAATGGTAAGTACCTAACTAATTTAATTATTCTTATCACATGGGGTACCTACCTACCTACCTAACACGTTGTTAATATAATATAATGATTTTAAAATAATATTATGTACCTAGCTATACTTTACATAGCTTGAATTTACACGATATAATATAGATCTCAAGCATGCGCGGTGAGGAAAAATTAGAATAATAATAATTTAGATACAAAACGCACCTATCTGTTCTTTTTTATGCAAATTTAGATACGATTTAGTACTCTCACTTAAAATTAAACAGTAGCATTAACACAAAGTACCTACTTAACGATACTATCCTTTACTTACTATCTTTTACTATCCTTTGTTGTAACATTTTGAAAGAATACGAGCAGAGAGACTTCTCGAAAATGTTTTTGACAAAAAAGCAGCTTCTATAATTGGCCCGTTATGATAGTGTGCTCCACAGGTGTGCTCAATAGCTTATCAAAATATAAGATTATAGAACGAAGTACTTATTATATTACTACTTCTACTTGGATATGGATATTCGTTTAAGTTAAAAAAAACAACCGGTTGCACTCCGGTAGTGCCGGCAGAAGTGAAAACTTAAACATTAACGTTGTGCATTTTTGATATTTTGGAATGGTTAGGGAATTACTTCGTACGAATTCCTTTTATTATCAGTATTATTTTTCATTTAATATTTTCAGTACGATTTCATCTAGTATTTTTATAAAGTATTCAGTCATTTTCTTTCACTATTTCTTTGTCACTTTTTTCATTAATAGATGCACTTTGTTCAATTTCCATATTTTAAATTACTTGATATAAACGAATTTTACAAGTATAGACAGTCGAGCCGTCATCAGCTGTCACCCCTCCGTCTTACAAATATTCGATCAGGCCACGTGTCCTGACGCGAGTTTAACATTTTTTACCCATCCCAAAAAAGTGCACAACGCCGCTAAAGAAGTTTTCACTTCAAAAAAAGTGTTATACGGCCAGAGCGAGAGCGTTTGTTTGGAGCAATAGGAAAATCTTAGTTATCCCTTATTCAAACGCGAGCCTGTGGAGTCAACAAAAAAGTAAGATACGTTCCTGGGTAATTTTGAGTCCTTGATTTCAAGTATATATCCCGTCGTCTGTTGTTCTCTCTTGTAAAAAAGTTGAAAAGGTGGGAACTATAGCTCCCAGTGTCTAGTATGACATCAATATTTTAAAAAAACTAGCTAGTGAAACTAGTAGCCTATACTTGTGAGTTAAATTTAAACGTAAAAAAATACATAGATCGTGTTTTTTAACTCATTGGAATTTGCAAATCCTCCATCTAAATAAATTTTCGTCTATGTCACTAATATGTTGCTCAACATGTTCATACATGATTTCTTGTTGAAGGGGATCATCCGTGAAGACAATTTGTTGAATTTTATCTAGCCCTATTTCATGCTCAATTGATACTGGTAAATCACTGTCAGAAATTAGATTTAGTGCCCCACTTTTTATTTCTAAATTAGCATTATCACCAGTATCATTACTTGATGTTTTTTTCTAATATCGTACATTCAGGATTTTCCGGGTTTAGTATTTCTAATAAGTTCTCACATGGTTCTAGTGTTTTTGTAGATTCCTCATGTTCATTGTCACCCAAATCATCCATCCCAAATATCTCTTCCAATCGCATCTCGATTCTTTCCTCCTCATTTTGTTGCAAAAATGACCTTGAAGGACTCATTATAAAATCACCGTATACTAAATCATCATCGGAATCATTATCGGACCAATCATCCTCTTCTAAAAAAAATTCTATTAACTTTTCAGTTAGTTTTTTTAGGTGGCATTTATCTAAAACAAAATAAAAACAATAAATTCTAATGTATTGAAACTAGTTGTCTAATTATCTGATCATGAAAAAACGAATAATAACTAGTAAGTTGCATATACCAAGTTTTTTCAGACACACGGATTTTATATATATAGAATTTCCGAATGTAGTGTGCAGTGACGAACACTGCGATGATATCTACTCACTTAGAGACTCAATTTCAATCGACTCTACCAAGATATAAACGAAAGATTCTGAGCATAATTTACGTTTTACGTAACCGTAATATAGTCTAGTTTACATAGCTAAACTCAAATCTGCTTACCTAATTTTTTTTCAGCACTACACAAAAAACTAAATAATAACGGTCATTTTCGGCGGTAAAATCACGTCAACTCACTTTGACGTGTGTTTACCATGACATTTAATAATTCTCTGAAAAGTGCTGCCATTAAACAAGGTTCATGTTTAGTATTTTTTTTATAAATAAACCTAACAATAAGGCAGACGGGCCGCGTGATGTTAAGCGATCACCGTCGCCTATGGACACGGGCAACCCTAGGGGAGCCGCCCGAGCAGTGTGACCATATGTGGCAGTTTCGTGCCATTTTGGCAGGATTGAGCCCTGTTTTTAGGCTGTGGCAGGATGTGTGGCAGTTTTATAAATTCGGCAGTATTTGGCATTATTGGAAAATTAAATGTTAATTATGGCAATACCACATCACTAGTCACAGGCTCACAGGTATTCCTGAGAATTCCTCTAATAAACCTCTCTTAGATTTTTTTGTGACATCTAATTATGAACTCTATTAATTAATACATACGGATATAACCATAAAACTGATATTTGAGTGTTAATTCTTATGTTATATTATTACGTATTAACATTTCAAATAGATTCAATCAAATTGACCACATTCATAATTTGTCTTTTATTCTGGGTGCTCGTGCTCGAGTTTAAGGAGTAAATCAATAAATTTGTGTGTGTTCTGGTAAAATGAAGCGAAAGTATGAAAGAGCGTACAAAGCAGAGTGGGAGAAAGACCCATTACTATCATCATGGATAATTAAAGACAATCCTGACATAACATGGCATTTTGTAAGGCATGGAATTGTAAGTTGCCATCACGCCTATAGCCTATAGCGATGGCACAATCGCTTGCGCTATACTAAAACTACGCTCCACGATAAATTATAATTATACTGGCATTATTTTGGCATTTTCACAATAAATTTTGGCAGGATTTGGCAGGATTCTAGTCAATCTAAGGCAGGATTAGAAATTTTGAGATGGTCACACTGCGCCCGAGCATTGCCGGCTTTGGAGGAGAGCTTTTTTTATAATTTTGTATATTACATTACTTTTAAGCATATAAAAATAAAACAAGATTTACTTCAACCTGAGATGTGGGAAGTATAGCTCCCAGCGTTTTGATAAAGGTTATTAGGAAACATATATATGTAGATAATAAATTGGAACTACCTGGTTTACATTATTATCTTAGACATACACTTACCTACTTTAATTAGCTTTAAAGAATATAATTTAGTATTTTCTTCTAAAATGAGGATACTACAGTAGATATTTAAAATTGTACTTGTATTTGTGTTAGGCGGTAGCAACAAAGTCACATTGCGATCATAAATACCTACGAAACAACATTTTAAGCTATTTCTAAGTTATTTCTTATTACACATTTAATTACTTGAAGCTAACGAAAGGCAAAATAAGACTACGTTCACATTGCAAAATTTCACTAAATTGATTTGATATTGTAATAGGTATGATTAGAACTGCGAATCTTATTAGTACACTTACAGTACACTATAATTAATTTTAATATTTAAAGGGAATTTTGGCAGTTGTTTTTATAGTTTAGTAAATAATAAATTTTAATATCTGTTCCAATTTTGTTAAAAAAAATTGAGATATAAACGCAGATCACCACCAACGAAATTTACGTAGTTTAGGTATAAATATAAATAAATATAAATATTTTTGAACAATTCACACAACACCATCTGATTCCAAACTAAGCAGAGCTTGTACTATGGTAATCAGAAAGCTGATAAACATACTTATATCATTCTAAATACATTCTTAAATAGATAATTAACACCCAGACACAGAACAAATAGTCATGTTCATCACACAAATATTTGTCCTGGGTGGTAATCGAACCCACGACCTCACGTTTCGCAGTCGGCTCATCACCCACTACGCCACGGAGGCTGTCAAATTAAAAAAGGTACCTAAATTATTTAGTTTTTTCCTTATGACATTCGTGCTACTTTTTAAAAACCTTTGTGCTCATAACTACCTATAGCAACATTTCACCCTCTTTTCACACTCATACCCCCACAGTAAGGTACGTATACCCCATGTCGTGGGTACCATGGACTCACGCGAAGACGTGAACACAACCACCCAGACCAAGAACAGAAACTGAAACTCATCGTGTCATTCTCTGCCTTACCGGGATTCGAACCTGGGACCGTATGGCACAACGATTACCATACCGCAGTCCGGTATGGTAACCGTTGCGCCACAAGGGTCGTCATATATTTTTTAATTAATATTTCATCATATAATTAATTACCACCTTAGGCACAAAATAGGTACTATTTATTATGGCCAGTGATACGTGTGGACCGTGTGTAAAATGTTTGTTTGATTTATTATATCGCTTTGAATACGACGACTTTCTAAGGGATCCTGTTTCAATCAAGTAGATACATTAACGAGAATTTCTATTTCACCGCTCAAAGGAGAATTTTAAATAGGAAATTAAGTAAACCCAAATTGAACGTATTAAGGTTATCTTGTTACAAATCTAAGAGCGCCAGATAATTAGAACATCTTCATCAAGTGCCTAAAATTTAGGCATCTTTTGCGACGTATTTTTTATTTAGTAAGAAGGATCTTTTTTTTTTCAATTATGGCATCGCAAACTCTGTGCATACTGCCAGCGTCAAGTATAATTTTTACATCAATTTTTTGCCAGTTTCAATGAAACTGGACGAAGTAATAACAAAATCAGTAAGTAAGTCGTCAGAAATCAGTCAGTCTAGTCAGTCCAACATTCAAGTAAAGCGATGGCTACTTTACTAGAACGTGTCCGATGGAATTTTGGAGGCAAGCAGAAAAAACATATTATTATTTTAGCACTGTTATACTATTTCACAAACACTCGTGCACTGTAATTAACCTATATCAAACAAAATGCCATTTACTTTATCCGATATAACTCAAAAATACACCAAGAAAATGAAAATAAAACAAGAGCACAATATGTCTTTTTCGACTTCCCGCCAAAACTCCAGAACGATCGTTAATTTGATTTTTTTCCAGATGTTAAAATTGCGTGGCCTGACCGTGAGGTACCACCGCTACATCTTTTGGCGACATATTTTGGCAGCAAAGGGCGGTTGCCGATCAGAATGGCTCCGGCTCCTATAAGCATCACATATTAAGACTCAAACCTTGCTTAAAGTTGTTTCTATGAGTTGCAGTGACCATAAAACACCATGTATGAACTGCTAGCTTGTTTATTATCTACTCCTTATAAATAAAAATTATACCATGGTAACAAAATATAAAAAAAACTTTCAATATAACTTATATGTGATTCTTACGAATATCAATAAAATTCGTACTGTGATTGATACGAACTTCATTAAATATTCATGAAGTTCGTATCAGTTACTGTCAATAAAATTAAAATCTTAAAGCGGCTTACCTGAAATTAAGTGATGTTTATTTCATGAAATGAACGTCCGAAAAAGTAAACCAAATTGCGATACACAACGACAAACGCAGAGATCAACACAACATACTCGTTGCTAGAGCAATATCGAACTGTGGTAAATATGCGCGTGCGCAAGCTGGTCGCTGTCCATGATGGCATGAACACTATAATCTTGTAGTCGCAGTAAACTATACACAATTCATTAATGTAATAATAATCACTTAAACCAACTTATTTTTTCGTTTTCAAAACATCGTATCTAATCAAATATAAATATCTTAATATTATACTTCACCGTTGGACAGCGATAAAATCTGTACAATACAATATCTGTACAATATTTGTGAGAGATGCGCGCCCAGGCTTTAAGCCCGGCTTTGATTTTCGAATATTGCTGGTAAGCTTTTGAACAATTTTATTTTTTATATTGATAGGTATTATAATCGATAAAAATTATAACATTCATAAATCCATTATATGGGTTCACACATTTGCATTTTTATTTATAATAATAACACCGAAAACAGCGCTATTAAATTAACTTTGTAAATCACAAATATTAGAAAAAATAAAAAGAGGTTAATAGCCCCACGCCTTTATAGATAACTTCATCTATATACAGGAGGAGAGGCAATAAAGTGTTACGAATTCTAATGAAGACTGTCCTAACCCAACATCGGAAACGGAAAATTGACCCAATTGCATCTAAACGCTAATGCGAACCTGACATTAATTTATTATCCCAAATGTACGCCATCAGCGATGAGAAAACATTGAAAACATAATAAAATTTAGAAATTACGATTAAAACATTTAATAAAATTGGAGCCGATTATAGCAATAAAATTTAACCTACATTCGTTATTTTTCTATTAAAATTCTTTAAATTTATTATTTTTTGTAAGAAAACAAACAAAATTCTTTACACTCATTTTCCTTTCAAACATTTAATTTTGAATTAATCTTATACTCGTCGCACCCCTGGTTTCGCATGCATGAAAGAGTAATTATTACCAGAGAATTACACAAAATATGACTATATTATATATTTTAAAATCCAACTATAATATACATAAATAAAGAAATTAATATTATCGGTTAGTTAGGTTAAGATTTTTTATTTTAACTCTACAGATTTTGATGATACTTGGACTTTTATGATACTACAGTATTAACCAGTCTTCTTATGTTTTTTTTTTTTTTAATTTAGCAATAAAATTCTAAAGATTCATTATTTTTGTATGGACAGTCTTCAATAAATATGTAAATAATACGTTTCACACTCATAGTACCCCACCCACAGTAGGCTAGATATACCTGTGTTGTTGGTACCATGTACACATACAAAGACAGACACACAAACACCCAGACCGAGAACATAAATTTAAATGTTTCGCCGGGATTAGAACCCGGGATCCTCCGATTGGCAGTCCTGCATTGTAACCATTGCACCACACGGATCGCTCGATCGTCAATATTTTCGTGTAGCAAATCTTACACCTATGTTATATTATTATTATTATATGTATTATCATGTATATAAAAAGAATCCCTATTTTCCTTGGTCACGGTATCACGTGTGAACGGCTGGACCGATTTCGCTAATTATTTTTTGTTGTGTTTGTTATTACCAGGAGAAGGTTCTTATGAAAGAAAAAATTACGAAAATTGCGCGGAAAGTTAGAAAATTTAAGAATACTTAACCACTATATTAAATTTTCTAATGATTTTCTAATGTAACCTAAGCACTTGAAAATATACACTTAATTAATGTAATTTTATGGCGTTTGACACAACATTGACAGAATGCGTGCTGCAGATGTCGTCAAAGAGGATGTAACAAAACAAAACTGAAAAATCGTTTAAACAGATGCTTCCGAAAAGAATTCGAATTCAATATTCAAGACAGTACATCGTCTTTCGGGTCAGCTATTAATAATACATGTGAACTAAAATAATTCTTTTACCACAGCTAGTTAAAAAAAAGTGTACGCTCTAACGGGTAAATATGGAAATCAAAAGTCTTTTTAAAACCTGCTTCACTAATTTTGTGCAAATATAGTATATTTCATTACAAGTGCGGAAAGGCTGTCATTGCAAGGAGTTCCGACAAATGTCTACCCGAGCCGAGGCGCAGCCGAAGGTGAGGGTTGACAGTCGGAACTCCTTCCAATGACGGTTCCGCACGTGTACTGAACAACTATTTTTAATACAGTTGCGAAAAAATGAAGCAATTTAATAAAATAATAAAAACTCGCAAAGAACATTTTTGAAAAATGGCGCCAACCGTATAAGAATACTATATGCAGAGATTTGTTTTTGTTTTCTTCACCCATTCTGGGTAGGCAAAGGGAACTATGCCCATACAGCCAAGTCTTCAGTTGAATTTTTTTATTGATATGAAATGAAAATGTTAATGAGATAAAATGAAATGCAACCTAACCTAACTCATTGAATCAAATCATTAAATCTGATATTGAAACAAATTAGTAGCTTCTTTTTAGAAATATTTGCATGAATCATAAAAACTTCTAAAACTTCGTGGTTGGTTTTTTTCTTTTTAAAATAATGTCATTTTGACAGTTGGGAAGGAGAACGCACCAGTGCGGAAACGGTAAAGAAAAAGCACGAGTGTGAAAAACCACTTCCCGCACGCTATACGTCCCTGCAATAGGCCACTTTTTGAGCAACTGTATTAAAAACATATTTTCTTTTCTTCTTCTTTTTTTTTTTTTTACTTAATAACAGTTTTTATTAAAAATAGAGCACGCGTATAAATAAAACTCCTTAAGTAATTATAAGGTAATAGCTAAGCAAGAGATCGTTTGAATACGGAAAGCGATAACGGCGAGTGTAATGACCGTGTATTTCAATATTTGAACAGCTGTTCCGCCGCTGAAGTACTCGTAAAGGCGACAATATGTTAGAGTCGTATAACAAGCGTGGACGGTTATCGGAACCAAAACTTCACGTTCCTCGCGACTGTACAGCGATTGCAAACTAGCATATATTTCGGCCCTAACCTAACCCTACCTCCTCCGTGGTTATCCCTTTGTGAATAGCTATTGAGGAGCCGGTCCCAAGTCCGGACAAATGGGGAGGGCCAGGCATGCAAACTCACTCCTTCAGGTCTGGTTTTGCATGCCCCCACACTCCACATATCAAGCACTACACATTCAAACACACTTCACATACATACCACAAACATACCACACTTACACCCAATCACACTTCACAGACTCACCAAACATACAAACATAACACAGCGCACTACACTTTGAGGAGACAACCTCTTAACCAAAAACCTCAAACTTAAGGTGTCATTCGTACCGTGCCGAGGAGACCGTCCAACGTGACGGGGTCGGGGAGTAACTCGGCCGTGAACGGTGGGTCCTCGATACCAGGCGACCTCGGGGACTAATTAGCCTACCCCCCATATAGCGGGGCCCTGTGGGGGGCGTCTTATTTACCTACGCTACTCGTGGGAACAATATGAGTTTTGATAAGGAAAAAAATACTGAAAACAAGCTCGAAGAGCTCATAAATGAAGTGGCAACACTCGTAACCGAAGGAGATTCTATTACTCCGGAGGCAATGGACCTTTGCTCTAACAATGACGAAGGCCATTCTTCAAATGAACCTTCTGGTGCTCCATCTGCCCCGCAAGGTTCATCTAGCGCTGGAAAACCTGGTTCCAGGAGGAGATTCAAACCCCTCCTAACCGGGGCAGCCAGCCGACGCAAAAAGTGGTGGATAGAGAGAGGAAAGAGTGAGGAGGAGGCCAAGTCTCTCTGTCTCAAACCACTCATAGAGATGCAGGAGCATCCCGAGGTGCAGGTCTGGCTGAAAGAACAGCAAGCCAGATCGGGCAAAAGGCAGAGGTCAGAAGAGGCTTCGCCAACCGACAAACCCAAGAAGACGCCAAGGACGGGCACACCTACCGAGGTCAAGCCCTCCTACAGTGCAGTCGCAGGGTCCTGTCGAGTTGGCATACAAAACATAGAACGCCCTATGACCGACTCGGAACTGCAGTCCCTACAGGAGGAGATACTTAAGTGTATCGACTCCTCCAGCAGTGGAGAGGGACCCAGGTTCATGGGTAGCTCCGTCAGGGATGGTTGCCTTGTGCTAAACTGTCATGACGGAGCTACTCGTGAATGGCTAGCCAGACGGGTTCCCAATATTAAACCCTGGACGGAGGCCAAACTTAAGCTGGTCGATGAACGCGACCTACCTCGCCCATACTACGGGGCAACATGGTTCCCAGACCCGAAATTGGAGGTCAAGACCATCTTGCACCGATTGGCAATTCAGAACAGTGACCTGGGATGCGCTCATTGGAGGGTGGCCAACAGGAAGGTGGAAGAGGCTGGCCAGACGGTCACCTTCTCCTTCGATGAGACCGCATACCAGGCCCTTAAGAAAATAAACTTTAGGCCGTTTTTTGGCCTAAAGGATGTCATGATCAGGGTCAAGAATCCACCAAAGCCCAAAGAGGCTGAGACAGGGGACGCGCCACACAACATCTCGGCGCAACCATCCACATCTGGTTTGCTCACCTCGTCGGAACCGGGGCCGGTCCAACCTACTAGTGGGCCTGTGACCGGCACCGCAATGTCAGAGGCCGAGCAGCCGCTGTCTCATCCTCCGGCTAAGCCAAGTAGGTCAACTCCGACACTACTACCTACACCACACACCCGCGGAAGGGTATCGGGCAGGGCTACTCTGCCAACGCACCCGACCCGCAAGACACACACCTTAGCCCATACTGGGGGGAGGTCGTCGCGAGGGGCCTACAGAGGTACACAGGGTACTTTCACTCGAAATACCTCTGCTGCCGGAGCTCCGATCAGGAGGGCACCTGTACAGCTGCCCTCACTGGCTCAGGAGCATTCGAGCAGGAAGGCCTCCCGCGATCCGATTAACAACCAGGACCGGGGCTAAGGAACAGACACAACTCAAAGAAGCAGTAACACTCACACTCACTCACACACTCACCTACACTCACCACACTTACATAAACTCCAAACACATTCACACTCAAACAACCTCATCCTCTCCCTCTCCCAATCCCAACTATTTTTAATACATCCCACTCCCCAAACATGATCAAAGCCATCCAAGTAAACCTTCACCACGCCAAAGCGGCTAGCGCCATCATCAGTCAGCGCTTCAAAGAAGAAGGACTTGACATGGCTTTTATACAGGAGCCATGGATTAAAGGAAACATGGTAATGGGCCTAACGTCTGCTGGTAAGTTAATTTACAACAGCCATGGTATCAGGCCTCGAGCCTGCATTATTGTAAAGAACAACTTAAAGTTCTTACCTATACCTTGTATGTGTACAGATGACATGGTAGCAGCCTACGTCGCTCTTCCGGGCTTCGAATCATTCAAGACAATAATCTGTTCGGCCTATCTACCCGGAGAGAGACCAGATCCAACTGTGCAGCTAGCCCCCCTCATCGAGTACTGCCAGGAACAGGAGGCTCAACTGCTGCTGGCATGCGACAGCAACAGTCATCACACCTCATGGGGTAGTACCAATTCCAACCGAAGGGGTGAGTTAATGTATGAGTTTTTATTATCCAACAACCTTCAAACTCTTAATATCTCTAACGTTCCTACGTTCATAAATGTTCAGAAACAGGAGGTGTTGGACATTACCTTCTGCACGGAGCAACTTGCGAATCGCGTTCGAAACTGGCACGTCAGCTCTGAGGTATCTATGTCTGATCATAGACATATTAGGTTTGATATAGCCTCTAATAGAAGCAAACATGTAGAAACTTATCGTAACCCTAGGGCAACTAATTGGGAGGAGTACAGACATCAACTCAAAACCAACCTAAGGACGATAGGCAAAGCCGTGAAAACTCGGGACCAACTAGAGCATGCGGCAGGAGAGCTGGAGAAAAGTATTAATAACGCATACTTGCACAGCTGTCCTCTAAAAACTGTTACAACAAACAGAGAAGTACCGTGGTGGAATAGCGCGCTATCCAAGCTTAGGCAAAAAGCACGCTCCGACTTTAATAAAGCCAAAAAAACCAAAGACTGGCAGACCTACACCCAATCACTCACGGACTTCAACAATGAACTGAGAAGGGCAAAACGCAGATCCTGGCAAAGATTCTGTGAGGAAATAAATGGGACGGCACACGTCGCCAAGATCCACAGAATTCTTGCAAAAACGCCCCCAGCTCATCTAGGATTATTGAGGAAACCTGATGGAAGTTACACCAAGACGGTAGATGAGACCTTGAAGGTATTAATAAACACACACTTCCCCGGGTCTACCGTCATGGACAAGGATGCCATCATGCCACCCTCCTATACACACAAATTAAGACCAACCATTGAGAACTGGAGGGTGGCGACCTCAATCTTCAAACCCGACAAAGTAACCTGGGCCATTAATAGTTTTAAGGGCTTCATATCTGCAGGAGAAGACGGTATATTCCCTGCTCTAATACAAGAAGGGTTAAACGAAGTGCTGGCAGTACTATTAAAAATCTTCCGAGCAAGTTTTGCCTGGGGATACCTGCCAACCTCATGGACAAAAGTGAGGGTTACCTTTATACCCAAAGCGGGTGATAGGGATAGCTCGCAACCCAAATCTTTCAGACCAATAAGTCTTACCTCATTTTTACTGAAGACGATGGAAAAGGTGATAGACTTACATATCAGGGAAACCTATCTAAAGGTCATACCCCTACAGCCGCAGCAACATGCCTACCAAAAAGGGAAATCAACGGAATCCGCACTTATGGAGCTAACGGACCGTATAGAAAAAGCCCTTGAAGACAAAGAAATTGCCCTATGTGCATTTCTGGACATTGAGGGAGCCTTTGACAATACCCCTACTGAAGTCATACTAAAATGTATGAAAGAGAGAGGCATAGATAATACCATCACCGATTGGGTGGGTTACATGCTTAATAACAGAATAGTTCGTACCACGCTATTTGACATCACAACCGAAATTAAGATTAACAGAGGTTGCCCGCAAGGTGGAGTCCTTTCGCCCCTGCTGTGGTCAATCGTGGTCGACAATCTTATCCAGGAGCTCAACGACAATCGACTGGACACACAAGGCTATGCAGATGACTTGGTAATCAATATAGTTGGAAACTGCCAAAGCATCCTATCTAGTCTCATGCAGTCAGCACTTAAAATAGTCGAAAAATGGTGCATCAATAACGGTCTATCGGTGAATGCCAGCAAAACCGTCATTGTGCCCTTCACAAGAAGATATAAGTTGGATAAGCTTGAAACAATTAAGCTTTTTGGCACAGCCATACCACTCTCGAAAGAAGTTAAGTATTTAGGAATCACACTGGACCAAAGACTTAACTGGAACGCACACCTTGATAAGGTTGTCAAGAAAGCAAAGATTGCTCTGGGAACATGTTGTAAGCTAACGAGCCGGAAATGGGGGCTAAAACCAAAATACGTAGCGTGGATCTACGAGGCCATTGTTAGACCCTTAATCACATATGGCTGCGTATGCTGGTACAGAAAAACAATGCAAACAACATGTATCAAGATACTAAACAGCGTCCAAGGATTGGCCTGTCGTATTATAACCGGGGCCTTACTATCAACGCCAATTGCAGCAATGGAAGCAATACTAAACATTTACCCTCTACACATTCATGTGCAGAAAGAGGCCAAATGTGCTATTCTCCGTGCTGCTGAAAAAGGCAAGGCCAACTGGAAGTCAACTGTCATGAGGGAACTCCACAGAAACCTCACTGAATGCAAAATTATGGCGATGCCGAGTGACGTCATTAACAAACAATATAGTTTCAACAAACTATACAAAGTACTTATACCGTCTAGAGAAATGTGGGCGGATAAGGCATCAAAATCCCTCATAAATGGAGATATCATCTGGTTTACAGATGGATCGAAGAAGGAGGGACGCACAGGGGCAGGAGTATACGGTCGAAAACCTAGTTCTAAGTTCTGCACCAATCTAGGCACCTATACAACTGTCTTCCAGGCAGAGATGTATGCGATAATCCAATGCGTTTATGAAAGCCTGGACAGGAATTATACTAAAAAACGTATAACGATTCTATCGGACAGTCAGGCTGCTCTTCGGGCACTGCAGTCCCATGAAACTCAGTCAAAATTGACCTTAGAATGTATCCATGCACTCAACACACTGGGCGCACACAATAGTGTAGCCCTAGGGTGGGTGCCGGGACATGTGGGTATTTGCGGTAATGAAGTCGCCGACAAGCTGGCCAAAAGAGGTGCTGCGATGCCCTTCATTGGCCCTGAGCCAACGCTGGGCATCTCGAAAACCGCTTCCCGAACCATGCTTCAAATCTGGTCTACGAACCAGGGCAAGGGCCTTTGGGTGTCCGCACCAGGCATGAAGCATGCAAGGGCGCTGGTGGCTGGCTACTCAAGCAAATACTCAAAGCAAGTGATCAATCTAGAACGCAATGAAATACGTTCACTTGTAAGAATTCTTACTGGTCACTGTAAACTAAACAGGCATATGTTCAAACTTAACCTAAGTTCAACTGCTATTTGCAGATTCTGCAATGGTGAAGAGGAATCGGGCATCCACATCCTCTGCGACTGTGTCGCACTCGCACATAGCAGAAGTCGGATTCTGGGCGGCAGCCTAGTCACATCGGAAGATGTCAAACTTCTAGATCCCAAGCGCATCGTACGGTTCCTAACAACCGTCGGCCTTGGGAATCAGATATAAACGCGGGGCTAGGCTACAATACATCATTCACTGGTCGCAGTGGCCTTAGGGTTGTACCCTTCCCCATCAACTCAAATAATAATAAATAATATATTTCGGCGCGTTCGCCCATCTTTTTTTTAGTGTGTACGCGCGAAACAGCAAGATTTGACATTTTCCGGTACAAATAGTAGCGTTCGTGAAAGCGCGTTTTCCGAAAAAACCGTATATGTACAGAAAATACGCTAGTTTGAAACCGCAAAGCAGTTAGTCTTTTCGCAAAAAAAAATGACACTAGAGGTTTTTTCAGTGCTTTAGAGTTATATATTTATTAGTTCTCCAAGCGCATTACTCCTTACGTACATATTATTATGTACCTAATTCTTTTGAGGAAACGAATCCTAGTTAAAAAGCGTACAGAAGAGATTGTAAGCGATATTTTTGTGTGTAAATAAATAAATAACGCTTTACACTCATAGCCCTACAGTATGGTAGATTGATAATTGATGGATGGTAGACCCTTTGTCGTGGGTACCATGGACACACACAAATACAGAAACACTTGTGCAATAAACTTATGAAAATACTGTATTTTAACTGCAAAATCTCTAATGTAAAATCAGCTAAATCAGCGAAATCGGCAAAATTTCGTATACGGCCTCTTAAGTGATAAGGTATGTAGGTATATAATTCTTAAGTAAAAATAAATTTAAATTATTTTAATATGACTATTCTTATTTGGATTGTAAAGCCTCTATATTCATTTATTGGTAACATGATTAATCAAACAAAAATAAGGATAACTATGTTGACAAATTGCTTAGTCTTTTTATAACGCCCAGTCTCGTGTGTCGACGGAAGATGAATTATAAAGCAATGAACCCTACAAAAAATATCACAAATACGTCTCGCGGCCACACAAAGTCATGGCCTCAGACTAAGATAAGAGCAATAACCATTCACGCATTTCCTCAGACGTTTAAAATTTAGCTGCGGCTATTATAGTAGGGGAGCCTGTAATGCAAAATGTGGATTTACTCGAGCGTTATGATAAATATGTCATAAAAAGGGCAAAAGTAAAAATATCGCGTGTGGTCAGTTAAGGTCGAATAGACTAACTGCATGGTAAGTAACATTTCAGTAATCTCGTGATTTTAGTATGAATAAAAATAATATTGCGAAATAAAATAAAATACTACACTCTCGGGTGAGGTCCAATGTTAATTATTTATTTACTTAAAAGTAAATCGCAAGACCAGTTTAAGCGGGAATTCGGTAAAGATACATGCTCTTGTTTGATTTTCATTTTATTGTTGTATTTTTGAGTTACTAAATATATTGGCAAATGATATGGCATTCTATTATTACTCGCCCAGTTTCAACGAAACAAGCGAAAAAGTGATGCAATAATGATATACTTGACGCTGGCAACTTGCACAGAGCTTATTATTATGACAAAGTAGGTACAAGTAGATTAATACTTTTGACGGCCCACTTAGAGAAAGAGACTGCCAATCGATAATTCTGAGTGTGATTCTCGCGATGCCATAGTTGAAAAAAAAAATCGCTAAATATGAATGTGATATTTTTTTAATTTTATTTATGGCACCGCAAACTATGTGCTTATTGCCAGCGTCAAGTATATGTAATAATCTGACAATTTTGACAGCTGAAAGTGAGAAAACACATACAGAAGGTATACCTCATATCTTAATCTGACGCGCTCGAGAAAATTTAATAATCCCCTCTTGGTTTGCCCGAATACTAGATTATAATCTTAGTGATCGGAGTTCAAGGCTCCGCGAGAAGTCTGCTTGGGCAGAGCTTACGCTACCTAACAAAGAATTTAACATTATCTTTTGTGAAAACATCAATAACTATTAAGTACCTTATTATTTTAATACCGAATACATGTTTTTGTTAAAGCAAACGTAACAAGCACACGAAAAGTATCTAACACATAGGACTAAAGCGGATGCCCAAAGTGCCAATACCGTAGCTGCTAAGAAATGGCGGAATTATTTAAAAAAAAAACAAATTTAATGGAAAAAAAACGATATTCATGAAACCTACAAAAGTTTCTGCGGCAACTAAATTATAATCTTGTCATTCGTACATTAGACCTTAGCATTAATTCTCCATAATAGCCCCTTATAGGGGTGTGTGGCTTAAATAACGAGTATTAACAATAGCATCAAAGAAATATTAGTAACTAAAGGCCCACGTAGCTTTTCCGGAGACATGTCGCATAAATAAATGAAACTAATGAAAAAAGGAATATACGAAAAAATAAAAATTGTAACAAAAGTAACGAAAAAAATACCAAACGAAATACCTAACTAATGTAAATTACCTAAATAAGGTAAATCATATATACAAAGTGAACATATCCAACGTTCAAGAGGCGATTGGCGCTATTTTATTTAATAGTAGGTTTTTCCGAAGTATATAACACATAAAATTATTAACTTCACTTTATTATTTTTTACACTATAGAAAATAAGAATTATTTAAATTTAAACACACTCTTAAAGCTTTAAGGCAGCGTAACGACCAAAAAAAACTCATAAAAACGATAAGCTCAATTCTTTATAATACTTCTCGAGACATTTTGTAAATTGGTACACGTTAAACACAAAACTTAAAAAACGTAAGCCGTCGCGGGACAGCTGGCAGATAGATGTTAAACATCTAAAATTTAATTATTTTGCACAGATAATATTATGAAGAAAAGCAGTTCAAAGAAACATAAAACAATGGGTTGCACTCCGGGAACATTAACGTTGTGCATTTTTGATGTCTTGGAATCGTTAGGGAATAAAACCGCACGAATTGCTTGAATTATCAGTACCTATTAATTTCTATCTAGTATTTTTACAAAGTACTCTCTCATTTTCTTTCACTATTTCTTCGACACTTTTTTCATTAATAGATGCACTTTGTTCAATGTCCATATTTAAAATAGTTGATATAAACGAATTTTAAGGTAAAATTATACTTGACGCTGGCAATATGCAGAGTTTGCGATGCCATAATTGAAGAAAAAAAGTATAGACAGCCGTCAGATGAGCCGTCATCAGCTGTCACCCCTCCGTCTTGGTCTAAGAGCCAGTGAAGATATTCACTCGTTCGGTTGTTACAAGAGTGAAGGTGATATGAAAGAAAATTGATTAAAATTAATTAAATTAAAAATAGCTTTGAACACTTTTCGATAGTCAAGTCATCATAGGCATATATGTTTATAAATTATATTTGGTAAACAATATGTCTCATCGAATTATCAGATCGGTGAAGGTCGATCTTCCTCGTCTCCTCTACTATCTTACGAAATTTTGCGATCAGCACACGTGACCTCGCGCGAGTTTCATAGTTTTTACCCATCCCACAAAAGTGCTCAACGCCGCTAAAGAAGTTTTCACTTCAAAAATGATATGAGACATGAGTAGATTCCTACATTTTATCCCTTTCTTATCATTCTATCCCTTAGCGTGTACTCTTTAATAACCTTATATACGAGTATAAGATGGCGCTACCATGGAACATGTTCAGACAAATTTCTATTTGGCCGAGAATCACACCCAGATTATTATCGATTGGCAGTCTGTCTATTACTCTTAGTGGGCCGTCAAAAGTATTAATCTACTTGTACCTACTTTGTCATAATAATAATATTATATTATAATAGTCGCGAATCAAGGTATTTCCTCGGTCAACTTTGCGGGATCAGGGATGTCTCGTATCGTATTACTGAAGTCTTTAAGGCCAAATTATTCGTAGTTATGAAATGAAATGCCTTATAGGTTTTATTACGATTAATACTTAGTTCTTGTGTATGGATGCGTGAGTTATTGATCAAATATTATAGATTTCTCTTAAAATCAATTTAATATTCACAAATAAACTTCTTCGCAACGACAATAGGCGCAACGACGGTGTCTCCGTCGTAGGTATCTTATTGAATTACTTATTATATTTTTAAGTTCTTATATATTTATGTAGAACCATCATCAGCGTTAGATAAATAATAAATCAAGTGTAATAACTAATAAATAAAGTGTACTCGGCCTAACCTTAAAAATTAACAAATTTCTATGTTATTATTATATTATGTAATAATGTTTCACCTGAAATTATTATTATATTATGTCACCACCAACCCGCATTGGAGAAGCGTGGTGGAGTAAGCTCCAGGCCTCCCCAAAAATGGGGAGAGACCCGTGCCCAGCAGTGGGACGCAAAAAGGGTTGCAGCCATTATATTATGTTATTTAAAAATTAGGTAACTATTTTTTCAAAATTATATAGGTAGTCAATTTAGAAAGATTGTTATATACCTACTTGAATAGGTAAGAAAATACTTTGTGTGTAAGTATCCTTGAAATTAAGGTGATAACCAACTGTTCATTCACTCTGAATTAATTTCCGCTTTAGTGAGTTAGTTTAGTAAGAAAAAATATATATTTTTTTTATTACCAAAGTCATACAGCTGAACTGGAATGCATTAAAGGAAGATTAGATACATACATTTCTTCTTTATCTTCGACATATTTAATAGACGCGTTATAACACTTGCTGCGACTTTGGACAGGATTTTTTGTCTTTAACAAAACTCAAAATGAAATAGCTAATTCGTGTATTCTCTTTTGATCTTGCGCTGTTTATTTTTCCTACATTTGAAGTGGAAGTGAATGATGCCATGCCAACTGCTAATATCAAACATAGATGGATCGGTTTATTAACGAACTCATTCAGCACTCGTGCTTCGCTGTGTTCATATTCGTCATTTCGACTGAAACGTATCCCACGAAATGCAAAAATGAAAGAAAATTGAGCTGTCTGTTATCGTCTTAACACAATATCTCACCTTTTATGGAGATTTTCTGATCTCCGGTAAGCTAGATAGAATATTCAATAACTTCAAAACGTCTTGTGTATCAGAATCTGCGAAATACCTAGTGCTCCGAACCTCAGAAGTGAAGTACACTATTATCTAGATAAAATGAAGAAATGCTTTTAAAATTATGGACAGAAGAACTTCAGTTTTATAGTTACTGCAATTTTGAAATATTTACCTGATGCTAATAGGTGCCGAAGGATGTCTGTTGTAATAAAACATTTTATAATCGGGTTTTTTAGAAACAGTATGCACATATATTAGGCATTTTGTGAACTTATGAAAAATCCATTTGAAAGAACATTAAGATTATGAGAAAAGTTAAAAAGTATCAAGCTAGGTATGGAAACAAAAGGATAAAAAATACTTATCCTATTTATAATAACTTTCAAATTTTAATCATATTTAGATGTATCAAGTAAAAAATAATATATAAAACACAGAATTATTTTACTCGATTTCCATTAGAGACAATACATCAAAAGTGCTTTATACACATACAAACTACAAACCATTATCGAAATTGTTCGAGAAAGTTAGGAAACACTCTGTATTCACTGGGAACTGAAAACGTACCCATCTGAATAAATACTATTCATTCAGCGATACGATTACTATCTACTTCAACGTGTCAATGTAATAGAGGAAACTGTTATTTTAAGCATTGAACAAAATGTACCTACAACGTCCGAGGGTTACATAATCACAAAAATTTTAATTGTTTTTGAAGACTTTGAAATCAAATCGAGCAAAGCTTGAAACGAAATCTTTAGATACCCTGGACTATTAATTATCTCATTATTTTCAATGGGTTCTTCATTTTTTCTCAAAGGGGTTGTGCCTTTTTGTTTCCATAAAATTTTATCCAGCTATGTGCTCTTGTCGACCATCATGATTTTTTTAACTTTTAAATGTCCCACTACTGGTCTCCGTTCACAAGTAAGAAGGATTTAAGCAACGCTGGCCAAAAGCGGATTGGTGGTTATAGATAGGTAGATAGAACTCTAATACAGATTACCTTAATTTCACTTCACCTTCACTAATGGAAAAGGCCCTCTCATTATGTAAATCAAAGTCGGGAAACGCGCACTAAATTTACGCAATCTGAAGTTCGAGTCTAATTTAAATTACTCACTGTATTAATTATTTACAGCTAGTCAAAAGATCTCTTCGGGCACTTTAGGAAGGTGTAGAAGTTGAGAGCTGAGAGACCAGTGGTAGAACATACAAGTTATCAATTTGACACCGCCAGAACAAATTCAACAAGAAGACAATTTATTTTTTAAATTTTTAAGAGCTCCTCTCATATCGATAGTACATTGATGATAAAACTTTGTTGTCATTTTATATCAACCCACGTCCAAATCTTTGTGGGTAGATGATGTTATCAATATTAGACTTTTATTGTTTAGAAAATATTTTAGCAAGGACGTGCGAATCTTTCAAAAATTGTTTGAGTACACTTTTCGCAACTTTCAGACAATGCAATCGAAGCGGCGACGACAGTGACATCGATTATTTTTTTGTTTTTTTATGTTGCAACAACTGGATCTGATGTCTAGGTATCAAGTTTCATACCTATACAACAGAATACTATCTATTACTAATGTACCTACACTCCGTTTTTTTAGTTAGGAGAGGTCTGCAAAAAAGTTAGCTCTAGCTACTTTTGTTAAATTAAAACACATTTCATAGAAAACGGTAACTTTAATTAAGTATTCTGTAAATCCGAAACTTTTAATATTAAGTAAAGATCTTTAAGTATTAATGTTTATAGGTGCTCAATACCTGTTTATTTCATACCAATAATAGTTTTAAATTAAAAATTCCAGTAATGACACTTATAATATTGATTATCTACTTCAACTGAAAATAATCGAACTACGATGATTTTTAGAATTATTGTCTGTTTGTATGTTTGTCTGTTTATCTGTTTGTCCGTTTGTCTGTTCGTTTGTGCGCGCTAATCTCAGGAACAGTCAGAACGTTTACGGTTTAGAAGGATGCGGTTTTCACTGATGTATTGGTATTTTTTTGGATTAACATTTAGAGTTTGTTTTATTTAAAACGGTTCACTAATAAAAAAGTTACGTCCATTTCAAGAATTTATCGATCAGTGTTTGGAAGTATCGTTGTTGATTTATCGAAAACTTCATGTTATGTATTGAAGTTTTATAATTTACAGTCCCTTAAATGATAACATAAAACTTATAAATGAAATGAAAAATAGATAACACATAGAAAAAAAACCAAATTAAGAAGAGCTGGCAATAATATGGTAAACTGTACGAAATAGGGTTCACGCTTTTTCGTAAATTTCTCACATGTCGACAATAGTAAAGTAGCTGAAGAGTTTGTTGGTTCGTTTGTATGTTTGTTTGAACGCACTAATCTCAGGAACTACTGGTTCCAATTAATAAATATTTTTGGACTATTTTTTACTATTTATTGGATAGTCCATTTAACGGGGAAGGCTTTTTTTATAAATAAACCGAACAAAAAGGCAGACGGGCCGCGTGGTGTTTAGCGATCACCGTCGCCTATGGACACGGGAAACTCCAGTGGAGCCACCCGAGGGCTTTAGACTACTTATATAACATCATGCTATGACTAATACCGAAGTCCATGCGGACGTAGTCGCGGGCGGCCACTAGTTTAAAATATTTTCTAAAAATCCTTTAAAGAGACTGTCACGGTGTTATAATGACTTTTAAAAAATAAACAAAAATAAATAGAGTAAACTATATTCTACACTACTAGGTACTATTTGGATTTATCGATGACATAGTAATTAGTAACTTCTAAATTTACTATCTTAATATAAAAATAACACTCGTTGACTACTGTTTTATCATAATAAAACTCTTGTTATTATATCAGGAAATTATCTAATAACTCAATATTTCATAAGCTCTGTTCCCATCTGATGTCAAGTGCAACTGTTACGTTGAGATAAATGCCTAGTAACAATACATTTCATTGAACAACTTCACATTTATTGGCTTAATTTTCTTTAAAATTTCGAGAGCAATATGCTGTTACCAAAGCCATTTATTGTAATAAATATTTAAATCAATAAAAATTTAATTCAAAAATGAAAAGTTGACTAAGTATATTAAATTTTGCCCTAAAGTCACGTGAAAAGATAAACGGCATTGCGTCATGTCCATCATTATGAAAAGTTTTATTTTTAAATTTTTTGATCCTGTAGCATTCCAAATCGATTACATCGGTAAGACCAAAATACCAAAAGACAATGAAACTTCATACAGGAAGTGTGGGAAGCTAAACTCTATGCTATAAAAAAGCTATTCTTCAAAGTCGGTCATAGTCAGGTGACTCCCTTGTCGATCGCTTAACTCCACACGACCCATCTGCATGTTTGTCCGGTTCATATAAAAATATAACTATCTGCGAGATCTGTCCGTAACGGGGGGGGGGGACCTTCAAAAGGTAGGCACCTTGGTAGAAGATACCGGGTTATGTGTGATTTAACCGCACTAAAACCCCCTCAGTGGCTGCCTCTGCGCTTGGCGAGGACTCCGGGATCTCCAATGGAACGCACCGGTGTCCTCCACGCGCGACGTCCCAGAACAGGCCCATCTTCGGGAGAGCAGATGTGCTCTCCTGCACCTTCTGATGCTTACGGCGGCATGCGGCCACTCACACACCGCCGCCCTTCCCGGAGCTGCTGGCTGGACGGATCGAGACGGATCGAGCTCCCACTCTCACCGCCCACAACCCCGGAAGCCCCATTTTAGTCGCCTCTTACGATCAGACAGGGGATACCGTAGCTCTATTCTTAAACCCGAAGCTACAGCTACGCACATTAGTTAGTTACTAGGATTTTAAGCAACTACTCGACTTTTACCTACTAAATATTACTATTATAATGTTTAAACTCTGCAATTTTCTGTCAAAAGTTTAAAATCCGAAGTTTTAACAATCTACTTACTGAGTTTAACCTTAATAAACTTGGTACTATTCGAAAATTTCGATGGACAAAAATTGAATTATTTCAAGAACAAATAAGCCTCTTATCGGACGATATTGGCCCTTACGTAACTACATTATACTTGTATCCTTCATTTTTATCCGAAGATAGCTTTAACAAGTATTGGTTGAGAGTCTTGTTATTGTAATGTTTAATGAAAAATAAGATAGAAACGAAATAAAAGAGTGCCATAAGAAACGGAGTTAGTCCTACCTACCAGCATATTTAATCTTGCTTGTATTTAACTACTTATATCATATTTTTATCTATCATCCTAAGAGTTGTAGAGTTGAAAAAATATAACAAACTCAACCAGTTCAAGTTATTTATGATCATAAATAGTGCGTTTGAGGCTTCAAAAGTTCCCAATATATCTTGAGCCTCAGCTTAACCACTGTAATTCAATAATATCCTCTAGGGTCCACTCGTCCACGGACCTGACCGCCTCATTAATCAAAGTTGTTAAATCTGTTTACCATTTAGCAAGTCACACAAGCGACTCCTCAACGCAATGTTACAAATAAACCGCCTCATTTTAACAATAGTACCTCTCACGCCAAGGTTCATATTATGTTGATATACTAACTTACACGTTACCATTGTTGGTCTCGTGCTTGTCTTTCCTGTCGTTTTTATTTACTCTGTATCTTTAATTATAAAGTAGCAGGAGTCCTACCAGTCTTGATTACATAACTGTCCAACTATACCCAAACTCTTCTTAAACTGATATCACCTTTGAATTGAAACCCATCGTATAACAGGAAATATGAATGTGACAGTTTTTATACTCGTAATTAATTCATTTGAACCATATAAATATACCCCTAGTTGAAAAATTGGGAAACGTGGCACGGCTGCTGTGTTCTTGCAATAATTGCGTACGCCGAGAAATTTCTCGTTTGAAATGGGTCACATCACAACAGATAATTTTATCTGTGGGTCATCTCCTTTCCATATTTCCGAAACTTAAACTATACTATACTCGTAATTAATTCATTTGAACCATATAAATATACAATATACTCCTAGTTGAAAAATTAGGAAACGTGGCACGGCTGCTGTGTTCTTGCAATAATTGCGTACGCCGAGAAATCTCTCGTATGAAATGGGTCACATCACAGATAATCTTATCTGTGGATCATCTCCTTGCCTTATTTCCGAAACTTACACTATACTATACTCGTAATTAAAACATTTGAACTATATAAATATACAATATACTCCTAGTTGAAAAATTAGGAAACGTGGCACGGCGGCTGTGTTCTTGCAATAATTGCGTACGCCGAGAAATTTCTCGTATGAAATGGGTCACATCACAGATAATCATATCTGTGGTTCATCTCATTGCTTTATTTCCGAAGCTTAAAAATATAGAAATATAGTAGAGGCAGTAACTTCAATAAACTATTTGCCTTAAGTTTACGACTGTTGCGCAGACCGCATCCGTCACGAATTCGCTACTCGTACTCGTAGTATGACTTCCATGGTAAAGAGTCATTCTTTACCGTGCCTCAGGGCCAAGGCTGGATATTGTAGAGACAGTGCCTTAATATAAGTAGTGTTATTTTCGGAAGGCTACGGTTGCTTGGCGTTAATTTGATGGCAAGTTATTAGGGCGCAATCACGTTGGTTGTCTGCACACCAGTAGCAAGTCTTAGGGCCGTGATACACACGCTATTTTAGTTCCTTGTTTTTGTGTGATCCTAATGTTTGTTAATAATTTGTATGTAATAATATAGTACTGAAATGGATTCAGGAGGTGTAGGACCGGGAGGAATAGCGAAAGTGAGGGGAGGCCTATGTCCAGCAGTGGACTATGAAGGGCTGATGGATGGATGGTATAATATGGCATACATGATGCTTACATGGATGGTATGATATGAAATACTTGCCAACTTCTGTTAAAAGCTTCTGTTTAACAAAAATATCACAAATGTAATAAGAATTAAAGTAAGTATAGATATCTAATTATACGGCACCTATCCAATACCAGCGCGCACCTCCAACCTAAAAAAAGATTTATCTAAGTGAAAAGCAAACTAATTTTTGCCATGTGTATTGTTATCCTTAGATCTCTACCAGACTAGGGTTATCCGAAATGTCATTAACTAGTACAGTCGGCTGCAAAATTGCCAAAAGCGAGTATTTCAGTCACAATACATGATCGAGGTGCTGCAACAGTTACAGTCTCAAAACCAAATTGCATTATTTTTATGAAATGTTAAGAAGGGAACATTATCATGCAGTGAATATACATTACATAATATTTCCTAAATGCCAGCTTCATAAAAAAGTCATTCTTTTATTGGGATGTACATCAGGATATATAACAAAATCCCAATAAAGATTCAATCCCTGCCTTTAAAACCTTATAAGAAGGCAGTCAAACAAGTCCTTTGCAGCAAGGCTTACTATAACACTAAGGACTATCTTAATGATAAAGGAGCGTGGGAATGAATCTCGCTCACACAAGGCTATTTCTTCATAGAATGTGTTAGTGTTAGTAATTACTCGCATCTGTGAGCAGGTGGAAGTGGGTTGATGGTGTCTCACACGATCAGCTGTCACGTGTGCCCATTATCAACCCATTGCCATTTTGTTATCTCAAATATATAATGTACTTTTTTTTAAAGAGTGCTGCTGGGAGTTTTTTCCGGCGCCTTTTTTCTTTCAGCTCAACATCTAGCCCAAACGGGCACCTAAAGGCGACGACCGGGAAAAAATGACATTCATTTGTATTCCTTATATGAAATAAATATTTTTTTCTTTTCTTTCTTTTTTCTTTTTCTTTTATAGGTACTGCGAAAACTTCAACGGTTATAATAAATTAAGTCGCAATGAATTATAAGACGAAAGCGCGCATATTTTTGGAGGCACAATGAGAGAACGCAAGTATACCGCATCTATGCATTTTTGCAATATCAAGTGCGGCCGGGAATTGCTATTGGGAAATTTCATCCACGATGTCGCCTTGTCGAAGACCTGAAGGGCCAATTTAAAAATTTCGACATTGGGTTCATCAATGTCGAAATTGTCATTTTTGTTTAACCCGTATCTGCATCCATCATCATCGGAGCAATGAATGACCTTTTGAACTCTGAAGATTTTAACCCATCGTTTTCAAATAAGTAATTGTGAATTGCTGACTTTGAAGAAGGTTTCAATTAAAAAGTTTTTGCTGCTTTTTCTGAGACATAACGCCTTAAATGCCACATCATTTTCATTCGTTTGTGTGCCTGTGTGAAAAATGCGCCCCCTTAGATTTGCGTCCTAAGACGCTGCACCTCAGGCCACCACCTAACGGCTGTCCTGTTTCCACTTTTATTTAGTTTACAAATTTACAACTAGCCTTCCGCCAGCGGCTACGCCCGCGTGGACCCGTTTAGTGGGTCCCCGTAGGATAAAAAAATTGCCAATGTGCTATTCCAGGCTTTATTGCTATATTAAAATAAATTAAGTTTTTAACAAAATAATAGAACCGACTACAAACGGTAAAAAATAAAATTTTTCAGTACCTACTTCTTCTTGCTTATGGTAATAACTCTTAAAACTATCTTTGGAGTCGGGCCCTTACTAAAATGTCGTACTATTCGTTCTAAATGGGCACTGACAGTACAGACAGTGGGACATTACCTACTTCTTCTTGCTTATGGTAATGACTCTTAAAACTATATTGGAGTCTGGAGTCTAAATGAAAGAGTTGAGGAGTTGTACCTTCAATCATCAGCTTAGCAACATGAGGTGATAATTACCGGACATAAATATTTTTGTATTATGTTAAAAAATATGACTAAAAGAATGTGTGTGCCTATTAAGTTTCAGTGTTTCCCTCGATTTCCCTAGTAACACATCATCAGATTTTGCCATGGTGACAGTTGGACCACCTCAGGAATGTAAGATTTCCAACAAAAAACCATTTATTGAAAGAATTTGCTCTCAACTCCTAACCGTCATAGTACCTTCCATCATCAGCTCAGCAACATGATATGATGATAATTATACAAAAATGCCTGTTTTGCTTTAGTAAAAATATGAAAATCAATGTGTGTGCCTATAAAATTTGAGAGTTCCCCTCGATTTCCCTGGGATCCCATCATCAGATCCTGATTTGGTGGCAATGGGACCACTTCGGGAGTATAAGTATATGAACAAAAAAATAATTTTGAAAATCGGTCCACAAACGGCGGAGTAATCGGTGAACATATATAAAAAAAATACATACAGCCGAATACAGTACCTCCTCCTTTTTACCGACTTCCAAAAAGAAGAATCCATAAATTAAGTTTTTAACAAAAAAAATAGAACCGACTTCAAACGGTAAAAAATAAAATTGTTCAGTACCTACTTCTTCTTGCTTATGGTAATTACTCTTAAAACTATTTCTGGAGTCGGGCCCTTAGTAAATGTCGTACCATTCGTTCTAAATTGGCACCGACAGTACAGACAGTGGGACAGTAGGTACCTACTTCTTCTTGCTTATGGTAATGACTGTTAACTATATTGGAGTCGGTGCCCATTCAGAACGAAAGGTACACTATATTTACTAAGACAGGACATTTCACTAAGGGCCCGACTTCAAAAATAGTTTTAAGAGTCATTACCATAAGCAAGAAGAAGTAGGTACTGAACAATTTTATTTTTTACCGTTTGAAGTCGGTTCTATTTTTTTTGTTAAAAACTTAATTTATTTCACTCTTTTTAGTAATTTTAATAATTCTGTATGTACTAGCATAATTGGAAAAATTTTCACTTAACTTCTAAATTTTAAACAGATTTACCTTTTATAATCATGTTTATCTAATAGCCATCTAAAAGTCTGAAAGACATACTATCAGTCCACCTGAACGTATAAATTAAAGAAAGAATTTGCTCTCAGCTCCTAAACGTTGAGAATTTGTACCTTCAATCATCAGTTAAGCAACAGCAGGTGATAATTACCAGACATAAATATTTGTATTATGTTAAAAATATGACTAAAAGCATGTGTGTGCCTATTAAGTTCCAGTGTTTCCCTCGATTTCCCTAATATCACATCATCAGATTTTGACATGGTGACAGTTGGACCACCTCAGGAATGTAAGATTTCGAACGAAAAACTATTTATTGAAAGAATTTGCTCTCAACTCCTAACCGTCGTAGTACCTTCCATCATCAGTTCAGCAACATGATATGACGATAATTATACACAAATGTCTATTTTGCTTTGTAAAAATATGAAAATCATTTGTTGTGCTATAAAATTTGAATGTTCCCTTCGATTTCTCTGGGATCCCCTCATCAGACTTTGACTTGGTGACAGTTAGACCATCTCGGGAATGTAAGATTTCGAATAAAAAACTATTTATTGAAAGAATTTGCTCTCAACTCCTCACTGTCGCAGTACCTTCCATCATCAGCTCAGCAACATGAAATGATGATTTCTATGCGTAAATATCTCTTATGCTTCAGAAACTATAAGAAAATCAATGTGTGTGCCTATAAAATTTGAGAGTTCCCCTCGATTTCCCTGGGATCCCATCATCAGATCCTGATTTGGTGACAATGGGACCACCTCGGGAGTATAAGCATACGAACAAAAAAAGAATTTTGAAAATCGGTCCACAAACGGCGGAGTAATCGGTGAACATATATAAAAAAAAAAAAAAATACATACAGCCGAATACAGTACCTCCTTCTTTTGGAAGTCGGTAAAAAAGAAAGATCCCAGAGAAATCGAAGGGAACATTCAAATTTTATAGCACAACAAAATGATTTTCACATTTTTACTAAAGCAAAACAGGCATTTGTGTATAATTATCATCATATCATGTCGCTGAGCTGATGATGGAAGGTACTACGACGGTAAGGAGTTGAGGGCAAATTCTTTCAATAAATGGTTTTTTGTTCGAAATCTTACATTCCTGAGGTGGTCCAACTGTCACCAAGTCAAAGTCTGATGATGGGATTCCAGAGAAATCGAAGGGAACATTCAAATTTTATAGCACAACAAATGATTTTCATATTTTTACGGAAGCAAAACAGGCATTTGTGTATAATTATCATCATATCTTGTTGCTGAGCTGATGATGGAAGGTACTACGACGGTTAGGAGTTAAGAGCAAATTCTTTCAGTATGTATTTTTTTGTTTAAAACCTTATACTCCTTAGGTGGTCCAACTGTCACCATGTCAAAATCTAATATGTGGTACTAGGGAAATCGAGGGAAACACTGAAACTTAATAGGCGCACACATTCTTTTAGTCATATTTTTTAACATAATATACATATTTATGTCCGTTAATTATCACCTGATGTTGCTAAGCTGATGATTGAAGGTACAACTCCTCAAAGGTTAGGAGCTGAGAGCAAATTCTTTCATTAATTTATACGTTCAGGTGGACTGTTTAGGCTATAAGATGGCTATTAGATAACATGATTATAAAAGGTAAATCTCTTTAACATTTAGAAGTTAAGTGAATATTTTTCCTTTTATGCTTATACATATAGGTATTATTAAAGTTACTAAAAAGAGTGAAATAAATTAAGTTTTAAAAAAATGTAATGGTAATTACTCTTAAAACTATTTTTGGAGTCGGGCCCTTAGTTGAATGTACTGTTATAGTAAATATAGTGTACCTTTCGTTCTGAATGGGCACCGACTCCAATATAGTTTTAACAGTCATTACCATAAGCAAGAAGATGTAGGTACTGTCCCACTGTCTGTACTGTCGGTGCCTATTTAGAACGAATGGTAAGACATTTTAGTAAGGGCCCGACTCCAAAAATAGTTTTAAGAGTAATTACCATAAGCAAGAAGAAGTAGGTACTGAACAATTTTATTTTTTACCGTTTGAAGTCGGTTCTATTTTTTTGTTAAAAACTTAATTTATGGAAGTCGGTAATCATAGGCGTTTAGTCAGTTGCTTCAACCGCGTTGACCCTATTACCCGTTTTCACGTAGGAATAAAGCATTTTCTCGCGGTTACAAGTAGCCTATATTACTCACGGTGAATGTAGCTTTCTAATGTTGAAAGAATTTTTGAAATCGGAACAGTAGTTTTTGAGCTATTCATTACAAACACATAAAAATACAAAAATACAAATCTTTCCTCTTTATAATATTAGTATAGATGAGTTGGGATACAAAATAAGGCTCAGTTGTCACTGCGCCGGTGTACTGTGGTAGCCGTAGAGGTCCTAGGTTCGATTCCCAGCGGGGAGCTATCTTAATGATGAACTTATAGGTCTATTCCTTATCTGGGGGACTGTGTCTCTGTCTTTGTGTGTTTTCAATGCACCCACAACATAAGATATCCTGCTATGAGGCTATGAGTAATAATGTGAAGCGTTATTTTCTTATCACATTATAACGAATAGCTTTAAATTGTATTGACAAAATGAGACATTATCACAATTAAGTACCTATCTATGGTTATAATTCGCTTCATAAATATTTAAATAACTAATGCTGTTTTAAAGCCAAAAAATACATTTGTTTGGCTCTCTGTTATGAAAATAACAGCCATCAAGCCCCCCAAATTAAAATCCTAGGTCCGCCACTGCCTGCGTGGTACGATAGATAAGCACAAAGATAAGAACACCCACTATAACCCAGACAGACAACGGAAATTTTGGTTTAGTTGTCCGCACTCCGCAGTACAAACGCGTGGTCCAACTGATAGTACCACGGGAAATTCTTTTACCTGTGGTCAAATCAGAATGACTTTTAGCTCGTAGTAATGTCGCAGTCGGATCGTAAATTTATAATCCGCCGTATTACACTACGGCTAGCTTTTTCGTAAAACGGGGCCGTTCTGTAATGCGGCGGGTCCACGATTAGTCGGTTTGTCATTGTGAATGTGATATGATCTACAATATCACTACAATATCTACAATAGCAATAATCTACAATAGCGACTCACGTTTAGCCTCATTGTAATTTAACCTCGTAGAAACCCATCCTACTTTACTACATTACTTAATTTTATTGTCATCCATCCTTATTATGACCGCACTAGATGACACTTAATGGCCAGACATCCTACTTTTGACCTCACTATACGTTGCTTAGCTTTGTTGACATCCATCCCCCTTATGACCGCACTGGAAGTTGCTTAGTGGCCACCGAAACAAGAATAAAAGTTTAGCCAAGAATTTTTAATTTTCATTTACATTCCTACCTCGCCGGTAATTTTCGGAAGCCTTGATCGGCAGTCTGGTAACCATTATTCCATCCGGTATCCGTTTCGCCATTATTTTTACTTTTGCGTCATACTTCTCTTTACTGTGGGTCGTGATTCCCCGTGATCAAGCCATTTTCATTTTGATATTGTTATGCTACGTATCTTAGGCTATACTTTCATGGAATTTGTTCGGCTCATCATTGTGGACTACAGTACAGGGCGCTTGTCATCTATACTTCACTTTTATTTACAACTAGCATTCCGCCAGCGGCTTAACCCGCGAAGACCCATTTAATGGGTCCCCGTAGGATAAAAAATAGCCTATGTGCTATTCCAGGCTTCATTGCTATATTAAAATCATAGGCGTTTAGCCAGTTGCTTCAACCGCGTTGACCCTATTACCCGTTTTCACGTAGTAATGAAGCATTTTCCCGCGGTAAAAAGTAGCCTATGTTACTCAGGGTGAATGTAGCTTTCTAATGGTGAAAGAATATTTGAAAACGGAACAGTAGTTTTTGATTTTATTCATCACAAACATACAAAAATACAAATCTTTAATCTTTATAATATTAGTATAGATATAGATTTCAAACAATACATTATACCTACACGAACATAACACATTGTCATCTCAAGGGTAAAGAATGAAAAAAAGCGTTTAACATACAACGAGCCTAAGAGATTATTATTTATCCTAGACAGACGCTATGATGTACGAGGTATTCAAGTGTATTCCTGAGAGATATTAAATAATTTATGAAAGGCCAAAGGAGATTCATTCATAGGTATGAATGAATCTCCTTCATAGGTATGAATGAATCTCCTTTGGCCTGTCATAAATGTAGGTATGTAGGTACATAGTAGCGCAATCTGCCTAAATACGTACTTGCATATTAGGCGACTATTGTAATTCAAGCGAGATTGGACCTGTTGTTAATATTAAATTCCTATTTAGATTGGCTAGGAATCCTAGTTGCACTGCTCTGCACAGGTCTACCCTCATTATAATGAGTTAAGAGCTTAGTGAAGTAGGTACGTTCTCGTTATAACGAGATAGGTACGTTCTCGTTATAACGAGAACTTCACTAAGCTGCTTCAATACGGGTTGGTGGAGATGCGGGTGAGTGATAAACTCGTGTCGGATGTGTTAAAACCTCCCATAAGCCCTACGACAATGTTTAACGAAGGATGTATAATCCATAGATAACAACTGACCGACGCGACGGCTTAACGGAAACTCGCATAAATTTTTTGCCACTAGGGGTCACCCATCTTACACGCGACCGCGCCTGTTTGTCTTAGGTGCTTAGATAGTTGAACGTAGAGATGCGCCGAATGTAGGTTCAACCGAATACGAAAGTTCGGCTGAATCATTCGGTTCAATTCTGCGCGGTAAACAGGTTTGTACACGTCCGGTATGGCGCTTCGCATGAGCTGGGCCGCGGCGCGACGTCGTTTGCCACCGCCTCCTCTTTGCCACGCGCGCAACCAGCGACCACTTTTGCGCTAAAAAAACTTAGTTTGATTAAATAGATATTTTAATATTTGTGTTGATTCCTAAAGCACATTATTGATTTCTTAAAGAACCGGCCAAGTACGAGTCGAACTCACGCACGAAGGGTTCCGTACCATTATCTATAAAAATTCACGTTTATTGTATGGGAGCCCCCTTAAATATTAATTTTATTCTATTTTTAGTATTTGTATAACAATAGCGGCAACAGAAATACATCATTGACTTTGATTATCCATAGAATACATTGCATTAAGATTGAATGAAAGGTAATTTGTGGTTTACGATTTATGACGTATTAAAAAAAAACTACTTACTAGATCTCGTTCAAACCAATTTTTAGTGGAAGTTTGTATCGTAATGTACATCATATATTTTTTTTTAGTTTTTATATTCTCTTATTTTAGAAGTTACAGGGGGGGGCCAACATTTTACCACTTTGAAATTGTCTCTCGCGCAAACTATTCAGTTTAGAAAAAAATGATATTAAAAACCTCACTATCATTTTTGAAGATCTATCCATAGACACCCCACACGTATAGGTTTGATGAAAAAAAATTTGAGTTTCAATTCCAAATATGAACCCTCAAAATTTATTGTTTTTTTCTATTTTTGTGTGAAAATCTTAATGCGGTTCACAGAATACATTTACGTACCCAGTTTCAACAGTATAGTTTCGGAAAAAAGTGGCTGTGACATACGGACGAACAGACAGACAGACATCACGAATCCATAAGAGTTCCGTTTTTTGCCATTTGGCTACGGAACCCTAAAAATGTGTAGGTGTGTGTCGGTACCCATTCAGAGCGAAAGGTACTTCATTTTACTAAGGGCCCGACTCCAAAATAATTTTAAGAGTCACTACCATCAGTAAGACAATTATCAAATGCGAAGTACCTACTGAATAATATTATTTTTTTCCGTTTGAAGGCGGTTTTTTTTTTGTTAAAAAGTTATACAATTTCACTCTTTTTAGTACCTTTAATTTAATAATTCTGTATTGTTTAAGCATAAATGGCGATATTTCCACATATTTGTGCCTATAAAATTTGAGAGTTCCCCTGGATTTCCCTGGGATTCCATCATCTGATCTTGACTTGGTGACAATGGGACCACCTCGAAAGTATAAGCTTTCGAACAAAAAAAGAATCATCAAAATCGGTTCATAAACGACGAAGTTATCCGCGAAAAATCATAAAAAAGCATATATACTAGAGTTGCCACGAATAGTGGTTTAGCCGAATACCGAATACCGAATGTTCTGCAACGCTATCAGCCGAAGCGCCGAATATTCGACCGCCGAACATTCGGCGTATATAGTGAGAGGTTGTTTTCGGAAGCTGGTATCATATACGATGAAAAGCGTAATCGTCTGCTACCATCAAATGCTAAAAAGCTTGTTTTTATCTATCACAAGTTACCGCTGATTAATTTTACTTATTAAAATATTGTAATTTGGTTATAAATACAAATCTTGAGTAATATTATGATGTGTCTTTTTTGTCCACGATTTGGTTTTCGGTATTCGGCCGAATAATAAGTACTATTCGGCCGAATACCGAAAACCAAAAAAAGTGGCCGAATAGGCCGAATACAGAATAGTAGCCGAATATTCGTGGCATCTCTAATATATAGTATACGGTCGAATTGAGTAACCTCCTCCTTTTTTTGAAGTCGGTTAATAATCTCCTCCTTTTTTTTGAATTCGGTTAAAAATAAGACTTTTGAGTTAGTTAGCAGTTTTAAAAGTGCTGTAGTGACCATTTCAAAATAAAGAATTGATAGTTTATCGAGATTAACGTTAAAATGTCCCTAATTAATAAAATATAAATTAAATGCGTAGTCTTTCACTTTAAACCCTTTATCGCCGTTACTCGACGCGTAATATATTACGTAACGTTACATTCAGCGATAGAAAGTGCTATCTATACTTGGTATTTCTCTACGCGACAGAATCAGAATTGATGAAATCCGAAGCTGAACATAGGTTACCGACATACAAATCTGCAAACTGAAGTGGCAATGTGAAGTCCTCACTCACTAGGATGGGGAAGAAAGCTCCTCAAATAATGACCACGTCACGGCAAAACGAGCACAGGCTGCCCTCCAACTAGGTGACCTGAAGTAAACAGCAGGACGCTGCTGGAATCTACTGGATTCAAAGGGCGCAGAGCTGGATGTTGTGCCAAACATAATGGCCTATGCCCAGCAGCAACGATGAAAGGCTGATGGATGGAACAATACATTCACTCATTTAAAACATCATAATAAAAAATCTGAAAATATGGCGTCTATATAAAAATACTTATGAAATTATTAGTTATGACTAACTAATAATTTCATAAGTATTTTTTTGCAGACGCCTGCATGAATTCTGCTAAGACGAACAAAGTTTTGTAGAACAGCGGTTTGCTATGCATTTCGCTCCATACATTCTTTCCAGAGTTTTATTGAACTTTTACCGCCGAGCACGAGATATCCAAGATTTTTACAAATAATACAATTACATAATTTCTTGAGATAGAATATAACAATGAAATCTACTTTTCCAGAAAAAAATGTTTTGCTATGAAATCGTTTAACTATTTATAAATTTATATTATCATCATTGTAATAATACTCAATAAAATGCCTAATGTAGAAGATATTATTATATAAATAGGAAATATCGCATGCATCTTTGAAATTCAATTAAAACGACGTACCTACGTATTAACAAGAAGTTCACGTATTAATTAAGTGACTCAATTCATCAACTGTAATGAACCCATAAAATAAGCACGTTGACTTTATTAACCGCTATATTATGTGCCCTCCGGTTTCACCCTTAGAAAGGATGATCATTACCATGAAGTGCCCAATTTCACCCCAATTTCATTCCAAGTTGTTATGCCTTATTCCGTCGCCTTAGAGAAGGATTTCCCAAAAACGCTGAAACAAGTGTCATCGGTCTTAATGAAGAACAATAATTTTTGAAACTGGATTTGTAGTTCTTGAGATATCGCTACGCTAACACTTTCAAGTTTCACACTCATAGCAGACATAGACCCACAGTAGGGCAGATATACCCTGTATCGTAGATACCATGGACACATACAAAGACAGAAACACAAACACCCAGAACGGGCACAGAAATTTAAACTCATCATTAATATTTCTGTTTCGCCGGGAATCGAACCCGGGACCCTCCGATTGGCAGTCCGGTATGGCAACCATTGCACCACATGGGTCGTCTTTATTATTATCAATCTATTTACATAAATGAACAAGGATTAATATATAAATTTAACAATTCGTAAAAAGGGCGGTCTTGATGCTTAGACGCATTCTCTATATCAGAGCCCTTAGTGTAAGTTGTAAACGCGCAAACGTTACTAGCATCCGAGTTAAAATTGGACAGATAGATCTTAACATGAAATGAATAAAGTATATAATTAATGCCGTTAGTAACGTTTTCGCGTGTGCAGACTTACACTAAGGCCTCAGTAGTCAAAATCGTTAGTTAGGAAAATAGGTATTCGCGTAACACAAAGTAACGAACCCATTCGTGACTCTAGTGAAATGGCGGGCGATGTCACACATTTTGACTGAGGTGTAGATAGAGTACCTACGTGAAGTTATGGCTGGTACTTGGCTCTATGTGAGATCTCATACCTATCTTTTTCACAGTGTAAGCCTAAGTACCTACTTTTTGGTAATATTATAAATGAAAATGTTTTTGGTGGGATAGAGTCAATACAAAATAATGTGGTCAAACCGCAGGTTTAATTGTATCTGGTGAAATTGGATGAAGAATATTTTTTTACTGATCTTAAAATCTATCTAATAATGACAAGCTGGAGAGTTTGTTTGAAAGCGCTAATCTCAAGAAATACTGACTCGAATTGAAACATTATTGTGTTGAATAGTCCATTTAAAAGGCTATAGAGGCAAAAAACTAAAGTCCACGCTGAAGAAAGCGCGCGCGGCCGCTAGTTACGAGTATTTCATAAAAGACTTTCGTGATGCTCTTAGAATGCATGCGATTCATCTGGTTATCTTAGCAAAACGGACTCGGTATGGCGTAAGATGAGGGACGAAAGGCACCTTAAATCGTTGTTTCAGGTTGTTATAGGATAGAATATACGATCTTGTCATAGGTATGACGATATCTTGTGGGCCCCCGAGAACCTTGAAAGGGATTAAGAATAGAGCTACGGTATGCCTGATCGTAAAAGGCGGCTAAAAAGGGGGCTTCCGTGGTTGCGGACGGTGAAAGTGAGAGCTCAACCCGTCCAGCCAGCAGTCCCGGAAAGACGGCGGTATGTGCGTGGCCGCATGCCGCCGTAAGCGCCTGAGGGTGCTCCCGAAGATGGGCACGCGGAGTACACCGGTGCGGTCCACTGGAGATCCCCAAGTCCTCCACAAGCGCAGAGGCAGGCCATCGAGGGGGTTTTAGTGCGGTACAAATCCCACATAACCAGGTATCCTCTCCCAAGGTGCCGGGTACCTTTTAAAGGTTTCCTCCCCGATAAGAAAAAAAAGGTATACTATACCTGCTGTATTGAGTATACCTATACGAGTATAGAGTTGGAGTAGCATTATAGAGTAAGCTCCAGACCCCACTTACTTCCTATTTATGGAAAGAGATCCGCTATCCGCTATCTAAGGATCTAGCTGATCCTTCTTATTAGGTAAGTCAATAAAACGAAAAAGAAGCAGCTGAAGCGCTCATGGCCTGGCGGTTAGCGTAGAACGCAAACGATCTATGCAACTAAGCCAAACGGGCGCGGTCGGGTGTTAGATGGGTGACCGCTGGTGGCAAAATTCCTGCGCGTTTCCGTGCTTCCGAGAGCACGTTAAGCCGTCGGTCCCGGTGGTTGTCGAAAGATAACAGTCGTTAAACCTTGTCGGAGGCCTTATGGGCGGTCTGAAAACATCCGACAGCGGGTTGGCCGCTAACCCGCATATCCACCAACCCGCATTGGAGCAGCGTGTTGGAGTAAGCTCCAGGCCTCCCCAATAATGGCGAGAGACCCATGCCCTGCAGTGGGACGCAAAATGGGTTGCAGCCAAAACAAAAAAAAGTAATTAGTGCAAAAAATATTTATTTTGTCAATATCGTATACCTTAACTAATACATACAAATAAAAATGTTTTCTGTTACATTAATTAGAAATAGTACGTCACGATAATATAAATTTGATCAGACCATAATAATCACAACCGGTCGGTGCATAGTCATGTATGACGGTAAGTAGGCAATATACAGAGCTATTTGTACATTAAGATAGAACAATGAGAGGAAATTTAACACTAGAAGACTATGTGACGTAGGTGTAGAAATTGTATTTAAACATTTTTGAAAAATCTTAACCATTAGTCTGAACCGAAGCAATCAATTTTTTACCAGAATTGTCAATGTGTCCGATTTCAATGAATCAACCTGTACATTGCCTACTTGCCGATGAGCACCCTTTATATAGTTGTAACCAAAATCATCCCCCACACCGAGGTATATCGTTAGCAATCACAGTAGTATATTTTCAAATTTTTGACAAAGATGATAAAGTTGACAAAAAAACAATAAAAATATGAATGAATCCTCTTTCCCTTGGTCACTGCATCACGCATGAACGGCTGGATAGATTTCACAAATTTTCTAATGTAGCCTTAGCGCTTTTGACAATGTAATTTTTTTAATGCACCTTTATGGCGTTTGACATATTATTAACATTGACATAATGCGTGCTGCAAATATCGTCAGAGGATGTAAAAACACAATGGGTATCGTTTAAAACCTTAGACTAAGAATAACGTACTTAAACAGATTCTTCGGTACATATACCAATTCGTATCCAATATTAATAGTTAAGACAGGACAACGTCTGTTGGGTCAGCTAGTAAAATAAAAATTAGTGGAGGCAAAATGACGTAAGCTGTGTCAATATATTTTTGTTGCGTTGACATTTTTACATCGATGTGGGAGATTCCATAAGTAATAGAATTGTTTTAAAAAAATTAACTCATTAAACACGTTACCCGTTTAAAACATAAAAGTATTAAAAATTAATTAAAAATAACATAGGTATGAATACTTTATATTTGTTCCTTATTGGAATGCAAGTGCAAAAATACAAATTAGGCTTTTGTGACCTTATGATAGAATAATAAATTAAATTGCGATATTTCTATTGTTTGTGCAAACATAAATCGTTAATCGCATTTATATACATAAATATTAAGATTTATATCTACAATTCCTCAGAATAAAATCACATTTCTTAGCTATTTATAGCAATGTCGTAATTATCACTTTACAAGAAAAAGTATTAACTTGTAGCAAATACTGAAATATGAAGTCGAAAATGTAGTAAAGTCTAAAACCAATTTCATTCGAAATTAATCCAAAACGTTTTAGGGATACCCGGCTGCCTGAGACATTCGTTCCAACTATCAGCGTAAGGCGACTTCTCATCTATTACCGCTTTGCCAAGAATTTCCTTCTTCGCCATCTTAGTTTTACAGCCCAAACTGATGTAAATGCTGACTAAGTTCAAGTTCGCTTTGAAAACATTAAGCTTCACTGTCGCAGACTTGGGATCCCATCTGGCGGATATTGTCGGCACGAATCTGTCGCTTTTCCAATAACATTCTGCCTTGTTAGCTTCCAAGATTGTCGCTTTCAAGTATAGGGGCGCTGGAATCAGAAATAGTTAAAATCATTAGGTTTTATTTACTAAGATATCAATTACTGTTTGTCGCTTATTGTATAAAGGGCCTGGATTTGTGAAGTACTCATATACTTAATCTAATTTTAAATCATACTACTTATATAATACCAAAATAGTAATCATACTAATAGTATTATTAAATTTCTTATACTAATAGTACTTACTAATTATTAGACATTTGATCTGTCGGAAATGTATTATTTTTTCTTGGAGACTTTTTATGTGCATCTATACTAGTAGTATATAAAGCTGAAGAGTTTGTTTGTTTGTTTGAATACGCTAATCTCTGTAACTACTAGTACGAATTGAAAAATTATTTTTGTGTTCGATAATCTATTTATCGAGGAAGATTTTAGGCTATATAACATTATGATGCGATTAATAGAAGCGAAGCATCGATGAAAAATGTTGCAAAAAACGTGGAAAATTACTCATATCTGAGGGCTTCCGTTGCGTGCGCTGCGTAAACAGTTCAAGTTAACCAAAAAATATGTAGACGACAGTCTATCATTTAAGATTGACTTATCTATACATATAATAAATCTGTAAAAAGTCCGTTTCTGTATATTGAAGATATTTGAAAAAAACTGTCACTAGGGCTATTTATTAGCGTAATAGAACCCAAAACAATGATTTTTAGAATTATTGTCTGTTTGTCTGTTTGTCTGTTTGTCTGTTTGTCTGTTTGTCTGTTTATCTGTTTGTCTGTTTATCTGTTCGTTTGTGCGCGCTAATCTCAGGAACGGCTTAACGTAGAAGGATGCGGTTTTCACTGAAGTATTGGTATTTTTTTGGATTAACATTTAGGGTTTGTTTTATTTAAATCGGTTCACAAACAAAAAAGTTACGTCAATTTCAAGAATGATGAAATGGATGAACACCTGCACGCTATAATAAAGTTAATGCGAGCGGTCACACCACAAGTTTCGATAACTACTAACATCTCTTAATATTCTGATAGCAAACACTTATGCTAGATTTCATCTCTAAATATTAAAAAAAACCATACATATCATATCACCACATATTCAAAGAAATCCTCAATACAAAATGTACAAAACCTTAACAAAACGAGGCTACTGCCGACATCTACACACATCAACACGGTCTAGGGATATTTTAAAAAATGTGAATTACTATTAAAGTGACATTAATTTTATATGACATCTATATATCAAAAGAAACGTTACTTAATAGTCTTTAAGTTTTTAAAATAAGAAATTACTTACTTTAAAATTTAATGATTTTATCGAAAAAAGACGAAAAATGGGCAAAAACTGAATTTGAATAAAATTTTGTTTAATACGATAAAAAGAAAAAAATAATTAAAAAAATGTTATTGGTTCCTATAAACTTTAATTTAATAATCTGAGAAAGCTCCCATAACGTTGATAACGCATCTGCAACGATTCGGCATGCTTAAAACCAGGTTGTCTATATCTTCCTGTGGAATAGTGTCCCAGGTCCTTCGGAGATGCGCAAAAAGTTGGGCTTCTGTAACCAGATTTTCGGGGGCTTCCCTCAGATATCTCCTTTGAAGCATATCCCACGCGTGCTCAATGGGATTTAGGTCAGGTGATTGCGCAGGCCAATCTAAGGCCCTAATATTGTGATCTTGCAACCAAGTCGCTACCGTTCTAGCCGTATGTGCCCGGGCATTGTCGTGCATGAGCAGGAAATTTTGACCCATTTGTGTCCTGTGGGGCAAGATTATGGGTTCTAGCACCTGTTCGCGATACCTTTCTGCCGTCATATTGCCCTGCACCCAAACGAGGTCCGTCCGTCCTCCAAGGCGAATTCCTGCCCAAACCATGATTGTGCCTCCTTGGTACGGGTGGACTTCCTGCGGGTCCTGGAGTCGGCTCCATCGCCCAGGAACTCTCCAAACACGCGTCCTTCTTGAATCAGGATGGAAGCCGAACCTGGATTCATCCGTGAACATCACATTCGACCATCGGTGAAGACCCCAGTTCACGTGGTTCCGAACCCATTCCAATCGCCGTCCACGATTGCCTCTCCGTAAGGGTGGGACCCGGAGTGGTCTACGAGAGCGTAGATTGGCTTCGTGCAGTCTCCTCCTCACAGTTTGGTCACTCACAAGCACTTGGTGTTCCACCTGCAGCCGTTGGACCAATTGAGTCGCCGTCACGTTTGACTGAGTTCTTGCAGCAATTTGTAAAAATCGATCTTGTCTCGGGGTTGTGATACGACTGGGCCCTCGATGCCTTTCCGCTACTTCACCTGTGGCACGATAGCGTGTCCACAATCTGGAAATCACGTTTTGGTGAGTCCCTATAGCATCAGCAACATCACGTTGAATAGACCCAGCTTCCAGCATTCCTACAGCCCGTAACATTTCCTCCCTAGTCAAATGTCGACGTTGCATGGCTAAAGCTGGTCAATTGGCGCTTTATCTTGAATTTTCCAAACGAAAAAAAAACTTTTATTTTAGGTAATTTGATTTTTTACGAAATCATACACGTATAAAAATTCGCTCTCCTACACATCAAGATAACTTTTGCCACAGAAACAAAAGATTTTTTCAAAAATTTGAATTTGGAACTACTTCGAGATAAATGACGTACAATTTGGTGTAAAAAAGTTTTTAATACGG
This sequence comes from Pyrgus malvae, assembly GCA_911387765.1. Taxonomy (NCBI): domain Eukaryota; kingdom Metazoa; phylum Arthropoda; class Insecta; order Lepidoptera; family Hesperiidae; genus Pyrgus; species Pyrgus malvae. Next base: position 15,906,204 of record OU426951.1, on the reverse strand, counting down.
CCATTAATTTTAAAGATATTTAATTAAGAATAAAATATCCCTAGACCGTGTTGATGTGTTTATGTTCACATTCAGAACTATTTAGTGATCTGTTGCAAATTCGGTATATCGACAATTTAGTTTACATGCTATACGATAGATGTCGTTGTTATTCATTTATTCATATTTAATTGCTTTTTACAGGTAGATTTACAGGTGGTGTTACATAATCATTATTTTACCCAATAACGCTATTACAAAGTGGATAGGTGGAGATTATAGGTGGAGGATATATTTACTTAATAAAGTATCTAATAAAAAATTAACAACACAGAGCTTTGGAACTGGCGCTGATATTGTACTCATTGTGGTAGAGCATTATGGAGGCGCGGCGCGGTGGTTACCTCCACATATTATTGGTATCGACCTTATTTAATAGACAATAATAATTATCGACTCGCGCAGGTGCGGTCCCAGGGACAGGGGACATGACCCCCCCCCCCCCAAATCGAAGGCGAATCAAGCCAATATGAGACACCTCAACCCCCAAATTTCTTAGTGACCCCCCACCAAAATTTCTTGGCGAACCCCCCCCCCCCAAATTGAAGGCTGCGACCGCGCCTGGACTCGCGTGGCGCAATGGTTACCATGCCGGACTGCCAATCGAAGGGTCTCGAGTTTGATTCTCGGCGAAGCAGAAATTTGAATGATGAGTTTAATTTTCTGTTCTCGGTTTAAGTGTTTGTATTTCTGTCTCTGTGTGTCGCATGGCACCCATTACACAGTGTATATTTTCCCCTACTCTGGCGCTATCAGTGTGAAACGTAAAAAAATCAAAGTGTTCCGACTTTACTATGCTGAGTGATCTTTTCAAAATGATAGCTACGTCACCATATCATGATTACACCACCAGTCGAAGGTTAAAGTTCCACAGGCCGCTTTGCACGCTCCTTTTGATATTTGAACGGATGTGTAAGTTATGGGACAACCTTCCAGCTGAGGCATTTCCAGTGGACTTTGACATAGGGTTCTTCAAGAAAGCTTTAAAGAAAGCTCTTCTTGAAAGCCGGCAGTGCTCGGGTGGCTCCGCTGGGGTTGCCCGTTTCCATAGGCGACAGTGATCGCTTAACCACGCGGCCTTTCTGCCTCTTTGTTCGGTTTATTTATAAAAAAAGTGATTTCGAATAAACGAATAAGCAATTGCCGAGGGTCTAATAAAAAATGTTATAGAAATGAGCAGACGTTTTCAGTGGTTAATTTAATAAGAGCTATTACATACATACGCAGTACTGGCACTGGTGTTATACTTATATGCTAAAGCGTCACGGCAGCAGCACGGCATGGTGGTCACGCCCAGAATAATATTAGTAATCGATATATTTATTTCTGATGCTGTGTGAAGGGTTTTTAATAGGACCAATTGACTCTTAATCGCGTAGGGCCTGATCCTCTCCCGCTGCTCCAATTCAGGTTGATGACGTCTTCATTGTTAGTGGCCTAACTGCTGTCGCAAGTTTTAAATCGCTCAAAAGACCTCCATTAAGTATGAACGACAGTATGTTAACGACAATTGCAACCAACGTGTAAGCAACCAAGAATTTGACTAACCAACTACTAACCACGCCTGACATAGCATAGACATTTCACCACCTTTCTGCAATATATTTAAGTTACATGATGATAATGAATCTATGCATTATTTGCAGCACAAATTATTTAATTATAATAATCCTTTCCGCGGGCACAGCAGTACTATCTAAACACTTTATAAACAGGCTATTATAGTACGTTTAATTTGTAAAGAGAAACGTATGATAACGACTGAAAAGTCGATTATAAGAGGAGTACAGTAAGATTGTAAGGACTCAGGAAGAATGTATCTACTCAACATAATAATATGAACTTTTGTATCATAAGTAATTTCATAAAAGGTAACAATAATCCAAAGGACAGTGGAGGGCAAGCGGTCACGAACGAAATTGCAACCTCATCAGCAACGACCACTCTGACAAGAGTGAACGACTAAGGAGGAGGAGGAACAAATAATCCAACTCTAATAACGCCTTTTGTACAAGTCTTTATCTACGCGGTCGACGTCGCGGGCACAGCTAGTAAGAAATAAAAGTATGGGTTTCAATTCAGACACGTGAAATCTGCTGAGTATATTTACTTCATGCTAATGATCCTCTCTAACGCGGGTGAAACCGCGGGGCATAGCTAGTTTAATGATTAACGGACAAACAAGATAAAAATAGGCAAAAAAACTAGTAAAATATTTACATTTTCTCAAGTTTTTGCCCGGTACGACTTGTTAAAATGAAGGAAGAAACTTTATCCATTCAGGCTTCACAGTCCTTGTTCAGCTCGCTGAAGATGGTTGTTATTTACGTATATTACAGTGGGATGAATTTCGCAGTGATTTGTTAGCGCTATTCAATGTATATGATTCAACATGTATACTATATAATATTCTACATACACACCAACAAAAGGAAAATGCAACTTAGGTATAGGAAAGCAAACGGCGGCCATATTGCTAAAAACAGACATCTTTTTCAGACAACCGAAAAGGAATTATACAAGAGACGATGTATTATTAATCTCTTCAGCGTGTATATTTATATCTTAAACTATGTATCTTCAATGTCTTAAGCGTGGTAAACGACCAGGCGTTGCATCGCAGAAAAAAACATATTGTGAAACTTAAAATAGAAACCTAATTGAATAAGACTTCGTAGTCCCTGTGCAACTCGACAAAGATGCAGCAATTTGCATACATTACGATTACTTGAATTGCGCATAGCCTTGTTAGCGCTATTCAATGTGATTCAGCGGGCAATCGCGGCAACTCTTTAATAAGGAGAGAGCACGCCTGCCTGCCAGTGGCTGCCTGCCAGTCACAGGGGACATGACCCCCCCCAAAATCCATCAGTCATGTGTAGATGGAAAGCGAAACAAGCCAATTTGGGACACCTCTGCCCCGAAATTTCTTAGTGACCCCCCCCCCCCCCCCCAAATTGAAGGCTGCGACCGCGCCTGCTGCCTGCTGACATGAGACGCTGTTGTACTCGTATTGAAGATCGCTAAGTTTAAACTAATTTTTGTCATAATGATTTCCTTTGGTATGCATTATCGGATCTATGAATAGAGACGTGGTATTTATTTTCATTAGGGTAGATATACCCTGTGTCGTAGGTACCATGGACACACACAAAGACAGAAACACAAACACCCAGACCGAGAACAGAAATTTAAATTCATCATTCCAATTTCTGTTTCGCCGGAAGTGGAACCCGGGACCCTTCGATTGGCAGTCCGGCATGGTAACCATTGCGCCACGCAGGTCATCAGTGTACTCGTGTAGTTCTTGTACCGTAACACATCATTAGCTACATTCTGTATATACTTTGGAACTTTTCTACGATACTTTTCCATGTACTTTTAATCTAGTTTGTCTAAATAAACGGCACCAAGAAGTATTGCGGAAAATCCTTATAAGACTAAAAATAGATTGGAACTTTACTGAATAAGACTTAGCCCCTGTGCAGCTCGACGAAGATGGCTGCAATTTGCATTCATTTCGATTAGTTGAATTGCGCAGGAACTTGTTAGCGCTATTCAATGTTTATGATTCAACGCGCAATCGCGGCGGCTATCTCCTCTTTAATAAGCAAAGAACATGCCTGCCTGTTGCCTGCTGACACAAGACGTGTATTCAACAAGTATAAACTAATTTTCTTAACAAGGAACAAAATGTGCTTATTTCTTTCATATAAAACAAATGAGTCGTTTAATAAAGTTGTGCATTAAAAAGATTGAAATTTAATCTAATCAGAGAATGATGAAATCGAGCTTGTAAGCTCGTAAAGACATCAGTTCGCATTAGAGCAGTGTAAAATAAGTAGGTACCGTACAGTATCGACACTATGATAAAAATGGTTAATTCAAATTCGTGATAGATAATAATACCGCTAAATAAATCATAAACAATAAATAAATAACCTAGGTCCCCGAGTTTAAACTCATTTTCATTACATAGAGGAAACTGCTGTAGGTGTAGACTTTAATGGTTCGAGTAGGGACGTATGTACCACTGGTGCACCCACTTCTGCAGTGAAGCAATTCTGTTGTGTTTTGGTGGAAAGTTCCAGTTGCCGACCAGAGTTATATGAGGCGATAATCAGCTTTCGGAGAGGTGTGTGTTGATGTCCATGAGCTGCAGAAATCACTTAACACCACGGCCTGTATGCTCGTGTGCTGTTTCATCCCCATAAAAAGAAACTGCTTATTACCTTTACAAATAAAGCGTTATTGTAAACTGCAAGACTGTTACATTTTTTGTAATATTTGCATACCCCTGAAGGTAAATATGGCGAACTAAATATATATAAACAACTTTGTTAACACCCATATTTGTACAAATAAAAGTATTTGTCTATGTAACATCTTGTTAGCTGGTACAGGTACCTACTCGAAAAATCGCATTAAAGCATTTTGGTGGAATAAGCTTCAGCCCTCCCGTGCTCACTCTCTCGATATAAGTGAACAAATCCATAATATAGAAATTTATCAAAACAATAATTTAATGTTGAACCCATCATATTCTTCTCATTTAAACTGAATGCGAGATCAAATTTACGTTGCAAACAAAATTGAGGTTTAAATACTATAATAATAATAATAATAATAATAATAATAAAGCCTTTTTTATTTCCTTAATAACATAAATTTACAGTTCAACTCATAATTAATATAATTCAAATACCGTACAATATATTTTAATACATTACAGTTACATATTTTGTTGAATTTCATTTTTAATTAATATAATATAATTTAATTTAATCGCAATAATATTTTAAAATTCTAATTATATATATTAATAAAATAAGTAAATAAAATATCTATTCTTATATTGTTTACATGCATGTATATGTACATATATTTATTAAGGACCTCTCTGTAGAGTAAAGGCCTCCTCCATTTTTCTCCACATAGTTCTATCCGTCGCTTTATCAATCCAGTTTTTACCAGTTACTTTTAAAATTTCGTCAAGCCATCTTTCTACCGGTCTGCCTCTCTTTCTCTTTCCTTCAGGTCCCTTCCATGTTGTTATTTTTCTGGCCCATCTGTCTTCGCTCATACGTGCAACATGGCCGGCCCACTTCCATTTTAGTCTTTTACAGTGACCTAGAGCATCAATAACTTTTGTTGTTTTCCTTATGTCTGTGCTTCTCTTTTTGTGTCTCAATTTTATATTTAGAATACTCCGTTCCATGGCTCTTTGGGTGGTTATTATTTTATTTCTGGTTTCCTTGTTGAAAATCCATGTTTGGGATGCATAAGTGAGAGAAGGTAAGATACATGAGTCCAATACAATTTTTTTCAGTTTTATTGAAGTTTTTGATTTCAGAATTTCTTTGAAGCTCCAGAACTTATTCCAGGCCATGTTCACACGTCGCATTATCTCATCTTTGTGTCTGGATTTTTTAAATGATACTTGTTTGCCTAAATACGTATAATCCTTGATATATTCTAGTGGGACGCTGTTGATGTGTATGGGTGTTTCTGTACTGTTTGTCATAATTTTAGTTTTTTCTGTATTTAGTTTCAAACCAATTTCATTGCTGACATAATTAATTTGATTTATCATTTCTTCTATTTGTGATGAAGTTTCTGAGAAAAGTATGATATCGTCGGCGAATCTGAGATTATTTAGAAATTGACCTTTAATGTTTATACCTTTCTTTTCCCAGTGTAATTTTTTCATTATATTTTGTAGAACTGTAATAAAAATTCTGGGAGAAAGGGGGTCACCCTGACGTACGCCTCTACATATATTAATTTCCGTACCTGTTTTATCTAATATAATTCTACTAGAGCTTTTCTTATATATATCTTGAATGAGCTCTACAGTTTCTGATGGCACATTGCATTCTTGTAGTGCTCTCCACATGCTAGTATGGGAAATAGAGTCGAATGCTTTGGCGTAGTCGATAAACGCTAGGTAGAGCGGGCGTTTCATCTCTTCGTATTTCTCTATTATAAGTTCTAGTGAGTGAATATGGTCTATAGTTGAGAACGTGCTTCTAAATCCTGCTTGCTCTACAGGTTGGTGTTCTTCTGTATATAGCGCAATGCGTTTTTCGATGCAAGAAGCAAACAGCTTGTATAAATTTGACTGTAGGCTAATTGGTCGATAGTTCGTAATATCTGTAGGGTCTCCTTTACAAATACTAAATTTAAATACTATAATATTACGTAGGAATAAAACGTACGTAGGTACGTAGTATTAATTATATTAATTACGTGCATTAAATGAAGAGTAATTTTGAGTTCCTACATGCGGCACTTTTATTACTTTTCAAATTTACACTACATTTAACTAAATTATTTAATGCATCTTTGTGTTTCTCAATCAAATTTCTTAGCCCTCTTCAAAATTATTCCAAACGTTCATTACCACATCATCAGTTTTCTGTTTAGGATTATACTTGTTATATAAAACAGAACTTCGTATTTATATTTCCGCTGTGCCTTATTAATAAGTATGTTCAAATTTGAGCGATCAATTTGGTTCCTAGAATCATTAGAATGCCATGTGTGTACTATGTGTATGTAGAACAAACACATTAGGGTAAGTACCCTTTACTTCACATCACACAATCGGGTAAAATGCAATGCCTGTGAGTCTATATACTCTGTAGGCAGCCATCCCAAATTTGTGTGGAAAAATTAAATTTTGCCTCAGTTTTAGGCAGTATGAAGAAATCTATGTCATCTCTCCCCCAACCTGCATAGCACCGCAGCGCAGTGGAGCAGTGGGACGCAGAAAAGGGTTGCAGCCAGATATTTCTCCTTTTTCGATTTCTATGGTTATCTATTCCGTGGCTTCATTTCTTCGTTAATCTTACAAATTTGTGGAATAGAACACTATCTGAATAGTCGAAAAAAAGAGCCCGAAAATGTTAGAAATTGCGGACGGATGCGTACACAGAGTAGGCCGTCTAACACACTTTGTCAGCTTGTCACATAGCTGAGACACCATTGCGCCACATATCGTGAGTGCTAAGTGCAGACTGGTTTGTATCGAAGCCACGGTACAATAATTGTCACCGACGTCGCAATGGTGACTAAGACAAGACGCAATGGTGAATATATGACAAGACAAGAATATGATACTTACTTAAAATTAGCTATAGTTTTTGGTATCGGGGGACGGGGGGAGAGGATACAGAATTATGTGAGATTTGTACCGCACTAAAACTCCTTCGGTGGTCTGTCTCATTGGGGGACTCCGGGATCTCCAGTGGAACGCACCGGTGTCGGCCCTTCGGTAGAGCAGATGCTCTCCTGCACCTTCAGGTGTTCACAGCGGCATGTGGCCACGCACACACTGCCGTCCTTCCGGGGCCTGCTGGCCGGATGGGTCGAGCTTCCACTCTCACCATCCGCAACCCCGGAAGCCCTTTTTTAGTCGCCTCTTACGATCAGTTAGGGGATTCTGTAGCTCATTCTTAATCCCGAAGCTACAGGGGTTTAACCTAATAAAACAAGTCATTCACGACTGCCCTGTGTAAAAAATTGTAATTGCAGACGGTTGAAAATTGCCCATGTAAATCACTTTTAAAGGCAGTCGTACGTTATGTTCATTAATTTTCAAAAAATTTATCACAATATCCCTACTATTATAAATTCGAAAGTAACTCTGTCTGTCGGTCTGCTACGCTTTCACGCTTAAACTACTGAACCAATTTCAATGAAATTTGGAACACAGATAGAGTGGACCTTGGGAAAGGACATAGCCTGGTTTTTATCCTACGGGAACCTATAAAACGGGTCCACGCGGGCGAAGCCGCTGGCTGAAGGCTAGTATGTGTATATATTTATGTATTATATGTGATTATATTATATATATCCTATTTGATACGTTATGGTATTATGTATAAGTGCCTACACACACTCGACCATTAAAATCCAGCTCTCCAGTTACAGGACTGCTGGAAGAACGTTCTATAGGAATAAGCAGTACCTTTGTACCCCATTTCTGTTAATGTCCATGTCTACTATATATTCTGTGTACGAGAATTGTGAAATAAAAAAATAAAATACAATTATACAGACAATTTCAATATGAGGCCAAAGATAAATTATTTGCTTTGTATGTATGTGAAGATAATGAAAAAGAGTTAGGAAATAAAAATATTGCATTTAAATCATATATTCTATGACTTAAATCATAGAGCTTCTGCCAAATGCTGTATTGTTCTTCAAAACATTTCATTGCCAGTGTCACTCGACGTACGTTAGTAACAGTATTCTGTGTTCGAAGGTTCTAAAAATTGTAACAAGACCTACGCAGTATGATATTTGTAATTAAAAAATTACATTGGAACTCACATCTACACGAACACAAAAGTTTACATTAACACCCTCAATAACACCCAAAACATGAGATTTTTTCCAGCTGCCGCGTAAAAACTAATTTCATTTTTACCGACTTCCTGTTGTTATTTGAACTATTTATTTCTGAACACATTACACTAATTTTACTGCCTCCATTTCTGAGATAACTTTTGCGTTTTGTCGCTTCAGACTACACAGTGGAGACACTGCTTAAGCGTCGGCCTCAATTTATCAAATCCGAATTGGTAGTAATGGTTTCTCACTCCAGACCCGGCCCTGTCACCTCAATTAATAATAATAAGCCCTATCAAATTCATCTCGGGATGATAGTATATTCCGTTTGTCAATCACCTCGGTGGCAACTACGTTAGTTATTCCGGTTCATTACCAGCGACACGATATAATAGCCCATTTGAGACATTGATATACTGACAAGACTGTGTAAAATTTATATCGACACTAATTGGATACAAAATACGGGCAAATGAGAGCCAAATACTGTAAGTGCCATGTGACCATAAAATAATATTTGATTCGAATCAAGAATAACGCAAGTACAGTACAATAAAAATTCTTCGTTAAAGTTTCGCGATTTTATTTTCTTTTCAACAATTAAATGCGTCGTTACCGACATTCAGTTTGATTGAACAAATATTTTGTACCCGTTCCCAGCAACGATATTATAGCTTTTATTTGATTTATTCGACGTAGGAAATACTTCATTATATACAGAACCATCCCGTGTCAAAGATTACACTAATAATATAAAAAATTCAAACACAGGCGTAGAGAACTGTTATGCAGAGTATCTGCATATGATATAAAACACCCAGATTGACGATTCCTATGCCTGAAATCGTACCGAGACCAGGAGGAAATGATTTTAACTTCACACGATTCAATTGGTTAAGTCAAGAGTAAGAAATATTAAGGGATTAAAAATATGAACATTAGTATCTCCTGACGATCAGCGTTACAGGCGACCGACATCTGGTGTTGCGGGCAGAGAGAATCGGAGCTCGAACTGTCCATTCAGCGCGGCAGCGCCCAGAAAGGACGGCAATGTGTGTGTGGCTGGGCTGCACGCCGTCGCAAGCATCTAAGAGTGTTGGAGATCTACATCGCTCTCCCAAGATAGACCAGTCTGATAGACCAGACCCCGGTGTCCTCCGCAAGCGCTAAGGCAAGCCACGGAGAGGTAGAAGGGGATTTTAGTGCGGTACAAATGCCCCAGAGCCCCATAAAAAGAAGTCCCTTACAGGTTGAACCCGTCTTTGTCAACATACCTTTATATTGCTCCTGTTCTTGCATAGTTTGAACGCTGCATCGTAATCTGTTGACTGTCAGTTGTACGGTGTCGTTAAGGCCATCTTCACTTCCCGTGTATAAGAGAGTTACTTCGAGCTGACCCTTCTTATTTTCTCTCTGTAAAACATAAAAATTAGATTTTTAATCTATACTAATATATTATGTGTATACTTGAAGCTGAAGATTTTGTTTGTTTGTTTAAACGCGCTTATCTCAAGAACTACTGGTCCGTATTAGAAAATTATTTTTGTGTTGGATAGTTCATTTATCGAGGAAGGCTTTAGGATATGTTAAATATAACAATACACTGCGACTAATAGGAGCAAAGTATCAGTGAAAGATGTTGCAAAAACGGGGAATATCTATAGAGTTTATTTCAATGCGCTGATCTCGGGAATTATTGATTAGAATTTTAAAAAATTGTGTTGAATAATCCTTTTAAGAAGGGAAGGTTTTGGGGAAGGCGAAAGGCTATAAAATATAACATCATGCTATGACTAATACCAAAGTCCACGCGCACGAAGTCGCGGGCGGCCGCTAGTACTTACATAAAGATTGTCTTTTTAAACCTTATGGCATACTTAAGTATTTGTACTTTATCTAATACCTTTAAACGAGCAATTCTTGTATATACCTAAACATGGGCGTACCCAGGGGGGACAGGGGGGGAGCTGCCCCCCCTGGATCAAGGTGCAGATTTAGAGATTCAAAAATCCCAAAAGATCGTCGAAACGAGAAGAGAAACCTATAAAGAATAAGCTAGATATGCTACCTCCTGCTGCTTCCTTTGTATATTTAATATTTTGTGTGCGTGTCTTCGTGTAACGTGGAAGGCAAATTTACGTGCGGTACCCATTTTCATAAATTTGCCCCCCTCCCCGCCCTGATCAAGAACTTGCCCCCCCCCCCTGACCAAGTACTTGCCCCCCCCCCCCCTGACCAAGTACTTGCCCCCCCCCCTAACCAAAAACCTGGGTACGCCCATGTACCCAAATAATATTTTTGAATCTCTGAAACCGCTCAAATGATTTTAATGACAATTTAGTACCCTGGTTTGGGGAGTGATAAAAATCGATCCAGCTAGGTTTTGTTTTTAAAATTTAAAAAAATATATTTTCAGCTATTATATTATAAGAATTCGAACAGACTAATTTGATATACGTCGTATTTTTGTTTCCAACTCTTGGAGTATAAACAAAAACTTATATGTACCTTAACCTTTGTATCACTTAGGTAATAATTGTATTTAATTATAATTGCAGCCGTATGAATTGGATGAGACCTTGCCGACTCAATTTAATTATTCTCAAGTGATATAGACGATTACTGCATACTTAATGAATTTTTAACGGCTTGTAAGTACTAAAATGGAACGTCATTACCTAACGTAACTATGTACCTGTCTACCGACGTCCTTTATCGTCCCTATTAGTATTCTGGACGAAGCCTTTATATGAATTGTTACGACATTACAATTTTAAGATTATGATAAATAATAATAACTCATAAATGTAAATTTGGAAATTTATCTTAACTCGTAAGATCTAAGGTTATACCCTGAAATGATTACTACAATTATCTATGGCGCCTTGTAGGGCATATTAGGCTAAATAATTCACATTATTCAAAAGATTCCAAATGTAAATAGTAACTTTCAAAGGTTTCTGAATTATAGGTGGCCGGTGGGATATGACTGCTAAATTGCTAATTAGATCCATTGCGATTGCCCTCGGCCGTAAACTCCTAAAGGGTCAGCTGCGGACCTGTCAATTTGGACTACATCGGAATTGCTATTTATAGGTAAATATTATTTTCAATACGTCTAGCACTACTGCTTGCTTACTTAAGCAAGCATACTTGCTTGAGTTAGCAAGCAACGCTATGTAAAGGGCATATACGTGTACAGTTTGCTATAAAATATGTAACAAAAGATATCAATAAAATTAAACCTACCTACTTAGTTAGATACTACCACAAGTGAAACATTCAGCTAGGTGAACCACGGCCTAGTCCCTGTAGCTTCGGGATTAAGAATAGAGCTACAGTATCCCCTGCTTGATCGTAAGAGGCGACTAAAAGGGGGCTTCCGGGGATGCGGACGGTGAGAGTGGGAGCTTGACCCGTACAGCCAGCAGCCCCGGGAGGGACGGCGGTGTATGCGTGGCCGCATGCCGCCGTGAACACCTGAAGGTGCAGGAGAGCACATCTGCTCTCCCGAAGATGGGCCCGTTATGGGGCGCCGCATGTGAAGGACACCGGTGCGTTCCTATGGAGATCCCGGAGTCCTCACAAACGCAGAGGCAGGCCACAGAGGGGGTTTTAGTGCGGTCAAATCCCACATAACCCGGTATCCTCTCCCAAGGTGTCGGGTACCTTTTGAAGGTTTCCCCCCCGATACCAAAAAAAAATAGGTGAACCACGGCCTGCAACAGCTGACGGCCTGATAGCTCATGATTCATCTAAGGATGCTTGTGATAGAAGTCTTCATGCTATTAGGATGGTCTTTATAAGAGATAAGACTCAACACTACATGCGTATGAAAATGCGAGTTCTGATGCTAATGGCTAATTTTATTGATAAGTATAAATGAATAATGATTTCAAGAAGCAGAAGCTACCTTTTATGATACTCAAACTATTTTGTATGCAGGTATGTTATGTAGCTACAATAATAAACACGTGTAACAGATTGATGGCGACAAATTTATACGAATTTATAAAAGACGAATCAAGGCTATCATCTTGCGTCAGCGTAATAAAAGGCAACGTACCTAGGTATGTACAGGCTGGGATCGCTCGAGGTCAAAACTATTCTATATTGTCGGCCTCTACAATAAGAATCAAGACTATTTAAATTCGCCTCGACTAGGATTACCAGGTCTTGAAATCGAATGTCGGACAGACCAGCTTGTTTTTTCAACGAATAATACTAGGCTTTTGTATTTAATTTATTCATATGCCATTTAAAAATCTTTGTTCATTCACTACAAAATCTTAAATCCTCCTTAATCCCAGCGGAAGAGATACCTAAATAATGAATATAAAGTTATTTGCTTCGTTGGCGTTTTTATGTTCTTTTGTTTATGGCATCCATGGCACTTACGACACAGGATATCCTATTTATTAGTGTGTACGTTATTTATTTTTAATTAAATGTAAGATTTGGCCTATTCTTCCGCCGTCCATAAGTAAAATAAAAACATTTTAAATCAATAATTATATATTAAAATTAACATTTTATTAAAGACCGCATGATCGATGAACAAAATGTAAATAAAACTGAACTCTCTTCCAGAAATACTGATTAAATCCGAATTTGTATGGACGCCTGGTGTCCCTAATCTTTACCATTGATGATGAGTCATGCATTAACAGATTTCAATTATCTGCAATTACTTTTGTGTTTTGGAATTGCTGAGCCTACAATAAAGTTGTACGACAAAACATAAATTACATGATGTTATTAGAGATCTTCTCTCCATCTCTTAATAAAAGAGCCTAAAGGTATATTTTAGAGAGACATGATAAAACTTGGTATTATTTAATTTCCTACCTACTCGTACTTACGTTATATTACTTATATCACCATAACTATGTTATAATCATTGTGCAACTATCATCAACTATGCTAAATGTTCCAATTTAAACGCTCTCGTGTAAACAGATGACTGCTACGAAAACTCGCCATAGAAATAAAGGAATACAATATCTTTGTTTTGCAACCTAATTTGTTAATTAATTTTAAATATAATAATTTAGGGGCATCCTGACACAGGTATTACTTTACTTAAAAGGATGCCTCCACTGTGTAAACAAAATTGTAATCGTATTTTGAGAAATAAACAAATTTTTCATTTTCATTTTTTTCAAATAACTTTTGTATATTATTACTTCTTTAATCGTGGTAGGTATATGGAAAGGATATGTGTAAGTGTCAGATTCGTTTTCTGCAATAAAACTTGTAATTCTCATTAAAACGCCCGTATCCAACATAAAATAACAATAAGAAACAATTATTAATACCTAGGTACCTAGTTAGGTTATTTTTACTTTAACTTCTAAAAGATCTACAACGTGACTCACGTACCTATAATTTATATTGTAGGACTACTGAGAGAGATGGGAGGAAGAAACCACACCTACCCATAGTTCTCATACTCGTATTATCGCTTTCTATCTATACAGTCGAGAATTTTAAAGGTCGCCAGTCATGTAAAACTTATAATCGGTCATAAAAAATTTATACTGAATAAAAATCCTTTTTTTTAAGCCTTTATTTAATTGCCCTAAAAAAAGTAAATAAAATTTTCCTTTTCAATTTTAGCTATCAACTTATAACCTCATTAATTATACACAATTTATATTGCGTAAGTACTTGGCTGCAAAATTAAACGGGTAATAATTTATTTACACAAGTACATAAATCGCGCGACTAGCTTTTATGATCATATAAATTGCGTGTTATAAGGTTTTATGTTGATAGTTAAAATTGTAAAGGAAAATTTTACATTATTTTTAGGGCATTTAAATAAAAGCTTTTTAAAAAAATTGGTTTTAATTTATTTTTTACTTTTTAATCATTCTAATTATGCTCAACAAGCCCGTGAAGTGAATAAAAAATAACTATTCCGCCATCTTGGAAGTTCTGCCATATTGGATTTAGTATTACATCACCATTATTTTTCGACCGGTTGACGATATCTGCTTTAAAATTGAGTGGCCAGATTACACCCGAACAAACATACATTGCACGTTAAATAAAAGCTTTAAAAAAACCATGCTATTTCGGAAATCTGAAATTTGGTTACCAGAAGAATTTGAACTATCTGTCTTACCGATTTCTTACAAATTCAATGCAAGACTGACAAGACTGATCTTTTCGAACTTATCTTTAATTTTATTATCTTGCTGAACAACTATAAATCATCCAGGTGTTGAAAAAATAAATAATTCAAAGTTAAAAACAACCCCGCTCGAAATGCTGATTACTTCAGCTAACTGATATCATGCTATTTCCCTGAGCCACAAAAGGACTTTAAAAAACGGCTTAATTAAAAATAAGAAATATGTATATTTACTTGTAATTTTTGGTGTCGCATCTCTCATTAAGTACTATTATCTTAACACACTTACTACTTTGTAATAAAGAAAACTTAGACTAAAGATAAAACATCATTAAACCGCAGATAAAAGAAAATACGAGTACATACATGCTAACAAATTCGTGCGACTTTTTATAGGTACTAAGTGGACGACGTTCCAAAAACAAAAAGGATGTAAACGATGATATCATCGTAAAGAAAAACAGAAGGTAGATAAAGTAAACACAACCCATAAAACATTCATTAACCACTGCAAAATTATAACGTAACCAGTTAAACTCAGTCTTGTTCGAAATCTTTAGAGTAACAATCTATAAAATGAAATAAAGTAGCGTCGTAGTATATTTATCTCGAATTCCACTCTTCAGGTATACAAATCTAAAGAATGTTCTTTATTGTTCATTACGCCAAAAAGATTTATGTTCCCTTGACTTATTACATATTTTTACTTACCCGTGATTCACTGGTAGAGAGCCCACTAGCGATAGCATTTATAGGACGCCAAATATCTGGCGTGCCTATTAAACCATTCTTGAGATCATTTTGAAATAGCTTCGAGTCGAAATTCCAAGTCGCTGCACCTACTGTTCTTCGCTTTTCTAAAAGTGACTTCTGAATAGCAGCCTCTGTTTTTGTTGATTTAAAGCTACTGAATGTTTTTTCTAGGAAATTTCCTTTTGGTTTTTGTTCTTGTTCTTCTGTCAATTTGGACGTCTTTTTTGAATCTATTGTTTTAGCGCTTTTCCTCTTATCTATATCTTGTCTGGGTTCTAGTATAGCATAAATTGTTAAAGATAAAAAGTGACCAGCAAGTTGACTCTGAAGATCTTTTTCTGACGGTTTCTTTGGGTCTTTAGGTTTTAACTGAAATTTGAAGTCTTCGTTCCATACTGGCCAAGAACTTTCCTGTAGCGTCGTTTCAAATTTGCTCTCTCCTGGAAACACTTTTATCTGAAATTAAAAAAAATATAACTTAATTAGGACTCTGTTTGTCTTTACATATGCAACAGGCATATTACCCGCTGACATCAACTGACGAGCTCGACCCGTCCAGCCAGCAGGAAGAACCAATTCCAAAAAAGGTAGGTATGTCCAAAATTACCGTTGGATGCAGTAGGTACTGCATGACCTCACAAAACTACATAGTTCATTCATTCATATAAAATTCCATACAAGTCAAAAATCCAAAAAAATACAATTAGGTATTTAGATCAATACTATTGTTTTTTTTTATTAATTTCAATAAAACCACGATTCATGTCGATATTAAAAATAATAAAATATCATTAAATTATCACGACTAAACTAAAAATTTCAATAAATACAATAATACAATTAAAATATTAATGTTTTGCTTCCTTGATACTGTAGAAAGCCTGTTCTAACACCCACCGTTTTAATTTACTTAAATGTCATTCAGAAATATTAGGTACTTGGTAGCCTATTGAACACAGCCGGGCCGATTACATGGGTTAATTTACAAGTAATAGTATGTTTTGTTATGTCCCACTAAATAGTACACAGTGGTAGTAAAATAATGCTGAAAGTCTTGTCTAAGACGATCAAACGTTTAAAAACCCAAAGTAATAGTTTGGATAAAAGTCCATCACAATATAAAAAAAATAATTAATTAAAAATATCATTGATAAATAATAAGTACCTGGACGCCCGAGCGTTGCTCGGATATATACAATACAATACAATACAAAAATACTTTATTGCACCAGATTTTATACAATGAGATAACATTAAATCGTTTATTTTCTAAAAAAATATTTTCTTGGTTTAGTTTAAAACGAAACAATCATTTGCTTCGTGTTATTTAACAAAGCCATCTGAAATAGCTCCTAATAAAAAAAAGTTATTTTCATAAAAATAAAAAAATAGACACAATATGGTTTTGATCGAGGTTTGAACCCGGGTCTCCAGTTCCGCAGTCAGCTCACGCAACCATTCGACCACGGAAGCTTTAATTCAATGAACGAAATTTTCATAGAGCTCTTTCAAATCGACGTTGTCATTTCTTTGAACGTCGGATTGGCGGATAGTAGTAGCGGAGCCCAAGAGGCATCGATATAACTTATTATATCGATGCCAAGAGGGGATTTTCGGATTTACTCGAGCGCGTCAGATTAAGATATGGGGTACACCTTGCATCCTAAAATAAAATAGCTAAATTTCTTGGCATTGAAATCGACTTAAATTTAAATTGGAAAAATCATGTAGAAATAGTATGCCAAAGACTAAATAAATTCATATACGCATTACACCATCTTTTAAAAGTAGCAAATAAAAACCATCATTGATGGCTTATCACGGATACGTGTGTTCGGTCCTAAGGTACGGATTACTCTTATGGGGGAATTCAACTGACTTCAATAGAGCATTTATTATACAAAAGAAATGTGTTAGGGCCATTTACGGTGCGGAACCTATGTACTCCTGTAACCCAATATTTAAAAAAAACTAAATCTCCCGCCATTGCCATCAATGTACATCTACGAAAGTCTGATATGTGTCAAAAATAATCAAAATCGATTTGATACCAAAGATACATTCTCCAATCGGCATCGGGGTCAATTGCATAGACTATTATCTTATACGGCATGCTATTCGAGAAACAGCTTTGTGATGTTCATCAAACTTTATAATTTGCTGCCATCTCGGTTAAAAAAATCTAACATTAAATCGGTTCAAGGGTTTTATTTTTAAATTATTGATTAAGAACTGTTTTTATTCCACAAAGGAATTTACCTATAGAATATTGTCATGCTGGACACCTCAAACGCTTGGCTAATAAATTATAAATTTTTATTCAATTACTCAATTATGCAAATATTATCATTACTATTAATATCTAATATTATTGTTATTAAATTATTATTGTTATTATTTTAAAAAAATTGACATGTACCTTCGGGTATGAAATTGCATTTAATATCCTTAAATTTAAAAAAGTAAATTAATGATTTAACCTATAGATTAAGGATACACTGTTATCACTAAAGACACGATGACTTTATCTTATTTATTAATAAATATTTGCCCACCGACTAGGTCGGTAAGACACACATGAACAATATTGTAAGATTTTTATCGTAAAATGTACCGTGTTTTATGCAAATAAATATTTCATTTCATTTCATTTCCTGTTGAGTACTGCCACGATTAAAAAAGACCTTCTATATAGGTACAATAATTTTTTATCTTTGGATGGGCGGGCGCGCAATTATGACCCAAGCCCACTGTTGGCATAGTACAACACAATCAATTATTGTAGCCAACATAATATAGTCAAAAGCTTACTCACGGAATTCTTGAATCGAAGCCACCTCTCCTATATCCAATCACAGGATCCTGGACGTTCTTCCAGACTGCAGTCTGCCGCTTCAAGGTTCCGCTTGTAGTTTTTGATGGGTTTTAGATTAGTACTTAAGAATATTGTCGAACATAACCAAAGAACGCTAGTCGACGTGAGTACCGTACGTATGCAACCGCCGCCATACTGGGGCAGGCGTAGATAATATTCTATTTTTATTTTTTTCTAATCATAGACAAAGATTATGGCCTATGATACTGTTCTCCTTCATCCAATATGAAAGGAGTTCGGTAAACTGCGAATCAGAAACCGATAAGCACTCCTGAAAACATTATGCTGGCAAGCTAGCAATAATTGAGAGTGTTTTATATAGATATTAAACCTATGAAAAATGAAAGTAACATGATAATAACAAATCGCCTAACCAATCTTACTTCCGGATGTCAAAATAGTCAGATTAGAATACGCCGTTACCGTTGAACCATGAATTTTAAATAATAAAAATCTCTCTCCACTGGTTAAACGCAAAACGTCATAAAATATAATATTATTAAATATTATAATATTTTAAACTTCCTACCACCCAACCTATAAAAAGCACAAGGTCCTGATGACGCTTGAGGAAATCCACAATGAGCCTCGTGGGCTCCCCCGTTTGACAGCGTTTACGCCACAATATTATTAATACTCTCCAATAGATGTCAGGAAGAGTCGTAATTTTCAGTTTATATTTAAATTGATTATTATTGAAAATATTTTTATACAGTTAAAAATTTCCAGCAATAAAAATTTTGTGGATCGATTTATCACCCCCGAAACCAGGGTACTAAATTTCATCAAAATATTTGAAGCCGTTTCCGAGATTCAAAAAATATATTTAGATACATACAAGAATTGCTCGTTTAAAGGTATTAGATAAAACAACTAACGATGCCAGCTTGTCATGCATCCTCGTTTGAGGTCGAAGGAAACTTAAGACAAGCGACAAGGACTCTTTAAAACTTATCGATATTTATTTATTACTAATCGTACATGTATATTAAAATAATAAATAAGCAAATAAAACAAAACTGATTAATTGGAAAAAATCTCGTTCAAAGGTCTTTATTTCCATAATAAACAAAGTACATAAATCAATAGAACAAAGAATATGTGTTGCCTGCCCTAGTACTTGGGTATTGCTGTCAGGCATCAATTTAAAATCAATTGCTTCTAACAATATAAGTCTTTTACGAGATGGTTACCACCTAATTGTTGTTGCAACCCAAGTTCATCTGAATGGACCGTGGATCACAAGCCTGAGTGAGACTCTTGCCAGAGGTCGTATGCAATGCATCTTAACCGCAGTTTTACCGAAACAAGTTGAAATGACTGGATCTTCTCCGTGCAACCTATGTAAAGATTGATTAGGTACCAATGTAGATACCAATTCTTAACTATTATTTGGAGACAGACATTGTATCCAGGTAACCGGGCGGAAAATTTAGATACAAATTTAGTTCATATCTTAACTAATCCGAAAATCGAAAATTGTAAAGTAAGAATTCTTTTCCAGGCCTCCACTTAAAAGCAAAAGGTCACGACACGAATACTTAATACAGTTAATTTAAATCTATTCTGTTATTTGTTTGTATATATTATATAATACGTAATCTGTCGATTAAAAGACGTTTATTAGATAAATAGCGGAAATGTTTTGTCAGTCAAATTTTAATAAAAACTAGAGTCTAGGGACCACTCGATAACTTACGAATGCATGACAACTGATAAGCAAACGATAAGGCGCACAGAAAACCTATGAGTTATACGTAAATTTGATAAGAAAACTGATAACAACATAATTGAATAAGTTCGACTTTATGTTGACTGCCTATTTGTATACATCAATATTGTTATTAAAAAATAATTGATAGTATTTGCCTTTAATGTGAAGAATCTGTTTAGAAACAGAACAGGCAGAGAACTGGGGCATTATTGTTGGATGCCATGCCATTGATGGTTCTATCTATCTTTTACATTCTTTTGACGACCCGCGTGGCGTAATGGTTACCATGCGGGACTGCCGATCGGAGGTTCACGCCTCACGGGTTCGATTCCCGGCGAAGCAGAAATTTGAATGATGAGTTTAAAATTTCTGTTCTCGGTCTGGGTGTTTGTATTTCTGTCTTTGTATGTGTCCATGGCACCCACGACACAGGGTACCTATATCTACCCTACTGTGGGGCTATGAGTGTGAAAGGGTTTTTATTTATGTACCAGCTGACCCGACAGACGTTGTCTTGTCTTAACAATTTAATATTGAATTCGAATTTTAAATGAAATAGTAATAATAATTGGCGGTTAAAGTATTCTTAAATTTTCGTATTTTCCGCGCATCTTTCTTAATTTTTCTCTCTCATAATGACCTTCTTCTAACAATAACAAACACAACAACAAAAAAGGAATTAGCGAAATTGGTAAAGCCGTTCTCATGCATGAGTGCGCTCAAACAAACATACAAACGAACGAACAAACAAACTCTTCAGCTTTATGCAAAAATTAAATTAAAATATTGATTAATTATTGTCGACGTGTGGGAACTGTTCAAAAAAGCGTGAACCCTATTTCGTACAGTTTACCATATTATTGCCAGCTCATCTTATGTTGGTTTTTTATGTATTATCTATTTTTTTTTTCATTAATAAGTTTCATGGTATCATTTAAGGGACTGTAAGTTATAAAACTTCAATACATTAACTGAATTTTTCGATAAGTCAACAACGATACTTCCAAACACTGATCGATAAATTCTTGAAACGGACGTAACTTTTTTATTTGTAAACCAATTTAAATAAAACAAACACTAAATGTTCATCCAAGAAAATACCAATACATCAGTGAAAACCGCATCCTTCTACGTTAAGCCGTTCCTGAGATTAGTGCGCACAAACGAACAGACAAACAGACAATAATTCTAAAAATCATTGTTTTGGGTAAGTACTATTACGCTAATAAATAGCCCTAGTGACAGTTTTTCTCAAATATCTTCAATATACAGAAACTGACTTGTTACAGATTTATTATAGTAATAGTATATAGAAGATAGATATAGATATAGAAGAAGAAGATAGAAAAAGATAGAAGATAGATAGATAGATAGATAGATAGATAGATAGATAGAAGAAGATAGATAGATAGATAGAAAAAGATAGATTTTATTTATCTTTTATGTAATTGTATTTTCATTAGTTTACTAAATGGCCAGGCCTGTGATCTTTCTAAAGAAACTCTTATGACGTCACTTCACTGCGTTATAGGTACTGTATTTAAAATTCTTGATGTATAGATTGGTACGGGTTTGATTATTTTTTTTAAAGAAAGAAAGAAAGAAAAAATATCTATTTCATATTAGGAATACAAAACATTCGCTTAATGAATGTCATTTTTTCCGGTCATCGCCTCGTTTGTGCTTTTTCTGCTAAAGTAAATTATGGGCTTGGCTTGACTCGCATTAAAGATCGCAATAGACTAGATATGGTAATGGCCACGGACCAATTTCCACGGAGGATTAAAATGACATCTCCTGGATGATACTTACAACGCTTTATCTTATTTTTTATCGTTATTGATACCTACAGTTAAAATTTTACGTTCAGTAACAATTTTCAAATACATAGGTACTTCACACTCAGCACACAGTTGAAAAGGCACTCATTCATACACACAATTTACTATTTCTGTGACACAATGGTTACCATACCAGACTGCCGATCAACAATCCTTTTTTTTTTGGTATCGAGGGAAACCTTCAAAAGGTACCTTGGGAGAGGTCACCGGGTTATGTGAGATTTGTACCGCACTAAAAAACCCTCGGTGGTCTACCTCTCCGCTTGGGGAGGACTCCGGGATCTCCAGTGGAACGCACCGGTGTCCTTCTCTCGCGGCGCCCCAGAACGGGCTCATCTTCGGTAGAGCAGATGTGCTCTCCTGCACCTTCAGGTGTTCGGCATACGGCCACGCACACATCACCGTCCTACCCGGGGCCGCTGGCTGCACGGATCGAGCTCCCACTCTCACCGCCCACAACCCCGGAAGCCCTCTTTTAGCCGCCTCTTACGATCAGGCATACCGTAGCTCTTAATCAAAATCTTAAATCTTTCTTAATCCCGAAGCTACAGGAACTACCGATCAACAGATATACTACAACAATCGAAACCCAGGGTTTCAATACCTAGCGGAACGAGGGGTATAATTTCTGTTCTACGTCTGTATGTTTGTGTTCCTCTCTTTGTGTATATTTATGGAATCCATGACATATAGTATACTGAATCCTAGTGTAAAGTGAGTGTGTAGACCTATTAAAAACAATTTTATTGTAGCATAGGACCCTAGAAATTTACTACATAAAGTAATATTGCATGGTCACAGATTCGATCATGTAGCTCAGGCAATGAATAAATTGTGGATGGAAAAGTCGAAAGCAGAAAATTTGACTTAGGAACTTTGTTTGGACTAGTTAGGAGATAAACATACTAAAAGTCCTTACCCCTCCAAGGTGCGCTCGAGGGGGGGGAGGGCAAAGAAGGTCCCGTTTTTTGGTTTTTTGCTTACATCTCGAAAGCTGTGCATCGTACGAAATTTTGTTGTACTACATAATGGAAACTGATAAAATTCTCTACAACTTTGGTTCTCACACTTTTTATCTATCTCCAATTTAATGCTGTCGGGTCTCGTGTATTCTTTTCGACAAGATGTGTGAACCCTCACTGACTTCAAGTCTTTATTGAAATCTTTATTGATATTTTTGGGAGTTTTAGCCAGTTTAAAAGTAAACTGTTTCCGCCTTCACCACGTGGAGGTACTCCCAGCTTATGTTATTTTTTTATAGTGTGTGGCTGTGAGTGTTTTTAATAGTGTGGGTGAGCAATAACAAATGATTTTGGAAAATTTTACAATGTGCTACAGAGAATTTAACACATTTTTGAAAATCGGCCGTTTTTTAGAGCTCATAGCTAGGCAACGACTGGAGATAGATAAAAAGTGTAAAGGCCAAAGTTATAGAAAATTTTATCAGTTTCCATTATGTATTACAACAAAATTTCGTACGATGCACCGTTTTCGAGATGTAAGCAAAAAGCAAAAAACGGGACCTTCTTTGCCCTCCCCCCCTCGAGCGCACCTCGGAGGGGTAAGGACTTTTAGTATGTTTATCTCCTAACTAGTCCAAACAAAGTTCCTATGTCAAATTTTCTGCTTTCGACTTTTCCATCCACATCCTTTTTTGAGCATTCATTAACCAAACTAATGCGAATAGTAAATAGCAGTCTATTCATCCCTAATTACAGTTTTGAACCTATTTGAAAATCGAATACAAATCAAACCTCTGCTAATCAAGTTAATTCGTATAATTGACCCAAGGCGAGTTGCGGTTACTAACACTGGCTCAAATGAGTCACCCAAATTATGTAATCAATTATCAAATCCTTAAAGCTGACCCTAAACTGGGTGTTATTTATTTGATCCGTAATTCAATATCTATTCATACAGATACATTTACTTATCCTGTTTAGGTACTTCTTAGTATACTTACCCATGAAGGAATTTTTTATCAACCATTTTTTGTCCCACTGCTGAGTACAGGTCTCCTCCCTTAAGTGATGAGGATTTAACGTTAAAGATACAAATCTTCGGCCACTATGGGGACAAGAGCAGGGATGCGGATGGCTGGCACCCAGCAGACAGCTGGTTGAATTATGAAAGCACGCCTTTGGATCTTTTCGTAACACTTTCTGCTCTTTTGGGTAACATGTATAAGAATGACAAGGATTCTTTATAATAAAAACCTCCAACATTGTTTTCTTAGAAAATTGACTAGGACCCTAAGCTAGGATCACTCGTTAAAACTGAAGGCTAGGGCATGCCAACAAGTCTTATAGATCTAAATGAATCTTCTTAGAACGATAGTTGATGATGCCTTAATAAAAATAATGAATGCAGTGAAATAACTACCAAGCAGGAAGACCACCACTGATCTGTTTTTGTTGTCTTGCCCCGATGGCTGCAACCCGTATTTGCATCCCACTACTGGGCATGGGTATTTCCCACTAATTGGCGAGGCTTAATAGGAAGAGACCCGTGCCCAGCAGTGAGACGCAAAAAAGGGTTGCAGCCAAATATTATTGAATCGCGCATAGCGCTGCGGCTGGCAATGCCTAAGTAGATAGCAGATATTAAGTGGAACGGGCGAGGGGACCGCAGGGCTGGTGGCACATGTCCTTGTAGCTTCGGGATTAAGAATAGAGCTACGGTATCCCCTGCCTGACCGAAAGAGGCGACTAAAAAGCTTCCGGGGTTGCGGGCGGTGAGAGGGAGCCAGCGGCCCCGGAAAGGACGGCGCTGTGTGCGTGGCCGCATGCCGCCGTAAGCATCGGGGGGTTCAGGAGAGCACATCTGCTCGCGCGCGGGGGACACCGGTGCGTTCCACTGGAGATCCCGGTCCCGAAGTACCTCCCCAAGCGCAGAAGCAGGCCACCGAGAGGTCTTTAATGCGGTAACAAATCCCACGTAACCCGGTATCCCCTCTTCCAAGGTGCCGGGTTACCTTTGAAGGTTTCCCCTCAATAACAAAAAAAGGCTGGTGGCACATATTATGCGCGTTTCCATGCTTCGGAGAGCACTTTAATCCGGCAGTTACTTATTGGAAGATTTCTGGGCAGTTTGAAAACGTCCGACAGCGGTTTGGCCAATAACCTGCCATTGATGCAGCGTGATAAAGTAAGCTCCAGGCCCCCAATTAAGAGGGGAGACCCCGTAGGCAGCAATGGAAGACAAAAAAGTTAACCTAAGTCCAAAACCATGACCTGTCTTTGCCGTGCAAACATGCACGTAAATATTTACCTCTACATTAATTATTTCGTTTTAACGAGCTCTGAGTGATGTATGTTTTACCAGCAACCGTAATTAGAAAAACAATTAGGCGGATGTAAGCCGCTAACTGCAAACCTACCTACCTATCAGTATTTATGAGTAAGTAGATACCTACAAGAAGAATAATTAATTGCGGGAGCACCATCATACTTTTAAGAGTTTATGTAAGTTTTGTATGGTGTTGTGTAGGTGTATTGCATATTCAAGTACAAGAATTTGTTTTTTTATTAGGTACGCAGATTACGCTTCAATCATATTCCGATACTAGACTTCCCTGTAGTACCTACGTACCAACAAACTTTGTGTCTAATTAATTGGTACGGTTTAAGTTCAAGGTGTTGTTACAGACGGAGGATGCACGGACAAATTGCATTAGTCCTAAGGTCTCATTTATACCTACCTACTTTGGGTGCGTAACTCTAAAAATAACAAACTTAAAACAGAAAATAGGAGCAGGAAGTTACCTTGACGAGGTATCCGTGCGCCCGACTGAGTCCAAACAAGGAAGGGAGGTGCCGGGCGCCGATGACAGTCACATACAAATTTTTGCTAACTGGGTGCAAGGCTAACTTGAACCCTATCTCGGGGTCCAAACTTCCACTTCCCGCTAACTGGCTGTCGCGGTTGGTGTTCAAAATATTCTTCAATTTATTTAGCGAGAATGCCATTGTAAACAATGAGAAACTGCGATACACCGCACCAAACTCGCAATAAAAACCGGTTAATTGAATAATTAATCACGCAACTCTACCGCTTGAAGTTTAAGGTTTTTGAATCAAAAGCTCCTATCAACATTTTAATTAATCATCATGTCACACTTGTTACACTACAATAATTACCACAAACATTTTTCACTCAATAAACACACTACTGTTTGTTATGAATATACGTGCAATTAGAAATCGGCGTGTGAATAACTAAACTCTACCAACAATACACATACAAGTCTGTGTTGTCACTAGTGTCACTACTACTTCCTTTATCAGAGTTTTACACGATTCATTCAAATGTTATCAATGATTTCGTTCCACTATCGGGCCTCCCTTTCGCACATATCATTTGCTGCATACTCACTGTCACTAGCGTTACTACGGTAGTACAATCTCTAGTACTATAATATTTTACCGTGTTGCACTAGTATACAGACACTCACGCAATCACATCCTACGTACATGTGAACGTGGTTATTTGATACACATACGCCATCTATCGTGGACTGGTAAGTAAAACCCAGTGCAACAGATGTCGCTACAAAATCAATAACCATCACCATAGTGCTAAGTCTATGAACCATCACAGACCACTAGGATGCTAAATAACCATTTGACCAGTAACACAGTATGGCAATTCTTTCGTCTTACGTGTCGTGTCCCACGTCTGGGCTATTACCTGGCTATTACTGAATCACCAGCCCCTCCACCAGGGCAGTGGCATGACGTCGATATATCTCGGATAGGCTTTGAGAACTAAAGGGCGGGGAACCCAAATGAGGGTAATCAATCTGTGAGAGAGATAGCTTGTCAGACTGAACCACCATCCAAAGATAATACGAGTATTATTACAACATACACGTCATGCATGTTATATATTTACATAATACTAGCCTTCCGCCAGCGGCTTCGCTGCGTGGACCCGTTTAATGGGTCCCCGTAGGATAAAAAATAGCCTATGTGCTATTCCAGGCATCATTGCTGTATTAAAATCATAGGCGTTTAGCCAGTTACTTCAACCGCGTTGAATCTATTACCCGTTTTCACGTAGGAATGAAGTATTTTGCCGCGGTAAAAAGTAGCCTATGTTACTCAGGGTGAATGTAGCTTTCTAATGGTGAAAGAATTTTTGAAATCGGAACAGTAGTTTTTGGGTTTATTCATTACAAACATACAAAAATACAAATCTTTCCTCTTTATAATAATAATTTTAGTATAGTATATACTTATATAAAGTATATAGTATATATATAAAGCTGAAGAGTTTGTTTGTTTGAACGCGCTAATCTCAGGAAATACTGGTTCGAATTGATAAAATATTTTTTGTGTTGCATAGTCCATTTATCGGGGAAGGCTTTAGGCTAAACGACATGCTATGCTATGACTAACACCAAAGTCTACGCGGACGAAGTCACGGGCGGCCGCTAGTATGTTTTATACGTTAGTAGTAAACTTTATGGTACCTAATGGTGTAAATTATTTTCATTTTCATTTTAATATCTATTTATTATGATGATACATATAAGTTAAGTGATGGACAAGTTGGTGGCAGTTGGAAATTCACATTGATGACTTGTAATACATTAAATAAAATAATTAGTAATATTTTATAATAAAGCAAAATAAAAGAAAAACAGACATATAAAAAATATCCATTTATTCATTAAAAATTATACATATTATCATATCAATGTCTGTACAAAACAGGTGCAAAACACCATCATGATTAGAAATAATGTCACCAAACTATGTAGCACAATTTTAACAATAAATAAGTCTTTAGATTAAAAAAGTACGAAGTATAAAATGCTTGATATTCCTAGTATGTGAGTTTTCGATTCTAGGAAGGTATTTCCTTTTATCAGACTTAGATTAATCGGAACTATAGGTAATCACAGTGGGCGCATCTGATAATATATCAGAATATTTATTTAATACATAAATGCATAATTTTCGCACCACTTTTTGACATCGTCGGATATTTAAGACTTAGAAACAAATTTGCTGAGCACTGCGGCGATGGCGTCGTAGTAGTGGATCAGGATGGATACTAGCAGAACGAACATGGCGAAGCAAATACCGGTGATGTACATAAACTGGCTGGCTTCCTGCGGCGTGGCAAGAAGCTCTTCGCTACTGGTGTCTCGATCAAGCGCGTCAAACTCCGATGTGTCTGAAATATATAAACCCAAGTATCAGTCACGGTCTCTCTGGGCACTAATTATAGGTTTGTTAGAAAAATTAATATTTCTTGTAGTAAATTGTAGTAATCAAACCTAAAAATTATAAATTTTCACATAACATTTACGCTTCGTTCAGAATCAATGGTTATGATCCTTAGGTTTTTGATTACTTATCTACATTACTTTTTAGGGTTCCGTAACCAAATAGCAAAAAACGGAACCCTTATGGATTCACGATGTCTGTCTGTCTGTCCGTCCGTATGTCACAGCCACTTTTTTCCGAAACTATAAGAACTATACTGTTGAAACTCGGTACGTAGATGTATTCGGTGAACCACATTAAGATTTTCACACAAAAATAGTAGGTTCCCCATACTTGGAACTGAAACTCAAAAATGTTTTTTTCATCAAACCCATACGTGTGGGGTATCTATGGATAGGTCTTCAAAAATGATATTGAGGTTTCTAACATAATTTTTTTCTAAACTGAATAGTTTGCGCGAGAGACACTTCCAAAGTGGTAAAATGTATGTAGTGTATGGTAAAGTGGTAAAAAAATATATACGATGTACATTACGATGCAAATTTCCACCAAAAATTGGTTTGAACGAGATCTAGTACGTCATAAAACGTAAACCACAATAATTACCTTTCATTCAATCTTAATGCAATGTGTTCTATGGATAATCAAAGGCAATGATGTATTTCTGTTGCCGCTATTGTTATACAAATACTAAAAATAGAATAAAATAAATATTTAAGGGGGCTCCCATACAATAAACGTGAATTTTTATAGATAATGGTACGGAACTCTTCGTGCGTGAGTTCGACTCGCACTTGGCCGGTTTTTTGAATTACTATTTACTAATTTACACCACAAATGAGAAGGAGTGTCATGCATATACTCAATTTACTTAAAAACGAATCAAACAGTACCTTTTCGAATAGAATAGATCCAAGAGTAGGTATACAACTATTTTGAATATTAATAATGTGATGATTTAATTCATCTGTTTTTATAAAATTCTGAATTGTACAAAATTAACTGTATGTAATACATTGTGGTCAGAACACTCATAATAATTTTTGAAATCACATTAATAATATAATAATTAATTAGACTTTAATTGAAACTACTGAAATAATATATTACTGAAATTAATATTCAGTACATATCTAATACTTCATATTTATACTATTGCAGCCATTTTTATGGCAAGTTTGTGCAATATGTCGAGGCCTTAAAAATTCTGCACATTCACTAGTAACTTCCTTGATTTCACGTTGCACAAGACTTTCAATAAAGTGAATAATAGGTGTAGTTTTTAATGAATATTTTAATATAGTGCGAAATTGCATGCAAAGAGCTTACAACACGATCTTAGTTTGCAAAATCACTTTACATTACTAAAACCCTTGATTCAAACTGACAAGATTTTTTTGTAGTATATTATCATCTTATTTTTATCAATAACTAGCTGTGCCCCGCGGTTTCACTCGCGTTAGAAAGGATCATTAGCATGAAGTGAATATATTCTGCAGATTTCATGTGTCCTATTTCATACCCATATTTTAATTTTTTGAATTTTTACCTACGCAGGTCATTTTTATTTGTAATAGCCTTCCGCCAGCGGCTTCGCCAGTGGACCCGTTTTATAGGTTCCCGTAGGATAAAAACCATCATATGTCCTTTCCCAAGGTCCACTCTATTTGTGTTCCAAATTTCATTAAAATTGGTTCATTAGTTTAAGCGAGAAAGCGTAACAGACTGACAGACAGAGTTACTTTCGAATTTATAATATTAGTAGGGATAGCGGCCGCCCGCGACTTCGTCCGCGTGGATGTTTGATTGTTTGAACACACTAATCTCAGGAACTACTGGTTCGAATTGAAATAGTATATTTCATTACAAGTGCGGAAAGGCTGTCATTGCAAGGAGTTCCGACAAATGTCTACCCGAGCCGAGGCGCAGCCGAAGGTGAGGGTTGACAGTCGGAACTCCTTCCAATGACGGTTCCGCACGTGTACTGAACGACTATTTTTAATACAGTTGCGAAAAAATGAAGCTATTTAATAAAATAATAAAAACTCGCAAAGAACATTTTTGAAAAATGGCGCCAACCGTAAAAATACCTATATGCAGAGATTTTTTGTTTTCTTCACCCATTCTGGGTAGGCAAAGGGAACTATGCCCATACAGCCAAGTCTTCAGTAGATTTTTTTTATTGATATAAAATAACAATGTTAATGAGATGAAATGAAATGAAACCTAACCTAACTCATTGAATCAAATCATTAAATCTGATATTGATACAAATTAGTAGCTTCTTTTTAGAAATATTTGCATGAATCATAAAAACTTCTAAAACTTCGTGCTTGGTTTTTTTTTCTTTTTAATAGACATTATTTTGACAGTTGGGAAAGAGTGCGGAAAAGGTAAAGAAAAAGCACGAGTGTGTAATAGCCCACATCCCGCACGCTTAACGTCCCTGCAATACGTCACTTTTTGAGCAACTGTATTAAAAAAATATTTTTGTGTTGAATAGTCCAGTTATTAGGGAAGGCTATAAGCTATATAACATGCTATGCGACATTAAACTCCTCCAACGATGTATTCTGTGCTCCAACGCAAACACGCACACTATTTTGATAGATATGATCTTTGACGTTAGGAACACACCTAAATTGCTTAGACAACAGTGAGTGCTTGTAATTTAATATGAACTTTATACAATAGCAATAAAGCTCAAATTGACTACGTTTTAGTTAGAAAACATTTGTATGGGAAAAAGAAAAGTATGGTTTTTCCGGTAATTATTCGAATTGTTCTCGCCGGATAAACCATCCTTGAACTTCAACGAACATTTAAAAAAAACAATTGGCCAAATTGGTCTAGGCGTTGTTGAGTTATGCGCTTACCAACACATTTTGTGATTCATTTTTATATTATAGATTTTAGATAAGTAAGTATAAGCAGAAGCTTATTCACATTTTTCACCTAAAAACATTAGCTGCAACTCGTTTTATATCCCACAGCTGGGCACGCTTAGCTTACCCCACCACTGCTCCAAAGGGGGTCGGTGGAAATTCGGGTTAGTGGTCAACCTGCACTTCAAATGTTTTCAACAAGTTTAACGATAGTTACACCTTGTCAAAGGCAACGCGCATGATGTATTTTGCCACTAGAGGTCCCCCGACTGCGCACGTTTGGCATTTATACATAGGCGTTCTACGTCTGCCATCAGACCAAGCGCGCTTTGGAGAGACATTACTTAAATAGTTAGTAATTAATCTATTACCTGCAGGAGTTTCAACATCGCAAATGACATCTGCCTCAGTTATTTGCAGGTCCAAAAGCTCTCTAACGGAAAGCAAGGCCTCAGCTGGGGCTTCACCAGGGAATAAGTAGTCACAGAGGTATAGGGAGCCTACTGGCACTAGGACTCTCCGAGGCGGCTCATTGAAACAAACTTTTTCTGAAAATACAAAAACATGATTTGATCAGTAAGGAAAAAATTAGTGATGCAACGGATCTCTGTTTCTGTTTCCGCAAGTGCGGAAGTTCCGCGCGATTTTCTACATCCGTTTCTGCTTCTGTTTCCGCAACTTTTATAACGGAGATTTAAACGGAAGTTTACAACCGACGGCTGAGAGTTACGCATGCGCGGCACGAGGCGCGTGCGAGTCGCTGGACGGTTGAACGCGCGGGGGAGGGGTCAGCCAGCGAGCTGCGCAGGCACTTGTCACATTTGTTTGTTTACGTACTTTTTTGTGAATGTAAGCGCGTAATATTTTCTGCTGCTGTTTGTGTCAATACTTTTGTGTCATGTGTGTAACAAAAAAAAAGAAAAGACCTTTAAATGAAGATTCTCTTGTGTGGTGGAAATTAAATTCACACAAATACCGTAATCTTTTGCCATTAGTGCGCCAATATTTGTCTGTACACCCCAGCAGCGTCGCCAGTGAACAATTATTTAGCGGAGCTGGTCTTATATACGAAGAACACCGATTGTTAGGTGCAAAAGCGGCCAAATTACATACTTTTTATAAAATATAACTTGCCACTACTAAATTTTGAATATTAATAAAATGTTCAGTTGCAAAGTTGCAATATTGTTTTCCATTATAGATTTCTAATATATCTATTTCTAATCTAGATTTGGTGTATTTGATACTTAATAAAAATTATTTGTAAATTTGTTTTTTTTTCATATTATTTACACTTCCGTTTCTGCATCCGTTTCCGTTTCCGTTTCTGCAAAAATTTACTTTAGACATCTGTTTCCGTTTCTGGTTCCGCTAAGACACTTCCGTTGCATCACTAGAAAAAATATGATAAGAAACAATATTCCCAATAATTGATAATGAA
This sequence comes from Pyrgus malvae, assembly GCA_911387765.1. NCBI lineage: Eukaryota > Metazoa > Arthropoda > Insecta > Lepidoptera > Hesperiidae > Pyrgus > Pyrgus malvae. The sequence continues at coordinate 15,873,923 of OU426951.1, read as the reverse complement.
TGTTTTTCTTTATTTATTTGATAAAAACATAGTGAATGATTTTTATTGATCAAACTATATTATACTAATAAAATATTTTGTATTTTTTTTAATTTAAATTGTAACAATGCCATGTTGATAAAGAAGATACATAAAAAGGACATAAAATACATGTAACATTTAGCTACTAAAATTCTAATCGCCTATTAGGTCCTTACATAATATGAAATTGCCGATACTCAATACTGGCAACTTTAAAATCAAATATGTATCTTGCATTTGATTAGGACTTCGGGGTTTTGGTGGGAAGTCAGAAGGGACAAGCCGTACTCTTGTTTTATTTTCATTTTCTTGGTGTACTTTTGAGCTATATCGGATAAAGTTGATGGCATTTTGTTCGATATAGATTAATGATAATGCACAAATAACAGTGCGAAAACATGTTTTTTCTGTTTGCCTCCAAAACTCCGTCAGACCAGTTCTGGTAAAGTAGCCATCACTTTACTTGAACATTTCACTGACTAGACTGACTGATACCTGACGACTTACTGATTTAGTGATCCACCACAGAACTGACAGTAAAAAATATGTAAATTGCATAGAAAAATATTATAAAACACGAATTATGTACATACCTTCTGGGAGCAAATTATCATCAATTAATGCATCACAATGCATAGTGAATCTTGATGCTAGTGACCTTATGATATCTTGTTTCACTGCAGTAATAGCCTCGCTTACTGTTGCCTTGGGATACATGAACACACTAGATGACACCACCCCACTGAAGTGTATACTGCCATCACATTCCAAGTATTCTACGGATTCTGGCATGGAATTTTCCTATAAATTTCACAAGAAAAAAATTGTTATTCATAGCAAATATTAAATAATATAGTAAATTAATGAAAGAAGACAGTGTAAACTGTATTTTCATCCAGCCATGCATCAGCCTCTCATAGTCCAAAGCTGGAAATAGGCAGCCCCTAAAGTTTGCCACTCCATGCAGTGCGGGTTGGTGTACTGTATTAGTAGTACTGTATTTAACAACAATCAATTGAATGACTCCCTATATATAACGATTTTGAAGACAAATAAATGCTTTTATAACAATAAAGATGATAAATAACCATTACTGTATAAATCAATAAAATGAGCATTCATTTCAGTTTTGAGTTACACTTTTTTTTTTATTAGAATGGAGTAGCGGACGAGCATGCAGACCACGTGGTGTTAAGTGGTCGCTGCAGCCCATGGACATCTACTACACACAACCTCAAGCAAGCATAGATAAGTCTTGTCTGAGGTCGTATGAAGTTGCGCTGCTACTCCATACATACTTTTTCAAGTAAACTTGTAATATGACATCTATAGTAAAGAAAACCACCAACACGCATTGAAGCAGCGTGGTGGAGTAAGCTCCAGGCCTCCCCAATAATGGGGAAAGACCTGTGCCCAGCTGTGGGATGCAAAAAGGGTTGCAGCCAGTAAAGAAAAGATGAGTATTTCCTAATGAATAACAAGGAAGTAAATGCTTTACTTACAAATGGCACAAATAGAGACACATGCATGGATTTCGGTACATCTTGTGAAGTTTTACAGCTGCCTTTAGGTTTCTTCTTCTTCACCAGCTGTTCAAGTGCTTCTGAACCATCTTTTAGTTCTCCATCAATGAACATAACACTTGATTCAATAGCTTTGTGAGCAGACTCCAAAATTTGCTGGAAAAATAATTATTCTTTGTTTTTAACTGCTTTAACTTACTAAGAAATATAAAAAGAACATCAGGACATAAGGACTGTTTTGAATAACTGAAAGGTTTAGCATTAATAACACGTTTAACTCTACATTACAGTTTCAGGACAATTTTCATATCAAATAAGTTGCCCCACTCTCCTAACCAACCCTTAGCTCAGTAATATATATATGACGACCCGTGTGGGGTAATAGTTACCATGCCGGACTGCAGATCAGAGGGTCCAGGGTTCGATTCCAGGCAAATTAGAAATTTGAATGATGAGTTCAAAATTTCTGTTCTCGGTCTGGGTGTTTGTGTTTCTGTCTTTGCGTGTGTCCATGACACCCACGACACAGGGTATATCTACCCTACTGTGGGGCTATGAGTGTGTAACGTTTATTTATTTAATTATATATGACAGTATAATCAGGCTTTATACTTTCTGCAATTAGCTGACATAATATCAATTTTCTGAATTGCCTTTTTCTATGCAGGAACGGCCAGTATAGTGATGCGAAAAACACACGAGTCAAAATTAATTACGTCGATTCGACGTAGGTTATCTATCCAGGGTTAAGCTACAAAAAATTAATAGACTCCAGTAGTTGTAGAGCTTACCTGAAATTGTTGTTTTACTGATATGCCACTTTTCTTGACAATGACAGGGTACATTTCATCAAATTCATAATAGCAATCTAATCTTTGCCACTGTTGAGGTTTAGGCAAAAACTTCCAGTCAACTGGCTTCATAGTAGTTTTGCTAGTCGACCCAATCTCAACACTCTTGCATGTCAATACTTTTGTACTAGTTGACATGTGCAAAATTAACCTTTCGTTGGAATGTGGATAGTTTCCATACATATACTGATTGCTTCCTAATACTTTGTATGTGTAATTTAATACAGTCCTCACTTTGCTAAAGTGATTGGGATCCTCAAAAATATCTTCATCGCTGGTAATAAAAATACCTGAAAATTCGTGATAAATAATGAAATATATATTATACATATAATTTATTTTACAAGTAAAACACTTGTAACCATATTTAACTACAACATTTACCTTGAACGAACAATCCTCCTGGTAACATTCTTGTGACATGTTTTGCATGATCAGCTACCCAGGCTTCTGAAACCCCTAAAAGATTTCGTACCGACTCTACTTTTTCCGGTGCATAACTACTTTCTGAAGCTGTGTCCGTACTTTTCTCTTCGGGAGTTCGAGCCAAATGAATCACGCTTTCACGAGCATCAGTGACCTACAAAAGAAGGTCAATGTCTCAAAATCATCAAAAGGAATAGGTAATAATTTTGTGTTTGTAATAAGACATGTCATATACATACTTGGCCCAAAATTAATCCAATCACGAAGACTTCTTGCGACGCATATTGCTCCAAATATTGAAGGCAATACTCCGGGGAATACACAGTTCTAACCATTTTATGTTAGTCGATTGCACATGAAAACAAATGATAGTACGTAAAATTACAAAAAAATACTTAATATTTTACTGGGACCAAGGTTTCAGTCGTGAAAATTCAACAGAGCTAACAGCATCACACGCATCTTCGGGCGGCTGGCTGGCATTTATTTTATTTAATTTATTTTGACAGTTTTGACACTGACACTACTGACAGTGACGTATTAAAGTCAAGATTGACAGTTGACATTGGTCGTTTTTTTTGTAATATGGCATCACACGGCTTGTGGATACTGTCAGCCAAAAGCAACCGACGTATTTCACTTCGCGTTCCATCGGGCGTTGGCAAGGGCCTCATAAGGTACTCTGTGGGCCTCTTAAAAGGGAACTCCGTAATTAAACGACGCAATCCCATCGAGTTTGGGCTCGTTTGATTCGTCTTAACGATACTTTGATACTAGATGGTAACCAGGGTCTGATAATGGAGCTAGAAGGTGGCCATAGACAGAGTCGGCGTAAGGCGTGGGCGACGTGGGCCACCGCCTACGGCCTCGCGGTCTAAGGGGCCTCGCGCCTCGAGGGTCCGCGAAAGAAAATATAGATATAATTACTCATCTAGCAATAAATAATAATTAAAACCAGCTAGCGTATCTGGCAATTCTAACCTACCACATTAGTTTTTTAAAGATCTAGTCTGGCAACATTTGCTGGCGTCGTCAGTCCACCTGGTTGGAGGGCCAACTGTGCTCCTTTTGCGGTTGTCAGTACTCCGCCCATTGCCATATCAGCTCGCTCATTGAGCGACCTTGAGCTTCTGGAAGAGGCTAATTGTAAAAGACCATGTCTCGCCTCAATGGCAACACACACACTTTGTAATTTCCCGAAGGCTGTCCAACCAAATTGGATTCTACGAGTTACTTCTCTCTCAAAGTTGGACTCACTCGTACGGATCGCTTGTCCCTGAAAGAACTTCGACAACTTCGAGAGTAGCGCCATCAACAACGACCGGTATGGGTGTGACATGGCAATTAGTAGTAATCTTAGTCTTGTCCATGTTCATCTTAGACTCACCCGTTGTATGGCGCTACGGAGGTCACCTAGCATAGTGCTAAGTTTTTTCAGGGACTCCGCCAAGATGATTATATTATCATCGGCGATATTGCGGCATAATTGACTGGGAAAATCGAAGGTGTGTGAGGTGTTCGCTATTGATGTTAATACCTAGCTCTATCCACTCCATTAGCTTAAACACATCCTCTTGTCGTACTCGCGCTGCAGTGGAATAGGTTCAGTGCTTCCATCTTGGATTCAGGATGGTCATGGGTGCGGCTTTGTATTAACACTTCAACACCTCGATGTACCTACCTGTAGTCAATTTGACACCCTTGGAGACACTCTAGCACCATAGAGGTCTCGATAGAATCGAAAGCTTCCTCATAGTCCACATACGCAAAATAGCGGCAGGTTATAATCCTCGGTCTTTTGTATAACCTGTCGCATCGTACGTATGTGGTTATATTGTACTGTGGCCTTTTTGAAATCAAGCTTATTTGGAAGCTGGAAATCGTCTAGCCGTCACGCAATACGATTACTCAGGACCCTCGATAACAGCTTATAGACGTGGCTCAGAAGCGCGATACACAAGATAACCATCATGCTTCTCCTCCACTAGGTAGTTCTGTTACTGATGACGGTATGAAACAGTTTTCATTTTGGAGCGCCGCTGTTTAGGACCCCAATGAAGAAGGCATATTTATGAATAAAAATTTGAGTATCAAAAAGTTTTTCCTAAACAAAATCTGTTCTCTAGCGTCATCCATCAGGGGGCCTCGCAAAATATATCTTGCCCACATCAAATTTAGGTCTTGCCCCGCCACTGGCCATAGAAACTCCGTAATTAAATGACTCAACCCCATCGAGGTTGGGCTCGTTTGCTTCGATTGTTGATGAGTATCATGGTAGGCGTGAATATGCAACTTCATCTAATTTGGGAAAAAAAAGTTCGTTCCGTTTGTTATGACTGTGAATAATAATTATGTCTCATTGATTAGATGGATGACCCAATGATAAGGTGAGTACGTGCCGAGGTCTGAATGGTATAAGGGTGGGTGTATAAACATTTCATATCGTTGCGCCTCAGGGTACCAGGGCGAACCCTGTTGTACTGACGTTATAGCTCTACAGTGGACCTCTGGGGGGTCGGACCTTTAAATGAAAAGGCTTGCCGAGAATAATCAGAAATAACTAAAAAGTAAAAATATATAAAAAGTATACAAAATCTTTATTTGAATCGATGGTTCTTGCCATTTACTTTTTAAAGTTTCAAATAGCCCATACGGAAGGTCCAATTTTCCACAACTTTTTCCAGTTTTTCGGCCTGATTTTCACCAGTATAAAATGTGTCATGTTGTCTTTTAAGGCCTCAATAGTGTTGGGCTTGTCAATATAGGTACACAAACTACTTATTTCACGTAGCACTACAAAAAATAGTTCAGAGACAAGTCTCATAACCTTAGTGGCCAATTTACAGGGCCAATACGAGAGATAATTTGCTCACCAAATTCATTCCTTAATAAAACTTTTAAAAAAGCTTTTATTTAAATGCTCTAAAAATAAGAAAATAACATTTTCCTTTAAAATTTTAACTATCAACTTAAATATCCTCATTATACACAATTTATATGATCATAAAAGCTTGTCGCGAGGTTTGCATCGCGCTGATGTAATTTTGTTTAAACATTATTTCCTTCTTTTGAGAGCATTAAAATAAAAGTTTTTTTTTTAGTTTTTTTAAGGAATGAATTTGGTGAGCAATTTATCTCTCGTATTGGTCCTATAAATTGGCCACCAAGGTTATGAGACTTGACGCCTCTGGACTATTTTTGTAGTGCTACGTGAAATAAGTAGTTTGTGTAAGCTATATTGACAAGCCCAACACTATTGAGGCCTTAAAAGACAACATGACACATTTTATACTGGTGAAAATAAGGCCGAAAAGCTGGAAAAAGTTGTGGAAAGTTGGACTTTCCGTATGGGCTATTAGAAACGTAGCCGCGTTCACCAATTGCATGAAGTAATCTTTAAAAAGTAAATGGCAAGAACCATCGATTCAAATAAAGATTTTGTATACGTAATGCATTTTTAGCCGTTTTTAGGGTTCCGTAGCCAAATAGCAAAAAACGGAACCCTTATGGATTTGTGATGTCTGTCTGTCTGTCCGTCCGTAGGTATGTCACAGCCACTTTTTCCGAAACTATAAGAACGTACGTAGATGTAAGTATTTGTGAACCACATTAAATTTTCACACAAAAATAGAAAAAAGCAATAAAAAACCCTTTAAATATTAACTTAATTATTTTGGACTTAAAAATGTAGGAGTTAAAGGGTTAACCTTAAATGATTCAGATAATTTCCTCATTCGAAATGTACTTTTGTGTAGAAATTTTCATCACTATTATGTTTCATCCTCCGTTTGAATAGAGACTCTTGAAAGTTTTTCAGTACTTGTGAATGAAATCTATGCATATAAAATCCTTTGTACTGAATGACTGACTGACGGATCAAGCCACAGCCCAAACCGCTGATCGTAGAGACTTGAAACTTGGAGGGTGTGTTCTTTGTATGACGTAGGCATCCGATAAGAGAATTTTCCGGAATTCCCCTGAGGGGATGAGAAATGGTGGCAAAGTTTGTATGCGACAACGTGATTCCTTAGTCCAATATAGGTATAAAATTTTGCTTAGACAAAACAATTGATGGAAGACGTATTTCGTATTTTACTGAATCTCATCTTCCGACGGGGTTAAAAAGGGGTACAAAGTTATTTTGTGGGTAATACTCCGTAGTGCTTTTGAACCCATATAAAAATAAAATATTAGTCAAGTCTTGCTTGTCGTTTAAAAATTTGACACACATGAAATATTCAGAGATCCAGCAACCAAACTTGCAAACATTTTCTAATACCTAGTTGTTTTTTTTTTAAATTTCGTCCCATCAGCAAGATTTCTTATTGTTTGAAATCGGTTATGGAAATATATTAAGGAATGGCGAAAGTTGTGAGTGAAATTTTTATATGAAAACTAGCTGTGCCTCGCGGTTTCACCCGCGTTAGAGAGTATCATTAGCATAAATTTGACTTGATTTTGACATCGAAATTGAAATATTGTAAATTTTAAATAATTATTTTGCACACCCGAACGGGTAGGACATAAGGAAAGATTGTTATATTAAGACCTATGTATGTACACTATGTTCTTGCAAATAAATTGAATTGAATTGAATTGAAAAAAGTGAAGTCCCTTCTAAAGTGCCGTGGACCGGCTTTTTTGTAGGACTATTTAAGATAAACATTTCCATCATACATTACGAATGTGTGACTCTAGCGGTTTTGGCAGCGCACGCCAGAATAGCTCGCAAATGGTAGATTTTTTCCTACTTACTTGACACTTATCGTCATATTTTGGACAATTCACACAATATCTTTATTAATTGTAGTCTTTGTGTTATTCTGATTAAAGTTTTTTTTTAATCCATTCAGTAGTTTTTACGTGAAAGAGTAACAAACATCCATACTTACAAACTTTTGCGTTTATAATATTACAGTAGAACCTCGATAACTCAACCCTCGGTAGTTTAAAAACCTCTATAACTTCAAAATATCATATGTTCCCTTCCCTCACTATCCCTAACATAGACCCTTGATAACTTAAAACCTCTATAACTTAAAATATTTTGTGTTTCCCTTGGACTTTAACTTATCGAGGTTCTACTGTAGTAGGATTTTCCAGATCATTTGTTTCTGGAACTTTCTCGAATATTTTCAATTAATTAAAAAATATTGCAATTATTTTAAAAATCTCCAGATCATTCGAAAAAAGATTACAATTATTAAAAAAATTCCAGATCATTTGAGAAGCTTTCTCGAATATTCTCAATTAATTAATTGATTAAAATTATTAAAAAAAATCTAAATGATTCGAGAAGTTTCTGGAACTTTCTCGAACATTCTCAATAAAATTAAAATTAAAATAGTTTGCTAGATCATCCCAGAAATTTTGAGATCCACCCAGAAGTCCCTATTGGTTGGAAAAGTCCAGATATTTTTTTTTTCAGATTTTTCCACCCACTTCCACCCACCGCGATCAAACTCCCTTACTATCATCTACGTACTAAGGGGTATTTACCACCCCAACGGGAAGTTGATTGTAGTTAATGATAATAGAGGAAACCGTGCCTTTACGTACAAAGAAAACCCTTTACTTTATATATATATATTAAGATTCTAAAACTTGCGAGATGTTACTATTATTTTTATAACTTTGGAGGACCGCGCGTGGAGGACACCAAGTGTTCAGTACACAGAGCATCGAATATATTCATGTCGCTCGCGCGCGCGCTACTGTGGCTCAGTAGGTATATCTCTAAATCTGACGGATACCTAGCGAAGATTCCGACCCGATAACATAAAAGGTACCTCGGACAGATAGACAGACAGAAAGGTACTTTATAGTTAGTAGACGTGCACTACGATCGAATTTCGCGACAGGGCCGGATTAACAAGATCTTAAATCAAGGGCGAAGGGAAAGGACCAAAGTAATAAATATACGGGGAATAATTATACACTTCATGAATGATCCTTTGTAACGCGGGTGAAACCGCAAGGCACAAATTGGAATAATTTTGCAACATACATGTAACATTGTTGAAATTTGAATAAAACTACGTTAACTGCTTGTTTACCATAATTTTATTATGTAGTAAGTATTTTGTAACATTTTAATTACCTTAAATAAATCAGACACTTAATAAATTGAGAATAAAAAGATTTTGTGTGTAGGTAGGTACGTACTCTTTCGTATGCTTTAAACACAAAATCAAATTTTTACACGCTAATGTAACTTCAACGATAGAATCCATACTGAGATTACTGAGGAAGAGTTGTCCATGCCTTAGCACAAGTGCTTCATGGCCAATCCTAAGTAAACCTCCTTCCGACGAAATCGCTCTGAATGGATCAGTTACAATGAACTATAATTATTAACAACGACAAATTCTAGCATAATAATAATAATGTGTATTATTTTTGTACGATGGTTAGCTAGCCCTAAAATGGACTTTATCAAGTATGAACCGAAGTTCTGATAAAGAAATTGTCGTTTCATATTTAAACTTAAAATTTTCTTCAGATAGATTACTCGTGCGTAACTATAAACGAAATGTAGTTGCAAATCTGTTGCATTCTAAAACAGTTTCTTCAATCCCTGCTCTTAATTAAACTTGCATTTTGAGAAATCCATTTCCGGATGTTGCTCCATGAACCTGTAAAACACGATACACGAATTCATTTCTGGTATGTGGATGACGTAAATTCGATAGGTATATTATGTATGCATTTAAGGCGGAAAACAAGTATTCTATAATTCATTACGAAAGCAACATGCACAATCTTTAAAAGCAACCATATTTTTCAATGCTATAAATTAAATGGTAGAAACTGTAGAAAAGTATGCTAATTTACTTTCAGATTTAAAGAAAGCTAACTATATTACATATTTAAAATAAAAAGTAACAAATCTATCTATCAGTATCTCAGGGGATAAAAATCTTACTTCTTAAGAACATCCTGTTTCTTTTGTTCGTCGCTAGTAGGTAAACCCATTTCCTTTTGTCTTTGATCATACATCATTTTTTCAACCAGACCACGGGTTTCGCCATCCAAATCAGATAGTTTTGATGGCTCTGAAAAACAATTAGTAACTATTGTGTTCAATCAATATACAAAAATTTACAAAGCCTTACACGTGATAAAGTAGAGGCCTGGAGCTTACTCTAACACGCTCCTTCAATATTGGAATGTGAGTGAGCGGCTAACCCGCTGTCGAATGTTTTCAAACCGTCCATAAGGCCTCCGATAAGGTTTACTGCATATAACCAGGACCGTCGTATTAACGTGCGCTCCGAAGCACGGAAACACGCATGAAAATTTTCACTAGTGGTCATCCATCTCACACTCTGCCACCCCTATTTTGCTTAGGTGCGTGAATAGCTTTTGATCTACACCAGTCACCAGCAATAGGGATTGCGCGCTTAAATAAATGTAAATGACAGTTAATCAGACTAAAAAATAAGATACTTATTTGTTAGTGTACCTGGATTAATTTTCTTAGTAGATATTTCTGGGTCCGTCTTGACAAGTCGGCTCCACCAATTCATTTTGTTTACCTATATAAAGCAAGAATAAGGCAATAAGTTTAAAATCGCTTACATGTAAATTACACACAAAAGACATCCACGCACGTAAATGTTTTGAGGAAAGGTAACTATTAATTATGGAAACATTACCTTTTCTAAATTAACGAGTAAATTCCTTCCATCCTGAAGCACCCATGTTGACTCCTCCACTTTAACGTCTGCGTCTAATTCCCCATCAATAATGAGCGGTTGTCCTTTGATACCAACTTTCAGGTGGCGCTTGTTGATGATAACAGTGAGATCACGAGGCCGCAAGATTTGCCGCAGTGGAACTCGTAACTGTAAACAATTTATCAAGATGTACCAAAACTTTGTTGTGTCAAGTGCCCCCTGTCACTCTGCTACATTATTATGCAGTAGATTTAATCAAAGAAGCGCAGCTGGCGCTTATGCTTTATGTATGCTTTACAACTTATGTTTCCATAGATGTGACATTTTTAATAGAATCCAAAAGATATCTCAGACGACCAACCAAATAAGAATAACATGGTCAAAATGTGTTTAGAACATCGATATAAAAAGTAGGTAGATTCACAGTCGCCGCATAAAAGTGGCACCGGCAAAAGAAGGCATAACGGCAGCGATATGCCTTCTTTCGCTTTCATTTGCTAAACCGCCACGGACGTGTCGCACGTCTGATGCGCTAGAGAACAAAGTCAGTAATGGAGTCGCCATTTGTCTTTTATTTAAAAAAGGCGTATTGTTATTTTAGTTTTCCGAAAAATGAAATTCAAAAAGAAAAGTGGAAGTGTCTTAAAACCCACGGCGGACATAATAAATTTCATTCATATACTCCGCAGATTTCATATGTCCTAATTGAAATGATTCGTAGGTGGGAGAAGCGTATAAATAATAGCAGCCAAACGCGACTTCATTCGCGTGGACTTTAGTTTTAGATTTTCCAAAAATAAAAGTAGCCTAAGTTACACCTTATTACATCAGCTACCTGCTTCAGAAAATCCCGTCAATATTGGTCCAGCCGTTTCAGAGATTAGTGGGAACAAACAGACAGATAGACGGGAATCAGACAGACAAAAATTGTAAAAAAATATATTTTGGTATATGTAGTGTATAAACATTCATATGCATGTAGTAAAAGGCGGTTATTTCAATATTACAAACAGACACTTCAATTTTATTTACATATGTATAGATGTAAAATGTGAATATTGTAAAAACTGTTTGCTAGCGAAACAAAAACTACGGTTCCATATATTGATAGATATTAAAGATTTAGGCGGATTATGTTATGCATCAGAAGATGTGTATTTATTATATGAAAAAAGAGAATATGTTGTTAGGAAATTTCTACACACTGGTGAATGTATAAAAAAATGTGCATTTCATTTTAAAAAATGTATTTGGAGATATAATTGAACACTGTCAAGGAACAAACTTTGGCCATAAGATCGAGCTGTTAAAGGCTGTTATTCAAAAATATATTGACATACATTACGTCCTTATTATGCCGGGAAACTAAAAACCGCTGAAATCAAACGCAGATTGAAAAGGCAATTATTTAATATATTTTTGTATCAAGGTACCTAAATCTTTGCTGGGAATAGAAACCGGGACCCTAACACACATGCGTATTATGATCACTGTGTTCATTTCATAAAATATAATGTTTATAGATTCTAAAAATTTTCTGTTGTCTGCTCGCATTAGAATTTTAAATAAATAAAAAAGAAACTCCACTCCACTGTCTATGTTCCAATTGTGTAAATATGGCGGTAAATTAATCTTGTAAACGAATTTGTGCTTTATTGTAATGCTTTTGGTTTCATTTCTCAATAAACTCCTATTTCGTAAGTCTAAAGTCGTAAAATTTTATTGCCGTATTATAAACATCGAACCAGAAGGTGATAAGTAACAATTTAACATGGACTTATAGTCTTACTTATGTTAGTAACATAAGGTTTAAAATAGATAAAAAGTAAGATACCTTAAAACATTTTTTTGTTTAGAATACTTGTAAACATCTATAATAAGTACGTTTTTACGCGGGGCCACCTTTTGAGTCAAGTTTGTATGGGAACCTTGCATCTACCTACTTTTTATATCGATGGTTTAGAAGCAGGCAGATATATACAAACGTACGTGCCTATACATTTATTTATATATCTTTTGAGGTCGTCCGGTTGATATGAAACAATATTACAAGCTCATTAGTAGCGCATCCTTCAATTTATAACAGTGGACACTATCAAGTAATTTTTTTTTAAGAAACCGTCTACTTTACATAAACCTGCTAGTACATTTCTATATACAAATGTTCATTCATAGTATCTGCCGTTTAGGTTACTTGGGTATTTACCCGATTTCGATGTACAAACATTTTAAAATATGTAAAATCAAAATTTTTACTAAGGTAATAATAAAAATAAAAATTATTGAAATATAGGTGTGGTCTGAGTGTGCACTAACAGAGAGAAGGAAAATGTTCACTTCTTGGCGGCCTACCCGTGTAGACTTTGAACGTTAAGAGAATAGTAAAGACCTATTTAACTTGAGGTTCTCAAATAAAGGGCGACTATACCTCCAAAACCAAAGAAGTAATGATAGCATGGGCAAGGCTCTTAGAGCATTTACCCAGGTTGTATGAGGATCTCGGTCTACAACGATTTAATTTATGTATGCAACTTCTAATTAGGTACATATATATACGATTTTATTTATGTATGCAACTTCTAATTAGGTACATATATATATACGATTTTATTTATGTATGCAACTTCTAATTAGGTACATATATATACGATTTTATTTATGTATGCAACTTCTAATTAGGTACATATATATACGATTTTATTTATGTATGCAACTTCTAATTAGGTACATATATATACGATTTTATTTATGTATGCAACTTCTAATTAGGTACATATATATATACGATTTTATTTATGTATGCAGCTTCTAATTAGGTACATATATATACGATTTTATTTATGTATGCAACTTCTAATTAGGTACATATATATATACGATTTTATTTATGTATGCAGCTTCTAATTAGGTACATATATATACGATTTTATTTATGTATGCAACTTCTAATTAGGTACATATATATACGATTTTATTTATGTATGCAACTTCTAATTAGGTACATATATATAATGTATATTAAATTGACATTCGTGGTAAGTATTTTAGTACAGGATCCCATTCGATTCGGCAGGTATCTGTTTTTTCGATACAACTAATTTTAAATGATTTTTTATAAAGTAGGTATACATTGGATTAGATTAGGTTATCTATCAAAAAAATTAGCCGCAATTGCCTGCAATAATTAATCTATCCTACTTTTTATATCGATGATACTAATATTATAAATTCGAAAGTTACTCTGTCTGTCTGTCTGCTACGCTTTCCCGCTTGAACCGCTGAACGAATTTTGATGAAATTTGGCATAAACATAGATAAGACGTTGAGAAAGGACATATGCTACTTTTTACCATTTAAAAATATCTCATTTTATTATCTCACGTAGGACATTTTCTAATCTTAATTTAAATTTATGACATTATTCGAATCTTAATATAACAATTGTTTAATTTAATTAAATTTTTATAAGAATAATATTTGTATACCCAAGAGGGTCGAATATAGCGGATCTAAAATGAATGCTATTTTTAAAAAAACTACTAATCTATATTCACAAATAAAGAAATTTGAATTTGAAAAATTTGAATTTGAATTTTAACGGAAAACAAAGTAAATCGGAAGAAAAGCGCCGCTTTCTTCGGATGCGCTGGCGTCATAGCAGGTGATACATTGATGTATCTGTCGCAGTCGGATCGTATAATCCGCCGTATTACATTCCGGCTAGCTATTTCCTAAAACAGGGCTGTATTGTAATGCGGCGCACTCTCGTTCAGCCGGATTGCAATTCAGCTAAATTAGCGAACGTTGTATTGTATGAGCTCTTCGCGTTCGTCAAAGCGGCGTAATATCGTGCCGCCCAATTGCCTATATGTTACAGCCAAAGTAATATATCCGGATATTATATATTATCTAGCCATTATTTATAATATCTACTCAATTTAGATAAAGTGATAATTGACAATGAATTAATCACATTAACTAGCAATTTTATATAATATCTTCCAAGGCTTGGATAATGTAATAAAACAAGTGGCTCTGTGACATCTCCGGCGCTGCGGGTAGACCACTCCCTCCGCCCCAGCGTAAGAAAGCGCGGCACCTGCGCTCGCCTTCGCAGCTTCGGCTTTTTGGTCGCCTTCGGCGACCAGCCTCAGCCGCTACGGCTCTCTTAATGCCTGCGCTTAGCGCTTACCTACGGCGGGCGGGGAGTGGTCTCCCTCCGCGCCTCCGGATTTTTATATACACTCTAGGGGTAGTACAGACAAGACCACGTGGAAAGTGGGGTGCTCTGATTCGGTTTGGGTATTTTTCGAATATAAATAATTATAGTGAAAATATGTTTCAGGGTGCCTACGAGGCTTCATTACAATGAGGCTAAACGTGAGCCGCCATATTGTAGAACGTATCGCAATAACAATCCGGCTAATCGTGGACCCGCCACAATACAGAACGGCCCTGTTTTAGGAACCAACTAGCTGTAATGTTATACGGCGGATTATACTATCCGACTGCGACATATCTATAAGTCTATTCCACGCGGACGACGTCGCGGACACAACTATTTTTAGTATAATTAATTCGCTAATGTAAATTGCAGCTATATGTTTTTATAATAAATTTTACATTTAAAAAAAATGTCACGAATTCAAAAAAAAATGTTTGCCAGCTATCAGTCAGCTGCAGCGTTAGGGTTGCCAGGTATAAACAGGTATATTAGTGTTAATTATTTACACTCATCTGTTATAAAAAACTTAATACAAAATTAATGTTTTATCTATACTAATTACGAAAATCCACGGTTGCCAGTTGGAAAATGGCCGCAAGCAGAGGTTGCCATGATTTTAATGGATGATTCTCGCTCCAGGTACTACGGGAGGATCAGCGCTAACGACCTTTTTAACAAAAATGAAGTAGTTATGGAGAATACAGGTCAGTCATCGTTAACCGGTGACGTCTAGATACTTACACCTAAGGCACAACCTCCAACAAAGTCAAGTTGTATCTAAGATCTTATGTAGTTGCTCTGCAGCTGTTCTAGATGATAATAGTCATCTCATATAAGTATGTATTGTAATTTCATAGTAAAGCAAGTTTTGTCTTATATGAAATGATCTTTTGAAATGATTTATTTATTGAAGATAATGAATTGAATATCAAAATATATTATTTAACACGTTGAACGCCGAGGGGAAAAGGATGTTGTTCCGTTTAGGCCATACCGGTGAGCCGAAGGGTGTTGTTCCATTCAGGCCGTGGTGGTCACCGGTGAGCAATCGGAGGCCTTCACTTCAAACGCGATTTACTGGCCGAAACGCAACGGTACGATACTATGCAAAACCGTTACTAAGATGGGCCGCTTGGCCCTGTAGAATATAAGAATCGGCTTGGTTCTTGTGTACTGGTAAACACTTTGAAATTTTTTGGCAACTTATTAGGGTTGTACTGAACTTCCATAACAAAGGTATTTTTAATTATTAATTTAGATACTTAACATGGGAAAAATAATTTTAAAATGAAAACATAAATAATTACTTCAAATGTTTAATTTCAAATACATATAAAACAGAAAAAAAATATTAAAAACACAGGAATTTTTCTGCCGTGTGGTGGGCCGCCGTGTGACCCCGTGGCCTGCGGGGAGGGATTTACGAAATTCCTTTCATTCGGGCCAACGGGGATCACCGGTGTGCCTAGTTCAATATTTCCATATTTTACATAATAATTTAAGAAAAGTTTATTGCCAAATAACATATTTCTAATCATTTGGTACAATAAAACGATATTGTGAAAAATTACGGTAAACACTATTTCTCTTTGGCCTGAATGGATTTTGTCAGTAGGCCCACCGGTGGGCCGTTGGGCGTTTAACGTGTTAAAAAGGAAACCACCTTTCTTGGTACCTTTGCCGACTATGGCTCTATTCCTATGTATGATTTGACGCGGTGACGACAACAGACCACGACAGTAGTCATATCAATTAAATAAATCATATATTAAAATGCCAGCAAGGTATAATAAGTCAGCAAAATTAAACTTTAATAACGACGTAAGTAGGTATTGTTTACACAAGAACAGAAAAAAGTTAAGATAACATAAATCATTGTTACATAACAGGATACAGTCAACAACAATTACTGATTTACGTAAACGGATGCAAACATGCTGGCAAAGCAAGGTTCTTGAATTCATGTAAAGGTTATTCATAATTATTTTTTATATGAAATGTGCGCAACTATTACGTCCAATTGGATCACTTGTTTAAATGACGTACACTTTCATTGTAGAAAAGTACCTACCTACGTTAATAATAATTATAGCATGTAAATAACGACTTTACTCAAAAATATTACTCACCCATGCTTACAAAACGTTAAGCAAGGAAGCTCCATTTAAGCGGAATAAAAACTGAATTTTCAATCAGAATTACCTTATTATCTTTATAGGTACCTAAAAAACGTTATGCGTGGTTACACATAAAAATAAATAAAAAACGCTTCACACTTATAGCCCCACAATGGTAGATATACCCTGTGTCGTGGTTACCATGGACAAAGACAGAAACACAAACACCCAGACCGAGAACAGACCGAGAATATTAGGTCCTGTGATTTCCTTAGGTCATATGATACACGCGCGTGTCCATAGGCGACGGTGATCTCTTAACACCACGCGGCCCGTCTGCCTTATTATTAGGTTTATTTATAAAATAAAAAAGCCTCCGGTTTTTTCGTCGGTTAAACTGAAAACAAACTTTCTTAGATCATTATTTTATCATCTTTATACTTGTGGCACCTAATATGTTCATTCTGATACATGTAACACGTCAAATGACTAGGTAGCATCGGTAAGTTTAGCTTCGATACGCTCATATGCATTTTTTGCTCCATTTACATCGCATTTAGGCTCTTTAGTCTTTAGCAGATTGACCTTATTAACATATCATTAATTGCTGTTTGCCCGCTATAGTGCAGCTCCGTAAGCGAGGACAAGGTACGATCATCGAGCTGGCGTCATTATAGCATGCATAGAATACGGAATGATCGATTCTAAAACAACAATTATTGTTTCACAAGAGGACCGCCACGAAAGAACGCGAACGACTACGAACGCGTGATGACCTCGCATTCCTGGCAAGGACGATGTGCATGAATACTTGGCGGCTGTGATCAACCGGAATGGACAGCTAACACTATTTCACGTGTCACTAATATGACGCCTGTTTGATGAACTTTAATGAACCCACATTACCAACAACAAACAGAGTAATACGATGAAAATGTTAACAGAAGTTCAATTGCATTTTCGCCGAACCTAAATAAGGGAAAAAATTACACTTGATGCCCACGGGCCCATCTTTGGGCGCAAATGGTTCGAGCTCCCACGCTCACCGCTCGCAATCCTGGAAGCCCCTTTTAGTCGCCTCTTACGATCAGGCAGGGGATGCTACCATAGCTCTACTCTTTATCCCGAAGTTACAGGGACTTACCTAATAGGCCTAAAACCTAAATTTCGGAAGATTAAAATCAACAAGACATGCATTTAGAAAAATTTATTCATATTGTCTTCAAAACAAGTCTTATCAATTTTCGCGAGCATTTTCAAATTGGTTTACAAAATGATTCTAATTAACATTGTTGAAGATGTCGTGTCGTTGTTAGTATATTTTTTTTGAAGGCTGCTATGACTAAGTAAAACAACTATAACGACATAAGGAAAAATGTGCATATGAAAGTATCAAGGGCTCAGCTTACAATGTATAATATCTTTATAGACAGACTAGTGGACCCCGCAGACGTTGTCCTGCCTTAAAAGTAATGAAAGAGGATTTGTTTTCCTATTATTTATCTTAAAGAGATTTCATGTAACTGTCAAACAAAAATATAAAACAAATAGTGACATACGAACTTTCCTGTAATTCTGACTGTGTCAAAGTTTAGAACGACACGGCACGAAATACAAACGTTTGACAGGTAGGAACAATTTATATGGGAAACTAATTATAAATAAAAGAAATAAAAAAACAATTTCCAGGGGAACAAATTGTGAATCTAAACCATCCTCGAATCCACTTGAACACACACAAAAAAATTCAATAAAATCGGTCCAGCCGTTTAGGAGGAGTTCAGTGACATAAACACGCACACAAGAAATATAATATATTAAGATACTACCACTTTGCTAATCTTATCCTTGTTCACCTTTATTTAGTGTCATACAGTATAACATTTACAACTGGTTATATTTATAGACATTGTAATTTATTACCCAGTGGTAGGTACCACCAGATTGTACCACCGGTGGTACCGCGCATTTTTTTTGTTCTGATGTTCTGAATCAGATGTTCGCAACTACTTGTGAAATTTCGAGTTTTTACACTAAAATCTATAAAAATCATATATGTACCTATAAGAAATTGTCAGACTTTGTCGAAGAATAAATTAAATGTGCCTAAAATTATTGTTCTAAATTTTGTATAATAACTATACCTTTTAAATCTTCGCATGAAGGTTGTAGACTTATATTGTGTGTACTAAGTACTAGACGTGATTCTCAATTGTACTTCTACATAAAGGCAATGATGCCTTAAATTAATGACGCCTATGAAGGCGTGCGAGCTTCCAAAAAACCCGATGTACGGTGCCCGGATCCCAGAACCGTCGTCTATGGGAAAACCCACACGGAATGCGAATAAAAATTAAGGATACTACAGTCTGATACTGTAACTGTTGATTAAATAAATTACTCGTATAATATGACACTGTCACAACCACATATGTATGTACACAGAGAACTGGTAACAAGCGATCCAATTATAAAGCGAGCAACTTGGGGAAAGAGAAAAATTATATTTTTCAACCGAAGCGAAGGGTGGATTCGGCACCATAGTTACATTCCAATTAAAGGTGGAATCGAGCGTGTGACTGGGAAATTAAGTAAGCCTTCAATCTTTTGTTGCTTTAATGAATAAGTTTTTGTAAAAACCTTGCAGTAACTGTGCTCAATAGTGCGGTGTTATAATACCTTCACACGATTACGGGCCGATTACCAACACGTTCTAATGGCCGGGGAATCGTTGGGATTCTAGTAATCAGCCGCTATGTTATTATATTCATATTAAAAGTTAGGGAATTATTAAGTTTTAAAATAACCAATCTAAAAATAAACCAATATGCCAAGAAACGATGACTAATATTTTGTGAGTTTGTAGTATGGTAAGCTAGAAATAAATTACTCGTGGTGAATTCTCATGCAAAACGTAAAGGAAAAGGTATTCCTTTAAACGAGCAATTCTTGTATATACTTAAATAAATATTTTTTATTTCGGAAACGGCTCCAACGATTTTGATGAAATTTAGTACCCTGGTTTCGGGGGTGATAAATCGATCCAGCCAGGTTTTATTTTTAGTAATTTTACATTATAAAAAATATTTACAGCGATAATTAACTTAAATATAAACTGAAAAATACGACTTTTCCTGACATCTATTGGAGAGTATAATATTGTGGCGTAGAACGCCGTCAAACGCCATCCGCCAATCCGACGTCTAAAGCTTTATTGGGAGCTATTTCAGATGGCTGTAATGTGATGATTGTTAAGTAACACAAGCAAATGAGTGTTTCGTTTGAAACTAAACCAAGAAAACAATTTTATCCAGGTATCCAGGTACTTTTATTATATTTATAGTATATGTAAACTGGATATAGCACTTTCGGGGCAAATAGTGAAGGGAATAAGGAAACTGCGTGTGAAACGAGCGAATTCTTAAAGTTATTGTAAGATCTAAATTCTCTGTTTTGCCTTAAATACAATATAAAATGTAAAATGCCTTACTATAAAACGCCAATTTTAATTAAGATTAAATAAACCGACAAAGTTTGGTTTAGTTGTCGCATGGTCTGGATTTGGCTAATAGCTAACCGTAGGTAGACCCACCGCCACGAAAGATCAAAGTCTTGTCCAATCAAGACGAGTGTGTGCCGTCAGTTTTCCATTCCTCCACCAACCTTCATAGGAGTAGTATGGTGGTGTAAACACCAAGCCTCATTATGGGGAGATACCCTTGCTATTCTAGGCAGTGATACACAAAAAAGGGTTGTAGCTATTAAGCTTACATCGACGTTTTTTGTTTGCTTGTTAACTGATAAGCGTTTCCGCTATTAATCTGTAGAACTTGCAACATATCCTTAATCTTATAATTATATTGATTCAGTAATGTAAAAGAATTATCATAGCAAAAATTTATTCAATATGCTCTATATTTTTATCTCATGACTATGGCCATTTGAAGGCATGTTAATACTATTAATTAAACCTTCATACTATGCTGCACGCATTAAGATACGTCAGTCATTCATCAAACCAAATATTTTCGAGTATATGTATGTGCAGTTGTGTAAGTCGCTTAGCAAGAATATATTACTGTTACATAGCCAATATATTTTAAAATGTTTAATAAGTTATTTAAATTTTTGAGTATTCTAAATAAGAGTTAATATATAAACTAGATAAGAAATATATGAGATGTATATAAAATAACATGTTCTGATTTACTAATCGACTGATTTCTCTATAAAAATAAAAGAGACTTATGTTTCAGTCACAACCCCTAAAGAGAAGAAACTAAGTCAAATATTAACTTCATGGTTATATGATCCTGGGAAACAGTTAAGTGTTATTTGTCTACAAATGTATGTTTACTAAGTAAAAGAAACAGAGTTGATCCGATACAATAATAATAATTAATCCTCCATGTAACCTAATAAATTTTTATGCATATATAGCATTGATTAGAATAAAGCCGTATTACTACGGCTATACGATACTGGGAAAAGGTTTTTTGTCTGAAATAAACCTATACCATTCCTCTCTGACATCCAGGGCAAATTAATAATTTCAAACAACTCAAATATTTTAAAATTCCCTGAGTGAATATTGAATAATCCTATGAACCCTGTATGAAAGCACGGAACGTGTGTCCTCGCTCATTTGCGATGTTGCAACCATCGGAAGGTGGGTCACGAGAACCTGTACGATTGACAACGTGACTTAGCTTTTGTATTGCTTCTTTAAACCACCTTGTAGGAACAGACCTCTATCGTTTTCCTGTAGGGTTGGAATTATTACACGCCAATATTTGGTCGGTGCGAACGTTGCTTAAAGCATGCGACACTGGTTTCGAGTAAATATTACATGAGCATTCGTAAGTTTTGATATCTGTCACACTTATGTAAGGCATTCCACATTTTGATGCATTTAGGACAAAAAAATGTCAATGTCACCGGCACACAAATCAAATTAATGCAATTTGTTTCCAGCATTTTAAATTTTAAAAAAACTAGAATTTATTTCCGGTCCTAATTAAAATAAAAATTAAAAATAATAAAATTGGTAAATTGCCCGTAGCTTTGAGATATAAAAATGATAACATTAAACCTAAAGTATTTAAAAATATACATATTTTTAAATACTTTAGGTTAACTACAGTTCAGCCATGCAAAATAGACCGAAACAAAAAGTTTGTGCAACAAAGTCGTTAGGTGTTTACAAAATGTAAAACTGAAACATACGTATTTCATGTCAGATCATTTTGTATATAGACAGGCAGCTTGCAACCTCATATATATAAACCTTGGCGATTGTTGCAATACTCTCAGTACGACTCTAGTCGCTTTGCCGGTTGGAGCAGGCGCGTTACACGTTGCCGGCCACACGGAGATCGCGAGAGAGGCTACCTCAAGATAAATATGACAGAAATGTGGACCCAGTGAATGCAGTGTTCAGTGACGAAATTTAAGTGAGCAATCAATATACCGTGATAATCCAAACAATGGATGCTAAGAGCCCGGTAAGTGATACATAATATGTGCATCTAAACAAAAACAACGTATTGTATTGATAACACACGTACTAGTGCGTCAGTTGCATATAGCTTAAATAGGTAGTCATGCTGCTTTATCTTCATTAACTATTTTTTTTACTACTTCTTATATTCTCTAATGTCATTACCATAGAGAAGTAAATGAAAAATAACTCCTTACGACACTGCGATAATTACAAAATTGTTTAATTCGAGGACAACTAACGTCTCTTTCAGTAAAATATATTTAGATTATAAAATTTAGAACACAGTTAACATCTATTCTTGGATTTTAAGGGGACCGAATCCTAGCTGCTAGGGCTAATATGTTTGGTGTTAGAGTTGATTAAATCCAGCAGAGAAACATCCCATCGACAAAAAAGTGTCAAATCAAAGTTTGGGATTTTTCACAATTTAAAAGAGTGATAGTTTCATGAACTTTATGTTTTAAAAATATTAACTTTATAGATAGGTTTGTTATTTATTATCTATTATAAATAACATTACTTAAATACGTATTTATAAAAACTTAATCAGCCTTAGGTTAAATTATGTTTACATATTTTATACCGAGAATGCTCAAATTTCGGTCGTCACCTAGTTTAATTAGAAATAATCTTTAAATCTTTATTATGTTTCTCGTGTATAATACAACAGGCATGTACGAGTCGGCGCATATAGAATAGATTATACTCATGTAAATCTTCGACCGATCAGGTCATCAAAGCCACATAAATAAACTTTCGAAAATGTCATTCAACTCATAGCAAAGCTGTATCCAATGTGTTCTTGCGTTCTTTTATAGCTAATTAGCCAGTAACATCACATTGTGTAAGTAGAGAGAAAATCTAAAAAATCATAAGTACAGTTTTTACTTGTATGTTTTTTTAATTGAAATAAAAACTAAGCAGATGAACAAATTTTGCTGACAGATCAACTCCCACGCAGCTTTCGTGCACCTAGTAACATCATTATATTCCAGTGGACTTGGAATGTTGTTAGTTGTACCTATCGTATCAAAACAAGAATTTTAGCATCGTTCGAAATGTCTACATCCGCGTGTTTATTATTGGCGCCGACGACTTTACATTAGATGACAACATATTTTTAAATTATTTGCAACAATGGCCAGTAACTATTGACCATGAATGCTATCCTGTACAAAATGAAAGGAGTTGTACCTCAAGAGGTTAATTTAAATAGATTAGTGTAAAATCGGCTGACGTTGAAAACGATGAGACTTTTATCCCATGACTAGCTAAACAAATACTAAGCAAGATATCAACAAGTTCAATATGTACGTGTGAATATTATTGCTCCGGTAATGAGCAGGCTTTGACTAAAATAGAATTAAAATCAACATCCCTTTACTGTTTGTAGATTAAAATTAAGTGTAAGGAAGAGCTAACGAAGCTAGTTTAATGCAACAACTGTACAACAGTTCCTACAGAATTTTATAGATGGTTTAATTAATATTAAATAAAAATAACATAATGTAAATAAACGGAAGAAGTAAGGTTAGAAATGTTTCGTCACCTATTTTTCTGCTGGCAGCTGCGGAACATTAAATATTTTGATATGAAAATTGCAAATAAAATAAAACGCCTTCAAATGGAAATAGCCCAAAAGCATAAGAAAAAACTAAACATTAAATTAAAAAAGCAACAAGAACTATCGACAAAATGGAATGACAAATAAAATATTTAGTTAGATATCATGTACATTTAGCACACCTTGATATTCTCAACAGGAACAAGACAAGTCTTTACCACAGATCAAGTAAAATCAGTTAGACCCGAATTAAATGGCGCAGGGAGTGACAAGTGAAGTTTGTATCGACGGGCGGCCTTCACATTTCACAACACCCGGACTTAGCGCGCATCCAGCTAGCTTAGACCTGCGGACATCGGGCATATGCAAGCAAATCATTGTCGAAAAACGCGTCCACTTTGCTTCATTTCAGTGCCCCTTGAATAATGTGACTTGATGATATACATATACATACATAGGTATATTTACATATCTGGGCGAATACACGTTTTTATTTATATTCTTATCTATACAAGATATTGTTACAACAAAAGCTATTGATACCGAGAATTGAATAAAGGATATTAAATGTTATCCATTAATCGAAACAACTTTTGAAAGAGGATATTTAGCGCTGTTAAATTTAAATATAAATCTTAGTTTACCTTAAATCGGAAGTTTTAAAAATACATAATAATTTTGTTTTAGTCAATGTCAATGACATACCTACTGATTATTAATAATATTAATAAAATTGATTAAAAAACAACATCTACAGCCATCGATGATTAAACTTTAAGAATCTACTGATTCGTTAGTCACAGGCAATGAGGCAAGGCATCTAATAAATAGGACAGTTCGTTCTGTTTGCTTCGTGTATCGTATAGCAACATACCTAGGTACGAGCCGTACGAATACTATAAAAAATCGCTTGTACTCTTAGAGAAAGACTTAACTTCTCTGTACTAAGGCCAAATGTATATTTTATTTTATGTTTCTATTGAGATAAAAGTATAATTTTCCTGTCATCAAGTACATTAATATTACATATTTCGATGGTAAAATTATTTTAGCTCGTAGCAATGATTTTATTACGTCACTTTAACGTACTCGCCCATTTCAATGCGTCTCTTTTATTTTTTATTTAAGTATGCCAGTTCCATTTATTTACATTTGTGTGATATTTTTTGTATTATTGTGTGAGATTTTAAATGATTCTGCAACGAATCATACGATAAATTGTACTAAGATTACCGAAAAATTTGCATACCATTTTAATGTCATGTCATGAGATTCACTTGCTGATTTCCTGTTTATGTGATTTAAATAGTTGTATTTTATATTCCAACAACCACTACCAGACGAATTGTGATTACGAAATAACAAACAAAATTATAACGCTTCGATGTCAGTGAAGTGTAAAAGGTCATTTCGAGTCACCACTTTAGTAACAGAAATTATCTGCTAAAAATTTCTAATCGACATCGGAATCAGTAAACAGAAAAATTGTTGCAAGTTTCTTTAAATCTTCATTTTATGGTCGATGGGTAAATTATAAAATTTTCGTTATAAGGATACGGGTTTTAAATTTAAAAAGGCAGGACACTGTAGTAGACTATTAAAAGTGTTAAAACATAAAGTGAGATACCGTTGTTATTTCGCTGGGTTTTTTCACATACAATAATTTGTGTCACATGGTTGCAACAACGATTTTTTTTATAATTTGACCCAGTAAACTCAGGTTAAGAAGAAAGTCGCGACAGAAGTCAAGTGCTACTTATGAAAATGAATGGTTACTTAAAAAATGTTTTTATGCATTTATGTTTTATATTATAGTAATGTAAATAAAGTAACTATTACTACCTATATTTACATTACAAAACGATCTAAGAACAATGTATAGAAGTAGGTATTTAAAAACATAAATATTTATAAAACATTGTCGACGGAATTAAGTAATATTCTATTCCATATTTGAACCAAAATCTTATGCAAATATGACCTTAATCTCAATTGACAAAACATACACAGTATTACACAGTCGATATTTATCATTCACTTATCATGATAGCCAGGAAGACTATTTCTACAAAGACACCAAGTCGCCAAGGTTAAACATTTTTTGTATTGGATGTTACAAATAAAGAGTCTACTGCTCATCTGTAACTACTAAGGTTTTACAATTAAATGAGGATAACGCATTTTTCACAAAAATATAAATACAGAAGAATTCCATATTTGAACCAAACCTTACGCAGATATGACCTTAATCTCAATTGAAAAAACATACACAGTATTACACAGTCGACATTTTATCATTCACTCAATTGAAAAAACATACACAGTATTACACAGTCGACATTTATCATTCACTTATCATGATAGCCAGGAAGACTATTTCTACAAAGACACCAAGTCGCCAAGGTTAAATACCTTTTGTATTGGATGTTACAAATAGTCTACTGCTCATCTGTAACTACTAAGGTTTTTCAATTAAATAAGGATAACGCATTTTTCACAAAAATATAAATACAGAAGAAGGAAAAATTATACAATATAAAAATTATTTTATGGCAATGATTATGATTCCCTTGTAAAATTGAAAAAAATATGACTTTATGTCTTGTAACTTTTAATTGCGTAATAAACTTTATTTTTTTATTAATAGTATCAAGACCTCTTTAATTATTCGACATGTTCCTAAAATACACAAAAGTAAGAAGATTTCTTTTTCTACAGGTACCTTTCATGAGGTACGGAACCTTTAATATGTAGTACTTGATACATATATCGTCACATAATTACAGTTAAAATACGTCAGCGATTGATGTCATTAAAGGCATCGATAGAGGAATCCGGATGAGTTCTCGCTCATGGTCACTTTTTCTATCGTAACATCCCACTCAAATTATAGGTGTACGCTACCTCTTATGTTATGACGCAGTGTAATTATTGATTCAAACAGGGAAGTCAGTGCATAAGTTCAAAGATCGATGATTTCCTAGATTTTTTGACATTGTTAGTTTTAATTGATTACAAAATTAAAATTTGTTTAAATCCTTCACCTTTGAATCTTCTGATTTTCCGTAAATGACCCAAATTTTCGACATGTTGCTATCAACTTAAAATCGATGGTTAATAATCGATTAATCGTTTAACCACCCATATTATTTCTGTATATAGTAGATTAGCTTAAGAAAATAAATTTCAAAAACTACTCGTACAAAAATGTAAAACCTTTAATTATATGAAATGCAACACAGTTATTATTTTGTCAACCCACACACGCTATATTGCAAGTTTTTGACATTTAAAACAACATATTTTGCTAACATTTAAAAAATAATTGGATGTTTTTAACGATACTAAACATCAAGCGTAGATTTTCATTGTCAGTCAGTAGTCAAGCAGCTTCCAAGCAATTTGCATTGACACGATTCCTGTTAGCTTCATAAATACAGCCAATTGAGTTCAAGGACAAGCATAATCATGCTAGTGTTTTGTGACCAGCGTGAACAATGAGGTGTGTGGCGGTGTCCTCCCTCATATAATCGCATACAAAAAATATGTATGATATTGGACACTCAAAACCTCGTTGCGCTGTTACCATTCCAAGATTATTAATTCCTTGAATGACTAAGGTCCGATTTATCAATCCGCAGATAAAGTTATTAGTCAGTTAATATTAACGCTGTCCTTTTTAAATGTCATATGAATAACGCTGACAGTGCCAACATTTATTCGACGAAAAGATTAATCCGGGGATAGAAAAATCCCCAGTCATTCAAGGAGTTAATAATATTGGAATGGTAACAGCGAAACGAGGTTTTGAGTGTCCAATGTCATACATATTTTTTGTATGCAAAATAGATAGCGAAATATCGCCTTCAGGAAAGGTGAAAAATTGGTTGACTACTGATGCTGCAAAAACTGATATAGATGAACTTCTTAAGTCCAATTTATTTAAGGAAAGCGCAATATCTGACCACTAAAAACAGTTATGCTTTGATGCTTTCTTTCTCGGAATTGCAATGATATGTATGTATGTACATCGCATTAAAAGTCAGAAGAAAGAATTGAAATTGAAAGTATGTATTGAAATCATAAGCCTCAATCCGTTATCCATTGTGACATTTGCAGCGCCGAAAGTATTCTAAGAAGAGTCATGCAACAAGAAACTTTCTCTTAAAAGGGGAACAGTCTAGATGGTCGTTAACTGATTATCATGGTAAATATAGCGAGCATTGTTTCATGAGAGAGCTCAAGTACGGCTTCCTCAAACAATTCCAATACAAACTAAAATTTTGTCTTACTACATTAGTAAAATAAAATGTGTAACAAAGAGGATCCAGAGCATTAGAACACCGTATAAATCAAAGCAAACACATTACATAACTTCTTCAAATGGTTATGTAAAATGTTTGTGTCTCGGATTAAAAACTAGTCATCATCATCACGGTTTATGGGCCTATCTATGCAAGTAATTCCTAATGTGTTCCGTGATCACACACAATACCCCGTTATTGACACGCGTGTGCGGGCGCATTCAATTAGATTCGTCAAGATTACTGTTGCTATTGCATAACATACGTCTCGATACTCTCGATGAGCCTAACATGTTATTCAACTCTTCAGTTGTAATTACAAAGTTAAAATACTTTTATTATATCGTTACTTATAATTACTTAAATAGTAAACCAACCTTTTTATTACTGAAACTTTAATGTTTTTTCATTAACATTGCAATTTACTTAAAATAATTTCATCATCACGACTTCTTTGTTAAAAGCAATATCCAAATAATTTTAATACCCTAACGGCCTTCAATAATTCCTTTGTCTTTGTCACAATGTAACCCAATTGCATATAAAACTAAACAAAAACGTTAATTGATCTTTTACTTATCAGGAATTAACTTTTAACAGGAATTATCTGTCGTCGTAATTATTCTAATCGGCAAATAAATAATAGTTTAAAAAAAACTAAAAAAAACACGCTCAAATCAAACTAAAAATAGAAAATAAATTTTAATAAATTTAAATTAAAAATAGTGTAAAAAATGCATTTTATTGTAAAAAAGCGTGGGGTGCATGGTGTCAATAGTTATATGTACATATTTATCTGAAATATATCATTAGAAGGATAATCATTTTGATAATATCTTAAAAAACACCCCACAATAATTTTATTGTATTGTGGGGTGTTTTACACTATTTTTAATTCAAATTTATTTTCTATTTTCTAGTTGAATTTCTTATACATATAAGCGTGTTTTTTAGTCTTTTTAAACTATCTACCTATTATTTGTTTTCAACATTTAAGTTTGATTTCTTTATAAAAACGTGTTTTTTTATTTTTATAAACTGTTTTTCAAACTGTTAATTTTTAAATAAAATACAATTTTTTTCTTATTTATTATACTTTTATTAATTTATGCTTATGGCTAAAGATAATGGTTGGAACTTAATTTTAATATCAATTCCTGCCTTATCGTCTATAGATAAAAATTATATAAATTGACAAAATCTTATTTTGCAAATTTAATAATGGAATAATCTGTATACATATGTATTGTCATCGGTCTTCGATAAATCTATAAAGTTTGAATTAAAACTGGCTGTTTAAACTGGGTCATAATCGCACCCAAACAAGGGAGTCTGTTACAAACATACAAACAAACAAGCATACAAGTGAAGCTAATATAAAGCGTGTAAAAACCAACAGAAGGATAAAAAAATAAAATTAGGATTGAGTAATTTAATGAGCAAATATCAAGAAAATATAAAATAAAATAATTAGGTATTCTTAAAAATAGTCGTTTTGCATCTCACGGAGCTTATGCAGGTAAATGCTGAATTCTTGAATAATCAGAATGTAATAAACCACACCAGAGTCCACGTGCTTGCTCACATGTTAAACACTATAAAATGCAATTCACAATGTGTGTCACAACGTGTTCACACAACGTGTCGATAGCAATTAAATACCGAATGATGAAGTTGTGGGTGAACTTCCGTTGTTGACCACGTGCACTTTGGTGTGCTTTTCGCTCTATTAAATTATACCAACAGAAGTAGAACGCATAGACTTATTGTCTGCTAGTTAGGTAATTAAAAGTTATGGACAATTATATAGGACAATATTATACTCTAATAATCTGTAATCAATTTGTTTAACTATATGTACAGGACTATCCAAGGATAGTTTTGATCAAAATTTCCTGATTGGAGCTCACAGCGAAAGTAAACAGTAAACTTATTGTAAGCTAGCTGTAACGTTGCCATGGTGACGCCAGGACTGAAACCGGTTTCTTTACATTCAGAGTTTAGACAAACATTTTGCAACGTGCGCCCACCGAGGTTCTATTACAACTTTGCACTGCGCAAGGTGGTAAAGCAATATACTTTAAAAATAAATTTGTAGTCTAATAAAATGTCAAAAACAAACTTGTAAAAATATAAAGAACAATCATGAAGTCGTGTTAGCCTTGTCAGAGCCATAAAAGAAAAGCGTTATTGCTCTAGCTACCTATAGGCTTATCCATCTTCTTATCAAAGCAACAAAGAGGACCATGAGGCCGAAAGCAAAACTAAGATTTATTGCGCCAAAGGCCGACGAAACAAGACCGCAAATAAAGAGAACGCGAACCTTGAACACCGTATCTGACAAAATCAATCGGACTTCGAACAAAACTTGACCTAAAAATAAAATTGATGAAACATAACCAACGGTGAAACAGAGGCTAACTGAAGATGATGCACGGATCAATTTCAGGAGAAGTCCCTTTAGGAGTTAGACATTTGGAAAATAGTTAAGTTATTTCGTCTTGTGTTACGTTAGTGTTAGGTCTCAATTTATAAAATGAAGATTTACATTACCTACACTACATCAGAATATTTATACTTACTCAGTTGTAGACTTGTAGTCCTAGAGCAAAAACCTTTCTGGACATAGAAATAAACTGAACCACTAGACCAATTTGGCAAATTCTTATTTGAATGTCGTGTCGCAGTCCGGTTATTATTAGGACCATATTAAAAATTTTGTCTTACAAAAACCTTGAAAAATCCGGAAACGGTTGACAATGTTTTCCCATGAGAAATGAAATATTAATAGATGGCGGAATATGCTTAAGATTTTGTGATAAAGATAGAGATAAATAAATACTGCAATTAACAAATTTTTTACCCGTAAATTAAAAAAGTATAACAAGTTATCAACACAATGTACGATGGGTAACCGCTAGTGGCAAAATAATTTCATGCCCGATTCCGTGCTTCGGAGAGCACGTTAAGCCGTTGCTCCTGGTTGTTGTCGATAGATAACAGTCGTTAATCCTTGTCGGAAGGCTTACGGGCGGTTTGAAATCATCATACAGCGGTTGGCCACTAATCCGCATTGGAGCAGCGTGGTGCAGTATGCTCCAGGCCTGCCCAATAATAGGGATAGTGCCCAGCAGTGGGACGCAAAAAAGGGTTGCCAGCCAATATATAGACGGATTAATCCATTTCAGGTGAGGACAGAAGAGTGGCACATTCCGCGGCCATCGCTTGCAAGCAGCGCGTCGAGTAGCGCGAGTGACACGCGATCCCGCGGCGGTTCCGCCTCCAGCCAAGGCTCCTCTAGCAATCATAGTACCCACGTAAGAACAATTTTAATTAAAATAATTTATCCATTAACATAATTGTAGAGCCAATGTCTGCGACTGACGTGATACGAGATCTAACGAGACGAAAATGAGACGAGCGCAATCGGGAGCAGTGAGTGACCGCTGAGCGCTAGTGGCGTTCCTGTGCATCGGGGAAAACATCCAGCGGGTTGGCCACTAACCTGCACCTTCACCATTTCACGTTGGTAGTGCGTGGTGGAGTAAACTCCAGATCTACCCAGGTACGAGTTACGAGGAGAGAACCGTACGTATAACCCCACAAACAGAACACGACCAATAAACGCGAAATGCGTTGGAGCTAACAATCGTTAAAACAGGCCTGTAGTAAGTTACGTTAATACGAAATGAAATGAAATGAAAATATTTTATTTGCACAAAATTGGGTGAAAAAATATTTAGAACTCCATATTTACCCCTTAGGGTGTACAAATTTTATTTTTTATTATATTAAATAAAATAATTATTTTAATGACTTAACTTAATGTAAACATAAATACTTAAAATTACTGTTACAGAAGGGTACATAAGAAACTTTAAAGTAGTTTTAAATTTTACAGTTTTAATTAATTAGACTTAAACCCAATTTTGTGCTTTTTATAATAATTTATTTTATTTGAACCATACGGGGTTCGCCGTCATCAGCTTTGGGCACCCACCAGGATGGGTTTTGTACACTGAGAGGGAAAAAAGAGTATTATTTTTCATCTAGTATTTTCGGTAGGTTTTCATCTAGTATTTTTATAAAGTACTCACTGATTTTCTTTCACTATTTCTTAGACACTTTTTTCATTAATAGATGCACATGTCCATATTTTAAATACTTGATATAAACGAATTTTACAAGTATAGACAGTCAAGCCGTCATCAGCTGTCACCCCTCCATCTTACGAATTTTCGATCAGGCCACATGTCCTGACGCGAGTTTAACATTTTTTTACCCATCCCAAAAAAATGCACAACGCCGCTAAAGAAGTTTTCACTTCAAAAATATACAATTTTTTTTTTACTTGAATTTTGAATTGGTAAAAATGTTTTAAGAAGCATTTTTAAATCCATTTACTCAATATCATACCTACGCGTTTTTACAAAAGTAGCGTGGTCACATTAAAACTTACGCGTGTGTTCGCTAATGAATGCAAAAACGAGGAGACTATAATAGTATCAATCTCAGTAATATGCATAGCATCCGGTACAGAGAATTCACAAATATGAAATAGCCCCGATACAGCATTTTAAGCGTGTGATAAATGTCGTAATTTCCAAGCCTTGTCTGGGCAATGAATGACTCACAAATCAGCACAACGGGCAACTTTAAAATCTTTATCTTCGCCCAAATCTGTATCAGTCAGGTAGTATAAATTATAACGGATTAGTTTCAGTATAAATTTACTCTTAAATTTAATTTTTTGATGTTTTCAAATATAATATTCAAAATTTTGACCTCAGTTGAATGAAGCATAAAACACCAAATAGTTCTAAATTGAGTTGCGGTGTAACTGAATTAAAATACAAGGACCAAAATACAGTATTCAAAATAAGAATTATTATTGTATAAAAATATGATATAGGTAAATATATTTATATAAAGTTGCTGCTTACAGCGACAAAGTACATCAATGTATATTATAATCGCAGACACATAATAGTGCAATAAATTACAATTAATTTAAGGATATTTATAAATGTTAAAAATAAGTCCTAAGATGAACGACATCCTGTTACTTTATTGACCAATCTCTTTGTTATTACCTAACAACGTGCCGGGGGATATCCGACTGTAGAACAAAAAGTACGTGACGCGAGTAACGTGACGTGTCGATTAGTACTCACCTATAAAAAACAATATCCGTACATATTTTCAGCAAGGCCTTTTGCCGCTATTAGAGCTTCATTTATATCCGGAATGTTATGGTAATCATTACAAGTAAAGAATGGCGATAAATAATTATTAGAGGAATAAAAATTGTGATAAAAACTCTGCATGCAATTTTCAATTACCTCGAAGTCGAGATTATTTTATCATTGATTTAAATTAATAGTCAAAATAATCGAAAACATTTCCTACTTTTTGCCAATTCATATTATGCAACCATTAAATTAGCATTCTTATTTTGGTTATTTATGTTACAGAGCGTTTCATCCGGATCGATGCTGTTGAGTGCAGCGCAGCTAGTGCGAATGAATAGTAGAAACAGTCAGAAAGAGGAGGGTGCCCAAAATAATGCAGCGGACTATGGGCGTAAGTCGGCCCTTTCCAGTGCTGTAGTGTCTATTCCCGAAGAAAGTCGAGAACCGACTGACGCCTTTTGGCAAGACGTAAAACGAGGCTCAGAAACTAGGCAAGACGCGGCATCCATTGCCAGCTCCACGCATTTCACCGTAGTGAACGGATTTACGAAACACCGGTCCAGCAAGGAGGCGAAGTCGTGTTGTTGCGATCACTCACATCAGATCACAGTTTTAGTCATATCTATGACTATTTTGTTCTCAGCGTGTATTCTAGCTGCCATATGCTTTGTTGAAAGTAAGTATAAACATTTATCAAATTTGTAGCCAAAAGTAGAATGATAGAGGACCCAGGCAGATTTTTAGATTTTCTTGAACGCGACATGTTAAGATGTACTTGTAGTTTATTGAGTACAGACATCCCTAAATTAAAAAAGCTCTTTTGGTAGGAACGCTTACTGGTTTTGGTTATTTTTTCCGCTGTCAATATAGGTCATTAAAATAATTATTTATTAGATTTCATCTATTATACCTTAATATTCCGAGCTCTATTTAAAAATTTTAAAACCGGTAGGCGCTCGCCCCACCTATAAAACGGAAAAACATTATATTATTATTATTTTACTAACCTTTTTTTTTCCTACCACCAAATCAGCAAATGCAGTGCATTTAGCAGTTTGGATATCCTCATGATGCTCGAGTTAATCCTTTGGCATCATGGTCTTCAAGTAAAAATATTCATCACAAATCTTCAAAAAAAGGATAGACAATCTAGTTAACGTTTCAAAAATTATGATAAAATTCCAATAGTAAGTATTTTAGTAGTTCGCGCCGACTTGGGTCTTATCCTTATAACGCCGTAATTATTAGATTAATTTGCATGCTCATTTAAATATAAAAAAAATTGACATTTACTTGTCAAACATTTTTGTTGCTGTTGTTGTTGTTAAATATTAAAAAAATGTTTGACAAGTAAACTGTTGTTGTTGTTGTTGACAGTAAGAAACATAATTTTGTAACCGGAAGTGCACTTTGCATATTGGTTTGTTTTTATTTTATAAAATGTTTTCTGTTCGAATCCAAATGGCTACCTATTTAAAATAATATGGAAACTTAATGTAATTTTAGTAATAGACAATTTTAACATTCAGAAACGCAGCTTTTGAATTAAGTAGGTATAACTTATATGCTAAAAATATTTTTATTTTATTTTCGACTTAACTAATTACTTCATTTAATCTTAGGGCCCGTAATATTTATTATTCGCATAAAATAATAAACTACATAATATTAATAAAAACTATTAGTCTAAGAGCTTAGTGGGTTTACGATAGTTCCGCGTTTGTTTTTATCTCATAACATAAAGAACGTCCATTAATTGTATGACATCAGTTTATGCATCAAATCGGCTATATAAACCACTATTGAATACATAATAATAACACGTATATTTAATATAGCATAAGTATTTATATTATGATTTTTTTTACAGTGCGAATGCGTAAGGAGACTGGCATGTATAAATACTCTTAAAAAATTCAAGAGACGCAAATAATTTGTACTTCAAGAATCAATTTGTAAATGGAAGCACGCTGGTTTGAAAAGAAAAACATCACAATTATCCAAATTACCACTACAAATACTGATAGCATCTGGTAAATATTTTATGCCTAGTTTACTACAACATACATTTGCAATCATTTAAAAGTAATTAGTAAACTATTGTGATTTTAATGGAATAATAATAATGCACATAATATGTACACGAACTTTAGTGTATATAGTCGTTAAAGCAATGTTTAGAGAACTTATATTATTAGGAGTTTTTGAAAAAATACATGTTTCATTTTTAGGAATATAAAGATTGTAATCTAAACAACTGAAATGGTTATTTTATAATTATTTTAGCATAAATTATAAATCATTTCATTACATTTATAAGTGCAATAATTTATGAATTAGGTGAAGTAGAAAAAATGTTAGCCAATTACGTTATTTATAATTAATTACCATGTAGTGCTCAATTTGTATAACCAATGTAATTGTATAAACAAGCAGGCATAGGTACCTTAGTTAAGTTTTAATTTATGAATTATTCTATCAGTGTACAAATCCTTTATTATGAAATCAATAAGAACAGTATATTAATGTAAATGTTTGTCAATTATGTTCATCTTATTTTAGCAGTGAAAATTATTTATGAATTTTGATACTCCATTCAAAATTCTTTAAACTGGGAATGTGTTCCACAGTGGACCCATTCAGTATTAATTAAGTAGAATAATATTATTGGAAACTGTGATAATAAATCTGAAATAAAATTTACTTATTGTATTTTTCTTTATTTACACAAGGTGATTAAGAGTATTTTGTACCAGATGCTTTACCCATTAAATATGTTACAAGGAAGCTCTATAATGGTTTGAGCAGGTATCAATCCCTTAGTTTCAGTAAGAAAGATGTTGCAGATGATATAATCAAGGACCAGAAGCTATAACAGCATACCTGAATAAAAACTTAGAATGAACTTGAGTTTGTTAAATATGGGAAGTATATGTCCACTATTTGATATCCGATTCTTTATAATAGAGAGGGTTCTATAATTTTACGAGGGCTTTTATCGTTATTTTCTTAAGGCTATTCACCATAGTGAAACTGGAACTAGAAACAATTTTCTGTATTTTCAAAATTCTAGTCTAAAATTGTTCTAGTCTAAAAATGGTCCCATATCTTTAGGTTTCAAATACCTTAAGAGTAATATAAACTCCATTGGACCAGGAATTTTGAAGAAAATTTACATTATGCGCAAGTTATGCACAAGTTTGCGCGTTTACCGCTAAAAAAACCCCATTTGTTATAGCGCCCAAGTTCCAGGGTACCGCGCTCACCGTCGGTGAAAGTGTCGGTATCTTGGGAGTTGACATTACGAGTAAAGTGCAGTACCGGAGTCATTTGGAGCACAAAGCCAAATTGGCGTCCAAAAAGCTTGGTGTCCTCAATAGGGCGAGGCAGTACTTCACTGCGGGGCAACTCCTGACGCTGTACAAGGCCCAGGTCAGACCCCACATGGAGTACTGCTCTCATCTCTGGGCAGGAGCACCAAAATACCAGCTACACCCATTTGACTCCGTTGAAAAGCGCGCAGTCCGAATCGTCAACGACCCAAGATTGACTGACAGGCTAGAACCGCTCAGCTTGCGAAGAGACATAGGCTCGCTCTGCGTGTTCTACCGACTTTACTATGGTGAGTGCTCCGAGGAACTTTTCAAACTCATGCCTACATCACCATTCCATGATTATACCACCAGACGAAGGTTAAAGTTCCACAGGCACCATCTGGACTCGTGGCGGTCCTCCACAGTCCGCTTTGCACGCTCCTTTTTACCACGGACGTGTAGGTTATGGGACAACCTTCCAGCTGAGGCATTCCCAGTGAACTATAACATGGGGTTCTTCAAGAAAGCTGTAAAAAAAGCTCTCCTTCAAAGCCGGCAATGCTCGGGTGGCTCCCCTGGGGTTGCCCGTGTCCATAGGCGACGGTGATCGCTTAACACCACGCGGCCCGTCTGCCTTTTTGTTCGGTTTACATATAAAAAAAAAATAAAAAAATAAAAAAAAAAAATTATGGGTTCAGTTTTATCGTATGGAATCTTGGAGCCTTTTTCCATACAAAAGTAAAAAAATAATATTACACACATGATCTTTAAGAACTATAATATTAATAACTTCAGTGGAATCCGTTTATACTGACATCGAAGGAATATGACAAACACGTCATACTAAGCGGACGTCACACAAAGCATCTTTTGTACTCGTAAAATAAAACAACCATCTTTTATTTAGGTAAATACTTATTTTTAATAGAGAAACACAATATATTAAATTGCACCTTTCTCTTCAATCGTAAATGCTTTACGACGTTGAGATGATATTTTTTAAGATAGGATATCACTAAAAACTAATCCCTAAGTTCAACTGTCAATTACTGAAATTCAAAACAAAACCAGGCACGTGCTAAACGTCGCCGGGAATCAACGAACATGACTGAAGGTTAGGTGTAAAGAATATGTCGGTCACTATAAACGGGACGCAATGAATAAATATTCGTCACCTAATGCCGCATATTTTCTTCGCTTTAATCTTTCAGCAGTTTCTGCTGCCGTACCAAAGCGTCTTGAGGTCACCTGGACATGGTACGGAGCCAGGGTATCAACACAAACGGAGGAACTAGAGGATCACCCTGCTGACAACCAACAGAAGAAGATAGCTATCTCAAAGAAAATATTATTTGCATTCAAATAGCAAACATTATTTATATCTATCTAGAGGATTAAAAAGTGATTTCTGTAAATCAAATGTAGTAATAATGAAGTAACTGTTTCAAGTTAGAAAGAAAAAATTGTAATGAAGTTCAAAGAAATTTCAGTATTGCAGATGTACTATATTAAAAGGGATTGTAATAAAAAAACAACTTACTTGATTTTAATTTGAAGCTTTAGCTTTAAATTCTTGCTCTAGTCAAGCATAATTATAAACATCTATAGTTCTTTTGTCCTGTATCTTGTTCATCATTTCAGCCTTCCATAGACCACTGCTGGACGTAGGCCTTCCTTAACGTTCGACACTGCTCCCTGTGCTGCGCCTTCTGAATCCAACGGCTTCCCGCTGGATTCAGAAGACTGGATTTACGTCATCAGTCCACCTGTATAGAGGGCGGCCTTTACTGGTTTGCCGAGACGTGGTCGCCATTCGAGGACCTTTCTTCCCCA
Organism: Pyrgus malvae; assembly: GCA_911387765.1. NCBI lineage: Eukaryota > Metazoa > Arthropoda > Insecta > Lepidoptera > Hesperiidae > Pyrgus > Pyrgus malvae. Next base: position 15,835,371 of record OU426951.1, on the reverse strand, counting down.
TCAGTAGTCAGTTCTCCTAACTATATGGCCTGCCCATTGCTAATTCAGCTTGCAAATTTTGAGAGCAATGTGGTAACTTTCGCTCGTCTATGGATTCTGTCGCATAAATACCAAGCATACGCATCCATCGCTCGCTGAGCGACCTTGAGCTTATGGAAAATGCTAACTGTATAAGACCATGTTTCAGCGCCGTAGGTCATCACTGGAAACACACACTGCTCGAAAACTTTCGACTTAACGCACTGAGGTATTCTGGACGAGAAGACACTTAGTAATTTCCCGAACGCTGCCCAACCGAGTTGGATTCTTCGATTTACCTATCTCTCAATGTTTGACTTACCCATACGAATCGCTTGTTGCAGGTAGATGTACTCGTCGAAAACTTCGAGAGTAGCGCCATCAACTGGCTGCAAGCTGCAACCCATTTTGCGCCCCACTGCTGGGCACGGGTCTCTCCCCATTATTAGAGAGGCCTGGAGCTTACTCCACCACACTGCTCCAATGCGGGTTGGTGGAGATGCGGGTTAGTGGCCAACACGCTGTCAGATGTTTTCAAACTGCCCATAAGACCTCCGACAAGGTTTAACGATCGTTTTCTATCGACAACAACCGGAACCGACGGCTTAACGTGCCCTCCGAATCACGGAAACGCGTATGAAATGTTTTGCCACTAGCAGTCACCCATCTCACACCCGACCGCGCCCATTTGGCTTAGTTGCATAGATCGTTTTGCGTGCTACGCTAACTGCCGAGCCATGCGCGCTTCGCCCTATTATATTCTGCTCGTCGCCTTCTCGCGTGACCAGTCTTGCATTGAAATCCCCCATCACCACCGTGACAAACGTCTTAGAGGCATGTATGGCTCTAATGATGTCCTCATACATAGCCTCAACCTCATCGCCTGGGTGTGTAGCGGTCGGAGCATATACCTGTACATATAACCTTCAACAAATACTGTTTTGATATTCTGAGTATAAGGTACGCTACCCTTGCTGACACACTTTCGACTTTCGTCACGTTGTTAATGGACGAGACAACCTGTGGACGAGAAATCCGACACCACCTTGGGACAGATGTTAATAGAATCTCCTGGTAATAGAATAAGTTACTGGATTTAAGGATCACAGTGTCCTCTCTTTTCGGACTTCGGATAATCCTATGACACTCCAGCATAACTTATCTATATCTGCTTCCAGTTCATGTATCCTCTTGTTGGTCCTCAATGTCCTGGTGTTATATGTTCCAGGTGTAGAAGTTGTTTTCTCTTGTGACTGCCGGAGATTCTTAGTATCCCCTGCTCCGCCGTTACCATGGCCGCTGTCGTAACCAGGGATAGCGAGACTGCCGGGGACTGGAGGCCGAGGTTTAATTGTGTTTCTTGCCATAGTACCACACTTGGCATTGTGGGTTGGTGACCGCAGTAGATGACACATTAAATTACATTTGTCCCTTGGTTGCCTCATAGGACCTCCTGCGAGTAATCGAAGTGGTGCTATTCTAACGCCGGACACCACACTTGCGCTTGCTATCTTGTTATACTATTAAAATTCAGAGAGAGATGTCCTAAATTGCAAACATTTTCTAAAGGCAGATTTTTTAAATAAAAGTTATTAGGTAAACTAATTTTTTTAAATCTAGAAATGAGTTACGTGAGTACTTAGGAGTATCATATTAATTAAAAAACGGTTTGCACTTCGGTAGTGCTGGCAGAAGTGAAAACTTGAACATTAATGTTTTTTTTATTATTTTTTTCTGTACACACACACAATTCACAAATTAATTAATGAAAAAAGAGTACAGGAGTACCACTTATCCCTAAATAGGAATCTCTTTCAGCGGACCCGCATGAAGGAGAGTTCAAACAGAGTTTTGCATTTTTGATATTTTGGAATGGTAAGGGAATAATTTTGCACAAATTGCTTTTATTATCAGTATTATTTTTGATCTAGTAGTATTTTCAGTAGGTTTTCATCTAGCATTTTTATAAAGTACTCACTCATTTTCTTTCACTATTACTTTGTCACTTTTTTCATTAATAGATGCACTTTGTTCAATGTCCATATTTTAAATATGTACTTGATATAAACGAATTTTACAAGTATAGACAGTCAAGCCATCAGCTGTCACTCCTCTGTCTTGCGAATTTTCGATCAGGCCACGTGTAGTTGACGCGAGTATAACATTTTTTACCCATCCCAAAAAAGTGCACAACACCACTAAAGAAGTTTTCACTTCAAAAAAATTATCAATGTTTTTCGAGGCATGCAATACTTGCAACTTGGAGTGTCAGTCATATACCTATACACACATTGCTAATTTCAATGCCTCTTTCTGTTAAATCATGTAATCACAAAAATTAATAACTTACCTCTACCTCCTCCAAGGTCTGCGTCCATCTGTAATGTTCCAAGTCACACCCGTTGCCAGCATTTGGTTTTAATTTACCCTTTTCCTGTGGATCATCATCATCTGGTGTCTCTGGTGTATCAATATCACTATTGGATGCATCTCCGCTCCCATTTTCCTCTTCTAAGTAAAAAATAATAATAATAAGTTTTAATCTATAGGTATACATAAATTTATATCTTAGGAATACAATATATATGATTACAAGGTATGATTGTTGTGCATTACAAACAATAAAGAGTCTATCTATCTATCTATATAATAATAGCTTCATCATGTTTTCTTTTTTGCAGAGCAATTGATAAAATGTACATAAAAATCAGAGGTACATGCAGGGGTTTGAAACCAGATCCCTATCATGGAATTCTGAACTGAGCTGTTGCTGTGTCTTTTTGCAGTATTATTGATAGTTGCCCACACTGGGGATAAAGATTCAAAAATATTTATTTACTGCAAAGTAAATCATATTTACTTTAATTTAATCTCCTTTACAGCGACACAGCATTAATTAAATAATAAATAAAACCAACAGAGCTTTGGCTGAAAATTTCACAAGCTGAGGTGAGCCACCATTCAATTGGAACCTACATTACCCTTACGTTTTTTATCTTTTTCAATATCCTGTTGCATTTCAATAGCTTCCTGTTCAGTCAGTTCAGTTACACTTGCTGGTTCAAAGTCTTTGGCAATCCTTTCCTGTTCTTTTCTTTGCTGGATTTCTTTTAGTCTTTTGTCTGCATCTTCTTTCTCCTTTTTGATCCTGTTGGCCTCCTCCATAGCTTTTTCAGCATGAACAAAAAATGTTTCCTTTATAACCTGAAAATAAAATTAATAGATGTGGTAAAGAAATTTTATTTATGATCACTGTCCATAGAAAATTTAAACCTAAATAAGAAAAAATATTGTTGTTATATATTACACAAATGTGTAGTTATATTATAATAATTGCAGTTATATTATAATTGTATTATAATAATATGACTAATGTGAGATTAGTGCTTATCAAGGATGCCTGACATGTTTCAGTCCTGACCTTCAAGAGCCGCCACTGGTCTCAGTGGCATCGCAGCAGATACTTAATCTCTGTATCCGAAACATGTTGGGCATCCCAATAAACACTAATATGAGTACAGTCATATTATTATAATACAATTATAATATTACTACAATTATTATTATAATATAACTACAATGTTAGTGTACACTCACAATTCATTCAATAATAAGAAAAAATATGCAAAAACAAGATCTGATGTAATGAAAGTAACAAAAACTAAGAACAATTCATAGAAAATGAAATATTGCAAAATAATAAATTATTCATTTATTCGACAAGTCAGACAAACTTGGTCAGGTATAATGTTTAGGTCTTCAATAAAATAAACCAGTGTAATGATACAAAATATTAATTTATTATAGAAATTTCACCACATCAAAAAAACTTCTACAGAAACAAAATTAGCATTCACCACTAGCATTGACTAGTGACCTACCAGAAGTATGGTTAAAGTAAGTTTCAGTTTCAGCCAAAACGAAGAGCATGGCTGAAAGTTCTGTTTCAGTTTTGGTTACAACCACAAAACTTTTGGCCGGACACCAAGGTTGAATGTGCTTTACAGCTAATGGGAACTAAATTGAAGGCAATGTTTGTTTTTTACCAAACAGGGAAACAAGTGCATACAATAAATTTATAGCTTTACATTATTTAAAAAGAAATTGTATAACACAGCTGAAGTAGAAAAGTTTTCAGTGCAAAATTTTTAGTACCAAAGGACCCTTGGGTGCTTTTATGTATGAAATCAATATACAATCCAAAGTTTGATATTTATTACAATCTAAATTGTAAATTTATACCTACCTATATTTTGAAGTTTAATTACCTTTTTACCCCATATAAACATTTAAATATTATTTATTTAGGTATAAACCCACCTTTTGCCATTCTCCTTCTTTAGCACCAGTGAAAAAATCCGTTTTCCTCGCCAGAAATGAAGCTATAGTGTTTAGGAGCTGAAAAAGATATAAACATTAATTATACATTCTGGCTAGTCAGTTATAAATGTATCGTTGTGAAATGTATTAAAAGTAATAATATTAATATTAAATATTTAATATTATTATTGAAATACTTTTAAATTGAGACATTAATTAAAATATATCAATATTTTTAGTATAACGCTAGAATCAATCAATTGCATTAACGTCCAGTCTCTGTAGTGTGATATTAGTTTCCGAAGTTGGGTTTGATCAATAATAAGTCTCAGTAATAAGTAAATATAATAGAAAATTCGAGTGTCATATTATTTCGCTTTACAATATCCAGATACTTCATACAGATACTAGTTTCCAAGGAAAAATAACAAAGAATATAAATAGAAGGTTCTAGTTGTTTCTACAATTACTACTCACATCTTTAACACCACCTTCATGCTGCTGAGCCATCGCTAACAGCATGGAATCAAATCTCTCGGGGTCGTTTGCCATTTTTGTTGTGCTCTTTTGAGAATTGATTACTACTCAATATTATAAAATAAGTTTCTTAAATATCTTTCTCACGTCTACAAGCTCGTGAAACTTCTATTTTATGAAAAACAAAGAACAAAACCTATTATTGTAATGTTCTCTTCTTGTCCGTCGTCGGTCCGTCGGTCGGTCGCGGTCAAAGAGTATGTAAAACCCAAAGAATACTATACTCCACGGGGAGGTAAAACCTGACGGTAGTCGCGGTCACAGAGTACATTTGGTCGGTCGGTACTATTCTTTTTTTTTTAAATTCGTTTTACGGCATTGAATAAAAGCCTTGCAGCCATTCAATATTTTCGTTTCATTATTCAATAATGGCATCGCAAACTCTATGCATATTGCCGGTGTCAAGTATAATTTTTTATCACTTAGTATAATAGTCATAATAATAAAAAAATCAGTAATCCGTCATTCTATAGAAAAAACATGCAATAAAGTTATTTTTTCCAAAAAACCGGGCAATGTTGAATGTTTCACGGTACGTCGTACACTGACATATTGAAGATTGTTTTGTTGCAGGATCCATCGATCCTGCTTACATGTACAGAGTACAGGCAATACAACGTGGGGAGAGCACATAATACAATAAGTGTGATTTGTTTTCCAAATGGGTGTGATTTTTTTTCTTTTGAAGTGTTTCCAGCCATCTACGGTTTGGGACATAGAACAGAGCTACATATTTGTCCATGGGAGAAGCACGGTTTTTCTAAGTTCACCACCGCTACCTTTAATGTTACAATATAAAATATTTATAAAACTCATAAAATATGTAAAGTACTAACTATTCCTAATTAAAAACAAAAATTATTATTACTTTAAGCCAAAACAACAACAGTCGACAAAACCAATTCAAGATGCGAACCAAAACCAAAATCAAAGTGGTGTATGCAATGATAATATAAAGTTTAAAATATCATTGGGTGTATGTATGTCTAAGACACAATGTCTTATTCCTTTACCATATTAATTTTAAACCAAAACAACAATTTTATTTATCCATTCGTTGCGACTTAATTAATTTACATGTATCATTTGCACTTGCAAATGAATTTTGCTAACGCCATCTATTAACAACATTCAGAACTAAATATCTAGCAAAAACATCGATCTTCCTGTGCACGTAGGTCCTAGGTGTAGGCTGGCGACGCGCGACGGTGGACTTCGTGCAACCTTATTTAAGTTCTGGATGCTATTAATTGAAATAGGCCGTTTAATTGGACACAATTCGGTCGGTCGGTGGTACACAAGGTCGGTCACACTGAGTCGGTGGGTAGGCAATATTGTGCAGGCATCCACCACTGGCTGCACACTGCCTAGTTTTCCTGCTTTTCTGGAACTTTCCACGCGCAGGGCTTAATGCACCTGTGAGCGTTAGTCTTGAAGCGAGAATGATAGAAACATAGCTTCTGCTGATTGTCTCTAGGGTATCGGCGGTGCTGGCTACGGCCACGTGATTGCGACCGGTTGCTACCGAACTGCCGCTCCCTGGGTCTCGAACGTTCCAAAGCATCTAGCCTTTGTCCAATCTTGGCTATCTCCACGAGGATTTTATCACTGGAGACCTGTGCCACCTCGTTAATATGCGCAGGCCGAGTCGTCTCCAAGACCTTGTCGGCGATGTTTGTTAACTAATAAGTCAGTGACTTGCTGGATAGCCTCTTTGCACAGCTTCGATACGACGATATTAAATTTTGCTTCATCTCCCATCTTTTGAGGTGCTAATATAGCTTCGGCACGAATAAACCAAACGTGAGGTTGATCGGTCCAGAAATCTGGAATTTTTGAGGAGAGCGTTACCGCTGCAATGTCTGGTTTCTCATCCATGCTTGTCTCGAATTTTGAGGGTCCAGGTACTGGAAGAGGTCCAACGGCCGGTGTCGCCGGTATTACTTGCTGTGGATTCATCACCTGAATGTTCAATCGTCGGGTCACCAATGTGCACGTAGGTCCTAGGTGTAGGCTGGCGACGGTGGACTTCGTGCAACCTTATTTAAGTTCTGGATGCTATTAATTGAAATAGGCCGTTTAATTGGACACACTCGTTTAATAAAACCTTTTACAACATGCGCGTGAGGCGCGTTGGAGACGACTGCCGTGCGAGGGGCGAGCGCAGGGGCAAGACGTCTCAAATTACATTTGTATGTGCAACTACATTCCCATCACTTTCCACTAGTTTCCACCCTCCTCACTATCTCCATACATGAAAACAAAACCATACCATATACCTAGTAGCTTCGTTGCGACATGAAAGACGGACAAACAAACAAACACACTTTCACATTTATAATATTAGTATGGATATGTCATAAACTATATAAATATAGTTTTTATAAAGAAATTTCTCCTTTCCTCTACCCAAAGGCAGTCTGGAAGAGATCACTATCAGTGATAAGGCCGCCTGTTGTTACACTATTTTCAATAAGCTTCTTTTTGTATGTTACTTTTTAATGTGGTGTACAATATAGCATATTTGTATATCCTTTATATTATAACTCAAAAATAAACCAATAAATGAAAATAAAACAAGAGCACAACATGTCCCTTCAGATTTCCGCCAAAACTCGGTCGGTAGTCGGTACCTCCGTAAGGGGGATTCGTTACTCATTGCATTATTCATATTCACTGCCAAAAGAGTACTTGTCATCAGCATCGCTTGGCTCACCATAAAATCGATCAACACGATAGGATTAATTAAACTGACCTAAACCTTTCAGTTAATATGGATTGCATTTACATTATTGTTTTTATTTTATTTACCTACCAAAAATACTTTATTTCAGAATAGGATAGAATATATAAAATTCATAGAGCAACAAAGTTACTGACTCACCCTTCAGTAGAGACGGCATAGCGCCTCGCTTCGATACATAATTTTTGTGCCAAATCTGGTGCGGGGGAAGAACGCACACATTTTAATTTTGTCACACATTTACAAATATTCTATCATCGCTACAGACGCATACATTTCTAAATATGTCAATTTCAATTAACAACGTCATTTTATATTCACCGTCAACACTGACAACGACACACACAGACACACTAGTTGTATAAATAGAAGGCACATTGTGCATGGACGTTGGGACAAGGGGTTCGCCCGTAAAGGCCACTCCTCTCTGACGGGTGTCATACTTGTCATTCCTTGATGCTCTAAGACCGAGTAATTATTATTTATTCTTATGCCCAATAGAACGTATATATTCTACTGATCTGTGATAACAATACAAATATACAAGTAAGGCAAGACTAAGTGTTCATTGAATTTTCATGAATGGAATTCTCTGAAATATATGACATTAAAGAAAAGGGAAGGGATTGTTTAATAAAAAATCGTCTTAGATAGAGAAAGTAATTCTCTGTCTACGTAAAAAGAAAATGTAACGTGTAGTTAGTGAAAGCTAGTGAAAATGTAATGTGAAGTTGATAATTTGATATGAGTATCCGATTGTATGCACTTTTGCTATGCTTTTGCTTGATGCAATAAAATCTTTGGTGTTGTCTATGGAAATAGAAAAGTGAAAGAAGACCGTGTCATTGGAGGTCATGCACTTTATTTTCATTCGTAAAAATCAATTGCTGTTTTAATCCCATTACAAAAATATCTGAGATGTTGTATGAAGTATCCTAATTCTAATGTTAATTTATTTAGGAATGTCCGTATCTGAGCCGCGTGTGAGTGTTTAATCTTTTGATTGCAGGATAATTTCAAGCATACTGTCATGGTTTAGAATTAGCGAATGCTTAGACTAAGAATAATGTACTTAGTTATTTTTCAGATTTATCAAGGGGAAACGTAGTAATGGCAGATCAGTTTTGTTTGCGTTGGAATAACTTCCAGACGAATATAGTGAGTGCATTGGATTCTTTGAAGTGTTCTGAAGATTTAGTTGACGTTACGTTGACTTGCGAAGGGAGAAATATCAAGGCCCATAAAGTGATATTGTCAGCGTGCAGCCCGTACTTTAGGAATGTGTTCAAGGTGAATGACTTAGGACATTAATAACCTTCATGCTAGCACTAACGACATGGTTCTTTTGAGATGTTTATTTTAACGTTGTTTTTAGGAAAATCCATGTCAGCATCCAGTGATAATCTTGAAAGATGTGTCAGCAGACGATATTGTCAGCTTACTGTCTTACATGTACCAGGGTGAAGTGTTTATTGAAGAGAGTAAACTGTCATCATTCCTACACACAGCAGCTTTGCTTCAAGTTAAGGGTTTAACTGGTGTAACACAACAGGTTAGTATTTCTCATACTTTTGATATGCTATAAACTAATGTAGACCTTCTATATAACATGAAGAAGAAATTTTGGTTGCAATAAGAAAATAATGCTAGTATGATGTTTCATCTTCATAGAGATCATAGATAATTATAATATAATAATACCCCAAAGATTTTTTATAATTTCAACTGTCAGCTTGACTCCAGCAGTATGATTGAATGCTGCATATATTTGCATACTTATGCGGTTATAACTTAACTTCATAGTCTCTTTTCTGGATGGGATGTCTTTTCTTGCTTTAGTGGTTGTCCCTGTGTGAGTTTAGAATTTTATGGAAATTATGTTGGATGCCTGTTGGGCTCAATAACAAGCTTGCTTTGATAATGAATGTAGTTCAACCCATCTACTGTAGGTAATCAATAACATTTTGAATAATTAACTTTGAGACATGACAATAAATTTTGTCTGCTTTACTTTAACATCTTAGTGTATCTTTTCATGATCTAAACCAAAACATTAAATAAATGTTTGAATTTTCAGAATGAGACTATATCTTCACCAAGTACAAATAAATTATATACTCAACTGACAATATCATCAAAATCCCACTTTGGTGTAACTCACAAGGATGCTAAAGTACCTGCCTTAAAGAAAAGACGAAGCAGTACTTCTGACAAGCTCTATGACACACCTGTTGTGGATCACAAGAAAAGCAAAATATTGGAGACATGTGACATTTACACTAAAAATAATGGACCACACCAAGAATCACGATCCAGAATTGAAAACCCTGTGCATGTATCAGATAATAATGTTGAAAAAAATAAACATGAACATACGACTATTACTGCTAATGGAAAAAGTTGTTCCAATGTAAGTACAGAAAAATTTTACTGTTCTTAAATTTTCTGTAATTAGTAAAAGACAATCAGGCATGGTCGGGTGTGAGATGGGTGACCGCTAGTGGCAAAAAAATGCACATTTTCTTGCTTCGGAGGGCACGTTAAGCCGTTGGTCCTGGTTCTTGTTGACAGATAACAGTGGTTAAAACTAGTTGGAGGCCTTATGGGCGGTTTGAAAACATCAAACAGCGGGTTGGCCACTAATCACCATGTCCACCAACCGGCATTGGAGCAGCGTGGTGGAATAAGCTCCCGGCCTCCCCAATAATTGGGAGAGACTCGTGCCAAGCAGTGGGATGCTAAAAGAGTTGCAGGCAGCCAGTAAAAGACATAGTTTAGGGTAAGTAAAGTTTCTTTACTTTAAACTACTAATTTAAAATGTTAAAACAAAAATTAGCAAGTTTGCTAAGTGTTAGGTGTTGTACTGCTTATTATTATATTTATTTTCTTTTTAATATTTTCCATTACATACATACAGTTATATACAAAAAACTCAAACCTAATCTTAACTAACTATATACAATGTAACTCTTGATAACAAACCTCAAGGGACTAAGCATTTTGTATCATTATAGAGAGTTATTATATAGAGTGAAGAAAGGAAACAACCAAATTCACAATATTTCTAATGTCTTTTTTTGTTTTAATATATAAATAAATATAAATATCTTTGAACAATTCACACAACACCATCTGATTCTAAACTAAGCAGAGCTTGTACTATGGTAATCAGAAAGCTGATAAACATACTTATAATATATAATTCTAAATACATACTTATATAGATAAATTAACACCCAGACACAGAACAAATTAGTCATGTTCATCACACAAATATTTGTCCTGGGTGGGAATCGAACCCACGACCTCACGTTTCGCAGTCGGCTCATCACCCACTACGCCACAGAGGCTGTCACGGCACTGTCACGCCACGGCACTTTGATAAATGTTGTTTAAAAAATCTTCCTGCTTCACTTTTTTTTTTCTCCTTTTTAATCGCACATATCACAGAAACTTTTTCGTCAACACATTATGCTTTTCTTTTACTAACCATGTTATAACAGTTTCAAAGTTAGTTAATGACTGATAATACAATAGGTACCATTATTGTCCAAGACCAACACTTCCTGTGATGCACTTTTTCAAGGATATTAAGAATAACAAAAGCAACACCTCTGTTTACATAAATATTTACTGTCTAAATATCTTAGATTAATAAAAAAAGAATCAGTTTTCTCAGCAAAAATTTGGTTGATTCATATAAATTCTCTTCTTATAATACATTTTTGAAAAGCTGAGATAACAAAGAATTCATTTGCTTTGTTTGAAAAATAATTTACAAATACAAATTACAAGAAAAAATGAGGAAAATTTAGATTTAGTGTTCTTTTTATTGGTACAAAATTATGTATTTAAGAAAAAAAATTGCTGAACAGTTTACGTATTTTTTTGTTTCGGATTTATTAACAGCCTGTTTAGAAAACAAAAACAATAAAAACCTTCGTTCGTCAACGGATTTCATCGTTACGGATTCTGTCGTGTAGAGAAATACCAAGCACAGCCCTCTCCATTGCTCGCTGAGTGACCTTGAGCCTATGAAAAAGGCTAACTAAAAGACCACGTTTTAGCGCCGTATGTCATCATTGGGAACACACACTGCTGCCCACGCGAGTTGGATTCTACGAGTTACCTATCTCTCGATGTTGGACTTACCCATACGGATACTTGTGTCAGGTCAACTCCTCGTCGACAACTTCGAGAGTAGCGCCATTAACAACCACCGGTATGGGTATGACATGGGCGTTAGACATGATCTTCGTCTTATCCATGTTCATCTTAAGACCTACCCGTTGTGAGGCGCTATGGAGGTCCCCTAGCATAGTGCTGAGTTCTTCCAGGGTCTCCATAAGGATTCGCCATTGTTCGTCATTGATGTTAATACCTAGTCCTTTCCACTCCATCAGCTTGAACACGTCTTCCAGTGCAGCCGTAAACAGCTTCGGGAATATAAAATCGCCTTGACGTACTCCGCGCTGCAGTAGTAGGGGACGCGCTGGAGTAGGTCCAGTGCTTCCGTACTGGACTCGGACTGTCATGGTTGCGGCTTTGTATAAACACTTCAATACCATTACTGACTACCGGTACATCGAGGTGTACCGGTGGTCAATCTGGCAACGCTGGCGACATTCTAGCACCACACAGGTCTCAATAGAATCGACCTTTCTCATAGTCCACATACGCAACACATAGCGGCAGATTATACTTTTCGGTCTTTTGTTTACACAAAAGGTTATCCTGGTTATCCTGTCACAGCATATGTATGTGGTCTATGGTACTGTAACCTTTTCGGAATCCGGCTTGTTCGGGAGGCTGGAAGTCTTCTAGCATGCTCGCAATACAATTAGTGAGGACCCTCGAGAACAGCTTATATACTTGGCTCAGAAGCGCGATGGATCTATAGTTCTTCAAAAGGACCCTTTGACCCTTATTGAAGAACAAAACCACCACGCCTCCAAGGTAGTTCCGTTACTGATGACGATATCAAACAGTTTTTGGAGAGCCATATTAACAAGAGGGGTTTACCTCCAGATTGTAGCAGCTCTGATGTGATACCGTCATCTCATGGTGTTTTTTAGCATTGTTTTTTAGCTGATTCAGGGCCCCTCTAATATCGTACAGGCTGTGCTGCTTAAAATGAAGTAAATAAAACCTTAAGACCTTTGAAATAAATAAAAGGAGAATGTCTATTTTCTCCATGCTCATGTCTGTTTAAAAGATACCCTATGTCCTACCTCAGGATCTCAGTTAGTGGCTCTATGGCCAAATTCATAACAAGCAGCTTAGTATTTAGACTGCAAAGGCTTCAAAGACAGAGCGACTTCTGAGTAGTTTCAAACTAGTGTATCATATGTATGTAATCATGTTTTTTGAAGCACAGCTGACATTTTGCCATACATATGACTCATGCGAGCATTGACACTTTTATAAGCTTGTTTAAAAATGAGAAATTTTATAGATTTTTTTCTATGTGATGAAAATCATCAGTGTAAGCAATTATTTTGTTTGTTCCAGGTCAACGTTCAGGATGACATTCCAGTTTCTGTTAAATCTGAAATGATAGATGAAGATAATTCGCTGATACCCCCACCTATTTGTAACTTGGAAAATGAAGATGATGTTCCTGACTATGAAAATAGTATGCTTGCCAGATCATTACTCTCAGGTATGTTGTATATATGAGCTCAAAGTTTTCCTTCCCAGTAATAAAATTAGCCACTTTAGTTATGTTTTGGTGCATAGAGGTAACAAAAATTTATGAAAAGTAGGCAAAAAGTGTAAATTGTAATTTTTTGTCATTTTCTTCAGGTTTATAATAATATGTATTAGAGATCTTTTTTCCATTACATCCTATATTCTGAACCCCAGGCTATACTTAAATTAAAAAAATATATGTCATTTTTTAGTGTTCGTTGTGTACTTAATTTCTTTTTTAGTTAGATTTCGTTATTTCAAAAACTGCCTGATAAGATTGAACATCCTAAGTTAAATTAAAATAATACCTGCTAAGTGCTAAAGCCATTACCAATTACCATCGAATCCAAAGTCATTGATGGCACACAATTCATAGTCAAAGCCCATTTTTTTTCCTTTACTGAACGACACAGAAACAGACAAATAATATTAATGTTGTTTTTACTGTTAAAATGAGTGTAAATAAACTTCTGCACAACTTCATGTCACACTGTTAAACTGTGTAACATAATGTAACTTCACTTGGTATTTCATGCAGCAGACCTTTTAATATTTTGCCTACCTATTTTATTATTGAACGAATCGTGAATGTAAACTAAAATTGTATAATAATTATAATATTATACGACTGTTCTCACGTTAATATTTGTCGGGGATGCCGACATGTTTCGCCGCGATGTCACCGCGACCGGCGGGAGCTCCCGAAGAAGGTCCTCGGTCAGGATCGATACATGTCGGCATCCTCGAGAAACATTAACGTGAGTACAGTAGTACCCAACTGATATGGCCTACCGGTGTACCTGCGCAAAAGATGAATTTTCAAAGCGCGGGAATCAGCCGCGAATGGCACGAAGTGTAATTGTGCGGATGGGCGTGACTTGCGAGTGAGACGGAACTAACAGCTGCAGTGTATTATGAACCTTAAAGTAGTGAGCTTAGGTTGATTGTAAGTTTTAAGCATTATTTCGTTAATCTTCGGAGCCATGCTTTCTTTTCTGCGCGAACGAAGATTCACGACGCGCCATATCAGTTGGGTACTACTGTACAGTCGTTTAATATATAACTACAATTTTATTTTGCCTTCCTACTTTGCATGAAAAGTTTCATATGATTTTTTTTTGACTTAGGGCCTCTTTCACCACCTTCAAGAAAAGTGACAAGTACGCTAATTGTCGGTTAAAGTCACCCGTAACTTCATTCAATTTCAAATTCACGATGTTCGAGTAGCACTAATCATATTATAAACTGACCCGTTCTCATTGCTTTTAATTGCCAATTTACTTGGGACGTAGCTAATCAACACTTTAATTGACACATATGATTGGAGAAAATATTTCATACTTATTTTCTGTTGTTCTGATTTCAGGAATAAACCCATCAAAAAGTGAGACCGGTGTTAATAATCCATCTTTAAAGAAAACTACAATACCTGATTTGCATAATACTCGTGCTAAGGAAACCAGCGATTCAGTTTCATTCACCAGTCCTGTATCCAAAAGTCCTGTAAAGTCAAGCCCTGTTGAAGAATCCTTAGTGAAATCTGAGCAGCAATCCCCAAAATCTGAGATTGAATATGAACCGGAAGTATTATGGTCCGAACCACAAGATGGCACAGATTCAGACAGTACATATAGCCAGGAGCAGTCACAAGCGTTATTGTTGCTAGCAGGGATGTCATCGGTGCCAGTGGCGGCCCCTGGCACTTCAGCAACGCAGGGTGTCCCCACACATCAGCAATCAAACCATGCAGCTATTTGTGGCGATTGCCCTCACTGTGGAATGAAATATTCCAACCAATCGGCCTTGAAATATCACGTGAGATTAATGCACTCAGACTTGACTAATCGATTATGTTGTTATCTCTGCCCGCGATCCTTTATCATGAGAGAGACTTTCAAGGAGCATATGTGGTCAAGTCATGGCCAGAGGAACTGAAAAATAATGTTTTTTTTTTTATAAATGTGCCTTATAAGTTCCTTGCCAATGGAATTTTACACCAATCTGTGTAAGGAATAAAGAAATACACGTGCCTTGGATATGAGAATTTAGAAAACTTATTCACAATTAGTATTTTACTTAGTGAATGTGTCAAAAGCACTCAAAATTAGATCAAAAATATTGTATAGGTAAATTGTAGCAGCTTATAACTAATTTTAGTTCAATTATATAAGCTATGTGATGTGGATTCATGTAGCTATTTTTATCTCACAAAATCGGGTTTTTACATTACAACATTTAGATGTGGGGCTGAACTCCAATGCACATTGTCACTGTGAAACGTTACCGTAAATATTCTCAGTTAGTCATCAGTTACTGTAGTTACCAGTAGAAAACCAAAGCCTGACTCACTATTCAGGTGTGACCTTAGATTAATACAAAAGGGAAGATACGCCACCTTCTAACAAACCACTATTATAATGCGTCGCTAATACACACACACCCGTACCGTACATCCAAAGCTGTTCGGGGCTACGTTCAAGTATTAGAAGCGCTACCTGCCCCCTCACAGCTGCTGAATTACCGGGCCGGGCATATTCTAGCCATTGTTACTGGACGAGTTTTATAATGGCGGCTCGCTCGACAGGCTTAGGCTTTTCGACAAAAATATTGAAATTTTTGACTTTTTGGTATACTCACGCATGGAAAGTCACTCCATTATGTTTATTGTTCTTCTTAGAATGGTTCCTGCACTTTCAAAGGCGCAACCAGGTATTTTTGTCGTAAAACACTTCACTGGCGATATCAACCAACTCAACTACATCCGATAATGTTTCGCTTGCGACTAGGGCGTACCATGCAACATTTACTCAGTTCATATGCGTTGTGGGTCGATGCCGTATCTTCCCTTTTGTATTTTCTAAGGGTGTGACTGACTGATATACACAGACACAAATAAACAATGAGCATGTACACCCCCGCAATCATGATGAAACTGCATTCTGAGATGAAAGAGCTATTATACTATTAAATTAAATTTTTGAATATCGAAATTTTTAATGTTACTACATAAATGAATCTTCCAAAATATACTATGACTATGATTAAATTATATAAAATGAAAATCTGTGAATAAAAGTGCTAAATATTATAAATTGGTGCTGGATATCTTCCATTGTCTATAAAACAACAATCGAGTTCATTTTATTCTTCATATTTTCAAGTACTCAAATCTTGTGTCCAATATTAAATAGACATGGAGTAAAAATAACAGTAAATACAATTTGAGTCTTTGTTTAATTTTTTTTTTGAAATATTTGTTTCCAAGTGTTACTTTTTTAAATTTATTTACATTAAGGAAAAAAAGTCAGGATTTAGCAAAAAGTAGGAAGTAGTCTGAAACAGTCACTTTTTTGCTGATAAATTATATTAGTAAGTTAAACTATCCGCCTTTGTTCTAAAGTTCTACCAGAATTAGCAATTTTACGAGTATGATAGACAAGTTCAGTATATAATGGGGGTTTCTTTCTTCATAATACAAATTCGGTATGGATACTTAAAACCTTTGATAAAATCCTCGAAAAACTCCTGAGATATCTTTCATTAACGATTTGTGACAAGATTCTTGTTGCTGAATGTGACATTTTGTCATCTCTTCAAATATTTTATTACACTATTTGTTTTTTATTACTGAAGTATTTGTTTTGTTTAAGTCAAGAACTTAAGATTACATAATTAAATGGATAACAAATATATCTAAAGATTCACTTGTTCCAACATATTAATGTACCTAATGGTAATTTACAAAGCAAAAATGCATCTCAAAATCGTAGTTTACCTACAATTTGGTAAACTTAATAATTATGCTAGATTCATCTGATCGTCCTCCTCAATGATATGGTCCTAAAAGATCTACTCGATAATATCCACTATAAAACTGTACTGAATATAAAAACTATCATCTGTTGTATACAAGTTTTGGAAATAAGAATTCCTTCAAGAAAGTAGAACTCGCGTCTATATTATATATCAAGTATTTTTTTATTATTTATGGAAGTTGAATGTATCGAACTCTTCTTACTCGAAGATCTTAGCCTATAACGCTATGTTTATAGTTACCTAAAGGTGGTTAACTTAGGTGTTATTTTATAAAAGTTTTTTTAGTGATAAGCATGTTTTGTTTTAAGTTGCGAAGTTTTATGTGAACCAGTATTTATGCATAGACAATAAAAGATGGAACTTAAACTACGACGTGAAATTAGTTACGTGTGATACTTGATATTACCTTATTACGATTTTCAATTTTTTTTTTGGTAAATTGTGCCAAAAACAGTAAAGTATACTAAGTAGTAATTGTAATTAAATAATTGTTCTACGTATTTTATTTAAGTTACCGGTATTTTACATATTTTCCAGTTTATTACAAGAATGTAACGTTATTATGTACACATAGTTTAGAAGTTTTTGTTGTTGTTATCATTATTTTATAAAGAAAATATCTGCGTGTTGAATGCCATTAGTGAGGAATTAAATTATTATAATTAATAGACATAAGATTAAATGTTTAGGAAAATTAATTACTATATTTCGAGATACTTCATATTTTATAAAATAAGTAAAACATTATATTGTTGAATATTTTATTCAGAATTTTACAAGATTTATATTTTAAATTATGTTATAAATAAAAGATAATGCTTCTTTATTTGTTATTTTATTTCTTTCCATTCAACAATTAAATAAAATAATATTTATTCAGAAATGAAAGAGACATGAAAAGCTCTGTCTGATAATTTTCATCTTTCATTTAATAGATCAAAAATAGGTCTTAAAATTAAGTGTTCCCGCAATTACAGGGTGCCACAGGGGCACAAATACACATTATAACATTATAATTACTATGATAATATTTAGATTTTAACAGCAATATTTATTATAGTATTTTATTGTGTAAAGCAATTTTTTAAAGAATGAAACACCCTGCTTGACTTTTTTCTGAACTGAGGCTCCGCAGAACCTCTTTTAATATGTTCTGTGTGAGGCTCTATGTAAGTACTTATCATTAGTCGAAACAAAACGTAACAAAACCTAATTAAGTATACCTACCTTGAGTCTCCTCGATTGGCATTGTGGTAGATTCTGGCCTAATCTATCTAACTTGGCGAATAATATTTAGGTGGTAGGCCATGTAAATTACTTCATACTTATTGTGTCTCTTTTCGTAAAACATATCGATTGCGTTTCGATGGGCTCCCTCGAAAAAGTACAGTGAGTAAATCAGACTTCATGATTAGTGTGCTGATTTCGTTATTCTGAAAGAAATTATTTCAACTTACCTACTTTGATTGAAATAATTTCTTTCAGAATTTAAAATCAGCCAATAGTGGGATGATTTCGTTATTCAGAAAGAAATTATTTCAATCAAAGTACCTAAATGAAATAATTTCTATCAGTCTTACAAAATCAGGGGTCTGATCATCACTCCGGAATAGCATCGTAACTGCATAGTTCTTACCTCTAGCGAAATTCAGGGTTGCTTTTGGTTGTCTATAAATGTCCTTGGCTCCTGAGACTGAAGCGAAGCAGCGATCACATAACATCACGTGGCTTGCATGCTCGTAAGTATAGGTACTATTCCAATTTTAATTTCTCAATTTCTCTATAATGACTAGTATATTCCTTTATTTATTTTTCTCAAGATGACAAAATATCTAAAATTTTGCTAAATAACTACCTAGGAAGTATAGGAAGGAGAGAAATGAGAGAATTAGATACTTTTCCTTGAACAGTGTTGATAAGCTTATCTCTTCCAAAAATCACCAGCAATACGACTAACACACGTGGTAGCACCGTGGTATATCCAAACAAAAACTAAAATTTAGTTACGGGATGGGATGGGATGGGGATGGGGATACTCCAAATTTTAATGATAAATCACCTACCTACTCTTAAGAAGGACTTGAAAGAATAATGTTGTACCTACTCCCTACAATAAATTATTACCATTATTCAAGATTCTGTCGCGTAGAGTACATAATACCAAGCAAAGCTCTGAAATCTCTCTCCGTTGCTCGCAATGGAAAAGACCACATCTCAGCGCCGTAGGTCATCCACTGGCAACACACACTGCTCGAAAACTTTTGACTATATATACGATAAAGAGAAAAACTCCTGAACGAACGTTGCCCAACCTAGTTATTTGTTTTACGTTTTTAGTAAAATAAACTTTGTAATATTATGTGAATCTGGTATAGCGAAGTACTTTTTGCCGCAGGCGATAGATAACAGTTTAATACAGTAGGTACTTCGCTATTAACAATATTTTTTACCAGTTTTGAAGCCGGTGCTAGAACGACTAAGCTATTTGGTGCAGTAACCCGCGCAAGTCACATAAAGCTGACCGTGAGATAAACAACTCCATCCGGCGAAATAAACTCACACGATCAGCTGTCAGGTTGCCCATTATGGACCCATAGCCATTCTGTTATCTCAAATATAAATGATTTTTTTAAAAAGAACATTTATAGAAGACGGCGGAAAAAAACTTCCAACAGCACGCTGAGGGTTTTTTCCGTCGTCTTTTTTCTGTCAGCTCAACATCTAGCCAATCAAATCAATCATTTGATTAGATTAGATGTGAAAATATGAAATACATCTTCCAGCAATTCTGATAAAGAATGTGGACGAAGGAATTACGTTGTCCCATACTTATACGTCTCATTTGCCGCCGTTTTTCATTCCCTTTGGGGTGAAATTTCGGAAAATCCTCTCTTATTGGATGCCTACGTCAGACAAACAATACACCCTCCAAGTTTCAGGTCTCTACGATCAGCGGTTTGGGCTGTGCCTTGATCCATCAGTTAGTCATTCAGGACAAATCATTTTATATGTATAGATGTGGGGCTGCAATCCGTTTTGATTCCCACTGTTGGCCACGGGTCTCTCCACGTTTCTTCAACACGCTGCTTTAATGTGGTTCCTATATAGGTATATGTAGGTTCCTATTGTGTGTCATTAGTAGCGTACCTTTATATAGGAGGTGTTTCATATCCTATTATTTTAGTTAGGCTAGAAAATTTATAAATGTTACGTAAATATCTTACGGTTAAAATCGATCTAACTTTTCCGTTCTCACAATAATTTCGAACGAAAGACTTTTAAGATTGTTATAAAGCCCTTACTTTCGGTAACATTCGCAACTCGTTTGCAACGCTGGAGAACAACGCACATTTGTTTCATAGTGAGCCGGGCGTAGAACGTGACTGCCTTAAAGCCAAACAATGGGGAAAGATATGCACCTACCTACGCATTACTATGAGAAATGGAGACAAGCCTTGCATAACGGTCGCCTGGCGACTCTCGCATCTCTTGAGTTGAGAGAGTCTTAGAGGCAATAGATATCTTTTCTTGTGTAGACAGATAAGAGTATTAGCATGTATTAGTTTCATGATAAGCTGTATATTTGATGTACTACCTAATTTTAAACATTTCCTTAAACATTTAAATTTACAATGCATCACCGTACATGCCTGAAAGTATGTAACTTATAGTTTATCGAAGGCATGATTTCAACCAATCCGCACTTAGCTACCATGGCGGACTATGACCTAAATCCATCTCAATTGCGATGCGAGAGGAGATTTGTGCCCAGCAATGGGACATAAAAAAAGGGTTGAAAATAAATTCAAATGTCTCAACTTGTTTTAATACAATATTTTATATAGGACCCTTTGTCTTTTTTTACCTACCTACTAGAAAAATATACTCAAGGTATCCTTTACATTTTCTTTTGGCTAGAAAATTAAGATACGTTACGTAAACATCTTACGTATAAGATTGATCTTACTTTTTTCGTTACCACTAAGATGTCGAAACCGTTTTAAGATTGTTATAAAGCCCTTACTTTTGATAACATTCGCACAACGTACTTACACCGGTTTCATAGGTATCCGGGCGTAGTAGGTACGTGCCTTAAAACGAAACAATGGGGAAAGATATGCACCTACCTAAGCATTACTATGAGCATAGCGGCAGCTTGGTGTCTCTCAAGTCGAGAGACTCTTAGAGACAATAGATATCTGTTCTTGTGTAGACGGATTAGAGTATAAGCTTCATGATAAGCTGTGCTTTTGATCTATGTACCGCATAATTTTAACCACATACTTAATTACAGGAATTGTGAAGACGCTAAGATATCCACTTAAGTAACTCCTTTCACGTAAAAGTTGCATACCCCTCACCTCATATTTAGGTATGTAGGTATTAAATGTCTCTTGTTATTTCCGCTCATTAAGAAACAAAGGATAGCTACATTGAAGGGTGTCAATATCCAGTTGTCCTGTCAGTTCATTTTACAATACCTACATGTTCATAGTTTCTGCACCATTTCCGTTTGTATTATTACAGTACCCACTATTTCTTCTGTATAGATACACTAACACCCAGACTGAAATTTTATCGTAGAATATACATAATGTTTTAAACAGTACTGTATCTATTCAACATAAGCGTCATCTTACAAAGCTAAATTTTCACCAGCCATTAAAATAAATTGATCCACCCATAACTCGTTACTAGACACGATCGAGAGTGAATTTCGGCTCGCAGGCGTCACAGAAGCCTCAAGCTCAGCACCGTGAGCGCGAAGCTCGTCGATATGTGTAAAGGTGCTGTAGGAAGTCCCTCAACGCGAAGATAGCTCCACTGGCGCTATTGATCGTCATCCGTCGTCAGCGGCCGAGGCGCCTATTGATTCCCGCAATCTGCATAATAAACCGCGCCCGCCTTCTCTACTCTGCGTTACATTACTACACACTTAGCAATAATAGCGTTACATTGCCACAATGATGACGTCAGACGTCTGAAATGTCTGAAAATGCAATTGTGCGCTAAATTCAGAATTGAATAATTTACGGCACGACTCATATTGAGTTATTATAGTAGCATTCTTCTGTAATTCTTATTAAATTAATGTTGTGGATATTTTTTATTTCTAATGTAGAATCATACATTATCGTATCTACTTAACTAACAATTCAAAATTGCTGTAGAGAGAGCAGTTACTAAGATGACGTGCCATTTATAATTAAATTTAAAGCATAATTAATATAATTATAGTTAACAGACTGCCAATCTATTGATTAATAATAATTGGACGACGCTACTAGACTTATTACGTGATTATGTTAATACAGCAAATCAAATTTATTTATTGTGATAAATCTTCATAAAGTATATTTTAAGGAAACGTCAAATTTGTCTAACGTAAGCGTCACGTTATAACAAATCGGTCAACTATTAGGTACAAGTGTTCTACTGACGGTCGCGTTGTGCATTTCGGCTTGCAGGCGCCACAGAAGCAGCAAGCTCAGTACCGTGAGCGCGAAGCGCATAGCTCGTGGATATGTGTAAAGGCGCTCTAGGAAGCCCCTCAACGCGGAGACAGCTCCACTGGCGCTATTGATCGTCATCCGTCGTCAGTGGCCGAGGCGCCTATTGATTCCCGCAATCTGCATGATAACCCGCGCCAGCATTTTCTACTCTGCGTTACATTACTACACACTTAAATTAGTAATAATTGCGTTACATTGCCTCCATGGTGACGTCAGTGTCAGATGCTTTATATTTTTGCTTCGCTTATCACATAAAATGCTGCTACTTACCAGTGGCGGTTTTTGAAAATTGCCGCCAGTAGTCTATAAAATTTTTGCATCCCTCCCCCTCTGCTGACCTCTGAAATTAGATTCTCAAAAAAATCTAGCAAGCTCTAACAAGTTAATATGGAAAATATTTTATACGCAGTCAGATTGCCTTTAATTTTGTCAAACAAAACAATTTGTCTTAAATCTGCCACCCTTCAAAATCTGCCTCTCTGAGCTCCAGCCTTTTGGTAAATCCAGTACCGCTACTTAAAATTCCTGTATAACGTGCTTAAATCATCGGCAATTAATTGTTAAATCACTCATATTGGTTTTTGATTTTTGAAGTGAAAACTTCTTTAGCTGGCGTTGTGCAATTTTTTTTGGGATGGGTAAAAAATGTTAAACTCGCGTCAGGACACGTGGCCTGATCGAATAATCGTAAGACGGAGGGGTGACAGCTGATGGTTCGACTGTCTATTTTTTTTTCAACCTTTTTTTTATGTCCCACTGCTGGGCACAGGTCTCCTTCTCACACAATTGAGAGGGATTTAGGCCATAGTCCACCACGCTGGCCAAGTGCGGATTGGTGGACGTCATGCTTTTGAGAAATTATGAATTTCTCTCAGGCATGCACGGCGATGGAAAACATCGTAATCAATGAAATATCACGATATTTTCCATCATCGTGGAGCAGCGATAAATTCGCACATTACAAATTTCTTTGTCTATACTTGACTGTCTATACTTTTTGTAAAATTCGTTTAAGGTCAACTGAGGGAAATGCGTCAATGGGGTAAAAGCTGCTATTTGTTATTTCTCAAATCCTAATCGAAATGCAACCTCTTGAGCCATCTAGAGGTAGCAGTTTAAACTAAATTCGTAACTTAAAATACGAACAGAGGGCGTTGTACGTCGAAAATTTGACATATCAGCCAATTTGAAATTCACTTGTTTGTGCGCAAGAGGAGCAGCGAGAGGTAAGTGCTTACAATCCATTAAAATCTATGGTTTTTTATTGATTTTCAATAAGATTTTGTATTCCAAGTACGCAATACATGTTTGCTAGTCTGCACACACAGTTATTTTTATTCTAAACATCTAAATTGTTGAGATATGAAGATTGTAAATTTAAGGTTATAACTAGATTTTATGGAAAAATGCGTCTGTTTTTTTTGGGGAAATGCGTCTGTGTGAAGCATTTACCCCGATGCCAGAGGTGCTCAACCTTTTCATAAATGAATATTTCTATAGTTTTTCTTCCTTTTTTATACGCTTCTGTAGTAACGTTTTGCAGTGCTGATGTCATCTTACTCATCGATTTTTCAAATACTTTAGCATAATTTTTTTTATTTTGATTCCAGATACTCACAATATTAAAATAAAAGATAACAATGGTGATACTAACCTATATGGATATAGATAAATTTTTGACGAAATATGATTTTCAACATTTCATAAATCAGAGACTTACCTGGCCATGGCATAAAACCCACTTTGTTCGATCCAACAAATGTTTTGGATGTGGTGCAAACCAAAACGTGGAAACAAATAGTCCTCGTCATTTTATTTTGACTGTAAACATACCAGTTGCGAAGATTCTATTGAGAAGCTTACCTTTTTGGTGTCAATACTGCGATACTTACACTATTTATAACCATTATCCGGATGATGAATGATTTTGGAAATCTTTGGGAGAGGCTTATGTCCAGCAGTGGACGTTATGCGGCTGAAATGATGATGATGATATATTCATATATATATTTTCCATGCTGGTCTGGGAGAGAGGAGAAAACTTAGAATGTTCTAGCTGCTTCTCTTTCCGCGCAGATCGTAGAATCCGATCAAGGGAATGGGCGAAAATGCAAATCATATCAATAGGCGATGCGGCTAGCAACCCATCATTATTTTTATAATTTTTTTCATCTTCCCGCTAAAAGTGGCCTTTGAGTCTAACGGCCCTGGGCTCTATCTGCTTAAAGCCGCAAGACCAAACATGCTCTGTCTGCCCCATTAGGGATAAAGATGTGATATTGTATCCATTATCTGTATGTTTATTTATATTACAGCTCTCCTTAATAAAATGTTGAGAACACCTGGATCAGGCATTGGGTAAATGCGTCATAACAATATCAGAAAAATGTAACGCATTTTCCCCGTGTCAATTGAAATGTCTCTGGTAGACTCATTTTTTGCTCTTTTTTAACTTACAAAGTACATGTGAACTACGCATTTCAAAATAGGGCTACTAATGATCGTTTCAATCTCAAAAACTATTTGGTTTGAGAGTAATTCATAGTAGACGCATTTACCCATTTTGGGTAAATGCGTCTAAAATCTACATTTTTAAAAAACCTGTAATAACTTTTTTATGCGTTACTCTTGAACAAATTTACTTAATAAATTTTAAACATTATTCGTGAGAAAATACACGTTTGATGAGGTATTTAAAAATGACTTTATATTTTAATTTTTATGAGCCATCAAAATTAACAAACGAAAAATGTGACGCATTTTCCTCAGTTGACCTTATATCAAGTATTTAAAATATGGACATTGAACAAAGTGCATATATTAATGAAAAAAGTGACGAAGAAATAGTGAAAGAAAATGAGTGAATACTTTATAAAAATACTAGATGAAAACCTACTGAAAATACTAGATAAAAACAATACTGATAATAAAAGCAATTCGTGCGAAATTATTCCCTAACCATTCCAAAATATCAAAAATGCACAACGTCAATGTTCAAGTTTTCACTTCTGCCGGCACTACCGGAGTGCAACCCGTTGTTTTTTTTAAACAAAAGCTTACGTTGTCATATCAAGCAATGCCAATTTTCATTTTAGTTTCAGAACTAATTAGAACAACGTACCCATAAGTAAGCGCTCGTCAAACCTAAACGTATATCCCCGCCTATTGATTAACCTCTAAGCATGAGCATGAACTGATGCTACTAGCTTGCTTCTTCATAATTTTGTGAATGATGTTGTTATGAACCAACCTCAAATTAAATTTACATTGTTATCATATTTATAAACTCGACAAATAAATTATTATTAAAACTTTTAACTAAACTTTTACTGTAGCCAATAATATCGGATGTTAGAAGAGATTTATACTTTGGCGCGAACTCAAATCAAGCAGAAGACATCTTGCTTCGTATTTAATATTTACTTCAATCGAGTAGCATTTGTAAAACCTACAAGGGCATGTTCCATGAAACTTTTATTTAATGTATTTTGTAGTCATGTTGACACAGCTTAAATTAAAGTACCTACTTCAGAAATATTCATTAACCTTATTTGCAAGTGATGTATTTTCTTAGATTTATGTGATACACAGATTTAAGTGACACAGTAAATCGTATTTTACAACAAGATTATTTATAACATAACATAAACGTTATTAACTCCATGCGTGCGTCTCTACTCTCTACATTAACATTTTTGTACTTACTTACCGATGTTTTTATTACCTAACTTAGCAGATAACCAAATATTTTCTTAGTTAGATACGGTTTCTTAAATGCTAGCCAAACGTTAAGTGTATTAATGAAGTAACATAATTGCTAGCAGATAGGTAACAAGAGAATCAATAGAAATGTTATTGATCAGGCGGACTGAAGCTGTAACCCGCCGTTTGTCAGAGTACAGTCAGTATTGCTAACAATTTTACAACAGCTTTATTTTGCCAAATACGACGCTTGTACTATTAGAATCTAATATTTACTTGTACTTTGTTTGTCAGGTTGTTTCAATAGAGTTTTTTATTTACTAAGCATAGAAAAAAAGAAAAACAAAAAAAAATTAAAAAGAAGACTACTTACAAAGACTTTAAATTCAACATTACAAAATTGTGTATTCAAATTTCTGAATTAAAATCTCGATGATTGCGCCTCGATGCAGGCAACCCTACCAATTAAGTTTGGTGGCTTGGTTATTCGTACGACGGAAAGTTTGGCTCTTCCTGCTTACCTGGCCTCCTATCATAGTAGGCTGACCCTCATCACAGAAATATTAAGCACTAATCTTGATGATGCTTGGGTAGCATACTTGACGGAGGATATAGGGGTCTGGAGTGCGACCTTTCCGTCTGAGGACATCCCAAGTGTGTCGAAAAATAGACAGTCCATTTGGGATGTACCAGCCTTAAAAGCTATCCATGCTAGACTCCTCGAGCGATGTCCTAATAGCACCGATTGGGCTCGGTTATTGGTAGGAGCTCAAAGTGAGTCGGGACATTGGTTGCACGTTCTCCCATCTAAAAACATTGGCACCGTGTTGGATCCTGTAACTCCATCCGTAAGTTCGTGTGGGCAAAAGGTGGACAGCTTCGGTCAACATGGCTTGTCCTGTATCAGGAGCGCCGGTAGACTTTTCTGCCACGGTACCTAAAACGACTTGGTTCGTCGGGCTCTTGCCAC
This sequence comes from Pyrgus malvae, assembly GCA_911387765.1. NCBI lineage: Eukaryota > Metazoa > Arthropoda > Insecta > Lepidoptera > Hesperiidae > Pyrgus > Pyrgus malvae. The sequence goes on along the minus strand of OU426951.1, from coordinate 15,808,061 downwards.
CGCTTCTATTCCAGCCTGACGGAGTTTCATTCGCGCCATGGAGTCTAGAACGGCCACTGGTATAGGACGTGACATGTGCATACTCCTTAGCCCCATCGCACATAAGCGAAACTGCAGAGAGGGTAGGGTCCATCATGTCATTCTTTGAGAAATAATGGGTTACTCACAGGCATGCACGGTGATAGAAGGGCGCATGGCCCGGCGTTTAGCATAGAACGCAATCGATTTATGTAACTAAGCCAAACGAGCGCGGTCGTATGTGAGATGGGTGACCGCTGGTGGCAAAAAATTTCATGCGCGTTTTTGTGCTTCGGAGGGCACGTTACGCCATCGGTCTCGGTTGTTTTCGATAGATAACAGTAATTAAACCTTGTCGAAGGCCTTATGGGCGGTTTGAAAACATTCGAAAGCGGGTTGGCCACTAACCCGCATCTCCACCAACCCGCATTGGAGCAGCGTAGTGGAGTAAGCTCCAGGTGTCCCCAATAATGGGGAGAGACCCATCTCGTTTTCCGTCCCACAGCTGGGAGTGGGACGCAAAAAGGGTTGCAGCTATGCACGGTGAGAGAAAACATTGAAATTCATTAAATGTCATAATATTTTCCCTCATGGTAGGCAACGCCACAGTTTTCTTTTGTCAGAGGTTCGCGCTGGAGGTTTGAACTCGGTATCTCCATGTCGGAGACCGCAGTCTTTACTGCTCGGCCATCGCTGCTCATTGAAACAGCCTAAATCCAAAATCTTAAAATTTTCGTCTTTGTAAATTTGCTAAATAATTATGCTTTGAGTCTTAATTCTTGCAAACAATAAAACCTTCTGGTAACAACATACTCGTACTTTTATTTCCAGAGCTAGTTTCAAAATACTGATTACGAATGTGATTGAAAGTTTTGGCGCGTCATCTTCATTCGAAGGGTGATTCATTGATTGAATCCATACAATATTTTTTGGTACTGTTTAATTAAAACATTATTTCATTAATCATTATATATATGTATATACTTATAATATTAAACCTGCTATTTTATAAAAGTTTTTTAAATATTATGTATTTGTTATTGCATATCTGAATTTTTATTTATCTAGCGACAGCTGTCCTTCTGGTAAATATATACCTACCTGTTAAGTAAATTAAAATATTAATTAACAATTTTAGATAATCTTGAAATAAGTTTCTAAAATTGTTATCACACCTATCAAAGATCCGAAAAATATTTATGTAAGTTTTGGTGGCTTTATTTATGAATTAAATTACACCAATTACTAGGCGATAATAGTTATGTGCTATAAATGTGTGTAAATTGGTTAAGAAGTTACAGAATCATGTCTGGTCATTGAAGAGCAAAAGGTGCTGAATGTGGTGTCCCGCTGTCCCAATATGGGTCACTGCCGCGTACGTGCAATTCGATAAAACTTTGCAAGTATTTGGCGGTTACGACACATAAACCACGACTGCGAAACGACCCGAATCGTTACCAGATAATAATCATCTTAATAGACGACCTCTGTTATGAACTCGCTTAACCTAATGAGGATGTTAAAGTACGAGTACTTACGAACGGTTTTTACCCAGCTAGGTATAGCGATTTTTTTAATTCTATTTTATCTTAATAAACCAATCAACTCAATAAAACATAATCAAAAACATTTCCTATTAGTAGACGGATCAATTGTCCGATGCCCTTAGAAGAGTTTCAATAAGTTTTAAATATTTTAAATATATTCGTTTTAGCGCCTACAAGTACCATATTTTATTTAGAGTACAAAGGAAAGTTAGGTTTTATATAGAAGCGAGGAGAAAGTGAGTGCTAAATTAATAGTGCAAAGTATTGATCAATTGTTTCACCGTGGTTCTAAATATAAAATTTCGTGGAGGAAGACAAAGTTCGCGCGCAATACGGGCGCGGGCAGGTAGTGCGGGCGCGGGCACGCGGCGGCGGCGTATCGATTCCGCGGCGCCTTCAGTCGGCGTCCGTCGAGCGCCGCGCTGCGCCGAGCCGCCGGCGAGCGGGCGTCGCCCCTCCCGCGGCCCCCGCCCTTCTGCCGCCCTCCTCGACCGTCGAATCTCGACGTCGCCGGCAAACTCGAACGACCTCTTTTCGCTAACTAACGTCGCTCCCGCGCCCGTTTCCCGCCGCGAAACTGCGTTCGATTTTCGCGGACGATTTCAAGATACAGAACTTGTTCAAAAAGTTGTGGAAATCGTCGGGGGTTTAAATTTAGTTTTATATAATAGGTATCACTAGGGTGGGTGGGTTGTCATGCTCTCGAAGGTAGACAGGGTGAGGTAGTGGGTAGAAAACGGTCAGGTAGTGCGGGTGCGATGAGGGCGCGTGCGAGCGGTTGCGGGCGAGCATGGCCGGGCGCGCTGCCGGCTGCGTGAGCGCAGGCGGGCATGGACTGCTGCAAGTACGGGGAGTACCGCGGGGCGGCGCACGCGCAGTACGGCACCAGTGCAAGCGCGGGCTGGGACGGCTACGGCTACGCGCCGCTGCCCTATCCACCGTATGCGCACGCCTACTACGCGCCGCCCGCGCACGACCCGTACGCGCGCTACTACCGCTATGATTACCCCATGCACCACATGCACCACGCTGACCATGCAATGCCCATGGGTTGGTATTACTCAATGAACTATTCTTATCCGTATTAACTTTTTTGTTGGAATTAATTTATAATTTAATCCTTTCATTTTTCGGATAGTGGTAAACCTTGTATTTTGATTTATTTGATTGACGTTAGAAAAGAGCATGAAACATCGGCAAAAATTATAATATGTAAATTAGTTATGGGTCATAAATTTGAAATACTAGAAAATGTTGCTAGGAAAATAAAATCCAAATAGCAGAATATAGTTTCATTAATGTTTGTTAAGTTTCGTAACTACGACTATTTACCAATAATACTCCCATCACACAGCATTCTTTCCAAACTGACTAAAATTTCATAAGTTGGATAGGTACCATAACTTAAAATATTGATATTTTTTTAGTTAAATAAAAAAACATTTTCATAAGTATTTAGTTGCTACTCATTTGACTTCTGAACTAGGCACAGATTTATTTTTATTTTAACTAAACCATCTGTAGTTTATAGTAATTTTCTCGTAGATAAGTTTAGATAAGAAGAACATTGTTTAAATTTTTTAAAGATTAACTCAAAATTATATACCTAACTTAATTATAACTATTATAACATCTATAGACTTAGATTTTAGTCGTCATAGTCATATATGTTTGATGTCATTTTTAATTTTTCATTAATTAATATGAATCGTAACTAAACAGAAGAACTAAATGAACAATAATTATAACGATAATAGGGTTGCATAAACTCAATTACTAAATGGGAAGGACGTGTCACCGTGGAAATGCATCAATAATTGTCCCTGCCGTAACAAGCACTAATTCCTTGAACTAATTGAATTACTAACATGGTTGCGCTGCAGGTATTCAGCTTACAGTTTAGTTGTTTAAAATATGTAAGCGACGCATGTTTGTTTACCAATACGGGGAGATCGGAATTCGTACGCGTGGCGCGACATTCTGAACAATGAAGAATGAAGTAAGAATTAATGTTTACGTTTGGGCGGATTTCTCGTCTACGTCACGTGTCGATGTCTGTGGGGGGAGGGGGGTGGGGGCGCTACAGGTGGTCCGTGCGCGGTCGCGAATTGATCGTCCTGAGCGGCACAGCGCACTGCGAGTAGAGCCACTCACCATATTGACCGGCGTACTGATGCCCGCGTCGTTCTCCCTCTGAACTTTGTGAACGCCGCCGCGGTACGTAAGCGGGCGCAGAGTTTTCACTTTTAGGCTGTATATTGTTACTTGTAGGGACACGCTTTAGACGTCATGAGAACGGCCCTTTAAGATTTCTTGAGACAATATCTCAGACATATTGATCGTTTGATTCTTCTCACTTTAAAGGTTTACTTACTAATAGTTAAGTCAACAAATCGTACAAATGGCAACATAATAACATATTATTGATGTAATTCAAAAAATATTTCAAAAGAAAGATCGATATAACACTTCCATATCATTAAATGCCTACAAAAGAGGGACTCGGCGATAAGCAGATATTTAAACGTAAATGCAGAAAAATACTCGCTCAATTGGGTTTTATTGAATCATAACAGTCTGCATAATTTTTGAGTTACGTGCTTTTATCTCTTATGGTTCCATTGTACTTAATGCGCCGTTTATACTTATGTACAAACTATTCAGAATCGAAATGTTTATTTTTTTAGTAACTATTAGGTACTACTTTTTTCTATTTATAAATCCTAAACTTACTGACGTTTTGCAATCGATACCAATATTAAATCTCGATCTATTTATGCAATATATTAATATTGCTATAGAGTTTTTGTTCACATAAAATGAGTACAAATTGGTACAGTCTCAGATTGCTGTCAATTTTAAATTATCGATCGCTTGTTGGTCTATACTCCAACCCATCTCCAAATTTAAAGAATTAAAAGTACTTCGTGAATTTTTAAATCATTTTTCATAAAAGTCCCGAAAGATTATCTGATAGGTTTGTTTTTAATTACAAATAGGTAGTTAGTTTTACAAAATTTTACCTTTAAATCGTTTTTCATAGTACTTCCCATAACCATTTTCTGTTAAGTACATATTTACTTCTTAACACAGTTCGGTGAAACTAATATTTTATATCGTACTAGTGGATCCCGCAGACGTTGTCCTGCCTTAAAAGTATTGAAAGAGGATTTGTTTTCTTATTATCTTAAAGAGATTTCATGTTACTGTCAAAAAAAAAAATATAAAACAAATAATGACATACGAACTGTCCAGTTATTCTGACTGTGTCAAAGTTTAGAACGACACGGCACGAAATACAAAACGTTTGACAGACAGGAACAATTTATATGGGAAAACTAAATAAGTAAAAAAGTAATTAAAAAACATTTCCAGTGGCCCAAATTGTGAATCTAAACCATTCTCGAATCTCCACGAACACACACAATAAATTTCATCATAATCCGTCCAGTCGTTTAGGAGGAGTTTAGTCACATACACACGCACAGAAGAAATATATATATTAAGATTATTAGAATTCCCGAGAACAATTATTTTATCTGTTAGATAAACAGTGAGTTTCAACAAAATTAATTCGTTCGTATTGTAAAAATTTTAAAATTTTCAAACGAGACTTTTCTTAATTATTATTTAATCAAGTCGTTTTGCTCTCTCGTAGACGTTGCCGTAGTCATCGCCGTAGTCGCCAACGTAGTCACCATCATAGTCGTAGACATGGTCGTCATGTCGTCATAATAAACTATCTAGACAATTCATACTACATACTTGTCATTAATAAATTAAAACATTAATGAAGATTTGTGCGTCTAAAACATTATAATCATCAATCTTAAGGTCTCTCTGTTAGACATAGGCATCCTCTCAATGAGAGAAGATTACGATAGTAGTTTCAAAGTCATATTCAGGCATTTATAATACAAGTATGAATTATTGTTGTCACTGGCTACATAATACGTCAAAGGGCTAATTTGCTATTGGTTTTCATATTCACAATGTAAAAATAATATGATATCTTAAAAACGTCAAAGTCCGATACTGATATAATTTGTTGATTTATGACATTTACGACTCCTCTCATGTGAATATTTTGGGAGATGGGAAAAATTTCGTAGTGATAATACTCTACTATACTAACAGTTATCGTAATAATAATACAAATACACAACACTGGCAGATTTTCAAACGTTTGCTGATTGCTGAAGGGACCATCTTCCGCACTCCCTTCAGCAATCAGCAAATTTGCGGCAATATAGTGTTTTAAAGAAAGAAAGAAAGAAAGAAAAAATATTTATTTCATATTAGGAATACAAAATATTCGCTTAATGAATGTCATTTTTTCCCGGTCATCGCCTTTAAGTGCCCGTTTGGGCTAGGTGTTGAGCTGAGAGAAAAAAGGCGGCGGAAAAAAACTCCCAGCACTCTTTTAAAAAAAACAGTACATAATAATATATTTGAGATAACAGAATGGCTATGGGTCGATAATGGTCACACGTGACAGCTGATCGTGTGAGACACCATCAACCCACTTCCACCTGCTCACAGATGCGAGTAATTACTAAAACTAATACAATCTATGAAGAAATAGCCTTGTGTGAGCGAGATTCATTCCCACGCTCCTTTATCATTAAGATAGTCCTTAGTGTTATAATAAGCCTTACGGCACAGGACTTGTTTGACTGCCTTCTTAAAAGGTTTTAAAGGCAGGGATTGAATCTTTATTGGGATTTTATTATATATCCTGATGGACATCCCAATAAAAGAATTACTTTTTTTATGAAGCCGGCATTTCGGAAATGCCAGCTTGTGGCCGTTCCTAGTTGAAACACAATTAGGACTTTGCAAGTCCAATATAGTAGTGAATTTTTCTTTGTTTTTACGTACATATATGATGTTTTCGTAAATATATTGCGAAGCAAATGTTAGAATATCTATCTCTTTGAATTTTTCTCTGAGAGATTCTCTAGCACCTATGTTATAAATTGCGCGAATAGCCCTTTTCTGCAAAATAAAGATTGAATCAATATCAGCCGCATTACCCCACAGTAAAATGCCATATGACATTAAACTATGGAAATAACTGAAATAAACTAATCTGGCTGTTGCAATGTCTGTGAGGGAACGAATTTTCTTTATTGCAAAAACTGCAGAACTAAGTCTATTCGCTAACTGAGAGATGTGGGGTCCCCACTGTAATTTGGAGTCTATTGTGATTCCAAGAAATGAAGCTTCTTCAACAATGGCAAGATCCTCACCATTTAATTGAGGATTTACATTTTCTTTCTTTACATTTGGGGGTGAAAATCTTATACAATTAGTTTTTTTATTATTTAATAGTAAATTGTTTACATTAAACCACTGGACAACCTTAGAGAGAGAATTGTTCACGTCGTCAAGATTTGATATTCGTCTATTAATTTTAAATAAAAGAGAAGTATCATCTGCGAACAATACAATCTCATGACTGTTTTCTACCATGAATGGAAGATCATTTATATATAATAAAAACAGAAATGGTCCTAAAATTGAACCCTGTGGGACCCCCATCTCTACAGGTGACCCAGACGACCTTTTACCATTCACCTCAACTCTCTGAGTCCTATCCCTCAAATAGGATGACAGGAGTTTAAGCGCGGTGTATCCAGACTCACACGAGAAAACGCCCATAAATAACCAAATTGTGAATTTCCCCGCAGATTATGGCGCCTATGCATTGAAGGAAGCTCGATCGCGGAGAGCTATAGCGCGCCGGGAGCAGCGACCGCATACTCCCGCGCACCACCTGCCCCTTCCACAAACGGTAAGGCTAACATTAAGCTGTATTTAGTATATGTAGTAGTATATAGATGTATTTATGAAAATATTATGAATAGAATTACACAGAATACCACATACTACTACATCTAGATATAGATTACAAAACAAGCATACAAGCGAAATTAATATGTGAACAATACATCTATATCTGTAGGTGGTTTATTGAGTTGAGTTTGATAATTGTACATGAAAATGTTTAGATGTTTCGAATTCTCGAATAATATGGTTCTGCACTATATGATAAGTGTGCAATGCACGCTATTTTGTATTTATTTACATATGTTATATACATGCGTATGGGTATATCTATTGGATATCCAAACGAAACGATAAGTTAAAATGTATATACACGTGTGACACAATTTACGCATTCTTAATGTATTTGATTTCTCTTGATTCTGTCGTTTAGAGTAGAGACTTGTTATTTATTTACATACTAGCCTTCCGCCTGCGGCTTCGCCCGCGTGGATCTTTTTTATAGGTTCCCGTAGGATAAAAACCATCCTATGTCATTTTCCAAGGTCCACTCTATCTGTGTTCCAAATTTCATTAAAATTGGTTCAGTAGTTTAAGCGGCAAAGCGTAGCAGATAGACAGACAGAGTTACTTTCGAATTTATAATATTTGTAGGGATTTTAGAGACTTGTTGTTTATCTCAGGGAGCTATCATTATTAGAATTGTTCAATTTATACCAAAATTAAACTTTTAATTATTCGAATCCGACTGTTTCTTCAAAAATTACGACGGATAATGCTAAAAATTGGGAGATGAAACACTATGGTAGCGTAAAGTTCAGGTCTTTCTTAAGAAATATATATATATATATTATAAATATATATATATATAATATAACCATTTTATATTACAAAATGAGTAATGCTACACTACCCACATAGGATCACCTTTTCGTTAAAGAGTTTGATAATATGTATTTATTTAAGTGTTAATAGGGAATTGAACTTTGGTTTGAAAATAAGTGGATATTTTTGGAAAATATTTACCTCAGCGTAACGATCTATTTTAACGCGGGTGAAAAAGAGAAAAATAAAATGCTACATTCTTAATAGTTTATTTTTAATGAAAATAAAATATACACAATAAACATAAATATTTCTAGAAATATTAAATTTTAATAAAAAGGAATTAACTCAGAAAAACATTTGGATAAATATACCCATAAAGTAGTTTAAGTGAATATTTTATTTATACTTCTTCCATTTGCTATACAAACGGTTGTAAAATGCCATAGTAAACATTGCCCCACGCGGGTCGTCAAATAATTCATTTAAAATATTACTATATAGATGGAAGAACATATATAGTTGAACGGGAGTGTAGCAACGCTGCATGCCGTTTCTACCTATTATATTTTAGTAGAAATTTGCAGTTATAATTCAGAATGACATAAGGCGACATCAGCCTCCGGAATTGCAACATATCTGCACACGACCTCACGCAAGACTTGAGCTTTGCTTGAGATTATGACATTCATGGGCTGCTGTGACCACATAACATCACGTGACCTAAAGGCAAGTCTGACTAGACCATCTCTACCTACTACATTTAAATAAAAATTTCTTTAGTCCATCCATCAGCAATTAAAAGTCCACTGCTGGATATAGGCCTCCCTTAATATTTCCCTCTTCGTTCTGCTCTATGCCATCTGAATCCAGCGGCTTCCCGCTGTCTTCTTCAGGTTATCAGCCCACTCGGTTGGAGTGGCTCCTGTGCTTTTTTCCCCATCGGTTGTCAGTCCTCTTAACTAAAAACAAAAAGTATTTGAATTTTTCTAAGGGTTGTATTTTCACAAAAAAAACCAACAAAATACCCCCGCAACCGGACTGTTCTTAATGAAGACTTCCAGCTGTAATCATTATAACCAAAATTAGATGGTCGGGTACACGGAAGCAGTATCATACGTTTGGAAGTGGTATCATTACGGCGTCAGATTACGAGACAAGTGAGCGGCACAAAGGCGCTAATGAGGGCGGCGGGGGAGCGGGGGGCGGGGCAGAGGGCGAGGAGGTGGCCCATGAAAGCTGTCAGCGGTTGATTTTTCCGAGTGTCGTGGGCGCGCTGATCGATAAGTCACGTGGTTCGCGCCGCTCGCCACTTGCCGCTCAATAGTTAGTTAGCCTCCGCAAATCTCCCGCCACTACTCTTATGTGCCAACTGGGCTTTACCTACGCCACTCTTAATCGAACTGCAGATTCATTATAGATCAAACCACATTTCTTCTCTTAATCTAACAAATCCGTAGCACCTGCCATACTCAGACAAGATTTATGCTTGCTTTAGGTTGTGTGTCCATGTGCTGCAGTGACCATTTTATACCATGTGCACTACGTGCATGCTCAATTCAAATAAAGAAAACAATATAAAAAAGTAATACAAATTCCTTAAACTAAGTCAAACTATTTTTATTGGCAAAGATAATTCGGGCCACGTGGGTTTACTGACACCCATTTGCTACAGCGACCACTTGGTTGTTTATACCCTTCTAACAAGACTTCAGCATGTCCCAAAACGTGCGCTGTAACTCCGGAGGCCGACTGTTTTCTCATATAAGTCGTCGGTAAGGTCGGCAACCGCAACAAGTTTATTGCAAAACATAATTGAAATGCTTAAACCCCTATCAATAAGGGATATTATTAATTTATTTATCATTCATAGCACCTTAAACTAAGGGTTGCAGGGTAAGACTTAATGCCTAATGGCATTCTCCGCCAGTCAACCCTGGGTGATGAATGGTGATGAAACTCTAACCAGTTTACGGTAGTCAGGAAAATGTCTGATTAAAAGATATTTAAATAGAAAAATGAAAAAGTAAAAAATACTATTCATACCTACCTACATATATGCATACATTTATATAATATATTAGATATTAATGTTTTAGCAATGAATAAATGATTGATTAAGACATTTAATGAGTATAAGAAATAGGCGGCTAAACTATTGCAATCTCCGGAAGTTGTTTAAATATTCATTGGCACAGATTAATCGTAACGCGGACGTACCTCGTAGCGCCGTAGCGGTGAGTGTTACGTAGAGCGCTACGAAAATATAACTTAATCTTACAGTATTGCTTGCGAATATTTTTATTTTCTAATAGGGTCTTGGACACTGTGTACAAAAATTTTCAAAATGCATTCCTTAAAAAGGTTGCCATTATCCACGCTTGGAATGCAGAATAATTGTAAATTTATTTTTAAACATGTTTTTATTACATTTTATAATCACTAAAAAATTTGTCCTTTGACTATGAATAATATGTGACGTCATTAATCATTTTCTCATACTAAATGTATGAGGAGGTCATGTTTTGACAGCTCATTAGAAGTATATCAAATAATTTAGTAGTCCAGGGCCGGATTATATGAGAAGATATTCAAATAAGGAAGGACTTAGACAGTACAAGTAAAATTTAAACAGTCTTGCAAGCTCTAATTTCAAATTTTTGGAAAAAGTGTCTTTGAAAGGGTAAAGAAATCGGGGATAAGATGTGATGGATGCAGTACTGCAGCGCAGAAGTGCAGAGGGAGTGACGGACATCGATCGCGCCGCGCCCCCTCCCCGCATCTACTAAACGTTATCTCGCATGCCGTACTTGTACACATTGTGCTCCGTCATCATGCTGGGAAGCGGGAATACGAAAATTACCTGTTTATCGTTAGAAAAAACAAAATTCTCAAAATATTTCTTTTTTTATTTTGATCTTAGTTTTCTTCTTCAATAAAACAGATGTAGCGATATGTTGCTAAAGATTCATATAAATGTTAGAAAAGTATTTAGATATTTTTAAACATTTTATATTTCAAAAAGAAAAAAAAAATAATATGTTTCCAACTTTATTTAGTGTTAAGAAGGTTGTATTAAGAAGGTGTAAGTAATGTTTCGTAAAAAATATAATCAATAAGTATATGTATTTTATACTTCAATAAGAAGAAAACACGAAATTAAATTTTCTACTTTATTTAGCTTAACGTATTAAGAACTTAGAAATAATGTTTCGTTAAAAAATATTGCAAATAAATTTAATGAATATAGAATATCACGGATGAAATCGGAGATAAGAAACCGTTACATTTGAATTTAATCCGATCGGGTCAGAAAGTTCTCCCTCCGGGATACCAGGATTATCAGTTGTGGATTTGAGAAATACGTAAAATAAAAATGATATATATTTCGTATTAATTTTAGTTAATTACTCTTATATTTGTTTTGTACTTTAATAAACATTAAACTAATGTCATGTACATTGTAGATTCGCAAACCTAGGTACTTCCGAAGAAAACAAAGTCATTGATTTTAATGTTTTTGGGAATTACTTAAGTAACGTTAAATAAAACAAATTATTAATAGCTTAGGTTACAAGTTTGAAACTTTATATTTATGCTATGTTTTAGACGAATAATGTAAAAACACAAGTAGGTTAATCATTAATCAAGTTTTTTACGAGTGTTTTATGATTAAACATAGTGTTCACCACATTTATACTTGCTATATTATCTATCAAATTTGTACAGCTATAATAAAGTGCGTATCTTAGCAATTTGAGTAATCGCCGTACATAGCTAATGTACATAGTACATAGACCGGGTTATATCACGCTACGCTGATCAGGGTAATATTATCGATTGTTACCGTCAGTTCACACGCCGCGTGGAAATCTATATACTCGTCTGACTACATGGGGCGTGCAGCGCGCCGTCGCCTGCTCCTCACTTGGAACCCTCTGAATCGATACCCGGTGGAACCTATAGTCGGGGAGCCCAAGAGGGGATTTTTGGATTTTCTCGAGCGCGTCAGTTTAACATATGGGGTATATGCACCTTGAACTCTGTTGATTACTCCCAGAATAAAAGCCCTCTGTATAGGAACGTTAAAGTTTTTGTATATTTTTCCCACTTCAAGTTATCAAAATTGTTAAATTAGTATATGACATTATTTGGCAATTTACTTTTAAGTAGTGGCACGCTTTGGGAGAGGCCTATGTCCAACAGTGGACTGATATGGGCTGATGATGCTTATGAAAAAAAAATAACAAAAATTGAACTCTCCCGAGAATGTCGAAATATTTTGAATTTTAAAGGTTTGTGTCCGATCCCATATTCATAGTTAAATAGGAAAAAATATTACTTACCATGCATTTAATATATTCGATCTTAATTTTTACACACAATATCTTTACCCTTTCTCTTTTTTTAAATTTCCTGAAACTTGTACACTCTCTTCCCCACTAAAATGGCATACTTAAAATATACTTTTTTTCGTTTTAGGACCTAATCTTCACAATCCAATAGTGTCCCATGACGCCTTACTAACTGCAAATTTAGCATCCCGGGCTCCCCTGCTACTACACTCCCGTCGACATACTCTAATCAATGCCACACTACTTACATGAAATACCTTCCCAGACAACACTATCGCTGTCACTGAACGCCGACTGAATGAAATATGAAACTTCTCTGTTTTATTGCCTTGATAAATATACTGTAATGAAGGAGGTCGCTCTTGAAGGGATATTTATAACAATTTTCCGCTTTTTGAGTGTTGATTTATGAATGCGTTAGTAACGTTTTGTTACTTAAAATATTTATAAATTCAAATGATTTTTATTTCATTCATGTTTTAGTTAAATTTATTATTAATAGATTTACCTGACAGTACCTTTATCGTTAATGTTAATGGATTTTGGCTAGCTATTCGATCGCAAATAATCACACTCGAACATAAACCGATTCTTTTTAGACTTTTATATTTGATTGTTGATTAAAATTTTTCAAAAAATTTGTACGCCTTTATGTTTTAGCCGCCACTAGAATGCGGGGTGAATGGTCGGGGTCCCGCGTACTGCGAACCACAGATGTGGCCACATTATCAGGTAATAAAACCAAAGGACTTTAGAGAAAATTGAATCCGTTTTAAGTTACAATTAAGTAGGAAAATATGCTTTCACAGCTTACACATTAACTAACAATCGCAAGTTTGGTCTAATATTATGTTGTGTAGTTTATTAAACAGATCCTTTATTTATATATAATAGTATAAGCAAACGAGCATGCATGTGGCATGGTGTCAAGTAATCATCATCCTTTACAACAAAATTTAATTTTAAGTTACTTAAACTTCTGCATAAGGTTGTAAACCTTGCAACTCGTAAATTAAGCAATCGTCCAGTGTTATTTTAGCGCCAATAAAATCATAGGCACATAAATAATTTATTCTCGGAAAAAGTGAGTAGCGATTATCAGCGTCTATCTAAAAAATGTCTATTATTGGATGTGTCCAATAATAGACATTTTTTTACTTTAAAAACCTATTTTATAATTTTCAAATGTAGAAACTTGAGTTTTGAAGACCCTTCCATCAAATGAGACCAAAAGAGATGACCCTTGGCTTGGCTGTAATCTTTTTTGCGTCCCAATGCTGGGCGCGGGCCTTTCCCTATTATAGGGGAGACCTGGAGATTACTCCCCCACGCTGCTCCAATGCGACTTGGTAAAGAAAATGATCCTAATCCTAATTAACTGAAATAATGAAAAAATTACCTAGAAGGACCTCTCCATCTCTCTCTCACTCACTCTCTCTTTCTTCAGCTGTTATCAGTCGAGTGTTGGATATAGCAACCACGCCTAAGACCAGATGTGACCCGCCCACAACCACTTCAACTTAATGGTCTTAGGGCTATATCGGTTACTTTGGTCCTCATGCAGATCTCATTATTACTAATTCTATTCCTGATAATGAGGATGACCTAGCATTTTAAAATTGTAAGCTAACAGTTACATTTATTTTATATTTCCAGATGGGGATTCTCGGAAGTGGCGGGTGGAACGGAGCCAGCCCTTTGAATGGGTCGTGGGCATCCAGAGCATCCTGTGCCAGGGAGCCATTGCGATATAATCCTGACTGTCGTGTTATGAAAGTGCGTTCTTATTTTTTGTATTTGTAGCACTAATCATTATTTTATTACTTTGCTAAGGCAAAAGAAGATACACAGATCTGTCGCTTACTTGTTTGTCACATGTTTTTTAATGTCTTAATTAATAATTTATGCAGTCAGACATAAATATTTTTAATTCCAATCCGTAACAAATTGTTAAATAATTAAGATATCAAATAATTTTAAATTAACGAGGATAAGAACTTTCATCGATTTATGTATCTGACTAACATTTAGATTTACAGTGGTTACTTAAATATTATGCTACGGATTGACGCTAAATGCCTGTTGTTGGTAACTGTTTCAATGCGTTTTAAATATTATTTAATATGTTTAAGATAGTTATAAGAGTATTTATTGTGTTGTTTCAGGGGCCTCCGCCAAATCTTCAGAGTCAACAATGCGCGCAGGACGCTAGAGCAACGCAATTTCCTGTTTTTGAGGACTCATCTTACAACACAGACAGTGGTGGCGGCAAGCACTCAAGTATGAACGATTATCCCACAAGAAACATTACGCCATCAGAAACCAACGTCCAACCCGTACGCGAACGCTTTTTCGAGCAACGGGAACAGAGACCTAATCCACCAGAAGAGAAGCGGCCACCGGTAGTACCGTTACCGGCTTTTCAACAAGCTTTCGGGTCTACCGAGATAGGAAAGTTTGCTGAAGCTTTCAGTCGCGCCGAAGCAGTGCACGACGCGGAAGACAGTTCCAGTGATAATTTCGTTTACGATTCGTTTCACGAATGGGACGGACCCCCAGAGCTGCAATGGTCTTCGCAGCCCGCCTCGCGGGAAATCAAGTGCGAAGACAACTATTAAAGTTGTCGACGCTCTAGCCATAATCCGGGACGCATGCGTCTCTTAGCTAATTTAGATACTATTTTGTTTCACCACCGCGTTGCCAAAATGTGTAACATGATATCGACGACGACTCGATATCATAGCACTAGGATGTGATACCAAATTTTTTATCGTGTTGCAAAATGAAGCGGCTGGAGATATAGTGGTGTGACTTTAATTCGTATACATGTTATATAATATTCTATAGTATAATATTATTAGTTAGTTTATTCCTTTTATCTAGTTTTAGATAAACCTTGAGAAGCCGAAAATATAGTTGTTGTTAGTGGAAATGTGGGAACGTTAGTTAGGTACTGCAAACATAAAATAACAAAGATTCAATGTGCCTTTATCTCGGAGAACCCGGCCGCTACGCGCGGCGTCCCGCCCCGCTCCTCGAAGCCAGGAATATATCATGTTATTACAATAGAAATTATAGGGACCAACGTTTAGACAAATATACACGACCCTGTCGCGTACATACACTATGCGCAGCATGCTCAACGAAGTCTATAGGGGATGTTCCGTCAGGGAGTTACAAAATTTAAAAAAATCCGTAGTCAACTATTGATAACTAACGTCAAATGCACTTATGATATACTAATAGGAAAATAAATTAGCAAATTGAAAATTAGACAATGATATTTGGCTTAATAAATAAAAAGGTTTTACATTACATTAACTTTTATATTGAGATTGGGTAAGTACTCTGAATTAAGTATGACGAGATATTTATTATCAAGACAGTATCCTGATTTTAACACAGGTTTGTCCAAGTATTCAAAATTCTATTTACCTGTTCGATATTAACTTTTTGGACTAATATGAACTATGCATAGCATTAACATCTCTCTTAGTCATCACACCAAAATAAATTTTCAAGTTATACTGTACTTCAATACATTAAACATTTTTTGGTTACGATGCATGGTAATAGTTTGTCAGATACACATGAAATATTCAGAGGCTAAAGTTACATGGTACTTATTGCAACTAACTGCAAGTCTAATGCAATGTATAAAATAAATCTCTTATTTCCTTTAAGCAATTTATTTCTTCACGAGTGTTCACGGGTCTCCTCGTAAAAGCTACGAACTTTGGCCATATAGCTAGGTACTACTATGTAAGTAAGAGTACGAATTAATCGATTTCACACTCTAATAAGAAAATTTTAAAATTGTTTATTAGGAATTGTTCTTACCACTTCTTCTTTTTCCTCATTTTGAGCATGATATAGAACTATTTATCGAATCTCGAAAAAATTAAGGTACACAACCTTGTTTTTTTTTTATTTTCCCACTACACACTTTTATAAGTTTGATTGGGGCCTTGAAGACGCCGCGCGGAATTTTATAATCTTTGACATTATTCAAAAAAAGAATATCTTCTATTATATTTAGGTAGTGGTAATTCATAAATTTTAAAATGATTACTTATGAATAAAATGGCTTGTTAATTAAATAATAAGGGGTCCAATAACATTAATGAACTCTTCGCCGAGACTTATTCGAAGCTAATTATTACGATATTTTTCATTTCAATCCCATTCATAATTTTTTCACAATTCTTAAAGTTTTGTGAATAATGTACAACCTTATTTATATTAGGATTGGATCTGATCGGGCTTTAGAAGCCAATTTAAAAATTAATCAGTTTTTCAATTTATTTGCTCAGTTAGTTTTTTAAAAAGTGCAATATTAAAATAAATTTTCTTTTATGTTATGCTTAAAACTGAAAATTTCGGTGGCTAATTGATTTCACATGGCATGTTACGACCTCTAATAATAATTTTGCCATTCGACTGCGCTTCTTAGGCAAAAATATTTTCTTTAGTGCGAAATTATAAACAATGTTTTACAGGTATTATCAATGAGTGTTAGTCTTTTGTCTGTGTAGGAGAATGTTTGATAAATGACAATGCGTGACTTTTAACTACAAAAAAAACTTCCAAACGTCTTCATTTTTATAAGGTTTAATCAACCGATTATTAAGATTTTTCATCTTCTTTCGATAAAGCAGTTAAATATTGGAGTGCCTTATGTAATTTAAATGGTAGGTGAATGAATTTTATTCTAGTATAATTTGATGGAACACCATGTAGATAATAGAGTAATAAATTTAATCTCCTTTAAACCGAGTAATACATTAACACGTAGATGTGATAAAACGTATTTAAAGTTATGAAACATTTACAGTCATCTTGCATACCTAAGGAGATGTTTTAAATATTAATCATGATGTGCGATGACTAATGTATTAATAATATAAAAATGTGTTTAATATAATTGATTACAAATAGATAATAAATTTATGGAGTTCTTATTATTATATTAGGGTTAAACGTTTTGTTGTAAATTATAATTTTTTAAATACAATTTCAATGAGTTCAATATTTTGTGTTAATTGTTGACAATGGTAGAATAAGGACCTAGATTTTAGTCAAAATTGAAGTTTAGTCAAGTCTAATCACTATAAACTAAACTTTATAAATTGTATTACTAAAGTTATTAAAATTTCTTACTTCATCTTCCGCGTAAATAGATATAATACTTATGGGTACATAATGTGCGTTATTATATCTTATTACTCCACGTTTATTCTGGCTGCAGGAAATACAGGATTCTACATACTTAATATATTTGCTTTAAATTATTAAAAGTAGTTGTTACCTATTCATGTCATCAGTCTGGATGTACAAGTTTCATTAATCTGTATTTTGTTATTATTATAGAGAATTGTAGTCTGTGCCACATAACGTAATGTATATACAATATACATTTCCCTAGATAGTCCTATTGTTATTTATTTAAGTATTAGGGTTTATAATTTATACTGTAGAGAAATGTACAGAGCGTAATTTTAAAATATAATACCTAAGTGTTTCACATATGATAGAGCTTCCCGTTTGACTATCCTACAATTTTGTCTACCATCATTTAGCTATATTATGGAGTATGAAACCCTTAGAAGATACAGTTTACTATTTTATTTCTTATTTACTGTAATGGGTAATTCCGGTGAATTTTAAACGTCTCTGCGATTACGAAACAAAAACATTTCATGAGTGTCCGAAGAGTACAAACTGTGAAAGTAATTGTGTATTATTATTTCTTGATTGTTCTATGTAGATATAAGTAAGTTTAAATATCGAAGCAGTTAATAAAGCTGGAGTTTGTTACTTTTATATTAATTTACTTTTTGTTGGATATGTTTTAAAATATCGCGAATATGTTTTGCGTGGGCTAGTCAAATTTAAAATGACCGATAAAACGACAAAAGCTAAAAACTATGTATCTAGTTATATTATTAATTAACTCTGTAAATACCAATCTATTTATTGTTTTAATGTTTCACTCATATCAATCTAGGGACATCGTTTAAGAACATTATAAAACATTGATCTCGACAACACTGAAATGTTTGGTTTATGAAATCGATGTACGATTTAAATAAACACATTTTACCGAATTTTGTTTTTTTTTCACGTATCACGATCAAATTCTATTCTGTCATGAAACAGTCACTTTCGGTCGGCATCTCCCGCCGTATCTTTTTAACGCGTTGTTGTACAGTGATATGTGTGTTTCAAGCGTTGGTATGTGATCATTGAATGAAAACCATAACGAATAAGTAGGTATAACATACAAGCTATCGTAGAGTTAAATATTAAAAATTGTTGTGTTCTCACATTTCCATGATGACGGGGGGTGAGGACACGCGTTTTTCACATTTGTTAACTAATATGTGTTTTACAGACAAAAAATTTTGTTTATTTCTACACGCATACAATTTCTATAAAATAAATGGGCGCGGTCGGCAGTATGAGTCGTGTGGTGACATCTACTGGCAAATTTCATGGGTTTCTGTTCTTCGGAGGGCACGTAGAGCCATCGGTATCAGTTGGTGTTGATAGCTAACACTCGTAAAACCTTTTCGGAGACCTTATGGGCGGCCTGTATGCACTCCATAGCGGGCTAATCATTAACCTGCATCTCTACTAACCACGCATTGGAGCAGCGTGGTATAAATAAATAAATAAGCGCATAGCCCATAGCTCATAGCCCCACAGTAGGGTATACCCTGTGTCGTGGGTACCATGGATTATCTATTAAAGCGGAAGATGCTTTCGATCTAGGTCTTTTATTTATTTATTTATTTGTATCACCTTAAAATAAGGGTTACAGGGTAAGACTTAATGCCTAATGGCATTCTCTGCCAGTCAACCCTGGGTGATGGTGAGAACTTACGGTAGGCAGGAAAATGTGTAATTAAAAAGTTATTGGTATAAAAAAAATGAAAAGAAAAAAAAGTTATATACATACATACATACATAAATATATACATCATTAAAATTATCCTAATTTGCAAACAGTTCATAAAAAAATAAAAAATGATGGACAATAATAGATCGACGATTACTTATAGTTATTGATTAAAGAGGTAGGCAGTAGTTGTCCCTATAGCTCGAGATCAGAATGCGATATGCGTAATATTCTACCTCTAAAAGGCCTAAAAGGGAACGTCCATGGTTGTAAGCAGCTGAAGCGGGAGAGTGAACCGTCCAACTAGCGACTTTGTAAAGGACAAAGGGTCGAATGCTTGAATGTGCAAGAAATCCACGGCTCACTCGAGATATAAACAAATATCGTAATTCAAATCGATAATATTATGTAATAAACATTAAGTATTGGATCATTATAAAGGATAGGAAGATTAGGAAGTTAGTAAAAAAGACTTTACATTTTATATTTATTCATAAGCAATAAAAAGTAATTTTCATATGTTTCACAAAATTGAACTTATTGATACTTAGGAAAACAATAGGAATACATCAATTTATAAATTAGACTAACATTGCTGGAAGCCACTAAAGGATGCTAGACTTGGTAATCGAGTTCGATAGTGATGCATTAGCAAACTATATGCTTGACTTTGTTGAATCGTAGGTACTCCGGAGTGGCGTGAACTTATCGATCAAAAGGCACTTCTCTTTTAGGCTTTCGGTGTTTATCGTTATCTGGTTACAAAATTAGTCCATTTTTATTTTACAACTGAATTTCCCAACGCTTATTAATATCTATTAAAATGTAGATGTTAACAATTGATCTATATCTCAACAAGGACTTTATAGTGACGCTATCGTAAATAGAGTATTTCTATGGAAAATCATAACACTTACGACAATACAGCGATGTTCGCACTCTTACGGGGCACGACATGGTCTTGGTCGTATTATAGTTTGCTAATAATCACTAATCAACGTTCCTTAGGAAATTTATTATACATAATTATCATACTATAATACATTGTACAACGTAAAAAAAATAACCAAGTCGCAAACTATACAAGATCAAATTATAAAAGTACAATACTTATTATAACATTAGTTACTTTCGTATTTTACTTCAATAAGTCTTTCTAAATATTCATTCATTTTCCTACATTACTTTTCAAATGTCATTGAAGTATGAAATACAATCGCAATTAATGAGCTCATTCTTCATTACTTTTTCACTCATATTTGTTTATTCATTTTATTAATTATATTTTCTTAGTATAACAATATCTATAAATTGATTGTATAAGTTCGTAATTATTAAATTCGAATATTTTAACATATGTATATTAATAAACATGTTTATTTCAATAAATCATGAAACAATTTTAAACGTTACGTAAAATTTAAAATATAAATGCAATGTGTATGTTTGACCACAATAATAAATAATTGCAATATCTACATATTATATTCATATTCCAGATTACTGTAAAGTAATTCAAATATATATTACAGTTACTTGAAACCACGATAAATTTATTTGTAATACACAAGATTCATTCAGCAGATGATATGTTAACTTGAAGAAATAATTGCCCCCTGATGATATTGAATAGATCGTTGTCATATTTATTTATCAACAGCAAACATTTTGTTTATTTCTAAAGTTTATATTGTTGTTGGGTTTTAGGATGTTTCTCCTAAATTGATAAAGAACCTTTCCAATAAATTTCAGTTAGATACTGTGGGATTTTGACTACTTATAGGGAAATAAGTGATGAATAATAGTTAATTATCAGGTCTGTTCGTAAAAAATACATAAAACGGATAAAAACATGACTTTTTCACAGACATGCAGTACCTACTAAACTTCGTAAGCTTAACTCATCTAAAATGTTTACAAGACTTGCACTTTATCGTGGTTTCAAACAAGTTTACCATAATTTAATATCATATTTTAATATCTGTATTAATTAAACAACCATATTGCTATTCATTAACGGGTAAATAAAAACACAAGAATATATGTATTACCATTCGCCTAACCTATGATAGAACTTTTGAATTTGATCACGAAGAGAAATTATTATCAAAACTACCTAGTGTACTTTTCCATAGGGTAAGTGCATTTTGAACTATAGGGTAGTGAATCGCATTGCCAATGTGACGAAATTAATCGCAAGTTGATTACAGCTAACTACTCTGACGATATATTTATTATATTATTTAGTAGGCATATATAAATGTTAACAGTGAGTAGTAACAAGCATAGGTATCGATAAAATTCGTACCTAATTTTTGGCACTTGAGACCTTACAGAGAGTCAGTAAAATGAGCTTTCCCTCCAATATTCAAAAGTAAATATGTTTCAAAAATAGGAAGGTAGAGGTACAATGTAAACATTAAGCTATCATATCTATTTGGGAAATGATTTTCTATTCCTTTTTGTAGATAAATTACAACATGTAAAAAATACTGTTGATTTTTAATGTTCTAGTTGGAAAACCTTATATTTTATTATATTTTTAGATTGCCTGCCAAATTGAAGTTTGGTACGTAACTGAACAGTTTGATAATTAAGTTAAAAAATATTATATTGTTTAAAATAATATTTTCATTTAATACAATAGTTATATGCCAATTTTTTATAATTTGCTTAGTGGTAATAAAAAGAACCTAGTTTAATTTTTGATAAAAGTTAAATTACTTTTTGAAATTTTAGCTTAGGCCTTTACGGAAAAGAATAGAATAGAAAATCGAATCTCAAATAAATTTATAAATACTGTATCACTGAAGTAACGAATTATAATTTCTATTGCTTTTACAATGATATTGTCTTTATATTGTAATTTAATTTTAACTTACTTATGGAAGTTGATGGCGGATCTAATAAAAAATAAACTTAAATTTGTCTAGAAAATGTATTCTGTGACGGCCATTTTAACATCGACCGTTTGTGGAACTACAGTGGTGCAACTTTGCACTATGTTATAATATTCGTTATTTTAAAATCCAATAGTCTTTACAATAATTTAATATATGCGTATCTAACACATTTTTACGGTGAATATTTTTCATTTCTAACCTCAATCCATGCCATTCGCAGTCTTATTTGTTTTGGATAAGAAAATCATTCATGACTAGAGGAGTTCGTTATATTAGGTAGCAGTAAAAATATTACTAATGTCAAATTGTATTAAAATGCTTTAATATATCGCAACAACAGGTAAACCTAATAAATAGCAGTCAGGTAGGTACTGCTCTCCGACAACGACGAGGTCAATTTTATTAGTCATGAATGAAACATCAAAAGTATAAAAGTGCTAAAAGCGCCATCTATTGTACGTTGCGTAAACTAGTTTGCGGGGTGAGTTTGATTAGGTTTGGAAGTGATTTATTGAAATTACACAAGATGTCGTTGGTAAATTTGTTTTTTGGTTTGGTTTTATGGCGCCGTTGCCGCGCGCATTGGTAGTTAGAGCAGGATAGAAGGTATATATTATAAAGCCGTCTTACTCACATTAATATTTTATTTCGTTTAAGCTTTTTGACTTCGTCGTGTTATAGGTTTTATGAGCGTTGGCGCCGTTGCCGCGCGCGTTGGTAGTTAGAGCAGGATAGAAGGTATATATTGTAAAGCCGTCTTACTCACATTTCTAATATTTTATTTCGTTTAAGCATTTTGACTTCGTCGTGTTATAATACCTACCTAAATTACGCAAGTTAGGTGTGTGATTTCAGTATTTATTTTATTTCACTATAGTTTTCTTAGGAATTAAATATAAATACTAATCTAATATCTTTAAACGAGTAATTCTTGTATACCTATATCTAAATAAATCTCGGAAACGGCTCCAAAGATTTTGATGAAATTTAGTACCCTGGTTTCGGGGATAATAAATCGATCCAGAAATTTTTTATTGATAGAAATTATCGTTTTATTTAATGTTTATGCCGTTAAATGTAAAATTTCTCTTACTGACATCTATTGGAGAATATTAATAATATTGTGACGTAAAAAACCGTCAAATGTCGACCGTCATGAAAGAACGCTATAAAAATTTCGTCAAAGGAATCAAAGCTTTCTTGGTCGAGTGGTTATGAAAGCTGACTACGGAGCTAGAGACCCGGGTTCAAATCTCAAGTATACATGTTGCGTTTTTTATTTTTTGTGACTTTTATTTTTAAATTTGGAGTTAGGTATTTCAAAAGGCTTTGTTAAATAACACTAAGCCAATGAATGTTTTGCTTAAAAATAAACCAATAAAATCAATTTTTTTATCCGAGCAACGCTCGGGCGTCCAGGTACTTTGAATTAATTAAGTCTAGTGCTAGGTTAGATTAAGTGTAAATAATATAGTTAAATAATGCCTCGAGCTTAAAACCATGCATAAAGAGGCCTAAAAACATGCCACGTATATTTCTTTCATTTTTATTTTCAGAAAAAAAATCTTTCCTGTTCGTATTATATTAAGTATGTCAAAAGCGTATTACTTCATTGTACTAAATTATCGCAACGAAACCTTAGTTACGTTATATTTTTATTACCCTCCAAAACGCAACGACAACGAGCGCTCAACGACAACGAACTACTATGGAACTACCTAACCTAAGTACCTAATGTATTAGCGCAGAAAAAATATTAAGCTTTATAAAAATAGCATAACGTTTTATTTCGTTGGCAATATGTAGCCGTTGTGAACACCTCTATTCATGACTTAAAAACAGATTCTGCAAAAATGCTTTTAATTTATAACGCCAATGAAATTTAAGATTTGAGCTTCTGACAAAAATTTGCGGTTAGCAAATACATATAATACGAAACATTTTGTTTATACTTAAATATAGAAAGAATGTCGTTTAAAAAAGAGTCTATACAATTTATAATAAATAAAAATGTAGGTACATTCTAATATACAATCTTGTTCGTATAGTTGTGACTTTCTTCAAATTACTGGCATGTCTTTTCAATCTTTTTGGAATCGACTATCTTACAAAGGACCAAGTATGTGCTCAGCTATGACGACTAACCCCTAGCGTATTAGGGTTAAACTTTTTCACGTTATTTTTTATCTTTTTATAAGAACAGATACTCTCTAGAATAAGTTATGATTGTAATTTTTACGCGTGCCATTTCCTATCCTGGAAGAAATTTAGTCATTATTTTATATGTCAGTATCGGTAATCCATAGGCATTTTATTGACGTTTTATCGAAACGTCTCTATTTAGTCAAGGTTACCCGTATCATTACAGTTCAATCGATGCATCATTTGTTCAACGCTCCGATCTAAAATACCAAGTCTGTTATAATAAATTTTCTTTGTACTTGTCTTCACGCAGGAGAGGCAAATTCCGCTAGCACGAAAGGCTATGCGTCCGCAAGTCGTAAAGAAACTCCACCCACATAATTCTCTACTAGAAGAAAGAAATGGAATTCAAGAGCTATCGGTGAGTGACTAGGTTCCTGATCCCAATACTGGAATCTCCGATTCGAAAGGAACGCAGAAGAAGAACGAAAGGGGAGCGTTCAGGCCGAGATGGGGCCAGGAAGGGTCCGGTGAGCGGTACACGGGCAGCTAGTGGCGGTGGTCCGGGGCGAGCGACTTGCGGCTGGCGGAGAGGTGGTGCGCGCGCGGAGCGGGGCGCTGCGAGCGCGGCAGCGTGGTGGGCGCGGGCAGCTGCGTCGCACCGCCCGCCGCGCCACCCGCCGCCTCGCTCAACATGTCGCGCGGTTTCCACACAGGCGACCCTACAACACACCAAACACCGAACTCTTTTACGGGGTCTCCGCGACGCGCCGGCCGGGCGGGCGGAGGGCGGCGCGCGGCTCGAGCCTCGCCGAAGCGATTTGGACGCGATATTGTACCGATCTTCAGATTTCGCGGATTCGCGAAAAGAGTTGAATGTTTGATGAATGTTGTCAGAGTCGTGACCGTGGAGTAAAAAGGAGAACTCGAGAGATATGCCCTGTATTATCGCAATGAGATCGCTATCGAATTCTCATATTATTTACTAACTTGTCGACTTGAACGATCCGTTATCGGCATCGTACAAAGTATTATAGATACTGTTAGTCTGTTAAAGACAAAAACGAGTGTGCGAGGCCTACCTCCTTTTTACACTACGATAATGACCCGGTAGAAACCTCACGAATGTGCGTCCGACCCCATTGAAAAATTAAGAAATAAACGGTATATCGCAGCGATTCCGGTGATCAACATTACATCGAACATTCAAATTAAGTTGTTAGTTTCCAATTTTATAACATCAAATTTTCCAGGAGCTTACGTATAATGACTAAGCCTAGGGACACGTATAGGTATTATTACATAAGGTGCACCAGTGAGAAATTTTAATTGCTACTACTCGAAAACTCTATTCATTATAATTGATGAGTTACAATTTTCCAGTGCATTCATCTAGTTATAGGGAACATAATTTAAGTGCGCAGCTAATATCTATATATCTATTTGAAACGAAGGGTTCACTACTATTATAGTTACGAGTAATTATTTAGTCAGTAGTATATTTATTAAGTGTATTTAAATGCGTTAGGCTATCCTATTTATTATACGAGTTAGCTCAATAATTGAATAAGTATATAGTTATTATTATATTCAAATGTAACATGCACATAATATACTGATATAAGTGTTATACATTTATAATGATTGATTAATATAAATATATATATATATATATATATATATATATATATATATATGACACTAAAATGTTTAGGCTGAAAACTGGCATCATGGTACATATTTTATTTCCTTCGGAAACCGTAAATCATCTTGAGGAGTTTTAGAATAATTGAGAGCGTTTCGACTAATATTACAACTTATAATTAGCAGACATAGAGAAAAATGATGGAATAAATTATTTTAATTAAGTATAAGTATTTTGAAATGGAAGACTTAATTAATGGTACAAATCCATGGCAATATACACAATAATCATTATTGTTTTGTACCTGAAGGAATTTGTTATACAAAGAGTCAATATGAAATTAGTTACAAGAGAAAAAATATGTGAAAAGTGATTTAGGATTAACATCAGTACGATTCCACAGCCATTATCATGTACATATTTAGCACTTGGAGTTATCTACATTAATTACCTAAAGGTGATTAAGATAATTATGTTTTTTAGGGTTTAATAGACTACTCTACATATTCATTACTGGACTACATACGATAGGTATTTTATTTTTAATCATAATCTAGGCAATTCACCAGGTACCCATAAATGGGGTTTCTGGGAGTTAAGATTTTCCTCTACATTTTCAATATAGGTCATAACTATTACGTATACGTAATTTGAACCTTATTTTTCTTTAATATAGTTAGAAATACCACACAGGTAATACCATAACAGTAAACTGTGGTGTTTTGAATTGGTGTTTTATTCATATTTGGTGTAGAGAGTTAGGTATAATAATTACTTAACAAATAGAAAAATTTGAAATCAACTATCTAATATTAATTTTAATTAATCGTCGATCTTAAGATCATCACTAGCTCTTTACAATGACCACTAGTCAATTCCTTACAGTGTGACAGGTATTTGTATTTAAATGACATCGTATCTCCTTTCTTATCCCTTCATATCCAACATCGTTAATGTAAAATGAACGTCGAAAAATAATAATAAATTTGTTGTTCTAAGAATATTAAAAAATGATTTAAACGTGAATTTGGTTAAACTCGCTTTTGTCGCAATGTCGGGAGGAAGGGCAATGTCCGCGCTCGAGGCTCATATCGTCCAAAGTTTCGATGCTACTGCGATCGGACGACACCAAGATGGATTGTGTCATCAGTGACTTCCTTCGAGACTTAGGGTACTTGCCCTTCCCCTTATGCTAGGAGGTTTTCGACTGCTTTTTTACCGACAGGTAGCATTGAACACAAGTCGGGTGTTCTATAGCTTTTGCGATGGACTCCGTAGACTTAGATACGACGATCCCCATTTTCATAGCTTTATCTTCTGCTTTCGCCAGCTGTGAGTAATGTGTCATGCGATCGAGCGAGTTAGTCCCGAGTCTAGCTAGCTTCTCACCGCTGGATCTAGACGAGCGGCGGCTCACATTCGGAGATTTGCAAGGAGATCTATCGAAGCTAGCCTGGGGCGTTCTCATTATTCCTTTTTTTGGAGCAGGCTTCGGTGATTTTGCTCGGTCTAAGCTACTCTCGCGAGACTTCATTATGCTTCCCCGTGGGGATCTAGAACCGTCAAAACTTTGTTGAGGAGAGCGAGACTTATCGATAGACTCTCGCGGGGACCTCGGTTGGTCGAAACTTCCCTTGGGTGAGCGATGCAATGTCTTCGAATGTTTTAAGCTAGATTTATTTGGTGACTTGCAGATGATGACCTTAGTGACTCGATCTTTATCGGGCGAGTGATGATCTGCTAAACGACTGGGTGATCTTTCTCTGTTGATGCTGCTGGCACTACCTGATCGAATTACTTTAATTTTTCTCTCAGAGGATTTTCTTTCAGGCGAGGATTTGAGGGATTGAGACTCTTGCTTACCTAGTTCCTTGACCATGGTAGGCTGGTATTGCGTGGGTTGGTGAGAGGATTGAATAAGCCGAGCCTGACTTCCCGTGCTGCCGGCGCTCAAGGTTGAAGTTGTGCTGTAATAAAGCATCATGGCCATACATATAAATTGTTTTTTATACTTGAATGGTAAAGGGGAAGCATGGGACATATGTATGAGTAGAGATAGGCGGGTATGCGTAAATTTTGAGAAATGAATGAGTGACTGAGCGCAAATATCAATTCGCGAGTGTCGGTGCATAGTGTCGGCACTGTAAATATAATGTGAGCATTGTTTTACCTCCGTTTGGTAATGTTTTGTCGAAAGATCCATATCTGCTTCTATTCTAAAATTAGGCTGGTTAACTTATAGAATATGAAACTCTGCATTAAAGATGAAACCTCGATTCTTTTGACAAAACATTAAGGTGCATTAGATGCAAGATGTTTATATCTGGTATTTTTTTATTGCATGTGATTGTATAGATTATGAAATCGTGTTCATTTTTGTGACTTTTTTTAAAAACATAATCTACTAAAAAGCACAGGTAGTCTTTAAGTTCTGGCTCATTTGGGTACGAATGAATGCGTCTATTAACGAAGTAAATACAAAGCGGACTTTAATTTCCAAGAGTAGCTTTTGTGAGTAAATTAAGCAGAATTTTCTATTAAAAATTCTTTCAAAATATATTAAATGTTAGCAGAAGAATATCTAATTGCATCCCTATTCCGTGTGCTCTATGCATATGTAGCTCCATGAGTAAAATTGTCATTGCCAAAAGACAAAAGTCATTAGTTACTTTTAGAGTCCTGCACCACAAGATAATATAATAAAATACTACCCAGATTCCATAACAGAATATACTTTTCTATTTTGACTATTCAGTCAAAACCCAGTTCTTAGTTACATTCAGTAGTGTAGTCATGTTCTACAAGTTAAATAAAATACTGCCCATATTGCATAACAAAATCTGCACAACTAATCGTCTAAGCTTTTCGACAAATCAGTAAAAACCCATTGCATGTATAATCAGTAATCAGGGTTTAAAAGTGGCCTTTAGTATATTTTCGTCTGCACGCTTTAAGCATTATCTATGTTCTTAGCGCGTGATGTGCTCATGGAAGGAGGTCATAATAATATCATATCTGCGACCAACCACGATGTGATAGTGGTTAATAAATGCTACACCACATCTGCAACTTACTGTAATCATAGTAAAGCTGTACATACTGCCAGTACAGTGCACCTATCCGGAGAGCATGCTCGCATCACATTCGGTCGGTGTCTGCGCACCCATACATATGGTACCTGAGGGTGAGGTGGTTGGGGGTGCGGCCTAACCCTCGCTTGGCTGGCGGCGGCGGCGGCTCGTCCTCGTCCGACTTGGAGCCCTCCGCCTCGGTGTCGGCGCCGCTCGTGGCGCGCTTGCTGCTCTCACCGCTGGATGCCTCCACGCCCGACGCTGATGTGCTGCCTGTATGACCGCTTGAGATGTTAACGTATTTTCGTTCCAATGCTATATGGTATCGGTAGCATTTTGGACTACAGCTTACGGTTTGCTGCGACATGGCCACAAAATTAAATCGCTCCACAGACACGCAAAATTAAATGGCTGGTATATTAAGTCAGCTAACAACAGTTATTTGTTGCTCTTAGAGAGATGGGACACTCATGTCTCTAGCCCTGATCGAGAGTTCATTTTATGATGCTATACGGATTGATGGAAATTTAGTTTAGTCATGTTGGATGTAGTCACACAACGGTCGGATGTTGTAACAAGGAGGCTGTCGACAAGTTTTAGGGTTGTTACTTAACAGCCATGCTTAAAATTACAAATTTAACAGTCAAATCCATGTTATCAAAAAGCAGTGGCCAAGCTTTGCCGAAGAGTTAAAAGTGGAGGCAAAACCATCCCATTCATTAATAACCAAAAACAATATGAGTTAAAATGGAGAAAGAAAAGTTACAGACCTCCAAAATACGAAGAAAACCAGCAATGGAATGTGAAAATCAATGAGCGTCAGAATTAATATTGAAATATTAATGCGGACAGAACAGTGACAGGAATGAACTTGTTGTCGATTTTACGTAAAGTAAAAATTCTAAGTTTGAAAACATCCGACAGTGGGTTGGCCACTAACCCGCATCTCCACCAACCCACATTGGAGCAGCGTAGTGGAGTAAGCTCCAGGCCTCCCCAATAATGGGAGAGACCCAAGCCCAGCAGTGGGACGCAAAAAGGGTTGCAGCCAACAATTCTAAATAAGTAGGAAGTATGAACAAAATACCAACCCGCAGTATCTCCAAGCACTTTGCACCTAATTCTGAATGATGGTTCGTCAGATGATATCTCCTGTGGGGGCTCCTCAGCGTCTTGCGAGTTTTCGCGTGATAAATCACCCACCTGTTGACGTGAAATAAATTGACTTTACACCTCTCAATAATAGGGATGTGACTAATGAAATTTTTATTGCTGCCAATGAACCATTTTTATTGGACGAACAATGAAGTTAAATTGGTTTTTGATTGAATAGGATGTGGTGGAATCTCTATGTTATATACAAATAAAATTCCATGTTTAGGTAAGGGAGCAAAAACATCTTCAAATCGATTCTTGAAATTGCATTAATTTTTTATTTGATTTGATTTATTTATTTATATGTATATTTTATTTTATTTATGTATATTATTTTTATTTTCAAGTAAACAATATATTACCATTACCTCAATGTTTCCAGCTGAGAGACGCTGTCCTGTTGTCTTCGGTTTCTTGGTTTTCCCAAGAGTCTGGGATCCTTGCATCACCTGCACCTATAAATCATAAAATTAAAAGATTAAGAAAGTTGTACACTAGTATAGATAAAGTTGTAAGTATATGTTATATTTTTCGTTATAAATCTTATATACATATATAAATGATTCCCCTTTTCCCTTGGTCACGGCGTCACGCGTGAACGGCTGGACCGATTTCGCTAATTCTTTTTTTGTGTTTGTTATTGTCAGGAGAAGGTCTTATGAAAGAAAAAATTAAGGAAATTGCGCAGAAAGTTAGAAAATTTAAGAATACCGTACGAGTATAGTGAAAGTATTAAATGATAGTGAAAATATTTGTTCTTAATGAAACCTATATTTCCGTCATATAAAGTGGTTTTACAGATAGGTAGGGTAATTAGGTGAAATGAAATGAGTAACGCGCGGTACGCTTAATGACCGGATGTGAACTAACTTAAATTTCATTCTAACATTAATACAAAAATGACCAATGTCGCGTAAACTGCTGCCATGGTGAAATTGAACGGACGTTGCCCGTACAAAAACGTAACCACCATATTAAATTTTTAAAGATTTTCCAATATAACCTTAGCGCTTTTGACAATATAAACATTTTAATGTGATTTTATGGCATTTGAATGCAGCAGAATGCGTGCTGCACAGTCATATCGTCAAAAAGGATGTAACAAAACTGAACAATCATTTAAGCTGACGCTTTGGTCTTAAAGCATCAGAGGTACTGACTCACCCGTCAGTGGAGAGGGCATCGCACCTCGCTTCGATACATAATTTTTGTGTCAAATATGGTGCGGGGGAAGAACGCACACATTTTAATTTTGTCACACATTCACAAATATTCTTTCATCGATACAGACGCATACATTTCTAAATATGTCAATTTCCATTATATAACAACGTCATTTTCTATGCACCGACTACACTGACACTGACACACATACACACTAGTTGTATATAACTAGTAGGCACATTGTGCATGCACGTTGGGACGAGGGGTTCGCCCGTAAATGCCACTCCTCTGACGGGTGTCATACCTGTCCAGTACCTGTGATGCTCGGTATACCAATTTGAATTCAATATTTATGTTAGAACAGCAAAATGTCTGTCGGGTCAGATAGTTTATAAGGTTTGAGTTATTTAAACGTTTAAAACGTTCGCTAAACTAGAAAAAATATTTTATTGTTGAATGGTTTCGAGTGTTGAATTGATTGCGATTAAGTAATAAACTACTAATATGGTTGTACGATTATTTTTCGTTAAGATTCGTTAATTTTCGTTTCATTAATGTTCGAGCGGGAGCAGCCTTCAAATTAGAAATGGCAACTTAACAACTTAGAAATAACGGCTTCATCAAATCAACGGATCATAAACTCTACTGTTATCTCGGTCTCACCTGGTGCTTGGGGCGGTCGCGGTCGAGCGTGTGTGCAGAGTGATGGGAGTGAGAGCCATGTGTCGCATGTGGCGCTCGCGGCGGAGCGGGAGCGGGCCGAGAGCTTGGCAGCGACATGTTCCGCACCGACTCACGGATGATCTGGCGGATTGTCTTCAGGAACGCGTTGCGGAAATCTGCCGTGCTAGTAACAAAATTATGGCATCAGAATAACAACGCTTCATTGAAAAATAACATAAAATAAAACACTTAACATTAAATGAAATAGTACCTCTATAACTGACCTTACATAACATGCTAATAATGACGATACCGTACAAATAACACATACCAATAGAATAACAGCTTAATCGCTCCAATTTTCTCTTGCGTACGTCAGTATAATGCTATTATTTTTAATAACGTCTACCATTTTCATAAAAGTTAATGGAGAAAGGATTTAATCGGATGAGATTATAGGCAAAATTAAAATTAATTATATAGTTCAAAATTAAAGCTCTAACTTCTGATATCCCTGGGTTAATAGTATTAAATAATAGCCCTGGGTTTCTCTCCTCAATTTCAACTCTTCATAAAACTCAAAACTCTAATAAACTTTTCGGATACCACAGACATCGCCTACGATTCGAGTGACGATTGTAAAACTAAATAATGTCATTTTACTATAAGTCTATATATGACATTAACTTGTATTGTATAGAAGTATTGATATTCGAAATTACTTTCAATTCTGTTGAAACTTTTTGGAACAACGTGTTCGATGTTTTAAATTATGACTTATGCCATTTTTTTAGTAACAATAAAAAAATCTCTGTACAAACAACAACGTTTTTACTTTCCATTTTTAGTTATCTAGTTTATATCAAGAAAAAAATTCTATAAAATAAATATGTTTTTCTATCTATTTTTATTCATTATAACAATAATTATTTACCTATTAGAAAGTACGTAAACTTTTTCCGAGCGGCGCTGCAGCTGGCTGCGCAGGTGGATGAGTTCCCACAGGAAATGACTATCCATATCCTTCGCAGAAGACGCCCGAACTTGCACCTCGGTCACCGGGATCAGCACTTGATACCTTATAATCTCCACTTCATTTGAATTATTTTTAGATGAAACTCCCTGAAGATTTAAAATATACATTCATAGTATAACTTCAAAGACGGCATTAATGGAATAATTTCAATTCCAAAACTCACCATCAACTTTTTCTTTTGTCTCAGTCTTTCTTTGCATAGGAAGACTACAGCGGATTTAAATACAAAACACATAGCGTGCAACTCAAGTCCTTTCTTTATTTTTCCTAAAAAGTCTGATATATTCAACCATTCCACTCCTCCATAATATAATAAGTCACCTGAAAAAAAAATGTTTTATTGATTATAATCGTATATTATTATGTTGAAAAGAAATCAAAATTTTATATATAAACCTTTAACTGACCAGGGCTTAGATCTATAGGTTGCTTGCAAGACTTTTGATGTTGTCTAAACAAGTGATCAAATATAGCACCATATTCTTCATGGATTCGTTGCATTTCATTGATGTGCTCGGCAACTTTTTCCATTCCCTTGAGAGCCTCTGTAAGGGCGTAATAAAAATCAATTAGCGAGAAAATTAAATTTATAATTTAAAAGTTATATTTTAAAGTTTTATGTAACGTTACTTACCAACTAAGTGAAGATGCTCCTCAGAGTTAACATCAGTCAAATTCCGCAATTGCTGAAGTAGCAGAGGATACTTTAGTATTCGTTGAATGGGTTTAATTAAATATGACTCCAAAGTTGAGGAGTGTTGCTGCTTCGGATTACGCGCAGCGAGGAACTCTTGCAAAGCCTGATTCCCCTCATCTGTACAATATTAAAGTTAAAGTAATATTATGAATACGAGAAACAGTAATTTGAATGTACAAGACGGGAAGTATGTTTACTTCCTTACAAACTTACTTGGATGCAAAACTTTCTGAGCCTTACTGTGACTAGCGCAGAACGAACTATATAATTTGAAATGATTCACATAATAGAGGAAGGCGTTGCCGACAGCGAACAGGACGTTCTGTAAATACATTTTAGTTTATTTAGATCATTATTATTCATTAAAAAGATTAAACAATATTTCCTGAGAGCTACTTCATTCAATTCAGATTGTGAGACCTATAAAATATCATTGTGTAAAATTTCACAGGACGTCAAATCCTGAGAAATTAAGTTAGCCACAAAGTGAACATTACAATGAATATTTGAATTCTAAATATTTACCTTGAATTGGTTGGAGAATTCGAAATGATGGAAATTAGGTTCAACCTCGAGGGCTTCTTCTAAGTTTTGAAGGAATTGCCTTTGAAAAGTTACTATCTCTTGAATGTTTCCGAACAGAGCATTGATCTCCGCATTTGATAAAAAAGTTTCCCTCTTCAACGGCTCCAAGTAGTTCTCCAACAAGTTATTGAGGTGCTGTAAGTGTCCACATATTATATCGTTACTGTCTCAGTCGACTGATCATATTCAGATTTCTAAAATGTTTACAGTTTATATAAGAAATTTATGTAGTAAAGTAATACATTAATTCAGAAAATAATATTAAGGAGGACGTTAGGTCGTTTGTCATATGTAGATACTTAATTTAATGACGTCCTGGCCGACATTCTTTGATCCGAGCCCTCGGCGACATTAATATTTTTCGTGCGTAGCATATTTACAAAAAAATATATAAAATGTTGTAAACAGTACATACGAGTATAAAATGTTATGTAATGTACAACAATAATTATTTATTTACTACGACATTTACTAGAATTATGTATGTAAAGTCTTTTAAGTAACTAGGTACGAGTACTGTATTTTTCTGAGCGTGTGTAGTCAGGCAAAAATGTTTGTAACGTAGTAATAAACTTAACATTTCGTCAGTACAGAGAGAGTTAGAATAACATAACATCAATAAATTATATTTTTAAAATGAAACGTAACTGTTGGATGATTTATTAAAGATTTTACAAACATATATTAATAATTGTTATTATGTATTCTGTTCTATCTATCAAATAATAATCTTCCCAAATATACATTTACTGTGTAATATTTAACTGGCTGTTCGTTAACAACAAATTGAACGTAAATATAAAGCATATTATTTATGCTTAAAATCTAGGATTTATACTTCAAATTTAGGAATGTGCTATGAATAGACAGGTACGAGTACTATGATACATTGCACATACTTAAACAACAAGGCAGACTCGTTACTCATTACATTATGAAGTTTAACTGCTCAAAAGTGATGTTCAAACACAAAACTCATCAATCATTTTAGAAAATTAGTGCTAACCTTTAGACATACCTTCATTTACTACAAACGAAAGCTCCAAACAAACAATTTAATCAGACTGACAGTTAGACAGCTGCGCAGGTGTAAGTTTCATGAAGATATAAATTTATTTCAACTTTTCGGCTCAACTAATTTATACGAGCAGACCTTTTAAAATTATTGTATCGTGCATTCCGATTTAAATGGAGCTTAGTATAAAGCCGGCTTTATTATAAGAGGGCGCTATGTTGTACGAAATGACTGAAGGGTTTTCATAATAACGAAAATTAACGACAAGGGGCCATACAGATTTTTTTTCTAATCTCTTAAATTGTTTACATTTGCGTTTCATTTTCATAAAAAATGTCCTAAATTAATTTTGCATATGCCTACTTTGTTATTACAACGTGCTTTACATGAATAAAATGTAAGTAGACTACGTGGATATAGCGTACAATATATCAACCACAATATTTTTGTGCGATAAAATATTACGTTGACGGTATCGAGAAAACAAAGGTTTTATTCTCCTGGGCAACTCTACAACAATGCAAGGAATTGTATTTTTCTTTCTTTCAAAGTTCCGTTTTTCAACGAATGGTTTGATGTTGCATTTTAATTTACATCGAAAACCCAAGGGGAGTAATGTGCGTCTGAAATTGTTACCATGGCGAGAAAAAAGACCTTATTCAGAATAAAAACAATACAAAATACTAAAATACAATACAAACATAGCAAGTTTTTTTAGATTAAAATATTTATTTGTACAGAAAAACACTTTTATAATAATAATTGATATGTTTGTAAACAGTGGCTATAGTATAAACTGTGTTGCAACTATTTATGCCCACCTCCGAATTCAATACAATAAAAGTACATTTTGAAAACAATAACAGAACTTAAAATCTAATACAAATAATTAAAAGAATTAAATTTAAACTTTGTGCGCGCGCTCGTGTGTGTGTGTGTGTGTGTGTGTGTGTGCGTGTGTGTGTGTCTTAGTTGTGATACGTGTGTAAGGCCATACAGGTCAGCCTTTGTCCTATCAATGAGCATTGCTTCATGACTAGCAACACTCATTTAAATAAGTATTACTTAGTCTTATACTATGCTGAAATTTCAAAATAAGAACTTTAAATATGGCTATTATTATGTAATAAAACGAAGAGCAAGAACTTCTAAATGAAATTAAACTGGGCGAGCCAACTTTTTTGTCTCGTTCAGAAATTTCACTAAGTGTTGCGGTAAGTACTTGAGATCCTCCTTCTTTGCTCTGTATGTAGATCGTCCCATTACTTGAAAAAAGTAATTTAGGCCTACACTAAGCCGTCATTATAGTGATATGCTTTAGGAACACGTTGGGTACAAGGTAGGATTTCAGATAAGTGCTAGACTAACCAAAGTGTTGATAATCCTAATCATTTTCTTCACGGCAAAGAGTTTATTTTTTTTAGAAACATAGGTACGCCTGAAATGTATGTGAATAAATACTTAATCTGTACCATTCGTTATACTCTTTTCATATTTTTTAATCATCAAAAATATTTTAAACTGATATTACCCATTAAACAGATATTAGTCAATAATAATTGCCAAAGAATGGCTAAGATGTACAAAGGTGCACCCCCTTTTCTAATAAATTTCCTACCATTATATGTCTTCGCAGGAAAATGTTATCCTAAAGAAATCATCCATTAATTACGTGACACAAACTTGATGTCACGTCATGACATTTTAACACTCCCCAATCCTTGTCACACATTTGTGACACAATGAACATAACCTTTTTCCACAATATCACACTTTGTTGACCTTTTTCGGGCCCATCCTGCTCCGTGTGTCACGTAATTTATGAATTGTTTTTAACAGTATATACTTGCAAATATTTGTAGGGTAGAGTATGTAGTGTTTTTTTAAATGACCACCATGGACAATTCTACCAACATCATGCAAGCTCAAGTCTTGCCTGAGATCGCTGCTATTCTGGAGGTAGATAGTCGTCTCATGTGGTCAGTAATCGCCTCTTCCTATAGGCAAAATTGCTTCACTAATGAAATGAGTGTAGCGGTACAATCGTTATACCATAAAAATGTAGAATTTTGCGAAAATGACATTTTAATAGTGTTATGTTTTCAACCGGGAAGTACCACCGCTGCACTCACTTCTGCCGAGAAGCTATTTTATTGTGTTCCGGTGGAAAGGTGCAGTATCCGGCCAGACACACATGAGGCTTCGGAGTAGCAGCGCCTGCTTGAGATTATGTGTATATGGCCATGGGCTACAGCGACCTCTGGGTTGCTGCCACACCACGTGAGCTGCATGCTCCTCTATTACTCCATTAAAATTTAAAAAAATAATAAAAATGTTGTACATTTTGCAATAAAACGTCTCGTGAGTATGCGTAAATATGGTTATAAAATCCCGGTTGTACTCACGGCTAATTTCGGAGGCGCCCTACATGTTTATTTTTCTTTTTTTTAAATATCTTTGGACAATTCACACAACACCATCTGATCCAAACTAAGCGGAGCTTGTACTATGATAATCAGAAAGCTGATAAACATACTTATATAATTCTAAATATATATTTAAATAGATAAATAAACACCCAGACACAGAACAAATGGTCATGTTCATGACATAAAGATTTGTCCTGGGTGGGAATCAAACCCACGACCTCACGTTTCGCAGTCGGCTCATCACCCACTACACCACGGAAGCAGGTCTTTACCCCGGCCACCTAGCGAACGCACGTATTGGCTCATGAAGAAGGACCTCGGTACCTACGGTCCAAAAACATATCGGGCGCCCCCGAAAGCATTGCAACAATGCCGACTTTATAACAACGATTACATACCTTGACATAAGCGCGTTCAGTGTCCACAAGTTCCATGAGGACCTTCCGTAGCTTGTCAGCATCGGAGAGGTGCCGCGATGGGGTGACAGCGGCGCTGGTGCTGCCGGTGGGGCTCCCGCGACGTGTGTCCCCCGGGGACCGGCACCACCCCGTCACTTGTTCCGCACTCTGCCACACACGCACACCCCCACTCTTCTATATTTATGCACCGGTTAATGCTACTAGATGTGGCGTGCCTTTCGTATACAATTTACGCAAACCCTTTTTTTAGATTGGTGGGCGGTTTTAAAATACCGAACTGGGTCCTAACGTTCATGATCTCGGCCACATCTAGCGTAAAATAAACAACTAATTGATACTAAATGAAATGAGTGAATGAATGCTTATAGCGAACTAAGTGGTATGCTTAAATTCGTCTTTTTTGCCAAACTACTTCTAGCTGATTATTTAAGCCAAATGTGGACGTCTATTAAATAATGTATTTATTTCGAAACTAGATTCTAACAAATATGATTTCCGCGTGTGGAAAAACAAAATTACTAAAATTGAGAGAAACTCTAGAGCGTTCGAGTAGCATTACTCCCACTTGTATGCTTGTAATTACAAGTACAAGTATCAATATTCTTACACACACGGTTCTCATAGAATGTAGGACGTAGGGAAAACGATAGCATTCTACATAAGCCCGCTTAAACACACTTAAGTAGTCTATCGAAAGCATCTCGTCTCTTACAGCCTTTATCTCACGTAAGTGTTTTGCAAGCATTTAATATCTACCGTTTAAATGCGACTTGAAGTTGACAAAATAAAATGATTTTCATTCTGCACTGAAGAACCATATCACACAAATAATATTAAGACGTTGCGTTTCTTGTTACTGACCGCCTTAGCACATGCTTCTACGCACATTTTATAAAAAAATGCGTGCAGATCGAATCGGTGTAGTCGCGTATCGGCCATCATCTTTGCCGTGAAATGGGTTGTGTGAAATGACTCTAAGTAGACGTGTTCTAAGTAACATAAAATTAAATATTAATGAGAGAATTAACTAAGAAGTTTCAACTTTAAACCAGGTTTGAATGTAACTAAAAGCGAAATTAAAATTACCTTTAGAAGATTCTCGATTTCAAAGGAGTTGGTTCTGGAGCTAACTTTGGGCGGACCGGTTGCTGTAGGGTCGCCCTGCGTATCTGTTTCAGCGGGACTGTAGAGTTCTTTACCTGGATGGAAGAAATATTACTAATTGAATACCTATTTATATTTTGACGGTAGCAAAAAGGCAGATGTGCCGTATGACTATCACATTTACAATGATCATCTTCGCCTCCGGATACGAATTACAGCAAATCAACTTTTTCTCATAATATAACATACTTTTTCAATATATGTTATTAATATATTTTGCTTTGTACAGAAATAATTATTTTTCGTTTCATGAAATTCCAGCTATTCTATTAGGCTTACCATCTTGTTATTTGTTAATATTGTTACGGCGACCGCACAAGTCAATTGATTTCCTAGATAAGATCTAATACATATAATATCTGCACGTAATACCATATTACTTAGGTAATTACGGTTGATACAATATAAAATAAAAGGAAATATATTGCTAATGGTAATGGTTACGTATACTATCTAATCAAATGCTACCTATTTCTCATGAAGGAAGAATAGAGAGTTACTGCAATCCTCGAATATTTAAATTTCACAAAACCTTAATTGTTTTTGTAGTTTACGCAATGCGTAACATAAATGCCGCCTTCAAAAACATAATTGCACCGACACACATAGTTTCTGCGTATGGCATGATTAAAGCAACATTACCTAGATGACCGAGCGTTTCTCGGATGAAAACTATTTATTTTCTTGGTTTAATTTCAAACGAAACACTCATTTGCAATAAAAAATATTTTCAGAAAAAATAAAAAATAAACGCAGTATGGTTTTGATTGAGGTTTGAACCCGGGTCTCTAGTTACGCAGTCAGCCCACGTAACCATTTGGCCAAGGAAGCTTTAATTCAATGAACGAAATTTTTATACAGCTCTTTCAAATCGACATTGTCATTTCTTTGAATGTCGGATTGGCGGATGGCGTTTGACGGCGTTCTACGCCACAATATTATTAATACTCTCCGATAGATGTCAGAAAGAGTTGTATTTTTAAGTTTTTTTAAGTTGATTATCGCTGAAAGTATTTTTTTATAATTTAAAATTTCTAAAAATAAAACCTAGCTGGAACGATTTATTACCCCCGAAACAAGGGTACTAAATTTCATCAAAATCGTTGGAGCCGTTTCCAAAATTCAAAAAATATATTCAGGTATATACAAGAATTGCTCGTTTAAAGGTATTAGATAGATATCTTTTTAGCGTTTAGGAGTGAAGAGGATTGTAGTATTTATTTAAATTTTGTATTGTTACTGAATTACGTGTTATTGAATATGTCTACAATCATATTGTCTAACAGATAAATTCAGAGTTCAGAGTAATTATTTTTTCCTCTATTGGTGACTGATATTTATCTAATCTAATAAAATATAAAAAAATGACATTTCTGCGTAATTCTATTTCGTGGGACAACATTTAAAACATACGTAAGTACATTATTCTTAGTCTAAGATTTAAAATCATAATCTTCTTGGAGTTTTTTTCCGCCCGCTTTTTTCTCCTAGCCCATATAAGCCTTAGCGCACCCAAAGCGGATGACGGTCAGCTGATGACCGTAGAACAATGACAAACATCAAGTGTATATTATTACCCAGGATGTTAATAAACTATTTCATTTCATTTCCGCGGTCATGATAGTGTACTATGTCGTTACAAAGTAATTAATTGTTGTTTAATTTCATTATTAGCATTACAAAAGTCCGACTCAGTAGACACAAAGGTGTAATAATATAAAGTAGAACTTTATTAATTAAACTTCTGTGTTATTTACCACAACAGAATCGGCTCGAACGCAAAATGAGGTTGTCTGTTACAATCAATAAAATATTAATTATCTGAATAACTCAGCGTCATACTATAAACCTGTAATACCTACGTGGCTGCCAATTTATATTCTGTAATTAACATTAATGGATATCGATAAAGATAAGTGAAATTCGGTACTTCATTTAATTGTATGAAGTATGTTACTTATGGTGAAAAATATTTGATTTAAGTGAAAATTAATAATAATTTCAAATCACTTTGTACATTATATTATAAATTTTAATTATAACTGTTTTTTGTTTTACGCGTACCTACTGAAGGTTAGGTAAGAATAAAAGATTTTTCGTCAGTTTATCTGTTTTGTTCATGGCGCGTCACATCTTTTTAAAGTTTTTTTAGCCATACGTGGTTTCCGTACAGTGTCTTGGACTGTCGCCAGAAGGCGAGCGACCCACCATGGGAACTACAGGCAGAAACACTTGTAAAGGTTCATGCTTTTCGGAGAGATGTAAGGGCCATAGGAGAGTAGCCTACAAGAGAAGAAGTAGAGAGAATAAGAGTTTTGGCCTATGAAGACCTAATACATCGGTGGGAACAAAACTTTGAAAGTCCTACTTGGGCTGGTCACGGTGGAGGCTATACGAGAGCAATTGAGAATATGGCTAGCGAGGCGACACGGTGTTCTGTCATTCAGATTGAAGCAGATACTTACCGGCCACGGTTGTTTCGGTAGGTATCTGCATCAAAAAAGCTTCCTTGGCCGAATGGTTACATGGAGTAACCTCAGAACTAGAGTCCCGGGTTCAAACATCGATCACAACCATATTGCGGTTGGGGTTGCGGACGGATAGAGTTGGGAGCTCGAACCATCCAACCAGCGGCCCCGTGAAGGTCAGCGGTGTGTGTGGCCACCACCGTCGTAAGATCGAGAGACATAGAAAAGCCATGCTCCCCATGAAGGGTCCGTATTTGGACGTTGCGCAAGGAGGTCATCGGTACGTTCCTCAGGAGATCCCGGGGTCCTCCGTAAGTGCTGAGGAGGGTCACCGAGGGGGTTTTAGTGAGGTCAAATCCCACCTCTCTCAATAACCCGGCGTCTCCCAAAATGCTTGGTTACCTTTTTGGTAAACACGGCATACTACACGTTAGTGGAATGTACTGCCTGGGCACCTCAACGCAGTGAGCTAATTTCTATAGTTGGCGGCGATCTCTCACTTTCGAACATAGTATGTAAAATGCTGGAGAGTGAGCGATGCTGGTCGGCAATGGCCGCTTTTTGCGAATTGGTGATCGCACTAAACGAGGCTGCGGAGCGTGAGCGGGAAGCTAATGCCATCGATAACCCGCTCTGGGGACGACATGTATGTAGGAGAAAAAAGGCGGCGCTATGCGCACCTTCTAACTCCACCCTAAAGAGATCCACAAAGCTTTCATCGATGTGCCGCGGTAGAATGCGCAAGCGATTCCGCGACTCTTCAATTTGACGCTGAAGGATCCGCTGGGTTTTAATGGGTGTTGTGGCATCGTTGCTACAGAGTCCCACACGCCTCTGGTGCAAGAGTCCCAGAGGTGTGCGTAAATGCATTTCCCAGCGTAAAAAAAGGCGCAGTGGTCTTGGTATATTTTCTTAATAAAGGAGAAGTGTAAACGTTGAATTTAAATGTTCCTTTCCTGGTTTGAGTGTTTGTGTTTTATCTCTCTGTGTTTATTACTCTTGGAAAACGTGTTAATTTATCTTATTTTGATAATGAATATTTTTTGGACATGAATAAAAGTTACCCAGGAATTGCAAATGACATCAAAGATTATTGATATTCACTGTAACCATAATTTTATTGAAGGAACGTAAAAAGCAAATGCATACTACATAGAATGTTTACGGTTAGAAACATAATAATATATTACTGGGTTATTATCAATACCACATTCCCAATAATATGTATTATATATATCAGAAATATTATTAAGGGGATAAAATCATTTCGGTATTATAACTTGCCCTGAATATGCGCAAATATTTTTTAGGTATAGCGGGTAGATTCGATATTTTAGTGCCAATACTTACCCTTGAACCACTCCCCATAATTGAATTGACCTGAACCATACTGCTCTAATGCTGATAGCCAGAGAAGATATAAGGAATTTTTCAGGTCAAAAGTGAAGGTAACATATGACAATAAAGCAGTTATTTAAATTTGTGAAGTTACATTTCAACGAGGACATCACAGATTTCATACTAGGGCTATTTTGTTGTAAGAAGTGACACAATGAGTTTTTTGGTTGAGGTGAGTCAACATTAGGTACTGGCAAATAGCCCACGGAAAGGGTCACGACCTTTATTTGGAGGCCGCGATGAGTACTTTGCTTCCAAGTTAGCACAGGCCATTTTTATATTTTTAATTGCGAAAAAATTAAAAAGTTTCTAATCGTGACAAACCAGTTGAGGAGGAATTTTGTAAAATGAGCGATTTCATTGCACAAGTTGGCAAGTAAAGTAACAATTCCAGTTACCTTCTGACAGTTTTTCATTTCGCGCGAAAAGAGGGAAGACAATTTTATTATGTCGTTATAGGAACACGCC
The DNA here is from genome assembly GCA_911387765.1 of Pyrgus malvae. NCBI lineage: Eukaryota > Metazoa > Arthropoda > Insecta > Lepidoptera > Hesperiidae > Pyrgus > Pyrgus malvae. The sequence continues at coordinate 15,764,203 of OU426951.1, read as the reverse complement.
ACAGGACAGGTTAATGGTTTTCGCGCGTGACAGGCTGGGTTCGCCTTACACGGGTCAATTTATTGGCTGACTGCCTGTTATAACATTAAATTTTCTAGCAACCTGATATCTTTGTCCTCATTATTTTACTTTGATATTTTTGCCAAGCAAAGAAACTATGGTTGGCGTAGAATACTAGCAATCAGTGAGAAGGGCGCGGTCGGGATGAAGATGGGCGATCAATTATGATGTGTGTTTATGCGCTTTGGAAAGCACGTTAAGCCATTGAATTCGATTGTGATCGATGTGACCTTACCGGCAGTTAGAAGACAAGGAGTTGACCACTAACCCGTATATCCCGTAATGAAGCAGCGTGATGGACCACACTCCAGACCCAGGCCCAGAATATTATCACGCAGGGAGACCCATATCCAGCAGTGGGATATGTAAAAAGTTGAGGCCAAAAAACTGCTATGTTAACTAAAGTCCATCATATATAAAACGAGATTAGCGGAAACCAATATCTCTAACCCTAAATTGAAATGGATTACAAATGCGTATTCAAGGGGCTTACAAAACCATTCAGGAATAGAACGTGCATTAAATTGGACCGTAGAACATCTACCTACTCGTACTTATAGTCACACGTCAAACCAATTCTATAGCGTAATTGACTTCGATATCAAAGCAGTGTATTTTGGGATTAACATTTACCTAAAAATGGTTTCACCAAAAGCTATTTTTATGACTCAAACCAAGAAGAGTTCAGTTCATGCTGGTCACACAGAAGACACACTGATTTCACAAGACCCTGAGTAAACGTTAATTCTAAGTTCTAGGTGGTAGGACTTGAATGGTTTGACCGAGGAAGTACCTAGGCATTCATATCTACCGTAAAACAATTTAATATTAATAATGCTTGCTCAAAATTGTGTGTTGATGTCAATGGGCTGCAGAACCGATTTATATCACGGGGACTTAAAAATGGCCTGTAACTTTCATTTAAACGAAAAAAAAAATACAATTTTTATAAAGATGATCACCGAAACCCAAGTGATTTATGTGCTGATAGCACATTTTTTAGTTAAACTTGCACGCTGGAATGATTCAGATTCCCGGTAGGTATGTAAAACTAAGATCCGAAAGTTATTTAAAGACTAGAATTGCAATAGTGCAGTTCTTATCCAAAGTAGCAATCAAAATAACGAATGGAAAATACGAGTTAAAAAATACCAAGAACAAAAGTAATTCAGTAACCGAGATTTCCATTTTGTTCCAATAAAATGTTTCACACATAATACTCGATGCATGTTCTTTTCTATTTTCAATCGGATCAGAACAAAGCGCGTCTTGTTATAAAAATGAACAGTGAGTGATAATTAATTATTTCCCAGTTTGTCTTCTATTTTTTTTCAGAATGCGCGGTGCGTTAAGACTTAATATTAAAATAAAGTCCTATAGCCACTTGGAGCGGCAGAAAATTAAATTATATGTCAACGCAATCCCAAATATGGCCTTTTACACTTCATACATTTAATTTAATTCAATTTCATTACACCCTATAGGCAACATCTTCTTACCCTAATGAAATTCGTTAGGAAATAATGTTATATAAATTCGTTAAGAAATAATGTTATATAACAAATGTTAAGGGGTAATCAGAAAACCTTGAATTTTATCACATAACTAGAGAATCTATTTTTGATATCGACGTGCAATGTACAAATTAGAATCGCTCTTATCCGGTTTTATTAGATTTCTATGCTGCAGACGAATACAAAAAAAGTAAACCTGATTACATATTGCTGAGCGGTGCATAATAATCTATATATACAAAAATTAATGTTTGTCTGTATGTCCTTTACAGAATCGTTGCATTTGATCATATCATGATTTTCAGCAAAGTGTTGTGCATGAGCCCACAAAGGTTTCTGAGTGGGTGTCTGTCTGTTTTTTGTTCCGGCTAATCTCTGAAATGACTAGACCGATTTTGACGGGACTTTCACTGGTAGCTGCTAGGTAGCTGATGTAATAAGGAGTAACTTAAGCTACTTTTATTTCAGAAAAATCTAAAACAAAACTCCACGCGGATAGCGTTGCCAGCCAGGTGTCCAGCTTTAGTTAGGCTTTTTACATTTCGCGAACAAGCGAGCGCTGAGCGTGGCCGAGCGCAAGCGAGTCGACTCTCAGTCGCTCCCACAGGCCGCAGTGCCGCAGTTTTTTGTCCTACCTATTAATACTGAGACACAAAATCATCAATAATGTAGGGTGTCCGGCCTTTCTACCCAAATGCCCGGCCAAACTGGCTGGTCTGTCCGGCTATTAGGTTTGGTGACCTGGCAACCCTACACGCGGACGAAGTCGCGGGCGACCGCTAGTAATCTATAAAATACTGTAAATAATGGCACTAGCCACAATATGGGTAATGATAAAAATTCTGATAGCTTGTAGACAATGCCAACTATTACGTAGATCGAAAAGATTGAAGAGTCGCTTGTTATGCTTCGGGGGCAAAATGTTTATTTCGCTTTGTGGTGGAATAATAATTTTGTTGATGTCAAACATGAAATGAAAGCGAACTTGCACGTTTGGCATGAAATTAATCTATGGCTTTTATTAGGTACCTACATAATTTCAGCAGTGATATTTTTATACTTAGACTTCCTTTTATCCTTTTGAAATTAATGTTCTGTATGTTGTTGTATTCGCTGTAACTATTATTGGCGTTAAAACGTTTTTCACAATTATAATTGTTTTTTAATCTTTTTAGTAAAATAAAGAAAAATAAGTAAGATAATTATCTAAAACAAACATTTCAAAGCTTTTCGCAGTGGCATGAAGTTTCACTTAAAGTTTCAATGGTCATTTATGTTTAGTATGTATACACTGCAGCTGGTTTAGACGCAAATGTAGCACACCTGCGTGGCGTGTGCCAGATATTGTGTTACAGATGAGGTTGGCTTGAATTTGTTGATAAATCTCGAGAAAAATGTTCTTCTGCTATCAACAGACATCCATTCACGTTTGTACAATACCCGGAATACCGGATACAGTCTTGAACTTAGTGACCGAAAGACCAATTATTTCGAAACCAAGTAATATACGTAACGTAATGCATTATGTTACTGTCTGAGAGCCAAAATAAACACAAGTGGTGTTTGAAAATTCTAATAGTATCGAAATAATTCCAACTATTACATAATTTGAAAATATTGAAGAGTCGCTTGTTATGCTTGAGGGACAAAATTTTGATTCTGCTTGAGTCGAATAATTATTTTATTGATATCAAAGACGAAATGTAAACGAGCTTGTAAGCTTGGTATTCATTTATGCCTTTTATTGGATGCATAATCTTACCTGTGACATTTTTAATTTAGACCACCATTCATGCTTTCGAAATGAATGTTTTTCACAATATTTTTCATATTCCCTATGATTTTCTTTCGTCACATCATACCGAAAGCATTTTTTTATTATTGTACTATTTTTTTAATACAAAAATAAAGTTCAGAAACTCAACCTTTTATACCTTTTCACGACAGCATGCAGTTTCATCAAAGTTTCAGTGTTCACGTATATTTAAGCTAGTGTATATTGCAGCTGGTTTACAGAGAAAATGGCGAATGTAGCTCACGTGGCGTAGCTTGTGCCGGATATTGCGTTGGAGGGGGCGGCTCACAAGCTGTGCGGTTCACACGGACTATGTCGATTTATTTGGCAATGCTAAATAAAACATTTATAGCAGCGTGATATAAATAACACATTTTTTTCTAATAAATCAAATATGTCAATATGATTTCTTAACCTTCACTTTAAATACCTACAGTTAAAACTGTGCAGATAAAACTGAAGGTCTGTAGCTTGTATTAGCCTAAAAAGAGTAGTGGAACGAAATGCTTGATTTTATAGATCCTGGCTGAATGGCAGTCCGATCACATGCTTAGTAGTGCTATTTTTGCCACCTACTTAAAATTCTCACCATCAGCCAGGGTTGAAGGCCTCACGGCATTAAGTCCGCCCTTTGTACAACATGTTTACGTGGTAACAATAAAGAATTAATAAATAAAGAAATGAAGCGCGCATGGCCCGGCGGTTAGCGTAGAACGCAAATGATCTATGCAACTAAGCCAAACGGGCGCGGTCGGTTGTGAGATGGGTGACCGCTAGTGGCAAAAAATTCATGTGCGTTTCCGTGCTTCGGAGGGCACGTTAAGTCGTCGGTCCCGGTTGTCGATAGATGACAGTCATTAAACCTTGTCGGAGGCCTTATGGGCGGTTTGAAAACATCCGACAGCGGGTTCCCCACTAACCCGCATTGGAGCAGCGTGGTGGAGTAAGCTGCAGGCCTCCCCAATCATGGGGAGAGACCCGAGCCCAGCAGTTGGACGCAAAAAGGGTGGCAGCCAAATAAATAATGCTTCGAACAAATAGTCCAAAAAATATAAAGGATACCGGATGATCGAGCGATTGAATTGAGGAAGGTCTAAGTCAACTCATAATTAGCTTTTACATTCAGGGTCGAAATTTGACAAAAGTGAAAGAAAATCAGTCAAGCATATTACTTTTTTACCGACTTCCAAAAGGAGGAGGTACTGTATTCGGCTGTATGTATTTTTTTTTAATATATGTTCACCGATTACTCCGCCGTTTGTGGACCGATTTTCGAAATTCTTTTTTTGTTCGTATGCTTATACTCCCGAGGTGGTCCCATTGTCACCAAATCAGGATCTGATGATGGGATCCCAGGAAAATCGAGGGGAACTCTCAAATTTTATAGGCACACACATTGATTTTCTTATAGTTTCTGAAGCATAAGAGATATTTACGCATAGAAATCATCATCTCATGTTGCTGAGCTGATGATGGAAGGTACTGCGACAGTGAGGAGTTGAGAGCAAATTCTTTCAATAAATAGTTTTTTATTCGAAATCTTACATTCCCGAGGTGGTCCAACTGTCACCATATCAAATTCTGATGAGGGGATCCCAGAGAAATCGAAGGGAACATTCAAATTTTATAGCACAACAAATGATTTTCATATTTTTAAAGCAAAACAGACATTTGTGTATAATTATCGTCATATCATGTTGCTGAACTGATGATGGAAGGTACTACGACGGTTAGGAGTTGAGAGCAAATTCTTTCAATAAATGGTTTTTTGTTCGAAATCTTACATTCCTGAGGTGGTCCAACTGTCACCATGTCAAAATCTGATGATGTGATATTAGGGAAATCGAGGGAAACACTGACACTTAATAGGCACACACATTCTTTTAGTCATATTTTTAAAATAATACAAATATTTATGTCTGGTAATTATCACCTGCTGTTGCTTAACTGATGATTGAAGGTACAACTCCTCAACGGTTAGGAGCTGAGAGCAAATTCTTTCTTTAATTTATACGTTCAGGTGGACTGATAGTAGTATTCTTTCAGACTTTTAGATGGCTATTAGATAAACATGATTGTAGCGACCTTCCGCTACTTATCAAGAGATGGCGCCACGGGTATTCTGAATCACGCTATCGAAGTTTTCTGAATACCCTACCATATATACAAGCTCCGAATTGAGTCAGTCGGAGCGCGGCCGCTCCCCGGGCATGATCACCTCGCCCGGCGGGAGATCTCCCTTATGCCAAACTGGTGACCCCGGACAAGAATACGTCCCTTCTGGCCTTCATCAGTCGCACCTTCACTCCCTGGATGGACTGCAGCATCACTTCACCAGTTCGTCAGGTTCATCGCAGCGCACCATGTACACGCTTCCTGTTCCTGACACAGCTGCCTCCAAGGACTTCATGGACGGCTTGAGTAGCCATTACTCGCCTCCACATCCTACCCTCACATCCCGACTCACCGTGGATAGAGGGCATCTCCACTCTTCGCTTCACCCTCACATCCCGACTCACCGAGGACGGAGGGCTACACAAGGTCTGCACCCTCACATCTCGACTCACCGCAGATAGAGGGCATTCCAGGCGCTTGTAAGCGAAGACTACACTTGGATTACTGAAGTCATCGACCTCCGGTCTGAGCAGGGGGTGATGTAGCGACCTTCCGCTACTTATCAAGAGATGGCGCCACGGGTATTCTGAATCACGCTATCGAAGTTTTCTGAATACCCTACCATATATACAAGCTCCGAATTGAGTCAGTTGGAGCGCGGCCGCTCCCCGGGCATGATCACCTCGCCCGGCGGGAGATCTCCCTTATGCCAAATGATTATAAAAGGTAAATCTGTTTAAAGTTTAGAAGTTAAGTGAAAAAAATTCCAATTATGCTAATACATACATACAGAATTATTAAAATTACTAAAAAGAGTGAAATAAATTAAGTTTTTAACAAAAAAATAGAACCGACTTCAAACGGTAAAAAATAAAATTGTTCAGTACCAACTTCTTCTTGCTTATGGTAATGACTCTTAAAACTATTTTTGAAGTCGGGCCCTTAGTGAAATGTCCTGTCTTAGTAAATTTAAGTGTACCTTTCGTTCTGAATGGGTCAGTGCCCAATACAATATAGCTTTAACAGTCATTACCATAAGCAAGAAGAAGTAGGTACTGTCCCACTGTCTGTACTGTCGGTGCTAATTTAGAACGAATGGTACGACATTTACTAAGGGCCCGACTCCAGAAATAGTTTTAAGAGTCATTACCATAAGCAAGAAGAAGTAGGTACTGAACAATTTTATTTTTTACCGTTTGAAGTCGGTTCTATTTTTTTGTTAAAAACTTAATTTATTTCTATAAATTTCAAGATTGTGATATGAAAACTGACCTCGATGTGCAATTACGAGAAATACCAGTAATAAAAACGACCTTTATTTCTAGGTGTAAAACTCCTTCCTTGAACACTGAAGGAGTCTTCACGGTTAGCAATCGTGGTTGGCGATTTTATTTCTTTTAAAGCTGAATATCGAACTTTTCTAAATGCACACGACTTGCGACGATACATGTGACCACCAAATACGGTATTTAAAAGCTTTTTGACAGCAAAATGGAGCGCTGTAAATCGCCGAAATACGACATTGTATTGACAGAGCTATATTATTACAAGATATATGAAGGAATCATTTGAATAACATTGGTATAATTATTAACAGTTATCAGCGTTCAAAAGTTCTCAGATAACAATAATAAAATAAAATAGCATGTGTTTTAGATTTAATAAATTACTGTAGCTATACGATCGGCTACTATTTAAGCTAAGAATACCACAATAATAGGCATAATACCTACTGAAATAACGCAGGATCTTACATGCATGTATGTATGTATATAAGAAGATCAACTTATAATGAGTCACAGAAAGTAGACATGTCAGCTAACATTAAATTGTCTTACAGAAATAGGGATCCTATTCGTTTTAGCAAGAGTGATTAATGCTATTATTGATTCTTTTTGATTGTGAATGAAAGTATAGAATATGAATCAACTAATACACATAAATCAAAACTATTTCTGATTGGTAAAATCCACTATTAATACTGATAATTCGTTTTAAAGGTCAGTGGGCACGGAAATTTAGTAAAGTGGACAAAATTTTAACAGTCTACGGTTAAATTCAAGGTAATCAAAACATTATACATTGGCAAAGTTTCAACGATCCTACTGAAAAGTTAAGGTAATATAATGTACGTTTGAATTGGACACATACGAATATAATTACGACGATAAATCCATTCGTTCGTTTTGCAGTTTGTATACTACTACTACCTTATTTTAGATGATACAATTTTATATTTTAGATTAATATATAATTTAAAACAAAGCTATAAAACTTAAAAAATATTTTAAATTCATTACACAATAGTTTGACGTTCGTTTTAACTATAAAACAGACTGCACATCGCATAAATCATTTCCTTTAAGAAATTTTCTAGGAATGAAAAACGCAACATTTCTAACGAAGCGTTTAATTCGTTTTACTAAACTCAATTGCAAGCAAGTCGCAAGAAGTAGGTTAATACAAGGTTAACACTCGCTCCGAGCGGACGCAGGCAAGAACAGGCCGGATATGATATAGTCGGAACGGAGGCTCACCAGCGAGTCTGATGACGTAGGTTGCTGCTTGCGTCTCGTCGCTCGAATACTAGTTCATCTATGTGGGTAATTGCTAGGCAAAATGGCGGCAGTAGTGCTTAATCGAAGTAGATGTGGACCGACATTGGTGATGACGTCGGTCTCTGCGCGCGTCGCGCCGCTTACATTTTAGATCATTTACGAGACAATTGCCAAATAAGTTTTAGAGCTGCTCAAGTAGATCTATATAGTAGCAATTTCCAATAACTAAATAGTATGTTAATAGTATATACTTACTCCAAGCTGGCGCGGGCACGATGAGTCCGGATATCATGTCGTCCGAGATGACGGGCGGTTCGCTGGGCGGCGGCGGACACACCAGCGAGTCAATGATGTCGTCGGTCGCTGCGCGCATCACGCCACTTAGCTCGGGCGGTTCAGTACGGGAAGATCTGCGAGCAAGTATTTATTTAGCACGTATAATGTCGTTTGTTTGTTTTTTGTAGCGCATGTACGCGTGAAACTGCGAGATTTGACATTTTCCGGTACAAAAAGTAGCGTGTCCACTCGTTTTTCGAAATGACCGTATTACGCGCCGAATAATCTAGCGTATTTTTCGGCGCGTTATACCTACGGTTTGAAACCGCTGTTATATTATAAATGCAAAAGTTTGAATGATTGTTTGAATAGATGTTTGTTGCTCAATCACACAAGAACGACGACTTAACGGATCAGAATGAAAGTTAGCACAGAGAAAGCTCATAATCTAGAATACCATATTAGTTACTTTTATCCTGGAAAAATGTACTACTCTCGTGAAATAAATTAGTATGATCATATTACCTCAAATTGCCCAAGCGTAGCGATACCGAATCACTAGCTCTTATTATTATCACATAATTATATAAAAATAACCCCTATTACATAGATAATATTATATTAAATCGGTAATAACCAGTGTTGCCCATTATAATATAAACTCTATGCGATAAAGTTGGCCTGGATCAAGTTTTATCTGAGGTCGCATGTAATTGTGCTGGTCACCTCATAGAAGCGTAGGCGGCACCCGAATATTTCCTTTGCCGTTTATAAACGTTCACAAATAGACGCGGTGGTGGTGCTTCGCAGAAAACACCTATGATATAACAGTATTGAAACATTTTCTATATTAGGTATATGATGTTTTCCAATATGTATAAATAAACTAAAGATTAGTTGGATAGGTAAAGAAAGCAGGTCAACCATTAAATGAACTCAAGTGCCGATGATTAAATTTCTGTGGGTTCTTGACAATCTTCGAGTATTAACGCCTCATAGCATAGCATAATTTAATTTGTACGCTGGATTCCACTAAGCTGGCCGAGTGTAGGTTAGCAAACTTGAAATGCCTACGACAAGCGATCTCATTTAATAGCTGAGCTCAATCTTAGAATTGTGATATATGGAGAAAACGATTTAATCCTATTTAGAATACAACTAAATTAATTGTCACTTGGTAGTTTTTAGTGCTAAATAAGGGAGATTAGAGTAGGTATTTATGACGGCTCTTTCTCTAGATTAGCGTAAAAGCTATAGCGATATCTATGTAACTGCTACATTTAGATGATGTTTATTATCCTGAAAAATGTTTGTAAAGGCTTACATTATCTGAATTAACTTTAACGCGTTGCGCTAGAATTTCGATGTACTTTAAATAATACATTACGCATTCGACAAAGAAATGTTGGCTCGAAAATTGTTGACGCAGGAAACGGCGTACAATAAACATATTTTCGACACAATGATTTTGTTACAGATATAAATTATGAAAAACTGTCCGGGCCGATTGTCATTTGTAGTTCAAGAAATTTAAGCAAGTTCAAATAACATTGAGTTGGGCACTGGCTAGTAAAAATTGATCGATCGATTAAAAAATGACCGGAAATCGGTAAAATGTAAATTTCTTGTGATGTTAATATAATATGTTTTTCAGGTTTTTGCTTTTCCTATGTCTCTTCCACATGACATAAACGCTTCTTGCCAAAGTTAATCTAAGGGGTCTTAACTTCTTTAATTATCCTACTAATATTATAAATGCGGAATTTGGTTTGTTACTCTTTCAAGCGAAATTACTCAACCGATCACCATGAAACTTTGTACATATATTCTCGGAGTTATCAGAAGTAAAATAGGATAGTTTAAAAAACGCGGGTGAAACAGCGGGGCACAGCTAGTAATTATATAAATTTGGTAAGTGACATAAATATTTACTACATTTTTGTTTTCACTGATTCTAAACTCTAAAAATAGTATTTCACATCACGTTCAATAAAGCTCCAATGGCAGCAATGGCAGGTCCACTTACGGGTGGAAATATTAAATATAAGAAATCATGACAAAGCATTTCCTTTATTTGATTTCATGAAAAGGTAACCATTTAGTTCTCTTCTACTTCTCATCTTGATTTTAGATTTATCAACAGTAAATCATGTTGAGTGCAGGGCAAAGAGGGGTAAGTGTCACAAGTCTTACGAATGGTGTTTCGGTCGTTTGAACATTTTGCCAATATGTATCTAATAGTACACGATCCCACTGCCCGATTCTGCAGCTATCTGTTTATTTGATACAACTAATTTTAAATGAATGTTTATAAATGAAACAATAGATTAGGGATAGGTTGCCTATCAAAAATTAGTGGCAATTACCTGCAATTAATTTTAGTATATTTAATTCGCTAGTGTAAATTTTATTGCAGTTATATGTTTTTTAATGAATTTTCCAACTGGCAACCATGGATTTTCGTAATTAGTATAGATAAAACTTTAATTTTGTATTAAGATTGAAAAAAAGAAAAGGTGAGATAGGTATACCTGTTTACACCTGGCAACCCTAACGTTGCGGCTGACTGAGAGCTGGCAACCATTTCTTTTTGAATTCGTGACATTTTCTTTCAAATGTCATAAAATTCATTAAAAAACATATAGCTGCAATTTACACTAGCGAATTAATTATACTAAAATTAATTGCAGGTATTTGCGGCTACATTTTGATAGGCAACCTATCCCTAATCTATTGTTTCCTTTATAAACATTCATCTATTGTTTATTTTATAAACATGCATTTAAAATTAGTTGTATCGAAAAAACAGATAGCTGCAGAATCGAGCAGTGGGATCTTAGACCATTACAGAACCAGGCAATTAAATCAGTCGTCAGTAATCAGTCAGTCAGATATCCCAGTAAAGCTATGGCTACTTTAGCAGAACGTGTCCAATGAAGTTTTGGAAACAAGCGGAAAAAATATTTTTTCTGTCAGTTATGTAACTTTACAACACTCATGTACTGTAATTACCCTTTGTGTAATAAAATGCTACCTATGAATTTTATTCGATATAGATCAAAAATACACCAAGAAAATGAAAATAAAGCAAGAGTACGCTATGCCTCTTCATTTTCCCGCCAAAACTCTACAAAAGTCTTTTTGCAACGTAAGTAACTTCGCGGGCAACACACCAGTTTATAAATATTAATTTTAGTATCGACATCCGCATCACGGCCCCCTGAGGACCCAGCGCGCAATGACCTGTATTGTACTGCATTTGCATCAGTTCGTCAGTTCGTACAAGTAAGTACATACTCATATGTATCTACGTCACGCGAGAGAGCTTACGCGATTACAGGAAAGGTCAACGTACCCAATAGTGCTTCCAAATGACGTTGAGGCACGACTAAATACGACATTTAGTTGGAAACGTTGAAACTTCAGTACTATTTCATCACGGTTAGTTTACAAGGCATTTACACTTAGTCGAACAATATTATAATATTTACATGAACACAGGCTTAAAATAAACAGATAAAGAATATCATAAACTGTTAACTATTGACCCTTGCTCGCAAATGTACAATAGCAGTTATATTGAGTGCAGATTATAAATTATTATTTTCAATAGTAGCAAACAGAATAGTTTTTAAAGGTCCCGTGATTTTAAGATTTTACATAGATTAGTATAATTGTTTTGTCTGGGAATTGTTTGTAATCCATTTTTCAAACCCCTAACTCAGCCATAACGGTGCCGCGGTGGTCTACTATAAACATTTTTTATTAATTTTTTGTCAACATTTTGATGTGGCATAAAAATATACATACGATACTAACCTTAATTCTCAACTTTCTATCACCAACTAGGGGTTAATCGACATATTAGTTACTAGCGGCCGCCCGCAACTTCGGCCACGTGGAATTTTGTATTAGTCATAGCATGATGTTATATAGCCTATAGCCTTCCCCAAGAAATGTACTATTCAACACAAAATATCTTTTCGATTCAAACCAGTAGTTCCTGAGATTAGCGCGTTCAAGCAAACAAACAAACTCTCCAGCCTTATGTTTATATTAGTAAAGATTTAATCATGAAAAGGCGGTACGGAGTTCATCAGGTCAGTTGATTTAGGTACAAATTTCACGTACTCCAAGTGTATTTTTTTTCCGAAATATGTTCCACAACATCAGATTGTGAAAGAGATCTTTTTGCTCGCCCTTATAACTGAGACCCACGTGTCAGTATCAGAAACATACAAATTGTGGTAGGATTTTTCCAAAGAACCGATGATTGGTGTAATCCCAGTAATCAATCTTAGACAAACAGTACCTACAGACAATATATTGAAAGTAATTTTAAATAAAATGTACTTACTTGTATGCTTAACCATGTTCATAAGACCACAAATCATTAATCAAATCAAAACAATCTCGCAGGAAAGTTTTTCCGTTGTAGAAAAATATGCTCCACTCTTTAATATCTTTAAAGAAGAAATTTTATGGGCGCTATGAGAGTAAAATTTCAAAGCAAAATTTTATGTAACGGAAGTGACGTACTTGTATGTAACGGGCAAAGGATGTGAAGCCCGGCAATGGAACGTGACATTCAAAGGCAGATGACAAAATACCTGTTCATTAAGTAGGCAAAATATATATGCAAATAATATATAAAATATTTTGAAATAATAACACTCACGTAATTTATGTTAAATTTTAAAAGAGAAAATAAGCATGAATATAACGGTTTTATTTGACGTTTCTCAGAGCATCTTATTTTAAATAGTTCTTATATTATATGTGTTTCCAAAACACACAGCATTTGTTGAAGAAGCGTCTAAAGATTTATCCTATAAAGCCAGAAAATATTGTACTTTACCTCATTATTCCTTGGTCTGTATGTACCTGTCTCTTTCACACAGCAGCGCGCGGCCATTTTCCAAGATGCCAAGCCTGACATTTGTCAATGTCAAATCATAGCATTTAAAGATTTCCTCGTGTAAGCCGGTAAATTTTTTCCATCAAACAAAAAACAGCAAATATTGTTTGTTTCTAAGTGAAACTGATATTTATCAGAGTTATTTTTTGTTATAAAGTTCACTTTTCAAAAAGTTTAGTGATTTGTTACAGTTTTGTTCTAAGATAAGTGCGAAATCTGCACAAGGTAAGACTAACGATGAGTGTTAGCAATGTGTCGCAGTTTTTTGTGTTGAGTGCTTATTCTGAACAAGGTAAGATTAGTGATGATAGTGTTAGCAAATTGCCGTTGCTTCGGATGGAGAACGGCCATCTCGACCCCGACCTCAAGGTCGATACGCAGATGTTTCCTCATCTTCGGAAGATGTGGAGCCTGTGGAGGGTTAAGCCTCGCCGAATCCCAATAAAAGGCGTAGGTAAACAAGTACGGGTCTAGTGACCCGCGAATTGATTCCCTGTTATATCGCTAGCTACAGCAGAGAAATAAACACATACAACACTAAATCAAACCAAAAAGATCATTCTAAGGAGATATGCACTCTCAGTCTACCTAGTAGCTTTGTCTTGGAGATTAGTGAATCCTCGTAATAGTAGTGACAATTTCACTTTAGCCAAATTATAAAATTTTGGTATATAGACGAATTCTATATTATATTTAATATAATATACCCATTATTAGTCATAAACAAAGAAATGAAACCACTTATGGCTTTGTGGCCCCTAAAATTAATGAGAAGTTATATTAATTCAACAAAACCAAAGACCTTCTGACCTTAGCCATATTGACCTATGTAGAATTACACCAGTAGTTGTTAAAACAGGGTCTGCAGGAGCTACATAACTGGGCAGGTAGAAAGTCAGGTGAACTTAAGTCTACCTCCTTATTTAATAAGGTGACAGAACTATTTGGGCCTGGAACACACCTACTTAAAAGTGTTCAGATGATTTGTGGAAGGTCAGAAAAAGGTATTATAAAAGAAATTAATAACCTTATTGTTAGACTCCTTATTGTTAGGAGTACTATCTTAAGCCCTATTGTTAAGAGAAAACCTCCCAAGTGCTAAGTATATTTTCAATTTTCAGGCTTTGTAGCTTGTTATACAGTCATGTGGTGGCACAGAGTACCTTAACCAACCTGAATATTATCCTGAATAGTCCTTTGGTTACAAATCATATATTTCATCAGACTGTTACTATTTATAAAAAGAGTGATAATTTGATCACAAAATTCAATCAAGTAACAATCAGGCATTTGGAAATAATCCTAACTTTCAGAAATTTCCCTATAGATATTTTTTAATCAATACAAATAACTTTACACTGTGCATGTAATGTAACATGTAAATTTGGTATTACATGTTTTCAAGGGGGGCTGCATAAATAACACACATAGGAATGACGGGATTGGTGGCAACACAACTTATTTTAAATACCTAGGTGTTTATTTATTTATTTTTTGTAATCATTACCTTAATATTATAAACATGACCAATTTTGAGAAATCCAAGAATGTATGTACATGTTTATTAGAAACACATGGCCAAATACCATTTAAAATGAGAATCCCAATGCAAAACTAGTCCCAATGTATGTCAAGAGTTCTTATATTAAAAATGTCACCAGTTGTAAACATAGGCTTTCTATATAAGAAAAGCAAAATGGAGACATGCATCCCATACTCAAACTGAGGGGATCTAAGTAAGATTCTGATAAGAATCTAAAGATTTTCATCTAAGATCTCAATTGGATGTATCCTGGCTGCGACCCCTTTTTTGCATCCCATTGCATTGCTGGGTGTGGTTCTCTCCTTAAGTATTGGGGTAGCCTGGAACTTACTCCAACAGTACAACAGGCATATTACCTGCCAATCGCAGAACTATTCCATAGATTTCTGCAAATTTATTACAATATTGTAATTTCTTGCCCGCATAATCCTTGCCACTGTCCAGATGGGTCTCGTGAGACTTTATGCAGAAGTGGCATAAGACTTATGGTCTATGTAAGACTGTTACATCCTGGTAAACAAATATCAGACAAAATTGAGTTACCAGGCCTCGGGGACCTTAGTTAAGAGTTACTGGAATGCTAACTAGCAGATGTCAGTATTAACCCCAACCCATGTCCTGGTATAGAATGCTGGAGGTTGTACCATGGCTTTATAAAGTTGAAAATATCAACTATTTTAATAGTTTGAAGTACATTGATGTACTTACTAGGGTTACTTGATTTTGCAAGTTTAACCACACCAAAAGAGTGACTGCATTGTTGCCATATACAGAGCTTCTAAGAGGACTTAATCAATTCCAGTAAGGAGGATTCCTCTTTTAGTGCAGCAAGATAGATTATCTTGGTGGCGGAACGCCATATACCACAGCTCGGTGGTTCTGCACAAGAACTGAGCCACTCACTACAGACGCATCGGATGCGAGCTGGAGTGCTCACATGAATGGCGAATACATATGCAGAGCTTCTAAGAGGCCTTAATCAATTCCAGTAAAGAGGAAGATTCCTCTTTTAGTGCAGCAAGATAGATTATCTTGGTGGCGGAACGCCATATACCACAGCTCGGTGGTTCTGCACAAGAAGTGAGCCACTCACTACAGACGCATCGGATGCGAGCTGGAGTGCTCACATGAATAGCAAATACATGTCAGGCACATGGTTAGTACACCACAGGGGCAGGGCACCTGGTACATGAACCTCAAAGAGTTGTTCACAATATTTATTATGGTGCCATAAGTCGTCAGTAAAGGTTCCTGGAGAACTTACATGTAATAGTGCAGTAAGACAACAGGACACTCTTAGCTGATATTTGGAATTATCTTTCTGAATGTACAGGGATTTGCCCGATCACACGAGCCCTGCTTAACCTGACATGGAAGCTATTGGAATTGACAGAGCGTTTGAATATCATGCTCTGGGCGGCGTACCTCTCGGGGAGATACAACGGCATAGCCGACCGCCAATCTCGAAACAGACCTACATATGCCGGAATGGCATATATTGCCCCCGGCCTCGGAGGCCGTTTGCAAAAGTTGGGGCGTCCCTGAAGTTGATTATTAAGCTTGTCGGGCAAGCGCGGTCATAGACCGCTATGTAACGCTGGACTCCAGAGATAGGTCAGCCAATTTTTTACGATTGGGCAAGCGTGGTCATACACCACTATGTAACGCTGGACTGCAGAGATGGGTCAGCCAATTTTTTACGACGCATTCAGTCGTTATTGGAACTACAAGCTTGGGTAGGTAAAACCCACCACCAAATCTGATTCCGAGGTTCTAACAGATTCAAAGACGAGAGCTCTAGAAGAGCTATATCCAATAATAAATTTGAACAAGAACCTGATAAACCTCATTACTGGGAGGTGGAAAAGCTGTATATTCCAGCATGGAGAGTTGGGGTGGGCAGATCAGATAGCTCACTAGACCTCAGCAGAGATGGATTTTCCAAAGAAGAGTTGGTGAGATTCAACATCTTTTTATTCATTTTATTTAATTTTTACTTGTATTAAGCTCAATCAGATATTGAGTATTGTGTGCACAATAATGTTGCCTAGAATGAATGCTAGGGAGCATTGAGATAACTAGTTTTTTGGTTACAATTACTATATTTAGGAAGACAAGTTTACTTATAGAAAAATACTTCTACATTTAACGTAGATCTACAGCATCAAGCACAGCAATAAAAAAAAAAAAAAAAAAAGTGTACTAAGTTTTGAAAGCTGTATCTAGTAAAGCTTTTTAGCTCCTATCTGAGGATAGAATGATGCAAACTTGAAACACAGCTGATCTTTAATTGGCTTAAGTGGTCTCAAGGTGGCTATTTGATATAGCTATAAGGTAATATTTTATAAGATCTAGTTGTAGAATTCATGATTTTAACCTATTAAAATTATCAGAAGGTAAATAAAAAGAAAGCTAAGCAATAATCAGATCATGCATTGACAAGTTTGTATCTAAAACAGATAATACTAACAGTTGACAGTCAGGATGGTTGCTGAAGCAAAGTTTTGGTTCAGTAAACCTGATCTAATTAGTCTGTTTATTTTAATAAAAGAACAGCTATTCCCATTATGATAGCTGGTTGGATCAGAAACATTTTTTAAAGCAGCTGGCATAAATGCAGTTCCTGGTAGTGTACAGTATGTCTGCTATTGTGTATAGGAGTTGCTTAGAAAATAGACTAACTGATGAGATTCTGAGGAGAATAATTGGAGGAGTTCTGAAACTCTTAAAAATAGGTTGTAGTGGAGTAGCAGGTGCTACACGTAAAAGTAAATATATGCTACAGTACACTACACTTAATTAATGTCCAAAAACTTAATGCCTTTAAGGCTCAGAGCCTTAATATTGTAGTGTGATCAATTCACTCAAATCAAATCAATTGATCTCACTTTTAGTGTTTTCATTATTATTTGCAATCCTTTTCCTAAAAATACTATTAAAAGGCAGAAGCTTTATAAAGATATTTTCTGTTGAATTCAGATTATTGGCAGAAAGTTGTTATTGTTGTTCTTTAGTTTGTCAGCTTTTTGTTAACATAGTAATATGTTCATTAATTTTATTACTCTAAATATTTCAAAATGTATGAAACAAGATACCAATGATACAAGATTTAATTATATCATATTATTTAATGATTATTTTTCAACATAGCATTTAATTGTATACTTCCCCCAGCAGATCACAAACAGGTCTTCAACAAATGCTGTGTGTTTTGGAAACACATATAATAAAACCGTTTTGCATTCCAACAAAACGGTTATTATGTGTGTGAAAAAACACACAGCATTTGAGCAAGGAGCTTGCTGGTGAACCGACTATGATTTGACATTGACAAATGTCAGGCTTGGCATCTTGGAAAATGGCCGCGCGCTGCTGTGTGAAAGAGACAGGTACATACAGACCAAGGAATAATGAGGTAAAGTACAATATTTTCTGGCTTTATAGGATAAATCTTTAGACGCTTCTTCAACAAATGCTGTGTGTTTTTTCACACACATAATAACCGTTTTGTTGGAATGCAAAACGGTTTTATTATTGTTTTCTACAATTACTAGGTAACCTCACGAACTCCGTACCGCGTTTAAATGTTTGGGGTGTGCCACGCCACTTAGGGGTATGAAAAACAGATAGTAGGCGATTCTCAGACCTACTGTATATGCATATAAAATTTCACGAAAATCGGTCAACCCGTTTCGTAGGAGTTTAATAACAAACACCGTGATACGAGATTTTTATATATAAGAAGATTAGCTCGTGTTTTTTTTATCAAAATTTGCTTATGTGATATGAAATACATTTTTTTAGTTTGCGAAACAGGATTTATAGAGGTATATAGACAATTTCATGATAGGTCGACTGTGTTCCAGATATCTGCAAACATTTTATTCTTTCATCTAATAAAAGGTGCAGATATAATAACGTAGTAGAAATTGCTTGCGCATCTTCGAATCTAAAAGATTAGATGACGTAATGAATAATAATGTAATATACGATTATAGCTCACCGATAGGAATAAATTCGTGAATATTTTGGCTAAGTTTCATATAGGATAAAAGAAGGAAAAGGCCAATATGAATATCATGTAAATAACTTCTCATCTGTGTTGGTTACACGATTCTTATTCCGCAAACTTCCTTATCGCTAATAAAAGGACCTACTTATTCATGTCATAGGATCATACAGATAGCACTTCTTAGTTTTTTTTACGTAGCAATATTCTTCCTCAATTTCTTTCATGATTATCTTTCATCTCCTATATCCTATATATACTCCAATATTAGGTACTTTTATAAATAATTCAATATATGTATCGATTGTACAAATTCGTTTAAAAATTGAGTTATATAAATTATTTTAAGCATAACATTATCAAAATTAATGGTTTAGCGTCGCCAACAAACGACGACAAAATTGTCGTGCAAAGTCGAAGTTTAAAATTTTAAATTTATAAAAGCCAATATCACAGTACGCTTTCACGAGATGCCTCTAGGCATTGTCTATGCCCCCATCATGCAATATTCAATGACAAAGACGGTACAAAACCCTTACAATGTTACGGAATAGTGCTTTATATTCTGGAGGGGTACGTAGTTAAAAATAGGAAATGCTCGGATCATATAAGGGCAATATCTTGGAGAGAGATGAATGGTTTATGTAATTTGAGTTAAACTTTCAATAATAATGCAGAGAAGATTCAGCGGCGGGCTCACAAAGGGCTGAAAGGGAAGTGTCGACATCCACTAACTTACCGCGGCTACAAGAGTAATGTGTCTCGTTGGAGCGAGGCGACGGCGCTAACCGAAGATAATAAACTCACAACAATAACATGTCACGTCGGTTTCAAGATGAGAATTTAGCGGAGCATTAATTCACGCAGCGCGGTGAAGAGGCTCGATTGCGGGCGCCCACAATGGCCGGTGCGGTGAGAGAGGCGCTAGGCGGCCGAGGGCTATAGGGCGAGGGTGTATGTAGGTCGGAGCTAGCGCTTCAGTAAACTTGTCGCGGTCGAAAGGTCAGGTGTATGAGGGCGGGAAATGGCGATGAAGGCCCCGCCGCCTGCGCCGCGCCGCCTTCCGATTTGTTCCCGGTGTCGAGCCGCGACTTCCTGCCTCGAGGTGCTCCGCTCGGAACGAGGGCAAGTTGCTGCGATCTTATGCGCTTTGTATTTAAATTTAGTTATTCCCTAGGTGTTGGGGCCGTAATTCACTCAGTTGAGTTTATACCCTTTGTTTTATATTAGAAAACGGCTGGCTCGCTCACTTTTTTCATGCTGGTTTTATTTTCATGAGCGATTTCTTTATGAAAAACTTCTGTTGTTCTATAAACAACAACAAAACAAGAAACTAAGATTTTAAAAATATTAATCCGTGTAAAATTTGATATTGATCACTTTTTGTATAAAAATTATTAATTTAAAGTAAAATTTCAATTTTCAAGTGATTGCAACTCGTTACTCGTATCTCATGCAGCGAAGCAAATTGGTCTGATTTTTTCTTTATTTAAACTGCATTAAAATAAATTGGCCGAAACGAGGTCAGTTTTCGACATCTGATTGTTTTTTAAAGGTCGGTTCATAACGAATTCGCTACTGGTGCAGCAAATTATGCGAATTAATGCTAACGAATGCGTCTCACAAAGACCGTTGATTAATGAACAGCGGTCAACTCGATTGACGATCAAGAAAATTGCATTAAAATTATAATGAGAAAACGAATAGCAAAAACCCACCTCATCATCATGACTAGAGATAGCTCCTCTTGCAATACGCTCTCCAAGTACATCATATCTAGGTCAGATACGATCGCTCCGTTGATCACCATTATCTCGTCGCCTTTGATTATACCTGGCGCAAAAAAAAACAATAAATTGCAACTGGGATTTTCAAGATTTATTTGTTCGATAACAATAACGAGTGATAATTAATCCGCACTGTGGCTTTTTTATTCCAATGTTAATAAATAAAGCTTAGATTGCGGCGCCGGGAATGAATGAACACTTCATTTAGAACTTATTGCTTCTCCTCTACAATAAATAAGTAAGAACATTTATTACCATTTTGCATAGCAACACTCTTGTCCTCGACTCTACTGACGTAGCAGCACAGCTCGTCTTGGCGTTCAGCGTTTTCGATGAGTTCTGCTTCCACGCTGAATCCCCACATCTGTTCCAGGGTATTCCGCTGCAACTCCACTTGATACAGGATTTTGGCACACACTTCTACCACCTCGTGCGTGTGAAGCTAAGGGCAAAAGTATAATGACAGAATAGTTCAAAATCTAGTCGGGATCAGCACCATTTCAGCAAATTACAATATGATTGTGTCAAGTCAGAAATTGGTAAAGAACGATGGTACTATCTCGGATGAACAACAAAAATACTACAAAAGTTTCGAAAAAAAAATTAAGACCTAATAACATCGTAATATGTAAACTAAAACATTTTCGCAATGACTGTACGTTTTCCTAAGACTTATTCAAAAAAACTATTATGCCGACTGATTGATAAGCTTTCTTTATGGCTTACAAAACCAGTGCCCATTCCGTCAGACCCTACTCACGTAATATCCGGTCACATGTCGCTTTTTATTCTCATAGATCTGCTCACTTAGTCCTACATTCATTGAAATTGTACGGCTCGATCCAACAAAAAAATAGTTAAAGACATTAAAATAAGAAGAAAAGAATTTATGATTCTTACTATCGCAGTATTATATTTTACAACCCAGTTATCTGTATTATCCGTGCTTCGTGGACCTTTTTTGATAAGTAATTCAATTCAGAGGGTTTCATAAAACAAATCACTCCATTGGGGCTACACCGGATACAAAGGAGGATCATTAAATAAATTACAAACCTTTTCTTTTAAAACAAGGACGTAATTCGAACGGGTCTATAACTATGTACAGCTATCATCAGTATCAATTTCCGTATGATTAACAGAAAGGAACGTCGAGTAAAGGATGCTATTATTATTTTTGCTTTACGATAAACAAATTACAACCCAGTAAATTACTTCTCTTTTTGCAATACGATCTTTTTTCCGTCGGCTTTTTTTCCTTTCAGTGTACAAAAACCCTGCAATATGGGTACCCAAAGCCGACGATCGGATCCAATCCGAAAATTAAAAATAAATAAAATTAATAAACTAAAAGGTGAAATATGGGTACAAATAATGATAAAAGTAGTTTAAATATAATAAAATAATAACACTATTTCAATGTACATTTTTATATTTGTAATTTGTAATAAGTTAAGTTTTTAATTATTGTAATATTCGCATCCGAAGCACGAAAACGCGCATGAAATTTTTTGCCACTAGCGGTCACCCATCTCACATCCGACCGCGCCCGTTTTGCTTAGTTGCATAGATCGTTAGCGTTCTACGCTAACCGCCGGGCCATGCGCGCTTCAATATGTCGGATGTGAGATGGGTGACCGGTAGTGGCAAAAATTTCATGTGCGTTTCCGTGCTTCGGAGGGCACGGTAAGCAGTCGGTCCCGGTTGTTGTCGATAGATAACAGTCGTTAAACCTTGTCGGAGGCTTTATGGGCGGTTTGAAAACATCCGACAGCGGGTTGGCCACTAACCCGCATCTCCACCAACCCGCATTGGAGCAGCGTGGTGGAGTAAGCTCCAGGCCTCCCCAATAATGGGGAGAGACCCGTGCCCAACAGTGGGACGCAAAAAGGGTTGCAGCCAATATTCGCATACTTCATGAAGGTAAATATGGCGAACCAAATTTATAAAAACAACTTTTGTAAACACCCATATTTGTGCAAATAAAAGTCTTTGTCGTTGTCTTTTTTAGTAAGATACTTACGTAAGTTTCAATGAGGTCGCTGCGATGTGGAACGAAGTAGTTATGATCTTCCATGTCTCGTCGTTTTTTGACTCGCACGAAGTGTTCGAGAGCATTGAGCGAGCGACGAGCGCAGGCGGCCGCAAGGAATTCTTCCACCGACATGCCTTCACGAACGCCGACCGTGGCCGTCGTGCCTTCGGGAAGCGATACTCTTACTGCGGCCTCGCCTTCTTCACGTGACATCTGGTCGAGAGCAAATTTCGATCACGTTCAGGAATTCTCGTTAAACAAGCATTCAGCAACAGCAGTGCGGAGTTGACTCAACCTAAATCGAATTAATTCCGTATCGCGCTGTCGATTTATGTTCATGCACGAACGTACATAAGGTAGAATATGATAAACATTATTCTGAAATGTAGGAGTGATATATCAGTATTGTTGAACCTGAATGAAGAATGTAATTTTAACAGAAATGACAAAGACACAAAAAATTTGGTAAAATTTATTATGGCACTTCGGTTTATTAATATCATTGCAAAGTATATAATATATGTATGTATATTACCGGTGTCTTACTGGTTACGAAACGAGGAGTTTATAGTAAAGGAATAGCTGTAGTAAATGGTGTAAGTCATAACCACGTATTTCAATGGCAATCACAACAAGCCAAATTTACGATAAGTAATATATAATAGCAGCAGCGATGGGCGAGTGGTAAAAAAACCCTCGGTCTTTGACGCGACCGATCCTGGGTTCAAATCCTCGACGCGCACCTCTTACAAAGAAATTTGGTAATGTGCGGATTTATCGCTGCTCCACGGTGATGGGAAATATCGTGATATTTAATTGATTACTTTGTTCTCCAACGCCGTGCATGCCTGAGAGAAATTCATAATTTCTCGAAAGCATGACGTCCACCAATTCGCACTTGGCCAGCGTGATGGAATATGGCCTAAATCCCTCTCACTTGTGAGGAGACCTGTGCCCAGCAGTGGGACATAAAAAAGGTTGAAAAAAATATATATATAATATACCTTTTTTTGCTATCGGGGGGGGGGGGGGCATCAAACGGTACCCGACACCTTGGGAGAGGATACCGGGTTATGTGGGATTTAACCGCACTAAAACCCCCTCGGTGGCCTGCCTCTGCGTTTGTGAGAACTCCGGGATCTCCATAGGAACGCACCGGTGTCCTCCACGCGCGGCGCCCCAGAACGGGCCCATCTTCAGGAGAGCAGATGTGCTCTTCTGCACCTTCAGGTGTTCACGGCGGCATACGGCCACGTATACACCGCCGTCCCTCCCGGGGCTGCTAGCTGGACGGGTCAAGCTCCCACTCTCACCGTCCGCATCCCCGGAAGCCCCCTTTTAGTCGCCTCTTACGATCAGGTAGGGGATACCGTAGCTCTATTCTTAATCCCGAAGCTACAGGGACTAAGTAATATTACCTACACAACTTTATTCTGCTAGAAGAAGCAAAATTTTGCTGAGGTCCATGATAAATGACATTCATTTACTCTGCGAAGCTAAACCGACTTGCCTTTTCGTAAGAAACGCTGGCTTGTACCTAATAACGCGTTGGTAAACAAGATAAATAATTATGGAAATTTTCTACAAGTCACGGCTTGTAATAAACGTCTTCATTCTCATTAAATGATCCACGCTCTTGATCGCTTTCCAGGTCACTTGTAACGATGGCAACATTTATTGAGAAGGTATAACATATACTCCTCAGAAGTAACTCTTCAGTAAGAAACTTATTGTTTACTAATGCTTGTTTTTTATAGTAATTCATCGACATGCTTTCACGACCGTAGCACAGCCATGCCTTCGCCAAGAGTCACCGTAATAGTGACCTCGCCTTTTTACGTAAATCTTGTCAGCGTAAAATTTCAATCATATTTAGAACATTAAGCTGATTGTATAAATAAATATAAATATAAGAGTACTTGTACTCAGGATTTGGTCCCATTCCTGTGAGCAGGTCTCTACCCAGGTTTGGGGCTAACTTGACGCTGGTCCAATGCGGGTTGTATTCAACAATTATTTCGTGGAATTGATTTAACATCGTATTAATTCCGTAGCGCTTTCGTTGATTTATGTCCATGCATAAGCTAGAATAGCATAGAACTTTAGTTTCAAATCAAGGTGTAAAATGTATCTACTTATCTGAATATTATCGCAAAATAAAGTGATGTAAATTTTAAAGGAAATCACACGTAATTTAGGAGATCAAAGAAGTAGATAAAAATTGTTTAAGAACTGCTAACGAAAGAATATTGTGTTAACAGATTACAAAATATTTAATAGGCCATCTTAGTAATTTCATTACATTGTACCACGGGAATAAACCCAATTTACAACGACAAAGACCGTACGCTTAAGGAATAATAGCCTTAAAGGTTGTAAGTCTTAATCGCGTGTAATAATGGCAAGCGTAGCGAGCTAACTTTACGATCGTACATTCATAGAAAAACGAGATTCTGCTAGAAAAAGCAAAATTTGCTGATATAATATAATAGACTTACAGATATGATTGGCAATAAAGTCGAAATATGAACTTGCGTTAATAATACCTTGATCAACTAGATATAATACTTTTTTACGAGTCAAGGATAATAATAAACAATTTCCTAATCATTAAAGATAGTTTCGAACGATTTTGTGATCGCTCGAAACGTTGGTAACATTTGTTAAAAAGGCTGTTTATAAGATGGACTACTAAGGCTAACAAGCAAGTAATAGACTAATCGCCTCTTTTCGTGTCGACGTATATTCTTCTTATATTGGAGGACACGCCACTTGGGCATTTCCGAAGCTGAGTGCCCCTGAGGCTCGATGAGCATTTTGAGTGTGATTTAGCTTCGCGCTTTATGTAATTGATGGAATTTTACAATCGCTCCGAGAACAGATTAATTTAAAGTAGAATGAAGTTTTTATAAATTTTGCTTACTTAAACACTAATTTATCGTTACCAATATTTTCTTTCTTTCATTTTACAAATCTTTATATTAATGCAATTTTTTAATTTTATCAAATGTTTATCTAATACCCAACTGCTTTTTTGTGATTTCAAATGTTCTATTTTTTTGATAACTTTGCATAGCTGCCTCAATATAAGGATACTGGTAATAAGTTTTACGTTATGCAAACGTATAAAACCTATAAAATTGGCCATAAAAGCAATAAAATCTATTAGTTTGAGTTAGGTTCGCCGATCAGGCACGTTTGTGATTGCAATTAAATTTTTATCGACAGGTAATGGATGTTTCATGCGCGGCGTAGTATTTTCCGATACACATTAGCACTTAAATTCAATTATTCATCCCATGTGCCTTACGTGTCATTAGTGCTTTCGATTGCGTGGTTAATGTTTCGATTCAAATTGAACGCAAGTTCAAATTATACAAACGAAAAATGAAAATAATTTCCTGTTTTGAGTGTGTTATGAAAAACGTTGAGTTAAATAAAAAACATTTAAAGTTATTTCATTCCTGTTTTCGCTATTTTTTTAACATTTTCAGATAAAAACGATTAAGTGTTGATTGTCGAATTGCTAAGTGGCAAATTGAAAAGCTGGAATAGCTTATTTCACTGTCACTTACTTTGGTAGAGTCAAATTCAAATTCGTCTTTCGTATGTCAGTCGGTTTTGATATATTTGCCACTCACCTCTCGACATACATGAAGAATGTCAGGCCTGAAAGTGTACAAAACAATGTTACCTGCATGGAGCGGCGACTCGACCCGGAATTGGAGCGCGAAAGGTTAGGCGCCCTGCGTTTGGTGGCGCCGCGACCCGCCAACAAATTGTTCAGCAGAGACGGCGACCGGGCGCATATAAATGCGTGGAAGGAAGACACCGTGAACACGCCCAATTTGTTCAAAGTACTCTTAGTGCCCCGGGAGACATGTGTCAGCAGCGACTGGAACAAACGGCCCGAATTAATTCGCGTTACTAACTCCACTTTTACGCAAATTGTGATACAACTTAGGGCAGAGAATTAGGTAAAATAGGCATTCCAAAAAAAATCGCTGTTCTCGTCTGTTATCTGGAAATCGAGATAGATTAAAAAATATTCCTACATTTTTTTTATTTGAATGGAATAGCAGACGAGCATGTATGCCACGTGGTGTTGAGTGGTCGCTGCAGCCCATGGACATCTACATACAACCTCAAGCAAGCATAGGTAAGTCTTGTCTGAGGTCGTATGCAGTTGTGCTGCTACTCGGGAGGCTGGTGGTCGCCTCATGTAAGTGTGGCCGACAACTGCACCTTTCCACCGAAACACAATAGAATTGGTAAGACAGACATATGTCTGTTTTCCTTTTTATATGAATAAGGGTCAAATTCGTACATTGAACATTTGAATAAAAGTGTAACAGTTCCATTTTGACTATCTCTTTAAAGAATACCTTGTAAAATATAGGGATAAAACAGACGGAAGCGTTTGAATACAAAACGCTCGCCCTTATCCTTCTTTGCTCTTAATGAATTCACTTCTAAGCAAATTGTAACATAACTTAAACAACCGAAAGCTCATTACCTGAGCATTCGTTTGTAACGTATAGTTAGTTGCATGTTTAGTTGTCTTATATTATCGCGAATTCCAAGAACAATGCTAATTAGTAATTACACTTGAGATTAGAGTAATATGCAAGTGCCTCATTGCACTATTATTATATATTACATTCTATGCTTACGCCTAATTTATTTAAACAGTTGCTTTTGAAAACTAAGAAATATGATTTATTCTAAAACTATGAAGTATCACCATCAACGTTCAGACTTTCAACTTTAAATTTGTCGCACCAATTTTTAAAACACAAAATTTTACGAAGCTCCGCAATTTTTTATGCGAAAAACTATGAACGGCAAATAACACTATACAGCATAAAATACTTGCGCTGTGTGTTTTGTACTCGTGCATACGAGTAGTAAGTGTGTTCCGAATAAAATTGTTAAAAAGTTTTAGACGCGTGGTTCTAGACTTAGGGGTGATGCGTGTATATAATTTTAAACATTAAATGAATTTCTTTTCTGTAATTCCGTTTATTTAAACTACCTTCGCTCATAAATATTTGAACGTTGTTGTAATTAAATTACCATGATTTCAGTGGACCACGCCGGAGTTCGTATTTGTATTCAGCGTTGCGTTGCCAATAATAATTTTGTTTCACTCTTAATCTGCTATGTAAACTCCACTGGCAAAATGTTTTTGTTACAATACAATTAAACAGTATATAGATATTCTAAAAGTTTGTTTGTCTATACTAATATTATAAAGAGGAAAAATTTGTATTTTTGTATGTTTGTAATGAATAAACTCAAAAACTACTGTTCCGATTTTAAAAATTCTTTCACCATTAGAAAGATACATTCACCCTGAGTAACATACGCTACTTTTTACCGCGGGGAAATGCTTCATTCCTGAAGCCTGGAATAGCACATAGGAATTTTTTTATCCTACGGGGTCCTTTTAAACTAGGGGTCCACTAGGCTAGGAGGGCTAGTTATTTATAAAAAGATAGGGTTCGTTTTTAGAGCACACGATTTATAACTTACTAGCTTTCCGCCAGCGGTTTGCCCGTGTGGATCCGTTTTATAGGTTCCCGTAGGATATAAACCATCGTATGTCCTCCTATGTCCCAAAGTCCTCTCTATCTGTGTTCAAAATTTCTTTAAAATTGGTTCAGTAATTTAAGTGGGAAAGCGTTACGGACAGACAGACAGGTGAGTTACTTTCGAATTTATAATATTAAAATTAATACAGATACTTCAACTCAGTTGTGCGCGCGGCGCTATGTGTGCGTGGGCTAGTAATTATGCAGCTTTAATTTGTGTGACAGTGACGCGGCCGTGATCGTCCGAGCAACTTCACTGTACCTGTTGTCACGCACACAAAGTCACTGTGTATATACAGGTTTACCCACACATAGCGCCGCGCGCACAACTGAGTTGAAGTATCTATATTATGGATTTTATGATAATTTTTAACTGGTATTATAATTTATTATTTTATAATTTATAATGTTATTAAATTTTGCAAAGAATTACTCTTTTAGTCGTTTCGAAAATTTTATCGATTATGTTAAGTAAGTATGACGATGAACAACGAACATTTTTACATCAGTTCAGTAATTGCAATTTTTGTAAATGACTACAAACTCAAATATAATTTCGATATGTACCTTCCTATACTAGTGATGTCTCTGTACAGTAAAGCTCGATTTTGCTATAGGTACCTTGAGGGACAGACCATACTATAAATACTTATAAATAACTCTAGTACGTATTTACCCAATATTAATTTTGATTTATATTTTTGTTATAATAAGAAGAATATGCTCATATTTTATTGATAAATACCACATACGAAGTATCAGTCAACTACCCTATTGTTGAAAGCTATATGTGGCGTGACAAGGGTCGCTACAGACACAGGGGCCCTCGGGTGCCGGTCGACGGAACTGTCAATTTAGTCAGTGAAGCCGACAAATATCCTTTTCCCGTCATCGTTACATAATCATTTCACGTCTAAATTATTTACCAGACCCTTTTAAGCACATTAGTTCAAAAATAAATTGAGTTTATTTAAGGGTAAATATCGGATTTATGTCACATAAGCACGTATTTCCAATTAGTCCCGATGTTGGCAGCAAAAAGTTACCTCGCACTGTGAATATAAAAAGGATAAAAAATCGTTTGTAGTCAGTAACATATAAGGCTTTAAAATGTCAGAGTTGAAAATACTATTTCCTTATAAAAATTAATTACTTTATACAAGTGTGGTTTATAGTAGAATTTAAGCTCGAATTTGTGATGTATACGAATTAGAAAATGTATATTTAATTTTACGAATGCTCTTGACCTATCGTTTTAAATAATAATGATAATAATAAAATCTATTTATTGCCTTAAAATATTCGAGAGACACTTAAATTTAGATGGCAAATTAGCATACACTAGGCAAAAGAGTGTGATTCAGCTTTTCCGAGGCAGGAACTTGGTCCCACGCCGTGCCGGTTTTCAGTCACACCCTCTTGTGAATTGTTGAAAACCAAATGTGACGTGACAGGGGTCAAATTTGTTTAAAAATAGCCACTGGTGGATAATAGAGTTATATACTGGCAAAGTAGGTACCTAATTGATTTTCGGAGACCACCACGACGGCTAAGGGAAATTTGATTGACATGAAATGGATAATGTCATAGAGCGGTTACACAACATCATAATCGTATCTATTGGTGCGTTCGCGCGTCTTCTGTTTGTTATTTGAAGTGCGTGAAACGTCAAGATTTAACATTTACCGGTACAAAAAGTAGCGCACGTGTAAGCGCGTTTTCCGAAACGTCCGTATACGCGCCGAAATAACGCTAGTTTGAAACCGCACATAAACGTAAAGAAAAACAACGTTATACACAGTAACACTTACATCAAGACGTTTTCCTTAGTATTTATTTAGTTCGATTTTCTTAATCACAATAAAATTGTGCCTGGTTGGAATGCGGATTCCCAAAGTAGCTGTATGATATCTCAATGATTAGGTTATTATTGTTCTAAAAGCCGTATCAAACTAGAATATTTATCGTCGCATTTGCGCGTTGTTTGTTTGTTTTTTTGTAACGCATGTAGGCACGAATCAGCATTTACAGCAGATTTTTTAATAGTTTTACGACATTGGATAATTGGATAATCCTCGCAGCCATTCAATATTATCGTTTCATTAACGATCAAAACGACCATATATGCGCCTACATTACAGATAACGAGTTTGAATACAAACTATTAATAACCTACCTTGGGATTAGGCAGCTCGCCGCTCTGAAGGCTGGCCATGTAGCACCTTAGTCTGAATTGTTCGCAATGCAGTCTCTCGAGGTTCTCCTCCCACTGCAGCATCTGTACCGCGAGTTGAGCTCTCGTCTCTGGGTCTGACACCACGGACTGCTGGAGATCCGCCATGTGTTTGAGCTTGTGATCCTATTGTTAGAAATTGACTTTTAGATGACTTAAAAATTAGATACATGTAAATTTTTACACATGATAATATAAGTGTGTGATACATGACGTATGTTTGTTCCAGCACTTGGTCCGCATTTTTTCCAAATGCTTACAAAATGTGCCAACAATGCCTGTTAAATAAACATAAAAACATACAAAGAGACAGAAAAATAAACACCTAGACCGAGAACCGAAATTTAAACTCATCATTCACTTTTCTACCCTCGAATCGAACGCCTAACGTGCGACCGTGTGGCGCAATGGTTACGATGCCGGAATGGTGAATAATAAATAAAAGGACCAAATGCAGTTGATATCTATCCAATGCATTCCGCTATTTAAAGAATAAATACGATTCTAAAACCATTTACTGGATTCTTCACAAGACTTAACAGAATTCAAAGTCGGTTAGTCGACGATGCGGTAAATCAACGGAACTGGGAGCTCTCATGTGCATATAGTCAAAGAAGCGCGTCGCAAGATTTCTAGCTAGCAACTGAAGTATTCATACAGATGGATTCTGTAGAACTATAGATCTATACAACTATAGTCTGTAATAAAACATAATGATATACTTAGAACCTAGCTCTAGTGCATATTTAATAGTGTATGTCAAGTGTCAAGCATCGACTCATGTAAGTCTATTTTACCGACTTCCAAAAGGAGGAGGTACTGTATTCGGCTGTATGTATTTTTTTTTATATATGTTCACCGATTACTCCGCCGTTTGTGGACCGATCTTCAAAATTCTTTTTTTGTTCGTATGCTTATACTCCCGAGGTGGTCCCATTGTCACCAAATCAGGATCTGATGATGGGATCCCAGGGAAATCGAGGGGAACTCGCAAATTTTATAGGCACACACATTGATTTTCTTATACTTTCTGAAGCATAAGAGATATTTGTATATAGTAATCATCATCTCATGTTGCTGAGCTGATGATGGAAGGCACTGCAACAGCGAGGAGTTGAAAGCAAATTCTTTCAATAAATAGTTTTTTATTCCAAATCTTACATTCCTGAGGTGGTCCAACTGTCACCAAGTCAAAGTCTGATGAGGGGATCCCAGAGAAACGAAGGGAACATTCAAATTTTATAGCACAACAAATGATTTTCATATTTTTACTAAAGCAAAACAGGCATTTTTGTATAATTATCATCATATCATGTTGCTGAGCTGATGATGGAAGGTACTACGAAGGTTAGGAGTTGAGAGCAAATTCTTTCAATAAATGGTTTTTTGTTCGATATCTTACATTCCTGAGGTGGTCCAACTGTCACCATGGCAAAATGTGATGATGTGATACTCGGAAATCGAGGGAAACACTGAAACTTAATAGGCACACACATTCTTTAAGTGATATTTTTTAACATAATACAAATATTTATGTCCGGTAATTATCACCTCATGTTGCTAAGCTGATGATTGAAGGTACAACTCCTCAACGGTTAGGAGCTGAGAGCAAATTCTTTCATTAATTCATACGTTCAAGTGGACTGATAGTAGTATTCTTTCAGGCTATAAGATGGCTATTTGATAAACATGATTATAAAAAGTATTTCTTTAACGTTTAGAAGTTAAGTGAAAAAAATCCAATTATGCTTATATAATATGTGCAGAATTATCAAAATTACTAAAAAGAGTGAAATAAATTAAGTTTTTAACAAAAAAATAGAACCGACTTCAAACGGTAAAAAATAAAATTGTTCAGTACCTACTTCTTCTTGCTTATGGTAATGACTCTTAAAACTATTTTTGGAGTCGGGCCCTTAGTCAAATCAAAAATGTCATGTCTTAGTAAATATAGTGTACCTTTCGTTCTGAATGGGCACCGACTCCAATATAGTTTTAACAGTCATTACCATAAGCAAGAAGAAGTAGGTAATGTCCCACTGTCTGTACTGTCGGTGCCCATTTAGAACGAATAGTAGGTACGATATTTTAGTAAGGGCCCGACTCCAAAGATAGTTTTAAGAGTCATTACCATAAGCAAGAAGAAGTAGGTACTGAACAATTTTATTTTTTACCGTTTGAAGTCGGTTCCATTTTTTTGTTAAAAACTTAATTTTTTGAGGACGTTTTTTCAGCACAAATCTAATATATAAAATTCTCGTGTCACGGGGTGCGTAAATTGAACTCCTCCGAAACGGCTCGACCGATTTTCGTGAATCTTTGCAAGGATATCGGGTAGGTATGAGAATCGGACAACATCTATTTTTCATCCCCCTAAATATTAAGGGTGGTCCACCCTTAAATTTTATTTTTATTTTTTATGACAATTTTTTTTTGTTTTTATTTTTTTATGATACATCAACAACTAAAAATACATACAACCCTAAATTTTCACCTCTCTATGATCAACCCTTATTTTTTATTTATTAATTAAAAACTTTAATTTTGCCGCGATTTTCGTGAATCTTTGCTATCTATTTTTCATCCCCCTAAATGTTAAGGGTGGTCCACCCTTAATTTTTTTTTAAATTTTTTTGGACAATTTTTTTTAATTTTTAATTTTTTTAATTTATTTATTTATTTATTTTTGGACAAAATGTCCACTTTTTTTATTTTTTTTATTTTTTTTTGGACAAATTTTTTTTTAATTTTTTTCTATGATACATCATACTAAAATACATACAAGCCCAAATTTTCACCATTCTATGATCAACCCTTATTTTTTATTTATTAATTAAAAACTTTTTATTTTTTTGTCATGACTTAGAATAAAAAAATTGATCTGTCATCGTAAATTAATTATTAATTTCCAGTGCAATAATTATTTATTTACAATTTATTAATCTGACAAAGACAGCTTTAACTCTCAGTTAATATTAAGTGATCTCATGTAAATAAACACGTGTTGTGAGCTCCCGCCAACAACGGCCATTACTGTACCTTTATATATTGTACTTAACATTTTTTAATAAAATTTGCACACCGTGTGCAGTTTGATTCAACTTGAAAGATAGAATAGTTACATCTCAATTTATAGTCGCAATATTAGGTATTTTATTACTGATACTTTAAGGCAGGACAACGTCTGCCGGGTTAGCTAGTTATTATATATTATTTTGAATGTTTATGCTAGATTTTTATCATAAAGAACAAACGCCATTCTAAAATAAATTTATTGTCTGTTTATATACATTGCTTTAGCTGACTTTTTAATAAAAATGTCTATGATAGTCAACAATAGGTACAGGAACCACGTATTCCACTATCTCAGTAATTAACACCATTCTAAAATAATTTCCTGATTTCTAACAAGATTTCAAAAGCGGTCAGCTGGCTATGACATATATTAAGAAGAAGACGAAGAAATAAAACAAATGTTTAGTAACAATTTAGTTTTGGCTAAGCGAAGAAATAGGCTGGCGTTAAAAACTCTACAATTTTCTTGCATATGATTAACCCTGCACTCACGATATTAGGGATTACAATACAGTGTGTGACACAATTTGAATGTTACAAGCGCTCCTCGAAGCCGCACGGAGGCCAACGCTGTTATGAATATTAATGGATACGTCAGGTGGATCACTTTCATACGTGTAACTTATCTGTTATGTCGTCAATTCAAATTTTTGGACACTACGAATTTGTTTTTCATTATGTCGTTAAAAGGCGAGACACTGGAATTCAATTGTACTTATAATATTCCTCGGGAAATAAATGACCGAATGAATTTACTTGCCCTACTTAAAGATAGATGTATTTATTCGTATATATCACTCAAACTAGGACCGACTGATAAAGACATAATGGTAGTCATCAATATAGGAACCACGTATTCCACCGTGTAAGTAATTAACGCCATTCTAAAACCATTTCAGTCTTGATTTATTTACAAGATTTTAAAAGCATAGAGCCATCGATGAGATATATGAAATATATTAAAGACTTGATTTTGTATCCATTTTGACTCAAAGTATATCAAATGTTATGTAGCAATTCAGATTATAACTATAATCTGCGATAAAATAGCCTGCTGTTAAAAACTCTACAACATTTATTTCTTGCATATATTTAGTTCAGTATGTCAAGTGTTCGATGAACCTACACTCACGATATTAAATATTACAATACAGCGACACAATTTGGATGTTACAAGCGCTCCTCGAAGCCGCACGGAGGTCGGCGCTGCTATGAATATTAATGACTGCGTCAGGTTGATCACTTTCAAACTATATTTCAATTAAACTATCTGCGTTATTCACATCATAGATTTTGATAGCTACATTTTTATTTATGTTGACAAAATATATTGTTTTACTTTTTTCTTGCAATTTAAAACTTATACTTTATAAATACAACAATTACCTTTAAAAGATGATAAATTACAGATGACTGAATTCTGAAGTGAAATGTAACATTTATATAAATAAAAACCTACGTTGAACACATTACCTACGTAAGCTGATGGATCAATGCACTTGACAAGATTTGTAAAATGTTGGGAATGAAGAAGCCATTCATTTTTCTATTAAAATAAAGAGAATCATTTTAAAGCTATTCTCTGGTTACTCTCTGAAATCTCAAAGGTAACGCGGAAATGCGAGATATCTTGGATACAGTGTGAGTGAAGGGAACAATTGAGTCGCCAGATTTTAAGTTCGTATTTATTTATGCGAACATGCATTGCACTGGATTCGAGTTTCTCTCATTGCCCATATTTGAAAAACTAATCGCAAATACTGCTAAAAATCAAAGCTGTTATACTCCTACATATAGAAATCGGAAGCGGCCGCAAAGGCTTTGACGCGTGTTGCGGTCATCCGCTGCGGCTCAGATATTGGCACTATTTCACTGGCATGCCTACTCCGTAGCAGTATCGTAACGTAGCGCCGTATGCACTGAGAATGTCTAAAATGAATGCTTGGCATGGGAGTTTAAAAGATTTACAACATGCATCTATATTTCAAGTATTATGTGTGTGCTTACTGCTTATGTATCATGTTGTAATGAAAAGTATATCAAAACATTTTGAAACTTTTAGAACCCTAAAATTGAAGCATCAACTACAATATGTTTTGTATTTTTATATTAAAGGATATTTGGAAGAAAATAGAATCATAAAAATTTACTAAACTTGTGAAAAAGCACTTTAACATGAAATATATAATTGTAGGCTCACAGATAGCATTTGATATTTAATATCCATATCATTCAATTTAAAGAATAAGATTTTAAAACTATTTTATGACTTATCCAAGAAACCTTAAAACTATTCGGTAATACAATACAACAACGACATTCACATAAAGCGAATCAAAGGAGCATAATATTTTAGCTCCACCTAACTCAAGTATTTACACAAATTGAACGACGACTTTCCCTCAATGCCTCTATTTATACAGTTTCTCGCAAACACTGCTAGAAATTAAAGCTGTTATATTCACATGTAGCGACCGGATGCAGCCGCAAAGGCTTTGACGTGTGTTGCGGTCATCCGGTACGACTCTGATATTGCACAATTTTTCCGGACTGGACTGGGCATATTTAAAGCATGTGTAGCGTTTAATATGCATAGCAGATATTTATAAAAAATATTTGCGCTTACTCCTTATGTATCATTAATTGTCATTTAATGTAAGTTTTCCAGAAGTCTTTTCGATATAAAGACATAAACAACTCGAACAGATTTTATGTTTTTTTTTTCTTTTTTAGGAACAAGTCATAAAATTTCAAGCGTCGTCGACTAACTTAAGTATTTACACAATGAAAACGTGCATACTCGCAGCTTATAGCAAACACTGCTAGAAATTAAAGCTGTTATATTGCACATGTAGTGACCGGACGTTGCTGCAAAGGCTATGGACGCGTGTTGCGGTCATCTGGTGCGGTCAGGAATTGGCACGATTTCTCCGGTACTCTTCATAGCGTTACCGCATGATCTGGGGATTTCTGAGTCGTATATAAATAACTGGATTCAAAGTGTGCAGGACCGGAAAGAGTAGCGAATATTAGGGGAGGCGTATGTCCAGCAGTGGACTTTTACTGATGGATGGGTAGATTATGATCTACAAAAGATAATTGGCATAGCGTTTTGATCATGATCCACAAACTTTAAGATGTAGGTAATTACAGAAATGAGTTTGCTGATGTGTTTTTAGTTGTTTTCGTAAAAGGTTTGGAGGAAATTTTGGATTTTATGTATGATATTGATAATATTTATATTCGTCAATTTGATATTATTAATATTCGTCAATCTAAAGAATGATTGTCATTTAAAAATCTATTTCTGTGTTACTTGACGAAACCTCATTTGATGGTTATATATATGAGTATATGCGAATGCAAAGTATTACCAAGTAATATTTTGCATTCGCATATACTCGTAGTATGTCAAATAAGCCTGTCGCAAGATTTCTAACTCCAACTAGCTGTATTTGCATAGATGGAAAGTACACTGCCCGAATGAATTGTATGTCTCACTGCCCCTATTTACATAGCCTATAGCAAACACTGCTAGAAATTAAAGCTGTTATATTGCACATGTAGCGACCGGATAGTGCCGCAAAGGCTTTGACGCGTGTTGCGGTCATCCAGCGCGGTCAGAAATTGGCACAACTTCTCCGGTACTCTCCGTAGCGCTATTGCACGAACTGGGGATGTCGAAAGTGTAAACAGCATCGTTGAGCAATTTACACATTATTTTGAATGTATACATGATCGGTTTACTGTTCGGGAGAAAATTTCTAAAGATCCACAGGGTGTATAGAGAAGTATATGAAGTAATAGACAAAATGAGTTTGCTTATTTGTCTTTAGTTGTGTCTGAAACGTTTATATTAACTATTGTATTCTATATTGTATTAACTAGATTTGTAATTTATAAAAATCGACAATATGCAGAGATAATTATGAAGTAATTAAACAAATGGGTCTGCCTATTGGTCTTTACTTGATTTTGAAACTATTTTGTTCTATATTTTTGTACACTCATATGATTCATGCTGTTACAGTTATTGAAAGTATGTTTAGGCACACATTAACCTAATACCGTACATGCAGTTTATTGGAATCCATTTCAGAGTAAGAACTTTCACAGAGAAGTGACTCCAAGAAAAGTTTTTGTGTGATAATAAATACGTTAGGTATATAATAATAAAATATCACACTAACTAACGAAATTCATGCTTTCTATAGGCTTCCGCTACTAAACCTTGGACGCTGACGATCTCGGAGCAAGCAATAAATTCATCTGCATAAACAGCGAACGCTTTTCACCTCGCTACATTGTACACACCTGAACGCTTATAGCCAACGCTGTCATCTCTGCTTTAAATTGACCCTTAAAACTGTGTATTAAAGTCGAAACTCCTCGCTTACGAAAGTAGTTAGTGATTCGTACCAGTCAAACAATACTTATGTTGGCCCAGGCCAATGCTGTATACAGTTAGGGGTCGAGGCTTGCATAGTGCCCCAATGAATTTGCATTGTAAGTCAG
This sequence comes from Pyrgus malvae, assembly GCA_911387765.1. Classification (NCBI taxonomy): domain Eukaryota; kingdom Metazoa; phylum Arthropoda; class Insecta; order Lepidoptera; family Hesperiidae; genus Pyrgus; species Pyrgus malvae. The sequence continues at coordinate 15,726,176 of OU426951.1, read as the reverse complement.
CGGTTTTCATTTATGGGACAGCGAAGTGAAAGTCGACAGTTAATGTTAGTTTTGATTTTATATGAAACTAGCTGTGCCTGCGGTTTCACCCGCGTTATAAAGGATCATTATCACGAAGTTATACCGCAGATTGTCCTAATTGAAACCCATACTTTTATTTTTAAGTGTCTTTGTCTACGCAGATCATATTTGTTTTTAATAGCTGTGTCCTGCGGTTTCACCAGCGTTAGAAATGATAATTAGCATGAAGTGAATATACCTACTTCGCAGATTTCATGTGTCCTAATTGAAACCTATACTTTTATTTTTTACTATGCCGGAACAAACAGACAGACAGATAGACAGACAGACAAAAATTGTAAAAAATATTATTTTGGTATATGTATTGTATAGACATTCATATGCATGTAGTAAAAAGCGGTTATTTTAATATTACAAACAGACACTCCAATTTTATTTATTTGTATAGATGAATAGCAGGTTACAGGTTATGTGGTCACTGCAGCCCATGTGCATTTACATACAACCTAAGTCAAGGATTAAGTATTTCATTTTGCTACTATTCTGGAGGCTCGATGTCAGGTCCTTTCGTGAATGTGGCCAGCAAATAAAATGGAATTACTTCGCGGGTGACATGGGTGCAGCGATAATAGGCATGATGACACTATTAAAGAATCAGAGAATAAACGGTTTTACAGAAAAAATTATGCTAAAGAAGCTCTAAAATATAATCCCGTTTTTATATAAACATTAAGATTAATAAGATTTTCAATAAAATATAAGTATTAAATACAGCAATCGGCCATGTTATCTGAAACGCCAATCAAAAGGAATGACGTCACGTCTCAGTTAATGTCATCGTGTTGCTTGAAGTTTGACGAGCAAGCCGACGCCATGACACCTACGAGCGTTTTCGCGCTTAATTCAAATGACATAGCAGAAATAAATTAATTTACGTTAAAACTTAAGTTTATTGCTGAAATAAACTATTTTTTAAAACTAGGAGACGTGTACCTACAATAAGGAAAGGTATTTTAAAATCTGTCATCATGCCCATTCTTCTTGGGATGTGCATGTTCTACAGATTGTAAAATGCATTGAAATAAATACATTATCGATAACAACGACAAAAGTATATTGTACTCGACGACCCATGTGGGCGAATTGGAGGGTTCCGGGTTCGATTCCAGACAAGGCAGAGTTTGGAATGATGAGTTTCAAGTTTGTGGTCCCGGTCTCGGTATTTGTTTTCATTTCTTTGAGTGTCTCAATGGTACCCATGACACAGGTATCAATCCTGACTATTAGTGAAAAACATTTTTATTAGACAAACTTTATACTCACCGATTCTATGGCTTTTTCCAGGCGGTAAATTTCTTCCTGAAGTAAGTGGAGCGTTCCGGTTTTGCCGCGGTGACGCGCGAACGCTGCGGCGCATGCACTATGTATGCTATTCACCCAGTTTTCAAGCTCCACCTATGTAATTATACGCGACGTACATTCAAGTAAGTTGTAACAGAGTGCACTGAGATGTGTTATTTTCTTTTAATTTTTTTTACATGTCTCACTTTATTACGTCTTGATATGAGAAAAGAGGCTTAGGCCATAGTTTACCGTACTGACAAGTGTGCACGGTAATAGAAAATATCGTAATGAAATGTCACAAATTTGTCCCTCACGTGGAGCAGCAAAAGTACACTCTTAATAAATTTTATAGTCCGTGCGCTCCGGGATTTGAACCCGGGCCTTTGGAGTGTCTTAATCACTCAGCCACTGCTACTCAAAGGAATGTGTTGTATCACGTCATAAAGCAGTTCCTTACCTGACAGGGAGCTTGAAACAGGTACGCGTCGCCGAAGGCCGTGCTCAGGCAAAATATGTAATCTCGTTTGGGATGCTCTGGAATTGGCTGCATGATAGCTCCGTCGACTATGATTAGATGTTTAGGGGCAGCTTCTACGGAGCGACCCTCGCGTGAATCGCACGGGTAAAATAATAGGGTCGTGCCCTTCAGGCAGACCCAGTAACCCTTCCACCCACGTTTCCGAGCCAATTCTATTTGATGTTTCTTGCGGAGTAACCATTTCTTCACGCTCAAAAACCTGTTAAAGAAAAGAAATCTATGTAGTCAGAGTAAACGCAGATACTACATTTTTTACGATAAACTATATTCTTAGTTATAGTTATAGTATACATATTATAGTATACATAGTAGTATACATAGTTATACAGTAGGTAGTTACGTAGGAAATGACTGAGGCGGTCTTCATGAAAACTTTCTTGAAATAATCCTAGGAGCGAGGATGTAGACTTTAAAGTTTGTGAAACTGTTCAAACATGTACAAAAGAAAACGTTAACAAGAGTCAAATCAATTTACTTTACGACGACAGCGAGAGAAAATCGTTTTTATTTTATCGTCTATTTCACCAGATTTTTTAAAATTATATTTAATCGACATTGTGTTTTTTTTTTCAAGTAAAACAGATATCAAACTTAAAATTTATGTTTATTTCAGAGAAAGCTTCAATGTTTGAAAGGAATGAAGAAAAAGTAGGTAGTATCAGGAAGCAAAAATGTAGTAATTCATACAAGACGTTAAAGGCGTCTTTATACCATACATAGCTATTTAAAAAGGTCCTGTAAGATAGACCTACATTGTCGAAGTCCTTCAAAAGGCACGTGAAGGTGTGTCAGGGATCTCATCGGAGCAAACGTTTCATCTTCATGGTTGACACTACTTTTTACAGCGGCATTGAATGGGTCATGGCTAAGATTTCCCTCCGGTCATTTGGGATTCATGGGACAGGAATTGTAGCCTTAAGGAACATAAAGGACGCCGTAGGCTCTAAGAAAGTCGTCAGCTTCCTACGACATCACGTTTCTTTTGTTTTTCTTTTCTTTACAATTATCTTAAAACTTTAGAAAGCCAGGTACTTTCACATTTTTTACTCAGAAGGTACATTTTTGTTTAAGAAAATATATAGAATGGTAAACATAATATGATGAGATTCTATAATATCATGTATGTTATTTTTACGAGATTTTAATCTCATAGCTATCTTTATATATAAACTATACTCTCAATATTGTAATAGCAGAATTAACACATTAAACACTAATTATATTAACGTAGTACGATTTTCTACATTAATTACTAATTATTCCAATTATGTCGTGTTCGTTTGTGCATTAAATTACTTGACGTTAGCCATTACATATGATGTTATGATTATAAATATTATAAAAAATTTATGTTTTGAAAAATTAGTTATTACTGGGATTTTTGTAGGGAGGTTAGTTTAATAAAAATCCTGGAACTTCAAGACATTAAGGAGAAAAAATAATTAATATGTATGTTATTAATTTATTCGGGATTAATGTACAATGTAACCTTTATATGCATACAAAGTAACCATACGAATGAAGAACAAAAATGAAAGTACAAAAAATCTGCTCTTTACGTTATAACATGACAAAATCGATATTAATTTATAATTCTCCTTCAGAATCCCTAAAATGACATCTCTTGAGGATTCGATAATTGTGTACTTAGCGAAAACGATTCCTTAAAAGCTCTGAAAATAAAAGGCGAAAAGTTTTTGGCAATCGTCGAGGATACTTCTCATCCCTAGGCCGTACAATACGTAGACGTTTAGGGAAATTATTTGGAAGAGTTGGCCGTAGGCTCCCTCATTAAGTAGCTCCGTGAAGCTGGCTTGGACTTTAACTATGGACAAAGAATTTTCCGCATAGCCATTACCTTCTAACTGATTGTGGAAGTTCTATTATTATTCTATACTTAAAAAGTAATGTACAACACGAAATCAAATTGAAAACTTTTGGACATTATCGTTAAATAGTATTGTGAAGTACCTAAATAAAAGTCAGAACTTTAGCTCGAATGGAATAAAGAATACTTATAGGATCATTTAGATGTCGGCCTTTCCGTCTGTCTGTCTCATCGTGTTTTGTAAGAATACGAGAATGTATTAGATTAAAAGTAATAGCAAACACTTAAAACTAAAAAAAAGGTCTGTAAAATGGACTTCTACGCCAATGAAATGAAAAGAATCGGTCGTTTTTGTTACATATATTTTAGAAAGGTCTCAAAACCACAATAATTTGTCAACCCATAATCATTTAAAATGGTACGAAGCAGGTTTCTATAAATAGTTATAGTACTTACAAGAAGAAATCTAAACATCAAGAATTATACGTATTATATTATATAACACATGCAGTTGGAACCGTTTTCGAAATTCAGATTCCATATTTAAGTTTATACTTACAAGAATTGCATGTTTGTTAGTACGACTTACTCTTAGTGTTAGTGGCGCTTATTACTAAATTAAAAATAAATCAAAAGACTTAATATCCGGGCAAATAATTATAAATTATTCCTACCGATCCCGTATAAATAGTTATTTCGAATTGTTTAAAGGTTTACGACACTTTGGGTGACTTCGACTAATAGTCAATACGTTAGATTTGAGATTTTTGAGGATCATACATAAAAGATTTGCGATAGTCTGTTCTAAAAAAGAATAGCACATTTGCAACAATTTAAAAATCTATACAAAACAAAAGATGACGCTGTATATGAAGCGTTAAACAGCGCCCACAGGTTGTAGTGTTATTAATACACTACATGTTATTACTTACTTCATTCACTTCCATTATATTTTTTTATAACTTATATCCTTTTGTTCTATTATTATATTGACTTTTCCTTGCTTATTTCTTCATTACTTTAATGCAATGTTTGTTTACCTATTGACATTTATTACCTATCAAAATTGTCTTGTCTGTCATTAATGTTTCATAATTAATTTCATAGATAAACACATTTTAATATTGTCTTTGGCTGCTACATGTTTTTTATATTATAATTTTAAGTTGTTATTTTCAAATAATAAAATTATATTATGTTTGTCTAATTTAGTTTTGTATTATTTATCATTTAAAATTAATTCACGACACTCGCTAAAATTATGGATACTGGAAACTCTTTGGATAACCTGCTGGTCGAATGCAAGAATATGCATAAAGGAAATCCATGGAAGAAGTAAATTTAAATTTGAATGATTTTGATATATAAGGGCCGGACGGCTGAACACGAGGTTCTCTGTCTTTCTGGTTCTTTCTTTGAGCTGTTACTCTTGGTTCTACAACATATCCTGCTAGTCTTTCTGGAAGTATTTTCAAGTGAAAGTAATGTAAACCTACCTAACCTTATACTGCCTATACCTTTTGGTGATATCTACAATATTGCCTGGATTTGTCGAATGCGGAATTCTATTCTAATAAAGAACTGAAGATTCTGGACGTGCACTGGACCATCCACTAAAGGAGGTACCTTCTAATAATCTTACTATCGTTCCGCGAGTGTCTTAGGGACATTAAGTGTGCTAGTTTTAAAATTATTTATACGCTTAGTGTAGTATATTTTCTGTAACCACTAGGTTATTAAATAAACCCAATTTATCCCTCAACTTCCTCTTATTTCACCACAATTGGCGCCCAACGAAAATTATTACTAAATTTCTTTCTAAATTCTAAAATTATACTTCCTCAAGTATATATAATTATCTTTGGCTCAACATTTCGGCAGATTTCTATTAACTTCTCTTCAGTTTACACTATACAATACAAGTATTCTTATATATGTATATATTAATTCCTACTCAGTGGAATACGCTGACGTCCAGACTTTCTCGTGTAAGTTTGGGTCGGGAATTATATTTTATTATTGTAGTTTATGTATATATTCCTACTCAGTGGAATACGCTGACGTCCAGATCTCTACTCATTCTTTGAGTTAGTTGATTTGGGTTGGGAATTTTATATCATTTACTCGACATTACATATTCACACTGCACCTCTTACTTTCTCTCTTCTATCTCAATTTATTGTAGTGCTTTTGCGGCCCTGAGATCTACCTCAGAGGGTTTATTTTTTATCTTGTGGTTACAATTTTACTATGATTATTCTGCTGCTGTAACTACTAAAGAACTATTAACTATTTAACTTCTAACTAAAATGAAAGAGAACAATTTTGTATTTTTTATTATTGTACTTTATACTTGTGATTTTTTAATCCAATTTGTTTCATCATTCATTAACTTCAATCTTTTGGCTTTGCTGGGGTAGCTAATTTTATCTTCTTTCCTGGAATTAAAATAACTATTTTTTTATTATTGAACTAAATGACTAGATTTAGTTCCTACTTTTTTACTTTCTTGTGGGCACTTTTAGCCTCTCTTTTTTACTTTATGGGCGCTCTAAACGCTCCTACTTCCTACAAGGACGCTCTAAACGTTCTTATTTCCTATATGGGCGCTCTAAACGCTTATACTTACTTTATGGGCGCTCTAAACGCTCCTACCTTGCTTTAAGGGCGCTCTAAACGCCCTTACTTACTTATGTGGGTGCTCTAAGCCTTCTGCCTTGTGGGCTTTAGCGTCTTAACGCTGTTTGGGGATTTTTTTATGAGAGCGGCTGACAACTCTCTAAAAATAAGCCTTTGTCGTGAGCGGCTAACAACTCACTAAAAATAAGCCTGTGTTGTGAGCGGTTGACAACTCACTAAAAATAAGCCTTTGTCGTGGGGGTTTTCTATTAGAGCGGCCGACAACTCTTTAAATAAGCCTTTGTCATTGGGTTTTCTACGTGAGCGGACGACAACTCACTAAAAATAAGCCTATGTCATGTATGTTACCTTTGGAGTAGGCGTCATTGAATGTGAACCCTAGCCCCTTCTTTTGGATGGTAGATGTATGCTAGGGAAGTATGGTCATGATGTATGATTGTGTAAGGTATTCACTATCGTTTTCAACCTCAAAATTTTTTTGACAGCCAAAAAATTTTAACTTGGGTGGGGGAAATATGTAGTGTTATTAATACACTACATGTTATTACTTACTTCATTCACTTCCATTATATTTTTTTATAACTTATATCCTTTTGTTCTATTATTATATTGACTTTTCCTTGCTTATTTCTTCATTACTTTAATGCAATGTTTGTTTACCTATTGACATTTATTACCTATCAAAATTGTCTTGTCTGTCATTAATGTTTCATAATTAATTTCATAGATAAACACATTTTAATATTGTCTTTGGCTGCTACATGTTTTTTATATTATAATTTTAAGTTGTTATTTTCAAATAATAAAATTATATTATGTTTGTCTAATTTAGTTTTGTATTATTTATCATTTAAAATTAATTCACGACACTCGCTAAAATTATGGATACTGGAAACTCTTTGGATAACCTGCTGGTCGAATGCAAGAATATGCATAAAGGAAATCCATGGAAGAAGTAAATTTAAATTTGAATGATTTTGATATATAAGGGCCGGACGGCTGAACACGAGGTTCTCTGTCTTTCTGGTTCTTTCTTTGAGCTGTTACTCTTGGTTCTACAACATATCCTGCTAGTCTTTCTGGAAGTATTTTCAAGTGAAAGTAATGTAAACCTACCTAACCTTATACTGCCTATACCTTTTGGTGATATCTACAATATTGCCTGGATTTGTCGAATGCGGAATTCTATTCTAATAAAGAACTGAAGATTCTGGACGTGCACTGGACCATCCACTAAAGGAGGTACCTTCTAGTAATCTTACTATCGTTCCGCGAGTGTCTTAGGGACATTAAGTGTGCTAGTTTTAAAATTATTTATACGCTTAGTGTAGTATATTTTCTGTAACCACTAGGTTATTAAATAAACCCAATTTATCCCTCAACTTCCTCTTATTTCACCACAATTGGCGCCCAACGAAAATTATTACTAAATTTCTTTCTAAATTCTAAAATTATACTTCCTCAAGTATATATAATTATCTTTGGCTCAACATTTCGGCAGATTTCTATTAACTTCTCTTCAGTTTACACTATACAATACAAGTATTCTTATATATGTATATATTAATTCCTACTCAGTGGAATACGCTGACGTCCAGACTTCCTCGTGTAAGTTTGGGTCGGGAATTATATTTTATTATTGTAGTTTATGTATATATTCCTACTCAGTGGAATACGCTGACGTCCAGATCTCTACTCATTCTTTGAGTTAGTTGATTTGGGTTGGGAATTTTATATCATTTACTCGACATTACATATTCACACTGCACCTCTTACTTTCTCTCTTCTATCTCAATTTATTGTAGTGCTTTTGCGGCCCTGAGATCTACCTCAGAGGGTTTATTTTTTATCTTGTGGTTACAATTTTACTATGATTATTCTGCTGCTGTAACTACTAAAGAACTATTAACTATTTAACTTCTAACTAAAATGAAAGAGAACAATTTTGTATTTTTTATTATTGTACTTTATACTTGTGATTTTTTAATCCAATTTGTTTCATCATTCATTAACTTCAATCTTTTGGCTTTGCTGGGGTAGCTAATTTTATCTTCTTTCCTGGAATTAAAATAACTATTTTTTTATTATTGAACTAAATGACTAGATTTAGTTCCTACTTTTTTACTTTCTTGTGGGCACTTTTAGCCTCTCTTTTTTACTTTATGGGCGCTCTAAACGCTCCTACTTCCTACAAGGACGCTCTAAACGTTCTTATTTCCTATATGGGCGCTCTAAACGCTTATACTTACTTTATGGGCGCTCTAAACGCTCCTACCTTGCTTTAAGGGCGCTCTAAACGCCCTTACTTACTTATGTGGGTGCTCTAAGCCTTCTGCCTTGTGGGCTTTAGCGTCTTAACGCTGTTTGGGGATTTTTTTATGAGAGCGGCTGACAACTCTCTAAAAATAAGCCTTTGTCGTGAGCGGCTAACAACTCACTAAAAATAAGCCTGTGTTGTGAGCGGTTGACAACTCACTAAAAATAAGCCTTTGTCGTGGGGGTTTTCTATTAGAGCGGCCGACAACTCTTTAAATAAGCCTTTGTCATTGGGTTTTCTACGTGAGCGGACGACAACTCACTAAAAATAAGCCTATGTCATGTATGTTACCTTTGGAGTAGGCGTCATTGAATGTGAACCCTAGCCCCTTCTTTTGGATGGTAGATGTATGCTAGGGAAGTATGGTCATGATGTATGATTTTGTAAGGTATTCACTATCGTTTTCAACCTCAAAATTTTTTTGACAGCCAAAAAATTTTAACTTGGGTGGGGGAAATATGTAGTGTTATTAATACACTACATGTTATTACTTACTTCATTCACTTCCATTATCATTTTTTATAACTTATATCCTTTTGTTCTATTATTATATTTACTTTTCCTTGCTTATTTCTTCATTACTTTAATGCAATGTTTGTTTACCTATTGACATTTATTACCTATCAAAATTGTCTTGTCTGTCATTAATGTTTCATAATTAATTTCATAGATAAACACATTTTAATATTGTCTTTGGCTGCTACATGTTTTTTATATTATAATTTTAAGTTGTTATTTTCAAATAATAAAATTATATTATGTTTGTCTAATTTAGTTTTGTATTATTTATCATTTAAAATTAATTCACGACACTCGCTAAAATTATGGATACTGGAAACTCTTTGGATAACCTGCTGGTCGAATGCAAGAATATGCATAAAGGAAATCCATGGAAGAAGTAAATTTAAATTTGAATGATTTTGATATATAAGGGCCGGACGGCCGAACACGAGGTTCTCTGTCTTTCTGGTTCTTTCTTTGAGCTGTTACTCTTGGTTCTACAACATATCCTGCTAGTCTTTCTGGAAGTATTTTCAAGTGAAAGTAATGTAAACCTACCTAACCTTATACTACCTATACCTTTTGGTGATATCTACAATATTGCCTGGATTTGTCGAATGCGGAATTCTATTCTAATAAAGAACTGAAGATTCTGGACGTGCACTGGACCATCCACTAAAGGAGGTACCTTCTAATAATCTTACTATCGTTCCGCGAGTGTCTTAGGGACATTAAGTGTGCTAGTTTTAAAATTATTTATACGCTTAGTGTAGTATATTTTCTGTAACCACTAGGTTATTAAATAAACCCAATTTATCCCTAAACTCCCTTAAATTTAACTACAATTATCACCAAAAGTCCAGTATCCGCTCGCATAGGTATAGGTAGTATAAGGTTAGGTAGGTTTACATTACTTTCACTTGAAAATAATTCCAGAAAGACTAGCAGGATATGTTGTAGAACCAACAGTAACAGCTCAAAGAAAGAACCAGAAAGACAGAGAACCTCGTGTTCGGCCGTCCGGCCCTTATATATCAAAATCATTCAAATTTAAATTTACTTCTTCCATGGATTTCCTTTATGCATATTCTTGCATTCGACCAGCAGGTTATCCAAAGAGTTTCCAGTATCCATAATTTTAGCGAGTGTCGTGAATTAATTTTAAATGATAAATAATACAAAACTAAATTAGACAAACATAATATAATTTTATTATTTGAAAATAACAACTTAAAATTATAATATAAAAAACATGTAGCAGCCAAAGACAATATTAAAATGTGTTTATCTATGAAATTAATTATGAAACATTAATGACAGACAAGACAATTTTGATAGGTAATAAATGTCAATAGGTAAACAAACATTGCATTAAAGTAATGAAGAAATAAGCAAGGAAAAGTCAATATAATAATAGAACAAAAGGATATAAGTTATAAAAAAATATAATGGAAGTGAATGAAGTAAGTAATAACATGTAGTGTATTAATAACACTACAAGGTCCATGACTATTATCTATCTGAACAAACTCTAGCAAGAAGTAACAAATGACATCCCTACAGTGAAAATGTCATACATATCGTTAGCGTGTTAACGGTAAGCTCACACCTACGAATCACGCATATTTCGCTACGCTCCTACCACCACTAATTTCAGTCTGATACTTAAAAGTTTGAATATAAAATGTCATAATTGAATTGATTTTCATTGAGAATTAACATTTTGAGCGTCATTTTATGATCAAGGTATAAGTATAAATAGCTTTATTTTATGTGATGAGATAATATCGTAAAATGTGTTTGAAATCTGTTATATTTGTTCTTGACGTTAGGTCGCGTTTACTAGCTGTGCCTGTGCCGTGCGGTTTCACCCGTGTTATTTTATTTTAAAGTACCCAATTTCACTTCTGATAACTCCAAGAATATATGTATGTACAAAGTTTCATGATGATCGGTTGAGTAGTTTTCGTTTACTTTCGCATTTATAATATTAGTACGATTAGTAGACTTTAGGTAGTAAGAGTTTCTTACCCAGCTTTTCTGACAGCGCCGGTGCAGTTGAAGGAGGCAGCCGCTGCGCCGGTCTGCTTGCCTTTGTACGGAGAGTTCATTGCGCTCTCACCGGGTTCCTCTTCGTCCGACACTGCTGTGGTCAGTGACATACGATCGTCGTCCGATATCTAAACATAAGGAATAAACATTAGGATTCGTCTTGTTAACTTATGCCATCTAGGGAGGGAGTTAAGAAGAGTTAGTAGGCAGGAAAAGCAATGCACATAAAATTCACTATTCCGCCACTTAAGCTTTTTGCGTAAATTTTGATCGCTTTATTAATTACGTGACATAATTTTATTATTTATACGTGACATAATTTTCAAATCGTTAAAATAAAGAAAGTGGGCCTAAAAATAAATAATTATGCCTTTTGACCACTGTCCAAATTAAGGCAATCAAAGAAGCAAAGAAATGGTTTCATGTTATTAAAATCCTGTGGCAACGTCTCTAATAAATTCAAAATGTTATAAATTTCAATGTACGAGTAAGATCAAATGTACGTATAAAGTTTTGTCTTAAATTTACTTATCAAACATGCGATATGTTATAACAATACAAAATATATACAACATTACCTTAATAAGGTTACGCAAAGTCAAAAAATAATAATTTTTAAAGCGATCTATGTAAAATCTAAGTTTATAAAAATATTTAATTAATTCAATCAGGCGTTACTTTGCGGAACTCCATTGTTATAAAGTTAGGTAAAAACTACATTGCAATAATCCGCAGTCAGAACGTATGATGGTGTACATTTTTTTCATGCCAGTGCCTCACTTTGCGAGTAACCGTCATAGAGTCAATAACCCTGACGATGCTCTGTTTTGGGAGGAAATACGTGTTGATGGTTCTACGTATGATGGTGTATATTTTTTTTATTGCATGTGCATGTATCATATGTGGGAGGGACAGAGGTGCTATTGCAAGAAAAAAGTATACACCGAGTTACTACAAGTAACTATAAAAATATTTTTAAAAGCCGACCCTTTAAAACGTGTTTCTACAGTAGCAGATTTCCGCTGCATTGCAGGTTTTATGAATTAAATTTGACAAATCAAGCACTAGCGACTTTGTAATCGTTTTGAAAACATACGGCAGGCATCGCATTCAGGGTACTGGAACTCAGTTTCCCCCGATATTTTGCACCGTCGTCGGAATTAACGGTCGAATACTTAAAACCGCCGCGAAACGGCTTATGAAAGCGTAGCTGAATTTGCTTAGTTCTCACTAAGTTTACTTTAACGTTATTCATGAGATCTTTTTAGTTAGTACTTTCAAATTATTCTCAAAGAGCTTTGCTGAGTAATGAAATAATTTGGCGCAAACATAAAATAAAAAGTTTTAAACTATCGAGTTAAAGAAGACATTAATATTAATTTTTCCGAACGTATTACATTTTTATGAACGTTGAAAATCAAATGAAATTGGATGGAATTCAACAGTTAAGCTTAGCTTTCAATGTTTAATTTAAAAGAACAAAATAAAAATTTCGAGTGAAGCATAATAAGGGAGATCTTACTGAAGTAACAAATGAAAATTAAGAAAGGCAATCTCTGTTTTTACGCGGCAATTTATCTTCTGTTTCATAGAAATAAATCACCTTTTGACTGACAAAATCTCAGCAAGGTTGTGGTATTTAGAAGTGTAATTTTCGTTCATTTTTTAAAAGTTAAATAGAGCATTATGTTTATTTTTATAAGTGAAATGCTTATGTAAAATACAGTAATTAGTGTATTGGTTACAGCGTAACACTTGTTTAAATTTACGCATGAAAATAATTATATAAACCCAACCATTTTAAAGTTGGTGTACCCACATTTAAGTATTTTCGGCATAATCTAGACTGTAACGTAATTTACCGGCACTCACTTCCTCATTTACAACGCTGGAAATTGTTCCCTCTCCGGTGGGTACCTAGCTATGCGTGCAGGTAAAGTACGACGCTTAATGAGACTTTCATTGCTTTATGAATTGTTATTTTACCTTTTTAAATGCGTTATGAACAACATGTAAACGACTGATATTCGTATTGTTTCCATTTAGTCGACAGCATTTTTTATAGAATTATAATAAATGTAGCTCTGTAAGGAATATTGAACGCTGTTTGTGCTATGTGAGCTACGTCACAATTTAATTTTATTCTTGTTACTTTTCCTTTGTAAAGTGTTGTGATTCAATGGAGTATAATGCAGCAATAAATGTTTTACAAAGAAGAAATTCATTTAAATGTGGTTAGGCAGTATCTTTTGCGCTTTTGATTGCAACACAATATAACAAGGAATTGCTTTGAAGCGCATGCGGCCCGCGGTAGAGCTCTCGCCTCGATGGCTCTTGACTCCGTCGCCCTCGCCTACTCCTTTCTCAAGAATAAAAGAATATACATCACATAACTAAATTAAAAATACGTTATTGAGTATACCTTTTTTACACAACCCCCATGCATGAAATGATAGCATCCCAGTATATAAAGTTAGCTTATTTTATTAATAGAATCATAATTTTAGGAAGAGACTAGCTGACCCCGCGAACTCTGTACCGCGTTTAAATGTTTGGGGCGGTCACTTAAGGGTATGAAAAATAGATAGTAGCCGATTCTCAGACCTACTGAATATGCATATAAAATTTCATAAAAATCGGTCAAGCCGTTTCGGAGGAGTATGGTAACTAACATTGTGACACGAGAATTTTATATATAAGATATTATAGTCACCCCAACGTCTCTCTTCCCTTAATTGCGGCAAGACTGCAGATTGTTCTGAGGATAGTCCACTTGGCGAGAAAATAAATACGGTTTAAGGGAAGGGAAACAAGTTTATAGACGGGATAGCTGTAACACTCATGAGAATACTTAATTAGAGAGTCTAGACTCGAGTAGTGCTAGATCACTGCTGTCAATCCAAAGTCTAAAGTATGACGTTGATCTTCTAGGATAATTTTAATATGTGTAATAAAAAGGCGTTTGGTGTTTATGGGGTGTTATTAAATTTTGAAATATAATCATTAATAACTGCAAACTCGTCGTGCCTGAACTTGCATACTTCTACGATTCACTATTTACGTCAGTTAGTTAAATGAGAGACGCAGTTTCGAAACAAAGTTTTACTTTGCTGGATCTATCTGAGTATAGAAACTGTGTTCCGTTCCGTTTAAAGGATACCTACAAAGGTTTCCAAAAAGCTTTGCGGGCATACAGAACAAGTTTGTCAATGCAGCACTGAGCTGATTATTTAATATGACTAATAAGTTCAAACTATGATTAATGACATTGTTTTAAAATTAAAGGCAAAGATTCGTTGAGTATGTATTTTAAGCCAAGTATATAAGTCGTTCATTGTTTGCATTTCAAACCACAAACTTCTCTGAACTAAATGCATATTTGTGACAGAAATAGCATTCAGCAGAGTGGACTCTCAGAACAATAAATCTTCTATCTTATGTAACTGTAGGTAGAATCCGCAAAATGGAGATCAAAATACTTATTCTCCATTATAGGGGAACTAAATAAAAGGCCTCATTAGTAGAAAAGGAAATTACAGCTTAACTGTTGAGAAAACTAGAATAAAGTCAAAATGATGCCCATATTCTACTGCTGGCATTTCAGTTGGGATTAAGGGATTATTGTTCCAAAGAATTTGTAAAAAGTATAAAAATGTCAAGTAACTCTATTTCTAAATACTGAAAAATCTAGTGGATTATATGTTTATCAATTTGACACATATTTATACTGATACTTTTGTTCTCAAGCAAAACAAATCAAAATATTTATTGCATTATTATTATTCTATAATATAAAAATGAATCGCAAAATGTGTTGGTAAGCGCATAACTCAACAACGCCTAGACCAATTTGGCCAATTGTTTTTTTTAAATGTTCGTTGAAGTTCAAGGATGGATTTTACGGCGAGAAAAATTCGAATAATTGCCGAAAAACCCATAAAAACAGCCCTTTTCTTTTTCCCATACAAATGTTTTCTAACTAAAACGTAGTCAATTTGACCTTTATTGCTATTGTATAAAGTTCATATTAAATTATAAGCACTCACTGTTATCTAAGCAATGTAGGTGTGTTCCTAACGTCAAAGATCATATCTATCAAAACAGTGTGCGTGTGTGCGTTGGAGCACAGAATACATCGTTGGAGGAGTTTATTGTCGCATAGCATGATGTTATATAGCTTATAGCCTTCCCTAATAACTGGGCTATTCAACACAAAAATATTTTTTCAGTAGTTCCTGAGATTAGCGTGTAGAAACAATCAAACATCCACGCGGACGAAGTCGCGGGCGGCCGCTATCTCTACTAATATTATAAATTCGAAAGTAACTCTGTCTGTCTGTTACGCTTTCTCGCTTAAACTAATGTACCAATTTTAATGAAATTTGGAACACAGATAGAGTGAACCTTGGGAAAGGACATAGGATGGTTTTTATCCTGCGGGAACCTATAAAATGGGTCCACGCGGACGAAGCCGCTGGCGGAAGGCTAGTTAAGAATAAAAAAATATTCGCTTAGTGATGGTAATTTTTGCCGGTCATCGGCTTTAGGTGCCCGTTTGAGCTGGATGTTGTGCTGAGAGAAAAAAGGTGGTGGAAAAAACTCCCAGCAGCACTCTGTTCGAAAAAAGTACATATTATTATATATTTGAGATAACAATGGCTATGGGTCAATACTAGGCACCCGTGAGACTCTACAGTTTTATTCTGATTCATTGAGCATAAAAATATACAAATAAGCATGCAATAATATCAGGCCCAAAGTCAAAGCAATAAAGAAATATGACATCTGTTGGTGTGCTACGAAGCTACGATCTACGCCGTAACATAATGTCGTAGCATAACTGCATTGCACATTTCGTAGTAGGTTTAGATACCGTGCCATGTAAATATTGAAACATCTCAACTGAGAGAATTAGCTATGAAAAACGACTTTATTTTATTTTCTTTTTGACAGTTTACAGATAAACTCTCTATATAAAGAGTTAAGAAGAGTTTTTAGGGTTCCGTAGCCAAATGGCAAAAAACGGAACCCTTATAGATTTGTGATATCTGTCTGTCTGTCACAGCCACTTTTTTCCGAAACTATAAGAACTATACTGTTGCAACTCGGTACCTAGATGTATTCTGTGAACCGCATTAAGATTTTCACACAAAAATAGAAAAAAGCAATAAATTTTGAGGGTTCCCCATACTTAGAACTGAAACTCAAAAATTTTTTTTTCATCAAGTGTGGGTTATCTATGGATTGTTCATCAAAAATGATATTGAGGTTTTTAATATAATTTTTTTAAACTGAATAGTTTGCGCGAGAGACACTTCCAAAGTGGTAACATGTGTGTCCCCCCTGTAACTTCTAAAATAAGAGAATGATAAAACTAAAAAAAATATATGATGTACATTACGATGCAAACTTCCACCAAAAATTGGTTTGAACGAGATCTAGTAAGTAGTTTTTTTTAATACGTCATAAATCGTAAACCACAATTTACCTTTCATTCAATCTTAATGATTTCTATGGATAATCAAAGGCAATTAATGTATTTCTGTTGCCGCTATTGTTATAAAAATAGAATAAAATAAATATTTAAGGGGGCTCCCATACAATAAACGTGATTTTTTATAGATAATGGTACGGAACACTTCGTGCGTGAGTTCGACTAGTACTTGGCCGGTTTTTTTAGTAAGATTATATGTACTTTTTGTGAAAATCAAATTTGCATTAAAACTAAGAATTTATATTATACGATTTCGGTGTTAATTTTTTTTCTACATTGTAAAAAATTAAATGTAATTATAAATTACATGATTACAATAACTTATAGAATAGAAAAATTATTTTATCATAACATGATTTCTGGATTGAAGAAAAATGCGTAGGTATTATTAGAAAGTTCCGCTCATTTAATTTATATGAATAACATTCATAACATGTACTATTTTTAGATTTTATATTACGACGTGTATGATGCCCTATTTTTGTACTATGTATTTCATCTCATAAAACTTAAAAATTCATCTTAAAAATTTCTTCAATTTTAAGCTAGAGAAGCAGCTTTTGTTAACATTAGGGAATAAAATTTTCAAAATAATTTTTATACCAATTTTTCTCTATATTGCAAGTTTTATTTTAATTTAAGTAAATGAGTTTCTCATTTTCTTTAAATTAAAAATATTTTTGATTTTACGTGAAAGCTACATTTTTCAAGTACAACTTACTTTTCTGAGAAAGGCTTCATTACAAGTTTGCGCCGTTCCTTTCCAATGATAATGACGATACCTCACGTTGCCGAGGAGTTTTGCACCTTGTAGGATTGATACTTCGTATACAATGCGTCGAATGTTCAGAACATCTGTACGCTTCTTGTATTTGTTCAGCTTTCGTCGTCGGACTATTCGCTCGTCTGGCTCTGAATACTCGCCCGTGCTCGTAAGACCTTCTTCGGCCGCCCAGGCACTGAGTACGCTTTCTATAAAACTAAACAGTTGTTGCACATTTGGTTCTAGTTTGCTGGGTATATATAGGTAGGGTGAAACAGTTTTCTTCGGAACGATCGCCTTTTCTTCGGGTTCATCTTCCGGCGGAGGTGCGACGTTGTGGTACGGACAATTATGTACCTTATGGTGATGGTGGTGATGGTGATGATGGTGATGCTTAGATCTACGTTTATGCTCTTTCGATCCCGAACCGCTAGCGCCGTCCCCTTTTTCTGCGGTTTCGCCACCGCTTGAGTGCGAATCGCCACTGCGCTCCCTGCGCGGCTTCGGTCTGCCGTTTGAAGATAAAGCTACGAGTGCTCCTGCGGCCAAGCAGCAGTGATGGGCCACACAGCAAAACCGCGCATCCCCCTTTTGAAGTCCTGTGTGGGCTTTGTGACAGAAGGAAATATCGGGAACCCTCGCGCCCAACGCCGCCAGGTGCGCTCGATCCGCGCAGACCTGCATCAGAAGGTTCTCACCGAAGTGGACAGTCTTGTGCCGGCGTCGGCGTAGGTGCATGACGGTGCCGCTGCCGGCGAGCGAGGGCGGGGCGGAGGCGGAGATGGGCTTGCCGCGGGACTCGGACGCGCGCGCGCATCGGGGCGGCGGCGCGCGGTGCGTCTCCACCATCATTGGCGAGGAGCGGCGTCAGCGGCCGGCGCGCGAGCGTCACCTCATCACGACTTTCACCGAATCCACTGTCTCTCTCACCCGATTTTGCCTTTTAACACTTTCCTCAATCTCTATTAGATTACAATTCACATTCTATATATTCTATTCACACTTATGACATAGGTAATAGGCATACTGAACACTTTTTGTTTGTCTAGCTAATTAGTCACAGAGGTTTTTTCTATCATCAGGCGAGTTTCAGATAATCTACAACCAATTTAATATTAATATAATCTATGAAATAAGGATGAGTGTTATTTAGACAATCCATTCGAGTGTTATTTAGACAATCCATTTGAATAGAAATAAAATTGATCTCTATGGCATTATGAAAATTAAATTGATAATTACCTACAGGTGAATTATACGTGAATTAATACTTTTGCCACGAACAGTAAGTCAAAGTAATTATTATAATGATAACACGAAGAAGAATCACACAACAATAAAAATAAAAGAGAAATGAATATCTAAATATCTAGTTAGAACAAGTTCGGATTTAAGCGGTCTGCTTTTGAAGTGGCTTGTTCCCTGCAACGGACGTTAACAAGGTGTCAGCGCGCTGTGTTACAGCAAAAATAATTTCCGACTGAATATTTTCAAGAGGCACCTGTGATAAATAAAACATAACAACCGTAAAAAGCTAAAGCATGAATCTTTTATTCGGTTTTATGTTTTAAGTACTTTTAGGTTACGCTTTTTAAAACAACGGATTGAAAATTTAATGATTGTGTTACGAAACACCTATTTTATGTTTTTTTATTCAAATACATATTTATTTTCACTACATTTTGCTGAATTGCTTTATTAATTTTGATTCATATACGGTCACTCAACAGGCATTCAAGGTCACTAGGAATTTGATTTTCTAGATCGCGTATAATCAAATTCCTTCTACGTCATAGGCATCAAAAGCAAGTCGATCAAAGCTATGCTATAATATCTGGTAAAGTAATTATTATTTTGCAGGATCCAAAGTTTACCAAATAATTGTAAAATTGTTTAAAAATTTAAGTTAATCCGATTTCTGACTAGATTTAATTCGAGCCTTAAATATGAAATTCGAAAGTAAGTCTAAAATAAATCTATTTTTCCCGGAATTTTCCCCCCTGATAAACCGCAGCATATAATTTGATAAACAGAAATCTCCCGAGCATTTTCAATTCATCTTAATCATCCTTTGTAATGCGGGTGAAACTGCGGGAAACAGGAAGTAACATTATAAAACTCTTTTATAAGATTCAACTTGTTCCGATCATCACATCGATCGACAAGTTTTCACTCGGGTCTTATTATGTACCGACTTTATTGATGTGTGTGGGAATTTTCGCAGACAACTTTTTACTCGTGGGGATAAATAAGAAAGAACCCATACTCTCTAAAACGAGCTACTCGATCATTGTGTCATTCTTACGAATAGCTTAAATACTCGTGGAAGTTTATTTAATACCGATTACCAGGAAGTATTTAATTCTTTTCATTCCTGCCATTATTAATAATACAGTAAAGTTATTTAACAAAAAAGGAACTTGTGTAATAACAACTTATTACATAATACGAAAGAAAATTACACCCTAACCTACGTTTCTTATTTTCTCTATGTAGGTACATTTTTGCTTATTAAAAGACTAGGAGGATAAACATATAACCCTTTTTTTTTCAACATAATTCAATGACATATACCTACAGCATATCTTCGCGGAAAATATACCAATACCAAATCAGCAAGTGTCGTTGAAATATATTTGACTTTTTTTTTTCAACATAATTCAATGACATATACCTACAGCATATCTTCGCGGAAAATATACCAATACCAAATCAGCAAGTGTCGTTGAAATATATTTGACGCACCGAAAAACTTACAAATAAATGAATAAACATTTAAATTATAAATAACTATGGAGCAGATAAAATGTCTGGGAATTAGTATATAACTGCTACGCAGGATTTAATAATTATGTTACGTTGAACAGTTTATTAAACTTTTGACACATGCGTGAAGTTGACATTGCAAATCTGCTCCAATGTAATCAATTTAACTAGATTATGTAACAGCATAATTATAATTTATGTGGTAGTAGGTATTTAGAATTATATATCAAAGCTATTATATTAGCTCTAGTTCTAAAGATCTTAAAATAAAGAAAAAAAATATGTTTCAAGGATTCCAAAATGACAATTAAGTCAATTGCTATGTGAAATCTAATTGGTAACGTGTTTGGATGTCATTGTCACAAACTGCCAGAAGTTTTAAAAATAGTATATAAGAGTAAAGTCGTGTATGTGACGTACAAAGCATTCATTGATGGTGCGAGAATGATGTATTTTTTGTAGTTTTGTCACGTTTTAATTACGCTAACAGCCGGCACGTCTCGAAGGGAAGTAGGACGTTGCAGCGGTGCAAAGCGACATCGTATTTGGAGTATTGTGGCGACACTGCGCCCCTAAATAAGTGTATCAAATATTCACAAGTCAGTCTCATACCACCGATTTGTTCAACCCTTTTAATGTCCCATTACTCTCGCAACATTGTAAAGTACTAAGTGAAATGACACTTAGAAAAATATCCACTGGGATATGATATGGCTGTATGAAAATTTCTATAGCTCTTAGGGATACAAACCGAAGTAAACATCGCAATAAAATATTACATTTTATTTGCTTTGTCGTAGAAAACTGAATTTTTAACTACTAGGATTTTCCGCTCTTAGGTTATCGATGCAAAATTCTTAAAATAATTTTCTTTGAGATCCTAGCTAAAAGCTACGTTAAACATACGATTACATTTCATTGTTTGATTTTTTTATATTTTTTATATTTAATAGCCAAATAAAAAAAAATGCATAGTTGAATTACGGGAAATGGTACCGTGACGCACATCACGACTACCTGATAACAATTTTTCAAGTTTACGTAATTCTATTTCCTATTTTATTGATGCTCATTAAGAATATTCTATTAAATCCTACAATTTCTATCACGCTCAATAAACATAAGCATAAACATTAGGCACCAAAAAGTTATATGCAGTCCAACCATTTAATGTAAATAACTTGAAAATATTGTCTCTCAGATTATTTGATGATTTAATTCGTACGCTATTGTACTATTGCATTATATGTATACTTCTATATAAAATTCCCGAGTTGATTTTAAGATAAGAACGAAGATAAGACTACAAAACATTTCAATTAAAAGTGTCGCCGTTTTTGTGTACTTACTGCCATACAATTCCGCGGTAAATATTGTGCAAGTCTATATTCATATTTCAGTCGTTCAGGTCAAGGCCATGTTAACGTATTAAAAACTAGATATATATAGGTACAAAGAAACATTATGTTTGACTATTTAAATAGAGAGCGGTTGATTATTATTGAAGATATTTTATGCAAAATTTGTATGACTAAAATGTTTACTTTGTTGATATTTTATGTGATAACAGATACCAAAAGTTGTTCCAGTAGTTAACAACTCGTTAAATAACGAAGAAGAAGGATTATTAAAACTATTATCATAGTGTTGTCCTTCGACGTTCTTCTCTTCTTTCATACTTGAAAGTTATTCTCAAATGCTATGCGCACTCGTCATGATCGGATTCGATCAGACTGTGACTGGACTATTTTTGAAAGAAGGCACCCATTAAGGGGATAGTAACGGGATGCTAATAATGATTATATAAAATTATTTTTAATGGTAAGTAATGAATAGTTAAACATGGGAGTATGTTTCGATTTCGCCACTTTATTGAGAATCAATATGAGTGACGGTAACCTTTACATGTACCACCTCTGGTCATATTCCTCGTAATTGAAGAGGCCTGGAGCTTAATGTACCATGCTGCCCTAATGTAGGCTCCAGGGTTGGTAGAGTTGCAGGTTAATGGACAACTCGGTGTCTGATGTTTTTGAACCGCTTCTTAGGCCTTCAATAAGGTTCGACAACAACTATCTATCGATAACGATCGGAAAAGACGGCTTGACGAGTGCTCGGGAATCGCGCATAAGTTTTGCCAAAAACCGTCATCCATCTTACACCCGACCGCACCCGATACGCATAGACGCGTACATCGCTTGCGTTTTACGCTGGCCGCTCGGCCATACGCGCTACCAATATTCAATAAGTACTATAAATATGTATATATCAGGGTATATGAATATATATGTCAGGGTTTTAAGTTTTAAAGAGGTTTTGAAGTGTACGCCTCATAAAAATTATTTGTATTACAAACATATTTTGATATTTAAAATTACAGGAATTTGTAAGATCTCTAATTTTATTAGAAAAAAATGGCCCATGATGTACTTATGCTAATTTTTTTCTCGGTAATAATGACCATGATCATGAGATAGCGTGTACCGTTGTGTATAACGGTAGGTATAGAATTTAAAATATTACTAAAATGTTCTCTTCTTGGAAATTTAGGGAACAGAGCACGCCTGCTTACTCAAGATGAGTACCTATTACTGCTAACAACATTCGTCAACGCAAAGTTACGAGTTCGGCTTTAATTTACATATTATTAAACTTACGTCAGCTGTTAGATATCAACGCTAACGGCAATGGTTTATTGATGACGTCATAAATTTCAAGCTATTTAATTACTGGCAATACTACGAACAATTGTAACCTCATTTACAGCAGATAAACAAAGCGGCTGAGCCTAATGTAGCGATTAATGAGTCAAAGACTGCAATTAATAGAATCAAGCATTGCTTTTTATTTGACTCTTCGCGAAATATTGCTAAAAAGTTCAATAGAAAATTTAATAAAAAATATTTGGATATTATTATTTTAAAATTACTTATGTATTAGGTACATATGAGTATTTTCAAAACGAATTTATCTTTATTATAGTCGTAACTTAATATAATATTGTGATTTAACCCTAAACAAGTTTTGAAATGCGACTTAGCTTGGGCCAGACCGCTGCAAGAATTAAAGCGCAAAATAATATTAATAGAAAAGGTTATTATTCTGAAATTTTATCATTGTGTTTAACGTTTACCGTAGCATATAATATAAGTTTTATAGCTTTTAGAGACACTTAAAATCGAACCTAATGAAACTCTCAAAGATAGTTTTCATCGATTTAATATATCTTGACATTAGTGCAAGGTACTATAAAAAATATATCAGCAATATATTCAAGTCATAACATTATACTAATATTTCGTTATCAATTTGATATATTCGTAAAAGGGATACGAAAAAATTTATTGAATGTGAGGGGTATTACCAGTTATGGGATAGAAATATTTAATATCAAAATATCGTGTTTTAGGTTAAGATACCTACTGCTACAACTTTTTTTAAATTATTAACATGGACGAAGCGCGTATGGACCGGCGGTTAGCGTAGAACGAAAGCGATCTATGCGACTAAACCAAACGGGTGCGGTCGAGTG
This sequence comes from Pyrgus malvae, assembly GCA_911387765.1. Taxonomy (NCBI): domain Eukaryota; kingdom Metazoa; phylum Arthropoda; class Insecta; order Lepidoptera; family Hesperiidae; genus Pyrgus; species Pyrgus malvae. The sequence continues at coordinate 15,702,380 of OU426951.1, read as the reverse complement.
TGAGATGGGTGACCGTTAGTGGCAAAAAATTACATGCGCGTTTCTGTGCTTCGGAGGGCACGTTAAGCCGTCGGTCCCGGTTGTTATCTATAGATAACAGTCGTTAAACCTTGTCGGAGGCCTTATGGGCGGCTTGAAAACATCCGACAGCGGGTTGGCCACTAACCCGCATCTCCATCAACCCGCATTAGAGCAGCGTGGTGGAGTAAGCTCCAGGCCTTCCCAATAATGGGGAGAGACCCGTACCCAGCCAAATAAGGGTTGCAGCCAAGCCAAGCCATTAACATGGTTAACAACTTAGAACTGCTTTTGATTGAAACATAAAAACAATGAAAAGTAATAGTTACTAGAAATTACTTAATAAATGACCTAAAGTAATATAGTCCAACTACGATAAGTTATGTGTGTATTGGAGGAAGTTAAAGGTACTGCGAAGAGTAATATTTTATTTATTGTATTTTGTTTACAATAAAGTAAGCATTTCTAATTAACAATTGGGATTATTTTTTATTACAGATAAGTTTTATTTTCTGTTCAATTCTCACAGATTACGGTTAAAATTCACAGGTTATAATAATTTTATCTGATTAATATATATCGAATCAATAATAGTGTAATAGATCCTTTTTTGACAACGAATATTGTTTTGTCTCTTTTGTATTCAAAATAAAATACCAATGTTATAATTAAAAACCTTTTTTAATATCAACATTTTAGGGTAAAATTCAGGGAAAGAATTCCTTCACAGTTCTGAGAAACATGTGGACCAAATTCCACCACGCTGGCCAAGCGCTTTCAATGCCCCATGAAATTTATTATTTAGGCGTGCATGTTTGTATGTTTTAATTATCTATTTTCCTCTTCCTATATAAATATCATTTCGTTAGTACTGTAAAAATAACATAACATTTTTTATTAACTAAACTGGCATACCTCTGCCAGTATTTGAACGTAGTCCAGTGTTGACTAAGCCGCATATCTATAATTTATTATCATTATTATTAGCTTATTTATCATTTCGTAATACATAGATAAAAACGTAGTAATAATGTAAAAAAGAATTCAAAATAACCTCGAATCACAGTCAAAAGCATTCAGATTTATTGCATAGAAAATGTTATCATATAAAGTGAAAATAATCTTTTGAATGCACAATGCACAACTGTGGCACAAAAGATAACTCAAGACTCGCTTCGAAACCTTTGTATTGTATTGTATAACTCTCAGAGAATAAATATGCTAATCTGAATGTAAAAAGTGTTAAGTTTTAATAAATCAAAACATTTTAGATAATTAAGAATCTACTAAATCTCTAAAAAGAGTAACGATTTATTATTTGATGGTATCAGTTAATAGAGTCGGATTATATTTTAATCGATTCTAATGGAATAATGATGAGGGAGCGTACATCAAATCCAATTGTTTGTTAGCTATTTAAGATGCACTCTGCACTCTACTGTCCTAAATTGCAGCGAGCACCGATTCGACTAAGCAAGCAATTACTAATTCGAAATGAGCTGTGAGCAACTGTGTGGACGTTTCTATACGAGCGTCCTGCATTGCGCCAAATTCTCAATGGTTTTGTTCTAGCAGATCTCTTAACTCCGATGAAAACAACATACCACTCTTTACTACTTACTACTGTTAAGTAATGCCCAAACAGAAAAAAACATGTTTGAAACTAAACGTGACAAATATATCCTCAAACAACACATTCCCTAAAACAGTTATCGCTGAAAGGATTGTCATAATAACACTCAATGTAAACTCTTAACTCTTGCATTTAAGCATTTTAGCGATATTCTGAAAGTATGTATTGAATTAAGTAAATTATGTTGCAACGAAACGATAAACCTGTTCCGATGTCGTCTATTGCCGCGAGGATAGGCGTAGATACACATCACTTTTACACATGTACAAGCGAACCTAAATCGATGGTGTTAATTTTATTTATCGTCAAAGTATGTAGGTTATCAGCACAATTGGGTCAGGTGTTGTTTTTTGAGTTGATAAATAAGTTTATTGAGTTACATAACCGAGCACCGGGCACACACAGAACTGCTCCAACGCCCTGGCGGCTCTTACTGCGACTGGATCCGGCACGCGTCGACGGAGGGTGGCCGCGATCGTCAAACTTCGTTACGAGTCGGAATGAAACGATCGTACGTCCTCGGGCGCTGTCGGAGCACGCGCGCCTGCGGGCGGGCGGCGCCACGGTGCCGTGTGCCCCGTGAGCCCCGCATTACCCGCCCGCTACTACACTCTACCAGCCCAGCCTTCAATTTATTTCCACTAAAATTAAATAGTGATTTATATCTTGGTAACTTCTCGCATCGCTGCATCTGCCACATGCTTAAACGCATGAAAGAACTTTACAGCCGAGCGGTACATCAAAAGCTTGATTTGTTAAGATGTGATGAAAAAATTTCAAAAAGTACAGAAAGGGTTACATTAAGGTTAATAAATTCATATTTGGACGCATATGCTAACTGCGTTTCTATGTATATTTATTTATATTTGAAGTATGGAAATAATGAAAAATAAGGTTTAAATTTTGTAACATGCTTTATTCCACCTTGGGATTATGAATTTCGATGTGTCATGACACACTACATGATGATTTATGTCGCCAGCCGGTGGCTACCTGCGGTTTCAGCACCCAACGCCTCTGTAATCTTTGGCTTTGTGAAGCGAGTATAGAATATGGTTTCCTTTAAAGGACATAAATACGCCAGTCCTTATAAATCAGTATCCCCACTGATTTAGGTACGCTTTGAATATTAAATTACTCGGCAAATATCCCAAATATTTCGTTTTATTTTTGAATAAAGAGTGTTGAAATATTAAATTTTAGCTGGGGATTTGAATATCGAAAAGAATTTTGTTAGATTTTATGGACAAAAAACTGTGTATTTAAGATAGAGTCCAGACGTTGCTTCATGGTCAATTTGGGTTATATTTTATTAGGGAAATTTATTTCCAGGAATGTCAGGATAAACGCTGAATACACTAAGCGAAACAGTTTCTACGGAAGCTAGTATAATCTAATTATAATAAAGAACGTTATCGCCCGACTGTCACGTTTCTTGAGTGAGTATTTCCCACGCGGAAAATATTCTTCCAGTCTGCTTACTATGATGAAGAAGCACAAAGTTATAAAATGCTGTTTATATTTGCAACAGAGGGCATGGGGTGAACGTACCCCAGACGTTATTTGCTGTGTTAGTACGGTATCAGATGTTACTGATTGATATCGTATTTTTTCCTTTTAAGACACGTTGTTAATGTAACAATGTTAGTGCGTTCTACTTACTACTACATTACATTTTCTTAGGTCACCCTCTAAGTCTCCGTCCAATAACAATACTGCATAGTCAGTACCTACTTAATAGGTACTTATTCTAGTTCGGATCACAGAACATTTAATAGATGAAGATCCATTATCATTAACTCTTCTTTCATCGTTTATGGTAGTTTATCACGTATTAGTTACATGATTGGTATGCTGTTACGTTACTACTCCCAGGGATTGATGGTCAAATCATGCACATACCTGCAGTTGTCGAAACTCAAGAAAATGACTTTTTAGCTGTAATGAGTGCAGCTGTGTTGCCTGGTCGAACCCATTCAAGTTTTACAACTTACAAGCTAGCAGACAAAATAAATATATTTTTTTAAAAGGACTATTAGAACACAGGAACGATATAACTAATAACTATTAACTTAAAAACATACTCTTTCCATAAGAGCACCGACAAAGCCGCTGAAATTTTTCCGATAGAAAGCCGTACGTATTATGCAAACGACACATAACAAAGTTACTCGAAACGGCTCTTCTTGTTTCTTAGCACGGGATTAAGAAAAGTAGAAAAAGTGTATATTGTGAGTACGTGAGTGAATACTAATATAAGAAATATGGTTAAGAAGATTCCTTAAGAAGGATTTAAATATATTTTGTGCTTATATTTTTTTGATTAACTATTTAATTTGGATGAGTTACGTTGGATGTTCTAGGGTTCCATAAGGAAAAAAATACCTAAATACATATTGATGCCTGTTGTGTGAAGATACTGTTACGCAAAAACAGATGGAGATCTTAACTTTAAATCTATACTAATATTATAAAGATTAAAGATTTATTCGTTCGTTTGCACTTCAAACATTTTGGAATTAATGTTGAGGTTGATTATGTATGTAGGTAAACATTTTAAATTATTGGCACCTTATGTTGTGTCTCTCTTAGTAAAATAATGATAAAATTAAGAAAAATATCGTATTGTCAATAACCCTACAGTTCGATTTCAAAAATTATCGCTCCATTTATTGGACCTGTTTATTAGGGAACAATGACTCAACCTTTATAGACATTACCCCTTAGGAATAAAACAGGGATTGAAAGTTTTGCTTGTAATAAGGGTATCATGAATTCTAAGAATAATATCTCATGGGTCCTTTCTAATTCAAGTAAAACCTTAGAACTCGGAACTGAGCTAATGAAATATGAAAAATCTAATTCAAAAATCAGAGCAACTAAAATGTATAGCCGCTATGCTTTATACGGTATCATTTATCTAGTTGACCTAAACTCATAATTTCATTTGCCAAGTAGTTTTAACAAAAGAAAATGGAAAGACCAAAAATGAATGCCGCACCAAGTCTGTACGGAACCGTCGGTGCTCGAGGCATATACTCGTACATATTACTCTGGTTTTTACAGTCAATTCAAGATTGGGATCAAATATTTTTATATCCTTATGTCCCGCAGCCACAAGATGCCTGAAGAGCACTTAACCACATTGGTTTAATGTGAATTTCGAAGAAACTTGTTAGTGGCCGACCTTTTTATCCGTTTAGAACGAAAGGAATTGGAGTGGTTTATGAATTAGCTAATCTCTATGTGGGTTTGTTAAGTTGTTCGGTCCAAGAGGGTAAGTTAATAAACCTATTTTCGCAATTCTTTACGTTTGACTACGCTATCTGAGTTCTATACTTTTGGTATGTCTACTAATAACATATAACAAATAAATAAAATTGGAGTGTCTGTTTGTAATATTAAAGTAACCGCTTTTTACTTTGTGCATATGAATAAGAAATAAAATAAACGATTCACACTTGCATTCTCATTTAATTGTTCAAATTAGATAAAGTAAACTATCAGTACAATGGTAACGTTTGCAAATTGTTTGTGTAGCTGATATCATGAAATTAATATTTGTAAATCTACCAATATTTAAATTTTTCTCAATGATGTTGAAAAGTATAGTTATCAGAAAGTCGTTTTATATTAATTAAAATGAAGTATCTTCAACATTTGACAGATCAATAATTTCATAGATTTATTATGACTTTGACTAAATTGAAATATCAATGATTATTTTAAAGATTTATTTTGAGATCGGAAAACACTTTCAACTTTTTATATACTATAAACCGTTTCAATATTTGTGTATACCGATTGGGTTCTCCAACGAAGCAGATAAAATATTTGAGATGAGCGATGTCTTAGTAGCACCTGTTTAAACATATGTTCCACAGTTTCCCTCGAAAAGGTTTTATTTGGAATACCTGATAAAACAAATATAAAACGTCGCAAAAAGCTAACATGCATTAATGTACCTAGTTAAAATGTATAAACTTTCAAGCATAGAAAAATCTTTGCCTTCGTATTGGCTTATTATGGAATAGTACAAATAAAGTAGTTCTAGATTAGTTTTTAAACTCCAATCGGAGCAGAAGTATTATGCACTTAACCCATTTTACATTCATGTTAGGATAACCTTAACTGTAATAAAGTTCTATTAAAATTCTTTCTACAAATACATTTAATAGCCGTATCAATATATACCGAGGTATTCTATAGATTTGTAGTGTTTACGGATGTAGAGTATATTGGACACAACTTAAATGTACACCGACTCCAATTAAAGTTTTTGGTTAAAATTTATTTTTTTATAAACTTTTATTTAAAAAATACATGAAATTAAATTATTACTTTACTTTCCTACTCTTCTGGACTTAATTCTTATGGGATAAATTGGAAACTATAAATTACCAAAGAAAATAATTATACGGGTTATGAAGTGACCGAATTGTGTGGTAATTCAAAATTGCACCCAAATTGAGAATCGGATTTTTTGAATTAGGTTATTAAGTGTACCGCTCGTGTATGTAAAGGTAAAAAGTTTCATAGGGATAAGAATTTATACTATTATAAGCCTTCGTGATTCAATATTGCAAAAGAGCTCGATAACAATAGACTTTTATTAAAAAATAGACAAGAATTGTAGTAATAGAAATGTGTGTTCAGTAATAACTCCCGAGATGAGAAACCTGAGAAGTGCCATTGACTGGATGATATTATATGTAAGTAGCGCACTATTTCCGCTCGCAATAGAAAATGGAACATGTTCCTCAACGATTTAACCACAGGAATAGCTTATAGCGTATAACGCGGTTAGTGCGGTGTAAGTGTTTACCGCTTGACGATTTTACCCGCATCGTAAAAGCTACGCTCTTGCTTGTTATTAGTTTTGACGGCTTAGTATATTTGTTATGCTGAAATTTATACATCTATTTCTTATTTAAGACAGAAGCATGAATTCATTTAATTTAAATAGTACGTAAGTACATTATTCTTAGTCTAAGAATTTAAACCATAACAGATAATGAATTTAGTTCGAAGCATTGACAGTACAATTATCTGTAAATTCTGATATAATAAAGAGGATTTTTTGTTGGTTTTTTGTACCGAATAGGATAACACTATTGAACTAATTGTAATCTATACTAAGTACTGTAATCTACAAATTACACAGGATATAATTTATTTTTCAAAAAATGGAGGTCCTTAAGAAATTAAAAAAGTACGGTAACACAAGGTACCTAATTTTAAGCTATTGCATAGCTTTTATCGCGGGCTTTGAGAATCAAAAAATTCCGTAACGAAAATAACCTGACAATCGTCTAAGTTTGGCAGATACGATATATGACGGCGTCGCCTTGACAACTTTGTAAACAAGAGTTGGTTACTCATTTTCGCTGTAATGATTAATGTCAAATAAATAATAGAATTGTGATTTTAAGAAGGTGAATAAATTTGTGTTCTGACGTAATTTAACGTACAATTGGTGTTTTCTTTAATAAATGGAGGGACGTACACCGATATCAGAAGTGGCGGATCCACCCCAGGATCAATCATCAAGCGGTTCAATGGTGGAACAGATGTCATTATTTTCCGCTGGTATGTAAGCAATTTTTACAAAGATCGCTGAAAATATAACCGCCTGTCGCCCCGTTCAGAACACAACAACTAAATTTGTGAATTTTGATCCGGATGAGCCAGAATCTGACATAGAAAACTGGTGTACGTTAACCGAAATGATCATCGAAAAGAAGAAGATAGAAGGTATTGATCTGATACTTGCACTTACGCACTCACTGAAAGGCCGCGCTGCTACGTGCTTAACTAAGTTACAGCCTCAACAATTATCATGGACAAATATCAAAGAAACACTAATGTCGACGTTTTCTAAACAGATGACAATGCAAGACTACTTCGACCAGATAATAAAGTTTCAAATGAACACCAATAAAAAAATAAAAAAATAATTATAACATAAGTTGATAAAAAATGCTATGCTTTACCGCGGCAGTCCCCGAGTGCCACTTATATTTTTTTTCTATTATTTTTTTATGGTACTTGAGCTTGTTTTTGAGCTGTTTCGTATTACAACGTCTTTAATTTTGACCCACAGTTTTATTTGCGTTAGAAAAAATCAAACATGTCAATATGAATCTTAAAAAGTAGCAATGGCAATGTTGTTATGAACCATTTATTCGTCATCATGGTCATCATTAAATTACATCATAATCCACTACTGGACATGCGCCATTTGAAATTGGGTGTTTTACCGGCGACAAAACATATTAAGTATGATAGGAAATTAATCCAATATAAATTTGAAAAAAAAAGTTCAACCGTACTAAAGAAAACAACTAATTTTTGAGCGCAGCTCGGTTTGATTTTACACCCAATGTGTTAATATGTTATGTTATATAAAATATAAAAAAGTATAAAATACAGAACGAATGTTGACTGTAACATGATTGTTTATTATATAACAGCTTATGCCCGAGACTTCTGCCCCGTGTACTTTTGTTGTTAGGACATATTATTATGTTTTAATTAAGCCCCGTCATAATAAGTGTGACATGACCAGACCATGACGCTGGTGCTAGAATGATAACGAATGATGTGATGAAATTTAAAAAAATGCTCTTAGAAAATGGTTGCAAATTTTGGTTGCTTACTGCTCTGAATTATTATATGTGTCAAAGTTTTGAACGACACGGCAAAACTAACCAAATTTTCACAAATAAGAACATTTATTTTTGTATGGATCGAAAGTACTAAGGAGTATTGATGCAAATCACCCCCAAAATAAATTTCTACACCTGTTTTTCAACGTTAGAAGGGGAGTTTCAATAAAATACGAAATACATCTTCCGTCAAATTCGTTTCAGAATGTTAATGCAAAATTTGAGGTAGATTGGACAAAGGAATCACGTTGTCCCATACAAATTTGCCACCGTTTTTCAACCCCTTAGGGGTGGAATTTCGAATAATCCTTTCTTATCGGATGTCTACGTCATACAAACATCAAACGCTCTAAGTTTCAGGTCACTACGATCAGTGGTTTGTGCTGTGGCTTGATCCATCAGTCAGTCATTCAGGACCAAACATTTTATATGTGTAGATAGATAATTACAAACGTGACACAGTTAAGAAAAATATTTATTCTTTTGATGTACTTCTGCTAAAAGTCGCTTACTTATTAAAATGTGTAATAAGTAGCCTGTAATTTTATCTGCTTTCTACTTATCTCCACGCACAAAAATCATTCAATAGGATCGCTTCATCGTGATATGAAAGAAGGAAAATCTAACAAACAAACTTACTTTCGCATTTTTATAATAATAGTTGGGATGGGATTTTTATAAGTTCGCTAAATGGGAACGCCCATTCTCTATTTGAACGTGCTGTAGCATATAGCAAATTAATGTAAGTAACTGGTGAGTTTTTTTTTTACTATTTGTTTAGGCAACATAACGAGAATAAAATTATTAAACTGACTGTTAATTACACGTTCAGTACTTTGGAACAACACTCCATATTACAAGGGCCATTATGTTAAAGCTGTTGACGTTATGATTTTGATTTTTATTTATAGGGGTTGTTTTTAGCTGATGAAAAAAGTAGGTTCTCTAGTCAACGCTTATATTTTTTATACTTGATGACATATTAACTTTAGCGATTTTTCAGATTTTAATAGGCCTTTTTTATTGGATTGTTTCGATTACAGATTATTATCGAATTAAAAAAATCTGATGAATAAAGATGCCATGCAAATTAGCTGTTATTTTTATGTTTTCTAGTCAGTATTATTATTTTTTGTTTAAAACAACATTTCCTTTTTTGAATATTTTTTTAAGTTGATAAAGAATCCTCTGTAAATGAATAGTTGACTCATAAGTAGCCTAATTAGTATAATATCTTATATAGGAGCTTTAAATAAAAGCAATGCAAAAAATATAATTTCTAATTCAAGTGACGACCCGCGTGGCGTAATGGTTACCATACCGGACTGCCGATCGGAGGGTCCCGGGTTCGATTCCCGGCGAAGCAGAAATTTGAATGATGAGTTTAAAATTTCTGTTCTCGGTCTGGGTGTTTGTGTTTCTGTCTTTATGTGTGTCCATGGTACCCACGACACAGGGTATAACTATCCTACTGTGGGGCTATGAGTGTGATACGTTATTTATTATATTATTATTATTTAAGTCTAAGAACATCCAAATGCAAAAATAACGACCATAAAATCTTGAACTTGTACACCACAACTATTTTCGGATTAGTCTGTTTGTGATTGCGATAGGTACTTGGCCAATTTTTATGTTTATCTAATTGATATTCTTAATTTATTTCACACTCACAATACTAAGTTGATCTCGTCATAACCCTTCGTAGGCAAACGCGACCTTACGTAGTGCTGAAGCTAATGCTATTTAAATATTATTCAACAACGTTATAAAGGAGTTTAGGCGGGAAGTCGAAAAAGACATATAGTGCTCTTGTTTTATTTTTATTTTCTTGGCGTATTTTTGAGTTATATCGGATAAAGTTGATGGCATTTTGTTTGATATAGGTTAATTACAGTGCACGAGTGTTTGTGAAATAGAATAACAGTGCTAAAATATAGTTTTTCTGCTTGCCTCCAAAATTCCATCGGACACGTTCTAGTAAAGTAGCCATCGTTTTACTTGAATGTTGGACTGACTAGACTGACTGATTACTGACGACTTACTTACTGACTTTGTTATTACTTCGTCCAGTTTCATTGAAACTGGCAAAAAATTGATGCAAAAATAATACTTGACACTGGCAGTATGCACAGAGTTGCGATGCCATAATTGAAAAAAAAAGTTATAAACAGAACTTAACTACCCTTTAACTTTTAACCCGTAAGAGGGTTGGTTTATTGAAAAATGGTTTTGACTTTTGAAGGATTGAGTAACTTATGATATTATATGATAATCTCTAGATTGAAATTGACACACAGAGTTTGCCTAAGAAACTCTAAGAAACATAGAAGTTATTTCTTTAAAAAAATTAAGTTTTTAACAAAAAAATAGAACCGACTTCAAACGGTAAAAAATAAAATTGTTCAGTACCTACTTCTTCTTGCTTATGGTAATGACTCTTAAAACTATTTCTGGAGTCGGGCCCTTAGTAAATGTCGTACCATTCGTTCTAAATTGGCACCGACAGTACATACAGTGGGACAGTACCTACTTCTTCTTGCTTATGGTAATGACTGTTAAAACTATATTGGAGTCGGTGCCCATTCAGAACGAAAGGTACACTATATTTACTAAGACAGGACATTTCACTAAGGGCCCGACTTCAAAAATAGTTTTAAGAGTCATTACCATAAGCAAGAAGAAGTAGGTACTGAACAATTTTATTTTTTACCGTTTGAAGTCGGTTCTATTTTTTTGTTAAAAACTTAATTTATTTCACTCTTTTTAGTAATTTTAATAATTCTGTATGTATTAGCATAATTGGAAAAATTTTCACTTAACTTCTAAACTTTAAACAGATTTACCTTTTATAATCATGTTTATCTAATAGCCATCTAAAAGTCTGAAAGACATACTATCAGTCCACCTGAACGTATAAATTAAAGAAAGAATTTGCTCTCAGCTCCTAAACGTTGAGGAGTTGTACCTTCAATCATCAGTTAAGCAACAGCAGGTGATAATTACCAGACATAAATATTTGTATTATGTTAAAAATATGACTAAAAGCATGTGTGTGCCTGTTAAGTTTCAGTGTTTCCCTCGATTTCCCTAATATCACATCATCAGATTTTGACATGGTGACAGTTGGACCACCTCAGGAATGTAAGATTTCGAACAAAAAACCATTTATTGAAAGAATTTGCTCTCAACTCCTAACCGTCGTAGTACCTTCCATCATCAGTTCAGCAACATGATATGACGATAATTATACACAAATGTCTGTTTTGCTTTGTAAAAATATGAAAATCATTTGTTGTGCTATAAAATTTGAATGTTCCCTTCGATTTCTCTGGGATCCCCTCATCAGACTTTGACTTGGTGACAGTTGGACCATCTCGGGAATGTAAGATTTCGAATAAATAACTATTTATTGAAAGAATTTGCTCTCAACTCCTCACTGTCGCAGTACCTTCCATCATCAGCTCAGCAACATGAGATGATGATTTCTATGCGTAAATATCTCTTATGCTTCAGAAACTATAAGAAAATCAATGTGTGTGCCTATAAAATTTGAGAGTTCTCCTCGATTTCCCTGGGATCCCATCATCAGATCCTGATTTGGTGACGATGGGACCACCTCGGGAGTATAAGCATACGAACAAAAAAATAATTTTGAAAATCGGTCCACAAACGGCGGAGTAATCGGTGAACATATATAAAAAAAAAATACATACAGCCGAATACAGTACCTCCTTCTTTTGGAAGTCGGTAATAATAATAATTATGTTGTTATTTTTGTTACTTATCATTTGAATATCTGTTATCTTTAAAGTTTTTATGAGTAATGAAAAGTTATGTAAATAATATTATTTCTGTTATCACTAATTTCTTTAATTTCCTTATTTAACCTTTTGTTATTTTTATTAATTTGTTATTATATTTTGTTATATGGTTATCAAAAAGCTTACTGAAATATTGTTTGTTTATTATATCGAGTACATAAATTCAAGCAAATTGAATAAAACTATCGTTGTTATAAGAGGCAGAAGTACATAAATTTGTACTTCATATTAATTAGTGAAAGTTCCAACACATCTCTCGGGTGACTTGCACTCGCCCACGCCCTTCGTGTGCAGACGCGGCCCTAAGAAGCGAATACGTACATAGTTTACCTACACTTTAAATTAAACACTCCAGAAACTTTGTTTTTGAAAGAGGGTGTATTTATTTTAAGGTACTTATTTTACGTTCCAACGGTGCTACAGCTCAACCTGATTTTTTGTATTGAGATAGATAGATATTACTGAGATATTGGCTGAAGAGTGACACAGGCCACTTTTTAATCTAGTAATGTCTCATTCCTAAATAAAAAGACTAAGCGGTAGTCTAAACGGGTATCATCGCGCACGGAATGTAATAACTTAAATGCGATAGTGTGTTTGTCTGTTTGTCTCTCTTTCACGTTGCGATGGAGTGATCTTATGGATATTTTTGTGTGTTTATATAAAGACTAAATTTCCGCCAGCGGCTTCGCCCGCGTGGATCCGTTTTATAGGTTCTCGTATGATAAAAACATCCTATGTCCTTTCCCAAGACCCACTCTATCTGTGTTCCAAATTTCATTAAAATTGGTTCAGTAGTTTAAGCGGGAAATCGTAGCAGACAGACACACAGACAGATTTACATTCGAATTTATAATATTAGGATAAAAGGATAATTAGGAAGCTAAAAAGAAACATAGGATATTTTTGACGCGTTAGAACATAGTACCTGGACGACCGAGCATTGCTCGGATAAAAACAATTTATTTTCTTGGTTTAGTTTCAAACGAAACACTCATTTGCTTAGTGTTACTTAACAACGCCATCTGAAATAGTTGCTAATAAAAAAAAAGTTATTTTCATAAAAATAAAAATACACAATAATGGTTTTAATTGAGGTTTGAATCCGGGTCTCTAGTTCCGCAGTCAGCTCATGCAACCATTCGACCACGGAAGCTTTAATTCAATGTACGAAATTTTCATTGAGCTCCTTCAAATCGACATTGTCATTTCTTTGAACGTCGGATTGGCAGATGGTAGTAGCGGAGTCCAAGAGGGGATTTTCGGATTTACTCGAGAGCGTCAGATTAAGATATGGGGTACACCTTGCATCCTAAAATAAAATAGCTAAATTTCTTGGCATTGAAATCGACTCAAATTTAAATTGGAAAAATCATGTACAAATAGTATGCCAAAGACTAAATAAATTCATATACGCATTACACCATCTTTCAAAAGTAGCAAATCAAAAAAACAGCATTGATTGCTTATCACGGATACGTATGTTCGGTCCTAAGATACAGATTAATCTTATGGTGGAACTCAACTGACTTAAATAGAGCATTTATTATACAAAAGAAATGTGTTAGGGCCATTTACGGTGCGGGACCTATGGAATCCTGTAAGCCAATATTTAAAAAACTAAATCTCCCGCCATTGCCATCAATGTACATCTATGAAAGTTTGATATTTGTCAAAAATAATCAAAATAGATTTGATACCAAAGATGATACATTCTCGGCATTATCTTATACGGCATGCTATTCGAGAAACAGCTTTGTGATGTGCATCAAACTTATAATTTGCTGCCATCTAAAAAACTGCCTAAAAAATCTAACATTAAATCGGTTCAAGGGTTTTATTTATTTATGCTGGACACCTCAAACGCTTGGCTAATAAGTTATAAAGTTTTATTCAATTATGCAAATATTATCATTATTATTAATATCTAATATTATTGTTATTAAATTATTATTGTTATCATTTAAAAAAATACATGTACCTTCGGGTATGAAATTGCATTTAATATCCTTAAATTAAAAAATGTAAATTAATGATTTAACCTATAGACTAAGGATATACTGTTATCATTAAAGACACGATGACTTTATCATATTTATTAATAAATATTTGCCCACCGACTAGGTTGGTAAGACACACATGAACAATATTGTAAGATTTTTATCGTAAAATGTACCGTGTTTTATGCAAATAAATATTTCATTTCATTTCATTTAATTTCATTTCCTGTTGAGTACTGCCACGATTAAAAAAGACCTTCTATATAGATACAATATTTTTTTATCTTACTTCCGGATGTCAAAATAGTCAGATTAGAATACCACGTTACCACTTACCGTTGAACCATGAATTTTAAATAATAAAAATCTCTCTCCACTGGTTATACGCAAAACGTCATAAAATATAATAATATTAAATAATATAATATTTTAAACTTCCTACCACCCAACCTATAAAAAGCACAAGGTCCTGATGACGCTTGAGGAAATCCACAATGAGCCTCGTGGGCTCCCCCGTTTGACAGCGTAAAGTTTACGCCACAATATTATTAATAGTCTCCAATAGATGTCAGGAAGAGTCGTATTTTTCAGTTTATATTTAAATTGATTATCCTTGAAAATATTTTTATGCAGTTAAAAATTTCTAACAATAAAAATTATGTGGATCGATTTATCACCCCCGAAACCAGGGTACTAAATTTCATCAAAATATTTGGAGCCGTTTCCGAGATTCAAAAAATATATTTAGATACATACAAGAATTGCTCGTTTAAAGGTATTAGATAACGCGGTTGAAACCGCGTGGCATAGCCTTTGGCAGATATTTCTAGCCTAATCATATAGCGTTCTTAAATACTAATTGTTTTTTATACAAATAATTTCTAAATTTCCAACTGATTTGAACAAAGTTATTAGTATGAACATTTTGTCAACCCTTTTATATCCATTACAGGGCACAGAACTCCTCTAGAAAGAGAAAGGGATGTAGGTCATAGGGCACGAAGGGCATACGAGTAAGTGCTTCATATTAATTAGTAAGAGTTCCAACACATCTCACGGGTGACTTGCACTCGCCTCCACCCTTCGTGTACAGAAGCGACGCTAAGGAGTGAATACGTTACATTTTGTATACACTTTAAGACTTAAGTGGGTTTGTTTTAGAAGTAGGGTTTTCGCGAGTTAACAATTTAGTTTCCATACTAATATTATAAATGCGAAACTGTGTTGGTCCTTAACAATGCGATGGAGTGATCTAATTGACTGGTTTTTGTGCGTAGTGCTATAGATTCTTTTTATTGCGGTGTTCTATCTACTACTGCCCATGGGAAGATACATAAAAATCATCCATTAAAATGATCCATTAACTATATTTGATCCTTTCTAATGCGGGTGAAACCGCGGAGCATAGCTAATTTAAAATATTTCTATCCTATCGTAAATACGAGTATTTGTATTTTACCAATTAAAAATAATTTGAATTTCATTAGTATGAGAGGCAAAAACTAGCGCGACGCCCAATACATCCCATTAAAGCTGACTCGCTCTCTCCTTCGCTTTTCGTGTGCAAACGCGTGATATATGAGCAAATACGTAACGACCATGCGATGAACACAATTAGCCTACGCTTTAACTTTTAACACTTGTGGGTTCGTTTCAAAAAGTTTTAGTGAGTAAACAATTTATTATTGCAAGTGGCGCACTTTAATAAATATTTATACAACCTTTTTTATGTCCCAATACTGTGCACAGGTTGTGAGAGGAGCACATGTAAGAAGAATTTAGGCTATAGTCTCCCACGCTGGTAAAGTGTGGATTGATAGACATCATGCCTTCGACAAATAACGAGTCTCTCTCCGGCATGCACTACGAGTATGATGCAAAACGTAATTAATTAAATGTCACAATATTTTCCATGACCATGGAGCAGATTATACGCATTTGGAGACCGACCATTTTGGGCCCTCCGTGTACACACTTACAACTTAGTGCAAAAAATTCTTAATTTTTTTGTTAACTATAATTAAAAATAAAATAATTATTTCCCTGTTGCAAAACAAAAATATGTATATTTTAAAACTTTTCGGTGTGAAACACACGCACGACTATATAATCGGATATGTCGTATCCAACAGACGTAAAAGTAGTCTACCGATATTTTGAAGTCAATTAAGTGTTAATTCCAACAACTTTATTATTTCATGATTATAAAATTCCTACCATTCATTTTCTTTTCAACACGTATAAATATCATTATCAAATCAAATATTTTGTCGTTAATCTTGGCCAAACAACGTGGTGCCACATTAAAAAAATGTCAATTTGACAAATTGACAATTGACGTTTCCCTTCGATTTATTTATTTTATTATTTGTGTCTGCAAGCGCAATTATTATTGTGTTAATGATGTGTTCTTTTGTGATAAATAATAACAACATAATAAATATAATAATAAAATAGACTATTTGGCTATAAATGGTTCAAAACATTACGAAATCTTACATAACATAACCTCAAAGTCAAATATTAAAGTTTTTATTTCTCGAATACGCAACAGACAATCTAATCAAAATTAAGGGCAGATGTTAATATATTTCTCGAATAAAAAACATTAATTTGAGACTTGTTCATTGAGGGCCCAACAATGTATGAAAAATGGTCGCTCTCCTTTCTTTGTCACAGGTGCGAGCCGTTCAACTATCGCAACTTTAATAATATATGCATTTTATAATATAATATAATTTACCAACTATTTGCGTAAATGTATGAGTAGAAAAAAATCTTCGAATTAATTAGCGCGAGTTCCAATACATCCCACAAATGCTGACTTGCTCTCACTTTCACCCTTCGTGTGCAAACGCGGTTTAAGAGGCTGTATACGAAATTTTGCCGATTTCGCTTATTTATCTGATTTAACACATAAGATTTTGCAGTTAAATTACGGTATTTCCATAAGTTTCATTGCACAATATAACTGATCATTTCAGTAATAATCTAATACATTAGCCATTTTTTAGCTTGCGTCAAGAATTATAACGAGTACAAACGAAGATGATGTAATAATTAAAGATTTTTACATTAAAATCAGCATAATATTCGATGACAGATTGCAAATAAAACCATTCAGAGTAAAGCTACTTGTACACTAATCCTCTCTGCGTGCGTCTATATTATACCGTTTGCAACGTACCTAGCGTTTCAGGAAAGTTGAAATTAATTTACCGGGAAATGCCAGCAATTGTATGGATTTCAATACAAATAATTTGAGTGAGTTACGATTCAAAGAATTAAATATTTTAACCTGCCAGATTGAAGCGGTGGTTAGTGTAGAATGCAAACGATCTATGCAACTAAGTCAAACGGGCGCGGTCGTGTGTGAGATGGGTGACCGCTAGTGGCAAACAATTTCATGCACATTTCCGTACTTCGGAGAGCACGTTAAGCCGTTGGTTCCAGTTGTTGTCGATAAATAACAGTCCTTAAGGCTTGTCGGAGGCCTTATGGGCGGTTTGAAAATATCCGACAGCGAGTTG
This sequence comes from Pyrgus malvae, assembly GCA_911387765.1. Taxonomy (NCBI): domain Eukaryota; kingdom Metazoa; phylum Arthropoda; class Insecta; order Lepidoptera; family Hesperiidae; genus Pyrgus; species Pyrgus malvae. The sequence goes on along the minus strand of OU426951.1, from coordinate 15,684,707 downwards.
GCCACTAACCCGCATCTCCACCAACCCGCATTGGAGCAGCGTGGTGGAATAAACTCCAGGCCTCCCCCCAATAATGGGGAGAGACCTGTGCCAGTAGTCGGACGCAAAAAGGTACCAGATACCGTCAATAATTCTTTTTCGTGTTCGAAAATGTTAGGTTTATTTTTGTATACAGCTAACCGATAAACGTATGTGATAAGTGAAATGTGGTCGTTAATGCATCAATATGATTTTCATCACGTTAGATCGTTGTTTTAAACCAGATAATAATTGGCCAAGCAAACGAACCGAGAATGCGTTACAAGAAAATAAATGGCGTTGGAAGTTAAGCGCAGGCGTGGAGCTTTTAACCCCCTCCTTTTCCCCCTTTGAAGCTGCAGGGAGTGAGTGAATAGACCGAATTCGTATTCGACGAGAGCGACAAGCGCAAATGTACTGTGACTGACGTTGCCAACGTTACAGTCGTCACTGACCCATTGCAATCAGCGCTTACGGGAGCGGAAGCAACTGGCTACGTGACGAAGCTAAATTTAATATAAAACGAATGGCGCGCGAATCAAAGCGAAGCCTGACAACTGTCGAAACACAATCGGTATTGTTCTATGAAATGGCTTAATTATTCCGTTTCACAATCTCTTTAGTGAACCTCTGCGAATATAAATAGTTTTTAAGGGAAACTCTTTTCTGATATAACTTTTTTATAATTAATATTGTTCTTACAAAGTATGTAATGCTTTGTGGCTGGTTTTAATTCTTTATGTAATGCCACTTCAAATTCTTTAATGTCCTTTGGATGAAATCAATATATTACGTTTTTACATCAGTGAAGACGTAAAAACGATATAAATTGACTTCATTGCATCTTCACTGGTGTAAAAACGTCATTAATGTTATTATCAATTGTATTAATATCGTCAATTGATGTTATTATTAATAGTTTATCAGATGTCTGCGTAAATTGTATCAATTTATATATAAATATATATAAAATAAAACTATAATATAAAACAAACGGGCGCGGTCGGGGGTGAGATGGGTGACCGCTCGTGGCAAACAATTTCATGCGTCCCGGTTGTTGTCGATAGTTAACAGCATTATATTATATCGATGGTTAACAGTCGTTAAACCTTGTCGGAGGCCTTATGGGTGGTTTGAAAACATCCAACAGCGGGTTGGCCACTAACTCGCATCTCCACATGCTGACATATGGATGGCATAACGAGAATAATGTTCTTTTGATGATGGCTCGAATTCTAAACGGTCTACTTCTACTACTTCACTGAAGATTTAAAGCTTTCCATCAAGCTTCCAAACACTCTGTATATTCAAAGAATTGTTGATATGTTTTTGGGAGAAGAATTTAAATGCGACTTTCTTGTGTTAATTCAAAACGTGACCGTTTTCTGTTTACGGGGCAAGAGAAACGTTCCATGATCTTGTCGTTATGTAAAGTACCGTCGGATTTACTCGTAACGGGTGATAACCAATTCAAATCCTGAGTGATATCAAATGTAGATATAAATTATTCGGCGATTTAAATTGTGCGGTCCATTTTTGACATGACCATAAAATATTTACAAAAAAGAGATAAAAAATTCCAACCAGTTATCTACTGCCTACCCTACTAATGTTTGATGAATATTGCGGACTCTAAATATAAACAGAAAACAATTTTAGCTCCCACGAATAAATAGATAATAAAGAATTCAGAAAGATTCAGAAAGATAAAGAAGTCTATTAAGAAAAAAGGAATAAATTGATTTCATCCGAATTATAATATTGAAATGAATTGAATTGTTCCAAAGATCCACAAATGTAACTTCGATTTCTATAAAACGAGTAGAGATGTGACACCATTGTTGTCACATACTTTTTGAGGCCCAATCCTGTCACAAGTGCTGTAAAACGGATCAAATTTCAGTGTTCACAAGAACGACATCGAATGCCGTAATGTAGATGAAAATTTCACAACTCCTTTTTGATGACATGCGATATATTTGGAAAAATGTAGGTAATCGTCTTTTTGTGGTTTAATTATTATTCTGCTGTAATGCCGTAACGTATTATTAAAGCTAAAATCAAGTAAGTGCATAAATCAGTATATACCAAACCTAGCATAAGAATCAAAGTTGCTTGAAGTATATACCATTTTGGAACGAGCAGCAATAATCAAACTATATGTACATATACAAACTGAGAACTCTAAAACTTTACGCGCAAGTTCCATAATGATAACTTTAATGCAGACCAAAGAGGGTAGAATTAGTTACGCTACGTATATCACGGTAAAATTACCATAATGTTAAAACATATTTAATGCAACTGAAGAATTTAGTCCTTGGTTTTATTTCTTAGTAATTAATATCTTCTTCTCTATATATAAAAATTAATTGCTGTTCGTTAGTCTCGCTAAAACTCGAGAACGGCTGAATCGATGTGGTTAATTTTAGTCTTGTAATATTAGAAGAAGTCCCGGAAAGGTTTAAACCGTGAGAAAGTTGCGAAAATTGCGAAATTAATAGTAAAACAACGTATTTTATTTTCCCATATAAACTGATACTAATATCAATTCTGTCAATATTTATTTTATATTTTACCATTACATAAAAACTCTTTTAGATGATAAAGAAACAAATCCTCTTTCAATACTTTTAAGGCAGGACAACGTCTGCGGGGCCCACAAGTATTTTGCATAGTTATATTTTTTAGTACAAAAGAACTCCATTATACTCGTACTTATATCGCGACATACACGGTATACACTCTCGTAAAAGAAACGTCTTAGTTCCTTTTTGTAGCGTCAACTTGGTGTCTACGTCAAAGAAAGCACTTAAAAATTACTCAGCACATTAATCATCCCGTGCTTTATTAACGTTATTAGAAACATCATAAACAGCTTTTTTTATACAAACGCCAATTACTTACTTACTTAATTTTTTAGATATTAATTAATTAGTGTATATTTCCGATTAATGAATTGAGAAACAAATGAGAACGACACAAAGTTACGACACAATAGAGACATAAGTATAAGCGCTCTTTGTATTATGGATACGTGCAGAATCTTGCTTATGTCTTGATTTTTTTCAAATTGTATCATTCAAAAAGAAACATTTTGTTATTTTGTTTTATAATTAAGTATGTAGAAATATTGTCACTTATGTCATCTTTAAAGCTTAGTTAAAAAAGCAATCAGACATAGTTTTTAAGTCCAAAGATAATCTCCCACGATTCAGAAACATACAACTTATGAGCTTTGACTTTCTATCCATATCCTGGTTTAGACTTGAAGCTAAGGCCATGAATTATAGAATGCTTTCCGAGGACCAACTTAGCTTTAGTTTGCTCGTGATATCTAAGATTGTTTTAGAACTTCACTTATCGCATTGTTACGGTCTTTGTCGAACTATTCCCGCTATTCCGTATAGGAGAGTAGTAGGTATTACGTAGCGACAGTTGCTCAATTAGCTCCGGGAAAGTTGTGGCTTTCCTTCATTAAATATCACAAGTCAAAGTTTAAATCCAATTTTATTGACTTCAATTTTTAAGAACTAACCGAAATAGCTCTATATTCAGATTTATTTACATGCTGATCTATTTGCGTGCTTGAATATAGCAGTGTAAGATAAATTGTTACAATGTTATAATTATTACGCTAACTGATAAATGTATTTTAGAAATAAAAAAGGAATGAAGACTTTTAGGGATCTTTGAATATAATTTACGTATATTTATTTCTTAACTTATTTATTTTAGGCAACTTTAGCTCATAATTCATACACATTAATTATAATTTAATCTCCAAATCAATATTACTATTACAAATTACAAAGTATTTTACGTATATTAATCCTTCGTTAAAAAAATTAATATTATAATAGTATAAATATTAAATGAAATATTTATTTATTCAAATGATAATGCTATTTCTTTTACACAAAAATATTGCGAAACTCAAAATTATTATTTGTAACTAGTCTTCCGCCAGCGGTTTCGCCCGCGAGGACCCGTTTTAAAGGTATCCGTAGGATAAAAACGGTTCAGTAGTTTAAGCGGGAAAGCGTAGCAGACAAACAGACAGAGTTACTTTTGAATTTATAATATAAGTATGGATGATATTTGATGAATTTTTGATCACAATACTAATCTAACTAAGCACTCAAATGATAGCTATAATAACAGTTAATATAGTAAATAAGAATTTTTACGTTTCAAATAACGTTTCACACTCATAGCCATATACCCTGTGTCGTGGGTACCATACACACACAGAGACAGAAATACAAACACCCAGACCAAGAACAGAAATTTAAACTCATCATTCAAATTTCGCTTCGCCGGGAATCGAACCCAGGTCCCTTCAATTGGCAGCCCGGCATGGTAACCATTACGCACCACGATTCATAATCATAATCACATTTATTTGTTGAATAAGGTTACAAAGATGGTTTGAATGTTACATTGTTACTATCGCTTATCCTGCCACGGTGGGCATACAAATATATTATTTTCAATATACAAATTTACAAATTTTCTTTATTTATTTGTACTTTTATTTTATTTTCCTTATTTTCATGTAACTTGGCAAACTCGTGTAACCAGTGACAAATATGAGCCCATGATATTTTGTAAAATTATTATTATACAAAATATTTTTGTCGGTACGTTTAAGCCATTGTAGCAAACAAAAGCCTGGACATCGAGTTTTGAAGTTGTACAAAAATATTAATTACGGAAACATATAATATAAGAGGCTCATTATAAAACCGTATAAGGGTAACGGCGCAAGAAAGTAATATCAAAGCCAGAGCAACCCACATTCAGCTATTCGAATAGCTAAAGCGGAGAAGGAAAGAAACCTTATTTATTACTTGATCCTACAATTAACACTCCCAGGTGAACTGTGGCTTTTATCTAAAAGCTTTTACCAACTTCTCCCTAACAACAGAAGAAAGAATTTTAGAGCTAAATGTGCACTATGCCTACTTATTAAAAGTTACGCTGTTGTTTGCGTGAGGCGGAAATAGTGTGTAAAAAGTAATAAAACTTTACCTACTTACCTGTCGTCATGAAGGATTTATTGACTTACCTGCAGACAAAAAGACAAGGGTTAATTAAGATCTTAGTGTAAACTGCAACAAAAATCGTAAACCGACGAAATCAAGAAAGATATTGAAATAATCGTATCATGCAAAATTTTGGCAGCTCTTAATATCATCACTAACTCTAGATTCTATAAAGGTGATGACGTTTACTCATACATTACTCAATACAACATAGCATTTCGAAACCATTTAAAACAACAATCTTAGTCTTTTTGAAATGACCGTTTTCTACATTGCTTCTTTCTTATAAGACCTACAAAAACATACATGGGTATAAAGTAATGGGCGGGTTTACTTTGAGAAGTTATAGTAAGTATCACATATAACCCTCTTTGCTCGGTAACGTGTTTCCTGTGAAAATATATCACGTAGATGCGCGTTTTTCCAACCATTTATTCGGTCAGCAAAGAAAAATTGTATATATTTGTCTAGAAAAGACTTTCATACGTTTATTTGTTACTTTTACTTTCTTTTATAAATGAACCAATAAAAAATAAATGAGGTAGCCTTGAGTAATGGTAACTTATGTGATAAATCATATTTCGCTTTTTTAGTATTTGAACAAATCTTTGGAAAGATTTTCTGTTGGGACAGTAAATCACTACTAGAGTTATCTTTTCAATTACTAAACTTAATTATTTGAAATTCTTCCTAACCGTTCAACAAAATTTATGTGAGGTATTAGTAAAGGAGTATACAGTATATTGGCTTATTAAAATTTTATTGTACGTGTAGACAAGAACTTAAAGGGGTAGAAAGATTAGTTAAATACCGGAAGGAGGGGAAAGCTGGGACATAGTGGCACTACTTTGCAGTGCATTTTAAATTGATGCGTATCGTATTTCAAGCTGAATCGGTGTCATATTTCTAGTAAACGAAAGAAATTAGCTAAGTATTTTTGGTTAAGGAGTCGTATGGTAAGGGCACCTGGCTCCAACCTTGGGGCTCCAAACTCGGCGCGTAGCTTACTTACTAATTATGTAAGTAATGTAATGTGAATGTAATGTAACGACTTAGTAATTTACTAGTCTTCCGCCAGTGGCTTCGCCCGCGTTGACCCGTTTTATAGGTTCCCGTAGGATATGTTCGGAGATCCTGTATTCCAAATTTCATAAAAATTGGTTCAGTAGTTTACGCGGGTAAAATAAATTCGGCGCGCTATTTATAGGCACGCACCGCTGCCGGCTCGCCACCCCCGGACGATACCGGCGCAACAGCTATGTCCCTTCATTTTAAATCTGTAATATTTAAATTACATGCTGTAAAGGGCAATATTGATCTATATTAAATGCACAGTGTATTTAAGGTACTTAAATGGATTTATGCTGTATTGCTTAAAATCGCTTCGTAAGTAAGCCATTATTTCTCGAGAATAAAATATGTTTATTGTGGGTTATCCCTAATAGATAGTCATATACCATCGCGAGCTTTTCTGTAGACCTTTTTAAGGTGTACAATACTGTAGAATATTACTTTGAACCATCTCGTAGGGTTCAGCCAGTATTTGCAATGTAAGCGCAAAAAAATGTGTTTATGAAGTGAAGTCGTAACTTCACTTAGAAACCTCTAAAATTATCGGTACTATATTATACATGTATTATACACATAAACCTTCCTCTTGAATCACTCTATCTATTTAAAAAAACCGCATCAAAATCCGTTGCGTATTTTTAAAGATTTAAGCATACATTAAGACAGCGGGAAGCGACTTTGTTTTATACTATGTAAGGATAAGGATGTGGAAAATCATTGTTATATCTCACGAGGTTTTTCATCACCGTAAATTTCCTGTAACTGATCAAGTCAGTTACAAAAAAAGTTCTAAAAGGCATGATATTCACCAGCCTGCATTTAGCTATGTTGGTTAGTAAAATCATTGAAATGAAATGAAATAGTTTGAAATGAAATAGTTTATTAACATCCTGGGTAATAATATACACTTGATGTTTGTCATTGTTGTACGGCCATCAGCTGACCATCATCCGCTTTGGGTGCGCTAAGGCATATATGGGCTAGGAGAAAAAAGCGGGCGGAAAAAAACTCCAGATTGAAGAAGAAGAAGTAGATTGGCAACAATGGATAGGTGATCTCCGTACAATGACACGGTATTTTTCCTTAGCTTTAAATTTTATAGCGTGCAATAGCACTATGGAACAATAGTTCCATAGAATATTTTGTATTGTTTCTTGTTTTTGAAAATACCAGACCACTATAAAAGTCGGAAAAATATTGACAATTCGATATTCATACATAGAAGGACAGCAACCTTTGTTGTGCCCCACTGTTGAGCAAGAGTTTTTCTCATTAAAAAAAGTATAAATCAAACTATACAACGCTGTTCGACGTTACGTGCTACGAGGATGATGGAGTATCAGAGAATAATTAGAGAAACTTTGAAATAAAATTAAAGAGAGTTATTTTCGGTAAATAGATCATGTTATTGTTGATAAAATATGTGACTAAATATATTAATTAATTTGATTAAGGTATTAATTCAATTTATAAAATACCTTTTCACGTCATATTCAAGATTGATGATGATGGAACACCGACAAAACGGAATATTTATTAGGAAACTAATAAATTTTAAGTTAAATATTTTTTATAAATTATAAAGCGAAAAGAAAGTCCAAGATACTACAACAAAAACTGTTTATCATACCTTCTTTATTATTTCCTCAGTTTTAATTAAACAACAAGAAACAATTTAATACTGATTAAGCTTTATACGATGTGTCTACTTAGAGAAGTTGTTATGGGTCACATACTATCGCTTTTTTCATTTAATTAAGATTTCTATTTTGTTCTTCTTTTCTTTTATAACAATATAATAGATTATACGTGATTCTTGATTCTGCACTCTTTTAATATTCGTAGGCATTAAAAATTGTAACGTCTACTTTGAAAACTCTCTCTCACTCTTCTTACTCTCACTCTACGAAAACTTCTATTGAAATAACATATTTATTGCTATGGAAATACTACGTTTTTATGTATTAGTAGAGTACCGACAAAATGTTTAACTTTTAAATCACTAAGTGAAAACGGAAAATAAGAGAGATGAGAAAAAGGAGCACCCATTTATTGGTAGAATCCATTCTGTATTTCCAATAGGGTATACTTTGGCATCTCTCCAAACATCTAATTGACGGGCTAAATAATTTGAATTGGAAATTCACCTTTATACATTGGAATTGGGCAATAGAATATACAGTATGGGTTCGTGTCGCAGTGAAAGAAGCGAGATCAATAGGAAGTTGACCCTGACACAATTTGCAGTGGTTCTGCCGTAGTAGACGTAGTTTGTGGCCCCGTTTAAGAATAAACACTGCCCTCTGGACCCTATTATACAAGTCTACGGAGATTGCGGCGAACAATCAAATTGCATTTTTTATATCGAGGCCAAACGCTGCTGCACTCCATTCAACATGTGTACTCTCCCAGTATTAGCTCTAGCAACTAGTGATGGATTTTCTACACCATTCTTAGATATTTATGAATACCTAGTCCCACATACTTAACTAGTATGTGTTTGTGATTTAATCTACTCGGAATGAAGATTTTTATTTTAAATTTTAATTCGCACCCCATTTTATTCCCATGTGTAAAGCTAGTTTTAATTTTTTTAGTATATTCAAAATCTCTTAATATCATACCTATGTCGTTTAAGGAATTTAATCTCATGGTTCTAGCTTTAGCGGTGTGAACACAATGATGATGGATCAGTTAGTTAGGAAAACATGTTTAGTTAGGAAATTTATAATTTTTAAATTAGTATCTTAAATTAAACTTAACTTTTGGATACTTTTGAACGTATCCGTAGTAAGTGAAATTACTTAGTAAATTTTGCTTCTTCCTTGTGGAGATCAAGACGCCTTCATTAGCAAGTTTAGTTATTTTTGTAGCACCTCGTAGCACCTCGTAGCATCAAGCTCATAGCACCAGTCTTCTGCGTAGCAACTGTACCTTTATGGTTTATAATTATATTTTTAGTCTACTTATATTAAAAATATTTTTTTTAATACAGTTGCTCAAAAAGTGACGTATTGCAGGGACGTATAGCGTGCGGGAAGTGGGCTATTACACACTCGTGCTTTTTCTTTACCTTTTCCGCACTCGTGCGTTTTCTTTCCCAACTGTCAAAGTAATGTCTATTAAAAAGAAAAAAACCAACCACGAAGTTTTAGAAGTTTTTATGATTCATGAAAATATTTTAAAAAAAAAAAGCTACTTTGTTTCAATATCAGATTTAATGATTTGATTTAATGAGTTAGGTTAGGTTTCATTTCATTTCATCTCATTAACATTTTCATTTAATATCAATATAAAAAATTCTACTGAAGACTTGGCTGTATGGGCATAGTTCCCTTTGCCTACCCAGAATGGGTGAAGAAAACAAAAATAATCTCTGCATATAGGTATTATTTTACGATTGGCGCCATTTTCAAAAATGTTCTGTGCGAGTTTTTATTGTTTTAATAAATTGCTTCATTTTTTCGCAACTGTATTAAAAATAGTCGTTCAGTACACGTGCGGAACCGTCATTGCAATGACAGCCTTTCCGCACTTGTAATGAAATATACTATTCAAGAATAGGTTTTATTTTTTCAGCGTCTTTTTAGTACGTGACTTGGGCGTGAAGCTTTTCAAAATGTTTTTATTTTTCCACTCGGAACTTAGCTAAAGACATTCCTTCACGAGGCAAAGGAAAACATCGTAATAAAATATAACGAAGTTTACCTTCAACGTCAATTTGTACATGACATGTTTTTTAGTCAGAGGTGCTTGCGGAGCTTAAACCTGCAAGGGATTTAATTTGTTACTTTAAGATTTAAGTCCTGACGAAGGTGTCTTACTATCAGGTCTACTGTTCATTAAAATGTACAAAAAAAACATATTTTTAATTCTTAGAAGTAAAAGAAAATTGTTAGGAGCTTTCGTAGAGTTTGGAGGCATTTTTTACAAATTCCAGAATCTGTTTTAGAAGAAAATAAAAAAGTAACTTTTTTTCAACTGTGACAATTGTCGGGAATAGCATAAAGAGGGAGAGCTACGTTGACAAGATGAAAATGTTGTTACAGAACCATTTCGAATTTCCTAAAATTTTCTGCAAAAAATAGAAGGAAGAGTTGAATAAACTTTGGAGGTTCAAAGATAATCTGATGAAAAGTGTTGATTTCATATGGAAGATTAAGCACAGAAAAATATATTAATAGTTAAAATTAATATAGCATGTTGTGTTGTGGTCACCCCTATAGCAGCGTGGTGGAGTAGGGTTCAGGCTTCTCCAATATTGAGAGAGGACCGTGCCCAGAAGATGGATGTAAAATTAGAGTTGCCGTCATACACTGGGTATAAAGAAGATGGCGCTGTGTTCAAATTATTATGCCTAAGCCCTATAATATATTTGAAAGATAAGAGGTAATAATAGTAAGTTATGTATTATATACATAAGAAGCGTTATAATATAATAGTCAGGATCAGCAGTCATTTTTTAAATATTTCTATAAATTACGAGAGTTAAAATATAATTAAACTCTGAAAACAAATTGAAATGTTACAATATAAACCCTTCATTCACACTTGAAGCCACTGTGCCCATCAGTGGGACATAAAAAAGGTTGAAAAAAAACCTTCAAAAACATATTTTTATCGAAGTAAATATCCAGGCCTCTCCAAAAATGGGGAGAGACCCATGCCCAGCAGTGGGACGCAAAAAGGGTTGCAGCCAAAGCCAAGATATAAGCAGGCGCCCATCTTTTAACACCAAGTATAAATTATAAATTGCTGTGTGAGTACGTAGCGTAGGCGCTCGGCTCATATAAACATAATTTCCCGTTAATATACTCTTATTACTTTTTTTATACCCTCCTTTCATACAATGCGCTGTTATTAAATTGCAATTTCTACATCATTTTACCAGCGCGAGACCGTTACAGGTTTTTTTGTGAGTATATCCTTAAGGAGTTACAATATGCTATATTTATAAGATTGAAAAGTAACTAATTATCTAAAGCTGAAATACATTTAAAATTTAACTTGCATGGCATTTTAATGTTAAAAGATATATTCGCAGATGCACAATTACTGTCTGTATTTTTTCAATTTTCAAGACTAGTATATTCAAATATGGAATGCGCGACTGTATCTCCACGTATTAATATGTAACCCATGCGACCCCATAAATATTTATTTAATATCGAAATTATATGTTATATTTTTGAAATTGGTGTATTAAATATGGCATACAATTTATTAGGTATATTATAAACTTAAATATAATTGATTTCATGCCAGCTGAGCAAAGCTTTAAAATTGATAAGTTATAAAATCCTCATTATCGTTTTTCACTTCACTGCTGATATTTATTTTGACAATAAACACCGTGAATTAATTAATAAATTAATATACTTATTAAATACAGTGATACATTATAAATTAGCATGGGTAATTACTCAACGAAGAAATTGCCTTCTATTAGCTTTAACGTTGTTTTGAAAATTTTTCACCGTTGTTGTATTGTTCTGCTAAACTAATATTTTCGCCATTAATCATATTGCCTGCCAAGTTTTAACATACCTATTAAAACAGCATTTACTCAATAACTTCACAATATTTTTTAAACAAAGTGTTCAAAACATAGTAATATGTTTACCGAGCTTAAGTTCATATAGTTACAGGTTCAGGAACAGCTATTTTTATGTGCCGGAAAATATACAGCAAAAGGATAAAAGAAGAAGGAAAGTTAGAATTATAGATAGGTAATATAAAACTACAACATTACCTTCAAATTAACAGCATACTTTGATTTGATGGCCCCCATACAGTTAACACTACAACATTTTATTAATTCTAATAACACCTACTGTAATTAAATTTTTCCGAAGTAGGTAGATTGTATTTCGAAGTATAAGAATAGTAATTTTTATAACAATATCAAGAAATATAAAGAGGATTCTTTTTTATTAATAACAATTTTAATATCAATTCCTCTAACAAATGCACTATAGAAAAGATTGTAACAATGAACTTTCTAAAAGTTAAAGTTTATTGTTTACGCCTACAACATTGGCAGCTTGGAAGTAACACACAAAGGTCAACATTAACTTAGAGAGATGAATTTAATATCACAGGTGGAGCAAGCAATACACAAGCAGGAACTCTACTTTAACTTTAACATTAAATGTTATAAAGTACATAAACTTTTATAATAACGATAACACGAAATATTAACAATAACATAGGCCTAAAATTGACTTCACATTGAGACGCGGGATATGTCTACACACTTTCGTATAAGTCCTTTCAGGCTACAGTTTAACTGTAATTTGTCAACCGAGAATGCTAATTTTCATTAACGATGTAGTAACGACGTAGCTGAATAGGTGGTATCTTCTTTGTCCATACACTTGACAGCAATAGCTTTGTATTTACACAAACAAATCTTCTCAGCTTCCGATTTAGAGTTATTTTTCGCGACATTCGATAGAAGTATGTTTCAATGTTTCTTTGGTTAGGCAATATTGTTTATGTTATTTGTATTTGGCTTTAAAATAACCTCAAAATAATATTTTAATGCTACAGTCAGGATACAATTGAAGAAGATCGCAGCGCAGCGACGCGCGTCTCTACTGCGCAGGCTCCTCCGAGCCATTTCCGAGGGCACCCGACCTCTCCCTGGCCATATTCCTGCTCGAACTCAGCTATATTTTATTACATATTACGTTGCACATATCTTGTCTAATTAGACCCGACGTTAATGTTTATTATGAAGTTGGAGTACCATCAGCTTCGCCAGCCATTATACAATTTTGCAATCACGCATTACCAGTTCAAAGGAAAGGCTTGAGAATATCAGATCGGTTCATGAAATTTGTCACCGAATATTGATTTATTTTGCAACAGAATAACCGAAGGAAGTTATTCATGCATAAGTATGTTTAATGAATATTGTAACAAAATAAGGTTTGGGATAAAATAGAGACGTGCCTTCTCGGGTTAGCAAACAAAGGAGCAGCAGTGAGGGTAACATATAACAATGTTATAATATCGACATTTTCGCGTAATAACAACTACGCTGCGCCGCTCCCGGAATGATTCATTTGTCAGGTGTAATTAAGATAATGAAATTTTATGGTTCTGACGTGAAAAACTTACGATATCTTATACTGAGAACCTACATACATATAGATATATCTTTGTTACTCATACACATTAATTCTCAGTAACCATTTGAGGTGCTTTCGGAAAATTAGAACTTTTCGTAAAATATACACAAACAAATTTTCAGAACGTTAACATTTTGGTTTACTTGATTCAACGATTAATCAAAATACCTACCTATAGGTACAAAGTTTTAAAACATAATTGGTACAAGCGAATGTTTGGAACAAATGTGTCTTTAAAATTTCATTTTACCCTTTTTCATAAATCTATTATTAAGGGGGAATAACAAAGTACATGCCTTTCGACAGAAAAAAAATACAAAACCATGTGACAACCGTGTCGTATAAAGAAATTGAACTCATCACATGGGATGAATTCCATAAGTCAGGTGTTATCGAGGGCTGCTCTGGATTCCCAATCAGAGCTGAGAGTATATCGATCGATGGCCCGCTACATACAAAAAGCTTGTACACAGTACACGGTACAGTTTGAATGCGAAATCAATTCACGTAACTTCGCAGGTTGCAAGTGTTGCAACTTGTAACGTTGTATGTACTCGTACAATAGTCGTCACATAATACGAGTATTAATATTTATTTACATAAAATACAAAATTAAATTCATTAAAATAATGTTGCATCTTGTACAATTTTGTCTGTATGTTTACGTGCTCGTAGAATCTTCCTATTTTTTATGGAGGCAGCTCATGATGGCTGACCGCTTGGTATAGTCAACACGGATTACAATTGAAGAGCGCTCACGTACCTTTTTACGTGTCTTCACTAGTTATTTTTCTCCGAGTATTAGTTCTGTACATAATACGGAGTGTATGTTATTCTTTCAGATAATAATGAGAAGTAAATAAATATTAACTCTCGCCGCCCACAACCCCGGAAACCCCCTTTTAATCGCCTCTTACGATCAGGCAGGGGATACTGTAGCAATATTCTTAATCCTGAAGCTACAGGGACTGGGAGTACCGGACCTGTGACGGTAAAACCAGACGGGCATAGACCACCCACGGCTGTAATTCGTGTTTAGTTTTTTTTAAATAAACCGTGTATACAAGAACGGTAGCTTGTTTTCTTTAAAACCCCGCCGTACCCGTATCAAACTGCAAGGTTTATTAAATGCAATATTTTTTAAAAACCCACCACGTTTTGTAGTTTTATAATATAATAACTTAAATGTTTTGGGAACACTTGATTATTACAGTTGTTTATATTTATATCAAATTTAAAATAGTAGAGCAGCCCTCGACAGATTTTCTTGGGCTCTTTAACACACGTATACGAAATTTTGCCGATTTCGCTGATTTAGCTGAATTTACATAGGAGACTTTGCAGTTAAATAAATTGCTTTAAGGTATATTGCATTTAATATTATTTGCATTTAATATTACTGATCATTTCAATTTTTATTACATTGTTTTGCTTAATAGACCTGAAGACGGTGATGGTTTTGTGAATTACACTGTAATAGGTATAGAATATTACATATATTTCCGGAACATTTTAAAACCGTTTTGGGATCGAAAAAAATGCTATATATTGCTGTGAAAATCGCATATATAGTAAATTAGTCACTTTATGCCACTCTCATACAAAAAGTATTAGTAACAAACATTGAACTTAGTAAATTTTGAAAGAAAATAGGCCAGAAATTGCATTTGATTTTGGCAAATTGGAATAAACTTTCATCAAATTTATTACACAGATAAATACACTTCAGATCATAATCAATCCGTTTCATGAAAAATAAATCAAAGTATTGATTAAAATTTGGCATTAAAAATCTTTTAAAGTAACCTAAAACTCGCATTATAATTCTTGACGCAATCAAATAAAGTGGCTAATGTTTAATAGATTATTCTGTGCAATGAAACTTATGTAAAAACTGTATTTTAACTGCAAAATCTCATGTGTTAAATCAAGTAAATCAGCGAAATCGGCAATATTTCGTATACGGCCTCTTAAGGGTTTTCTTTATCCATTTTCAATTCAATTTCAATAAAAGTTTGAATTTAGCTTTTGAAATAAAAACTTTTTAACTTGAACTTTTTAATGAGCACAGGCACATACATAATACAAATTTTTTTTAATGAAAACCCGCATCTAAATCTAACTACCTATTATAGAAGTTTTGAAGAAGGAACATTGGTTTGCATATCCTCTCACCCCAAACACATATACCGTCGCGGGTAGAAAGGCCAAACTTTTTCATACGGTTTCTAATTAGTAGTGGCGAGTACGGCTTAGTGTGCCTGTAACTTAATTAGAATTGCTTTGAGTGCCACCTGCTCACATAAAAGCTATTTTCGCGCCGTTTCAGTCTATAGACAATGATGTCTATAGGTATAGGTCTATAGATCTGGGAATTTAGCACATTAGCTTCGATTAGCCGATGTGACCAGAATAAATTCCTACTTATATACAATTTCAAAAGGATGAATGAGGACATTAACGAATTATTACTTACCTACGTGTATTGTAGGATAATGTTATACAAAAAAATAAAAAGTTTATGTAGGTGCTATATGAGTATATACTAATAATACAGAGTGATTTGTAATAGGTATAATTCTTTTAAAGGGGTGAAAGTATAATTTGCCTATTTGCAGTAAAATAAGTCATGTAATACCGTGTCCAGTTTTCATTATATTCAGAGGTATTTGATGATTTCTACTATTCCTGAAAATACTCCGATTTTAATAAATGATAAACCAAAGAACAGAATATATCAATTATAGTCAAACGTCCCCTGATTAACCCATCAACAATTGGGCTCATTAGATTTACCATAATAAGTTCTGTTTATTTCAAGTATATTTTTACATTAAATTTTTTAAAGAATAATAAGAAATGTTGACCAGACGTTTTGTTCTTGCCTATGGAGAACCGAGGGCTGGCGGCTATTTTGTCCAAAGGCTCAGCCTGATAATACGGAGGGATAATGCCGCCAGTATTTTGGGTACTATGCCACACACGGGCCTGTTAGAAGTAATATTTTATTTGTAAATATTTTATATCATATGCGTTAATATTTTTTTTACATATTTTATTGTATTACTAATGGGTCGCCTGTGAAACATTCGCGTTTGTGCAATGGATTTTTTAACATTTTTGACATTTGCAAAATGAAACACCAAGACGCCATTTAAAAAAAGTGATGACAGACACCTCTTGTTATATAAAGACTTGTCATATTTTTGAATGAGGAACGAACTAATACCAAGGGTTTTGACGATAAGTCTGAAAGGACATGTTGTGCTCTTGTTTTATTTTCATTAACTTGGTGTATTTTTGAGTTATATTGGATAAAGTTGATGACATTTTGTTCCATATAGGTTAGAGACAGTACACGAGTGTTGTGAAATAAAATAACAGTGCGAAAACAGGTATTTTCGGCTTGTCTCTAAAACTCTATCAGAAGCGTTTTAGTATAAAGTAGCCATTGCTTTACTTGAACATCTGACTGACTAGACTGACTGATAACTGACGACTCACAGATTTTTTTCTTTGACTACTGAAGAAGTGATGCAAAAATTTTACTTGACCCTGGCAATATACACAGAGTTTACGATGTCATTATTGAATAACTAGAACTAACAACAAATATTTTCCAGATTGGAACCATTATAAGGGAATATTAAATTGTTGTTTTTTTATTAATTTTATTGGTTTACTATTGAAATGTTTATTTTTTCGCACATTTACGGCTGAAGCTCTTCAAAATAAAACCATAGCCGATTTTTTACGTGCAGCTGTCGTCCTGTAATCACTGGGATAAAAATCGGCTTGCGCTATTAATATATAGTATATGTGTCGCAGTCGGATCGTATAATCCGCCGTATAACATTACAGCTAGCCAGTTCCTAAAACAGGGCCGTTCTGTATTGTGGCGGGTCCACGATTACCCGGATTGTTATTGCGATACGTTCTACAATATGGCGGCTCACGTTTAGCCTCATTGTAATGAAGCCTCGTAGGCACCCTGAAACACATTTTCACTATAATTATTTATATTTGAAAAATACCCAAACCGAATCAGAGCACCCCACTATCCACGTGGTCTAGTCTGTACTACCCCTAGAGTGTATATAAAAAGCCGGAGGCGCGGAGGGAGACCATTCCCCGCCCGCCGTAGGTAAGCGCAGGCATCAAGAGAGCCGGAGCGGCTGAGGCTGGTCGCCGAAGGCGACCAAAAAGCCGTAACTGCGAAGGCGAGCGCAGGTGCCGCGCTTTCTTACCCTGGGGCGGAGGGAGTGGTCTTCCCGCAGCGCCGGAGATGTCACAGAGCCACTTGTTTTATTACATTATCCAAGCCTTGGAAAGTGATTAATTCATTGTCAATTATCACTTTATCTAAATTGAGTAGATATTATAAATAATGGCTAGATGATACCTATATAATATCTGGATTTATTACTTTGGCTGTAACATATAGGCAATTGGGCGGCACGATATTACGCCGCTTTGACGAACGCGAAGAGCTCATACAATACAACGTTCGCTAATTTAGCTGAATTGCAATCCGGCTGAACGAGAGTGCGCCGCATTACAATACAGCCCTGTTTTAGGAAATAGCTAGCCGGAATGTAATACGGCGGATTATACGATCCGACTGCGACATATGTACAGCTAGTGATGTTTAATTTTGTGTTAGTATTATGTTTGTAAATATTTTACAGTAGATATAAGTAAAAATACTTTGTGTTTAGATTTATTTCAGAATAAGTTATAAGTAACCAGATTGGGAGTTACCGTATGATAATCATCTCTAAGCTGATTTATTTATACTCCAGTCCCGAATAGGATATAATAGCCGCAAACTGCTCTATGGCAGAAATAGATGCGCTTGAGGTGCACTGTCAAAATTACCATAATAAGTGGAACTAGCTCGTTGACCGCGCTGCGCTTGGGAATAGGGTTTTATATCTTAGAATAATTACGTCTTTATATTCATATCAATCTACATTCTAATGAATTGTGTATTCGTATACCTTATTCACCCTTGCTCCCAGGTGAACTATATATATATATACTAACTATATAACTATAGGTATACTTCAGATTACTCCTGGTTTAATTTTGTGTTAGTATTATGTTTGTAAATATTTTACAGTAGATATAAGTAAAAATACTTTGTGTTTAGATTTATTTCAGAATAAGTTATAAGTAACCAGATTGGGAGTTACCGTATGATAATCATCTCTAAGCTGATTTATTTATACTCCAGTCCCGAATAGGATATAATAGCCGCAAACTGCTCTATGGCAGAAATAGATGCGCTTGAGGTGCACTGTCAAAATTACCATAATAAGTGGAACTAGCTCGTTGACCGCGCTGCGCTTGGGAATAGGGTTTTATATCTTAGAATAATTACGTCTTTATATTCATATCAATCTACATTCTAATGAATTGTGTATTCGTATACCTTATTCACCCTTGCTCCCAGGTGAACTATATATATATATATATATATATATATATATATATATATATATATATATATATATATATATATATACTAACTATATAACTATAGGTATACTTCAGATTACTCCTGATACTGCCATTTAATTTGATATGTATTTAAATATATGCGTGCTAATGTAAAATGCAATTTTCATTTGTTTGTCGTAAGCCACTATCCGTAACAAATGTGTCAAAGATTTTGAATTTTTAAATGTATTCTCCTTAAAGCAGAGGTCCTGTCAGAGGAGTGGCCTTTACGGGCGAACCCCTCGTCCCAACGTCCATGCACAATGTACCTTCTAGTTATACAACTAGGTCAGTGTCAGTGTTGTCGGTGCATAGAAAGTGACGTTGTTAATTGAAATTGACATATTTAGAAATGTATGCGTCTGTAGCGATGAAAGAATATTTGTGAAGTGTAACAAAATTAAAATGTGTGCGTTCTTCCCCCCGCACCAGATTTGGCACAAAAAATATGTATCGAAGCGAGGCGCTATGCCGTCTCTACTGAAGGGTGAGTCAGTAACTTTGATGCTCTAAGGTATTCTCACATCACGGACACATAGAGTGATGTGCCCCAAAAGGTTTAGGGGCCGTGCACGATTTTGCATACATGCAGTTGTGCTGTTTCTCTGAAGCTACTTACCTGGTCGATGAAAGTTCTGCCATCTATCTATATACACTTATATTATAAACAGAAAAGATTTGTATTTTTGTGTGTATGCTTGTAATGAAAACCTAAACACAAAAACTACTGTTCCGATTTCAAAAATTCTTTCACAATTAGAAAGCTACATTCACCTTGAGTAACATACTTTATTTTCTTATTGAACGAATCGTGAGTGTACACTAACATTGTAGTTATATTTTATACGACTGTACTCACGTAAATTATATCGGATTTGCCGACATGTTTCGGTCCTGACCGAGGACCTTCTTCAGGAGCTCCCGCCGGTCGCGGTGGCATCGCGGCGGAGACTGCGCGCTGCGGCTCGAGCGGCGCGGCTGGTGCGGCCGCTAGCGCTCGTGGTGGAGGGAACGCTTAGGCTGTTCTCAGACGCAGCAGTCTTCTTAATTTCTTGCGTGTCGTCATCATCGGCACTCGCGCACAGGTTCGGTGGTGCGCATACTATACTGACCGTGTCACTCTCCAGGGTGTCCGTTGCACAACTATGCGACGTAGTATCAAGAATTGGTCTCCAGGAAGGGGGAACAGTCCAACCACTATCACGGTTGAAGTTTGGACGACGACTTATCTCAATCGCTTCCCGAACTTTTCGTGGTACGAGATACTTTTCTCTAGCTAAAACCGCGACTTTGTCGAAGCGAATGAAATGAGTCGTGTCCTGCGATTGGGCGTGTTCCGCGACTGCCGAACCCTTACTGTCCATATTCTTTAAGCTACGTATGTGCTCAGACACTCTGGTAGTGATATTGCGGCGGGTTTCCCCAATATAACCCTTGCCACAGTCACATGGTATCAAGTATACGCCAGGTACATTGAGCGGGTCCTTGTCTTTTGGTGAACGTAGGAACTCCCTAATTTGTGCCGGAGAACGGAATATGGTCCTGATGTTATATTTGGACCGTAGTAGGTATCCAATTTTGTCCGTTACTCCTTTGATATACGGTAAGTAGGCTGGTATACGTTCCACGTTCACCAAATGTCGCTTCGAGGTTCCTCCCATCAGCCGCAGGCTTTGCCTCCATGAATAACCGTTGCTTTCCAGTACGTGCCTCACATGATTAAGTTCCGAGTTTACGTGCTGGAAGTCGCATAGATTCAAAGCCCGACTGATGAGAGTTCTGGGCACTGAAGAGAGGTGGGCCGGATGGTGGTGTGAGTACCTCCACCAGTAACGCGGTCTAGTGGTGGCGTTACTGGTGGAGGTACGTTGACGATGTCTTCGCAATAATAACCAAGGATGGGTTACCTGAGTTTCTGGAGCACCTAAACACTGTACATCCTAAAATCCAGTTTACAGTGGAAAAAGAGAAGGAAGGCAAACTACCATTCCTGGATGTACTAGTCTGCCGCGAGCCAAACGGAAAGGTGTCACACACCGTATACCGTAAACCGACGCACACCGATCGGTACTTGCAGGCAGACTCACACCACCATCCGGCCCACCTCTCTTCAGTGCCCAGAACTCTCATCAGTCGGGCTTTGAATCTATGCGACTTCCAGCACGTAAACTCGGAACTTAATCATGTGAGGCACGTACTGGAAAGCAACGGTTATTCATGGAGGCAAAGCCTGCGGCTGATGGGAGGAACCTCGAAGCGACATTTGGTGAACGTGGAACGTATACCAGCCTACTTACCGTATATCAAAAGAGTAACGGACAAAATTGGATACCTACTACGGTCCAAATATAACATCAGGACCATATTCCGTTCTCCGGCACAAATTAGGGAGTTCCTACGTTCACCAAAAGACAAGGACCCGCTCAATGTACCTGGCGTATACTTGATACCATGTGACTGTGGCAAGGGTTATATTGGGGAAACCCGCCGCAATATCACTACCAGAGTGTCTGAGCACATACGTAGCTTAAAGAATATGGACAGTAAGGGTTCGGCAGTCGCGGAACACGCCCAATCGCAGGACACGACTCATTTCATTCGCTTCGACAAAGTCGCGGTTTTAGCTAGAGAAAAGTATCTCGTACCACGAAAAGTTCGGGAAGCGATTGAGATAAGTCGTCGTCCAAACTTCAACCGTGATAGTGGTTGGACTGTTCCCCGTTCCTGGAGACCAATTCTTGATACTACGTCGCATAGTTGTGCAACGGACACCCTGGAGAGTGACACGGTCAGTATAGTATGCGCACCACCGAACCTGTGCGCGAGTGCCGATGATGACGACACGCAAGAAATTAAGAAGACTGCTGCGTCTGAGAACAGCCTAAGCGTTCCCTCCACCACGAGCGCTAGCGGCCGCACCAGCCGCGCCGCTCGAGCCGCAGCGCGCAGTCTCCGCCGCGATGCCACCGCGACCGGCGGGAGCTCCTGAAGAAGGTCCTCGGTCAGGACCGAAACATGTCGGCAAATCCGATATAATTTACGTGAGTACAGTCGTATAAAATATAACTACAACATACTTTATTTCTAGAAAAGATTCGGGATCCTTACTAAAACTTTAGTTACGTAACCCAAGATGAAAAAAATGTCATAAAATATCTTTCGTCGCATGCGCTGCGAAAACTATTGATGATAGAAGAAAAGTATGTTCTACAATATTAAAGAACAATAATTATTAATTACATT
Source organism: Pyrgus malvae (assembly GCA_911387765.1). Lineage (NCBI taxonomy): Eukaryota > Metazoa > Arthropoda > Insecta > Lepidoptera > Hesperiidae > Pyrgus > Pyrgus malvae. The sequence goes on along the minus strand of OU426951.1, from coordinate 15,662,689 downwards.
ATTTTAATTAATAAATTAATTTCTTTAATAATAATATTATATTATATATATTCATAACAATAACTACAACCCATAAAACGGGTCAACGCGGGCAAAGCTGCTGGCGGAAGGCGTAAGTATGAAGTAATTTATACGTCGATGCCCCTCTCAATAATGAGGAGATGGATGCTCAATGTTAGTAGTGGGACGTGGTTGCGGCTGAAAACGTAAACGAAATGCCTACCTCACTTGATGTTAGGTAACAGATCCTGGAGTCTGTGCTATCGATGGAGGCCTGCTGCACGATGCCATAGCGCGTGGACTCACGGTCGCTGGCGTACTCGGATCGCACGCTATCTTGCCGGTCGAACACGCCCCTGGAAGACAACTTCAGTTCAACATTTTTATCTTTACTGAGGCATTATACGTAAGACATAAACGCAGCAGTAACGCGACACTACTCGTTAAGAGATAACGGGCTTCTGGAAAGCCCGTTATTAACGACCTTTTATGTGAGCCATAAATACAAAAAAAAATGTCGCTCTATGAGTCTCTCTACGAGTATGTTCGTACAACAACGCCTTAGTCGAAGGTAAGGTTATTCATAGCAATTTCTGTAGACTTGGAAGAGTAGATCATCTTCATAATTTTAATTGTATCGTATTTTATTAGCTCTCAGCAGCACTTACATAGACTGTTCTTCAGTTTAAAAGAGTATCCTTTATGTTCCGTGATGTTTAGTATTAGTCCTATGGGTAACCGCTGTTACAACGATAACATATAGATACGCTCCTATTAAAATTCATTAAGGATGTTATTACTTTATTATTATACATTTATCTTGCATAATTGGCTAATAATTTCTTTTTCAGTATGAAAATATTAATTAACTAGCTGTGCCCGTAACGTCGTAAGAGGGTGAAAAGAGGGGGGAGGGTGAAGTTAAAAACATGAAATTTTCTCATTTTTCGACTTAGAAGTATGAAAATAGTATGTATGCAAAGATAAAGAAAGAAGAAGTAGCTTTCTACGAATAACGGGAGTTTCTATGGGACTTCTTTATTTTTAGACTTGAAAATATGAGTGATCAGTCTTTAAAATTCGCCGGAATAGATTTGAGAGAAGGGGCCGTTTTCTCGCGGTCAGCTTTATGTGGCTTGCTCGCGGGTTAGTGCACCAAATACTCGTAACTTAGTCATTCTAGCACCAGCTTAAAAACAGGTAAAAAAAGTTGTTTATAGCGAAATAGTGAACTGCTACCTATCGTCTACGGCAGTAAATAGCTATACACACAGATACACATGTGACAATTATTATAACGGGGGTTAATTAAAATATAACAAGTACACCGCGGTCGAAGTCGCGGGCAAAAACTACTTTTCTTTATGATTGTTGCTAATACAATAAGTTAAAATGGTTTGTTATTGTTCAGTGTACGAATTTCTTTGAAGTCTGTTTTTTTTATTAATATTACATTACTCTGTGCCATGACAAAAATCAGAGAAAAAAAAAGTTAAAGTAGTCTGTCTTGCGCAATCTGTGACTGCGCATTACGGGTGTGACAGTGCTATTAAATTAAAACATTAAAAATAGTTTGAGTGGTGGTGTTTACCTAGTGTTTTGTTATTTATAAGGTAAGTTATCTACTAATACATAGAAATAAAGGTTAAACCCGAATATAAATAAAAACCCCGAATAAAAAAACCCGATACATTTTGTGGTAAACGTGGCCATTTGCTTTGCACGCTTGCAATTTTTTATTTTTCTCAGTAATGGTAAATGCTATTGCTATGATTTCTGTTTATTTTGTGAGAATATTAGTCTACTTATGTTGTATTACTTTAATTGTAGGCCTAACTGTGGTATTTGTGCATCTGTGATATGTTAAGTTTAACTAGAATTACGGCTCGCGCCGCCTAATTGTTGTACAAAGTTAAAGGGCTGTAAATGAATTATTTTGTATGGGCAGGTGTATGGTTTTATTTTTTATCCAAATCTATATAATTTAAACATTGTAATTTAAAATAAAACACCCTATGTCATCGCTTTAATTTTTGAGATATTATCGTTTAAACACAAGTCGTGCTCGAAAACGCGCTATCTCTGTGTTTAGCGTATCATTATTCTACACCGTAGTTGAATACTAAGAAACAAAACACTTAAATAAACAGCTTCATTCATACTCAACTTAGAAAATATAACACTTGATAGTTACAATAACAACTTGAGATACAATGAATGGTTTTGTGAAACCCGAGCCGCGGGGCGCGGGGCGGCGGCAATTATAAAAAACGGCCGGGCGGAGAACATAACATAAAAAAAAAACGGGCGCGCCAGCGGTTATAAAACTATTAACAAATATGGTATTTTGTTCCTTGTTTTCTCTCTGGGGACCTATACAAACCTGTATCCTAATAAAGAGTATTGGTTTAAAAAAATATCTTAATCACGTCAGCGATAATTCGTTATGCCTAAATAAAATTAAGCAGGCGTCAGAGCTTAAATTAAAAGAAAATTTGGATGAGAATTAATATTGTTCCAAAACGTAATCTGAAATTTCCAGGCAACCCTTGTTTTCCCTTTTCTCTGGCCTGACGCTGCGCTCCTGCAAAGCCGACCAATACGAACGTCAGCGTGTATATACTACCGGCACAAAGACGGAGATAAATATAATTAATAAAATTTTACTATTATAGTCAGCCAAAATTATAAGTCCTGTATGACATAATGCTTACGTAACATAAATAAAACGTTTTTTTTTATAGCCAAACTTCGTATATTGTCGAAACAATATAATATTTAACTATGGCCTTAGTGTTTCTTACGTTTGAGATGTGGCATTAAGTGTTGGGTATGTTATCTTTGATAGCGCGCATGGCCTGGCGGTTAGCGTAGAACGCAAGCGATCTATGCGACTAAGCCATACGGACGCGGTTGGGTGTAAGATGGGTGACCGCTAGTGGCAAAAAATTTCATGCGCGTTTCCGTGCTTAGGAGGGCACGTTAAACCGTCGGTCCCGGTTGTTGTCCGGTGGTTGATAACAGTCGTTAAACCTTTGTTGTCGGAGGCCTTATGGGCGGTTTGAAAACATCCGACAGCGGGTTGGCTACTAACCCGCATCTCCACCAACCCGCATTGGAGCAGCGTGGTGGAGTAAGCTCCAGGCCTCCCCAATAATGGGAAGAGACCCGTGCCCAGCAGTGGGACGCAGAAAGGGTTGCAGCAGCAGCAGTTATCTTTATATATAAATAATTATTCTGTACATGTGTTGACAGCGAACTCCTCCTAAACGGCTGGACCGACTTTAATGAATTTTTTGTCTGTGTTCAAGTGGATTCGAGGATGGTTTAGATTCACAATTTATTCCACTGGACATTGTTTTTGTATTTTTTTAATTTTTTTTCCCCATATAAATTGTTCCTACCTGTCAAACGTTTATATTACGTGCCAAGTCGTTCTAAACTTGGACACAGTCAGAATAACAGGACAGTTCGTATGTCACTATTTTGTTTATATTTTGTTTGACAGTATAATGAAATCTCTATAAGATAAATAAGAATACAAATCCTCTTTCATTACTTTTGAGGCAGGACAACATCTGCACCCGGGCGGAGCTGGGCCGGGCCACTAGTGTAACATATAATTCATTAAATATGAGAGTCCTATTATTGACGGTTAATAAAAATATCTCAATTTAAATGATGCCTCCAATTTATTGGTGACGATGTCACAAAAAAATTAATAATGTCACTAAAAACCTTATAATTGTGTTTTCTCCCCATAGAAGTCCCATACAAATGTGCAATCTACTAGGGGAGTAATTCAGTTCTACTAATCTGGTTTGGGATATCTTTCTGTATTCTCCAAAACGTAATCTGAAATTTGTCAGGCAACACTTATTTTCTCTAAACTGCACGAGGGCGGAGAAAATACAGCTGCTTAGCAAGATTTTTGATGACCTTTATGAGACAATATTTATTACGCTAAGATGTATAACGTAACGTAAATAAAATCTTATTTATCATAATCATAATCTTTATTGGATCTATTTTTGGGTTACAACAAAATTGATTATAATTTACATAGGTAACTTAGAGCTCCAAAAATAGTTTATGCCTGTGATGGCGTTCCAAATATTGACAATACAATTAAACATATAATTCATATAAATAAAATAAAATTACAAAATAAAATTAAATTAACAAATTAGGAATTTATAATAATTTTACATTTTAAAAACTCTATACGTCATTTTAAATATGAAAATATGAAATTAAATATGAAATATGAAATTCCTCACAATAATTAAATTAAATATTTCAATTCAATATATAATGAATAAATTCAATAAATAAAACGGCAATTTATTACTTAAATATAATAATAAAATACAACTGTAACTGTCTAAGTGTTTCTTATAAAATATCTAGACAATGATCCTATTATTCCCGGTTCAATGATATCTTCAATTAAATGTTAGCAGCATAACTTAAAATGAACGCAGAGGTTTTGTGTTTTTTTTTAATTCAAAAATGGCAGTACCAGTAAAATAAAACATTTTTTTGTATTTTCTCTGCTCAGAAGACTAGGACTAAAATAAATTATTATTTAATTCAATTCCACACTCTTTTTAAATCAAGCATTTTATTGAACTAAAGTTTTACTGGCGTTAGGCGTTAAATGAAAATGTGTTAAAAATAATATTGTTCCGTAACATAATGTGAAATTTTTTCGGCAACGAGGCAATAATGCTTGTATTCTCTGATCTGACGCTGCGCTTCTGCAAAGCCAAACAATAACGTACATGTAAGCACGCCTGTAGGCGCGGGACCGGAAACAAAAGGGTGCCTTAATATTTTAACTACTTTAGTAACGTTTCACACTCATATGGTACAGTAAGGTAGTTATACCATGTGTCGTGGGTGCCATGAACACACACAGAGACAGAAACACAAACACCCAGACAGAGAACAGAAATTTAAACTCATCATTCAAATTTCTGTTTCGCCGGAAATCGAACCCGGGACCCTCCGATTGGCAGTCCGGCATGGTAACTATTACGCCACGCGGGTCGTCAAATTACTTTAGTAATATTTAAAAAAAAATCAAAACGTTATATTTTTATAACCCAAATAAAAGACTCCCACATTATGTTATTACTGTGTTTCTTACAATGTGGGTGTGATAGCCAAAAATCTTCATCGTATAATTCACAGTTGATTAAATTAGGTACCTTAAATACTAAATACTCTCCTTAAGTACCTCTAAAATAAACATCAAAGGTTTAAGTTTTTCCTTCTCAAAAGACCCAGTACGCACCATACTAGGAGCATAATGGGTCGAAAATTAAATTTTATATATATAAAGTAAAATAAAGCAAGCGTCAGATGTTAAATTAAAGGTAAACATGGGTGAGAAATAATATTGCTCCATAATGTGAAGTGAAATTTTCCCGACAATGCTTGTTTTCTCTGGCCTGACGCTGCGCTTCTGCAAAGCCGAACTATAACGTACGTAAGCACGTTTGTATTACTGTCGTCTCAACGGAAACAAAAGACGTGTTAATTTTTTAGTCATCATAGTGAAATTTTGCATGAAATATTTTGTAATAAAACGTTCTTTTTAATAACAAACACACACTTCATGATTCCGGTGTCAATATAGATAGATTAATATTCAACAGTCTCAATCTTTATAATTTTAGCCCTTATTGGAAAATATTAAACGGAAAATCAATATTAATAACTACTTGAGTCAGATAACTTACGCGTTTACAAAAAAAGTACATAAAGATGACGTCATGTTTAAATTTAACCCTAAAAATCTGATTAGAGAATAATATTTGTTTTTAGTTTTCCGTGCGAATACAATACAATACAATAAAACGGAGCGTTACTGTTGAAAAAATATCAATATTGTAATGTAATAGCATAAATTTTTTAATATTGTAATGAATGTTTAATGAATTTATGTAAATATAGCAGTGAGACATTATATAGTTAAAAAGAAAAGGTAAAGCGCGCATGGCTCGGCTAGAACGACAAAATATTTCATGCGCGTTTCCGTGCTTCGGAAGGCACGTTAAGCCGTCGGTCCCGGTTGTTGTCGATAGATAACAGACGTAAAACATTGTCGGAGGCCTTATGGGCGGTTTGAAAACATCCGACAGCGGGTTGGCCACTAACCCGCATCTCCACCAACCCACATTGGAGCAGCGTAGTGGAGTAAGTTTTAGACCTCCCCAATAATAGGGAGAGACCCGTGCCCAGCAGTGGGACGCAAAAAAGGGTTGCAGCCAAAGGTGAACCAAAATAACATTTCATAACTAAAATTATTTCATAATTAAAATTTTACGGCAATGTTTCTTTACTTTTGTACCTTTGAGAGGTAAGAGAATCATTAATAATTTATCTATTAAGAAACTTTCTTGATAAAGGTATTTTTTTGCAAGAAAAAGCTCTAGTTTAATGAACAAAAAATACCTTTCATGTATTTATTACTAATGTACGATCTAAGTCTTTCATACATTTAGGAGTAACATATTGATATACGTACGATATCCAGTCATTAATTGGGTGTATCTGAGTTAACAAATTCAGTTTCATTCTAAAAAGAAAAATGCGAGCAAGTTTATATACGTATATTTAAAAATGGATCCCTATTTCCTTTGGTCACGGCATCACACGTGAATGGCTAGACCGATTTCGCTAATACTTTACTTAGACAGAATGCGAGCTACAAATATCATCTAAGAGGATTAAAAGTTAACTGGATATCGTTTAAAACAGATGCTTCAGAATAACTTCGGCCGAATGAATAAATACTAGACCAATTCGAATTCAATATTCATAGTTAAGACAGGACAACGTCTGTCGGGTCAGCTACTTGTAAAATACATTTGAATTAATGTTATTATAGTTTTAAGTGGCGCCTCATATATCTACGTTATCGTATCTGGGTTATTTTAAAAACATTTTAACTATTCAACTGTAAAGAAGTATTTTAATTGTCGGGTAAACTGATACTCGTATTTAAAAGCATTTAAAACTTGTTCATCCGTCTTATAGACAAACATGTATCGTGGTCAAAACTCTAGATACTCATGTGGAAAAAAATATAGATAGGAAATTATGTTGCACGACCCAATTAAAAGCATCTCAGACTATGTTTATTTTAATTGACGCTTAGATTCCCTGCAAAGTCTATTCACATGGCTCATAATAAACTTCACTGACTGAATACAGCTTCTTCAAAAATTAAAATTAAACCACTTTTAAGGTTTACTTTGTAAATACAACTGTTACTGTGTGAATGCACATAAACAATATTTTTTTACAGCTCTCATACCTGCCTCTAGGAAAAGTTATTAACAGCGTGAATCAGTTAACATTGACAATATATATCTAATCTAACCTTTAAACGAGCAATTCTTGTATATACCTAAATATATTATTTGAATCTCGGAAACGGCTCCAAATATTTTGATGAAAATTAGTACCCTGGTTTCGGGGGTGATAAATCCAGCTAGGTTTTATTTTTAGAATTTTTAAATTATAAAAAAAAAAAATCAGCTATAATCAACTCAAAAATAAACTGAAAAATACGACTCTTCCTGAAATCTATTGGCTAGTATTATTAATATTGTGTCGTAGAACCATAGACATTTTATTAGAACGCCGTCAAACGCCATCCGTCAATCCGATGTTCAAAGAGATGACTGGATGAGCACTATAAAAATTTCGTTCATTGAATTAAAGCTTCCTTGGCCAAATAGTTACGTGGGCCGACTGTGGAGAGGCCTGGGTTCAAAACTAAATCAAAACCATATTGCGTTTATTTTTTGTGATTTTTTTTAATTGGGAGCTATTTCAGATGGCGTTATTAAGCAACACTAAGCAAATGAGTGTTTAAAATAAATTGTTTTTATCCGAGCAACGCTCGGTCGTCCAGGTACTTTATTCTAAACTAAATAAAGTCCAACAATAACGTACCTCAGCTCGCCTGTGATTACAAGGGGGTTAGCTATTAAATAGTTAAGCTACAGCATAACAAAGTAGTGAAACGAACAAGTCTCCATAACTCATAACTTAGGCTACGACTTAATTTATTCTCAGTTCTGAGAAACGCATTGCGTTGGATACAATACTTTGACATTAATTGAATGATAAAGATTAATTATATACGTGTATTCTATGATTTATGCTGCATGTCGAATACTCATTAAAATACTTGTATTAAACCAACCGTTCCGGTTCATAAAATTTGAGTGCAATCTTTTAATGTAGGTAACTTGTGATAGTCAACATGATAAGATTAAAGAAGAACAGTTACTCAGACAAACACGAATATTCCAAGGCAACGTTTATTTTGTTTAGCCTGACGCTGTGCTTCCCGGCAAAGCCCAACAATAACGAACATCAGCGCATCTGCATTACAGTGGCGACTGGCGCGAGGTCGGAGTTAAGAGAGACGTTAATAATTTAGTTCTTTTGTCTTACAACTTGTATAGATCTATTTAAAACCTGTAAAAAGATTTTGTTTATAAAAACAGTATGAAAAAACATCGCAAATAAAGTTCATTCCAAAGAAATCAAGTTATTTGAAAAGTTTCTGTAGCTTTCTCGGAAGCAGATGCTTACTACTCGTAATTTTGCAGGTTGTTTGTATCTTGTGATCAGTGTTGATTTATTGATTGTTTTTAAAACGGCAACCTGTGATGTTCGCGCCAATTAAGTCATTTCACCTCCCTCCCCTTCACCCTCCCTCTCTTTCCCGCAAGCGCACTATTATATAATATGGATCAGGAAGAATCATCGTCAGTCTGCTTTCGTTCGCCGTGCTGCCGACGCGCATGCAAGTCCTCTCGTGACAAGTGACAACCGCACCGCAAGCCACCTAACACGTGGTCATCAGACTCGCCGCATCGCCGCCATCACCGCTGTCAATAGTTTGTGAATTAACTGACTTAAAGTGATGAATAAGTGCTTATAATAGTGTAGTTTGAAGGACAACACCAGTTCCCGGGCAAGAGAAGATTCATCGAGACTTCATCAGTACACGAGCATACCATCTGCTCCAGCACCAAGTGAGTGCGCTTTCTCCCTTTATCAATCCTTCTCGTTTTCCACCTGTAATTCGACACGCAACTTACAGTCCACAATTCCTACACCCGCAGTGGGGGACCACCCTCCTTTCCACCCTTTATTCCACCACCATTTTTGGTCATATCGAACCGGAGGTCCCACCCCTTTACCCAACAATTCTGGTCCTTGTCGAGCCGGATTCCAACAATTCTGGTCCTTCGAGCCGGATTTCGAATCAATAGTTTAGTAACTTCACCCGGGTTAATTATTTAATCTCATAAATACGCATATTTATGTATTTCATGTAATATATTATAAGTGCCTATTCATATTTATTTTTGCAAATAAGTATTATATCTACGATTATTTTATATCCCGCATATTAATAACGCACCGCTCACGTAGGTATATTATTCTTTTTGCAAAACACACCGCACCATCCGCTATTTATTTTTGCAAATAAGTATTATATCTACGATTATTTTATATCCCGCATATTAATAACGCACCGCTCACGTAGGTATATTATTATTTTTGCAAAGCGCACCGCACCATTCGCACCATTATTTACCTATATTTGTAATCGAAATTACACCTCATAGGTACGCATTCTATTTTTCATTAATTGAAGTCCGCCATATTGTAACTGGAACCGACGCGACCGGCGATCGTTGTTTCGCTAATAACTACCTACCTACGTAATCATTCATTCATTACGCCATACATAATTTTTATAATCTTAACTGTTTTAACTGATTTATCTTGTTCACGACAAAATGTCTACTAAAGGTAAAATTGTATCTGAAACGATTTCAAATGACGAAATTAGTTTGAAAATATTAATTGCAAAACGTAATTCTATTTACGAACGTTTACAACAAATTTATGATTTATCTATAAGTGCATAAGTTCGTCAGACGCACAGAACACATTTCTTGACACGGCATCTGACCTTGAATAATTGCGTACTGAGTTCAAGGACACGTTAGAATCTTATAATGTTACAAATTTAAAATTAAATCCAAACGCGCAAGTAGATTTCGGATCGTGGAAATCTTTTCATGATCTATATAGTCGTATTAAAAGTCAAGTGTCAAAATTAAACGCTTCATCTTCAAGTAAATTACAGAATAGTTTGCCACCAAAAATTATACCGTCGCTTCCGCCCATAGAATTACTTTCTTTTAATGGTGACATACGACACTGGTCTATGTTCTACCAACAATTTAAAACATTAGTTCATGATAATCAGCAATTAACAGATGCTGAACGCGTTTATTATCTTGTTAGTAAACTTAGTGATAAGGCATTATCAATCTGCTCAGGCTTAATGCCTACAGCTGAAAACTATTCTGTGATATGGAACGCGCTCATACGTAGATATAACGACGAGCGTGCGCTCGCGACTACCTACGTCAGTCAGCTGTTAGAACTGAAGAACGTAAACACTAACACATCCGCTGGTTATCAAATATTTATGGATAAATTTGATGCTTCTATTAACGCTCTTAAGCAACTTAATATTGATGACATATCTGATTTTCTATTTCTAAATGTCGCGCTTAGAAAATTAGATAACGATACCGTAAAGTCGTTCGAAATGTCATGTCGCAACGTAAACATACCGAAATATTCCGCTTTGGTTCAGTTTTTACATGACCAGAATAGGGCTTTATGCCATACAATAAATACTTCGCATACGTCTAACAACCATAAAATTAAAGGTAATTTTGTTCCCGCTCCCGCTAAAAATATAAGCAAAACTTTTATTAATACAGATTCGAATCGGTCATGTATTTTCTGTAAATCGGGTGATCACGAACACCTATTTGTCTGTCCGCATTTATTAAAAATAAATGCACAGGACAGGTACAATTTTGTAAAACGAAATAAATGTTGCACTAATTGTTTAAGTAATAAACACGCCACTCCTTTTTGTAAGTCACAGCGTAGATGTAGGTATTGCTCCCGCTCGCACCATACGCTACTTCATTTTGTTAGTAGTAGGAATAAGGTCGATCAGCCTTCGGTAGAACAAGGTCCAGGAGAACAAAATGCATCCACGTCATGTAACGTTTCGCGCGATTGTGGTAATGCGCCGCACCGCACTACATTATTGGGAACTGCGAAGATTAAAGTTTGTACTAAATACGGACACCAATATTTGTTGCGTTGTTTAGTGGACCCTGGCTCGCAATGTGATTACATCACGAAACAGTGTTGCAAACGGTTATACCTACCGATCTCAAATAAAACACCAGTTAAAGAGGCGCAAGGAATCGGTGGAGTATCGCAGAAGGTTTTAGGTGTTACTTCTTTGCAGTTTAGCTCCCGCTTTGATGAAAATAAACTTTATCATATTGAACCGTTAGTCGTACCCACTATAACTGGACAATTACCCGAGTCGTTAATAGACGTTTCGAAAATTAGTTATATAAATAATTTACGTTTAGCTGACGATCAATTCCATACACTAGGTGACATTGACGTTTTATTAGGGGTTAACACTTATTTACAAATTTTGTTAACTGATAAAATAATTAATTCGCAATCGCCGAGTGCCATAGAAACGTCACTAGGATACATAATAATGGGAGACGCAGATATCGACTTTCCTACATGCATGCCGCGTTCTTTAGTTTCTTATCCTACTCGTATTGATAATAGTCAAACGTCGCTCACGCATTTGCTCGAAAAATTTTGGAAGTTAGAGGAGCTGCCGCAAAAAACTTATTTGAGTCCTGATGAACAGGAATGTGAGAATATTTATACTTCCACTACTCGTCGCAATTTGAACGGACGATATGTTGTCGCCCTGCCCTTCAAGGACACGCCTGATAAGTTAGGTGATTCTTTTATAACCGCTAAAAAACGCTTCTCGCTCCTAGAGAGACGTTTTAATAAATGTCCCGATCTTCGCTCCCGCTACAATGAAGTTATTCAAGAATACATCAACAAGGGTTATTTATCATTGGTTGCTTCAAATAATTCTACGGAACCTTGCTTTTATCTCCCGCACCACCCTGTCATACGTAATGATAAAAGTACAACTAAATTGCGAATAGTACTCGACGCAAGCGCTAAGTCAGATAATGACATTTCATTAAATGATATTTTACATAGTGGGCAAAATTTACAGTCTGATATTTTTAATATTTTAATAAACGTACGAGTTTATCGCATCGCCTTTTTTGCCGACGTTAGACAAATGTATTTATGCATTGAAGTACAAAAATCGCACCGCGCGTTTCAACGCATTCTTTATCGCTTTTCTAATGAGGAAGACATACAAACATACGAATTTAATCGTGTGACTTTTGGTTTACGCTCTTCTCCTTTTCTTGCGCTACGCACATTACGTCAGTTGGCTTCCGAGGAGAGGGAGTCCTATCCTTTGGCTGCTTGGGTGGTCGAACGAGATATTTATATGGACGATATCGCGTCCTGCGCGCCCTGCGTCAACAGCGCCGTTGACGTAGCCACTGAACTAATTCAAATGTTTCAGCGTGGAGGATTTGAATTGGTTAAGTGGACTAGTAACAGTTCAGAGCTTTTACAGCACATCCCCGCAACGCACCGTCAGCTTGACGAGGTCTCATTCGACGACCAAAATATTTTTAAAATATTGGATCTTCGTTGGCACCCCGCAACTGATTGTTTTTCTTTTCTAGTTTCGCCGCCGCCGCTCGCTTGTACCAAGCGTTCTATTTTATCCGCAACCGCTCGCTTGTATGATGTTCTGGGGCTCGTGGGTCCAGTAATTCTTTTCTCTAAGCTTCTCATTCTCAAACTTGACTGGGACTAGGCTCCGCCCGCTCACGTTGTCACTGCATGGCAACAATATATTTCAGAGTTACCTTTGATATCGAAATTAAAGTTTCCTCGCCATATGGGTATAAATAAAAATTCGCAAGTCTCGCTAGTCGCGTTCGTCGACGCCAGTGAAAAGGCGTATGGCTGCGTGATTTATTCGCACATCGTTAATGATGATGACTCACCAGTGATAACGCTACTAATTTTATTGCTTCGCGTTCATACTTGAAGGAACTTCATTCCTTTTTACGCTCAGACTAATATTATAAAGTATTTAATCAGGTCCTTTCTGATAACCGCATCACATGGAAACTTAACCCTCCAAACGCTCCACATTTTGGTGGGCTTTGGGAGTCAAATATAAAGATAGTAAAGTATCATTTATTTCGCGTGATAGGTAAACAAATCCTCACGTATGAGGAGTTGCTACTGTCCTCACTCAGGTCGAACGCATATTAAATTCACGACCGCTTTACGTGTTAAGTAGCGATCCGGCGGAACCTACTGCACTTACGCCCGCGCATTTCCTCGCTGTTAATCCATTTGGATGTTTACCCGCCGCGGATCTTAGTAAAGAACGCATTAATCTTTTATCACGTTTTTCATTGCTTGATTCGATAGTTCAGTCATTCTGGAAGCGCTTCAGATCAGAATACTTACATACACTACAAGCAAGAGAAAAGTGGAATAAACATTCTATTAATTCCATTTCTGTAGGAACCGTTGTTCTTATCAATATGGATAACGCTCCGCCTCTTCAGTGGCCGCTAGGCGTCGTCACTGAACTGTTTCCTGGTAGGGATGGTGTGGTGCGCGTTGCACAAGTGAAGACTAAGAGCTCCACTTTGCAGCGGTCCATTGTTAGACTTTGCCCTCTACCAACACAATAATATTTCTATATGCCTATGTAGTTTATATTTTATAAGTTATAGTTTAAGTATAAATTCTCATCCCGCTATTATAATATTTTTATTAACTTACTAATTATATTCATCGCATCGCCTCTGTTCACCGCATATATAGTTTTTTCTACATGATATTAACTCCGCTGTATATATTTATGTTTATTTTTTTTAATTCGCTATTTGAGGAGACCTCAAGGCCGGGGGGATGTTCGCGCCAATTAAGTCATTTCACCTCCCTCCCCTTCACCCTCCCTCTCTTTCCCGCAAGCGCACTATTATATAATATGGATCAGGAAGAATCATCGTCAGTCTGCTTTCGTTCGCCGTGCCGCCGACGCGCATGCAAGTCCTCTCGTGACAAGTGACAACCGCACCGCAAGCCACCTAACACGTGGTCATCAGACTCGCCGAATCGCCGCCATCACCGCTGTCAATAGTTTGTGAATTAACTGACTTAAAGTGATGAATAAGTGCTTATAATAGTGTAGTGTGAAGGACAACACCAGTTCCCGGGCAAGAGAAGATTCATCGAGACTTCATCAGTACACGAGCATACCATCTGCTCCAGCACCAAGTGAGTGCGCTTTCTCCCTTTATCAATCCTTCTCGTTTTCCACCTGTAATTCGACACGCAACTTACAGTCCACAATTCCTACACCCGCAGTGGGGGACCACCCTCCTTTCCACCCTTTATTCCACCACCATTTTTGGTCATATCGAACCGGAGGTCCCACCCCTTTACCCAACAATTCTGGTCCTTGTCGAGCCGATTTGTCGATTGTCGATTTAACAGTATAATTGGCGCCAAAATACTTATATGAAAAAAATTAAACCTTTATATATATAATTCTTCTGTACGTGTGTTGACAGTGAACTTCACTAAACAGCTGGACAGATTTTAATGAATTTGTGTGTGTGTGTTTTTGTGTACACACACACAAAAACTAAACACACACGTGTTCAAGTGGATTCGAGAATGGTTTAGATTCACAGTTTGTTCCACTGGAAATTGTTTTTTATATATTTTTTATTTATAAGTAGTTTCCCCATATAAATTGTTCCTACCTGTCAAACGTTTGTATTTCGTGCCGTGTCGTTCTAATCTTTGACACAGTCAAAATAACAGGACAGTTCGTATGTCACTATTTTTTTTTATATTTTTGTTTGACAGTACCATGAATTTTCTTTAAGATAATAAGAAAACAAATCCTCGTTCATTACTTTTAAGGCAGGACAACGTCTGCAGGGCCCACTAGCACTTATATAAATATTTAGGTATAAATCAATTGGCGCTCTGTAAATTAATCACGATAATAGTCTTAGCGATAAGACGCATATCAGCAATTATTTGGTAAGGTTAGCAGTTCATCATCATCAAGAAAATGCTGATGGAATTAGGTCGTGTTTCCGAAATTGTCAATAATATATATTACAAAATAGACTTATGAAGCGTTGTTTGTTATAATATATCTGAAACCCTTACAAAGTCAACAATACTAAAGTATTATATGTATTTTTGTATTGCACGCATACAATATTTTTGTTACCATCCTTTTTAAAAGATACAAACTTTACGTAACTTTTGTATCATTATCCTGAAATTATTCAGAATTTAAATTGGACCGAATATCTGAAACCGATACGGGCGCTAGCAACATCATTTACATAAATTTTTATTTTGCCTAAAGTATTGTCTGAATTTCCGATCTTTCTTGTAAATGAAACGCAATTATCCAATATCGATTGCGACGAGGAAGGGAAGATACATAAAGATAGAACACTGATTTTTATGCTCCGTCCCAAGTCGACAAATTAACGTCCCAGAAATGCCATAAAAGGAAGAGAATACCAATTCCTTTATCTTCGATGCGAGAGTTTGTTTTAGTACATTGTTATAAATTTAATAATAGATTAGATTCTAATGTCCCTTTAGACCCCACACTCGATCATTTTGTATTATGTGTGTGTGTACTTTGGCGTAATGGATATAGAGCGTGCCTCCTTCTTTGTTTTATTCACTATGAATTTTTCAGTAATAATAGAGTATTGTGAATAGATCTAGACTTTAGATCGTCTTTTAATGTAGAATTTCTTGCTGAAATATTTGCAGACGAAACTAGCATTTTCATTACTATTATCATTCATATTTAACAAAGAGTAAGTAACGATCTGTAATTCTATATATTATTAAATTTTTGTGTCATAATATAACAATTTATGTAATATTTAGATTCTTTATAAAAATTTGTAAGTCTATTAGAGGTTCATTAATAAATAAATTATTTTAATCTGAAATCTTTGTTATTGTAACAAGCCCTTATCCTTGAATGCCATTATTTAATTCAATAGTTTTACTGCTTTGAAATAGTAATAATTTAATTTTGTCATTATTTCTTTTATTTAATTCATATTAATATTTACTTTAACCCATTCGTCCTCTATAAAGTGTAAATAAATAAATGCATAAAACATGAATATTAATGATTAGAGCAGGAACTACTAGCTAATAGAATTAAAGAGGAGATAAGAAGGTGATGGTCAAATCACGGAACGGATATAGAATATTTCAATTTGGAAATAAAACTTATTTAAAATCTGAATTTTTTAACATCCTATATAATAAAATTTATATTTTGTACGAAAAACGTAGCGAGATTCATTGAAAATGAATGAATTATGACACGCCACTCAGCTGAGAGTGTTCACTGCAATGAATTTAAAAGAAATTAATGTTTTATGAGTTACCTTTGCTCAAAGCTGTCATTGCGATTGCTTCTGTAGCCGGAGTCGTTGAGGCTTTCTTCGTGGCGAAGACTGGGTAGAGAGTCCCACGGGGAACGTCGTGGAGTCGGTGCGGCCGCTCCTCGCCAGCCATCTGAGTGCCTGTACCACGCCGACCGGGCCGACTCTCCGATACACGAGGCACATCGAGATGCGCTCACGAAACTGCGATGGAAACAAGTTCTGGTGTTTTATGTTACAAAGTGAAAATAATGGCATGAGATGCTTCGATACTATACAACATGATTTAGATACAGAAAGATAGCTACATGTTTGTTTTACAGAGTGTAAAGGCATATTATAGATAGAATAAGTGTCTAAGAAGCTTTTAAGAAGGAGAGGCGAAGCATGTTAATATTGATCAAATTGGTGAATTGTACTCGTAAACTATTCTTCATCACAGCTGTGAAAACCCTGTAAACCACTGAAAATATTGTGAGCATACCGCGGGCTGTGATTGCCATTTTTCCGGTAAACCCTAGAATTTTTAACATACCATTCATTGTAAAATTTTAGAACGAACAGGTAAAATGTCCTAGAAAGTTTGGAAAAAATACCTTTGTTTAGCTTTTTGTTTTATCGGCGTTCTAATAAATATAACATAATAATAAACATATTATTATGTTAAAAATATATACAAAAAATACTTTTTGAGTAAAATATTTTCCAACCAGGTTCTATTGAAGTTTCGGTGCAAAAAAATTATTTTCAAACGAATGCGAAGCCGCTGGCGGAAGGCTATTATAAATAAACCAATATTAGAAATTAATCATTACTGCTGAATCTCTAGCAAACAAAAAAAAAATTCCTTATTTTTAATATCAGTAGGCATCGAAACTGAGTCCATCCATATACTAGTTTATCCGTCTATTTTAATTCGTCGGCCCTCGCCGCTTATTCTTATTGACACTGTCAAAGCTTCACGTGAAAACTTAGAGTATCAATGTATGACAGCTATGACACCTGTGAGTCAGTAACTTTGATGCTATAAGCATGAAAAGCTCGGAACTACGGTCTAAGGAGGATTTATCGTATTACTAAATAAGAAAGCCTTGCATTTCAATATTATGTTTTCTTGCTAGCTGTTCCGCTGTTCTGTTGTAATATCCGTATCAAGTGTTTCAAATATGGTAAATGAACAAAGTGATATAATAATACCCTAGTTTAATATTTTTCGTGAAAAAAACCAATATAGTCTTCGAGAAATAAAGATTTGCAATAATTGTGATAAAATCATTCATTAACTTTAATTTGCAGTGATTATTTATTAAAAGATCAGAACAAATTAATATTTTGTGGCAAGTGTAACTGCTTAATACACGTAGTTGTAGGTATCTACCTACAGGAATTGTAGCGAATCCGCTGATCAGAAGAAGGAAATATTTGCCTGCAAAATATTCCTATCCCTCTTCCGAATTGTACACATAACGTAACTTAAAATGAAATTCGTGACATTCCCCTCGAGGCCTGAACTAGTACGTGTCAGTTGTGATAGCCGCCTCCAATTCCATTACTAGTTTAACAACAGTAAACATGACAGCTCTGCTCGTTGTGGCTATAAATAAGACTATTCTCTTGAATTTTAACTAACAAGCTATGTGAGCTTAGTTTTATTCACGCTGGCGATGTCCACGACAAAGGAAAATCTTATTGTAGATTGGTACAATCTACGACGTTTACATAATGGCACAATCTTGCCATCCAGGACATTACTTTAGTCTGTGCAGTACCTAGGGTAATCTTGTCTCTAGACAACGTAGACGACGTTACGATGTGTAAAGCCGCTTAAAATGAAATTAACGAAATTATGCCATACAGGGAATGTACACAGATACCTATGCAAGTGATTGAGGTTATTATTCAGCTAATTATTGACTTATCTATACCTACATATAATAAAACTGTAAGCAGGGTCAATTCTGTACATTGCATATAAATTAAAAAAAATACTTCTAGGGGTTTTTTTTATAAGTAACAGAAACTAAAAATATAAGTTTTGAAATTTTTGTCTGTCTGTCTGTTGTTAGCTTTTCACGCAAAAACTACTGGACGGATTTTGATGAAACTTTTTTGTTTTATATTATATTGGGCCTCGCTAACATTTAGGCTATAGAAAATTTTAAAAATCACCCTTTAAGGGTGTGAAATGAGGGATGAAAATTTGTATGGAAAACTTGTTTTTTTTTAAAGATTTTCTTGAAATATGGTATAAATATTTTGTAACCAATATAAAAGAATACGTGTTTCAGCATTTTCCGAAATTCGTCCCTTAAATGTCAATGTTCTTTGAACTATTTGAAAATTGAGTGTCGAGAATTGATGTACAGAATATTTTTGTGCAAAGTATTTTACTTATAATTTTGTATTTGTAATCTTTACTATAGTGAAATTAGACAGCTAACGCTATCTGTTTATCGGGACTTAGACCGCAAGGGCCTTAACGGACTGATCGATAACTCGAAGCGCGCATGGCCCGGCGGTTAGCGTAGAACGCAAACGATCTATGCAACTAAGCAAAACGGGCGCGGTCGGATGTGAGATGGGTGACCGCTAGTGGCAAAAAAAAAACATGCGCGTTTCCGTGCTTCGGAGGGCACGTTAAGCCGTCGGTCCCGGTTGTTGTCGATAGATAACAGTCGTTAAACCTTGTCGGAGGCCTTATGGGCGGTTTGAAAACATCCGACAGCGGGTTGGCCACTAACCCGCATCTCCACCAACCCGCATTGGAGCAGCGTGGTGGAGTAAGCTCCAGGCCTTCCCAATAATGGGGAGAGACCCGTGCCCAGCAGTGGGACGCAAAAAGGGTTGCGGCCAATCTTTACTAACATAGTGATAAACGTATTTAAGCTTTTTTCAAAACTACGCCTCAATAGAAAATAAAATGGATTCGATAGTTTTTATCTCAAGCGAACAATAATTAACCTTAACTTAATATTTCATTTTCAAATTCGTTTCCCTTCTTTGAATGATTTGTTACAGATATATGTTGAATGAATTTCCGTAACATTAGTGTGTATTTCATATCAATCGGGTCATAAACAAAAAAAGTATACGCAACATAAACTTAAAAGGCACTAAAAGGAATTTAGATGAAAGTTTCGTTAACAGCCCTTTCAAAACCATAAATGAAAGTTTAAATATAAGTAAAATTATTTTGAACTCTCACTAATATTAGTGATTAATATGGTCGATCATATGATCAAATATACTTTGATCAGTTTACTGCATTTTCTTTCGATGGCCGAGTATGGCTAGACTATAGGTACCTAAAAAGCGCATCGCGAGCCTCACCGTCGCCGAACTTTACATCACAGGGCTCCATTGAGTTAGTTGCTCAGCTTATTAGTCTTCTTTTGGGGTGAAAGGTTATGAACAGGCTGCAGATGAAACGACTTTTATCGCTACATTATATCAGGCTACAACCTTTTCAGCGTTGCACTGCTGGGCATGGAGCTCTCCCAATATTGAGGAGGCCTCAAGCTCCAACGAACCGAAATCCAAATTTTACAACCTCAATACATCCAACATTAAGGTGGTAAGATACGGAATCTAAACCTTCATACAGAATGTACAAAGCCTTAACAAAACGAGACTACTGCAGACATCTAGGTGACGAATAATTTAACTTTTAGTGAACCAACTGTTAATCGCAATATCTCTACCTATTTGGTAATTTGACATTCGATTTATCAACCACAAAGTGTACATGCCATACGGTAGATGGCGTTATTGAGCAATATTCATTTCTTCTACAAAGTGAATCGATGGAGATAATTTCAAATAAAAGCCTAAAGTCTAATAAAAGTAAGTAGATAGTGTAAAAAAAATAACGTATCACACTTATAGCCTCACAGTAGGGTAGATATACCCTGTGTCGTGGGTGCCATGAACATACACAGAGACAGAAATACAACCACCCAGACCGAGAACAGAAATTTAAACTCATCATTGAAAAAAGTAAGTACAATGTAAAAAAATAACGTTTCACACATATAGCCTCACAGTAGGGTAGATAATAATATACCCTGTGTCGTGGGTGCCATGAACACACACAGAGACAGAAACACAACCACCCAGACCGAGAACAGAAATTTAAACTCATATTTGAAATTTCTGTTTCGCCGGGGTTCGCACCCGGGACCCTTCGATTTGCAGTTCGGCTTGGTAAACATTGCGCCACGCGGGTTGTCCCGTCGTTAGCAGTCCTTACTGTTTTTGGTTTGAAGGATTTAGAAACAATAAATTAGGTGTCTTCTGAACATATGAACATTGTATTATAAGTGATTTCACTATATATGTAAGAATAATCTACCTACTACTTATTCAATGCAAATAAATAATCTTTTATCTTTAATCAATCCCTTTTATGCAAGTCTTTATTCACGCGGTCGATGTCGCGGGCACAGCTAGTCCGTAATAAATACCTACATATCAAATACTTATCTTAAATTCTTTAAATATAATTCAAATTAAGATTTAGGGAAAATATTTATTTCGCTTCATATAACTTAATGTAACGTCTTTGAGTAAAATTATTTCCGTACGTAGTACCTACTACTTTCTGGGTATAATTTTAAGAAAAATGTCACGTCACGTAGCTTCTTCCAAAGGAATACTCATAATCTTTTATAACCGCAATAAAAATTTATACATACCTGCCTTATACATTACAAACATACGTGATGTCAAGTGACTGAGTGGAATTCCCGGGATATTTATAGTCCTTAGAATTTGAGGCTTTCAAAATTGTGAAGAGTTCATAATTATATCGTCATATTAAAAATGTGTAAGAAGAAAATCTTAAGCATTGCGTAAGTACTACCAAGTACGGAATATACTTTATATATACCTATTTCTTTTAAATGATGTCGAATGTAAAAATATACTTAAATAAAATATATACTTTTACACAATATTGACGACCTGCGTGGCGCAATGGTTACCATACCGGACTGCCAATCGAAGGGTCCCGGGTTCGATTTCCGGCGAAACAGAAATTTAAATGATGAGTTTAAATTTCTGTTCTCGGTCTGGGTGTTTGTGTTTCTGTCTTTGTGTGTGTCCATATACCTACCCTACTGTGGGGCTATGAGTGTGAAGCGTTATTTATTTATTTATTTAATGGCGTGATCACACTTACTAATACTTAATAATAATTGTATTACAAATTGATAAAATTAATTATGAAAATAGGAAAGGAAATAGGCCATATAACATTTTTTTTAATTCTTTAATATTAGATTAGCAAAATAAAAGAAAAAAATGTGAAAAATCACAGTCATAATAGAAGAAGAAAGTGGCGGTGTAGCAGGTCTTATTACTTTAAGGAAATAAATTTTAATGTTAATAAATTTTGATTTAATTTTAAATTTATAAATTATTGAAGAAATAAATTTGAATGTTTGTTTAAAATTTATTTCTTTGTATTTTGTTACAATCCTCTGCTGCTTGAACTCCACCAAACTTCATGAAACAACCGGCCGAACCCTACAATGCAATCCAAATACAAATGCAATCTACAAGAAAATGACACGCGCGTTTCCGTTACGTTGCTAACAGAATTCGAAGCTGAATTCGCTTTAGCTGTATCGAAAGGATTCCGTTTCTCATTTAGAGTTCTCAAGTAAATTTTCAATCAATCTTATCTACGTAGCATATCTTCATATTGTATTTAAACATCTTATGTATGGATGATATTATATTGTTAAAATAGTGATTTGACTACTTTTTATTCCACTGAACGGATTTAAATTATTTTACTTAAAAGCATAATGCATGGGGGGCCATCGAATAATTAAATCTTCAAATATAAATATTTAAATAAAAAATAAATTTAATATTCGCCGCTAGTTAACGAAAACATTGCAGATTAAGTGTTTAGTTATGGGTTTACTATTAATTTACCTTTAATAAAGAAACTGTATCACTTCGGTTTAAACTTCCTTCGAAAATTTTAGTATTTCAACTCAATATACTTTAAACTACCCGCGACTTCGTCCACGTGGACTTTTGTTTTAGATTTTTTTATAATAAAAGTAGCCAAGGTTAGCGACTTCGTCCACGTGGACTTTTGTTTTAGATTTTTTTATAATAAAAGTAGCCAAAGTTACTCCTTATTACACCAGCTACCTGCCAATGAAAGTCCCGTCAAAATCGGTCCAGCCGTTTCAGAGATTAACTGGAACAAACAGACAGACAGACAAAAATTGTAAAAAAAGTTATTTTAGTATATGTACCGTATATGCATTCATATGCGGTTATTTTAATATTATAAACGGATACTTCAATTTCATTTATTTGTATTGATATACATAGGTACTCCGTATAACATATTGGATTGACCGTACAGCATATTTTTTCATAACGACAGTAAAGTAGCGGTAGCACTGTAAATCCTGAATCTGCAAATGAAATAATATTTTCATGCTTCATTTTTTTACGCAAAAACTTACAATCCTTTCGCTGGAGTAAGCGCTGTTAAACAGAATGAAATCCGATGAAACGGCCGGATGAACCTTCACCAGGATAGTAAAAAGGTGCGCGTGTTCCCGTTAAGACTAATTGAATTCAACGCGATGCGCAGAGTCTAGACTGATTGAATCGGGAGGATACCGTTCTTTTTAATAGACGTCAAGTACGTCTATTCAGAACTGAAATGATCGTGGTCATTTTGTAAACCAACGGAACATCAATATAAAAATATCAATTCAGAGTAAAAGCGTGTTTTTTTTTTTGTATTTTTTAAACTATTGTTTATTTATAATTTTTTTTGTAGATTTTTTCCATAGTATTGCCTTGTCATCGGTCCTGAATAAGTATGCAAAGATTCAAATTAATCCGGCATCTAGAAGTACGTCAAAATCATGTTCAGAATTTCCATTTCATACGACCGAAGCTAATGAAAGCGTGTTAACAAAATACCTACGAATTTTGTGAAACATTACAGTTCATGCATATTTTCTTTCTATGTTTCCATCGTATATATTATATACTAGACCTTTCGTCTTTTATTAGTAATTATACCAGGGCGTTATTCTATGTATTGATATATTTCTCGCAAAATATAGATATATTTCAAGCAAATTGTTATTGATAGAAATTGTCGTTTTATTTAATGTTTATGCCGTTAAATATAAAATACTGACATCTGGAGAATATTTATAATATTGTGGCGTAGAAAGCAGTCAAATGTCGACCGTCAATCCGCCGTTTAAACAAATGACAATGTCGATATGAAATACCTCTATAAAAATTTCGTCAATGGAATTAAAGCTTTCTTGGTCGAATGGTTACGAAAGCTGACTACGGAGCTAGAGACCCGGGTTCAAAACTCAAGTAGGCAAGTTGCATTTTTTATTTTTTGTGACAATTAAAAAAAATTGGGAGCTAGGTTTTTTAAAAGGCTTTCTTAAGTAACACTAAGCCAATGAATGTTTTACTTAAAAATAAACCAAGAAAATCAATTGTTTTTATCCGAGCAACGCTCGGGCGTCCAGGTACTTTAGTTTAAGGTATACAACAGACTTCATTTAATTTAAAGTTTAATCTATATTTTTTCTTGATAACCCAAAATTTTGTATTAAAATTAAATACACTTCAATCGCTAATATACTGCTTTACCTTGTTAATTCAGTTTTCTTAAAACGGCAGTACGGCAGTCCGTTGAATCCTCAAATGCAAAAGGATGAATGAAAAAATTTGATGCTTAATATTTTAGTGTTTTTGATTTACATTTTGCTTGATAATTTGCTATTTAATCGTTGGACTGTCCTCCCGCGGGAGTAATTTTAAACAGGATGAAATCTAATTAAATAGTCGAATGAAATGACCCTCCGGAACTACTCGTAACCTTTTGATAAAATGGTACGCATGTTCCCATTACACTTAAATAATTTAAAGCAATGCATTGAATGTATTTTGATTGTATCGAGAGAATTAAATTTTTTCGTTATCAGCTCTCAAGTTAATGCGAATAGATCCAGCAATTTATTGTACAGTAAAGGTAAGAATGTTTTATTCAAATTTTTTTTTGAGTTAGTATCTCATTAATATTAGATAATTTAATAATATCATTTAATATTAGATAACTGTTAACAATTCTGTTTATATATTTTATGAACAACTGAAAATTTAAATATCATACAATGCTTGAGTTTCTTTTATTTTAACATTAAAAGAATACACAGAAGAAGCATACAGTACATTTCCTATCTTTTTTCATTTTCATTTCATTACAAATTTTGTAGTTTGATGGTACACACTTCAATGCAATCTGTAAAAATTTGTTACATTTATCGTGTAAGATGATATTGCAGTACCTACTATAAATCCTAAATCCTCAAAGGGAATAAAATATATATGCTTATTTTTTCTTCTTTAAAATATATTGATACAACCTTCCTGCTGAAAAGCTACTAAACGGAATACAATCCGATGAAACGGCTGGATGAACCCTCTCTCGGAACTAACTGTATAATAAAATGACACGCTTGTACCCCGTACTAATAGAATTCGAAACGATGCACGAAATCTGTTCTGATTCAATCAAGAGGATTCCATTTCTCATTAATAGGACTCAAGTAAAGTAAGTTATCAGTCAATCTTAGCATTCTTAGCTTAGATATATTTCAATGGTCCACAAACGATTATAAACTTGAGTTCTATTTTAAACGGATACATAGTGCTCTAGGGCTATCTACGTGTTGCCTAATTAATACTGTTTTTGATTAGATTTTATGTGTACTGAATTATATTATTATCTTAAAGTTCTTCACGTAATTTCATGCAGAAATATATTACTAACTGCTTTCAAATTGCTGAAAGCTCAACAAAGCTTTAAGATCAAAATATAAAATTATCTCTAAAAATACACAAAAAAGTAGATAACCTTGAAACAAATATTCCATCATTGCGCTTTTTACTTTATTATTTTCTGTTCCAATAAATTTTGATATTTTAAACTTCAACTCTACAAAAAAAAAGTAAATTTTTTTTTACTGTTCTTCCACGGCATAAAACAACGCTGATAAATTATTTTTCCGACCCTTTCTTTCCATTTTAATATACAACAACAGCAATCTTTTATGTCATCTGACAATTCTTTGTTCGTATAAAATTCAAGGCCGTGCAAAAATGTGTTTTGAACTTTAGTGCCTATCTCAACCTACTCACATACTATTCAGATAAGACAAAGACTTTATAACCTTCTTGTGTCAAGAGCGAAGGCGAGATACACTCAATGAATGACTACGTTTTTCAGTCCCCACGTCTACAACAAAATTGCTAAAAGTGAAGTGTGAAGGACGTTCACATGCCAAGTACTACTTGAGATCAAAAAGTGGCTCGGCGTGTTGTCTCATTATGATATGGAGCAGTTCTTAAGCATCACGAAGAAACCTGTTACTCGTCTCCTGCAATCAATTTAGTGCTCTACAAACGCATTTTGTTGCAAGCTTCTGCTTGGTCAAACAAAGCTCACACAATGAATAAGTAAGTAGGTGAGTATACTCGTAACTAAAATTAGTTCGCCGTACCTGCAAATATTGTTAGCAAAATATAAATATTTGCATACCTCACTGTATTCGAATATAGCGAACTAATAAATGTATACAAACAGTTTTGTGTTACCCATATTTACGCAAATAAATTATTTTTCTTTCTCTCCGTATATATTGAATGTAAGAAGTATTTAAAAGACTTATAATAGAAACCAATAAATTTTCATCTTAGTAAAAGTTTTGAATTTTAATTTCGCCTAATTTTCGTTTTAACTTATAAATTATTACACTAACTGTATTAGTAATGCAATACATGAGTTAGTAATTTCTGGTATTAAACGAGATCGGTTTTTGGTCTACAAGTTGTGAAAATAACAAAACATATTTACTGTACGTACATGTTGTTGGCTTGGCTAAAAGAGCCCTCTTTTGTTTAAATTCTGATACAAAAATATTGTTCAATATTAATCGAGCAGCGCTGAGTAGCGAAATGAAATTCCTTTTTGTCATTTTTGATCAATTGAGCGCCCATGATTTTTTTCTTGAAATATACGAGGATTTTTGATTGAATGGAGCCAAGTCGTGATATCTCTATACACGGTTCTTTTTTAGCAAATTATTAAATAGGTGATAGGAATATAAATACTTTCACATATTAATGTTAGTTCATTTGTAGTTTAGGTTAGTACAATGCCAATGTTTTGCATAACTGCTATTGCAAACTGTGGCGAAACAACGAATATCCCTTGTTTCAAACAACGAAATAAAAGGTTAGGCCAAGAATCGCAACGTGTACAAAAAGGGATTACGACTGTGATTTAACTGCATGAGATAACTAAAATTACTTAAGACATTTTCTAATTCAATGTCCTATCCATGGTATACGAGGATAATAATATACTCAATTTCATACACATCCAATTTTCCCTGTTGTCAAATGCAGAATTAGTGTTGCTACTCCTGATGCTGATGGTTTCCTTATGCAGTTGTATACGTAACATGAGTTGCGTTACGGCATAAATTGATGCAGTGGAAATAATGGCTGCAACTCTTTTTGCGTCCCACTGCTGAGCACGGGTCTCTCCCAATTAGTGGAGAGGGCTGGAGCTTACTCCACCAGGTTAGTGGCCAACTTGCAGTCGGATGTTCACAAACCACCGGCCTCCGACAAGGATTATCGACCGCTATGGATAACGACCACGACCAACGGCTTAATGTGCCCTCTGTAGTATTGAAATGCGTAATAAATTTTGCTACAACCAGTCATATCGTTGAATCCGGTTGAATCGTACGAGTTCTTTCACGTATCACGAGCTCTACCAACTTTTATCAAGTTGCTTGAACAGAGAACCCTAGACCTTCCAACTAAATTTCAATTTCAAATTTAATTCTATCAAATTTTCCAACCACTCGGCAGTTTTGCTCAGAAACGTGGAGTGGAAATTAAAATTAAGTGTAATAATTACAGGAACCAGGCTGCCTGCGGTCTATTTGAAAAGCTTTAAAAGTGCTACAAAACTTACTCGAGGCGATGCTAAATTAGAAGAGTGTAAAAATTGAGTTTTAAAAAGTATTAAAAGAGTTTTAGCTTGATAAAATATTGCAAAATATTTACTGACTTTTAGGCTTTCAATTTTTTCATGAAATGCTGATTTTGCAGTGTTTAGGGTTATCATCAGTTAGATAAATATCTTGTTTTATCTGGTGACTGGTAATACTTGATTATGGTAATCAAGTAGTTTTAGTTAAAAGCAGGTTAAAAGTCATTAAGTGGCATTTTACAACAATAACTTTTAATACATAATCTTAATTTTATCCTTTATGTTATACTAGTGGACCCCGCAGACGTTATCCTGCCTTAAAAGTATTGAAAGAGGATTAGTTTCTTTATCATCTCAAAGAGTTTTTATGTTACTGTCAAATAAAAAATATAAAACAAATAGTGACAGATGAATGGTCATTCGGACTATGTCCAGCTTCTAGAAGATGGCGCGAAGAACCAATGCTTGACAGTTAGTACTAACATTTTATAGGTATAGGAAAAAAATTGTTTTACTATTAATTTTGCAAGTTTTCGATATTTTAATCGATAGTTTAAACCTTCCCTGGACTTCTACTAATATTTCAAGACCAAAATTACCCATTTCTGTTCAGCCGTTCTTGAGTTTTAGCGAGACTAACGAACAGCAATTCATTTTAATATATAGAGATTAAGTTATGACATTTATTGATTACGTTTTTGACTTGTTCGTGCGTTCATTCATAAGAACAACAAATTATTGATGGATCGCTTATATGGGAAAACAAAATCGTTGAAATATTAATAGAATTGAGATTTTTATCATATTTTCATACTTATTATCCTATTCCCGGCGAGGACAAATCCGCGTACATCAGTCCAGTGTGATCCCATGATTTATTTACCTACGAATTTAATTCGAATTTTTTTAAATTCAAGTAACTATTACTAAGGTCCGTATACGCCTTAACAATTCTAAAATTGATTACTTTTGGAACAATTAATAAACTTTTAACTCAACAAAAATATCTCATGTTACAAATCCCGTGCTCATTAATGGGATCAGTTTTCTTCGTTTTATATATTTGTACTGGGAAACTATTTTTCTAAAAGTTACTGTTTTTGTGCAATAAAAGAGTACAGAAACCAAGCAACTTTTTAAGTTATTCAATTGAATAGGTTGTAAGCAAACTGTAGAATCGCCCTCATTTTATTTCAAACGTTCTGAATTGTTGAGCAAGAATCCTTTATCAATGAAATGTAAAGCATTGTATACACAACCAACGCAAACACTTTCTCGATCAAAATTTCATTTACATCTAGATAGAACCATTAAGATATTGATATCGACCCTCTCGTTTTACTTACTTTTGTTATCGTTTGTGAAATGTTACTGAACCAAGAGTTCATGACACATTTTGAGTATTGTTGATGATTAGATATTATAAAAGGAAGCGCGCATGGCCCGGCGGCAAGCATAGAACGCAAGTGATCTACGCAGCTAATCCAAACGGGTGTGGTCGGGTGTGAGATGGGTGACCGCTAGTGGCAAAAATTTCATGCGCGTTTCCGTGCTTCGGAGGGCACGTGAATTCGTTGGTCCCGGTTGTTATCGATAGGTAACTGTCGTTGTCAAAGGTCTTATGGGCGGTTTGAAAACATTCGACAGCGGGTTGGCCACTAACCCCGCATTGGAGCAGCGTGGTGGAGTAAGCTCCAGGCCTCCCCAATAAGGGGGAGAGACCCGTGCCCATCAGCGGGACGCAAAAAGGATTGCAGTCAGCCAGATATTGTAAAAGAGTTATTTTAATTTTAATGGAGTAGCAGACGAGCGTGCAGGCCACGTGGTGTTAAGTGGTCGCTGCAGCACATGGACATCTACATACAACCTCAAGCAAGCATAGGTAAGTCTTGTCTGAGGTCCTATATATGCAGTTGTGCTGATACTCTGGAGGCTGGTGGCCGCCTCATGTAAGTGTGGCCGGCAACTGCACCTTTCCACCGAAACACAATAGAATTGTTTCACAGCAGAAGTGGGTGCAGCGGTGGTACTTCCCCGGGCGAACCATAATAGTTCTACCACCTACTAAGAGTAATAAAATTGAAAAATATTTCGCCAGATAATATTTTGCTATAAATTGCTGTGCACTATAAATTAAAATACTAAACATGTTACGAGTACAAAAGCGACAACAACTTTTTTGTAAATATTGCCAGTCTAGTGATTATGCACATATTGTTTTGCCTTAATCACATAAAGTCAATAATATAGTCACAGAGCAATTTTTGTTTAAAGCAATTTCAGTAGTTTACACTTACCTTGACTGATGATCGCTAAGGTATCCTTGATCACGGTCGCGTACTCTATCCCTGTTAAGGATGATAAATTTTAGAATTCACGATTTTGTAATTATGTTATTAAAGTAAATTAATGGGTTTGTGTTACAACGATTTTAATTCTTTAAGCTCTTCGCTTTCTCCAGATTAAGTGTCAGTTCAAATATAGAACTCTACAGTAAATGTATCTTACAGTTTGTATTAAGGCCGGTATAATTAGCCATTTCACTTTTAAACATTTCTTACTTTAACATTAAAATATGTGTCGTAAAAATCAGAGATATATACAATAATAATAACCCCGAAGGGCGGCTTGTGGGGAGCCGTTGGGTAGTACCTAACGACACTACGGACCTGAGTTCTCCTGAGGAAGTCTCCCTGTTCCTAGTCTCTGGTAGGCGAAGTAATAACCCAGAGGAACAAGTCCCCATCTCTGGCTTGCTTTAATTGGCCGAGTGTTATAGTTATAGTCGTATGCTCGGGTGTAAGTAATTGGCGTAATAACGAGATAAAACCGCTCCGGGTTGGATTAATACCCCGCGATGGTGAAATCGGTGCCGTAACTCCCGGCTGCTCTATCGACTCCCGGTTGCTCATGCCAATGTTGCTTCCAGCCATTTACGCCATTTGAGGCCCATTCAATGAGTGGCGAGCTACATTATTTTCTAGTCTGAACGGCAGGTGTCCCATAGTTTTCCATAGCCCATATACCAGTCCCTCGTTATTTCACCCCCATAGACCCAATATTAGTTTTCTCTGTTCGTCCAATAGATCCTGTGCACCAGGCGGTACTATTTTTGGGACATATAACATTTTATATGATACGGCCGGGGATGGTATCGCTACATGTAACTATATTAAAGTGTCTCAAAGAGGCCTCTACGTGTTGGACCTGTGTCCCCACGCAAGCCTTCTAAATGACCGGGTCAAATAACATCTTCGGCCAATGACCGATAAGAAAAGATACATAATAATAATAAAGAATCTTGTACGTTAATCAATATCAAAATAAATAAAGACCTATGTATATGTATTTATTAACATGTACTTTTAGTGCTCGTCCTCCATTTTTAAGCCCTAAATAAAAGTTTTTTGTTATGTACGGGGTATGTTGAATACGAAATTAAAATCTGATGAGAAAACAAACCTGGTATTGTGGTCGCTCAGATAGCCGCGCTCCCGATCCCTTTCACGCTCCCTCATAAGTTCGTTGCGGTCGCTAAAACAATAGATACAATCAAAATTTTAATCACGGCTTGGATAAATAATAAAAGAGCATACCCCAATTTGAACGTTTAAATAATACCGGAAAAGGAGAACTGTTTTGATGAGTTTTATAATACGAAGTGGTGGATGTGAATATACCTACTCGTATTTTATAATTAAAAGTAAGTAAGAACTACTGTTTATAGCGTAACTATATAAACTCTTTTGAAAATAACACCATTTACCATTTAAATTACAGTCACGATCAACAGCTGTACTAACCAAATTACTCTATCTATTAATAATATAAAGTTAAGCCTGTTACCATTTTGGTAACTTAAGCTTTCCGAATAACATTGAAACTTATAATATTTTTCTACATAATAATGTTTAAATTTTCAGTTAAAGAGATTTTTTGAATTTTATTTTACATTACGAAAGATACTAAAAATGGCACGATGATAAATATTATAGAAACAATGTCACTAAAACGTTTCTCTCGTCTAAACTGAAATGGAATCGCAAATCACGCTATGTAATTTTGGAAGATTTATTAAGTCCGTAGCGATAGTTCAACATATTTTTATTATCATCATGTCTATTAATATATTTATATGTATATTAATATAGACAATGATAATATAGGAAACGCACGTAGAAGAAAATGTAATGAAAATTACTAAAGACGTATTGGTTGACTGATGGTGAATGTTTGCCCAATAAAATGGAAACGGATAATTTTTATCCGTTAAATAGATACATAATTGGAATACACTAGATTTGCTAATATCTTTTATTAGAAATAAATAAACTATTTTTACGTTTGCAACAAAATAAATACATGCTAAACGTCAAACTGATTACAGCGCTTGTAGAGTTTACATATTTCGGAGGTACTCTGAGCGGGCTTTATCGACCATAAATTTGACTGACGAATAGAAGAGGATAGTAGAAAAACATTGATTCAGAGGGCAAAGCAAGGCGAGTAATGGTGAAATTTAAACTTGCGAAGACCTGAAATGATAAACGTTTATTGATGACTTTACAAAAAAAGTAGGTGTTTGCATTTAATAATAGTATTTAAACAGTCTACCTTATTCAGGCATCCAATAATCACTAAATTAAACTAAAGTTATT
Source organism: Pyrgus malvae (assembly GCA_911387765.1). Taxonomy (NCBI): domain Eukaryota; kingdom Metazoa; phylum Arthropoda; class Insecta; order Lepidoptera; family Hesperiidae; genus Pyrgus; species Pyrgus malvae. The sequence goes on along the minus strand of OU426951.1, from coordinate 15,630,431 downwards.
TATTTACTAAATTATATACAATTATAATTTAATTTAAATTTTAAGTTTATTTTAAAGTTTTAAGCATCCGTTAAAATAGATGTTAACGGATCTTCGGCTTTAATGCCTACCCACCGCTGGGTCAATTAGAGAAAAAAGCCCGAAGAAGAAAAAAACTCTCAGGCATTGTTAAATTTATATTTTATCGCGGAAAAGCTTCCCAAACCTTTGTACTTTTATTCATTAGAGGGTTTCATAAGGTTTTCTTATCAAAGTACTCATTAATATTATAAAAATCTTTTTTAAAGAGCCATTGTTTAAGCGATTTCTTGATCTTTGTATTGGGTAGCACTTTTATATCTTTAGGTAATTTATTATAAATTTTAATGGAATATTATATGCACTCTTTTTAAAAATGTGACATTTTATTCGAGGTAGATATAAAATATCATTATTATTTTGCCTTGTGGGAACATCTCTAACGCGCATGTTAGTTTTCTTTTCAACATTACCTACCTACTACACTACCTACATTAAGCACTAAAGACAAAATGGAACTAGAATCATCTAACAGTCGATTCATGAATTTTACTAAAGAAAATATATTTTTTTTATTAATATAAGACATTTACATTACAAAATTAGTCGCATGAAATAAATTTAATGATATTAATTTTACCTACAATTTCGCGTTTGAAATGTCATAATGCAGAAACGTAAAGTTTTATAATATTATGGTTATAAAACTTTACGTTTGTTAGGTGAAATTAGTGCCATGAAATTAATTTCATGCAACTAGTTTCTAATGTAAATTAGGATTTAGGATATTTACTCACTGCTATTTGCATGATAGTACTGATTGCAGAAACGTCATGCGGTTCATCTTTCATTCATTCATCACTCTTGTTATATTTCATTTAGTGAATTTAGGAAAACCATCGTATGAATTGATAACATTTTGTTCGATGCAACTTGTTTTAAATGCACAAGTGCAATATTTAAATAATTGTGTGAAAACGTATATAATTTTTTCCGTTAGCGTTCTTGAACGTAGCCATCACGTATCGATGTTTGACTGTGTTGACTGTATTGACATACTGATTACTAAAGACCGATTTGACTTTGACTATTATTATGTTGCCCGGTTTCAACGAAACGGGTTAAACAGTATACAAATATATTTACTTGACATTGGTAGAATGGTGTAACAACAGAGACACCCTTCGTAAAGAAGAAGAATGTTTAGTATTATCATAACTTTAATAATGTAGGATAGTACTAAAAAACATAAGCAGAAAACTTTAAAATATTTATAAGTAAATCAAAGCGCGTTGCACAGTTTTAGGTGGATCCAGATAAATTAAATTCTTTGGGATATTCGGTGTTTATAAAAATTTGGAAAAAATTAACCTATCCTAAGGAAATTCTTAAGGTTCAACAAATCTATTGTAAGAGGAATTACTTATGTAATTTATATATTGTTCATGTACCAAAATACAGGGAATCTACATAGGCCGACTTAATTCTATAAGCATTATTTACCTGTCAACCGATGAAAAGCCATGAATGGAGGTGTAGAATAACTAAAATGTCGTACAACGTCATAATAAAGTTAATGTTTTGGAGTTTTGGCGGGAATTTGAAAAATACATATTGTGCTCTTGTTTTATTTTTACTTTCTTGGTGTATTTTTGAGTTATATCGAATTAATTAGATGGCATAGGTTAATTATAGTGCACGAGTGTTGTGAATTAAAATAACAGTGCAAAAATAGGTTTTTTCGGCTTGCCTCCAAAATTCCATTGGTTACGTTCTGGTAAAGAAGTCATCGCTTTACTTGAATGTCTGACTGACTTGACTGACTGAGTACTGACGACTTACTGACTTTACCTAATAGGTATTAGTCGTTCATGGCAAAAACGTGATGCAAAAATTATACTTGACGCTGGCAATATGCAGAGTTTGCGATGCCATAATTGAAGAAAAAAAGTTAATGTTTCTATAATATGCTTAAGACTTAGACTAAGAATAATGTACTTACGGCTTAAGAGCTTTATTTTACTGTCAAATAAAATATTAAAAAGTAAATATGTCATTATTTACTGCTCCTCATATTATTCTTAAGTACCTGGACGACCGAGCGTTGCTCGGATAAAAACAATTTATTTTCTTGGTTTAGTTTCAAACGAAACACTGATTTGCTTAGTGTTACTTAACAACGCCATCTGAAATAGCTCCTAATAAAAATAGTTATTTTCATAAAAATAAAAAATACACAATATGGTTTTGATTCAGGTTTGAACCCAGGTCTCTAGTTCCGCAGTCAACTCACGCAACCATTCGACCACGAAAGCTTTAACTCAATGGACGAAATTTTCATAGAGTTCTTTCAAACTGACATTGTCATTTCTTTGAACGTCGGATTGGCGTATGGTAATAGGGGAGCCCAAGAGGGGATTTACGGATTTACTCGAGCGCGTCAGATTAAGATATGGGGTACACCTTGCATCCTGTTCAGTGCTGCCACGATTAAAAAAGACCTTCTATGTAGGTACAGTTTTTTTTCCTTACTTCCGGATGTCAAAGTGGTCAGATTAGAAAACCCCGTTACCGTTGAGCCATGAATTTTAAATAATAAAAATTCGAACTCTTCAAGAGTTTGCCAAAATGCCGTTTTTTTATTTCGCTGTTTTGTATACAATCATACTAAAATCTTCAGATTACTGAAATATGACTTACCATGCATTTAAGTTACTGAAATATGACTTAGTATGCATTTAATTTCTTCTACTATTTTACCTGGACCTTTCGTGTAAAATTTTTGAAAACCTATAGTCGCTCTCTCCACCCTGATAAACGCAAAACGTCATGAAGTATAATAATATTAAATAATATAATATTTTAATCTTACTACCACCCAACCTATAAAAAGCACAAGGTCCTGATGACGCTTCAGGAAATCCACAATGAGCATTGTGGGTTCCCCAGTTTGACAGCGTTTACGCCACAATATTATTAATACTCTCCAATAGATGTCAGGAAGAGTCGTATTTTTAAGTTTATATTTAAATTGATTTTCATTGAAAATATTTTTATACAGCTAAAAATTTCCATCTATAAAAATTATGTGGATCGATTTATCATCCCCGAAACCAGGGTACTAAATTTCATCAAAATATTTGGAGCTGTTTCCGAGATTCAAAAAATATATTTAGATACATACAAGAATTGCTCGTTTAAAGGTATTAGATCTAAGCTCCTCCTAGAATACTTACTTCATGTACTCAGACTTAGACTAAGAATAATGTACTTACGTATACTCAGAGCATCAAGATGACAGGTATGAAGGGTGAAGTTCGTGTATCATAATTTTGAAAGAGGGCATAAACAACAAATGCTTAACAGACCGTTTAAATTTTTATCATATTTTAATATACATAATGTTAATCAGGGAGTAACATATCCATAAACTCGAAACCATAAAAACGAGTCAGCCGTTCTTGAATTGTCATTTATTATTCTATGGTGTAATTAACACAACTTTGCTTTAGGTAGTTAATATATATTAAGATTTTATTACTATCTGTGCCCCGTGATTCCACTTGCGTTAGAAAGGATCTCAATAACATGAAAAGAACATTCACGTCGATTTCTGGTGTTATCTTACTGAAACAGGAACATTTTCATCTAATTTTCATCCAAATTACAAGGCACGATAAAAGAGGACTTTTTATAGAAATGTACTTGGGAGAACTCTTCGCTGCAATCTTTTTTGCGTCCCACTGCTGGGCACTGGTCTATCTTATTACTAGATCGATTTATTTCTGCAAAAAAACTATAAAAAGGCCAGAGAACTTTTTTAACTCAATTCAACAACTTTTTACGTATGTTAGGTACCTCAGAAGTTTTATAGATTAACACAGTTTGTAGTATTCTTTTTTTATTTGAAAGCGGATGCTTCTCATGATTATCTTCTTCAAAATATTATGTTATGATCTAGATGTGAAGAATGTTTTAAGCGTTTCCACTTCCGGTTCCTAAAAATACCATGTAACGTAGTATTTATTTCAATAATGGCATCGCAAACAGATTACAGTTTCAGGATGAAAAAACAAGATTCACGTGATGAATATTTTCAAAACGATGAGTTAAATCATTTCACAATCACATTTTTCCTATGTTTAATTACTAATTGTAGACATTGAAGTTTGTTTAAATTTTTGTTTGAAAATTTCAATGTTACATAACAAAAGTAAGTACTTTTTTCTTATTGAACGAATCGTGAGTGTACACTAACATTGTAGTTATATATTAACCGACTGTACTCACAGTTTTTATCGGATCTGCCGACATGTTTCGGTCCTGACCGAGGACCTTCTTCAGGAGCTCCCGCCGGTCGCGGTGGCATCGCACCTGTGCGTGAGTGCCGATGATGACGACACTCAAGACATTGAGAAGACTTCCGCGTCTGTGAACAGCCTAAGCGTTCCCTCCACCACGAGCGCTAGCGGCCGCACCAGCCGCGCCGCTCGAGCCGCAGCGCGCAGTCTCCGCCGCGATGCCACCGCGACCGGCGGGGGCTCCTGAAGAAGGTCCTCGGTCAGGACCGAAACATGTCGGCAGATCCGATAAAAACTGACGTGAGTACAGTCGGTTAATATATTACTACAAAAGTAAGTACTGCAATCAATTTAAAATTTAAAAAAAATTACCTATAATAGCCATCCCGATCGGATCTTGCGCTGTGTTGCCGTTCTACGCCGAGACGGTGCGGCAAAGGCAGTGTCGACGAACGGCTGCCTCCTCCCCCGGAGCACTGCGACGCTGGGCCTTTTGTAAAATATACGTGCTTATTATTATATTTTAAGTATTTTTAACAGCAGTAAATGCCCCACCGTACGGGCGAAGCGAATAAAGCGTAGATTTTTACGACAAAAAAACGAGTGTATATTTAATTTCTCATGCTGGAGGAACTAAATATACTTCGATGGTACCTTTTTATCATTAAGTCAGATTTTTCAAAGGAGAGGTTGTAGGTATTCTTGGCTGTGTCTTGTAAAGTACTATATAAAATGAAAAAACATCTTGAAAGTCCTAATAAAATCGATCCCATAGTTTATATAACTCATGACTTTATGATGGCGCAAAAAAAGCCTTCAGTACTATTATATTTTAATATTATGAAACTTGTTAATAGTTTGTATTTATTTTTGTTTGTGCAGTTTTTTTTACTTGTAAATAGTTAGTTATATATTTTTATTATTATTGTACATATGCATAGATGTAATATTTTTGTTTAAATAATAAATAAATGCGAGTTTGTTTATTTTTTTTCGAAACAAGTTAAGTTAAAGTACCAATGTAAATCTATCAACTCGCACTTGACTAGTGAAGTGGACTATGGCCTACATGCCTCTCACTTCTGTGAGGAGACCTGTTACCATCAATGGGACACAATATTATTTGGACACAATACAAATTGGATTGCTACCGCCATCATACTTTTTTATTGGTTTTTTTGTAAATATTTATTTTGTTCTGAAAACCAAAGAAATAAGATGCAACCATTGTGTAAAGAACATCATATTCGCCTATTTTAGATGTACCTAGCCCAGGGTCCATACAATTTCAAACCTCTCCTTGTAAGTAAGCTGAATTTTGCCCTCGGAGTCGTACGTGTAGATGTTATAAAGACATAGAGGGCCACCATCTAGCTTAGCTAGGAAACTTTTCTTATTGCACGCACTATTTCTGGAGATGGACAAAAATGTATAAATCAAGAACCCAAAATCTACAGGAATGAAATATATTACATTTATCGCTACCTAAAGGGCAAGACCGAACTCGATGTTGTATAATAAATATAATATGTTGTTATCTCCACCAACCCGCATTGGAGAAGCGTGGTAGAGTAAGCTCCAGGCCTCCCCAATAAGGGGGAGAGACCCGTGCCCAGCAGTGGGATGAAAAAAGGGTTGCAGCCATAATAATTTTGTTTGATTGCTTAGTACAAATATGTAACGCAATGCATCATGAGCATGAGAGTCCCTAATTTTTCATAGTGCTTAGTGCATGACAGATATGAGTTACAAAAAAAAACTATTTATTTCAAATATTGTATTTTTTTAGACACATTTATTTGATATATCTTTTCAATGAAAAAAATTCAAATACCGTCGCTGCTGATGCCATTTTGTTAGTGAAATATCTGTTTTTACAAATATAATAATAGCATCTACCTCTTGTGCATATTAAACATTAATAACTTTTCGACATGCTTTTCGTATCTTTCAACTCTGGATTTTTGTCCATCTCCTTTGTATCATATTATTAGATCCTTACATATGAGTCCCTGAAGCTTCGGGATTAAGAACTATTCTTAATGAGCTACTGTATCCCCTGCCTGATCGTAAGAGGCGACTAAAAGGGAGCTTCCGGGGTTGTGGGCGGTGAGAATGGGAGTTCGATCCATCCAGCCAGCAGCCTCGAGAAGGGCAGCGGTGTATGCGTGGCCGCATACCGCCGTAAGCATAGGAAGGTGCAGGAGAGTACATCTGCTCTCCCGAGGTTGGGCCCGTTCTAGGCCGCCAGTCGTGGAGGAAACCGGTGCGTTTCACTGGAGATCCCTGAGTCCTCCCCAAGTGCAGAGGCAGGCCACCGAAGGGTATTAGTGCGGTACAAATCCCACATAACCCCTCCCAAGGTACCGGGTACTTTTTTAAAATGTCCTTACATATGAAATTGCCGATACTCAATACTGGCAACTTTAAAATCAAATATCTTGCGTTTGATTAGGAATTCCAAATTAAAATAAATTTTGAAATAAAGCCAGAAAAATATCGTTTTAAAATTATTCATTTGTTTTCACATCATTTGTTTGAACTTCAACATTGATATAACAACATTTATGGGCAAATTGAAAATTCGCAGTATTTACGATTACGAGTTCCACCGTGGCACCAGTGCTGCAGAAACTATACGAAGAATAAAGACGTGTACGGAACAGACACCACTAAGGAACGAACGGTGCGTTTTTGGTTTCAATAGTTCCGTTCTGGTAATTTCCATTAACATAATGAGCCTCGAGGACGACCTGATACTCTAGTGAATAAGAATTAAAGGCGGTAGTGGAAGCAGATCCATCTCAAACCACTTCTGAATTAACAGCAGCCTTGCGCGTAAGTGACAAAACGATACTAATCCATTCACGCCAAATTGTAATAGTCAAAAAACTGAAAAAGTTCAAACCGCACGAAGCAAACCAACCACGCGTCGTTTGCTGCGTTTATTTGCTCAATCGTCACAATAATGACAGGATTTGGAACCATATCGTGTATTGTGATGAAAAATGGATCCTGTACAACAATCGGAAGCCCTAAGCGAAAACTGACCAAAAAAAAGATTCTGGTTAGTGTTTGGTGATATCCACTACAGCTTCTTGAGATCAGACGATTAATGCATACTTGTATTACCAACAATTGCAAACAATGATGGAAAAGCTCACCATTAAGCAACCGAGACTGGTGAATTGCTCTAGCCCACTGCTTCTTCAGCATAACGCTGGACCACACACTGCACATCAAACGGTCTTTAATTTAGATGAGCTGCGACTGTAACCTCTGCCTCACCCACCATACTCGCCAGATCTTACCCCAACCGATCACCATCTTTTTTTCTAAATTTGGGTAACTTTATGCAAGGCAATAAATTTAAATCTAATGAGACAGTCAAAACCGTCTTCAAACAGTTCATAGACTCTTGCTCTCAGGATTTTTTTACAAAGGGATGAATGATCTGCCTATAAAGTGTCGGAAGTGATAACAACGGTGAATACTTCGATTAATTCCGTACGGTCGGCGAACGGTAATTTCATATGTAAGGACCTAATATTATGTCGTGACGATTATAATAAAATACTTACGGCGCCTAGATGGATATGGGCTTCGTTGATTTGAAGGCGGCATATTGTCATTATATTCTAGAAAGAAAGGAAACCAACATAAAGTTATGTGTATCGATTTTAACAACTTTATTTTGTTTGCATTTTTAGATATTATAGATTTTTATTGTTACTCTGTAAAATTGGAAACTCTGCTTAGAATTGATATTTATAAGTAGGTACCTCAAAGACAGATTTCTTTGTTCTCATCTCGTATCTTCTGACCAATATCGATTTACATACCAATACATTCACCAGTGTAGTATTTTAACTTATCAGTGGAAACCATAACTGAATACAGAGCAGAGTTGAAAGATTCTAATTCTTAAATACAGAGTAAGATATAGATAGAAGAAATAAAGAAACAGTTCCAACTAACTTAAACATCAAAGCATGATATTATATAGGCAACAACATTTAACTATCTACGCAGAAGCAATTTCAGCTTACACAAAATGTATTCGAGAACATTAATGTACAATGAAGCTACAAAATATAGGTAACATTATTTTTCGCAAATCTATCTATGACTCTATAAGGGTATGTCTTGAGTGAAGTATGTATCACGAATATGTAAAGAAACCAAAAACTAACACTTTATAAGATTAAACATATCCGAACTGTCTCCAGAGTAGGTACAAGCGACAGTAGCAACGAAGAAATATAAGGCGCCGCGCAGATCGCTTACTACACACAGTTCACCCAAGACACACAATCTGTTACGATGCTATGGAACATGAAGTATTTTTTTATTTACCTAAATCTTCCATGCTCTGACTCAATAAAGCTTCGAACGTGTGCAGACTGTAGCTCTCAGCGTCCATACCTTTGGCGAGGGTATTTCGTAAGTGCATCTCGTATTCGAGGAGGAGACGCGAGGTGGGCGACCCCGGCGCTGGCGTCGCGCTCGACTGAGATGCCTGTCGCGACAGGCAGGGCTTTTGCTGTATACATAGATTACATTAGTTCTTAATGGACGAGCTGATTCTGTAAAAACAATCATTGGTTGCGATACTTGGGCACTGTTATCTGTGGAGAGCCTAGAGCTTATCCTATTATAGTTTAGCAACTAGTGTACGGATGAATCAAGCGCCTGCTCGATTTTTAAACTTTACATACCAAGTTTTAATGATTATGATGATCTGTCTGTCTTAATGGACTAGCTGTTTCTATAAAAATGATCAACGATTTTTTTGACGTGACAACGTCCTATAATTCGATGGAGCCGGCTGTACGCACGAAAAAAACATGACTCATGCGGCGTTACCTCGCTCTGAGGCGTTCCACTTAAGGCTTGAAGTGCAAGCGAGAGCGCGGTACGAGCGACAAAGAGGCACAATCGTCCTCCGCGTTCGGCAGCATCCGGCATCTGTCTCTCTCCTACTTGAGTGAGCAATGCGTTCGCGTGGACAGCTGCTATACAATAATACATTTACATGTTTTTGTCAAGTACGATATGAAGTGCAGTGAAAAGTGAATGTGGTGTCAATTGTTTATAGCAACAAGTATTTTCTTATGACGTTGTCACGTTCAACTATCATTAGTAAACGGAGTTTACAGACAACCGATATTTTTTTTAAACAAAAGGTCAACGTTTACAATCCATTTGGTTTATACCTTTGGCACTGGTCTATAGGGAGAATCTGGAGCTTACCGCAATAATCTCTAAGTAAACCTTTGAAAACATCGAGTTTTCAGACTGAAGATACCATGTTTTAATGATTACTGTCTGTCTTAATGGACTATCTGATTCTATAAAAACATTCAATGGTTGCGATACTTTTGGGGTCCACATTTGGCCCTGGTTTGGCGCGATGTGGCGCAATGGTTACCATGACGGACTGCCGATCGGAGGGGCGACCCTCCGATTCTGATTCTGATTCTGCTTCACCGGGAATCAAACCCGGGAGGGATCGAGAAATTTTAATGACGACTTTAAAATTTCTGTTCCCGGTCTGGGTCTTTGTGTTTCTGTCTCTCTGTGTGTACCTACCTACCTTACTGTGGAGCTATGAGTGTAAGTGTGAATTAATTAACGTTCTACGAGAAACACTAAAGTGTAGGCCAAGAGCCACATAAAATATATAATAAGTAACAAAGGAATGTGAAGTCCACCAGGCTGGACTGCAACCCTTTTTGCGTCCCACAACTAAGCACGGTTCTCTCCTCATTCTTGGGGAAACCTGGGGACCTTGGGGATTCTGTAACCTAACTGGAGTTTACTCCATCCCGCTTCACTAGTGCAGGTTGGTGGAGATGCAGAATTTTGGCCAACTTGCTGTCGGATGTTTCCAAACCGCCTAAAGGTCTTCGACAAGGTTTCACGACTGTTATATATGGATGACAACCAGGACGGACTGCTTAATGGGCCCTCTAATACGCGTATAAAATTTTTGCTAGTAGTAGTGAATACTAGACATGTTTGTGGTATTATGGCCTTGCGGGCTTCCTATGCGATAGCGTGGATTATAGTTTAAGTCCTATTAAAACCCTATCACATACTATTAAGTTAAAGCCTAATTAAGCATTTTTTCCCAAAAAATTGTAAAAAATACGGTACTCTGTAATCACCAATATATTCAAATCTTATTTGCTCCCTTAAATTTTAATATTGCGTCAACAACTACCCGTAATAAAACGGTATTATTCATAACTTACAATCTCCGATGTAAATTGCACATTAAATGACCAAAATCAACCCAAAAAAATTCTACAAACGTCTTCCAGACGTAATGAAAATAAACATTAGTAAATTTATATATCCAAGTACTTGCAAATGTGCATAGTAAATTTTATAAAATAAAATTATGACATCATTTTTTTAATACTCACAGGATGATGATGTTGCCGGGGATCTCGAGAGTCACGAGGGTCACGGGGGTCACGTAGGTCACGCGGATCCCGAAGGTCACGCGGATCCCGGAGGTCACGTGGATCCCGGGTGTCACGAGGATCGCGGCGACAGGGCTCCTGGTCTGAATTGCCGTTGGACGAGGAGGGGGTGGTGGCGTAGCACTGGTTGTCGAACATGACGTTGTCGGAGGGTGGCGATATATCCCGCTCTCCGCCACCCAGCTCCAGGTAGAGTCCGCGACCTGGATAGCCGCTTGGTGCTGCACCCACGCCCACGCCACGTCTGTAATTAAATGTGCCAGTTACATTTATCTTTCTTTGAAATTTGGCTCTATACACCGTGTTCATGAAGATATACATTAATTTATAAGCTAATGAAGAATATAATCGTCAAAGGAAGTATTTTTTAAGATCTTATTTTTGAAGCTATTGACCATTTAAGTTTTATTACGTTAATTTGTTTGGGAAGTGTGAAGTAAGCTTTATCTGTGAGATGTTGCCACTGTACTTGTGAATGTACCTACTAAATAGTTAAAGTTTAATGTAAAATGTTTAGGTAACCGAAGTTGTTATCAATAAAATGTCAAATCATTGTTTAATTAACTCGTCAATTTGATAGAAATTTTCATTTAACGAAAGAGAATGCAGCTTTGTTAGCTCAGATAAGGGATAGTACATATAAAGTAAATCATAAAAACCATTTAGTTTGTTTGAAAATAAAATATAAATAAAAAAATATAATTGCGAAATATGTTCATAATAAAAATATCCATTTTAATGGACTGAATAAAATGACGAAGTTAACGTGTATCTTCACGAACACGGTGTATAATTGTAAAGTACCGTATCTCTGAATACATAAATTTCCAAACAAGGTGGAGTGAACAGTGACCACGCTCATCTACTGACTTGCTCAGTAATCGTTAATAAATCTACTGTTCTACCTATAAAATAATCGGGGAAGAACGTTTTTCTCTTTAAATTAAACGCCAAATCATCGCTTACATGTCACATCAATCATGGCGTACGTGCAGTAAGTACCTGGACGACCAAGCGTTGCAATTTATTTTTTTGGTTTAATTTCAAACGAAACACTCATTTGCTTAGTGTTACTTAACAATGCCATATGAAATTGCTCCCAATTTAAAAAAAAATATTTTCACAAAAAACTAAATGAAACGCAATAGGGTTTTGACTAAGGTTGAACCCGGGTCTCTAGTTCCGCAGTCAGTCCATGTAACCGGCCATTCGGCCAAGGAAATTTAAATTTCATCGACGAAATTTTTATAGAGTTCTTTCAAATCGATATTGTCATTTCTTTGAACGTCGGATTGGCATTTGACGGCGTTCTACGCCACAATATTATTAATACTCTCAAATAGACGTCAGGAAGAGTCGTATATTTCAGTTTAATATTTAAGTTGATTAACGCTGAAAAGGACTGACGACCTGATGAAGACAGCGGGTAGTCGCTGGATTCAGAAGGCCCAGGACCGGGAGGAGTGGCGAACGTTAGGGGAGGCCTATGTCCAGCAGTGGAAGGTAAAAGGCTGATGGATCGATGGAACGCTGAAAATATGGATAAAACGACAATTTCTAAAAATAAACCTAGCTGGATTGATTTATCACCCCCGTAATCTGGGTACTAAATTTCATCAAAATCGTTGGAGCCATTTCCGAGATTCAAAATGTATATTTAGGTATATACAAGAATTTCTCTCTTAAAGGTATTATATTATTATTAGATGTTGTCACATTGTCAAACGTGCACGTCGCAACGTAACACGTTGTAGTAAGTTTTATATGTATCTCAAATTTCCTTTTCCTTTCTTCGTTGCATATGGTCAATAAAAGTTAAATCAACAATGTAAAAAAATCATCGGCGATAAAGTTTCTTGTAGAGATTGTAGAGAGCAAAGCATAAAATTCATGCCAGGAAGCGACAAGCGCTATGGCGCGTGGCGTAATGAACATTTCACATTGTTATGAGTTGTTTTAACCGTATAAATGAGCGAGAAAGTACCGACTAATGGTTGCAAATCTTATTTACCATAGGTATTTGAACTGAGAAAAGAGTGCTTCTACAAGCTTAGCCCGCCTTTCTTGTTGTCAGTGTTTGGTCGTCAAATAACGGAGTGGTTTAGTTTGAGTGTACCTAAGTAACATTAAGAATTATAACCTAATTCTTAATAACCTTTGCGAATTCTGCCGGCTGTTGTTGTTGACGATATGTGCGTAGTGGCCGTGGTGCATGTGCTGGGAATGTCGATGGCCGTGCGAGCCGCAGGTCGGTGGGCAAGGACCGGTGGCGCCATAGCGTCGGCGACCCATCTCAGGTGATGTTACTGGGCTTTCAGTTGATGGCATCGGCTTCAGCATCCGTTTTAGAGTGCTTGAATCTGTAATCGATATGAAAAATGTAAATAAGCAGTGGAGTACTTACGTTTGATGTTAAACAAAATCTGTATTAGATGTTAAAAGAAGGTCAAAAGATGAACCCAAAATTTTAAAGGCGTTTTTGAGCTTTAGATAACATGTTAAGCTCGGACCTGATGGTCTAGTTATGAAAGTTTTCGGAGTATTTTTTAATAATATTAATGTATCAAGTCATCATTAAAAATATAAAGCTACAGAATAAATATTTTATTTAAGTTTTGTTTTGATATGTTCCAAAATGAAGCCCAAAAATCTAAAAAGCTTTACGGTAGTATCGACCAAAAAAAATTTGATAGGTCTCCCATTCTACATTGAAGAAACTTAGTAGAGTAAGCTCTAGGAGTGCAGCAGCATTAAAGCAACATTGTAATATTTTTCTATAAGCTCGTGCACATAGCCCTATGTGTATATGTGATCCACGAAGTAATAATTTGTAAATGCGTAAAATAAGTAAATTTAAAACGACGTACCCATATTCATATCTTCAGTGCTCTTCGATTTAGTTCTTCGGGAACCCGATGTATTGTTGTTGATGACGTTATGATTGTGCATTGAGTGTCTATCAGATTCACGTCCCTGGAAAAACAAAAAAAATTAAGTACTAAAATGTAAAATTTTCTTGAACCTACTCGTATTATCAACGATAATATCCACTTATTCTCAATGGAAAGTTTATTTATTTATTTATTTACTCTTTTGTAAACCTACAGTTTACAAGGGCGAACTTAATGCCTAATGGCATTCTCTGCCAGTTAACCCTTGATGATGGCGATAAATTGTGGTAGGCGAAACAAAACAGTAAACTAACATTGTGTAATCTAATATACAAAGTTTAACGTACACACAATAAATAATAATAATACATACATACAAATATAAATAACATGTATAATATAACAACCATAAATAATATACATATACACACAAATCTATACATATAATAAATCTGTAACAAGTCGGTTTCTGTACATTGAAGATATTTGAGAAAAACTGTCACTAGGGCTATTTATTAGCGTAATAGAACCCAAAACAATGATTTTTAGAATTATTGTCTGTTTGTCTGTTTGTCTGTTTGTCTGTTTGTCTGTTTATCTGTTCGTTTGTGCGCGCTAATCTCAGGAACGGCTTAACGTAGAAGGATGCGGTTTTCACTGGTGTATTGGTATTTTTTTGGATTAACATTTAGGGTTTGTTTTATTTAAATCGGTTCAAAAACAAAAAAGTTACGTCAATTTCAAGAATGATGAAATGGCGTGCGAATGCAGGCGTTCGCAAGTTTCGATAATTACTACATCTCTTAATATTCTAATAGCAAATTTTCGATCATTTATGCTCGATTTCATCTCGAAATATTAAAAAAAGAACCATACATATCACCACATATTCAAAGAAATCCTCAATACAAAATGTACAAAACCTTAACAAAACGAGGCTACTGCCGACATCTATGTGGCGAATAGTTCATAATATTCAGAACTATTTGGTGATCTGTTGCAAATTTGGTATATCGACGATTTAATTTACACGCTATACGGTAGATGGCGTTGTTACCGAATAACGCTATTATAGAGTGGATTGGTGGAGATAATTTCAAATAATTAATTACGAGTATATTTACATAGTAAAATATCGAATAAAAAAATTAACAACTTAGAGAGCTTTGGAACTGGCGCTGATATTTTACTCATTGTGGTAGAGCATTATGGAGGCGCGGCGCAGTGATTACGTCCAGATATTATTGGTATTTGGTATCGATTTTATTTAATAGGTGACGCTATAGATGGCGTTGTTGCTCAATAACACTATTCCAATGCAGATCCAGAGATACTTAACAATAAATTGTCGACTCGCGTGGCGCAATGGTTACCATGCTGGACTGCCAAGCGAAGGGTCTTTGATTCCCGGCGAAGCAGAAATTTTAATGATGAATTTAATTTTCTGTTCTCGGTTTGAGTGTTTGTGTTTCTGTCTCTGTGTGTCTCATGGTACCCATTACACAGGATCTACCCTACTGTGGGGCAGTGTGAAACGTTAAAAAAATCAAAGTGTTCTACCGACTTTACTATGCTAAGTGATCTTTTCAAAATGGTACCTACGTCACCATATCATGATTACACCACCAGTCGAAGGTCAAAGTTCCACAAGCCGCTTTGCACGCTCCTTTTGATGTTTGAACGGATGTGTAAGTTATGGGACAACCTTCCAGCTGAGGCATTTCCAGTGGACTTTGACATGGGTTTCTTCAAGAAAGCTGTAAAGAAAGCTCTTCTTGAAAGCCAGTGCTCGGGTGGCTCCGCTGGGATTTTGTATTGAAATTAACTATAAAATCGTTTTCAGTGGTTAATTTAATAAGAGCTATTACATACACACGCAGTACTGGCACTGGTGTTACACTAATTACCGACTTCTAAAAGGAGGAGGTACTGTATTCGGCTGTATGTATTTTTTTTATATATATTCACCGATTACTCCGCCGAATGTGGACCGATTTTCAAAATTCTTTTTTTGTTCGTATGCTTATACTCCCGAGGTGGTCCCATTGTCACCAAATCAGGATCTGATGATGGGATCCCAGGGAAATCGAGGGGAACTCTCAAATTTTATAGGCACACACATTGATTTTCTTATACTTTCTGAAGCATAAGAGATATTTGTGCATAGTAATCATCATCTCATGTTGCTGAGCTGATGATGGAAGGTACTGCAACAGTGAGGATTTGAAAGCAAATTCTTTCAATAAATAGTTTTTTATTCCAAATCTTACATTCCTGAGGTGTTCCAACTGTCACCAAGTCAAAGTCTGATGAGGGGATCCCAGAGAAATCGAAGGGAACATTCAAATTTTATAGCACAACAAATGATTTTCATATTTTTACTAAAGCAAAACAGGCATTTTTGTATAATTATCATCATAGCATGTTGCTGAGCTGATGATGGAAGGTACTACGATGGTTAGGAGTTGAGAGCAAATTCTTTCAATAAATGGTTTTTTGTTAAAAATCTTACATTTCTGAGGTAGTCCAACTGTCACCAAGTCAAAGTCTGATGATGGTATCCCAGAGAAATCGAAGGGAACATTAAAATTTTATAGCACAACAAATGATTTTGATATTTTTACTAAAGCAAAACAGGTATTTTTGTATAATTATCATCATATTATGTTGCTGAGCTGATGATGGAATGTACTATGACGGTTAGGAGTTGAGAGCAAATTCTTTCAATAAATGGTTTTTTGTTGGAAATCTTACATTTCTGAGGTGGTCCAACTGTCACCATGGCAAAATCTGATGATGTGATACTAGGGAAATCGAGGGAAACACTGAAACTTAATAGGCACACACATTCTTTTAGTCATATTTTTTAACATAGGTAATACAAATATTTGTGTCCGGTAATTATCACCTCATGTTGCTAAGCTGATGATTGAAGGTACAACTCCTCAACGGTTAGGAACTGAGCAAATTCTTTCATTAATTTATACGTTCAGGTGGACTTATAGTAGTATTCTTTTAATATAATATAAGATGGCTATTAGATAAACATGATTATAAAAGACATCTCTTTGGCTGCAACCCTTTTCGCGTCCCACTGCTGGGCACGGGTCTCTCCCCATTATTGGGGAGGCCTGGAGCTTACTCCACCACGCTGCTCCAATGCGGGTTGGTGGAGACGCGGGTTAGTGGCCTACCCGCTGTCGGATGTTTTCAAACCGCCCATAAGGCCTCCGACTAGGTTTAACGACTGTTATCTATCGACAACAACCGGGACCGACGGCTTAACGTGCCCTCCGAAGCACGGAAACGCGCATGAATTTTTTTTTTGCCACTAGCGGTCACCCATCTCACACCCGACCGCGCCCGTTTGGCTCAGCTGCATAGATCGCTTGCGTTCTACGCTAGCCGCCAGGCCATGCGCGCTTCACTCCAATATAGTTTTAAGAGTCATTACCATAATCAAGAAGAAGGTGCTGTCCCACTGTCTGTACTGTCGGTGCCCATTTAGAAGGAATGGTACGACATTTTAGTAAGGGCCCGACTTCAAAAATAATTTTTAAGAGTCATTACCATAAGCAAGAAGAAGTAGGTACCTACTGAACAATTTTATTTTTTACCGTTTGAAGTCGGTTCTATTTTTTTGTTAAAAACTTAATTTATATGCTAAAGCGTCACGGCAGCAGCTCTGCATGGTGGTCACGCCCAAAATAATGTAATCGATATATGTATAGAGGACTTACTTTATTTCTGATGCTGTAGGAAGGGTTGTTAATAGGACCAATTGACAACTACTTAAACTCAAATGTAACGTCCAGATTTTATTGGTACCTATCAGTCTTATTTAATAGGCGACGTGCCTCTTAATCGCGTAGGGGCTGATCCTCTCACGCTGCTCCAATTCAGGTTGATGACATATTCATTGTTAGTGGCCTAACTGCTGTCGCAAGTTTTATATCGCTCAAAAGACCTCCATTAAGTATGAACGACGGTATGTTAACGACAATTGCAACCAACGTGCAAGCAACCAAGAATTTGACTCCCAACTACTAACCACGCCTGACGTAGCGTAGTTGTATAGTTCACCACCTTTCTGCAATAGATTTAAGTTACATAATAATAATTAATCTATGAATTATTTGCAGCACATTAAATAATTAATTATAATGATACTTTCCGCGGGCACAGCAGTACTATCTAAACACTTTAAAAACAGGCTATTGTAATACGTTTAATTTGTAAAAATAAATTGATGATAACGACTGAATTGTCGATATTATAAGAGGAGTACAGTAAGAACTGTAAGGACTCAGGAAAAATATATCTACTCAACATAATAATATGAACTTTTGTATCATAAGTAATTTCATAAAAGGTAAGAATAATCGAAGGGACAGTGGAGTGCAAGCGGTCACGCGAGCGCTCACCTACACGTTAGACAGACATTATCAAAGCTGCAACACAGACCTCCATAGTCTAGAGTTTTCAAGATGCTACAAACCGCAGCAAATGGTGACGCATCGCGAGAGCATCATTATCCAACGAAATTGCAACCTCATCAGCCACGACCACTCTGTCAAGAGATGGTCAAGAGTGAACGACTAAGGAGGAGGAGGAGGAGGAACAAATAATCCAAGTCTTTTGTACAAGTCTTTATCTACGCGGACGACGTCGCGGGCACAGCTAGTATATAATATATACATAATATACCTATATAATATACTAAAAATACAATAATTAATATACGGTGACCACATTATATCGGTGAGCAATTAGTTGCTAAGATTCATGAAATGTTTTTTGAGTTGCTTTTTAAACGAAAGCAGTGTGGGTGCCTTTCTTATGGAGAGAGGTAAGTCGTTCCAGAGCAGTACAGCCTGAACAGAAAAATAATTGTGGAAGAAACCAGTCGAATGCGGTGGAATATAAGCCGTCAGATTGGATGCCGAGCGCAGTACTCGGTCATGCGATTCACACACATATTGAAAATTGTCCTTTTTTTTTTTTTTTTTTTTTTTTTTTTTTATAAATAAACCTAACAATAAGGCAGACGGGCCGCGTGATGTTAAGCGATCACCGTCGCCTATGGACACGGGCAACCCTAGGGGAGCCGCCCGAGCATTGCCGGCTTTGAAGGAGAGCTTTTTTTACAGCTTTCTTGAAGAACCCCATGTTATAGTCCACTGGGAATGCCTCAGCTGGAAGGTTGTCCCATAACCTACACGTCCGTGGTAAAAAGGAGCGTGCAAAGCGGACTGTGGAGGACCGCCACGAGTCCAGATGGTGCCGGTGGAACTTTAACCTTCGTCTGGTGGTATAATCATGGAATGGTGATGTAGGCATCAATTTGAAGAGTTCTTCGGAGCACTCACCATAGTAAAGTCGGTAGAACACGCAGAGCGAGCCTATGTCTCTTCGCAAGCTAAGCGGTTCTAGCCTGTCAGTCAATCTTGGGTCGTTGACGATTCGGACTGCGCGCTTTTCAACGGAGTCAAATGGGTGTAGCTGGTACTTCGGTGCTCCTGCCCAGAGATGGGAGCAGTACTCCATGTGGGGTCTGACCTGGGCCTTATACAGCGTCAGGAGTTGCCCCGCAGTGAAGTACTGCCTCGCTCTGTTGAGGACACCAAGCTTTTTTGATGCCAATTTGGCTTTGTACTCCAAATGACTCCGGTACTGCACTTTACTCGTAATGTCAACTCCCAAGATACCGACACTTTCACCGATGGTGAGCGCGGTGCCCTTGAACTGGGGCGCTATAACAAATGGGGCTTTTTTAGCGGTAAACGCGCAAACTTGTGTCTTCGTGAGGTTAAACTCGACAAGGTTAAGTCGACCCCATTCCGAGACCCGCTCCAGAGAGTTCTCGACTTCAGACACAAGTTTGATTCTGCTTTCCTCCACTTGTGACCTAGAGGCATTGGCTCGACAGGTGTATAGTGCGTCCACCGTCCTTTAAATATGACGGAAAACTAGGGTTATTTAAAAGAGAATATAGAACGTGGAGTATTCTAGAGTTACGCCTTCTACGAATAGGGAGCCAATTCAGTCGGCGACGATACTCTGAGATATGATCATATTTACGAAGGCCAAATACATATCGGATACAATTTATTTTGAAGGCGCTCTAGTTTATTAAGAAGTTCACTGTTTAGGTCTGGGTAACACACATCCGCATAATCAATTATTGGGAGAATAAGAGATTGAACTAGCATGAGTTTGGTCTTAACTGTTAGAAACTTTTTTAGTCTGTACAAAGAATGCAAGGCACCGGTAACCTTTTTGCTGACTGCGCTTATTTGCGCCTGCCATGTAAATGTGCAGTCCATAGTTAAACCAAGGTTACGGACGGATTGGCTAAAAGGAATTATATTTCCATTATAAAATATTGGTGGTATTGTGCTGTTATCCACCTTAGCCAAGAGACGTGCGCTACCTGCAATCATTGCCTGACATTTGGAGAATTTAACAACAACGCCGTAACGACAAGACCAGTCCCATATAGCTTCAAGGTTTTTATTGACGTTTTGAATAGCTTTATCAAGTTTATCAACGTCACTTTGCACGTACAGCTGCAGATCGTCTGCATACAGATGATAGGAGCAATCAATAGCGGAAGTGATTAAATTAATAAATATAGAAAAAAGAAGAGGGGAAAGAATACCACCTTGAGGAACGCCTATTGTCTAGGTCCGCCCAACTTGATCACTGTTGTTCGAAAATAACTGACTGCTCACGTCCCTGAAGATAGTTCGTAAACCATTTAAGTGTCGTTGGCGAAAAACGCAGCTGGGATGATATGGATAAAAGAATAGAGTGGTTGACTGTGTTAAAAGCATTAGAAAAATCAACCAGCACCATAACTGTCACCTTGCGGTCATCCATCCCTTTCCTAATGTCGTCAGTGACCTTAATAAGTGCAGTAGTGGTGCTGTGAC
Organism: Pyrgus malvae; assembly: GCA_911387765.1. NCBI lineage: Eukaryota > Metazoa > Arthropoda > Insecta > Lepidoptera > Hesperiidae > Pyrgus > Pyrgus malvae. The sequence goes on along the minus strand of OU426951.1, from coordinate 15,609,795 downwards.
CAGAACGGAACCCCGATTGATATACACTCAGCAGGTTATTATTATAGAGGAATGAGGAGAGCTGCTCATGTACCCAGGCTTCCAGAACTTTGGATAGGTATGGAAGAATTGAAATTGGACGAAAATGATTAGGAAGGGTGGGGTTCAAATTTTTTGGGTGGGGACGTACAAGAGCCTTCTTCCACGTGGAGGGATATTCCCCCGTTTCAAGAGAGTGATTTATTATGTGTGTTATTGAGGGAAGAAGGCACTTTAGGAGGGGTATTATCATAGCCCTACCGACGGCGTCGTGACCCATGGCTTTAGATTTTATTGATAAAATGGTTTTCCTAATTTCATTTTGGGTCACAGCCAAGAGCTCAAAGGTATCGTTAGGAGGTAACAGCAAAGTGGCAATGGAAGTATTTGCTTGGGATTGGACTTGGGAAAGTTTGCTATCAATCATTTTGCAACTACTAGTTCTTAATATTTGACCGGGTTTTTAAGATAAACATGCCAGGAGAAACTGAAAGACCAACCCGATGGCCCACTTGTGAAGTTACAACGACGATCAATGTTAATCGTGCTATCGTACGTACTTTCTTAAATTTTAAAGAAAAATGGTTCTATATAATATAGAGTATCTTACCGATTCATTGCCATCTCCATAGTCAATGCTCTTCGGCATGTGCTGAAGATGTTCCTTGCCAGATCTGGTGGAGGTGGACGAAGATTTGGAAGTGGTGAGGGTACCTCCTGCCTGCACCCCCTCCGATTTAAGGTCCTGGGTGCCCTGCCCACCGCTTGATACTTGCTGATCTTCGTTTGCCTGATTAAGTTTTATGAAAAAGATGAAGAATAAAATCGATCGAAGAACTTGGGTGGCATTATTCACAGAATCTTCAACTAAAATATTTGGTAATATCTCTTGTTAGTAACAGAACTCTCAACGAAAATCTTATCACGCGTATAAATAAGTTGCTTGTTAGAAATTACAAGGTCTTTTCACTTTGAGAATTGAGTCTATAGCTTTCCTGTTTCCTTTCGTCCTGTATTCCTTCCATAGAAGGATATGGAAGGAATAATGTAGCAATTTCAGAGTCTCAACTGTAACATTAAAAGTACTCAGAGATGGATTTCTTACATTACGAACGGTTGTAAAACAGCTAAAATTAAGATTAAATATTTAAATTTTGAAAACAGTTTGTTACTATCACCTACTGGCGCGGAACATTTAGCATCAACAATAACGTTGGCAATATTGTTTGAGTTATATTCCAATACTTCGATATTAATTAGTTCTACAAACCTGTAACTTTTACCCACTTTAAATATTTAACTCTTAATCCTTAAAACATTTGAATCGAATTACGAGAATTAAACATTTGAGCAGGTTCAATTCCAATAATCTGTATAAATGTAACTTACAGTATTTCCATGAGTACCGACCGAAGCAGTGACCGTCTTGGGCGCGGTGGAGGTGTTGGTGGTCATGGTGGAGGTCTCCTGGGACTTGGGTGTGCGCGAAGACTGGGCATCGGTTTGACGAGCTGCCGCTAGTTAGAAAATATTTTTATATTATCATAAATTTGGTTTTGTAGTAATTTAGATGCGACACATTCTAGTAAGGATCTTTTACTAAACGCGGCCTTGGTTGTGTATGACAAATAAGTAGGTACAATATTTTTCTTTATGGCACGCTTTATATTACGCGATTTGCGCATCTGTATGAATTAAACTGTAAGCAATTGAACTTTAACACTAGACTTATAAATGCAGCCGCATCTCTCGGCAAACTTCTACCTAACGTCGGGGGGCCAGATTCCTCATGCCGTAGATTATACTCGGGTATAATAAGGAGTATGGCACTATACGGTGCACCTATATGGGTTGATGCTCTCACCTCTTCTAATAAGAACCTCTTGCGAAGGCCACAAAGGGTTATAGTCTTGAGAGCAATACGTGGCTACCGCACAGTATCGTGGACAGCAGCCACTCTCTTGGCAAGTGATCCTCCCTGGGAACTACATGCGCGAGTGCTCTCAGAGGTATACCAATTCCGGGCGGGTGCCAGGGCTAGGGGTGAGTTGCCATCAATAGAAGAGACTAGACGGATTAGGGAGCTTGCCGATGAGGTATTATTACAAAGATGGGAGGCGGTACTTGAGAACCCTGTCGCTGGGGTAATAACCGTCCAGGCAGTTCGTCCCAGTCTTAGGCGCTGGATAACTAGACGCTACGGTGTGTTGTCGTTTAGACTGACGCAGGTGCTTACAGGGCACGGCTGTTTCGGTAAGTACCTGCACCGGATTGGACGGGAGACAACTACCAAGTGTAACGAGTGTGATGCGCCGCTGGATACAGCACAGCACACCCTCATGAGCTGCCCTGCCTGGGAGCCCCTGCGTCAAGATCTCGCATCTATATTAGGGGAGGACCTCTCGCTGCCGAGCGTCATTACCGCCATGCTCGACAGCGAGAGGTGTTGGTCGGCCATGGCTTCCTTTTGCGAGACAGTAATGTTAGCAAAAGAGGCGGCAGAAAGGCAGCGTGAAGCTGATGCGGTCGCGGACCCTATCCGCCGAAGACATCCAGGGGGAAGGAGACTGCGCTATGCGCAGCTCCTCCCTCTGCCATAGAGGTGGGGTTTCCATGTATTCCCCCACCCACTGAGACTTGAGAGTACCGAATTTGTACCCGGGGCACTCCCAAATCTGATGGATATCGCCAAGACCATATGGTAGCATGCGCAAGCGATCCCATATTGTCTCAACCAATGGCGCTGAGGGTACCGCTGGGTTTTAGTGGGTATTATGGCACTATGCCATCGAGTCCCACACGCCTCTCGAATTCCTTGGGAACATCGAGAGGTGTGCGTAAAAGCATTTCCCAGCGTCAAAAAAAAATATAATGCTCCCATATCCATGGCAGCATTATAATATAGTTTCAATTATATTTAGTTCAACTTGTGTATCTGTCGCAGCGCTTGTGTTGGCAGGACATTATCATGAAAATAGGTTACAGTTTCTCAGTCACCACCATCAGTTACATTCAGTGTCACAGATACGAACTTTCATCCAGCGGAGCAATAATGAGAATATTAAAAATTTTAAAAACCCCCCGACCCAAAAAATAAACTCTAAAAACTAACAAATAATTTTTTTAACCTATTATAATCATCATCGTCACATATATGCTATGTAAGTTCAAGTATTTTTATTTTCCAAGCAGCGTCACGTCAGGGGACCGCTAATTGAGAAAAACAGGTGTACCAAACAGGGGTAGTCATAGATTGCAACAAAAGAATTTACTCCAAAAACTCACAAAATCTACAGAACCGTTAAAGTCGTCTGCCCTTACGTTTAGCGGTCCCACAACGCGACGATGCTTGGAGAATAAAAATACTTGAACTTACATAACATTTGTGACGATGATAATTATAGGTTTAAAATATTATTTGTTAGTTTAGAGAATTAATTTTTTGGGTTGGGGGGTTTTTAAATTTTAAATTTTATTTTTATTTTAAGACTTTTAAACGAAACTAACCTATAGGGCAATACAATAAATATAGAAACCTAAGCCAGTATGATAAATAACAATGACATAAGCTGGGAGGTAGTTCCAGCGGCTGGCTGCAGCACCAGGTCAACGTGACCGTATTGCAAGATCATAACCTGCAAAAAAATTACTCTTTAAAAGTAATACACTGAACCCAAACACGATATGTCTGCTGTAATTTTACGAGGAGTTGGGTTCTCTGGAGACCATCCAGCTTGTAGTACCAGGTCAGCGAGACCGTATCGCAAGATTTTAACCTGCATATACTTACTCATTGAAACTTATACATATATTGAACCCAAACACGATAAGTCTGCTGTGAGTTTTAGAAGAGTAGGGTTCTCTGGAGACCACGTGATCAGGACTCTGGTGGTTGCAGCATCAGGTCGAAGTTATCAATCAATTGTCATATAATGATAATACTGGCCGCGTGAAGCACTTAATCGAGTAATCTTACGCCAACTAGTTAAGACAAATCCAACGAGCCCAAACTCGATGGGTTTACTAAAAGGCAGTTTAGGGTTACGTCTCCTATCTTCGAACCCTAACAGCAGATCAGCTCAGTGGTTACAGAAGACATTAGTGTTTCAAATGTCAGATCCCACATATGCTTGCAAGTAAACTGAGCGTGTAACATTCCTATCACACCTAACAAACGACCTGATGACCTTGAAGATCTGAACCGATTACCACCAAACATAGCCAAGAACACTCTCGACTGATAGGTATACCTTTCAAACAAAAAATGCCGAATTAAAATCGGATCATCCGTTTGGGAGCTACGATGCCACAGACAGACACATACACATTTACAAAACACATACACAAACCCCGTAGTTTTTGCGTCAGGGGTTAAAACGAAAATGGGAAATTGAGTGTATTGTGAATGTGAAATTAAATAGGCCATAGTCAGGATAGTTTAATGGAACTGGATTGCAATAACTTGCGAACACGTTTTAGTGTCTTGGCAGCCGGTTAGTTGTTGGAGACGCAGAAAAGGTGGCCGCGGGGACCTTGTCAGTGGGTCCCGCGGCTGCATTCGCGTCTCTTTCAATCGCACGGGTCGTCGTGCGCGGCAACTTTGATGAACCTGATACAACGTTAGTAATTATATTTTAAGAGAATACTTACGTTTTGGTGTCTGGACAGCTGGTTGGTTGTTAGAGACGTTATCGTAGAGCGACGTAGAGGAGGTGGCCGCAGCGACCTTGTCAGTGCGTCCCGCGGCTGCGTTCGCGTCTGTTTCAATGGCGCGGGTCGTCGTGCGCGGCAACGTTGATGAACCTGGCGCAACATTAGTCATTATGCTCGAAAAATATTTAATAATCAATTTCAGGTATTTTTTTTATATAATCTTACGTACGTTCAAGTGGATCCAGTGTAGAGAATACACCTGATCTAATTCATGTAAGTGAATTTCATAAGTACATTAATAAGAATACCTGCATTTAGAAACCTAAGAGCATTATAAGAGGTTTTTAAATTCTGACACTAACGGCATCGAGAAATTCAAAGAAAAAATATTTGGTTGAATAATTAATCGACTTCAAAAGTTACTCTTAAGACTACAAAATAATACAATAAAATTTTATTGTGAGGTTGTGCCGTTATTGGTTTGCATAAAAATTGTTATAAAACAGTTTTTTTTCTAGAAAATGTTGATTAAATGTTTGTTGTAGTTCAATTAATATTGGATAGAGTCAGGTGATAAATCACCTAGTATTTAAAAAAATAGAAAATAAATAAACAATAATTACGGTAACGTGGATCTTGAGCTCGAAGTCTTGCGTACTGCTCCTGCGTCATACAAGTGCACTGCGGTTCGCGGCCGTAGGTGAGGCTGAAAAAACGCAACATTAATAGTACTGTAGTAGAGAAAACCATACAATTTTACAAACACAAACAAAAACCGGTCATCTATTATTAGACTAGAGCTACTTATCTAGTAGTGTTTTAATGAATAGCTGTAACCCTTTTTGCGTCCCGCTGCTGGACACGGGTCTTTCCCCATTATTGGGGAGGCCTGGAACTTACTCCACCACGCTGCTCCAATTCGGGTTGGTAGAGATGCGGGTTAGTGGCCAACCCGCTGTCGTATGTTTTCAAACCGCCAATAAGGCCACAACAATAATTATACTTACATTATTATGATTAACAGAGATCGTACCTACATATAGATGAGTAGAAAATGTAAGTTGACTATTAAATTGTAGAAGAATACGCAATTATTTTTTTTTTACATTTTAGTGTACCTATATTAATTTGTTATGGAATAGTTTTCTTTAGAAGTCAGTTTTTTGTTAAAATTTTTATTTATTTTCTGATTTTTAGTGCATTTGAAGTACACTTATGAATTTGTTTGAATATGGGTAGACCTACTAAACGTGCTGGCCTTACTCATATGAGACAGTGCCATTTAAATGAAACTGTTAGAAATTCTGCCACAGATGGCACCCTTACTGTAAGCCGTTAAGGATTTTCATTGATCATCATATTCAACTACGACAATTACTTGGCCATAACGACTTTACGGTAGGCGACTTAAATATCCGGATAGATTATAAAAGATTCGGTCGAGTATCGTGAATTTGCTCCAAAGAATTGAAGAGTTCCCTTATTTTGTCATGGATCCCATAATCAAAACCTAACCAAACTCTTATCAAACAATCCTTAATGTACATCCTTTCTAATAAAAAAAAGAATAATCGAAATCGATTGGCGTGATATTGAGGTATTAGTCCATTTGTCGCGCAGCTACTTAATGCGAATTGAAGACTTATATGGTCTTTCATGGATGCCATTGTCAGAACTGGACCAAATTAAAATGGAACCACGCGGAAAGCATCAGCTTTCAAATAAAAAATGAATCATCAAAATTTGTTCACCCAGTCAAAAGTTCTCAGGTAATAAACATATAAAACATACAGTCGAATTGATAAGCTCCTCCATTATTGATTGAAGTCGGTTAAAAATAAAATTATTCAGTACTACTTTTTCTTGCTTATGGCAATACTCAGAATGAAAGGTATTTTACTAAGGGCCCGACTCCAAAAATAATTTAGGAATCATTACCTTATGCAAGAAGAAATATGGATCCCATCATCAGATCCTGACTTTATGACAATGGGAACACCTCGGGAGTATAACCATACGACCAATAAATTATTTTAAAAATCGGTCCACAAACTGCGGAGTAATCAGTGAAAATACATAAAAAAATACATATAGCCAAATACAGTACCTCCTCCTTTTGGAAGACGGTAAAAAGAGCGGTTGTTGTGGAAAGAAAGAAAGAAAGAAAGAAAAAATATTTATTTCATATTAGGAATACAAAATATTCGCTTAATGAATGTCATTTTTTCCCGGTCATCGCCTTTAAGTGCCCGTTTGGGCTAGGTGTTGAGCTGAGAGAAAAAAGGCGGCGGAAAAAAACTCCCAGCACTCTTTTAAAAAAAACAGTACATAATAATATATTTGAGATAACAGAATGGCTATGGGTCGATAATGGTCACACGTGACAGCTGATCGTGTGAGACACCATCAACCCACTTCCACCTGCTCACAGATGCGAGTAATTACTAAAACTAATACAATCTATGAAGAAATAGCCTTGTGTGAGCGAGATTCATTCCCACGCTCCTTTATCATTAAGATAGTCCTTAGTGTTATAATAAGCCTTACGGCACAGGACTTGTTTGACTGCCTTCTTAAAAGGTTTTAAAGGCAGGGATTGAATCTTTATTGGGATTTTATTATATATCCTGATGGACATCCCAATAAAAGAATTACTTTTTTTATGAAGCCGGCATTTCGGAAATGCCAGCTTGTGGCCGTTCCTAGTTGAAACACAATTAGGACTTTGCAAGTCCAATATAGTAGTGAATTTTTCTTTGTTTTTACGTACATATATGATGTTTTCGTAAATATATTGCGAAGCAAATGTTAGAATATCTGTCTCTTTGAATTTTTCTCTGAGAGATTCTCTAGCACCTATGTTATAAATTGCGCGAACAGCCCTTTTCTGCAAAATAAAGATTGAATCAATATCAGCCGCATTACCCCACAGTAAAATGCCATATGACATTAAACTATGGAAATAACTGAAATAAACTAATCTGGCTGTTGCAATGTCTGTGAGGGAACGAATTTTCTTTATTGCAAAAACTGCAGAACTAAGTCTATTCGCTAACTGAGAGATGTGGGGTCCCCACTGTAATTTGGAGTCTATTGTGATTCCAAGAAATGAAGCTTCTTCAACAATGGCAAGATCCTCACCATTTAATTGAGGATTTACATTTTCTTTCTTTACATTTGGGGGTGAAAATCTTATACAATTAGTTTTTTTATTATTTAATAGTAAATTGTTTACATTAAACCACTGGACAACCTTAGAGAGAGCATTGTTCACGTCGTCAAGATTTGATATTCGTCTATTAATTTTAAATAAAAGAGAAGTATCATCTGCGAACAATACAATCTCATGACTGTTTTCTACCATGAATGGAAGATCATTTATATATAATAAAAACAGAAATGGTCCTAAAATTGAACCCTGTGGGACCCCCATCTCTACAGGTGACCCAGACGACCTTTTACCATTCACCTCAACTCTCTGAGTCCTATCCCTCAAATAGGATGACAGGAGTTTAAGCGCGGTACCTTTAATGCCATAGTGGTTGAGTTTCCTTAGAAGGGTTTCGTGCTGAACGCAGTCAAAAGCTTTAGATAGGTCGCAAAACACACCTAAGGCATCCTGCGATCTCTCCCAAGCTTCTATAATAACTGAAAAAAGCTCAACACCTGCATCGGTTGTAGAACGACCTTTAGTGAAACCAAATTGATTTTTATGTAAAAGTTTGTTATTTGTAAAATAGGACAATAACTGGTTGAGAAGAATTTTCTCGAATATTTTACTGCACGTGGGGAGAACAGAAATAGGTCTATAATTCATAGGGTCAGTAGTACTGCCCGATTTGTATAAAGGAATCACTTTACTATGTTTCATTAGGTCAGGAAATTCACCACTTTTTATACAATTATTAAATATTAGGGCTAAGTTTGGTGCAATTAAATCTATTATTGAATTAAGGATCTTTACAGAAATACCCCAAAGATCGGTAGTGTTCTTAACATCTAATGTCCTAAATATTTTTACAATGTGTTTGGCGTCTATGGGTCTAAATTTAAAATGACATTTGCATTCGCTCACATTTTCTTTCAGCAACGATTCAGCAACGTTGGGGGAAGAGTTAAGAGATTTAGTTGTCGAAACTGGAATGTCACTAAAAAATTTCTCAAATAAATTAGCCACATTCTCATCTTGTTCAACCAGAGTATTATTATCCGCAATTAGTTTAAAATCAAGGTTGCGGTCCTTACCTCTTCCAGTTTCGGCATTAATGATTTTCCAAGTCGTCTTTATTTTATTGTTACTAAATTTTATCTGATTTCTGATATGTATGGACTTGGCCGCGATACACACTTTCTTAAAAACTTTTGAATAATTTTTAACATGGTCACAAAAGGATTCACTATGATTATAGGACCTCTCATAATAAAGGTCATATAATTTTTGCCTACTTCGGTGTAGTCCCAATGTTGCCCAATCATTGAATGATTTGCATGTTTTCGGAGAGATTGTCTTTGGGGTAAATACAAAATTATATGCTTTATTGATTTGATCAGAAAGTATCTCATACTGTTTATTTACATTACCATGCAACGGAACAGACAATCCATTTACAAGCTTATTTCTAAATCTCTCCATTTGTTTATTACTCACCGGAACGACCACTTTACTCTTATCAACCCGTTTATCAATATCATATTTAAAACATGCGAGTTGACCACAGTGATCCAAACTTAAATTATTAATTATCATTGAATGAACTGGTGTGCCATCTGTAAAGATATTGTCAATGCAAGTCGCTGTGGAATCAGTGATTCTAGTGGGTTCCGAAAACAGGTTACTAAGATTACAACATTTCATACTCGATAAAAACTTTTTACTGACTGAAGATTCCTCCAAGATATTAATATTAAAGTCACCACAAATAATAATGTCCTTCTTCTTCTTGCTACATAATTTAAGAAATAATTCATCAAGAACTGACTCGAATTTATCAAACAATGCATTTGGAGGTTTATAAATACAAACAATTAAACAATAAGGTAGCTCCACACAGGCTATTTCCACAGTCCGTTCAATAGAAAGGCTCACTATATCTTTACGGTCCTTAAATTTTAGGCCTTTTTTTAAAATAATTAACGAGCCACCACGAATAGCTGTCGTTCTACTGAACGAACTGGCGACTTGGTGCTTATCAAAGTTAAACACAATTTGGCAATCTTTCAGCCAATGTTCAGTAATGCAAATGACGTCTATATTGTAGTGCTTCAAAAACAAGTCTAATTCTAGCTCTTTATTTAATGGCCTCTGAAGAATAAAATACTTTTTTGTTTATTTTGATTTTTTAGTTTTTCGTTTAATTTTCAATTTCATTTATAATATCCTTGTTTTTTACATCGTCAATTTGTAATCAAAAATGTGTGCTAAAATAATATAGATTATTTCCGAAAAACTACTTCAACTTAATGGTCCGCTAGAGATCAGCGGTTATACACTAAAATATGTTAAAGAAGGGAAAAATTTGGTTGGTAATACAATTGGGACTTATATTCTGATCTAGTCGCAAAGTATTCAAGAAACATACATTAGCCGTCATAGTCAGAAAAGTATAGGGAATGGATGATTTGTTTATTGTTCGAAATTCAAATTTTTGACTAATCATTTGGGTATGAAACATGTTACCGCTCGGCTAGTCTCAAAAGACCTGAATTTTTTCCAAATTCTCAATCGTATGAGAGTCGCTGAGGACATGCTAGAACGAGTCAATTCCGACCCAAAATTCATGAAACGCATTGTTACCGGTTACCGGTGACGAGACGTGGGTTTATGAGTTTGACATGCAAACTAGTCAATAAGCTTCGGAGTGGTGCCTTCCAACTAAACCGAAACCGAAAAAACCACGCCAAAGTCGATCAAAAGTCAAAGTCATGTTGTCTGTTTTCTTTGACTATCGCGGTGTTAAGCACTCAGAATTCTTGCCGGAAGGTCAAACGGTAAATAAAGAATAATATTTGCGCGTTATGCGGTATTTAAGAAAACAAATTCGACGAAAAAGGCCAGATTTGTAGAAAGAAAATTTTTGGATTTTGCGCTAAAGCGGTTTCGCACAAAGTCATCATTTTGAACGAATTTTTGACCAAACACTCAAAAAAAACCACCGTATTCACCAACATTCACCATATGGCTCCAACCGACTTCTTTCTTTTTCCTAAACTCAAATTACTACTCCGTGACACCCGTTTTCAATCAGTAGAAGACACAAAGGAGAATTCGCGGCGAGAACTGAATTCAATTCCGGAAACAGAGTTTAAAAAATGTTTTGATGATTGGATTATTCGTTGGCTTAAGTGTATCGTTTCTAAAGGAGCATACTTTGAAGGTGATAAAATAAATTTTGATGAATAGTAAACATTTTGCGTATTATTGGTCTTTTCCCGGTACTTTCTTGACAGAGTAGTCGTTTATATTTTACTTTAAAAGCCCGGTCTACGGTAAATCTTAAGATTTTCTAGTAAGAACTAAAATTTACCAACACATAATATACTATAAATTTGAATTGTTCCGAAATTAATGTTCATTCCGAACTTTTATCATCATCACATTCGAAGTATAAATACGATACAATTTTAATATTCGACCAAATAAGGCTTGTCTACGTTTTAGACATTTATTCATGTCTTTGTGTGTTGTGTCTGAGGTGCCAACGACACAGGGAATTCTAGTGTGGGGCTATGATCGTCTAGCGTTATTTATTTACTAGCTTTCCGCCTGCGGCTTCGCCCGCGTGGAATTCGATTATATCGCGCTTTTTAGATTTTCCCGTGGGAATGAGAAGTTCTCCCGCGGTAAAATATTGTTTTTCCAGGACTCAAACTACCTCCATACCAAATTTCATCAAAATCCGTTCAGCCGTTTAGGCGTGAAAGAACAACGGACAGACGGAGTTACTTTCGCATTACCATAAATACCATATATAGCATTAATAAAGCACAACTATAAGAAAACTTCTCATTCCCACGGGAAAATCTAAGAAGCGCGATATAACGCTGGACACGATGAGTTGTTAAATCAAAATTGAATGATAAACTATATTATATGTTTTACCTTGGGGTGCAAAAACATGCAGATTTTGGGCACTGGATACCCGGGATACATGCTACATAGAGCTGACCATGCGAAAAACAATGTTTTTCCAAGTGTACTCCAGCAACCCTTAGGGTTTGGCCTTGTGCTTTATTATAGTTATTTCAGTATTTGTTATATGTGCACGTTATAATCTGTTTTGATTATTCATAACTTTTGTTAACCCTCTGGCACAGTCTATTATACCAGGATAAAGGGTCGGTAAATAAGCACAGAAGTTTTTGCTTAGCTGCAGTAAAAAAAATACTAAGTACACAGGATAAGTAGATGTAAAAAACCTGTTAAGACGATAAACCAAATTGTACGGCATCCCTCGGGAATTCCTCATTTTCGGGGATTAATTATCGTATCATTAAGCTTCTAAGTTTACATGTGCATATTCGTTTGCAATATATTACCTTGTTTTAAACGACACACAGCGCCATCTATCACCGAACTGGTATGAAGCTAACAATATATTTTTGTTTTCCCACGGGAACATCAATTTTTTCCGGGATAAAAAGTACCCTATTATTTAATCCGGAATTCTAACTTTACGTCTGCAAAATTTCAAAGCAATCGGTTCAGTAGTTACGGCGTGAAAGCGGAACAAACAAACAAACTCACTTTCCGATTTATAATATTAGTAAGGATTATTATTTATTAGTAAATCATTCATACCTAGATCGATTAGGGCTTGCAGGAGTGGATACTGGCTTCCTCTTGGTCTTGAACTTCTGCTTGCTTCCCGGCGGCTCCAGTTTGAGGCTGTAGCTCGAAGATGCCTTTCGTGAGAATTTGAATGATGGTGACTAAAATCATAAAATATACTTATAAATAGTAATATTTTTTCGATTTCTTTATTGTTGATTTTAATGTTCAATGATAAATACAATGATTTTCATAACGTGATTTCTTATTAAATCTTACACCTAACGCATCCTTACAACTGAGGTCTGTAATTTAAACTGTAAAGTTCCAGTTCCAAAAAGCAAAATTTATGTTTTTCGTAAATCACGTAATGCAATAATTAACATTTACTTAGTGATATCATTTACATAGTGCATAGATGGCCTGTGTTAAACTTCGAAATGCCCTAGTAGGACCAATATAACCGCAACGTATAAGTACGTCAAAATTTCCTTTTTTTGAAAAAAAAATTATACTAGATCTAGCATTTTTGTGGATGCTGCACATATTATCCAGATATCTCAAAACTTCAATGTTTTACTTATTATTACTGAGATGAAACTTACGCAACATTCCCGAAACTGTTTGGCGTCGATAGGCGAAGTGAAGTTCAACCCCCAGGTGTCATTAGTCATAGGGTCCTTCCAGTACACGAAGCATTCGGAGGCCTGGCCGATGCGAGTTCCTGGAAAGAATATGTTAATTGTAAAATTTGTCATTCCATGTATTTCTTATGAGGTCTCGTGACATGAACTATACATTAAAAGTAAATAAGTAAGGACTTAAGTAAGGACTATATACTAAATAGCATATATTCATCTTTGACATTATTCCTATTTAAAATAGTAATTTCTTACCAAAACTAAAAAATAAAACAAGTTCTTAAAAATCTGTTTTTTTTTTTGAATCAACGTTTTTATTAGTTTCACCGGTTAATAATTACAAGTTATCACTATGCTTGGTATTTTTTTTACTTATTTATAGTAACATATTATCTCGTCTCTATTAGTTGTAACAACTGTTGAATTTAATTAACCTTCGTTTCTCCTCACAATCATTTATTGCATACAATATATTCATTGAATTACTTTATCCAATTACATCATGCATATTTGTTTTCTGACAAATGTTGGTCTCAACTATAAATTTGATCTTAAAAAAATACTGTCATCTTAGACTTAGATTACGACTGATGCTATCTATAATTTATATCACTCATATATTATATTTTATTATTTATTAGCTATGAACACTTTTCGATAGGCAAGTTACCATGGGCATATATTTTTATAAATTATATTTGATAAAAAATATGTCTCATCGAGTTATCAGATCGGTGAAGGTCGATCTTCCACGTCTCCTCTACTATCTTACGAATTTTCGATCAGGCCACGTATCCTGACGCGAGTTTAACATTTGTTATCCATCACAAAGTTTTCACTTCAAAAATCACAAAAAATAAAAAATAAACTCATTATGGTTTTAATTGACGTTTGAACCCGGGTCTCTAGTTCCGCAGTCAGTCCACGTAACCATTCGGCCAAAAAAGATTTAATTCAATGAACAAATTTTTTATACAGCTCTTTCAAATCGACATTGTCATTTCTTTGAACCTCCGGGATGGCGTCAGCATTCTACGCCACAATATTATAAAACTCTCCAATAGATGTCAGGAAGAGTCGTATTTTTCAGTTTATATTTAAGTTGATTATCGCTGAAAATATTTTTTTATAATTTAAATTTCTAAAAATAAAACCTAGCTGGATCGATTTATCACCCCCAAAACCAGGGTACTAAATTTCATTTAAATCGTTGGAGCCGTTTCCGAGATTCAAAAAATATATTAAGGTACATACAAGAATTGCTCGTATATTAATAATATCGAGTATTAATAATATTGTGACGTAGAACGCCGTCAAATGCCATCCGTCACCGTCCGACGTTCAAAGAGATGATACTGTCGATTAGAAAGAGCTCTATAAAAATAATAATTATGCTCTTTAAAATATTATTATAATTATAGAATTAAAGCTTCCTTGGCCGAACGGTTACATGGGCTGACTGCGGAACTAGAGGCGCGGGTTCAAACTTCAAGAAAAACCATATTACTTTTATTATTTTTTATATTTTTTTATTGGGAGCTATTTCAGATGGCGTTATTAAGTAACACTAAGCAAATGAGTGTTTCGTTTGAAATTAAACCAAGAAAATAAATTGTTTTTATCCGAGCAACGCTTCCTTGTATTGTGTCCAGGTACTGTCAATCTTAAATTGTTAAGAACGGATCGCTATCAAACATAAAAGTATCATATAAGCGCTGCAAACCAATTTATAAACGATGTCGTTGAGACACAAACGTCAGCAATGGCCCGCTCACGCGTTCTGTACCCGCGCGACAGGCAGCCCGCGACTTCGTCTGCGTGGACTTTAGTTTTAGAATAATTTCCTAATTTAAAAGTAGCCTGAGTTACTCCTTATTACATCAGCTACTTGCCAGTGAAAGTCCCGTCAAAATCCATCCAGCCGTTTCAGAGATATACCGTATTAACAATCATATGCATGTAGTAAAAAGCTGTTATTTTAATATTACAAACATACAGTACATTTTATTTGTATAGATTATATTTACGTTTACGACCGTTCTATTTTCAAAATGCGCGTCATCACTTTATTTTTTTATCGGTGAAGCTTACATTAGAACATTCAAACTATACTGCCACCGATATTTAATGAAATACATTTTATTACAGTGACTTAGGTCAATCACAAAACGCAAATAAAATATTGTCAAATTATGACATTATAAAGTTGCATAATCCTAAAAAAGAAAAAGGAAAGAAATCAAGAGTTTTATTTATTTCATAAAACATCTTACAATAATAATACATTCACATATCTGGGGAAATAATATAACCACAATGCACTTGGAACACAAAACTACCCCTAACTTTAAGAAGCAAAGTTTGACTTTAACATTGTTTGAACTCTGGGGCCGGTGTAAGTTTTCAGGTAAAATGAATGAAATGTATAGAAATATTACTTCCACAAAAGTAATGATCGAACATTATTACCTATTTAAAAGTATTCCATACATTTTTAGCCATATTACTAAGTTTTAAACATTAATTCGATTTCCAAACAGCAGTTCAGTTAATCCACTATCGAATTTAAAATAAACTTCAAGAAGAATACAAAAACGTAAATGTATCTTTTAATAATAAAAAAAAACATAAACGTCCGATGAATTGCCCTGATCTAATACACGAACCACAGCAAAATGAATCAAGTTGAAAACAAAACTTTTACGTCTCCAGCTTTGGCAAAAATAATTTATTCTTTACATTCATCAGAAGAATCCTCATTTTAAAACAAACAAAAACATGTATTCTTACACATACTGCCACAGATGCAGATTTCGGTCAATCGTCCAGTCTACTACCTAGTGTAAATTTAAAACTGGGTTACAGCGTCGACGTATCTTACTATTACCTCATAAAACTCGCTCTCATACAATAAAACAAAACACTTGAATGGGTATTTTTAATTTTATAAGCTAACATAGATACAATTAATCTATTGATTTGTTCTATCTTCGAAATCTAAATGACCTATTTGAATCCATGACCAGACCAAGAAAACATCTAGAAACATTTTTGATAAATTGTACTGCTTGTACTCTTGTGCTGAATAAGATTACAAGCATTTTGAACGATCTTTCAAATTGTTATTCTGAAATTAGTAAATTGATCTAACTCATGGGCCCACGAAGCAAATAAAGCATGTAGTATGGACACAGTATGGTGGACTATTGAACTGACTAACCTTGAAAGACTGTCATGAAGTTAACTGGAAGCTATTAATACTGGAAGCTACAAGTCTATAAAATGAATTTCTGTATAGTGTGATTTAGCAATTTTAATTACTATTACTAATATGCACTCTGATGTCCTTTGCACTGTTCCATGTAAAAGAATAGCAAATATTACGTCTTATAAGACTCATAAAAGACTACAAAAATTACTCTCCGGAGAGATGATGTCATTTGTTAATCCGCTGAAAGCACTTACAAATTGGCCTAATAACTATTTTTAGAATTTTAAAGTATTTTATTTCTTAGTACCTGCACGCCTCGATAAAAACAATTGATTTTCTTGATTTATTTTTAAGCAAAACATACATTGGCTTAGTGTTACTTAACAAAGTCTTTTGAAATAACTAGCTCCCAATTTTAAAAAAATGACACAAAAAAATAAAAAACGCAACTTGCCTACTTGAGGTTTGAACCCGGGTCTCTAGCTCCGTAGTCTAGTCAGCTTTCTTAACCATTCGACCAAGAAAGCTTTAATTCCATTGTCGAAATTTTTATAGAGCGCTTTCATATCGACATTGTCATTTGTTTGACGGAAAACAAGAGCGGGTTGACGGTAGACATTTGACGGCTTTCTACGCCACAGTATTATTAATATTCTCCAATAGATGTAAGTAACAGTAATTTTATATTTAACGGCATAAACATTAAATAAGACGACAATTTCTATCAATAAAAACCCGCCAAGTGCGAGTCGGACTCACGCACGAAGGGTACCTTACCATTATCTATAAAAAAATCACGTTAATTGTATTGATCAATACAAAATAATTTATGTGACAGCAAGTTAAATGAAATCTCGGAAAAGCGGTGAACCTTCAATGTCACTTTTGCTTAATTTTTCAAAAAAAAAATAGAGTAGAGAGACCTGATAGACGAGTCGCAGTCACACTCGTGCAGTGACGTCACAATCAAACTTATGATGGAGTAGCATGAAAAACTTATAAAACTGTTAAACGGTGCTCTAGGTGCAGGAAACTGGAACCAGTGGCAGACTTCCACTAAAACATTCGAACACTAAAAGCAAACTCACCAGGCTGCAGTAGTCTAACGTCGAGGATCTTGTCGACCTGTGAATTGTACGCAGTGATGTGGAACACGCACTCCGGGGAGTCCTGGATGCAGGTAATGTTCACTGGCACCAGGTCCTCGGACACCTGTTGCCACTTCACCGTGCCAGCGCCGCTCGCTGACACGTGAAATACCTCGGCCCATAGTCTGAAAATAATATTTTGGTTTATTTGTATTGCCGATAATTCTATCTACCTAAAGAAGGTATTCGTGTTGTACCAGTCTGGAAATTCCGTGCCCAGCTGTGAATCTTAAAAATTTTAAATGCCTATGATGCCAGTCTGGAGCCCTTTTTGCACGTGCTGGGCACGGGGCTCTCCTTATTACTGGGCAGTCCTGGATCTTACTCCACCATGCTGGTCCTATGCGAGTTGGTGGACATGCAAGTTAGTGGCCCCGCTGTCGGATGTTTTCAAACCACCAAGGCCTCCGACAAGCTTTAATGACTGTTATATGTCGATAAAAACCGGGACCGACCACTTAACATGACGTCTGAAGTACGGAAACTTGCATGAAATTTTTGCCACCAGCGGTCACCTTTTGGCTTTTGGCTTATCTGTGTAGATCGCTTGCGTTCTACGAGTACAAGAGCATCCGGTCCATACGCATTTCAATAATTCATTCATTCGTGTTCACAAGTCATAAAACCTCAAAACAGACTGTTGTAGTACAGGAGATAGTGCAATTTGATACTATTAAGCTATTTTCTCCCAAGATACATGATTTGAACTTTTAAATGGTAAAAGGTAAATAGAACTATAAAGGAGACGCGACGAATTTTATAAAATATCAATTCGAGTACAATGAATTAATTTACCCGAAAATTATGATGTGGTGCTAAATAAAAATAAATAACGTTGGTAACGTCAATTAGCTTATTATGAATTGTTCTAATTCAATAATCTAACTATGAAGTTATTCATGAGACAAATAAATATATTTGTATGTAGACGACCCGCGTGGCGTAATGGTTACCATGCCGGACTGCCGATCGGAGGGTCCCGGGCTCGATTCCCGGCGAAGCAGACATTGGAATGATGAGTTTAAATTTCTATTCTCGGTCTGGGTGTTTGTGTTTCTGTCTTTGTATGTGTCCATTGCACCCACGACACAGGGTATTCAGTTTTTGATGGAATTTGTCGTTCACACAGAGTTTTCGATAATATTGATTTTACAAAGTACCTGTAATAATTTATCAATAATTATCCTCGTATATTGTCGGGTGTAGTATAAGTTGCCAATAAGATATTAATATAGATACGCTTACCCCAAATAATGCATAATTTAACTCTGCAATGCCCCTTATCTTACGTCCTACTTATCCAGGCTAGCTTTGAATGATGCCACGTTGCCAACTTATTATGGTTTAAACCGATTTAATTAAGAAAAAATCCTGTGATCGATAGTCTATTTTTTGTAACCGGTAGCCCCAATTTCAGCGCCGTGAAAATTTTTAATACAGAATTCACAGCATTTTTGCTATGTAATCATCACAGGTTTTAAGAAGGTTTATCTATCCCTTGGAGATAATTTATAAGACTAACGGATTAATTAACGGAACTACCCATCTTCGCACATTGTTAATGCGGTCGCGCTTTTAATATTGCTGCCATACGAACTTATTTCACGATCGATTCCTCTACAATATTCTGATTATGGTAACTAAGAAAATGACCTAACTTATTTAAGTATCATCTACGCATTCAGTACGCATCTTTCCAGAGTCGGACTTATTCAGATGCAGTTTTCATACCATATATCATCTTGCCAAACGATTATTATTGGCTCTACAAATGTGACCAGTTTATAGGAACTTCAAGTAATTGTCATCGTGTCTCACTCAAGGATGACAAAGTTCTGACAATCACTTTAAACATAGCTCTCTCTCTACTACTTGGTGTTTAATATCATATCAAGGATTTACTGTCATCGGCAACGCTTTGGTGATATCAGTAATTTCATGAAGTATTTTAACAAAATATCAGGTACCTGATATAAAACCGACGAAGTAATTGATTGTCTTTTTCTGTTGTTCTTAGATTAAAATATTTGAACCATTATATTTATTTATTAACGGGTAGGTATATTTATATATTACAAACTGGAAATTAGGAAACGATCAGATTTTCTTAATTTTAAAATCATACTTAAAGTGTAAAAAAGGTGGTTCAAAGAAGTAACAAAAACAATCCATACTGAACGTCAACCCATACCCAAAATTAATTTTAATAGATGCCTGGTCTACTTCGTTTTTCTTTTCCCTATGCTTCGTACAATTTCAAGAAAGTTTTACTATTTATTCTCTTGATTAACTTTGTGGTATTGATGAGTTCTTAGTTGATATACCTACTATAGGATAGGTTTCCTACCTTGGAAAAGGTGTTTACATAGGCATTAGGCCTATGATTTCGACGGTTAGCAAAGGCCTATGATTTCGACGGTTAGCAATACATATATTGGTGTCCATGGCAAGCATATAAGTACAAATTACCAACTAAACACACTAATTCAAAAAATGGTCGGTAAACCTACGATATAAAAAAAACCTCGAAACCTTGCTGGACCTGCTGGACTGATACCCGATTTTTTTTCAACCTTTTTTTATGTCCCACTGCTGGGCACAGGTCTCCTACTCGCAAGTGAGAGGGATTTAGGCCATAGTCCACCACGCTCGCCAATTGCGGATTAGTGGACGTCATGCTTTCGAGAAATTATGAATTTCTCTCAGGCATGCACGGCGATGGGGAACATCGTAATCAATTTAATATCACGATATTTTCCATCACCGTGGAGCAGCGATAAATGCGCACATTAAAAATTTCTATGTCAGAGGTGAGCACCGAGGATTTGAACCCGGGACTGGTCGCGTCGATGACCGCGGTTTCGTCGTCGATCGCTGCTCCCCGATTATACAAACACAAATAATGTGGAAACGGTAGAATTTTTCGTGAATAAATTATCTACCATAAATATTCATTTATACTTCTCATCATAAAAAATAAAAAAAAGACATTTTAAATCATTATCTTTCTCTTTGAATAACTTTAATTCCATTTTAATATCCTGGTGTGTCCAAGATGTTAAAATGGGTTAAACATTCAAATGGTGGTATTCATGTTTAAAGTTAATCATAAATTTTGCTTCACATGCAGTATTGATCTTATCAAGGCACGATAACAATATTCTCTTCTGATTCAAACACGTCAGAAACTAAAAACGATTTAAGAGAAGGCAATGAGTGGATGATTTCTATCGATTTGTTCTTCGATTGTCACGTGTTACGAGTAGTTATCGAAATACTTGTCTAGCTTCTAGAAGTCTTAAGTATTTGCCGTGGCTATCGCTGCAAGATCTTTATCCACTAGCTACATTGCATAGCAACCAGCAACTTATGTCTGGTGGCTACACTAAAGTTAAATATGGCTGCAACTGTTTTTGCGTCCCACTGCTGGGCACGGGTCTCTCCCCATTATTGGGGAGGCCTGGAGCTTACTCCACCAATTACGCTTCTCCAATACTGGTTGGTGGAGCTAAAAATATATATATGCCAACGTTAAATAAATTTCATTTTTAACTTATTGAGTTTTTAAGAGCTTGCATTTAACTTGCAATGTATGTATGTACATACGTATGTTTGTTCGAGTGGAATATTGTTACTCAGTTTTTCAGATATCTTCAACCGATTGAGCTTTAATTTCTTATTTTTCCTCCGGAGACATGACAATACACGATAAGCTGTGTGACGTCATTCTAAACCAATATGGCGGACTACCCAAGATGGCGGAAATGTTATTTTTAATGCACTTCTGAAATATTCTGACATCAGTCTTAATCCAATATGGCGGACTTCTGAAGTTTTTTATGCTTTCCTATAGTCAATAATTTAAATAAAAGGGTTTGCTGAGACTAAAAGTGCAGGTTAAATAACTAATATGTAAAAAATAAATTAAAAGCAATAAAAAATATTTTTTATAAAAAGCTTTTATTTAAAGGATCTAAAAAGATGAAAATATTTTTTTCCTGAAAATTTTTGAACTAAAAACTTATAACCTCATTATACACAATTTATATGATAACAGAAGCTTGTCGAGCGATTTACTTGTGTAAATAAACTAGTACCTATTAATTGAGTAACTTAATCTGCTAAGTTAATTCTTTTATTTTCAGTTTAACTAAATATTTATAGGTAGGTACTTACGCAAACTTCGCGTCAATAATAATATATTGCTATAAGCAATATAATAAAATAGAATATCTATATTAGTTTTCACAATTCTTGGATAGGAGGCGGTAGAACTTGAAGTAAAAAGCTAACATTTAATTGCAATAAACTTTTTTATACACCTTATTATACTATGCATCACAGAAGCTTGATCCTTTACTTGGTTATCGTGGAAATAGTCAACACGCGCTTTACTGCATAATGTACTTAGATAACGCCTGGAAGATCAAAGGTCAAAGGTTCAACTGCGTTGGTTCTAATGCTGCACAATATACTCTGCAACAATCTCTGAAAGTTTTATGTTAGTTAGCTAATCAAGTATTTAATATAATCTTAACAAATCCATTTTTAGGATCCGTACCTCGAATGGAAAAAACGGAACCCTTATAGGATCACTTTGTTGTCCGTATGTCTGTGTGTCAAGACACTTTTTTCAGGAACGCGCGAAGGTATCAAACTGGAATTTATATCAAATACTCAGGTCTACTGTCCCTTTGAGCTGTGAAAAATTAAACTTCTAAACCAACGCAATCAAAATTTACTGCGCAAATTTTCAACACTCGCAAGGGAATCAAAACCTACAGGGTACTTCCCGTGAACTCAGAATCATCTTGGGGCTATGCTTCGATGAAAGAATGCTCTTTATGTTGAATAAAGTGATAAATACGCAAATAATAATTATTTATAGGTTTTCGTTACAGCTTAGGTGCGTATAACTTGCATAATAACCGGTTTTAAAAAGGAGCGTTTAGCGTGATAGTTGGATGATAGACATATTATTACTACCTTCAGCACCTACGTATTTCTTACATCTACACTCTCTCTCACTCATATAGCAGAGATAAAATAAATTAATTCCCCAATACGAGGATTTTTTATTATTATTTGGATAACCTTTGCAACACAAATGCAATTCTGCTCTGTTCTGTCTAAAGTTATCACAATAACATCTGTACTTATTACGAGTATATACATATAAATTTATATAAATCGATCATATAGTATCTAACGAAAATGAGGATAAGTTTCCTCTACATGGTGAACTCTGGACATCACTCTATAAGTTATAGATTTGTTGATGTTAATTATGTTTGGATCAGAGGTATCAGGAAAGCATATTTCCGCATATCCCTCTGATAGGTAAAGGGCACGGAGGAGGAAAAATGTTTGCATGCCATCAAAATTTGGAGACTCTAAGTCAGTATTGTTGTAAACCTTTTTTACCCTTGTTTGTGCAAATATAAAATTTAATTTGATTTGAAAAACATTATCGAGTCGCATGTGGTCTGACTAGGGATTTTTTAGTGTTGGGATTGTAGCTTTGGTTTTGGTCGCAGGTTGATGCACCTAACGTGGCTCGAGAAGGAACTTGTCTACCAAAAAAGGTGACACTGATGTTCTATATACTTCAGTGTTGTTTTCAATAAAATTATGCTATTTTAGTGAGTACGACGCAAGCTTATACAAATAATAGCGCATATAAGTAAAACGAATAGTCACTAATCAGAAGTCAAGGCACGCATATTGAGAGAATGTTAATTTTAAATGTTTTAATGAAATGTTATTTAAAAACTAAAGTCATGTTAAAGAGATATATGGTGCATTAAAAGGCCGCGAAAGATACTCCACCTACCGGGCGCTAGAGGGAAAGCGAATAAAAAGAGAAACGAGGTTATGGTGTATTGATTTACCTTGCATTTCAGATTCATCTTGTTTTGATAATTCTTAACCCCGCTTACACTACCTTAAAAGATGTCCGTCACGTCGTCGGGAGTTCTGCCACGGGCTGTCTTCATAGCGGTACGCCTTGCGGATGATGGGCGCGCAGGAGCACGACGAGAGCTTGTTGCCCATCGTGCGTGTTCCGCACTCGGCGCACTGAACTATGCTGCCTGTGAACAAATGGAATCCTTTACTAATCCATACTAATATTATAAATGCAAAATTAAGTTTTTAACAAAAAAATAGAACCGACTTCAAACGGTAAAAAATAAAATTGTTCAGTAACTACTTCATCTTGCTTATGGTAATGACTCTTAAAACATTTTTGGAGTCGGGCCCCTACTAAAATGTCGTACCATTCGTTCTAAATGGGCACCGACAGTACAGACAGTGGGACAGTACCTACTTCTTTTTGGTTATGGTAATGACTGTTAAAACTATATTGGAGTTGGTGTCCATTCAGAACGAAAGGTACACTATATTTACTTAGACAGGACATTTTACTAAGGGCCCGACTCCAAAAATAGTTTTAAGAGTCATTACCATAAGCAAGATGAAGTAGTTACTGAACAATTTTATTTTTTACCGTGTGAAGTCGTTTCTAAGTTTTAGTTAAAAACTTAATTTATTTCACTCTTTTTAGTAATTTTAATAATTCTTCACATATGTATAAGCATAATTAGAATTTTTTTCACTTAACTTCTAAACGTTAAAGAGATACCTTTTATAATTATGTTTATCTAATAGCCATCTTATACCCTGAAAGTACTACATACTACTATCAGTCCATCTGAACGTATAAATTAATGAAAGAAATTGCTCTCAGCTCCTAACCGTTGAGGAGTTGTACCTTCAATCATCAGCTTAGCAACATCAGGTGATAATTACCGGACATAAATATTTGTATTATGTTAAAAAATATGACTAAAAGAATGTGTGTGCCTATTAAGTTTCAGTGTTTCCCTCGATTTCCCTAGTATCACATCATCAGATTTTGCCATGGTGACAGTTGGACCACCTTAGTAATTTAAGATATCGAACAAAAAACCATTTATTGAAAGAATTTGCTCTCAACTCCTAACCTTCGTAGTACCTTCCATCATCAGCTCAGCAACATGATATGATGATAATTATTCACAAATACCTGTTTTGCTTTAGTAAAAATATGAAAATCATTTGTTATGCTGTAAAATTTTTATGTTCCCTTCGATTTCTCCGGGATCCCCTCATCAGACTTTGACTTGGTGACAGTTGGACCACCTCAGGAATGTAAGATTTGGAATAAAAAACTATTTATTGAAAGAATTTGCTTTCAACTCCTCACTGTTGCAGTACCTTCCATCATCAGCTCAGCAACATGGGATGATGATTACTATGCACAAATATATCTTATGCTTCAGAAAGTATAAGAAAATCAATGTGTGTGCCTATAAAATTTGAGAGTTCCCCTCGATTTCCCTGGGATCTCAACATCAGATCCTGATTTGGTGACAATGGGACCACCTCGGGAGTATAAGCATACGAACAAAAAAATAATTTTGAAAATCGGTCCACAAACGGCGGAGTAATCGGTGAACATATATAAAAAAAATACATACAGCCGAATACAGTACCTCCTCCTTTTGGAAGTCGGTAAATAAATTAAGTTTTTAACAAAAAAATAGAACCGACTTCAAACGGTAAAAAATAAAATTTTTCAGTACCTACTTCTTCTTGCTTATGGTAATGACTCTTAAAACTATTTCTGGAGTCGGGCCCTTAGTAAATGTCGTACCATTCGTTCTAAATTGGCACCGACAGTAGGTACAGACAGTGGGACAGTACCTACTTCTTCTTGCTTATGGTAATGACTGTTAAAACTATATTGGAGTCGGTGCCCATTCAGAACGAAAGGTACACTATATTTACTAAGACAGGACATTTCACTAAGGGCCCGACTTCAAAAATAGTTTTAAGAGTCATTACCATAAGCAAGAAGAAGTAGGTACTGAAAAATTTTATTTTTTACCGTTTGAAGTCGGTTCTATTTTTTTGTTAAAAACTTAATTTATTTCACTCTTTTTAGTAATTTTAATAATTCTGTATGTATTAGCATAATTGGAAAAAATTTCACTTAACTTCTAAACTTTAAACAGATTTACCTTTTATAATCATGTTTATCTAATAGCCATCTAAAAGTCTGAAAGAAAACTACTATCAGTCCACCTGAACGTATAAATTAAAGAAAGAATTTGCTCTCAGCTCCTAACCGTTGAGGAGTTGTACCTTCAATCATCAGTTAAGCAACAGCAGGTGATAATTACCAGACATAAATATTTGTATTATGTTAAAAATATGACTAAAAGAATGTGTGTGCCTATTACGTTTCAGTGTTTCCCTCGATTTCCCTAATATCACATCATCAGATTTTGACATGGTGACAGTTGGACCACCTCAGGAATGTAAGATTTCGAACAAAAAACCATTTATTGAAAGAATTTGCTCTCAACTCCTAAACGTCGTAGTACCTTCCATTATCAGTTCAGCAACATGATATGACGATAATTATACACAAATGTCTGTTTTGCTTTGTAAAAATATGAAAATCATTTGTTGTGCTTTAAAATTTGAATGTTCCCTTCGATTTCTCTGGGATCCCCTCATCAGACTTTGACTTGGTGACAGTTGGACCACCTGGGGAATGTAAGATTTCGAATAAAAAACTATTTATTGAAAGAATTTGCTCTCAACTCCTCACTGTCGCAGTACCTTCCATCATCAGCTCAGCAACATGAGATGATGATTTCTATGCGTAAATATCTCTTATGCTTCAGAAACTATAAGAAAATCAATGTGTGTGCCTATAAAATTTGAGAGTTCCCCTCGATTTCCCTGGGATCCCATCATCAGATCCTGATTTGGTGACAATGGGACCACCTCGGGAGTATAAGCATACGAACAAAAAAAGAATTTTGAAAATCGGTCCACAAACGGCGGAGTAATCGGTGAACATATATAAAAAAAAAAAAACATACAGCCGAATACAGTACCTCCTTCTTTTGGAAGTCGGTAAAAAGTAACTACGTCTGCGGAAGTGCGCGCGCGTGCTTGTGTGTGTGTGTGTAATTATGTGTGTTACTGTTACGTTTTCTCGACTAAACTACTGAACAAATTTTAATGAATTTTAAGTTGAAACACAAACAGGGTGGGTGGAACTTGAGAAAGGACGTTTAAAAAATAGGCTTAAAAGGGTTGAAATAGGGGATAAAAATTTGTATTAAATAAAGTCATAGCCGGGATTAAAAACACAAATCTTTGTTATTAGGTAGGTAGAAAGTAAATTAATATTCGTATAAATAGGTGTACTAAAGTTTATGACATTTCAACCTACTCGTATAGGGGAAACGATAAGCAAATTCCAAACTCAGATTCCAAGGGGGTGAAGCCGTGAGCAGTTAGCTAGTATAATAATAAAGACAACACTTTTTACGTGCCACTGAATAGTTCTTTTCCCATAATTTGAAAAACTTGGAGGTAAGATCCACAACGCTTCTGCAAGCCGATTTGTACGCGGATGTTTTCAAACTGCCTTTAATGCCTTTAAAAAAGAAAGAGCTTGTTTATTTTTTTTTGTATCTTCTTCTTATTAAAAATGTGAACGGGGTTCAGTTTTCCGAACGGCATCCGAGGCTACTTATACCCCATTTATCACTCTTTTATATCACCAAAACCAGATGAAGTTGTAATGGTCACTGTCTAATAACAAAGAACAAACAGCCGGACACCAAAAAATTTATGGCTATTAACAGATTCACAGATCTACCAATTGTGGATAGTTTTTTGAAAGTAATTCACAGTTGTATTTTAGAGTTACCATTAACTCATAGAAAATATAAAACAGATAATAATTTATTTCTCTTAAACTATAAACAGTATAAAATAATTAATTACTTAATAAAAATTAAAACCGAGATTAAATATAGTTTATTAAAATACCTAATATTGTCACTAAGCTACCTTTATCAATGCAGAAAATATGTCCTCCTTGACTGACCTTAACTCTATTTAAGATTGGTATTTGTGGGCTACCGTAGACGTCCAACAACACGGAATGGGTATATGCGATGATACTTATTCTACTTCTTAAAACGATAAAGAAATCATCATGTTCTATATAGCTTTCATGTTAATGTTTCCATTCTGTATAGTTGGTGATAAATTTATATACATTAGAATTATAATTACAGTAAATTTTGACTTAGTAGGGTAAAACGTGGAAGGTCAAATTTAACCCACAAGTCATTGATTTGGAAGTGTAAATTGATAATCATATAAATACATACATAACCATAATATGGTTATCATATTTTACGCCTTTGCTTATTCGCACCAAAATTTTTGTACTTACTTAGATGCTGTCCTTTGGCTCTTCCGGCTTTCTTGGCCTCTTGTCATAGTACGTTAACCCTCATCACAGAAATATTAAATACAAATTTTGATGATGTTTGGGTTGCGTACATGACGGAGGCTATGGGAGTTCGGAGTGCCACTTTTCCGTCTGACGACATCCCAAGTGTATCTAAAGATAGATAGTCCACTTGGGATATACCAGCACTAAAAGCATCTTATGCTAGCCTCCTCGAGCGATGCTCTGACAGCACAGATAGGGCTCGGTTACTGGCAGTAGCCCAAAGTGAGTCGGGGCATTGGTTACACGCTCTCCCATCTAAGAACATTGGCACCGTGCTGGATCCTGTAGCTCTGCGTATTGCAGTAGGTTTCTGACTCGGTGTAAGGGTCTGCGAGCCTCATGTTTGTCCGTGTGGGCAAAATACGGACAGCTTTGGTCGACATGGCCTGTCCTGTATCAGGAGTGCCAGTAGACTTTTTCGCCACGGTACCTTGAACAATTTGGTTCGTCGGGCTCTTGCCACCGCTTCTATTCCAAAAACATTGAAACCATCTGGACTATCCAGAAGCGATGGCAAGAGGTCTGATGGAGTTACTCTGGTGCCGTGGAGTCTTGGTCGACGTGACATGTGCAGACACCTTAACCCCATCGCACATAAGCAATACTGCAGAGAGGGTGGGGTCCGCTGCCGACCATGCACAGTCTCTCAAGCGCCGCAAATATAGTAATTAGGCGGATAATTATCAATTTGCGGCGCTAGCGGTAGAGACGATGATGATGGTCTTCTGACATGAAGAAATTCATGTCAGAAATGTCGACCAGACTTGTTCTTGCCTGTGGTGAGCTAAGGGCTGGTGGCCACTTTGCCCAACGGCTAAGTCTAGCGGTACAAAGGGATAATGCCGCCAGTGTCTTGGGTACCATGCCACACACAGACTTGTTAGACGAAATATTTTATTTATAAGCCTTTTTATATTTGGACCTATTTACGCAAACCGGAACCAATCCACACCATGCCGAAATTGAGTTAAGTACACAGAAAAGCTTAAAATTGCACCTTCTATCGACCCTGTAAAGATCAAAATGATCTGACTATTTTGACAGAACAATACATTTTCATGACATGTTTACCAATCCAGAAAACATCAGTTGTCTAATACATTAAACAGCTTTTTCTCAAAACTATCATCATCTTCATCATGTGTGGGTTGGTTCCGGTTTGCATAAATAGGTCCATTTCATAATATTTTGTGTTTAGTTTAAGTTTCGTATATATGTATATAATATAGGTAAGATTAATGTAAAGTTTTTGAAGTGAAAACTTCTTTAGCGGCGTTGTAAATTTTTTTGGGATGGGTAAAAAATGGTGACACGTGGACTGATCGAAAATTTCGTAAGATAGTAGAGGAGACGTGGAAGAACGACCTTCACCGATCTGGTAACTTGATGAGACATATTTTTTATCAAATATAATTTAGAAACATATATGCCTATGATAACTTGACTTTGACATAAAGAAGAAAACATAGTTAAACCTATAGAGGTTTAAATAAAAAGTATCGAACTCTCGTATAAAAATAAAAGAAACATAGTTAGTAAATTAGATAAATTAAAATAAAATAAAAACGAACCGTTACATAGGTTTACCAAACAAATAATTTCGAATGAAAATAAATGAAATAAGATATAAATAATCTCCGTTTTTTCAGAGAAAGAAAAGAACGAAATCGAGAATACCAAAGGGTATGGAGCGTCAGCGTAAAAAAGATTTGAAGATAAAAGATTCGAAGGAAGAGAAAAAAGAAGAAGTAAGAAAAAGACATCGTGGAATCAAAGGGCATATTATCAATGTAAGAAAGGTTTAAAGGAAAATGACAAAAATGTAGAAGAATTGTTCCAAAAGAAATTGGATGATTTGCAAATGTAATTTAATTTAAATAGGTTCGAATCAAAACTGTTCGTTTCTAACTTCAGCTATCATAAACCTATCATATCAGTTTTAGAGATTGACGATGATGGTTCTGGTAAAAATTATGGTGAAAAAGTCGTCGAAATTATGGATAGAAGTTATTTTTTCTGAGAGATAATTTTAATGTAATATGTATAAATTGTCATGTTTGTGTACGATAGCGCAATAAATAAATATTGTATTCTACCACATAAAATATAGTACTTTTATGCTGATAATTAAAGCAATTCGTGCAAAATTATTTTCCAACCATTCCAAAATATCAAAAATGCACAACGTTAATATTCAAGTTTTCACTTCTGCCGGCACTCCCGGAGTCCGTCGTTATTTTTATGTGTAAAACATATTTATTGTAAATAAACGTATTTTACCAAAATATATAACTAATACATTAGAATTCCAGTTACACTAAGGGATTAAAAACTTGATAAATAAGTGAATCCATTGAATCATTGTAACTAATCCGCTTATAAATACAAAATTTGTTTCTATTGCGGCAGTTGCTATTAAATGCATAATAACGTGCAATCACTTCACCATATTACTTCATTAATCCTATCATGACGACATGCAATAATGTTATACGTATAATGTGAGTTTCAAACACATGCATAATTGAGATTAGTATAGATCATCTCATTACTTAGTTGTTACAAGTAAGTTAGCTTATTCATAATATTAATGAGCTCTGGAGTTTGTTACCACTTTTAAACAAATACGGTTTTATATTTATGTTTTTTTACCTACAACTCTATCATTTCTTATGAAATGAAATGAAATGAAATTATTTTTATTTGCTAAAATGTGGTATACAATGTTAAGATTTTGGATATAAAGATAAAGTCCTCACATTTACCAATATTAGGTGTGCAAATTTACAAAGATATGGTTAAGTTTTACAGTAGTCATTCAATAAGTAGTTCATTATTCCAAGTTTCATAAATTAATAATTATAACAACTTAAGTAACAACTTAGCAAAGTCTCATAAAGTATGAAAAGAAGATCAGACGCAAAGCTTAAATCATAAATAAGTATAATAAAAGAATCAATAAATATAGTTAAGTGTACACCATCTAACACGTAAGCGTATTTATTCTTCTCTTAACACTGTAACACAAAGGTATTTATGTATCTGTATATATGTAAATTGTATGTAAATTAAATATTATGTAAGTATGCATGTAAAAATTATTTTTATGATAGTAGGAACTAAACTAACGGATTAATTCTAAAGATTCTTACGTCAATGATGCCGAACTGTTTTGGAGTCGGTGCCCATTCAGAGCGAAAGTTGCGCCATTTTACGAATTTTATATAATTACCGAGTATCAATATCTGTATTGGGTTACTAAGTATTACAAAAACAATGTGTGTGCCTGTAAAGTTCGAGTATTTCCCTTGATTTCAATAGCATTCCATCATCAGATTTTGACATGGTGGCAATGAGACCACCTGGGGAGTGTAATCTTAATTTTGAACAAATTTCCTTTTGAAAAATAATTTCCTCTCAACAACTATTATCTTACTATCAAGTAGTACCTACCATCACCAGCTCAGCAACATAAGATACTAACTAACTAACAAATATGTGTTTTGCTGTAGTAAGCATATGAATATTAATCAGTCTGTCTGCTGTGTGTGCAATTTTGAGAGATCCCCTGATTTCTCTGGGGATGATAATCAGATTTTGACTTGGTGACAGTTGGACCTTGAGAGTATAAGTTTTAGAACAAAAAAACATTTATCGAAAGACTATCTTAGTACCTCCAAACCATCTTAGTACCTTCCATCATCAGCTCAGCAACATGATATGATGATAATTACACACAAATGTCCGTTTTGCTTTTTTAAAGTATATGAAAAGTTGAATGTTCCCCTCGATTTCTCTAGGATCCCATAATCAGACTTTGTCATGGTGACAATTGGACTACCTCAAGAATGAAAGATTTCGAACCAAAAACAACTCAACTCCTAACCGTCGTAGTACTTTCCATCATCAGCTCAGTAACATGACATAATAATTACTATGCATAAATATCTCCTATGTTTCAAAAAGTATAAGAAAATTAATGTGTCTGCCTATAAAATTTGAGAGTTTCCCTCGATTTCTCTGCGATCCCATCATCAGATCCTGACTTGGTGACCACAGGACTACCTCGGGAGTAAAAGCAAAACAAAAAAGAATTTTGAAAATCGGTCCACAAACGGCGGATTGATCAGTGAACTTCACAAAAAAATTACATACAGCCGAATGCAGTACTTCCTCCTTTTGGAAGTCAGTAAAAATCTAAGCTGAACTAAACACTATTGTTTGTGCAAACTTCCAAACATTTAAGATTAAAATAGTGCTCACTGAAAAAATTTGCAGTCTATATCCTGCATCAATATGCTTATCATATTATGAAAAACTAAAAACTGTCTAAAATGTAGTTTTCTAGAATAACATTAGATAACATACTCGTAAGCGTTTGCGCGTAATCCTGTCATATCTCTAGTATATCTAGGCGCCACTAGAACGCGTTTTCAGCAAATTCTTTTAGAATATGCTAGATCACGCCCAAAGACGCAAGGCACATGGGCGGATGAAAATTTGTAACCGCTGCTTAGCATTTAAATCCATCAGATGCACAAGCATATGGGCTTACAACACATTTTTAGGTGCTACTACGGACCATGGATCCCTTTTCATAATTGGGGAGCTCACCCTACCACGCTAATACAAGTATAATCAAAATTGGAGGAGAATGGGATTAGAAGCTAATAGGATCGCGAATGCTTTTTATAATATTTCCTCATAATAAAGTATAACTAGTAATGTCTATATTGCATTATGCACTTTAAACCGCGAATGTCCTGATATAATTTTCACTAGCTGCTAGCTTTT
Source organism: Pyrgus malvae (assembly GCA_911387765.1). Taxonomy (NCBI): domain Eukaryota; kingdom Metazoa; phylum Arthropoda; class Insecta; order Lepidoptera; family Hesperiidae; genus Pyrgus; species Pyrgus malvae. The sequence continues at coordinate 15,577,190 of OU426951.1, read as the reverse complement.
CTCTTAGTTTTTACTGCGTTTTGCTTATAAAGGTTTGGAATACTACATTGTACTCTCTCGTCTCGTAGGTCTTTATTTAGGTATTTTTATGTAGGTCTTTGACTAGCAACACACCTTTGTGCACTTCTTTGCAAACGGTTAATACTTTTCCATCTGTGAATTTGTTAATGTAGAATCCGAACACGTACGCAAGCTATGGATATACATATCTTTAAAATTTTCAAGCGAAAATTGTAAAAAAGATGACTGGATCATGAACCAAGACATTTAATGTCCACCGCGTGCTAAGGCGTGGCAAAAAAAAACAACAGGTTGCACTCCGGTAGTGCCGGCAGAAGTGAAAATTTTGTGCATTATTGATATTTTGTAGTAGTGTGTAGTTCTAGTATTTTCAGTAGGTTTTCATCTAGTATTTTTATAAAGTACTCACTCATTTTCTTTCACTATTTTTTTGTCACTTTTTTCATTAATAGATGCACTTTGTTCAATGTCCATATTTTTATACTTGATATAAATGAATTTTACAATTATTATAGACAGTCGAGCCGTCATCAGCTGTCACCTCTCCGTCCTACGAATTTTCGATCAGGCCACGTGTCCTGACGCGAGTTTAACATTTTTTACCCATCCCAAAAAAGTGCACAACACCGCTAAAGAAGTTTTCACTTCAAAAATCACAGATGAGGCTATGATCAAGTGAACTGCAAACCTAAGAACACCAAGGAAATAATTACATCACATTGTCATTTACAGAACTGGATGTACTACACTTTTAATTAGGCATTGATGGATGTATGTATTCAAGTTACTGCTTTTTTCAACGCTGAATTTAGCGTTATTTCTATATTATTAAGGAGCCTTCTCTCATCACCATGCACTTCATGGAGATATAATATTTAGAGTTATTTCAATCCGAATGATTTATTTTTCGCTAAACAAACTAAAAGTCTTACACAAAGCTTATGCTTCTTAAACCTGACTGTATTGTGAGTCTGGATCGTAGCTACAACAACGGTGTTCGTAGCAGTCAATCAAATTTTGGCATTGCTTATCTGTTATACTACTAGATCTCTTTACAAATGCACTTTTGCGTTTACAAAGTATTTAAGCGTAATGCAAAAGGAACTCCCACGTGTACTAGTGAGATTATCAGCTGAGTTTAGTATTAGTCTCTAAATGCCAATGATTTCATTCATTTTATTATAAATACTAACCTTCCGTTTAAAGGGTTCTCGAAGGATAAACAATCCTACTCGGATGTCCTTTTCCAAGGTCCATTCTATCTGTGTTCCAAACATTTAAATAGGTTCAGTAGTTTAAGTTGGTAAGGAACAGACAGACAGACAGACAATATAAATAAGAAATGCAGGATTGTATGTTAGTATGCTATGTACATTCAAGATTGTATGTAAGATATACAATTCTTATAGACAGCAAATTCCACTCCTGATAGAGAACCTTGGTAGGAAATCTGTACGGTTTGAAATACATCACCTTGAGAAGGCAACATTTCTTTCAGCTTCTATGAATTTGAATTTGGTAGCTGCAACCCAAATAGGGATATATTATGTTATAATTGATTGAAATAATGTCATGTAAATTTGTTTAAGTGTCTCTTTATCGGTGATGTGCCTAAGCTTCTACGTGTCATCGGATCGCGAGAGACTGCTCTCGCGAGAAGTTGTACGCGCGCTGTGGGCCGTGTGGGTTGTGGTATTTCATGCCATGCTGTTTGTTAGCAGAAGTCATTTCATAGCACTAGATTATAATTTCAACGAGGTCTTACCTACGGTCCCGCGATGTTACCAGATGAAATCTAGGCGCGAAAGAGAGAGCCCACGTTTGAGCCTTGACCTGTGTCTGTAGTGGTGGCTCATGCTGTGTTGTTTGTTTTGTAGCCAAAGACATTGTGTTGTATTTCACTAGAATTAATAATTTAGATAATGTCTTTTTTGCGGTCCCGTAATATCACCAGGTGCCATCGGAGCGCGAGAAGAGTACCCACCGACGAGGCTATGCGAACGCTGGGTGCCGTGACTGTACTAGTGTTTAATGCTATTCTGTTTTGTAGCTAAATATATTTTATTGTATTTCACTAGAGTCAACAATTTAGATGAGGACTCACCCGCGGTCCCGTGATGTCACCAGGTGCCATCGGAGCGCGAGAGAGAGTGCCCGCGATTGAGGCTCTGCGAGCGCTGCGTGCCGTGTCTGTAGTGGTGTTTCACGCCATGCTGGAATTCACACGACACTTTAATTCATTATTTGACTTGTGTTCAATTCAAATTATATCTCTGTGGTACAATAAACCCTTATTGCTAGGCTTTTTAGTTTCTTCTTATTTACAGCTATACTTCAATAATAGCTTATTTAATTCCACACTTTTAAAATTTGATAGTGGTAAAAATTTATCCATTAATAAATTTAATTCATTACTGAATAAGACAAAATTTAAGTTTGTTTAGATTTATAAGAAATATAAAAATTAGTTTTAAATAAATATACTTTAAATTTTTAAATAAATAAACTTTGTTTTTATATGTATATTTGTTTGTCAGCATTGTAATATTCAATGTTGAATTTAGTGGCAAAGCATGCAGGTGTACAAAAAATATCTACGCACCACTAATTTTCCTCTTAATTCCTTTATAGTAGTAATTAAGTTTAATTAAGTTTCAGTATTAATAAACCGCAGCTACAGGTTCATTTATTTTGTAGCGGATTATACGAAAGCAACATTCATAGCAAATTAAAAAGTAATTATGTTAAATGAATAATAATACACGTTAAACTTTCGTTGACAAAATATTAATGCTGCTGTATATAAAGGTCTATTTTATCCGTTACAATTAGTGGAGAGTAGAATTGTTGGACAATGCTGTATATATAATAATGAATTAAAATTGCGGGTGTTTTTTTTTTGTGTGAAATCAAATGTCAAATGAAGTGAACATGCATAATATTGAGTATTTTTCAAATGCTACATTGAAAGGACAGTTTCATAGACGAATCATTACTATGCTATATTATTATTTATTTATTATTATATTATTAAATCACCTACCCTAGACTAAAAAAATAGTAATCTTATCACATGCTCTAGGATTTAAAACAGTTTCAGTAAAAGCTATCGCCGTACGAATGTGTTTTTCTATGACTACTACCTATACCTATTCGAGCTAACAAATACGTAATTTTGAAGTCAATTTGGTAACTACACTCTACTCGAAGTTACGCAAATTGTCCATTCACACGCTGTATATAATTATACGTCAATGCTAGTTTACTTTGATATAGGTCTCTATGTGCTTCAACGATTTACATATATGTATTAGATACTACTTATATAATCTCATATTTCAATACAACAATGCTCGGTTCTTACTTGATAGACAATTATACACAATATATAAATAACTGATATTTAAAGGGACAGACACGATATTTAAATTTAATGTTATGCCCATGTATATTTTGAAGCTTTATTTAGAAATTGACAGTGATAAATATTGATTACTCTATAAAGTTGTTTACTAGTCGAGAGCCTTTATAAAGCTACCCAGAGTGTGGAAAACTACAGAACAGAAATGTTGGCTTCTCTTGTATACATATGATGTGGTGGCTTAGAAGCCATATAAGTTAAACAGTGCGTGACCACACCTCCTAACAGGTCATCAATCAAGCTCTCTCAATTGTATGTAAACAACGATATATTTATTCAATTGTCTATGTTTTAATACAAATAAATTACCCAGTTTATTTACGATGCACAAACTTTTCAATATATTATTACGTTGTGCATCGTATGCACAAACTTTACAATATTACCTAGATACCTTCAACTTAATACGATATATCAGAATAAGGAATAGATCAGATCTTATTACTCAATACGTATTTGATTTTTAGCCGGCTCTCTGCATTTACGCTATCAAATAGTAATTAAAATTCAACAGTCCCATTTCGATTACAACGATGATATATATATAAATGATCTTTAATCATGATAGACTTATCTATAAATTGTATGATACTGTAGTTTACACCAATTTGTCTAAAATTGAAATTTCCGAGGTAGAATTTGATATATTTTGCCAGTGCTGAGAATTGAGAGCGCTGTCAGACTTGAAAACATGTCATCTGTATCATATTGTGCCTAATTGATATACTTTTACTAAAATGCAATTCTAGTAATCTCATAACTACGCATTTATGTTCATGATGATATAAAAAGTAACCCAAATAAGATGGTATCATACAAATGTATCCCGTTGATTTGGGTACTAAGTATATACGAGTAACATTGCCTAGTGTAAAAAGTTATTTTATGTATACTCACAAAGCTATTGAAAAGCCCTGAGCAAACCATTTGAATAATGCTTCAATATAGCACTTCAATATAAAGTTTAATCTTACCAAATTATTTACTTAATACTTTATTAAAGGAGTGTGTGCGCATGCATACGTAAGTTACATATTGTTATAGTGCATAATTTCTTATTTCCTTTTAAATAATACCATTTTATACTTAATATTTAAAGGCGTAAACTGTCCACACAACAGACATCACGAGGAGGGAAGGGTACAAACACTCCATGTGCAAATTATAAGGGTATTACGAACCTCGAAGTTGTTCCAATTTTGCGCAGAAAATTTTGCAGCTTCCACGCTTTCTTTTGCCCCCATAGTTATAGTGTTGTGAAATCACTTGTATGAACTATGACAATTCGGTTTCGATGCGAATGTTCTGAACGTTCGTGACCCTAGATTATGCGTGCTACGACTGTGCTCTCTGGGGAGAGTCGGGTTGAATAAGCATTAATATACCTCTATCGCAGCTCGTTCAAAATGTTAAAAATTCACGGCTCCGAATAGAATATGAGGGGAGTAGGTTGCAGCGAGCAAGCGCACGGGGCGGCGCGGGTGCAGGCGCGGCGTGTAAACACCGCCAGCTGCTTGGGGTGCTCGGTTCGGAGGCGCCGCAGCCCGAGCCGCTCGCACCGCACACGGGCCCGATTGACCTCTGCACGGCCGCACCGCCTCGCCTACCTCCCTCAGCGCTATCCACCTCGACCCAGACCCAGGCGCACCACCGGTAACTACGTTGTGTCTCAAAATGCGCACAATATCATATGCGGCGACACGGCAAAGCGAGCGGCACGAAGGGGCGACACCGGCAGCTCCGGTAAACGTTAGAGCGGACTGGGTCGCGAGGCGAGCGTGCGTGGCGGCGCTGTCGCGCACGGTCGCCGGTCGCCGCCGCGCACCGACCGCCCGCCGAAAGCCGAGACGCAGCGACGCCCAAACCTAGCGAACGATACGGCGGCCAGCGCCCAACGTTTTATCACTGATATATGTATTCCTTCTAATATTGCTAACAGGACGAAAAATATTTCAATCCTTCCTCTGGACTGAAAAAGGCCAACCGATCCTGAATCTGCACTGTAAACCACGAAAATGATGCATACGATAATGTTAGTAATATGTATTGAGATTAAGGAGATCATCAATGGACGTTCGGAGCGGTGAGGCGAGGGGCGGAGATGCGCGCGCAGTCTCCCCGAGACATTCGATTTTGGTCCATGACTGTTGGATGCTTACTGTGGCCCACCGGGTGATTTAATAGTTCGTTCTAGACTATGACACGGCAAGCGAATCCTTATTCATTTTAATTATGAGAAATGAACCTCAATACTTATACTTGTAACAGGGATTTAGGTCAGAAGCATCAAGAATGCTTCGAATGTTAATAATTAGTTGTTATTAACTAAAACATATTTCTAACATGTAATAGAATTATATTTTGCAATATACTCTAAGATTTTCTAATACTTTGTCGTAATTCCCAATAGCAAAAGAACAAACTATTATAAATTAAGTTTTTAACAAAAAAATAGAACCGACTTCAAACGGTAAAAAATAAAATTGTTCAGTACCTACTTCTTCTTGCTTATGGTAATGACTCTTAAAACTATTTTTGGAGTCGGGCCCTTACTAAAATGTCGTACCATTCGTTCTAAATGGGCACCGACAGTACAGACAATGGGACAGTATCTACTTCTTCTTGATTATGGTAATGACTGTTAAAGCTATATTGGAGTCGGTGCCCATTCAGAACGATAGGTACACTATATCAACTAAGACAGGACATTTTACTAAGGGCCCGACTTCAAAAATAGTTTTAAGAGTCATTACCATAAGCAAGAAGAAGTAGGTACTGAACAATTTTATTTTTTACCGTTTGAAGTCGGTTCTATTTTTTTGTTAAAAACTTAATTTATTTCACTCTTTTTAGTAATTTTAATAATTCTGCACATATGTATAAGCATAATTGGAATTTTTTTCAGTTAATTTCTAAACGTTAAAGAGATACCTTTTATAATCATGTTTATCTAATAGCCATCTTATACCCTGAAAGAATACTACTATAAGTCTACCTGAACGTATAAATTAATGAAAGAATTTGCTCTAAGCTCCTAACCGTTGAGGAGTTGTACCTTCAATCATCAGCTTAGCAACGTGAGGTGATAATTACCGGACACAAATATTTGTATTATGTAAAAAAATATGACTATAAGAATGTGTGTGCCTATTAAGTTTCAGTGTTTCCCTCGATTTCCCTAGTATCACATCATCAGATTTTGCCATGGTGACAGTTGGACCACCTCAGAAATGTAAGATTTCCAACAAAAAACCATTTATTGAAAGAATTTGCTCTCAACTCCTAACCGTCATAGCACCTTCCATCATCAGCTCAGCAACATGATATGATGATAATTATACACAAATACCTGTTTTGCTTTAGTAAAAATATGAAAATCATTTGTTGTGCTATGAAATTTGAATGCTCCCTTCGATTTCTCTGGGATACCATCATCAGACTTTGACTTGGTGACAGTTGGAACACCTCAGGAATGTAAGATTTGGAATAAAAAACTATTTATTGAAAGAATTTGCTTTCAACTCCTCACTGTTGCAGTATCTTCCATCATCAGCTCAGCAACATGAGATGATGATTTCTATGCACAAATATCTCTTATGCTTCAGAAAGTATAAGAAAATCAATGTGTGTGCCTATAAAATTTGAGAGTTCCCCTCGATTTCCCTGGGATCCCATCATCAGATCCTGATTTGGTGACAATGGGACCACCTCGGGAGTATAAGCATACGAACAAAAAAAGAATTTTGAAAATCGGTCCACGAACGGCGGAGTAATCGGTGAACATATATAAAAAAAAATACATACAGCCGAATACAGTACCTCCTCCTTTTAGAAGTCGGTAAAAATCAACGATGAGTACTTATGAAATACATAAGACTTCTATTACCTTGACGATATGACTTGAAAATATTACACAAGACAATATTTTGACAATGTGTTGTTTATGTCCCACTGCTGGGCACATGGGCTCTAACAAGTGAAAGGGATTTAGGCCATAGTCCACCACGCGGGCCTGGAGTGAATTGGTGGACGCTACACTCGACGATTATTACCCATAAAATCAGGAGGTGACAAAATGCTTTTGCTGAATAAAAGAAATCACTTTCTGCAATACTTTGCTCGTACCAATTAAAACTCGGTGTAACTAGTGCCAATTAATAAACTGATGATTGCTAGACTGGAAACCGGCGTCAGCGTAGCTAGTTCAGCATCGCAGTACCGTCGTATCAAAATACCGTCATTAATTCTCGCCAGGACTTTAATGCAACTCTGCCTTTTATGGTTCCGTGCTAAAAAGGAAAAAGGTGGGGTCCTTTTTCCTGTTCAGTACGGAACCATAAGATCACTTTTTAGTTCGTCTGTCTGTATATGTCTATCAGTCAACGCAAATGAAACCCTGAAAACAAAATTTCTAAGTCAACGTAATCAAAAGATAACCGTTTATGTAGCGTGTCTCATATATTTCAAATGGGAAGTATATAGGATGCTTTCTGTAGATACGGAATCACAAAAATGTGCTACATATTTAGTTTTTTTTTTATTTGAATCAAGTATCAGACGAGCATGCAGGCCACGTGGTGTTGAGTGGTCGCTGCAGCCCATGGACATCTACATACAACCTCAAGCAAGCATAGTTAAGTCTTGTCTGAGGTCGTATGCAGTTGCGCTGCTACTCCGGAGGCTGGTGGTCGACTCATGTAAGTGTGGCGCGCAACTGCACCTTTCCACCGAAACACAATAGAATTGCTCACGGCAGAAGTGGGTGCAGCGATGGTACTTCCCCGGGCGAACCATAATAGTTCTACCACCTACCAAGATCTTATTTAACTTGTATTTAGATCACAAAATATCTTTTTAGTTTTTTTAGTATTACTTTGTATCAATTATTTATAATTATTTTAAGATATTACGGAACCCTCTATGTGTGGTTTTAACTAGAAAAAGCTGGCAGTCTCGTGTGTTCCACGTGTAACCGCTGAACGTTGGAAAAAAAACTTCGACTACAACGCCCCAATTAATAGCAGTAAACTCCTGAAAATTCGGTAAATAAAGTTTGTTGTAAAATGATTAGCGCTTTCATATAGTTTTTAGAGTAAGCCTGTGTATAGAATTACTTTAAATTTAATGTAGAATTTTAATTGTGTGATTTTTAATGTTTTAAGATAACATTTTTTTATAAATAAGGGGTTAAAAGAAAATCAAATATTTTCTTAGTTTAATTCAATTATCTTTTCTTTTCATTTTACCTGTGGAATTAATTGTAAATTGACCTTTCAAACATTATGGAGCTTTTGGCTTTTGAGCAACTTAAAAGATAAAATTAATAGAAATCCTTTGTTAACTACACTACTCGGAAGTCATTATATAATGTATGGTGTTTCAAAGTCAGATAGATAAATTTATTAACATGACTTAAAGCAACGCACATCATGGTCGTTTTCATGATTAACCTGGTTACACGATATGGCTGGGTACGCGATGGTGTCGACTACAATCGACATTAATTAGTAAGTATAGGTATTTTTCCTGGAGTAGTATAACAATATTAGAATTTATTATTGAAATTTACCCACTATAACAATTATTTCTGGCGATAAATGAGAGTGTGTCTGGGTATCATTAGACTAAATCATTGAATAAGAATCGCGGTACGGTGTTTTAAAAAGTATATTTCGGTCTATCAAGCTCTAATATACGAGGTCTTTAAATTGTAAATTGGATGATGTTATGATTTTTTTTTGTTTTGCTCTTCGTCTTTAGGCCGTTAAATGAATGGATAGTTGCAACGCTTTTTGTGTCGCACTGCCGGAAACGGGTCTCTGTCCATTATTGGGTAAGCCTGGAGCTTATTACACCACGGTGCTCCAATGAGGGTTGGTGGAGATGATAGATAGGGCTCGATACATCAATATTGATAAAATAAAAATCTATAGAGTTCATTGATAAAGAACGTTCTCATTCTCATCTCACGTCGTACATAATTTGACAACTTAATTACAGTTTTAGCATTGTAAAACTATTTTGGAGGGAACGTCCAGCAAACTTCTAATAGTCTGTCTGGTCCCTATGAATTCATGTGGCAATCTATATTTGTAAGCATTCTTTACATTTTATATCGATCTTTGATTGTTAGTAAGTGTTAGTAAGTTGCAATTTGAACGTTTCTTGCCTCTATACCTAATACAGTTACATTTGTGACAGTAATAAAAAAAATCGGTTTTAAAATTTTAAATTATTGAAAACTTAGATGAATACATTATTTACCAGTATCATCTAAATAAATGTGCTAGCATAAGTAAATATAATTGAGTTTTTTTAAGAACGTAAAAAAAAATATGTTGAAAAAAGAAAAGAAATTAAATTAAAAAAGTTAAGCTTTGCATTTGACATAAGCATAATAAGCTTAAGGTAGCTGCGCTATGACAAAATGTGCTAAGAGTTTCTTTGAGGAGAACCCGAACGGGGAGACCTGTCAAATAACGCAGTGTAGGGCGTAGACCGACTACCATGAAAGGCATACTATGGTTGGGCGAGATAAAGACAAAGACATTTATTTGCACAAATATGGGTATTTACAAAGTTGTTTATATATATTTAGCTCGCCATATTTACCTTCATGAGGTATGCAAATATACAATGATAAAAATATAAAAGGAAAAAACTTAACTATAACACAATTACGAAATGTCTATCTATTTTACTATTATTTTTATTTGTCCCATATAGCGCCTTTTATAAATTAAAATTAAAATATTTATTTATTTATATTTCGGATCGGTTCCGATCGTCAGCTTTGGGTACCCATATCACTGGGTGTTTGTACACTGAGAGTAAAAAAAGCCGGCGGAAATAAAACCTCCCAGGTTTTTATGGATTTCATTTATGCCGTTTTACCGTTTATGAAATTAGTGACTGAGTAATACGCCTTTTTCAGTACGTTTTAAGTCCTTTTTACCGACTTCCAAAAGAAGGAGGTACTGTATTCGGCTGTATGTATTTTTATTTTTTTATATATATGTTCACCGATTACTCCGCCGTTTGTGGACCGATTTTCGAAATTATTTTTTTGTTCGTATGCTTATACTCCCGAGGTGGTCCCATTGTCAAATCAGGATCTGATGATGGGATCCCAGGGAAATCGAGGGGAACTCTCAAATTTTATAGGCACACACATTGATTTTCTTATACTTTCTGAAGCATAAGAGATATTTGTGCATAGTAATCATCATCTCATGTAGCTGAGCTGATGATGGAAGGTACTGCAACAGTGAGGAGATGAAAGCAAATTCTTTCAATAAATAGTTTTTTATTCCAAATCTTACATTCCTGAGGTGTTCCAACTGTCACCAAGTCAAAGTCTGATGAGGGGATCCCAGAGAAATCGAAGGGAACATTCAAATTTTATAGCACAACAAATGATTTTCATATTTTTACTAAAGCAAAACAGGCATTTGTGTATAATTATCATCATAGCATGTTGCTGAGCTGATGATGGAAGGTACTACGAAGGTTAGGAGTTGAGAGCAAATTCTTTCAATAAATAGTTTTTTGTTCGAAATCTTACATTTCTGAGGTAGTCCAACTGTCACCAAGTCAAAGTCTGATGATGGTATCCCAGAGAAATCGAAAGGAACATTCAAATTTTATAGCACAACAAATGATTTTCATATTTTTACTAAAGCAAAACAGGCATTTTTTTATAATTATCATCATAGCATGTTGCTGAGCTGATGATGGAAGGTACTACGAAGGTTAGGAGTTGAGAGCAAATTCTTTCAATAAATGGTTTTTTGTTCGAAATCTTACATTTCTGAGGTAGTCCAACTGTCACCAAGTCAAAGTCTGATGATGGTATCCCAGAGAAATCGAAAGGAACACAGAACATTATTAACAGAAGTTAGAATGGAAATGTGGGCGGGGCAGACATCGCCAAGGAATTTTGAGCAAACGCTCAAACTTCCAAAATCTCTACAGAAACACGCGATCGTGCTACAATATGCGTGCTTGTGTGCGTTCTTGGGTGTGATTCGTTCATTTGAAATCGCGTAATTGTGCGGCGCTAAGATTGGCTAGATTTGAAATTGCAAATATGTGCGTAAGCCTCGTAATTATTTAAGTACAGATGTAATGGAGGTGAAAGGCGGGGCTTAATCGGCGACACCAGTCTTCATACAAACGGCGTATTATTGCCGTTCTACCTTTCTTAATAATGTTCTGTGGAAAGGAACATTCACATTTTATAGCACAACAAATGATTTTCATATTTTTACTAAAGCAAAACAGGCAGTTTTGTATAATTGTCATCATATCATGTTGCAGAGCTGATGATGGAAGGTACTATGATGGTTAGGAGTTGAGAGTAAATTCTTTCAATAAATGGTTTTTTGTTGGAAATCTTACATTTCTGAGGTGGTCCAACTGTCACCATGGCAAAATCTGATGATGTGATACTAGGGAAATCGAGGGAAACACTGAAACTTAATAGGCACACACATTCTTTTAGTCATATTTTTTAACATAATACAAATATTTGTGTCCGGTAATTATCACCTCATGTTGCTAAGCTGATGATTGAAGGTACAACTCCTCAACGGTTACGAGCTGAGAGAAAATTCTTTCATTAATTTATACGTTCAGGTGGACTTATAGTAGTATTCTTTCAGGGTATAAGATGGCTATTAGATAAACATGATTATAAAAGGTTTCTCTTTAACGTTTAGAAATTAACTGAAAAAAATTCCAATTATGCTTATTATTGCTTATACATAATAGAATTATTAAAATTACTAAAAAGAGTGAAATAAATTAAGTTTTTAACAAAAAAATAGAACCGACTTCAAACGGTAAAAAATAAAATTGTTCAGTACCTACTTCTTCTTGCTTATGGTAATGACTCTTAAAACTATTTTTGAAGTCGGGCCCTAAGTAAAATGTCCTGTCTTAGTAAATATAGTGTACCTTTCGTTCTGAATGGGCACCGACTCCAATATAGTTTTAACAGTCATTACCATAATTAAGAAGAAGTAGGTACTGTCCCACTGTCTGTACTGTCGGTGCCCATTTAGAACGAATGGTACGACATTTTAGTAAGGGCCCGACTCCAAAAATAGTTTTAAGAGTCATTACCATAAGCAAGAAGAAGTAGGTACTGAACAATTTTATTTTTTACCGTTTGAAGTCGGTTCTATTTTTTTGTTAAAAACTTAATTTATTTAAATTCGTTGCCCGTTTTAATTTTGAGGAATTCCTGTTAACCGTTATATATTTTTGGGTCCCATGCAAAAGACACTGTTATGATATTTCTTTGTTTTAAAAGCGATTGAACATAATTTACTGTTATGTCTTTTTACCAACTTCTAAAAGGAGGAGGTACTGTATTCGGCTGTATGTATTTTTTTTTTATATATGTTCACCGATTACTCCGCCGTTTGTGGACCGATTTTCAAAATTATTTTTTTGTTCGTATGCTTATACTCCCGAGGTGGTCCCATTGTCACCAAATCAGGATCTGATGATGGGATCCCAGGGAAATCGAGGGGAACTCTCAAATTTTATAGGCACAAACATTGATTTTCCTATACTTTCTGAAGTATAAGAGATATTTGCGCATAGTAATCATGATCTCATGTTGCTGAGCTGATGATGGAAGGTACTGCGACAGTGAGGAGTTGAGAGCAAATTCTTTCAATAAATAGTTTTTTATTCGAAATCTCACATTCCTGAGGTGGTCCAACTGTCACCAAGTCAAAGTCTGATGAGGGGATCCCAGAGAAATCGAACGGAACATTCAAATTTTATAGCACAACACAATGTTTTTCATATTTTTACTAAAGCAAAACAGGCATTTGTGTATAATTATCATCATATCACGTCGCTGAGCTGATGATGGAAGGTACTACGACGGTTAGGAGTTGAGAGCAAATTCTTTCAATAAATGGTTTTTTGTTCGAAATCTTACATTTCTGAGGCAGTCCAACTGTCACCAAGTCAAAGTATGATGATGGTATCCCAGAGAAATCGAAGGGAACATTCAAATTTTATAGCACAACAAATGATTTTCATATTTTTACTAAAGCAAAACAGGTATTTGTGTATAATTATCATCATATCATGTTGCTGAGCTGATGATGGAAGGTACTATGACGGTTAGGAGTTGAGAGCAAATTCTTTCAATAAATGGTTTTTTGTTGGAAATCTTACATTTCTGAGGTGGTCCAACTGTCACCATGGCAAAATCTGATGATGTGATACTAGGGAAATCGAGGGAAACACAGAAACTTAATAGGCACCACACACATTCTTTTAGTCATATTTTTTACAAATATTTGTGTCCGGTAATTATCACCTCATGTTGCTAAGCTGATGATTGAAGGTACAACTCCTCAACGGTTAGGAGCTGAGAGCAAATTCTTTCATTAATTTATACGTTCAGGTGGACTTATAGTAGTATTCTTTCAGGGTATAAGATGGCTATTAGATAAACATGATTATAAAAGGTATCTCTTTAACGTTTAGAAATTAACTGAAAAAAATTCCAATTATGCTTATACATATGTACAGAATTATTAAAATTACTAAAAAGAGTGAAATAAATTAAGTTTTTAACAAAAAAATAGAACCGACTTCAAACGGTAAAAAATAAAATTGTTCAGTACCTACTTCTTCTTGCTTATGGTAATGACTCTTAAAACTATTTTTGAAGTCGGGCCCTTAGTAAAATGTCCTGTCTTAGTAAATATAGTGTACCTTTCGTTCTGAATGGGCACCGACTCCAATATAGTTTTAACAGTCATTACCATAATCAAGAAGAAGTAGGTACTGTCCCACTGTCTGTACTGTCGGTGCCCATTTAGAACGAATGGTACGACATTTTAGTAAGGGCCCGACTCCAAAAATAGTTTTAAGAGTCATTACCATAAGCAAGAAGAAGTAGGTACTGAACAATTTTATTTTTTACCGTTTGAAGTCGGTTCTATTTTTTTGTTAAAAACTTAATTTTTGATTTAAGGGTTTTATATTTTGTGATTTCTGTTTTGACAATTAAAGAGATCTCGTAAATATATAAGGCAGGGAGCGTCATTGTTTTTAAATTTTGAAAATGTGGCCTACAAGTATCCGTTTGTTGTAAATATTGCTCGAAAGCATTTTTTTAGCCTTTAACACACTTTGAATTCCAGTCGCGTATCCCCAGAATATTATACCGTATCTTAATGTTGCACCTACGTACGCATGGTAGGCATTTAGAACCGCCGTTTAGCTTACAACTTTGGCCAATTTATATAAAGCAAAAGAAAACTTATTTAATTGTTTACAAACGTGTTCTTTGTGTGACTGCCACGTTAATCTGCTATCTATGTATAGTCCTAAAAATTTTGTTGTTTCTATTTCAAATATCAACTTTCCTTTATAGTTAATATTTACTGGTTGTCCGTATGATACTCTGTTTTTAAATGTCATTATGTTTGTTTTATTAAGATTAATTTTAAGATTATTACCTACTATTTAACCACTCTTTCAGTGATTCAAGACAATAATTTATATTACTTTCAAAGGAACCTGTGTTTTCATTTGTTAATATTACTGTACTATCATCAGCAAAGAGTATCATCGGTTTTTTTAGTGCTTGAGGAAAATCGTTAATATAAATAAAAAAAGTAAAGGACCTATAATGCTTCCTTGAGGCACTCCATACAGTACTTTTCTAGAGAGAGAATGGTATTTCTCTTCAGTTTTTGTGATTTCATTAATTTTTGTTATTTCTGTTAGATGTTCTCTGTCAGTTAGGTAAGAGACAAAGACAAAGACAAATGATTTATTACAAAATTTGTTTTATACATTTAATAATCCGCCATATTTACCTCAGTAAGGTATGCAAATATTATATTATTTTACTAGCTGACCCCGCGAACTCCGTACCGCGTTTAAATGTTTGGGGTAGGCCACCCTTAACATTTAAGGGGATGAAAAATAGATGTTGTCCGATTCTCCACCCTAGCCGATATCCTTGCAAAGATTCACGAAAATCGGTCAAGCCGTTTCGGAGGAGTTCAATTACGCACCCCGTGACACGAGAATTTTATATATAAGATTAATAAATAAAAGTACTGACTGAAATCTAACTTAGAAATTTTAATTTATTTAAGTATTAAATTAACTAATCATATTATTGATTTATATTTATCCCATATTTGCGTTTTTTTTATTGTTTTTGGTAATTATTTATACGGTATTTTATCAGCGTCATCGGCTTTGGGCACCCAGTTACCTGGGTTTTTATACACTGAGAGTAAATAAAAGCCGGCGGAAAAAAAAACTCCCAGGTTTTTAATCCCGTATTCCCTCACGAAGTTCCCTCACGAGTTGATTAGGTTTAACGCATTGCCTCTGACTCCATATTTCTCTAACATATCAATCAGCAATTTATGATCTACATACTCGAATGCCCCTGTCATGTCCATATAGAGCCCGATCACCTATTTCTTATCATTTAAACCTGTCATTGCTTTTTGTAGAAGTAAAATAAGATGACAAATTCTTAGGAGAGGCCTCGTATGTGCAATCGAGCAAGAAATGCTGCATTAATCGCATAATAGGTTCCTAGAGCTACACCCGTGTGGCATTGTATATTTATTATTATAGAAAGATTATAGAGCAAAGAAAGTGAATAATGTGAGTAGGATTGAATAATGTAATATTTTTTGATATCATAATATTCCCAAAAAATGTTTCATTAACTTGAATCATAAATTTTAATACGTCATGATAAAAAAATATTCATTGCATGCGACAAAAATCATAAAAATACGTAGAACATAAATATTTTAACTAACTCTTTACTTTGCAATACCTACCGGAAGTCGTCATGAGGAAACCTTTTAAGAAACCTGCAGTGTTTCTCCACCGACTAAGGGCTCCTAATCTATTAAGCGAAAGCCTTTTTATATGCGTATATGCAACACATTGTAACGGTAGAAAACGCACGTAAATGTGGGATGTAGTATTACGATGTTGATTTACGCGTGTATTACGAGTTCGTAGTATTACAGCATAGCGACTCTTGAGTTATAACTTTGACTACACTACAGCGTACCGTAAGGTTTTACTTTTTGTCTTTAATACTTTTTACCTTCGAAATTTATAAATGGTTTAACTTCAATAGTTCGGCTAGGAAGTACCACCACATTAGTCATTTCTACCATTAATATTTTTCATAGCGTTTGTTGGTTGACGGCCATACTTCCGGAGTTCATCATCCTATGGAGAAGCAACGAAATTTCATACAACGTCAAACATGGCGCGAGCTTTTCGTGGTTCTACCGGATCTGTTTTTATGTTATTTTATAAGGTTGTGATTTTTACAGGGGTCTACTGTGCTAGAGCAAAAAAAATAATCTTATACACATTCTTTATCTACATAATGAGTGGTGAGTATATGTATGTACTCACCGTATTCGAATATTTCTGTGTATACTATCGTTTTATTGGTGATTATCCTTAGATGACATGCGATGTTGGCTAGAATGATCTTTAGCAGGACACCGATTACGAGATCAGCTGTTAATACAGTGAATAATTTATTACTAATGAAATGATTTATATCTGTCCCAGTTATGATATTCGGAAATAAGACACAATTAGTCACACGGGTTTCTTTCTATTATTATTAGGGATGCCTAGAGCTTTCTCCATCACGTTGCTCCAATGCTGGTTTATGAAGATACTTAGTGACAAACCCGATGTCGAACGTATATACTTTTACTGTAATGTATCGATAACAACTGGGACCGAAAGCTTAACGCCTCCGAAACACGGAAACGAGCATGAATCTATTGCTACTAGTAGTCGTCACTCAAGTCACACCTGACCACCTTAGACCGGCTTAGCTGCGTATATCGCTTGTATTCTGCGCCAGTCGCCCGGTCATGTGCGCAGTCAGTGGCGGATTTACCAGCAGGCTGAGTAGGCTTGAGCCTAGGGCGGCAGATTTTCGGGGCGGCAAATTTGGGGACCCATTTTTTTTACCTCATAGAAATACAACAACAACAATAACAACAATAATACTTTATTGCACACCATGTTTTACAGTAAAATACCATTATAGATGTAAAATTTAATTAGTGTATGCAATAGGCGGAAATCAAAAAGATTTTTGCATGACGGTTTTCCGATGTCTTAGAGATAGAAGTCTGCAACAAATTTTGCTGATGACTTTCCTCTCTCACTTGTCATTGCACATTCCGAGTAAATAGGTCCAATTTTATTAATTGTTTTTTTTTAACCTTTTTCAACAAGTGAAAGGGACTTAGGCCAAAGTCGATGGACTGGCGTGGTGACGCTAGCCAAGTGCGGATTGGTGGACTTCGAGGAAATTTTCAGTTTCTCTCAGACGTGCACGTCGATGAAAACATCGTAATCAACTAAATGTCACAATATTGTCCGTCACCCTGGAGTAGTGATAAAATTGCGCACATTACGAATTTCTTTTTCAGAGGTGCGCAGTGAGGATTTGCACCCGGTATCTCCGCCACCGCGGTCTTAACCACTCGGCAATCGCTGCTCTAGCGGCTAAGCCGTGAAATGTCAGTTATGACCGTCAATTTAACAATGAAATCTGTTATGTATGAAACTCCGACCTTAGAGTAGCAAACTTCCATATTCTAGAGTAAAACAGCTAGTTCGCCGCCCCCCAACCAGTAATCGGCCTCTGCGCCCTCTGCCCACACTTTGTATGGGTGAAGAAGAAAAAAGCGAAAATGTAGAAAATGTATTTCTCTCTTCCCACTATCAACCCATATATGCCTGTCCTACTGGTTGGAAACTGCGAACTGGATGGTTTGTAAATAATTTTGTGAGTTTAATCCAGAAAGTTAATAGGTACCTCATTCAGTTTAAAATAGGCGTAGGTCCCAGACCAAATAAAAAAATAAGACGGAACGCCCCGAACTAAAAAGTAAAACCACTTTTTTATGTACAAGCGTGTGCGTGAGCCACTTTTGACTTTAACTTTGTGTGATAATGATAAGTTATGGCGTAGTTTCGTTACATGTGTATTGTGCGTGTAACTGTGTATGTACACAGCGTAGTTTTGTAGGCTTCACTTTTTAGTTCGGGACGTTCCCTCTTACTTTTTTAATTTGGTCTGAGGCGTAGGTAGGTAATTGGTAGGTAATGTACGTAGGTAGGTAATTGGTAGGTAATGTACCTACATACCTTTTAATTTTTACTCCACGAATTTCGGCAGCCGTAAAGTCTTTACTTTTAATAAAATATTGCGCCACCATTAAATTATCCACTCTTGGCAGATTGTCTGACTGGCCTTTCTGATACCTATCCTACTTCCATGGCGTAAAATCAAGGTTAAAGAGTTTAGGGAGGCAAATTTTAGTGGGCACCAAATTTGGTCCAAACTACTCCAAACACACTGCACACTGAGCGTGTTCACAAAGATCGTGCCAACTCGTGTCTAATGTGATTGGAATATTGGAAATAACCAATTTAGTTAACTGAATTTTTTTTGTATAGTGTTTTTTTTTTAATTTCTGATTTATATTGAATTTGAATTTTGGAAATAATTGTTTATATTGTAATATATTATTTGTTGTTATATTTTTTATGACATGAAATAAACCTTTATGAGACTATTGTTTGTAATTTATAAATTGACGTATAATTTGACATTTAATTATTATCTTATTGTAATGATATTTTTAATGTAGGTATAGGTATTTTATTTTTGTATTGAGTTTTTTGCTCAACATCTAGCCCAAACGGCATCGGGCACATAAAGGCGATGTCCGGGAAAAAATTACATTCATTAAGCGAATATTTTAGGTCAGCCTGTAATGTTAGCTGTAATGTGCATATAAATAAATTAATTAATTAATTAAATTTATTAATTAAATAATAACATTTAAGTCTGACAAAAATGAAATTAAAAAAAGAAGAAAAAATAAATCAGAACTCGATTGCATAAAAGGAGATTAGTAGGGGCGGCAATAACTGAATAGCCTACTGGCAGCAATTTTGTAAATCCGCCACTGTGCGCAGTAATTCAGTCGTTACTATTTCAAAATCGTTTTTATTAGTAGGTAATAAAGAAAACTCTTGAGACTTATTTCGGTCGGAGTAGAGATGATAGTTTTTAAGATTGTTGTATCTCTTAAGTAATAAAGATCCCAAATAAAAAATGAAAATGCGATGTACATTTTACATGAAAATGTTTTGTCATTTTCAAAACATTTTCACTGTGGCATTAAAAAACTTATCAGATCACATGTACGACAAGAAATTCTACATATTAGTCAAAATTCGGAGTCATAATACTTATTAAAATTGCATCCCAGAAGAAATACCGATTGATTGCATATAGGAGCAATTTCTTGTTAGGTTAGTAGCAATGACAAATAAAATTCTGCAAAATATTCTTAGACTATTATGCCAATAACAAGCTTTGGTAGTACCGCGGTATCATTCCCTGACTTATTACTATTCGATTGATTGCATTTCAGAGTAATTTCCTTCTGTCTCTAAAGTGGTTTTTCTGAACGATATTTATAGAATGATATAAAATGGATTTGATTTATTAATTCTACCTTTCCTACAATCATTTTAGTTATATTAGAATTTCAGTTCCAGTTCAATAGAAAGATTAATGTATCCAATGCTTATTTAACTTCTTTATTGATACTTTTCATTTTGCTTATTAGTATCTGTTTATAGTCAAATTGTCATTTTAAATTTTATCGATTGGCATTTTTCCTTTTGACCTTACAATTTAATTTTATTATCAAATTTATCGATCGGAAAACAGGAAAATTTGCTGGGAGCAATGGCAAAGTGAAATACAGCCAAATATCGTTATACTGATAGGTATTAGAACTGCTCTTGCAGAGCCCCGGTACTTATTTGTACCGTGGCTCTGCAAGAGTAGTTCCAATTAATTGTGTATGGGAGCGATTCCTTAGGATTGAATATTTAGTTTGCTAAATAAATATAAATAGAAAGTTGCAATAATATTTTATTTTATGCCCCACTCACTGCTGGGCTGCAGGTAGGAGACCTCACAAGTAAGAGAAATTTAGACAACAGTCCACCAAGCTGCTCAAGTGCAGATTGGTGGATGTGTCATTGCCTTGTTACTGCTATTACTACCTGTTATTAGTATTTATAACTTTTCTGGGTGATTACGATTTTTAAGGGTGTTAAATAATAAATATAACCTAAGTACAAATGACAAACTGAAATCTTCTTCTTCCGCTATCGAATGTTTTTAAACCAACCATAAGGCCTCCGACAGGGTTTAATGACTGTTATGTATCGATAACAACTGCCACCGACAGCTTAACGTGCCCTCCAAAGCACGGAAACGAGCATGCATTTTGTGCCACTAGCACTGTGTCCAATAATTAATAGAAAACAACCGAAGTACAAATGACAAAATGAAATACTGCGGAATATTGTCAACTTGTCATTGACCCATCTTTGGCAGTACCACGGCTATTATCTTTTTTTTTGCTTATTATTATTCGATAAATTGCATTCGGGGGCCATTTTCTTTTTTTAATGTTTTCTCTATTAATGGTATTTATAGATCGATACGCAATAAATTTGAAAAGTTGATTTATGTTGCAAATATAAAAAATAAATCCAGGCCATATTGTAAAAAGTAGAATTTATTCATATTCAGTTACTCAACGTGATGTTTTTAATTTCATATTTACACTTTCCCAATTGATTATATTAGTTTCTGTTCATACTTAAGTTCGTAGTATAAAATTATTAAAGGTTGGCACTCTGATAGGCGATTTACGAGTATCATAATTCTGAATTTTCTTAATTAAGGTTTTTTGAAGCTAGATATGTGAAATCGTTACTAAATTCAGTGTAAAGCTTCTCGAATGAATAAGAGGAAAAATAGCCGGGAGTAATAGCGGAATGAAATATGGCGGAATATTGTCAGATTGTTATTGGCCCAGCACTGGCAGTGCCGCGGTATGTGTCATTGTCTTACTTATTACTATTCCGATTGATTACATCCGGGAGCAATTTCCCCGTTTCTTTAAAGTTGTTCTCTCTGTACGATATCTATAAATCAGTAAGCGAATTGATATGATAAATTGATCCCTTCTTTGCTATAAATATTCTTAATGTCTTTTTTTTAAGTGGCAACTTCGATAACGACGTTGTACACTTTTTTTTTGGACAGGTAAAAAATGTTAAACTCGCGTCAGGACACGTGATCTGATCGAATATTCGTAAGACGGAGGGGTGACAGCTGATGGCATGACTGTCTGTATACTTATGAAATTCGGGTATATCAGGTGTTTAAGACATGGAAATTGAACAAAGTGCATCTATTAATGAAAAAAGTAACCAAAAAATAGTGAAAGAAAATGAGTGAGTACTACTTTATAAAAATACTAGATGTTTTTTTATTTGATTTGATTTTTTTGTAAAAAAACAATGGGATGCACTTCGGTAGTGCCGGCAGAAGTAAAAACTTGAACATTAACGTTGTGCACTTTTGGTATTTTGTAATGGCTAGGGAATAATTTGCACGAATTGCGTTTATTATAAGTATTATTTTTCATCTAGTATTTTCAGTAGATTTTCATCTAGTATTTTTATAAAGTACTAACTCATCTTCTTTCAATAGTTCTTCGTCCCTTTTTTCATTAATAGATGCACTTTGTTTAGTGTCCATATTTTAAATACTTGATGATAAACCAATTTTACATGTATAGACAGTCGAGCCGTCATCCGCTGTCTCCCCTCCATCTTACGAATATTCGATCAGGCCACGTGTCCTGACGCGAGTTTAACATTTTTTACCCACTCAAAAAATATTTTCATAAAATATAAAAATTAAACGCAATGTAATTTTGAATGAGCTTTGAACCCGGGTATCAAGTTCTACAGTCAGCCTACGTAACCATTCGGCCAAAGAAGCTTTTATTCAATGAACGGAATTTTTATAGAGCTCTTTCAAATCGACATTTTCATTTCTTTAAACGTCGGATTGGCAGATGGCGTTTGACGGCAATCAACGCCACAATGTTATTAATACTCTCCCTCGTCAAATGTTTTAAGCAGCATATCGATTCTATACCTACTTTGTATTTGATTGATTTTTAAGTTTCATTTTTCACAGCTTTAGCGGGTACAGATATAAGTGATATTTATTTCAAAGGAAGACCTACTTGCATTGACAAAATGGTATTTAAAGGCAAACAGCTAAACGCACAACGAATCGAAAATCACCGCGTTTCTGAGATCCGAGCTCTTAAAATCAGTATTATAATTTTATGTAGCTGTTAAATGAAAATGTAATGCAACTCAAATTGTCACTACTAAATTGGCAGTAAAACTCATTGTCCGGTATATTCAGCAACTCATCCTAGCAGCAAACGCTAAACTATTCAACAGCAGGAATGGAGCACGCGTCGAGCTTGATAAGCATAGGAGCAACTTTCGGCTTAGCTTTGTCACTATACTTATATTCAGTGAGGTGCGCGACCAAATCTGTCAACCATTTTCACAAGGTTTGTTTTCAGAAATTACATTACTTTAATTGGTAGAGTAGGGAGTAGTCTTTCATTAGTCAACTAGAATTTTTTGATCATGCGACTACTACATAAAACCTGAAAATAAATTAAGTTTTTAAAACTATTTCTGGAGTCGGGCCCTTAGTAAATGTCGTACCATTCGTTCTAAATTGGCACCGACAGTACAGACAGTGGGACAGTACCTACTTCTTCTTGCTTATGGTAATGACTGTTAAAACTATATTGGAGTCGGTGCCCATTCAGAAAGAAAGGTACACTATATTTACTAAGACAGGACATTTCACTAAGGGCCCGACTTCAAAAATAGTTTTAAGAGTCATTACCATAAGCAAGAAGAAGTAGGTACTGAACAATTTTATTTTTTACCGTTTGAAGTCGGTTCTATTTTTTTGTTAAAAACTTAATTTATTTCACTCTTTTTAGTAATTTTAATAATTCTGTATGTATTAGCATAATTGGAAAAATTTTCACTTAACTTCTAAACTTTAAACAGATTTACCTTTTATAATCATATTTATCTAATAGCCATCTAAAAGTCTGAAAGACATACTATCAGTCCACCTGAACGTATAAATTAAAAAAAGAATTTGCTCTCAGCTCCTAAACGTTGAGGAGTTGTACCTTCAATCATCAGTTAAGCAACAGCAGGTGATAATTACCAGACATAAATATTTGTATTATGTTAAAAATATGACTAAAAGCATGTGTGTGCCTATTAAGTTTCAGTGTTTCCCTCGATTTCCCTAATATCACATCATCAGATTTTGACATGGTGACAGTTGGACCACCTCAGGAATGTAAGATTTCGAACAAAAAACCATTTATTGAAAGAATTTACTCTCAACTCCTAACCGTCGTAGTACCTTCCATCATCAGTTCAGCAACATGATATGACGATAATTATACACAAATGTCTGTTTTGCTTTGTAAAAATATGAAAATCATTTGTTGTGCTATAAAATTTGAATGTTCCCTTCGATTTCTCTGGGATCCCCTCATCAGACTTTGACTTGGTGACAGTTGGACCATCTCGGGAATGTAAGATTTCGAATAAAAAACTATTTATTGAAAGAATTTGCTCTCAACTCCTCACTGTCGCAGTACCTTCCATCATCAGCTCAGCAACATGAGATGATGATTTCTATGCGTAAATATCTCTTATGCTTCAGAAACTATAAGAAAATCAATGTGTGTGCCTATAAAATTTGAGAGTTCCCCTCGATTTCCCTGGGATCCCATCATCAGATCCTGATTTGGTGACAATGGGACCACCTCGGGAGTATAAGCATACGAACAAAAAAAGAATTTTGAAAATCGGTCCACAAACGGCGGAGTAATCGGTGAACATATATAAAAAAAAATACATACAGCCGAATACAGTACCTCCTTCTTTTGGAAGTCGGTAATTAATTAGCAAACCAAAAATGAATTAAACTTGTAACCCGTCAGTCAAATAAGTTAAAGTTGTTAAAGATTGGACTTTAACCCTGCTGGTTCTTTATATGTGAACTCTAAGTTTTTTACCGACTTCCAAAAGAAGGAGGTACTGTATTCGGCTGTATGTATTTTTTTTTATATATATGTTCACCGATTACTCCGCCGTTTGTGGACCGATTTTCAAAATTCTTTTTTTGTTCGTATGCTTATACTCCCGAGGTGGTCCCATTGTCACCAAATCAGGATCTGATGATGGGATCCCAGGGAAATCGAGGGGAACTCTCAAATTTTATAGGCACACACATTGATTTTCTTATACTTTCTGAAGCATAAGAAATATTTGTGCATAGTAATCATCATCTCATGTTGCTGAGCTGATGATGGAAGGTACTGCGACAGTGAGGAGTTGAGAGCAAATTCTTTCAATAAATAGTTTTTTATTCGAAATCTTACATTCCCGAGATGGTCCAACTGTCACCAAGTCAAAGTCTGATGAGGGGATCCCAGAGAAATCGAAGGGAACATTCAAATTTTATAGCACAACAAATGATTTTCATATTTTTACAAAGCAAAACAGACATTTGTGTATAATTATCGTCATATCATGTTGCTGAACTGATGATGGAAGGTACTACGACGGTTAGGAGTTAATAAATGGTTTTTTGTCCGAAATCTTACATTCCTGAGGTGGTCCAACTGTCACCATGTCAAAATCTGATGATGTGATATTAGGGAAATCGAGGGAAACACTGAAACTTAATAGGCACACACATGCTTTTAGTCATATTTTTAACATAATACAAATATTTATGTCTGGTAATTATCACCTGCTGTTGCTTAACTGATGATTGAAGGTACAACTCCTCAACGTTTAGGAGCTGAGAGCAAATTCTTTCTTTAATTTATACGTTCAGGTGGACTGATAGTATGTCTTTCAGACTTTTAGATGGCTATTAGATAAACATGATTATAAAAGGTAAATCTGTTTAAAGTTTAGAAGTTAAGTGAAAATTTTTCCAATTATGCTAATACATACAGAATTATTAAAATTACTAAAAAGAGTGAAATAAATTAAGTTTTTAACAAAAAAATAGAACCGACTTCAAACGGTAAAAAATAAAATTGTTCAGTACCTACTTCTTCTTGCTTATGGTAATGACTCTTAAAACTATTTTTGAAGTCGGACCCTTAGTGAAATGTCCTGTCTTAGTAAATATAGTGTACCTTTCTTTCTGAATGGGCACCGACTCCAATATAGTTTTAACAGTCATTACCATGAGCAAGAAGAAGTAGGTACTGTCCCACTGTCTGTACTGTCGGTGCCAATTTAGAACGAATGGTACGACATTTACTAAGGGCCCGACTCCAGAAATAGTTTTAAGAGTCATTACCATAAGCAAGAAGAAGTAGGTACTGAACAATTTTATTTTTTACCGTTTGAAGTCGGTTCTATTTTTTTGTTAAAAACTTTATTTATATTTAGTCTATTCGTCTAGGTAGCACATTATTTATTATACCGAATATACTATATTGGTATCTGGATTGCTAATTCATTTTCAGATCTCAATAAGGTCAAGATTTTTCAGAATCTTTCTTATATGCCTTAAATGAAAGCATTGCTGTGAAATATGCATTCATTAAAGTGACTGTATTTAAGGACATTACGTTTGTAAGGTCATTCGACAGAGTCAGAAAATTTTATCGGTGATTCGGTTCTTAGTGAAGTGAACTGGACTTGTGAAAATTACTAGTGACAAGAGTAAAAATTATAGTTACATTAATCATTACACATAAACAAAAATACTTCAACTTTGACTAGCAATCATAAATCCTATCTTAAAACATACAAAAAATAATTATCTTTTGAAAGCTGGAAGAATAAATTCTCGGGAGTTTGCACAATAACTCGAAAAACTGCTGTTAAATATTTCTAAAACTTCGTATGTTAATAAAAACAGGTTTATTTTGATCGCTACTGAGATAATCAAAATGAACACGAATTGATTATGTACAAATGCAACCTTATAGGAATTTTACTAGAATTCGAAGGAAAAAAATTAATAAGAGTATAAAATTATATCAGCTGTATACATGTATGTTCGGTTCATATAGAGATTTTACCTTTTCCAAGGAAAAGAAATTGGCTACAAAGCATTAAAGCTTCATAATCATTTTGTATTTCCTGTATTGTGTTGTGCAAGCTACTACTACAGGAGTTATCTCATATGAGGTAGTAACTTAAACACGTAAGGGTAACATGTGGGACTGAGATAAGGGTAAATCTAACCTTGGTTTAGCTTTGTGTTCGCTTGCTATGACCATGTTCGCTTATGCACTATCGCTCAGCTTCCGTTTCTAGATACTCGTAATAGACAATTTCGTAGATCTAAAACTTGCGTTTGGCATCAAGAAATTCTGTCATTTTTGATGTGAAGGTGCAGTTATCGACAACATTTAGATATAAATTAAGTTTTTAACAAAAAAATAGAACCGACTTCAAACGGTAAAAAATAAAATTGTTCAGTACCTACTTTTACTTGCTTATAGTAATGACTCTTACAACTATTTTTGGAGTCGGGCCGTTACTAAAATGTCGTACCATTCGTTCTAAATGGACACCGACAGTACAGACAGTGGGACAGTACCTACTTTTTCTTGCTTATGGTAATGACTGTTAAAACTATATTGGAGTCGGTGCCCATTCAGAACGAAAGGTACACTATATTTACTAAGACAGGACATTTTACTAAATACTCATCAGACTTTGACTTGGTGACAGTTGGACCACCTCAGGAACGTAAGATTTGGAATAAAAAACTATTTATTAAAAGAATTTGCTTTCAACTCCTCACTGTTGCAGTACCTTCCATCATCAGCTCAGCAACATGAGATGATGATTACTATGCACAAATATTTCTTATGCTTCAGAAAGTATAAGAAAATCAATGTGTGTGCCTATAAAATTTGAGAGTTCCCCTCGATTTCCCTGGGATTCCATCATCAGATCCTGATTTGGTGACAATGGGACCACCTCGAGAGTATAAGCATATGAACAAAAAAGAATTTTGAAAATCGGTCCACAAACGGCGGAGTAATCGGTGAACATATATAAAAAAAATACATACAGCCGAATACAGTACCTCCTCCTTTTGGAAGTCGGTAAAAACGATCATCATCTTAACTTCTCCTCATCTAAGCGTCATAGTACATCCGACCTACGGCCAAATGATTCTATGTAGATGATCATGGCCTCAAGTGACCATTTGACAACTATATTACCATTGACCAACTGTCCAACATATTATTTTGTTACTCCGATCTATATAATAAGTAGAATATGCCAGTCACAGAATGTAATGTGGTAATTCCAACACTGGAAATCTATCGAAACCTATCCCCAAAACGTAAAAGCACAGTAACACCATCCGATGCAAAGATTAATGCTCAAGCGTGGACATGTGTGTGATATTATCAGAATTTTATTAAGTTTTATACATATTTCACTCATTTACTCAGAGAGAGAAAATGATCATTACAGATACTTACCTTAACTTTGAAATAAAGCAATTAAATCATTCTAGACTTATTCTTTTTCCGAACAGACTCTATTCATTCTGCTAATTAACCAAGTATTTATATTGAGTGAATGGCTAAAAGAACAGCTACTGCAAACTCATTATTTTCATTTTACTTTTATCGTAGCTTTAATGATAAAAACAAAAAAGGATCACTAACTTCTTGAACACTTAATGAAAAGAATAGACAAGGTAAAATTTTAAGAGTTTATGACATTCGAACACAATAATGTATCAGAAGATAGATTAAATGATGATTATCCGTGATTCATCCAAACGATTTCGTAATGATCGTGAAGAATAGAAAGACTTTGTATTTTATACCTACTTATTATGAAAGGTGCCGACAAGGAAGCATGTTACGAGTTAAGTAAATAGTACCCGAACGACCGAGCATTGCTCGAAAAAAAATACTTTTCTTGTTTTAATTTTAAACACTCATTGGCTTAGTGTTACCTAATAACGCCATCTGAAATAGCTGACAATTTAAAAAAAAAAAAAAAGGTAATATGCTTGAATGCGGTTTGGAGCCGGGTCCCAGTCAGCCCACGAAACTACTCAGTCAAGAAAGATTTAATTCTATCGACGAAATTCTTATGGAGTTCTTTCAAATCGACATTGTTATTTGTTTGAACGGCGGATGACGTTTGGCGTTTGGCGGCGTTCTAGGCCTGGGGGGTGCGCGTTATTTGGAACTCCGTGTTCTACGCCACAATATTATTACTACTCTCCAATCGATGTCAGGAAGAGTCATATTTTCAGTTTATACTTTAGTTGAATATCGCTGAAAATACTGATAAAATTATGTATTTTTATCGCTTGTTACATACGACTAATAACTGAGCGTCTTGAACGTTCATTTTTACTACGAAACCCTCCAGCGTGCACTACGTTTGCCCTTTTGCAATCCTAATCTGCAAATTAAATTGCAAAGTAAATTTAATGTGCAACTGTCGTGTTTCAAGACAATTACAAAAGTATTAACGTTACAAACTCATAGCCCACAGTAGGGTAGATCTGTGTCGTGACCCTGTATCGTGGGTACCAAGGACCATACAAAGACAGAAACACAAACACCCAGACGTCGACATCGTCCTCGGACATTACTCAAAAATTTATTGAACCTTCTTTGCAAAACCTTATACTGTGAATTGTGAAGTTAGTGATAGTACACCTTAAATACAATTTTCGTCGTCTTCATTCAATTTATTATCTTATCGAAGTAATTGGTTTATTGTTCCCGGGCTCTCTACATAGAGAGAGTATAATCACAATACTTAACTGTTCACTCAGCTGAGACCAGACTAACTTGAAAGCATGATTAGTTGAGGCAACTAGGTGATTCAATTTTGGGCGTCCCATAGATGTACTCCTTCGCTACATTAATGTATCTACATCATTAAATATTTTCTTTCAAATTAAATTCACAACTTCCTATTACATCTTGCTTGGGAAGATCTATAGGAAGTTGTTACTTGCTGGAAATAATTCTATACGTTAATTTCTCCTGTAAAATATTTAATATAATGCGGCCATTGCTGTGATATTATTGAGTATTTTTTATGAATGGTAATTTGCGTGCGTACTTTTGCGTCTTCTTAAGACGTTCTTCAAACAAAAGTTAGGTTATGCAAGTTTTTCAATCATCGGACATGATGTCAAGGTCATCATCATCAATTTTATCATTATTTCGTTCTAGGCATGGTTGTTTCCCAATTTCATAGCATAATATGAGAAAATAATACGAACGATAATATAAATAAAATATTTAAATTTATGCTTTTATACCACGCGTGGCATTACTTATACTTCGTTTAATTAAAGATAATAGACCTACAATCGAATTTCTGTTGGCTTTATTCAATTATCGAATGAAACGAAGAAGTTGGTCTATTGTTTTCGGGCTCCCTACACGATGAGAGTATACTCGCATATGCTGAACTATTCACTTAGCCGAGAGTGGGCCAAACTTTGAAGCAAGATTAGGTGAGACAACACACTGCTACACTTTTGGTTGCTTTATGCATTATGTTTAGGTAGAATGCTGTAGTGGTTGAGAAACTGAGAGACTCATGGACTTTACGAAATATTATCAGTTAAGTTCTTCTGTATGGTAAAGCCGAGTGGTAAACTCTGCAGCCTCCAGCGCGGAGATACCAGTTTCAAATCCTCGATAGTGAAATTAAGAAAAATAAAGAAAGACTAACAATTATAAATAAGTTAGTACAGTACCTACACTTTAGTTTTTTACACAGCCAAATATATTTCGTTTAGTTTATTGTTTGTTATTGATTTGTATATTAATTTGTTTGGATATAAAAAAATATTTTTTTCAGTTATAAATTAAATGATCGCATCCATCAAAGTAATTTCTAACAAAGTAATCAAAAAAATTAAAATAACATTTTGTTTTAGTGAAAAATTACTGGCTGGAGAATTCTCGTGCCTCGAGAAATAAAAAGTCACCAGGTTATATCTCAGAAACCGTGATAGTTCGATAGTTGAAGTTTTTACAGATGATATATAACTGTTGCCGCAACAAACTAAATAAATCAAAACAAGCGCAAATACAACAGCAAACGTAACTTTTTGCTGTTATAGACAATGGTATGGAACCCTTCGTGCACGAGTCTGATTCGCACTTATGAACTGGACAAAAAGGCATATTTGCCAAGTGATCACCATCGCCTTCAGAGACGAGCAACTAGAGGGGAGTCATCTGAGCATTGCCGGCTTTGAAGGACAGCTTTTTTACAGATTTCTTGAAGAAACCCATGTTATAGTCCACTGGAAATGCCTCATCTTGTAGAATGTCCCATAATTTAAATAATTTCAAAAAAATATTTTTGCCTGCCTTACAACTCATTGCCATCATAGAGTTTCACTACGCAACGCAATGGGTTTTTAACACGCTTTTATTGGCTTCACTTTTATGTGTGTATGTTTGTAACCCACTCCTTTAGACTCAATTTTGACCCACTTTCAACGGACAGATTTAATTCAAACTTTGTACACCTATCAAGAATCGGTGGAAATGTAATAATTCCATAAGATTGTCTCATTATCCCGATTAGGATCATTAGGATTAAATAATTTCTCGAAGTAATAAATGAAAAATTCAATTTCTCCATAATAATATACGAAAAATATGGCACAGAGCGCCCTACGCTTTTTTTCACAATAATACTAGTATTTTTTGTTCATGATTATTTGCTCGTTATTTTAAGGATTCATTTTTACTTTTTAGTTTGATGTGCTTTAAAAGCATGTTTTTAGTTTTTTTAACTATATTTATTTGCTATAAAATGGAAATTGTCGACGACGGTTTTTAAAAAAGTTCATAATTTTAATGTCACTTGCATGAGAAAGAGGTTTCGTAAATCAGATAACGCTACTGTCCTTTGTGATCAACTGAAAAACACTCGCATAATTATTCAACTATTCACTAACAGCAGTGACAAACTTGATAAGGGAGCTTTGAGCTTTGTGCTCTACATTCTCCTTTATTTTGCCCATAGTCCCTACTTATACTTATCTAGCTATTAAAAAGAGTATGTATTAAAACTATTACAAAAAGTGTGATTTTTCTATGGCAAAATGTCAAAGTAAATAATTAATATATAAGAGTCAATTTATTTCTTACTAGCGGCCGCCCGCGACTGCGTCCGCGTAGACTTTGGTATTAGTCATATCATGATGTTATGTAGCCTAAAGCCTTTCCCGATAAATGGACTATCCAACACAAAAATAATTTTTCAACTCGAATTCGATTATCGCGTTCAAACAAACAAACTCTTCAGCTTTATAGATTAGTATAGATTCGTCATGCATGGCAAATATGTAGGCTGAGGCACCTATTAAGGTCCCAGGTCTATAATTTGGGAGTTCTCTTTATGGTATATTCTTTAGACTTAACACACACAGAAAGAGCTGATTTTTTTAAATAATAGTCTTCCATCATATTTCGTACCGAAAAACCTTAGCTTTGCTTAGCTGGGTAAATAGCTAGAGTTCTACGCCAATCGCCGGGTTACATCCATCGAATAGTCAATCACCATATGCGAAGGTTTATCTATAAAGGTAATAAAAGGCGGTTAATAGGGACAAAAGCTGTAAAACCACTGCCACTAAAATTACGATAAGTGCATTATCCTTTAATTATGAAACTTAAAAAGCTGTTACAATTGGCAATCTACTCTACAGCAGAGATATTGATGATACAGTACTGTCTTTAGTTATGTATGACACACAGTGATTGGAAACACAATATCTAATTAAACACAATATAGCTATGATGATAATTGGATAACCTATTGTTAATGTATGAAAATTTTAATTACTAATGCGATAATTCTTCAAAAGGTACGTTTTATGAGTTATACTCAATACCATGAATAACCTTTAGGTTTATATTTTAATATAACATTGTCATATTTTACTTACTTGGCCATTGTAGATATTCCTAAAAATAGTGCACATAAACCCTGTCTTCATGCTTGAATAGGGAAATTTCAAAATTTTAGGCACGCACCGACTTGGAAAAGATCGTAATTAAATATGAAAATATTTTTTACTATAGTTAGGCAGCTGATAAAACCGTACATAACTAATTTCTTAGTCAGAGATGCATGACGGGGTTTGAAACAAGAACCGAATTAGTACACTACTCTAAGCACAACGGTCACAAGATTCGCATATTTTTCAGCACCTTTTAGAACGTGTTCTGGCCTTTCTCTTGCGAATACATGACTCTATATTAGAGATTTTAAAAATGGCGCTATTAAGAATGTAGTACTCTGTATAATTCTTCAAACTTTTATAATATAATACTTCGGCGGATAACGCTTAGACTAAGGCCAAATGATTGAGGTATCCTCAACTATGCAGTCACTGGTCAATGGCAGTCACATAAAAAGTCAAAAAGTTAGAATAATTCGCAGCCCAAGTAATTAATGTTTCTTTGACGACCTGTTTGGCGTAATGGTTACCATGCCGAACTGCCGTTCGGAGGGTCCCGGGTTCGATTCCCGGCGAGGCAGAAATTTGAATGATGAGTTTAAATTTCTGCTCTCGGTCTGGGTGTTTGTGTTTCTGTCTTTGTGTGTGTCCATGGTACCCACGACACAGGGAATCCTAGTGTGTGTGTAGCGTTTATTTATTTACTTATCATCCTTATGAGTTTTTACAGTCTGTCAAATAAAATAATAAAGATTAAGTTATAACACCGCAACTTTGACATTGGCAAAATGGTTAATAAAACCAAGATGCTATTCGAGAACAGCAAAAAAATTTGACAGACAGATACCACATCTCCTATTTCTGCATGAAAGAAGCCTGAACAACAGATGAATGATACGAATGAATAAAATTGTCAAAATTGTATTAATAAAATTGAGATTTTTTTTCATATTTTAATACTTATTATCCTATTACCGTCAAAGGCAAATCCAAACACAAAAAAAATATCATAAAACTTGGTCTAGGCATTCTTTAGTTATAAATGGTGTAACCATAGACTTAGGATTAGACACGCGGCAGCATGTCAAGCCAAGTTCAAGCAAAGGAACTGGCTAGCCAGCGCCAAGAGTAATATTACACGAACCACTTGGTGCCACTTTTGATCCTTCTATAACTCAAAACCTATTTAACGTAAACAGTCAACTAAACACGCCACTAAACCTACTTGGTTAGATCTGACTAGAGAGACACGCCTTAATGTTAACCGAGGTTAGTGTTAGGACCGATAAACGATGGAGAAGACGGGGCTATCACTTTTCGGCATAAGGAATACAGGCCGCCCTCCAACCAGGCGGTAAGCGCAAGATCAGACCAGATCAGTGGGCTTTTAAAGGATCAGCCTTTAGAAGGGAGTAATGGATTCAGTAATTTTTTTCAAATGACTCTTGTCATGTTGTATCGTTTGCACTTACACTGTTGTTCCGCCTAATAACGCCTCATGTCAGTTTGGTCCGCTTAGCCACCGATATGCAATAGAGTTGCGAATTTTGTAATTGCGTGGTACTTCCCTGATCGAATGCTGTACCTAGAAATATGTAGGCATTAAAGAAAAAAATAACCTGCAAAACCCATTTTGTCACAATCGAAAAGCGAATGTAGGTGTGAACAGAAGTCCATTAGGCGACGACGACGCTTCAGCAGTACTATATTAAAAATTGACCTCGATACAAGTCGTCGGCCAAAAGTAGACTTGCTCTATTCTAGCTGAAAATCGATATGTTGAGAATTTGTAGCTATACCAGATCTTAACTTGAGTTCACTAAACATGACGAATGCTAACTTGGACGGTTACGCCACGGTTAGCTTTGTTTCTAAAATTAAAAAAACCAAACCTAATTAAACTATATTATGAAGAAAGAGAAAATCCCATAAATAACTGAATCATTTAAACGGTCCTAAATAGGATTATAATTTGAGTTTTAAATCATGTCGTTTTACAAAATATATTTCCTAACTATGGGACCTCCTCAAGGAAATGAAAAATTTTCGGATCGATCAAGAAATAAGTACATGAAAAATGGAGTCGGAATAATAAATTCTTTCATTTTTATATGCAAAATATTTTAATAATCGACTTCAAATAATAACAACGTTATTCCTTATTACCTTCAACTCAAATACTAAAATTTTAAAGTAATATTTTGATTAATAATATATCAATAGTCATATAGTTGCTGAATTTACACTTTCATTTTTAACTAACGTTTGCAAGAAGTTTATTTTTATCGTTAAGGAAGGCATAAATAGATTATAATTTATTAAAGAAATAACGCTTCACAGTCATACTTCAACAGGATACCCTCTGCTATGAGTACCATGGACACACACAAAGAAAAGGACAGCCACACCAGTAAAAGATATCTATTTTCATTATTAAGATTCTTGCTTTACTGCTTGTCAAATTTGCCCTAGGTTCGATTGACAAGTCCCTGTAGCTTCGGGATTAAGAATACAGCTACGGTACCTGCCTGATTGTAAGAGGCTACTATAAGGGGGCTCTCGGGGTTACGGGTGGTCCTCGTGGGAAAGTGGGAGCTCGATCCGTCCAGCCAGCAGCCTCGGGAAGGATGGCGGTGGGTGCGTGGCTGGATGCCACCGTAAGCATCGGAAGGTGTAGGAGTAAGGAGAGCACTTCTGTTCTTCCAAAAATGGGCCCGTTACAGTGCGCCGCGCGTGGGGGCCACCGGTGCATTCTACTGGAGATTTCGGAGTCCCCCCTAAGCGCAAAGGCAGGCCACCGAGAGGATTTTAGTGCGATCAAATCCCACATAACCCGGTATTCTATTATCTTACAAGATGCCGGATACCTTTTGAAGATTCCCCCTCCCCGTGCACCGGAGTTCTAGAATTTAGAAACCGAATCCTACATAAAGGCCTTTTATCAACAAATTCAATAAACATCTAGGCTAAAAGCAAAAAATAAACCTATGTATTTAATTAAAATACATAGTAATATTATGCTAATTTAATCATGGTAAAATACTTAGACAAAATAAATCCCACCATAAACTTTTCATGTAAAATGTTGCCAAGACGAAGACATATGACTCACACTGTCAAAATGTTATCAGATCTCATGTAGAGCCAAATTTCTAACTCTACACATTCTACCTCTACAAGGGCTAACTTCACAAACTCACCGCCGAAGTCGAAATATGTGGCTTGGTAAAAATTTATTCAATGTTCATTAGTTTTCTCCAGGTGATCTCGGACAGGCCCCTCGTCTGTAAGCCGGGCTTCTTTATTATATTTTTGAAGTGAAAACTTCTTTAGCGGCGTTGTGCACTTTTTTGAGATGAGTAAGTCAGGACACGTGGCCTAATCGAATATTCGTAAACGGAGGGGTGACAGCTGATGACTGCTGGACTGTCTATACTTGATTCGTTTATATCAAGTATTTAAAATATGGAGCAACGATGGCCGAGTGGGGAGCAACGATGGCCGAGTGGTAAAAAACCGCGGTCTTCGACGCGACCGATCCCAGGTTCAAATCCTCGGCTCGCACCTCTGACAAAGAAATTTGTAATGTGCGAATTTATCGTTAATCCACGGTGATGGAAAATATCGTGATATTTCATTGATTACGATGTTCTCCATAGCCGTGCATGCCTGAGAGAAATTTATAATTTCTCGAAAGCATGACGTCCACCAATCCGCACTTGGCCAGCGTGGTGGACTATGGCCTAAATCCCTCTCAATTGTGTGAGAAGGAGACCGGGCACAGGTCAGCAGTGGGACATAAAATAGGTTGAAAAAAAAATTTAAAATATGGACATTGAACAAAGTGCATCTATTACTTAAAAAAGTGATGAAGAATAGTGAAAAAATGAGTAGGTACCTAAGTACTTTATAAAAATACTAGATGAAAACATACCAAAAATACTAAATGAAAAATAATACTGATAATAAAAGTGCGAAATTATTCCCTAACCATCAAAAATGCACAACGTTAATGTTCAAGTTTTTACTTCTGCCGGCACTACCAGAGTGCAACCCGTTTTTAATATAATTTCTGTTATTGCATTTATGATAATAAACAAAACTATAGATCCTTTCAAATGCCCTTTTAATATTCAATGATCGAATAAGTTCGATGATTTTCTTAATCTGAGCATTCAATTGAACAATATCAAATTCTTCGACAACCCGCGTGGCACAATGGTTACCATGCCGGACTGCCATTCGAGAGTGCCGTTCGGAGGGTCCCGGGTTCGATTCCCGACGAAACAGAAATTTGAATAATGAGTTTAAATTTCTGTTCTAGGTCTGGGTGTTTGTTTTCCTGTCTTTGTATGTGTTTATGGTAACCACGATACAGGGTATTAATTACCTTACTGTGGAGCTATGAGTGTGTAACGTTTATTATAAAAAAATATTTATTGTTTAATACTATTATATATACTTATAATAATATTATATAATAATAATATTATATATACTTATATATTTATTTGCTATAAAACAATTTATAAAATAATATGTCAAAGACCACTTATTTTACTCATTATTATTTTATTAACGTTTCCTGCTCTACCAATAAAATTAAAACTGTTTGCTATAGCAAAATAAATAATATCAAAATATAGCTATTAGCTTTGAACATATAGACAGACAGTTATTGTTACCTACGAACAAAAATATCATCAAACTATTACGTAATCACTCAAGGATATTATTACAATTCCCTCAAATCACAGAAAGCTCGTACGTTACTACTATGAGTTTGTTTTCACAAACCTAACTGTTCATTCTATCTCGCATCTCGTCGATCCACATTTGGAATGAATAAAAATTCCTCGTTTAAAAAAAATGATGTCTACCATGCCGATCGTGTTGGCACTATTACCATTATTGGTAAATTATTATTAAAAACTAGCTGTGCCCGCGACGTCGTTCGCGTGAATAAAGACTTACATAAAAGGGATTGATTAAAGATTATTTATTTGCATTGAATAAGTAGTAGATAGATTATTCTTACATATTATAGTGAAATCACTTATAATAAAATGTTCATATGTAGATTATTCTTACATATTATAGTGAAATCTCTTATAATAAAATGTTCATATGTTCAGAAGACACCTTATATATTTTTTCTAAATCCTTCAAACCTAAAACAGTAAGGACTGCTTACTGTACTCAGATCTTAATATCCAGTTTTCGCATGCTTCGCTTTTCTCGCGCAATTAGATTCTCTTTACAAATATGTAGCTCGTTTATTAAAGTTAAGAGATACGTAGTACTGCTGTGCCCGTGGCTTCATCTATGTTAAAAATAAATAGTATCTTAAGTAAATTGAATTTATACTGCAAAGAATGCATAGGATACATAGCTTTAACCTACTGCAGAAAAGAGATGCACTATACAACTACTTGTAGTTGGGAGACAAAATTTCTAAACATACACGTGCTTAGGATAAACAGTCGGAAAAATTATAAGGCCAATTAATAGACTAAAGATTTAAAACTTGCGGACAGCAGTTTGGTCATAAGTTATAACTCATATAACATTGTGAAAACTAAAGCAGAAGGCAGGGTCTCTAAACAGTCTGCTATCTGTATTTGAAAATAAAGAATCTTTAATATCTCCATCAACCAACGTGTGTGGATGAGCCCGTACGCAATAAAGAGAAGCAAAAAAATTAGCTAAGTTATCATTGGTCCAATTAACCATGTTCAACATCAAACGTATACCCAACGACGGGACAACCCGCGTGGCGCAATGTTTACCATGCCGGACTGCAAATCGAAGGGTCCCGAGTTCGAATCCTGGCGCATCGGAAATTTCAATGATGAGTTTAAATTTCTGTTCTCGGTCTGGGTGGTTGTGTTTCTGTCTCTGTGTGTGTTCATGGTACCCACGACACAGGGTATATCTACCCTACTGTGAGGCTTTTAGTGTGAAACGTTATTTTTTGCTTTATGTACTACTTACTTTTATTAGACTTTAGGCTTTTATTTGAAATTATCTCCATCGATTCACTTTGGAGAAGAAATGAATATTGCTCCATAACGCCATCTACCGTATGGTATGAAAATTTCGTGGTTGATAAAGCGAATGTCAAATTAACAAATAGGTAGATGTTGAGATTAACAGTTGGTTCAGTAAAAGTTTAACTATTCGTCACCTAGATGTCTGCAGTAGTCTCGTTTTGTTAAGGCTTTTTACATTCTGTAAGAAGGTTTAGAGCATTGAGGTTGTAAGATTTGGATTTCGGTTAGTCAGAGCTCGAGGCCTCCTCAATATTAAGAGAGCTCCATGCCCAGCAATGGAACGCTAAAAAGGTTGCAGCCTGATATAATGTAGCGATAACAGTCGTTTCAGCTGCAGCCTGTTCATAATCTTCCATCCCAAATGAAGACTAATAAGCTGAGCAACTTACTAAATGGAGCCTGTGATGGAAGGTTTGGCGGCGGTGAGGCTCGCGATGCGCTCTTTAGGTACCTATAGCTTAGCCAAACTCGGCCAACGAAAGAAAATACAGTAAGCTGATCTAAGTATATTTAATATGGTCGACCATATTAATGATAGTTCAAAATAATTTTACTTAAATTTAAACTTTTATTTATGGTTTTGAAAGGGCTGTTAACGAATCTTTCATCCAAATCCCCCAAAGTGTCTTTTAAGTTAATGTCGCGTGTTGTTTAAATGAACATAACGTTTGTGTTTATGACCCGATTGATATGAAATACACACTAATGTTATGGAAATTAATTCAACAATATACCAGTAAACACATCATTCAAAGAAGGGAAAAGAATTTGACAATGAAATATTAATTTAAGGTTAATTATTGTACGCTTGAGATACCAACTTTAGAATTCATTTTATTTGCTATTCAGGAGTAGTTTTGAAAAAAGCTTAAATATGTTTCTTACTATGTTAATAAAGATTACAAATACAAAATTATAAGTAAAATACTCTGCACAAAAACATTCTGTACATCAAGTCTCGACACTCAATTTTCAAAGAATTTCAAAGAAAATTGACATTTAAAGGGTAAATTTCGAGAAATGCTGAAACACTTATTTTTTTATTTTGGTTAGAAAATATTTATACCAAATTTTAAGAAAATCTATTGAAAAAAACCAAATTTTCATCCCTCATTTTACACCCTTAAAGGGCGATTTTTAAAATTAGCTATAGCCTAAATGTTAGCGAGGACCAATATATATAAAACAAAAAAGTTTCATCAAAATCCGTCCAGTAGTTTTTGCGTGAAAAGCTAACAACAGACAGACAGACAAAAATTTCAAAACTTACATTTTTAGCTTCTGTTACTTATAAAAAGACCCCTAGAAGTATTTTTTTTAAATTTCTATGCAATGTACAGAATTGACCCAGCTTACAGTTGTATTATATGTATAGATAACTTTTTCGCACATATTTGGATTATAGCCATAGTTAAATGTCCATAAATTTTAATGAAATAAATATAAAACGTAACAGAAATATTTCGCGCGCCATTGCGCGTTTTTAGAGTAATGCTCAGTCCAATATTTTCATTTTATTTTTATTTTTCTTCTCACTTTCTACACATAATTAAGAAATATCTAATCTTAGCCCAATACAGTGCGTGTGTTCAATGAAGAGAAATAAGAGTAACATTTATGTTGCCAACCCGTAACTTTTTAAGTCCATAAGCCCTTTTTTTGGTATCAGAGGGGAAATCTTCAAAAGGTACCCGGCACCTTGGGAGAGGATACCGGGTTATGTGTGATTGGACTGCACTTAAACCCCCTCGGTCGCCTGCCCCTGCGCTTGGGGAGGACTCCGGATTATCCAGTGGAACGCACCAGAGGAACCACGCGCGGGACCTAGAATGGGCCCATCTTCGGGAGAGCAAATATGCTCTCCTGCACCTTCCGATGCTTACGGTGACATGCGGCCACGCACACACCGCCGTCCTGCCCGGGGCTGCTGGCTGGGCGAATCAAGCTCCCCCTCACACCGTCCACAACCCCGGAAGCCCCCTTTTAGTCGCCTCTTACGATCAGGCAGGGAATACCGTAGCTCTATTCTTAATCCCGAAGCTACAGGAACTAAATCCATAAGCCCTGTGACAAAGTAAATAAACGACTGTGATGTTTTGATAACCAATAACAAATCAGAACGTGTCGTGCAAAGAGGCGCGGCTTTTCCGCAGTGCGTGGACTTTTATGTTAAAAAAAACTGTTATGTGCATATTCATTAAGAGATGCTATTCAATAGATGAAATCACCGTAATAATACCTACAAGTTAAAGTCCTCCAAATGCCTTGCTGCCAACGTCGTGAAATAAGACACAAGTCTAACTCGTTTCGGAAAATAGAAAGCGTTTGATATTCCACCGGGATTACTGTCACGGGTTTTCTTACATTGTACCTGTTTTTCAATTATTGTGATGGCAATTTATTCAAAATACAAAAGAATTTATTGTTATTAAATTCAAATTAAACGAAGCTTTTAGGCTGAGAATGTTTTGAAATGCATAATTTATACTCGTATTTAACACTATTTTATCATAAGTGTAAATCTTAGTTGTGTATGAATAAATGTAACTTCTTAAATATTACATTTTATTGGAAAACATTCAAGTTAAAATCAAAGTCGTATTACTATTTTTATTACTCTAAGATTATATTTGTACCACAAGCTTAATTATAGAATAGGTCCCGAACCAAACAGGTGCCTATTATAGTAGATAAGTGCCAGTATTAATGACAGCCTCCGTGGCGTAGTGGGTGATGAGCCGACTGCGAAACGTGAGGTCGTGGGTTCGATTCCCACCCAGGACAAATATTTGTGTGATGAACATGACTATTTGTTCTGTGTCTGGGTGTTAATTTATCTATCTGAGTATGTATTTAGAATTATATATATATATGTATGTTTATCAGCTTTCTGACTACCATAGTACAAGCTCTGCTTAGTTTGGAATCAGATGGTGTTGTGTGAATTGTCCAAATAAAAATTAGGACTTGTTAGGTAAATCAATAGTAAATGAATAATTATTGATAAATAACGCTCCACAAACCCGCATTGGAGCAGCTTGTTGGATAGGTTTAACCCCTCCAATAATCTATATGGCACGGTATCACGCGTGAACGGCTGGACCGATTTCGCTATCGGTCAGGAGATATGTCTGGAGGAGTATAATTCAGGAGAAGGTGCTTATGAAAGAAAAAAATAAAAAAATATTAATTCAAATTCAATGTTCACCTGAGTAAGACAGGACAACGTCTTTCAGTTCAGCTAGTGACCAATAAATACCTGTGCCCAGTAGTGGAACGCAAAAAGAGTTGAGCTAGAAAATAACACTTTATACTTATATAAGTGGTAATAAGTTGGTATACAAACATTAAGTTTTCCTGTATCGTGAGTCAATATTAAAGACAAGAACATAAATATCTATATCAGAAAAATACATATAAATATTTATATTTTCTTGCCGATAAAATGGAAACCATAACCCTATGCATTGTACATTAGCGTAGAAACGCTACGCCATAATAGCAAAAAATCTATTTCTAACAGTATTCCATTCTGTGAGCGGTGTTATTTCTAGACCCAAAATCGAATGAATTATTAATAAACTGTACTATGCATCATTTTCGAACAAGCTAGATTTCATTAGAAATTCCTCAAATTAAAATTTGAATCTCTCTGTTTAAAATAAAACTCACACGGTTTACTCTTGAAAGTCATCCAGACAACGTCTGAACCAAATCATCTCTACTAACAGGGCAGATCTCAAAAGCAATATTTCATATCTTATTTAGGGGTTGTTCTGATTAGATAGAGTGCCAAATACATTAAATACCATTTTAATCCTGGCATTTACTGACAGTACTTATCTCTCTACAACTGTATCGAGTAAAACTACGACTTTGCAATCGAATAGAAATGCTCGTGTAATTACTTGTTTCCAAAGAAACCAGCATAATTTGATAAATAATATTTTTAGTATAATAAATCTTAAGTGATCGCTTAATATAAAACCTTGTATGGAATTTAAGGTAGTAAAATCTCGTATATTGTGTTTGGTACAGAAATTTAAATACTATAGGTACCTATCTGCTAATCAAAAATAAATAATGGGAATTCTGCATGACCTTGATTTTCTCTAAGACTCCATACATTTTCTTTCAATATTCCTTTTTACTCGAAAACTAGTGAAAGAAACAGTAAAAGCAAAATGCAGCTAGTCGTCAATTCAGGTCAGATCATGTGATATTCATCAGCTTAAATCCTCGCTAAAACGGCGAGAGTGTGCAAAGGGAAATGCAATCGAATCTAGCGTAGACGGTGGTTCAATATTAGCTCTACTGAGTACAGATGGCGACTCCTTTACGTCACAGATTATAACATTCGTACTCTGCATTTCACGGCTAAGATTGTGTTAAATTATAATGATCCCATGTATGTATCTACACTAGGTACTTCATGCTAACATTAAGTTCATCTAAATGTGTTCGTCGCGCACTTGTTTCCGTTAACCAAGCAGGCTATATTCCAGGAAATGAGGATACAGTAACTTGTTCAACATCAATAAAATTCTAATCGACAGTGTCGTAGGAACGTATAATGTCTCTATTATTAAAACTACCGGCATGATTGTGGATGATTGTCTATTTGATCGGTAATCGAATGATTCCTCGTAAATGATTTTTGAGGTTGTATGTAGCATGAGGCCTCTAATTTCTAAAAAGCGCTGTTGTCAATACTACGAACGGTGTATTTATTAGTCACTTCCACTTACCATAAGAACATCAATGCCAATTATTGTCCAATAAAATAATTGTATTTGTAACTGTTGTTGATCTAATTACACATTGCATTTCAATACACGACTGATTTCAGTCTGATATACTACTATAATAAATGTTAATATAGATATTTATATTGCTAAATATTATTCTGTAAATATATCTAATAAAGTAACCTTCTATACTCTATTACATAAACTTCCTAATAATCTTACTAACGCTGCAACGCTAGGAACTAAATCAAAGTAGATATTTATCTAGAAATAATGATTTACGTATTCTATTCACAAATGCAATTGAAAACTTTTTGTTTGATTTTTTAATTAAACAAATTATTGTATATTCAATTTAGCATCCACAACATTCGTACATTATTAAAACGAGGTAAATAAGAATGTATCAAAGTATGCATCCGTTAAAATAGATTTATCAAAGGCAGTATTACGAAAGATTTGTCTGCAAAAGAATGATTGCAACGCCGTTAACTAGGTATTGAAGAATGACATCGATGCATCCGGCCACCGGGGGCGGTGTCGATCTCTACGCTAATGGAATACGAACGAACATTAGCTCGTGCACAGCCTCGTTATGCACCTCGTCCTTATTAAGCTCGATACCGAATCAGTAGTCCAGAATGAGAAACGTCAAGTGATTTAAACTGGTGTATTGCAGGGCGCGTGATGCCCAGTCGGTCGTAGCGCGGCGCGGCACACACTAGGGCGGGCGGACACGGCAGCATTACGTCAGAGAGGGGCGCGGG
Organism: Pyrgus malvae; assembly: GCA_911387765.1. Classification (NCBI taxonomy): domain Eukaryota; kingdom Metazoa; phylum Arthropoda; class Insecta; order Lepidoptera; family Hesperiidae; genus Pyrgus; species Pyrgus malvae. The sequence continues at coordinate 15,533,145 of OU426951.1, read as the reverse complement.
GCCGGTGGGGCGCGGGGCGGAGGGGAGCCCCGCACTGCTGCATCCTCGGAGCGCCCGGCTCGCCTGAAAAACGTGACATCTCTCGGCACCGCACGCCCCCGCGCGCGCACCCCTGCTCTCCAAGGACCATGACGTCCCACACTTGCGTTCAGTTGCTGCAGAACTTATTACTCTGATGAATTATCCATTTTATTTTAATGCACGGTGCTCGAAACTGGCACTCACAAATTAAAACTACAATGTCTTTCAGGAGCAAATATTCCGGTGGCTAAGTGCTAGGGAGCGAAGTTCAAGGCCACTGATGTTATTACTGGACTTGGATACGAGTTTAATTAAATATACTAATGAATAAACCTATAACGTTTCACACTCATAGCCCCTCAGTAGGAAAATTATACCCTGTGTCGTGGGTGGGTGTACCTATGAAGGGTAGGATCAGATATGTAATTAAATTTTTAACATTATTAATATTTCTTTTTTACTTACCATATTTAGTAAAATACTTTTCGCTTGCAGTCTTATACCCCCTTAGTTTTAGAATCAGAAACTGAATAGGAATTTGGTCACCAAATAATAGAATTTTGGTCTTATATAATTAATCAGTGACATTATGTCACTGAACGGGGAAGACAGTAGCTTTTACCTAACTTTCTAAGGATTTTGGTTACCAAATATTTATATAGTTACATGTTATTAAGATGCGATTACTTTGCGGTAGACCTACTGATTGAAATTGGTCCGTCCCCCGGAGGTCCTATAAGAAACATTTAGATAAGACTATTGCGGAGGAAAAGTTTCTAAAATTATATTCTTGGAAATGAACTTGGATTTATTTTCCTTAAAAGTAAAATTTTCGTGACGATAATAATTACTAATATTTATGATTACTCCAAATATTACCCACAAATATCGAATAATATAGAGACGCATTGATACTGTGTATTAATATAATAACAGAAAACTCAAAAATAAAAACATGTAAAATACGTAAACGTTTCAAGCAGTTACACTTTTAAGGGCAACCAACATTGGAATGGTCTGTATTTACACATTTTATCCATGGGGTAAACACCAGTGTGCTAAGCCTTCCCACTTCCCGTCGGAGAATACAACAAAGTTTGCGACTTATCTATCATTAATTAGGATTGACTGATCGTCAACGTGGTTGAAGTCATGCCACTAGCATCCAACCAATTCCAGGCTACACCTGACGTTGTTTTGCTATGTAATTTACCCGCATATCAACCACTGGAATATACTCGTTTATTATTTCGTTTATTATAAATTATTGTTTTACTCTATTAAATTATATGTCATGTGTTTAAATGAAATCTAATCTAATACCTTTAAACGAGCAATTCTTGTATGTATCTAAATATATTTTTTGAATCTCGGAAACGGCTTCAAATATTTTGATGAAATTTAGTACCCTGGTTTCGGGGGTGATAAATCGATCCACAAAATTTTTATTGCTGGAAATTTTAAACTGTATAAAAATATTTTCAATGATAATCAATTTAAAAATAAACTGAAAATTACGACCCTTCCTGACATCTATTGGAGAGTATTAATAATATTGTGGCGTAAACGCTGTCAAACGGGGGAGCCCACGAGGCTCTTTGTGGATTTCCTCAAGCGTCATCAGGACCTTGTGTTTTTTATAGGTTGGGTGGTAGGAAGTTTAAAATATTATATTTAATATTATTATATTTTATGACGTTTTGCGTTTAACCAGTGGAGAGAGATTTTTATTATTTAAAATTCATGGTTCAACGGTAACGGTGTATTCTAATCTGACTATTTTGACATCCGGAAGTAAGATAAAAAATTATTGTACCTATATAGAAGGTCTTTTTTAATCGTGGCAGTACTCAACAGGAAATGAAATGAAATATTTATTTGCATAAAACACGGTACATTTTACGATAAAAATCTTACAATATTGTTCATGCGTGTCTTACCGACCTAGTCGGTGGGCAAATATTTATTAATAAATAAGATAAAGTCATCGTGTCTTTAGTTATAACAGTATATCCTTAATCTATAGGTTAAATCATAAATTTACTTTTTTTAATTTAAGGATATTAAATGCAATTTCATACCCGAAGGTACATGTCAATTTTTTTTAAATAATAACAATAATAATTTAATAACAATAATATTAGATATTAATATTAATGATAATATTTGCATAATTGAATAATTGAATAAAAATTTATAATTTATTAGCCAAGCGTTTGAGGTGTCCAGCATGACAATATTCTATAAATTCCTTTGTGGAATAAAAACAGTTCTTAATCAATAATTTAAAAATAAAACCCTTGAACCGATTTAATGTTAGATTTTTTTAACCGAGATGGCAGCAAATTATAAAGTTTGATGCACATCACAAAGCTGTTTCTCGAATAGCATGCCGTATAAGATAATAGTCTATGCAATTGACCCCGATGCCGATTGGAGAATGTATCATCTTTGGTATCAAATCGATTTTGATTATTTTTGACACATATCAGACTTTCGTAGATGTACATTGATGGCAATGGCGGGAGATTTAGTTTTTTTTTTAAATATTGGCTTACAGGAGTTCATAGGTTCCGCACCTTAAATGGCCCTAACACATTTCTTTTGTATAATGCTCTATTGAAGTCAGTTGAATTCCCCCATAAGAGTAATCCGTACCTTAGGACCGAACACACGTATCCGTGATAAGCCATCAATGCTGTTTTTTATTTGCTACTTTTGAAGGATGGTGTAATGCGTATATGAATTTATTTAGTCTTTGGCATACTATTTCTACATGATTTTTCCAATTTAAATTTAAGTCGATTTCAATACCAAGAAATTTAGCTATTTTATTTTAGGATGCAAGGTGTACCCCATATTTATCTTAATCTGACGCGCTCGAGTAAATCCGAAAATCCCCTCTTAGGCTCCGCTACTACCATCCGCCAATCCGACGTTCAAAGAAATGACAACGTCGATTTGAAAGAGCTCTATGAAAATTTCGTTCATTGAATTAAAGCTTCCGTGGTCGAATGGTTGCGTGAGCTGACTGCGGAACTAGAGACCCGGGTTCAAACCTCGATCAAAACCATATTGTGTCTATTTTTTATTTTTATGAAAATAACTTTTTTTTATTAGGAGCTATTTCAGATGGCTTTGTTAAGTAACACGAAGCAAATGATTGTTTCGTTTTAAACTAAACCAAAATATTTTTTTTGAAAATAAACGATTTAATGTTATCTCATTGTATAAAATCTGGTGCAATAAAGTATTTTTGTATTGTATTGTATATATCCGAGCAACGCTCGGGCGTCCAGGTACTAGATAATAATATGCGGTGAGTGGGCCAGGGACAACAACAACACGAGACAACACGTCTCGGCAATAGGAGTGCCGCCCGCGCTCCAAGCAGGTGAAATGATGATCTAAAGAAGATAGCGGGAAGAGGCTGGATTCAGAAGGCGCACGACCGGGGAGAGTGGCAAACGTTAGGGGATACCTATGTTCGGCAGTGGACTATGAAAGCGGATGGATGAATGGATGGATTATGATGGCCAGGGAGTTTCAAAAACAATGCTATGAATTTAAAAAATGAAAAACATTTTAATGGTAGATCCTGTTCTTTAACCATATTCCTGTTATCATGCCGATATTTAATCCTAATGTTTTCGATATAGTGTCCGACTACTTATTGGAGCGGTAGCGCCAAGACGATGATGACAAGCGCAAGTGCACGATCTAACTTTTCTGAAATCTTCCTTTCGACGATATTGAACCCTCTTAGGTTTCGATTTATGCCAGTTAAATATACCAGATAGACAATTATCGAAAATGTAAATAGTTGCAATCGATTGAAGAAAACCAGTGTTTCGAGGAGGAAGAATGAGAAGGAGAAGGAGATTCGAGGACATTTAAGGATTATTATGACAAATGCAAAAAATCTTACATTAACATTTGAATGAGAAAACTTGGTTGTCGCTGTTCCTCATGAGCTCATCCCAGAACAATAATGGACTCGTCATGAGTGGTAAAAAAACTGTTTTTCAAAGTATGATCAGGATCACAGACGTTCAAATGCTGTGTATTTCACTGTGGCAAGTGATGAAACATGGATAGTCCCGTGTAGTAGTATGACTGTTCGAAGGTACTCGTAACAGCAAACTATCGCGATTTAGCGCACACCGCGAATAAAACAAACTTTTATTTTATTCTATAAAATGTAGCGCTAGATATGTAGTATCCCACTTGATATCATACATCATTTAGACTTGGCATATAAAATTTCCTGAACATTAAAGAGCTGATAAAAGGCATTTACAAAGACACTTACAGGTCAGGAAAAGAGCGTGAAAGCAATTTCTATAGAATCTAATTAACTTTAAAAATTAATTCTATAAACTATTATCGACCTTAGTGTAGTAATAGTATATTTATTTTTTAATCTTAATTCTTATATTCCAGTTTGAAATGTTAAGTAATAACGTCATTTTTACAAATCCATGGCGTTAGGTAACAAAGTTAAATCAATGTCATTTTATTAAATTATAAAGATATCTTTTCTATATCCATATAATAATCACATCATCTTGAGAATATTGGTAAATATACGTAAAAATACTTATTTTTAACCATTTTTTGAATCCCGTAATAAAGTATAACAAATTTTGACTTATATCATTTATTCCAATACAGTCGAAGTTTAATAAAAAACATAAATTTAATAATTATTTTATTTAAGTATTTAATATAATTATTATTATTTTTCGGCAATTAATTAATTATTACTCATGAAAACATTGAGTAACCGACTTCAAATTTATAACTTAATAAGGTGAAATAAAAATCTACATTTTATTGAAATCTGTGTTTATTGATTTATCCTGTGCCAAAAATGTGTTATTATGTTGTGTGCAACTTAAGAAATAAAAAAAATTGACATCTCTAGATTGTCTGTGTGTCTAGAGATGTCAATGTCCTTTTGTTCTCAATATGCATATAGGCCAGTCATTATCGACACAAAAAAGGCAAACATCGCAAACGCGCATGTATCTACGATTCTTTTATATGTTGTTAGGTCCCTTATGTAGTCTTTACCAAAAATTGCAACCCTGAAAACCTTGTGCTGCCACCATGATGCTCGAAAAACTGTTAAATTCTATCTCTTGTTTCAGTTTTTTGAAAAATGTACCTTAAGGAAGCGTTTTTCAGATATACTTGTTATGTATTTTATCAAGCTAACTAAATTTACTACAATTTAAGCCCAACATGAGCTCTCTAGGTCTATTAGTTGCGGAGGTAGAGCTAGTCAAAGATGAGCATTTTTTTCTAAAACGTGCAAAATAGTCGGTAGGGTTAATGTTTGTCAAGACATTTGCTAGCTAAACTAATGGTTCTAGAGAATAGCCATGAATGTGAATTTGTCATTTTGCATTTTCCTTGATCCAAACTCCAACCAGGAAGAAGTAGGAAATGCTGGTGCGAAGATCTTGATGAACCTTTACGGAGGAGAGGAAGGAACGCTGAGCACCCTGCGATACTCAGCATTTGTAAAATCGGCAGCAACGGCCAAAGTCAACCTTGCCCGCCTCCCTCCAACCTCAGAGGCTACAAAATATCATTCGTGGAGGACCTACCATCAGTTACAAAAATGGTAAGGGGTTGACAAAAATCCGTGTGACTAGGGATGGGCCACCAGCAATCAAGATCTCATACACGTCACAATGCGCGCAGAGCCCGCTCCTCGGAACCTGCTTAGAATGGTGGCTTGCAAATGCAAAAAAGGATACTTAGGGTTATGCAAATGCAGAAAGGTAGGGGTCAAGTGCTCAATTGTTTGCTCCTTTTGCGAAGGACGAAATTGCAACAACGTCACTACTATAATTTTGGACGAGGAGGACGAGGATGAGGAAATGAACAATCCAACACCATATGACGGCCTGCCTCCACCTCCAGAAAACATTTCTCTTCTCCCCCGCTCCCTCTCACTGATCCAGACTGGGTGAGACCTGGCCGGTTTAGTATTTTATTGTGATATTTTTCTATGTTTATTTGTTAAGTGTAATTTAATTCAAAACCATGTTACATCTAAAATGTCGAATTCACCATACATACCCACGTTATTCAGTAGAACGTTTTCATCATTTATCCGAAATCCGGTATTTTTATTTTTTTGATTATTTATGAAACGTTGAGGCCTAGAGGCTCCACTTTGGGCTTTTTCATTTTTTTATAAATTCTTCTCTCATGGCTATACTCTAGGACCATTAGTTTAGCCAACAAATGTCTTGACAAACAACCCTACCGACAATTTTCCACGTTTTGAAAAAAAATTGCCCATCTTTGACTAGCTGTACCTCCGCATCTAATAGACCTAAAGAGCTAATGTTGGGCTTAAATTGTAGTAAATTTAGTTAGCTTGATAAAATATATAACAAGTACATCTGAAAAACGCTTCCTTAAGGTACTTTTTTCAAAAAAACTGAAACAAGAGCCAGAAATTCGAAGTTTTTCGAGCACCATGGTGGCAGCACAAGGTTTTCAGGGTTGCAATTTTTGGTATAGACTACTCTAAGGGGACCTAACAACGTATAAAAGAATCGTAGATACATGCGCGTTTGCGATGTTTGATGTCGATAATGACTGACCTAATAGACCAATAATAGTACGTAAGTACATTATTCTTAGTCTAAGTCAATATGTGATTCGTAATGACTTCCCTCGTCCGGTTTAATTTTTGTAAGTGTGTGCTGTAAATTTTTCAGTTTAATAAAACACCAAAATACTGTCAGCCACGACCTTTTATTTTTTTTAAATCTAAAAGGTTATGGGCCCAGAGCCGTCCTTTTGTGCAGACTGTGTGGATGCAGACAGGTTGATAATAAAACTCAGATCAAGAAAAAGCCATCATGGATGCTAGTTCTGCTTTTACGGTTGTGAAAGTAACCGGCAGCGAAAATTTGTCAATATGGATATTTCAGACAAAAATTGTATTAAATGGACAAGGCCTTTTTGGAATCGTGTCCGGCACAGTAAAAAAAGACGAAGATTATCAAATCATTATTATTATCAGCATAATATATTTTAAAATGCATTTTTTCTTAATATTATGATTTGAGGAGTTCATTGGCTTATCAAGTTTCGTAGAGTCTGCGCATGGCCAAAGTAAATGTTAAAAAATAGAAAAAAGTATTTAAAAAATGAATTGTTGTTTAACACATTCAGATACAGTCAGTCACCAGGGTCATGTGCTAGGTTCGAAACCTGTGTATATATGTATGTGTGTATATGTACCTACAATATGATTTCCCATATCAATGAATTCCGGAGCTACGAAAAATATCAAGAGTTTTGATAATGTATCAAATAGGAAACAAAACGGGAAGTGGGTTGAGGAAATGAAATAAAAAACTATAATTTATTCGCGCTATATTTTTCTTTGAAAAATAAAAAAAACAGAATTTAAACTCTAAACATAAGTAAATTTACTAATTCATCAATCAGAAAAGATAGAATGAAAAATTAAATATAATCGCTAGACTTTGTATTATGTTCATAATATTAACTTATGATATACTCTATTTAACTTCATTAAATTATGAGGTAGATGATTTCAAATAGTCTTTAAATTCTTAAAAGCTACGTCATTTTCGTAAAATATAAATCTAAGAAACCCGTATTTGTAATACCTCATTGTTTAGTGTCTTATTTGAATGTGATATCGCTTACCTACAGTACAGTTTTCATAATTTAGCCCCATTAAACCAACACAATCAGTAAAATTATTTTGTATTATGTTGTTGGTAAATAATATTACGTAGCAATAAAATTGATTTGGTAAATCGAGCATGACGAGGTAGATAGATTTGATAAACATGGCATATGAACAAATTTTTAAGCCTACAAAATTATGAAAACGGCACTTTTATTCAATGTTACGCAACTGTGATAAATGACAATACACTTAAATTAAAAATAAGTTTAACAATGTAAAATTCTTAAAGTAATCATTCTTAAAACGCATTAAAAATCGATGGGTTATCGCTAAGAAAATATTGTGAAATTATTATGCACAAGATCAAATTGATAGTTAAGATTAACGACCTACTAATCTACCTTGATCACTTGATTTTATTTAGTTGTATTAGACAAATTTCATCAAGGTGGATCTATTAAAATGAAATATGTATTATTAAAGCAAAATATGGGGTTAAGCTTTTCTCTTGTTTTAAATTATAATTATAACTGTATATTTGTACATAACAACATTATAGTCAATGCAATATTAGCTTAAGCGTAAAAAGGGTTTTCATTTGGAATATCTTCATTCTTAATTGCTCAGATTTTATAAAAAAAAAACAGTAAAAAATGCACTTATTGTGTTTTAAAATAATATTGCGTCTCATGATGCGTAGACAACTGTTTACCTCCGCACTATTTTAAGACACAATATTGTGTATGATATGACTCATTTGGTTTTTACGTTGGTATGTACCAACTAGTATGTACTAGTTCATGTCATAAATGAGTTACAACTCAAATGACAGTAAAGTAAAACATTAGGTTTGGGAATAAAGTCAACAGGATATGTTAAGTACCTAAGATAGAAAAAAAATCTTTACTTATAAATAGGCCTTCGAGCAAAAAAAACATTGTGTTTTATTAAGATTCTGTTTTGTAAACGAATTAACAAATTACCCTTTTGTAGCTTTTTTTGAAAACAGAAATATGTTACATATTTCTCCCGATTGTGTTTACAATAAAATTTTACAGAAACTAAATTTTTTAACTTGAAAAAATAATTATTTCATTAAAAGAACATTAACCAGACAAAAGCAAAAACTACTCGACCTATACTATACATATATATACCTACTAATACAAACTTTTTCATAATAAATCTTTTATTAAGGGTAATACGACGAACATCTAGACTTTTATTGGATTCAATTTTTGTCTTCATTTCTTAAATTCGAGTAGGTAGGCAAGTTAGTATAAAAATAAACTTAATTGACGCTACTGTTTAAATTCTAATTAAAATAATAATATTATTGCAACTACTTTCAAATTTCACTTTGGCACATTAACTTCGTTTCAACGTTTCCACGTAATAGTTAAACATTTAGGCATGAAATAAAATAATTATCAAGAATTTAGCCTTGACATTATTAAATTAAACATTTAGATTTAATAAATTATATTTATAACAACTAGTAACTTGTGTAAATACCCGTTTAATTGTAATATGTCTATAAGGGTACGGCAATATGAGTAGCGTTTCAATAATAGGTAAAAATTATTATTTTCTTTAAAACCTAAGGAAATTTGATGATTTGCGTCTACATTTTGTTCATAGCCAGAGTACATACATCTAACTTATAATCGTTACTTTCTAATTTAACATAAATTGGTCGTAATATAATATAGCAACAAAATTATAATTATAATATAATCATAAACACACACTAACTTTGGGTATACACTATAAAGTAAAATAAAAAAGTATCGACACTCGAACACATAAAATTTGTACTTACGTTACTTTGCAAACTTAGGTAATAAAATTCTGAGTAAAATTAGTTTGTACCTAACGGATTTGTACTCATCAGTCTTGCACATAGTTCAGTAGTTAAAATGTAAGTATAAGATTTTTCATTAAGATAATAAGAACGCTCAAACTTTAAAATTTAATAAAATTATAATAAATTTTATTAGATACTAGCTTTCCCCAGCGACTACGCCCGCGTGGTCAGTTTTATAGGTTCCAGTAAGATAAAAACCATCCTATGTCTTTTCCCAAGGTCCACTCTATCTGTGTTCCGAATTTCATTAAAACTGGTTCAGTAGTTTAAGCGGGAAAACGTAGCAGAAGTTGCAACACATAATAACGTTTCAATATTCTAACTAATCGAGAGTCTTAGGATTTTGCAAAGTCTTTACCATAATTATAAAACTTTCAGACCAACAGAACACCGGATTCGATCATTAAAAAATAGTAATTAGAATGTATTTTGCAAACGCAAACTGATATATTAAAACTGAACAGGCCTTATGCACAGTGCAAACCTGAAATAATTTTGTTTTACTCATATTTAGTACGAGATACCTTAAAATTGTTATGGAAAGTCTACATATTTATCACCATTTATTCATAACGGGCTATTGGGAATAATAATTAGTTATTACTCTCTTGAATTTTGTAGCTTATCTGAGACACTTTACCATCCAACTCGAGCATTCTTATTGAAAATCCCTATGTCGTATCTTTGCTACAATGAGGTAGATTAGTTTCATAACCTAATTTACTTTAATTCATTTACATCTAAGTTGATAATGCAGTAATTTGGGCCGGCCGCTGCGCTAGTCGGGAGGCAGATATGCGTAAATAACATGGCTACGAAGCATGTCATCAAAATACTACTCGTACGTCAATAAATGTAATGTAAGTATATCTAAATACGTATAATAAGTAAATGCAACCGGGAATTGTAGATATCATATACCGATATTGTGACTTCTGATAACGGTGGTTAGGACTGTTGGGGGCTGTCTTGTTGGCTTCCTGGGGAACTGCCGGAACTCTTCGATTGCGATTCATCCTTTTTCTTCTCAACCTATAACGTAATTATAAATTTAGTATATAGTAAAGTATAGTATAAAGAGTTATATCGAGATACATACATATCAGATTTAATCTTATTTAAAGAATTTTTGCCGTATAGCAATTCTGTCGTGTTTGGTATTGCAAATACCATCTACACATAATGCAAGGCGCAACAATAAGCACCCTCAGGCAATGTCTCAAACATACTTGATGATATGTCCATGGGCTGCATTTTATGAAAAAAATCCGAAACAATATTCACTGGTACGCTCACACAGTAGAAAATCCTTGTGGTCGATATTACTACGTACGTGTACTGCGAAGGCACTCGTGCGAGACAGTATGAAATAATGTGGACACTGGACAGTGATATTTTAAGTAGTAGAACTTACTTGAACGCAATCGGTAAATCAAAATGGGTGTGGTTTGTAGTAAGATGGTTGACTGATAAAGGCAAATACTTTCATGAGCCTTTCCGTCCTTCTCTGTGCCCTCCATATTAAGCCGTCGAACCCGGTTGTAATTGATAGGCAGCAGTCGTTAAATCCTTGTATTAGTTCTTACATCACGATACCTGAAGCTTACTCCTGGTCTATTTTCAAACAGAAACTATGAATTTGCATGATCGACAAGAAGTACCATCGTTGCATTCGTATGACGCTAAGAAATTCCTTGGTATTTCGGTGAAATTTGGCGATGCCTTTCAAACTTACAGGACGTTATAATCAGCCTTCTGGATAGCAGCGAAACTAAAAGCAAATATAGCATATATGCTTGAGTCTGGATGCAGATAGGTTGCGTCGACCACTTAGCATGACGTGGCCTACATGCTCGTCTTGTATTTCAGTTTATGAAAAAGTACCTTAATCGGGCAGTCGGCGATGAGGTGGTCCTCGCTCTTGCAGTTGTGGCATCTCTTTGGTTGTGGGCCGATACTGCACTTAGCGGCTATGTGATTGGCAAACTCTCCGCAGTTGTAGCAACTGAAAATATAAATATTATATAGCTATAGACTTAATTCTAATAAATATTTTTGGTTAGGCAGGACAAGATGTTAACCTTAGTTGGATTATATTTAAGTAGTATGAATTAGAAAGAAAATGAAAATAAATAAGCTATTATGGCTGATCCATGCTTTTAAATGAGAGGATAATGAATTTGATCGCATCGGTGAAATCAGTCTGCAGCCTTCTGAGTCCTCGGGAACGCATTAATGCTTCATTATAGCAATTATTCCTGTAGTAAAATTACTTATGTAGTCCGTAAAGAGATATGTGCAGTCATATAGAGATATATGTGCAAAGACCTATGTTAGGTGTGGGACTTGGGGACCACGGGACTTTGGGATCAGAACTGCAGGACATAACTACCACTACCACCCTGTAGAATTGGCGTTGGGCAGGCCACGTAAGTCGCACAATAGACGAAAGGGGAAGTCAGAGAGTTCTAGAATTGAGACCCTGGACTGGACGGCGTAGTGAGTCATTGGTATGGACGGCCGTCAACATTGACGAACACGTCAACCCGCCATAGATAAACGGACGACATAGTGAGGTGAGGGTAGCAGAAAAGATTTGGATGCAGAGAGTGCAACACCACACGAGACGGCATGCATATGAGGAGCAGTAGATAGCTTTTATACGTCGTAGAAGAAGAAGAAGATAGAGATTGGTACAAAGAACAAATGTATGGTATGGCATATTTACCGAATTTTTCTGAACCGCTTCTTCGACAAGGGCCTGCGATGAGAGCCCTGGCAGTCAACCGAGGATGGACCAGACACACGCGTAGCTTCGAGACCCTTGTCAGATTCCTTACATTCGAACTCCACCTCCTCTTCATCTCCCAGCGATCGAAAGCCTGGCATTTGTATGACGCTCTGAAAGTTTTTACATGAGTTATATACATTTTTATTACGATTATCATATAGGATTAAGATCCTGCATGTTTCGAGCAGGAAAATAGCACCTCTGGAGCAATTTCATTCTGTTTCGTTTATTTTCATTATCATAATTCGAAGTAGTTCGCAACTTCATACGGCCTCAGAAAACCCTAAATCTTGCTGTTGCTGAGTTGAGTTGTAGATGTTGAACACTCGAAGACTTAACACAACGTACGCACATGCTTGTATCCTGTTCCCTTTTATTTCAATAAAAAACCTAGCAAAATGGAAATAGAAGTTCGGTGTTTTGCAGGAAAGTAATTTATTGCAAATACAATTAAACTGTGCCTAGTAGGTACATCCTTCTATTATTTTATATGAAGATGAACGGCATTTGAAAAGAAAACTAGCAAATTTAGAGTAGCTAGAAACAATTTAGACATAAATCGCAGGATTACGATTTTACTTTTGGTTATACTCAATACACGTCAATGTACTCGGCATAGATTGAATGCCAAATATCCTCGTTATGGATTACCTGACAATATTTGTGAGATGTAAATTGCAATAGGAATTGAATCTTTTATTAAGAATACTGAAACAACATAGAGAATAGCGTCTCATAAAATATGGCATCTCTACTACTTTTTAATTATTTAAAATAGCAGCTTTTATATCTGTCTATTTTTGTTTGTCTTAGTGGCTGTTAGTTTAGTATAATCTCAGAAAAAAAACTCGTAAATCATAAATCATTTAGCATTTTAAGCTTTTTTTAGAATGAAGAATTGGTTTAGCTTCAACTCAAGTACTAAGATCATTACAATTGATCATATTTACGTCCCTTTGTGCGTCCCACGGCTGGTCTCGGGTCTCTTCATATTATAAGGGAGGCCTAGAACTTACTGCACCACGTGGTTCCAATGTGGGTTGGCGCAGAATTTGGGAGTAATGCGAATGAAACCGTAGGTCACAGTAAGTATAAATAGTAAAACAAATCTATGCATTGCTGTAAATAGTAAATTAAGCTTCCAAATATCTGTACTACACGTGTAGTGGAGCGTTGTAAGTGTAATTGCGCATTTAATATTTAGTTGCTTATTTTGAACTTTGGACGTACAATAGGCATGCAATTTGAAATGTTACTTAGCTAGCTTAGCTAGCAATCATCGCTTAAATATCAGACCCACACTTTTTACGTCCCATAGCTAGTCATGGATCTATTGCAGAAAGGCTTAGAGCTTACTTCACTCCAAAATACCCAATATATAGGTTTATTAGAGTTTTAGTAGCCTGCGCACTTTCAGATGTTTTCAAACCTTTCATAATGACTCCAAGAAGGGTAACCGTCTGCTTTTTATACAGGACAACATTGATCAATGGCGTAACGTGCCCTCCTAAGCAAGAATGCGCGCAGGATATTTTTTGCCACTACCGGTTATCCATTTTACTTCCGACCGCACCTGTTTTACTAAGCTGAATTGATATTCGTCTCTAAATCTAGTAAATTAGTAAATTTTCATTCTTTATCGACCAGTTAGTCAGTCAGCTAGCATAAGGGCCCTACACGCTTAAACAATGGATACTAATTAATCCAGCTTTTTTGTAAATGTCATTCTTGTATTCTAAAATACTTAGTTGTGTAATTAATTGATAGATCAGCGAGAAATTTTTGGGGTATATTAAATGATTTTCACGCGACAAAATATTGTAAAGCAAGCTTCTATATTTAATACACAGCTTGAAAATATAGATTCAGCAACTAAAATCATTATTTGTCAACGGGTTGCTAGCCTCTAATAAGTGTATAAACTGCATCTCGTCGTCTATTTATAAATGTTTCCTTATGTAAAACAACGTATATTATTCAAAAAAATATTATCAGTTATCAAAAACATATATGTATCTGCAATTGTTTGTTCGTTTTGGACATATCTAAGGGAAAACTAAAACCAAACAATATTTTCGCGCTCATCCCACCGATTTCTGCTCTCCCAACTCCCTTCTGCGGAGACGCGTAGTTTTGGTAAAGGGATACTTCATAAAAACAGAGGTTAATGTAACCCCGCTTTGCTTATTAAACTGTCGAACCTAAAAAACATAGCCCAACCCATCCGTTTTAATTGAAGAGTTTACTTTTGTTTCTTTATGGCGGGCGGCTTTGCCCGAAACCCGAAACTAGCCTATATCAAACAAATTGCCATCAACTTTATCCGATATAATTCAAAAATATACCAAGATAAGAAACTAACAAAAATAATATAATTTACAAATTTAACTGCAGATTTTAAGTAATTTTGAGGCTGGAATTTAATTTTTGTATTAGACAGGTGTTGAATTTACAAAACAGTTATAAGGGACGACTGACAAAATTAGTCGCTGAGTTATTAGATCAGAAGCAAATATATTTATCGGTAGTTATGAGTTATTATAATTGATGCTCACAAATTGACGTTGAAGTAGTAAAAACAATTTATTATTATAATAAAAGCTCTTCCATGAACTCGTTGCTAACATACAAAAAAGATGCTAGGTTGCAGATGCTAAAACAAACTTTTAATGTTACACTAATTATATCCCTTAAGATATAAGAGTGTAACAAGATTTAAACCTTCATTCACAGAAACTGAATATTAAATAACTTATCAAGAAAAAGGCAACCTTATCAATATCCAATAACGTAGTCTTGACCTAATAAACATTTTACCGCTAGCGTTGCTGCAGTCGAACGAAGTACAAATTTGGTGGCGTAAATGTATAGAAAAAACATCCGGCCTTGATAAGCCTAACAAACAAATAAGCACTATCAGGTCAACCGCTAGATACGACCGCATGTTTTCTCAATGGATACATTTTTACTATAGCCGAGGTGTGCTTGTTATAATCGTGAGCCCTTAGAATAATTCAGTGTGAAAACTGCTCAAAAGTCAGTTTCGTAGGTACACCTAAAAATCGAAACACTGACAAGCACATCCTTGTATAGGACCTACCTTGGATTTTACCTATTTTATAAGACTTACTTGTCTTTATACCGATGCTTGTAGTAAATTTTGTTTTAAGTAATTTCAATTTCCCATTGCTGGGCTCATCAATTTCCAAAGTAATTTCTTGTATTCTTTTAACAATTCAAAGTTATTCTTGTTTTCTAAATCGATTTACACAACTTATACCGAGTATTTTTACAACACAGTGGTGCCACACCAGCCCATATTGTTTACAACTTTAGTCTTAACATAAATTTTATAAATTTAAATATCTTACTTAAATAATATGTAAGTATATATAATACTGTTTAAAAGACAGATAGCAAAGTTTTAGAAGTCTTTAAAAAAGAATTATATTTAAGACGAAGATAAGTAGGATACGGGAGTTTTAGCGGGAAGCCTGAAGGAACATGTTGTGCTGTTTTTTATTTTTATTTTCTTGGTGTATTTTTGAGTTATATCGGATTAATTTGATGGCATTTTGTTCGATATAGGTTAATGACAGTGCACGAGTGTTGTGAAATAAATAACAGTGCGAAAACATGTTTTTTCGGCTTGTCTCCAAAACTCCATTGGACACGTTCTAGTAAAGTACCCATCGCTTTATTTGAACATCTGACTGACTAGACTGACTGATAACTGACGACTTACTGATTTTTTCTATGACTACTACGTTATGCAAAAATTATACGCGACGCTGGCAACGCACAGAGTTGCGATGCCATTATTGAACAATGAAGTAGGATATGGTTATTCAAAATGTCATCCTTCGAGTTCTAATCGAAAAGCGCCTTGTGCTTGGTGTTAATCTGCGGCTACGCTAAAAGATACAATATTCCTGAAGCAGATTTAAAGCTACTAGCGAATCCAGGGGGAAGAGCTTATAATATTATAAAAAAATTGTTATAAAACTTTTGCTATGGCCATTTCCTGTATTCTAAATAGATCTTCACAATACTATAGCATTTAAAAATTTAATTTTTATAACAAATAAACGTGGCAGCTTTATATTATTAGTTAAGAACTTAATTATGGGATATAAACTAGAGATTTGTGAACAAAAGGCTCCTTTTACAGGTAACAATAATAAAACAATAAAGCTACGAAATCTAAATTTGGAAATTTCTACAAGCCACGATGCTACGCGTTATAATGCTACAACGTCACTACATTTTTTAGCTATCGTTGCAGCATATGAACATAATAGTATAACTTTCTGACTGTGTGCAGTAGCGCTGATATTTCAGAACTTAACTTTCCTTATGTGGCCGGTAATCGCGGCTTTTCGCCGGAATACATCAGACTGGGGATGCAGCAGAATGGGTGCGGCGGTAATAATTATGTTTTAAAGCATACACTTTTACACAGTTTCAATCTACCTGATGAACGAAGACGTCTTGTCCGCCATCGTCGGGTGTAATAAACCCCCAGCCCTTCGCCACGTTGAACCACTTGCATCGCCCGCGCCGCGTAACACCCGTCACTCCGCTCGCGTCCGCACCTGCAAGAAGTTAATCGTAATCAATATTATTATACATTGTATCCCTCTAATAAAATCAACTTCACATGCACCACCTGATAGACAAGCAACTGCACGGGCACCTGCAGCTTAACGAGGTTGCAGGTGTCTTCGCTTTGGAAAGTGTTGAATATCGGCAATTAGATAGATCCTCCTTCAGACCGGAAGAAACCATTCTATCACTGTTATTAACTTACATGTAACAAAATTTCTTATTTTATTTTACACCATATTCTTCCTTAACGAAATGACGTTGTTAAAGCTTTAGCCACGTATGTCTGTTACGAAATATTTTGAAAATATCAATTTAATTTAATTCTTATTAATTTAAGTATCAATATAAGTAACATTTTTTAATACCACGTAAACGAATACTTCTTATCATACATATTAGTCTAATTTAATTTTTGGTACAAATATCTAGTAGGTGTACGTCATAAAAACTTAACGATACAATCTTTATATGCATATTTTAGTCCCTATTGGTATTAATTTAAAGACACGAACGAACGGACAAAAATTTACTGAAGCTTTCTCTAATTGAATTTTAAAACGTAATGTAATCGACTAGTTGTGAGATTCCATTAAGTGGATCGTCCCCTCCTTTTAAATGCATACATACTCGAGTATTTTACCGTTCGGAAATCTATTAGCAATAAATAAGGGCCCACGATCATTTACAGGACTAAGAAAGGGTATACTATTCCCCTTATCGGCTCCTTCACAAAAAATAACGTGGGAACCGAATGAAAGAATGAACTCTTCTTTTTATGTTTAGATATGGTTGAAGACCTCATTTCACAGGAAATATTAAATTAGTCGTACGTACCTATTGATTGAACTTAAATTTCCTTAAAATATCGCACTAATTAATAGTGACCGAATAAAAGAAACACAATTTCCTGGTAATTCTATGTATGTGTAGTATTTTATGTAAGTGAGTCACATCCGGTCGATAAAAACACTATTCAGTTAAATTGACCAATTCGTGATTCTGTTCCATCTAGAATGACTAATCGGTCCACAATTTCCTGAAAGGTGTATTACTAACATTCAAATAACACGACGAACATTTGATTTAGAAAACATAATAATTCTTTGGAAAACCGATATCACATACCTACGTATTTTAGTTCAAAATATAAAGTTTTATTTTATCTTAATTGTAACAAAAGCATACATGTTATGGCTTTATTATAAACACTTAAATTCCGGTTTATTCTTATGAGTATAGTATAGTAAACAATTTTGCCACTATTTTGTTGAAATATGAATTTGAAATAAACATATTATTGTCTTATTAAACGGGTTTATTAAGCTTGCCCTGTATATTTGTATTAAGTTAAAAACTTCAACAATAAAAATGTAACTTGTTTTTCAAAACTACCTACGAAGACAAAACGAAGTATACAAAAGAAAGGTACATATATCACGGAAGTCAGGAAAGTTTATCGGTAGGTTCGCTAATTCGATTTACATTTTATGTGTTGGTATGTAACAGAAGCATATTATTTCGGACGGCAGCGGCGGTAGGTAAAAGCGGCGGGCACACGTGGCGACGGCGGGGACTCGAAGAATGTGCGGTATTTAGGTTGCGTTTCTGGTACCTCTTCATTCATTGCCGTAACACTGCACCTTGCCTCTGCCGGCCGCCGCGCTCCAACCGTTCTAGCCCGAGAGCTAGAGAACAAAGACTTGACTTTCTTCAGTTATTTTTTTTTAAATTAATAACAATAGTATTTACAGGTATAAATAATGGAATGTAGTTAATACAATAATCAGCGTGTTTACTTTTTTATATTTTTATCATTGTATATTTGCATACTCATGAAGGTAAATATGGCGAACTAAATATATATAAACAACTTTTTAAACACCCATATTTGTGCAAATAAATGTCTGTCTTTTGTCTTTTGAAAACGAATTACTTATAGTTACAAAATAGCCTTTGATTTTTGTTCCTCGTCTCTTGGTCTAATCTACGCGAGCCTCGCCTTCTCGCTACACCCGATACTCAATATTTATTATTCCCTATACCGCATTAATGAGAAAGCGTAAATATTCATTCTTATATTCAAAGCTATTTCATCATAATAGTATGCATTTTAGGAAAATACCGTTCACACGAAAAATGTATCATTCGCACAAGTTCACTGATTTTAAATTAGGCGGCGTAATTTGGGCGGCGTTATTTAAACCAACCCGCATTGGAGCAGCGTGGTGGAGTAAGCTCCAGGCCTCCCTAATAATAATGGAGAGAGAGAGACCCATGCCGTGCCGTGTAAAACTTAGCAATTTAGAATCAGTGAACTTTTTCACGCTATTGCATTTTTCCTTTACGACATTTCTTTAACTTTTGATTCAACAAGACTCGCCAACATTTTTTTTTAATTTCATAATGTTGGTTGCTCCAAAAATTAAATTCCTTGTTAATAAAAATACGAGTTAATAACTACGTTAAACCTGTATTTTAAAGTAGAAATGAAAGACAGTAACGTACAAAGTGTACACACCACTGTGTGTATTAACAATGTACGAGTACAGTGTACGACATAATCATGCAAAGTTCTTTGAAAGCATCAATGCGTTTTGTTCATGCGTCATACCATTTCCTGTGCTATTTGAACCATAGATTGCATTTAGTTTTGATATTCCTTAAACTCTATCAATGGTGGTGTTGGGTCAAAGGCCTTTCGCATTAATGTTTGAATTTGTTCTGATAATACAAAAGCATTATTATGTACGTTTTTCTATAGTGACTGGATAATTGAGTTTTGGTCTGATTTAAACAATCGATTTTCTTGCTCTAATCTTAAAAAGGAACTTAAAAAAAACAACGGGTTGCACTCCGGTGGTGCCGGCAGAAGTGAAAACTTGAACATTAACGTTGTGCATTTTTGCTATTTTGGAATGGTTAGGGAATAATTTCGCACGAATTGATTTTATTATCAGTATTATTTTTCATCTAGTATTTTCAGTAGGTTTTCATCTAGTATTTTTATAAAGTCTGTCTCATTTTCTTTCACTATTTCTTCGTTACTTTTTTCATTAATAGATTAATAGATCATTAAAGAAGTTTTCACTTCAAAAACAGAAAAAACCGTAGTAATGACATTTTAGCAGTTTTTTATTGCCTAAAAAAAGAAATCTAGCTAGATCAATTTATCGCCCTGAAACTCCTGCATACAAAAAATCGTAGAAGCCGTTTCCGAGATTGAGAATATATATGTCTATACAAGAATTGCTCGTTTAAAGGTATTAGATTACTATCGAAGAAATGCTGTTTGTTGTAGATTGTATTACTTTTAGAACTTTAACAAAGAGATTTCAGTAAGCTATATAAACTCATAATCTTGGAATTTTAAAAACAAAACAACCTATACCTTCACCAAATATGTACTTATATGTAAGTACGATTATATTGGAGTAAGAAATAAACTACAGTACATATGATTCTGCAATACGAAAATCATCCCGTAATTGGAATTAAAAAATAAAATTAATATCAAATTTAATATAACATATAACAAATAATATTACTTTCACTACCTATATAATTAATTCGGAATCAGTCACTGACTACCGTTTACTAGATGTAAACAAAAAATTAATGTACATAATGTACAAACAAAAGATTCATAATGACGATCCCATCCCTATACATATATGAAATATCCCTGATGATAAAAAATATTTAAATAAATATCAAACCCTAAAACCATACTAAAAAATTTGTATTCTATTGCATCAAAAACAAAACAATATCACACTATTTTGCATGGGACCACAAATATATAATAACTATACTATATATATAACTCGATGAGATAAATATGGCGAACTAATAAAAGTACATAAAACAACTTTTGTACTATAATACCCGTATTTGCGCAAATAAATTATTTTCATTTCATTACATGACATATTGACGCATTCTTTGCATTTTATATGTTGCCATTTTTTTTATTAAATACTAGTGGCCGCTCGCGACTTCGTCCGCGTGGACTTCGGTATTAGTCAAAGCATGATGTTATATAGCCTAAAGCCCTTCGGGTGGATCCCCTGGGGTTGCCCGTGTCCATAGGCGACGGTGATCGCTTAACACCACGCGGCCCGTCTGCCTTTTTGTTCGGTTTATTTATAAAATAAATAATGTAGTTTAAAAAACTAAAAAAACACGCTTTTGTTAAAATACGAACTAAAAACTAAAAAAATAAGAATTGTATTTTACTGTAAAAAGCGTGGGGTGCATGGTGTCAATAGTATCTTAAAAACCACCCCACGCTTTTTTGTACAGTAAAATACATTTTCTTCTTATTTTTTTAGTTTTTAGTTAATATTTTCACAAAAGCGTGTTTTTTAGTTTTTTAAACTACATTATTTATTTTTTTATTTTTAGTAGGATTTTTATTCTCATATTATTGGATTGTCATCGGCCCGTGTAAATTTTCAAGTTAATCAGACGCTTAGACGTGTTAAAAATATATAACTTTATATTTGTATCATTAAGTACCTTAGGCCACGAATAACAGGGATAGCTCGCAACCCAAATCTTTCAGACCAATTAGTCTCACCTCATTTCTGTTAAAGACAATGGAAAAGGTTATAGACTTGCATATCAGGGAAACCTACCTAAAGGTAATGCCCCTTCAGCCTCAGCAACACGCTTACCAAAAAGGGAAATCAACGGAATCCGCTTTGATGGAGCTAACGGACCGCATTGAAAACGCCCTTGTAGACAAAGAAATTGCCTTATGTGCATTTCTCGACATTGAGGGGGCTTTCGACAATACCCCTACTGAAGTCATACTAAAATATATGAAAGACAGAGGCATTGACAACACCATTACCGACTGGGTGGGACATATGCTTAACAACAGAATAGTTCGTACCACGTTATTCGACATCACAACCGAAATCAAAATTAATAAAGGTTGCCCACAAGGCGGAGTCCTTTCGCCCCTACTGTGGTCTATCGTGGTCGACAATCTTATCCAGGAGCTCAACGACAATCGACTGGACACACAAGGCTATGCAGATGACTTGGCAATCAACATAGTTGGAAGCTGCCAAAGCATCTTATCTAGCCTCATGCAGTCAGCACTTAAAATAGTCGAAAAATGGTGCATCAATAACGGTCTATCGGTGAATGCCAACAAAACCGTCATTGTGCCCTTCACAAGAAGGTATAAGTTGGACAAGCTTGAACCCATCAAGCTTTTTGGCACAACTATCCCGTTCTCGAAAGAAGTTAAGTATTTAGGAATCACATTAGACCAAAGACTTAACTGGAACGCACACCTTGACAAGGTTGTCAAGAAAGCAAAGATTGCTCTGGGAACATGTTGTAGGCTTACAAGCCGGAAATGGGGGCTAAAACCAAAATACGTAGCGTGGATCTATGAGGCGATTGTCAGACCCATAATCACCTACTGCTGCGTATGCTGGTACAAGAAGACAAAGCAAACAACATGTATTAAGACACTAAACAGTGTCCAAGGATTGGCCTGTCGTATTATAACCGGGGCCCTGCCATCAACCCCAATTGCAGCAATGGAAGCCATAGTTAACATCTACCCTCTACACATTCATGTGCAAAAAGAGGCCAAATGTGCTATTCTCCGTGCTGCTGAAAAAGGCAAGGCAAACTGGAAAT
This sequence comes from Pyrgus malvae, assembly GCA_911387765.1. NCBI lineage: Eukaryota > Metazoa > Arthropoda > Insecta > Lepidoptera > Hesperiidae > Pyrgus > Pyrgus malvae. Next base: position 15,510,504 of record OU426951.1, on the reverse strand, counting down.
CACCTGTCATGAGGGAACTCTACAGAAACCTCACTGAATGCAAAATTATGGCGATGCCGAGTGACGTCATTAACAAGCAATATAGTTTCAACAAACTATACAAAATACTTATACCGTCTAGAGAAATGTGGGCGGATAAGGCATCAAACTCCCTCATAAGCGGAGATATCATCTGGTACACGGATGGATCGAAAAAAGAGGGACGGACAGGGGCAGGAGTATATGGTCGGAAACCTAGTACCAAGTTCTACACAAACCTAGGCACTTATACAACTGTCTTCCAGGCTGAAATGTTTGCAATAATACAATGCGTGTACGAAAGCCTGGACAGAAATTATACCAACAAACGTATAACAATACTATCGGACAGTCAGGCTGCTCTTCAGGCACTACAGTCCGATGAAACTCAGTCAAAATTGACCCTAGAATGTATCCACGCACTCAACAAACTGGGCGCACAAAACAGTGTAACTCTCGGGTGGGTGCCAGGACACGTAGGTATTTGCGGTAATGAAGTAGCTGACAAACTAGCCAAAAAAGGTGCTGCGTTGCCCTTCATTGGACCTGAGCCAACGGTGGGCATTGCAAAAACCGCTTCCCGAACCATGCTTCATGTCTGGTCTATGAACCAGGGCAAAGGCCTATGGGCGTCCGCTCCAGGCATGACGCATGCAAGGGCTTTGGTGGCTGGCTACTCTAGCAAATATTCAAAACAAGTGATCAATCTACAGCGCAACGAAATACGTCTTCTTGTAAGGACTCTTACTGGTCACTGCAAACTAAAGAAGCATATGCTCAAACTAAACCTAAGTTCCACCGCTATATGCAGATTCTGCAATAGCGAAGAGGAATCGGGTAAACACATCCTCTGTGACTGTGTTGCACTTACACACAGCAGAAGTCGGATACTGGGCGGCAGCCTAGTCACATCGGAAGATGTCAAACTTCTAGATCCCAAGCGCATCGTACGGTTCCTAACAACCGTCGGCCTTGGGAATCAGATATAAACATGGGGCCAGGCTACAATAGATCATTTACTGGTCGCAGTGGCCTTAGGGTTGTACCCTTCCCCACCAACTCAGATAATAATAATAATAGGCCACGAATTCATCAGCCGCCAATCATATATTTTTTTATCCTGATGATCCTAGTTAGGACTTTAATATAAAGTTATGAGATTATTGTATTGTCATCGACCCTTGACTCCTGTGCAAATTTTCAAGTTAATCAGACTCCTAGAAGTAAGTGAAAATTAAGTTCAAAGATTCCATTACATACATACATACAGGTCAGGTTAATAAAAGCGTGTTAAAAAGCCTTCCCCGATAAATAAAAATGGACTATCTCTGATTTTAAATAAATTGAAATTGAAATAAATGGACTATCCAACACAAAAAAGATATTTTCAATTGGAACCAGCAATTCCTGAGATTAGTGCGTTCAAACAAAGTTACAAACGAACAAACGAACAAACTCTTCAGCTTTATGTATAGATTAAAATATTGATTAATTATTGTCGAAGCGGGAACCCTATTTCGTACAGTTTACCATATTATTGCCAGCTCATCTTATGATGTTTTTTTTCTATGTATTATCTATTTTTCTTTTCATTTATAAGTTTCATTTTATCATTTAAGGGACTATGAATTATAAAACTTCAATACATTAACTGAAGTTTTCGATAAATCAAAAACGATACTTCCAACTGATTCCGACTGATGACAAACACTGATCGATAAATTCTTGAAATGGACGTTACTTTTTTATTTGTGAACCGATTTAAATAAAACAAACACTAAATGTTAACTTAAAAAAATACTAATACATCAGTGAAAACCGCATCCTTCTACGTTAAGCCATTCCTGAGATTGGCGCGCACAAACGAACAGACAAACAGATAAACAGACAAGCAGACAAACAGATAAACAGACAATAATTCTAAAAATCATTGTTTTGGGTTCTATTACGCTAGTAAATAGTCCTAGTGACAGTTTTTCTCAAATATCTTCAATGTACAGAAACCAACTTGTTACAGATTTATTATATGTATAGAAGATATAGATATAGATAGATAGATAGATTACGTTTCAATAAAGACTGGGATTAAATATTTGTGATTTCATGGAACATTGGTCATATTATTAGTAGTTTACTAGTAATAATATTTCCTTTTAACTAACTAACTTCAATTAATCAATTCATCACAAAGGTACGGGTGATGAGTACTTTTCCACGCTTCATTACTATTTAGCAATCTCTAACGACATACATATATATCTATATATATGTTTTAACCCATTTTATTTCATTCAATACGTAAATTTCTGTGACAATATTTTTAATGAATGAATCATCAATACGAAATTAATACCGACGGTTTTAATTTAATTGTAGTCTATTCTCCTCCACGTAAGTGATTTATTGCTAATACTGTTTTTATGGTGATTTCATCATAATGATGGTTTTGTACTATAATATTTTATTGTATATCAATCTTTAAAGTTACTCATCACTGTATTCAAAAATCAATTCAAAGAAAATCACACTTTATAAAAAGCGAATTTGGGAAGTTCTTTGATATATTCAACAGGAACTGCATTTTGTAGTGTTCCTTTCCTCATATGGACCCTTATGTAATTATATTTCTTTGTTCATTGGTCTACCAATCTGTTAACATCCTATTTTTAAAGTTACATGGAGATTGAAACTACATTTATATAAAATACTTAGTTCTGCAACTCATTTCACTTTAGAAACTTCTCAGGTACCGCAATAAAAAGTTTGAAAACTGTGAAATTATTGTTGCAAAAATATTGTTTCAGATCAATAACAGTGATCGTCAAACGATATCTTATATCTATTCATATAAGGATTCCTAGGTAAGTGAGTCAGTCTCGCCTTTGGCCAGTTTTATATAAATTAGGCTTGAATGAAACGCACGCTCAAACAACTACTATCGTGTTAACGTAATGAACTGGGAAAAGAAATGTTTGGACAACGCGTTCCAAAATGAACAGCCACGGGCTTTTCCCCATAAAAGGAACTGGAGCTTTTTTCTCTCCGAGAGGAGAGTGATCAAAAACTACAAACATTTCCTAAAGGTCAATGTTTTAGTATTAGGTCCTATAAAGAAGTACAAAAAATTTCGATAAGTTACTTTGACTAAGCAGTCAATCGTTATGGCTAGGGTTAATTTTAACAAGGGAAATTTGTATATGTTGCAATTACTTATTAAAAGACGAAAATAATTGATGAGCACTACATCAACTTGTTTCTTCCATCCTCATTCAATGTCAGAATAAATACATGAAAAATATTTGCTTGACTGATTATCGCTAAACCAATATTTGACTGAATTTATTGTGTGCCAATAAAATTCAACTTTTAAAAATAATAGCATTTATAATACAATGTTTAACTGCTTTTCATCATGGTAATATGCCAATGTAACGTAATACATTATCATGATAAAAAGTCTGATATTAGAAAATGCTCTCAATTTTTTGTCGCCCGCTTCTCGGAATATTAAGCTCGGGATATTTACACGTGTCTCCCGTAGAAACCTTTTTGATTAACACCGGGAATGTAGAGATAAAATGTTTAGCAACCTCTCGACGGCTTTATAATTCAGACAACTCTATCGAAACGAAAGCTCAATAGTATGTAGACCTTTGAACTTTTGACGAAGTTGTTTTTAAAAAAGCTTAAGTTGTTGTTAAATTTAAATGTAATTTTGTTTAAAATTGTATTTTTTTTTTTATTATATGTATCTACTAAACTTCGAATCATATATCAGATCTAAATGTCTTTGAAAGTAACACCTTTTCTAATATTTTCATAAACTGTCTAAGCTACGATTATTCCACGATGTTTTGAAGACTCTGTTTAGGTGTTGTTTCTTGTAAAAAATCAAAAAATGTGTTTGCTAAATTGGATTTGTTTTGAAAAGATAATAATTGATGTGTTTTTGTTGGCACCTAATGGCAGATGGCAGGCAGTGAAGGTTTCGTGGCTTGTGGCTCGTGGCTGGTGGCTCGTGGGCGAGTGCAGTCGCACAGTCGGTAGCGCAGCGCATCCATCCCGTGCACCGTCAGTACCGTGTATCTGTTCTGTTTACTCAGCACGGCGCGTGAGTCGCCGCCCGTCGCCCGCCCCGCCGCCGCCCGCTTCTACACCTTCCAACACCAGCCGTCAACATACACTTTGGAATTTCAAACTTCATACGCATGCTTAACTTTTGATTGCATTCCATTAGCCCGAGCCCTCCGATGTTTGTTAATAAAATATTCCACTAGCTTCAGACGCTCCGTTTACGGCACAGGTTGTTCGACCATGCGACGCACCGATCTATGGACTCTATCGATTCACCCATTTTAAAAATACACGCTAAGGCATGCTGTAAGAGGCTACTAAATAAACAGGGAGTTTGAATATTTCGACATTATCGAACCCGAAACAGAAATCGTGACATTCTTGCTCTATTTAGTTCCTTCGGCGATTACTTAACTATTTTAAAACCAGAGTTAATTTAAGCTTGACTTATTTTAAAAACAGGAAGGGGAAATACTATGCATATTTTACGTCGACCTATACAAGCGCACCCAGCTAACGTGTAACATTATAATAATTATGGCTATTGTTATATGCCATGATAGTATTATTTTACACACAGTTAAATTTATTAGGTAGACATTACGTTTGAATTATGTTGATAGCGGGGTAAGGTGCATTGACCTATATACTAGTAGAGTTCAGTGTACACAGAGCAGTATCCGTATGTAGTAGTTTTATAGTAAGTGAAATTAAAAGCTTACACTTAATTAGGTACAATGATGAATAGATAACAGGCTCATAATTACATTAATTAGTTTAATCACCCTTCATAAGTAATTAACAGTTATACTTTTGAAATGAAGTCGATCAATTTCTAATTTAAAATCGGACATCTGCTAATTACCAGCCAAGGTGCATACTTTGACAACTTGTAAACAAAATTTCCTTATACATAAAATAATAAATTACATGTTGTAAAGCATATAGACGATCATTAATATATTATATATACATATATTGTAAAAAAAATTGTACTTTTACGAGTATTATTCTAAACGGATGATACTCGTAACCTATTGGTTAACATGTCAACATTAATGATGACATGTTATTTAATAAAAAAACATAGAAAATTATTATCGGACAAAAAATGCATTTCAATTATGTGGCGTTTAAAAGTAGTTTTTTGAGAAAAACAATTTCTTCCATGACTGATAAAAATATTTAATTTTGAAGCGTATAAAAGATAATGAGATTAAACGCCGCAGGAAAGTAAGCAATATCATTATGATGGATTACTTTCATTATATATAGAAGATTATTTGACCCCAATGGTGACATCTCGTGATCTAAGTATTACTTGTCTGTATACAGCTATGAAGCGCGCATGGCCTGGCGGCTAGCGTAGAACGTAAGCGATCTATGCAGCTGAGTCAAACGGGCGCGGTCGGGTGTGAGATGGGTGACCGCTAGTGGCAAAAAATTTCATGCGCGTTTCCGTGCTTCGGAGGGCACGTTAAGCCGTCGGTCCCGGTTGTTGTCGATAGATAACAGTCGTCAAACCTTGTCGGAGGCCTTATGGGCGGTTTGAAAACATCCGACAGCGGGTTGGCCACTAACCCGCATCTCCACCAACCCGCATTGGAGCAGCGTGGTGGAGTAAGCTCCAGGCCTCCCCAATAAAGGGGAGAGACCCGTGCCCAGCAGTGGGACGCAAAAAGGGTTGCAGCCATACAGCTATACCTATTACAGTATGCGAAACTTTATGAGACGCAATTTTGATGTACGGTACGGTTTTAATTTTGTGAACGAGTGTTTGTGTAATAACTACAAATAAAAAATCTAAGTTTTATATTTTTGGATACCTTTGAAAATATTCCTACCACACTTTTGTGAAGAGGAATATAAAGGATGGAGGAAGGACGGAGGATCCATGTAAAGTTAAAGTAAGAAAACGTTATCTAACTTGCTGTTGTTATCTATACTAATATTATAAAGAGGAAATATTTATATTTTTGTGTGTATGTTTGTAATGAATAAACTCAAAAGCTACTGTTCCGATTCCAAAAATTCTTTCACCATTAAAATGATACGTTTACTCTGAGGCTACTTTTTACCGCGGGAAAATGCTTCATTCCTACGTGAAAACGAGCAATAAGGTCAACGCGGTTGAAGAAACTGGCTAAACGCCTATGATTTTAATAAAGCAATATATCGTCTTACGAGTACGTCGTATTTCAATAAATGGAAGAAAGTTAGATATATAGCCTGGAATAGCACATAGGCTATTTTTTTCCTACGGGGACCCATTAAACGGTTCCACGCGGGCGAAGCCGCTGGCGGAAGGCTAGTTACGAGTATTTATATTCAATGAATAAACATCTCCAGTGCATCGATTTTTAGTGAATATGACAATTGATGATAATTTTGAAAGATAAGTAGGTATCATTTTCATACAAGTATATTTTCTTTCCTCAACAACTGATAGTGATAGATAATGCATGCAGTTTTTTAATTTAAATGCAGTAATATGTATGTCATGTGATGCTAAGTAGTCGTTGCATGGACCATGAACATTTTTTACACGACTAAGCAAGCCTAAGCCTAGATCCCATACAGTTGCGCTGCTACTTCGGAGGCATAGGAGAGGAGGAGAAGATATAAGGCATGGAGCAATGATATAAGGCAACCATATCTAACAAATAAAAATTGCATTACGACAGAATTAGGTGCAGCGGTACCCTGTCGGACCATGAAAGTTTCACCTTATATATGGTGAAACGTTCTAATCCCTTTCTAAATTTTCTATAACACTCGGCCCTCATTAATATTATTGATAGAACCTGTGACACGTCCCAGTCACTCACATATATTTTTGAAATAAATACCATATCTTTTATTTGTGTCAGAAAGACAGCTTTTTTCCCTCAGTCCGGAGCAATCTGCATAATGTATATGTTGTTGGGACAGCTGCCCTCCCACTGGTCAAAGTCCGAATTCAGAAAATCTAAAAATTCCAATAGATCTAAAGAAGAAGAAACCTATAAAGAACAAGCTAGATATGCTACCTCCTGCTGTTTCTTTTGTATTTTTAATATTTTGTGTGCGTGTTTTCGTGTTATGGCAAATTTACGCAGCGCGATACCCAGCTAGAAAATAATGCTACCCCCCCCCCTCCCCCGTGACCAAGAACTTGCCCCCTCTGACCAAAAACCTGGGTACGCTGTTTTAGTGGGTAAACCAGTCCATGCATATGTTAAAGTTTTCTGCACAAGAAAAGCAAAGATAGAAGATAGATAGAATGCATGCTATTCCAACAGCAGATGCTCGCAACATATCAGTGTGCTAAAGCAATGTAGATTTTTTTTTATTTATTTGTATCACCTTAAAATAAGGGTTACAGGGTAAGACTTAATGCCTAATGGCATTCTCTGCCAGTCAACCCTGGGTGATGGTGAGAACTTACGGTAGGCAGGAATAATGAAAAGAAAAAATTTGTTATATACATACATAATACATAAATACAACATATATACATACATAAATATATACATACATACAAAGCGTACATAAATATACAACTATTGATTTTATTTAATATCAATACACTTTTTATTTTGTTTATAATTTTACTCTTTAGAACGCTACAAAAAAAATCTATTGTTTAGTAAACAAGATAGACACGTTTCCTATAAAATGCGCCCTAATAGCAATATAATTAATATTAATAAAACTATAAATAATTATAAAACAAGGTAAATTTGCCGAATCAGGGCTCCACCTCGAAGGCGCTCCAAAGACATGCGCCTCCTCAATATTACTCGGGATACTACATATTAGTGGTAAAAAAACGATGGAAAAAATTTGGAGCACTTTCTAGGAGGAGCGCTGATTCAACAAATTTACCAAAAACAAATTTACTTTGAGCTACTAAATTAAAATCCAAAAATGTAATCAATAGCATTTTTATTTTAAACATTGGCTGCAACCTTTTTTGCGTCCCACTGCTGGGTACGGGTCTCTCCCCATTATTGGCTTACTCCACCACGCAGCTCCAATGCGGGTTGGTGGAGATTATTAAAGATTGATAATTTAAATAAGTACATATTTTCTATGTATTTCAGCAATGATATTAAATGTTACTATTATAAGCTCACTGTATTTCAGGCTTATTTTATTTTGATTATTAGGAAGTTTTAACAAATATACGTGAAAATATAGCAATTTTCGTAATGTTGCATACATATAAATTAAATAGATAACCTACTTTAAGGAAAGCGGTTAATACCTTAAAACGTTGTGCCATTACTGCCATTCACTACTTTTTTGCTGTTATCAATCGCAGGTATGGAATTTAAACATGAATCATCGTCAAGTGGCGCTTGGGCCTCGGGATCTTTGGCTAGGAGTGAAAGAGACGGCCGAATGTACCACCATTCAGACTTAATTGACTGGTTACGAACTCGGACCCTGCCGTAGGGACGTAACGTTACTTAACATCGACTTTCTAAAAATTCCAAATAGGTAGTTCTTCGGACACTCTTTATGAATAACAATATCTATCGAAAACATCACTCGTGTTAAAAGTATTTTATTGTGATGATTGACCTTCTTAAGATTAAGCAGTTTACTTACATGTTTAATAGTTACGATGTAAACACCAGTCAAACTTTTCAAGTTACTATACACCCAGCTGTAGTGTTATTTTCGTTGAAAACAAACATTTTTCAGTTTATTTTCGTTATCATGAAAACATCGAGCGAGCTCCATCACTACGGCTTTGGTATGTCAACGACAAAAACACGTAGTTGAAGAGTGGTGGGGAATGGAGATTACAATCCTTAGAAAATGCAGCCGGCTTAAACGCACACAAACTTCTGTAACTCACACAAATTGATATACGCAAGGGCTTTAGCATAATGACCCTTATTTCAATAGTCATATGATCGCGTTTGTCGATTGTTTTCTGATTGCATATAAAGCTTGGAGTCACGATAACTTATACGGAATCGTACGGTATGCTCCGTAAGAGTAGTAAATTCTACAACAGGCGTATTAATAAAATTTGAGGATGTTTACGTCAAATTTTTTTATTAACAAAATATTTTGATGCGAATATTAGTTCCTGAGATCGGTTCTTGTTATTATTATTATTATCAAAATTTTAATTTAAACCCTTTCATTTATACTCATTTAATCATACCTTATGATCCAAAACAAGTCAAAACATACATAAATTTATAAAATTTACATTCATATACCTAAATCGGAAGAAATAAACGCAACGAAAACAAAACAAAATATTGCGTAAATCAACAATATTAAAAAACGACGAATTACGAAGTAAGCATTTATAATTAGAATATTATGTTGTTGTTGATGAATACGATACGAAGTAAACATGGCACGCATATGTGCGACATCAATGTAACGAGATTGTTAACCTCAATTCAAATTATTCCAATGATGTTGTAAACAATTTCTATGATTGCCCTTCCAGGCGATGCGTGTCACATATCCGCTCGATAAGGGCCATGACAAGTCCCGATGCAAAGTACAGCTTTTGACGTTACTCCACACACTCACACCCAACCACGTGCGATTGGACGTACACAAACATTATCACTTTATCGCGATATATAGCGTCTATTTTAGGCTATGTTAAGGGGCTTCTAAAAAATACCAAACTTCTACTTACTTGAAGACGGAACTGCATTTCCGCCTTCCCTCCCGCTCATGTTAACAAAAATATCTTAACTCGCACCACTAATATCACCTTTGCGTATTATCCATTCTCCGAGTAAACAAAAGGCACTTGTTTTAAAAGTTCATTCAACTTTTTAATATAATGGTCTTTAAAAATACTTATCAACTATCAAAACTTAAAAGTTGCATGAGAATGGACGCGCGTGCGCGCGAAGCGACCGGCGACGCGTACGCAGGTCGACTGCATCGAAAATTAGTGGCAGTGGTGTAGAGTCGGCGGCGCGCGGTAATGCGGTTGGTCCCTTCCCGGATATAAGCAAGTAGTTTTTAAAATAGAGAAGCTAACGGAACGTGTGCGCGGCCCGAAAGCGCCGGCTGCTTTACCCCAATCCAAAATATGTCACTTGTCGGCGCAGTGTTTAGAGCTCGGGTTGCTTCCACGAGAAGGGAACTCGCAGGCTGGTCGGCGCGAACTACCACACCCGCCGGCCGACTGCATCGAACACCAAACAACATTCTATTCAGTCTTACAAAAAACATTCCCGAAACGAAACGCCAATAAATTTAAATGGCTTCTTCATATTTAAAAGTTAACCATCTCTACTATTGTTTTCGTCGTGTAACCTCGTTCTTGCGCTATATATTTTTCGGTCTTATGGTTTTCATGTTATTTCCGCAATTTAAAGTAGTTTTGGTAGAGCTTTATCAACTTACTGCCATTTCCCAACTTGATAACGTAAAGAATAATATATTTTGTTCGGCTTTGGTGCTCTACATTCCGTTACGTTGCAAGACAATTAAATATTCAATAGTAATGAGGGTTTGCTTCCGTAACTAAACTAAACAACAACGTAATATACAACTGAATTAGAACATATAAATGGTCAATAAGACTACGGTGCGGTATTTTAATTATCAACAAATAGCTGGTGCTCAATCAAGAACTTTGAAGAATATTTGATTAAAATAACATAAACAATGACCTATGACAATTTTTATCTATGACAAAAAATAATAGACTATGACGTATGTCTTCCTCATTCAAAACATTCAGATATGCTGTTACGATTGCTTGTAAGTATAACTAAACATATTTGGAGGAATTCCATTTGAAACCGGTTAGTTAAAGATAAACCCGAACGTAATGTTCGGCAAATCTGTTCTATAAAAATGCGCAATTAAAAGTTGCCGAAATACTCTATAAAATTCACACGTAGAAGATATATAGATTTTCTTTTAGAACGTATGACATAACATGAGAGCATGATTACACACAGCTTGACGAACTATTATAATAGCTTTTAAGACTTCAAAACAAACAAATATTTTCGTTCTATTTCGTCAATATCTATTGAAAAAAAAGATATGTACTTACTAGTTTAAAAGCGTTAACATTTTTGACTAAATAGGAACATTTTTATGCATTGTTGCGGAAGCAAATATAGCACCCCTGATATATCTTGAATTGAGCTGAGTATCTTGACTTGTGCTTCCAGATGCCCAGAGTTGGGACAGCTGTAGCTTACATAAAGAGGCATCTTAACCTTTAAAATAAACTCGGCGTCAAAAAAATCGCACATCTTCAAGTCCTTCCTTCGAGCGATCATAAACCGTATATTATGTATGACAAGGTATGACTGTGGGATCTCATTTGAAAGGTGATAAAACCCTCTATCAGAAAATGATATTTGACACTCAACCGCGCAAGGAAAAAAGAAAATTTGTCAGGAAAAAGGAAAAATCATTTATTTACACTAAAATTTCAAAAATTAAAAACACAACAATAACAAAAATACAAAGCTTAAAATTAAACTTAAAACCTTGTGTTGCCTCCTCTGGTCCTCCGCAAATCTGCCATGCGATCAGTCATGGACCTGATGAGCGTCACGATGCTTTCTTGAGGGATGCTGTTCCACTCCTCAATGACTGCATCATGAAGCTCATCGACAGTGGTAGGAGAAGGATCACGAAACCGCGCCCGCCTTTTTAACTGATCCCAAAGGTGTTCGATGGGATTCAAGTCAGGACTCGATGCGGCCACTTCATAACGGTGATACCAGCAGCATGCAGGTAGACCCCAACAATCTACGCTGTATGGCAGCGGACTTTGTCGTGCATGAACTGGAAGCCACGTCCAATAAAATCAGCACAGGGGACCACATATGGATCCAGGATCTCCGTTACGTGGCGTCCAGCAGTCCGGGAAATGCATACAAGTTCGGTCCTCCTGTCGACGTAAATGCCGCCCCAGAACATGCAGGATCCACCACCGTAGCCGACGGTTTCTTCAGTGCAGGCTGTTGTGTACCTCTCCCCCTGTCTCTTGTACACCCTCCTGTGCCTATCGTTGGTGTAAAAGCACACTCTCGTCTCGTCAGAAAAGAAGACTTACCTCCATTGGGCGAACGTCCAATTCTCGTGACCAGTGAGAAATTCTCTTCTGGCATTAGGACAACTTAGATCAGTTCGCAGATAGCGCTTATTCCACCACGCAGCTCCAATAAGGGTTGATGGAGATACGGGTTAGTGGCCAACCCGCTGTCGGATGTTTTCAAACTGCCCACAAGGTCTCCAACAGTTATCTATCGATAACAACTGGAACAAACGGCTTAACATGCCCTCCGAAGCACGGAAACGCGCATGAATTTTTTCCCCTCTAGCGGTTACCCATCTCACACACGACCGCGCTTGTTTGGCTTAGCTGCGTAGATCGCTTGCGTTAAACGCTCGCCGCCAGGCCACCTGCACGCCCGTATACAGACAATTTTAAATTTCGTTGATTTTTTCCTCAGAGAAATATATTTTATTATATTTAAATATATGTTAATAACTTATTTATTGTTCCTGTGTGAAATATAAGTAGATACTACAATGTCTCCATGATATTTATATCACAAGTTTACAATAAACGTATGTATTTGTGCTTATAGGTTTCGCAAAGCCAAAAAAATATATAATGTAAATGAGTAAATTTTTCACATGCCTATGGAACCACGTGTTGTTGACTTCCGGTGCGTTCGCGCACGCAATGACAGTAAGTACACATTGGCTCATAACGACATACCATTTCATAAAAACAAATTGAGGTATTATTTAAAATTAAAAAATACAAACCATTGTAATATTATGATAATAAAACTTTATAATTAATACACCACTACAAACTCAACGTAGATGGAAATATTAAGATTAATATTAATAGTGTTCCGTGTTAGGGTTTTCTAATTAAATTAAATTATAGTCAAAGATTCATTTGACCACAAAAACGAACCTGTTGAAACTAGGAATAGTACACAGTGTTCTGTAGCGCCATAAAATATAATATTTAACACAGAAAATATTTTTGAGCAAAAACCTATTACGGACTCCAAAAAGTAAAATATAATATAGTTAATTAGCATGTGATACTTTTTCTTCCTAATACCAGGTACTTAAAATTAAAATTATTTTAGAATCGAAGCCCTTTGAGAAAGAAACATACGCCGAAAACCTAAGGGCACGATTTAAAAATAATTTTAATAGTCATAACGATTAGTAAGAAAAAGTAGCATAATAATAATTTAATTGTGCCTTCTATCATCATCAGTTTAACAACAAAGATGACGATTATCGGGCACAAATACTTGCCTGCTTAATTAAGTTTTCATCAGATTGTCTTAAAAAATTAATTTCGGCCGGTAAAAATTATGAAAATAATAAAATGATTTTTACAAATTCAAGTTTTTTACACTACTTGTTCTATTCATATTGTGGTCGTGTCGTGACTCGTGATTTATATGAAATTCAATGATTCAATGTTAGTAAGTTACTTAGAATTAAGATAACCAGTAAGGACAATTTGAAAGATGTGTCGTAAATGGTCTTCTTTTCCTTCGACTGCGTGGACTTATAAATTAAATTTTATAAAAATTTAAGTTCTGCAATGTCTGAGTACTTGATATTAATTTAAAAAGATTTGAAGATTTCACTTCACACGTGTCTGTGAAAAAGGGTTATGTCAGATGCACAGAATTACAACGCTGTTATCCTAAAAGGGTTCCATTTTCCTTCTGGGATAGAGACCCCAAAAATTTAAATCCGTTGGTCCGAAAAAGTCGAATCGTGTCCTTTCCACCACCCCATAAAATCGAGGAAGTCCCCTTCACCGACATGTCACTTTGACAACTCGTCTGCTGAACTATTGTTACTATCTAATCCAAAAACGATTATGCGCCAACAGTCTCAACAATAGCCCAAGAACTTACTTACAAGAAATACACGTTTTGAAAATAACGAAACTCAATTGATATTTGACTTGCTACTTTCTTTTCTTACTACCCCAAGCAAATTTGGAGCTTTCATTTCGTTATGCATAAATGTAAATTTTATTATATTTCTAAAGAGTTTATTGTAATGATACAAAGAACGTAATTTAAAACATTCGAAAACTACTTGTTCGTATCATAATAAATGAAACAATAGAAATACTTAACTGCTCAAAATGAAATTAAAATGTAATATAAAAAGGCAATATGATTGGTTATTGTTTATTTGAAATTGTAATTTATTATTCTTACTGAAATATTATGTTAAAAACCTGAAGATGTTTTTCGACATACTAATACCTACCCCACTAAGCAATAATTCAGCATTTTCGTATCTGTATCGGTATAAAAACTTATTGTACAAAAAGCCTTTGAAATTTAATGTAAAATAGGTAGCTAATAATTTCCTTTTCTAGAGACACGGGCCATCCCTACATTTAAAAAATGTTAAATTTATACCTATTACCTTCCTGTTTTTGCATTGGGTAAGTAGTATACTCTACCAATTCCGTATTTGGCAGATGAGTGATGTATGTATTATAGTCATTTTTAAATAATTTAAATCAGTGAATCATTACATTAACATAAAATTTATAAGCAATTTCTTAGAACTCTCACACCAAAAAATACCCATGGCGCTTAGGTATGTGTATATATGTATGAGGTATCGATGACGAATCCGAAAATGACTGACACATACCTACTATGGTTACTCATTTCGAATTAAAAATAACTATTTGAATTATTTTCCTAACTCGGCAAAGTCTCACAATATGAATGAAAGAGATGAATAGAAAATACTAGCTATTTTGCTTGTACGATGCTGATGCGACATCTGTAGGAAACTCTATTGAACTTTTGGTATATCCGCTTACCAAGCGCTAGCGTAGTTTCAGTACAAACCATTAGATGGCAGAAGAAGAGCACGCACACCACCGTCATCTATCTTTCATCAACTGCATTAACACGACACTGAGCTTGATGTGTGTTCCTTTGTTTGCGTTTTTACCCTATATTGCGGAGATGGTGTTAAAATGGGGTGTTGATCGTAAACTAAAGTAATACATAGTAATTTTTTTACAAAAATAAGCTTATAATTTTAAAACATCCGTGTCTATTTCTTTTTTCGTTCTGAGCAATTTTCAAACGGTTGTAAAAAATCAACAGTCGTGATACAATATAAATTTTATTCTTAATTTCTTTCTTTTCTTTTAAAATATAAGTTATATTACATTGTATCTCGTTTCATCCTCGGTTTTCCCAATAAATAGAGTGTTAGATAGAGTAGAAGTTAAATAGTGTTTAAAAATTTAAATTATAACTTAAATTTTTTTTTATTAAATTTTAGTGAAATAAATTGAAAACCTTTTATATTTTCCACCGATTTACCTTACACTATACATAATATATTAAACTTAACGTATACATAACTATGGGTGCATGTTCTTTAGAAATGACACATGTATCAGGAATTTTGGACAATAATTTTTAAGGGTTAAAATAAGTTAGATAGTTTCTTATTATGGTGTAAGGTCCCTTTAAATTTTGCATATAGTATATTCATTTTATTATAATTATATTGATCCTTCTTAAGTAGGTGAAACTGCAAGGTACAGCAAGGTACAACATGTTTTAAAGTTTTTTCTTTCGTGGCTGTCCCAATGCGAGTTGGTGGATGGAAGCTAGCGGCCAACCCATAAATAAATAAATATAAATGTCAACTGGAACTGCTTAACGTGCTCTCCGAAGCACGGATAGGTGCATGGAATTTTTGCCTTTAGCGGTCACCCACGAACCCGCTTATTTCACTGAACGGCGTTCATCACTTGCGTTCTACGTCACCCGCAGGAACAATGCGAGCTTCAAAAACAGAAATATTAGATATTAATTTCATATATTATCCTCCAATAATTCCTGAGAAAAAGATTTTTTTCCCATTAGACAAACGGAGAGTCAGAAGCACGAACGAGAAAGTACGAGTATTATAAGGTAATTTTGCTGCATACATTGGTGCACATCTGTGTATACTTTTTCTATGCTTCAGTGTGTGTTAAATATTCTCCTTCTTCATTCAATTCACTAAATAATTCAGAAAACTTGTTGACATACAAGCATTGTATAAACTCCAATTATTAACTAACAAGTCCGGCAGGCGCTGTCCTACTCTAAAATTATGAAAAAACTAATTATCCTAGTATAATTAGTCATTAATCCTAGTTTATAATGAATCCAAAGTCTCATCGCAAATCCATCGGCCAAATCCAGTCAGTAAAGAATTTAAAGAACTTGAACGTACGCAAAAAATGTCGCTTAAATATTTTAAATACCGTATATGAATCTACGCGCCTTAACTCTACCAGCCCTTCACGAACTCTTCATCTCAGTCAAATTGTGTAACAAAGCCATTTCACTACCTTCATGAAGACTGTCTTTAATTTTGTGTTACTCAAATAATAACATGTATTTTCAGAAGTTTATGTTGCTTCGGCTTGACGGTAGCGAAATGGCTTTGCCACACAATTTGACTGAGATGTAGAGATGATGTAATTAGAGCTACTGTACTACTGTAGTTAGAGTTAGTGCGGTTTAAAAGTAGCGTACTTTTCGGCGCGTATACGGTCGTTTCGGAAAACGCGTTAC
This sequence comes from Pyrgus malvae, assembly GCA_911387765.1. Lineage (NCBI taxonomy): Eukaryota > Metazoa > Arthropoda > Insecta > Lepidoptera > Hesperiidae > Pyrgus > Pyrgus malvae. The sequence continues at coordinate 15,493,801 of OU426951.1, read as the reverse complement.
ACCGGAAAATGTCAAACATCGCTGTTTCGACGACGACAACAAAAAGACGCGCGTACGCGCCAAAAATACGCTTTTTAGATACCACTCAAGCACACACACACGCTCTCATATCTGATTCACAGGGAAAGCCATATTATACAATTGTCTTGTCAACATTTTACATGAAAATTAGCGAAGATCTCATACAAACTTCCAACCCCCAATTTTTGTTACAGGACCTTGAGGAATTTTTGTTACAGGACCCTTATTTTAGACATGCCAACCATGAATAACTAATTAATAACTTATTACCATAAACTGAAATTCTGTATTTGTGCTTACTTAGTATTTAATTGTAGTTGTATAAAGAAATGTTAATTAGAATCCTTAAATCGTTAATTTTAAATTGTATAAAGGGTTTTGTGAATTATGTAAATGGTGATTTAAATATTCCACTTCTGGTTTTTATTCCTAAAAATACTAATACATAAAGCTGAAGAGTTTGTTTGTTTCTTTGAACGCGCTAATCTCACTACGAACTTCGGCTCGAATTATAAAATTAAGTTTGGCGATGGCATGAGAGACAATGAAGTTATTGTTTGAAGTCTTACTGTAGGATCTAGTAATGACGTGAATGCAAAGTGATTGTTTATAATATCAGGGGTTAAGAATGAAGGGCAGTTGTGTGTAGGTGGTTTGCAGATACCAAGGGACTGAAGGAATTTCCATGCATTAGCTGGAGAAGATTCACAAATATTTTGATGAATATAGCTGTTCGTACCATCTGATTGCAGCGATTTCTAACAGTTTTAAAAGATGCCCAGTTTTCATCGGACCGATTTGCCTTAAAAATACGAAATGCTCGATCCCGCCTTCTCATCGCCATTTTTACTAACCTGGTCATCCAGGGGGCTGGAGTTCGTTTCAGTTTGACCGTGTATATAGGGGCATGCTTGTCGTACAGGTTAAGAATAGCCTTGTTGAGTAGACTAACTTTGCTGTCAACATCAGCTGCCTCCATCACAGGGCCAAGTTGTAGATCAGATACATCTCTCCTAAGCTTGTTAACATCTAAATGTCTGTAATTCCTGATGTTCAAAACTGTAGGCACATGCTTAGAAGGTTTGATCTTGTAACAAGCATAAATTAGGTCATGGCGAGAGAAGCCGGGGGCTGAAAGCTGTCCGTATGACTGAATCCGGTCCGCAGGAGACGCAATTATAATATCAATCCAGGTAGGTTCAGTGTTAATATTATGGTGGGTGGCTGACAGGGGGAGAATTGAAAAATTAACCGCGTCTATCATGATCATTAACTTACTAGCGCGGGGTGTGCTGCTTAAGAGATCGGTATTGAAGTCGCCTATAATAATATAATGTGCGTAGTCAGACCCAATCAAAGACATTTTCTAAGGCATCAAAATAACGCAATGGGGGGCAATATACAACACCTAGCAACACCCTTTTTTTGTTATCGGGGAGGAAACCTTCAAAAGGTACCCGGCACCTTGGGAGAGGGTACGGGGTTATGTGTGATTTGACCGCACTAAAACCCCCTCGGTGGCTGCCACTGCGCTTGGGGAGGACTCCGGGATATCCGGCGGAACGCACCGGTGTGCTCCACGCGCGACGCCCCAGAACGGGCCCATCTTCGGGAGAGCAGATGTGCTCTCCTGCACCTTCCGATGCTTACGGCGACATGCGGCCACGCACACATCGCCGCCCTTCCCGGGGCTGCTGGTTGGACGGATCGAGCTCCCACTCACACTGTCAACAACCCCGGAAGCCCCCTTTTAGTCGCCTCTTACGATCAGGCAGAGGGTACCGTAACTCTATTCTTAATCCCGAAGCTACAGGGACTACCTAGCAACACCCTAACACCTTTAATGTTGAGTTCCAGAAAAAGAAACTCTGCAGAAGTAGAGTAGCTGGAAGGAGAAGCAAGTACAATATTATATGATAAAGATGACCGTAGATAAGTTGCTACTCCACCTCCACCTTTCTCCATCCTATCATTACGTAGTAGATTAAAACCTGGCAAAGCATAGAATGAAGAAAGAAGCGGAGGCTTCAACCAGCTCTCTGAAACAAGGATTGCATTAAGGTGCTCACAACAAAGGACACTTTCAAGCTCACTGTAATGACTTGGTATACTTTGAGCATTTATGTGGGATACATTCAAGCATTTTTGATTATTTGTAAAAATAGTACGTAAATTGTTTTTCAAGGAGCCTGACGTGCTATCATCCAACAAATCATCACAGGAGTCATATGTATTGTCTGAGTCAATGGCAGAGTAAAAAGAATCATTATCTGACATATTATATATTATTAATTAAATAAAAATATAAATAATTTAGTAGATATAATATAATAAATAATAAAATAAAACTGCTATATGACTTTCAATAATTTGAGCACATACTCATCACCAACCATGGTGGTATAATAGTATACATCTTAATATATATAATTCTTCTGTGAGTGTGTATGTCACTGAACTCCTCCTTAACGGCTGGACAGATTTTAATGTTTTTTTTTGTGTGTATTCAAATGGATTCGAGGATGGTTTAGATTCACAATTTGGGCCACTGGAAATGTTTTTTAATTTTTTTATTTATTTATAAGTAGTTTTCCCATATAAATTGTTCCTATCTGTCAAACGTTTGTATTTCGTGCCGTGCCGTTCTAAACTTTGACACATTCAGAATAACAGGACAGTTCGTATGTCATTATTTGTTTTATATTTTTGTTTGATAGTAACATGAAGTCTCTTTAAGATAATAAGAAAACAAATCCTCTTTTATTACTTTTAAGGCAGGACAACGTCTGCGGGGTCCACTAGTTATAGGTATATAGGTAATAATTAATAATAGTATACATTAAAAGAACTAGAGTGACATGTTATTGCTTATCTATACTGTTAAGAATCAACGTCGGTAGTTGAATAAAAAAATGTGACGATGTAAGTGAAAACGCTTATAAAAGCGAGCCTTCCTCTAAGGAGCGAGCATTATCACTGTGATACTTATAGGGCACAGTTACTCTGCCCGTTTACGTGAAATCCTGTATTTGTGCTTACTTATTATTTAACTGTAGTTGTATAAGGAAATGTTAATTAGAATCCTTAAATCGTTAATTTTAAATTGTATAAAAGGTTTTGTGAATTATGTAAATGGTGATTTAAATATTCCGCTTCTGGTTTTTATTCCTAAAAATACTAATACAAAAGAAATGAAGAATTTGTTTGTTTCTTTGAACGCGCTAATCTCACTAAGAATTATAAAATTATTTTTGTATTGGATAGTCTATCGAGGAAGGCTTTAGGTTATATAACATCATGCTATGACTAATACCAAAGTCCACGCGGGCGAAGTAGCGGCCGGCCACTAGTAGTAACATATAAAAGTAAAAGTATAAAAGTAAAATAAAGAATCTAAAATTATAATTAAGGAGAGCAGTACAATTTTACAAAATAAACAAATAAGATTTTAGTTTTTTATAAGTAACAGTTGAGTCATGATCATGAAAGATATTAATATGTTCAACCAAAGTACATTGCATACTCGGTTATAATCAGTACATAATCTGGATAAAGGAGAGTTTTTGTAGAGTCTCGTTTTGCTTAATGGAACACTGAAAACTTTGGTTACAGGATTTTTTTTGAATGGAGTAGCAGACGAGCATGCAGGCTACGTGGTGTAAGTGGTCGCTGCAGCCCATAGACATCTACATACAACCTCAAGCAAGCATATGTAAGTCTTGTCTGAGGTCGTATGCAGTTGCGCTGCTACTCCGGAGGCTGGTGATCGGCTCATATAAGTGTGGCCGGCAACTGTACCTTTCCACCGAAATACAATAGAATTGGTTCACGGCAGAAGTGGGTGCAGTGGTGGTACTTCCCCGAGCGAACCATAATAGTTCTACCACCGACAAGGATGTCGTGGGATATGGTAAAGGACGTTTATATTTATATTGCAGTAGGTAGCTGCAATCTATATTGCCAAATATATTTTTTCAAGAAAATCACACCCAACAACAGCATGCGGCGGTTGCTAAGTGACATTATATTAAAATATTCAAGACGGTCAATGTTCTTCATTGTTTTTATACTAAAGTCAGCTTAAATACCATATTGTAGCTTTTGTTGCACTTCACGAAGTACCCTAACAATTTCCATGATATCAATAAAATCTAAAGTATCAGAGCTATGCGATTTAAATTTTGTGTGTTTATTCTTTCTCTCAGTAATGGCAGCTCATCTGTACATATTGCCAATGTCAAGTGAATATTTAGTATTCAGTTTTTGCCCGTTTCGTCTATAGGGCGATATAATAAAATCTAGTTAGTTGAGTTAATCAATAAAACGGATATAGCTACTTTACCAGAACATATCTGGTGGAGTTTTGAGACAAGCCGAAGAAACATTATTCTTATTATTATTATGTTTCTTCCCGCCATTATTTTAATTCACAACACTTGTGTACTGCAATTAACCTTATTATCGAACAAAATGCCATCAACTTTGTCCTATATAACTTAAAAATACGCCAAGATAATAAAAATAAAACAAGAGTAAATAAAATAAAATCAAGAGCAATTGTTTTCAATTCCCGCAAAAATCTCAACGATTGATCTTAAAATATTGATGGCGACGATTTGCAGCCTTGCCTTTGTGTCCGCAGTGAAATGTGTACGTAACTACTCTGTCAAGTTAATATGACACCTGGGAGGTTACTCTGTACGCTGGTATCCGAAGTCTCATGAATTTTGGGCCTCATTTTTAGTAAGTCTTACAATAAATATCAATAATAAAGCTCATCTCAAAATTGTAAAAATGATAAATAAAATAAATATGCCAAAAATGATTCCGAAAATGTTAGACCATACGGACGGATGCATACAGTCACCTCTCAGGTATCACGTTAACTTGACCGAGTAGTACATTATATCGGCCAGGCCACACAAGCTACTTTTCAAACAGCCTCAGTTGCGTAGTGGGTGATGAGCCGACTGCGAAGCGTTTGGTCGTGGGGTCGATTCCCACCCAGGACAAATATTTGTGTGATGAACATGACTATTTGTTCTATGTCTGGGTGTTAATTTATCTGTTTAAGTATGTATTTAGAATTATATAAGTATGTTTATCAGCTTTCTGATTACCATAGTACGAGCTCTGCTTAGTTTGGAATCAGGTGGCGTTGTGTAAATAATTGTCCAAAGAAAGAAAGATATATATTTTATCACCAGCGCTCAGAGATTTGCGCATGCATCGCGTTTTGATACGCTGACGCGACACCGGAATTAGGTATTTCGGATCCTGAATCGCAGCGTTTAAAGTAGCTACGCTCAAAGTAGCTAAGCCATGGTAGCTATTGTAGCTTGGCTATATTTTAAGTTTTTCCTCGACGAATTCTTCTGTGTGTGTCTAGTGGCATCATTGTTTATCATCTATTGCTATAGATGATAAACAATGATGCACACAAATAAATATAGATGATGAAAATTAAAATATACACAAGATACTCACAATTCTTAGTATACCGAATGACATCTCCATTAATGATGCCGTTAGTGACGACCACGATGGACAGCGGCTTAACCTCGCGGTCGTAGGAGCCGTTCCAGGACGCCGCCGCCGCCGCTGCCGCTGCCGCGGCTGCGCATACGCTGCACTCTGAAATATATATAATGAATCCTTTGTTATTAAAATCGTACATACAGATCTCCAAACTAGGATTCTATGTGTAATGTGTTCTATAGTGAAATAAAAAAAATGAATACTTTATAACAGGTAAAAAGCTAGCGGTTAAACTAAATAAAAACTTAATTAAAACCTAAATAAGTAAAACTAAAGAACAGATCCTAAGACACACGCAAATGTACTAATAAAAGTAGATAGAACCGCGTTGATCGAAAGTTGTTGTCAAATCGTTATTGGTCCTGAAGCTCCAGCAAGAATCCGTGAGTTATTATTGTGAAATGACCACTAAAAATCCAAAAGTTCTAGTAAAAGATTTCTCCAAGAGCCTTTCAAAAAATATTTCTACCACAAGACCCATATACCACGCCCTAGAAAACTTACCAGCACCCAGTGAAGTGATTTGACAATAACATTAAGGATCAACGAGCCACTGTCTATTTTTAACAGTGCATGTCATATTCTATGGACTAAGTTTTTAGGTTTTTACCGACTTCCAAAAGGAGGAGGTACTGTATTCGGCTGTATGTATTTTTTTTTTTATATATGTTCACCGATTACTCCGCCGTTTGTGGACCGATTTTCAAAATTCTTTTTTTGTTCGTATGCTTATACTCCCGAGGTGGTCCCATTGTCACCAAATCAGGATCTGATGATGGGATCCCAGGAAAATCGAGGGGAACTCTCAAATTTTATAGGCACACACATTGATTTTCTTATACTTTCTGAAGCATAAGAGATATTTGTGCACAGTAATCATCATCTCATGTTGCTGAGCTGATGATGGAAGGTACTGCGACGGTTAGGAGTTGAGAGCAAATTCTTTCAATAAATAGTTTTTTATTCCAAATCTTACATTCCTGAGGTGGTCCAACTGTCACCAAGTCAAAGTCTGATGAGGGGATCCCAGAGAAATCGAAGGGAACATTCAAATTTTATAGCACAACAAATGATTTTCATATTTTTACTAAAGCAAAACAGGTATTTTTGTATAATTATCATCATATCATGTTGCTGAGCTGATGATGGAAGGTACTACGAAGGTTAGGAGTTGAGAGCAAATTCTTTCAATAAATGGTTTTTTGTTTGATATCTTACATTCCTGAGGTGGTCCAACTGTCACCAAGTCAAAGTCTGATGATGGTATCCCAGAGAAATCGAAGGGAACATTCAAATTTTATAACACAACAAATGATATTTACTAAAGCAAAACAGGTATTTGTGTATAATTATCATCATATCATGTTGCTGAGCTGATGATGGAAGGTACTATGACGGTTAGGAGTTGAGAGCAAATTCTTTCAATAAATGGTTTTTTGTTGAAAATCTTACATTCCTGAGGTGGTCCAACTGTCACCATGGCAAAATCTGATGATGTGATACAATGGAAATCGAGGGAAACACTGAAACTTAATAGGCACACACATTCTTTTAGTCATATTTTTAACATAATACAAATATTTATGTCCGGTAATTATCACCTCATGTTGCTAAGCTGATGATTGAAGGTACAACTCCTCAACGGTTAGGAGCTGAGAGCAAATTCTTTCATTAATTTATACGTTCAGGTGGACTGATAGTAGTATTCTTTCAGGCTATAAGATGGCTATTAGATAAACATGATTATAAAAGGTATCTCTTTAACGTTTAGAAGTTAAGTGAAAAAAATTCCAATTATGCTTATACACATGTGCAGAATTATTAAAATTACTAAAAAGAGTGAAATAAATAAAGTTTTTAACAAAAAAAATAGAACCGACTTCAAACGGTAAAAAATAAAATTGTTCAGTACCTACTTCTTCTTGCTTATGGTAATGACTCTTAAAACTATTTTTGGAGTCGGGCCCTTAGTAAAATCAAAAATGTCCTGTCTTAGTAAATATAGTGTACCTTTCGTTCTGAATGGGCACCGACCCCAATATAGTTTTAACAGTCATTACCATAACCATGAAGAAGTAGGTAATGTCCCGCTGTCTGTATTATCGGTGCCCATTTAGAACGAATAGTACGACATTTTAGTAAGGGCCCGACTCCAGAAATAGTTTTAAGAGTCATTACCATAAGCAAGAAAAAGTAGGTACTGAACAATTTTATTTTTTACCGTTTGAAGTCGGTTAAATTTTTTTTGTTAAAAACTTTATTTATTTATTCAGTGTTAGTTGTAAGTTAAATTTTAGTAACCACTTGTTGTTCCATTTTGAATCTTGAATAATCGTAGATTTTTTTATTTATATTATCATAAATTCATAGTACAGGAATCATTTGTGACAATAATGGTATTTGTTTTTTTTATGTTGCTCTCATAATACAATGACATTAGAAGTGAAAATTTCGCAGACACCTTAAAATTTTGAAATTTAAATCGATAATGATTGTCGCCCGATTACACACATGCATAGAACGGCTACTATCAATGAAAAATATAAATGGCTACTATTGAATTGACTAAAAAATAGCAAGTTTTAATAAGTAAGGAACTTGCCACTGCTATAGTTTGAGCTTATTATTATAACGCGTACATATATAACATTCCATTTCATTTTGAATTGTTTATATACACGAACGCACGTGAATGACCTTTTCCGATCGTAGCTAGTCCAACGTAGAGACAATTATGTATTTAGCTCTTATTTTATGTGTCCGAGCCCGGACCCCATTTTTCAAACTAATTTTAAAGTTTTTTTTAAACGTGATGATATATCAATGATCTATCTAATGAGTACGCTCACTGTCTTACTGTCTGACATCAACACGAGTCATGCAAGTTCGCACTAAGAAGTTTTTGATATAAAATACCTAATAACACAAGGTTATATTTATGTAACTGTAAATTTTTACAGTATTTTATTAAACCACACCACAATACACATTTAAAAAAGGTTATTTAACATTTTTGGACAAATTAAAGAGAAAAGTAGCAGTACCTACATAGTAGAAGGGAGTAATATAGCAGGTTGTAGAGTTGAATATTGGCATGCAGTTTGAATGGTTTTTTTTAAATTTCTTACATGAAACTTTCTGAAAAAGAAAGAATTAGGGACGAGTGTTTTAATTTTGACCTTATGACACCCTCTTAGGTAAAACATTTCCATTACATTATTTATTGGTTTTAACAGCTACTATTTAACCCCCCTGAATTTAGAGACAAAAATATAGGTAGGTAACTAATTGAAAGTTGATTCGGAACTATAAGTATACTGATATATACATACGTTTTATTAATTTAAACTAATAATATTAATCTGAAGAGTTTGTTTGTTTGAACACGTTAACCTCAGGAAGTACTGATTCGAATTATAAAAAAACTTTTTGTGTTGAATAGTCCATTTATTGAGGAAGGCTATATGAGCAAAAAACCTACAGTCCATGCGGACGAAGTCGCGGGCGGCCGCTAGTGTAATATAAGGTGGTTAACTTTTCTTTTTTATAATATTTATCTTATTGGACGAATCTCTTGACATACTTAAATGATCAATATTATAAGCCCTTTGAAAATGAAACGCTATTAATTTGCTTATAAGATATTGCAGTTGGATTTTACTATAAATATAGTATAATTTATGATACAATTTATTTCAAAGATTTATATATTTTTGTAACTATCCAATATAACAACACATTTGCAAAATATCACTTAAAACTATCTTATCTCTTCAATATTAATTATGGTTAATTTTAGTTTTAGATCCTTAAAAAATTGTTTCATAATTACGCTATTATGTATCTACCTCAAGTGTAATGTTAACAAACCTTTATTTATTTTTTTAAACGGTGTTTAACTAAGTTTTATTATTCATCTGAGGTCATCAGCACTAGTCCTATTGGTTAGCATTTATGTTATGTATTTGACTTTTTTATAATGCACTGATTTCATTTTCAATGTTCTAAAATGAAGGTCAGATCTTCAAATTTGAACGATTAAGGTATTTAAATTTAATAAAGATAATATTATACTCAATTTCATAGATGCAGGATTTTCTTTTTGTGCACTAATGCACCTGTCTATAGTTCAGGTATTCCAATTAGAAACAAAAAAATAATATAACAACAACATGAACGGAAAATTAAGATTTAGAATTCGCAATTTATGCCTAATACATAGCAGTAACTCACCCTTCATGTATTCGCGAGGCACCCCTGTTCAAAAATCGCTGTTCAGCCTATCAGCACATAATTTCCATAGTAATACATATTAAAAATATTGAAATTCCATTATTTACATACAAATTATACATTCCTTAACAAAATAAAACGTGTAATATTATCACCTCACTTCACTCAAATTGACTAGATTCGTTCTAATTATTGCTTCGAGTTGCGGTTTTTTTTTGTAATGAAGGCGTCTTTATTGTTTTATTTATTTTACTATATTCTTATGGGATTTTAATAGCTTTTTTCGACTACTTATTTGATAATTCATACCAGAGAAGTGGCACGAATGACGTATAGCGAAGTACTGCGTGGACCATTTCGCGAGATTTTGGGGTGACGCGCATGGACGGGGGATGCTTACTACATTCACTATTAGTAAATAGAAAACCCTCCTCCTGTCTATTTTTTTTAGATATTTTTTATAAGTAATAAGTTTATTTCAGTAATTATTTTCAAGTAGTATTTGTGTGATGCTGATGTTTGATATAATTTTACCTACAATATAGAATCTATACTATAATATCTATAATTAAGTAATAATAATAATATTAAAATTGATACAAATGTACATTTTATATTTTGTTTTATTTCATGTTATATTTGAGATTTAATCAAGTTTTTTATCTCTGCAATATATGCATACTTAATTCATGAAGCTGAATATGGCGAACTAAATAAATATGAACAACTTTTCTGAACACCCATATTTTGTACCGAGATGTCTCGATTTTTTTGTTATGTACATATATATTTAAAGAACCAGAATAAATTAATGTTAAGTTTTGCGTTGTACCTTTGATATTTAATTTAAATAAAGATTTACCATGGATAAATTATAAGAGACATAATTACATAGATAACTTCTTATCGTCGACTCTCGAGGTCTTGTTTTATTTTAGAAGTCACTTTTTTCCTCGTATTATTAGTAAATATTTCTTCGGATATTATTGTTTAATATAATAAAATCAATCAAAATACATTTATTTGGGTAATCCAAAGAAATATAAAGAACTGAATCATTTAAATTATTTTTATTTCATGTTACGTTTGTATCAGATAATACATAAGTACAGAAATGATTGTTACTATATTTATATTATAACGCAAAATATTTATGTAGAGCGTATAGTTTGAAGCATTCTTAGTTGTAGTTTAAGTGAAAATAAAGATATAATATTTTACTATCTCGTATTGGCTTACATAAATTGAATTGCATATTCAATTTATGTAAATTATATTCTTGCGTAAAATATGCTCTTACTATGATATAAATGCTGATTAAAGCTTCTGGATTTATTTTAATTTTGATAGTAATGAATAAACGAAAAATACTTACTTTTTTCAATGTAATTAATTTTTATCCATGCCTATTATTGTATTTATAGTTATATATTATATTACATAACATTATTACATCAACATTATAATTTCTATTTTAGTTTTATTTGTCATTATTTTATTTTTAACGAAGGTCTAAAGGGATAAGTACAAGTTATATTGTTTTGAATTGCATATAATATCTAAAAATTATATTGCGCATATTATTAAGTAAAATGATAATAATGAGTGATTAAGTAAAATGTCACTGTAGATTTAGGTATATATTATTATGTCAAATACATGGCTGATTTCCAAATGCATTAGGTATGTTAAAATTATATTTTTTTTATTTGTATGAAAAAAAAATATTTATATCCATGTACTGTACGCGACCAATATCCAAAAGCGATCGATTAATAATCGTAACAATTTAACTAAATTGTAGCTCGTATACGCTGTAATTTTCGTTTTCTTATGTAAGAATAAGCATGTTCTCATGAAAGTGAATTTTGTAAATTCTTAATGAGAGTAAACTTCTTTAAACCATAATAAACTAATTAATATAAAAAGCGGAATCCAGATAGCTGTCCTCAGGATGTGTACGTATGTGTATGTATTTTAATAATAATAATGTATTTTAAATAATAGTAAATTAATATAATAATAATAATAAACATTTATTTCGGACACAATTACATCCATATATCGTTAAGATGGCTATATAAAAAAATCTATGTCTTCTTTGTGATTAAATAGATTAAAATTCTTTATAAGTTTTAATAATGGTAGTAACGCGAGATGAAAGACAAATATGTAATAGAATATTATCGGCCATATTTGTTTGAGACGCATGCGCCGTGCTCTGGTACAGCCGGCCGGCAGCTGTTGGTCAGCGCGTGGACACAATGCGCGTAGGGATACCATGAAACACTCTTTGATATGGATTCCTTGCCGATATTTTTGTAGATGGTTAACTTTCATGGTTTGACTGAGGTATTACTGCCGCAGCATCCGCTTCTACCGTGTTGCTTTTCTATTGTATTTCGGTAGAATGGTGCAGTCACGGGTCAGACTTGCATAAGAAGTCATAATTAGCCTTTGGAGTAGCAGTGCAACTGCACACGACCACAGGCAAGGTTTACTCTTGCTTAAGATTGTGTATTCTCTATGAGATGCAGCGACCACATAACACGTGGCCTGCATGCGCAGCCATGCCACTCCGTTAAAACGAAGAAGGAAAAAAGGAGTCCACGTTCATTTTAATTTGAGAGCCAACCGTTAGTAGCAGAACTTGTACTTAAGGTTTCTTCGGAAGAAATACCACCGCTGCACACCTACAACTTTTCACGGGCAAAATTTTTTGAGATACAATATAAAGTTTTCCAGACGCGCTTGCATGAGCCTCAATTTTTTTACGTTAATGTGTAGCTTCTACACTTCTAGTTATTATAATTAAAATTAATTTCAAAGTTTATTTTGGACTATTAAGGTATGCAGTACTTGCTGGTTTCATTGACAAAACAAAAAAAATTAAACAAAATTTACCCCTTATTTCACCAGTGTGCTTCTGATTATCCCTATTAGCACTTTGGAATACATATTAATTATAAGACATATCTAAAATTATGAGAATTTACTTATTGACAAAATAACATCTTGACAAAAACGACAAAGTTTTGTCTCTAATTTATAGGACATATGGTTACATCTTTACCTGACCCACCCCATAGCTTTCTAATAGAACCGCACAGTATCGATCAAAACTATTACAGATATTACAATTTCGAACTATTATTGCAATATCGCAGACTTTTGATCATAATGTGCCTGATTTCAAAACTAGTTGAAATAAAAAAACTAAATGAAAATGCTTTATTTTAAATTAGGAACATTTCATATTTTTTGCTTTAAATACGTGCATGGTTTAGTAATAAAGTAATAAGTAAAGTAAATAAAATTAACAAAATAATACATTAATTCAGAAATATTACACAAACAAAGCTATTTATTTCTTGATATTAGGTATACTACTATACTAGTTAAGTCATAAATAAACCCATTTATTACGCAGCCCTGAGGTGATGACCTAAATATAATGAAATATGTGTTTTATCAATCGTCATGGGTCGCAACAACAAAGCCATGAATGGATACTCAACTAGTCGCGATAAAAACAACCATAAAAAGTATGGCGATAATGTTTCATAAAATATTTATATTTAATAAGCTCTTAGATCAGAGGTCTTGCTAGTTTACAAATAGGGGAGATTTTTTGTGTAAAAAATGCGCAAAAAATAATGCGCATAAAAAGGCAATTTGACGCGTGCCCGATTCACACAGGGGCCTTGTTAATAAGCTGTCCAACGAGATTTTGCAAAATTAGTATTGATCACGGCATAAATTCTGGCATATACTGCCATATAATGCATATTATGGCATATAATGCATAAAAGAAAATTGTAGAAGGAGGAAATTGTGAGTCAAAATTTTCACAAGTTAAAATTGTATTGTATTGTACTTAAGTACAAAGTGTATCTAACGATACAGAACCACTTTTTTATAAAAAAAACACGTGAAAATAGTAGATAAAAACAATATTTTTTACTTTTTAAATGCCGTTTTTATGAAAACATTAGTAATTGGACGTGGCAATAAAAATAAAAATTCAGTTCCTAATATGAAATATTTAAGCTATAAAATGCGATTGCTATTCTAACTAATTCATTCCGCTCATAATGGGAGTCTGAGGTTTACAATTTTTTCAAAGTAATTAGTAAATAAAATAGTAAACACAATGTACTAAAAACATTTACGGATACAATATATACTCGTAATTCTATGCTCATTGCACGTTATCTAATACCTACGTACCTTAAATCCTTAATCTTAACTTCATTTTCTTTTGAAAGGCTTCATAATCACAGCCCCACTAAGTTTTTCGTGTCTTGGCACCCATTACTCGTAAGATGAGGATGAGTATTTTTTAAATTTATTAAAATTTCTGTCTCACTGGAATTGGATTGGCAATTCCGCATGGCAAAAAATTTGCCATACGTGTTTTAATCAATTACTACACTCCCTTGGGCACTTAGGCTATGTAATCGTCGTTAGTAATCTATAAAGCTCGTTTTCAGCTGTTAAATTTTGCTTAGCCTAGTGTTTTACATATAAATGCTCGACTATATCTTTGGCCTGACTATACAATACTACAGATCTATTCTAATTTTACTTAACAAGCATTTTTTATTTTTTGCTTTAGTTGTAAATGCAGATGTGCAAATGACCGTTCCCCTCGCTGTCAATCAATCAGGATCTGGAACAAATATAAAGAATGACCCCATGGTGACCACGGGGAAAAATGAAAAAATCACAATGGAACCAAAAAACCCATACGAGTATCCCGGATAAAGCCCAAATTAATGGGAAAGCCATTCCTTAGAATTAGGTCCACGCGCCACGTAAAAAAGTACTTATAACAATTAAAAATTTCGAGCATAAAATAATACTTCTATTTCTATATAAAATAAGAGATTTTATAAACTGCATCATAGTTTGTTCATCGTTTTTTTATCATTTATCCGAAGAATGACAAGTTGTAGACTTAAAATAAAGACGGAAACGTATAAGTACGCTGTTATTGTTTGTAAATATAAATATCAACACGCAATATAAGTACATAAATGCTAAGCGTAATTTATTCAAACTACATAATTTTATGCGAGTCATGACGTGGGATTCATTCAAAGTGAGCGTTCAACGCATGCGTGCGCTGCCAAATGTTTATAACGCATCGAGGGGGCGGACGCACCCACAGCGAAATTGACAACTTTTTGCGTATTTGATAATGCCCTCTGCTCACGAGTCGTGGCAAATAGGCGCTCTTGTGTGAACATCACTCATGTCTGTATCATAACCTGACAGAATTGAATGACAAGTCAAAATCAATGCAAGTATTTTTATTGGCAACTTCATCTGCTTTATTTGATGAGCAAACTTAGGGCGCAATTCAATCTTCCACAAGCTCATCAATAATACATTTTCAAATGTATTATTGCTGAAATAAAAAATATTATTATGTAGCAAATTACGATAAAATATAGTCATTCTTTAAATAATATCTTTACTATGTACCTTGTTACGTGATTTATTATATATGATCTAGTATTCTGGGTTTGTGATAATGATAAGTGCCATTCGTACAAGGAATCATAAATTTTACCTATAATTGTATCAAGCAACATTATTCATATTCCCAATCAGAACTTATATTAACATTCAAATTGCTGTAATAAATAGAATTAACTTCTGTTTTTTTAAACAGACAACGACTTATTTTTGTGTAACTATGTACATATTCACTTATGTGTATATTCTACAACACGGCACGGCATTCTCTTTCCACTATTTAAAAAAAAAACTATGAAAGCGTTACAAGTTTGAAACGTTTTAATATTACAAGACAAATGATACTTTAACAGAACTTTGCAATGATAACCTTCGACTGTAGCTATAACTAAATGTTTAGTCCGACTTTATAATAACATGAGGTACTTTAGTATCGCTAATCTAGATCTTTAAAGATCTATCAAGTCACGATACTTCCTGTATTTCTTGTGATGTTCGCTAACTGTAAAAAAAATCAAAGACGCTGATTCGCGCAAATTGGATAAACCTTTACAAACAAAAATGGTTTCTTAAAAGACATTATATAAGATTTAGCAGAATCTGTTTACAAAAGCACAGAAATACACAAGTTGAAATTGATATCAGATACTCAAGTCTACTGCTGAGCTAAAATAAAATCAAACTATTATAGCAATCAAAAACAACATAGGTACTAATTTTACACATGAATTTAAACATAGATTCATGAAATTTGGCACAAAATAAGGTCTAACAGCCTAATACAGCTTTTGTGAAAGAACGAGCCAAAATTAGTAAAAAATGAATTACTTGTAATTTGAATTAAGAATGATGCTATTAAGAAATAAATGTATTTTATTGTTAAAAAAAGCGTGTGGTGCTTTTTGAGCCAATTATCATTTGAACCAATATCTGCCAATAAAATATTTACTGTCACCATGCACCCCACGCTTTTTTTCAATAAAACAAAGAGAGAGAGAAAGATAAAGAGTCAGAAACCCGATGTAATTAGAGTACACTTAAATTATGATATTTTTAGGAATCCGCACCTCAAAAGGAAAAAATGGAATCCTTATAGGATCACTTTGTATTCTGTCCGTCTGTCTATTTGTAAAGGCCCTTTTTCTCCTTTTCATATCTCTACTGTCTGTCTGTCTACTGTCCCTTGGAGCTGTGAAAAAATCAAACTTCTAACCCAGCGCAATCAAAAGATACAGCTGTTTACGCCGCAAATTTTCGACACTCGCAAGGGAATCAAAATCTCCAGGGTACTTCCTGTGAACTCAGAATCTTGAAATTTGGTACAAAGCAACGTCTTACAGCACAGATAAAGGAAAAATTGCGAAAACCGTAAATTTTAGTTACATCATATTAAAAATATTTAACCCTCGGTTTTAAGTCCAAAGACTTTTATTTGCACAAATATGGGTGCTTACAAAGTTGTTTATATATATTTAGTTCGCGATATTCATCTTCATGAGGTATGCAAATAAACAATAATAAAAATATAAAAGGAAAAAACTGAACTATAACACAATTACGAAATGTACAATAACATCTATTTTATTATTATTTTTGTTTGTCCCATATTGCGCCTTTCATAAATTCTCAGTTTACTTTTTGAAAAAATATTCTCAGTTTACTTTTGTTAAATATTTGAGATGGCGCGATGGATGGCGGAAAGATTAATATCATATGCCTTTGAAGCTGGAGTAGAGCACAAGTGATGTATGCAGCTAAGCAAAATGGACGCAGTCGGGTGTGAAAAGTGTGACCGCTAGTGGCAAAAGAGATGGAAACGATTACACATTAACTTGGGCCAAAATGTAAAGAGATGAAATTGATGTGAATTTATAGCTTGAGACTTAAAAGTCCCTCGCTGAAAATTCTGTACATTTTTACAATCTGAGAGACGGATTATTAGAGTTTTAGTAAAAATAAGGTTATGTTGCAAACTTTAACTGACAGCTGTCTTAAACACTAGTATTGATTTGTGTTTTTGGTCACAATATGCACCTCCACTAACCCGCATTGGAGCAGCGTGATGGCGTAAATTCAAGTCTTCCCCAATAACAGGGAGAGACCCGTGCCAGTAATGGGAGGAATGTAAAAGGAAAGGTTCAGGTCCCGAAGTCCATGTCTAGTTGATTTCCTAACAGGCTTTTGCTAATACTTTTTCTAAATACTGGTTTTTATTTTAATGGGAGGGAATAAAAAGTACCTTTTAGGAGCAAACAATGTTGACAACAACTTGAAGATAATATCAACAAAGAACAGAAGTTTTGCAAGTTTTTTAAAAGTTAACAAATACCTATAAAATTGCAGGGCCAATTTGAAGCGTCCAAAATATACCCATGTTCGCATGCCCTTAACTTATATCGATAGCAAATTTCATGTGACACAAAAAGGGCGCGCACCCTCACAGGACCGGTGCCCCTATTGGTTATATTTCGGAGGGACGCTGCGCAAACTCCAAGGGTCGAATACTGGTCCGCGCAGCCAATCAATTCACATATTTTTTAAATAAAGAACCAAAGTAATAAAAAACACGCACTTTTTACGGGGGAATACATAGAACGTGTTATTGTAACCCTTATATTATATCGTTTCGATGATTGATGATTGCATTTACATGCCTAGGCAAACGAAAAACATTTGCAGTTGCATCAACCATCATTAATCATCAATGAGAGGTGGTTACATATATACCCATAAATTAAATAAGCCATTTTAGGCTACAAAATCTAAAAAGCCTTGCTTGAGGTCCATAACCTTTTTCTCATTTACGTATTAGAAAAGGAGGGAACTATTATTTAAATATTATGTGGATCGCATTCTACTACCTAATCATAATTTACGTTAAAGTTAAAGTACCTACACAAAATTGCCTTGACCTTTCAAACTCAAAAAATGAAGCAAACTTATGAGCTTTTGGGACAAGCAACTGTTGCTTTAGTATGATAATAACGCTTCAATAACGCTTCACACTCATAGCCCCACAGTAGGGTAGATATACCATGTGTCGTGGGTACCACGGACTGTGTGGCCGATAATAATTATAATAGGTTTAAAATATTATTTATTACTTATTAGAATTTACTTTTTGGGTCGGGGGTTTTCAATTTTTGTAATTTTACTTTTATTTTGTCTTTTTTAAAATTAGTTTAAATATTAGGAAGGTATTTATAGTGATTAGCTAGTTGAGTTAGTAACTTAGGTAAAAATGTTTTAAGGGTTTTTAGATTTCATTTCGTTAGATAATACACCTCATTCTCTTTCAGTTTAGAGTAAATTATTCTACTATTCAAGACCATTCATAAATACCTATCCATATTGAGGGAGTTGTTGGCTGCAACCCTTTTTGCGTCCCACTGCTGGGCACGGGTCTCTCCCCATTATTGGGTAGGTCTCCAGACCTAGGAGCAACGTAGTTAGCTTAGTCCACCACGCTGCTCCAATGCGGGTTGGTGGAGAAGTTAAAGGAGGAGGGAGTTGTTAAAAAATATATATTCTGCCATTTTGTGGCGGCAGCCATCTTGGACCGATTTTGATCAAAGATAGCTAAGAACACTCCCGACTAATTCACCTTTCAAACAAAAAAAAAACAATATCAAAATCGGTTCATCCGTTCGGGAGCTATAATGCCACAGACAGACACACACACGGACACGTCAAACTTATATCACCCCGCTTTTTGCGTCCAGGGATAGAAACTACCGTATACCGATCGTTTGAAACCGCACTAAGTGTAACTTTAAAACATTACAGAAAGCAAATATCCCACTATAAATATTTTCATTTAAAATATTTCCAAAACGAGTGCATATGAGTTACTCTGTGAAATGCATATCAGATCTCATGTAGAGCCAACCAAGTTCTAAAACTTTACTAGACCTAACCTCACGAAATCTACACCTCGGTCGAAATTAGTTCAAAAAGGCATTCGTGCATTTTGGGTATTATTCAAATATCTAGTCACTGAAGTAACGAAACGGCCATGCCACATATTTTGACTGATATGTACATACATAGAATAATACATACATAAATACATAATACATACATATAATAGACACAATATGGTTTTGATTGAGGTTTGAAAGTTTGAACCCGGCTCTCTAGTTCTGCAGTCAGCCCACGTTACCATTCGGCCAAGGAAGCTATAATTCAATAAGCGAAATCTTTATAGTTCAAATCGAAATTGTCATTTCTTTGAACGACGTTACGGCGTCACGGAGTTCCAAATAACCCGTAGCTACCCCCCTCCCCCCCCCCTTAAATTCTCTCTGTGGACGGCGTTCTACGCCACAATATTATTATTACTCTCCAATAGATGTCAGGAAGAGTTGTATTTTTCAGGTTATATTTATTTAAGTTGATTATCGCTAAAAATAATTTTTTTTATAATTTTAAATTTATAAAATTAAAACCTAGCTGGATCGATTTATCACCCCTGAAACCAGGGTACTAAATTTCCTCAAAATCATTAAAGCCGTTTTCGAGATTAAAAATATATATTTAGGTATATATACAAGAATTCTCGTTTAAAGGTATTAGATAATGTTTACTAGACATTGGTAAAATGCACTGATGTGATAAAACAGAAGAGTCCGAGATATTTTTTTCAACTTCTCGACCAATTTCTCTCTGCTCTTGTTTTATTTTCATTTTCTTTGTGTGTTTTTGAGATATATCATATAAGTTTGATGGCATTTTCTTCGATACGGGTTAATTACAGTGCACGAGTGTTGTGAAATAAAATAAATAATGTAGTTTAAAAACTAAAAAACACGCTTTTGAGAAAATACGAACTAAAAACTAAAAAAATAAGAAGAAAATGTATATTACTGTAAATAAAGCGTGGGGTGCATGGTGTCAATAGTATCTTAAAAACCACCCCAGTAATATACATTTTCTTCTTATTTTTTTAGTTTTTAGTTCGTATTTTCTCAAAAGCGTGTTTTTTAGTTTTTTAAACTACATTATTTATTTTTAATTTTTTAGTTGGATTTTTATTCTCATATTATTGCATTGTCATCGGCCCTTGACCCCTATGCAAATTTTCAAGTTAACCAGAAAATTATATAAATTAAGAAAAATCATATTTTGCAAATTGAAAAATGGAATAATTTTATCAAAGTACTGTAATGTCATCGGTCCTCAATAAATCTACAAAGTTTGAACGAAATCTGGCCGTTTAAAGTGGGTCAAAATCGCGCCCAAAGAAGTCGGTTACAAACAAACATACAAACATACAGGTGAAGCTAATAAAAAGCGTGTAATAAAAGTGCGAAAATACATTTTTTTAGCTTGCCTCCAAAATTTCTTTGGTCACGTTCTGGTAAAGAAGCCATCGCTTTACTTGAATGTTTGTCTAACTTGACTGACTGATTACTGTCGACCAGTCCAATTTCAACGAATCTGGCAAAAACGTGACGCAAAAATAATACTTGACGCTGACAATATGCAGAGTTTGCGATGCCTCATGCCACAATTGAAGAAAGTTACTTTGACAAGGTTCCATCCCACTCTCATCGCTTGCGGTTTACAAGGGCATATAGGGGCATGAGAGTGACGAGAGACGAAGACGAGCTTAGCGAAGCTTACGGGTATCAAAGCGCACGAAAGTGCGCCGGCCAAGTTCTAAGCACAGGCCGCGCGCACACCGTGCACTAACCGCTTCGAGCCACTTTTGACCACCTGTATCTTCTTACCTGATTATAGATCTGGATGAAACTTTACGGACATAATAATACCATTTAATATACTTTGAATAAAAAGTTTCAATATTGTAGCTATTACAAAAAAAAAGTTATAGACTCGAGAAAATTTTAAATTTGGTACTCACTGACTCATGTACTCACTGACAGCTCATCAAAATGTTTAACCACTTCTAGAAGACCTATAAAGCTGAAATTTGGCATTTAGCTAGTTGTCAGGGTAAGAGTAATGGGCAAATTCGAATATTGGAAATTGGTCAAGTGCGAGTCAGGTTTTAGTCAAAATTATGTATAATGTTGATAATACTTCTCTCTAACACTTAAAATCTGGGATTTCGCATGGGGATAGTCGTTAACATTTAAAAAAGTAAAGAAAACATCGAAAATTGGAAATTGGTCATGTGCGAGTCAGATTATAGTCATTATAATTATGATGTATAATAATGTTGGTCATACTTCTCTAAGACCAACAAATCTGAAATTTGGCATCGGGGTAGTCGTTAGCATAAAAGTAAAGGAAAACTTTAGAAAATAGAAAATGGTCAAGTGCAAAAAGAAATTATAATACACGAAGAAAATCAGAACATAAAAAAATGAAATTATAGTATATTCAAAATTCATTTTAATAGATAACTAACTACGTTTTAAAATGAACTATAAACAAAATAATCCATTTCATCCCAAGATGTCGTGCACAGTATCGTATTGCAGTTTAAAATAAATGTTTAAATTATTACCTGTTACATAAAGCTATTATTACATCTGGTGGACCAGACACACTTTATTTTAATAATAATAATATAATATGAACAACGTTGCGATAGGTACTATAAAGCAAACTGAGCAAAAAGAAATGAAATCCCACCAAAAACATAAATGTAAAAATGTAGGCCAAGTTCTTGTACATAAAAAAAGAGTTGAAATCTAAACTACAGCCAAGTTAATAATAATCAGAACCGATATTAATCATTCGAACTTGGCGCGTTTTGAAATTTTAATGAAGGAAAAAAGTCCAACTCTAAAACTTACCTCCGCAAGATTTGCTCTTTTCAGAAGTATTGGTGTGAATAATAATAATAATAATAAGTTTGAATGGTTAATATCGGTTCTTATTATTATTAACTTGGCTGTAGTTTAGATTTCAACTCTTTTTTTATGTACAAGAACTTGGCCTACATTTTTACATTTATGTTTTTGGTGGGATTGCCATTACTCGGAGTACTTTAGGGTTTTTTAAATCCCATAAATTTTGTTTCGAATATACCAGATAGATTATTTTGTCCATAGAGGTATTGTGAGTTTCTTCATACATCTATACTCTAAAGAAATAAATATAATGGGAGTGTCTGTTTGTTAAATTAAAATAACCGGTTTATACATGTATACAGTATATGAATGTATATACGGTACATATACCAAAATAACATTTTTTACAACTTTTTCTGTCTGTCAGTGTATCTGTCTGTTTGATCCGGCTAATCTCTGAAACGGCTGGATCGATTTTGACGGGACTCTCACTGGTACGATAGGTAGCTGATGTAATAAGGGGTAATTTAGGCTCTTTTTATTTTGGCATTTCCGGAATGCCGGCTTCATAAAAAAGTCATTCTTAAAAACCTTTTAAGAAGACAGTCAAAGAAGTCCTCTGCCGCAAGGCTACTAGGCTTACTATAACAGTAAGGACTATCTTAATGATCCCCACGCTGGGAATGAATCTCGCTCACACAAGGCTATTTCTTTATAGAATGTTTTAGTTTTAGTAATTACTCGCATCTGTGAGCAGGTGGAAGTGAGTTGATGGTGTCTCACACGATCAGTTGTCACGTGCACATCTGAAATATATAAAGTATTTTTTTTTTAAAGAATGCTGCTGGGAGTTTTTTCCGACGCCTTTTTCTCAGCTCAGCTCATAGCCCAAACGGGCACCTAAAGGCGATGACCGGGAAAAAATGACATTGATTAAGCGAATATTTTGTATTCCTAATCTGTATATATAAAAATGAATCCCATTTTCCCTTGGTCACGACATCACGCGTGAACGGCTGGACCGATTTCGCTAATTCTTCTTTTGTTGTATTTGTTACTGGCAGAAGAAGGTACATATGTAAGAAAACATTAAGGAAATATCACGAAAAAATAGAAAATTTAAAAATACTTAACCATTTTCCAATTCGAATGCAATATTCACATTTAAGACAAGACAACGTCCTTCAAAAATGTGACACACATGAAATATTCAGAGAGCTAAGCAATGAAAACTTGCAACCATTTTCTAATATTTTGTTTTAATTACGTCACATCAGCAAAATATCTTAGTGTTTGAAATGCATGATGAACTGTTGCACGGTATTAAAAAATTAAGCGTTGATCATCAGTTATGGAAAATATTTTGATTTTTTATGTGAAAACTCTTGAACTTGCAAAATGTTAGTTACTATTTTTATCGACTTTCATACGTGATACACCGAGTTACAAGTATTGCATGACTGAATACTGTGAAACTTATCGTTAATTGACTGCTTGCTTCTTCTTATTTTTTATGGTTTTTAAAAAGTTACTGAAGTGAATATTTCTTTTTAAATTGAGGTAAGTACCTTCTACGCCAAACGTTAAGAAATCCTGCTGACTGACATAAAATATTTCTAAACTCCACCAATTTGACGGAATATAAAAAAAATGCTATTTGAAAATGTTTGTACTTTTTCGTCGCTTACCTCTCGAAATAGCTCTCGGAATCAAACGTTCAAACGAGACCTGTCATTATTTTATTTTATTCCATGACAGTTTATTGGACAGTAACCTAAAAACTTCATAGATAAAATACTTAAAAATACTCTTCATACATTTGTTGTAGGTTTCTGTACAATGTAGGTAGTTTCTCCAAGAAACTAAGCTGGCTAGCTCGGGATTGCTCTCCGTAGGTGGAAGTTATCAATATGAGCTACAATAAGACTAGATACAGTAAGAACAGATCAGCTACCTAATCGTAAGAGGCGAATTAATGTGAACTTCTGGAGTTGTAGGCGGCGATTTGGAGCACCGCGCATGGAGGGCATGAATTAATGTGAACTTCTGGAGTTGTGGGCGGCGATTTGGAGCATCGCGCATGGAGTGCATCAGTATGTTCTACTGGAGATATCGGAGTCCTCTGAACACTCAGGCAGGCCACTGAGGAGGTTTTAGTGCGGTATAAATCCCACATAACCCGGTATCACCTCTCAATCTGACACGTACCTTGCGAAGATTCCGTCCCGAAAACATAAAAGTTACCTCGGCTTTAACAATATGAAATATGGTGTCCTCCACGTAATCATAAAAGGCGACTAAGAAAAGGCTTTCGGGGGTGTACACGGCTATAGTGGGAGCTCGGACCAACAGCCACGGGTAAAACGACGGCGTGTTCAGCCGCACGACTCCTGGCTGAACTACCTACATTGCTCACCCAAGAGCCCATTTGTAACGCCGCGCCACAGAGTACATCGCCGCGCATGGAAGACATGGGCAGGTTTCGCTGAAAATCCTATTCAGTGGGTTTTAGTGTAGTTGAAATGTTAAATAATTAACTCGCTGTCTCTGTCGGGCGTAGCCTCAGATACCAAAAGAAGGTAGATTTAAGTGAAAATAATTAATTGTTGAATAAAGTTATTAGGTAAATCAGGAGATGGCTCTGCAACACGATACTAGATTAACTCAAAATATTTTTGAGCCTTTAAAAAGTAAACTAACTCCTACGAGAGTGAAATAGGAGGGTGAAGTTTACATGGAATTTTCTCATTTCTGGACCTACTCTATATATATACACCTACTCTACTTATACTTCTAATAAGTAGAGTAGCTATATACATACGACTATGTGATTGATTACAATTTAAAATGATTTGTGCAGGTGAACTGGATAAACTTCCGCCTAAAAGGGTAAAAAGGCGGGGGAAGGGTTAAGTGAAATGTATAGAAATTTATCATCTCATTTCTGAACTTCGCAGTATAAACGTTGGTATATAGGGCCTGACTTTCTTATTTCTTAAAAATATGATTGTGACAACCTATATATTTCGTCGGACCAATTTAAAAAGGGGGCTGTTTTTCTCACGGTCAGGTTTATGTGGCTTGCTAGCGGGTTAGTACACCAAATAACTTAGCACCAGCTCCAAAACGAAGTAGGTACTGTAGTAACCTGTTACCTATCTTTTATAGCAGTACTTGCAGACGCAGAACAGATACGTATGTCACAATTATAACGGGGTTAATTAAAACTGAGTCCTGATAACTAAAGTACACGCGGAAGAAGTCGCGGGCAAAACACATCTCTAACTCTATTATAATGTATAAAACTGAATTCCTATTTCCCTTGGTCTCGGCCTCACGCGTGAATGGTTAGACCGATTTCGATAATTCTTTTTTGTTGCGATTGTTATTATCAGGAGAAGGTTCTTATCAATGAAAAAAAAATAAGAAAATTGCGCGGAAAACTAGAAAATTAAAGAATACTTAACCACTATAAAAAAAATACAAATTCGATTTCAATATCCATAGTTAAGACAGGAAAACGTCTGTCGGGTCAGCTAGTATGAAATAAATATTATTTTCTTTTCTTTTTCTTTTCTTTAAAAAACAAGTAAATAAAATAAGAGTGTCTGTTTATAATATTAAAATAACCGGTCGCGGGCACAGCTATTACAATTACAAATAAAAATAAAAATTATCTGCGTAGGCAAAGATACTAAAAAATAAAAGTATATATTTCAATTAGGACACATGAAATCTGCGGAGTATATTCACTTCATGCTAATGATCCTTTCTAACGCGGGTGAAACCGCGGGGCACAGCTAGTTGTTATATAAAACGGTTAAACTCATTTATTTTATCAAGATTGTCGCGTCATGCAGTCCCAATAAACCAAGTTTGTATAACAATAATATACCAGATAGTTAAAATTTTCGGTTATGGTGTCATTCATGAGCAAATTAAACATAGAAACTTTTAATTGCATAGCTCCTATATTTTAGATTTTATGGATATCTAGAATACGCAAATTTTATCATTGACATACTGAAAGTGCCAGAAAGCTGAAATTTGGTATTTAGTCATACAAACAAAAAGAAAATCCCAAAACCTGTAAATTCATTTCTCATGATTTCAACATAATCTTCAACCAATTAAAAAAGGAGGTGGAAATTAATACCTATTATAATTTTTATAATTAATATTATACCAATTTTTTAAATCGAGTTTTATTTTCTACCAATTTATTTATGACGCCTACCACAATTTTTCACCATCGCCAAGGGTTGACTGGTAGAGAATGCCATCAGGCATTAAGTCCGCCCATTGTAATTAAACAATAAAGGGTAAATAAATAAATAAATAAATAAATAAATAATATGATTTACTAATCGCATTTGTAAGTTATAAAAAATACTGCTATAAGCACTTAACAAAAAATGAAATCCCACCAAAACTTTCAAAATGTTGCAAAGACGAGTGCATATTTCATACTCAAAGTATGTAGGTACCTACGAGTAGGTGGCTCAGCCATTTCGTTACCTTAGAAAATATTATAGATATTTTCACATACACACAAGTAACGAACATGTTTTGTGTGAGATGTTGTTGAGTTGGTAAAGAGCGTAAACGTAGGGCGTGTACATTCAGGAGCATGGCTCTACATTAGATCTAGGTAATAGCTTTTTCCTCGTTTGGCAACAATTTGCATAAAAATGTGTATGGTGGGGCCTATAAATTTATGTTATCATTTTAATGTAGACTACGAACACATAACAAAATAAAAAAGTTCTTCCCTTCTTCCTCGCCAACTGCTACTGCGTTTGTAATAAAATGTTATTCGTGATTATTCCTATATAAATACAAGAGCCATCTACCAAATCATACCTCAAACTTTACCCTCTTAAGTAACGTATTGAGAAAAAAGTTTACTGCCCTCTCGCTAGGTGGCAATATTTAAAACATTTCTCTCTTCATGTACTAGGTGGCGCTGTTTATGTTATACATCTTGTACAATAAATTAATATTGCCCTGTTGCAACAAAAACTTCTTTTTTATATAATTAAATTAAAAAATGTCTAAATAGAACTACATACTTCTTTTAAATATTAGCTTTTGAACTAAAGTATGGTCAGGCAATACTCAAAATCACTTTCAAATTACGAACTTTCTAGATAATGGCTGAAAAATTTAGAATGCTTAAACGCTTTTATTCGAAATGTTATATAAATTACACTATTTTCTCTTTGCCGATAATTACAAGACTGCGACAATTATGAAAACGGAAAGGCGGAGGGCGTGATCTACCAAGATTATCCCGGCAGGTTGTTAGGGCGAGGGCCGGCCTAACGGTAACGCGTGTTTCGATTTCGTAGAGCATTTCTCCGCGAGATCCCGTTACACGCCCGAAAGTACTTTTGTTGCTTGCTTGCCTCGAACGCTACGTTCAGCCGCTCGCTTATATGACCGATCGCGAGTTCAGCGTATTGAGAACACCGTTTAGTTGCCATTATATTTGTTCAAAACAAAGCCAGCCTTTACATATTTCGTACGTCGAATGCGCCAAGTTCAACAGAGATCGCTGACCTTTCGTTATTACGTGGGCAAATTAATATTAGCTTATTTATCCGAAATGTTAATTCTATTAGGTATAAAGGAAGTATAAATGCCTAAAATTATGCGTAAGATAATTTGAGATAAATGGAAGAAATTTTGTGGACAGTTGTGTAAGCGAATGGCCTTGCGAGCGAAGTGCGGGTCGATGACTGCAGCGCATTAAGTACGGATGATGTTTATTTTATTGAGAGAGTGAGCGTAACCGGCAAAACACAGATTGTTTCGAAAATTAAGCACATACTTTTGAGACACTCGCTTTACATTTCCTTGAACTACACCGTAGCAATTTCGTACGTAGCAGACTACATGCTACGATTCTTTTTTGAAAAAAAAGGACTTTAGAGGTTATTTTGTGCTTGATATGTAAATTTTTCTCAGCTCTAAAATGGCATTTAATAGTCATACATAACATATTTAGAATGTCTTAAAAATGAAAAAGAAAAGAATCTACTATACGTTATTTTTTGGCCTGAATGGTTTCCTTGTGTATAGTCGAAAATCTAGGAAAAATATTTTTTCGAATAAAATAACCAAGTAAGTATAGTTAAGTGGGTTGTTTTAAAGCTCAAGATTTATAAAAGTAAAATTTAGTTCTACTTTATTACACAATTTAAAGTCAGTCTAAATCAGTGACAGTGCTCCTATTTTTGTAAAACAAAAACAAGAAACAGCAATAGAAAACGTTTTTGTTCGCCAAGTAGCCAAAAATGAGCAATATCTAAGACGTAGTCGTGAGCTAGGCGAGGCATAGAGTGAGTAGGAGGCTTGCACGGGTGACGTAATCCGTGCGGTTCGATACTCTCGAAAGGCTGCGGGGTCGACGCCCGCTAGACGCGGAACTGCGGCCTACGCCACCGCTCAATTAAATCTTCCGCACTTGCTTTATATTTTTGTTGTCTATGCTCATTCTTTATTCAAAATTCAATTTAAAAAAAACTCTATAGATTTTGGCGAAAACAAAAGGGTCGTGTCGTATTCCTATTTCATTTCCATTTCCTTAGTTTATTTTAGAGTTATACTCGTATCGAATGAAGATGTTACAACCTATTTATTCGCTATAGGCTTATAACAACACTTATGTGTTTTGAAATTGATTAACTGCTCAAAACACGACTATTAATGTTTGCCTACTATGACTTACATTATTTCGCCGGCCTTCAGTATACTTAATCGGAAAAACCTAGATTCAATACACTTTTACTTGACTCTGGCAGTATGCAGAAGCTGTACGATTACATTATTATAAGGATAGAAAAAATAATGCTATTCTATAGAATCGTGGTGGTATGCAAACCCTTTGCAAAAAGTATTTTCCGTTTTTTGTACTTTTGTTTTTTCTAGTTAAACTAACGCATTATTAGCTTAAACTGGAGCCTATTCAGAAAGAAAAAAATGCATGAAATTGGAGCGGCATAGGCTTGAAAATGAGAGAAGCACAGTTTCGTCTTTTAAATCGTATCGGTTTATAGTTTAAATCGGCCACGGCTTTTCTTTCGGAACAGACTATAAAACGTTTATCCCTAATACGTTTAGCTCCCCCAGTTCCACAAAGGTGCGAAAAATAAGCCGCTATCGAGTACAAGTGAGAGGTGAGCGTGAAGGGCCAGCGAGAGCGAGTTACACAAGAAGGGTTACAAAACTATGGCAATGAACCCGCGTGAACCTGAACCTTGCAAACCGCTAGCTGCCGATGGCGACAGTGCCGCGCACCTCACTGCATCTTATTGTGCATAACAATCCCGCTCTGAGGTTCCATGTTGGCAAACGTAGGCTTATCACAACATCTACGCTAATTTTAGAACGTAGTCTCTAAACGCAGAAATAGCTTTTGGTGTTTCAGCTGTACACCAATTTATGGTATTTTAAAAAGGTATTTTATGACCGCCTTATGCGACTATGGTCAGCCACTACACCTGTCCACCGAAATACAGAAATAGTTTTACAGCACAGATGGCGCATGGGGTTACTCACAGAACTTTAATACGTTCTGTGGGGTTACTTCTCCGACTGAACCGTGAAAACTATAAACTATTGAAATAGCTTTTTGTACATTAATCAATTCTAATTTTGGTGTTGTTTAACTTATTACTATTTTGATGTTTTAACAAAACGGTTTTTTTTAAATAGCCATCAAGCTACCAGATGAAGATACCGGATAAAGTAGCTATGGCAGATGCCACCTATTGTGAGCTTCAATCTTTTCTCAGTCAATTGCATTACAAAATCAGATGCTATGTCTGACCTAAGTAACTGTCTCCCTCTCCCCGATTAAATTATGGAAATTCCTCCAATTAAAAATTATTTAAAAAACACAAAAAATGTTACGAAATAGTAGTCTAGTAATAACGAAGGACATTCAATTAACATTGTTAAACATATTCTTGTAGTTTTATCCGGCGATACTTTATTATAAATAGATCATGCGCTTCTTAACTCTTATCTCTGAACAGAAGAGAATTTAAATTAATTAATGATATTTTAATAAAAAAAATAGTAACTGTTAATCTATCTAAGTTTAATCCCGTTACAAAATCCTACATCCTGACCACGGAAACGCCTACTCAAAATATAAATCTGTTTGTATTTAATATTCTCATCAATATCTTGGTCTTGAATGGATACCAACTAAAGTATTAGAAAAGCTTCATTTCATTCATTTATTTTAATGATTTGATACTATCAAAATATTTTTTTTTTTTTGTAGTTATGATGCTATTTGCCTTAGCATTTTATATCATTAAGGATTATTTTAATATAGAGTTATTTAAAATAAATAAAAAAGGTAATTTGAAGAATAAAAATAAAAATAATCTATAAAAAGTTACGTTCACGATTGCAGATATTCTTTTACAAAAAAACAATTCATAGAATGAACTCCTGACAGTAAGTATTTTATCTCTTGAGCATTTATAACACAATATCAGCTATTGCATAAGAAAGGCTCCACAGGAAACCACCGTACTGCCTACTGCGCAATGCGGAAATGTTTTTGTCCCCGTTGCGCTACGAAGTTACTGCAAGTTATACAAATACATTATACAAAATGCAACTGAGCCATAGTATGACTTTCATAGGACTTACAAAACGCACAAAATCATCACTAATGACTACATAGAAAATTACTCATACTGTTTCCTACAAATTGAAGAAATGTTTGCTTGCTCGTTGCATAAGGTGGTTGTACTTAACTAACTACACAAGAAGTTGTGACCGACCGAAACTTTGGTTTTGGTTTTGATCAATTTCAGTCAAAAACTCGAGTGTTCATGAATTATCGTTCAGATGCATGCAGAAAAGGAGAGTCTTTGGGATGTCCACGATTATATTTCTAATCCACAGGAAATACATACCTCTGAGGGAGTAAAAACAATTTTGAAGGAATTGCCATTATTGCAAGGCGAGGCTGATACTTTGAGAAAAACTTTGAAAAAATGAACAACTTACAAAAAGGAATGAAATTCCATCAAAACATTTTCATGTAAAATGATGCCAAGGAGAGAGTTAGCTTACTCTGTAAAAAGTTATCAGATCTCACGTGAATATGATGTACACGGCCGTAAATTTCAGTTTTCTAGTAATTTAGCAGGTACCTACCCTATTAGATTTCTATGATCATTAGTGTGTTAATAATATCGTTAATCGTAATAATATAGTTAATATAATATATATGTATTTTAAATATCAACAAAACCTAAAGTATCAGAGCTATGCAATTAAAATTAATCGATTCCCGAAAATTTCAAGTATCTAGTATATTCAAAATTAAAGTTCAAAAAACTACAAAAAACGTGGGAAAAACAGTAGCGCCCATACACCCTTAGCTCGACTTGGGGTGTCCCCCAAGAGCCCCCGATTTAATTGATAAATTTTTGATATAAAATTATATTTGATACGTAATTTACTTTGAGTATTTTTATTTGTTTTAATATATTTAACGGTCAGTCAATAAAATGTGCAAAAATACACTAAATTTCGGTACCTATACATTTTTAAAGATGGTTAAATGAGTTTCGCGTTTAATTCTCTCTGAAAGGTTGAAATAAATGATAAATAGTTTTTATTTTTTTGGTTACTTCTTATATTCTATTCTTTAGCCTGAAACTTTGTGAAATAAAATATATAATACTGATTCATTATTTAAAGAAAATCCCATCAGACTTAATAAAAGATAATTTTTTGGATGAAACTGGGTTCCATGAAATCTCCTGAGTATATTTACTTCATATTAGTAATCGTTTCTTAGATGAAACCACAGGTTATTATTAGTAACACTTATCGATTTATTGATACTAAATATTACGTAAGAAGGGTTCCACAGGAAAACGTCTAAGTACTTTACTGCGCAATGCGGAAACGTTTTTGTGCCCATTGCGCAGCGAAACGGCTGGAAGCTGCACATTATACAAAATGCATCAGATGCATATCATGCGCTTTCATTGCATTTACATTGTCTACATATTTAAACATTACTTTTTTATTGAATTAACACACTTAAGTACATACATTGATAAAAAACCTGCTACCCGTCAGAAAAAAAATTGAATTCTATATACCTACCTACCTACTCAGGACACTTCAGTTTATTCATAAAATAAAAGAAAAAAAACTTTTTAAAAACAAGCTATGGGGTGAACTTTGAACTGAGGTTCTAGCCATTTTCCAGCTTTGCATTGTCATCAAACACATGTATGCAAAACTAGTGGACCTGTAAAAATAACGTAAAAGTAACAGAAATAATCAAGTCTGGTGGCAGGATCACGTACATAAATTGAAAACTGAAGAGAAACACCATTCTCTCTCTAGGAAAGTACTGTATGGAGTGCCTCAAGGAAGTATTTTAGGCCCTTTACTTTTTTAATTTATATTAACGATTTTCCTCAAGCAGTAAAAGAACCGATGATACTATTTGCTGATGATAGTACAGTAATATTTACAAATGAAAACACAGGTTCCTTTGAAAGTAATATAAATAATTCTCTTGAATCACTGATAGAGTGGCTAAATAGTAATAATCTTAAAATTAATCTTGATAAAACAAACATAATGACATTTCAAAATAGAGTATCATACGGACAACCAGTAAATCTACTATATAAAAATAAGTCGGGTTTTCCTTCCTGACGCTATAACTCCAGAACGCACGAACCGATTTCCACGGTTTTGCATTCGTTGGAAAGGTCTCGGGCTGCTTGAGGTTTATAGTAAAGAAAATTCAGGAAAAATTTCATACCAAAGTTTACGCGGACGAAGTCGCGGGCGGCCGCTAGTATTAACTATAAAGGAAAGTTGATATCTGAAATAGAAACAACAAAATTTTTATGGCTATACATAGATAGCAGATTAACGTGGCAGTCACACAAAGAACACGTTTGTAAAAAATTAAATAAGTTTTCTTTTGCTTTATATAAATTGGCCAAAGTTGTAAGAAAAACGGCGGTTCTAAATGTCTACCATGCGCATACGTAGGTGCAACATTAAGATACGGTATAATATTCTGGGGAAACGTGACTGGAATTCAAAGTGTGTTTAAGGCTCAAAAAAAATGCATTCGAGCAATATGACAATTACAACAAACGGATACTTGTAGGCCACATTTTCAAAATTTAAAAATAAGACGCCCCCTTCCTTATACATTTACGAGATCTCTTTAATGGTCAAAACAGAAATCACAAAATATGAAACCCTTAAATCAAAAAGACATAACAGTAAATTATGTTCAATCGCTTCCAAAACAAAACAATATCATAACAGTGTCTTTTGCATGGGACCAAAAATATAAAACGGTCTACCGGAATTCCTCAAAATTAAAACGGGCAACGAATTTAAAAAAGGACTTAAAACGTATTTACTGAAAAAGGCGTACTACTACTCAGTCACCGATTTCATAAACGATAAAACGGCATAAAGGAATTCCATAAAAACCTGGGAGGTTTTTTTCGCCGGCTTTTTTTCGTCTCAGTGTACAAACACCCTGTGATATGGGTACCCAAAGCTGACGATCGGAACCGATCCGAAATATAAATAAATAAATATTTTAATTTATAAAAGGCGCAATATGGGACAAATAAAAATAATAGTAAAATAGATGTAAATGTACATTTCGAAATTGTATTATAGTTTAGTTTTTTCCTTTTATATTTGTAAATATGGCGAACTAAATATATATAAACAACTTTGTAAACACCCATATTTGTGCAAATAAATGTCTTTGTCTTTGTCTTTGAAAACTTGAAACATTTATAAAAACTCAAGAACCTCGTTGCAAAGTCATAGCCGAATCTAGGAAACATACTTTAAACACTAGGATTTTTTGAATGTAGGTACATA
Source organism: Pyrgus malvae (assembly GCA_911387765.1). NCBI lineage: Eukaryota > Metazoa > Arthropoda > Insecta > Lepidoptera > Hesperiidae > Pyrgus > Pyrgus malvae. The sequence continues at coordinate 15,459,842 of OU426951.1, read as the reverse complement.
CAACAATTCATTAAGAGTGTTCATATTTCGAGTTTCAATGAAAAAAAATTACTTAACACTGGTAATATGAACATAGTGGGCAATAACATTATTAAAAAAAAATATCAATAAAAATTAGCTGTTCATAATAAATTTTATCATCACATAACTATTATTATTAGTCATGTTTTGCCTCTTTTATTATTATTATTTCTATTAATAAAATATTATATTTTAATACTTATTATCCTTTTCCCGTCGAAGGCAAATAAAAAACACAAAAATCATAAAAATTGTTTCAACCGTTCTTGAGTTATAAATGGTGAAACTAACACAACTTTGTTTTATATAGATTTCAGCTCAACCGGTATCCAGGAAGTGGATCAAACTTGTAATAATTATTATAGTATACAACTCCAATGTATCTGTATAAAGCAGGGAGGAATCCAAAAAAACTATACTATAAGGCACAATCCATACCTTGAATCGAATTTATATATATACAATAAGCACAAAATTATTCTTTCCTGTGGATCTGGAGCCAAGTTTTCGGATTTCGTACTTGTGATCCCTGTAAGTAAAAAGAAAAACATGTACGCGTGTTACCATCGATACAAACGACATCAACGAGCGCCGCAAGGAAATGTACTTCAAAATTTATTAAAGCAAATTACCTTCGTAGATGGTTTTATTCGACGCACTTTTCTTTTAACTTTATACGAATTTTTATTTTGTTCTTTTATGCAATTTTTAACCCTTTTTATTGTTAGTTTGACATTTAACATAAGTTTTACTACTAGTGGTAATTTGGCTACAAACCTTCCTTTTGCATCTCACTGCTTGGCACGGTTACTCCCGACTACTTCATTATTGGGGCAGCCTGGAGCTTACTCCTTCATGCTACTCCATTGTAGGTCGGTAAAGACGTGGATTAGTGCCAATCCGCTGTCGGATGTTTACATACTACATTACTGCATGTTTACACACTTCAACAAGCTTTAACGACTGATATCTATCGTTACCAACCGGTATCGACGGCTTAACGTGCCCTCCGAAGCATGTAAATGCACTTGAAATTTTCCAATAACGATCACCCATCTCAATCCCGACTGCGCACGTTTCGTTTAGCTGCGTAGATCACTTGCGTTATTCGCCCGCTCCTGGATCAGGCGCTTTCCGACGCACTATAAATTACGTTATATAAATTCATTCAAGCAAAATTACCTCTTCCTTGTAAATGTTATACACTTACTTTCTAAACAAGCCTCATAAAAAGTAGTTAAAAGCCTTTTCGTCTACCTAAAATTTATTAAGCTACAAAAAATTAGGCATATACATACTTAAAGGAATGCAAGTAATACTCATATTTTCTTCGATTAATTTATTCACACGAATTATTTCATAATTTCCTTAAAGATAAAAATAAGATTAAAGAGCAGCTGTGGCCATATTTAATTTTGAGTGTCGCAACGCCCGATCACCATCACACTGTTCGGCCGCAAAATCGCCGCCAAACAGCGCGCGGCAGGTCGACGACCCCGCCTCATGTGCTCGATAAAAGTAAAAACTCATGCTTTCTGCGTTACCGCTCACGTTACAAAATATTCTCCACATACTGGCCCACCTCAAATCTTTAAACAGGTAACACACAAGCTCTCTGTCTTTCGTATGACATCGAAACAAAGAGCAAAATAACATCCCACAAACATTTCTTGACTTAATTTTTGCGACATTGAATTATAACAGCATATTTAAAACTATTAAAGAAATTAATGAGGTTATTAACTTTATATAATACTAGCAGATCCCACGCACTCTTTACCGCCTACTAATATGGCTATTAAAAAAAGGGGTTGACGGTAGAAGGGTGAAAATTAGTGTAGGTACATGTATTTTTAATGCCACGCCATAAAAAAGTTACGAAAAAAATTGTCCAAACAATAAAAATAGGGTGAGTTAACACTTAGGGGTATAAAAATTAGTTATAAACCTATTCTCATAACTACTGAATATACATATTAAATTTAATCAAAATCGGTCAAGCTGTTTCGGAGGAATATAAGCACTAAAACTGTGACAGAAGAATTTTATATGTATATTAGATTACTGGCAAACCCGGCAGACGTTGTCTTCCCTTAAAGTATGTATCAGAAATAAAATAATATTGCGACTATAAATTGAGATATAAGCTATCCTATCTTTCAAGCTGGATCAAGCTGCACATGGTGTGCAAATTTGATTAAAGTCGGTTCAGAAGTTTAGGAGTGCATAGCGGACAAACAACGTGACACGTTATTTATATATATTAAAATTAAGATTATAAAGTATCTATTGTAATTGTTTAAAACCTTTCATTTTACTATTAATTTATTATCATAAGGACTTTACCGGTTAAATAGATGTTAAGAACCCTCGGAGGTTTTATTTAGGTACTTGTACCCAAATTAAGCAATATGTATGTATGTTCATTTAGTAATGACCTCACACGCGTAATTACCATTATAAACACGTGTATAACTATAATTATTAAATAATATTCATGTCCTTCACTTTCCAAAAACAAGTTTATAAATTTCTGTTAAAAATAAATAAATCTATCGCGAAGTAAGTGTAGATGAAAAGTGAATCAACTTGACGTTTGGTTGCGCGGCTACTCACGTTCGTTGACCTCACAAATTTTCGTTTCGTTAGTTGCTGCGTACACCTCCCCCCACCCCTCCTACCTCTCCCTCTCACTCTTTCCGCTTGCCATTCTGCAAGTTCACGATAATTCATACTTCAAACATGAAAGCCATTTTCTTAGAAAAACCTATGATACAAACAATAAAAAGGCTGTAAAAAATAATAATGAGTGTTATTTCCTTTTTTGGCGTAAATAAGTAATTTAATAAGCTTTATCATATAACGCAAACCAAACATTTATTATCGACGTATCATCTTGTTTACTCATACACTGCTAAACAATACATCTTTTATAATACAGATAACAAAATATTAGAAGAAAGGCTTAGATTACACACCGGATGTGCAAATGATGAAATAAGAAATAATGGATGGTAGAAGGTACCTATTATTCGTGTAAAAACGGATAGCACGTCATATTTCTTTATTATTAAGTCTTCAAAAACGCTTTATTTGCAAGCCTGCGTTAGTTCACAATCATTCTGGCGGTTCTGCTTCCACTGTAGGAATAATAATAGCTAGACCTTGTCGTTGAACTCTATCAAATATTTTGCCAGCGGGTTTATTGAGCCCATGTAACCTTGCTTGTCTAATGTAGCTTCGGTTGCTTGACTTGCTTCTTTTGAACATATTTAGTGAGACGAAACACTACTGTTCTAAAATTAAGAAGTCATTGTACGCTTATACATAGATGCTGTAGCGAATGACATGGAGATTCCGAAATTGAGGTTTGACTCCGTTTCTGGAAATTCGTCGCGCTACAGAAAGTAAAGTAGTAAAAGTCTTGTTTTTGTTGTTACTAATACCAGAATACTATAGTTTATATATATACAATAATAATTGTATACGAATTTAAATATTCAATGGTACCTATTAATATTAAATTTTAAAAGTTATGTTTATTCTATCACACTGTATAATAATATAATTAGCGAAAATCAAACATTTTGACGTTATAAAACTCTCTATACAGGCCTATTTCTGTTAAGCTGATTATCACGTCTACGTGGCTTCAAGTGTGCTTATTAAATAAGCTCAGATCAAATGATGATGACGGATTGATAGAATGACAATTTGGTGAGTAGGCCAGGCACCGCAGAAGACTCCGGTCGCGGTTCACCTTGGTTCAACGTGACACTTTCAGACGTCATAAGCAACTTTCCTACGAGCAATGCGCTTGTTGGCGACAACAGCGCCGCGCATCGCGAACGGTGGCCGCGGGTACTAATATGCGCTACTTTTCTAGTATTTATAATTATCTTGTAATATCTTAAAGAACCGTGTGGTGCAATGGTTAACATGCCGGACTGCCGATCGAAGAGTCCCAGGTTCGATTCCCGGCGAAGCAGAAATTTTAATGGTACGACTATGAGTGTGAAACGTTATTTTTATTATTTAATTTTAACAACTTGGAAGCTGAGACAACTGCCACCGACGTTACACAAAATCAAAATTCTGATTCAGTACATACGACGTCATCCATAAACTAAGACTCAAACGTATAATAAAAATAAATACACAAGAAAAAAAGAATACTTTTCTTTAAAAAAAGTGTGTCCGGCTTTTAGGGCAAAACATCCGGCTGAATTTGAATTTGTGTCCAGCTTTTTGATTTTTGGGCCTGGCAACCCTATAATTCATGCGCGATTCCGACTCGCAATTAGCTGCGTTTTTTTACTAAGTATGACAAAATTGTCCCGACTTTTTTCTTTCTCACCAGACTACTTACTTATATTAATCTTACTACAATTAGTTTTCTTTCCGCTGCTGAGCCTACAATACTAAGGTATACAATCTAACAGTTAGAAGCCGGTCAAGTGTGAACGTTCACGCGCCTTCCGGGTTCTATCATTCAAGGTATTACGCAAAAAATCTTAGAAGCATCCGAGATAATAACATTTCATTACAATTGATCATCGCACGCGTAACCAATTACGTACTTACGAAACAGTAAAAACCATTTGATGTTTTTACTTACACAAATAAAGTACGTACCTTCAGCATATCTCGGATTTATTTTTTTATGAAGTGTTAAGCTAACACTACTTAATTAGTTAGGTACTTGTTTACTAAAAGAGCTTTGAAAAAACCTCTCAAACTGTGAGTTGTCACGACAATAATTGACATAACGAACCTAAGAGTGGTTTCAAACTAGCGTAGTTTTATGCGCGTGTGCACGTTTCGGCAAACGCGCTTACACGTGCGCTGCCATTTACACTTGGAAAATGTCAAATCCCGCGGTTTTGCGCGTACACGTACTTCACAAGTACATACATATATTTAACGAGCGTAAAATACGCTGAAACTGCTGTAAGTTATGAAGAAATATTATTATAAACCAAACCTTATTGGCTGGCTGCAACCCTTTTTGTGTCCCACTGCTGAGCACTGGTCTATCCCCCTTATTGGGCCTGAAGCTTACTCCACCACGCTGCTCCAATGCGGGTTGGTGGAGATGCGGGTTAGTAGCCAACCCGCTGTCGGATGTTTTCAACCCGCCAATAAGGCCTCCGACAAGGTTTAACGATTGTTATCTATCGACAACAACCGAGACCGACGGCTTAACGTGCCCTCCGAAGCTCGGAAACGCGCATGTAATTTTTTGCCACTAGCGGTCACCCATCTCACACCCGACCGCGCCCGTTTGGCTTAGCTGCATATACCGCTTGCGTTCTACGCTAGCCGCCGAGCCATGCGCGCTTCAACTTTATTAACCTAACTTTATTAACGATTCTTTCTTCGCATTCCGGTTTACACTTAATATAAGGTATCTCTTTAACGTTTAGAAATTAACTGAAAAAATTCCAATTATGCTTATACATGTGCAGAATTATTAAAATGACTAAAAAGAGTGAAATAAATTAAGTTTTTAACAAAAAAATAGTACCGACTTCAAACGGTAAAAAATAAAATTGTTCAGTACCTACTTCTTCTTGCTTGTGGTAATGACTCTTAAAACTATTTTTGGAGTCGGGCCCTTACTAAAATGTCGTACCATTCGTTCTAAATGGGCACCGACAGTACAGACAGTGGGACAGTACCTACTTCTTCTTGATTATGGTCTTGACTGTTAAAACTATATTGGAGTCGGTGCCCATTCAGAACGAAAGGTACACTATATTTACTAAGACAGGACATTTTACTAAGGGCCCGACTTCAAAAATAGTTTTAAGAGTCATTACCATATGCAAGAAGAAGTAGGTACTGAACAATTTTATTTTTTACCGTTTGAAGTCGGTACTATTTTTTTTGTTAAAAACTTAATTTATTTCACTCTTTTTAGTCATTTTAATAATTCTGCACATGTATAAGCATAATTGGAATTTTTTCAGTTAATTTCTAAACGTTAAAGAGATACCTTTTATAATCATGTTTATCTAATAGCCATCTTATATTATACCCTGAAAGAATACTACTATAAGTCCACCTGAACGTATAAATTAATGAAAGAATTTGCTCTCAGCTCCTAACCGTTGAGGAGTTGTACATTCAATCATCAGCTTAGCAACATGAGGTGATAATTACCGGACACAAATATTAGTATTATGTTAAAAAATATGACTAAAAGAATGTATGTGCCTATTAAGTTTCAGTGTTTCCCTCGATTTCCCTAGTATCACATCATCAGATTTTGCCATCGTGACAGTTGGACCACCTCAGAAATGTAAGACTTCCAACAAAAAAACATTTATTGAAAGAATTTGCTCTCAACTCCTAACCGTCATAGTACCTTCCATCATCAGCTCAGCAACATGATATGATGATAATTATACACAAATACCTGTTTTGCTATAGTAAAAATATGAAAATCATATGTTGTGCTATAAAATTTGAATGTTCCCTTCGATTTCTCTGGGATACTATCATCAGACTTTGACTTGGTGACAGTTGGACTACCTCAGAAATGTAAGATTTCGAACAAAAAACCCTTTTATTGAAAGAATTTGCTTTCAACTCCTCACTGTTGCAGTACCTTCCATCATCAGCTCAGCAACATGAGATGATGATTACTATGCACAAATATCTCTAATGCTTCAGAAAGTATAAGAAAATCAATGTGTGTGCCTATAAAATTTGAGAGTTCCCCTCGATTTCCCTGGGATCCCATCATCAGATCCTGATTTGGTGACAATGGGACCACCTCGGGAGTATAAGCATACGAACAAAAAAAGAATTTTGAAAATCGGTCCACAAACGGCGGAGTAATCGGTGAACATATATAAAAAAAAATACATACAGCCGAATACAGTACCTCCTCCTTTTAGAAGTCGGAAAAAAATATGCAATCATCTATACATAAATTCATATTGTAGTATCAACATTTGGTTGATATGGAATATAATAGGAAGAAAGAGCATGGTCTGACCGAGGAAGTAGCAGAAGCAGAACCCGTTACTGCCATGAAATATTTTTTTTTTAGTTTTGGTAGCAAAATGTGGTTACCACTCAGACCAACATGGGCCGACCGATCTGTCTCTAGAGAAGCTAATACTGCCTCAGTAGTAAGCCGTATTTTCTGTTGTGTCATTTTTGTGTACAAAAAAGCTGTAGCGGGCATCACGTCGTCTTCACGCTTTTCTGCTACTCAAAATAAGTAAAAAATGTTAATGAACTTAACACTAATGATTTAGAGTGAAATAGACCGAAATATTACCGAAAGGATCTGCATTTACATTAGACTAGCTTTTTTTGTGTGTCTAAATATTGTTTGTACAATGATACATTGATGTTATGCATCATACTTACAAGGCCGTGTTAATTTAGTGTACAGTTACGACAATATTTAACACTACTTCTATGAAAAAAAATCAAAGTTAGCTCAAGTTTTCTGCGAACTTTATGAAATTGGCTCTGATAAATTTAAATTTCCTCCCTTTTTTCTCTCTAAGAGCAACTTCTATACTCGTATAGCTTAGTTTTTAAGACCCTCGGAAGTGTGGAAAACCCTCGACAGTATAAAAGTTCCAATTACTTACCATCTCAGACATTAAAATTAGCAAACTGTCTTAACAAGATCTACATAAATCTTTTAGGCTGGACGCAGAGCTGGGACGCAGGTTTATGATGATTCTTATGTTTTAAGCATTCTTATTTATGACCGGATAAATGATAAATAAGACATCTGTTTATTTACTTCTTAAACCTTTTCAATAAGTTAAAGTAATTATGTGATAGAAAAATTTAATGCTGTCATCTTTACTTTCCATAGAACACTATTATTCATTAATTACTTTACCTTAGTATTAAGATGATGAAAGATTTAAATTTTGGATCTATTATTCTGAGTATAACTGAGCATCTACTTAAGAAATCCTTAAAAAATATATAGAAAGAGCATTGATTATGAAAAGCGTCATTAAAATCGCTGCCATTATCGCCGCATTAATTTCCCTTGCATTGTTTCCGCTTTTTACTTCAGGCGTTCTCCAGGAAGCGAGGGAGTAAGCACTCATCCTACATAAAGAGGTCGTTGGCACAGGCGCTCGATATTTACAGCCAGAGCCAACGCTAGACTGCCGATAGTGCACCCACTCTTAGTTATTGTCATTACTTGTAAAAATCTTCAACTGTACAGTACTTAATGAAAAGGCGCCACTAGGCTATTTCAGGCACTTCAATACTCAGAAAGTATCATGAGATACTTATGGTAGTTATGTCATTCGTTAGCAACCATTTGACCAAAAATCATTTTATAAAATCTCTCCATCGCGACGTGTAAGAAGGACAAATAAACAGACACTCTTTTGCATTTATAATATTAGTACAGATATCTAATAAAATGCCAAGGGAATGAAAATAAAATATAATCGTGACTTTCAGGTTCCCGCCAAAAATTGCATAAAGTACTAGTGTACTAGAGTATAAACTTTCTCACTTTTTTTGTTTACAGAATTTATTTATACCAATATATAAAGGAAGAATCCTTACTCCGTCATTTTGGACAAAAGCTCAGAAACAAAAAGTTCATTGTCATTTGAAAACAAACTGCCGTGTTTTTATGATACCAATCTTATCTTTGCAGTACTGCCTTTTATATTGTACACTGTGCTGTAATTTTGCGCAAATGGATAAACGTTCTGAGAATTGTTCATTAGGCTTTTCAATATATTTTTGTTGCTCCTTTTTTTTCCTCCTTTTACACAGCAAATTATCGTGCAATGCGGTAAACGTTTTGTGACCACTGAGCATTAACACAAACAATTAAAAATTTTAATAAAATTTTATATAAAATTAGAATTTTTTCATAGAAAAGACACTCCATAAATAAATCAACACACATCTAGTTCATGAAATAAACAGAAATCAGGTATCCTCTGTAAGGATAGGCAAAGCACTAAAATTAGAAGCTTTATATATTAGCGTTTATTGCACAAATAATAATTAATTTAGGAGTACAGCGAGGTGAGCTGCCAGCGTTCTTTTTTTTATTTGAATGGAGTAGCAGACGAGCATGCAGGCCACGTGGTGTTAAGTGGACGCTGCAGCCCATGGACATCTACATACAACCTCAAGCAAGCATAGTAAGTATTGTCTAAGGTCGTAGGTATGCAGTTGCGCTGCTACTCCGGAGGCTGGTGGTCACCTCATGTAAGTGTGGCTGGCAACTGCACCTTTCCACCGAAACACAATAGAATTGGTTCACGGCAGAAGTGGGTGCAGCGGTGGTACTTCCCCGGGCGAACCATAATAGTTCTACCATCTACCAAATTCTGGATACTAATAATGCGTTATTGAATGACATATTTCTTTTGTATATACTTTTTACTTTAACTTTCTATAGTATTAATTTTAGTTTTATTGTAAATGAACTTGCATAATATAACATTATGATGTATTAGAATCAGTATCACATTAAAAACTCTAATCAAGCATTAAGATACCGTAGTTATGACATGTAGCATTATTATTTAGCGTTCTAAAAACTACGCAGACTTTACAAGTTATAACAGGAAATGTTCATCGCTCCAGGAAGAAAAAAACAGCTTATGGAAATCCCCAAATTTAAACATTAATCCCACTAATAGGGGTTTTAAGTACCTATATCCAATGATAAATAATACTGTCCAGCTATCCGCATGCATCCCTTATCCCGTTATTGATCTGTTAACGATATACCGCTGAATCTATTTTGTGGATCTTCTGTGTCATAAACATAATCGGATTTTTATTCATCTTATCCTTTGATATTAATAAGCTGCTTAAAGTTTGCTGAGCTTATTACTGTACATCACGGTAAATCGTATTTTGGGTACTATAAAATGTTCATTGAGATCATGTTTTGAATCTTAAACATCGTTGTAATGAAAAGAGCTTTAATAAAACAACAAAAATACAAACAAAATTAAGGGAAGATACGAATACTGTTTATTATTTTATAAAATTTAGTTTCATTTGACAAATAATATCTTTGGTAATCCTTTAAACGAGCAATTCTTGTATATATACCTAAATATATTATGTTTTTTGAATCTCGGAAACGGCTCCAACGATTTTGATGAAATTTAGTAACCTGGTTTCGGGGTGATAAATCGGTCCAGCTAGGTTTTATTTTTAGAAATTTTAAATTATAAAAAAGAATCCGCGATTATTAACTTAAATATAAACTGAAAAATACGACTCTTCCTGACATCTATTGGAGAGTATTAATATTATTGTGGCATAGAGCAGCCGTCAAACGCCATCCGCCAATCCGACGTTCAAAGAAATGACAAAGTCGATTTGAAAGACCTCTATAAAAAATTCGTTCATTGAATTAAGCTTCCTTGGCCGAATGGTTACGTGGGCTAACTGCGGAACTAGAGACCCGGGTTCAAACCTCAATCAAAACCATATTGCGTTTATTTATTTATTTTTGGTGATAATATATTTTTTATTGGGAACTATTTCAAATGGCGTTGTTAAGTAATACTAAGCAAATCAGTGTTTCGTTTGAAACTAAACCAGGAAAATAAATCGTTTTTATCCGAGCAAAGTCGTCCAGGTACTGGCTTTGTAATAAGAGATACGAATCATTACGATTAATTAATAAGTGAGCTATACTTATATCATTAAAATGTTATTTCAATAATAGCTACGTACGTAATCAATTCATAATCCTATCAGCATAAACAAAAACTACGAGTACCTAATATTTAATAGAAGCATGAATTCATTGTACATGACAAGGTATTAAAATGTAGGTAACTTATCTCTACTATAAGAAGTATAATTCAAAAACATAATAATATCGTTTTTAACAGTTTAAAAAGAGAACCTGGTTTTTCGGTAGATATGCGTTAGATTTTTAACATAATTTAAAGCACATGATCTCAACCGTCTCCCAGTCCCGTCGGCCTTAAGCACGTCGTTAAGCAGCAGGATACCGGATAGTAACGGGACTGGTCCCTTCTTTTTACTTTTTTCTAACCTAGGGACGGCCAAGGCATGCGTTCACTTTTAATAATGCCCACAGATTTTTTTGGACGAACGTTTTTACCGCTCGGATCTATCCATCCGATGCGCTTGACTCTACCAAGCTTTTCTTTTCTAGATATTTCTACAACGCTACCACGATATAGTAAAAGTCACATTCTTAAACGAGTTTACTTTGAAAATGTATGATTGTTGGGCAAATTTAATTTAATTAGGTTAAGGCGCTAAGCTTTTTTGGTAATTAAAAAAATATTTTAGGAACATTCTTGTCGCCAACTGCATGGCGCATGAAAATAAAAAAAGCTTATTATTTACAATTGATTGATTTACGATCCCATGCAGAAACAATGTGTAGTGAGAAGCTACTTTGTGGTCAAACTGGAGGTCTTTTGTTTACGCCCCTTTGTACGAATAACGGGAGGTAGTCGATGTCGTTGAATGATGTTTTGTGACGTCAGCACGATTTTTACAAAAGTGCACTTTTGCTGTCATGCGAGACCCGTTACGGAGTAACAGTTTCTTGTGTAAACCGGGACCTCTAGTCCGTAATAGGCGCTTCTCAGAACTAAAAGTCCCTATAGAACAATAGATCAGGAAGATATATGTCTGCCCATAATTCTTAAGTCCGTGACAAATCTGAGGTTTACAAGTTGTTTATACTTTGTTCAAATATAACGGTCAGGTAGCTCCTGTGGTCAAACAATATGACTCCGTGCATTTATTATATCGTATTTGTTTACTATTGTTCATTTTGAATCAGAATATTAACTAGGCATTTTTAACGTCGAAGACCATAAATATAATATGCGCGTAAGCTCCTAAACATTATGTGCGCTTTCTATGGCGTTATTTTCGTATAAAAAGATTAAAAAGTAACTGTAAGCTGAGTTGAACTTTTAACTTACATTTTATAAAAACTTACATTATAGAAGAGGATACTTAACTAAGTATTTAAAAAAAGATTTTACGCGTTACTGAATGGTTATTTTTACTAAAAACTTGTATAAATCTTGTAAAAAGCGTCATAGGAGCGGCAATCAAATATTCAGTGATGGTATCATTTGTTACCTATTCAATTAACATGCCGCCCATACGCGGTTGCAAATGTCGATTTTTTGTGCGTCAGAATGTTATGTTACGGGACTATTTAATGAAAGGGGTTTAATAGAGAGGATGCATAAAAAGCCCGTGATTACTTAACCCATATCCGGTATTTGGGCCACTCGAAGCATATGGCCGTATAACCCTTTGGCCCCGTTATGTTGCATTTGTAAAAGAACAGTTGCTTTATTTGTGTGCACAATGGGTTGACTTTTTTACTTTAAGTATGTGAGCGTTTTCCTCTTGGCAACTGAACCGCAAAAAATATTATATTGCATTAGGAGTGTCTAAAATTGCATTAAGAAGTTTTTGCATTACATAGGATCATGAAATTCAATTCAATTCTCAATGTATGGCGAGGAAAACCCAATAAGCACATTACTTTTCGCATCTGAGGATTTTCATATTGAAGATAATATAAAAAAATTGTTTCAGGTGTGTGTACCAAGATGTATTAGAGTGGAGGAATGGACAGAAATTAAACCAAAATACTATGTCTACGTGTTGGTACGAGTACCATAAAAAGAAAAGAGATATTCCTTAGCATGTTACATGTGAAAAAATAGTGTGAAATCTCGGGATGTAATAATCTTTTGAATGTAATATATTGATGTTATTACTTTCAAAAATTTCAAAACAGTTTTTATCAACTAAATATTTTTTTGAGTTTTTATTTTATTTTATTATGTTTTCAGTATTTTATAGGTTTTTAGTTTTATACATGTCTTAATATAAGTAATTAAGTTGTATTTATAATAATTTTTATATCTTCAATGAAAACAATTTTGTTTCTATTTTATATAGTATAATTAAAAGTATATATTTATGTATGTATACACAAATCGCGCATGGCATGGCGCGCATGGCCCGGCGGCGAGCGTAGAACGCAAGCGATCTACCTAGCTAAGCCAAACGGGCGCGGTCGGGTGGGAGATGGGTGACCACTAGTGGCAAAAAAATTGTGTGCGTTTCCGTGCTTCGGAGGGTACGTCAAGCCGTCGGTCCCGGTTGTTGTCGATAGATAACAGTCGTTAAACCAGGTCGGAGGCCTTATGGGCGGTTTGAAAACATCCGACAGCGGATTGCCCACTAACCCGCATCTCCACCAACCCGCATTGGAGCAGCTTGGTGGAGTAAGCTCCAGGCCTCCCCAATAATGGGGAGAGACCCGTGCCCAGCAGTGGGACGTAAAAAGGGTTGCAGCCATACACAAATCAACTTACTAAAATTATATAAATAATACGGTTATGACAAATACAGTACAATCGGGTCGGAAACTGGTCGATTACGATAAGTCGTAGTAATTTACTCCCAGAATGTAGGCCCACCAGAATCGTGCGGTAGCACTAGCACGTTTCTCTTGTTGTCGTAAACAATACAATTTGATTTTAGATTATTAAATTAGTATTGTATTGGGTATCACGAACGCGGAACGACACAATATTTTTACTTATGTTAATAAAGACATTAGTTATACGGCCAAACCAATTTCAAAGTGATTATTCAATGCTGATAACTGAATAAGTATCTTACTATTTTATATGATTACACTAATCTCTCTCAATGCTGATAACTGAATAAGTATCTTACTATTTTATATGATTACACTAATCTCGACAATTCAAATGCTGTTTTTATGAAAACATAACTGATCCTGGAAAAGCATTTGCCAATAACAACTAACTACAAAAAAGGAGTAGGTTCTCACCTCGGTACTTTTTTTTATTTATAACTTCAAAACTCAAACAATTCTTATTAGATTTCATAAAATTTAAAAACAGCAGAATTCTAGCCCCAGAGGTAAGAATTTAGGGAATGATTTTTTTTATTTTAAGTATACTTTACAAGAGTCAGTTTGTGTTAAGGCACACAGAACGCAATGAAATTAATATTTTTATTATTTAAATGCATTTTTGAGGAGTTTTTGTACATAGGTAGTAGGCATGTAGCTTGTACGAAAACAGAAAAAGTCCAACACAAACCAAAAAAACGGTCTTATTCAATAAGTTATACCTACGTCTTATAAAACGTCTTTTGTTAAACGCCAGTTTATGTTTAAATAAATATACCTATGTAATTATTCAGTAATTATGTTAATATTACGATATCACAGCGACAATTACAATAAAGTATAATTTGTGTAAACAATATTAAATAGTGTGCGTGCATGCAAGAGGTTTTTTATTCAGTTGTGTATTTACTACACTGATGTGACGCCCCTATTATACGGCGATGATGTTAAGACAAAAATATGTATTACAAGTTCTTCATTTTAAAGAACCAGCCAAGTGCGAGTCGAACTCGCGCACCGAGGGTTCCGTAAAACGGCTTACGATTTATGACAAAACTACATACTAGATCTCGTTCAAACCAATTTTGGGTGGAAGTTTAAATGGTAATTTACATGATATATTATACATCATATATTATTTTTAGTTTTATCATACTCTTATTTTAGAAGTTACAGTGTGAGACACATATTTTACCACTTTGGAAGTGTCTCTCGCCCAAACTATTCAGTTTAGAATTATATTAGAAACCTCAATATCATCTTTGAAGACCAATCCATAGATAACCCATCGATAACCCATACGTGTTACCCGGACGTTTAGGTTTTATTAAAAAACATTTTCAGATTCAGTTCTTAGTTAGGGGATCTCCCAAAATTTATTGTTTTTTTTTTCTATTCTTGTACGAAAATCTTAATTCGGCTCACAGAATACATCTACTTACCAAGTTTCAACAGTATAGTTCATATAGTTTCGGAAAAAATGTGGCTGTGATATACGGACGGACAGACAGACATGACCAATTTATAAGGGTTCCGTTTTTTGCCATTTGGCTATGGAACCCTAAAAAGGACATGCCAGAGTAGAAATGGGCGTAAGACTTATGACGTCTACAAACAAATACAAATTTTAGTTTTTTAGTTATTTTTAGAAAGGCAAGTATGTTAATTATAGGTATATTCTCTAATAACACTATGAGAGAATTTAGTATCAGACCAGAAGTTTCTGGTTTCAAAGGGGAGTATCGCAAAAAGTTGTTGAAGGTCTTAAGACGTCCATAATAACATAATCGCTGTGTCTGAACAATTGAGTGTCTAATATCTTATGTTATATACTTATGTTAAAAGGATAGTTTGACGACCCGCGTGGCGTAATGGTTACCATGCCGGACTGCCAATCGAGGGGTCCCGGGTTCGATTCCCGGCGAAACAGAAAATTTGAATGATGAGTTTAAATTTCTGTTCTCGGTCTGGGTGTTCGTGTTCATGTCTTAGTATGTGTCCATGGCACCCACGACACAGGGTATTAATTACCTTACTGTGGGGCTATGAGTGTGTAACGTTTATTATTTATTATTATTTATTTATAGTTGTGGGACCTCGATGATCCGATGAGAATATGAAGGTTGAATAGATAATTATCAAATTATTAATTGTTATTTCAGATTCGATTGTGGGATCTCCAACTATTCCAACCACAAAATAACTTTTTTTTTCTATTGTGGCATCCAGTATCTATTCGAGAACGTATATATTTATTTTCACTTTTCGCCATATCGAGCTGGTGCGAGAGAGCCGTGACGAGCAGGCGACGTGTCACCGATTCCGGGAACCACACGCTTTCCACCGCCGCCGAGCGTACACCGTCTTCCCGAGGAAATGCATGCGGGTTCGTTGCACTTACAAACTCATAACCCCCTTTCTAAAGCACCGATCCAATTATGTGCACTTTCGCAAGCCACTACTGTCACTCGCCTAGATACGGATAGGAAACTCGGCGCGATGCGCTTGCGCACCAACCTGCCACTTTGACACTAGGCCTAGGCACGAAATTTGAATCGATTCATGCGCTACATTCGTCACAACCCCTCCAATACATCCCGATATCTGGATTGGTTATGTCTGTTCATATTTACAATTACAAGTATGTGGTTCAAATCTACATAATTAAAATGACTGTGTAATACTCAACAAATTGCTTACTTTCGCGTATACTCACCTCAATATCTAGCCCAAACGGGCATCTAAAGGCGATGACCGGGAAAAAATTACATTCATTAAGTAAATACTTTGTATTTCATCTAATTTCATATAAACAAGCTTTACACGATTTTAAGCAACAACTAATTGAATTAAATAGATATATCAATTCCTTTTATGCCATTTCACATAGCTTGCCATTTAAGAAAATTCTTCAGCCGTACTTCGCGGAACAAGATAATGAAAACGAGACAGGGCATTGAACTCGTTTGCCGAGAGTAAGAGATTTTTTATTTACGCATCAATAACATCAGTTTCGTGTCTTACGCTCGTAACTTCGTGTAATTTACGGTTTCAACAAACTTTTATCTGATCAGATAGTTGTATTCGCCTATAAAATCTGCAATAATCCTTTAAATTCGGGGAACGATATAGCTGCTATTCCCACACATATAATAATCACGTAATTTGAAATCATCGAAATATATAAATGCTAGTTTTTGTATGTGAATTACCTTATGGATGATGAAAGATATTTGAAAGATATTTGAACATTAATCATAGTCACATGTGGGTGGAATCGCAATAACCGTGTCAGATATATATTACCATGTTTGGAAGTAATTTAAAGGACCGATAACTGGTACATCTTTTATCTTCTTCTATCTATCTATCTAATCTTCTACTGTCTATCTTCTATCTACACTATAATATCTGTAACAAGTCGGTTTCTGTACATTGAAGATATTTAGAAGAACTGACACTAGGGCTATTTATTAGTATAATAGAACAATGATTTTTACAATTATTGTCTGTTTGTCTGTTTGTCTGTTTATCTGTTTATCTGTTCGTTTGTGCGTGCTAATCTCAGGAAAGAAAGAAAGAAAGAAAGAAAAAATATTTATTTCATATTAGGAATACAAAATATTCGCTTAATGAATGTCATTTTTTCCCGGTCATCGCCTTTAAGTGCCCGTTTGGGCTAGATGTTGAGCTGAGAGAAAAAAGGCGGCGGAAAAAAACTCCCAGCACTCTTTTAAAAAAAACAGTACATAATAATATATTTGAGATAACAGAATGGCTATGGGTCGATAATGGTCACACGTGACAGCTGATCGTGTGAGACACCATCAACCCACTTCCACCTGCTCACAGATGCGAGTAATTACTAAAACTAATACAATCTATGAAGAAATAGCCTTGTGTGAGCGAGATTCATTCCCACGCTCCTTTATCATTAAGATAGTCCTTAGTGTTATAATAAGCCTTACGGCACAGGACTTGTTTGACTGCCTTCTTAAAAGGTTTTAAAGGCAGGGATTGAATCTTTATTGGGATTTTATTATATATCCTGATGGACATCCCAATAAAAGAATTACTTTTTTTATGAAGCCGGCATTTCGGAAATGCCAGCTTGTGGCCGTTCCTAGTTGAAACACAATTAGGACTATGCAAGTCCAATATAGTAGTGAATTTTTCTTTGTTTTTACGTACATATATGATGTTTTCGTAAATATATTGCGAAGCAAATGTTAGAATATCTATCTCTTTGAATTTTTCTCTGAGAGATTCTCTAGCACCTATGTTATAAATTGCGCGAATAGCCCTTTTCTGCAAAATAAAGATTGAATCATTATCAGGAACGGCTTAACATAGAAGGATGCGGTTTTCACTGATGTATTGGTATTTTTTTGAATTGACATTTAGTGTTTGTTTTATTTAAATCGGTTCACAAAAAATAAATTAAGTTTTTAACAAAAAAATAGAACCGACTTCAAACGGTAAAAAATAAATTGTTCAGTACCTACTTCTTCTTGCTTATGGTAATGACTCTTGCAACTATTTTTGGAGTCGGGCCCTAACTAAAATGTCGTACCATTCGTTCTAAATGGGCACCGACAGTACAGACAGTGGGACAGTACCTACTTCTTCTTGCTTATGGTAATGACTGTTAAAACTTTTTTGGAGTCGGTGCCCATTCAGAACGAAAGGTATACTATAATTACTAAGACAGGACATTTTACCTAGGACCTAACCGTCGTAGTACCTTCCATCATCAGCTCAGCAACATGATATGATGATAATTATACACAAATGCCTATTTTGCTTTAGTAAAAAAATAAAAATCATTTGTTGTACTATAAAATTTGAATGTTCCCTTCGATTTCTCTGGGATCCCATCATCAGACTTTGACTTGGTGACAGTTGGACTACCTCAGGAATGTATGATTTCGAACAAAAAACCATTTATTGAAGGAATTTACTCTCAACTCCTAACCGTCGTAGTACCTTCCATCATCAGCTCAGCAACATGATATGATGATAATTATACACAAATGCCTGTTTTGCTTTAGTAAAAATATAAAAATCATTTGTTGTACTATAAAATTTGAATGTTCCCTTCAATTTCTCTGGGATCCCATCATCAGACTTTGACTTGGTGACAGTTGGACCACCTCAGGAATGTAAGATTTCGAACAAAAGACCATTTATTGAAAGAATTTGCTCTCAACTCCTCACCCTCGCAGTACCTTCCATCATCAGCTCAGCAACATGAAATGATGATTACTATGCACAAATATCTCTTATGCTTTAGAAAGTATAAGAAAATCAATGTGTGTGCTTATAAAATTTGAGAGTTACCCTCGATTTCCCTGGGATCCCATCATCAGATCCTGATTTGGTGACAATGGGACCACCTCGGGAGTATAAGCATACGAATAAAAAAAGAATTTTGAAAATCGGTCCACAAACGGCGGAGTAATCGGTGAACATATATAAAAAAAACATACAGCCGAATACAGTACCTCCTCCTGTTGTAAGTCGGTAATTACGTCCATTTCAAGAATTTATCGATCAGTGTTTGGAAGTTATCAGTATCAAAAGCTTCAGTTAATGTATTGAAGTTCTATAATTTACAGTCCCTTAAATGATAACATGAAACTCATAAATGAGAAGTAAAATAGATAATACATAGAAAAAAACCAACATAATAAGATGAGCTGGCAATAACATGGTAAACTGTACCAAATAGGGTTCGCGCTTTTTCGTACAGTTCCCACACGTCGACAATAATTAATCAATATTTAATCTATACATAAAGCTGAAGAGTTTGTTCGTTCGTTCGTTTGTAACTTTGTTTGAACAAGTTGGTGTTAAGCGATCACCGTCGCCTATGGACACGGCAACCCCAGGGAAGGCACCCGAGGGCTCTAGGCTATATAACATCATGCTATGACTAATACCGAAGTCCACGCGGACGAAGTCGCGGGTGGCCACTAGTTAAGAAATACGATAAACCTATCAATGATCTGTCGCTCTTACATTAACATACAAAATCAAATTGTACCAAAATTTAACATGTTATACTAAATAAGTATGCATGTTTATAAATTTATTTTTACTTTAAGTTAGTAAAGATATCTGTTGTAACTAAATAAATAAATTGTCTTAGTATATTATAAAACAAGAGTACATTTCGTTTCTTGTGTATGTTTAAAATTACTAAAGCTGTGTTAACTTAATAAGTAATAGCGAAGGCTCAGGATTGAGGTTTAGTTGTATTGACATTTAATTGGTGCATTTATACATAAGAATTAATGAACTTTAGGTAAATTTTAAGTTTTATAACCGGAGAGTTGCCACAGCGACGCCGCACTTAAGTCTGTCGTAAAGTATTTTTTTGAAATTTTAGTGTAATCACATGATTCCACAAGCCTTTCGTAAAAAGAACAACTGCTTCTGGAGTATCGTAGTAGTCACATGCAAACTCGAACTGAAACTTAATTTTAAAGGGAGAAAAGTTTACAAACTACGAAATGGAACAAGTTCTACATACTGACAAAAATACCTTGTTAATGCATGTCGGAGTCGAGGGATGGGAACTAGAGTTCAATAACACACTTACTAGAGTCAGTAAAAAGCGTCAACAAGTAAATCATGGATAATCACAGGAAGAAAAGGTTACAAAATAAAAGGTAGTACAACTTCCAGATGCTAGACAAGCTGAACTTGTTAAATGATTCGAGCCGCATGGTGGGGGCTAGAGTGCATTGACACACTTACCTACTGCGAACTGCGGCGAAACTGCATCAGCGCGTCACCCGCTGCTGCGGATACGAAGAACCATTATCAATAGACCTTCAACTTCGTTGAATAAGACCTCAAAGTCACATGTGTAAGGCCTGAGTCAGAATTATTAGCATTTATTCGCATTTCGTGCATAACTTTTTGGTATTTATATCAAAATAAATATGAATATTGAATTAAACGGATTTTTAGCATTTTTTTTTTGTAAATACATACATACTGTGACAGTCTCTATGTATGTTATCATAATCTAAAAAACTATTTGACGACCATTGACGACCTGCGTGGCGCAATGGTTACCATGCCGGACTGCCAATCGATTTGCCCGGGCTCGATACCCGGCGAAACAGAAATTTAAATGATGAGTTTAAATTTATGTTTTTGTGCTTCTGTCTTTGTGTGTGTCCATGGTACCCACGATACAGGGTATATCTACCCTACGCTGAAGCTATGAGTGTGAAGCTTTATTTATTTATTTTTAATATCAATTATAAGCATTTATGAAAAACAATTATGATTGACATTAAAAATGTTATTTTAACTCATTCCGTTTTACTCTAAATTTTACATGATAGGTTCTAAAACTTTAAATGATAAGTAACCAAATGGAAAACAGTGGATCTATTCGTGTCTGAGTAAATCGGCCGCGTTCTGAACCACTGACGCCTCGGAAAAGTGGAATGACGTCCGAGCCGCGATGCAGTTTTCACTCATACTCACGAAGCCTAGGAAATTTTACAAAAAAGTCACCTACTTACAGAGCACTACTAATTAATGATAGTTTATGAATATTTTATACCGAACAGTTAGAGGTGAGAGAAAACATTACAATATTACATTACGATGATTTCCATGCCTGAGAGCTGTACATACATTGCTCATAATAATTTTGGTTTACCTACTTGTATTGAACTATGGCCAAAAATACATTCAGTTATGAAAAGGGTAGTGTGTCTTTAAAAAAAACCGGCCAAGTGCGAGTCGAATTAGCGACTTTTTTGCAATTTTTCCTTTTCTATGCTATAAGACGTTGCGTGTGAGTGTCGAAAATTTTCAGAAACGGCTGTATCTTTTGATTGCGCTGGCTTAGAAGTTTAATTATTTCACAGCTCCAAGGGACAGTAGACTTGAGTATTTGATATAATTTTCAGCTCGCGCATATTTTTTGTTGTAATAGCCAAAATTACATATTTGAGAGATTCGCAGCCTCCTTTGGCTTTGTGTAATTTCAAGTTAGTCTTTCATTTTATCTTGTTACCTTTCTTTTCTTGTACAGAGAAGATAATCCTTATTAGTATTATTTTCACATTTATTCATTTAACTAACATCTTATTAATAAAAGTTATTATACATATTAGCACTTTTTATGCATCAGTTATTTTTAATATGTATACATCAAAACACTTAAGCAAAGAGAAAAATATTTAATACGAGTTTAAAAGCTATACCTATTACAATTCCTTTTTGAATTACTAATTACACTCATATTATATTCTTAAGAGTACCCTTGACGTTCTATTAATATCTATCAAGTCCTACAATATTTACATATTCATATATGTATATTGTATAAGAAAACGTGTGTATTTATATTCACGGGTCAATAGCCGAAAGTGCAAGTTGCCAAACATTATTATATAATACTATTGGAATATTTGATTTTATTGGAGTATTTTATTAACATCCCAATATTTGATATGGCTATATCTTCAGCTACTTAAGTTATTTATATTGTTTGATCAATTAAAGTGTGTTTCTACTGAAAATTATAGAACACATAAAACATTATCTTAGGAGAAAAATAAATAAAGGGTGACTTTCCTTGATCTTGACAGCTAGAATGGCATAATATTTCCGGATTACATGTAAATGGACTATTACAAATATCTCTGTATATAATAGACGTAGAAGCGCGAAATATCAAATAATAATTATAATAAATTGTTATTTATTCACTTTTCTACAAAGATTGCAGGCACCTTACCTACAAAAGGATAGTTCTCTAAAATTAATATTGTAACATTTATTTTTGTCAATTTATTTACTTATCAACCCACATAATAATAATGTTATAGATTTTATGAAGTGTATATAAATGCGATTGGCACTTGACACGAGCGCGGGGTCAATGGCAGCGGCGTAGCGGCCGCCGTAGCAACAGTTGCGCCATTGTTATCTACGACGTCGACTCAATCCTACACTACACCGCTGACCTCTTACTAAACTTAGATCTTCGTTTCAGATAACTTGGCATTTCAGAATATCTGAAGGCGGCTAGCCTTTAAATGAGCTTTTGTAGCGGCGCTTTGGAAGCAAACCGAGGTTCTACAAAGTCAAAAGAATCTGTTACAACTCATTTGGGCCCGTAGAGTACACGAGTTAGAACTTATGTGAATTTGCGAGAATGCGAATACAGTAAGTGCTTAATTTTTTTTGTATTTTTGTTCATCTTTTAACAGATCGTTACCACTTGCCAGCCACACTTAACTACATATTACAATAGGTTACTCCTCTGGTGTAAAATGTACATAATATATTCTTAGACCTATACCTAGTTATAAATCACATTTAACTGCACATTAGACGAACATAGTTCATTGAAGTTTTATCGCATAGACCGTTTGAGTTTTATTTTATCCTCCAGATAAAGGATGTTCATTTTGCTACGTACTATACAATCAAAATGGGCCGAACAGTACTCGACGCTGAAACCATCGTTTAAGTATTGCGATCCGTAACGATCGAGAACACACAAAAGCCCAGTTTGATGAGATGCTGTGGCATTTCCAAGGCATGTGCACATCATGAGTTGACAATGAAAGTACGACGCATTTCTCGCTTGCGATAGTTTGCCGGAATAAGGCCAGGCGCGTTCATCGGCCTCGTTCATGCCGTTACCGGACGACGACGCTCTCGCTGACGGGCGCACTATCATCAACGCTATCAACAGATATCGTTGTGCACTATTTAAGACCTGACCTTGCTCTAATCTTTATTTTTTTCACAGGTAGTTTGAGTACGAAGATAAACAGTCGAGGATTCTGCTAAACTGAAGAAAAAATACAACAGCAGAAAACAACAAGACGAGACGTGGTTCTTTTGCGCTGCGTACTAAAAATGTTTAAAATACTCAAATCGATATTTGTACTCGAACACTACTAGCTATGAGCGAAACCGTATTACGGCTTAAAAGGTGTGATAATTCAAAAAATCCACTGCTAGTAGAAAGTAATAACGGTGTAACAATATACGTATGACCGAAAAGCGCCCCGTCGACGCGGCTATGATTCACGAACGTTCGGCAACCGCTTGTGACATAATAAACAAAATTAACATAATTCAAGTTACTTAAGTAAAAACCCCTTTTTCTTTTCCTTTACTCTTACTCACGCTAATCATTATGCGAGTCATCGGTAAAACTGACAATTTCGCGAAGAAAACGGTAACTAAGTTACAGCTACATTTTCTTGCTGAACACGTCTATTGAAGTCATGGCAAGTGTGTTAGGTTAAATACTGCAGAAATTTGCGCATTTTAAGTTCTAATAAAGTCAACCAACCCACACTTTGCCAGTATGGTGGACTATGGTCTAATTCCATTGAGAGGAAGTTGAAAAACAAAAATTGAATATAGCATTTCATGATAACTTTAAGTAAGTAATTGGAATTGTTTATTGTATTAAGATAAACAGCTAAGTCAGAAACATAGATCCAAGAAGTCAATCTATAAATAGAAGGGAGTTTGGTGGCATTAATAACAGGTCCCACATGCATAGTTGCATAAGTCCCCTTAACGCGTATAAAATCAGAGCGTCAACGCGTCGCTCATCGCTCGCGTATGTGGCCGATTGCAGCAACTTTCCGGTAATGTAACAGTCCTATGCCTGTAAGAATTCTGCTGAAGGTTCGTTGAACTTTCGCGAGTGCAGAACGCAGCAGCAGGGTGGGGAGCCACACTGGGTCACACCCGGCCGTCGGCACACTTACCTTGACTCAACGCACTCCGCGCCGACGGCGTGCGCTCTAGCGCCGGTGCCGCATAGAAAACTAGGCGACACCCTCCTAGTTGGTTTCTAGCAATTATTTTTATGTAAGTATTGTAACCCTGCCGGCTGATACAATGATGTGTGTCATGGTCCGCCGAATGAAGTATAGAAACGCTAGCTTTCCAGGTTCTGCACTTAACACTTCGCATTTTACTTGTACGATTACATTTAGTTTTATAATCTTCTATCAATGTAATATGACTTGTACTGTGTTATTGAAAATATCGCCACTGACCTCAGTTATGTTCCATAATCATACATATTTTGCAATAACAAATAAACCATTTTTTTACAATTATAAACAATCTAATCACAAAAATCTATAAAATTCAAAGTAAAATCCAAATAAATCTGAAACAAGTGCATCACTTTTTTTCCGGAAAATTCGCAGGACAAATGCCTGCTAAAATGCATGCCGAATGAATCAGAGATCAAGAACTTTAACTGACCTTGTTTATATTTTCCTCTAAGAAGTTTAATATGAAGTCATTCGAATAAATATGTATGTTACATTTTAAGACACTTACAGCGGCTTTAGATCAACGTATTTTACGCTCGTATTTGTTTTTGGAAGCGCGTGTACGCGCGTAACGGCGACATTTGACATTTTCAGGTTCAAAATTTGCTGAAACGACCAAACACGCGCAGAAAAATACGCTAGTTTGAAATAGCTCGTACAGGCACAAATTGCGTGTCTTTATGTTAATGCAAATCATTCAAGCATTTAAAGTCATAGCACTTAAGATATAAGATTCTACCTTCTACTCCCTGCCATAGCATAGAAATAAAAAAAAACATGAAAGTATAGAAAAACCACCTCATTCATCAAAATTTAAAATATTTAAAAACTAAGCGTGTGAAGTACATACGTTTAAAAGCATATTGCCAAGTATGACACAACGTTATAATATTTAAAATAATCTACAAATAGGAAGGTATATGATAGCGCTGCTGGGAGTTCAATGACTTTTATGTTTATAAAAAATACCCAACAGAAATTGCGTCCTTTATTTCTTTGCGTCCTTTATGTCATTGCTAAAAACAACTCTGGATTTGTATCTGTGTCATTCGTATAGTTATAAAAGGTAAGAGACGATTTCGAAGAGATATATAAGACGATGCTTTGTATAAAGTGGTGTATCTATAGTCATACAACAAGTTATGATAACTGAGTATTTAGGACATGATTCCCGACGCGCAAGTCCGCGGTTCAAATCCCGGCGCGCACCTTCGACTTGACATTTGTTAAGTGCCTATTATTGTTCCACGATGAGTAAAAACTTGGTGGAAACAATGTGATATTTAATTACGATGTTTACAACCGTTTATGCCTAAGATTTACACAAAAAAAGATTCTCAAAGATGCGCCATGTACAGGGGGCACTTAGCCAACGGGAAACGTAAAAATGGATTTAAAAAAAACAACGGGTTGCACTCCGGTAGTGCTGGCAGAAGTGCAAACTTGAACATTAACGTTGTGCATTTTTGATATTTTGGAATAGTTAGGAATAATTTCGCACGAATTGCTTTTATTAACAGTATTATTTTTCATCTTGTATTTTCAGTAGGTTTTCATCTAGTACTTTTATAAAGTACTCACTCATTTTCTTTCACTATTTCTTCGTCACTTTTTTCATTAATAGATGCACTTTGTTCAATGTTCATATTTTAAATACTTGATATAAACGAATTTTACAAGTATAGACAGTCGAGCCATCAGCTATCACCCCTCCGTCTTACGAATATTCGATCAGGCCACTTGTCCTGACACGAGTTTATAATTTTTTACCCATCCCAAAAAAAGTGCACAACGCCGCCTAAGAAGTTTTCACTTCAAAAATAAGTACAGAATTTTTACACGTACCGGTTCATCTTAGTGATGAGTTTTGCTGGGTCAGCAATCTGAAACAACATAAAAAAATATTTGTTTAACAACCAAATAGTATTTTTAAATATTGAAGCCGCTGAATTCATAAGGCGCAGGACCGAATGCAGTGGCGAACGTTATGAGCGCCCTATATTTATTTATTATTACATACTAAATATCCAGCAATAGAATATGAAAGGCTGATGGATGGATAGATGTAAACAAAACTGCATTATATCAGCTTAAGAGTAAACCAAAAACCCTAACTCCGTGGAAATTTTCGAGAAATTGAAATAAAAAACATAATAGAGCATGTTGGATTTAAATACTTTGGTTGTCTATGTATTACATATTTATATATTACATATTTTTGTATTACATATACTTAGTATAACCCAATTATCTATTGAGTACTTCAAAAACATTAAAGTTATAGGACAATTTCACTAAATTCCGCTGATCAAAACGGGCAGATAAGTATAATATAGTAACTTTTGACTTCTTTAATAAATAAATTCGAACTGTATATAATAATATCGAAGTCTATATGTATATCGTGTACTAGTTTTCCACCCGCGGCTCCCAACCTGGTCTATCCGTAGTACAGTTGCGATGTGATGGAAGGATAAACAAGCAAAGATACAAACACATGTCATTTCACTTTTATAATACATATTTATAAGGATAAGGATTTCGCAGTAAGGGGCTGTGCACCTTCTTAATTCATATTAAAATCGTCGGATTACTTAAATATTACTAATCATGCATTTAATGTATTCTACGTTTGCAAAGCTCGATATTTCAATTGCCCCTTAAAGTTTTTGAAAACCTATAGGGGCTCTCCCCGTCGGTGAAACGGCAAATGTCGGGTTAAATTTGTATCTTCCTAGCGCCTAATCTGTGATATAAGTCCTCATGACGCTCGAGTTATTCCACATTTATCTCATCTCCTTCAATATTCAACAAATTATTTATTGATTTGTTTACAAACTCTTATGGCGAAGTGAAGAAGTCAAAAGAATGGGACTCCTTAGCGAACATTAATGTTAAACTGTAATCTTGTTTCATCTGTATATTTAATGTGCGTATTAGATACAATTTTATAAAAAGAATAGCTATTGCCCGCCAATTTGTCCGCCTGTGCTTTATGTATCAGGGCATATGTTTTTATTAACCCTCTTTATAATAATTGTATATCTGTGTGTATAGCGAAGTACTGCTGTAAACGATGGGTAACAGTTAACTACTTCGCTATAAACGTCATTTTTACCAGTTTTCAAGCTGGTGCTAGAATGACTAAGCTAGTTGGTGCACTAACCCGCGAGCAAGCCACATAAAGCTGACAGATAGGTGATAGAAATAAAGTCCCTGTAGCTTCGGGATTAAGAATAGAGCTACGATATCTCCTGCCTGATCGTAAGAGGCAACTAAAAGGGAGAGTGGCTCCCCGCCCGCATCCCCGGAAGCCCCCTTCAAAAGGTAACCGGCACCTTGGGAGAGGATACCGAGTTACTTGGGATTTGTACCGCACTAAAACCCTTTCGGTGTTCTGCCTCTGCGCTTAGGGAGGACTCTGGGATCTCCAGTACAATGCACCGGTGTCCTCCACGCGCGGCGCTCCAGAACGGGCCAATCTTCGGGAGAGCATATGTGCTCTCGTCCACTTTCCGATTCATACGGCGGCATACGACCACGCACATACCACCGTCCTTCCCGTGCTGGGTGGCCGGAGCTCCCACTCTCACCGCTTACAACCCCGGAAGCCCCATTTTCTTCGCCTCTTACGAAGAGGCAAAGGATACCGTAGCTCTATTATTAATCCCGAAGCTACAGGGACTTTATTTCTATCACCTATCTGTCAGCTTTATCCAAAATTGAGATCCAAAGCACTAAGGAGTATTGAAGTAAATCAACCCCAAAACAACTTTCTACCACTTTTTAAACCCGTTAGAAAATGAGTTTCAATAAATTTCAAAATACATCTTCCATCAATTGTGCTAAAGAATGTATATGCCAAATTTGAAGTAGATTGGATCAAGGAATCAAGTTCCATACAAATTTTTCTCCTGCGCAATTTTTGCGCTTAGGGGTGGAATATCCTCTCTTATCGGTTGCCTACGCCATACAAAGACACACCCTCCAAGCTTCAGGTCTTTACGATCAGCGGTTTGGGCTATAGGTTGATCCATCAGTCAATAATTCAGGACAAAGCATTTTATATGTATATCGTAGATTGACTGGCAGTGTAGAACCGCTTAGCTTAAGAAGGGACATAGGGCTCTCTCTGCGTGTTCTACCGACTTTATTATGTTGAGTGCTCTGAGGAAGTTTTCAAATTGATTCCTACGCTACCATGTCACAATGATACCACCAGTCGTAGTTTTATGTTCCAGCCGCCAGATCAGAACTCACGGCGCTTCACAGTGGACTTTGACATGGAGTTTCTAAAGAAAGCTTTAAAAGCACTCTTCTTCAAAGCCAGCTGGCTTCATGTTCTGCTGAACATTCTTTATGCACATTTACTTGTTGACAATTCTAATGTGTTTCGGTCGAAAGGTACTAATGGAAATAAAATCTTCTATAAATGCTTCCATAAAATCAATTCACAAGGCATCAATTGGTGGATTAACAAACAACACAGCTAAAATAAAATCAAAAGCTATTTTTTCACCTTCAAAAGCAACTCCTTCTGTATACTCAATGTCTTAAATTAAAACCCGTTTGACAGACAAAATAAAAGATTCTATCTGCAGCGGAATAGCAATAGGCAAATGCCACTGCAGCGTACTAATCAAACATGTTTTTTCTATCCATCGCGGGTGATCGAACTCTAGTGTCTACACATTCGGCGGTTAGTTGCTTTGCCAACGCGGGGATCATGCCAGCTTGAGATTTTACCAATTTTTATGACTTAGATGCCAATTATAGACCACGCTTTTTTGTTTTCTGCAACCTCAATGACTTTATGGCAATTACTCTGACAAATTGATGACGTTTAACATTTCAAATTAAACATATTTATTTAATTGTAACTATAACTTCAAGCATAAATTAAACATGAATAGAATAAAAACAACTTAAAGTAAACAGCACGAGCAAAATAACTACTATTCTTCACTTAGACAGCATGAAAAACTAGACAAAAACTTTCCCATTTCTTTGGTTTTATCCCAAAAAAAGACATACCTTTGCAAAAAGCTTTGAAGCTTTATGAGGGTTCGCGTTGATAAAAAGAAAGGTCTGTAGAAAGGTTGAAGAAAAATACATGAACGAAAATTAACAATATATAACACCCCACAGTCATGCTGCATTTTATATACCATTTTACCTGAAAATTTATTTAAAACAGGGCTAAAGTATTTTTCCGCCCGCCTATGTCTCCTAGCACTTATAAGAACGCATGCAAAGCACAAAGGCAGGCGCTCCTTGTATTGTGCCCAAAGTGAAGTGACGGTCAGCCGATGGCCGACGCCGTACAACAATGTCAAACGTCAAGTGTACATTATTAGTATTATTACCCAGGACGTTAATAAACTATTTCATTTCTACTAAACTATTTTATTTAATTTTATTTTATAACACTTTAAGTAAAAAAATACTATAAGATGTATGTATATCTTTTTCAAATTAATGTAAATTATTTATTAATGAACTCAACTTCTTAAATAAGATATTATCTGTTATAAGACTTATAAGATAAGTTGACAGTGGCAAATTAATAGCAATTTGCTTCTTGGTTACACGTATGGAAAATATATTCAAAACAAATCACCTCATGTTTAAAACACGATGAAACTTAGAATTTGAAACTAATTGAATCAATGTTTCGTTTGTTGACGTCTAAATTAACAATCGTGTAACGCCGTAAAAGTCAAAAACCCCGTCTTCATGCGGGTTGCAAACTTATTATCAACCCGCTTAATGTCAGGCTTGTAAGTAAAAGACTTTATGATGTCTTATTTATTTTAGAACGAAAGTAATTTCGTACATTTAAAATGAAATTGAGCAAAAAACTAAAAAGGTTTCGTAAATGTATATTATAATTATAATATCATGCTCAAACTAACATGTGATTTTGTAGCAATCTAGCGTCGTAAAGTTGTGGTATAATTTGGCTAATGGCGGGCGTTCGCGCCATTCGGCTCTCAAAAGAGTTCAACGCTCGTCAACTCAACCAGCTAGTCTCACGACTCTTTACACAATAGCGCTTTTTGTAGTCTTGATTCTGGTCATGACATCATCGCTTCGTAGATTTGCCTGGTAAATAAGTAGCTCATTTTACCAACAACCACCAAAAATCAATATTATTCTATGGTGTCTATTAACACTTGAATTCGTTTTACGTAACTACGGCATTGAAAGGGGAGTTAAACTAATGATGTTAGCTAGCACGCTGGTATATGCAGCAGTAACAATATTATATATTCATCTATTACCTCAGAACTTAAAATGACCTATATGAGGTATCATTTGATGCGCATCTTAGTGTTTCCCGTATGAGCCTATATAAAACTAGCCTTCCACCAGCGGCCTCGCCCGCGTGGACCCGTTTTATACGTTCCCGTAGAATAAATACCATTCTTCGTCCTTTCCAAAAACCCTCTCTATCTGTGTTCCAAATTTCATAAAATGTGTTCAGTAGTTTAAGCGGGAAAGCGTTACAGACAGAGTAACTTTCAAATTTATAATATTAGTATAGACTATTATGGTATATGACAGATATTATTCTGTGACTCTTTATAGTACATCGTACTATACATCCACACATATTTAAACAAAGAAAGAAACAATACTACTCGGTCGAATTAACATGACACCTGGGAGGCTATTCTGTATGCATCCGTCCATAAGTTCTAACATTTTCGGAATCATTTTTGGCATATTTAGACAATTTCTTTTTTCATGAATTTAAAGATTAACGTTGTCATTGATAATATTAAGCCACTGAATGAATAATATTGCTAGAATTTCATCAGTCTTACTCAAAAATGAGACCCGAAAATTCACGAAGTTTCGGATACGGGCGTACAGAGTAGCCTCCCAGGTGTCATGTTAACTCGACCGAGTAGTACATTAGTATCATAATTCATAAGCATCCTGATATTTTTTTATTTATTTAAACTTTATTGAACCCATAAAATGCGGTACAATAGGCGAGCTTAATGCCTGCCCATGTTTGGTTGTTAAATGTAAAAGATGAACATTTATGAGTATTATGGTATAAGTTTTTACGACGACTAAACAATTTAATTCAGCATTATTATGCTAAACTTTTTTATATTAATAACTTATTTAATGATATACGTAATTGATGCTATTCCATTTATGATGTGAGATTCCTTACATTTCTACTCCTGTTTAATCTTATTTATCATTTCATGTCATTATTTTAGTACATTATCAAATACCCGTATTTTAAAATATTTATCTCTAACAGCTTCGATAACGTATACATTTATATTATATACATATTAAATAATCCGTATTTTATTTATTTGTTTACAATGAAGTCTTAACAGATTTATCATTGTTAATAGATAATATAAGTCATATCCTGTAGCAAAATAACGGATTCTTGAATAAACAATACGCAAAGCCTAAAAATATTTTACGCACCTGAAGGTAACTTTGTTATCAGTTAAGTATTAATAACAATGATCCAATCAAATCAGGTACCAACCTACGTACTGTGGAATAAATATAAACCAGTATCTTAAGTACATCAAAACATTGAGATCACCAACATTCCGACGCCGCAGAATCTATCTTCCTCGCGGGCTCTAGCCTCAGTTTTTTTGGCCCAAGCGGCTTGATTACCGCGGGTGTTGCAAAAACTCGAGGAATAATTTGGTAAAGGCTTCGACGCGGTAGCGACGGTTACGTAAGTTCATCTAGCTTCAAGGCCGAGGACGTTGCTCCCAAATCGCTGATCGAGTCCTCCCGTCCTGCCGCCCGAAGGGGCACTCCACCGGCTAGTTTTGGACGCTCACTTCTTTTTTTAGCTAACACATAATTATACATGTACACTTTTTTGAAGTTCTTACTTCGCGCCACAAAAAATAATACTTGGAAATGAGGGGTCCGAGTTTATCATCCTTCATTGTGCTTTGCGAGGTACTCAGATTTTATTACTAAAGTGCTTGGGAAATATTACATTTACCTTAATTTGTTAACTTTGTAGAGAAAATAATATAGTGTCTGCAATAAATAAAATAGATTGATTCAATTGATTCCAATTAAGCAATAAACAAAAATCATAATAAGAACAACCTTCAGAATAAATAAAGAACAACCTTCATTCTTAGAAAATATTGTTATTACTTACAAGACTAATCTATCTTTAGACATCTGAAGTACGCAGACTTATTTGGAAGATCTCTAAATAAATTTTTATATCTTAAAATTTTAATTTACTTTAACAACTAGAAAATGTTTTAGAACATTCAAACTAAAGTAAATATGTTATTATATCTCCACACTAATTACTGCTTTTAAGAAAATATTTTGTGTTTTGGTGGCAAGGTGTGGTTGCCTGACATTTACTAGCGGTTGGATGAAAATGACCCATCAAAAATAAATAAATCATGGGTTGTAACAGTTAAATACTGTTAAGGGGTTAACAGAATGTAGCTCTAACACCACATAATAAAATGGATGTAAGCTGGATTACATACAAAATTGATATGATAATGTGTATTCAAAAAAAACATTAAACAATGGTTCATTAATTTAAAAAAATGACCGCAAACACTAAGAGGCTCATAAATCACTAACAAAGTAGAATATAATATTTACGACTCTACTTTCAAAAGAAAGTTCTGGTCAGTTCAAAATTAAGGAAGAGAGCTAATTCGGCACCCCTTTCTTAAGTTCCTTGAGCTACTGGGTAATAAAATTCTTTGTTCATTTTCACTTACTGCATAAACAGCTTCACGGGGTATATCCGTATTATAGTACCGTTTCTATTCTTTGGTAACAAAAGAGTCTTTCGTGCAGTATTTAGCATTTTAAGACTACTGTGTAACCCCGCTAGCTTATTTAAATATTGATTTTTTTTTCAGAGTGTCGCCAGCAATACAAACATAAATCAGATTTAATTAAATATTTTTTCATAAATACTACATTATTATATTACGCCCTAATAATTAGACCTCTTTTTTAAAAGAAAGTGTTAGTGGCATATAACTTATGTGATAATATTAGGATAGATATTGATATTATCAGACTCAGAGTCTCACAAAGATTGCTTTCTGATATTTTGTGTACGGACATATTAAACCTAGACTAATCATTTTAACCCGAACTACCAAAAGTTGTATAATCCGATTAGCTGTTTACATGGCATAGGTAGCAATGTAATGTTATCGAATATATTATTATCTAAATGGGTATCCCATGAAAGGGATATCAGTCTTTATGAGATAATGTACTATACGAGAAGATTGAAATTTTAATTATTATTTACATTGTTGCTTCAGGCACTTCAGCTTACAAATAGTGTAAAAAATCCAGTAATAAATTAACTAAATAACAAATAAAAACTGCCGCCCCGTAAAATGGACTGCAAAGAAATATTGGTTATTGAACATAACACGTTTTTTTCTATAAAAAAACTATTTGGGGTGAGGCCTTTCGTTGAAATACATAAAAACAATAAAAAGAGCAAAACAAGATTGCGTAGCAGTTACTCTCCATAAAAATCGCATAATTTCTGTCACAGGAAACGTAACAGTCTATGTCATTGTGTTTTTACATCGCAATGTGTATTTGGGTGGATGAAGAACCGTTATGAGTTTTTATAAGGGTCCATGATTATAATATGGCCACCCTTTTAAAGCAAAAAATCAAAATAGGGTTTCGGCAGGTAACCAATCGTTAATACAAGGCTGCGATTAAAGGCTGCGATTCACGTTATGTATTTTTTGTCATTGTTCCCTTGTAGCACATTTCATTTGGAAGTTGCATTTCTAACTGTACATTTTGTTATCAGATGGAGGTATCAAAAATCTCGAGGATGTATTGCGACATTCAACGTGTAATGATTATTTTTTCGATAAACAGCCACGTGCCTTCTTTGTTATATTGTTGCTGAATTGAAAATTTAATGATGATAATAATAATAGGTACATAATAACAAAATAAATTTACTGCCAAGAAAAACATAACATAAATAATAAATAAGTTGTTCACGACTGCTACAATTTTTCTTGTATTTAATTTTTTTGTTAAATGTGCAAAGAGCTTCTGTTCTATAATTTACCTACCCATATTAGTCGATTTTTAAGTTAAGTGCATACCGACTTTCTTGTTTTAGAATTTTTAAATTTCTAAATTACACATAAACGCAGTCAAGTTTCATAGTTTTTTTTAAATTACCGTTTTTTTTATATACCCAGTGTCACTTTCACATTAAATACAAACCTTAGAGCTCCTCTCAAGCTAAAATCCATGGAGTCTTTTAGGCCGCAGAGCGTGCCAAACAATTGAATTTGGCGCCAATTTTTGTTTTTTGTTTTTTTCATACACCCAGTGTCACTCTCGCAGTAAATACGAATCTAACGACACCTCTCAAGCTATAATCGTTCAAGCCGTTCAGGCTGCAAAGCGTGCCAAATTTTTTTTTTAATTGCCGTTTTTTATTAGGTTTCCGTAGCTAAATGGCAAAAAAGGGAACCCTTTATGGATTCGTGATGTCTGTCTGTCTGTCCGTCCGTATGTCACAGCCACTTTTTTCCGAAACTATAAGAACTATACTGTTGAAACTCGGTACGTAGATGTATTATATGAACCATATTAAGATTTTCACACAAAAATAGAAAAAAACAATAAATTTTGAGGGTTCCCCATACTTAGAACTGAAACTCAAAAATTTTTTTTTCATCAAACCCAAATGTGTGGGGTATCTATGGATAGGTCTTCAAAAATGATATAGAGGTTTCTAATATCATTTATTTCTAAACTGAATAGTTTGCGCGAGATACACTTCCAAAGTGGTAAAATGTGTGTCCCCCCTGTAACTTCTAAAATAAGAGAATGATAAAACTAAAAAAATATGTAATGTACATTACGACGCAAACTTCCACCGAAAATTGGTTTGAACGAGATCTAGTAAGTAGTTTTTTTTTAATACGTAATTAATCGCAAACTACGATTTACCTTTCATTCAATCTTAATGCAATGATTTCTATGGATAAAATCAAAGGCTATGATGTATTTCTGTTGCCGCTATTGTTATACAAATACTAAAAAAAGAATAAAATAAATATTTAAGGGGGCTCCCATACAATAAACGTGATTTTTTTATAGATAATGGTACGGAACCCTTCGTGCGTGAGTCCGACTCGCACTTGGCCATTTTTTAATTTAATATACCCAATGTCACTCTCACAGTAAATACGAATCTAACGACACCTTTGAAGCTAAATTTCATCAAGCCATTCAGGCTGCAGAGCTTGCCAAACAATAAAACATATACATGTGTGTGTGTGTGTGAGTGTGTAAATAGTGATGCTCAATTCAATTCAAATTCAATGATCAAATGTTATCTTATTGTAAAAAAACTCCTTTAGCTGTATATATTTATTGTAAGCTGGTTTTACGACCAAGAGGCGACCATTATCTCCGGACTGCATACAACCACGCATAGGGCTGCAGCGGCCACTTAAAATCATGAAATTAGGAAAGATCGTCAAATCCACGTGAGCCATGCGAGCTTCACTTGATCCGAGTGGAATTTAGTTGTAGAATTTTTCTAAAATGCAAGTAGCCTAAGTTACTCTTTAATACATCAGCTACCTGCCAGTGAAAGTCTCGTCAAAATCGTTCCAGCCGTTTCAGAGATTAGCCGGAACAGACAGACAGACCGACAGACGGACAGACAGATAGACAGACAGACAAAAATTTTAAAAAATGTTATTTTGGTATATGTACCGTATATACATTCGTAGATATACTAAAAAGTGGTTATTTTAATATTACAAACAGACACTCCAATTTTATTTATTTGTATGTATAGATAACAAAATATAAGTAGGTAATATCTATCTATAAACACAAACCTACTTGAATTGGTTGTATTAATGTCTGTCTAGATTTACCATAGAATCCTAAGAATAAATTTATTCATAAACACTTCAAAGGCGCGGCATACCACAAAGTTATGCAATATGAATTTTAATCGAGAGATACAATACAAATAGATATTTATTTATACTTTGAGATTATAAACAGAATGTCTATCGATATCAGTGTTTATTGGAATGTAATGGAATCAACTTAAATGAATTTCATACATTTCTAACTGTCGTAAGCATCATCATGAAAATTAGTTGTGATATTTCGTTTTCGTAAAATTTTCAATACAATCCCATACAATATTCATACTAATCAATAAACAAGAGGTAAAGAACTGGCCTGGTTCAGCTGGGACAGTATCGCCGCCACAGCGAAAATTTCTGTCGAAAGACAGTATTTTGCGTTTCGGTGGAAACCTTAGAGCATCAAGGTACACAGGTACGACACCCGTCGTACCGTACGACAGGTATGACACCCGTCAGAGGAGTGGCGTTTACGGGCGAACCCCTCGTCGCAACGTCCATGCACAATGTACCTTCTAGTTATACAACTAGTGTGTCTGTGTGTGTCGGTGTCAGTATTGTCAGTGTATAGAAAATGACGTTGTTAATTGAAATTGACATACATATTTAGAAATATATGCGTCTGTAGAGATTAAAGAATACTTGTGAATGTGTGACAAAATTATCATATATGCGTTCTTCCCCCCCCCCCCCGCATCAGATTTAGCACAAAAATTATGTATGCGCTATGCCGTCTCTACTGAAGGGTGAGTCAGTAACTTTGATGCTCTAAGGTGGAAACATACAGTTGATCATCTGATTACGGAGTAGGAGCTCAAGTGCGTATACACTCTTAAACAAGACTCGGACTTGCTTTAAGTACAAGTAGAAGCAGCATAAGCTACAGCGACCACTTAACGCCACATGACATTTAAATAAAAAAAATGCTAAAGTAGTAAGTTTAAAACAGTGTTTGTTAAGCTTGTCTCTGGAACTGTTAACTAAATGTATGAAGAATAAACCCCACACACATCTCAGGACTTTTTACTAAGCCGTCTGAGTTAATATGTACATTTCTTTTAGAAATGGTTAAATTTTTACACCTGGTTATAAATAGGGTCTTGGACAGTACGCACAGAAAAAAATAAAATGCATAGGTACCTTAATAAAAAGGTGACACTAGACCACGCTTAGAAACCAGGATAATTGTAAATTTATTTTTATACATGATTATTATTACGTTTTAAAAAAATAAAAATTTAATCAATTGACTGTAAATGAGTTGTGACATCATAAATCATTTTCTCATATAAAATGTATGAGTATGTCTCGTTTTGACAGCTCAAGTTCAAGACCGTATCCTTTTTATTTAGCTAATTTACAAAATGCATACTGCACCGTACCTTTAGACATCTTTTCTAATTATCTATGTCATCCGAAGAGAAAAGCAACGTCAAACCTTGGGAAACCTTCTTTTGTGTAAATCAAACGCGTAACACTTACCGCGATTGTGGTACTGGTGTGGAGTTCTGAACTCTTCACTTGCTAATTCCAATGAATTATAATAGTATTCATGATTTGTAATGTAGTAGGAAACCAAACCAAATATTCTCTTTATAGTCCTGTAAAAGCGTTTCTTTGAAAAGTGATTGAGTTCAATTTATGTATCATAGAGTCTTCATAGGTAGTCATTTAAAAATATTCAATTGAATAGAAGAAAATGGTGTCCTACCACACTGACAAGCGAGGATCTCAGTTTGAGCTTTAAAAAGTTGAATAACCTTTCATAAAAACATTTGAACCCCAACGTCGTTTTGAAATTTAAAAGAGATTTCATGAAATTGGAAATGTGGAAGGTGTGGTAATTCACATAGAAGGACTTTATTAAGTACGAAGCACAATATACTTGTAGTTCTAATAACATGTGGATTTTGTGACTGGCACTTCAAATATATTATAATACGAAGAGCAATCAATCTCATGATATGAATTAACATAAATCACAAAACACATTTTTAATATATCATGGAAAATGGTACATAGCCCCGCTGTAAGGTAATTAATACCCTGTGTTGTGGTTACCATGGACACATACTAAGACAGGAACACAAACACCCAGACCGAGAACAGAAATTTAAACTCATCATTCAAATTTCTGTTTCGCCGGGAATCGAACCCGGGACCCCTCGATTGGCAGTCCGGCATGGTAACCATTGCGCCATGCGGGTCGTCGATATTTAGCACGACTTATAAATAGTTTTTAGTCATGCGTTAGTACAAATGGATCTAGATGGGAAATGGAAGTTGAATCAATCGTCTTGTTTATAGAATAACTACTAAAGTAATACAGAATTATATATGAAGAGTATTCTATGTTATGATATGACATAACATAGATCACAAAATACTTTGTTTGTTGGTTTGTTGTAATGTGATAGCGCCACGCGATTAAATGGAAAATGGTAAATTGAATAAATATAATTTGACGTTGTATCAGAGAACACCTTGCAGAGTTTCGAATAGTAGATACAACGCCTGGCTTTGGTTAAAGTGGATTCGAAGCAGTGGATTGAAGTGTGGAAATTGATATTGGTAAGTTGAAAAAATTATTAACTTTTAATTTAGAATGACTATTAATATATGACTATGATAACCGTCGATCACAAAACATGTTATCGTTCATTGGTATATCGTTGCACGAAGAAATAGAAAATGTTGAATAGAATAAATATAATTTGTAAGCCATACTAATATCTTGCTTGGTTGGTGTGAGATGGATGGATGAACAGGAAATTTGATGAATATTTTTTATACAATTAAATTTTAGGTACTAGGGTAATAACTTTGTTGCTTCGAGATTAAGAATGATAGATGATAGAAGATACTATTTTTTCCTGGTCGCAAAAGGCGACTAAAAGGGGGCTTCCGGGGTTGTAGGCAGTGAGAGTGGGAGCTCGATTCATCCAGCCAGCAGCCCCGGGAAGGACGGCGGTGTGTGCGTGGCCGCATACCGTCGTAAGCATCAGAAACTGTAGGAGAGCACTTCTGTTCTCCGGAATATGGGTCCGTTTTGGGGCGCCACGCGTGGAAGACACCGGTTCGTTCCACTATAGATCCCGGAGTCCTCTCCAAGCTCAAATGCAGGCCACAGGCAAGGCTTTTAGTGCAGTACAAATCCCACATAACCCGCTATCCTCTCCCAAGGTGCAAGATGCAAGGTTAAGGTAACATACGATTGGCAAGTGGACTATTACATAAGGAGAGTGCTTGACGTTGTGATGTGACATAAGATGGTTCACAAAACACGTTTTCCTGTACTGTGACAACGCCCCGCGAAGAAATGGAAAATGGTAAATTGAATAAATATAATTTGACAGTCGTACTAGATTACCTCTTCAGATTCGAATAGTACAACGCCTCGACCGTGGCATTGGTTGGTGCGGGATGGATTAAGTTGGTAGCTGCGTCTCACTCGCACGCAGCAGTTCATTCACCCGGGCGTAGAGCGAGTGCGGAAGAAGCGCAGGCGCACGGGCTGTAGGCAGCCGCGCGGGAAGGACGTCTCCGACCATGAACCGAGCTACACATTATCAGTTATCCGGAGCTATCGGTGCGCTACGCCGCGTCCGCTCCACCATGACCCTCTAACTCGTGTTTCGCATTTAACTAGACTGAATGTAACATAGATCTCAATCTAAGACTTATTTTTTAGTATTTTCCCTATTTATAAGTGACGGTTTCAGTGTTGTGTCGATTAGTTTTTAAGTTTAGTGAAATATACAAAACACTTCGGATTTTCTTCAATGTGGATTTTCTTACTGTCACTCGACTGGATTTTTATGGTGACATTGGTAAGTTGTGGAGCTATTAATTAATGCAATTTATAAGGGAATGTAAACGTCTTAAGGAATCTAACTTCTTCCCGGCAAAAGACATCAACGCGCTACTGTAACATTGTTTTTCTCATTTGTCCTTTTGTTTTTCGATTTCTCTTTTCTTTTGTTTATAACTATAAACATACCTAGCGAACATACCGTAACCATTACTTGGCAACATAAGTAATGACATGGTATATTCTTTGAGTAATAAAATCGCAATATTTGCCGCCTAAAATTAACGCTCTATCTCTGATTAACCGCATGTATTATTCGGATATGACAATTAGTATACCGTGAAAAACTTTTACAATTATCAAAGAAAACACATCTGTACTAAGCCTTGATACAACTTATATACAATTGTATCAAACCATAATTAAAATATACAAGTCCTTTAATAGGTAGGTAACCTATATACCTATTTTAAATAATTATTATAGGTACCTAATGGTTTACTTAATATTATTTAAATATAATAACAGATATTTTTATGAAATGATCTGTAATTCATAACATTTTCCTTAAGAAAATGTTAACCTGATTGTATTCTGTTAAAAATTTTTTTCAAAATTTATTCAATAGACAAATTAAATACTTAATATAAATGAAAAAAAATGTGTGATTATGTAAAACTTGTTATAGTTTATACACATTGTAAGAACCCACCTACCAATTCTGATTCATATATGTAAGAATCAAAATTGCAGGGACACTTTACAGAGGTATTTTTATTACTTTTTGGGTTATAATTACGTAATCAACATTAAATGCGCGAATCCTAGCATCACGCACACATATACTTGAACATATGCACACGCCACACATACATTAGCATCAAATACCCGAAACATAGCTTTGACTATTGTTATTGAGTCTTCGAGTTGTGTAAAAACGCAACCTTGAACTTTTTGAGTTCAAATTCAAGGCGAGCTTTTCGCACACGTGATCTACCCACACGAAGCTTACGTAACTCACCCTGCACACGCATTTCGAAACGTATGCATTCAGTTACAAAAAAAAAACATTTTACGAAAATTATCTACAATTATACTTACCTTGCATTACTCATATTTCGTTAAACTAAAGTTAACATTTACAGGAACGCAAAAGCTTATCTTTATCTAATAATATCTCCTTATAACTCGTTAAAATTTTGCATTGCAACAAAACGTATACATGGTCATAAGCAAAATGTATCCTGAAGTAAGCGCACGCACACCACTTAAGCATGGCGCACATGAGAAATAAATATAGCACATGAAAATTAAAATGCGAATGTAGTAGGTTGACCAAAAAACCCTACACAATGCAAGCAAAAGTGTGCTGAAGTGGGAGCGCATATGATGCAAATCGGCTTGCACGAGGCGCGCGGATTCGGCAATGACACTGACTACGGCCGATGATATAACATCAGGCTGACAAACCCGTGAAAAGTCGGTCGTTGAACCGCGATGTTCGCCGCTCGAGCCGGCTCGGAGCCGCTTTCGCTTCTGCAATTTTAATGTTTACGTTGCTGAACATAAAGTTCAATTTCACTTTGGCTTGAAACGCTCATTTTATACAGTTAAGATTCGAATCGAACTTTTGTGACGCAATATTTTTCTTATTAAAAGTTTATTATATAAAGTCGTTATGGTATTAATTATGGTAAATAAAGAATTCGTTTACATTTACTAATTTTTTTATGTTGGTTTACTTTATTTCCATTGCGGTCAAGAAAGCCTTTTTTGCGTATGCAACAAGGAAAATTTGTAGAAATTATTGTTGTTTTAAAGGTTTCCCGTTAACTTTTTACATTTACATTTAAATTTATGTGAAACAATTTGAAAGGAA
Organism: Pyrgus malvae; assembly: GCA_911387765.1. NCBI lineage: Eukaryota > Metazoa > Arthropoda > Insecta > Lepidoptera > Hesperiidae > Pyrgus > Pyrgus malvae. The sequence goes on along the minus strand of OU426951.1, from coordinate 15,417,892 downwards.
AATTGTAGAGCTTAACGTTGTTTTACTGATATTCTGTTTAACTTAAAGAAACTGGAACAAGTTAAAGGTGAGGAAAATCGGTGCGATTTTAGCGTCATTGACATTTTGATGTAAAATTCATAACGCTACATTCTTTCACTGTTGTTACACAACTTGTCGCGGCTTTAGAGACTTTAGAGAATATTTGAAATAAAAAGTAGACTTAAAGAATTATAAAATTAATATATTTTCCTCCACAAACATTTTACGTGTAAAATTTTATAAGACTATGACAGAAAAAAAAAATTATAGTGGCCAGCACTGGGCCTTAACACAAGTCCTAAAAATAAATTCATCCTGTAGCATGGGAGTTAAAGGTTGTAAAAGGAGTGCACTTAACGCGGGACTCTAGGAAGGTCCTTGATGGATAGAAAGTAAACGCTTGGTAAACATCGTATGCGCTGGGGGGAGGGGGACTAATGCGTGGAACCTGTTCGAGTAACGGCACCTCGAGCCCGGGGCGCGCACGCACCATTATGTAATAACCATTTTCATGCCCCGATAGCTCTGTCTTTCGATGCATTTGATCTTTATTGCCTCCGTGTGAGTCACGTGTTACATAAGGGAATGTAAATGTAAGCCACGATGGGGATTTATGACGCTCATGTAGATAAGCTCGTAAGTCTTAATTGTAATTATTGTCATATCTCATTAAATATGTATTCAATTTCTACTCTCAAAGTACTATTTATAAACTTAATCGATAGCTCTCTTATAACTTACAATATATACTTTAATATATTATTATTTAAACGCTGAAACAAAATGTCATAAGGATATTTACCAGTTCTTTAAGGAATTCCTGGTATAAATTTCTCCAATCTAAGGCAATAGCTGTTATTTTATTAATCCAAACAGTTCGGGTGGTCGAAGGGCTCAGAAATCAGATATTGATGGTTTGACATTAATAGATTTATGATGGGATTGTTAAGTTACCTTACTCTACTCTCTAGAGAAAAATGTTCCCATTAATGCCGCACAGAAAAGATTCTGCAGTACATCTATCAACTTCAGGGGTAGCAGTAACTGCGTGCTATTAAATAAGCCCTTAAATTTCCCCGCGTATTTTAATACTAAATTAAATCAAAAGGTGTGGCTGAAAAAGACTGGAAATATAATAAATTAGCTAGGGTAACCTTCTCTTTTCCAGCAAGTTTATGTCTATAAAATGTCACTAAGTAATTTAAATCAAAAGCGACACAAAGCAAAGTCTACTACATACCTAGATAGTTTAATCGCAACTTAAACCAAACATTGAAGTTCTTAGCCAATGTTAATTTATTAAAGTAGTATAAAACAGTGATCTTAAAAGAATAAAAGCACATAAAAGTCAGACAAACTCTGACTCTATTATTGAATGCAAAATCTTTAGCGACTGCAAAAACTTATCTTTGCCAATATTGCCCTTATTATTAACTTAATATGCATACAAACTATCATATCGCTGAATTCTAGCTCAAATGATATGTATGTCGTACAAGCCTTCCGGTAACAGAAACAATGAACGGTTACAACCGATGACGACAACTCATTCATATTTTAATATCACTCTACCACGTCACGAATGCAGAATGATTACTACACATTTTATTTAAGCGGGCAATTGAAAAGCTTAGGTCATAGCTGACTTAACACCAATTCTATTTTATTTTTTATAGTAACAGTCATGAGCTTCTATAACCACCTGGCATTAGACTTTTAACACAAGTAGCAATAAACAATGCATTAATTTTCGATGTTTATAATTAATATGCTAGATTTTAACGTATATACCTAGACAGCTATATAGGTTATAGTCTTATTAAAGACCTATATTAAAAAAACTGATAGTTTTATCCAAATATTTGTTACTTAGAGAACAGAGTTAGTAAGCGGTCACTCAATACCATAAGATTGTGGGAAGTATTTGCTACGGGCTACGAAGTTCCGATTTCACCCTCCTATTTTTTATCGGTGCATTCTAACTGTAGTAGCATCCCGCGGTACCGTAACTTCAAATGCATTATGTGTAACATTATACACGCTTACCATCTACCTGCTCTAAGAAATTAAGTGAGTGGCTTTTTATCCTCTTAATTAAAATGTAGAACAATATTTCGAAAAAAATTCACGTTTTTCTTAGTGGGTTTCAATATTTTTTAAACCTTTATAAACAACCGTTTTAATGTCTCACTGAGACGAGCATCGTGAAGTTAAGTGGTCGCTGCAGCCCATGAAACTATACACAACCTAAATCAAGCCTAAGTCTTGCCTGAGGTCGTATGCAGTTGCGCTGCTAATCCGAAGGCTGAGGGTCGCTTCATGTAAGTTCGGACAAACTTACATGAAGCGACCCTTTCAGTTAGTGACAAAACCTTTTTTTGTATCGGGGGGAGGGAACCTTCAAAAGGTACCCGGCACCTTGGGAGAGGAGATACTGGGTTATGTGGGATTTGTACCGTACTAAAAACCCTTCGGTGACCTGCCTCTGCGCTTGGGGAGGACTCTCGGAGAGCAAATGTGCTCTCCTGCACCTTCAGATGCTTACGGCGGCATGCAGCCACGCACACACCGCAGACCTGACCAGGGCCGCTGGCTGGACGGATTAAGCTCCCACTCTCACTGCCCGTAACCCCGGAAACCCCCTTTTAATCGCCTCTTACGTTTAGGCAAGGGATACCGTAGCTCTATTCTTAATCTGTTCTTCTTTTCTATCTATCTATATATTCTAACTCTTAAGCTGCAGGAACTCTGACAACTGCACCTATCCACCGATACACAATACAATTCCTTCACGGCAGAAGTGTGTGCTGCAGTGGTACTTTCCCGCTCGATCCAGTTAAGTTTACCACCCACAGTGAATGCAAGCCTTCTGCCATAGAGAGAAGAATTTCAAGCTATGAGGTTACCTAACCGCACTGACCAAGACTTCTCATTAGCTTGAGAAAATCTTGATTCTCAGACTTTTTTTTTTCAATTATGGCATCGCAAACTCTTTGCATACTGCCAGCGTCAAGTATAATTTTTGCATCAATTTTTTGCCAGTTTCAATGAAACCGGACGAAGTAATAACAATTAACAAAGTCAGTAAGTCGTCAGTAATCAGTCAGTCTAGTCAGTCCAACATTCAAGTAAAGCGATGGCTACTTTACTAGAACGTGTCCGATGGAATTTTGGAGGCAAGCAGAAAAACCATATTTTAGCACTGTTAATCTATTTCACAAACACTCGTGCACTGTAATTAACCTATATTAAACAAAATGCCATCAACTTTATCCGATATAACTCAAAAATACTCCAAGAAAATGAAAATAAAACAAGAGCACAATCTGTCTTTCTCGACTTCCCGCCAAAACTCCATTCTCAGACTTTGCTACTCAACTTATTTTGCATGTACTGTTGTACGTGAAAAGAAAGAAAAGAGTTGTAAAGATATCAATACATAGCTAGCACATAACAACATCTTTAGTGAGAAATACGCAACTCTATTAGGTAATCACTTTTTTTCAAAAGTCTTCGTTTATAATTCGACAGCCTCCGTGGCGCAGTGGGTGATGAGCCGACTGCGAAGCGTGAGGTCGTGGGTTCGATCCCCACCCAGGACAAATATTTGTGTGATGAACATGAGTATTTGTTCTGTGTCTGGGTGTTAAATTATCTATTTAAGTATTTATTTAGAATTATATATGTATGTTTATCAGCTTTCTGATTACCATAGCACAAGCTCTGCTTAGTTTGGAATCAGATGGCGTTGTGTGAATTGTCCAAAGATATTTATTATTATTATTTATTATATAATCGTATGTCTTCTTTATGTAGTAGGCAATGGAAAAGTAGTAATCTTTTCATCACTCTGTACACTCGCTCCGACCACTTTAGGAAAGTCTGAACTGGCACGGAAGTCATAAAATGGAACCGCTGTCCGCTACGACCCTCCTTTCATCAATAAATAAACTACGATTGATGCAATTTCTGAATTAACAAACAAAAAATACATATATAGAAAATAAAATAGCAAATGCATATCTTATACTTAATAAGACTCCCTATTGAGGTCTCTAAGCCCATAAATGTTTAAACTAAAGATCACACTAATTTAATGATACATAAATTATATAATATACATAATAAATACTGTAATAGGAAAACAAATATTTCTCTGAATTCTGTATTTATAAATAAAAATAGTGCAAAACACAAATAATATGAAGTTATCCATCAATATTTTTATAGGATAAGGTGCACAAAGGTTTCTATAAAGGTCGATCATATTTCTCCCGCTGTTGATTCAAAATAGCTCAAATGGATGGATCTAACGGTACGTCTTGCCACAAAAGGTGAGCGGTGATTTTTTTAGAATTAAGCATCTACCTGCGACTTAAGCCACTTGTCCCTTATTTTTTATTAAGGATTTGGCAACCATGGAGAATTATTTGTCTACATTGTCGCAGTGGTCCACACAATCACGCAGGTTGTAAAGTCGTTATGATCCTTTTGTGTCAAACGTCACGAAGAAACATTATGTACTTTGGAGAATACTTGAATACTCATATAACTCTTTCAATATCATTTTTATACATAACTATTTAAATCAGAATCTAATACCTACTTTTAAGATCCTAATCTTTTACTTAAAAATATTATAAAGCGCTAAGCTGCGACCCCGTTCAATTATCAAAGTGTAAATGCAAGAATTGTAGGCGAGTCATTCATTATAGAGTAAAATATTTTTAGAAGTTGCAACTAACAAAGGAAAGTAAACCGTAGTGGTTTGTTCGATCGATGAAAGTAAAGGCCAGTGTAGACGGGCGGACGGTCCCGTTAGCCGGCCGGGCCCCGGGCTCACGGAATACTAAACGCTGACATACTGCGCGGCTTTTGACCCTATCCACATTCTAGACTAGTACTTCACACTTCTATGCACTCATTTATCACTTACTTCCCCACAAGCATTGCTTCCTGTCATTAATTTGGCTTAAGCAGTATTTGAATTTTTGCCGCAAAATGAGTGGTATTTTAAGAGATTTCACGTTTCATATTTTTAAAAGTAAAACATCTTGACCAAATTCACCTATTGTTAAACCATTACCTTACGAGTAAATTTCACAACAGTTCGAAGAATTTTTGACGTAACAAAAAACTTCCCTAAAACAGCATCTTTTTTATCTAAAGTTAAATAGAGAACTTCAAAGTGTTGTCTCGCAATAACTCTCTTTATTCTACTTGACGTCATTTGCGCTTTTTGTCTTAGCAAAAAATACAATTTGTGCAAATGGCAATTTTAGCACATTTGTTTCACTGTAAAGGTACTGGCCATAAACCTAGGAGTCCGTTGTTTCCCGACCCTTTTGTGTATTTTTTAAACGAAGAGACAATACAAACACCGACAAAGCAAATTGCGCATTTCTGATTGTGCGAAAAGTGAAATTAACAGTCGTAACTATAATTGCTCTTTGAAATTGCAGTGTATAAAAATACCGTAGGATTGAACACAGCATTGAAGTAGTTCCGTCGGAGATGTCGGGACATATTCGTCGTAGATTATTTAAGTTCGGTGCGGATATAAGCAACAGAGGACAACGACCCTACGCAAAATTCGCTGCATTGGGCTAGGTCTAGTGCATGCGCGTATGTATCACCGTCAACACGGAAACGTCGGGAGAGGGAGCACATTATGCGCCTCCCCCTGGCTAGAGCAGGAAAAAAACATGAATGAGTATTGAAGCCTACCCCAAGAAGGGGGAAATCGAGTTTGCACTGTAGGCTCAACTTCCACAGATGTAGACTTGTCCTACACCACACTGTTCTGAGTAAGATCAATAAAGCAGTTACCATTAGATAAATACACGACATCCATATAACTTACAAAAGGATATGAATACATAGAGATACAACAACTTTGTGGATGCAATAACTCTTAAAAATAATACCTGCCAATTTGATTATTAAACATCAAAAGAAAAAAAACGATTATTCTTATAAAATTTACAATTGCTCTACTACAACAGCGTGTACCAACAGTGTTCATACACTTTTTGGTAAACCGCAACAACTGAACTTAAGATTGATAGACTACTTATCATCGCTTTTAGTAAGCTAGCTTCTGTCATATTAAACGAGATAAGTATTTTCAAGCAGTGCAGTTTGCGGAAACCACGTGGATTTGAGCAAGTACAAGTAAAATTGTGAGTGTCAACGACCCCTGTGCCCAATACTCATACAGTAAACGCATTTCCCGCACACAGCCGCGATGCGATTTATTCGCGCAGAGCGGCGAGCGTGGAGCGAGACGGGCGGCGCCGGGCGCGGGGGCTAGCGCAGTGGGACGAGGCGGCTGCGGCCGTTCACCCCGGAAGATTCAGTGTTTTGATACCGCCCGAGCCTCCGCCGACGCTGGAAAACTGCATTTTCTTTGATGCGCTTCGCTTTTCACGCTCTAATTGACCGCCAATTGAGCGATTTTGTTTTTAATGTCGTCTACTCTATGTAGATTGGTATCGGCTTAGATAAGGATCAGACGAGTTGATCCACTTGTTACTGTTGAATATTAATTTTTCACCAATTACTTACATCACGTTGCTGTCAATTTCAATTTCGATTCGTTAAAGTTAATAACAGGATCCATAGGTATACAATGTATTACGAGTACCGTATAAACGGCTATCTCACTCCATTTTATTTTATTTGACATATAGGTAATATTTATTTATATGTATGTATTGGTATGTATATTTATATATGTTAGTATTTAGTTATTTATGATAATATGTATTTGTATATGTATTTTATGTATTATAATACAATATATTTATATATAATTTTAAACGTAGTATGCGCCTGCCACATGTTTTCTCTTATCACTCAGGGTTGACTGGGAGAGAATGCCATTAGGCATTAAGCACACCCTTGTATCCTTAGATTAAGGTTATACTATAAGTTTTAAATAAATAAATACCTATATATATTGTATCAACCAATCAGACACACTATAGTCGAATCTATGGTAGTAATATAATAATATCTTATAATTGTGTTATCTTATTAATTTAGAATTTTTACTACTTGACAGCAGCAGCAGTTACGATAACATTTAACTATTAGCTTGAGTATTAAATGTACTGCTTAAAGATTACTCATAGTTTATTATGAAACCAATTATTATTTTTTCCAAAAAAACTATTTAGGTAATGTGAAAGCAGTGTAAAAAACGTCGCTAAATATGGCAGGTACATAAATCACGTCTGAAGAAACCTTATTTGTGTATCCTATATTTCCATATTTGCAAGATGGACCGAATATGTTAACTGGTAAATAATGAATACTCTTAAAAAATGAAGGCCATAAAATTTATTTATATAGTAAATAAAACATAGATAGATATTATTGAATGTGGTGTTTTTGAAAATCCTTAGCGGATATTCGCGTGAACACATTACTACTGATACGAAAACTAGACAATAGCTTCCAAGGCCTTTTACGCTGGTTTTGATACAAAAATTTTGTTACCTAAGTCCTTTATACAAACTATACCTTTCCAAACTTACTTACTTACAATAAATCATTATATAATACCGTGCGTAGCCTCCAAGAGGGTTCAAAGGCGGCGAGCTACACGTTACAGTCTTCTGAAGCCGTTAGGGCAGGTCGCGCAGGCCACGCGGTAATTAAGCAATAGCTCTCAAATCGAAGACTTTATTTATCGTTTTTTTAAGACAATTCTGTAACATCTGTTAGACGTATTTTTTAAAGCTTACATTAAATTATCACATAAAACCACACGTAACCTACAAGATGATCCGAAGGAGGCGAGCTAGATGTCACAGAAGTTTGAAACCGTTAGGGCAGGTCGCGCTTAGAGGGCCACTCAGTAATTGGGCAATAGCTCGCAAGGACTTTCTTGCCGCGTTCGATACTGCTATTACGTAATACTTAATGGACGTATTAACATTTTATTTAAAAATTATAAAATAAATCATGACATGATAAGTCGTACGTAACCATAGAAGGCTTGAAGGCGGCGAGCTACACGTCACAGACGTCTGAAACCGTTAGGGTAGGTCGTGCTTTGAGGGCCACGAAATAATTAGGCAATAGCTCCTAAGGACTTTATTGCCGCTTTCGATAATGCGATTAAGTAACATCGTGTAGCATTTTATTTAAAATTCCTTAAATACGTCAATCATAAGATCATAACATAAGTCGTCCGTAAGCTACAAGAGAGTCCGAAGGCGATAGACGACACAGATGTTTCAAACATCCTTGCCTTTAGGATAGGTCTTGAAAGGGAAGATGGCTTCGAACTATATTCATAATGTATTGTTAGGCAAAAAAATGCTAAGTTTTAAATATGAGAACTGTACGTTCAGTGTTCAGTGGGATACAAAAAACGTCAATAAAGGCAGAAAATATTTGCGAGTCGCCAATAAACATATTTTGATATCTACAAACTAAATAAAAAGTAACTAAGGCGTTATCACTCAAAATCGTGATCTCTCAATGGCAAAACTTTATTGCTCTTACTTGGTTTATAACCAAAAATAATAAATATAAATCTACAAACAAATAGGTACTCTAGCTTTTAAACTATAAAATACATAATTCGTGACAGACAAACCCGTGACTATTCTCCGGTTGACGTCTGTAGGTAACCGTTAGGGTAGGTCGGGCGAAGACGGTCATGTGGTTATTGGGCTTTTATTAAGCTCCCAAGGATTTTATTTGTCAATAGGTATGTGCATTACGATTATGCACATATGAAAGATGGCTATTAATCTTATCCAAGAATGGTCTTGCAATTAATGTGATATTCATAATAAAAACGCTGTATAATCTATGCTCATGTATTGCGAAGTATTATTTCATTTTAAATAGAACAACAAATAATTTAACAAAAATTAACTGTTGAAACATTCGATTTAAATATTATGTTGGAAGCATAGCGGATAATAATTATATTAAGACTTTCTAATGTAGATTCTCAAGCGGAGTGTCAGGTTAAAGTATCCCCAGATAATAGATTAAAATGTCTTACATACCTACTCGTAATCATTGATTGCTTTTTACTGTAAACAGATATGAGACATTAACATATCTGAGAACAAAGAATAAAATAACTCAAAGTATACGAGTTCCTACTTTTAAAACATAATATGTAAGTTCAGTACAGCAAAATGAGAACTTTAAAAAAGCAATCCTGAGGCACCGAACTAAGAGCAGCCGTCGGGTCCATTATTCAGAGTTCGAACAGTTTGAGGCTGTTAACAGATTACAGGCTGTAAATAGTGAAATCAATATTGGATAATGCCACCTACCAGGTGGCAGGGTGCGGCGTGGTCGAGCCGCCGGAGGAGGCAGAATACATCACCCTTACCATGGGCCCCAACAACCCCCAAAACGTCTTTACTACAAACCTCGGATCACAACAGCGACCGCCCATCTCTCTCTAAACCTGCAGTGTCAGATAAGGAGACTGCACCATCGATTTGAACATTTAAATTCGAGATTCAAAGGTACGGGGTGCATGAAGGCTGTGTCGTCGACCCGTGAGAGTGAAAGCGTGTTCCGGGGTGGCGTCGAGCCGCCCGCCCGCCCTGCCATGGCTTTCGCTACCATTCTCACGCTACCCGCTCCCACGTTGCTTCAAACTTATTTATATCGCAATTTTAAACCATAACAAAGGGTGAATGCCCCTGTTAATTAGCAGACGTCTACATTAAATCATTATATACTTATCGGCACACGCAGGATCAAGTATTACCGTACCATTACAGCAGAGAAGTAAACTTTTGGAATTGTACTTTTGAAGCCTTTATAGGTAAGTACTACATTTTATTGTTCATGAGTCATTGCGAGCATAACAAAATGACTAGCGTTTTGTATATATGTATAACGTCATCGGGGCAACATAGCATGATTACGTGTAATGTTTGGTGTTAAGTCATAATTGCAATAGTAGTCGCCGGTACGCGATCGTCAATAAGCACGCGGATCGAGAGCACGGTCAGGGCGCCAGGGCGCGCCGCGGCGGCCACTACGGAAGTAATGAACTTGAATGCAGCGCGCAGCGTTCGGCCGCACTGCGCTGCCGTCCCGCTCTTGTCTAATCGGGGAACGCTAGGCGCGAATGTGACATACTAGCTGCACTCGCTGTCAAATTCGTCCGCATTCTCCATCACGGGCCGCTTTCGTCGTCGATGCGTTTATCGGAACGAGACGCGAATATGTGTGTCGATTGCATTCTCGGCGTCGTAAAAGTGCATCTAGGTCGGTCGGCGTAGAGCGGCGCGGCGTCGGGTTAGTGCGACGCGCTCCGCGGCTAGACGTGGGGCAGGTCGGTGATGCGTTGCATAAGGCGCCCGGAGCGCCGTCGCCGCGCACGCCGGCCGATAACCGAGCCCGCTTAGCAGCAGCTCGCCGCTCGCAGCCGCCTACAGCCACCCACAGCCGCGCCGCCCGCCGCACGCACTGCTCGATCCGACATGAGCGCGGCGCGCTGGCTCCGGCCTCTCGTATCCCTGCTGACTCTCCGTATCTTGCTCGAGTACATCAAGTCGCTCGACGCGCGTCCCAGGCATCGGCCTGCTATCGCACCGGCGATAATTCAAAATTAATCACGATAAAACAACCGTTAAGTGATCTAGTAATAGTTGTTTCGAGAATGCCTGAACGATAACTTTATTGTAAGTATGAAACTTTACACGCTAGATAACATTATGTAGATAGAATTTGTTTCTAGCAGCTGAAAGTTTGCGGCGTTCCTTAACGGACCTAAAATTAAACGAATTCCGCAATCCCTTTATTCTTGAAGATTGGATTTTTTAACAATAAGTATAAAAATGTGCATTTTAAGTGTAAATTCGTACAAATTAAAAAAGCAAGTCCATTGAAAATCACGCAATTTAATGCAGATCTCACCTAAAATACATCACTCTCTATCAAATACGGAAGTACATCAAAATTCAAGTCTAAATATATATTAGTTGCCAATAAAGAGTACAAACATCGGTCACACTTTTATTTTCATTCGTTAAGTAACATCAGGTATTTTTACTTGGCGCCGGTCTTACGACTTTGACGTCAACTGCCGTACGTTTAATTTCGATATTAAAAGAAATCAGTGTTGAATCAGAGAACCATTGTCATCGAGTCGAATTCCGCATACCTATACCTACATAGGCAGCATGCATCTCTATCCACCGATACTCGCATCTATTCGGAATGGAAACATAGATCTACGTATTAAATTATTATTAGACTGCAAGGTTAGTTTTCCCGTTGCACTAGCATGTGTATGTGTTGCAAATATCACGGCCATATTTTATAACACCTAGTCTTGCATGGTAACATAGCCGTAGGTAACGATTTTGAAACGCTGTTGCAATTTTGTGTACACCTCGTATATTTGTTACTTCTAATTTGTGAGTGTTTTACTTTTAACTGTTGAACTAATATTATTCGAGTTACCGCTTACAATAAATTACAAGTAAATCAATTACAAGTAAGTACATAAACTACAAACTACAAATCATTAAATGAAACAACCACTTCTTTCAATTGTAACAAACCTTAGGCCTACAAAAAAAATACCTATGTTCAAATAGGTAAGTGAATAAAATATAGTATTTCGAATTCTAATTTTTACTACCTACATATAAAAATATTTTTTGTCGTTGTTTGTTGGTTATAAAAGTTTATTAATAAGGTATACAAGATAATTTGGATATAAAAATGTAAAATTCGTAAACAGTACAGTTGAATATTTTCGTATACTTTCTTTTAGTGTTTCATGGAGCTGAAATTTGAAAACACCTTTATTCATAAGAATGTTGCAACAAGAACATGTAATGAAAATGAATGGTATATTTGTTCGAAATTGAAAAAACGACATATTAATAACTGAAACAGCCATGAAAAAAAAATAAAAAAAGTTAATTAATAGAAAGCGAGAAATTAATGTGCTATATCCAAAAAATATACTTAAATTAAATATAACATGAATAGCTTAAATAGGTAAGTACTGCAAAGTATGCGTTAGGGCGATGTATGTACGTAAGTGTATACTCATAGAGTCAGATAAATATCGCATCAATGGCTCTAACTTTTTTATTCATAAGTAGTTTGATAAGCGCAAATACAGATAACAGTGTGATGCGAGCGCAATGCGCGCTAAAAGGGCAAGTTCAAGTGCAGCGCATGCGCCAAGGTTGCTTCCTGGTGCGCGCGCGCTCTGCAATTGCGCGCACCGATGCGTTCAGACTCGCAGATAGATTCGCATTGCAATTATATTCCTGAATTCCGTAAATCGACACAATTTTTCTATTATAATTTCCTTATCTACATTTTTATTTAATGACAGATTACAATTACAGTGAGGCCAACAAAAAATAAATACCTACCTACTCTTTCAATCCAATTCTAGTTTGTACTATATTGATAACTATGTAACTAATAGGCGGTTGGCTTACTTATATGTGAATACCAACAAAACAAATCAATTACAAGTAAGTACAATATGTAGACAAAACAATATAAATCTTAAAATGAAATTTCTATCATTTAATTATTAATTCAATCTTAAGTAAGATCTGTAACCTCTTCGTTCTCTTTAACGTGAATAATGTAAGAAAATTTACACTTAGGTATTTAGTCTTTATGTTAAATATCATCCGCCATTATACATTTCAAATTGGTCCTTACATTATCATGACCTTATTTCTTCTATTCACGATACATAGAAAAAGTTAAAAATTTTGTTCCAGTTTTCAAGCGATAAACTAACCTGTGGATTTGTTCAATAGGTACATATTTTAGGCGTTTAATAACGTAGTAATTTGATTTTCTCTGTACTTAGCGCATTCTTGCCGTTTGTTTATGACTAGATTATTGCTTGTCATAGAAATATGAATACTAGCGTAAGTCACGTGAATGACTACAGTGATTTAACATAAAGTGCATTACATGTTCGCTTCTATTCTAATCAGAACACGTGAGCGAATTATACATCGTATTATTTAATCAACAGTTACAAGTGAAAACGTATCGGTTTAGCACTTTAGTTGTCAATTTCCAGTAATTTTAGTCTTTTATTACAATTTATTTCATTATGTTGTCCAAGATGTAAAGAAGGACTTATATGTAAGTGTTTATTTTAACTAGGACTAGCTGGATGATGACTTTGTCACATTTACTTGCCATATGGCAAGTAAATGTGACAAAGTCATCATCACCCTCAGCAGCAATTGTTCCACTTATAGATACGTATCTTCTCCCGGAAATGAGAAGGAAGTAGGTCATTATCCATCATGCAAAACAAGTACGGTAGTATAATTAAAGGACCAATAATATGGAACTGCTTTAACATCCAAAGCTTTTCTCTACTTTTATATTCTCTTTTGCGACAAGAGAAATTTAAAGCCTAGCGACACACTAATATCAAATTTGATCAAATGTAAAAAGCAGAAAGAAATTAAAATAATTAACTAATATTGCTTAACGATTTAATCGTGTCTGTTTATCCTAAACTTAACATGTATCCATTATTCAGTTCAACTTCAAAGTATAAAAAAATGCATCAATCATAGCACAATTAAAGTTACAGAACACATTAAAACCTTTTAAAAAACTATGCATAGTTTTTTCGAAACATTAGTAATTATTCAGATTTAATTAGATTATAACAAATTTAGCCATTAAAAAGCTATGATATCTTTAATTTAAGACTTCAGTAACCTGCAGCACATTATTTCCTTGGGGTTTTTAAACACATAAATGTAAAAGCGAACATAAATGAAAGAAAAGTAGTAAAAGCCTAGTATTTAAGACTCAAAAGAAAATATGTTATGTTGAAATTGATCTGTGGAATAATTTTGCAGAAACATACATACAAGAAACACCAAAAATTTGTTAGTGAAGAAGACCCGTACTTGTTCAAAAAATATTCATATCCGAGAGTAATGAAATGCTTCTCAAGGGATACGGGGATGCCAAACCTGCCCTTAAACTTAAACCAACATGGCGGAAGCTGTTTTGGCCACATCCCTTCAAATGAAAACAATGCCTAGTAATGTTAAATTTCTTAATTCTCGTTTACTCACTTCTCGGATCCCAATTTAGTTGTATTATTATGTCACTAGGCTAAAGATACTTCAACTCAGTTGTGCGCGCGGCGCTATGTGTGCGTGGGCTAGTAATTACGCAACTTTAATTTGTGTGACAGTGACGCGGCCGTGATTGTCCGAGCAACTTCACTGTACCTCTTGTCACGCACACAAAGTCACTGTGTATATACAGGTTTACCCACACATAGCACCGCGCGCACAACTGAGTTGAAGTATCTGTAACGTGTTTGATGAGAAAAGGGTTGCTGATAGCGGAGTTGACAGCCCTAAAGCCAGGGCCGCAGGATCAGCTCGCGTGTTCGCCGTGACATTGCGCGGTCGCGTTGCGTAACTTCGCCTCACGTGCGCTCCCCGGTCTCGTTTTACAATCCTATTATTAATCAAAATACGGCCTCTTGCGATTCCCTTTTGAAACCAGTTACTAAGTAATTGATTAGCTCAATTAGGCCTCGTGATGGAATTTTTTACTATGTTTGTAGCTACGCTTAATTTTCATTATCCATAAATCCTTACTATAATTATATTACTATACATTACTATATTACTATATATGTATTATACTATATTAGTTTATATCATGCTATATAATATCCATACTAATATTATAAATTCGTAAGTAACTCTGTCTGTCTGTCTGCTACGGTTTCTCCGCTTAAACTCCTGGACCGATTTTAATGAAATTTGGAACACAGATAGAGTACACCTTGGGAAAGGACATAGGATAGTTTTCATCCTACGGAAACCTTTAAAACGGGTCCACGCGAGCGAACCCGCTGGCGGAAGACTAGTTAATATTATATTATAAATTCGAAAGTAACTCTGTCTGTCTGTCTGCCTGTTACGCTTTGCCGCTTAAACTACCGCCGATTCAATTTTAATGAAATTTGAAACACAGACAGAGTGGACCCTGGAAAAGAACATAGGTAGGTTTTTATCCTACAGGAACCTATATAACGGGTTCACGCGGGCGAAGCCACTGATGAAAGGCTAGTATAAGTACTTGTAGTACTTATTAAAAACTTTACTTATTAGGTTTCCAAAATCGAAAGACAAAAAACTGTAAGGTTTCAAAGATTCTCCCTGTTTGTCTGTATGTCCGTCCGAATATCTCAGCTACTTCACTCCGAAACTATTAGGACAATATTAGTATTGCGCTAAGGAACTAAGGTAAGGAAATCGCTCTAAGGAATATCGTTATCTTTTTGCGACTGCATTAACCCTTGAAGGAACTTGTATCAAATTTTTTTACGAGTTAGGTTTACGAGTTTAAGAGTTAGTTTTGGAGGGAAAGGTTCCCATCCCTCCAATAAAGGTTTGCATGTAAATTTTCCAAAATTTGCCACCGAAAGTAAAAAGATACGTGTATAAATCTAAACATGCACAGAATGTACATATGTAAATATTATGTTATAATATACAAAAAAACTTTTTGTACCTATATTATAAAAACTTAAACTTTTGTTAGGTGGTAGAACTATTATGGTTCGCCCGGGGAAGTACCACCGCTGCACCCACTTCTGCCGTGAACCAATTCTATTGTGTTTCGATGGAAAGGTGCAGTAGCCGGCCACACTTACATGAGGTGACGACCAGCCTCCGGAGTAGCAGCGCAACTGCATACGACCTCAGACAAGACTTACCTATGCTTGCTTGAGGCTGTATGTAGATGTCCATGGGCTGCAGCGACCACTTAACACCACGTGGCCTGCATGCTCGTCTGCTACTCCATTCAAATAAAGAAAACTCGTAAAGAGTACTAAGTAGGAGATGAAAAACAAAAGCTAAAACGCAACACTGATATCGAATAAGCAAAAACTTAGGAATTCGCATTCGCTAACAAGAGCTTCATTGTGTTTCCTTTTTTATATTGTTATTTAATCAGATTCTCATAGTCAAACTGAACGCTCATCTCCCTAAGTATTTACAACACAATGAGAATTTAAAAGTAAAGCGTTAGAGTTTATTTAATTCGCAATTAATATTCAAAGCGCGACTCTCATTCTTTTCGCTTAAATAGATTTTGTTCTTTGCAACGTTTCCTTTCTAAGGCGTAAACAGGCTGGCTATTAGCACGCTTGTGTATTTATGATAAACGTTTGCAGCAGTTAATGCAACACTTGGAACCATACGATGCATCTTTGTTTACATTACGGCACTTGGACAATGCTTGCGCAACCATTTGAATATGAAATGAAGCCGGTTTGAAAAACAAATTTTTAGTTCTCAACAAGAGGAGTCGTCGCCCGTTGTCGTGTCACTTCCGACTTCAAATTATGCAATGACACGTTAAGTGCTCAGATTACTTGACTATTGGAGTCAGTGAACCAAAACACTGTATTTACTTTCTAAATGGAATCTTTGTTGGAAAACAACAGGAGTGAAAAACATTTAAAACCTAACAATAATGAGTACACAATGGGGATCCTACTATGTACTCAGGATTTTAAAATATCTCTCGCTCTCGTATTTACACATGACTACTCTAATATTTTACCTAGTTACTTTGTAGTCAAAACATTAAGGTTTTATTTTTGGAAAACATTGCCATCTGCTACGTAGAATCGACCTTATTATAAAATATTCCAATTTATAATTCGTGAGATCTTCTTCCGTGTACACGAGCAAAATTGGCAATCATTCAATAATATTGTCGGTAGAAATTCTGCTTTCGATATGCGGTGCGGTGCCCTTTAAGTTGAAGTCGAGCTTTGTGGTTCCGTATCCAAAGTTACGAAAAATTAAACTCTATCATGTGAAACTTAACTCAACTTTGCGGTTTAAGTATTCAATTTGTGCATAGCTTATCGTTCCATAATTTTGTCAATAAGCCAAAATACAAATACATAACATATTTTGAGGTATCTCAATTTTTTTAATAAAAATTTGTTTAAATATTATAATATATATAAAATATTTTGTTGGGTTGGTGGGTGTGGAAAGAATGTTTTTCACAGAAATTAAAAAATGTTATGAAAATGATGAATGAAATTTATCAGTGTGATTGGAAATAATAATAACATTTGTTTTTTTTTCTTTCTAGGTACTTGCTACATCAACACATGGAATAAAAAACTAGTGTTAACAACAAAATATCAAAATGAGACTGGTAAGCATAACTCATATAAAATGTAGACATAAATGTATCACTTACATTCTTAGCAGCAGTGGGCTGTTAAAATATGTAAGAAATAAATTAAATTAGCGGAAAATATAAATAGGCAAAGGGGAAGTGTTTAGTGCGCAGTGAAAAGTGCGCACTTATCACAAAACTGGGTCAGTAGTGGCGCCGCCCCTTTATCGAACACTACCTATGTCGTTCTTCTTATTTTGCTAAAATAAACCCTCTTTAGGAGATGTCAAGAATTAGTTTACCTTGACGCTTCCGAACGATGCAGACCAGTGTGAAGAGGGAAGTGCATTTCGTTTGCATATTTTTCGGGTCTGAAAATGGTACCGGCCGGCGGCCGCGCGGCAGCTGAAACTACGGCAGCTTTATTGGCCAAACGCCTGTGGCATATCTAACATGGCAATTATTTTTATTATTGTAAGCACTTTTTCAATACGCTCCATTGTTAATTTAAGTGCCTTTTATTTGAGGTAGTTTTGGTGCGCAAATGTGATAAAATCTATTTTATTAGTTAATAAATATTATTTTACATAAAGTCTGCTAAAGAAGACTTAATGTTATAAATTCGAAAGAAGAAAAAAGAATAAAAAATATTATAAAAGTGAACGTATTTTTTGGAGACTAAAAAACTAAACTATGTATTTTTTTCAATCACAACTGTGTAGCATTTATAATACTAAAACAAAACTTGTGAAAGTAAAATTATAACTAACTATATACAATATACAATAATATACTCAAAATACGTCTATATCAAAATATATTAAATAATATAGAACACAATTAAATGGTGCATAATTGTATAAGTAGTGATTAAGTGGATGCAAGCACTGTATGTTTTCCGAATAAAATAAAATTTAAATAAAATATTCTCGTGTGTGTCACTGAACTAATCCTAAATGACTGGACGGATTATGATGAACTGGCCACCCAATAAAAAATAATTTGCCCAAAATGCAACAATTAATGAATACATCGAAATGCGTACTTGAATTTATTTTATTTTATTTGCGCTATAACTGGCGCTAGAACTCTCTTGCTGATTTTTATGCTATGATGTGTGCAATGATAGTACAGATTATCATCATAATCGTATCATTCAAAAAATGAAAATTGAATTTAGGTATTTTATGTTACAAAATATGATTGTTTTTGTTTTCAATTTCTAAAAACCATAATTGCGTCGCACTAGCTAATACAAAACGCGGCTTAAAGCATAACCTTGACCACATGAAGCAGCCATTGGCAAAACTCTGAACTTTTTCGTAATAAGTGCTTTGGTTGTCAACAGTCAACAAGCGAGGAGATTCCCAGTACAACGGTGGGGCGCACCGAGAGCCCGAGCGCGGGAGGCGCGTACGATGTCACTCGTATGCGAGAGGAGGAGTTTGAGCGTCTGACGGTGTACATCGTGCCAGATGTGCCCTGCGAACGCGGAGTCCCCGGCCGCGCCGAGCGGACGCTGCCCCGCAGTCTCGCGCTCAGGCCCTCTGCTGTACTCTCCACACCCAATACACCGGTAAGTCTCTATAGCATCTCCCCCGAATGAACGCACGGGTGTCTCCCCATTATTGAGGAGGCCTAGAGCCTACTCCACCACGCTGCTCCAATGCGGGTTGGTGGAGATGTGAGTTTGTGGCCAACCCGCTGTCTCATAAGGCCTCCGACAAGGTTTAACGACTGTTATCTATCGACAACAACCGGGACCGATGGCTTAACGTGCCTTCAGAAGCACGGAAACGTTCATGAAAGTTTTTGCCACTAGCGGTCACCTACATCACACTCGACCGCGCCCGGTTGGCTTACGAGTAGGTAATTGCATAGATCGTTTGCGTTCTACGCTAACCGCCGAGCCATGCGCGCGTCATCGTTATAGTTAACATTAAGTTGGAAGTCTCTTTTTATAACGAACTTAGATCTAAGAAAAGATTTCATCACAATAGTTTCAATATTTCGTTACCTCCTTATGAACCCATACAAGCAGAGCAAAGGTCAAACTTTGTACTCAGCCATTTTAAGATCGATGTAATTCAAATTTATTCTGCACATTGAGTTTGAGGTTCCTGCGTGCTACGGCTGTTGCGTTGGACTGTTTTCATTATTTTTATTTCAACCACTAAGCAAACTTTGTTTACAGACTGAAGGTGTATGGAGTACGGGAGTAATTCCTCGTGGTACTAGATTTGGACCCTTTGAAGGAACTAGAACCCCCAACAAACCAAACGACAAAGTGTCATGGCGGTATTATTGGAGGGTAAGTAAAGAATATCACAAAAACGTCGGCACAAACTTAGCTTTTCAGTATACTGTACCCATGAATATTGGTAACGGCTTTGTAAATATTTTTTCATACGACTTAGGAATCGAAACATTCTCAAACTATACATGTCAACTAACCTATACTGAAAACTCGCATCTACTTAACTCCCTCCTATACCTAAAACAACTAAGTACTTTTCTTGTTTCTAACTAACCTATTCCTCTCTCTTTTGGGCCAGGTACAGGAAACTGTCAGACATCACACTTACGGAAATATTAAGGTGAGAATGGGCATTACAAAATTTTATGGTGGCGGTAGCTTAGCTTCACACGTATATTTTAAAATATTTATTGAAAATGGAATCTTCTGTATGTGGCCATTACGGTTAAAGTTGAGTAAGATGGACGAAGAACAACAGAAATGTCCTTTCTTCTGATCACACTAAACCAAACTTTATATTTCTTTATTATTAATTTATGGTATGCATTGCTAGAAGTAGAGAAACCCGAGACATTGTTATCGCTAGTCTCCCGTAATGCGCAAGATATTGGATCTCGTCCTTGACTCTTCTACCATAATAAATTGTAAGCAGACGCTATCAGTTGCACGCGCATTGTAAATATTGCGCACGTGCCACGTGCCCATTGTAACAAGCGTTCCGTCATCATTAGTAAAATAAACAAAATAGCTTTAACTTTCAACCAATGAGGCACCGAAGATTCAATACAAGAGTAATTATTTACTCATGAAGTTGCGCGTCTACTTCGGATGATCACCTCGTGTAAACCTGATGATCCTTACCTTTTCAAAACACAATACAATTGTTTCCCAACAGTTATTAGTGCAGACCAAGGACTTTCCTGACAAATCATGTAAGATCTGCCACCTAACACCACTTAATAAGAA
This sequence comes from Pyrgus malvae, assembly GCA_911387765.1. Classification (NCBI taxonomy): domain Eukaryota; kingdom Metazoa; phylum Arthropoda; class Insecta; order Lepidoptera; family Hesperiidae; genus Pyrgus; species Pyrgus malvae. The sequence goes on along the minus strand of OU426951.1, from coordinate 15,397,464 downwards.
ATGTTTTAATTTCAGATATTCAAAGATAGTGACTACTATTACCTGGATGGATCTGACACGAGCGTGGCGAACTGGATGCGATACGTGGCGTCAGCTTACTCACTTTCAGTTATGAACCTCGTCGCGTGTCAACACCAAGAACACATATACTTTTACACCATCAGGTAAGATTCACATATCACTTTACACAACACTTCAAAAAATGTAGTAAACTAAAATTTTGTATTATACCTATGTATAGTAAAAAATTAAATATTTTTTAATTTCTATTTTCAGAGATATAATGCCCAATGAAGAACTGATGGTTTGGTACTGCAAAGATTTTGCAACAAGATTAGGTTATGACATTGATCCAGAACGGGCTACCTATTCCATATGTAAGTATACTAAAGCAAAATAAATTTCATTATATCTGGCTACATTTTTAGATTATACTAAACGGAACGTTTTTTGTCGCAGGCAAAGAAGAAACAATTAAAAAAGCGTATGGCTTGCCACCTGCTCCAGTTCATCCCGAAATTGCATTTAATCATATGAAATACGTATTAGGACTTACAAATGCAAAAGAACTTTTAGAAGCCGAAATACCTAGTAGACGAAGAAAAAGGGAATCAATTGAAAAGTCAATCCATGAACCCTCCATACCTTTGCCTCGAGATGAACAAAGAAATGCCAATAAAACTGACAGGTCTATAATCAGGGCAGACATATCTACAAACATCATTCATCATAAAACAGAAAATTCTATGGTAAATGAGTGCCCAACGTTGTCCCCAAATGGATTGATGCAACCTCCATCACCTGTAAAAGTGCATCACAGGGATAATCAAACCCTAATAATTCACCAACATAAAGAAAGCACCTCCCATGTTGTGATACACCAATTGGAAAATCCAAGGATACACTGCAATAGATCACCTGCACAAAACCAACATCTAAGGGATATGCGTGGACCTTCTCCGATGGCACAAAATCACCAAGATAAAATCGGAAGTAAATCTCCAAGTCTCACACATTGTGGGCCTCAACACTATGAGCACCAATTAACTCCCAACGATGGGTCAGTACGGTCCGATGAAGGCTATCATAGTAATGGTTATCATGATGAATTTACACCCCCTGAAGATTCCAGTGATTCGGATGTAGAAAATTATGTGCTAGATTGTTCTAATAAAACAAATGAGCCCAAAGAAACAGTAATTGTGCAAAAGACTGACAGCGACATGCATCGTAATGAATATCGAAAAGTTAAAATTAAAATGCCAAGGGCTTATCAATACCAAAATCATAAAGATATGGACTGTGAAAGTGAAAAGGAATTGATTATAGCCGAAGAAATCAATATCGATTCACCACAGAATTTATCGCCACCCAGAAGAGACCCAGCTACATCTACCGTAATAGTCTTGGAATCATCGCAAAATACAATCGTTCCTATAAATAAACCATACTATGAAGATGGTTCGATTTCTCCTTCTCCGCAACCAGCTTTTATGCGATATACGCCACCGGATACAAGGATATTAGAAACTATTCTAACAGGAAATAGAATAGATACTAATAATAATGACCCGAACAGGCGGCAACCAAATGCAACACCGCCACCTTCATCACCTACTGAAATGGCTTACTCTTATAAGAAAAGTCAAAGATACGGTAACGCATGCAGTCCTGATTCCAGTTCAAATTTGACACCACTACCGTCTTTACTGCCGCTGCCTCAACAATTACCAACCCCAAGTGTAGCTTCAGTGTATTCATCATCGCCACCACATACAATTCCACACACAACGGAAATCAGAGAAATACGAGAAATAAGAGAAATCAGAGAGACTAGATACGAGAGTCACTACCCTAATTATTCGTACAGTTTATACTCTCCACCAAATTCAACAATTATCACTCAACTTGGATCTCCACCGAACACCTATTCACCCGTATCATCTACTCATCAATATGAAAGGACTCAAAATGGACAGGGTAGCCATCATTACCCATCATCAACGAGCGTCATAACACTGAAAAATTGCTCACAATTGAGTTTGATTCAGAATTCAAATGTAAATAGTCAACTAGTTCCTCAACATGGTGGTATGAGCCCAGACGGCAGTTTGATGGGCGGTCCTATGAGCCCGAACTCACAGTCTTCTCGCGGCTACAGAAGCCTACCTTACCCTTTAAAAAAGAAAGACGGAAAAATGCACTACGAATGTAACGTGTGCTGCAAAACATTCGGACAGCTATCAAATTTGAAAGTGCACTTAAGGACGCACTCGGGAGAAAGACCATTCAAGTGTAACGTGTGCAATAAATCTTTCACGCAGCTTGCTCACCTACAAAAACATCATCTGGTGCACACGGGAGAAAAACCACACCAGTGTGACATTTGTAAGAAAAGGTTTTCTTCGACATCGAATTTAAAAACACATCTTCGCTTGCATTCGGGTCAAAAACCGTATGCGTGCGATCTATGTATGCAAAAATTCACCCAATTCGTACACTTAAAGCTTCATAAGCGTTTGCACACTAACGACAGGCCATATGTTTGCCAAGGATGCGACAAAAAGTACATCAGTGCGTCTGGACTTCGAACCCACTGGAAAACTACGAGTTGCAAGCCTAATAACATCGAAGAAGTCCTGGCAATCACCAATGCAGCCCATACTGAATGTATTGGTAAGCATTTTTCATTTTTCTAAGAATAAACACATTTTTAGAATCACTGATTATTTTGACAACAGTTCGTAAATTTTCCAAAATGCATTTTTTTATTAATTTTACACCAAATATAACAAAAACTAGTTGAGATGCGGGAGCAGACCGCATCGCGTTGCACTTTCTCTTCGTAGGTGAACTACAACTTTCACTTGCGCTGTCGCTGAACGCGGCCGATTTCATTTTCGCGTGCACTTTGCAGGTTCCGTCGACAAAGACTGCCACGAGAGAGAGGGGCACGAGGCGTACGAGGTGCACTCGGCGTCACAGGGAGGGCTGGTGGGAGCCGGTGGGGCGCGCGCGGCGCTGGCGCACGGCGAGGCGGCGCTGGGAGGGCACGCTCACTCCACCACGCCGCACCTGGCGCCCGGCCACGGCCAGCTGTCCCCGGGCCCGTACCGGCCGCTGCACGCGCCGCAGGAGCACGATCCGCCGCACTACGCTCCCTCTGCCGAGACGCGTCCCAGCGTCATCGAGTCCAGCCAGCCCCTCATCATCGAGTGCACCTGAGAGCGGCCGCCCGCTCGCCGCGCCGCCCGACGCGTTGACCCCGCCGCATCATGTGATTCCGCTCTTGTGATCTAACGAAAGTATTTGTTATTGTACGAACAGTCGTGTGTAACACTCGGTTCAGTGGCTATGAGATTAATATAAAAACTTTGAGATGTATATTTGTAAAATAATTTAGTTTTAAGTGCGCCGCGGTGTTGTTAAGTACTAAGTACTTATAGAAGGACGCGATCATTTCTTAAAATGTTTCGTCGCCTGTCAAAGTATTTTTATTAGGGTCTCAAGCCTACCTTTGTGCTAATGCTCAATTTTTCTACATAGTTTTCCTATTGTAAATACGTTTTATGACATTTTTATTTTATTTTAAAAGTTTCTATGTATTATTCTGTATACGTACTCGTACTTATGACGCCGTACGTATTCTACGGAGTCTTTGTATTTTTTTAATGAATACCGGCAGGTACTTATTCATGCCTCGTTTTTCTGCAGCGTCAAATTATAAGAAATATGAATTTCTTAAAAATTCACCAAAGAAGGCCTCAACAGCTGTTTTTAATATTCGGACAATATAATTCCCCAGTCACAAGTTCGTTGAGTCGCACCGAAACTCATTAAAATAAAACTTAAACATAGTCGAATTCAAATTAGAAGTAAGTGCCAAAAGCGCATCAATATTTTTTTAAGGTCTTAAGTTATCCTAATAAGATATTCTATAGTATTTTAAATCGTTGTTCCTAATGAATAATTGGAGAGTATGCGCATTTTACGCGCATCAAGTTATTTCTAATGTAATGTAGATTAAAGTGGAGGAATCGTGTACATTGTCCCTACGCTAGAACAAATGGTGCTTCACTTGGTAGAGTAGCGATCGCCGGCCGCGCTCGTCGCAGCTCGCACACTATTTACTACGTGTAATCTTTATTCACCCAATCTAATGATTATTATGTAATATTATATTCCAAATTTCTAGTACTTTAATGGTATTCTCCTAATAAAAAAGGCTGAGATAAATATGTAATGTGACGATTCGCGAATGTTGTTAAAAGCACTGGTTTACATTGTGTGTAAGTACCTTTGTAGTACGTCCATCGTATGGAGCATAGGTAATCTACCGTATAGCTTATGCGTGATGTAGAACCAAAACATACATAGCTTTTTGTATATTTCTATTGTTCGTATAATTAAGATTTTTACATGCAATCACTCAAAAATTTAATACTGTATATTTTATACTTACTATTTACCTACAGAGCTAATTTTTGTATTAAATTAACTGTCTGAAATATGAATGAAAACTACGAAAGATTTATAGAAAGTTATTTAACATTTGGAGTTGAATTCGACTGTGAGAAAGTACACATTTAAGAGCAAAAGATTACTTATCAATGCTTATTGGATTCATATCTTCGTGAGATTTGGAAACTATGGATACTTAATCAATAAGCATGTAATCAGTCAGTTTTTATAAAATGTGTGCTTCCTAATGGCGAAGTCAAATTTTGTCTCCATTTCTGGCACTTGTTTTAAAATCTGTATACCTAGACATATTCGAAGATCGATCGGATTCGAAGACATATTCATATTCGAACATATTCGAACGACGAATGGTCACTTTTTAAGATTAACTAATCGCGCTGTTCTTGTATAAAACTTCTCGCCATTCCTTAAATTGGTTACATAAATTTTTGAAATTTATGATCTTTACATATTTTTATATCTGATGACTACGCATGTTGTTGTACCATGTTGTAATATCAGTGTCGGAGTAAATTTGAAAGTACTTTGGTCTCTTCGCACAATTTTTTTTTTGTTAAATAGTGAACTATGTTTTAAAAGGCAATCGTCGTACTAAAAGATAATAAACATTATTACTCATTTACATGAGCCAGTTAGTCTTTGTAACAATTAAGATCATTTCCTTCGAGAAACTATGATCGAGCCATACCTAAATTATAATAAATTGCATATTGTTTTAAAATTTCAATGATGTGTATCTAAATTGCCACGTTTTGTTTTATTGTAAATAACATTGATTCTCAAACTATCAGTCACTATACAAACATAATCTTTTGTATCATTATTGTATAAAATTATGTATACTTAATTAAAAACCTAAGAAAGATAGATCGTTCTTACCTACATAATATATAAGTACAATGCCTAATGGTAGGTACATCAAAATAAGCAATATATTACTGTATTGTATTAATCATCCTGCTATGATATTTATAGATATGAACATTCTTGTAACCTTGTGACAAGGTTACTATAATTTATTTAATATGCCAGAAATACCTATACTCACTGTAAGGGCCTGTAATTTTGTACACTTGATCAATAAATAATTATTTTAAAACACCAAATCCATTAAAACAGGACTAAATCAATAAAAGTAGTTTCATTTCTTCGACCTGCTGCTACACTCTGGTTGTCATTGGGACAACGCAACGTTTTATAACATACGGTAGATAATATTATTTGCTATTTCAGTAATGAAATTAATTATTATATTTATAATAAATAATGAAACATTATTTATATAATTATAAAGAAACAAAAAATAAATAAATCTCTTTTATTTCCATAAACAAGGTATCTAATTAAATAACTGTTTAATATTGTAAACATTAACAAATTATATCAATACAAAATAAATCAGGTAACATAAAATTATTCTTTCGCAGAATATCAAAATTAATTCCTTACTAACATAAAATATCTAATTGAGTATTATATACAAGGAAATCTCGTAAATATTTCATTTTCATATCTTAACTACTTACTACTCTATATTATATATTATGATAATGATATTCTAAATGTATAAGTTATTAAAAATTCAATTGATTACATTGCATCCCTAAGAATACAGGGGCAATATCTGTAGGAAATATTTTCAAACTTTTTACCGACTTCCAAAAGAAGGAGGTACTGTATTCGGCTGTATGTATTTTTTTTTTTATATATATGTTCACCGATTACTCCGCCGTTTGTGGACCGATTTTCAAAATTCTTTTTTTGTTCGTATGCTTATACTCCCGAGGTGGTCCCATTGTCACCAAATCAGGATCTGATGATGGGATCCCAGGGAAATCGAGGGGAACTCTCAAATTTTATAGGCACACACATTGATTTTCTTATAGTTTCTGAAGCATAAGAGATATTTACGCATAGAAATCATCATTTCATGTTGCTGAGCTGATGATGGAAGGTACTGCGACAGTGAGGAGTTGAGAGCAAATTCTTTCAATAAATAGTTTTTTATTCGAAATCTTACATTCCCCAGGTGGTCCAACTGTCACCAAGTCAAAGTCTGATGAGGGGATCCCAGAGAAATCGAAGGGAACATTCAAATTTTAAAGCACAACAAATGATTTTCATATTTTTACAAAGCAAAACAGACATTTGTGTATAATTATCGTCATATCATGTTGCTGAACTGATGATGGAAGGTACTACGACGGTTAGGAGTTGAGAGCAAATTCTTTCAATAAATGGTTTTTTGTTCGAAATCTTACATTCCTGAGGTGGTCCAACTGTCACCATGTCAAAATCTGATGATGTGATATTAGGGAAATCGAGGGAAACACTGAAACGTAATAGGCACACACATTCTTTTAGTCATATTTTTAACATAATACAAATATTTATATCTGGTAATTATCACCTGCTGTTGCTTAACTGATGATTGAAGGTACAACTCCTCAACGGTTAGGAGCTGAGAGCAAATTCTTTCTTTAATTTATACGTTCAGGTGGACTGATAGTAGTTTTCTTTCAGACTTTTAGATGGCTATTAGATAAACATGATTATAAAAGGTAAATCTGTTAAAAGTTTAGAAGTTAAGTGAAAAATTTTCCAATTATGCTAATACATACAGAATTATTAAAATTAGGTACTAAAAAGAGTGAAATAAATTAAGTTTTTAACAAAAAAATAGAACCGACTTCAAACGGTAAAAAATAAAATTGTTCAGTACCTACTTCTTCTTGCTTATGGTAATGACTCTTAAAACTATTTTTGAAGTCGGGTCCTTAGTGAAATGTCCTGTCTTAGTAAATATAGTGTACCTTTCGTTCTGAATGGGCACCGACTCCAATATAGTTTTAACAGTCATTACCATAAGCAAGAAGAAGTAGGTACTGTCCCACTGTCTGTACTGTCGGTGCCAATTTAGAACGAATGGTACGACATTTACTAAGGGCCCGACTCCAGAAATAGTTTTAAGAGTCATTACCATAAGCAAGAAGAAGTAGGTACTGAACAATTTTATTTTTTACCGTTTGAAGTCGGTTCTATTTTTTTGTTAAAAACTTAATTTATACTAAACGTTAGTCGTACATTCTGCAAAGGTTCTTAATTAATAAATAAATAAGGTGACATATTTACGAATAATACAAAAATAAATTTAAATCTAAAAAATATTTTTTCGTAGCAGAATCTATCTACTACTGCGAATGCGACTCTGCGTGTTACTTAGACTACATCATCCATCCATCAGCCTTTTATTGTCCACTGCTGGACATAGGCCTCCCCTAACGTTCGCCATACCTCCCGGTCCTGGGCCTTCTGAATCCAGCGACTACCCGCTGTCTTCTTCAGGTCGTCAGTTCACCTGGTTGAGGGCGGCCTGTACTCCTTTTGCCGAGACGTGGTCTCCATTCAAGGACCTTTCTTCCACATCGGTTGTCGGTCCTCCTAACTATATGGCCTGCCCATTGCCACTTCAGCTTGCAGATTTTGAGAGCTATGTCGGTAACCTAAGTTCTTCTACGGATTTCATCATTACGAATTCTGTCACGTGGAGAAATACCAAGCATAGCCCTCTCCATCGCTCGCTGGGCGACCCTGAGCTTATGGAAAAGGCTAACTGTAAAAGACCACGTCAATCGCTCGAAAACTTTCGACTTCAGGCACTGAGGCATTCTGGACGAGAAGACATCATTCTGCGACTATCGCAGCATATATGTAGTATAAGTAGCAGGCAAGATTCAATGATTCCTTCACACAGTAGGTACAAGCCGTACAAGGTATGTATAATTATGTTGTGGGGTCATTAACACTACATTTTTTGTAGTGAGTTCTCATATTTGAAGACTGCGTGAAGGAAAGCTGGCAACGAGGACAAGAATAAGGCTTAGCTCCAGTATGAAAGTTCAGGTGAGCCTTTAGGTGGTGTTTCTTCGTAAAAGATTTGGAGCACATCGTACATGAAAACGGTTTGACACCTGCAAATAAAAAAAAGATTTGTTTAAGTATTTCTTCTAATTTACATCAGTAAATCCCAATGTGTTTCAGTAAAGCCGTGAAACGATTCATGTTCAGTAATAGAATATTTGTATTCCAAAAATGAATTGAGCAGTGAAGTATGAATTTGGGTAACGGCATTGCACGATATATGCATATTGTCGAATAGAATGGGTTTTAAAATATGTTTAGTAGTAATTTTATTACAAAAAAAAATGATATTTTACCGATAACGTGTCATTTTTATGTAATTTTTCATTTAACTTTAATTAATAACCCGCATTGGAGCAGCCTTGACTTATGACCTTACGTCACCACGCTATTCCAATGTAAGTTGGTGGAGATAGGAGAAAAAATTGTTCGCCTTGGCCTAAAAATAATGAAATGAAATGAAATGAAATATTCTTTATTCACTGTACGGTTCCTTTACAAACTCTTAGTGAACGTTATTTTTTTGTCCTGTCTGCTCTGGGTGCGCTTAGGCAATGCTGAGCTGAAGAAAAGAGCAGACGGAGAAAAACTTCATGAATTTATGGCAATACCAGTATGGAGTATCAGATGTAGCGATGTGAAGCGTTTTTCGCAGTGTGCGCAGACGTAGGGCCGCTCACCTGAGTGAGTGCGTTGGTGCTGATTTAAAAGCATCTTGTGGGAAAACGCCTTTCCACTCTTCGCGCTTCTTCGTGAGGCTTCATACCTTTTAAACGTCTCTTGGTGAAGATAGGAGAAAAAATCTCCTTTGCTTCAAAATAACGAAAGTGACTTTACCAGTATGGAGTCTCAGATGTAAGGTCATGTTAGACCTGTCAGCGAAGCGTTTATTGCAGTGTGCGCAGGCGTAGGGCCGCTCGCCCGAGTGCGTGCGTTGATGCTGCTTTAGAAGCATCTTCCGGGAAAACGCCTTTCCACACTCTTCGCATACGTGAGGTTTCACACCTATTGAACCAAGAAGTTGTTAATTTTTTATGCTATATTATAAATAATATTTTATTGTAAATGATCCCTAACGTATAAACTAATTTTCACTATTTTTCCAACTGAGTTGACTTTACGTAGATACCTGACAAGCACAGAAAATAAATGTAAATTTTTAGATTGATTACTATTAATTTCCCAAATCTGAATTAATTTCGTGGCCACAACTGCAATATCTTATTTTTAGATTAATTAGGTACTAGTTTTTGTAAACGTATTTTGAAGTTTCCATCATAATATTATTTACTTAAAAGACAATATCCTACTGGAACAAGTTTCAAATAATTTGAAATAGGTATTGTATTATGACTATTTTGAGTAAGTTTTAACAATCTATACATATATTTCTGTACAATGCTTTGTCCTGGATGACTGACTGATGGATCAAGTCACAGCCCAAACCCCTGATCATAAAGACCTGAAACTGGGAGGGTGTGTTCTTTGTATGACGCAGGCACCCGCTAAGAGACGATTTTTGTAATTCCACCCCTAAGGGGATGAAAATGGAGGTTAAATTTTGTATGCGACGACGTGATTCCTTAGTCCAATATACTTAAAATTTTGCACAAACATTCTGTAACACAACTGATGAAAGACCTAGTTCGTATTTTATTGAAAATCGTCTTCCAACGGGGTTAAAAAAGGGGTAGAAAGTTAGTTTGTGGGTGATTTGCATCAATACTCCTTAGTGCTTTTGACCCCATTTAAAAATAAATGTTTTTAATTGTCAAAAGTTGGGTTGCGTCTGGCCGTGTCGTTTGGACACACATAAATGTTAAGGGAGAAAGTAACCAAAACTTGCAACCATTTTCTGAAAGTTTTTTTTAATTACGTCACATCAGCTAGATTTCTTAGGGCCTCGTTCACCATCTAAGTAAAGTGTTGATTAGTTACGTCCCAAGTAAAGTTTATTGGCTAATAAAAGCTATGATTACGGGTCAGTTATTCATATGATTTGATTACTGCTACTCGAACATCGTGAAATTGAAATTGAAGTTACGGGTGACTTTAACCGACAATTAGCGTACTTGTCACTTTACTTGAAGGTTAAGAAAGAGGCCCTTAGTGTTGAAATCTACATAATATAGTGAACTGTTGCACAATATTTAATATTTAAAAGTAATACTTGAAAGTATACTAACCCCAAGACTAAGACTAACCACTAAGAGGGTAAAATAGAGGGAGTGATATATTACAATTACAATAAAAATGATTAGTGTAGGTGAAATTGACAAAATTTCCCCCTAAATGGGAAAAAAGGTAAAGGTAAAGTTTGTAAGGAAATTTTCTAATTTATCGATTTAGCAGTATGAAAATTGGTAAGCGGGTCCTGATTACAAACTTCCTTATTTCTAGACTTAAAAATACATATGACTAATCGCAATGTTTATAATTTGTCGGAGTAAATTTAAGTAAAGGGGGCTGTTCAGTGCACGAAATATATTAGCTTGGTCGATCAAGCACCAGCTGCAAAACGAAGTACGTAAGTAAACTGTTACCTAACGCCCCGCCACCACACAGATACGCATGTCACAATTATGGCTTGGCTGCAACCCTTTTTGCGTCCCATTGCTGGGCACGGGTCTCTCCCCATTATTGGGGAGGCCTGGAGCTTACTCCACCACGCTGCTCCAATGCGGGTTGGTGCACAATTATACCGGGGGTTAATTGAACATTTTTTTTTCAACCTTTTTTATGTCCCATCTGCTGGGCATAAGTCTCCTCACAACTGAGAGGGATTTAGGCCATAGTTAGGGTTGCCACCCGTACTTTATAATAAAGTACTGTACGTTATTTCAGGTAATTGTACTCTATACTTTATGAGAATAATAAAGTACTCGAAAATACTTTATTTCATATGATTTGCTTTCTTTGAGACTTCGAAAAGTTTAGTCGTAAGTATTTTTTCTTTAAACGAATAAAGTTATTTTATTTTTACTGTCAATTCCTGCCATGTCAAACGAAAGAAAGAAACCGAGCATCACTAAATTTGATAAAAAATGAATTAGTTACTTTAATTTAAAAATAGACTGCAAAGGTGAAAATTTGATCCAAACTGCCAAAAGCGATAAGCAATACCTATGTCTTTCAAAATAATAATAATAAAAAATACTTTATTTTGATTCCCTGTACTTTATTTTTCTTACCTATAATAACCAATGTACTTTAATTGCAAATAAAAAGGTGGCAACCCTAGCCATAGTCCACCACGCTGGCCAATTGTGCGGATTGGTGGACGTCATGCCTTCGAGTAATTATGAATTTCTCTCAGGCATGCACGGCGATGAAGAACATCGTAATCAATTAAATATCACGATATTTTCCATCACCGTGGAGCAGCGATAATTGCGCACATTACAAATTTCTTTGTCAGAGGTGCGCGCCGAGGATTTGAACCCGGGATCAGTCGCGTAGATTAAAACATATGCCCTAATAACTAAGATACAACCGGACGAAGTTACGGGCAAAAGCTATTTACTAGATAAATTTTGCAATATATAAAACTGATTAAAAAATAAGAACATTACTATCTGCGTTGTCTTTAATATTCTTATTGCAGAATTCTAACATAAGCAAAATTTATGCTGTAATCTTACTAACCTATTTTTAAATCCAATAAGAATTTCGCTGCCGCTCGTATTGATAAAGTCTTTGCAGAAGGGAAACCGACTTATTCATGATTATTAATAATATTAATCTCCCCGCAGGGCGGCTTCTGGCGAGCCGTTGGTGAGTAACGACACCACGGACCCGAATTCTACTGGGGAAGTCCCCCTGCTCCTCGTCGTCTCCGGTAGGGGGAGTGATAACCTAGCTAGAGGAACAGAGGCCCCATCTCTGGCTTACCTTAATTGACCGTCAAGCAGAGGCGGCTCGTCCTAAAGAGCGCTGGTGCAGTGCACTCCCAAAAAAATTACATCTATGTCCCTTCACAATACATACTATCCTTACATTACATTCATTCTATTCTAACATGCCTATACATAGTATATTATAATTAATTATTACCTATATCTACGCGTACATTTAGCGTCAAGATGTAACGAGTGGAGCGCCAGCGATTGCGCTCCTATGAAACGAAGTTTAGTACGATTCCTAGCGCTGTATTTAATAAGTGCGAAAGAGAAACATCGACACAGGCCGGCGAGTGAAACAAATGATTTCGTATGAGAAATTAACCTAATCTGGAGCGCCGCTCCCGCGCGACGTTGCCAAACCGTGGGTTCAACCTGCCTATGCGATGTTGCCGTTCTTATGTATACAAACAAACGTGTCGTCGTCTTTGTCAGTTATTTCGTAGTTTTTCTTTTAAATGAATATTTAAAAAAATAGTTTATACGCGACATTTTGTGTTAAAAATGGAACGATACAGTGTTTCCTTTATCATTTGTATCTTTTAGTAAGCGGTGTGAAAAAAACTTTCGAAATGCGCCTTGAACTGAAAGCAAAAATGTAGTACGAAAACTAAATCTTTTACGCGTGTTTTTAAATCTGAACAATATTTTAAAACACATTGGTTGTGTGGATGTGAAGAAAGCAATAAATTAATTTGTTTTCCGTGTCTTGTGGTTATCAACTGGAACTGACACCGACAGTGGTGGTGAATCTGCTTGGATGGCAACGGGTGGTAAAATAATTTTTTTGTTTTTTTTTTGTGAACCCCCATCGAAAAATGTCACTAGCCGCCACTGCCGTCAAGAGTGGAGTCGTTAGAAATATATGCTGATATGTGAAATCAATGTTCGGGGTGGAAGTGTAATGTAAGTAATTGGGGTAATAACGAGAAAACTCGCTCTGGGTAGGATTTATCACCCCGAGATGGTGAAATCGATGCCGCTCCTCTTGACACTCCTGGCTATTCACGCCAATGTTGCTCCTTGGCATTTACGGCAATAATGGGGGCTCATTCAGTGAGTGGCGAGTCACCACCTGCCTCACTTAGATTATACCTTTATGATCTAAACGACAGGTGTCCCATAGCCCATCTACCGGTCCCTCGTTCGTTCATCGCCATAGACTCAACATTAGTTTCCTCTTTTGTAGCCATAGCTCCTGTGCACCAGGTGGAGACCATCTTCGGGTCATATTACTATTTATTGGATACGTCCGAGGATGGTATCCGCCACGTGTTACCACATAACAACATTAAAGTGTATCAAAGGGGCCTCTATGTGTTGGACCTATCTCCCCACGCAAGTAATCCAAATAACCGGGTCAAATAAAATCTTCGACCCGTGATCCATAAGGAGATTTACAAATAATCTAAGCTCGGATCAATGAAGCCAGTAAGTATGTTTTGAATATTTGATGGATAAAAAGGATACTATGATCAAAAGGAAATTCTGTCAGCCGGCCGTCTCCATTGCAAGCGCCGCAAATTCATAATTTTCAGACAGGCAGAGTATTTATATATGACCATATATTGCCGTGACGTGGACGATATTTTATTCATAACTCATAATCGTTTATTTGAAAAATAATATGTGTACAATGTGATGGTTCATATTAATTATTTCCCACATATTATGCCTATACTGGCGTGCAAATGCCATAAATATTTGTGTAAATTTTTCAAGTTTTCATCATATAAATTATTAAATTTCATTATTACATAAATTTTAAATTGCATCTTTACATTACATAATTCGTCAGAATTATAAAATAATATTGTCATTTAAAAAATCTACAACACTATAATAACATTCTAACATTGTCAATTAATAATTTATAAAGTTTAGTTTTAGTTTAGTATTTAAAAGATTGTAACGACATTGTATTACAGCTTTCAGGCAGTTTATTAAAGATCTTTATGGCCATACAATATACATTTCTGCTAGTTATATAAGTGCAAGCTTTGTGGTGGAATGTACAATTTATTCTTTTTTCTACCTCTGCAGTTAAAAACATCAGAATATCGTTCAAATATATGCTTGTGTTTGTAGACAAAGGTACATATGTCAAAAATTTATTTAAAAAACAAGTTAATGATTTTTTTGCGAAAAATCAATTAAAATAATTTAATTAAAAATACTATCGGGCACATTTTGATAGACTCCCTAGTAGATATATATTCTACTGATAATATATTTATTATCAGCGTAAAAATTAGGTTTTTAGCATATACTCGATGAGTACTCTAATCCTGCAGTGGGATCTCGTACTATATAATCGAGACCAGCCCCTTTTATGGCCATATGAGAAACTATTCAAATAAATTAAAACAGTGTTGCTGCGGCCAATTGTTGAATATTAGAAAGCAAATCAAAGTAAGTATAAATACAATTAAAATATCTTGCAATATAATTAATGCCGAGACTGGAAGAGTCAGAGACCGCAATCACGTCTATAAGCTTTGTGTAGACGCTACCGTTGTTGTGTCAGATGAAAGTATTGCGACATTTTTTGTGAAATATTTTGCTCACATTCCAGTCACAACTACGAAATCCGACTTCACTGAAGCACTGATTTAGGAATATTATTAAAGTAATATTTATGTATGTAAATAATAAGGACAGTACTGACAGTAGGGGAGCCCACGAGGGTAATTGTGGATTTACTTCAGCGTCATTAGGATCCTGTGCATTTTATAGGTTGGGTGGTAGGAAGATTAAAAGATTATTTGACGTTTTCCGCTTAAACAGTGGGGAGAGCGCCCATAGGTTTTCAAAATTTTCAGTAATTTTATTGCATGGTAAGTCATATTTCAATAATCTGATAATTTTAGTAGAATGTATACAAACAGCGAAATAAAAAAACAGTATTTCGGCAGTTCGAATTTCGAATTTTTCTTATTTAAAAAGTCATTCAACGGTAACGGTGTATTCTAATCTGACCATTTTGTGACCGGAAGTAAGATACATTAATACTGTACCTATATAAAAGGTTTTTTAATCGTAGCAGTACTCAACAGGATGCAAGGCGTACCCCATATCTTAATATGACGCGCTCGACTAAATCCGAAAATCCCCTCTTGGGCTCCTCTACTATGGTATTTTAGGGTATTTCTGTTAGAATCCTTTATGCAACTATACATTTAAATTCCGTGAGCAATTAAAACAGTCCCGTTGTCGGTTGATCGCCTCATAGAAATTAGCGCATATTATGAATAAGAACCTACGAAGATGCGAGTAAGAGTAAACTGGGGACTAAGATTAGTTCTGTGTTATATTCACGTTAATAGTTTCTTTATTTGAAACAAAACCTGCCCAAATGAAACATGTTTTGTTCTCGTATGTTATCCACATCATGCGTAGTTATATTAATTGCTGTGAGGCCGTGTGAAAATACTAACAGACATATGGACAACAACGTTATTTTAACATCGATTAGAGGAAAATAAATGTAAGCTGTCTGTCTGGCATATGTTTATGTGAATAATTATGAAAATCTTTACAAACAAATTCGATATATTTTTAACTCTTATAAAATCACTCAGCTATCAGTCTGCCCGTCTTTCACGACCCTCTTTAAGTATAGAAAGGTATTAATTAAAAAAATGGGTTAAGACCATAGGTACAGACCCATATCGATTTGAATTGTTTCAATTAAATTTCTAAATGAATGAATTATAAAATTTCTTCCATTTATCTCATAAATTTCACACGAATAAAATTTATAGGGTATTCCGACTGCTCCACAATCATGAAAAGAAAATTTTTAGCCCAAGTTTAAATTATTATTAAGAATCTGAAAATTTGTAACTTAATGACAAAAATATGTATGTATACATACTCATGTGAGTATCTACTTATTTGTGTTGTTATCTCTTATGTGTATGAGTATGAATTAGTACAGGAAGAAGATAAAAATGCTAATTAAACTTAAGTAAAAATAAAGTTACAATAACCTGTATGAATCCGCACATGCATGTTGTATGCGACGCGTTGGTTGAAAGATTTCGGACAAAACGGGCATTTGTATTCTTTACGATTTCTGTGAACAAAACAACACGTTGAAATGACATTGTAATGTTTATCCCTACTTAATATTATAAATTTGAAAGTAACGTTTAATGGTATAAAATATGATCAAATTTATCGACAAATCACCCCTCATATATTATTTTTCTCCAACCATCTCTCATTTCTCCAGAAATATTCAGAGAAGTAAAGATAAGTACTTGCAGTGAATATTTCTTTTTAAATTGAGGTAAGTACCTTCTGTGCCAAACGTTACAAAATCCTACTGATTGATAAAAAATATTTCTATACTCCACCAATTTGACGGAATATAGAAAAAACAACGGGTTGCACTCCGGTAGTGCGGGCAGAAGTGAAAACTTGAACATTAACGTTGTGCATATCAATACTGACACCTGAACAGTTCGGATTTAGAAAAATAAGTCTATAAATATGGCAACATAAAATTATTTAGCCATTGTACTCTCTAAACTTGATCAGAAAATACGAACCACTGCTCTATATATTGATCTTATGGGTAGATTATATGACTACGGTGTTAGGGGTAATGTCTACGATCTTCTTAAATCATATCTTATAGAAATACAGCAATGCACACAAATGTATTACTTATGTCCTAAAACAAAATGTAAATTGATATTTAATTCTAGCCGCAAAATAATTAAATATGGTGTACCACAAGGCAGTGTGTTAGGGCCTTTATTATTTATTATTTATATTAATCCTCTGCCGAAAGTTATTGGCTATCCTATGACTCTGTTCGCTGACGACAGCACCATATTATTTTCTAATAAAAACACAAAAAATATGGAAGAAGACCTAAATTCCTCTTTGTCATGTTTGATTAAGTGGCTTGAACATAATAATACCAGAACAGATACGCATGTCACAAGTATTGATAACTAAAGCACATGCGGACGAAGTCGCGGGCAAAAGCTAGTATAAAATAAGACAAAATGCGGACGTCCTTCTCTCGACTCTCATAAATGCTCTGATATCTCATCTGTTTTCTGTCTGATTAACATTTTTTTCAAATAACACTTTTCACAATTCTCACATAATTACCTATGTCAAATCTCTCTCACAAACGCAACTGCATACGACCTCAGATAAAACTCGAGAGGTTTATGAGCTGCAAAGACCGCTGAATACAACGCTGTCAGCGTACTCCGTCTTTATAACAAAGAAGCAGTTAAATTTACAATCAGTAACCTGTGAATTTTCATGTGACTACTGAGGTAGCCTCTATCGTTGAAATACTTCCCGCAGACTGGACACGTTGTTGCAAACTCCTTGGTGCCACGATGAATGGACATGTGGTATTTAAAGTTCCGGAGCTGTGAGAAAGTTTTGTGACATTCCACACAACTATACCGATTGACCGATAGATGACGTCTCATATGAACGTCATAGTCATAACTACTTGTGAAAACCTAAAACGATAAATACAATATTAAACCAATATCACAAATACAATCCATACAGCATCAAATATTGGTAAATTGGATAGTGAAAAATAGTGAAAAGTTGGATTGACGTACATTAACTTACAGCATAATCATTAAACTGGTTATGTCTAAAATATTGTTCAATTCTTATCCCTAGCAACCACCACCAGAATTATATCTCTTAAAGTTACAGTAAACCATATCGATTAATCTATCTTTATGTTCTAGTTCATACGTAATATAGTAAGAAACTTCACCACTGACTTTATCACAAGTAGAACATTTGTATTCAAGTTCTTTAATCGAGATTTCAGTGTCTGGATCTATAGCTTGTTTTATTGGTGAATCTCTGTTATTGTTCGTATGATTGCTCTCTTCCGTAACAGACTGAAAATATATATAACTTAAAAATAAAATCATTAAAATTGTCATAAATAAAACTAATACCTTTAAACCGTTTTATTATAAATATCACCTTTTTACCTCGTGAAACTTCCTTCTAAATGGTTTGTAATTACTAGGCTGCTGCGGTCGCCAGGGACTCTGTAAAACCTCGTTCAAAATAGTAGTTTTTGCTACTATGCTATTCAATTTTATCTGAATATCTTTGGACTCAATTGCACACGCATTTTTGAAAATGTCTCCTTTAAAAGTATTGCATGAATTTTGCACAACAGAAAAGTTACATCTCTTGGAAACTTCAGACAATGAGTTAAGATCAGAAGTTTCTTTTGTGTGACTTACATTCAAGGAATATTGTCGCTCTAATGGAATACTTGACAGTGCATCTGTCGAAAATAATTGCGAGGAAGTTCCGGGAATACGGTGACTCCACGATTTTTTCTTAAGAAGTTCAGGGTTGTTTTTTATAGAAGTGCAATCGAACTTATACTTGTCATTTTTCACGTTTTGAAAACTTTTTAAATCATCTTCCTCATTGTTTTTGACTCCGGAAGAGAAATTTAAACGCAGCTGCTTAAAAGATTGACGTGTACAGGTTACTCGGGGATTCCTATGTAACATGCTCTCAGATGTATTTGAAAGCCTATGGCTAGCACTGGGATGTTTGCCATTAGCATTCGTCAGGAGAACAGATGTCGGAGAACGATAGTGTTCATTTGATATTGCCAGCACGCCTGCCGTCAGACCGTTACCATTACCGTTTTGACTATATGTCTCAATAAATATATCACGTAGCAATGACTGCCTTTGCGGGAATCCAGATAGAGATATTAGATTTCCCAAATCTTTCTTAATTTCATAGCCACATCTGCAGTATCTGTTATCGCGAAAACTTAAATTATCATCTGATTGTTGCAAGTGGCATAGCAATTTTTCCGTCTTCATACCATTCATTATATTGATGCAGCATCCACGCTGTTCCTTGCTTATCTTTTGTAAGCCAACTTTATAATAATTCACTACTTTTTGTTGGCAGAACTCTACATAATCATTTGTTTTGGGTAGGTATATATTATTGATCTATATATATTTCCATTGCATATGCAATTTCCAAAAAACTTTTTAACTAGTGATATGTAACATCAACTTTATCTTTGTAAAAATAATGAAGGACTGAGGAGATGACGTCGTAATCAAACTCTGGTAGGCAAACAAATATTGATGTTTCATCAAACGGGTAGGATAGTAGCAGTCTCTGAAATTAATTAAAAATCGTTATTTCGTGTAAATAATTTCACGTCATAATTTATATTCGTATTGCAGAGAATCGAGCGTAGGTTAGATTAAAATACAACATACATTCTAGCAGTTTAGTATCTCAATATTTATTAAATTAAATACCTTACATTTGTAAGATTACTAGGCTGTTTAAAATATATTATATTAGCTCTTTACATTACAATATTTCTTTCGAAAGTTTCTTACCCTAAGGCTCAAGGAAACTACTGACACTAGCCAACACGGCTCTATGAGCACTGAAAAGGCGCCCTCCACCATAGATTTATTATAAGTTTAACTACGTCAAGATATAAAAAAATCTATGCCCTCCACACAACAATTAATTATTGTACGTTAACCCACTGTTCGCTAGCCATTCGCACATCTGAAGACAAAAAAAAATATTTATACCTTATTTTGTATCTTAAATTCACACAAACACAAACAAGAAATGACTTGACGCAATCTAACTAACCTACTAAAAAGTGGCTTTAGGTAAATTCAATAAAATCACGTTTGTTAGAACTCGAAGTTATTCGAATAATATGAGTTTATACGAAATTCGCTCCAAACAAAATTTTCCGATTCTGCGACTCAAAAATTACACTTAACAAATAAAAACAGCCACATAAATCAATCTACGCCTGCATGCTTTACGGTCATATTTCGCGGTATTGACGCATTTCAAGGTGCTTCCACGGCTCCACGCGTGATAACATGAGACTTCGGTTTACCCGAAATTTTCGCTGTCCGACCGAACCAGCACACGTACCAATAATTTCGTGTAAACGGAATTCTACTGTAACAAAATATTTCACCGTTCACTACTACTAGTTATAAGTAACTAGTGACAGACTTACACAATTTATAAGTAAAGGCCCGTTTTTGTAGCGCCAGAAGAAGAGTACTTATTCATGATCATCTGTAAACTATGGCTTAAGAGAGATTAGGTACCGCACCTTATAATTTTGCGGTCTAAGCTAAAATGGCTATAATATTAATGACATTGTGTATTTAAGCTTACTATTTTGGATTAATAATCTTCGGTGTGTTAACACGTGTGATGCGACTCACGCGAGACGTGTACAGAATTGTTAGGTATAAAAAAAAATTCAAACCACCGTAACAAAGTATAATGTAATTGACGAAAAGAGTCGCTTTCTTTAGGCAATTATTAACAAATTCGGATAGGTATAAAATGGTCTCCTAAGCGTAGAATCGTGCGTTAAGTCAGACTGTACAAACACGTCGTGTTTGCGGCACACTTTTATAATCCTAAGACGGAAAAGCAAACAGACATAGCCTCTGCTCAGTATATGTATTGAACCAGCATATGCGAATGCGTTAACATTACACGACAGCCAAATTAACTAAGTACATAACTTTGTACAGGTCAACGTTTTTTAAGTAGCGGCATGCGTGAAAGCGCACAACAAATAATTCTGATTAAATAAGGGAAAATGTAACCCAAACGCATCACGGTTAGCAAACTATTGTATGAACTTGGTTTAGTTTAAATGTTTAACATAGGCTGACTGAAGGTAATAACCCACAGCTGCGTCTTTGCCAAAAATGTACTAAAAAATGAAAAATCCTTTGCAGTCAGGCCTAACTATCTGGGGAGTACTTATGTGTAAAACAAGCAATATAATGTAAGGAATAAAAACTAAGTTGGATTCTCTTACTTTTCTCCACGCTTTTTAGAAATTGAGAAAAGATAAACTCTCTTTTAGGTAAACTTAGTAGTACGGAAGTATCAAGTTGAAATTAAAGTAGATTATTCACGTCTAAAATGAAGAACGTGTCCAAAATCGAACTATACATTAACAGCTTCAAAAAATTTAAATCTTCAGAACAACACTTGATCCTTAAAAAGAAAATATTTTTCGCTTCTAATTCATAATTAATCTTATATTAAAATCAACTAAAAACAGAACTGTAATAATCATTTATTTATCATTTGTAGCTCCTTGAACCGGTTACAGGGTATGACTTAATGCGTAATGGCATTCTCTGCCAAACAACCCTGGGTGATACTGAAAACTTACGGTAGGCAGGAAAATATCTAATTAAAAGCAATCTTAACAAGCAATATTAAAGATTATGTCCTTAACCAAATATAAAAAATATTGTACGTATTTTTTTACTCTTTAAAGACAAACCATAGTTTAGCTATGACATTAGTAGTGACATACGATTAGGTACTAATATTTTTGTAAAATTATATGACGAAAGGGATAAATAAAATCATTTACTCAATATACAATTAGAAGATGCCAAAAAAGGAAAGTATAACCATCATGAAAAATATGATTACCTACATATATTAATTATTAAAATTATTTAAATAGTAAGTATATGTATTATAAAAATAGTTTACTTACGATATTTATGCTGCAAGTCAATACAGTTACTACGTCAAGTTTTTTCTGATCAAATGCGATTTTAAGTAATGTCACAACGCGTCTATGAGTACAGTCCCGCTCGATTACGACTCTACCGATACCGAAAGCAGAATCCTCTAAACTGGCGGATGGTGGTCCTAGCGCCAACTCTATACTTACCACCACTACATTATCTTACCACCATTCACCATAATTTTAATGGGATTTTCTACGCCATCACACCTACCTAATGTTATCCTATTTTTAGAATATTTTGATAATGTAAGCTTAGACGACTCATGCCCGTTTTCACTAACGATGAACAAGGGAACGCCTTACTAAGTAATTCCTAATTTAGGGCAATGCTTAGCATAAAGTTCCGTTTCACCTATCGATGTACAGTGAAACCTGGTTAATTGAGACATCAAGGGACCTGCAATGTTGTTTCACTTATAGAGGTATTCCACTTACCCAGTATCTCAGATATCCAGGTATAAATAAATATCTGTCTCATTTACAGAGGGTTCCAACAGGTTATTTCAGTTATAAAGGTGCGATCATTAAATAAAACATCGTGTTATGTAAACATTATAAATGAGTTTTAATAAAAAATAAAATAAAGGTAATCAATCATACAAATGTAATAAACAAAAATATTCAAGCACATTTAGACGTATTATCTACAAATATGGAAACGGATGTATCAATATGTATCAATTATAAAAATCTGTCATTTAGTGTGTACACGTACACGTTTTAGTTTTCCTTCTCCTTCAGAACATTGTGATTGAATTTTATGTTTACTCTGAATTATTCTACAAAGAGTAGTTTTAGCAAGCCACCATAACATATTTACCATCATCGTAGTGATGTTTTGTATACCTATAACTCGGTCAAGTTAACATGACACCTGGGAGGCTACTGTACGCCCGTATCCGAAACTTCGTGAATTTTCTGTGAAGTGTGAAGACTGATGAAATTCTAACAATATTATTCATTCAGTGGCTTCATATTATCAATGACAACTTTAATCTTTTAAATTCATGAAAAAAGAAAGTGTCTAAATATGCCAAAAATGATTCCGAAAATGTTAGATATTATGGACGGATGCATACAGAATAGCCTCCCAGGTGTCATGTTAACTCGACCGAGTAGTATATACTCATGCTTTTAAATAAATGATGCTGTATCTATCCATTAAGGAATGCACGTATGATAAGATGAATGTGTAAACAAATCGATGTATCATTTTTGTGTTCATACCAAAAATTATGATTCTAGATCAAAGGTTATAGCCACTTTGAGTTTATGAAATATGGTACATAAATTGGCGTCTTTTCCAGTTCGTTGGGTTGACTTAGTTTTTTTTTTTCTTAGTCTCAAGGGTTTATAAAGCCCAATGGATGAATAACTTGGCTTTAACTTGTTTCCTTCAGACAAACGGAAGGACAACGAAGTAATCAAAAAGGCGTTATTTTTGAATTAACTATGGAATTCTATCTAATCTATCTAAATCTACTATAGGTACTATAACTCGGTCAAGTTAACATGACACCTGGGAGGCTACTCTGTACGCCTATCCGAAACTTCGTGAATTTTCGGGTCTCATTTTTGAATAAGACATAAAATTCTAGCAATATTATTCATTTAGTGGCTTAATATTATCAATGACCACGTTAATCTTTTAAATTCATGAAAAAAGAAAGTGTCTAAATATGCCAAAAATGATTCCGAAAATGTTAGAACTTATGGACGGATGCATACAGAATAGCCTCCCAGGTGTCATGTTAACTCGACCGAGTAGTAAAAATTTGTCACTAAACACAAATTATAAAGCCAACTTTCTAGCAAAATTCAGTTGTAATTAAAAATAACTGTTTAACAACTTACTCTAATTCCATGAATACTTTAGATTACTTTAGATGAAGCCATTTAGTTACCAACAAGTTACAAATGCACGTTTTAACACACACTATACTCTACTTATGAGGCGTGTTAATGGCTCTACATCCTCGTTTATTTCATAAATTCTCTTTTAAATGGATCATTATTATGTTACGTTTTCAGAAAAAGAAAACATTATGTACTTAATTTACTTGTATGTACCTACCTCTGATAAATCAATTTATTATATGCGTATTTATCACTGCTCCATTCTA
Organism: Pyrgus malvae; assembly: GCA_911387765.1. Lineage (NCBI taxonomy): Eukaryota > Metazoa > Arthropoda > Insecta > Lepidoptera > Hesperiidae > Pyrgus > Pyrgus malvae. Next base: position 15,373,426 of record OU426951.1, on the reverse strand, counting down.
ATGTGGTATTTAATTAATTACGATGTTTTCATCACCGTTTAATCACTGAGAGAGGCTCGCAGTTGTACCACGGGCAATAAACCCATAACTTCTGCTTTATGCTTGTCCAGCCTCGTGGCCTATGTCCTAAGTCCCTCTCTGTTTCGAGAGGAGACCCGTACCCAGCAGTGGCACTTAAAAACTTGATGGCTCGGGAAGCGCGCATGGCTCGGTGGCTAGCGTAGAACTCAAGAGGTCTATGCAGCTAAGCCAAACGGGCGCGGTCGGGTGTGAGATGGGTGACCGCTAGTGGCAAAAAATTTCATGCAACAGTCGTTAAACCTAGTCGGAGGCCTTATGAGCGGTTTGAAAACATCCGACAGCGGGTTGGCTACTAACTCGCATATCCACCAACCCGCATTGGAGCAGCGGAGTAAGCTCCAGGCCTCCCCAATAATGGGGACAGACCCGTGCCATGTGCTATCCATAGATTTATTATAAACAACATGGTGCTACCACCACATATACCATATCGCTCGTCGCGAAATCCTCGATGCGCATGCGAACATCGAAGCAACAATGCGTCGATGCAGAACTATCGGACACATGACATCTTTCCACGCTATACTTTTTTAATACTATAAATACCTACTAAGATTAGGCATTCAGGTTCTTACAGTGTTTTCATAATGTAGTATTTATTTTAGAGTAGATTAAGAGACCAAATAATAAATTTTTCCGATTTCGCTGATTTACACGTGCGATTTTGCAGTTAAAATACAATATTTACATAGGTTTTATAGCACAATATAACTGATCATTTCAATAATAATCTAATACATTAGATACTTTTTTAGCTTGCGTAGGTACTTATTACTTACTAGTGGCCGCCCGCGACTTCGTCCGCGTGGACTTTGGTATTAGTCATAGCATGATGTTATAGCCTAAAGCCCTTGAGTGGCGTTGCCCGTGTCCATAGGCGACGGTGATCGCTTAACACCACGCGGCCCGTCTGCCTTTTTGTTCGGTTTATTTATAAAAAAGCCTTCCCCGGTAAATGGACTATCCAACACAAAAAGTTTTTTTCAATTGGAACCAGTAGTTCCTGTGATTAGTGTGTTCAAACAAATATACAAACTAACGAATGATCAAACTCTTTATGTATAGATTAGAATGCTGGTTATCTTGAGTATTTTATTACAATGTACTCAGATAACCAGCAATGTATGCCGGGTCGGCCCCTGCAGGTTGGTCAATGTAATCAGACCTTAACGTCTAGATTCAAAGACAAAGGTAAGTACCCTAGAATCCTAGCCTAGCCATCTTCCGGTTTTTTCGTGCAAAATCGGACCGGAAAAAACCGAAACTCCGGACCGTAAAATACCGTATAGTGCACAAACGCCCTAGTTATAATAATATAAACACGGTCCGTTTAGATTTGGAAATTTTGAGTTGAAGAACAAGCTTCGCGGTTGGGGTTGGTATAGACCGACAACGACGAAACTAATGCCTGCCCTATACGTTGCGAGAAATCGTTCAGATTACTTCAGATTTCTCTGAACAAACCTGTTTCTTCAGATTTCTCGCACGTGTGGATGGTAAATCGTTCCGATTCGCTTCAATTTATCGGTCGACTTCGGCAGTATGAAATTTCATCAGAGAAATCATTTCACATTTATATTATTGAGATAGGGTTTTATAAAGTTACCCCCTTATTTATAAATAATATCAAAAATATTTTATTTAAGTGAAATTTGTTTTGTCTTGTTTCTTTTTAATAACATTATGTATAAGCAATCTAGTTAACAGAGGTTTATAACTCAATAGTATTTTTTTTATAAATAAGGGGGTTATACAACTATAGAAGTGGTTATTGTTCATAATAGAGGAAGGAATAAACCTTTTTGACAAGAATTATTTTATGCTACAAATTTGTATCATCAAATATATCACTACACATAAAATCAAGTTCATCATATTGCTTCACATATGAAGTAAAAAATTTGCCATCTATGTCATTGCAATCATATTTACTACATACACAATAATGTATACTTCTGCTGCAACTTCGACATTTTTTAGAATGTTTCAATGTTATTTCATCTGCAAATTCACAAGTCACAAATTCATTCAACTGATATTGTGGCTGGGTGCTAATATCATTATCCTTAAAAATATAATTAAATAAAAACTCATCGACACTATCAAATGTAGATAAGTAATTGAACTCTTGCTTTTGTTGCTTGTTCAATATCTTTTCAAGCATAAAAACTAAATGATGGTGATAGCACTGAAATGTAATCCTTTCTACATATTTGTTTTTCATGTCCATCCAGAGTTTTATGCAGGACAATGGTGTAGTCTTAGCACCACTAAATAGTGCTGGATTGGTTAATAGACCGCTGGCTGCCATAATCCCGTCACAATGTAAATTGTTATATAATTGTTCTGCATCATCCAAACATTTAATACCACCATTGGCTATAAGCGGTACTTGTACAGCGCCACATACTTGCTGTAATGCATCAATATCAATATTATCTCCACTCTTCTGTAATGGTGTCCGTCCATGAACTGTGATAAAATCAATGCCACATTTTTCCAATTGATGGCATAAATTAATGGTATTTCTAATGTCACTTAAGATTCTTATTTTAACTGAAATACTAAAATCTGATGGAAGATTACTTTTAACACCTTTAACTAAATCATGGATAACTTCAGGTTTTAACAGTAATGCACAACCATAACCATCTTTCATGGCCCATCTTTGTGGACATCCACAGTTTAAATCAACACCATCGGCATATGGATATACAAGAGTTGAAGCATCTACAAAATCTGCAACATTATTGGCAGCAAACTGAACAATTAGTGGTGAATCACCAAGGGTCGTAGAAAATTCATTAACTCTTGCTTTTTGGTTCTGGCAAAAAGAATCTGCAATAATCATTGGAGTAAAACTCAGATCAACACCATAACTGAAACAAAGTTGATTATTAAGACAGCTGTTTATCTCCAAACGTTATTCGATCAAAAATATAGTACAACGAACTGTATACTAACTTCTTTATCAACGTTCTGAACTGAACCTTACTATAACGCACCATAGGTGCACAAACTTTTACATATGTACGGTTAACTTTTGCTGTGGAAAATAAATCAGCAATGTTGATTTTAGATTTTGTCATTTTATCTGAATATTTTATAAAATTAATTTAGCTTACTAAACTAACTCATTATTATGTTTAACATACGACGGTCGGTCGACGACATCATGTATGTATGTCAACCGATGTGTCATTGACTTTTTTTTTCAATTATGGCATCGCAAACTATGTGCATACTGCCAGCGTCAAGTATAATTTTTGCATCATTTTTTTGCCAGTTTCAATGAAACTGGACGAAGTAATAACAAAGTCAGTAAGGCCCAGCACACACGGTGAAACGCAACTGCAACGAAACTGCAACTTCAAGTTAATTTGGAGTTTCATTTGAGTTTATGCCATGGACTCCAAGGAGAGACGGCACACGACGCAACCATTTTTAAACCGGTTTGAAACGCGTTGCCAGTGTGACCATATGTGGCAGTTTCCTGCCATTTTGGCAGGATTGAGCCCTGTTTTTAGGTTGTGGCAGGATGTGTGGCAGTTTTTAAAAATTCGGCAGTACTTGGCATTATTGGGAAATTAAATGTTATTATGGCAATACCACATCACTAGTCACAGGCTCACAGGTATTCCTCAGAATTCCTCAGAATTCCTCAAATAAACATCTCTTAGATTTTTTTGTGACATCTAATTATGAACTCTATTAATTTATACATACGGATATAACCATAAAACTGATATTTGAGTGTTACTTCTTCTTGCAATGTTATATTATTACGTATTAACATTTCAAATAGATTCAATCAAATTGACCACATTCATAATTTGTCTTTTATTCTGGGTGCTCGTGCTCGAGTTTAAGGAGTAAATCAATAAAATGAAGCGAAAGTATGAAAGAGCGTACAGAGCAGAGTGGGAGAAAGACCCATTACTATCGTCATGGATAACTAAAGACAATCCTGACTTTTTAAGGCATGGAATTGTAAGTTGCCATCACGCCTATAGCGATGGCACAATCGCTTGCGCTATACTAAAACTACTCTCCACGATAAATTATATTGATTATTATTATACTGGCATTATTTTGGCATTTTCACAATAAATTTTGGCAGGATTTGGCAGGATTCTAGTCAATCTATGGCAGGATTAGAAATTTTGAGATGGTCACACTGCGCGTTGCAAATCAGTTGCTATGAAACCGGCGTGCAGGAAACTCGTGTTTGCGTTTCTTGTGAATTTCGCGCCTTTTCGGTTCTGTAATGGCTGACGAAGAAAAAAAAAACATTCAATTTATTTTGGAAGTTTAGAATTATCCTTATTTGTACAATACAACACTATCCAGCTACTCTCGCAGGACTGAGACTGATAAAGAATGGACCGAAATTGGAAAAAACGCCTCCTTCTTTGACGAAGATACAAATATAGAACCTTAACTTCTTCATCACTTGAACTAGACATTTTGTAGACGTCCGTTCTCAAAAGCGAAATAAGTATGACTAATTTCATCACATTGTGATTGCGGCGTGTGCGGAAAACGATTGAAACTGGTTACAAACCAATAATTTCAAAAGGGTTTCGTTGCGGTTGCGTTTCACCGTGTGTGCTGGGCCTTAGTCGTCAGTACTTAACTAGAACGTGTCCGATGGAATTTTGGAAGCAAGCAAAAAAAACATATTTTAGCACTGTTATTCTATTTCACAAACACTCGTGCACTGTAATTAACCTATATCAAACAAAATGCCATCAACTTTATCCGATATAACTCAAAAATACACCAAGAAAATGAAAATAAAACAAGAGCACAAATTATGTCTTTTTCGACTTCCCGCCAAAACTCTTAATTATTGTCGTACTTTTTTTTTCAATTATGACATCGCAAACTCTGTGCATACTGCCAGCGTCAAGTATAATTTTTGCATCAATTTTTTGCCAGTTTCAATGAAACTGGACGAAGTAATAACAAAGTCAGTAAGTAAGTCGTCAGTAATCAGTCAGTCTAGTCAGTCCAACATTCAAGTAAAGCGATGGCTACTTTACTAGAACGTGTCCGATGGAATTTTGGAGGCAAGCAGAAAAAAAACATATTTTAGCACTGTTATTCTATTTCACAAACACTCATGCACTGTAATTAACCTATATCATACAAAATGCCATCAACTTTATCCGATATAACTCAAAAATACACCAAGAAAATGAAAATAAAACAAGTGCTATGTCTTTTTCGACTTCCCGCCAAAACTGTTAATTATTGTCATTATTTGTCATTGTCATTATTTGACATGTCATTTTTGTATTTTTTTTAATTCGTTTTACGGCATTGGATAAAATCCTTGTAACCATTCGATATTATCGTTTCATGGCATCGCAAATTCTGTGCATATTGCCAGCGTTAAGTATGGTCTCTTGTGTCATAGACATAGAGTGCCAACTGCTGAGCGCGACATTAATCTGTGCTTGTTCGTGCGTTTAGTTATGCGGCGAACTTTAATGAAAAATAGATCGAATGAACAAGAAAAACGAAATTGGAAGAAACAAGCTGACAATGTCGCTTAGTTATAACGATATACTACCGTTATTTTATTTTAATATCGATGTTCTATAACACATTTTTTTGATACCGTTATTCGTTTTTTTCCCTTAATTAATATGTGTATCTATAATATTTATATTGGACGAAAAAGTTAATCATTTTGTTGGACAGAGGTTATCAGCCTTAGAGCAACATAGTTACTGCTCATCAGAGCTGAGCAGAGCAGTCGATTTTGACGCTCTACTTTATTAGCACAGGCAGGGCAGGTCAGACCCATAGACTTATAATATCCCTTAAAACATTTACCCAAAAGCATAAGAATAAATAATTATTCTTATGCCAAGAGGTTAAAATGCTCTATAAGCTTATGGTCTAGGTTCATGCTAGGTTCAACAACTTCAGTCAGGCAGCGTTGCCAACCGTACGATTTAAATCGTATTCATACGACTTTTTGAAGTCTGGTATGATGTACGATCATAAATTCAAAATCGTACGCGAAACATACGATCTTATCAAAAGTCATTACTTTCGAAACAAATTAAGAAAAATACTATGTCAAGTTAATTTTTCAGTTTAAAAATGCAGTATTTCAAAATTTTCAAACTTGAACGAATCAGAAACTATTTTAAATTTTTAGGAACGCATCTAAAAGTGTACTAAACAGAAGCATAAGAATAAATAATACTACATAGAACGGAATCTCCTTTGACCGCCATCGATATGCCGCAATTTATATACCTACTTCCCTCTTCACCCCGTTACGCCCCTCTGTCGCCCAGGCGTGCTGCCAGGGCTGTGAACTGTTAGTAATGCTTATGTCTAAAGATAATATCGCAAAAATATAAGTTTTTCTTTACTTAAAAATCATTATTTTAGTTTAGTATTACAAAATATGAGAATGATAAATACTTACCTACTCTATAAATACTTATAAATAATATTACTTAATAAGTTATAAGTACCATACCAAATGAAGCCATTTAAGTAAGTATTACTTACCTACATAGGTGTAAGTACTTACGTAATGTAGGTTTAAAATAAACGAATTACATATTAAGTATAACGTGCGTGCGCCAGTGCCGCGGCGCCGCAATCGCGAGGCAAAACAATCGAGAAAGGTTCAATGACCGATGGCGGGGGCTATTAAAAAATATTTTGGCGACATGTTAAAATGCTGTAGTAGATATGAGCGCCGCGCCGGCGCGCCGCCGCCGCCGCAGATTTCGCCGCGCCGCCGCCGCCGCGAAAAGGTAACGGCGCGCCGAGTGAGCGAGAGAGATAATTGAATCGGTCACTAGTCAAATAGTATGAACGTGCTCGTTGTTGCCGTAGGCCGCTTTAAGCAGTTCTTCTTCTTCATTTCAGCCTTTAGTAGTCCACTGCTGGAAGTAGGCCTCCCCTAACGTTCGCCATTCCTCCTGGTCCTGCGCCTACTGAATCCAGCGGTTTCCCACTGTCTTCTTTAGGTCATCAGTCCACCTGGTTGGAGGGCGGCCTGTACTCCTTTTGCCGAGACGTGGTCGACATTCGAGAACCATTCTTCCCCATCGGTTTTCGGTTCTTCTAACTATATGGCCTGCCCATTGCCACTTCAGCTTGCAAATTTTGAGAGCTATGTCTGTAACTTTCGTTCGTCTACGGATATCATCGTTACGAATTTTATCGCGTAGAGAAATTGGTATTTCTCTACGCGAGAAATACCGTTGTAGTGACCTTCCGCTACTCATCAAAAGATGGCACCACGGGTATTCCTGAATCACGCTATCGAAGTTTCGGAATATCCTACCATATATACAAGCTCCGAAATGAGTCAGTTGGAGCGCGGCCGTTCCCCGGGCATGACCACCTCGCCCGGCGGGAGATCTCCCTTTGCCAAATTGGTGACCCCGGACAAGAATACGTCCCTTCTGACTTTCATCAGTTGCACCTTCACTCCCTGGATGGACTGCAGCATCACTTCACCAGCTCATCAGGGTCATCGCAGCGCATCGTGATAACGCTTCCTGATCCTGTTCCAGCTACCTCCTGCGACGTCGTGGACGGCTCGAGTACCCACTCTACTCGCCTCCACATTCCAACCTACCCTCACATCTCGACTCACCGAAGATAGAGGGCATCTCCACACTTCGCTACACCCTCACATCCCGACTCACCGTGGACAGAGGGCGACACAAGGTCTGCACCCTCATATCTCGACTCACCGCAGATAGAGGGCATCAAGGCGCTTGTAAGCGAAGATTACTCAAGCATGGATTGAAGATATCGACCTCCGGTCTGAGCAGGGGGTGATGTAGTGACCTTCCGCTACTCATCAAGAGATGGCACCACGGGTATTCCTGAATCACGAAGTTTCGGAATATCCTACCATATATACAAGCTCCGAAATGAGTCAGTTGGAGCGCGGCCGCTCCCCGGGCATGACCACCTCGCCCGGCGGGAGATCTCCCTTTGCCAAACCGTACCGAACCGTACCGACGTAGAGAAATACCAAGCATAGCCCTCTCCATCGAGCGCTGTGCGACCTTGAGCCTATGGAAAAGGCCAACTGTAAAAGACCACGTCTTAGCGTAGGTCATTACTGGCAACACACACTGCTCGAAAAATTTCAACTTCAGGCACTGAGGTATTCTGGACGAGAAGACACTTTGTAACTTCCCGAACGCTGCCCAACCGAGTTGGATTCTACAAGTTATCTCTCTCTCGAAGCTGGACTTACCCATACGGATCGCAGGTATATGTACTCGTCGACAACTTCGAGTAGTACCATCAACAACAACCGGTATAGGTGTTACATGGACGTTGAACATGATCTTCGTCTTGTCCATGTTCATCTTAAGATCCACCCTTTGTGAGGCGCTATGGAGGTCACATAATATAGTGCTGAACTCTTCCAGGTTCTCCGCCAAGATTACTATATCATCGGCAAATCGAAGTTGTGTGAGGTGTTCGCCATTGATGTCAATACCGAGCTCGTTCCACTCTATCAGCTTGAACACGTCTTCCAGTGCAGCGGTAAACAGCTTCGGGGATATGAACCTTGTGCCTTGTACTCCGCGCTGCAGTGGAATAGGTCCAGTGCTTCCGTCGTGGACTCGGACTGTCATGGTTGCGGCTTTGTACAAACACTTCAACACCTCGATGTACCGATAGTCAATCTGGCATCGCTGGAGAGACTCTATCACCGCCCAGATCTCAATAGAATCGAAGGCTTTCTCATAGTCCACATACACAATACATAGCTGCCTTATACAAATAATAATAAATAGATTATACGAGAGGAGCACCAAAATACCAGCTACACCACTACACTTATTTGACTCCGTTCAAAAGCACGCAGTCCGAATCATCAACGACCCAAGCTTGACTGACAGTCTAGAACCGCTAAGCTTGCGAAGAGGCTCGCTCTGCGCATTCTATCGACTTTACTATGGTGAGGGCTCCAAGGAACTTTTTAAAATGATGCCTACATCACCATTTCATGAATATACCACCAGACGAAGGTTAAAGTTTCACCGACACCATCTGGACTCGTGGCGGTCCTCCACAGTCCGCTTTGCACGCTCTTTCTTACCACGGACGTGTAAGTTATGGTACAACCTTCCAGCTGAGACATTTCCAGTGGACTATGAAATGGGGTTCTTCAAGAAAGCTGTAAAAAAGCTCTCCTCTAAAGCCGGCAAAGCTCGAGTGACTCCTCTGGGGTTACCCGTGTCCATAGGCGACGGTGATCGCTTAACACCACGCGGCTCGTCTGCCTTTTTGTACGGTTTATTTAAATGTATAATATATTTAAAAAAAACTATCCTGTCACACACCGACCTGCAATATCGGCAAACTGTTATTCAAAATTGTATAATTACGTTGTTCTAATTGCTAAGTGTCAAAATGTTACACTTTCCTGAACAGTAATTTGTTTATTTTTAAGTTTTAATAAATATAAATATTTTTATCGATAAACTACGTGTTTTTTATCTGCCAACATCAAAAAATCCTTTGGAGGTCACGCCGCCGAAAACGCCGCCGCCGCCGACTCCAAAAAGTCGGCGCGCCGCCGCCGACCTCCCACCCATCGGCGCTCATATCTATGCTGTAGTTATCTAACATTTTTTTTATAATTGAGTGAAAGTGAAACAATTGGCTACACAAAAAGAACTGGTCACATCCTTTTGATAAATTAGGTACGGAAAAGGAATAATATTAAAAAAATATTACTTATCTCGCATCATCTTTGGGCAAACTAAAAAAACTTAAGTTTGGCATTATTTTAGAATTGTTTGTACAACCAAACACACCACATTAACTTGGCGCCGTTATTGTAATTGACGCAAAGAATACTATACTCCACGGGGAGAATTGACGCGCCCGTCCGAGACAGCCCGTCTTCAGTAGTCGGTTTAGCCGAAATTAAAGTGTAGGCTAATATCGTGACCTTGAGCCCGTTTTGAGCGGGAGTTTCCGTTCTACGTAATATTATTTATTCTTATGACAGAAGTTATAAGAAACAGAGTCGAACTTAATAGGTTGTAATGTTTGAAGCGCGCATGGCCCGGCGGTTAGCGTAGAACGCAAACGATCTATGCAACTAAGCCAAACGGGCGCGGTCGGGTGTGAGATGGGTGACCGCTAGTGGCAAAAAAAATATTCATGCGCGTTTTCGTGCTTCGGAGGGCACGTTAAGCCGTCGGTCCCGGTTGTTGTCGATAGATAACAGTCGTTAAACCTTGTCGGAGGCCTTATGGGCGGTTTGAAAACATCCGACAGCGGGTTGGCCACTAACCCGCATCTCCACCAACCCGCATTGGAGCAGCGTGGTGGAGTAAGCTCCAGGCCTTCCCAATAATGGGGAGAGACCCGTGCCCAGCAGTGGGACGCAAAAAGGGTTGCGGCCAATGTTTGTCGGAACTTCCTGATAACAAGCGCAAAAGAAATTAAAAAGCGTTATTGCATGAATGACCACTTTTATCAAAACTTCATATGCTACATACCAAAAATGCTGCATCGGCAAAATTCGAGAATCCCTCGATATTTCCATTGATCCAGTTACTAGCTAGAGTAGTGTCGGAAGAAATTATTTTGTACACTCTAAATTTGTCTTTTTTTATCTTAATTTTTTATCTTATTTACATCTATCCATTCCTGGTGCTGCTGGAAGAAATTTCTTTTACCTGTGCTAAAATTATAAGGAGTTATCACAGATTGCGTTAGATACATTATGAATCCTGCATTTCAATGCACAGTGTGAAAGAGTTTTCAGCCACGTTAACCTTATGAAAACTAAAGTTAAAGTTCGTAATATGTATTTGTAGGTGGTAGAACTATTATTATCGTTCGTTTCGTTCGTTCGAAATGAAATTTAAGTATTATGTATAAAAAAAATAAACACGCTGCCAGCTTAGTGGCACGAGTCACTATCGTGTTTATTTTTCTACCCATATTTAAATGACTAGTGGTTACATTCTCATTGATAGTGACTAAAACTAAATAAATAGAATAAAAAGTTAAAGGAAATTAATTGTTTTATTGAGATTTCAATGTGTAACTATTGTTTATTTAGATATCCGAGTAAAATACGATATTTTCTACTCTGTGGTACGATCTCCTCGAAAATAAAGTTGGCAACACTGCAGTCACTAACGTCACTGTCAAGTATCAGTCATGCGAAGGCGAACGTGTAGTGTTTAGTGTATTATCTATGGTTTATACTTTTGTGGACGTTCATTCACAAAAGGAATTTTAGAAGTTTTGGATATTAGTTACCTTACCTACCTTACTTTTACTCTTAATTTATTGCATAAGAAATGAATAAAAAAACTGTAGACATTGGTTTTCTTGAAGAAAAAGAGAACTGGTTACTACATCCGAGGTTTTTTCCCAGTAAAGTAGGAGGTAAACCAGCATGGTTGGATCTGAGGAATTTGCCTACTCCAAAAGAATTAACTTGTAAGAAATGCAGCGAGCCACTTATTTTTCTTTGTCAGGTAAAGAACTGTGCATACTGTAAGTACAGTCTTCTTTTCTGTTCAGTCACTGTTTAACAATGAATACTATTTATTATATAGTAATTAATGTAACCGTTTCCGTGCTTCGGAGGGCATATTAAGCCGTCGGTTCCGATCTGAACCGTTGTCGATAGATAACAGTTGTTAAACCTTGTTGGAGGGCTTACGGGCGGTTTGGAAACATCTTTGTCGACCTATGTGGCGCAATTACTGATTGTTGAGCTACCGATCGGAGTGTTTCGGGTTCGAGTCCCAGCAAAGCAGAAATTTAAATGACGACTTTAAAATTTCTGTTCTCGTCTCTCACTTTCACTCTCGTCGTTTTTGATGAGAGTGAAACATTTATTTATTTATTCTCTAGAGAGTGGTATGTGTTTAATCATCTACATATTATTATCCCCTCATCATGGAAAGTAGTGGTTGCCATGAAATTATTAACCTTCAGAGTATCAGTTCAACTGCAAAGTTAGAATTTTAACCAGACCCAGTCTTTCTTATGACTGAGTGTAGATGGATATGTAAAATGACCATTTATTTCTTTATTCAAAACAGGACTTTAGTTTATGTACATCAATTGGATTTGGAAGGTTGATAGTGAGAAGAAAAGTAATTTCATGTTCAGTTTTCTTATATCTATTAAAATAAAGGGTATTTATTGCAAATTAAAGAAGTAATTAAACAAATTTGCTATTTTTATATTCTAAACATGAACTAATTTGCTTTAATAATACAACTGGTAATGATTTTAAATAATAATAAAATTCTTGGCTTTTGTTAAATATAAAATGTGTGAATATAAAAAAATTATATACTTATCTTTACACTAATGATTTTCCCAGAGAAGATTGTAGGTAATTTTACTAACACATTATTAGTTTCTCACCTACCTGCATCCCCAAAATTGATTTTGGCATTGTTCCCACAAAATTCCGTCAACAGTTGGACTAAATAATTATACAATAAAACCAAATTTTCATATGGCACCAACAAGGTTTTAGTGTTGGGAAAGGTTAGTTTTGCGTTCCGAAGCTTTTCCGGGGACACCTGGATGGAGAATAGCAAAAGGGATGGTCCCATTCAAAATTGGACATATTATTGTTGTCATGTTATGGATATAGTATGCAGAAACAGCTGAAAAATATTGTCCAAAATTAATTCTAATATGCTACTCCATTTCATATAATTGACATCTTATAATGATAAATTTTATTTACAGATCTATGCTCCTTATGAAGAAAAATCTCAATGTTTTCACCGTACATTGTTTGTCTTTATATGTAAAAATGGTGCATGTTGTAAGCCTAACTGTGCAGACAATATAAGAGTTCTAAGATGTCAACTTATGAGAAAAAATGACTTTTATTCATTTGAACCATATGAAGAAAATGAAAATGAGGTATGTGCATATTCAATATCATTTATTTGCCTTGTAGTTGTACAATAATAATATAAAATATATTAATGTCAGCAGTTTTCTTGGGTTTACCTACCTGTGTGTGCCCTGTGCACAAAATTATTTTTATCTCTCAAGTACCTGATTATAAACTAAATAGTTGTGATCATTCCATCCATCCATACTAGAGATACACAGTGTATTTATTTAAAAAAAATGATGTTTTAAATTATTAAATTATAAAAACCTAACAGTGCATAACTGCAATTAAAAAAATCGTTTTCTTTATATATTTTAGGATTTTCCTATGAATGAGTACCCAAAATTATGCCACTTATGTGGGGTAAGAGCTCCATCACACTGCTCAAAATGTAAGAAAATATATTACTGCAGTCGCACACATCAAATACTTGATTGGCAAAAAGGGCATAAGGAGAACTGTTCTAACTTGCAGCAGGTAATTTGACTGGTTTTATTAAAAGGATTTTAATAACATCAAATTTATTGCACATTAATAAGTAAGAATTTTTATTAATATTTAATATATATAATATATAATAATATATTAATAAGTATTAATTTTAATTCCAGCATCAAACCATTTGTACCAGTAATTTTTCTGTGACTGAAGCAGGAAAATCTTTATTATTCAATGAATGGGAACTAATCGTTGATGAAGAGGATGAGGTATTATCAGTACATTTTATTTCCATTGGTGTAAAGTAAGAAATAGGCTATTTGCATAGAATTGATTTATCAATCCTCAGATCAAAACTATTTGATTTTCTGATTAAGTTACTCATATGCTACACAAAAATAACAGCAATATTAACTGTATTCTATAAGAGAATAAAAAAGTTTATTACTTTAGATCACACACAACAAGTGTCAACACATAAAAAAACTTGTTAAGTTCCTCTAGCATCCTCGGGTAGTGTTGTGCCTTGCGCCTAACAGCTCGGCCAATAACTTTATCAGCAGACTGAAAAATCAGCCCATAGTATGTTTATTTTTAGTTGTATTGTAAGATCCGTAACTAAGAATTACTACTATATACATATTATACAGCTTTTAAAACTTGCTTTAATTAGGGAAATTGCATACATATACAATAAATGTATTTTGATTTAAGGATGAAGCCACTCATGTTGATTCGAATAAGGAAATGGAAAAACTAACAAAATTATTAAAAGAGAAGAAAGGTGGCTCCTTGAACAATATAGACGATAATGAGCTTGAACAATACACAAGAGCTTTACCTAAAGACAAGGTATTTAATAAATTCAGCAAAAGGATAGCTAGACATCCTGATCAAGTTTTAAGATATGATAGAGGTGGCACTCCATTGTGGATCACAGGAAATGCAAACAATGAACTTGGACATGTTCCAAAGTGTCAATATTGTAATGAAGAAAGGCAGTTTGAATTTCAAGTATGTATGAAATTCTAAAAAATATAGAATTTTAACTATCCACATTGAATTTTCTACTAATGATATCTTAATACTTTCAGATTATGCCACAACTTCTTAACTTTATAAATGTTGGTTTAGAATTGAACAGCATTGATTGGGGTATTTTAGCAATTTATACTTGTAAAAATAGTTGCAGCAATGGTCCAGCCTACAAAGAGGAATATATAGTGAAACAAGATTTAAATTAAAATTACATTATTTTAATGGCTACAAACTTTTTTACAATGAAGTACTTTTCACTTATTTTGGGTAAAATAAATACATCTAATCAACACATTACTTTTGTTTCTTTCCATAATCTTCTGCTATATAAGTCAGTAAATCATTAAGGCCAGTAAATTCTGTTCGTGACTGTGGTGGATTATTCTTTGGTAATATTGGCAACATCTGGCCCATTTTAATTCTAAACTCTTTTAACTGAAAACAGAATTTCATTAATGTTCATATAATTTATCTAAAAATAGAAGGTTGAATAAGTAATTATTTCAAATGTTTCATCTTAAAAACTCTCAAAACATAATAGAGCAAGAACCCGTGAGGGCCAGACTTTCGGATTATAATAAAAGTTGAAAATTCTTCTATGTGTGCATCTAGTACAGGTAAGAACTATCCCCACCCATGATACTTGGTTAGTGGTGGCTTCAGCAGCTAAGAGGTAACAAAGGTGTATAAAATTCCATCCCTAATTCGTTCTATGAACATCATACTATACCTACAACTATACACCCCTAAACTATAATGTTTTGTAATTCTATTTACGTTATTTTGTAGAAGCTGAATTAAATATAGGTATATTTTTTGGAGAACTATTAAACGACGAAGTCGGCGGTAGTTGCTAGAGCGTGTAGAGCACAATACAAAGAGCTTTTTTAGACAGTAGTGTATCTCAGCCAAATTTTTTAAAATTTCAACAAATGACTGTGCGGATTTGGGTTGGTGCCTACAAAAAGTAAAAGTTGTGATTTAATGTAAATTTTTATTCTATGTGTGTAATATTCTCTTAACAAATAATACATATTATTTAAAATATAATATTATTATATATATAATATTATTATATTTTACACGCTTTTATTCACTTGCAATGTATGTATGTACGTTTGTGTGGAATCTGCAACTTAAGAAAAGAAAATATTTTAGTTGCACCATATTTGTAGTTATAGGGAGTCTGGTAGATTATTGTATATTTTTGGTCCCATGCAAAATACACTATTATGATATTTATGATATAGTTTAGTTTTGTAAGGTATTGAGCACAACTTATTGTTGTCTTTTAGAGGTACTTAGAGATGTTGCATTTAACCATTACAGATATTTCATAGATATATAGTGAAGGGAGTGTCATTATAGTAAGATTTGAAAGTGTGGTTTACATGTATCCATCTGCCGTAGTTTAATTTTAACGCAGATTATATCTTCACCCAATTGACCTTAAATTTTGTACATCCGTACAATATATCACTTTTATCACTTATCATGGACTATTTTGCAAACTAGCGTTTGCCCGCGACTTCGTCCGCGTGTACTTTAGTTATCAGGGCATATGTTTTAATTAACCAATCGAGAACTAATATACCTATTTTGGTACTTCTAATTACAGAGATGAGAAAATTCCATATAGACTTCACCCCCGTATTTCACCCATTGTATAAATTTTAACTCATAAAAATAATAAAATAATATGAATAAAGTTATTAAGTTCTTTAACACAATCGGTATTTCATTATAATTTTTTTAATGAATGTTGTTATGCAAATATTTTATCCAGGCTGTAATAATTTTATTTAATTAAATTTCTTGATTTTGAAAAAAAGATCACAGAATGAACAACAGCTGATGTACAATGAACTAAACTCTCTGTTTCACTCGAACTAGTTGAGCATATATGGTTATAACCACATATAACGCTCTCGCAACTACTGCCGACTTCAATGCGTCTGGCATTATGATAGAACCGTCAAAAATGTCTGTCTACTAAGGAAACATTGTTTAATAGTTCTCCAAAAAAATATATATTTAATTCATCTTGTACAATATAACATAAATAGAATTACAAAACATTATAGTTTAGGGGTGTCTGGCTGGGAGTTGGAACCATATTGGATATTGGATAGATACCTGTACTAGAGGCATACATTGAAGAATTCTCAACTTTTATTATAATCTGAAAGTATGGGCCCTTACGGGCTCTTGGACTATAAGTTGTAAACAAAAAAATATACATTTATTCCACTACTTTTAGTGGTTTGTGTCTACTTAGGTTGAAGGTTGTTTAAACAACTTAGTTTCAGAGTTTTATAATTTAATTAGTATTTATGAATTAACTTATGAAATTATTACACTGCAAGCTATATTTTTGCTAAAAAATCTCACATCTTTTGCTCCTGATAGTTTCCATATCCCATAACATATACATGAGGTTCCAGCTATTGCATATAATGTTCCCCAGCCCAAAGCTCTGAGGGCCAGAATTGCACCTGCATCAGCCAGTTCCATACTGCTATGTAAACCTAATTTGTAAAAATGCACATTTTTACCCTTGTATGAAATACTACAATAGCATAATAATATATTTCTTTTATTCATTCAGTCACATCCAATGGCCCTATGTTGCACAGAAATGGGAATTGTGAAGTATTTAGGACATACATATATGTATACCTGGACTGCAAAAAGTTATTTTACAAATAATTAGTATATTATCTATGCAGTACCAAAATAGAAGATCAGTGCTACATACCTTTATTAAAATATTTTGGGTCTGTTTTTTTGGCAGCTGATAATGTTGCACTGAAGCCTACAAATGCAGATATACCTGCAATTGATGCTAAAAATGCTCCAGCTGTAAATTAAAATAATTAAGTTTTGAAGGTTTACTTTAATATTTATTTTTCTGAACAAGTGTGAAGTGCTCTACTTTTTGGACGTACTATGGCTATTGGATTTCAATATTACTACAATACTTAGTATGAAGATGAAGTTAACTAAGTGAAATTAGGTAGGTACTTATCAGCAAAATGTTACTATTTATTTTACCACGTAAACTACGATAATCTACTAAATAATAAAAAGAAAATGAATCAAAAAGCCTTTAGAGGTATTGTTAGAAAAAAGGTTGTATGTACTTAACTTTAATTCTCTCAATGCGCTCTTCATCAGTCATAATAATTTATTGAAAATAAATTACCACTATTCTATTCACAGTTTAATAAAAGTTAGTTACAAGTTACAAAACAAAAACAATTTAATTTACAGCTTTTGCTGCTGCTGTAGAACTTTTTTTTAAATTCGTTTTACGGCATTGGATAAAAATCCTTTCAGCCATTCAATATTTACTTTCAATTTTAATAATGGCGCTCGCAAACATCGTGCATATTGCCAGCGTCAAGTAAAATTTTTTCATTGACTGTAGTCGTAGAAAAAAATCAGCCAGGCGTCAGGTATCAGTCCTTATAGACTAGACACACTATAGACACTAGACAGACTAGAATACTGTACCTCAGAACAATAACTAAAGCATAGAAGGAACCGAAATTTCAACCAATATAGTCGTACTTGTTTTCTTATGCACTTACAACAGCATTAGAACGAGACGGATGTAGGTTGCTCAGAATGTAAAATGTCCACAAGGCAGACGCCATTTTGGTTACCTTTTGCATATTTCGGTTACCTTAATGACACCAAATTTAAAAGCTACTAAACGTCTCAGATTATCGTCTATGACTTTGTTCATCATAATTTGGTCGTATAATACATAAGCGCGATTGTGAGTTGAGTTGCTCCGGTTATTTTACGTATTTTTATAAAAAAAGTGCAAAATTATCAGTGCTATAGTGTAAATAGCAAAGCTTAAATATTAAGTAATGTCCTGCATTGTAGTGGGATGCAAATCACGTCCGTCCAGCACAGAAAATTATATGGAAATCATAAGCTTTCATCGGTAAGTAATGAAATATGGCCATTTTGTCAGTTTTGCATTCTCTTTGTTGTATATTTTATAATTTTTTCAGTTGAATCGAGCTAAGTGTACACGGTAGTGTTATGCAAATGAATATTTTGTGCAATTATAGTCAGATTATATGGTAATTATAGGTTTTTAACAGGCGTATATTTTTTTTGCAATAGTGCTTCGAAAAATAAATTATCGATAAAATTCGATTTGTGATATTCGAAGATGGCGGTTGTGATTTAGTTTCAGTTTTAGTATTTCTTTGTATTTAGGTGTTTGAAGTATAATTTGGATATGTATTATGCAGCAAATTACTTATAAATTGGACAGTGATAAGAAAACGAAGACTATTTCCTATAGCAGTTATTTTTGAATTCTTACAAGAGGTTTCCATGTGGCATCAACAATTCTTCTATCAAATTATTGTACCATCAATTACGGTACAACGTTGCCACAATCTTTATAAGATTTTTGATATGGACAGCCATATTCTAATAAATGATGTCAATATCGATAATTAAACAAGCATCATAAATTATTGTATTATTTTACTTCACTCGTAGTTTTGCGAGCGAATAATGCCATAGTTACCTTTGAAATGACAGTTGGTAAAAATCTGGTAATGTTTGGTTGGTAATGTTTTATTTTGTCATTTTCAGATTTCCCACCGATGTTGATATGAGGCAAAAATAGATCAACGCTATTATTCGTAATAACTGGGAATGGAAAAAACAACATCAGAAATCACGTCGTACATTATGCAGTAGGCTATGTAGTGCGGAAAATAAAAAAAGAAATAAAGTGCGAAAAATGTGTCCAATGTTTGGGAAATAAATTCAGTCAATCAACATTTTCCTTGATTTCTATGAAAGATAGAGGTAAGCCCTTCGATGGGGTTAGCAAAGTCTATAAAATCGCAGAAAAAAATACTGCAAGAATACGAAATTCGTGCAGGTTCCAAAGTTTTAGGACAACCCAAGTGTTTTTTGTCAATGATAAGTAAAATATCGAAAATATTGCTACCAACGACAATTTTTGATGATTTACTCGAACATTCAGTCAGACACTGATTTATTGGATGATCATAGAAATTTATTGATTAAATTGATTAGCAAAGAATATTTAACAATTCGAATTCATTGTATCATAAAAGAATTAACTTCCCCTGTAAAAAAACTAAGAACGTTTCTAACAATAATTACATTTTTTTAAAGGACAATTAATATACTAGTTCAGATTATTGAAATATAGTTAATACTGTATGTTGTAATTTGTTGGTGAAACATTTACCTACAATGAATTAGTGGAACTAGTGAAATAGTATTATGTGGTGTTTATTTATAAATAAATGAGTTGACCAGAAATGATTATTTCATTTTCACCTTAGCGTATTTAGATTTAGGTATTCAACAGTTTTTTCCAATATTTAAAAGTATCACCTCTTCAATCAAAACACTGCGGTCACCAACCCGGCTGCCCAGCACGGTGACTAAGGGCAAATCTTCTCACGTATAAACTGTCACAAGCATGTCACATGAAAGAGGCCTACGTCCAGTAGTGGATGTTCACAGGCTGTTGTAATAGTAGTAGTACAGCTAAGTACAGTTAAAAGATGGGGGTTTTAACAAATATTTTGTCATAAAACAAACAAGTTATCAAAAATATGCTTACATACGATTGAAGCTAGCGGGTACTTAAGTATTTTTAGAAATTACATTATAAAACATGGTGCACCGATGTATCATAGCAAATGTGACCGTTTTTACACTTTCGTCGTCCTTAACTACAGAAAACTATTATAACGCAAAAACTAGGATTTAGAAAGACAAAAATACCATAGCTTCAATCGTAATTTAAGCGAATTTTATAAATACATAAAATATAAAATTTTATGAATAAAAAATAAATATAAATAAATAGTTTAGTTTGTCAGTAATTCTTATTTTTGAGGGCGCCACGCCCTTAATACTTCAAACATCAAATTTAACTGATGCCCTTTCTCTTAAATCTGCTTTGCATTATTTTTGTTTATATTAATATTTTTAAGAATTCATCAACTTTACAATTTAAATATTCATAGGGCGATACCATAGAGAAAGAAATCAGTATCGATATCGGTATTCATTTTGTGCATAGTCACTTCACTAGCTAATATTCTTTTGTCAATGACAGTGGACGCTTCAAATGTCGTAAAGTTCCTTCTATGCCTATAGTTATTGTTCTTAGTACTGTACTAAAGTCAGTCTAGTCAGTCAAATATGTTCTCAAGTAAAGCGATGGCTATTGGCTACTTTACCTTACCAGCTACCCTATTCGCTAACTTTAACACTTAAGAACATAACATGTCCGATGGAGTTTTGGAGGCAAGCCGAAAAAACATGTTTTCGCACTGTTATTTTATTTCATAATCATAACACTCGTGCACTGTCATTAACCTATATCGAGCAAAATGCCATCAACTTTATCCTATATAACTCAAAAATACCATAGAATTTATCGGTTTTATCATTAAAATTTATAGTCATCTTAGTTAAAAGAAAACTGTCAGCGACAAATTTGTCGATTAAATAATCGATTTGTCGATTAAAATATCGACAAAAAGTGGTAAGCAGAAAAGCATTTTGTCATAGAAAAAAACATCGGAAAAAACATATTATGTATCTTATTTCTTACCGATGATTTTTAACATTGTCTATGCTTGTCTTGTTTGTATTTCAAAACATCGATGTTTTTAGGAACGATGTTGTATCGATTAAGACTGGCGAGTTTTTTTATTAATTCGATTTACGCGGCATTGACGAATAAATATATGGCATTGGCATAAGAATAAATATTATTACCTATTTATTCTTATGGCATTGGATAAAATCCTTGCAGCCCAAAGACCAATAATCCTAAAGACAGCGGGTCGGTGTAACCACTTTGTTGGCATCTCTTTTTCGCAGCCAGTGTTACCCACTTATCATATTTTCCCCCAAATTTGGTAATCTACAATATCAAGCAAGTAAACTATAAACATTGGCAGACCAAACTGTGAAAGGATTTATATGCTTGTGCATTATGGTTGGTTGTTTGTGAGATTAGATTGGTTGACTGGCATAAAGTTAATTGGGTCAGCAAATTACAGGACATACATATAGGAGAAAATAAAAGACAAATAGTACAAAGATTTTTAATGGCACCAATATGGGTGTTTACAAAAGCTGTTAATACATATTTAGTACGTCATATTTACCTTAATGAGCTATGCAAATATTACAAAGATAAAAGTAAACACTTAGTTATAACGCAATATATAAAAATGTACATTTGTATCAATTTTATTATTATTTTTCTTCTCTTTATCCTTTTGGTCAATAAATGGCTTTCAAAATAGACCGAACAAATTCGGAATTAAATTGATGGTTGCCAGTCAATACGTCCAGTGGCCTGAATCCATTTATTTTCGGCAAGAGCGTCAGTTGGAAAACTGAAAAAAATATGACATCAACATGAGATGAAATTCGTCTGGTAAACTTCTCATAATGTCTAATACAAAATGTATGGAGTATCTTTTTATAGTCTGTGTGAGTGAAATTTAATGTGTCGGGAAAATGCTCATAACGTGCACCCCAGGCGCGGTCCCAGGTGGGGGGGTCACAGGACATGACCCCCCCCCAATCCGTCAGTCATGCGTACATGGAAGGTAAAACAAGCGAATTTGAGACACTTCTTCCCTCAAATTTCTTGGCGACCCTCCCCCTAAAAATTGAAGGCTGCGACCGCGCCTGGTGCACCCAGCCTA
Source organism: Pyrgus malvae (assembly GCA_911387765.1). NCBI lineage: Eukaryota > Metazoa > Arthropoda > Insecta > Lepidoptera > Hesperiidae > Pyrgus > Pyrgus malvae. Next base: position 15,351,208 of record OU426951.1, on the reverse strand, counting down.
TAACATTTTGAAATGAAATGAAATGAAATGAAAATAAATGAAAATGAAATGAAAATATTTTATTTGCACAAATATGGGTAGCAAAAAAGGTTTTACAAAAATATTTAGATCGCCATATTTACCCTTAAGGGTGTACAAATTTTATTGTAAAAGTTATATAATTACAAGTTAAATTATAAACTAATTATGTACAGTAAACACTAAAATACACAGTATACTTAAATAATTTTACATTATTATCACTTTAGCTACTTAAATTCGATTTAACCCAATTTGTGCTTTTTATACAAATTTATTTTATTTTATTTGAACCATACGTGGTTGACCGTCATCAGCATTGGGCACCCACCATGATGGGTTTTTGTACGCTGAGAGGAAAAAAAGCTGGCGGAAAAAAAACCTCCCAGGTTTTTATCCCGCGAAATATCTTATTTATTAAATTTATTTTAGTTTATTATTTATTTTAGTTAATATTTTATTATATATTATTATTTATCGTTTAGAAACTCAGTGACCGAATAGTACGCTTTTTTAAGTAAATACATTTTAAGTTCTTTTTTAAATTCATTAATAGTTTTAGTTTTTAGGGAGTCTGGTAGATGATTGTATATTTTTGGTCCCATGCAAAATACACTATTATGATATTGTTTAGTTTTGGAAGGTATTGAGCACAACTTATTGTTGTGTCTTTTAGAGTTTAAGGTATCATACTTAGAGATGTCGCATTTGACCATTACAGATATTTCATAGATATATAGCGAAGGGAGTGTCATTATATTAAGATTTTGAAAGTGTGGTTTACATGTATCTATATGCCGTAGTTGACAGATTGACCGTATGCATTTCTTTTGCGCTTTGAAAACTGTTTGTATTTCCGTTGCATTACCCCAAAATATGAGTCCGTATCTTAAGGTTGCGCCAACATACGCATGATAGGCGCTTAATACCGCCGATATATTTACCACTTTTGATAATTTATAGAGAGCGAATGAAAATTTACTGAGCTTTTTACATTACTGGTCTCCACTTAAATAGTTATATATAAACAGGGGGTATTTGAGCCTCCCGCTTGAAATGTAACTAACTACTAATGAGGTAACACATAATCTTTGATATTATTATTGTCAGTCACTGTTTTTGTTAAAAATAATTATATTTAAATAAGATGGTTAATTTTTTAGTAATACGGGGAGGATATTTTGATTCGAGATCTGACAACACAATTTCGAATTTGACAATGTTTGAAATAAACAAATATAAGTTTATTTTCACGAATTTCACTATATTTACGTTGAATGACTAGTTATAAGACAAAAGTAATTAAATATCTTTATATAAACAATACATATTTAGTACATTTTAAAGAGAAGTATTTAACTTACGCGTAAAATGTAATACCTTCCGGCAGCCTTCCTGTTTACGCTCACTGCGGCTCTTACAACCTAAAATACTGCAGCTCACCATATTATGGAACTAGAAAAATGTTATTTGCTTTTAATACAACACAATTTACAGCTGTGAGAATCGATTTTAACACATAAATATTATAAAACAACATTGTCACCCCGACTTCCACAGTTTGCCTGCCACATAATTAAAGGGCACTGTCAAAATATGTGGTTACACCGAAAAGGACAGAAAATCTCGCTCCCATCTCTTTTTAACAAGTTCTTTAAGTATATTTCGATCTCGCTTTAGCGTGCCGTAATGAAAATATGCCTCTGTCTATAGTACGTAAGTACATTATTCTTAGTCTAAGTTGCAGCCATTCAATATTTTCATTTCATTATTCAATAATGGCATCGCAAACTATGTGCACATTGCCAGTGTCAAGTATAATTTTTGCATCACTTTAGTCATAGAAAGAATCAGTAAATCGTCAGGTATCAATCAGTCTATGGTCTAGTCTAGCATAAGAATAAATAATAATTTATTCTTATGAGTCTAGTCTAGTCAGAATCAGATGTTTAAGCGATGACTACTTTCCCCAGAACGTGGCCGATGGAGTTATAGAGACAAGCTGAAAAAACATGTTTTTGCATTTTATTTAATTTCACGACACTCGTGCACCGTCATTAACCTATATCGAACAAAAATGCCATAATTTTTATCCGATATCTCAAAAATACACCAAGAAAATGAAATTAAAACAAGAGCACAACATGTCCCCCTTCAGACATCTCGCCAAAAAAAACAGACGAGACTCTGACGGACGAGAGTGACGACTACTTCTTTTAGTCTTACAGTCTATGGACGAAGGCATTCCAACCAATAAAAACATAACGTTAATGGGTAACGGTAAATATATCACATATTTAAGTAAACGTTAGTTACTTAACTATATATATACGAGTAACACTGTATTTCACTAGGTCTAGGAGTTCTGGCCGATGGGCAAAACTTAAGGGCTGATTACATTTACCAACTTGCAGTCTGATTTGGCATACATTGCTGGTTACCTTGAGTATTTTATTACAATGTACTCAGATAACCAGTAATGAATGCCGGGTCGGCCCCTGCAGGTTGGCCAATGTAATCAGACCTTTACTGGTCTGCCAGTACTGCCGCTTTCTACCGTGTATCTGTCGCATTCGGATCGTATAATCCGCCGTATAACATTACAGCTAGTCGGTTCCTAAAACAGGGCCGTTCTGTATTGTGGCGGGTCCATGATTAGCCGGATTGTTATTGCGATACGTTCTACAATATGGCGGCTCACGTTTAGCCTCATTGTAATGGAGTCTCGTAGCCACCCACCCTACTTATGATTATGACCGCACTCGACATTGCTGAGCTTTATTGACACCCATCCTGCTTATGACCGCACTAGATGTTGCTGAATGGCCACCCATCCTACTTTTAACCGCAGGTGTTATTGAGCTAAGCAATGTCCCTGAAACACATTATTTATATTCGAAAAATACCCAAACCGAATCAGAGCACCCCACTATCCACGTGGTCTTGTCTGTACTACCCCTAGAGTTTATATAAAAAGCCGGGCGTGGAGGGAGACCACTCCCCGCCCGCCGTAGGAAAGCGCAGGCATCAAGAGAGCCCTAGCGGACGAGCCGAAGCTGCGAAGGCAATCGCAGGTGCCGCGATTTATTGCTTTGGATGTAACATACAGACAATTGGGCGGCACGATATTACACCGCTTTGACGAACGCGAAGAGCTCATACAAAACAACGTTCGCTAATCTAATACCTTTAAACGAGCAATTCTTGTATATATCTAAATATATTTTTTGAATCTCGGAAACGGCTCCAAAGATTTTGATGAAGTTTAGTTAGTACACTGGTTGCGGGGATGATAAATCGATCCACAAATTTTTATTGATAGAAATTATTATTGTCGTTTTTTTCAATGTTTATGCAGTTAAATATAAAATTACTCTTACTGACATCTATTGGAAAATATTAATAATATAATGTGGCGTAGAAAGCCGTCAAATGGTCCACATTTGACAATCCGCCCTTCAAACAAATGACAATGTCGATAATTATGAAAGACCTCTATAAAAATTTCGTCAACGGAATTAAAGCTTTCTTGATCGAATGGTTACGAAAGCCGACTACGGAGCTAGAGACCCGAGTTCAAATCTCACGTAGGCAAGTTGCGATTTTTATTTTTTGTAACAATTTTTTTTTAATTGGGAGCTAGGTATTTCAAAAGGATTTGTAAAGTAACATTAAGTCAATGAATGTTTTGCTTAAAAATAAACCAAGTAAATAAATTGTTTTTATCCGAGCAACGCTCGGGCGTCCAGATACTTTAGCTGAATTGCAATCCGGCTGAACGAGAGTGCGCCGCATTACAATACAGCCCTGTTTTAGGAAATAGCTAGCCAGAATGTAATACGGCGGAATACACAATCCGACTGCGACATATCCACTAGGCAACATTTGGTGCGCGACATGTTGAGTCAGCGTGGAACATTTGTTTATCAACGTTGTCCGTCTTGTCTACGCAGGACTACGCATCAATGAGTAACGAATCCCCCTTACGGACTACGTATGATCAGTCAGTCGTCGACAACCAGAACCAGACCAATACAACCAGAAGAATAGTGTTGATTTCAACGGCACACGGTGGGCTGAAAATCGCGTTGCATGGACATAGAAACTAAAATTTAAAAAAATGTTTTTTTGTTAGAAATGGGTTTCGTTGATTGTTAATATCATAAAAAATGTCATCTGAGATGATTTTGTTCAAATACGGACGAGTAATAATTTTTCGAAAAATATTTTTTAATACAGTTGCTCAAAAAGTGACGTATTGCAGGGACGTATAGCGTGCGGGAAGTGGGCCATTACACACTCGTGCTTTTTCTTTACCTTTTCCGCACTCGTGTGTTCTCTTTCCCAACTGTCAAAATAATGTCTATAAAAAGAAAAAAACCAACCACGAAGTTTTAGAAGTTTTTATGATTCATGCAAATATTTCTAAAAATAAGCTACTAATTTGTTTCAATATCAGATTTATAGATTTGATTCAATGAGTTAGGTTAGGTTTCATTTCATTTCATCTCATTAACATTTTCATTTCATATCAATAAAAAAAATTCTACTGAAGACTTGGCTGTATGGGCATAGTTCCCTTTGCCTGCCCAGAATGGGTGAAGAAAACAAAAAAAAAAATCTCTGCTTATTATATTCTTTTACGGTTGGCGCCATTTTTCAAAAATGTTCTTTGCGAGTTTTTATTATTTAATTAAATTGCTTCATTTTTTCGCAACTGTATTAAAAATAGTTGTTCAGTACACGTGCGGAACCGTCATTGGAAGGAGTTCCGACTGTCAACCTGAGGGTTGTTGGAGAACCTTCGGCTGCGCCTCGGCTCGGGTAGACATTTTGTCGGAACTCCTTGCAATGACAGCCTTTCCGCACTTGTAATGAAATATACTATTGTATGGAGCTGACGTGAAAAAGGTGAATATCTCCGGTATCGCAAGGTTGGCCGTTATATCCTTCCACTGTGGAAGTTCCACAGGAATTTAGTACTAATTATTCCTGATTTTTTGACATAGGTACTTAGTATAACGGCACCTCCTGCGTTTTTTTAAAAAAATCATCAAAGTTTTCCCTTCTTTTCCTTCCAGCTCTTGACTGAATTAGATGGTTTAATGCTTCCAAAATGTGTTTATATACCGTTTTATTGTAGTACAAGCCTCAAAAATAAATGATAGATTTATAAAATAAGGCAAGAATTGATAAAATATTAAAATTATATATAATAAATTTCATTTCAACTACTAATAGCTAACTATCCATGTAGCTTTTCTTATGGTGAAGACATTAGCTGATTGGTCATTTTTAGTCACTTTCTCATCACTTAAAGACTGATATCTCTTCAGTTAATGACTGGTTGCTCACCAGTTAATCAGCTATCTGATTAGTTAATGAGTTGACCATAACATTGAGAAATTCCGAATGGCCTACTACTGTTTTTTATACCGATGATTTTTGATAACGATGAAGTCATTTTCGATAGCAGAAACAATACTACTCTGTCAAGAAAGTTTTTTTTTTTATTTATAAATAAACCTAACAATAAGGCAGACGGGCCGCGTGATGTTAATCGATCACCGTCGCCTATGGACACGGGCAACCCTAGGGGAGCCGCCCGAGCATTGCTGGCTTTGGAGGAGAGCTTTTATTACAGCTTTCTTGAAGAACCCCGTGTTATAGTCCACTGGGAATGCCTCAGCTGGAAGGTTGTCCCATAACCTACACGTCCGTGGTAAAAAGGAGCGTGCAAAGCGGACTGTGGAGGACCGCCACGAGTCCAGATGGTGCCGGGAAAATATCAATAATACAAAAAATGATTGTTATTCATCCAAATAAATTTGGCAATATCACCTGCAAAGTATGCTCCTTCAGAAACGATACACTTATACCAACGAATAATCCAATCATAAAACATTTTTTAAACGCTGTTTCCGGAATTTAGTTCAGTTCTCGCCGCAAATTCTCATTTATGTCTTCTACTGATTGAAAACGGGTGCCACGAAGTGCTAATTTGAGTTTAGGAAAAAGAAAAAAGTCGGCTGAAACCATAACTGGTGAAAATGGTGGTTGCTCGATAGTATTAGTTGGGTGTTTGGTCAAAAATTCGGTCACAAAGATGGCCTTGTGCGAAGACGAATTATCGTGGTGTAAAATCCAAGAAATTTCTTTTCACAAATCTGGAATTTTTTCGTGAAATTTGTTCTCTTAAATGCCGCAGAACGTTCAAATAATATTCTTTATTTACCGTTTAACCTTCTGGCAAGAAATCCAAGTGCATAACACCGCGATAGTCAAAGAAAACAGTTAACATGACTTTGACTTTTGATCGACTTTGGCGTGGTTTTATCGGTTTCGGTTCAGTTGGAAGGCGCTGCTCCAAGCTTGGTTGACTAATTTGCATGTCAATTTCGTAAATTCACGCCTCGTCACCAGTAACAATGGGTTTCATAAATGTTGGGTCGGAATTGATTCTTTCTAGCATGTCCTCAGCGACTCTCATGCGATTGAGTTCTTGGTTTTGGGACTAGTCGAGCGGTAACATGTTTCATAGTCAAATGATTAGTTAGAATAGGATGGTACATTATACTCATAATACTCATGAGATACAGAAAGTTCGGCGGCTATCTTTCTCAAAGTTGAATGAGGATTTTCAGTCACTATTCCGTTTACTTTTGCGATGTTAACTTCAGTTGCAGACGTTGATGGCCTACCAGAGCGAGGCAAATCTTCCATCACATCTCGACCGCTTTGTACCACTCATAAGCATGTGTTTTTGATATAGTCGATTCACCGTAAGCTTCTGTAACATTTTCAGTGACTCCGAACATGAAATTCCATTGGCGATGCAAAATTTATGACAAACTCTTTGTTCGATGTTTTTGTCCATTGTGAAATTCGCAATTCACACTAGATATGATATAACTAAAAACAGCAGTGTATTTAATTTTAATAACACATGTAACTAAAACTCCGCGCCAAAATGGAAAAGAGTAGTACCGATCTAACAACAACAAAAAAATATTAATTTGGAACCATAAAAAAATCATCCATTCCCGATACTTTTTCTGACTGAATGTATTATCACTGGTAAGTTGTTGTGTGAGCAAATCGGTTTGCACACAGCTTGGCCAGTCGATATCAGCTTTAAGCCACTCGATATAATCACGTCTGAAATTTTCAGATTTTCGGTGGGAACTTATCCACCTCTTTTGAACAGCCCGTGTAAATCTCCGACAAAATTATTTAACTGTAACACGGTCTTCATGGGAAAGACTAGATCCTAGTCGACTGACTAGAGAGAGTGTCAAACAGTATTTCGTGCTCGAAACAAGTAGTATTCCGATTGCTCAGAAAAAACAAGCCCAGATTGGTGCACAAACTTTCCATTTTAGAAATTATCAGTAGAAATATTCAAAATGAACTGAAGTTATAAGTGGAACCCTTAACTACTTATAGTGATCGAAACACCCTCCCCTCCTAACTACCCTCGTTAAGCTTACACTGTTCAAATGGCTCAATATTATGATTAGGTCATTAACTAATCAGTTATTAGTAATTAATGAAGAGCAACCAGGCATTAACTGAAGAGATATCAGTCTTTAAGTGATGAGAAAGTGACTAACAAATGACCAATCAGCTAATGTCTTCACCATAAGAAAAGCTACATGGATAGTTAGCTATTAGTAGTTGAAATGAAATTTATTATATATAATTTTAATATTTTATCAATTCTTGCCTTATTTTATAAATCTATCATTTATTTTTGAGGCTTGTAGTACAATAAAACGGTATATAAACACATTTTGGAAGCATTTAACCATCTAATTCAGTCAAGAGCTGGAAGGAAAAGAAATGAAAACTTTGATGATTTAAAAAAAAAGCAGGAGGTGCCGTTATACTAAGTATGTCAAAAAATCAGGAATAATTAGTACTAAATTCGTGTGGAAGGATATAAAGGCCAACCTTGCGATACCGGAGATATTCACCTTTTTCACGTCAGCTCCATACAAAATATTTTTCGAAAAATTATTACTCGTCCGTATTTGAACAAAATCATCTCAGATGACATTTTTTATGATACCCATTTCTAACAAAAAAAAAAAAAACATTTTTTAAATTTTAGTTTCTATGTCATGTCCATGCAACGCGATTTTCAGCCCACCGTGCGGCAGTGGTAATATTAACTACAGTGTCATTTCCTGTTTTTTATGAACATTTACTTCTTTTCGCGAGTGAATTGCGATTGAACCTTTCTTTCAACTTTTTTCGCAGACACTTCTGTTTTTGCTATTGAACCCCAAGATGCCCCAAGCATCCTGTTTTTTTTAAATTTATTTTTATAATCTCCGTTGAGCAGTATCCCATAAACACTCATAGTTTGGGTAGGTACCTACAGTTCAATTAATTTGAGCACTCGATCGTTACACCACACTACCACAGGAGTAGATAAACGACTACGGAGGACATTGTTTCGCGTCACGTCGCCACAGGAGTAGATAAACGACTCCTGTGACGTCGCCACTTGTAAACAATTGATGATCAACTGCATATTGCACGGACGCAAACAACATGCCGCGCGTCACCTGCCCCCTCTGTAATTCTGAAAGAAATTATTTCATTTACTTTGATTGAAATAATTTCTTTCAGAATTACAAAATCAGCCCTCTGAGAACGTCGCGCGCTGTTGTGCAATGTTGCCGAACATGTTGAGCGGCACGTGTTGCGCGCCAAATGTTGCCTAGTGGATAGGCAACTTTAGGGTGGTTGTTTATCTAAAAATTGCTCATTCTGGAGAAGCGTTAAGACACAATACAAGGAGCGCTTGCCTTTCTAGGTTAAGACTTCATCCCAGAAAAGAAGCACGCATTTCTGATAAAATTCCGCCTGGTGGTCCAGAAGGGGCGAAATCGTCGCGAAACGTTTGGCGCGTGAGATACTACCAATACATCGCATCCACAACCATCGCGCGAATTGTTAAAAATACGCGCATAAATCGCGTGCACTACGACAGAATCTTGACTCGCGCGAGCGAATTCTATGAGCACCGAAATTTTCATACGGAAATATTAATCAAACCCCAAATACTCGTGTGTTTGTACGAGGGATGTTAGGGAGCTACGCAACTGTAACTATCGGATATCCGATATAAAAAATTATCCGTAACCGAATCCGAAATAAAAGTTTCGGGTAATACCGGATTGGGGCGGAGCCTGAGTTATGAGACGAGTTGTTTCAATTAATATAGTTTATGTAATATTTTTATTACATTTTAGGTAGATTAGATAACACTCCAATATATATTATAATTTAACAATCATTTTTAATTTAAATAGCTGTAATAATTACTGACAGACTGATTGTAAATCCTAACAAATGGTGACATATAAATAAAATCATTTTATTAGCTATTTGTATTTTACTTTTGAAATTCCTAATCGAAATTATCCGAAACTAACGGATAATCCGGAATAATTTCGTATCCGGTATAATAATCATTCCTACATCCGTATCCGAAATTAACATCCCGAGTTTGTTTGTACGCGTGATTTGCACGATAGAATCGCGACGAATTCGCTCCTTCTGGACAAGCACTAAGCGGTTCAGAGCTATTTGCGATAAGGGCGTCTTTCGCTCCTCGATCTTGTAGGATGTTATGTACGGTGCTGCTTGTTGAATAGATTATACTTATCCCGGATACGCAAGAACTCTACAGCAGTCATAATGGCTATTTCTGCAGCAGTTTCTGCAAAGGACATTCAAATAATTCCTTTAGTAAAAAGTAAAGTCGAGATGATAATATTTTTGTTTATTTCCTATCCTAAAGGATTACCTATACTTAAAACTATAAAACAAAGTCGATTAGCTATAACTTGAAGCTATTATAATACACAAATTTTATTTTTACAATATCTTATAAAACAGTTTCAGTATTAAATACATGTTGTAAATAGTTTTAACTAATATTTACAAGTTTAATAGCCAACTATACATTTTATTAAATTAATAATTTAATATTTATCAGGTGATTGGACAGACAGAGAAATTAACATTCATTCCTTTTAAACTTTTTACTTGACTCTGTCATTACATCATCAAGCTTAATTCTTCTTGCTTTAAGAAATGTGTTACTTTCACTATCAGTAATATTCTGCCGAATACAGTTCACACTGGATACACTTTGATTATGTAATGCATGTTTTTTATCACCTAATGTCTTATTGTTCTTGTTAACTATTAATGAGTTTTGAATGTCTTTCACTTGAAACTTGATTGGAATCAATATTTGACTGTCACTGTCACCACTTTTTATTTGCATCACAGATCTATTTTCACCATCATTTGAAAGTCTAATTGTCTTTCTTATAATATCGGGAGAGTCACTATAATTGCGTTTAACATATATATCACCAGTAGGCATTTGTTTCACAATGGTGAGTGTAGTCATTTCTGATTCTTTTCCATCTGCTTTCTTGGGTATATTGCTCTTTTCTCCATCGCAACTGTCTTCTTGTTGCTCGTCAGTTTCTACTAATCTTCCTGTTAAAGAAAATGTAGGATTAAATTAAGTATTCCCAGTTAACTATTTCCAAGAGAATGGGATTATGGTGTATACAAATAATTAGATGGGGCATAGTAACGAGATATTTACGCCAGATAAAAAGTTGCATATTATTATGTCACTCTCCACTCTCCAGCCACCCAACTATCCCCATAAAAATAAAAAACAGATCAATCCATGTTGTTGTGAACCACTGTTGTGACATGAAAGAAGGAGAAACAAATTTCACCTTTGTGATATTAGTATGGATTCTGTTGACATCGTAAAGTATTAAAACAAGTAATTTGTGACTTACAAAATAAAAATACAGATTAGAAAGCATTTTCATAAAAACCTGCTAAGTACTATGTGGGAAAATTAATTAAGCAATACTTTACTTATTTAATTTATAAAGATACATATGGTATAAATTGTATACATTACCATTTAAAGTAGGAAATTTGATATCCGGTAAGGTTAAATGCGAGTCTGGATTGTATCTGTTCATTAAAACTTTTAATAAATTCGAGATTTCTTCTCTTTTCCTTGTGACTATGATTTCATCAAACCAATTAGCTAGTTGCTTTATAGGGAGAGAATAATCTTGTATAGGGTCCTGAAATCGGCAATATAAATTTATAATCACAATACATAGTACCTACCCATAATAATAACATAAAATAAATATATTTTAGCCTGTTAGATAACGCTGTCCACCAATTTACACTAGGCCAGTGTGGTTGACTATGGCATATGAGTAAATCCCTCTCACTTGTTAGAGGAAACAGGTATTGCTCTCTGTAATGTTCATTGATTTCGAAGTTACATGTCATGCATATTTAACAATTTATTCATAAATCAGATTTTGATGTGATAATAGGATAAAGCGCATTGATTGATAAAAAACTTATCACTTTACTTTATAAACAGTCGACGAACCGCGCAAGACGAACGCTCAGTGTTCTACGTAACGTACGGTACAATATGCGTAACGTACAATAAGTCATCGAATTTCGTGCGTGCAGCCGACGTTCATCGACGTAACGTACGGTACAATAAGCGTAACGTACAATAAGTCATCCAGTTTCGTGCGTGCAGCCGACGTTCATCGATTTATTAGACGCTGTCACGTCAAAAAATCTTTAGTCAACATTCCAATTTTCACCATCCACCCGTAGAATGTATGGTACTACTGATACTTCTTGGCAATGTTTTCATACCTGAGGGCTGATTTTGTAACTTTGAAAGAAATTATTTCATTCACTTTGATTGAAATAATTTCTGTCAGAATTAAAAATCAGCCAATGGTAGGATGATTTTGTTATTCTGAAAGAAATTATTTCAATCAAAGTAATTGAAATAATATCTGTCAGAATTACAAAATCAGCCCTCTGCTCTTACCTGCCACTGTACTTTGAAAGCTGGCAACCAACACAGGTGGGTAAATATTGGAATCCATAATGCGACAAGTTTAAGGAAATTACTGGATGCATATAGCTTAGTGTTATACTTTCTATACTAGTAAGGTAATGGTGACAAATGACCAACCCAATATATAGCTAAAAAAATATTACCTTGAAAAAATGTTCTACATATTGTAATAAATATAAACCGCAATCTGTAAAATTATTTTGCTGGGGAATCTTTGGACAGCTTCCTTTCATATTATCCTTATTAAATATCTTACTTTTGCAGATCTGTAACAAAAAAAAAAAAAACATATAAATGTATGATTCAATCTTCAGGTAAAAAATATGTTGTATATTTTTATGTACATCTGAAATAGTTATAATGGTTTTCTGTAGATTTTAAAAAATTAAAATTACATAATTCTGTCATAATAATGCAAAACTTGTAAAAGGATGTCCTATTTGAAATTTAAAAGTAAACTGAAGGTTGAATGGGCCTATAGCTGTTAAAAGAACTGACCTTTGTTTGGTATTCACATGTCAGGTAATCACGTAATGTAGCAACCACCCTCGATCTTGATGCACCAGCTAGTGAATCAAATATGAGTATGCATGGCCTAAAATGTTAAATTTCATTAATAAAATTTTCAGTACCATAATATGTTGAATAATAAAGTATCACTATTATATTATACAGTAGATAGTGTGCATGGTCCAGCGGCTGACATAACATGGTGAAGTAAGCTCCAGGCCTCCCCAATAATGGCAAGGGACCCCTATGAACCCTCTATTATTCAACAGTGGGAAACAAAATAGGCTGTAGAGAATACATATATATCAATTATTATTATTTCATTTATTAACTTATTAATTAAAGGGGAATTAAAACGTTTGGATACCACTTCCCCATATAACTATTTCCCAATATATGGCATATAATATCAACGCCACAAGCGAGCTGGGCAGTAAAAATATTTATTTTGTCCAACATCCAATATCCACCTGCAGTTTGCTTCCTACATCTCAACCAACACGCATGCGAGCAGCGTGGTAGAGTAAGCTCCAGGACTTCTTATTTATTAGAAACTCATGCTCATCAGTGGGACTCAGGGTTGCAGAAGTGGTCACCACAGACCGTTTTTTGTGTGGTTGTATAGAGAATTAGTTGTATCGCCTAGTGGTCATATGGGAAAGTGTTCATATCGGGAAGTGGCCATATTGGGAAGTAGTCATGGCAGAAAGTGGTCATATTAGGAATTGATCACCACAGACCCAAATAAATTAAAAACTGTAGAGGTGAAATTTACAATACTCACTGTTTAATAGGTTCATTTTTTCCTATTAATTGGGGTTCAGGTTTCTTTTCTGGTACAGTTTTATCTCCTTCTTCTTCATCTGAATCACATTGCATATCCAGATCACTTTCCTATAATAAATTTGAATGGGTTAAAAATTATTCAAAGCCCAAAAATAAAATATATCCGAGGTCATGCATTTACAGAATTTTAATGATACTTTATAAATCTTTGGATTTCCCCTTTTTTTTACACGCTTTATATTAGCTTCACCTGTATGTTTGTAACCGACTTCTTTGGGCGCGATTTTGACCCACTTTAAACGGCCAGATTTCGTTCAAACTTTGTAGATTTATTGAAGACCGATGACAATACAATAATCTCATAACTTTTTGTTAAAGTCGTAACTAGGATCATCAGGATAAAATATACGAGGGGCGGCTGATAAGTTCGTGGCCTAAGGTACTTTAACACGTCTAAGCGTCTGGTTAACTTGAAAATTTGCATAGGGGTCAAGGGCCGATGATAATGCAATAATTTGAGAATAAAAATCCAACTAAAAAATTAAAAATAAATAATGTAGTTTAAAAAACTAAAAACACGCTTTTGTGAAAATACGAACTAAAAAGTAAAAAAATAAGAAGAAAATGTATTTTACTGTAAAAAAAGCGGGGGGTGGTTTTTACCACTGTTACTGTTGACACCATGCACCCCACGCTTTTTTTTACAGTAAAATACATTTTCTTCTTATTTTTTTACTTTTTAGTTCGTATTTTCACAAAAGCGTGTTTTTAGTTTTTTAATTTGTACATACCTCAGCCTCTGCTTCATCTCGCTCACTAAGGTTATCAGAATCACAATTTAATGTAAGCTGTTCCTGTTTACTTAGTGGAGTGATTGTAGTACTCCCTATTTGCATGGAAGATCTTCTTTCTGAAAGCATAATATAACATTTTTTACATAGGAATTCCTATAAATGTAACATTTCATAACTCAATAATAAAAGTAAGATTAGAACATATCATAAAGACTTGAGAGAAAATTCAAGCTTTTTCCCTTTCAACAGGCACAGGGGTGATGAAGAAACGTAGTGTGCACAAGGTATTAAGCAAAATAGAGGTCCAATAGCAATCAAATAGACATTTTGAAAAAAACCGAATGTGCTTAGCATTAGATATATGTAGTTATTTATGGTTTACCTCTTTTTTTAATTTCTTGTGGTGTAACAGTTCTGTTATCAATCATACTTCTGCAACCTTCAAGGCTTGGATAACATATTATAGCCACAAACCAGTGGCAATTTTCATTAATAGGAACTACAATAAAGTCTTTATCAAATATATTAACATTTTTTGTCCAAGTTTTAACTCTTGCATGCCTTTTCTGTGCTGGCGTTAAACTGGTATCCCACTCATGAGGATTTGAATTCTTGTTTACTTTACTTGGTTTTGTTGTTAGTCTTTTATAGAAAAAAGTGCTAAAAATATGAGTCTTTTCTTTCTGGCTTTGTGTTAAAATGTCATGGACTAAGTGTTTGAGATAGAAATCTATTATTACATCATTCAAAAATTGATCCTGAGCTAGACACATATAATCTTCAGTATTTATTGGGATACCTCCCTTGCCTGGTGGATAAATTAGTATTTGTCTAATTTCAGCTGGATTGGAGCTAAAATAAAAAATAACATTAAATGGCATGATACACTTATTTGTTCTGTACTGATTGTTCAGGTTATATATTATTTAGAAAACAAGCAATGAAATTTAATAAAAAGGTTAAAGCATACCTTTTAGCTCCAGAACCTTGTGCTGCACCACTGGCAGATCTGGTAGTCATTTTGGGACCATTATTAGTTTCCTTAGGGCATGATCTGACCAATAATTCATTGGCCTCTTTACAGTTTAATTCATCTATTACTTTGTCAAAGAGTTGTTTTAGAGCAATTCTTACTTCTTCTGTTATAAATTCAGGAAGAAGTGTTATCCTTTTAAATGGATCTACTTTCGAACTAGGATCATAATATGGGCCTGCATAAAAAAAGATAAATTTTAAACTATTAAATAAATACACATGATTCTTTATGAGGTATTTTAAAACAGTAAGTTTACCTGATTCATCAACCATGTCCAATGTTTTTCTAATTGAAACTCCACATTTCTTTGTTATGTACAAAAAAATTACAGGAAGACCTTTTCCTGTATGCATTAATATTTTTACAACTTCATTAGACGGTATTTGAATTGCTACTTCTTTTGAAATGTTTTTTAGTGAAGGTGCAATGATTTTGATTCCTTTTGATGTCATATAAACCTGAAAAAAAAAAGGATTATAATTATTAATGGAGGCTACCAGCGACTTCGTCCACATGGACTTCATAAGCATGTAGTATAAAGCGGTTATTTTAATATTACAAACAGACACTCCAATATTATTTACTTGTATAGAGTATAAATGTAATAGATGTAATATAAAATATAACACTTTAAATTTTCAACGAATTTCAACTTTATTTTTATTGATGATGATTAAAAAGGCAATAAAATGATTTATAATAATAAATGAATCATCATCCTGCTTTCTAAGCATGATTTGCTGCAACCATTGTAGGTATTTTTGAATTTTGATGTACATTTTGACTTTTTTGTATAGTACCCAAGACCCTATTAATTGCAAGCCAGTTAAAACTGTCGTTGCAACTTTCTATATTATTATTTACCTTTTCTTTAGGATTGTATTTATAAGATCCTATTTTAACTGTCCGACAACTGAGTGATGCTGAAATTCCAAATGTAGGTTGGTTCATTGCATCTCTGCTTTCGTCTGAAACAATTATATTTATATTAAGCAATATAGCAGAAAATGTAGATTAGGGAGACAAGGACTTTGACAAAGACCATGACAAATACTTTAAAAAAAATCTATGTTCATAGATCATTTATCATAGATCACAATATTTTCTTGAAAAATAAAATGTTTTTAATATTTTACTAATGTATGTTTCGCGATTAAAACAGTGTTTTTTTTTTCAGTGGTTAATACCAGGCATAATGGTAACAGTATAAATTGTGTCTGTTTGTAGTAATCGTGCTGTTCATTGTAGTTATAAAAGAGCTACAGCCTCAAGGTTGCTTACATATTTTGCGGAGGATTTTTCATGTTTCTTAATTAATATACGCTCATCTCGAACCCAAATATATCCAAATATACAAATTTGTATCCCTTCTCTTGCGCTGCTTTCCTGGTAGCCGCGTGTTTTTATTTTATTTAGTGCAGATAAATGTTCAGATACAAATACAGGTCTATTGACAACTTGACAAATTATTTACAAAAACATACATGTACAAGACAAATTTATATTGTTGAACAAAGTAATCTCATACATGTACAAGACAAATTTATATTGTTGAACAAAGTAATCTTTGGATTTCACTTATATTCTTTCATACAAAAATACAATGTCCAATAACAAAAAAAAATAATAGGAATATATGAGAATAATAAAACTACTACTAAACCTAAATTTACATAAACCTACTACTAACCAACCAGATTTTAATCAAATTTGCATACCATGTGCAAAACCCAGGTTTGATCCAAGTTGACAAGAAAACATAGCTTATATCTTAATTTATAGTCGCAATATTACATTAATTCTGATATTTTACTTTACTTTACGGCTTTGCTAGTGATGATAATATAAACTTATTTCAGATCATCTACAAACATCTATCCTTCTGTCATGATAATAAATCAGTATACATAAAACTACACACCTGCAATCCCTCGCAACTGTGCAAAAATTCTAACTTCTGAATCAATACAATTGGGTATTTACTTATCTATATGATTATATATATATGGTTAGGCATGGTTTTCCTACTATGACAAAAACGTCCCGTAATTTGACGACCCGTGTGGCGCAATAGTCACCATACCGGACTGCCGATCGGAGGATCCCGGGTTCGATTGACGGCGAAGCAGAAATTTGAATGACGAGTTTAAATTTCTGTTCTAGGTCTGGGTGTTTGTGTTTCTGTCTTTGTGTGTGTCAATGGTACCCACGACACAGGGTATATCTACCCTACTGTGGGGCTATGAGTGTGAAGCTCAGTAATGAAGTGAAAATTAAAATCGAAATTAATCTAATATCTTCAAGCAACTAGCCGTTGTGTATACCTACGAGGGGCGGCTGATAAGTTCGCGGCCTAAGGTACTTAACTATGACTAATCACCTCACTACGGATAGCACTAAATTCGTTCATAAACACTTTACCTTTGAAACCTAACATTAACCATGTCGATTGAATATCAGCTTCTTTGGCTGAATGGTTAAGTAGGCTGACTGCGGAGTTAGAGACCCAGGTTCATACCTCAATCAAGCATATTGCGTTTTTAGATTTTTTTGTAACAATATAATTTTTTAATTGGGAGCTATTTCAGATGGTGCTGTTAATTAACACTAAGCTAATGAGTGTTTCGCTTGAAATAAAATCACGAAAATCAATTGTTTTTATCCAAGCAACGCTCTATGCAAGGTATTGACACTTGTTGCATAAAATGGTGGAGCGCTGTTGTTTGGTTCTTGCGGTGTTATTTGTGTGATCTAAAGTAATAAACGTTATTATTTTTCTATTACATAACTATATTTTTTTATGTAATAGAACTCTGACAACGGAGTGAGAATAATCTTAATATATATAAATTATGTGTCATGTGTTTGTCCGCGATGGACTTCTAAACTAATTAACCGATTTTAATAAAATTAGCACACTGTTTGCAGTTTAATCCAACTTGAAAGATAGGATAGCTTACATCCCAATTTATAGGTGCAATATGAGGTATTTTATTACTGATACTTTAAGGCAGGACAATGTCTGCCGGGTTAGCTAATAAATTATAATTCTTGCTCGTCGTCTGGGTCCTATTAATTACTTACATAAAAGAAACTTTTATATTTTTATGGTAATAGCAAGTCTTGACATCACAAAATCCTGCATTGCTGTCTTTTTCTAAATGTAAAATTTCAATGTACTTATATTTTTTAAGTTAATTGACTTTGGGTTATCACAATTTTATCATTATCACAATGAGATAAATAAAGTGGTTTGATAGAACCAATTTTGTCAAGCCAACCAAGAAAATTTTGTCAACATCCCAAGATACTGCTGCTTTTGGGGTTTGTTTAACACATTACATAAGGCAATTTAAATTTACCAATGTCTTGTATCACAAATGAAACAAAAAAATATTTTTTTTTGTGACATCGCGCGATAAAATCGACATATCAGAATTATCTGCATGTAGACTCTCATGACCCGAAGAAGACAGCGGGTAGTCACTGGATTCAGAAGACCCAGGACCGGGAGGAGTGGAGAACGTTAGGGGAGGCCTATGTCCAGCAGTGGACAATAAAAGGCTGATGGATGGATGGATGGAGACTCTCCTAGCATTTGACAATTTTTTTCTCATGGTCATAAAAGATATATGTAAGTACTTACAAATATTTGTTATGGACACAAATGTTTAAAAACAAATGCTAATTTTCTAGCTTACAATGAATGAATGGCTGACATTTTCTAGCTTACAACTCTTTTGAGGCCAATTCATAGTTCAAGTTCATGCTCGTGTAATTGTCATTATCATAAATGTCGTGTGCTAAAGGACTGGTTTTGAAGGAATTTTGGTCTCCTATTTGATTTTCTTTATGAATAAAATCTTTGCTTTAAGTTAATGACTGTATTAACGAAATCAAAGCGATCAATAACAAAATATGTATTAATAGAATTAGGGTCAATTCCCACTGAAACAGCAGCGGCGCGCAGCGGCCGTAAGGGCAAGTGACTGAACACAGAGCGGCAAGGGACAACCTCTTTTGACTACTCGCTAGCAGGTTCGTGCAGCCTCGCGGCGCCGCGCTGCCCCTCCTTTGCATTCAAATAACTATGAACTATGGAATTATGTAGTCACACAGATAAGATTCAAAATGATTTGCAATATTTTGCCTCAATAACCGCTGCGCGCCACTGCTCTTTCAGTGGGAATTTACCCTTTGGTATTATTTGCTGAACTTCATTGTTATAAAGTTAGGTAACTACCTACTTTGCAGTAATCCACAATCATAATTATTATGTTCTGAATGCAGATTTTTGCAAAGTACTTTTTACCAAACTTTATGAAATATGTATGTCTACAGGCTACAGAGGGCAGATTTTTTATTCTGAAAGAAATTATTTCAATCAAAGTAAATGAAATAATTTCTTTCAGTATTACAAAATCAGGGGGCAGGTCTTCAGCGTTGTCTAAGATGTGCGCAAGTGACATACTTAAACTGCATCTGCAAGTGTGGAAGTAAAGGTTCAAAAGCTTTCACATTTCTACCTCATTGTGAAGTAAGAGTTATGTTTTTGGTTGATAATTATATTATTAAGAAGGTCTTCAAAACTTGTGAATTTTGGACTCAACAAATCAGACACATAACACCATCACAGGAAAACATAGTAGATTTGTCCTGTAGTGGCAAATGGATAGTGTCAATTTGCTACTACTGGTCATTAACAGCTAGTTATTAATTTGTAAGGAAATTGTTTAAAGATGCTTGTGGCTTCAACTGATAATTTTTCAGTTGCAGTTACGGACATAGAACACTTTTTAATCAGCAAGCAACACACAAAATGTTTACATTTAAGTCAAATGTTCATTGGTGTCTTGTATCTGCCATCCTGCACACATATTATAATATATTGTTATATTTAAACAGAGGCTTCATTTAAAAGCTAGTAACAATACTTAGGGCTTAATTTCACAGGGCGCAAGACCGGAGGGGAATCCTAAAGACCTATGTCCAGCAGTGGAATTAAAAAAGGTTGATAGATGGATGCTTGACAACTTTTAGGTCAATTTACTGCCCTATATTGTTTCTTAACCCTAAACCCTAACATAGATTAAATTGTAAGTAGCGTGAGTTTGCTACCAAAATGTGCAGTATATTTTCATAGTTATCAAGCTTTAAGTTTTTGTACACACTCAGTAGTAAATAAGCCGAAAACTGTAGATAGTATTGATTGATTGCTGTCCATTTCGGCACCTTAGCTATGGAAGCACACATTTGACACACAATACACATGTTTTACGGAAATATGCTAATCAAACTTTATCGAAAATATTTACAAAGCCATATAAATACCTTCACTGATCGCAATGCACTCCTGTTTCAACATCTTTACAAATTTATAAAATTACTCGCAAAAAGTTGTAAAACACTGCATAGCGGTACAAAAGTCAATCTGCCACTTTACATCAACCAACCACAGACAGATAACGAAAAACTAACATGGCCGGCCGTTTTAGTGATGTCAATTGATAAATTTAACGTTATTAACGGTATGGAGATGGCGTTATTAGGCTATTACATTACACGAATTGTCAGGCCCTGCTGGCAGGGTATCCTTTATCCGTAGATAGAAAAACAAAGTTTTCTCTATAACGAATCGATAATTAAATGATACCTATGATGAGTTTACGGCGTCTACGCTAGATAGAAGATCTAGAGATAGTACAAATATAATCTTTCTCACATCATTGGAGCCCCTCGCCGAGCAGTTGGATTTTAAAATGCTTATATATAAACGATTTTGGTAATGAACTTTAATTTTATTGCTCGTTGATACGCTTATTTAAACACAAACAAATTAAGTTCCTCTTTTTGTACTACCTACGTTTATACATACATGGGCGTACCCAGGTTCTTGGTCGGGGGGGCATTTTTTACATATTGGTTACACAAAATATTAAATACTAAATGGACTATTTAACACAAAAAAATATTTCAAATCGAACCAGTAGTTCCGGTTCTAGAGATTAGCGCATTCAAACAAACAAACAAAAACTCTTCCGCTTTATACTATACTAGTGGACCCCGCAGACGTTGTCAGTCACTTAAACAGTTTTTATGTTACAGTCATATAAAAAATTTAAAGAAATAGTGACAAAAAGTATCTCTGCCACTTGTATGCGGACGATCTGCAAATTTATACACAATCATCCTTGGACGACCTTCCTAGGAAGGTCGCTCTAGAGCGACAGAAAAGATCATTAAGGATCTAGCAACTATACTGGATTGGAGCAAATCATATGGATTAAATAGTTAATGAGTCAATTTCTTTCAACCTTTTTTATGTCCCACTGCTGGGCACAGGTCTCCTTCTCACAATTGAGAGGGATTTAGGCCATAGTCCACCACGCTGGCCAAGTGCGGATTGGTGGACAATGAGGGACATGAGTCAATACGACAGTTAAAATTTAACTACTTTCGTGGTCGGACGTACATTATCGTTGTCTTCTTAATTCTGAATAGTTTTTTTCCATACCAAATAAATTTAATTTCAATAGCGGATTACAGTAATGAAGAATACGCTGACATTTTCTATTGTTTTGGACTTAGTGATGGAAATTCTTTACAAGCACGTTACAAGCACGAAAAGGCTCGGCTCGGAGTCTCGGCGTATGACAGTGGTTAGACACTACTTTCCCACAGCGATGGATTGGCCAAGGCGGACCAACACCGTGGCCCGCAGTGTCCTAATTTAACACCTTGCGATTATTACTTATGGGGTCACATGAAATCTTTAGTGTACACAACACCAATTACGATAGTAAGACAAAATAAGACAACAGCTCACAGGGCGAGTCACTCGATCCGACTTAAGAAAAAGGCTTCGTGCTTGTATCAGGAACCGTGGCCGTCAGTTCGAGCAAAATTTAAATAAATTTTTACTCTGAGTTTTTACTTTAACCTTTTACTCTGAACTCAATATCTAAAACGACAACAATAAACTCGCACGTGTTACCAGTAAAATACCATAAAACAAAAGGGTCACATAAGGGCCGGCGCGGCGTCTACTCTTATGAGTCTACAGTTTGGTATTTCCTGGACTCCTGGTACCTACTTGGTTTCATTACAAGTGTTTTTTTCTTCTGAATTTTAGAAACTTTATGTATCGGATAGGTATTGAAGTCAGGTACTTATTTATGAGTACGTATTTTTTATAAATAAAATTTTATTATAAGATTAAATAAAAAATGTAAGTATGACGGCTTATTTTTTACTGTCACGACTTTCAAAGAACCTAATTTAAAAGTTTTAGCCTGTAATTGATGATTATTAGTTTAATTTAATAATACAATGATTAAATAATAATTATTACATTAAATTTTGTGAGGAAATAAGTAAGAAATTAAATCATCAATAATTTTTTCTAGAAAATCGGGATTTTTTTTTAAATATTAAAATAATAACTTCAGAACCATTGTTTTTGGATGGGGTATTCCATACATGGAAAGATAGGATACGAGCTATACTTTAGCCCCTCCAGATCTTTTACACCTATTACCTTTCACCCTGTAGAGATTAATACAAAGGAAACAGCAGGAGGTGGAATATCTAGTTATCTTTACAGGCGCGGTCCCAGGGGGGGTTACAGGGGACATGACCCCCCCCCCCCAAAATCCATCAGTCATGCGTAGAGGGAAGGCGAAACAAGCCAATTTGGGACACCTCTTCCCCCAAATTTCTTAGTGGCCCCCCCAAAATTTCTTGGCGACTTGGCGGCTTCCCCAAATTGAAGGATGCGACCGCGTCTGTATGCCCCTCCTCCCCCCCCCCCCCCTCGGTTCGCTCATGCGTTTATACATATGCCAAGCCTCGGCGAGCGACCACAAGACCACAAACACATGAAACACATGCGTGAAAAAGGGGTGTTTGGCATAGCATGCGAGCGCCTGGTGTTCATCCGGGCTGGTATAAATTTTTGCCAAGCTTCGACAAGCATGTAAATATACCATTATGTTCGTTACCTCAATTTTTTTCTCATTTCTTTTTTCTAGTAATAATTATTTGATTTTATATGGCAGTCACTACCTGACTTTCTGACTAACATGATCTTGTTTTATTTTCATTTTCTTATGTTTTTTTTAAGTTATATCGGATAAAGTTAACAGCATTTTGTTCAATATACTGCATTAACCTATATTGAACAAAATGCTGTTAACTTTATCCGATATTGAGTGTTGTTAAATAAAATAACAGTCGAAAACATGTTTTTTGGCTTGCCTCCAAAACTCCATCGGACGCGTTTTGGTAAACTTCTCAAGGATTTTATCCAATACCGTAAAACGAATAAAAAAAAACGACAAACATCAATTTGTATGTCAGTCAATTGTCAAACAGTAACGTTTTGAGAGGAGTTTTGGCGGAAAGTCTGAAGGGACAAGTTGTGCTCTTGTTTTATTTTCATTTTCATAGTGTATTTTTGAGTTATATCGGATAAAGTTGATGGCATTTTACTCGATATAAAGTGATGCAAAAATTTTACTTGACGCTGGCAATATGCACAGAGTTTGCGACGCCATTATTAAAATTGAACGTTTTGAGAGTTTTTTTGGCGGGAAGTCTGAAAAGATGTGCTCCTGTTTTTTTTTCTTAGTGTATCTTTGAGTCAGGGTTCCCAACTTAGGGCTTTTAGCCCTAAATTTAGGGCGCAAATGTGTCTATTGGGCTTTTTTTAGGGCCTAAAAAAAATTAGGGCTATTTTTAGGGGCATAAAAAAATTTCATGCATCCAATGATCCAAAACGAGATGTAAAGGCAAAAGTAGTCGTTGTTTGTTATCTCCCTAGAATAAATCTATTTCCATGTGTTCCATCATTTAAGCTGTCCTTCAATGCTTTTTGTAAAAAATTTGGCAGCTGGTAGCGACCTCTTAATCTTTATAAAAAATAAAACAAAAGAAACTAATCTCATATTTAGAGGTATATAATCAAACGAGAAAGTACCCCAGGGATAATTTAAAAGTCGAAAAATAAGGAAGGTGGTCCTTGTCCACCAGCTGTCAATTTTTTTTTACAAAAATTTTAGTAAACATTGGTATGACTTCAAGAATTCCGAAAGCTCAAATGAAACGTCAAGTCGGGACTTAAGCGATTGTAGGTCTTTAATCATTTATACTAATAATTCTAATAAAAGGTTGTCAATAGAACGAAGTTATATTTTATTTACTTTAATAAACCTTAAATTATAGATAGTGTTCCCGTCACGGGCGTATAGTCGTTCTTGAACAACATTTTTTAACTTGTTTCAGTATAAAAATTTAGTCTTTGGCAACTGGGAGGAATTACAAAATATAGGGCTTTTTTTTGGGGCTTTACAATAGTGCTTTAGGGTTATTTAGGGCTATTTCATCTTGATTTTAGGGGTATTTTTTTAAGGAGTTGGTAACCCTGCTTTGAGTTATATCGGATAGTTGATGGCACTTTTTTTCGTTAGAGGTTAATGACAGTACATGATAGTGTGAAATAAAATAACAGTGCGCAAACATGTTTTTTCGGCTTGCCTCCAAAACTCCATCGGACACGTTCTCGTACAGTAGCCATCGCTTTACTTGAACATCTGACTGATACCTGACGACTTACTGATTTTTTTCTATGACTACTAAGTGATGCAAAAATAATACTTGATGCTGGCAATATGCACAGAGTTTGCAATGCAATAATTAAAAATTAAATGAAAATGAATATCATATTTATTGGCGGTTTTAATCAATAATAAAGACAAAGCAAGGTGAATCTGTTACAAGCACCTGTAAAGTAGTCATAGCCCTATTTTTGACCCAAAACGGTTAACAGAGCAAATACAAATGTTGCTAGTAATTACAAAATCTGTAATTTTAACAGAACAGTGTCTGTAAATCCACGCCTATAGTAAAGGTAAAATACCTGTGACACATTTCATAAGTTAGTTGTGCAGTCTAACGTTAGAAATATTTTGGCAAATGATTTTAAATTTTCTTTAGAAAAGAATACTTCTGCTACTACTAAAACAGATTAGTGAAAAAAGGTTACAGTATATATTATTATATATACATATATAAACAGTAATAGATAGAAATGTACTACAGACTTTCTTAACACGCTTTTATTAGCTTCAGTCATATGAATATATGAAACAGAAACTTCAGACAAGATTTTCATATTCTTCAAGAAATCTGATTAATTTTAAATTTTGCATACTTATCAAGGAGCGATGACAAAAAAAAAATCTAGTAAAAAATGAAAAATAAAATAGTTTATAAAATAACTAAAATATGCTAAATATGGAAAAAAGGACCTAAAAAGTAAAAAATGTATTTTGTCTGCGCCAGTATAGCACTTAATTTTCTACTCCCATATTTCTTTACATTTAATTTTATCCGCTATTGTATACAAGGCACCACCACGTTCTTAAGTCAGTATGACAGCCACCGTCACTCACATATCTGTTTCTGATTATATATAGGTAGAGCCCTCTTCCGCTGGGCCTATCATAATGTTGAACTTCATAAATTATAATAATGAACTTACCTTAGTTTTTTCTAAAAATGTGTGTTTTTAGGCGCTTTACAGAAGGAGCAATTGTTGCAGTGCCTGGCAACTGGAAACTAGCCGTCTTAATGGAGCTGCGCACACATATCAACTCGAATTGGCAGTTTGGGTGATTGGCAACTGTTTCTAACTAGTAACTGTAGAATTTCTAAGTTAACTGGCGCGATACTTACGACCGCATGAAACAGCAAAAAGTGTAAGAGGGTTTTGATAACTGTGAGATGATTTTGATAAATGTTTCCCTGACTTGTGACCTGAATTCCATAGACAACCTTTAGCATCCCCGACTATTCCCTGATTTTCAAGTAAGAAGTCTAGTGTATGGTAATAATTTAAAACTACTTACCATCCATATGGTCACTGCCAATCCCACTGTCAACAGTTCCACCTTCTATTTCACTTAATGTAGGTTCTTTAATATTAATGGAGTGCTCCTGCTATAAATAAAGTAGAAAAGTTATTTATCACATGATAACAGCATTTACTTATAAATACTTGGTAAATGTTAATACCTGGATGCTCAACATAGAACTATTGGAATCTTCTTCATCAGAACTCAAAGTCAATATCACAGGTTCTGGATCAGCTTGTTTGCCTCTTGGTTTTCTTACTCTAGCTGGTTTCTTTTCTGGAGGAACCTAAAAATTAACATATTTATTTTATTAGGAAAACATAGTGTTTCTTTTATGGTAATATCATAATAATGTACCTATACACTATTGAATTGTTTCCGCATATTGCAGCTAAGTAACACATTTTTGTTTTCCAGTATTATGCTTGGCTTTTCTAAAAAATATAAGCTTATAATTAGTTATTTTCAACAAATTACTAACAGTAAAAGAGAGTTATTAATCTATATAAATAATAACAATCTATATGAATAAGAAACAATCTATATGAATAAGAACAATATATATGAATAATAAGAACAATCTATATGAATAATAACAATCTACACTAAAGTTCAAAATAACAATTTTGAGCATGTTGAAGAAATGTTGAGCATAAATTAAGTTTTTAACAAAAAAATAGAACCGACTTCAAACGGTAAAAAATAAAATTGTTCAGTACCTACTTCTTCCGGCTTATGGTAATGACTCTTAAAACTATTTCTGGAGTCGGGCCCTTAGTAAATGTCGTACCATTCGTTCTAAATTGGCACCGACAGTACAGACAGTGGGACAGTACCTACTTCTTCTTGCTTATGGTAATGACTGTTAAAACTATATTGGAGTCGGTGCCCATTCAGAACGAAAGGTACACTATATTTACTAAGACAGGACATTTCACTAAGGGCCCGACTTCAAAAATAGTTTTAAGAGTCATTACCATAAGCCGGAAGAAGTAGGTACTGAACAATTTTATTTTTTACCGTTTGAAGTCGGTTCTATTTTTTTGTTAAAAACTTAATTTATTTCACTCTTTTTAGTAATTTTAATAATTCTGGAAGCGCGCATGGCCCGGCGGTTAGCGTAGAACGCAAACGATCTATGCAACTAAGCCAAACGGGCGCGGTCGGGTGTGAGATGGGTGACCGCTAGTGGCAAAAAATTTCATGCGCGTTTCCGTGCTTCGGAGGGCACGTTAAGCCGTCGGTCCCGGTTGTTGTCGATAGATAACAGTCGTTAAACCTTGTCGGAGGCCTTATGGGCGGTTTGAAAACATCCGACAGCGGGTTGGCCACTAACCCGCATCTCCACCAACCCGCATTGGAGCAGCGTGGTGGAGTAAGCTCCAGGCCTCCCCAATAAAGGGGAGAGACCCGTGCCCAGCAGTGGGACGCAAAAAGGGTTGCAGCCAATAATTCTGTATGTATTAGCATAATTGGAAAAAATTTCACAACTTCTAAACTTTAAACAGATTTACCTTTTATAATCCTGTTTATCTAATAGCCATCTAAAAGTCTGAAAGACATACTATCAGTCCACCTGAACGTATAAATTAAAGAAAGAATTTGCTCTCAGCTCCTAACCGTTGAGGAGTTGTACCTTCAATCATCAGTTAAGCAACAGCAGGTGATAATTACCAGACATAAATATTAGTATTATGTTAAAAATATGACTAAAAGCATGTGTGTGCCTATTAAGTTTCAGTGTTTCCCTCGATATCCCTAATATCACATCATCAGATTTTGACATGGTGACAGTTGGACCACCTCAGGAATGTAAGATTTCGAACAAAAAACCATTTATTGAAAGAATTTGCTCTTAACTCCTAACCGTCGTACTACCTTCCATCATCAGTTCAGCAACATGATATGACGATAATTATAAACAAATGTTCGTTTTGCTTTGTATAAATATGAAAATCATTTGTTGTGCTATAAAATTTGAATGTTCCCTTCGATTTCTCTGGGATCCCCTCATCAGACTTTGACTTGGTGACAGTTGGACCACCTCGGGAATGTAAGATTTCGATAAAAAAACTATTTATTGAAAGAATTTGCTCTCAACTCCTCACTGTCGCAGTACCTTCCATCATCAGCTCAACAACATGAGATGATGATTTCTATGCGTAAATATCTCTTATGCTTCAGAAACTATAAGAAAATAAATGTGTGTGCCTATAAAATTTGAGAGTTCCCCTCGATTTCCCTGGGATCCCATCATCAGATCCTGATTTGGTGACAATGGGACCACCTCGGGAGTATAAGCATACGAACAAAAAAAGAATTTTGAAAATCGGTCCACAAACGGCGGAGTAATCGGTGAACATATATAAAAAAAAAAAAAATACATACAGCCGAATACAGTACCTCCTTCTTTTGGAAGTCGGTAAAAATAAATCCAAGTACAAATATGTTAAATACAAATGTCATGCAAGTCTTCTAGGTATATTTAAAACTATATTTTGCTAAGTAGTTGGCTGCAACCATTTTTGCGTCCCACTGCTGGGAAAGGGTCTCTCCGCATTAATGGGGAGGCCTGGAGCTTACGCCACAACGCTGCTTGAATGTGGTTTGATGGAGGTGCTAGTAGGTAAGGTGCTGAGTAGGTAAGGTGCGTCTATTTTACTTTGTAATATTTATACTAAAAGGCTTATGTTTGTAATTTTGCATCCAATAGTTCAAATAGTGTTTGTGCGACATAAAATTCTTATTTTATTTAGAAACATACTCACTTTATTATTTATAGTTTTCATAGTGGGTTTCAGTAAGTTCAACTTTATACCATCACCACAGGAGCTGCAACAAAGAGGTGCATCAGAATTATTTATACAAGAATTTTATGAATTAACCATTGTAGTGTATTATAATATTTTTAACAATTATATTGTTGAATACCCACTTATTGTGTTTCTCTGGTTCTTTCCTTTTTTGTTCTTTCTTTATAGTTAATGGTACACTCTTAGGTTCTTCTGTAAAAACACGTTTACATCTGCAATAAAAAAAAACATATTGCAATATATATTTGTTTGTAAAATTTTGACAATATTTTATGACCTTTAGTTACATGAAGTAGGAAACGATCCTGTAGGCACATAGGTTTATATAATTTCAAGCAAAAAAAAATTCTCTGAGTCTCTCAACTTCGTACTTATCTGCGTCGCTACTCATGAGACAATAATTTATCGTCTGGTAGAAGTATTCTCAGTTTCTCTTTAAAATTATAGTGTACAAAAACCTACTTACCTTTGACAACGACTGAAGTCACAGCCAGTATAACCACAAGATTTGCAAACTGCTAACATTCCCTCCACATACCTCGGAGGTGGAGATTTCGGAGATTCGGGACTGTTATTTCCTGTATGAATTAAAAATATTAAATACACTATATTATTATGTTTTAAAACATATTCTTTTACTTAAATAATCATAATCATCTGAATCATCTATACTAATATTATAAAGCTGAAAAGTTTGTTTGTTTGAACGCACTAATCTCAGGAACTACAGGTTCAAATTGAAAAAATATTTTTGTGTTGGATAGTCCATTTATCAAGGAAAGCTTTAGGCAATATAAAATTACGCTGCGACCAATAGTAGGAAGTATCAGTAAAAAATGTCGCAAAAATGGGGAAAAATCTATACTAATATCAAAAGCTGAAGGGTTTGTTTGTTTGAACACGCTAATCTCAGGAACTACTGGTTCGAATTGAAAAAATATTTTTGTGTTGGATAGTCCATTTATCGGAGAAGGCTTTAGGCTATATAACATCATTCTATGCATATGAATAATACTAAAGTCCACGCGGACGAAGTCGCGGTCGGCCGCTAGTTGTATTATAAACATTTAAATTGCACAACTTTCCTTAATAAGCCAAATTTATACTGTTTGTAGTTATTACCATTGTCTGTAGACATTGATTTTTCTGGTGTTGACATCTCACTGCTTTGAGACTGGGATACAACATTAGGTGAACTTCTGTTGCTAATATCTCCAGTCAACATCTAAAAGAAATAAAGCGTAAGGTTTACACAAATGATTCTAAATGATTAAAATATTATGAACGGCTACTTCCTACAAATGAAAGTGTTATTGTTATATAGTTAGGTAAAAACGTTAAAAAAGTTGGGTAAAAAGGTTAGTGGTTTTATTTTTTCTTCAATGAATTTACTCAGCAAAGAATACTTACAGGATGGTTTTCTAACATTTCTTCAATCCTTGTTGTTGAACCTACTGATACAAAATAATCTATTTCACTACTTGTGTTTTGCATACACTGAATATGAGTATCTTCAGTGAAAGGAACATTGACCTGAAATAGTTGAAATATTAAGCATACACTGTTAACTTTATGATTTTAAAGTATTATCGAGAAAATCGAATATTTAAAATTACCTTACCTGTTCAAGAACTTCTTGAAGGGTACAACTTTCTTTTGGCAATGTAAAGGTAATAAGTCTTTGTTCTCCATTTTGTAGGAAAATTAACATTTTAGCAGATTGTGGCTCAGAGCTAGGTTCTGGTCCTGCAGCAACCTCATTGTTTTCTAAAAATGTATGTTTATAAGAGTTTATAATAAAATTGTAATAATGACTCAATTTAAGTAAAATATTTTTATTTCCATAATAATAAATAAACCAAATCACCAAACAAATATTCAAATAAGTTTAAATTTATTTGACTTATAGGGGGATGGTAAAACAGTAAATGAAATTCATACCTGAATGTGAAGCTTGTTGTGGAGCTTGCATAGGCGATACTCTCTGTACCGGCCTTTGCTGCTCTTTACTTCGAACTAAGGTTTGCCTCCCACTTTCCCTAAAAAGGGGAAAAAATAAGTAACGCCCGTTTCTTTCTTTTAGCAACCTTTCAACAGAATATTAAAATTAAAATTGTTTCATTCGTGATTTTATATAAAAGTATAAATTTACATTCCAACGTACAGAGCACTAATTAATGTAAACTTCGGTACAAATAAAAGATTAGATTACCTTGGTTGCTGCTGTTGCTGTTGGTGGTTGATATTTAGTGTTGACTTCTGCATTCTTCGAAAATCTGCTACCGTAATTCTTTGACCATTCTTCAGTGTTACTATTTGTCTCTCATCTTCTGGGCTATCAGGTTCCAGTAATAATTGGGTGAGTGTTTGTGGGCTTTGTTGCATGTGAGACTGATCAAATCCGACTTGTTGTTGAAAATTGTGCTGAGGACTGAAGTTTATTTGGTGATGCGGCGTGTGTGCGGTGTGACTTGGTCGCATCGCGGGTGGCGGCGTATGGAATTGCTGGGGGGAATTGACAGTTTCTGCTGGCAGTTTCTGGACTATTGCGGCTGTTATACTCTCTTCCAAGTCATCCATATCATTTGCATTATTGGGTTGTACAACAACTTTCTTAACAGGAAGTTGCACTTGTGGATGTGGGGAAGAACGTTGCTGCATCACATTTAAGTTGGTTTGTTGAGGAACCGGCCCGTTACCCTGACTAGTTTGAACAACCATATGTTTTTGAGCAATTTGAGATTGTATATTTTGTGTAACAATTGTGCCCTGTGGTGTTATAACACGTGATGTTTGAGCCTGAGGTTGGTTTTGCTGGTTTAAAATGATTTGTTGCTGAAAGAAATAGTTTAATTATATACAATTAGTATAAGACATCAGCAGTTGTCTGGATAGGAACAGGACCACAAATAAACATAATATGAATGAAAAAGAGAAGTCTGTAAACAATTATTTCATTGTTTACAGACTTCTTCTTCTTCAGACCATGCAAGCAAGTTTATTACTAAGTACTAAACTAGAGAACAGTTAATGGTCCTATAGGACCATTAAAAGACATTAATTACCTATACGTAATTAACCTCTGCACTAACAGATATTTTTAGGCTACATACTAGTCTATATCTATTTGGATACAACTGCCTTTTTATGCATTACTGCTGACCCGTAAGACCCATGTATTTAATGTGGTTTGGTGGATCTGTAACACTTTATTTAAATCTACTAATATTATATAGCCGAAGAGTTTATTTGTTTAAAAGCGCTTATCTCAGGATATACTGGTTAGAATTAAAATATTATTTTTGTGTTGGAATGTTCATTTCTCGAGCTTCTTATTTCTAACTATAACTTCAAGCTATAACGCGGGAAAAACTGCGTTCATATCATAAAATATTACTATTTTTACCCCATTCAATAAAAAAACATTTTAAACTTACTTGTTGAGTTGCAATCTTTAGTTGCGGATGCATTTGTTGTTGATGTACTTGCTGCACTTGTTGCTGATGAACTTGTTGATTCATGACATGTTGGGCCAACTGGTGCTGGGGTAGTTGCTGTTGTTGCTAAAGATTATATACAAAAATTAATATTATGTACATGTGCTTTTAATTTTGTGCGCACAAATAATTCCTAATCATGTTTTGTTCAATATTTTTGTGTGAAAATGATTCCAGGTTCGTTTTTCCAAAGCGACCAGCCTAATGTAAGTGCTAAAAAGTAATGTTAACAGGAAGTACCTACCCTGTCAATTTTTTTAGGCGAAATATGCATTTTCTTGCGGCCTTTTTCGGATTTTTTTATTATTTGTCACAACTTCAAGAGATTATACAGATTTTATTTTTAGTTTGTCTCAAAAAATCTGTTAATTTATTCCTACTCAAAAGTCTTAATCCTAAAAAAATATTATCTCCTATTATAAATTACGTATACGAGGATATTAATCTTAAATTATCTTAAAATCAGAAGTATTTCTGTCTGATTGACTCAAATTCAGTGTTGATTTTTACATATTTATTAGGTATGGGTTGCTAATTTTAGCCTTATTTTTGTATCAACGGATAAATAACTGCTCAGCGCTATGAGGGGTCATCATAAAATAATAATAATAACCTACTTTTCTTTATGCAAAAAAGTAGAACTGTCCAATACTTGCAACCCTAGCCTAATAAGACAGATAACGAGTAAGTGAAGTAAATAGTGAAAACGGGGGGTTAATGACCTGCTACAGTGGAGTCCACGGGCGCAGTGCGCGGTGCATGGCTTGCGCGGGGTGCAGGTTGAAGCACACACGACGCGAGCATGTACAGCTGGCTAGTAAAACGTGGCTGAAACCCTTTTTGCGTCCCACTGCTGGGCACGGGTCTCTCCCTATTATTGGGGAAGCCTGGAGCTTACTCCACCACGCTGCTCAAATGGGGGTTGGTGGAAATGCGGGTTAGTGCCCAACCCGCTGTCGGATGTTTTCAAACCGCCCATAAGGCCTCCGACAAGGTTTAACGTCTGTTAACTATCGACAACAACCGGGACCGACGGCTTAACGTGCCCTCCGAAGCACGGAAACGCGCATGAATTTTTTTTGCCACTAGCGGTCACCCATCTCACATCCGACCGCGCCCGTTTGGCTTAGTTGCGTAGATCGTTCGCGTTCCACCTAACCGCCGGGCCATGCGCGCTTAGTACGACGTAAGTGAAGTAAATAGTGAAAAAGGTGGGTTATTTACCTGCTGCAGCGGCGTCCTCGGGCGCGGCGCGCGGTGCATGCCCTGCGCAGGGTGCAGGTTGAGCACGCGCGGCGAGGCGGGCCGCGGGGGCCGCGCGCCGCGCACCGCGCTGCTCGTCACCACGGCGCCCGCCAACCCCGCCACGCCCCCCACCCCCGCCACGCCGCTCACGCGCGGGCTGCCCACGCCCGGGTTCACCTGTAGGGATGCGAGGTTTTTAAAAATAGCTACGTTTTACCTAAAATTAAAACGTTTATTAAACATACTTACTTACCTTTATTCGACCTAATATTATGAGAGTAGTTTCAGTTTCTGTAGTGTACTAGTCACTTACATCCGGTCCGTCCGTGCCCCCTATACCTAACTTCCTGTGATAGCCAGCTTGTTCACTTCCAGTTGGTCGTAATTTTGCGACACTATCGCTACCAAAGGCAGGTTGTTTTGACGATGGAGAAATTTGTACCTTTACCATTTTTAAACAATGCGACAAACCACCAATTTTGATATATCCAATATGTGACTGACTGAGTGGTAGGTTTTTCTTCTCGATCATGAACACTGCACTAGCTCAGCTTTTGGCTAGAATACTAAACATGTCAAAGTTTCATTCAATTAACACAAGCTTCAGTCAATCTACATGATATGGAAACAAAGGGTAATCCTAGCGCGAGGTACATCTGCAGAACTGAACAGGCTGACAAGCAGACAGATTACTTTTAAAAACCTTACGCTCCATCTTCTTTTTTATCTTATGACATAATGAAAATTATTTCACTTTTGGTTGAAGAATGAAGGCGTAAAAATATGAATGAAAATGTTAAAATTAAAGATGATGATGATTGTATTAAGATAAAATGGTGTACCTGTTGATGTTGTGGATTATGGATCCGTGCTGGAACTTGCATGGGCTGGTTAACCATTGGTATACGCATAGTAGGTCTCCGAGGTTTAGCCGGTCGCACGGCCGGTCGCACGAGCGTAACACCACCCGGTGAGCTCAGAGCTTGGTTCAACAGCCGAGGTTGTGGCGCTCTTGCAGGAGTACCCTAAAAATAATTGTAATAATTAAAAAAAAATAACCATAAAAGTCGAACTCCTGCGGAATTATCGCTCATTTCGAACTTTTACAATCATACTTTGAAAAATCTTGGTTTTTATCTCAGGATTTCCAAAAATAACAATAATTGTATATAAATTATATGGTAAACACAGATCGAATCTACATAATTATTGACGAGTAGAAAAAGTAAATGATTTTTAAATTGTAGAAAAATACGCAATTTTATTTTTTTAATTTTTTAGTGCATTTTAAATTGTTTTGGAATATTTTTCTTTTGTAGATGGTTTTTTGTTATAATTTTTGTTTATTGTGAAACAAAGACAGAAGTGAGACAAGTTTGGTAAGGCCACAATAATTAAAACATAGTGTCGTTTTACCACACAAGTGCAGTTTAATTTTGAAATCCAAATTTTCCAGTAACTACTTTCAAAATAGTCAGCTTTTTAATTTTTGTTCGTTACCCCAATGTAAAAATTATAATGAGAATATATATTATTATGAGAACATCATAATTTTTTAAAGCAAAGGTTTTGGATAAAAAAAACTTACACTCTGCTGATTTATATAAGAATGCATAACAACTTGCTGATGTTGTATTTGCTGAGTTTGGATATGTTGCTGATGTTGTTGTTGCTGTTGGAGATGTTGCAGCTGCTGCTGTTGTTGTTGTTGCATCTGCTGTTGTTGTTGCAACTGTTGCTGTTGTTGTTGCTGTTGCTGTTGAAGTTGTTGCAAGTGTAAATGTTGTTGATGCTGCTGCTGCAGATGCTGCATCTGAATACGAGGCAGTTGTTGTTGCTGTTGTTGTGGCTGGAAATAAATAAATTATCTCATTAATTAAACAATTATAGAATATTTGAGTAAGAAAACTCCTTTTTAGAAAATATGTATAAAGAATATAGCACAAATCATTTACAAGCTTAAATTGTGAGCTTAAGCTATTATTTAAGGATTTTAAGCTTATTCGTCTTACATTAAACATGGTTAATCTTCTCGTCAGTTTATTATACCTGTGTCTCTAGTATTTACAGTATACATATATTTGGAATCTGTAAAATCATAGTCTTCAATGAAATTTTTATTTTAAAGTCAATTTAACTTACCACAGCGAGATTAATTTTGTAAGGATATAATATGATCGCGGTCTCGTCGCTGTGCTTCTAGTGCTAAGCTAATAATGTTAAAACGTATTTAAAAAAAATTGTCTTTATTTTTTGTATAATATGCTTTATGCTTTTTTTTTGCGGTGCCATTACAACACGATTACAATATAAAACAAGCAAAAAGCACAACACGCGCCTTTTAACACAAAGCTACTACCAGTTGTTTATGAACAGTTTTAATAATATTGTTTGAAGAATTATTACTTTTTCATAAAAAGCTTCAAATATTACTATTCAATGAATAATATTGTTAGGTTGTTGACGAACATTATTTGTTTTAATTTTTGTAAATATGAAAATAAGGCTGCTGGTGTTATAAGAGGCCACTACAGTTCTATCTCAATCAGAAGATTTCCACTCGAAGTTTCAAAAAATGCGGCGATAATACTTAGAACAGGCGGAGTAAGAATATTAAGCAATACTAACTGTAAAGGTTGCGCAATACTAACTGTAAAAATAAATAATGTTCTTACAGGTTGCGGTGAAGGGACATGTGTTTGCTGTTGGGGTGGAGGCTGCGGCGGCGGCTGTTGCGCGGGGTGAATGACCGTCGGTTGAGATAATACATGTGCTGGACTTACTAATTGCTAAAATAAAGAAAAAACAAGCCTCAGCACTATATTGCCTACATAAAAATAGAGACAAGAATAACTACAGATTTTTGGTAACATTCCTTGTATCTACATTGTTTTACTTTGAACAACAACATTATTACTACGCACACATTGTCTGAGGCTACAAAACTCAACTTGTGTAGGTATGTGATTCGTGTCTACCAAGATTTTAACGAATATTAATGTTTGTGTTTTCCAACCAAAAATCTAATTACAAAGGCAAAAAAGAATTTTTAATACAGTTGCTCAAAAAGTGACGTATTGCAGGGACGTATAGCGTGCGGGAAGTGGGCTATTACACACTCGTGCTTTTTCTTTACCTTCTCCGCACTCGTGCGCTCTCTTTCCCAACTTTCAAAATAATGTCTATTAAAAAGAAAAAAAACAACCACGAAGTTTTAGAAGTTTTTATGATTCATGCAAATATATCTAAAAAGAAGCTACGAATTTGTTTCAATATCAGATTTAATGATTTGATTTAATGAGTTAGGTTAGGTTTCATTTCATATCATCTCATTAACATTTTCGTTTCATATCAATAAAAAAAAATCTACTGAAAACTTGGCTGTATGGGCATAGTTCCCTTTGCCTACCCAGAATGGGTGAAGAAAACAAAAAAAAAATCTCTGCATATAGGTATTCTTTTACGGTTGGCGCCATTTTTCAAAAATGTTCTTTGCGAGTTTTTATTATTTTATTAAATTGCTTCATTTTTTCGCAACTATATTAAAAATAGGTGTTCAGTACACGTGCGGAACCGTCATTGGAAGGAGTTCCGACTGTCAACCCTCACCTTCGGCTGCGCCTCGGCTCGGGTAGACATTTGTCGGAACTCCTTGCAATGACAGCCTTTCCGCATTTGTAATGAAATATACTATTTTGTACCAAGACAAGACAAATTTTGAAAGTGTGTTACTTAGTATGTTGAAAAAAATCACCTAACACATTAAAGTAAAGAATACATAACACTTCAACTTTTAAAAATATTTTTACAATTCCTATGTGATTTTTTCCCAAACATTATCCACATTAAATCGAACATTTTGTGAAGCTTTTTTTCCATGAATAATTTTTTTTAACACATGTCACATTACACTTGTCTGCATGGTGGCAAAAAGGAAAAGCAGCCAAATCAGGCAAGCAGCCACTATGGCTGCACTTATTGGCCGTATAGTCAGTGTTGTCACGTGCTTTTAACTGATTGAGATTTAGCAATTTAAAAGAAATTAAAAGATTTTTCAAAAGCTGTATAAGGTCCTTACATATGAAATTGCCGATGCTCAAAACTGGCAACTTTAAAATCTTGTATATTTGAAATATTATATACTTTCACCAACGGTGAGTTCAGTGCCTTGGAACTTGGGCGCAATAACATTTTTTAATAATTAAAATACAATAAAATATATTTAAATTACATTATTATTATTTAAATACATACATGTCAAGCTACTGTTACTGTCCTATAAACTGTCATGGGAGAAAATAAATAATAAAGGATGTCATTTTAACGTTTTATTCCGAGAGCTATTCCGAGAGATAAGCGACAAAAACATTCAAAAGCATTTATTATATTCCGACAAATTGCTTGAGTATAGAAATATTTTTTCGTCAGTCCATCCTCCTTAAAGTTTGGCGCAAGTTTGGCGAAGGTACTTACCTCAATCTAAAAAGAAATATTCATGCAAGTACTTTACTTCAACCAGAAAACTAAGAAGCAAGCAGTATGTCAATTAATTATAAGTTTCACGGTCATGCATAACTTTTAACTCGGTGTATCACGTCACGTATGAAAGTCGTAAATAGTAGTACTAACATGTTGCAAGTTTTAGAGTTGTCATATAAATTTTTATTCACAACAATCGCCATTCCTTAAATTTTTTCATAAGTGATGGTCAACACTTATTTTTTAATACCGTGCAACATTAATTATAGATTTCAAACACTAAGATATTTAGCTGATGCGACTTTAATAAAAATATAAAAAAAACAACGGGTTGCACTCCGGTAGTGCTGGCAGAAGTGAAAACTTAAACATTAACGTTGTGCATTTTTGATATTTTGGAATGGTTAGGGAATAATTTCGAACGAATTGCTTTTATTATCAGTATTATTTTTCATCTAGTATTTTCAGTAGGTTTTCATCTAGTATTTTTATAAAGTACTCACTCATTTTCTTTCACTATTTCTTCGTCACTTTTTTCATTAATAAATGCACTTTGTTCAATGTCCATATTTTAAATACTTGATATAAACGAATTTTACAAGTATAGGACGTTATCAGCTGTCACCCCTCCGTCTTACAAATATTCGAACAGGTCACGTGTCCTGACGCCAGTTAAACATATTTTACCCATCCCAAAAAAAGTCGGCAATGCTCGGGTGGCTCCCCTGGGGTTGCCCGTGTCCATAGGCGACGGTGATCGCTTAACATCACGCGGCCCGTCTGCCTTTTTGTTCGGTTTACATAAAAAAAAAAAAAAAAAAAAAAAAGTGCACAACGCCGCTAAAGAAGTTTTCACTTCAAAAATGTTATTAGAAAATGGTTGCAAGTTTAGATTGCATCCTCTCTGAATATTTCATATATGTCAAATTTTTTAACGACACGACAAGACGTTTGACAAAAAAGAACTTTTATTTTTATATGGGATCAAGGAGTATTGATGCAAATTACCACCAAAAATAACTATCATTTTTAACCCCTTTAGAAGGTGAGTTTCAATAAAATACGAAATACATCTTCCGTCAATCGTGTAAAAGAATGTTTTTGCAAAATACTAAGTAGATTGGACCAAGGAATAACGCTGTTCCATACAAACTTTGCCACCGTTTTTCAACCCTTTAGGAGTGGAATTTAGAAAAATCCTTTCTCATTGGATGCCTACGTCATACAAAGATCAGACCCTGCAAGTTACGATCAGCGGTTTGGGCTGTGACTTGAAACAACCAAGACTGGTGAATTAATCTAGCCCACTG
Source organism: Pyrgus malvae (assembly GCA_911387765.1). Classification (NCBI taxonomy): domain Eukaryota; kingdom Metazoa; phylum Arthropoda; class Insecta; order Lepidoptera; family Hesperiidae; genus Pyrgus; species Pyrgus malvae. The sequence continues at coordinate 15,311,848 of OU426951.1, read as the reverse complement.
CATCTTCAGGATAACGCTAGACCATACAATGCACATCAAATGGTCGCCAAATTAGAGGAGCTGCGACTGGTACCTCTTCATCACCCACCTTTCTCTCCAGATATTGCCCCAACCGATCACCGGTTTTTTAAAAATTTGGATAACTTTTTGCAAGGAAAAAAACAAATCTGATGAGGCAATCAAAACCGCCTTCAAACAGTTTATAGACTGTCGCTCCCAGGATTTTTTTCCAAAGGGATTAATGATTGATCTGCCAATAAAATGAAGGAAGTGTATCGATTACAATGACGCGTACTTCGTTTGATTAAATAATAATTTCATTAAAAAAACTTGCTTCACATCACTACTGAACGGCAATTTTATATGTAAGGACTTAATATTGAAATTATTTCAATTTTATCATCTATCATATTTATTTAAATTCTGACAAAGAATATAATGTAATTCCATTAAAATTTTACTTGGCTCCTTGGGGAAATTCGATAGGTTGAAGAATAGGTTCCAACTGTAAATTCTTTTACTTCACAAATAATTTATGATTTGTTTATGTGTAAAACCTTATAAAACTTGTTTCTATATTTTTAGTTTTTATTCCGCAGTTGGGTTTTTCTTTTACAATATTTTTTTACACTTTGTGGTTAGCTATCACTGCTGCAATGAAGCCAAAGTAACGAAATACTAAAGTATATAAAATTGGCGAGAATGGTTTCTCAAAGAACTTTCAATCGTTATAATACTGTTACTTTTAATTAAAAAAAATATGATAGAAAGTTAAACAAAATTTTTGAATACCTATTCAACAATACCCCAATTGTTTTGTAGTTAGGTAATTGATTTTTACATAATATTCATTTTGACAACACGATGTATGCTGGTGTGGATCAATTATAATAAATAAAAAAGTATTGATATGTTGTGTGTTTAAAATCTTATATAATTTTAAGCAGTGTACTAAAAAAATTACATTTGCAAAGGTAAGAAGCAAACAATGTTTTGCACTCCAGGTTGCTTGTAATAAAGCCGAAACATAGCAAAACAAAAAGAAAAAGCAGAACCAGTACCATTATTAACAATTTACATCCACTTCCACATTATCTAATACCTTTAAAGGAGCAATTCTTGTACAGCTATATGTACATATCGTCGCATGTAATCTCAATTGGCGTAAGGGACAAAACCTGTTTTTTGGATATGAGCAAAAAACCGTTTTTTTTTTTTAAAGCGTTATATTTTTAATGTCGTTGTAGCTAATTAAAATTTCTCCAAGAAGACTATACCTATTTTTTAATGCTCTTTGCAGCTGAATTTTCATAAACAGCCTACCTAGCGTTATAAAAAAGTTGAGTGTCCTTTACGCCCTGATTTTTTTGTTCATTTGACACTTACGCAATATAAAATTTAAGAAATTTTATGAAATTACGTCGTAAAGGAATTGTTTACAAACAATACATAACAATTTAAGCCGTAAGGCTAGACAAAATATAAAAGTCAGGGCGTAAGTGACTGAGTAAACTACTGATATTATTCAGTTTCGTTCAGTTTCATTGTTATTTTCTTTGCCTAATGCTTACTTTGATAAGAGAATTAACTCTGTTCATCAAAGTAATAAAAATGATATCTAAAAATTGTATTTCAAGACATTTATATAATAAAATTAGTATTTTTTTGTAGAAAAAGATGTTTTATTGGTTTCACCACTTACAAAATCATTGTTATTTGTAAGAAGATTGCTAGTAAGAAGTACCTATTATGAAAACAAACAACTTAAATTCTTTTTTTTCAAACCTCAACTAATCGTAACTAATCGTTAGTGCTTGTTTGGCCTATCTACCTACCACTGGTTGTGTTTTACAGTAGAAAAGTTTCGTTTTGCTTTTTTTTTAGTCAGTCAGTGGTAGATATTACAAATAAGTACTAACAAGCCCTTTTTTAAAAAAAAATAGAGAAAAAAAGAACTCCTCTACTGATATTGATCAAATTCTTTATAGGGTTGTAACAGGCTTAGGTGTCTAACATCTCAAATACAGACTCATACAACCAATTTTATTTTACGTTTTTGCAAGAAAAGTCCCTTACGAATTTTTTTTAACGAAAATTGTGTTTAGGCGTGTAAAATTGTTAGGGCGCAACGGACATTTTTTTAAAGATAGAATTATTTCAAATATACCATTCGATAGAGCTCGACGAGCTGAGTATGGTGGCATTGATAGTTCATTTTCGCACTTTTGTCCCTTACGCCAATTGAGATTACGTGCGACGATATGTAATCTGAATTTCGAAAACGGCTCCTACGAAATTGATGAAATTAAGTATGCAGGAGTTTTCGGGGGCAATAAATTGATGTTTCATTTTTATAAATTTTCGTTTTATCTGTATTTTTAGCGATATTTAACTTGATAGCAGTGATAATATTGTAGGGTAGAACGCCGTCAAACGCCATCAGCCAATCCGACATTCAAAGAAATGACAATGTCGATTTGAAACAGCTCTATAAAAATTTTATTCATTGAATTAAAGCTTCCTTGTCTGAATGGTTACGTGAGCTGTCTGCGGGACTTGAGACCCGGGTTCAAACCTCAATCAAAACCATATTGCGTTTATTTTTTATTTTCTGTGTGTGAAATATTTTTTGGGATCTATTTCAGATGGCGTTAGTTAAACACTAAGCAAATAAGTGTTTTGTTTCAAACTAAACCAAAAAATAAATTGTTTTTATCCGAGCAACGCTTGGTCATCCAGATACTGTTTGATTATAATAACACAGTTAACTTATGTCAAACTATTGTAATGCTTAAGATATTTTTTTATAGTTGACATATATTTTACAGACCCCTTTATTCCAGGGTACTTAGACCAATCAAGATTGTTTGGACCCAAGATTTTTGTGAATATAATTGCATACTTACACTAAATAATCAATAAACATTATAATATGCAATTTTTTGGTGCTATGAGATACATTGTTGCAATTTTCTTAGACATCTATTATTTTTATAATTAATAACAAAGGATATTCCTTTGTTGCTTTCTGATAAGTTTCCTGTTGGTGAAAAATGGTTAGTGAGTCCAGTTATGTCATCAAATTATGAACATTTTTTTGCTCAAATAATTGCCATAATTATCAACTCTGAATTGTTAAATGGAGCAACACAACCCCCTTCTAAGCAGTGCCTCTATCACAGCAATTAGGTACTTGTCAATTCTTATTCATATAAGCTTAGAATCCTTTTAAATATTCAACAGCCCAATTATGGTTATCAACCAGAGGTACATAAGCTATTTTGAATATTATTTGTTAATGAAAATACATTTACATGTGACATAATGTGTACAGTTACATTGAAATTTCCATCTACTTTTGAAAATTATGTGGAGTAATTAATTATTATTCTATATAATATATTATAGGAGTACAGTAGAATAAAAAATATGATTACATCCATGTTAGAATTTCTGTTAATATACAAAAGTATGATATCCTAAATTATTTGAAACAATAAATTATAACCCATGCTAAGCATACTCAGATGTCTAGTAGAACTGTCTTAAGTGCACAACAATTTGTAATATTTCAAACTGTGTAAAAGACAATAATTTATTACACATACATGTTGTGAGCGTTGTGGAGATGACTGTTGCATCAAAGATGCATCAATGATCTGTTGTTGCAACACAATCTGTGCATCCACAGGTAAATCAGATGTGTAGTAAACCTATAAATAAATGTATATACAAATACCATACTGATTTGTTTTCTAGAATATAAGTTTTTATGTATGAACACATAAATTAATAGCAATGTTATAAAAGTGCAACAAAAGAATAAAAAATATTCACAATTTCAAATAAAAGGGTTCTAAATTACATAGCATATAATAAGTTTTTAAATAATAAGTTAATTACCTGGTGTCTATGTAGTGCTTGTTGTGAATGTTGTTGTTGCTGCTGTTGTTGTTGTTGTTGTTGTTGCTGCTGCTGCTGTTGTTGTTGGAAATCAGTACGGGGGGGTGGAGGTGGTGGAGGTGGTGGATCATGTCGAATAATATATTGTTGCTGGTATTGTAAACCATCACCCACAACTAATTGTGGTTGAACACCATCACTAACTATAATGTCATTCTGCGGTTCTGTTTGCTGCACAACCACCTTAAACATAAAATTATTTGAATTTATTGTGATGTAGACATGCTTGACAAGAAGGTACATGGCATATAATTTAGTCCACAGTAGAATTAATAAATATTAAAAAAAATTGGAAAGAACTATGATTTAAAATAGTATTTTTCCCCAATGTGTACTGTTTCACAAATGTTATTTAAATAAACAAATGAATAAAATTCATTTTTTTAAATATGCTTGTGCAGTGCCATTCTGGAAAAGTCTAGCCTGAATTGATCTTTAGCAAAATCATAGAATAAAATGTTTAATCAGTCAAGATTTTTACCCCATATTACAAGAGCTTTTTGATATCTCAAGAAATACACCTTAAACAGAGCTTAACAAGAGGTATTCCTGAAAAAAATATAACCAAAACACCATATTGTTTTTTTTTTGTTGATAAATAATTTCTTCTGATAGGTACATTTAATTTTATTGTTATAACTATGATCGGAGTAGGTAGATTGATTTGAGGTCAATGAACTGGCATGTATATATTAATATATGGATATGCCTCCAGGATTCTAGGATTTTGTAATAAAGATTTTTCAGGAATTTTAAATACTGTAATGTGTAGGATGAAGAATATATAAATATGAATAAGAAAAGTTTAGCACTTTTGCTGTCTTTTTAATAGAATATGTGATTGGCCTTCTATAATAAAAAACATCTTTAGCAAGGCTAAACTTGAGTAAAAACGTAGCAAACGTAAAGTGGGATACCACTAATAATAAGTGTGTGCATGTGACGAAAGATGGGTCTTGCCTCTCCGCTATCCTAAAATATTAAGGACTACAAATAGTTATTTTTATTTATTTATTCAAGAATATTATAAATACAAGCAGCGGGTAATAAACTTGCAAGAAATAACTACTAAATTATATTATTTGTAATTTTCAAATGGATGCACAAAAGTAAGATTCACTTTATTACTTGATAAATTAGAAGAAAACAATTTTAAATGTTTAACTATCACATTCTATAAATTTCAAATGTGACTACCAAAATGAAATCCCAGAAAAAAGGCTTATCTATGTAATGATTTCATGATGCAAGTCCGTAAAACCAATCTACCTACTCTTTATATTAAGCATAATGTTTTATTTATTTATAACATTTAAACAAGAAATGATGATTGATATACATACATTCATATACAAACAGAAAAATTGACTATGAATAGGTTTTTAATATATTATTTTTATATTTGTAAACATCTTTTTCAATTATACATTTTAAATATTATTATTTAGTTGAAATTTAAAAAAGTTAACATATAAGCATAATACAGGTTATATTATTATACATAATACATGAATAGGTTTTTAATATATCATTTTTATATTTGTAAACATCTTTTTCAATTATACATTTTAAATATTATTATTTAGTTGAAATTTAAAAAAGTTAACATATAAGCATAATACAGGCAGTTCTTATAAATATGTATGTTATATGATAATGTAGTTACTATCAGAACAATACTGTCTAGTATTAAGGATTTTCAAATTTAGAGAGTACCAACCTGCCGTGGTGTGTATTGCTGGTCTTCTTGATTCACAATTATTCCATCCAAACATATATTAGGACAAAACCTTTGTATATCCTCAAGAGTCAATGAATGTCCTTGGCCAACTATGTGGTAATATTGAGCCATTTCAAATCCTTAGCCTGATGATAAAAGAATACATAATTATTATTGAATGCATTTCCTGGAATAAACAAATCTAATTTTGCATTAGTTACGAAAATTTTTTTTATAAAGTTACAGCAACATTATAATTGTACTTTTATTCGATTTTACTGTACAGTATCATGTTTTTAAACAATATTTACAAAATATTCACTGCCAAACGAATTTAGAATATCTTTCAATTATGATTTGTTTACATATTTTTATACACAATTTACACGTTTATTAAATGTATACAACAAATTTAAAACACATAAACACATAGGATCAGAATAATTTCAGACGAACAACTGTTTCGTTGACAGATATTTCATGCAATCTCAATTCTCAATACAAGTACAACAACAGGACCAATGACTCCGTGGATCACACGAACACTTCAACTATGGCGACGGCTATATTCATCACTGTTCACACAATCACTGCACTAAATTATTACAATTTTATTGTTTTTTAATTTCACTAAATACAACAATCGCAAAATGAAAAGAACGAACTGAAACAGTTTAGGTGGAAAGAACTGAATGGCTTCGATTCTGTACCTATCCAACCTAAATTCATTTCAAGGTAATGATTTGAGTAGTATTTTAGACCAAACTTAATCTATTCCTTACCGATTTTAACTACGGACATTTTACATGCCTTTGATCGACAAAAAATATGAACTAGTAGCATCAAAATCCTAAAATTTTAACTCAAACGCCAAATCTAGAAGCAATTTACATTATGGCGTGTGTGTCACTTTTTTACAAATGTATGTTTTTTTAATATAGTGTTGCTAGCACAGGTAAGGTGAGGTTCTTTAACAATATAAGTGTATTATCTATGTTCTTTAATGTTGCATTGCAGGTCTATTATAATCTTGCATTAATTTTGTTAAATCTGTTTATTAGAATGTATTTAATTTACTTTTTTGTTAAAAATTGTTAAGTGTAATCGTCACAATTCGTCACTTAAGTTCTTTTTCTTTTTAAATATAATCAACCACCAATAATGTAAATCTGTTAGGAATAAACGTCGGTAGTTGAATAAAAAATGTGACGAAGTAGGAGACACAGAGTACATTATATAATGGTAGGAGAAAACAGGGCCGGATTTAGGGGAGGGCAATCGGGGCTACAGACCCGGGGCCCCCACAATAGAGACTTCGGAAAAAAGAACGAATTCAGACCATTACACACTAGTAAACATCTTATCCTTTCAGATTTTTTCGCGCTTTACAGTATTTTGTACAAACATGATTACATTAAATATTAACAGAAATCATCAATCTATATTTGTTCACTTCAATCAGGCAATCAGTAAAATATGACTGATTGAAAAAAATGTCGATTATATTTGGAAAATAGTTTGGGGCCCAGGGGGCCTCCACATTACTCGGGTACCACGTCCTTCTCGAGGACGAACGTGTGAGCAGGATGGCCGGATGTAATCGTGGTTAAAAAGGAGCTCAGTGATATACTAACTACTTTAACATAGTGATATTATACTATGTTAAACTTTTGAGCTAGATGGCGCTACTAGTACATTCATTTAAAAAGCAACAGTGCTTGTTTCGGAATACTTGGACAAAAATCATTCTTTATTTTACCGATTAATAATTTTTAAATTTAAAAAATTAAAATAATTTTGGCACCCGTACCCGTACCCGTACATAAAAAAAACCCGTACATGTTAATAATTTTTCCTTTCACAGAACAAGTTAGTTTTAATGACTGTCCCAATACTTTAATGAAATATCTCATTTATAAGCTTAATTCTTATCTAGAAACGCCTATTATAAATTGCTGTTAAGTCACTAGAACATCTCACGCTTTATGATTCAAAGCCTAATTGCATAAGAATAAATAATACATAGAACAGAAACTCCCGCTCCGAACGGGCTCAAGGTCACGATATTAGCCTACACGTTAAACAGAATACTAAGTCGGGTTGTCTCGGCCGGGCGCGTCAATTACAATAATGGCGCCATGGCGCCAAGTTATTGTGGTGTGTTTGGTTGTACGAACAATTCAAAAACAATACCATACTTAAGTTTTTTTAGTTTGCCCAAAGAAGATGCAAGGTAAGAGTAGAGTAATATTTTTTTAAATATTATTCCGTTTCCGTAGGTACCTAATTCATCAAAAGGACATGAACAGTTCTTTTTGTATATCTTCACCCAATTGGAAAAATTCTGTTAGATACATACAGCATATTAACATGTCTCCAAAATCTTTATTAATAGCCCCCCCGCCATTGGTTGTTGTACCTTTCTCGATTGCTTTGGCTCGCGATGGCGGCGGTGCGGTGGCACGCGGCGTTCGCGCCGCGGCAGTGGCCCACATATTTGTTTATTTTAAACCTAAACTACCCACATAAACTTAAGTACTAACACCTATGTAGGTAAGTAATACTTACATGGCTTCTTTGGTAGGGTACTCAGGATAACTTTAAGGGCCGATTACATTGGCCAGCATGCAGGGTCCGATTTGGCATACATTGCTGGTTATCTTGAGTATTTTATTACAATGTATTCAGATAACCAGCAATGTATGTCGGGTCGGCCCCTGCAGGTTGGTCAATGTAATCAGACCTTAAGCACCACGCCAGCCGCCGCCTTTACTGAAGCTTCAATCAATATAGACGTGTATAGGGTAGAATACGCCATATGGGGAGTTTTGGCGGGAAGTCGAAAAAGACAAATTGTGCTCTTGTTTTATTTTCATTTTCTTTGTGTATTTTTGAGTTATATCGGATAAAGTTGATGACATTTTGTTTGATATAGGTTAATTACAGTGCACGAGTGTTTGTGAAATAGAATAACAGTGCTAAAATATGTTTTTTCTGCTTGCCTCCAAAATTCCATCGGACACGTTCTAGTAAAGTAGCCATCGCTTTACTTGAATGTTGGACTGACTAGATTGACTGATTACTGATGACTTACTTACTGACTTTGTTATTACTTCGTCCAGTTTCATTGAAACTGGCAAAAAATTGATGCAAAAATTATACTTGACGCTGGCAGTATGCACAGAGTTTGCGATGCCATAATTGAAAAAAAAAAAATACGCCATATTATTCTTAGTCTAAGGCCATATATGTTCAAAAATTAGATATGGACATATGGAATTACAATTTGGGGAAACTCTCCCCACATTCAGAAAGTCTTTGTTGCACAATAAAAAGTATCCGAGCAATATACTCTATGGGCTATAAAAACACAATATAACAAATATAATAGACCAATTTTCATAAAAAATCATATTGACTGAACCATCAATATGCATATTTGAAATGACGAAATACGTTAAAAATAACATAGAACAATTTGAGAAATGTCCAAATCCCAAGAGTGATAGAAGAAAAATATAGTAAAACCACTAAAACCGACCAGTCTCTAATCTTTGCCTGGAAAGGAATAATTGCCACATTATGGCACATAATATATATATATAAAGTACATTATTCTTAGTCTAAGTATAATAATATACCAAAGATAATAACACAACAGATAATAATAATAAAAAAATTCTTAAATTAATTTGCGAATGGCTATGTCAGGAATGCATTTATTCAATTAAGGACTTAATTAATAAGGAATTTAAATAATTTAATTTTAATTCTTAAGTAAACTCTTAAACTTCTTAAAATTCTTAAACACCTCGTGCCTCACCTAACACCTCGTCCCGAGCAGTTCGGATTCCGACTGAAACACAGCACGACCCTCCAGCTGTCGAGGGTACTGTACCACTTTACCGCGGTCCTCAATAATAAGGAACGTGCGTGTGCAGTGTTTCTCGCAAGCCGTCGTGCCAAACACGGAGCCCTTGCGGGGCTCGAGAAGAATTCCCGGACCAATAGAGACTGTGCGAAATTATCCAGCACTGTTCAGCATGAATATTCCGCGACCACGGTAGTGTGTGTTTGTAGGAGGCGAGCTAAAGCCGCGGCTGGTAGGCCGAAAGACCGCTACCACAGGCCGCGCGTATCTTTTGCCGGCTTTATAGTTCATCATTTATTATGGATTAAAGTCATGTCCTTTCGGTATATAAAAATGTACTCTGTGGTCTGTCCGGCCGCGGCCAACCAACTTTTGCAGCTGTAGACTGTAGTAGAGTGAGTAGTAGCGTAGTATTATTTATATTATTCATAAGCTCGTGGCGTGGTTGACTCATGCTATCTCTATGGGTTGAATTTGAATGTTCTGTGCATAGAGTACATTGGTTGGTTCTGTGGCATTCTGTGGGTTGATTGAATTGAATGACTTACTTGCTTGACGGACGACTCGACTCGCTTCTTGTTCTTCTTGATACGATTCGATTCGCGGCGACGACAGCAAGGAAAAACAATAGATTGATAGATTGTGTTTTTTTACTTTTTAGCAGTCTGCATTTCACCTTACAAATTTTCATACACTTTTATCATTTACAACATTAATTGTTTAAAATTTCGTGTTTACTAAGTGTTTTAGAGATATTGGAAGATAAAAAATATTTGTTATTTACTTGATGACATTTTGTTACAGTCTTTAGCTAAACGTAGATTCAGTGCAAATGGATGATACAGTTGTTTCTCCTGGTAAGGCGTTTGTTTCTTTCTCTTTAATTCACTCAAAATATCGCTTATTAACCTGCACTGATTTTAGGTAACAAAATGGGTGACTCTGCATCAGAAAGTGATTCTAGTTCCCTAGATGGCGGAGCTATGTTGCCTCCCAGCACGGTATCTCGCGATCAGTTGCAGAAAAGAATTGAATCTTTGCAGCAACAAAACAGGCAAGTATGAGAAAAAATACAGATATAAATTGATATCGACCTCTACCTCTACCTCTACATAATATACTGTTCTTAAAATATTTCATTTACTTTGATTGAAATAGTTTCTTTCAGAATAACAAAATCACCCCACTATTGGCTGATTTTTAATTCTGAAAGAAATTATGTCAATCAAAGTAAATGAAATAGTTTCTTTCAGAATTTCAAAATCAGCCCTCAAGTTAAGCATTAGAAAGTTTGCTTAGGATATTATTATAACATTTATTTATTATTTATTTATTTAAAACTTATAGTATAACCTTAAACTAAGGATACAAGGGTGTGCTTAATGCCTAATGGCATTCTCTCCCAGCCAACCCTGGGTGATAAGAGAAAACTTATGGCAGGCGCATACTACATTTAAAATTATATATAAATATATTGTATTATAACATACATGACATCAATACATATAGTCCACTTGGTTTGAACATCTTTAATAATTGTGTTTTGGATGCAAATATACTTATTTGTTATATAATGTGATAGATAATATAATGTGATAATACCTACTTATTTTATTTTGTTTTACTTAATCTTACTCAATAAAAAAAAATATACTTATTTTTTACGTTTGTATATATGTAATGTAAAGTTACCTCTAATTTTACCCGCTTTTAATGAAGATAAGCAAACCATGTTTTGTGACATTCTTTCTTGGTTATATTTAATCTAAAATAATTATACAGCATTCTTCATTAAATGCACTGAAATCACTTGTTAGATTTTATCAAGCAAATTGTAACCTCTGTCTTTTCTTAGGGTATAGTTGTAAACAACCTTGGCACTGCTTTTTAAGAAAAATGGTCACAAACACTTTTTTTTATCTACTATCATACTTTGAAATTAAAAATTCCATTATATAAACACAATTTTATTTATCAAAACTATGTGAGTCTACAAACTGTGTGAAAGTCAAAGTATTTATTATTAATTGGTAGGCATCAAGAACTGTAGTGTTATTCCTACTGTAAGTAAACAAGATTGAAGACACATTGACTATACTTTCAATTGGACATACATGTAGTAAATAGTTTAATAGTTTAAACCTTACAAAACCTCGCTCCTATAATATGAAACAGCACATCCCATTGTCCATAAACTAAGACATAATCACAGAAATATGGATGAGGTTTTGCCCAATCATAAACATTCTGGAGGCAAACCTGCTAATGTCATGGCACATGTATTTGAAATAGACTTAGCCACAACTTTCGTCCATTTGGATTAGATGCATGGATTTCAATCTATTTGGGACCCCATAGCTAAATGAGGTTCAATCTATTGCTATACAATTTTAACATTCACAAGAAAATTTCCAAGCATCTTTCACTGCATTTGCAAGGCACTCCATTTGGATTGATGGATGGATGTTGTCAATGCGTGCCTTGAAAGAATACATTGTTTATTTTACTTACTTACTTAAATTTATCCATTTTTCTTGTCAATATTGAGCATGGATAAGAAAAGTCGGTAAATATAACTAAGTTAGTCTATTTTATCTAGCTTGATAGAAAAATGTAGAATATGTTAATTTTTTTTAAACTTCTATACTTAATGCAATGTACACATTGAAATTTGTTACTGTAATGATGAAGAGAGCCAAGCTATTATTGCTATAGGCTTATTGTAAAGTAGTTTTGCTATCAGCTGCTTCAAATTTTTAGGTCCTGTTATTGCATTCCCATTTGGGATAGAATGTCAAAAACTGTAGCACAAACATTTATTAAGTACTGGCTGTGCCCTGTGGTTTCACCCATGTATTTTTTTTTAAAGTATCCTTTTTTACTTCTGATAACTCCAAGAATAAATGTACAAAGTTTCATGATGATTGGTTGAGTAGTTTTTGTGTGAAAGAGTAACAAACAAACTTACTTTCGCTTTTATAATATTAATAGGATTATAATATAAGTAGGATCTATCCAGTGTATTTCATGTTTCATATCATATTTGAAGGTGACACACACGCACACACGCACATATGCATATGTGCAGACACACACACTACATTGGCTGTCTATTAAATAAATTTAATTACTAAGTGACTAATAAATTAATATAAGTGAATGATCCTTAAATCTTTTTGATTTATGTTGTATTCTAACCTATTTTCTTATCAGAAACTAGCGGCTGCCCACAACTTCATCCGCGTGGATTTTAGTTTTACATTTTTTCTAAAATAAAAGTAGCCTAAGTGAACCCTTATTATATCAGCTACCCAGAACCATTAGCCAGAACAAACAGAAAGATAGACAAAAATTGGTAAAAAAATTATTTTGGTATATGTACTTACCTTATTAAATACATTCATTCATATACATGCATATATAGGGTTTTTTGAATATTACAGACACTCCAATTTTATTTATTTGTATAATTCCAACAACACATGTAACATTGTTTACCACAATTGAAAAGAAACAAACTTAATGGAATCTATTGACTTTAATTACATTAAAACCAACCTTTTTACATTATACAGTACTAGCCTTCCGCCAGCGGCTTCGCCCGCTAGGACCCGTTTTATAGGTTCCCGTAGGATAAAAACCATCTTATGTCCTTTCCCAAGGTCCTCTTTATCTGTGTTCCAAATTTCATTAAAATTGGTTCAGTAGTTTAAGCGGGAAAGCATAGCAGACAGACAGACAGACAGAGAGTTACTTTAGAATTAATAATACTAAGTAGGGACACAGTTAATATATTAAGATCAAGATTATTCTCTCTTAACATATCTCCATCTGCAATCGCTTGGTTTCATAGTTACTTGCACGGACGCCGGCAACGCATCAAAGCCCAAGACAATGTTTCCTCATGGCTTGCAACTGAAGCTGGCGTACCGCAAGGTGGTGTGTTGTCTCCTCTCCTATTTGCTATCTTCATCAACTCAGTTGTTTCTTCCATATCTTCTCTCTACCACTTGTATGCTGACGATCTTCAAATCTATACACAGTCATCCTTGGACGACTTCCCTAGAGCGATCGAAAAGATCAATAAGGATCTAGCTACTATACTGGATTGGAGCAAATCATACGGATTGAAAGTAAATCCGTTAAAATCTCAAGCAATCATTGTTGGTAGCCAAAGATTACTTTCAAAACTCGACAAAAGTAAATTGCATCCAGTAGTTTATGGTGATGTACAGATTCCATATACAGATGTGGTCAAAAACTTAGGCATCTTTATAGACTCTACGCTCTCTTGGACTCCTCAGATCAATCATGTGTGTCGCAAAATGTTTGCTGCTTGTGGTTCACTTCGAAGACTCAGTTACTTTTTACCCATTCCAACTAAAATTATGCTTGCACAATCTTTATTACTCCCTATTCTTGATTATGCTGATATCTGCTATCTTGATATCACAGAGGAGCAACTTAACAAGCTTGAGCGAATTCAAAATCTTTGTATACGGTTTATTTACGGTCTTCGTAAATATGACCACGTTTCCGCTTATCGTACTAGGCTCAAGTGGCTCCCCATTCGCCTTCGCAGAAATGCTCATATACTTTCTGCTCTATACTGTATCCTGTTCAACTCATCTAGTCCGAATTATTTGAAAGAACGTTTTGAATTTTTAGGTTCATCATCTTCCCATAATCTGACTCTTCGTTCCGCGACCAACAGCATTCTTAGTATTCCTGCCCACTCCTCAGCGTACTATGGCAAATCCTTTACCGTGTACTCCGTCAAACTATGGAACTCCCTACCTGATTCCATCAGACGAGCTCAATCCTTGGGTCTATTTAAAAAGTTGGTTAAGGATCACTTTCTGTCTTTATAAGTTTCATCTCCCTCCTTTTTTCTCTCTTCTCTTGCATAGTCTCTCTCTCCCCACCTGTGCACTTATGTTTACTTCTCCTTTTCTTTTTCGCTGTCAGCTGTATCCTTGGTTGTGTCTGTTATTCTTTTTGCTGCTTCTTACTATTATTTGTGTCCTACTGTTGTTTTAAATATATATAGTAACATTGTTTGTTTAATGCACCCTACCCTCTAATTTCGAATTGTCTATTATATATTTCCTTCTGGGTTGTCTGGAAGAGATTGCTATTTGAAGCAATAAGACCGCCCTTTGCTTTCTTTTACATTGTATCCTCTAATGTATTGTTTGTATTGGTGCGCAATAAAGAGTTTGTATTGTATTGTATTATTTTATATTTTATAATTGAGTCATAGGTTATATTTTTCAAATAATCATCACATCTGTCAATATCACTTCAAACCCTGCTATAGATATTGTTGTATGAAATTCTATGGACGTTATTACTTGTTGCAGGGTTCTCAAAGTAGAACTAGATACTTACAAGTTGCGAGTTAAATCTCTACAGGAAGAAAATCGTGCATTAAGACAAGCATCTGTGTCAATTGTAAGTAAAATCTTTATTTACTCGCAAATATTTTCTAGAAACTGATGCTTAGCATATTTATGCGGCATCATTTGCCTCAAAACTACAACAGACCTTAATATTCATAACCATCATAATCATAATCTTTATTGCATCATGCATCACTAAATTTAAAGGTGGTACAAGTAAAAAAGTATAGCATTGAGCATGGAACCCTGTCAGGGCGTTGCAATTATACAAGTACTTTAAACTAATCATACATGTTATAACAACTTCAAAATATTCTTTTGAGCAAATTAACTTAAACTCTTCTCAAATTTCCTTAAATCTCTTTCTTAAGTTGCCATAAATTGAATGTGAAATCAACCATGCTTCCTTGTCTTAGATATTACTGATTGCATAAAAAATGCATAAAAACAAGAACCAAAAACATTGGATCCCTTTATTACAAAATTAAGTGGACAGAAGAAGTGCTCTCTTTCTGCTCTCTAAGGTGATGGAGCGTGTTATAAACACACAGCTCCTTAGGTACCTCGAGAGACACCGGTTGATCAGCGATCGTCAGTATGGCTTTCGCCAGGGCCGGTCGGCCAGTGACCTCTTGGTGTACCTCATCACACACGGCTGGGCTGAAGCCATCGAGGGTAACGGGTAGGCTTTGGCAGTCAGCCTGGATATCGCAAAGGCCTTTGACCGGGTCTGGCACAAGGCCCTTCTCGCGAAGCTTCCATCTTACGGTCTTCCCTTGAGGCTATGCAACTGGGTGGCTAGCTTTTTGTCTGAGCGGCAGATTAAGGTCGTTGTTGACGGATGCTGCTCAGATATGAAGCCCATTAACACCGGTGTTCCCCAAGGCTCAGTGCTGTCCCCTACACTATTCATTCTGCATATCAATGACATGCTGCAACAATCACGCAGTATACATTGCTATGCAGATGATAGTACGGTGGACGCACTATACACCTGTCGAGCCAATGCCTCTAGGTCACAAGTGGAGGAAAGCAGAATCAAACTTGTGTCTGAAGTCGAGAACTCTCTGGAGCGGGTCTCGGAATGGGGTCGACTTAACCTTGTCGAGTTTAACCTCACGAAGACACAAGTTTGCGCTTACCGCGTTTACCGCTAAAAATACCCCATTTGTTATAGCGCCCCAGTTCAAGGGCACCGCGCTCACCATCGGTGAAAGTGTCGGTATCTTGGGAGTTGACATTACGAGTAAAGTGCAGTACCGGAGTCATTTGGAGTACAAAGCCAAATTGGCATCAAAAAAACTTGGTGTCCTCAACAGAGCGAGGCATTACTTCACTGCGGGGCAACTCCTGACGCTGTATAAGGCCCAGGTCAGACCCCACATGGAGTACTGCTCCCATCTCTGGGCAGGAGCACCGAAGTACCAGCTACACCCATTTGACTCCGTTGAAAAGAGCGCAGTCCGAATCGTCAACGACCCAAGATTGACTGACAGGCTAGAACCGCTTAGCTTGCGAAGAGACATAGGCTCGCTCTGCGTGTTCTACCGACTTTACTATGGTGAGTGCTCCGAGGTACTCTTTAAATTGATGCCTACATCACCATTCCATGATTATACCACCAGACGAAGGTTAAAGTTCCACCGGCACCATCTGGACTTGTGGCGGTCTTCCACAGTCCGCTTTGCACGCTCCTTTTTACCACGGACGTGTAGGTTATGGGACAACCTTCCAGCTGAGGCATTCCCAGTGGACTATAACATGGGGTTCTTCAAGAAAGCTGTAAAAAAGTCCTCCTCCAAAGCCGGCAATGCTCGGGCGGCTCCCCTAGGGTTGCCCGGGTCCATAGGCGACGGTGATCGCTTAACACCACGCGGCTCGTCTGCCTTATTGTTAGGTTTATTTATAAAAAAAATAATATATGAAATAAAGTTTATAAGGAGATGAGCAGAAAGCTTATATATTTTTTATAACAAAGCTTAAAATACATTAAAATAATAATAAAATTAAAACATTACACACTTTTTATCTTTTTCTTCTAGGATCTTTTACTGATTACATGTTCAACATTTTTTTATCTTTTCTTATTTCTTGTATTATATTTGGTTGCCCTAAAAAGAACCAAATATGATATTATAATAAAACTATGAACATGATTTTTTGTCTTAACATTTGACAATCTTTATCAATTTTAGCAAGCAAAAGCTGAACAGGAAGAAGAGTATATTTCTAACACATTGTTAAAGAAAATTCAGGCTTTAAAGAAAGAAAAAGAAACTTTGGCTCATCATTATGAAAGGGAAGAGGAATGTCTCACAAATGATCTTTCAAGGAAATTGAATCAGGTACATACTGTATTTATTTATTAACATGGGTGACCTAGAGTAGATTGAGTAGATGCTAGTGCAGTAAATTGTTACTTTTGCGATTTATGTAAGCATTTTAAACCAGGTTGATCTATAGAAGATATCAGTTGTTGAAATGTTAGAGGTTGGTTATTTGGTTGTGAAACTATCTCCCAAAGTTGTTGAAGGTTGTAGTCATTTGCAATGGGAATTAATTGGAAACCATTAAATTGGTGATTTCATTAATTGTAGAAACATTGTAATCATGTTACATATTATTATTTATTTTTACAAAAGTATCCTGTAATTATATAAAAGTAGCTTACATCTGATCAGATCTTATCAGAATAAAAGACAGAACAGTTAACAGTAAAGTTTATATCTTTTTAGTTACGCCAAGAGAAGTGTCGTCTAGAGCAAACACTGGAGCAAGAACAGGAGTGTCTGGTGAACAAATTGATGCGTAAGATTGAAAAGCTTGAGGCGGAAACACTAGCTAAGCAAACTAATTTGGAAAGACTTCGCAGGGAGAAGGTAACGGGATATGAAGTTTTCACCTTGCACCTAATTTGATTTATCAAGCAATATATCTTGCACATTATTTTGAAGGTTTATTAATTAAATCAGTGACTAGGTTTTGTTTTGGACGCAGATAGCAAATTATTACTGTTTGTAAATTCTTTTTTTTTCTGTGTATTTACACATCAGGAATCAACCCATCAAGATAGTATCTTTTTTATTGTCAGGCTTGAAGATAAAAATATAGCATGTTATTTGTCACAATGAAGGTTGATTTTTCAAAAGAAATAGAAACAAATAATGAAATGTTAATTAGATTGTTATATTTTATCAGGTAGAGCTTGAGAATACACTAGAGCAAGAGCAAGAAGCACTAGTAAACAGACTTTGGAAAAGAATGGACAAGTTGGAGGCTGAAAAGCGCTCACTTCAAATACGACTAGATCAGCCAGTTTCAGATCCAGCCAGTCCTAGGTGAACTGATTTTAAATATTACGCCTCAATCTGGTAGATCAAAACAGCACAGTAAGCAAAATCCTGCAACATCTATCTATACAAATCAATAAAATTGGAGTGTATGTTTGTAATATTATAATAACCACTTTTTACTATATCTATATGAATGTAGGTACATATACCAAAATAACATTTTTTACAATTTTTGTCTGTCTATCTATCTATCTGTCTGCCTGTCTGTCTGTCTGTCTGTCTGTCTGTCTGTCTGTCTGTCAGTCCGTGCGGACGAAATTACAGGCGGCCGCTAGTCCAAAATATGTTTGGTTTATGACATGACATAAGGCTAATCAGAAAAATTATTGATTTTAAAATTTAGTAGAGTTTCTATAATTTTTTTATTAGTGCCTGTTCATTGTAAAATAATTTTAATTTGTCAGGGACATCAGCAATGGTGACACAGCATCAAATCTTAGCCACCATATTCAGACACTGCGTTCAGAGGTTGTGAAACTGAGGTAAGTACTTTAAGCTATTTAACTGCATTCATATTATTTTATTTTAATTTCAATTACATCTGTTATGGCATTTGATATAAAACTTACATTACTTTCAATGCAACTAAATCACCTTGTTTTCTTATTTAGCGGTGGTTTGTGACATCACCGCTCAAGCTCCGGCAATATAAAATGAACTTACTTATAACTCTTCTTATTTAGGAACCAGTTGGCAGTGTCTCAAAATGAAAACAAGGAAAAAATGCACCGCTTCGCCTTGGAAGAAAAACACATCCGAGAAGAAAATCTTCGCTTGCAACGGAAACTGCAGCAGGAGGTGATCATTTAATTTTGACCTATGCACTAAAAATATACTTTATGTTATTTGTAAGGTTGAAGATATCTTTAAGCACTTCATTTGTATTTTCTTTTTTTAAATTTCAATTAAGATTACCAAAAGTTTTCTGTTATTCTAAATGGAGTATTAAAAAAAAAAGAAAGGGTTGCACTCCGGGAGTGCCGGCAGAAGTGAAAACATTAACATTGTGCATTTTTGATGTCTTGGAATCGTTAGGGAATAATTCCGCACAAATTGCTTGAATTATCAGTACCTATTAATTTCTATCTAGTATTTTTATAAAGTACTCACTCATATTCTTTCACTATTTCTTCGTCACTTTTTTCATTTATAGATTCACTTTGTTCAATGTCCATATTTTAAATACTTGATTTAAACTAATTTTACAAGTATAGACAGTCGAGCCGTCATCAGCTATCACCCCCTCCGTCTTACGAATTTTCGATCAGGCCACGTGTAGTTGACGCGAGTTTAACATTTTTTACCCATCCCAAAAAAAGTGCTCAACGCCGCTAAAGAAGTTTTCACTTCAAAAAATTAAAAATGAAAGTATGGGCACAAACTAACAGTTCTTTGGTATTTTTTTTAGTTTGAAGGAAGATGAAAAAATATGTAGGAAAAAATATTCCAATGATTGCAAATTCCAACTCGGCTTTGTATTTACAGTATATGAAATTACTAACTTTAAGGAGTACTAATTGCTTCCTGTGGTATTTGACGTTTCTAAAATAATCATGTTGATATAATTTTACAGGTGGAGCGTCGAGAAGCGCTGTGTCGGCACCTTTCCGAAAGCGAGTCTTCTTTGGAAATGGAAGAGGAAAGGCAATTCAATGAAGCGTTGAATGTATGCTATTCCATTGTAATATAAGTACACATTACTTTTATTTGTCCAACTATAATTTGGAGAAAGCTAACCAGTTTTATTGTAGCGAATTATGTAAACGTTTTTTTATTTTAGATAGGTGAAGGGATTAATTGTTAAAAATTGTAGCGCTCTTCACCTGTGTTATGGAAGTTTTTAAGAAGTTATGGGGTCTAATTGTGCTTAATAATGTTAATACAATAGCTAAGCCATGCTAGTCATTACTATATTCTTGATGGCTAGCATTACGAAATGTAATTTACAAGCTATTTTTATACTACGCGACATTAATCTTTTATCTTATCTAATACAAACAAGCAATTCTTGAAGTACCTAAATATATTATATTGAATCTCGGAATCGGCTCCAACGATTTTAATGAAATTTCGTACCCAGGTTTTACGGGTGATAAAACGGTCCAGCTAATTTTTATTTTTAGAAATTTTCTTTTTATCCGTATTTTCAATGATAATCAACTTAAATATAAACTGAAAAATACGACTCTTCCTGACATCTATTGGTGAGTATTTATAATATTGTGGCATAGAACGGCGTCTAACGCCATCCGCCGATCCGCCGTTCAAAGAAATGACAAATGTCGATTTTAAAGACCTCAATCAAAAATTCATTCTTTTAATTAAAGCTTCCCTGGCCGAATGGATACGCAGGCTGACTGCGGAACTAGAAACCCGGGTTCAAACCTCAATCAATACCAAATTCCTTTTTATATTTTTGTGAAAATATTTTTTTATTGGGAGCTATTTCAGATGGAGTTGTTAAATAATACTAAGTAAATTAATGTTTCGTTTGAAATTAAACCAAGAAAATAAATTGTTTTTATCCGTTTTATATGTAAAACAAAGTTAATTACACCATTTATAACTCAAGAACGGGCAATTTTTATGACTTGTTTTTGGATTTGCTTTCGACGGGAATAGGATAATCTATCTATACATATAAAAGAGGATGTTTGTATATATGACATAGCAAAACTCAGAAACTATTCGACCGATTATTATGAAAATTGGTATGTATATGTATTTTTTCACGGAGAAGGTTTATATGCTATCCATTATTATTATTATTTAATATTTAAACGCGATACGGAGTTCGCGGGGTCAGCTAGTATGTTATGAAATAAGTATGATAAAAATCTTAATTTTATTAATCTGTATATATAAAAATGAATCCCATTTTCCCTTGGTCACGACATCACGCGTGAACGGCTGGACCGATTTCGCTAATTCTTCTTTTGTTGTGTTTATAATTGGCAGAAGAAGGTACTTATGTAATAAAACATTAAGGAAATATCAAGAAAACTTAGAAAATTTAAAAACTATTTTCCAATTCGAATGCAACATTAACATTTAAGACAAGACAGCGTCCTTCAAAAATGTGACTCACATGAAATATTCAGAGAGCTAAGCAGTGAAAACTTGCAACCATTTTCTAATATTTTGTTTTAATTACGTCACATCAGCTAAATTTCTTAGTGTTTGAAATCCACGATGAACTGTTGCACGGTATTAAAAAATTAAGCGTTGATCATCAGTTATGGAAAAGATTTTGATTTTTTATATGAAAACTCTTGAACTTGCAAAATGTTACTATTTTTATCGACTTTCATACGTGTTACACCGAGTTACAAGTTTTGCATGACTGAACACTGTGGAACTTATCATTAATTGACTGCTTGCTTCTTCTTATTTTTTATGGTTTTAGAAAAGTTACTGCAGTGAATATTTATTTTTAAATTGAGGTAAGTACCTTCTAAGCCAAACGTTAAGAAATCCTGCTGACTGACAAAAATATTTCTATGCTCCACCAATTTGACGGAATATAAAAAAATTGCTATTTGAAAATGTTTGTACTTTTTTGTCGCTTTCTCTCGAAATAGCTCTCGGAATCAAACGTTAAAACGAGATCTGTCATTATTTTATTTTCTTCCATGACAGTTTATTGGACAGTAACCTAAAAACTTCATAGATAATATAATATGAATACTTAAAAAATACTCTTCATACATTTGTTTTGTTGTAGGTTTCTGTACAATGTAGGTAGTTTCTTCAAGAAGCTAAACTGGCTAGCTCGGGTTTGCTCTCCGTAGGTGGAAGTTATGAATATGAGCTACAATAAGACTAGATACAGTAAGAACAGATCAGCTACCTAATCGTAAGAGGCGAATAAATGTGAACGTCTGGAGTTGCGATTTGGAGCACCGCGCATGGAGTCCTCTGAACGAGTGTTCAGCAGGCCACTGAGGAGGTTTTAGTGCTGTATAAATCCCACATAACCCGGTATCACTTTTCAATCTGACACGTACCTTGCGAAGATTCCGTCCCGAAAACATAAAAGTTACCTCGGCATTAACAATATGAAATATGGTGTCCTCCACGTAATCATAAAAAGCGACTAAGTAGAGGCTTTCACGGCTATACTGGGAGTCGGACCAACAGCCACGGGTAAAACGACGGCGTATTCGGCCGCACGACTCTTGGCAGAGTTATCTACATTGCTCACTCAAGAGCCCATTTGTAACGCCGCGCCACAGAGTACATCGCTGCGCATGGAAGACATTGGCAGGTTTCGCCTATTCAGTGGGTTTTAGTGTGGTTGAAATGTTAAATAATTAACTCGCTGTCTCTCTCGGGCGTAGCCTCAGATACCGTAAGAAGGTAGATTTAAGTGAAAATAATTAATTGTTGAATAAAGTTATTAGGTAAATCAGGAGCTGGCTCTGCAACACGATACTAGATTTATTCAAAATATTTTTGAGCCTTTAAAAAGTAAACTAACTCCTACGAAAGTGAAATAGGAGAGTGAAGTTTACATGGAATTTTCTCATTTCTGGACCTACTCTATATATATATATATATATATATATATATATAAATCCAGGAACACTTTTGGCAACCTTTCATTTTGCAACCTTGTGGCTACCACGAGTTACAGCAGACTTAGGGCAATAAAAGCTATGAATATTAACTTGCTACAAGCTATAATACTGTGACTATTACTTAAAATTTAGCTTGTTGCAATATCCTCCAAAATAAATTTATACAAGTACATATATTTTTCGCAATACTTTTGACAACCAATCCATATTGTTATACTTACTACATCCATGTATATTGATGTATATTTATATTTATTTTATAAGAGATAAGCCTACCGTTCTTAATTACATATATACTACTTCCGTATTTTTAAGTATATTGTCAGCTCATTCCTAAGTACTTTGGGCATCCTACCATTAACGAGTACTTTTAACGACTTATTATACTAACCGTATATTAACGTTTACTTAGCTAGCAAACATGCTACCTTTCAGTAGGACTGTAATATGGAATCCAGAAAGTACAGTCAATTTTTTTATTATTTATTTATTTATTTGGAAAACTTACAGCTAAATTAAAATATTTATAAATAAAACATTAAAAAAGTGACAGCCACTTACAAGTTTTCGCGTATAGGTATATCTCTATATAAAAAAATCGATAGATTTTGCTATCTACTAAGATTACAATAGTATAGTAAACTTAATTGTACAGTGGAACAAGTGCAAGAAATCGGTAGCAATATAAACTAAAAAGTCATATTGAAAAACTTTTGAGTCATAGCTCGTTTAAGTTTGGAAACATTAGTATCAAACAAATCAATGTCAATTTCACGCGCCGTAGTATTTAATAATCTGCTTGCTCTAACGAAGAACGCGTTTTTTCTATATTTTGTTTTAGATAGAGGAACATAAAGAGGAGCAGGTATCCTACTACACAATTTGGGCACTCTGAAATTGACATTGCTTAGTAACTCAGGGGAGTTCACAGACCCATTAATTATATTAAATATATAAGCCAAGTCAGCAATTCGCCTACGCTCGTGTAGTGGAAGTATGTGATGCCTTTTGCATTGTTTGTTGTAACCAGTGACAAATTCTTTACAACGATATTGCAAGAAATTTAAGAAACGCTTTTGGATACGTTCTATGCGGTTCACATATGTGTCATAAATGGGATTCCAAACCGGAGAAGCGTATTCGAGATGACATCGGACAAATGTGCAATATAAGATTTTAAGTGTTTTTATGTTCTTAAATTCTGCAGAAACACGAAGTATAAATCCCAGGGCTTTGGAAGCTTTACGTACTATGTCATCGATGTGCTTGTCGAACAAAAGTTTAGAGTCAAATGTTACACCTAAATCTCTAATTGTGTCTACTCGTGTAAGTGAAGTAGAGTCGATTTTGTAATCAAAAGTTATGGGATTAGGTTTGCGAGTAAATGAACAAACGAAAATTTACTCACATTTAAATTTAATTTTGAATGAGTACAATATTTTTGGAATGCGTCAAGATTTTTTTGCAGGTTAAAAGCATCGTCAACAGAATTAATAACAGATAAAATTTTCAAATCGTCTGCGAAAAGTAGGATTTTAGAATAGGTGAAACATTTGTTGATGTCGTTTATAAAGATGACGAATAGGAGAGGCCCAAGCAGTGATCCCTGAGGAATTCCTGCTCAATCAATTCTCAAATTCAAGCTCAAAATATTAACTAAATCAGTAACTGAATTGTGTGTGCACTGTATGTTGCTTGATGTGTTCAGCATAGGCAGGTTTCAAAGAAGAGACGATTTTCCTTTTAAGGTGTTTCCTCCAGTAGAGCCCAGTGGTAAGTGAATTCAGCTGCTGGTTTTCTACTCGTGCGGCTTGTGTGCCGCACGGTTGAGCCAAGTTTCGGATTCCTCTATCTTGGGGTTTCTTCCGTGGCCCGCAACTGCAGAGCCCGTCAATAGGGTTGTAAGCCAGGAGGCTCCCTGGCTTACTGATGGGCGGAATCCAGCTCCTTGCTGGATCGGGGTTGTCGTGGTCCGTGGGTTGCGGCTTGCGCCGCTGGTGAAGTCCGGTGGGGGCGCCAACCGGGGGGTCAATCAGCTCTTCATGAAGCCCCGGCGGCCGCAGGTGGGTCTCGCGCCAGGAGATCGCGCGGGACCGGTCTTAGCGGCGCCAGATCCCGCAGATGCGAGAACCGCGCCGGGTCGATACGCGCAAACATTTTAGTGGTGAGGCAGCGAATGAAGTCGTGCAGGCTCTCGACTCGTAAGTCCCTCTGGATGACTGCGTTCCTGACGCACCACGACGCTTGCGCGACCTGTCGCGTACCAGGCCGGCGCCGCATACGTCATGCGGGGGCGGATGTACAGCTTATACTGTGTGTGGTCTTAACACAAAGAGGTGTACGTAGTGGTAGCACGTAGGAGATAGGCAGCTTCCTTGCGGCACGCCGGCTGCCACGGGATGCTCTTCTGATAGTGCGCCGTCCACTACCACTCTGAAGCTCCTGTTGTCCAAGAAGCAGGAGATCACCTGTACGATGCGCTTGGGCACCGACGACTGCGAGATCTTGTAGAGCAAGCCGTCGTGCCAAACACGATCGAATGCTTTTTCCATGTCAAGGAATACTGCACACGCTCGCTTGTTATTGTTCAGTGCGGCGGTGACATATCACCGCCGCACTGAATCAAGTGCGGGAATGTCCCCGTACGCAGAATGCCGATGAAAAGGCGCGTGACAGCTCCCATCGTCTTCCTGGGAAGCTGGCGGAGCGCCGTTTTCGTTATGCGGTCTGCGCCGGGAGCCTTTCTGGCTTTAGTCCTTTCGATCGCACTCTGGACCATGCTCGGGGAGACGACGACGGGATCTTCATCAGGAGCTATAGGCGGTGCGAAGTACTCGAGAAGGTGGCGCTCAACTGCTAAAATATGTTCCGTCTCCTGAGAGGGGTTCGACCGGAACTGGCGTTCGAGGTTGTTGGCGAAGATCTCTACCCGATCTTCCGCCCGGTAGCGAGGCGTGCAGTCCGTATGCGTCAATGGGCGGACCGGAGCCGGGGTGTTCGTAAATTGGCGGCAAAGACGGTGAATGGAAGGCCAATCGTCTTGCGCGACACCCAGGCGCGACTCTCAGCTCACGGTCGCGTGCGCCTCCAACGCGGCCTGGAGCCTTTCCTTGGCTCGGATGAGGTGAAGCTTCTGTGTCGGGCATCTGGTGTTCTACCAGCTCCTACGAAGGCGCCTTTTCTCCTGTAAGAGTTGGTAGATGCGAGGTGGGTGGGGGGACAGTGCTCCCCGTGATGGAATCTCTTCTGTGGCCCCCTCCAACGCGCCTTGTATGCTGGCAGTGAGGTCGACCGCTAGTTGGTCGACATCACCTCCCGTGCAGACAGGCCGAGTTGGGGTGGTGATCTCCAGTGTCTTCTTGAAGGCATTCCAGTCTGTTTTGAGACGTGGCCTCGGTGGCGAGACCCTCACTGGGTTCTTCGCCAGGACTAGCGAGACGGGAACATGGTTGGACCCCATGCCGTCTTGCAGCGACTCCAGTGTGGGCTGGACCTCGAGACCGCGGTGTACGACGATGTCTATGACATCGGGCGAGTGCCCCTGTTGTTCCAGGTAGTGTCGGGCATTCTGGGCCCTGGACTGCATACCCGCGGTGCTCGGCATTGTTAAAGAGATGTCGTCCGTTCCTGCAGGCGGCGTGGCTGTTCCACCCCGTATGTTTGGCGTTCCAATCGCCGGCGGCGATGGTCGGGTGCGGCGCGTCCAGCGGCTGCCTCAGGATACTCGACTCTGTGTTCCTCGGCATTGGTGTTCTTTACGTAGATGGCAGTGCACGGCGACGAAGTAGCTCCGAAGATGACGCTCTTCATCCGGTATTCCATCCCTCCCGCCGGTCGTCTCTCCATAGGAAACGTTGCATGTCCCTGTCTTCCTCTTGAATAGTGACACGCAGGAACATATCCTTGATATTAGCTGTGACTGCGATCGGGCGTTGACGAAACATCATGAGTACGCCCGACACTGACTGCAGCAGGTCTGGTCCGGACAGCAACATGTCGTTGAGGCTGACCCCTCGTGTCTTGGCAGCGGCGTCGTGCATGATGCGTAGCTTTTCAGGCTTCTGTGGGTTGATAACGGCGAAGTGAGGTAGGTATCATAGCTTGGCACTTTTCTCTGTCGGCGCTGCTTCGGCGAAACCATTCTCCACAAGATTGGCTATTTGCTGTTTGTATCTTTTCTTCATGTTGTCGTCTCGATCAAGTTTTCTTTCTATGTGTACAAGTCGGGTGAGTGCAGACTGGAAGTTGGAAGGTGGGTGGATATTATCGGTCTTCCACAGCAGTCCGGTCTCGAAGCCACCCGTCGGGATCCGCTTCGTTTTGGCCTTTAGGATCTGCATGGCTCGGCGCTCAGCATCGGTAAAATATCTCCTGGCCTCTACCGCCAGTGACTCCAAAGCGAAGTGTTGCTTCATCAGCTGTTCCATTGGCTCCTCTTCGTGGCTGTGGATGTGGTGGATGCGATGTCGTTGTGCGCCCCCCAATTCCCGGAGTCCGTGGAGTACCCAACAGAGCGGCGTATGAGAGGCCACCGGTTGTTTGTTGTCGCCGTGACGCAGCTCGTCGCTTGCCAGTAGTTGCCAGTTGTCTTGACCCAGTAAGACTGTCGGTGAACCTTCTTCATATTGCAGCAGGTCTTCTATATCTCGCAGGTGCTTGCAGGACTCCATGATGCACTCCCTGTGGTGACAGTCGTATGTTGGACATTGTTCGTGCCGTGATGCTGTGCAGCTTGGAGTGAAGGCCTCTGACACCGAACTCAACGCGCTTGGATTTCTCAGCGTCGATCTTTGTTCCCGCGACGCCTTCTATGTAAAAGGGTTCGACTGGCACGTCGACCCGTCGTCCAACCTACTATTGCTGCTAACACCAAACCTGCTCCATCACAGGCTAAGCTGCAAAAATGGGGGACGCAGATCCAGAGTGAATCAATTCGTAAAGATCTGCCAAAATTCCGTTCAGCTAAGAACCAGTGCGACGAGGAGGGTTTCGTGAAGGTTGAAAAGACTTCGTCTTCTTTTGTGGAAGCCCACTCGTCCGAATAGATGTGGTACTGCACCGACCGGCCCGGACCGAATGCTGCAGCCGGCCAAACCGACGACGCTGCTGTACGTGTCCCAAAGTCTACAAAGGTCGAGGAGATTGTAGCGTACATCAGAATTAAGACCAACTGCAGATTGAGGGTTGAGCGATCGGAGTCTCGCCACAGCGTTAATTTTAATTCATATGTGGTGAGAGTCCCCATGGAACAGCTGCCAACCCTCATGAAGGAAGACTTTTGGCTGAGAGGTGTTGTATTCCGGCGATTCTGAGGCCGGCTACCAGACACCGCGCGCAACACGACGCCGAAACCTCGTGTTACCTAGATAATGTATTGTTTATGTATAGTGATTATTTTAAGTCAATTTTATTTTGTATTGTATTACTAGCTGTGCCCCGCGGTTTCACCCGCGTTAGAGAGGATCATTACTATAAAGTGAAGTCCCTTCTGAAGTGCCGTGGACGAGTTATTTGTAGGACTATTTAAGATAAACATTTCAATCATACATTACATATGTGTAACTGTAGCGGTTTTGGCAGCGCACGCCAGAATAGCTCGCAGATGGTAGATATTTTCCTACTTAATCCTAAAATTAAAATAGTTTGCTAGATCATCCCAGAAATTTTGAAATCCACTCAGAAGTCCCTATTGGTTAGAAAAGTACAGATATTTTTTTTTCAGATTTTTCCACCCACCGCGATCAAACTCCCTTACTATCATCTACGTACTAAGAGGTATTAACCACCCCAAGGGGAAGTTGATTGGAGTTAATGGTAATAGAGAAAGCCGTGTCTTTACGTACAAAGAAAACCCTTTACTTTTTATATATTATTCGTTATTTCCTTTATATGGTATTGGTTTGTGATATTTTAATTTTTATCTATGTATTAGTTTCTATAGGCCTTGGCCTGAAATAAATGAATAAATAAATAAAATAAAAAATACTATATAAAAAAACAAACAATACACATATTGATATCAAAATAATACGAAACAAGTAATATGTAATGTACAACACCTATTGACTATAAATTTTATACATAAGTTATCATGAGATAAGTCGCGAACAGTAATCATGCGATATTTAATCTAAACCAGTAGTCGCGAACAATAAGAATAGCAACGCCGCGCCATCAAGGGCACGAGCTGGCAACGCCGCGCCATCAAGGGCACGAGCTGGCAACATGTGCTAAATAAAATCGGCAAGTTGCCAGATGATCGGTGTAATGAAAGTGAATATACGGCACCCTGTATATAGGCCCTCTAGCGTCAACACCGTGAACTAAAATATCCATTTTCAGACACATCCGAGCCAATTTGGAGTCCATCACAAAAATTGATATGGTATCCCTATCGCCATCTATGATCAAATGGTGTAAAAATTCAAGCAAATTAATCTGACGTCCATATATCGGACGTCGAAAGTCGGTGGTCGCCACATTAAATGCAATTAATGTCATGTTGGACGTCAAATAGGTTCCGGGATATATATATATATATATATATATATATATACCTACTCTACTTATACTTCTAATAAGTAGAGTTGGTAATATACATACGAGTATGTGATTGATTACAATTTAAAATGATTTGTGCAGGTGAAATGGATAAACTTCCGCCTAAAAGGGTTAAAAGGCGGGGGAAGGGTTAAGTAAAAAGTATAGAAATTAATTATCATCTCATTTCTGAACTTAGCAGTATAAACATTGGTATATAGGGCCTGACACTCTTATTTCTTAAAAATATAATTATGACAACCTTTATATTTCGTCGGACTAATTTAAAAAGGGGACTGTTTTTCTCACGGTCAGGTTTATGTGGCTTGCTAGCGGGTTAGTGCACCAAATAACTTGGTCATTTTAACACCAGCTTCAAAACGAAGTAGGTACTGTAGTAACCTGTTACCTATCTTTTATAGCAGCACCTACTTGCAGACGCAGAACAGATACGTATGACACAATTATAACGGGGTTAATTTAAACTGTGTCCTGATAACTAAAGTACACGCGGAAGAAGTCGCGGGCAAAACATTTCTCTAACTCTATATGTATAAAACTGAATTCCTATTTCCCTTGGTCTCGGCCTCACGCGTGAACGGTTAGACCGATTTCGATAATTCTTTTTTGTTGTGTTTGTTATATCAGGAGAAGGTTCTTATCAAAGAAAAAAATAAGAAAATTGATAATTGATATATATATATTTTTAAATTCGATTTTAATATCCATAGTTAAGACAGGAAAACGTCTGTCGGGTCAGCTAGTACAATATATTTAAAAAAATCCATATAAACTGTTAATGATTTGTTGTTCCTTTCATTCATTTATAAATATGACACGAGGTGTCTGTCATTTCTTTTTTTCTGTTTTCGAATGGCATCTTGGTCTTTTCGCCATTTTGCCAATGTCAAAGTAGAGGTGTCATAGACTAATTGATGGATCAAGCCACAGCCCAAACCGCAGATCGTAGAGACCTGAAACTTGGTGGGTGTGTTCTTTGTATTGTATTGATTTTCAGAAATTCCACCCCTAAGGGGATGAAAAACAGTGGCAAAGTTTGTATGAGACAATATAATTCCTTGGTCCAATCTACTTCAAATTTAGCATAAACATTCTTTAACACAATAAAATTGATGGAAGACATGTTTTATATTTTATCGAAATTCATTTTTAATGGGGTAAAAAGGGGTTGAGAGTTATTTGCATCAATTTTCCTGAGTACTGTCGATCCCATATAAAAAAGTACCCGGATGACAGTGTGTTGCTCGAATAAAAACAATTGATTTTTCAGAGAGAGAGAGCTTACTTAACTACGCCATCTACTTCAGCTCCCAATAAAAAAAAAATACATTACTCCAATACATGTCAGGAAGAGTTATATTTTTCAGTTTATGTTCAAGTTGAAGACACGGATTAAATGGTATTTTCTAAAAATGAAACCTAGCGAGATCGATGTATGGCCCCCGAAAACTAATAATTTTCATGTTAATCGTAGGAGCCGTTTCCGAGATTCAAATTATACCTATATTTAGCTATATATGTACAACAATTGCTCGTTTAAAGGTATTAGATGTTTTTATTTGTCAAACGCTGATGCGTCTTGCCACAGAACATATTAAAAGAGGTTAGAACGGAAATGTGGGTGGGACAGATGCGCCAAGGATATGAACAACGCTCATATCTCTACAGCAATACGCGATCGCACTGCGATAGGCGGGGCAGTGCGGGCCAAGTGCTTGGGTGTGCGGGGCTAAGATTAGCTAGATTTGAAATTGCAAATATGTGCGTAAGCTTCATATTTATTTAAGTACAGATGTAGTGGAGGTGAAAGGTCGGTCTCGAACGGCGACTCCGGTTTTTATACGAACCGCGCATTATTGCCATTCTACCTCGTTTAATATGTTCTATGCATCTTGCCGTGTCTTTAAAAAAGACACACAAATTATTCAGAGAGGTAAGTAATCAAAACTAACCAAAAAACATTTTCTTATAGCCTTTTTTTAGATTTCGCACATCAGCTACATTTCTAAGTGTTTGAAATCTATAAAAAACTGTTGCCCGGTATAAAAAAAAGTGTTTCGACCATCAGTTATGGAAATATTTAAGGAATGATGTCAGTTGTGAATGAAATGTTTATATGAAATCTCTAAAACTTACAAGATGTTTGTACTATTTTTTACGACCTATTACGACGATAATATTATACCAAGTTGCAAGTTTTGCATGACTGAAGACCGTGAAACTTATTTTTAATTTACATACGTGATATTTTTTCAATCGAGAAAATTTTCTGCGGCAAATGTTAAGGAATGTTGCTGACTGATGAAAAAATATTTCTATACTCCACCAATCTGACCGAATAAAAAATGATTGCCTTTTGAAATTTTTTGTAGTATTTGATCGCTTACCTCTCGGAATACGAACTCGTAGCTGTCGGTTCTTACCAACAGTACTTTTCATATATTTGTTGTAAGTACATCTCTGTACCGTGTAGATAGTTTCCTCAAGAAAATAAGCTTGGTAGCTCAGGATTGGTCTCTGTAGGTGGAAGTTATAAATATGAGCTACAGTAAGACTAGATACAGTAAGAACATAATCTGCCTGATCGTAAGAGACGTGTAAAAGTGAACTTTTGGAGTCGTGGGCGGCGGTTTGGAGCACCGCGCATGGAGAACGTCAGCACGTTCTACTAGAGATACCGGAATCCTCTCCAAGCGCTCAGTCAGGCCACTGAGGAGGTATTAGTGCGGTACAAATCCCACATAAACCCGGTATATCTTTCAATCTGATGGGTACCTATTTACCTTTCCGGTTTCCTTCCTGATGACATAAAAGGTACCATTAAGAACCTTCCCGGATTCCTTCCTGATAACGTAAAAGGTACCATTAAGAATATGAGATACGGTACGCCACGTACGGGCCACGTAATCGTAAAAGGCGACTAAGTGGAGGCTTTCGAGGTTACATTAAATGGCTATAGTGGGAGCTCAAACCAACAGCCACGGGAAAATCGATGGCGTGGTGTTCATGGGCCGCACAACATACTAGATTCCGCCGGAAATCCCGAAGCCGGGCTGTTCAGTGGGTTTTAGTGCGGTATAAATGTCAAATACCTAACTAACTCGCTGTCTCTCTCGGGCGGTGTCTCACAATTAATATATAGCTAAGTATTCAACGATATTTGGAACGTTTAATTTAACATAGTACATAATTATAAATCGATTAATTCGTATGAATACGGTGTTTAAAAGTGCGTGTGTGTTCAGGCGCGGTCTCGCAGCGTGTCGTCGCCGGGTGGGTCGCGGCCGCTGTCGCCGTACGCGTCGCCGCTGCTGCCCAACCCAGGCCTGCCGCGGCCCGCTTTGCATTTCAACTCTCAGGTATTTACATTCTATTCTGTTTTAGTCCGAAATGTCAACCATAATCTATCTTATCATCAATAGTAGATATTCTATTTTACCAAGCCCGATCGGCTTTTGAGGCGTTAGCAAAAAAAAAAAAATATATCTGAACATGTCATTAACAAATAACCTTTAAAAATAATTCCTTACTAACACAACTCTTCTTTGTTTAGTTGTAACACTGATCTTACTCGATTCTGAGTCCTCTCGAGGTAACGCTATAACAAAGCGCCTCACGACATTCATAGACGATCGGTCTTCGTGACATAGGACATCTCTAATAATACATTAGATTCTTGGGCCCTACTCTAAGCGCGGTCGTTCGAAGTATCGTTTATTTTCGAGTGATCATTTTGTAAGTTTCAAGAATTATACAGAGTATTACATTTTTAATAGCACTATATTCTCGATATCTTTACTGAGTTATGTATCCACAAAAAGAAAGATTAGAACAGGGTCAAAAATATGCTGAAAAATTCACGTTATGTATTAGATTTATTATTGAAATGATCAGTAATAATAATAATACTTATGGAAATACTGTAATATAACGGCAAAATCTCATGTGTAGAATCAGGTCAATCAGCGAAATTGGCAAATTTTCAAAATTTGTGTAATGTTAAGCTGCGATTTGCCCCGTAGGTCCGACGACCCAGCGAGCGGTTCGTGAAGCCGGCGCTGCCCACGGGAGCCGCGCGCGCGCCCCCGGAGCCACTGGGCGCGCCCGCAGCGCCGGCCGTGGCCGCAGCGGCCGCAGTGGCCGCAGTGGGGCTGCCCCGCGCGCCGCCCGCGTTGCCGCAGCCCGCCAGCCCCATGGACACTTCCTCCAAGGACTAGGCGCCCCCGCCCCGCCCTCTTGTTAATAAGGCCTGTTCAAACCTAAGCGGTATTCGCTGCTGCTGTGGGTAGAGGAACATACCGCTCGGGTTTCCGGTATTTAGTATGATATCATAGTTCCGCGGCTATAGCGACTTGAGCGGTATTCGCTGACCGCTATGGGTACAAGTGCATACCGCGCGGTATTTTACCCACAAAGGTAAAATCCGCTCTGAGGGCCCACTCTGTAAGCCCGTATCCGAAACTAAGTGAATTTTCGGGCCTTATTTTTGGATTAGATTGAGGAAATTCTAGCAATATTATTCATTCAATAGCTTAATATCATCAATAACAACGCTTATCTTATTAATTCATGAAAAAGAAGCGATCTGAGTATGCTAAAAATGATTCCGAAAATGTTAGAACTTACGGACGGATTCTTACAGAGTAGCCCCTCTGATGTGAACAGTAATATTTCCGCATACCCACTTGGCTTTCTCTACCGCAGGCGGCAGCCTCTTAGGTCTGAATAGCCATACTTATGCACCGCGCGACGAGTGTTTATCCGCCACCACCGCGACTAACTTCACCAGTTCACCTTCTCCTTACTTGCCGAGTGACGGACTACCTATCCGAAGTTTCTTTTATTTTCGAACGTTCATTTTCAAACTGAATTTTTGGGCGTAATTTTTCGGCAAGTCTATGAGAAATCTAACGGATTTTATCAGTTCAGTGGCTCCGTATTATCGATCACTGGAACTAAACTAGGCGTTCAGAAAAAACGAAAAACTTTGGATGATTGGGTTAGAGTAGGTCCACTGAGGGCAGTCGATAATTTCAAGAGTATCCATTTACTTTATTCGCATTCGGCCAAGTAGCAGATTGATATAAAGTACCACCGTCTCGTAAAAGTCGTGCTACTACTTTTTTTTTGAAAATTTTCACGTCGCCTAGTAAATAAGTGATTGAATAGCGAAAATCTAAGTTGAATACATTATAAGGGGTCCGGGCGCAAGCACTTGGAATAATTACTTATTTCCATTACAGTAATTGAATCAGTGAGGTACAAAGCATGTCGTTCTATGTTGAGTACAGTGTTCATAAACTATCAAAACTCTTACGAAGGTATACTGATCCATTGGCTATTTGCTTGACGATGAACAGCTGCAGTACCCTGGATATCTATTTACCTCTAAAATGGTAGGTGCCAACATCAATAAATTATAAATGTGGCTTGTTTTGTTTTCTATAAATTTTACAATTCCTTGTTTAATTTAAAGAAGCTTAACAGTGTTAGGTATGTTAATCTACCAGTTATGAGTAGGTGTTGGAAAATACTGGTTATAAATTTAATACAGGCATAAAATAACCATCCCCATATTTCATAAAAATATTAGTTTCCCATCCCCCATAAAAATCTTACTTTTTATTTCTTTATTCTAATTAAAGGAGTACTGCTGGTCAGTATGAATTATTATGATTCTTATACAGAATTTTGAAAACTACAAGTGGCTTATCGATATTAGTTTCTGGTTATTATAATATGTCTTCTTTTTCATAATAATGAAGATAATTTTACGGTTTATATTTGTACCATTTTTGTTTGGTTTATAGTATATTTTAATGCACTTTCCCTTATGAAAGTAAATGTAATACCTAAAATGAAACCTATAACTTTATTGTAGGTAAATTTTGGCACCTACGTTTTCAAAGCTAAAGTTCACTGCCATTCTTAATTAATGAATCTCGGATATTAACATTTAGTCCACTTCTTTTTATAAGTATTAATGATTTACATTCATCTACTTGTTAAGAAATGACGAAAAAAAGAATATATTTTATGCTTTCAATATAAAAGACAATCGTAAACAGCTTTTGCCAATAGATCATACGTTGCCGAACATAAATAATTGTGTTTGATTCGTTACATGAGCAAGTATGCAGACTTTTGATGCCAGTTTAGCGCTCTTATGTGCTTGACGCGACGTGGTAATCGTAGGTACTCAATGGCCGAATGGTACGAAAAAGTGTCGGGTAGATATGCTCTGGCAATGTATCTGATTGTAAGGCTTAGTCGAAGCTTCGTTGTCGTTGGTGACTTTAAATGTGTGCAGGTAGCCATTTCTCTGCAACTTATAAATGGATTTAATTATTTAGGAGACATTTATCGTCTTACAAAGCGCTTTACGGGCGATATAAGTGTTTTGAATCACACGCATCTTGCGTTTTCTATCAAATGCATCGTACACAACACTCACTGCCTTTAAGACTTCGCGCAATCCTTTCGTGGCATTTAATCTTAGCAATATTTTTCGTTCCCATGGTCTATTTAACAAGATTTCAGGACAATCAAAATAAGGTTCTGTAAGGCGCGTGCGATATAATATATTCGTCATTGTTGAGATTTAAGATTACAATTGATTACGTAATCATGGATTTGTTGCGGATGATTTATTGACGTGTTAAATATACTTCAGGGGTTTATCATCGAAATTAATGGCAGTGGGTTAATATTATATATAGGCTGTGTAAATTCACATGTGAATAAGGGTTGTAGATGACTAATATAAAGATTGTATTGTATCACTAACGGGGTCTAGAGGAACTACTCCCAAATGATGCTTATAAAGTAGAAAAGAGTATGTTTTAAATATGTTACTAATGTTATGTTGAGCTCTTTGGAGCATTTTGTTGTATTCTCTATACTCTTTTGGGAGTAGTGTGTAAACGTCAAAGACTCTTCAATTACGCAATTTTTCACTTAAACAGTTTATTTTTTTTCAATGTTAATAAATATATATGCATTATTAATATATTTCTGTGTTTTATTTACATACCATGTTTAGGACTATTACATTTTTCATAGTCTAGTATCTAATTGTATAGCTGACGATTTATACAATCCTTAAGGTGCTGCGCGGACAACAGACTGTCCGTGACGCACTTTTAGCCTGTGAAAAATAGAACCTTTGCAATTATATGCAGTAACGCCGCATACGACGCACAAATAGTCCGGCGCACAAAAAATCCGTGTAATTCGGGCAGACCGCGCCGCACTGCGCCGCGCAACGTCGCACAAAAAGTGTGCGAAAGAAACGTTTGCTTCAACGCGCAGTAACACAGACGGCGCACACTTATGTCTGCAATCTGCATTTGTTAGGGGTGGGCGTAACGTACACGATTATTAGCATGGTACCAGAGATCGATGTAACGATATTAATACATGAAATACAAAACAGACCAGCTCTTTATGATACTTCTAAGACAGAGTCTCATGATAAATAATAAAAAAGAAAAATGTGGGAATTTATAGAATTTGAAAAATCTATCCGGATATTGTTTCAGAATTGAACGTTTAATATGGAACTGTTCTTTCTGTAATCTCTCCAAAAGTATAGAATGTACCCAAAATTCTCTATTTCTTCTTTTTCTGTTCCTACTTCAAGTACAAAATAATACATCGCGATCTCTGCGCGATTTCCATAGCGTGTACGTCCCTACAGTTCTACCGATAAAATGATCGAAGGTGTGCGTCGTGCGTGTGCTTTGAGTCTGCGTCTGCGAAAAATCCGCGATGTACTTATTGCGCGCCATGCAGACATTTGTGCGCCCGTAGACTCGATCGCACAAAAAGTGGTCGTCTGCGCTGCACCTAAAGCATCAAAGGTACTGACTCGCCTGTCATACCTGTTTACCTGTGATGCTCTAAGATACAAACAAATTTTTGCTAAAATATAGGCAATAAATTATTATAGATAGGTAGGTACTGTCAAGATCGCAGATTACTAAAAAGATACAGGATAATATCCCTGTGGCTGCAGCTCTTTTTACGTCAGACTTCTGCATTAACCCGCTATCGGATGTTTTTAAAACTCCCATAAGGGCGACGAGAAGATTTCACGACTACTGTCTATCGCAAGCCTGACCGTCGACGTCACAGAACACAATTAACGAGGTCGACGTAACTCTGAAACACGCATGAGTTTTCCTACAATGTAGCGGTCACTCGACCGTTCCCGCTTTGCGTTTGACCACGGCGGCCATATGAATCAGCTTCAATACAGTCGTTGCTTTAAGTTATGTTTTTTGGGTGGAATAGTAGTACATATTCAAGTGACGGTCTGAAAGATTTCATATTTTTTATTTAAATCAGAGTGAAGCACAAAACCATAAATCTACTTACCACTGAGTGCCAGCCAGCCCAGCAAGCAAGCACCCAGCAAGCTTAGCTGTATTAGGTACCTACCTATCTAGTCAAACGGCGAAGTTTCGGCCAGATACCTACATAATTTCATGAAATCGGGGTTTGACTAGACTTCGATTAGTTATTTGGTGTTTTTTTCTGTTGGCGATCTGATCTGAAAGCATTCATAATGTCACCGATTTCGAATGAACCCTCTCCTTTCCTTCATGAATAAACCTCTCTCTCTCTTTAATGCAAAAAAGGCGTGGGGTGCATGGTGTCAAAAATATCTTAAAAATCACCCCACGCTTTTTTTGCAGTAAAATACATTTTATTCTTATTTTTTTACTTTTTAGTTCGTATTTTCACAAAAGCGTGTTTTTTAGTTTTTTAAACTACATTATTTATTTTTAATTTTTTTGTTGGATTTTAATCTCATATTTTTGCATTGTAATCAGCCCCTGACCCCTGTGAAAATTTTCAAGTTAATCAGACGCTTAGACGTGTTAAAAATATAAAACTTTATAGTTGTTTCATTAAGTATCTTCGGCCACGAACTTATCAGCCGTCCCTCTTTTTTTTTTATCCTGATGATCCTAGTTAGGACTTTAATATAAAGTTATGAGATTATTGTATTGTCATCGGCCCTTGACCCCTGTGCAAATTTTCAAGTTAATCAGACTCCTAAAAGTAAGTGAAAATGAAGTTAAAATATTCCGTTACATACATACATACATACAGGTGAAGTTAATAAAAGCGTGTTAAAAACATCCAGACCTTCAGATTTCCTGATCATAAAAAAGAAGAAGTACCTAATCAGCTGAAAAGCAACTAGGCTATGTAACGGTTCTCCGGTTGGTATCCCATAACAGCAGTTAAATCCTGGAGATAAATAGGCTTACTTACCTCTGGATTCTAACAGTTTCAGCTCAACGAAACTGACTGAGAAGCGTTGAGCGAAAACATGGTGTTGTTATTTTTCAAAAAAGGTCATAGAGCTGTATTGAAGAATTATGGAACGCATCGAGCTTCTGAGTCGCGCTTATAAGCCGCTTTTCTGACTTATCAGGACCCTTGAAAAATTGTATGCAAGGTAGATGATTTTAGGCCTCTCTAAAAAAACCAGTTTCCGAAAAGGCTATTACGCACCATGGTCCATTTACATCCGCTGCAACGGGTATACAGAAAAAATGAGGAGTATTGATGAAAACCTGGACGGTGAATCGGTGATAGAATTTTCAGCCATGCTGTATTGATTACAGGTACATCGATGGTTAAGGGAATGTTGGTGTCCCTGTAGCTTCGAGGGTTAAGGGAATTTTAGTGTCCCTGTAGCTTCGAGGTTAAAGGAATGTGTCCCTGTAGCTTCGAGACTAAGAATAGAGCTACGGTATGCCCTGCCTGATCGTAAGAGGCGACTTAAACGGCGACAGGGCGCTTCCTGAGTTGCGGGCGGTGAGAGTGGGAGCCCGATGCCCGATCCGTCCAGTCAGCAAGGACGGTGGCGTGTGCGTGGCCGTATGCCGCCGTAAGCATCGGAAGGTGTAGGAGAATACATCTGTTCTCCCGAAGATGGGCCCATTCTGGGCGCCGCGCGTGTAGGTCACCGATGCGTTCCGATGCTGGAGATCCCAGAGACCTCCCAAGCG
The DNA here is from genome assembly GCA_911387765.1 of Pyrgus malvae. Lineage (NCBI taxonomy): Eukaryota > Metazoa > Arthropoda > Insecta > Lepidoptera > Hesperiidae > Pyrgus > Pyrgus malvae. Next base: position 15,272,370 of record OU426951.1, on the reverse strand, counting down.
CAGAGGCAGTCCGCCAAGGAGGTTTTAGTGCGGTCAAATCCCACATAATCCGGTATCCTCTCGCAAGGTGCCGGGTACCTTTTGGTTTGCCCCCCGATAAAAAAAAAGGTAGCAAGAATGACCGCTATGTACGTCAAGCAGATGTAATATTTTACTACGGTGTTGCGGTATCGTCGTCCTTTGCTGCCTATTAACCTAGTTGTAATAATCCAAAGAGTTTTAGTTTTTGTTAATTAGGTAGGCCAAGCCGCATCTCAACGCGGAAGCTCTAGGCATTCCCAATAATGGGGAGAGACCCGTGCCCAGCAGTGGGACGCAAAAAGGGTTGCAGCCAGGTAGGCTTTAGAAACACTATTAACTCAGAGGAAAATATGTAGATTACTCAGAATTCAATCCATTTGACTCCCTATTTTATAAAGATTTCGTAGAAGAATAGTCGTCAGTTTAACTTGTGACTTAAGTAAGTATATAGGACAGGTTTGACAACCCGCGTGGCGCAATGGTTACCATGCCAGACTGCCAATCGAGGGGTCCTGGGTTCGATTCCCGGCGAAACAGAAATTTGAATGATGAGTTTAAACTGTTCTCGGTCTGGGTGTTTGTGTTTCTGTCTTTGTATGTGTCCATGGTACCCACGACACAGGGTATATATACCCTACTGTGGGGCTATGAATGTGAAGCGTTATTTATTTATAGGTACATCCACGTACCCTTTATAAACAACCCTTTTCACTTCTTCGTACGTATTTAGGTAAAAACTTAGAATAATTACTACGTTAAAAACTTGGAATAATTATTATTCTAAGAGTAAAAGTTATTGTCGATTACTCAAGTTTTGGACCAATTTTGCATAAGTACCTTACGTTATGGTTACGTACTAATATATATATAGAAGGATCAGGCGTGGTTGTTTGTAATTGATTCTTTATTGTTGTAGGTACAGATGTAAAAGAAAAAATGATATGCCAACAAAAAAAATTGCTTAACCATAATGTAACCCATTTTCCATGTCTTTCGGCATCTCTCAATGGTCATAGAAATAATCGTACTTTACACACGCGTCATAAAACTAAGCAAACCGGAGACAGACCAGGACAAGGTGTATTTACTTTGGACGCTGCTAGGGTTACAGGTAAAGTAATTTGCATAGTACCTCCCACGATGATTTTTTAGCAATATTGGAATATTTTATGGTTAGTAAATATCGGATGAAGTAGTTGTTGCGTTTTGTAGAATGCCGCGATTCTTTCTAGCTATCGTCGAATCCCCGAGCAGCAAGGTAAATCTATTTTAAGTAGGTACCTTTTAAAATAAGGAATAATCTCGTTAGTTCACACAACAAATTAATCAATTAAAAAGTCAAAAACTCTCTTGCGTTGTATTTTATGTACGTACTTAGTATAATAAACTAATCGCTGCATCGCTAGTTTTTTCTTATTGATATGGCTTAAACCATTACCATTAAAAAAATGCCAAGCACACGATGATGAAAGCAAAGTTCCTGTCGGATACTTATCGACTTCGAAGGTAATATGTATCTACCACAAAAAGCCATATCAGCTATTCGGTAGTCCTATTGTCGGGTAGGTAAGTAACTTAGCCTCTTGAGATAAGATATGTAGAGTCTTTATTTGAATAGATTTTTACGAATTGTGGTCTTCACAATCATTATTATAAAGTACTTATTATAAATAATTATCCTACCTATCGCGGGTAAAACGGCGAGACATAACTATTGGCTGCAACCCTTTTTGCGTCCCGCTGCTGGGCACGGGTCTCTCCCCATTATTGGGGAGGTCTGGAGCTTACTCCACCACGCTGCTCCAATGCGGGTTGGTGGAGATGTGGGTTAGTGGCCAACCCGCCGTCGGATGATTTCAAACCGCGGATGTTTTGAAGCGCGCATGGCTCGGCGGCGAGCGTAGAACGCAAGCGATCTATGCAGCTAAGCCAAACGGGCGCGGTCAGGTGTGAGATGGGTGACCGCTAGTGGCAAAAATTTCATGCGCGTTTCCGTGCTTCGGAGGGCACGTTAAGCCGTCGGTCCCGGTTGTTGTCGATAGATAACAGTCGTTAAACCTTGTCGGAGGCCTTATGGGCGGTTTGAAAACATCCGACAGCGGGTTGGCCACTAACCCGCATCTCCACCAACCCGCATTGGAGCAGCGTGGTGGAGTAAGCTCCAGGCCTCCCCAATATTGGGGAGAGACCCGTGCCCAGCAGTGGGACGCAAAAAGGGTTGCAGCCAAGTTTCACGGTCTTCAGTCATGCATAACTTGTAACTCGGTGCATCACGTCAAGTATGAAAGACGTAAAAAGTAGCTAACATGTTACAAGTTTTAAAGTTTTTATATAAAAAAAAAAATCATATCCAAATGGTCAACACTTATTTTTTTAATACCGTGCAACATTCATCACAGATTGCAAACACTAAGAAATTTAACTAATGTGACGTAATTAAAAAAAATGCTATTAGAAAATGGTATAATGTCAAATTTTTGAACAATACTTCAAGACAAAATACTAATGACAAATAAGAACTTTTATTTTTATATGCAAATGATGATCAAAACCACTAAGGAGTATTGATGCAAATTACCCCCAAAATAACTTTCTACCCATTATAACCCCGTTAGAAGATCAGTTTCAATAATATGCGAATACATATTCCGTCATTGTGTTAAAGAATGTTTATGCAAAATTTGAAGTAGTTTGGACCAAGGAATAACGATGTCCCATACAAACTTTGCAACCGTTTTTCAACCCCTTAGGGATGGAATTTCGGAAAATCCTTTCTTATCGGATGCCTACGTCATACAAAGATTAGACCCCCCAAGTTTCATGTCTTTACGATCAGTGGTTTGGGCTGTGGCTTGATCCATCAGTCAGTCATTCAGGACAAAGCATTTTATATGTATAGATTACTCAACGCAGGTGAAATATTTAATTTACGAAGTTTAGTTAATGGCCGAATGAAATGAAAGATTCACTATTTACCGCAGATTTAATGGGATTAATTTCAAACTTTGATTTCATATTTTACCCTCTTAGGGTTAGATTGATCAAATCTAATACCTTTAAATGAGCAATTCTTGTACATTAGGACTTCAGCGATGAATTTCAGAACATGAAATTTAGTGTGCAGGGGTTTTCGGGGATAACAAATCGATCTAGCTAGGTTTCATTTAAAAAAATATTATTTAATCCGTGTTTTCAGCAATAATCAACTTAAACCTAAACTAAAAAAATACTCTACCTGACATCCATCGGCGATTGTATGTAATTATATTTTTTAAATTGAGATCTGAAGTAGATGGCGTTAAACTATGAGTATGATGGATGAGTAAATAAAAAATTAATTGTTTTTATCCGAGCAACGTTCGGTAGTCCGGGTACTAATTTACCTAAGTTTACTGTAAATCCGTTTAGTTTATGCGTAGGTAGGTGAGCAACAAAGATACATTCTCAAAAACTTTAGCATTTATGTAGGTATAAGATTGAATATAAAGCTACTTAAATGGTTGAGGATGACATTATACGACTTGGTTATTGTTGAGTTGGTAAAGTGTAAAATCAGTATCAACTTAAGTATATCATCAATTCATCATATATCATACTTACGTTCGAGTACTTCTGCATTGTGCTTGCGAAATAATAAAAAGAAATGGGATAAGTACGCAAAACAGTTCGATCACGTCTATTCTAAAACATACGCTAGTTGAAAAGTAAATAGACATCTTGGAAACGTATTTAAAGTAAACTATGTTGGAAATTAAGATTCAAATAGAAACGTAAAGCTCAACCCGACAGGCGACGGTCGTAAAACATGACTGTTTGCTGACCACGAATAGTTGGCGTAGCGTTATTGATCCTTCCAATAATTATCGAACACGTTTCATGTCACCATGTTTAAGTACACATGTTTAACCCTCTACCAGCGACGTACGTCTCTGAGACGTAGGCGCTTTCTTGAAACTATTTACTTATGTAAGTACGAGTATGTCTAATTCTTATGTTCATTTTTGACGCGTATAAAATAAACTACAATTCCTACGTAATTCCTACAATTTCAGGGGTGAGTTATGTAATTAAATGTAAGTATGTCATAAATATATCATAAATTAACGACACATGTGGCGTTATAGTTATACCATGCCGGACTTCCGATCGGAGGGTTCTGGGTTCTTTTTTCGGCGAAGCAGGAATTTGCATGTTGAGTTTGAATTTCTTTTCTCGATCTAGAGGTTTATGTTTATATCTTTGTATGTGTCCATGGTACCCACGAATCCTAGTGCAGGACTATGAGCGTATAGCGTTATTATTATTATAAATACTGTCAACTAAAATCTCATCTCTTGCATATCTATTACTCAAAGCTGGTGTGGTTAGACCAAGGCTCACCAACTGTTAATGGAAGTGGGCACAATTTTTTCTTTCAACATTGTCTGCAGGTGACACGTCAATGTCTTTAATATCTTATTATGGCACCTAAAAAAATAACGGCCTTTAATTGTACTATAAATTTTAAAATTAGTTGTCACACACGTCTGGGTTAAATTAGTTTCAATATTAGTGAGACCTCTGTAGAGGTTTTTCAGCAACTTATTTTTCAGTTTTTGGTCACTGCTGGTGTGGTGGACACTCTTGGCGATCAAATCTAAAGGCTTTGGCGGGCAACATTGTGGCCCAGAGGCCTGGGGTTGGATCAGCCTTGGGTTAGACTGACAAAAAATAATTATTGAAATAATGATTAAATGTAGTAGGCATATAGTGAAGTAGTAATTAAATGTCATTATTCTAAATTTACATTTTTGCTTTAATCGAATTTTGTATATCTTTAATATATTACAATAATGACTGTTTATTTTATACTAAATAGGTACCAAGGTACCAACAAAAAGAACACGAACTCGCACTTGGCGAGTGTGGACTATCGCCTAAATCTCTCCAAAATTTCGAGAGGAAACTTGCGCCCAGCAGCAGCAGCAGAATAATATAAAGGGTTCAAAATCGTACCTTTTTTATTGGTATCGGGGGGCGGGTGGGGGGAATCTTCAAAAGTTACCCAGCACCTTGGGAGAGGACATCGGGTTATGTGAGATTTATACGGCACTGACCCCCTAGGTGGCCTGCCTCTGCGCTTAGGGAGGACTCCGGGATCTCCACATGCGGCGCCTCAGTTTGGTCCCATTTTCTCTTGCACCATCAGTCGCTCACAGCGGCTTGCGGACACGCCCACACCGCCGTCCTTCCCAGGGCTGCTTGCTGGACGGGTCGAGCTCCCACTCTCACCGTCCGCAACCCCAGAAGCCCCCTTTTAGTCGCCTCTTACGATCAATTGACGTTTGAGTATTTACTCAAACGTTCTTATTACGTCTTACGTAAACCTAGGTTTATTCGGGTAGTCATAGTATTACCCAAGTGTTTTTGGGTAATGTCCGAATAGTAAGTAAGTAAAATAACTTTTAATTCGGAATTTACCCATACCCACCTAGGTCTACCCAACTCTGGCTGGGTAATGTTAGGTGTTGATCTAATTACCTATGTATTTTAGCCAAACTAAGACTACCCGGATAAATCTAGGTATACTCCATCTTCTTGCATTACCCGTAACATATACACATCAATGGTTAAGGGTTAAACACAAAAGTGAGCGAGCATGGCGGAGACGCGACGCGGTAAGACCATACGGACTTTTGTTTATAAGTTTACGTACGGAATCGTAGAGGTAGGCAGTAGGTAGAGCTAACATTAACTCGACAACACCGAGAACAACGCTCGTTGTCTTTTACTGCGATACAAGTGTATATATATTTATGTGTGTGTTTGTGGTTTACGTTCTTTTGGGTCTGTATAATAACTTCTATGAAGCAAAGTACAGGCCTTTTGTTTCAGGGTTTTGTTGTCTCAATTACCGAATAAGAGAATAATAAGTCTCAAAATTATAGGACAGGTTGGTCTTAATATTATTATAAGTCATTCTATGTAGTGAACTTCGTAGGTATATGTAAGCCTTTTAGCACCGAAGTCTTAAGCACTTTATAGGTACATATTTTATAATAAAGTCTGGATAATTTTCCTGAATAAAAAATTTAAACGATTGGAAGTGGCTTATTTGAAATATGATTGGAATTCATACTTGACTTTTACAAGGAGTACAATTTGAATGAACAACAAAATTTTATAACTTGTACTTGTACTTCTATAGCGCATTTTTTGTTTATAAGGCTCTAGCACAGACAGCCTATATTATAAAACACACAACATAAACACTAATGGCCGTCGATTAGGCCATAGTCCACCACGCTGGCCAAGTGCGGATTGGTGGACCGATAATATTAACTGACTAATTAGTCACTAACTAAACTAATGAACTACGTAACTAAAGACTTTTAAGTCAGTTAATATTATTAGTATCTTAATCCGAGTATTAATTTAATATAACAAGTTTGTTACTCTTCCACTCAAAAACGGCTGGGCGGATCGCTTAGACTTTAGAGCATCAAAGTTACTGACTCACCCTGACGGGTGTCATAACTGTCATACCTTGATGCTTTAATGCGGATCGTTACGAAATTTGGCATAGAGATTGATATTAAAATATATAGTCTGGAATAGCAGATAAAGTATAAAACATATTTTATTCTAGACATAATATCCCGTGAGATAACCTCAAAACATCCGAGGAAAGCCGAGCTGTTCATGACAGCGCTTACATTTATTTGATGTAAAATACGCTGGGAATCGAACCCTGGATACTAAGACCGTGTTGCGTTTACCACGCGTAATTTTCTCTTGTTAAACTGGGATTCAAGTTTATTTTTATTATAAACATGGATTTCTCTATATTTGAAGGCATCTCTAAATGTAATTAGATATCGTGACAGTTAAATCTACTCAGTGTAAAATTATATTGCGTTGGTAAATGTTAGTTTTCTATCGTGTAAATATCTAAATTGTCATATTTAGCATGCTGTTAACGTTTTGCTAATAACAATAAAATATTAACTGCATTAAAATGAATTTATTATTTTGTTAACAGGCAGATGAAAGTATATGAAATAATTGGCGGAAACATTACATACCTACATTTTTATTAACAATAAAACTGTTTATGAAATCACATCACTTAGTTTCATAGATTTTTTTTTATATGTAGACCGAACAAAAAGGCAAACGGGCCGCGCTTAACAAGCGATCACCGTCGCCTATGGACACGTGCAACCCCAGGGGAGCCACCCGAGCATTGCCTGCTTTCTTGAAGAACCCCATGTTATAGTCCACTGGGAATGCCTCAGCTGGAAGGTTGTCCCATAACCTACACGTCCGTGGTAAAAAGGAGCGTGCAAAGCGGACTGTGGAGGACCACCACGAGTCCAGATGGTGCCGGTGGAACTTTAACCTTCGTCTGGTGGTATATTCATGGAATAATGTAGGCATGAGTGAAAAGTTCCTCGGAGCACTCACCATAGTAAAGTCGGTAGAACACGCAAAGTGAGCCTATGTCTCTTCGCAAGCTGAGCGGTTCTAGCCTGTCAGTCAATCTTGGGTCGTTGACGATTCGGACTGCGCGCTTTTCAACGGAGTCAAATGGTTGTAGCTGGTATTTTGGTGCTCCTGTCCAGAGATGAGAGCAGTACTCCATGTGGGGTCTGACCTAGGCCTTGTACAGCGTCAGGAGTTGCCCCGCAGTGAAGTACTGCGGTCATAAGTCATAGAATATAGTTCGAACCCCTCACTCAATTTATAATTATCGTTTGATAGATAAGGACGTGATAAAAAAACAAAATAATTAGTTTTAACTGGTTTGCTTTTCACCTATCATAACTGGGTAATTAATGCTTTCCTCTGCATAAAAAATTCATTTTTTAAAATTCCTTTTTTTATGTCCTTCCGCTGGGTACAGGTCTTTTCTCAGAATGTAAGCCGTAGTCCACCACGCTACCCAAATGCGGATTTTTGAACTTATGTATTCGAGAAATCATAATTCCCTATCAGGCATGTACATTGCACAGTGATAGGAAATATCGTAATTAAATATTACAATATCCTCACCGTGGAGCGATGAAGAATATTTTATGGGAGATGCGCACGGGGTTAAAATTCGGCATCCCCGTGTCGGAGACCGCGCGGTCTTTATCGCTCCGCCATCGGTTCTAATATCGAAGTAAGTATTTAATTACATTTACCTACTTTAAAAAACTGAAATACACTCTAATTGCTATCTGAAGAATCCGAACTTAAATGTAGCGAAATAAATTCGAATAAAAAATAAAAATACTTTGTTCTGCAAAACTGCAGATAGCATTAGAAAATACAGTGGTTAGATAAGAATAATTTGTTTATTAGTTAGAATACCAATTTATTCAACTAGTCAGCAGCTTAACTGTAATTATTTATTTCACGACTACATGAGAAGAAAATTGAGTGTGCTTAAGTAATGAACAAAGATGAATTGGCGATTTCTTTGACACTAAACTTGCAACTTGCTTGAATTTTAATATTCATGTTCGTCAATTGAACGTATCTTCTGAGCGTTAATATTGATAGGTAGGTATCGACATACCAACTTTCTCATTCGCATAATAAGTTTCATTAATGAGTTTGATTTTATTGAGTTCGTAGTGGTTACTCATCCGAAATAAAATCTTTTAAGCCACGAGCCTACGGTCATTAAATCCACAGACCGATATGGTGTGAGATAACGAGACTAAATAGTATTTACGCCAAGGTGTTAATTTCAGGAGTTTAGAGTAGCGTGAATTTTATTTATATGAAAAGTTAATTCATGCCCTGCTAGCACGTAGTGTTTAAACGACAGAGTTAGCACGGGGCTCCGAACAAACAAGAGATGCACCGGAGTTTAGATACGCGTAGGCATGGCGTACGGCGGGCTTTGCTCACCACACGACAGCTGTTGATGCTTGCTTCGCCATGCAGATCACCAACTATGCTCCATAATTTATCGTGTAGAGATTTATAACAGATGCAAAAATATTTTTTAAATAAATATTTCACTTTATTGTAAGACATCTTTTTATGTACTTTTTGAATACCTACTGTTTGAGCTTAAGTGAATATTTTCATTAATAAAAGATGTAGCAGCTGAAGCACTGTTTGACTTAGCTCATAATTTCACGTTTTCTTTTATATATGATTTTCATTAATTTACAATAAAATGGCTATGCTTATTGTTATTCTAACGTTGAACAGACTCTACATAAATAATAAAACTTTTATTTATTTATTATATTTAATACATGTAAGCTACTAGTTAAAATAGCAGCAACATGAATCTTGAAACCAAGGCAGCTGTTATATGACTGCTATATGGCTGTGACATACCGGTCTCTCACACGGAAAGTTTCGGGTTCAAAAACTGTGCGTATAGTAATAAATAGCTCCGCAGTTAAATATTGTAATAGTTCATTATATATATTTGCCAACAATACAATACCCTTGGTCAGCACGGTGAACTATGGACTAATTTCCTCAAAGTTTTATTAGGAGACTTGCGCCCTGCAATAGGACGTCAAGTAAAGTTGAGCTCATTCCTTACTTATATGTATTAATCAGTCCAAATATATTTCATGAGTTTATCTAATACCGAGAACTTGAAAAAATATTTTTAACAATAAATCAAACTAATTACTTAAAGAAAAATAAATATATGTACCTAGTTAAAGAAACTGAAAAAACACGCTTGTAAAGTACATCAAGCTAAAAGAAAGTGAATAATAATCCTTAATAAGTATAAGCAGAAAATAATAATGAACAAAAGTACTTCTATTACTGAAAAAATGTGGGGCGCTCTGTGCCATATTTTTCGTATATCGAGCAACCTACACTTGTTTCACAATAATACTAGTATTTTTGGTCATTATAATTTTTTTCTGCTTATGTTTTTTAGTTTTTTTTTTGCTTCAAAAGCTTATTTTTTGTTTTTCAAACTATATTTATTAAATCTAATACCTTTAAATGAGCAATGTATATAACTAAATATATTTTTTGAATCTCCGAAATGGCTCCAACGACATTGATGAAATTTAAGACCCTGGTTTCGGGAGTTATAAATCGATCCAGCTAGGTTTTATTTTTAGAAATTTTAAACCATTAAAAATATTTTAACGATAATCAACTTAAATATAAACTGAAAAATACGACTCTTTCTGACATCTGTTGGATGTGGCAATGTGGCGTAGACCGTAAAACGCCATACGCCGCCAATGCGACGTTCAAAGAAATGACTATGACATGTCGATTTGAAACTTAGATTAAGAATAATGTACTTACGTTCGCTCGGTCGTCCAGGTAATATGTTTTAATTTAATTACATTGCTCATAATACGTAATATCTAGCATTAAGTAAGACACGTTTTTTGATGTCTAACATTTTATTCAAACATAGAGAATTAAACAAAATTGGATCAGTAGTTTCCGAGAAGGATAGGCGAGCTTGAGTAAACATTTGAGTTTGGACAGGACTTTTTAAATCACTGAGTTTGGTTTAAACCTATAATGGAAATATGCTAATGCACTTAGCCTAAATTATTTAATTAAATAACTTTGCGATTATTTATTTATTTGATCAAGATATTGTAACGTCTTAGAAACTTAAGTTAAATTTTTGTGATAGATTCCATAAGCTATTCATGAGATTTTTGAAAATGAATAATTATATTAATGATACATATTATGATAATACATTCTTATAAGAATATGCACATTAAAATCTTGACAGCATGTGGCATATGTGTCTTATATTAATTTATATGCTTGTGGCATGTATGAGATGTGTGACATATTTTACCAGCCTGGGTTATATCAAACTGATTTCCTTCGTTTTAAAACACAGTACCTTATTCAATTTAAAAGCAATATGGGCAGAGTATTTGAAACAAATAAAGAGTCAGGATGAGAGCAGGAAGAGAGTTCGAAGGCCTCATAAATTCAGACCGCCCGGTAGTTACGCTTAAAGTTCTACAACATAGATGTGATCGTTGCATGATCATAGCAACGATCGGTTATAACGGTCGAGTGTTTAAAAATGAAACGTTTCTGTGGAGAGCATTGAGCTCGGTCGTTGTTTGAGGTTTCCTTTTCCAATTAGCACTCGGCCGGCAGACCGTAACTGGGTGAGGTGAGCGGGCTTGGAATGCTGACTAGGTGCCTGCTCCTCGCGTGAGGTATTGTGCTAGTCAGCCATGTTTTCAGAGATGCAACGAACCTGTGGGAGAGTGTTTTAAAGATTTAATTTTTTTTGTACTTCCATACTTTAAAAGAGATGAAAGAAAACCATGTAAAATCACGTATCTTTAATTCTGTTTATTTGCTTTTTTCACAGATTTTTATTACATTTTTTTATAGGAATGAATATAAGTAACAAGTTGTGGGTGATAGTTTGAAAGTCTTGGATTTTATTATTATTACAAATATCAAACTTTTGAGTCAACACAATCAATAGATATGGATGTCATGCTGCATATTTCATACATTGCATATGTAATGTAGTCAAAGGTAATAAGCATACGGCCAAAGAATTTAGAGCGAAGCAAAATCTTGTAGAGGATAAAAATTTGAATATACGCCTATCCATGCCTATTCTATCCAATACCATTAAACGAAAAATTCTTGAATATAAAAATATAATTTGAATCTCGGTAACGGCTCCCATGATTTTCATGAAATTTAGTATGCATGGGGTTTTGGGGGCATTAAATCAATCTAGCTAGGTTAAATTTTTAGAAAACGTCGTTTATCCGTGTTTTCAGGCAATAAAAACTGCTACAATATCATTCGAATACGACGGTAAATTACAATAGCACAGGTGGGAAATCGGACCGCCCCAAAATTTAAAGATCTGGGGTCTTCCAACCTAATCAGTGTTTTTCTCTTTTTCAAGTTCCTTTTTGAGATTAGACCGAGAAAATCAACGGTTTTTATTAGAGCAAAGCTCCAGGCACTTATACTATATATCAGAATCTTCAAGAGATTGAGTCAGTAAAATTAAGACTAAGGACTAAAGTTAAGATTAAGTAGCCTAATTATCAAATGTCATATATCATTTTAAAATCCTAGTCTTAAACATTATAAATGGTAAACCCTTTTACCCCCTTTACAGGCAAAACTGGTATGCATTACGGTATGGTAATTTAATCGTACATTACTGTAATATTATTTTCCTCATATTAAAAAAAAAATATTTGCTACGTACTTTTGTCATTGACTACGCCGTAGTATTTACTACATCCAAGAAAAATTACGTGCTGTATGAACAATGTTTGCTTGAGTCGTGAGTTTTTATTCCATTTATGAATGATATTAGCTTTCGAGTAACTTTTGAAAGGCTAGAAATATAACATGTTTTTGCTCAAAGAATGTACTGCACTCTAAAAAAATATCTTCAGAGAATAATAAACTTAATATGTGTATTATGTCTTAATATAAAATGGGACAGACCGATACAAATTCAATTTATTCATAGGCACTAGACTCTTATTAAAAAAATGTCATAAGATGTCTGAAGTTTTTATGTCAGCTTCCGAAGTCAGTTCCGAAGCTTGCTTAATTAGTTACATCCATAGGTTACACCGACCACTTACCATAATGTACATATTTTCTTCTTTTGTTGTGATTTATTATATCTTTGTGAACTAAATAAATAAATAAATAATAAATAAGGTGGACTGCTTATTAAATTAAAAAAACACAGTATAAGAGAATAATTTTAGAAATCATTTCATTTTGACGCCAATAAATAAAAACGAATACAGAACAGAAATAGCTTTTTTACGTCACACTCTTGGGCACAGGTCGCCACTCAGAAGTGATAGGGGTTTTGGCTTACACAGTTCTTAGAGAAATTTATGAGTTTTTCTCAGGAATGCACGGTTATAGAACATAATAATTATATCTCACAATATTTCCCCTCATAAACAGTCAAATCTCTTTGTCAGAGGTACGCGCCGAGATTTGAACTGGGTATTTCCGTCCGACGATAAATATTGTAACAATATTTTATCCTATAATGGATCAATTTTTTTATTATTTTGAAGTTTTTGGGCTATGTTAATGTGTTCTTTGAGTGTTACAATAGGATGGACAACGTCGAATAGGCCAACAAAATATATATTAATAAACATTTAAAATTAGACAGTTAAAATTTAACTTCATATCAACAATTTTAAGTTAAAAAAAATAGATTTTTTTAAACTTAAAATACCTAATAAGACAGAAAATGTACGAAAACCAACTCACGCGTTGATGTCGTTTACTTCTAGAAATACTTAACCCAATTAAAACAAATCCCGAATTTCATTACCTATGCGGTTTGAAGATTGGTAACACTATTTCCTTTTATCTTACTATATTATAACTACCTATTAAAATTATCATTATTCCTTTTCAGTGCTAAATAGAACTTTAATAACTACTGTTGTTGCTAAATGACTTTTTGAGTAGGTAGACAACGAGCAGTGTAAAATGATGCGTGAATTTTCTGAAAATTTCTGAGGAGATAAATCCAATCAGTCTAGTTAAATAAGAAATTCCATATATACTTATAAGTTTGTGTTAAAAATTGTTATGAATTTGTCAGTGTTACGCGGTATTAATAAACATTTAATTTGTTTTGTGGTTTATTCCGAAATACTTACATATGTTTCACGTAAATAAAATTTCCTGCGAATATTTTTGTTGGCTGGTATTTTGTCACATTTTTGCCGTTCAAGCCGTCATTTTTAATCAATTCTGGTATTATAATTTTTCCGAGTTAGATGAGCTTAAAGTCTAAATGACAAATTTCATTAGGGATCCAACAGTGAGAAGTGAGTAAGTATATAGCGTATTTATGTGCCTATCTAGGGAAATCCAATCCTTAGTCACGTTCAGCAAAGCCCAAATAGCTTGCTATATGAATTGTATTTTATTGTAGGATTAATCTTAAATAGGTCTAAGTAGTTTTAAAATCTAATTCTGTACTGAAAATCTCCACTACCACATAAGGTCTACTATTTCTCTGTTTATAGTTTCTAATTTCTCTTATTCAAGCATAAAGCAGTTCAGAACCGATATACCTATAAAATAAAAGAGTGTACTTACAGTTTGGATACGACGGAAGGTGTGATGTTTTACCAAACTGCATGATTTATAGCTTATAGGTTTGATTTCCTCTTGTGTACCTTTGTATTGTAACTATAACATACTCTTGTAATCGTCGATCATTTTAATGCATTAATGCAGTTTGATTTGCATAGTTTGGGTTGTCTTTGACGGGCATTTTAGTTTTTATATTTTATATTACTTAGTTCATAACTTAAATCTTAGGATTTTAGTAGAATTTAGAATTAAAAGAAAAAATAAGAAGTATTATATGTAATAGTACTTCTGAAAATATTATCCCTTAAAAAAAACTCTCTGTCAAAAAACGTTCAGATCTCATGTAGAGCCTCTACACTCTCTACTCTCTCTCTGAGAACTCTACACGCCGTACTCTACAGGGCCTATAAGTTCACAAACTCTATACCTTAGTCAAAATATTATGTGGCTGGGCCATTTCGCTACATTCACATACTTAGGCGTAAAGTGAAAAAGTAATTAATTGTTCATTATTATTCTATTATACAATAGTTCTTGTAGTAACGAAACGGCCGACTACATATTTTGACTAACGTTGTCAGACAGAGTTACTTTCGAATTTATAACATTAGTAGGGAAGTAGGGAATTTCAGATTAGACCTCTAATGTCAAAATTGCGAGTCTCATACAAACTTTCATCCCCTAGTTTAAAATAGTTGGGAGATAAAAGATACAAGTTTTTTTTGTTCTTTGTGTACTAATACTAGCTTACGCACCAAATACCTATTAGCTTTCTGGCATACTAGGAAATACCCTAAGAATTTTGATGATCATCAGTGAGTCAGTGACGATATCAGGATTTTTTAGGTATCAATAAAATATTAAGTACCTATAAGTTATGAATTTAAAACGTTATATGTGTAATAAGTCTGCCATTGACAATATATCCCGAGAATTTTGTTGATCTGGCATAATTCAAACCCAAGTTATAAGGGTTCAAAAAAACGACGAAGCGTTTCGAGAAAAGGTAGGTAGTGCCCTTGCGCTTGGCTTGGCTCGTCTTGGCGGGGCTATCGACTCCCCAAGTTCCCTTATTTCATTTAAGAAATATACCTACATCATCAAATTCGATTATATATTATTATTACTGTACTGAAAGAAATAAAAACATCTAGATTAATTTACTTCAATTAAGCTCCGTCTGGTAATATCTTAAAAGCTTAGATAGTAAGATCTGAAAAAAAATATACAAATACGTCTCAATAAACCATTCCATATTAAAGTTGCGCAGGATTGTCGCAGTAGCGGCCAAAGATCGCCACCAATCGGTTTGTTTGTCAATATAACGGGGGCGGAGTCGCCGCACCTCGTCTGTGGGAATGTTCGACGTAACATCAATCTTAAATATGAGCTCTTAACATAACTTCATAAAACTCATTCTTGTTTGTATGGGACTTCGTAAAACCATTAAAGTGATATTGGAATTAAGGTTTTACTACCCTGACATAGAGACGAGTTCAGAGTGCATAAATAAAAGCGTAGTGGGTATGTTATTTTGTGTACATGCTAATGAAGTGTAGTGTGGTCGAGTTTGTGGTAGTTGGTCATGCAGTTGGCACGTCAGCACTGATTTGTTATGTGACAAATAGACAACTCATTGTCATTAATTTTGGCAAGTACTCTACTTTCGGTACGAACTGCGTGAAAAATATCTTGTAGAACTTCTTTCTTACTTTATTAGTTATGGGTGCATCGAACTATCTGTAAATAAGTGCAGTGAACTGGAATGTTAAAATTAAAAATATTACTACGTGTGTTCAACTTTTAGGATTCGTTGCCATAAAATATTTACAGGTAAGAAATTTTGCTTGTTTTATTATAAAATAGTAAAGCATTGGTTGCTAATTATTAAATTCTCTATATATGGTGAGGCAATTAATAAAGGTTTTATATTTTATAGTACCTAATATTTGAGCGAAATAATTATTCTTTAGCTCTTATTGTAATCTTACAATGTTTAAAGTGACAAATTTTATAGATATAGGTATTCATAAAAATAATTATTCATTGTACCCATACAATGTAATTCATGTCTGTATTCATATTTAATTATATTTTACGGACAGAATGACCTTGTGTCACTACTTCATGCAGGTAACTACACAAGTAAATAAAATTGCTTCTAAGATTCTATTAAATTAAGGTTAAAATACCAATAGCCATCTCGGTGACCATATTTTACAAAATAATTATCTTTAAGAATTAATTTTACTAGCTATAAACTCAAATAAAAGCTGAAATATACCTATAAGTAAATTATGTAACTATTGGCTCTACCTATTATACCTATTGGAAATAGATGACAGAGCTTAACTTTGACGTCAAAATATTCGACGCTCATAAATTCTTTACAAATAATAAAATTCTTAGGTAGGTATATTTCTCCTGAGAAGTAACAAAAATTAAATAACGCTGAGCTAGCCAGTAGCTAACGGGTGGCCTACAGCTGCTTAGGTAGGAGCGCAGAAATAAGGGACGGGGGCGGGTTTGGTAATTTTCTCGACCTACAGCTTATCCTCGTAAGACCGCCGGTCCTTTTAAAAGAACTATATGTTTGTAGTCAGTAAGACCGGCGAATTTTAAAACTCAACTACGAAGTAACGCCGCCGGTCCTTCTAAGAGTACCAATTATTTGACGCTTCGTAATTTTAAAATTTCGCGCGTTCCGAAAAAGAACAGAGTATTGTCTATGACCTTATAAAATTAAGTTTTGTGTATAGGGGGTTTCATATAAAAAAATATATTGCTGCTTGTCAAATCTGACATTTTGTTCGTGAAGATGGTGCGCACACGTGGACGTAGTGAGTATTTTAATAAATTTTTATGACTTTTTTGAGTTTTTGTGCTAAAATCAAGATCTGGTCGTATACCTTTGAATAATGATCAACATTTGGGATAGTTATTTTGCTTATTTCGTATCGAATTTGAACTTAAATCGTATCAAAAGTTATTAGTCCCTTGCAAGGGACCGTTCGGCTTGTGTGTGCGATATTAATTCAAACTTTTTTACAATATTATGAGTAACTTTAAATTGTTCTTTACGCTCAATTAGTAAATCAGTAAAAAACAAAGATAAATGTAGCCGACAATTTTATAGTCCTTTGCAAAGGACTATCGCTCTAATTAATAGTAATTTTACAAATAGGAATGTCTTAATTTTTGATTGAGTGTGGAAATGGAGATTGTAGATGAAAGTGTGAAATAGGGATCGGAATTAATTTTTATTTTTTTGTTTTATTAACCTTTTTTTGTTTTAAACTAATATTGCAATTTGATACCATGTTAAATTATTAAAGCCGAAAGTACTTTTAAAGGGACTCACTATAAAATATGAAATAATTCCATTCATTTTAATAATTTTTCTAATATTTTAACGCTTTAATATAGGCACAATTAAGCTTAAAAAACTTGCATAGTATATCCTGAAATTCATATTTGCGTTGATAAAATTTAAACAAGAAAAAAATACTTTTTATAATCAATATGACTAAAAGTCCTTTTAAAAGAACTAAAAAAAAATTACTTTTATCCATATATCAAATCCATATACTCTAATATAATGCCCCAGTGAGTATGACACTCATAGGATTACTCTATCATATTCAAATATGGACTTGAAGGTTTATATACTAGTATAGAGTATAGATACCTATAGGGATTTCAAGTTATCTCAGGCTTTCTCTCTGTGAAAAGATGAAAAAACATTTAACTGTAACATTTATCAGAGTCGGTAAGGTGGAGGCCGTGGAGGGGATGTCAAATTTTTAATTTTGCCAGGAGCGCTGATGACCTCACGGTTCTGTCTGTATACAACATCATTGCCAACTTCCAATGTCTGCTCTTTGTTTCGCGGTGAAAACTATGATGAATACCCCTCCATTACAGGAGCAACTGAGAGGTTGTGCTTATATCTAATGTCAACCGGAAGTAGTTTTACCCTCGGTGTTTCTTTCTACGCTAGTTGTCGGGACAACCGGACCGCTTAAGAATGCTTGCGCTGCACCAAACCTACTGTCAATTCATTAAATTTTTAATTTACATAGTAATAGTTATATATAAAATAAAGTTGTCGACCCTCGTGGCATAATGGTTACTATGCCAGACTGCCGATCGTAGGGTCCCGGGTTCGATTTCCGGCGAAGCAGAAATTTGAATGATCAGTTTAAAATTTTTGGTATCGGTCTGGGTGTTTGTTTCTCTCCTTGTGCGTGTCCATGGCACCCACTACACATGGTATATCTATCCTACTGTGGGGCTATGAGTGTGAAGCGTTATTTATTATTTATTTAAAATTACCGACATTCATAATGTTCTAAATTATAATACTTAATTTTAACCACAATGCTTTTGTTGTATTATATTATCTTCTTATTAACTAATGAAATTGTTATTCTTTTACTAGTCATGTATGTAAAAAGCGGTTACGGCCGCCGGGTGGCGAGAACGGGAAGTATCTAGAATAAGTGTATTATCTATGTATCTAGAGGCGCAGAGCCGAAGATCGGGCGGGCTCAGTGTCACGCCTTGGCAGAGTCATATGTCTAGCAGTGAACTGATGTGGACTGATGATCATGGTTACGGCAATTACTACCACTCTTTTTTGCATAAAACTTCTAGACACTGGTCATAATTGAGGATGCCTGAAGCTTATTATGTTAAGACGGCTCTATTAATTATACATCTTGAAACTTAATTATACGTAAACTAATATTATAAGTTTGTATGTATGTGTGAATGTGAACAAGGCAAATGGGCAAAGTAAGAATGGGGTGAGAAAAATAAATAGATTGATAAAATTACCAGCCAAAGTTTTGGACCAAAATGTAGGTTTTGTAGAGTTAGGTTTTTAGAAAAGCTTGCGAGGTTTAGCAATAAATTTTTCATGAAATATTTTTATCGCGTAGGTATATCGCGCCCCTACATCTTGGTACATTATTGTATATATTTAACTACTAATGAACCCTTTTGAGTCTTGACAAACATTTGTACCTATTTATTTTAACGGGGGAAACCTTAAAAAGAATCCAGACCATTTTGGGAGAGATGCCGGCTTATGTGGGATTTGATCTCACTAAAACTTCTTATCTGGCCTTCCAGCCTTCCCACTGGGATTTCCTAAGGAACGCACCGGTATTCTCCTTACGCAACGCCTAATATAGACCCATCATGGGAGTACATGTACCTACATAAAAACGTTTTTGGTGGGATTAATGTATTTGATCTAGCAATTCTTGCATATACCTAAATATATATTTTGAATCTCGGAAACGGCTCCAACGATATTTGTGAAATTTATTACCCTGGTTTCGGGAGTGATAAATCGATCCAGCAGCTGGATCGCTGGATAGCTGGATTCCAGCTAGGTTTTATTTTTCTAAATTTTAAATTATTACAAAATTTTCAGCTAAAATCAACTTAAATATAAACTGAAAAATATGACTCTTCCTGACATGTATTGGAGAGTATTAATAATATTTTGGAGTAGAACGCCGTCAAACGCCATCCGCCAATCCGACGTTCAAAGAAATGACAGTGTAGATTTGAAAGAGCTCTATAAAAATTTCGTTCATTGTTCATTGCATTAAAGCTTCGTTGTTAAGTAACACTAAGCAAATGTGGGTTTCGTTTGAAATTAAACCAATAAAATAAATTGTTTTTATCCGAGCAACGCTCGGTCGTCCAGATACTGAAATTGTATTCTAAAACATTTTAGACGAATGACCACATTTTTATTCGTGACTTTTTTCTGGGAATCCTTAATATAGTAGTAATATTTAGATAACTAAACAACTAAATAAGAATTTTATAAATTTTTATTTTTAAGAGATAATCGATAACAATAACGATAAGTCGACGACTGAGGACTGAATACGTGAGGATAGAGAAAACAGTTTTAGGTTTCATAAATGGTTGAAAGGGAGGATACGTGTTAGGGTAGTTATGTCAGGATACAGCATAGTAGGGAAGGGGAAGGTGGTAAGGGCAAAAACTCCACACTAATGGTTTAATTGGATAGCAATTGTTACTGCTAATGAACCATTTTAAGGTGCGTTCTCATCAAATGTTTGTTGTTTAATACTTACGAGTACTTCAATTGCATTAGTCGTCCATTCGAGTCTTAATCGCATTTGACATCATTTTGCGAACACAATATGTACATTTATGTGTTGTATATCACGGTACATCCAATTTCAAAGCAACTATTAATGAAATCAAGAAAAAAAAGATTACTGAGTATGTACAGAAAAGGTCTACAAAAACTTTAGATGCAATTACCTAATGGTATAGAGTATAAAGAAGCACTCTCGGGTGGATAAGAGTTCATCATGAGCTACAAAATTTATAGTGCGGGTATTTGAAACATGTTCTTCAGTTTAAAATGATCTGCAACGTAAAGGAATCTGTATTTCGGAGGGTTATATACCGTTCGTCAATTTACCGTATTTGATGGGTACAAATAATTTATATAGGTTGAAGTACTCTGGGCTGATACAGCTCGAGCCTCTCTACTCAAAATTTGAACCCCGGCAACTTATAGTTGCTTTAGTAGATTGATAACTTAACGCGAAATAAAAATTAAGTAAATACAAAAATAAATAGCTGACTAATGAAATTGTGCCAATATGAAGCACGAAAGTATTAAATGTGCAAGTAACTTTTATGTATTATAGCCGTGGTTATATGACAATTTGTCCTAATGATCTCTAGCTGCTGCTGAAAATTGAAATGTATTGGTTTTTTCAAAACCGCTCAATATATGTCTCAACGTTTCTATAAGAGAGTATAATAATATATAGAAGTTATAACACCCACCAAGTTATATTATAGATTATGAAACATTAAATGTTTCTCCAAACAAACTTCGAACCCCTATTTAACTTCATTAATCGTATCAAAAATATGTCTTTATGTTCTTCTAGCTCCGAATGGGCTAGCCTTTTCTTTTAGTGGCCGATTTAACCAGATGGCTGCGAGATTTGCAGTTTAGGATTTACTTGTCAAAAATACCTTAATTTCGATACCAAACACAATATCTTTGTATCAAAACTTGCTGTATGTTACTAATTCTTATAGGGTGCTAATTAACAGCTTACAGCTTCTTTTAAATATCACTCTTGTATTCTAATATACTTAGTTGTCTAAAGGATACGACTGTTTATGTGGCATTAACATATACATATTTAAACCTATAATAGACACTCACAAGGGAATCAGAATTGATAGGGCAGATAGGCACTTCCCATTGAACTACATAGAACGATGAAATCTAGCAAGTAACATGGTATAATAGTTCAAATTCAAGGAAATATCTAAAAACTCTATATTTGAATTAATTCAGAAAAATATAGAGGGCCGAAATTTAAAATTATGGCTAATTGTTCAGTGAGTAAACGTATCATAATATAAAAGGGCCTGATGTGGATATTTCAAAACATTTTTTTATCAATTTGCACGGAACCTTCGATGGAAAAGTTTGCACTCGCACTTGTCCCGTTTTTAATGTTTATCTAATACCTTTAAACGAGCAATTCTTGTATGTATCTAAATATATTTTTTGAATCTCGGAAACGGCTCCAAAGATTTTGATGAAATTTAGTACCCTGGTTTCGGGGATGATAAATCGATCTACAAAATTTTTATTGATGGAAATTTTTAGCTGTATAAAAATATTTTCAATGAAAATCAATTTAAATATAAACTGAAAAATACGACTCTTCCTGACATCTATTGGAGAGTATTAATAATATTGTGGCGTAAACGCTGTCAAACTGGGGAGCCCACAAGGCTCATTGTGGATTTCCTCAAGCGTCATCAGGACCTTGTGCTTTTTATAGGTTGGGTGGTAGTAAGATTAAAATATAATACTATTTAATATTAATATACTTCATGACGTTTTGCGTTTAACCGGTGGAGAGAGCGCCTATAGGTTTTCAAAAATTAAAAATGTAAAATTTTAAAATTGTAAAATAGTAGAATAAATTAAATGCATGCTAAGTCATATTTCAGTAACTTAAATGCATGGTAAGTCATATTTCAGTAATCTGTAGATTTTAGTATGAATGTATACAAAACAGCGAAATAAAAAAACGGCATTTTGGCAAACTCTTGAAGAGTTCGAATTTTTATTATTTAAAATTCATGGCTCAACGGTAACGGGGTTAAATCTGACCATTTTGACATCCAGAAGTAAGAAAAAAAACTGTACCTACATAGAAGGTCTTTTTTAATCGTGGCAGCACTGAACAGGATGCAGGGTGTACCCCATATCTTAATCTGACGCGCTCGAGTAAATCCGTGAATCCCTTCTTGGGCTCCCCGATTACCATACGCCAATCCGACGTTCAAAGGAATGACAATGTCAGTTTGAAAGAGCTCTATGAAAATTTCGTCTATTAAATTAAAGCTTTCGTGGTCGAATGGTTGCGTGAGTTGACTGCGGAACTAGAGACCCGGGTTCAAACCTCAATCAAAACCATATTGTGTATTTTTTATTTTTATGAAAATAACTATTTTTATTAGGAGCTATTTCAGATGGCGTTGTTAAGTAACACTAAGCAAATCAGTGTTTCGTTTGAAACTAAACTAAGAAAATAAACTGTTTTTATCCGAGCAACGCTCGGTCGTCCAGGTACTATTTTTATATACCTATATAGATGTACCTACATATTGATGAGTAGAAGATGTAACTTGACTATTAAATTGTAGAACCGCAATTAGTTTTTTCCTTTTATTATTGCATATTTTAATTTAATTTTATTTTTACAATAAATATGTTATTGTTATAACTTATAAAAAAAACTTACATTCATCTTACCTATATATGCATATACATATACAAAATTTAAAGTAACATAAAACATATTAAATATAAAAATATAGTTCATATTAATTGGTTTTGGAAAAGTTTTCTTTTGAAGTCGGTTTTTTTGTTAAAATTTTTGTCTATGCATAGTTGAATTGAAGATTCGTAATAAACAAGTCAAACACATTTCTATGTTTCGTCTTTACGGTGTTAGTGGAACAAAATGTTGAAAAATGATAAGATATTGCGTTGTCTATTTTTATAATGGTCGTGGACATTGTAGATGTACGAGATGTACGGGAGAGTGTACTCGTATGCGACGGGACAGGCAGGCTGCGCACAAAGGCGCACAGGTTCCGTCATCGGCCGGCAAAGGCCTATCGGCGCGTCCGGCTCGCCACAAAGCCCTACAATAAACTTTTACAGCTCACATAAAACCCTGACTTTTTAACCCGAGTTATTTGAATTAATATCAATTCGGAGTTTCTCAATGGGCTTTACTCGTCAAACTCTAAAGTTTTATGACGACCACAGAATTGAGGAATAAAATTTAATTGAAATGTAGCCCCGAAAAAAGTTTGATTGCGGTTATCAGCTTCCGAATTTGAATATTTACATTGAATATTTGAAAGAAAATAAAATTGGTGCTACTCAAATAATAGGCTTAGGAGTTGGTTTAATCGTAACGCACCGAATTGAACGCATTTTACTATAAAACGTCTCGTGAGGATAGGTACCTAAATATGTTTATAAAGTCCCGGCTTACCTCGCGGATTACTTCACTGAAGTAATCCGCGAGGTAAGCCGGGACTTTATAAACGAATTGAACGCATGTTAAGAGTTCCGATATTGGCCTTTTAAAATAATTTTAATGAGAATAAAAGTACCCACGTTCATTTATACTTTTTGGGTTTAATATATGTACTCGTAGTTAAAATATTGACTATAAGGCCTTTCTTGAATACTTTCTTGAATACGGCTAAGGGCTAAGGGCTTTCTTGAATGTTTGAAGGAAAATAAAATTGTTGCTACTCAAATAATAGGCATAGGAGTTGGTTTAATCAAAACTCACCGAATTGAATGCATGTTAGATTTCCGATATTGACCTTTTAAAATAATTTTAACGAGAATAAAAGTACCCACGTCATTTAGACTTTTTGAGTTTACATATCGGTTTTATAGTCTTTCTTGAATGCCTTTTTTTCCACGACGTTGAAATATATACCTACCAAGTTTGCATTCGAAATATACGTGTATGTAAAGTCCAAATGACTATAGGTTTTTGCTTTCGCCATAATAGATGCTATTATAAAGTTACGTATTATGTCATGCGCACATATACACACATGCAACTTATGTGTAATTTATACCGACTTCCAAAAGGAGGAGGTACTGTATTCGGCTATATGTATTTTTTTATACATATATGATCACCGATTACTCCGCCGTTTGTGGACCGATTTTCAAAATTCCTTTTTGTTCGTATGTTTATTTATACTCCCGAAGTGGTCCCATTGTCACCAAGTCAGGATCTGATAATGGGATCCCAGAAAAATGGAGGGGAACTCTGAAATTTTATAGGAACATTAGTTTTCTTATAAATATGTTCTTTCTGAAGCATAAGAGATATTTGTGCATAGTAATCATATCATCAGAAGGTTGACTGGCAGAGAATGCTCATAGCATTAAATCCACCTCTGTACTCCTACTTTAAGGTAGGTACATAGAGAATAAATAAATAATTTAAAAAATCATCTCATTTTGCTGATTTGATGATGGCAGGTACTGCGAATGTTAGGAGTTGAGAGCAAATTCTTTTAATAAATGGTTTTTTGTTCGAAATCTTACATTCCCGAGGTGATCCAAAAGTCACCAAATGAAAGTCTGATGATGGTATCCCAGAGGAATCGAGGGGAGCATTCAAATTCTATAGGACAACAATTGATTTTCATATACCTACTTACTGAAGCAAAAAAAACATTTGTGTATTATTATAATCATATTATCTTGTTGCTGAGCTGATGATAGATCAATGATGACATTGATGACTATTGATGACCTATCTTAAAACTATTTTTGGAGTCGATCCCTTAGTAAAATGACGTACCTGTCATTCTGAATGGGCACCAACGCCAAAATAGTTTTAAGAGTAATTACTATAAGCAAGAAGAAGTAGGTACTGAACAATTAAATTTTTTACCGTTTGAAGTCGGTTCTATCTTTTTTTTTGTAAAACCTAATTATTATTCTTGTCATTTATTTTCCCTTAAATGAAAGAATTTTAGTTTCTTTAAATCTTTGAAATTTTATAAATTAAGTACTTATAACTTACTTTTCTACAAGTAGCACGATAGTGTAGGTATCAAAGCGCTAAAAATCTTTGTAATACTTCAAGGCTATCCTATTATTGAGTAAACATTCGGCAGTAGAAAACTATTTTTGTTTGTGGAGACATCTTATTGATCATGTATGTTGCGGGTATTTGATTTGGCCTATTGTTTGATTAACATATCAAGGCTGATGGTTGTATACATGCCAAGTGATAATAAAAATTCAAGTTTGAAACGGCGATGACGCAAGACCATTAAAAATACTTACTTGAGTTTTCGGCATCATTCCATTTGCATAGCCTTCTCGGCCTTCATTACGCAGCCGTTCTGCAAACTTCGAAATTGGAAAAGACAACACGAGCTATATTGTTTCAATGGTTTCAATTTCGGTTTGGTCAGTCTTGCATTTGATAATTAGCACCTCTCGCCTCACAGCTCGGTACCTACTGCCGAGGCCCGAACAATTGCGCCCGATCGTACAACAACGCTTACATTTATCGATGCGAGTGCCATACCATAAACCTTCAATCACGGCCCCTTTCGAAGCAACGTTCGGAGCCACTCGTTGTTATCTTTAATATTTTATAGGGATCAGTAAAACGACGGCACTGCAAAGCGATTAAGCGACATTCCTCGCGTCCGTCAGTGATCGGGACGAATTCATCTCCGGGCTCGTTTTAGTGTCCAGCCATAATGCTGCAGGTACATGAGTGATTACACGTAATTAAAATGCGATAACTTTTTACACCGTTCGGTGCATTATGAATATTTTGTAGCGGGTTATTTCGTGCCAAGTTAGATCAGGAACCTGGGCCCTTACTTGAACACCATATTTAACCTTACCATTAAAAAGAAAATGTACGCAATTCGCCTATACGACTCGACTTTAATATTTATACCTCATGGAGTCGTAAAACGATGAATAATGTCGAAGCAGACGTGGGCTAGTGCTGCAATTACTTCGCCTTTATACCTAGCTAGTTAGGTACTATTTCTTTGAAACTTTCTTGTGGTTAAATTTAAAAAAATACCTATATGTTCATAGATATTTTTATTCTTAGACTAAGAATAATGTACTTTGGTCTATGCTTTTATTTTGTACTGAACTGGTGATGGTGAAAGAAGTTTTGTTTGCGTAGTTATACAAGTAAAGTAGGAACCTTCCTACATACTTTGTTAAAAAATACTTTATTTGAAACAAAAAATTAAAACCGACATCAACGGGTTATACAATATACAAATTAATAATTATGTTTTATTTTTTTGACAAAGATTAATTTATTTTACTGATGTGATTATTAGACGAAAATTGAATAACTTTGGGAAAGTTCTTATAAAAATGATGATTTTATCGGTTTCCCTGAAGATTTTAGGGATCATTATCATAATTCTGGTGATAATGGGAATTAATTGGAAGTATACTCTAGTCACTAGAGTCTAGTAAATAAAAGAAAAAAAGAAAATCTTTCTGTCAACATCGCTCCATTCGGTGAACATAAAAAAATGTATGTACAGTACAGTGGAACATAGATCCTCCTGTTTTTTTCTGTCAGTTAAAAAATTCATTCAGTTACTTATTTTTGAAATTGTATTTATTGTTTATTGACATAAAATATATACTAAAAGCTCATATGAAGGAACCCTCGGTATGCCCTCGGTACGCTAATCAAACTCGCACTTCCATTTACCTCACTTAAATTTGGATACCACAAAGCTGATGTACCCTGCAATTATTGAAATACATATATTTAACGATTTTGTTCACCCCTTCCTGATGACGCATTTTAGTCTTGCATGAGCTTATGTGCATGCATTGTATGACACGGGTCGCAGTGACCCCTAACACCACATGGGCGGCGTGTTTGTCTGCTACTGATAAAATAACTTAATAAAATAAAAAAGGGCACGTTGAGATGGAGAACATCGTTATCAATTAAATATCACGATATTTTCCATCACCGTGGAGCAGCGCATTTATGCGCACATTACAAATTTCTTTGTCTGTTATTTATCGACAACAACCGGGACCGACGGCTTAGCGTGCCCTCCGAAGCACAGAAAAGCGCATGAAATTTTGCCTCGGTCACTAGCAATTTTACTTATTAAAATATTGTAATTTGGTAATAAATACACATCTTGAGTCATATGATGTGTCTTTTTTGTCCACGATTTGGTATTCGGTATTCGGCCGAATAATAAGTACTATTCGGCCGAATACTGAATACCAAAAAAGTGGCCGAATAGGCCGAATACTGAATAGTAGCCGAATATTCGTGGCATCTCTAGTCTCTAGCTCCGCATTCAGCCTACATAACCATTCTGCCAAGGAAACTTTAATTCATTTGACGAAATTATTTTAGAACTCTTTCAAATCGACATTGTAATTGGTCTAAACGGCGGATGAAGTTTACGGCGTTCTACGCCACATTTTTTTAACTACTCTCCAATAGATGTCATGAAGAGTCATATTTTTCAGTTTTTCTTTCAGTTGATAATAGCTGAAAATACGGATAAAACGACACTTTCTAAATATAACCTAACCGGATCAATTTATCACATCCGAAATCTTCTGGTTACTAAATTTTTTGGAAATTGTTGGAGCCGTTTCTGAGATTCAAATTATATATTATATAGGTATATAAGTTAAACGTTAGGGGAGGCCTACGTCCAGCAGTAAACTGAAAAGAAGAAGAAGGTATTTTAAAAATTAAATTATCAACAGGACACATTTTAGAGTTCATCGCCAACTGGAATGATTTTTACACTATGGCCACTACGATTACGAATTATCAGGTATTTAAATTAATTAATCGTAAAAATAAGTATTTAACAGAATTTATGGCCCTAGCGAGAAACGTTCAAACGTGCCTCTCAGATTGTGATGATGACGTGACGTAATGGTTACCATGCCGGACTGCCGATCGGAGGGTCCCGAGTTCGATTTCCGGCGAAACAGAAATTTGAATGATGAGTTTAAATTTCTGTTCTCGGTCTGGATGTTTGTGTTTCTGTTTCTTTGTGTGTCTATGGTACCCACGA
This sequence comes from Pyrgus malvae, assembly GCA_911387765.1. NCBI lineage: Eukaryota > Metazoa > Arthropoda > Insecta > Lepidoptera > Hesperiidae > Pyrgus > Pyrgus malvae. The sequence goes on along the minus strand of OU426951.1, from coordinate 15,244,062 downwards.
CACAGGGTATATCTACCTTAAGGTGGAGTGGTGTGTTGGGTGGTGTGGTACCATTATGAGTGTGAAATGTTATTTATTTATTTCCAAGTGTGGATTAGTGCCACAGCGAAAACAATAAATGCATACATACTGGTACAAGTACTGAATTTGACAACGTGTCAAAACTAAACGAAATTGACACAAGTTAACCACACTGGGATGATTCCTGGATCGTTGAACCGAACATCGGTCAGCTGTGATAATAACCACAGCAAACATTGTAAGAAGAGATCGTGAGCCAAACTTAAAATAAATGTTCAACTCATATTTGCTATAAAGATTTCGTGATGCTCCCTGTTAGGTGTGTATAGATGTTTCATCACCATAGAGCAAACACGTATACCATTTGGGAAGAATGTAGTTGAAGAAACTCTTCAAATTTTGCTAAACAAGGTTATGCTTGCAACTTTCTTTACGCAAAAGTGAATTAGGCTAATCTTAATAATCGCGTTCAAATATATCTAATTACAATTTTACACAGGTATTTATAAGAACATAGATTTTGCAGAAACACATTTAAAAATGTACGAGATATTGGAAGTAAATCGGTGAGACATGCAACACAACAAAAAGGATCTCGTACAAATTCCGAGTGTGTTATTATTATATTATTACAATATTATACTATTGCACAAATTTTCAATTCCAATTTATCTCATTTAGAAGTATAAGTACTATCAAAATATGCTTCCTTAGTGTCAATTGTTTAGTTTAAGGTCTGCGAAGATTTGTGAATTAGTAATACGATCGTTCACAAGTATGTACGAGTATAAATCCTACTAATATTATAAATGCAAAAGTAAGTTTGTTTGTTACTCTTTCACGCAAAAACTACTCAACCGATCATCATGAAAATTTGTATCTACATATATTCTTGGAGTTATCAGAAGTAAAACAGGATACTTTAAAAAAAATAACGCGGGTGAAACTGCGGGGCACAGCTAGTTGACTATATATTGCGTTGATTTATATATGTACACTATACATTGACTTCATGTGTATTCATGGTTGAGATTGCTTTTTATTATGAAGCGTCTGATTGTAGTAAGAACTGAAAATTATCCACTTTCATGAGGTCCTCCGGTTGAACCAATGGAAATTTTCAGTCGTATGTTAGAAAAGTTGGTGGTGAGTTAGTGTTCAACTCGCTGTTGGATTGGATTGAACCTCCGTTTAAATTTATAACTACTGTTTACTGATAATAATCCAGAAAGATGGTCTGTTCCAAATTGCAGGATATAAAGGGTTAGAAAAAATGTATATGTATGTATTTAATTAAATCTTCAATTAAAATATCAAATTCAGGATTATTGGCTAGTAAAATTTAGATTATGATTTATTTTTGAAACGAGTCGTGGAATGTATGAAATATGTCACATAAATTTTATAATAAATATAACTATTAATTTTGTATTTGCATCGAATCGCTAAACCAAGTACTTTTAAAAGGCTCAGGACAAAAATAAAAGAGGGACAACAAAGGCATCCTCAGAAGTATGTACCGCTAAAAGAACGTCATGTAGGTACATAAAGCTGAAATAGTACCTAAAAATATTATATTAAGTAGTAAGGTAGTTGATTGATACTCAATGTGTGGTATTTATTAATAAACTATGAATATTGTCGTCCTATTGTAACGAAATTTAACCAAAATTAATTTTACTTACTAAACTAATATTTATATAATAAAAATTCTGCCCCCTTGTAGCAAAACGAAGCTTAATATTTTGTATGTATTTTCTATTGTTAAATTTAAAACGTACGTATTTCATTCTTAATTATTCAAAATCTAATTTCGGTGTCATGATCCATATAAATTAAATTAGTGCCCAAAATGCGTTCCAAAAACTCAAGAACTGAACCTAAGAGCTGGACCTAATCCGGTTGAGTATTGTTTTCACATTTTCGTTGAGGCACAAGAAAGTTTTTTTTCCATAAAAAAACCCAAAGTAAATTATAAGATACCCTAGCTACAGAATACTAATTCCTAGCGGGAAAATATTTTGGCGTCAATCAAAACTAAAAATTTAGTTTAAACTTGTTGTGTACATACCTATTTTGTTATCGTAACTAGGAAACGTCAACCAATTCGCATTGGAGCAGCGTGGTGGAGTAAGCTTCAGGCCTCCCTGTAATGGGAAACGCGTGCCCAGCAGTGGGACGCAAAAAAGGTTGCAGCCAACTAAGAAACACTTTTACACCACGGTAATCATTCGTTCTTACGCAAATCAAACCGCGGGGTTCAGCTAGTTGTGTCAAATTGCTTAGATTCAACCAATAAAAAAGCTCGGCAAGTCGACATTCCAATTGAAGTAGTTTGGAACATTGGTAGACCTTCGTAGCATTAATATTATTATGATTGTAGATTTGCAACCTCTGAAAGAATGTTTGACCAATGCTGAAATATGTATTAGAGAAAGTAGTAAGACAAGGTAGTATTAATATAAATCTTTAATTTATTAAACTTATTAAACTACAATACCGCCCTGCAGAGTACCGAGTGTCAACAAAATTTGAGCTTTCGTAGAACTTTCGTAGCAATTTATTAGTTTTTGTTACCTCTGAGATTTAATTTAAGAAATTATGTTTGTTTTATAGACCTATTTATTAATAACAAATCAATCATAATTTTATTACACTATTGTAAGTAATACTTTGGGTATTTTGTAGAACTTTGCTACGTAGTAAATTACTACGAAAATTTGTAGTAAAACACACTCACACGTATAAATAACTAAAATAAGACATTTAAACTGCGTTGCTACTGAATATTATTTTAATTAAATCATTGTTGTCCACACTGAGCATAATCTCATTTGATGCTCCTTATTTTCGAATTTATCTTTCTGGGCTAACTCAATTTGTTTTTGGTTTTAAAAGCAAAGCAAGGAATTATGGATATCCAGGTATGTTTCCAATAATATAAATATTACACAATAGTATAAATTTATTGAAAATGTAATATTTATTGAAAATATACTCATATCTTTTCAATTATGTACAATTCTCGTCTGTGGCATCTACAAATTTTAATGTTGAAAGTTCTCGCATTCATAATTTAGCTTAACAACCAAATTGTCCACAATTTTTCAGCCTGAAATGGTTACACAACTATTAGTATAATGGACAATGGTACACTAAACTATATATTTATGTATCGCAACAGATCGCTCGAGCAGATGAGCAGCGCAAAAAAAGTACATGACATAATTATTTCCAGTCAAAAAGCTCCAGATCGTGTACAAACTTATAGCTTTAAGCAATAACGAGCATCCATTTTTCTTCTTTAATCAAAGTTATCAAAAGATATTAAAATTCCTCTATGCCGGTTCTAAATTGGTTGCCTAATTACAAAACACTCATTTTTATATATTTTCGATATCCAATATGATCATATCTAAATGCTTAGCTTTTATAGTTAAAAGGTATTTGAATTGAATTAAGATAGCAGACATGTAAAGACATCAAAATATAGTTGGCAACGGTGTGAGTCACAAATATCAGGTGTGACCAGCCTATACAGTTACTTTTTATAGTATTGCACTATGGTGTTACGCTGTACATTAGTCACTTAATATTTGGGATTTTTACTTAATGATTAGTCTCACTCTATTAGGAAATTTCAAATTTGATCGATATCATTACGTTTTAATCAGGTGCTGTCTATTTTTTTTAAAGGTTTAGTACTCCTCTGCGTTATAATGTTAAATTCTTGTACTGTACTCGTAACTGTAATGTACTCGTCCTGTAATGTACTCGTATATGTTTTCTATGTAAGAGTATATCTAAATAGTGTAACTTTGCAATGCTTAAAAAAAGATGATTTCAGTAGTTTCAGTACCTATTTTAAAATTTCATCAATTGCGAACAAATAAACACACGTAGGTAGTGTGTTCACTTTAAATCAAAGCGCACGAAAGTGCGCCGGACAAGTTCTAAGCACAGGCCGCGCGCACACCGTACACTATTTACCCGAACCGCTTCGAGCCACTTTTGACCCCCCTGTATCTTCTTACCTGATTAATAGATCTGGATGAAACTTTACGGACATAATAACACCATTTAATATACTTTGAATAAAAAGTTTCAATATTGTAGCTAGTACAGAAAAAAAGTTATAGACTCGAGAATATTGTAAATTTGGTACTCACTGACTCGTGTACTCACTGACATCTCATGAAAATGTTTGACCACTTCTAGAAGACCTACAGAGCTGAAATTTGGCATTTAGCTAGTCGTCAGGGTAAGAGTAATGGGAAAATTCGAATATTGGAAATTGGTCAAGTGCGAGTCAGGTTTTAGTCAAAATTATGTATAATTTTGGTAATACTTCTCTCTAAGACTTAAAAATCTGGGATTTGACATGGGGATAGTCGTTAACATTTAAAAAAGTAAAGAAAACATCGAAAATTGGAAATTGGTCAAGTGCGAGTCAGATTATAGTCATTATCATTATGATATATATTTTTATATAGATATATAGTTTTATATACGTAGTTGGTCATACTTCTCTAAGACTTACAAATCTGAAATTTGGCATCGGAGTAGTCGTTAGCATAAAAGTAAAGGAAAACTTTAGAAAACAGAAAATGGTCAAGTGCAAAAAGAAATTATAATACACGAAAAAAAAAACAGAACATAAAAAAAGAAATTATAGTATAATCAAAATTCATTTTAATAGATAACTAACTACGTTTTAAAATGAACTATAAATAAAACAATCCATTTCATCCCAAGATGTCGTGCACAGTATCGTATTGAAATCTCAACTCTTTTTTTATGTACAAGAACTTGTCCTACATTTTTACATTTATGTTTTTGGTGGGATTCATACTTGCTGTGCCCGCGACGCTGTTCGCGTGGATAGTAATTTGTAAATTAAATTAAAGAAAACTTAAAACCTTCCTAAATAAAATGACATTCCTACACAAAATGATTTTTTAAATTCGAACCGGTAGTTCCTGAGATTAGCGCTTTCAAACAAACAAAACCTTCAGTTTTAAAATGTGGGTATGGTATAGACATGTCTTTTTTTCTTTAAACCTATTTCTTTCTATTTCTATTTCTTTGATATAGGTTAGTTATAACAATAGGTACCTATACGGGACGGGATGGGCGACGGTCTTTGTTTTCATTTCACAATTATTTTTATTTTATTAGATTTCTTATTTAGTTATTTATTCCTCTGGTAAATTATCTTTTTTATTTACCCTTTTCTACATATCCAACTGTACCCATGAAAATGTGTTTACAAAGTTTTGTGCTTAAATAAATTGCATTAGAAAAGAATATAGGCGTGGCCATTTTGTGAAATAATAAAACCTCTAAAAATGAATGGTTAAACTGTACAAAATCGTCAAACAGTGTCACCAATACAATGCCTATTCATTTTCTTATCTTACTATGTTAAGGCAAGAAAACATTATTTTGCTTTCGCTCACAAAATACTAGTACTAACTCGCGATTTTATTCATGCTATATAGGGTCAGTTATAAGTGGCTCAGTAGTCGGGCCCTGAAAGTCCTGCAGGCAAACGGAGTTATACACGCATTGATAACATTATGTAGGTTACAGTTTAAGGTATCACCTACAGTATAATTTTGTATTTTTAGTTAAAAAATGGCGGCGTCTCACATCCTGAGCGCTGTGGAGCCGACCGTGGGCGGAGGAAGTTCGCGCGGCGGCCGCGAGCGCGAAGTCAACGTCGCTTTGGATGATCGGGAACTATGGGTCCGCTTCCAAACCCTGACGAATGAAATGATTGTCACCAAGAATGGACGGTATGTTGAACTTTTACTGTTTGCATATAAATTAATTATGTAAGTTCCGGCTGGTGTAGAACGAATTTTGTCATCTACCGCGCTACAATGTGACAATTTCCAAGTGTGTTTCAGTGCTTCGGAGTAAGCAGTTCATATCATTGTCTAACATCAATCGTTAGATGTTGTCGATTCAAAATCAACAGCACTTACCACTATCAAGAATACGGAGAGTAAAATTACACTTACAGTTACAAGAAGGTGTTCACCTTCGTGGGATAGTGGGATTATTGGGTAGGCCTTGAACTTATTTCACCAAGTTGCTCCAATGCGCGTTTGTGACTTAGCTGTTACGCTACCATCACGAAGGCGTTTGTTACTTTGTATTATGCAAAAATGTAGATTCTGAAATAACGAAACTTCCAACTTGTAATTTTGGTAGTGAAGTTAGGGCTGGTAGATTTAGGCCGTGAAGATTCAAGAGTTTGGGAAGAGTAGAGCTTTTATTGTTCACCTGGGGCAGTACCACAGCTGCATTCACTTCTGCCGTAAATAAACTATTTTTTTCGGTGGAGAGGTGGGTGCACTTGCCGGTCAAACTTACATAAGGCGACCTCCAAGGCCTCCGGTGTAGCAGCTCAACTGTGACAAGATAAAACGACCTCTGACAAGACTTATGCTGGCGTTTGCTACTCTATTCAAATTAATAAAAATTCAGATAGTAAGCCATATGCAGTCGTCGTGGCAACTTTTTACATGAAAATACTTGTGGTGTGGTCAAATACTTTTGGCCAACTTTGTTGCTGATAGACATGCGCACGTCTTTTGTTGCTAGAAATGAAATCAAATTAGTTTCCACTATTTCATTCCTCCATAATGAATAAATCTTTATAAATCCTCCACTAATTCATTTATATAAGCCCGTTAAAATCTAATAACCTAAACGAGCAATTTTTGTATATATATATTGGCTGCGACCCTTTTTACGTAATAAATTTTGAATGTCAAAATGATGACGATTAAGTTATCAGTTTTGGAAGTTTGTGGACGTCTAACCCTCCCTGTAATGTTACATATCACAGTAGAGTTCGAGTAAATGTCTATTTAGTATCATGTCTGTTTAGTACCAAACTATAATAAATTCAAGCCTTATGCGTTGCAAAACACTAGTCATAAATTGTTATGACTTGTGTTGTGACGTGCACCTACAACTCCTGTATAAAGAGATCATCAAGTGTACCTACGTGTTGACGACCCATACATATGTCCAGTGGCCACATTATTCGTATCTCAAAATTGAATTTAGAGATCTTTTCCTGGTCTGGGTTTTTGTGTGTGTCTCTAGTACCCACAATTCACGACACTTGGTTGGTATCCTACTGTGTTTACGAATGTGAAGCGTTAGTATGTACTGTTAAAGAGACATTTCATATGTAACCTGTGATACGTAAAAAGGAACGCAATACACGAGCGCACCAACCAAACGCTGGAGAGATTACCAGGCGTTGGAGGTGTATTGATTTATATTGAAATATTAAGTAATTCAGATTTATAAAAATCCGATGCAAATTAATCTTGTTTTGTTATGAACCGCGTTTACAAAACTTATGTGGTTTTCTTTCGTTACCGTTAACGTTTACGGAACATTTAGTCGTATTTTGCGGAGATTTATTTATATTATTTACAAAATACACATCAAATACAATACAGGGTAATCCCCAAAATGTTATGTGTATGCATAAAGAAATGACTTACAAATACTTAAAAACTTATTCGAGCATAAATGAAACAAATCAGCATCTGATTTAATGTTAATTTAACTTTAATTTTAATTCAGCACTTTGATTATAATAGACGTAGAGATATAACCATTTTACGTTAGGTGACAGGCCTGTAATCATGTTTTGAAATAACAAATAAATTAATATTGAATGTTCAGAACAGGATACAACAAAACTTATAGCATAACAGAACAAGTATGCAAGTTTCTAACCGACTTTAAAACCATCATACAGCTTTGCAGTTAATGAGTAAGAAATAAAATGAAACAATACGCCTTACAATAATGTTGTCGTAGTTTATAGCCTAGCCGCGTACTTAAGCAAAGTCGTATAACATCTAAAACATCTGGGACTAATCAACTCGCTTTGTGTTTACATAAAATTAATGTTAAGGTTCGAGAGTAACCACGAGTATAATAATTTTGTTTTTTTCAAAGCCGCTGCATAGAATACGTTTATATTGGATTTCATAAGAAATTCCTTGCAAAACCTTTAAAGTGTATTATTCATTAGCTGGATAACAGGATACCATTTTTAATCAATGAATATGAAAGGAAGAAATTCGATTAATTATATTATGTGTTTTGATTGGTTGTTTGTTTTTAGGGTTCCGTAGCCAAATGTCAAAAAACGGAATCCTTATGGATTCGTGATGTCTGTCTGTCTGTGTGTCCGTCCGTATTTCACAGCCACTTTTTTCCGAAACTATAAGAACTATACTGTTGAAACTCGGTACGTAGATGTGTTCTGTGAACCACATTAAGGTTTTCACACAAAAATAGAAAAAAGCAATAAATTTTGAGGGTTCCCCATACTTAGAACTGAAACTCATCTATTATACTCATCTAACCCATACATACGTGTGGGGTATCTATGGATAGGTCTTCAAAAATGATATTGAGGTTTCTAATATTTTTTTTTTAAACTGAATAGTTTGCGCGAGAGACACTTCCAAAGTGGTAAAATGTGTGTCCCCCCCACCTGTAACTTCTAATGATAAAATTAAAAAAATATATATGATGTACATTACGGTGCAAACTTCCACCGAAAATTAGTTTGAACGAGATCTAATAAGTAATTTTTTTAATACGTCATTAACCGTAAACAACAATTTACCTTTCATTCAATCTTAATGCAATGATTTCTATGGATAATCAAAGGCAATGATGTATTTCTGTTGCCGCTATTGTTATACAAATACTAAAAATAGAAGAAGAAGAAATAAATATTTAAGGGGGCTCTCATACCTACAATAAACGTGATTTTTTATAGATAATGGTACGGAACCCTTCGTGCGTGAGTCCGACTCGTACTTGGCCGATTTTTTTTATATTAAAACTAGCTAAGATTTATATTATATTTATAAGAAAGTTAATGGAACTACATTTAACTTGCATTGTTATACTAGAAAATTACTATCGCTGCACCTGTTTTGTCCCCTGTGTTCCCCGCCCTGACGTGAATCAATCTATAGGTAACTTATATTACAATTTATGCGAAAGTTTTGATGTTTGGATCTATGGTTGTTTGTTGCTTGTGTAATTGCAAGAACGGCTGCACGGACTCAATTTGTTGTTGCGTAAACTTGTTTTTAATAAAATAATATCCTACTTTTCTACAATACTATTATACTAAATAGATTTTTGTAAAGTATATTTTAATGATTTCACTTAATTACTGGAGCGAAGTCGGGTTGGATCACTAGTTCTATTATATTTCATTGGAAACCGACTCCAAAAATAACTTTGTACCTACATACATTATAATGTAAATGTCGCAGTCGGATAGTATAATCCGCCGTATAACATTACAGCTAGCCGGTTCCTAAAACAGGGTCGTTCTGTATTGTGGCGGGTCCACGATTAGCCGGATTGTTATTGCGATACGTTCTACAATATGGCGGCTCACGTTTAGCCTCATTGTAATGAAGCCTCGTAGGCACCCTGAAACACATTTTCACTATAATTATTTATATTCGAAAAATACCCAAACCGAATCAGAGCACCCCACTATCCACGTGGTCTTGTCTGTACTACCCCTAGAGTGTATATAAAAATCCGGAGGCGCGGAGGGAGACCACTCCCCGCCGGCCGTAGGTAAGCGCAGGCATCAAGAGAGCCGCAGCGGCTGAGGCTGGTCGCCGAAGGCGACCAAAAAGCGAAGGCGAGCGCAGGTGCCGCGCTTTCTTACGCTGGGGCGGAGGGAGTGGTCTTCCCGCAGCGCCGGAGATGTCACAGAGCCACTTGTTTTATTACATTATCCAAGCCTTGGAAAGTGATTAATTCATTGTCAATTATCACTTTATCTAAATTGAGTAGATATCTATACATATAATAAAACTGTAAGCAGGGTCAATTCTGTACATTGCATATAAATTTAAAAAAATACTTCTAGGGGTCTTTTTATAAGTAACAGAAGCTAAAAATATAAGTTTTGAAATTATTGTCTGTCTGTCTGTCTGTCTGTCTGTCTGTCTGTTGTTAGCTTTTCACGCATAAACTACTGGACGGATTTTGATGAAAATTTTTTTGTTTTATATATATTGGTCCTCGCTAACATTTAGGCTATAGATAATTTTAAAAATCACCCTTTAAGGGTGTGAAATGAGCGATGAAAATTTGTATGGAAAACTTGGATTTTTTCAATAGATTTTCTTGAAATTTGGTATAAATATTTTCTAACCAAAATAAAAGAATACATGTTTCAGCATTTCCCGAAATTCACCCTTTAAATGTCAATTTTCTTTGAAACTCTTTGAAAATTGAGTGTCGAAACTTGATGTACAGAATATTTTTGTGCAAAGTAATATACTTATAATTTTGTATTTGTAATCTTTACTAACATAGTAAGAATTCTATTTAAGCTTTTTTTCAAAACTACCCCCCAATAGCAAATAAAATGGATTCGAAAGTTGGTATCTCAAGCGTACAATAATTAACCATAACTTAATATTTCATTCTCAAATTCTTTTCCCTTCTTTGAATGATGTGTTTACTGATATATTGTTGAATGAATTTCCGTAACATTAGTGTGTATTTCATATCAATCGGGTGATAAACAAAAAAGTTATGTTCATTTACACAATACGCGACATAAACTTAAAAGGCACTTTGGGGAATTTGTATGAAAGTTTCGGTAACAGCCCATTCAAAACCATAAATAAAAGTTTAAATTTAAGTAAAATTAATTTGAACTCTCACTAATATTGTCGACTATATTAAATATAATTAGATCAGCTTACTGTATTTTCTTTCGTTGGCCGAGAATGGCTAGACTATAGGTACCTAATAAGTGCATCGCGAGCTTTACCGCCGCCGAACCTTACATCACAGGCTCCATTGAGTTAGTTGCTCAGCTTATTAGTCTTCTTTTGGGGTGGAAGATTATGAACAGGCTGCAGCTGAAACGATTATTATCGCTACATTATATCAAGCTGCAACTTTTTTAGCATTCCACTGCTGAGCATGGAGCTCTCCCAATATTGAGGAGGCCTCTAGCTCCGATGAACCGAAATCCAAATCTTACAATCTCAATGCATCCAGCATTAAGGTTGTAAGATACGGAATCTAAACCTTCATACAGAATGTACAATGTAAAGCCTTAACAAAACGAGACTACTGCAGACATCTAGGTGACGAATAGTTAAACTTTTAGTGAACCAACTGTTAATCTCAATATCTACCTATTTGGTAATTTGACATTCGATTTATCAACCACAAAGTTTACATGTCATACGGTAGATGGCGTTATTGAGCAATATTCATTTCTTCTCCAAAGTGATTCGATGGAGATAATTTCAAATAAAAGCCTTAAGTCTAATAAAAGTAAGTACATAGTGTAAAAAAAATAAAAAATAAAATTTCACACGTATAGCCTCACATTAGGGTAGATATACCCTGTGTCGTGGGTGCCATGAACACACATAGAGACAGAAACACAACCACCCAGACCGAGAACAGTTTAAACTCATCATTGAAATTTCGGCTTCGCCCGGATTCTAACCCGGGACAGTTCGATTAGCAGTCCGGCATGGTAAACATTGCGCCACGCGGGTTGTCCCATCGTTGGGTAGGTATACGTATGATGCTGAACATTGTTAATTGGAGCAATGATAACTTAACTCATTTTTTGCGTCTCTTTATTGCGTACGGGCTGAGGGCTCATCCACACACGTTGATTGATGGAGATATTAAGGATTCTTTAAAGATTCATTATAAAAATATTCTTTATTTCCAAATACAGATAGCACACTGTGTAGAGACCCTACCTTCTGCTTTAGTTTTCACAATGTTATATGAGTTATGACTTATAACCAAACTTATAGCTGTCCGCAAGTTTTAAACCTATAGTTTATTAATTGACCTTACAATTATTTTTCGGATTGTTTAATCCTAAGCACGTGTATGTTTAGAAATTTTATCTCCCAACTACAAGTAGTTGTATAGTGCACCTCTTTTCTGCAGTAGGTTAAAGCTATGTATATAGAATGAGTCTATACATTCTTTGCAGTATAAATTCACCCAATTTACTAAAGATACTATTTTTAACATAGATGAAGCCACGGGCACAGCAGTATCTCTTAACTTAACGAGGTACATATTTGTAAAGAGAATCTGATTGCGCGAGAAAAGCGAAACGTGAGAAAAGTGGATAGTAAGATCAGGCATTCCTTACTGTTTTAGGTTTGAAGGATTTAGAAAAAATACATTAGGTTTCTTCTGAACATATGAACATTGTATTATAAGTGATTTCACTATATGTAAGAATAATCTACCTACTACTTATTCAATGCAAATAAATAATCTTTAATTTTTAGTCAATCCATTTTATAAAATACTCGCGGACACGCGGACGACGTCGCGGGCACAGCTAGTTATAAATAATGGCTAGATAATATATAATATCCGGATATATTACTTTAGCTGTAACATATAGGCAATTGGGCGGCACGATATTACGCCGCTTTGACGAACGCGAAGAGCTCATTCAATACAACGTTCGCTAATTTAGCTGAATTGCAATCCGGCTGAACGAGAGTGCGCCGCATTACAATACAGCCCTGTTTTAGGAAATAGCTAGCCGGAATGTAATACGGCGGATTATATGATCCGACTGCGACATAAACACAGATTGTACTACATATTGAAGAGTAGAAGTTGACTATTAAATTGTAGAAGAACACACAATTATTTTTTTACTTGAATTTGAAGTACATTAACTAATTTGTTTGAAGATGGGTATATAGACCTATTAAATATGCTGCTCATATGAGAGCGCCGTTTAATAAAACGGTTTCAACAAACAATTCTGCCACAGATCGCACCCTTACTGTAAGCCGATAATGAGTTTCATTGGTCATCATATTTAACTACGACAATTATTTGGCCCGCTCTTAAGAATTGAAGAGTTCCGTTATTTTGTCATGGATCTCATAATTAGAACCTAACCAAACTGTTATCAAACCACCCTTGAAGTACATACTTTACAATAAAAATAAAAAGAATCACCGAAATCGGTTGGCGTGATATTGAGTTATTCGTCCATTTGTCGCGTAGCTATTTAATGTGAATTTAAGACTTTCTCATGGATGCCATTGTCAGAACTAAACCAAAATGGGACCACACGGGAAAGAACAGATTTCAAATAAAAAAGAGTCATCATAATCTGGTCATCCAGTCGAAAGTTCTGAGGTAACAAACATATAAAAAATACAGTCAAATTGATAACCTCAACCTTTTTTTATGGAAGTCGGTAAAATCCTTCTCGTCTACTCGCATTCTCTGCAAAGGATTAAGAATTAATACTTAGGTACAGTTTTAGTTACACGCACACCCTAAAAGAACCTTTTATCTACATTGATAATTAATTATAACAATGTTGTACATTATTATTATATCTCAATTTTTTCATAAGGTAATTTTTAATTCCAATTTCAAATTCAATTCCAATTCTCCATTTTTACGTTTGTCAATCGTCTTGCTATGCTAGGGATCATAATTTCTTGCAATGGGAGTTTTGGCGGAAAGTCGAAAAAGACATATTGCGCTCTTGTTTTATTTTCATTTTCTTGGTGTATTTTTGAGTTATATCGGATAAATGTGATGGAATTCTGTTCGATATAGGTCAATTACAGTGCATGAGTGTTGTGAAGTAAAATGACAGCGCGAAAACATGTTTTTTCAGCTTGCCTCTAAAATTCCATTGGTCACGTTCTGGTAAAGAAGCCATCGCTTTAATTGAATGTTTGACTGATTTGACTGACTGATTACTGACGACTTACTGACTTAACATATTATTACTCGTCCAGTTTCACAGAAAGTGGCAAAAACGTGATGCAAAAACTATACTTGACGCTGGCAATATGCAGTTTGCGATGCCATAATCGAAGAAAAAAAAAATTCTTGCAATCAATCTTATTGAGATTTTAAAATATTGAAGAAATTTTGAAGTAACAATTACTTTCAATTAAACAAACAAATAATTTTTTGTGAATTTGTTACCTGCCTATATTCAAAATAAAGAACAATTTCATTTAAATAGGTAATAGACAAAACAAGGTCACCTTTTGCTAAATTTTATTTATTATAGTATGCATATAGGTATTATGTATCTCTCACAGATTTGCAGATAAATAAATTTACCTATTTGCTTTTAAAATATACATATTTGCCTATTACAAATAACTTATAAACTATATATAATCTCTGTCAGTGTTTTTCATTCAGCATCTTAATAAGCAAAACCTTTTGCAGAATGGATGAATACGTATAAAATATACCGCATTCGTTTGTGCTAACCAGCCGCTGAGGGGCGGCTAGTTTTCAGCGATTAGCACCGTAGGCCTCGCTCATTATCGCGGGGTCTCTAAACAACGCTGCTCGATGAGCTATGACGGACATACCCTTGAAGAAACTTCTGACCGATATAGTACACTCACTTATATCCTTGCTAACATTTGCACGCTTTGTAACAAAGAGTTTGTATTTATTTCGGTATTTAATCACTCTAAACCCCTGAACGGTTAAACATTAAGAGAGATACTGGGTTATTTGGGAATTGTACCTCATCCCAATTGGTGGTCTGCCTCAATGTTTGGAGAGGAACTACAGCCAGCGTACGCACTGATGTCCTGCATGCGCGGTGCCCATCTTGGGAGAGCTTTTAGGTGGAAGCAATTTTTGGCTCGCGCAGGGATGTATCACCGCTGCATCCACTTCTGGCGAGAAGCAATTCTATTGGGTTTTGGTGGATAGGGGCATTTGCCGGCCAGACTTACCTGAGGCAATCATCGGCCTTTGGAGTTGCAGTTCAATTGCAACCGACCTCAGAATGTCCCTAGGTTACTTTAGGTTGTGTGTAGGGCTGCAGCAACCACTTAATACCATGTGGCCTACACGCTCGCCTGCAACACCATTCAACATTGCTCATTGCTCTCCTGTACGTTCAGGCACCCACGAAAGCGTGCGGCCACACACGTTGCTGACCTTCCCAGGGCCGCTGGCTGGACGGTTCCAGTTCCTACATAGTTCGGGAAGCTCACTTTTAATCACCACTTACGTTAAGATAGGAGATACAAACTCATATTCTCAATCCCGTTCTTAATCCTCGAGCTGCAGGGACGAAGCACTCTAAGCCGGCTTCTGTTTATGTTTCTTTAGATTTTAACCGAATTCAAAGAACTCCATTGGTTCCAAATTCGACTGTATTTTTATTACAAGGTTACTCTGCCAATTACATTTCGTTTGTTCAGAATATCATAATTTAAAGGTGGTTTTATGTATATCAATTTTAGGAGAGAACCCAAAACCATATTAACCATGATTACCAGTTTTAACAATCATATTGTACCAAAGTTAAATTTTAGGGGTATCATTTTCATGGATTGTATCTAAACTAAAGTTTTTTATTTTTTTGCTTAAAATTAACTTTTTGTCATAATAACCAGTAATAATCAGTAATTTTCCATCAAATAACATTATAACACTATTGTCTAATAACCTTTTTAGTGTCTTCATTTAGAAGGTCTTTACGTTTAATTCGTATCGTTCATAATTACATTAATATTATGTGCAAATATACTTCGTATCATCAATTTATTACCGATTTGTTAATTCCGGTTGTCTAAGTGTGAATAAACATTATTTAATCATACGTCGTTCATTTTATAACGAAGCTCTACACATGTAAAGTAATTTTATTTTTCACCAATTTTTACAGGTTCGTCTGAAAACATTTATCATGCATGTAGGTATTTAGGGCAACAGTATTTATTTCAATTAGGCTTAGACATATTTATTGTCCCAGGTGTAGGGTTTGTAGAGATGGGCCAGGTTTTTCATATAATCGGGTAACTTTCTATAAGTGAAAGCGTTATGAACTTTTGAGACTTTGCAATAAATTTTGGAACTGTTTTGGTTGGGTGGTTGTTTTATTAGGGTCTTAAAGTTATTGAATATTATAAAAGTGAAATTATTAAAGCAGTTCAATTCAGTTAACAACCGTTTTTGTGTAAGTTACTATTGTGTATAATAATTTGTTATTTAATGTTTCTTTCAGACGAATGTTTCCTGTAGTAAAAGTTACTGCAAGTGGCCTGGACCCAACAGCGATGTACACGGTTTTGCTTGAATTTGTGCAAGTCGACTCACATAGATGGAAGTATGTTAATGGCGAATGGGTAAGTTGAAATATTAACACCTTTTCCCAAATAAATGCAAGATTTGAATGAAGTACTTGACAAGACCATTTTTAATTGCTTTTCATTTGTTGATATATAAAGAAGATAGTACATAGTTGATGTTTATGTATTGAATGCATAACAATAACACATAATTTTTGTTGAAATAAATATATATTATTATTATAATGATCCCTTTGCTGGAACATAATACATTTTTAAATTATCCCTTCGATTTTACGTATGTTACGTTGTTGATCTACTTACATCTCTCGAATTTCAATAAGCTAATAATAATGATCAAAATTTAGGGTGTAAATTCAATTTTTAAAAATTAGTGTTAAATAATTACTTATAATTAATAAGTATTGTAAAATAGCATGGTAAATGTCATCAAAAATATAAGTAGGAATAACTAGTAGGTATAAGCTCTTCATAACATAACATTAACCCATTTACATATTCCAAAGAATTATCGAACTCAAGATCAATTATCAAGAAATGTTAAGTTAAAGGTCACTTTTTGTTATAGGTACCTGGTGGTAAAGCGGAAGTCCCGCCATCTAATGCAATCTACATTCACCCCGAGAGTCCTAATTTTGGAGCACATTGGATGAAGGAGCCTATATCATTTGCCAAAGTAAAACTGACCAACAAGACAAATGGAAATGGACAAGTAAATATATTGCAATACATTTTTAACGTTTCCAATACAAATAAAAAAAAGTATTCATTTACAGTACAGTCAAGTCTGTAATCATTGCAGCCGTTCATTAATACTACTTAAACAGACTTAAGTTCTGTTGATCGAACACAGATGTAAATCCACTTCTAAGTAATATGGTAGTTTGCTTCATAATTATACTTAATATGCAAATTCAGTTACCTACTACATTTGTTACGTTTATAATTAAACGCTAACTTCTAAAGTCGCCTTTTTCCGCGTAAGAACTTTTCTTTAATTTCAAAAATAAATACGTCTACTACGACATAATCATAAGCGATTTACACATTCATCGAATAAAACAGAAAATAATTTGTCAATTTATTAACTTTCTGTCGAAATCTCATTGGATGTATTACATCCATAATACATTGTGTAGTTTACATCTTGTAAATAAAAGTCAAACATAACATTTCTTTGTTTGAGCTGCTGATGAATCAAGCCAATGCATAATTAACAGTACCTACTCAGAACTGACAGAATACTAATTTTTGATAATAGAAAGGCAGCTATTCGGAGGCGTGGAGGTGTTACACTGCTACAGTTTTGTGGCTACCGCTACTTCATAGTAGTTATTTCTCACGCTTATATGTGGTGCGAATGAATATGAAAGCAAACATCTGATACATCCAGATCCATATGTTGACGTCTCGGTGTGAAATCTGTAGCTTTACCAACTATTTAGCAGGTGCCCGTACGCACTATCATTTGTAATAATTATTGTCTCAGCGCGATGTTGACGGATCCTCTTTATGTTAAATGTTGTTTTATATTACATTGACATTTTATGTAACAATTTCACTGTCAATATTATTTATGTTTACAGGTTTTAATGTGTTATTTCACACTAGTATTCGCACAAGAAACATTATCTTTGTTTAACGAATCAAATTAAATTATTTTGTATGAGAGCTTATAATAAGTACCTAGTTGTGTAATAAAATATTAAGACTAAATTCTTCTTTTTTACAGATAATGCTGAATTCCTTACATAAATATGAACCTCGCGTACACTTGGTAAAAGTAGGCACAGATCTTCGAAGGATAATGACGTATCCCTTTCCAGAAACCCAGTTTATAGCTGTAACTGCTTATCAAAATGAAGAAGTCACATCCCTTAAGATCAAGTACAACCCTTTTGCTAAAGCTTTCCTCGATGCAAAAGAAAGGCCCGAAGGCTATTATCAAAGAGACTTCGTCGGGACTCATTATCCTCAACAAAGCTCCTCGCCTCATCAATATCCGCAATGTAAGTATATTACATATCGCAGTGAAATTACATAATAAGTTATTATGCGAATAATAAGTTATTATGCGAAATCCCTAGAGTTTCACGAAATCTCAGAAACCGTAATTTCTTACTCGTTTGTACTTGCTCATTTGCTTGTTCACATAAATGGGAAGGGTTCAGCCCGCCATATCGTGGTTGGTGGATATGAAATTAATTTTTTGAAAAATTGATTTTAAGTTCTGCTCCACGGTGATTTAAAATATAGTTACATTTAATTAATAACGTTGATTTCCATCACCTTGCATGCCTGAAAGCAACTCATAATTTTCCGAAGGCAAGATCCAAATCTGAACAATCCAATCTGAACTTCACCAGTGTAAATTCCTCTTACTTCCGAGAGGATGAAAAAAGTTGAAAATAATAATAATATAAGTTTCAGATAAGTTAGGATGAAGGAACACTTCACTATGTTTTTAACCATCGCATAGTATATCGTAATCAGGGCAAGAAGTGCATGTCAGAGTTGAACTCTACTACAGCTACTCTAAGCGCTACGTTACGGAGATTTGCATATTTTCAGCACATTATTAACCCTATATATAGTAAAAAGCACAAAAAGTATTGAGTGTATGGTGCTGTTAAGCATATAATACCCTATATAAATTTACAAAATGATCGCTCAAGAATTCACGATACTTAGCGCTTAGACTCTGATGTTTCAATAAGTACATATTTCTATTTCCAGTCGGAGGCTGGTTCGTGACGTCGCAGTCTCTTTACGGGAGCAGCAACGCGTCGCGGCGACCGGCGCCGTACCCGCCGCGACCCCCGTCGCGACCTCGCACATTATCGCCGCCTTGTAAGTATAGCGGGCAACGCCTCGTAAAATCTGTTTGCACTATTATGTTTACCGAACTTAAAAGCATTTGAGACACATAAAATGGCGTGTTGAAAGTACGTTTAAGTGAATTTCTCTCACATAAACACGTACTTCTAAATTAGTCTGCTAAAATTTGGTTAAGGTTATAGAATACTTGCTTTCTACCTGCAGCTCCCACCATGTGAGATTCACGTTTTTTTTCCAAAGGAAAAGATATATTTTTCTATGTTTGAAGTAGGTATATTCTCCGGTTAAAAAGTAGCTTTAGATGTCACTCTTCAACACCCCAATTTGGTATCTCAATACAAATTATTCGAAATGCAAACTCGAATCTTATCTAAGATTTAAAGTACATAGTTACTTTGCTGCGGAGAAGACCTATCAGGTACGTTCAAAAAAGCATTAGAACTTTAAAGATTAGCAGTAAGATCTGTTTGTACTGCATACTTATATACAGTGAATTTGTCTCACTTACACACGTTCTTTTGAAAATTATTCTGTATCTTTCAAATTATCCAATTAATAACTCGAAATAGTTTAAGTTTTTAAAAATAACAAAACCAATCAAATTACAACATTTCAACGCAATACAGTCGTAGTACCTACTTATAAACAAAAATTTTAACATAAATTACCCACTTCAAAAGAAAACTACTCCAAAACAAATGATAATGCACTAAAAAGTAAAAAAAATAAATTGCGTATTCTTCTACAATTTAATAGTGAACTTACATTTCCTACTCATCAATATGTAGAGTGTTTACCATATAATGTATGTAGGTTTGCAACTATATACATAGTTATAGTGCTTATAAACGTGGGGTAGCGGTCAAAGAAAATGAAAATAAAATGAGCGCTCAATATGTATTTTCGGACTTGCCGTTATATCCCATTGTTGTCTGCTAATTCATGTTCGTAACCGATTCCAGCAACGTACAGCAACACGGAGCGCACGTCGGTCGCCGCGTCGAACGGCAGCGGCAGTTACACGTGGGCAGGCAGCAGCGGGTACTGGAGTGCGCAGGGCAGCAGCTCGCCGCAGCAGAGCGCGTCGCCGGCGCCGTACCGCACGCCGCCGCACGCATACCCCGCACCCGCCGAGTACGCGCCGCCCGCCAGTGCCGCGCCCGCCGCCGCGCCGCTGTACCCCATCCAGTACGACGCCCCTGCGCAACATCATTCACCCTACTACCAGCACGCGTACGCGCCGTACGCGCATCATGCTATAGAAGATATTTCTTACTGGCCTAACAGGTAATACTTAGTAGTAAATATATTTTTTAACTCATTTGGGATGTTGACACTATTTACAAAAAATTCATAATGCATACTTTAAAAATATTTCACAAATTACGCTTGGAAACCAGTGGGCCTGGATAGCGGCATTCGACTATCGTAACGCTTGTCGGTAGAATAGCTTGAAAAATGTATGGGACTTACAGTAGGTAGCTAACGATTGAGATCACGTGCCCTTTCATTACTGACTTTTTTATTGACTTTTAAATGAATATCAGTTTAGTCAATTGGCTATATGTACCGGCTTGCGTTGTGACGTTATAGTGTTTTAATTCCGCGTTTTGAAAGCTTTTTAAAGTACATAATATATCAATTTATTACGCAGTCAACTACGTTATTAAGGTCCTCTTATGAAACTTACTTACATTGCATAATAAATTTACATACTGACTTAATTGGCTATCTGCAATCCTTTATGCTTCAAACCGTGAGGCTTTACTCTCTCTTCATAATTAAGGAGGCCTGGAGCTTACTTAATCGCTCTGCTCCCATGTGCGTGGGCGGAGATACGAGTTAGTGGAAAGCTAACCCTCAGAAGTTTTTAAGCATCTTTACTTAAAATGCCCTCCGAAGTGCCTTGTTTACTATAGGATATAGCAGGTATTTTTTGCTTAGTTTGAATTCGGCTTAAAATCTAGCATTAAACACAGTCTCTATTTCCCCTTTTTGTCAATTATTTCATGTGTCAAAGGACCCTCTATTTTTTTAAATCGTTAATATAATACGTTTGTTATAACGTCCTTAAATATAACAATCCACAATCATAATAAATGACTGTAATAACAGAAGTCGTTTAAAAATTTTTAGAATCAAACTTTTTTAGCAAAAGACATCAACGCGCTCTTGTTCATACTTTATTACATTTTAAGATCCATCATCTCATCTCCGATGTTTTATGCGTTATTTCCAAAAAAAAATTTCAAATAGTGTCCACATTTTAATGAATTATTATATAATAATCATTACGTGTACGACGATGGTGTACGATCAAGACCACTAAGTTAACGATATCTAAAAGTAGAGCATTATCTTTTAGCATAGGAACCTTGACCAGAGGATAACCGGGAGGCAGGATACGAAAAGAACATGATCATATTCTTTTATCTCATAAAATATATATAAATTGTATCAGGAATATGCGAAGAGTAAAGTAGCTTCGTAAAATAGTTTTGTAGAATATCTAAAAAGAAATAATATTCATGATTACCTAATGGCCTTAGAAATTATTTCAAGCAAATAAAACAAGCCTCCGTGGCAAGAGTGTAACTGCATAGGGCCTAGGGTAACTTCGGCTTACTCAAGTAATAGATTGTTTATGATAATTGTTTCTGTGACTCTGAATTGGATTTAAATCTCTTTTCAGCCTAAACAGCTACGGGTATCAACCATCCGAATACGTAGGAACCGGCGAGGTGGCGTACAGTGCGGAAGGTATGCCGTTTGGTCCCACGGGCCCCCCCTTGGAAGCAGCATCTGCCAGTCAAGATGGTAGAACTACACCTTCAGGCTCGGAACACCAGCCCACAGAAAGAGAATACAAATTTAATACGGAAGAAGAGCGTCATTCCCCGTGTGAAGATGCAACCCTTCCACCTCGCTCTCCAGCGCAGTGACCTTTAAGACATTTAGACTTACTGTAGTTCATTAAATTATTCCAATGATGTTTTAAAATAAAGAGATGTAGAAAAGTTATGGCTGCCTTCGTGCTCTTTGAATAGTTAGCAGTACGGGCCTAAAGGCATCGTCTTGGTGTCTTCAGTATTCAGAATTTCAGACATCAATGTCATGCTTAAGTGACCAAAAAACTAGATAAAATGCCGCTGTGTATAATTATTATTAGAAAATATACAAATTATACTAGAAACATATCTGAAACTCAAGGAATGAAATGTTTATTATTCGTAAAAATTACAATTGCAATGGTTGTGTAGTCTTACTAACATTTGATAAGAAGTAAAACTAGAAAAATATTATTACAATGAAATACTGTCTACTTAGGTACATATTTTTAAACTAGAGGCCACGCGTGACTTCGTCCGCATGGACTTTGATATTAGTCTAATCATGATGTTATAGAGCCTAAAGCCTTCCCCAATTAATGGACTATCTAACACAAAAAGGATTTTTCAATTTGAACCAGTAGTTCCTGAGCTTAGGCCGTTCAAACTAACAAACTCCGGTTTTTCCCCGTTTTTACAACATTTTTCACTGATGCTTCGCTCTTATTAGTCGCAGCGTAATGTTATGTAATCTAAAACCTTCTTCGATAAATGACTATAAATATAGTATATTATCAGGGATTATTAATATAGAATAAACACAAAAAGATATTTTCAATTCGAACCAGAGATTAGCGCGTTCAAACAAACAAACAAACTCTTCAGCTTTAGGTATATATTTGTTTAGAATCTAATGTCATTAAAATTGTGACTGTCATCATTATCATTGCAAATGCGAAAGGCATTTTTAGTTTGTTTTGTAAATAAGGAAGTTTATATAATAAATTGAATGGTAATTAATTTTACATGTATATACTTACATTAGTTTTCTTATAATTTTAAACTTGTACTATTATTTTTATTCGCGATGTACAGACGTTCGTTTATTTTTAACCGTAGTAATTAGGTTCTTACATACATAAATACATTAAGAAGCAATGAAGATAACATGCTTAATATACCTATGAACAAAATGCCATATATTAATAACTATTATGCACTAAGTTGGCATTAATTTTATATTTGACTATATTGTATGACTTCACCACATACCTACCATTGTGATTTAACTATTACATATGGATTTAATTTCTCGCACAATATATAGATATATCTAAAATTAACCGTATTTTATGGTCACAATTGCAAATAAATTTAAAACCCCCTTTATCATAATAATATCTAAAAATTACAAAAGCAATATTGGTTGTACGAGTATAATGTTTTATGAAAGATCGTCGGTCACTGCTGTCAAACTAACGTTAGCCAAAAAGTTACTTGTTTTAATGTTTTTATTTGTGTAAAACAAATCGATCTAATGGTGCTGGACTCAGGCCTCTATGAGAATTTAATGAAATATAGAACATTCCTCTATCACAACCCAAGTGTGCAAATTGGCGGATACGGCATGCCTTATTAGACAAATTTTGTATATTATATTGTATGTTTAGTTAATTATTAGTCGTTTAAAATTGACGGCAAATTCTGAACAATGCCCCAATTTAGTAACACGTTGATTATTGTTAACAACATTTTTATACCAAGTGAAGTGTATGGCAACTATATTAATTTCATTCGACTAGTTAGGACAAACATGAAATTAGTTATAAATTCTTTGTACCTATTTCCTATTTATTCGTTACATATTTGTATAGCTGCGTTCGCATAATAAATATCTTTACTTGTCAAAAGGTCTTTTGAATTTCATGTTTCATTAGAATGTTTATTAAGAACAGTTGTATAATAAGAAGGAAAATTTTTTTCGTTGGTTTGGATGATTATTTGCTTGTTTGTTTGTTCAAAACTACGGGACCGTTTGGATTTAATTATTTTTCAATAGAAAGTAAAATTTTTTGAATGTAACAAAGCTATAATTTATTTTCAAATTCATTTTAGCTGCAATTCAGCAGCTGTTTAAATTCGCCTTTTACATAAGTACGTACATGATTACCTGTACTATTATGTATTCTGTGACATGATTTAAGTATAGGTATACGAGTATGTAGGTACGCGTACATAGATAGGTATTCATGGATGCAATCCTTTTTCTGTCCCACTGCTCGGCACATTGAGCCACTGGTCGTGGTCACCACACGCAATGATCATAGTAGCTTATACATAATCTACCCTTTGTTGTAGCCGGTTCTGGCTTAGTGGCCACCATCAGTCGCCGCCACTTAGCCACTACTTTTGGCTGAAATCCGTTTATTTCCATCGTAGGTCTAGTAGGGCGTTTGTAAAATGTAAACACCTTTGATTTTGTTGTTGTTAATTATTGTAACCCAGTACGTTGTAGTAGTTGCTCGGAGTCGTCCGAGCTCGCTACTTGTGTCCGCGTTTTGTCGCTCACAACGCACGCACATTCGGCTACATTGGTGGTCAGTGGAAATGCTCATGCATTCCAACGCAGCCGGTTGCGAGACTCACGAAAAACACCACCTGCTGGCTTTTAAGCCTTCATCGGATGTGACCTCACTAGGGTGTCTACTACTCGGTCAACTTAACATGTCACCTGGCTACGTACTTTACCCTTCTCCCGCTTCACGCGCGCATCCCCGCCGTCGCCTTTCCGGTACAGTCAACAGCACAGTAACGTTGCACGATAATTTTAAAGATACGTAAGCGCTGTAAAAGTATCAAGTTATTTTTCTATTATTTGTTTTTGTTACGTTTATGGTAAATGTTTAAACCTTTCTGTAAACATAACTTACAACTTTTAGAAAGTATTTATCTAATTTAAAACAACTTACCGTACCTACTTAAGTAGTTGTACATAACTAAAAGACAAAGTACCTACTTTAAAAATAACATAACGTATAAAATAAAACGCCTTTTAAAGCAATAAAAACCTACAAAAGCTTTATCTCATAATAAAGCTAAAAAAGTCAAGACAAAAAACTATCAGTGATTCTATACCAGACGCATTAAAATGACACCTAGTTTGCTACTCCTTACTCCTCTCGCTCCATGTGGATCATCCTTAAAAAGTGAAATGCAACGCTGGTTATTACAAAACAAAATAAGTTTCAAAGATAAGATGAAGAAACCGGAACTATTACATTTATATTATTTATTAGTATAGAAACAACCAGCGTTTCTATACTAATAAATAAACAGTAAAAAATATGTAGACGACGAATTGCTGAGGGAGTATGGCCACGAAATATTACGTCTGCTACCCTACCATTGTGATTTAAATCCAATAGAATATATTTGGAAGTTAAGAAAACAAAGGGTGGCAGACAATAATATTGCAGTCTGAAAGAGAAATAGAAAGAATAACAAGAGATACAATAAAATTCAAGTCAATTACAAGTGCAGATAGAATTAAAAGATAGGTTACAGGAAATTAATGAAAAGGAAATTATTATTTCTCTTGGCGGAGAAGAAACTTCATCAAATTTTAGTTAATGGAAACCAATTTTGTCGGCTGACTGTACTTTACAAGAACGTCATTTGAGCCAGGAGTCATGTTAAGTAGTAAGTGAGGCGCAAACGGTGCTTCCTAGGGAGCATCCGTTGAGAAATTAACACCGAGGGCATGGTGTTGTCTGACTGGGACTTGTGTCATCAGAAGGATGGCCGGCTTGAGTCGACGCTCATTGAATTCTTATATATTCAAAGACCTTCCTGGATTCACTAGCGGATCCAGGGGCTCAATTCCCCCCGCCGCAAACCCCTGTAAAAACAAATATGATACGTATTGTGACAATTTAAAATCAAATTCACACGCCTCCCGGAGGCCCATATAAAGCGTATGCTGATAGCACAAAAGTCACGAACTTTTGCCAAAAATATCTCAAGTTGGTAAAATACAACGGTTTACAATGGTTTAGTCAAGCCCCCCTCCCCCAAACTAAAATCAAGCCCCCCCCCCAAACTGAAATCCAGATCCGCCACTGTCTGGATTTATTCATACCGTTCCGCACTTTTCCTAATTTATTTATAAGGTTTTGTAATAAATCTATTAACTTATGTAGCCAATTTCTTAATCTTTTTCTAGATTTCAGAAGAGACACAGAGATGTAGTGAGTGTGTAGAGAAACGGCATTATGTGCAATGCCAAAGGCAAACTTCCATAAAAAAATATATTGACCGTGTCACTGTCGATGTCATTGTATCAATCAACATGACGCATGACGCAAGTTACACTGAGTTGCCAACTCAAGGGTTTTCTCCCCAAAATTTAGGATGAAAATAAGTGAAAGGGATTTTTTTGGTGTAAGATATTTTAGGAGTATTTTAGGGTGGTTTTGAGTCTTCATATTTTTTTGTTTAAAAAAATGATATAATAATACATTCTTTTAGGACATCTTATTAAATAACGAATCGTGAATGTAACTTAACATGATTATTTATATTCGGCTTAACGTACGTGACATTTTCGATACTAGGTCGACTAGGTTACGACCTTAACGAGATCTTTTTTCATGAGCCGTCATGGTCGGTCACTAGGCTGACGCTGACGATGACCGACAAATATATTTGACATTAAAACGTGTAAATACGGTACCAAATACATACTATGAAATAGACTTGAAACAACTGCAGTGATTGACTTTAAAGATCTTAATCTACTCTAAAAACGGCAAATTGTTTGTAAAGTAGGTTTACGATCGAGATGTTTACGTGATAACGTCCGCACGAGAAAATCTCCATTCGTTTGTATGCCGCTAGAGTGAGAGAGACGGAAGATCGGTCCACTCACTCGAATGCTATGCCAGCCTCCGCTCGTGAGGATTCCGCGTGACAAGTTTCACGGAATGACTGCCAGCGCTCGAGATGAGACGGGAGATCGGTCCGTCTCTCTCTCGTTATACCTGCGATCGCGCTCGTGAGGTTTTGGTGTGACACAAGTTTCTGAACATGTCACCCGACTAAAACGATTTTAAAGACGTTATCACGTCAAAATACGTGCGTACAGTGCACATGTTCCTTGTTCCTACATAGTTTTTTGACGTGTTAAGTTAACCTGTCGCTTGCCCTTTATTTACAAGTTTTTTTTTTATATTTTTAAAATGTCAGCGGTCAATGGGAATTAGTTGGCAAGAGTAAAATATCTCAAATCGGAAAGATTAAAGCTCATACCACTGAAAAAATGAAACCGGTGAAAATTGGGCCAAAATTGGAGGATATTGTTCCTCATTCGCAAATAAAGTCGTATTATTCGGGCATGGAAATTGATGACATGAGAAAGGTGGTAAAAGATAAAAAGAAAGATGGAGAAAAGAAAGTCAAGAAACAAGATAAGAAAACGGAATCAAAACCAAAACCTCCTAAAACTATCGAAGGCGCTTTCGAAGCTATTGACCCTGCAGAGTTAGCAACAGTTATAACATCTAATAAAGTAAGGTTTTTCAATGCTTCTCTTGTCTGGCTCAAGGAGGTTGCAAATTTCTTAAACTCAAAGATCCGGATAGATGTGGATGATCCCACCTTTGCTTGTGATCCCTCAGCGTATCCTACCTGTGTTATCCCGGATCCTGTAAGGAAAAGCTTGGAGAGCGTCCTGCGAGATGCTGGAACTGCGAATGCCCAGTTGTTCTTTGATGTAACGCTCACAGCATTGGCCAATGATATGATCAGAGGTCAACATGTAAATGGACACAGAATTCTTTTACAAATGCTGGCCAGAAACAATCCAGAGTTTTGTGTTGCATTCATTCAAAAAAGTGTAAGCATAAGAAATTCCTACATAAATCGGCCTCTAATAAGCCTCTCTCTACTATGGGAATCGACTGTACGGGCAGTAGCTTAATCTACTCTTATATTCTTATAATATAATACTTGCGTACAGTGCACATCAACTTTTAAAACACCAAAATTAAGGTGTACATATTTATGTTTCCAGTTCATTATCTCTCATTCCGAGGTGAAACCCTTATTTTTTGACTGGACTGAACATACACACACACACACAAAAATGGCAAAGATCTTCCCCTCTCTATTTGAAGTTGGTGGATATTTAATTTCTAAGGTTATCGATTTTGTAAAGGGGTTGATGGTTTGGGGAGTTGGCATGGCAACACTAGGTATTATTTATTTGGTTTGGTTTGGTGGCAGTCGTGAAACTGGATAACTGAAGAGAAAAGAAATACAACTTTACAGGTTTTTTCTTATATGTTAGTACATATTATATTTGCTAAGGTGGCAGAGCAATATTACTTATAATCCTCTATTATCTTAGTTCTTATTTATTAGCAAAAAAAGGAAGGGTTTATCAATATGAACCTGTTTATTGTTTGTGTCTTATTTTGAAAAATACCGGATTATTTATGTGCCGATTTTATTAAAAGCAAGAAAATACTGGAGATATTCAATACAAACATGGATCCAACTGTATCAGTGTCCAAGGTAAGATTAGGTGATTTTAACACATAAATAAACAGATTTATGCAGAATATTCTTTTACCCTATTTCACAGAGTACATTTGTATTCATTTGTGTAAATTCCAGGGTGTGTTCCTTTTTCGAAATGGATATCAGAAATCGAAGCCCACTAAGAAGAAGTCAAAACAGGGTCTTTTTAAGACATTGTTTACAGAGGAACCATGGTATATAACTTATAAGAAAAATTGGGACAAAGTTGAACATCAAATAAAGGTTCGTATGAGAATTCTGTTAGCTATTAATGTTAAGAGGCCGTATACGAAATTTTGCCTATTTTGCTGATTTTACATAGGAGATTTTGCAGTTAAAATACAGTATTTCCAATTCAATTCAATCCGGTCTTGGACTACCAAGTGAATTGAGATCCTTTTAATGAGCTGTTAAAACGTGACATCCCCATACATTTTGTATGAGAAAATGATTAGTGACGTCACTTATCATATATAGTCAAATGACTTCATTATTATTGATTTAAACAGTAATATAAATCATGTACAAAAAAGAATTAACAATTATATTGTTTTCCAAGCGTGATTTAGTGCAACCTTTTTAAGATAAGGATTTTGAATTTTTTTGTGTATAGTGTCCAAGACCCTATTCAATTTCTTTATTTTGTGAAGTAAGGTACAATTAATGGTCTTAAATATTTATAAATAGTTCTCTTACCCTACCAGTAATGGCATACAAATATAATAATAGTTACATTATAAAGTTACATAATAAAATCCATAAGATTTATTGCACAATATGACTGAACATTTCAAGAATAAGCTAATAAATGAGCAACTTTTTCAATTTTATTATGTTGTTTTGCTTAATAAAGCTGAAAATGATGATAGTTATGTGAATTTTACTATAATGTCCGCTCCACCCTTTGGAGTGAATGGGAGTGTTGAGACAAAGATGTTCAGTGGATCGTAAGAAACGCTTATGAGCAACATGTTAAATTGAAAACGCTCTTTTAAATAATCAGGGGCCGAAGGGTGGAATAGTGCCGAATACAAAGCAACAAGAAGGTGAGTATTCCTGCAAAAATGGATAGGAAGCCACTTGAGTTTTGTACAAAACTCTGAAATGTGATCGTATTTACGAAGAACAAATACAAATCGTATACAAGCATTCTGAGCTTGGGGATTCAGGATTGGCAGAAAATTGCTGAGTCTCCATAGCGACTTCAGCTGACCGAAAAGGGATCTGCTGACATTATTTATATGGGGTATCCAGGTGATACAGCGGTCCATTATTATACCTAAGTTTAAAATAAATGAAGGCCTTTACAATATTTGGGAGGGACCCGTGCCCAGCAGTGGGGTGGCAAATGGGTTGCAGACAAATTTTGAGTGGCTTTAGGCTGCTATCCTTCTGAAGATTTACAAGAGTTTGGGTTTCGCCAACATTATCGCAGCACAATACTTAAAGCATGTTTAAAACATGCTTCACTTTAACTAACTCATGCTGCAATTGGATGCTGGCCATAGACCCACCGCTCTTCATATTGGCAGAGTGTAATAGTGTGATTGTATCCGTTTGCTAAACTACAATGTCGAAAATGTCACTTTCAATTCCCAATGAAGCAGAAATTGAAAAATGACTCTATTTCTGTTTTTGATCTCGGAGTTTGTATTCATATCTTTGTGTGTGTCCACAGTACCTTCTTAACTGAGAATTCTATTGTGGGGCTATTAATGCATAGTATAATTCACTAATTTCAATCTATTATCATTGCAGGAGTTACATCAGAAGACTTACAGTGCCTTGCTCCTTGACATAGTCAGCTACATCAAATCATTTGATTGGGAGCATGAAATCGATTTATTTGAAGGTGTGATACCAAGTGCCACTTTGCTTACTGGTATTAATCAACCAGACCATGTCAACCAGTTTATGGCTCTCATTGACAGTATCAGGTGGTTTAAATTTTTTATAGTTTTATGGGAGTTGTTTGGTGTAAAATGAAAAAGTGTTAGGGTAGTTGACTGAGTCCCTGTAGCTTGGGTTGCCGGGCAGTGAGAGTGGGAGCTTGATCTGCCCAGCCAGCAGCCCCGGGAATGACGGTGGCGTGTGCGTGGCCGCATGTCGCCGTGAACACCTGAACGTGCAAGAGAGCAAAATTGCTGTCCCGAATACGGGCCCGTATTGGGCGCCGCGCGTGGAAGACTTTGGTGCGTTCCACTGAAGATCCCAGAGTCATTCCCAAGCGCAGAGGCAGGCCAGCAAGGGGGTATTAGTGTGGTACAAATCATGTACATGTACAATCAAACATAATCCGGTATCCACTCCCAAGGTGCTGGCTACCTTTTGAAGGTTTCCCCCCGATATGAAAAAGGAAATAAATAATATAAAGAGACTTAGCTCTTTTAGCAAGCTATAACTTAAAAACCACAATTACTACTGCATCAAAATTTTGTACTGTGAAAATTTAATAATGTATAGAACCAATGAGGGTAGTATTGTAAAAATAAAATAAACGTTTATATGTCAAGCAGCAAACTTTCCATCCACCCGACTCAGTCCTAAAAGTTCGATCGATTAAGTCCTAAAAAGAAATAACATAATTAATCCATTATTTATATGCAATTATTGCATTGCACGCTTGTAACAAAATTACTTCAATGGTTTCAGGACTGAGGTTACTCCACATGTGGCAATGATTGGTTCTCAAGATGCACAGACAGTAAAGCATATGGTTGAAAATGCTGTATGGCAGCTCATTCATGGAAGTGATTCTTATGTGAGTAATGTTATTGTTATGTACCTACTGTGTATTGATTTTATTATTCTCATTTATCTAGTTAGTACTGAAGGTGATGTGTCTGATATCCGTGTTTGTATCTATATCCATATCTAAGACTTTTTGGTAGGTCTTCTACAGATTTTTTTACCTTGTTAAATTAAAATCCTGATGAAATTCTATATAAGATTTATTAAAAAAATTAAAGTTTCTGCAGTGAAGCAACAATAGGCATGATGACACTATTAAAGAATCAGAGAATAAATGGTTTTACAGAAAAATATATGCTAAAAGGGTTCTAAAAATGATCCCGTTTTAATATAAACATTAAGATTAATAATATTTTCAATAAAATAAATGTTTAAAATACTGCAATCGGCCATGTTATCTGAAACGCCAATTAGAGCGAATGACGTCACGTCTCAGTATATTTTATGTCATCGTGTTGCTTGCAGTTTTGCATACACTCGCAATACACAGAATGCAATGTAAGGTGTGACGAGCAAGCCGACGCCATGACACCGACGAGCATTTTCGCGCTTAATTTAAATTACATAGCAGGAAATACATTAATTTACGTTAAAACTTAAGTTTATTGCTGAAATAAACTTTTTTTTCGAAAATAGGAGACGTGTACCTACAATAAGGAAAGGTATCTAAAAAACTGTCATCATGCCTATTGTGCTTTGGTGAAAATTTTTATATTCTTAGAGCACTTACAATGATATAACCAGATGGTTATGGGAGATTTCATAGAGAACACAACAGGGTGATGTCATGGGAGCTAACTTTACAATGAATGTAAATTTCTTCACAATTAATATACATTCTTTTAATTTAAAAATGTAAGAAATACGTACGTACGAATAAATTTAATGGAAATGAAATAAGGAGGATTTGAAGCAAAGTGTATAAAATAAACTTAAATTTATTTGATACTAGTGGACCCCACAGACATTGTCCTGTCTTAAAAGTATTGATGAGGATTTGTTTCTTTATCATCTCATCGTTTTGTACTTAATTATCAAAAAAAATATATAAAATAAATAATAACAGTAGATGAACTGTCCAGAATTTCTCAAACTTGTGGACGAAGAACCAATGTTTGACAGTTATTAACAGTTTATATGGGAAAATAAAATTGGTTATTTCACAATATTTCCATGTTATCTCACCTTTTGAACCTTTTTTGGACTTCTAAAATTTCAAGACCAAGACACAGCCAGCCATTCTCATTCATTGGTCCAGCCATTCTCGAGTTTTAGCCAGACTAACAAACAGCAACTCATCTATACACTAGCTAACCCCGCTGACGTCCTGCCTAAAAGTATCACAAAATAATCAAGTGTAAAGTACTTAAAGACATAATCATAAAATCTTTAAGAGAAATTATAAGATGAAAATCAAGAATCGCATTGCAGATTTATAGCCAGACCCTGTTAATTTAAGCCCTTTGTTTAGAAAACTTTTAAAGTACAACAAATCTATTGAAAGAAATAATTAATATTTCTTTATCATCCTTATGAGCTTTTATATTACTGTCAAACAACATATTAAAGATTAAGCTACGACACCGCAACTTTGCCATTCTACTCCATTAGCACTGGTATGGTAAGGAGTACATACTGGACTCCATATTTCTAGATCGCTTGCTGTGTGGGCAGCTATAAACGCTGAACGCAGAACTCGACTGTAGAACTCAGACCGCCGCCCCGGGGAGGTGTGTTCGGCGCCTTATAGTTAGTAGACGTCCGCTACGAATCGAATGTAGCGACAGGGCCGCATTAAGAAGGTCTAAGGGCTCTCGCAAGTTTTTATAACAGTCCTTAACTTCTTGTACTACTTCCAAACTTAACTTAAAAATTGGCAGAATTGGCAGAAAAGTACAGCTAGTAAAAGTTCCTGTTTTATAAAGAGAACATCTGTTAGACCTAAGGGTATATTGAGAAATAACATTTTGCGTTTCAATTGGGACCAATGAAATATACTGATAATATTTATACACTTCATGCTAATGCTTTCTAACGCTGGTGAAACCGCGGGGCACAGCTAGTTTTATATATAGAGATAAACTTAATAACAACAACAGTTTAACCAAGTATGCTTACCAAATTTTTCAACTTAAAAACATGGCTTAGATGTCCATACATGCATTATTTTAAATTAGTCATAATTTAATTAAGTCTTTTTTTGGTTTTTAAGGATTCTATGGAAGAAGATGATGATTTTAATACTCTATCGAAAAGGAATATAAAAAAGAGCCAGTGTACCATGAAAGTATTACAAACATGGTATAATTACAAGTATACAAATTCGCCAAAGAAGAATAAATATAATGTTAAGAAACCTTTAGTTGTGATAATGCCAGATTTCGAAAGCTTTAACTGTAATGTCTTACAAGATTTTGTATTAATTGTAAGGTAACTACACCTTTAATATTACATTGTACTTATGTCTACTTTATTGTTGTGTGACCTACTAATGTCATACTCATCTCTTTTTAGTTCCTACATCTATAAGTTGCCAATAATATTTGTGTTTGGAGTAGCAACGTCAGTGTCAGCTCTCCATAAATCATTCCCATACCATGTGTCATCAAAACTGCTGCTTAGAGTATTTCACTCCCATTCTTCTCATATTTATATGAATGAGGTGAGTTACGTACTGTAATTTGAAATGTAAAGGTGGAGATTGACTTGTAACATTTTGGTGTAATGTATCGCGTTCGTGTAACAGAAACCAAAGATTGACTTGTAACCTTAGAATAAAAACGTATAGAATGAGTGTCTTCATACAAGCGCGCTGTCAAAATTGAAGCACTAAATAGATTCCTACAGCTGTCACCTCTGCCAAACAAAATATTTTTATTTTAACCAAATTAACTATAAAATACTACAAACTACTGCAAATATTGAAAACACTGTGAAAAGTTATTTTATTAGACTTCTTTTGTTTTTAAAAAGTGTTGCGATAAAATTTAACCTTAAGTCTTACGGAGCGGCCCGGCGTTTGGTGCCGTTTATGACACCAATCAACATGCTTCAATTTGGGCGCGCGAACTTGGTTTCTATAATGTAATTGTAATTATTCTAAGCTTGTAACATTAGTTTGTAATGTATCATTCGCGGCGAACGATTCGCGTGCTCCACTCGGCTGTCGGTTTTTTCGCGAATCCCTTTGAGTGTTGCATTACAAGTCAGTGCACACGTCACGTCGACGCGAGAGCAAGTTGCAAGCGGAATCCATCTCTGAAATGGATGGAGCACACTTGAGCCAAGAGTTCGAATGATACATTACAAACACTCGTTACAAGTCAGTCTGTGTCGCCGTATTGTAACAAGATCGCCTCGAATGATACATTACAAACAAACGGTACAAGTCAGTCTCCACCTTTAGTTTATTATTTTTTACCTGACCCTATTTTTAGTTCGTCTGAGACCTGACCATGCTAAGGCCCAAAAGTATTGTTTTGTGTTATTTATTTATTCATAAAAATTGCTTGTAGTGATTACAGGGATGCCAAATCACACTAGAAGTTATTGTATGCACTATATATTATTTTTTATGTCCAATTATATTATTACATTATAAAAAATAATTATTTATTAAGTACAATATATATTTGTAGCTGTGTGTATACCTGCTTAATGTATGAACTGAAATGTGAAAAAGCAATGTTTTTTAAATAATGGGTTATTTTTTATACTTTCTTTCTACATGAATCGTTTTTTGTGAAAAATAAAAGCATATTGCAATTATTATTTATTCATGTGTCCCCTTCATTTTTAGGCATTCCATGGCAGGTGATTATACATACTATTAATTTCTTTTGTTTTTTCAGGTCCTGGAGAACATCTTCTTAACTCACACAAGTTCCTTTCATTTGTCTGGGAAAGCCTTTGAATTATTGACAGATGTCTTCTTATTTTACGATTTTTCTGTTACTGGGTTAATCCAAAGTATAAAGGTAAAAATTAAAAATAATCCCTGCATTAAAATCTTATTTGTAAAATAACTGTGTGTGTTGTGGGTGTTTGTGTTCCTGTCTTTGTATGGGTCCATGGTATTGATTACCTTACTGTGGGGCTATATGTGTGTATCGTTTATTATTTATTTAACTATTCAAACTTTTCTGCTTTCATGTCCATGGTCTATAAATTAGAAACATACACCAGTAAAAGCGTGTTTGTATAATTCTGAGACATTTTGGCTGCTAAAGCAAGGAGGTTTTTTTTATATTTGAGTAATTGAAGCCGTGAAACGTGCAGACCCTACGGTTGACGTAGGCTAGGGATCTACACATCTAAGCGAAACGGCTACGGTTGGGTGTGACTTAACATGTGACAGTGGGTGGGCCACTAA
Organism: Pyrgus malvae; assembly: GCA_911387765.1. NCBI lineage: Eukaryota > Metazoa > Arthropoda > Insecta > Lepidoptera > Hesperiidae > Pyrgus > Pyrgus malvae. Next base: position 15,208,474 of record OU426951.1, on the reverse strand, counting down.
CCCGCATACTCATCTTGGAGCAGCTTGGTGGAGTAGGAAGGTCCAGGCCTTCGCAATGATGGCTAAAGAGCCCAGCAGCGGGATTGCCAACCACAGGTTGGCACGAGTTAGTTTGATGGAAAACTGTATATTATTCTTGTACTTATACATTCATTTGTTCTTATTTACACATCAAAATGCTTACAGTCGAAAACTACTGGGACTGTTAGTACAATACAAACAGCTGTATGAGAACCCACATAACTTCCGAACATGAGATCTTGCTTAACTTACTGAAAATAAACATAAAGATAAACATGATGTCTACCGACGATCACTACGACTTTACTACCTAGTTATTAATATATTTGGTAATTAAGAACGTAATTGAATCACTGTAAAAATATCAAATATGTTTTAGTATTGTTTCATGGAGCATTATTATGGAGACAACTCAAAGGCCCTGTGTTGTGAGCGTGCTAAAATTGAAGAGACCATAATTAATTTCACCGCCGAAGACCTAGAAAATATAAGGCAGCTGCCTTCCTTTAGACCGTTTTTGGAATTGCAAGATTGTCATACGAAAATACGCATTTTTGAAAACGACAGCTTCTTCAGGGAAGTTTTGTGTAAGGAAATGAAAAAGCTTCATGATTATATGCATAGCTTCTACGTATGCTTGCGTTTATTATTGGTATTTGTAAAGGATTTACCCAAAAACATACTCGGAAAGTCGGTAAGATAATTTTAGTTTGAACTGTGTTATTAGAATTATTGCAGGATATACTACTTGCGATTTTAGTTTACATTTTTTCATTGTAGTTTACATTCATTATAGTCCGTTTTTGGAATCGTTTTAATCAGTAAACGAATGATGATGTACTTACATGTATCACTTTTATCTAAAATACAATTTATATAAAAACTTGACCAACACTTTTACATTTTAGGTTCGCGAAATATACGCAAAATGCGCGGCTGAATGCATCACCGGCACAGTTGAGTTCAAAGAGTGCATGCAACTATTAAATTTTCAGTCCCAATTGAAATTGGTTGAGAGTCTAAAAAATGCGGTAAAAATTGTAAACGCCACGTTGCAAACGTCACACGGCAGGCCTCTAAGATCGACGCCAATCAAGAACAGCCAACATCAAACTGTTGATCACGACGATCAGCTGGGAGAGAATTTTCTAAAAACTGTCAAAGTACACTTGCTCACCTTTCTGAGACAGATAGAAAATGCCAACAACGAGGCAACTGTTTTCACAGATAAAAATACAGAGGACGAATTTGCGGACGTTGTGCCTGGAAATCGATATAAACTAAAGGAGGTAAGATTAAGTACGTTTTTTCAATCCTTTTATTCTAACACCGCTGGGCGCTGGTCTCCTCTCGAGATTGAGCGGGGTTCAAGGGGTTAGACCATAGAATACCATGCTGGCCAATCGCTGTTGAGTATACATGACATGCATTTACAATTTTGTGTAGCTCTCAGGCATTAAAATTGATGGAAAACCTAATGAAATACTGCAAAGATTTCATCAAGCTCCAATATTTCCGAAATACTTTCCTAGGTTAAAACATGGCTAGTTCCTGTAGCTTCGGGATTAAGAATAGAGCTACGGTATTCCCTGCCTGATCGTAAGAGGCGACTAAAAGGGGGCTTCCGTGGATGCGGACGGTGAGAGTGGGAGCTTGACTCGTCCAGCTAGCAGCCCCGGGAGGGACGGTGGTGTATGCGTGGCCGCATGCCGCCGTGAACACCTGAAGGTGCAGGAGAGTACATCTGCTCTCCCGAAGATGGGCCCGTTTCTGGGGCGCCGCGCGTGGAGGACACCGGTGCGTTCCTATGGAGTCCTCACAAACGCAGAGGCAGGCCACCGAGGGGGTTTTAGTGCGGTCAAATCCTACATAACCCGGTATCCTCTCCCAAGGTGTCTGGTACCTTTTGAAGCCCCACCCCCCAAAAAAAGGTTAAAACATGGCTATTTTAAAAGCCACCTGTGAATAGCAATATTATTTGACTAGAAACCTCACGCTGCTACGCCTCGGCTCGGGTAGACATTTGTCGGAACTCATTGCAATGACAGCCTTTCCGCACTTGTAATGAAATATACTATTTCAATTCGAACCAGTAGTTGCTGAGATTAGCGCGTTCGAACAAACAAGCTTTCAGCTTTATATGTAAGAATAGATTGACATTATCTACTCTGTAGAGGTTATACCGTCACTTGATGCTTATGGTTAGTAGGTCTGACAAAAGTTTTTTTATATCATACAATATAATTTCACATTTTCAAAAGGCGCTTAAGTTTTATCTACAGACCCACACCATACTACACTCATAAAAATAAATAAAATAACGTTTAATTATCATAACATAAATATGTTTTGTATTCTTGATACACTTGGCATGGATGCTGGGCATGGGTCTCTCGCCATTATTGGGGATATTAGATAGATTACAACAGTTAGATAAAATACAATCTTTTTCTTTCAGAAACTATTAAAGGCAACCAGAGTTGACAAGATTCAGTCTGAATTTGAAATGATTCAGTCAAGGTTTGTCAGTTACCTGGAAGATATGTTCAGAAAGGGTCTACAGCCACCACATTCGCAGCCATTTCACGAAATATTATTCTTTAAGGATGTTGCCAGTGTCAAGAAACATATAATAGGATCGCCTAGGGGTGCTATACACACAGCTCTAAGTAATCCAGTACATTACCTACAGGTATTTTAATTTTATTAAAGCTTAATTTTACGAACAGTTTATTGCCACCCTTTTTGTGGCCTACTGCTGAGTGATGAGACTGACAGATTTTTTAAAACCTTCTGTAAAACTCAAATTTTGTTCTCAAAATAATAAAAACTTTTTTATAACGGTAATATTATACACTTCAGCAATTCAAATACATGTAAATAATTGCATAATTGACTGATAAGAAATCTATATGTTGCAGCCATCTGGTTAAATCAGCCACTCAATTGAAAGGCTAGCCCGTTCATTAAACGCCGGTTTTTAAATTAAGTGCCTAGGCCGATAATTGATTTAACTAGCATCACTCCACTATAAACTAGTTTGATGACGTAAAATCAGGGTGATTTAAATTTAGTGCATTTTTTTCACTGTGGCGCTGGCGGTAACCAAAACAAATATTTCGTCAAAAGCTCGAAAACAAGCAATATTTTTGTAATTCTTAAATGTAAAGTGAAGGGTGATGGGAAGCGCGCATGGCCTGGCGGCTAGCGTAGAACGCAAGCGATCTATGCAGCTGAGCCAAACGGGCGCGGTCGGGTGTGAGATGGGTGACCGCTAGTGGCAAAAAATTTCATGCGCGTTTCCGTGCTTCGGAGGGCACGTTAAGCCGTCGGTCCCGGTTGTTGTCGATAGATAACAGTCGTCAAACCTTGTCGGAGGCCTTATGGGCGGTTTGAAAACATCCGACAGCGGGTTGGCCGCTAACCCGCATCTCCACCAACCCGCATTGGAGCAGCGTGGTGGAGTAAGCTCCAGGCCTCCCCAAATAAGGGGTAGAGACCCGTGCCCAGCAGTGGGACGCATAAAGGGTTGCAGCCAAATGTAAAGTGCAATAGGGTCTTCAGACACTATGCACAGAAAAATTGAAAATGCATACCTTAAAAAGGTGGCTCTAAACTACGATTGGAAAGTTTGGAAATTGCAAAAATTTGTGCAGTTTGTTATAGGTATATTTTAATGTTCTTAAATATGTGAGTAATATTATGTGGATATTAGTCTCCAAAATTAAACTTACCACGCTTTGGATTGTAGATAAATTTCTATCTATACTAATATCAAAAATGAAGAGTTTGTTTGTTTGAACGCGCTAATCTCGGGATCTTCTGATTTGATTAGAAAAAATATTTTTGTGTTTAATAGTCCACAGACAGCCTCCGTGGCGTAGTGGGTGATGAGCCGACTGCGAAACGTGAGGTCGTGGGTTCGATTCCCACCCAGGACAAATATTTGTGTGATGAACATGACTATTTGTTCTGTGTCTGGGTGTTAATTTATCTATTTAAGTATGTATTTAGAATTATATAAGTATGTTTATCAGCTTTCTGATTACCATAGTACAAGCCCTGCTTAGTTTAGAATCAGATGGTGTTGTGTGAATTGTCCAAAAATATTTATATTTATTTATTTATTTATAGTCCATTTATTGGGGCAGGCTATAAGTTATATAACATCATGCTACGACTAATAACAAAGTCCACGCGGACGAATTCGCGGGGGGCAGTTAGTAATATTTATAAACCACTATCATTGTTGAGGCTACCTACTAAAATCTCACCAACAACCAGGGTTGAATCGGCATTAAGTCCGCCCTATATACAACCTACTTTAGTTGTGACAATAAAGTGTAAATATATTATATTACTTAAAAAAATAACAAAAAAAAAAACCGACTTCAAAATAAAACTATTCCAAAACAAATTAATGTGCACTAAAAAGTAAAAAATGCGTGTTCTTCTACAATTTAATAGTCAACTTACAATTTCTACTCATCAATATGTAGGTACGATCTGTGTTTACTATATAATGTAGGTACAATTATTGTTATTTTTGGAGCCGGTGTCAGCCAAGTTAGGTTTGTAACTACATATAATTATATAGTTATGGGTGAGATGTGCTTGTGTCGCACGCGCGACTTGTCGAGGCGTGAGGCGAAAGCAGGGCCGCAGCGGAAGGGGAGCTGTCAAGTGGGCACGCTGACACCGACTCCATAAAATAACTATAATAGGCATGATGACACTATTAAAGAATCAGAGAATAAATGGTTTGACAGAAAAATATATGCTAAAAAAGTTCTAAAATATGATCCCGTTTTAATATAAACATTAAGATTTCCAATAAAATAAAATTATTAAATACAGCAATCGGCCATGTTATCTGAAACGCCAATCAAAAGGAATGACGTCACGTCTCAGTAAAAGTCATCGTGTTGCTTGAAGTTTGACGAGCAATGCCACCTACGAGCCATGACACCTACGAGCTTTTACGCGCTTAATTCAAATTACATAGCAGAAAATAATTTAATAATTTACGTTAAAACTTAAGTTTATTGCTGAAATAAACTTTTTTTCGAAACTAGGAGACGTACACGTCTTACAATCTACTTACAATTTATGTTTATTTTTTGATTTTTATTGAATTTGAAGTACATTAATTTGTTTGAATATGGGTAGACGCAGGTCTACGCAGCTTAGCCAAACGAGCGCGGTCGAGTGTGAGATGGGTGACCAAATTTCATGCGCTTTTCCGTGCTTCGGAGGGCACGTAAAGCCGCCTCAGTATTTCATCGATAGATAACAACAAACTGCTAACTAAACAGAACGATAACCATTATACAAATGACTGATTTTCAAATAAAGAATTTCATATTTTTGCCTAAAATGGTTTGAAATTAGAATTCTTAGCGAAATACATAGTATATTTCATTACAAGTGCGGAAAGGCTGTCATTGCAAGGAGTTCCGACAAATGTATATTATATATTTTTAATACAATTTTTAATACAGTTGCGAATAAATGAAGCAATTTAATAAAATAATAAAAACATTGCAACAACGCAAAGAACATTTTGAAAAATGGCGCCAACCGTAAAATAATACCTATATTATTATGCAGAGATTTTTTTTTGTTTTCTTCACCCATTCTAGGTAGGCAAAGGGAACTATGCCCATACAGTCAAGTCTTCAGTAGAATTTTTTTATTGATATGAAATGAAAATGTTAATGAGATGAAATGAAATGAAATCTTACCTAACTCATTGAATCAAATCATTAAATCTGATATTGAAACAAATTAGTAGCTTTGTAGGTATGCGTGTTCTTATGGTGTCCAAGTAGACTTTATTATTTAGTGTGGAGTATGAAGGGAACACACGAATGATTCACACCACGATTGATTTCATACTAATTTTATTTATAAGAATAATATATTGCGTGCGTGTCATATTGCTGTTATTGAGTATCGTAAGTTGGTAAATAAAGTTCATTGACAGGTTAATGCCTCTACAATACTCCCCCTCTCATAAAAAAATTATGACAATGATCAAAATTAAAAAGACAAATAAACATTTTAACATTGCTAAAAAAATCAAATTAAAAATGTATAAAATTATTAAACAAGTAAAGACAGATTGTAAAAGTAGTATATAAAATGACACTTAATAGTAGGTAATAATGTAAACAATAATTAATTTATAATTGAAATCGCACAACAGGCTTTACGGTGCGTCCTGATTTCGTTACGCGCGTCGTAGTTACATTCGCGTCAGCGCGATCGTGTTGCAGTTGACCGTCTTTGGTTTCCGATGATACTGCAGTTTGCTGTTCATTGACTTCTGTTTGTAACATGAACGCTGGTTTTAATCGATCTAAAGAAATAACAGCTGTTCGATTGTTTAATTGAATTTTAAAATATTTCGGATGTCTCTCCAATACTTTGTATGGGCCTTCGTATGGCGCTACTAATGGCTTTCTTACAGCATCGATTCTTACAAACACATAGTCACATGTCATCATGTCTTTGCAAATGAATGTATTTCGGGATGATTTTAAGTCTTTATGCGGAGGTCTAATCATGCTGATCGTGCGTTGTAAGGATTCCAGGAACGAATTGGGAGAAGTAACATTGTACGTTCTGTCGGCGGTACTCTGGAAAAACACGCCAGGTATCTTGATGTTACTGCCATATACCATTTGAGCAGGACTTAAGCCACAATCTTCACGAATTGTTGTTCGTAAGCCCAGCAGGATGGTGGGTAGCTCGTGTGACCAATCTGTAGAATTTCCTCGTGCTATGATGGCGGTCTTCATGATGCGGTGCCATCGTTCTACCATACCATTGGACTGTGGGTGGTAACTGGTAGTCCGTATTCTTCGGATTCCCATTAATTTTGCCAAGGAATTGAATAAACCTGATTCGAACTGTCGTCCTTGATCTGTGGTAATTCTGAGTGGGCATCCAAATCTCGTTATCCAGTGTTCGTAGAGCGTTTTAGCTACAATGTTTGCACTGATCTCGGTGACTGGAATAGCTTCAACCCATCTAGTAAATCGGTCTATTATTGTTATTATATATCTGTTGTTATTAGATATTGGTAAAGGTCCGACTATATCGATGTTTATGTGTTCGAATCTTTCTGACTTTGGAAACTGCATAAGTGGAGTGATGTTATGGCGGTGAACTTTTGATTTTTGACAGGATAAACATTGCTTAGCCCATATGCTTGCATCCTTGTTCATTCCTGGCCAAAAATAATGTTTTTGAATTAGCTTTCTTGTTGTTCTTATACCGGGGTGCGTGACGTCATGCAATGTACTGAATATTTGTTTTCTAAATATGTTCGGTACATAAGGTCGTAATTCGCTTGTTGATTCTTCGCAGTATAAGAACTTGTTGTTAGGTAAACATACTTTTCTCCATTTTAAGTTGCGTTTTTCTAGAAGGTCATGCAATTCAGAGTCATTTTCTTGGTGTGTGGCTATCTCATTCCAATCGATCTTACTGGGACAGTCAATCTGTGATAAGCGGGATAGGGCGTCGGCTACTGGATTCTTTGATCCGGGTAGGTGTCGTATGTCCGATGTGAATTGTGCTATGTAGTCTAAGTGACGTAATCGGTGAGGTGATATTTTTTCTTTAGAAACAGACTGTTTTTCTTTTGAAGTATGGCACAATGGTTTGTGGTCGGTGTATATTATTAGTTCGCGACCTTCAATGTAATTTTGAAAATGGCAAATGGACATGTAGATTGCCAGTAACTCTCTATCATAGGTACTGTAGGCTTTTTGAGTGTCAGATAATCCTTTTGAAAAGAAAGCAATGGGTCTCCACTCGTTGTTTATTTGTTGTTGGAGAACGGCTCCGACAGCTGTCTGTGATGCGTCGGTCATAATTGAAAGAGGAGCGTCGGGTGCAGGTGGACTAAGTGCAATGGCATTTTTCAGGCCTTCTTTGCATAGTCTGAATGCTTCTTTGGTTTCCTCTGTCCATGTTATTGCAGATTTATCACGTTTCTTGCTTCCTCGCGTGTATTTATTCAGGACTGACTGCTGTTTTGCTGCATGCGGTATACTTGTACGATAAAAATTTATCATGCCTAGGAATCGTTTCAATTCTTGAATGGTTTTAGGTAATGGATATTTTTCTATTGCTTGTACTCGTGCTGGGGAGGGTGTTATTCCTTCGGGTGTGATTTTGTAACCAAGGAATTCCATTTCCTGCGTGCCAAAGATGCATTTATCCATATTGACTGTTATCCCGTGGTTATTTAAACGCTTAAAAACTTCCTCGAGGTGCTCTCGGTGCTCTTGTTCGGAAGATGAAGCTACCAGGATGTCATCGACGTAACAGAATACGAAGTCCAAACCAAACATGATGTCGTTGATGAATCTTATGAATGTTTGCCCACTGTTGCGTAGTCCGAATGGCATTCGCGTATATTCCAGTAATCCAAATGGAGTCACGACTGCTGTCTTTTCCACGTCCTCTACTGGTATCTGATTGTAGGCTCGTTGGATATCTATACGAGAGAATATTATTTTCTTAGGCAGCAAGTATGTGAAGTCTAAGAGACGAGAAATTGGGTAGCGATCGGGTTTGGTAATCGCGTTAAGTTTCCGATAATCACCACAAATTCTGATTGATCCATCCTTCTTGGTGGTCACATGGATAGGACTTGCCCAAGAGCTCTGAGATGGGCGGACAATGCCTGTTTCAAGCATATGCTCTATCTCTTGCTTCACTTATATTTGTCTGCGGGCAACGGTCGACATTTTGAGTGAATTGGGTGTCCTTCGGTTATGATGTGGTGTACCACGTTGTGTTTGGGTGTTTTCCTAGCGCAGAATGGTTTAGTGATGTCGGGATATTTCTCAATTATGTCTGCGTATGGAGATTTTGTGTTGAGGGTCGTAATGGTGGGTATGTCGCAGTTAACGATTTTTCCGGATGTAAGTAGTCCCGTGACGTCATCGATTAGCTTCTGACGACGCATGTCCACAAGTATATTGTGTTTCGTCAAGAAATCGGCACCCAGTATAGGTTGTTTGACGTCAGCGATGACGAATGTCCATCTGTACGGTCGGCGTAATCCGAGATCCAGTTCGAGTGATTGTTCGCCGTATGTCTTTATTTCACTGCCGTTTGCTGCGTATAATTTGTATTCACTCGTTTGGAATTTAGCCTTTCTGTTTCTTGGTATAACGGAAATATTTGCTCCAGTGTCAACCAAGAATCGATACCCACTTTTTCGGTCGGTAACGGATAGGCGGCTAGATGGAAAGATAGCGCTGACGTCCGCCTCTGTCAACGCTAATTGGAGTTTTCCGACTGCGACTTCCACTCACAAGGCTTTTCACACTTTCTTGCTCTCTCCCTGAAGTAGTAGTGGTAATAACACAAGTTATTTTTATTAAAATTAGGTCTTCTGTGTATACGACGTCTTGAATTGGAACGGCTTCTGAATCCTTGTCTATATGGTCTTCCTCGTAAGCTAGACCGGCTCGTTCTTAGCTCCGCTACTTCGAGCGATAACTGGTTAATTTTATTAAGTAGCTCAGTGATGGGAAAAGTAGTACTACTGCAAGCGACTTCGGATACCTCACTAACTTTCATATTCTCCATGATCTTGTCGGCAATCGCTGCTAGGTTTTCCAGATTCTGATCTTGGCTCACCATCAAAACTGCTCTCACTGACGATGGTAACCGTTGTAACCACAAACTATGTAGTGTAGCGTCAGCAACGTTTGAATTTCGCGCGAGTTCAGACATCTTACGCAACAAATGGGAAGGTTTTTGGTCTCCCAATTCCATTTCGCTAATCAATTTTTGAAATTGACGCTCAGCGGACTCTTCGTATATGGACAGTAAACGGTTCTTCAAGATTTCATATTTTTTCTCTGCAGGCGGGTTAAGCATTATGTCGCCAACCTGTTGGATGCTTTCGCGGCCTAATTTTGATATGACCAGATGAAATTTGCACTCGTCGCTCTGTTTCTGTGGTATCATTACAGATTCAAACTGAGCGAACCACAATCTCGGCATCTCAGTCCAGAATTCTGGAATTCTTGCAGTAACACTTATCGACGCAACCTCTGATGACGTAGATGGTTTCGGTTCTTGTGGTTTTGATGTTTGTGGTTGTCCAGTTGTCCCAGTGGATGTTGTAGCATTCGTTGGTGACACGTAGTAGGCTCCAGGCATGCCAGGTACTGGTTCTTCGCGTAAGAGTGGCATCTTGCAGAGGTTCTCACGTGATTGATGTGTATGATGAACGTCGGGGTCACCAGTGTAGGTGTGCGTGTTCTTATGGTGTCCAAGTAGACTTTATTATTTAGTGTGGAGTATGAAGGGAACACACGAATGATTCACACCACGATTGATTTCATACTAATTTTATTTATAAGAATAATATATTGCGTGCGTGTCATATTGCTGTTATTGAGTATCGTAAGTTGGTAAATAAAGTTCATTGACAGGTTAATGCCTCTACAGCTTCTTTTTAGAAATATTTGCATGAATCATAAAAACTTCTAAAACTTCGTGGTTGGTTTTTTTCTTTTTAATACACATTATTTTGACAGTTGGGAAAAAGAACGTACGAGTGAGGTAAAGAAAAAGCACGAGTGTGTAATAGCACACTTCCCACACGCTATACGTCCCTGCAATACTTCACTTTTTGAGCAGCTGTATTAAAATAGTATATTTCATTACAAGTGCGGAAAGACTGTCATTGTAAGGAGTTCCGACAAATGTCTACCCGAGCCGAGGCGCAGCCGAAGGTGAGGGTTGACAGTCGGAACTCCTTTCAATGACGGTTCCGCACGTGTACTGAACAACTATTTTTAATACAGTTGCGAAAAAATGAAGCAATTTAATAAAACAATAAAAACTCGCAAAGAACATTTTTGAAAAATGGCGCCAACCGTAAAAGAATACCTATATCATAAGAATAAATAATACTACATAGAACGGAAACTCCCGCTCCGGACGGGCTCAAGGTCACGATATTAGCCTACACGTTTTTTTTTCAACCTTTTTTTATGTCCCACTGCTGGGCACAGGTCTCCTCACAAGTTAGAGGGATTTAGGCCATAGTCCACCGCGCTGGCCAAGTACGGATTGGAGGACGTCATGCTTTCGAGAAATTATGAATTTCTCTCAGGCATGCACGGCGATGGAGAACATCGTAATCAATTAAATATCACGCAATTTTCCATCACCGTGGAGCAGCGATAAATCCGCACATTACAAATTTCTTTGTAAGAGGTGCGCGCCGAGGATTTGAACTCACGATCGGTCGCGTCGATGACCGTGGTTTTTTACCACTCGGCCATCGCTGCTCACGTTAAACTCGGTTAAACAGAATACTGAAGTCGGGCTGTCTCGGACGGGCGCGTCAATTACAATAACGGCGCCAAGTTAATGTGGTGTGTTTGGTTGTACAAACAATTCTAAAACAATGCCAAACTTAAGTTTTTTTAGTTTGCCCAAAGATGATGCGAGATAAGTAATATTTTTTAAATATTATTCCTTTTCCGTACCTAATTTATCAAAAGGATATGACCAGTTCTTTTTGTGTAGCCAATTGTTTCACTTTCACTCAATTATAAAAAAAATGTTAGATAACTACAGCATTTTAACATGTCGCCAAAATATTTTTTAATAGCCCCCGCCATCGGTCATTGAACCTTTCTCGATTGTTTTGCCTCGCGATTGCGGCGCCGCGGCGCCGCGGCACTGGCGCACGCACGTAATACTTAATATGTAATTCGTTTATTTTAAACCTACACTACGTAAGTACTTACACCTATGTAGGTAAGTAATACTTACTTAAATGGCTTCATTTGGTATGGTACTTATAACTTATTAAGTAATATTATTTATAAGTATTTATAGAGTAGGTAAGTATTTATCATTCTCATATTTTGTTATACTAAACTAAAATAATGATTTTTAAGTAAAGAAAAACTTATATTTTTGCGATTTTATCTTTAGACATAAGCATTACTAACAGTTCACAACCCTGGGGCAACACGCCTAGGCGACAGAGGGGCGTAACGGGGTGAAGAGGGAAGTAGGTATATAAATTGCGGCGTATCGATGGCGGTCAAAGGAGATTCCGTTCTATGTAATTATTATTTATTCTTATGCCTGTATGCAGAGTTTTTTTTTGTTTTCTTCATCCATTCTGGGTAGGCAAAGGGAACTATGCACATACAGCCAAGTCTTCAGTAGATTTTTTTATTGATATGATATGAAAATGTTAATGAGATGAAATGAAATGAAACCTAACCTAACTCATTGAATCTAATCATTAAATCTGATATTGAAACAAATTAGTAGCTTATTTTTAGAAATATTTGCATGAATCATAAAAACTTCGTGGTTGGTTTTTTTCTTTTTAAAGACATTATTTTGACACTTGGGAAACAGAACGCCCGAGTGCGGAAAAGGTAAAGAAAAAGCACGAGTGTGTAATAGCCCACTTCCCGTACGATATACGTCCCTGCAATACGTCACTTTTTGAGCAACTGTATTAAAAAAATATTTTGATTTGAAGTAGCCAGTAGTAGGTAGTACGGCTATTTCATAGGTACGACCTATTAAATAGGGCTATAATATTCCGCACATGCGTAAAATAATGGATCTTCTTTTAAATGTCAGCGTTGTTATAGAACCCGATAAAAACTTTTATATAGACGAGATCGTTTATTTATTTTATTTAAATGGTAATCTTGAGATCAGGTCGTCATTGAACTGTACCTGCGATTGGTAAAAAATTCGACCAAAGATACTTCAAAACATTCCTTTTACTGACGATATATCCGCTGGCTGTCATTCTATATACTATACTAGTGGACCCCGCAGACACAATATAGATATAAGTATACAGTAAAGTAACTTCATACTATCGGCCGAATTGACACACGCACAAAGACAACTGTCATTTACACGGCCGCTAAGTAAACTAAGTAAGCTAATAGTACGCAGTGCCACATTGCGCTATGGACTGAAAATCGAGTTTCACAAATTCATCTTTTGGAACGAAATTCCTTATCGCGCGTTGCGAAAGGGGGCTAGACGGAAAAAATTAAGACAAAAAGTTGTAACGACACTTTTTGCTATAGTTGTAAGAAGTGCGGCTTACGACTACAGCAACCGCACTCGACATTGCTTTACTTTGTTGACTCCCATCTTTCTTATGACCGCACTTGATGTTGCTTAGTGGCCACTATTGGCTAACCATCCTACTTTTGACCGCACTCGACATTGCTTAGCTTTGTTGACACCCAAACCTAAAACTAATGCAGAAAGAAGAAAAAAACATTAATAAGCGCAGAAATTAAAAAAATAAAACTTCGTTCCTTCCGGGTGTCCCTTGACACCTCAGTTTTTTCTTAAATTTTCAAGTGCCGTTTTTTTACAATAGTCTTTTACACCATTATTATTAGACTGATGAATTATTATTATTATACTATTACCATACTATTATTATTAGACTGATGAATAAAGGCGATGAAGCGATCACCGCCGCCTACGGGCAACTACAGGGGAGTCTTCTGAGCATTGCTGCCTGTGAAGGAGAGCTTTTTTATGAATATTATTATGTCGTGTTATTTAGTAGTAAAATGGATGATTTACGATTTTTTAAAGGTATAATAATACCAGCCGTAGAATTATTTTTTTGTTATTGACCTATTTTTATTTATTTATTTTTTAAGGTTTTATTATCATTTCATTGATATATTTTTGAGCTATGTTATAAAAAAGAGCTATCTGACATTATGTGGTAACGGCAAACTTGATCGGATTTTAATTGTTTTTATGGCTAGTTGTAATCTACTAGGTACGCGATTTGACACCATACCGTATGGTATTCTGCAAGTTAGTCGCTTTCATTGATATAGGTGTTGGGTGTATATTGTATAAAAATAAGCAACCCATCATTTTGTAGGTACCAACCCTAGCACTACGCGCAGTCATTTGTTCAAATTTTAAAAATCGGGCTGAGTTACGCTACTGTCTAGAAAGGCAGGCGCTCCTTGTATTGTGCCGCAGACGTTGTCCTGCCTTAAAAGTAATAAAAGAGGATTTGTTTTCTTATTATCTTAAAGAGACTTCATGTTCAAACAAAAATATAAAACAAATAATGACATACGAACTGTCCTGTTATTCTGAATGTGTCAAAGTTTAGAACGGCACGGCACGAAATACAAACGTTTGACAGATAGGAACAATTTATATGGGAAAACTACTTATAAATAAAAAAACAATAATTAAAAAACATTTCCAGTGGCCCAAATTGTGAATCTAAACCATCCTCGAATCCATTTGAATACATACAAAAAAATTCATTAAAATCTGTCCAGCCGTTAAGGAGGAGTTCAGTGACATACACACTCACAGAAGAATTATACATATATATTAAGATTAAACGTATGGTTTATTGAGATTCATAATTATGCTTTGTCAGAGCAAATATAAATAATATAAATAAGTAAACATATTATTTGATCATCAGCTTGTAGGATGATGTCAGGTAAGGTCGAAGGTGAAGGCTTTTTACTATATTCTAAATCACCAAAGGTGATTCATTGTGTCACTAGTACGTGATTGTTAAAGACATTTTCTTTTAATAATAATCTCTAGGGTTGATTGGTAGAAGATTTCACCTTGCATTGCAGTTACATTCCACCCTAAATTTTTTTGGGTTCATATTTATATAAAGTGCACGAATGATTTATATACGTAAACGAGTGAGGTTTGTTCATAGCGCTTACAAATCTTACAATTACGCCATATAGCCAAAATTGTTCAACTTTTTAACACGCTTTTATATTCTTATATACATATATATAACGGAATCTTTTAACTTCATTTTTACTTACTTCTAGGAGTCTGATTAACTTGAAAATTTGCACAGGGGTCAAGGGCCAATGACAATGCAATAATATGAGAATAAAAATCCAACTAAAAAATTAAAAATAAATAATGTAGTTTAAAAAACTAAAAAACACGCTTTTGTGAAAATACCAACTAAAAAGTAAAAAAATAAGAAAATGTATTTTACTTCTGGGGGCTTCTGGGGATGCGGACGGTGAGAGTGGGAGCTTGACCCGTCCAGCTAGCAGCCGCGGGAGGGACGGCGGTGTATGCGTGGCCGCATGCCGCCGTGAACACCTGAAGGTGCAGGAGAGCACATTTGCTCTCGCGAAGATGGGCCCGTTCTGGGGCGCCGCGCGTGGAGGTCACCGGTGCGTTCCTATGGAGATCCCGGACTCCTCACAAACGGGGGCACTGAGGGGGAGGAAGGTTGAAAACACAACTTGAATTAGTTGGCGTTGCAATAAAAAAAAACTGAAACTATTCCTGTCTGTTAAACATTTTTCAATAATCAGTCAATGAAATCAGTCGGACATTCTAGTAAAGCGATAGCACAATACAAAGAGCACCTTTCTTAGACTGTTAGGTAACTCTGCCCAATTTTTGAAATTTCAACAAATGACTGTGCGGATCGCTGCGATTGGCGCCTACAAAAAGTGAAGTCAGATTGAATGTAAACTTTTATTCTATGTGTGTAATATTCAGTTTAGAAATAAAACATGGTATGGTATTCAAAAGATAATATTGTTATATTTTTACACACTTTTATTCACCTGCAATGTATTTATGTACGTTCGTGTGGAATCTTGCTACTTAATTTTGACGCAGATCATATCTTCACCCAATTGAGCTTAAAATTGTGTATATCCGTCCGTATATCGACCTGGACTATATTGAAAATAATTATATGTACTTAGTATTACTGTAAATCTAAAAGACTACCATAAAAAATAGTGTATTACACTATTTTTGTACAATTCACACATTGAGTATCAAGTGAATGGGCTGAACTTCTAGAATATAATATATTTATTATGAAAAAGAAATTGGATTTTAAGATGGCCGCCGCCTCAATATGTCAGGATATGTATTTTTGTAAAAATCATAATATGGGTATAAAACGAAAGTATTAAACTTTTTTAAGAATTCTAAAAAATACATATGGTAACTATCAGCATTGTTATTTTATTTCACGAAATTCAGGCACTATAATTAACCTATATCAATAAAATGCCATCAAATTTATATTAAGAATATGATAATAAAATTAACGGACGTTAATATAACGTTAATAATTAATAACGTTAACGGACGTCTGACATTATTTTTTTCTATAACGAATGGAGTCTCGCTGTCGTTATTTTTATTTGTTGGTAGGTACAATTAATTTATTTGACAGAAACATACAATTTTCATAAATAATTAAAAAATCCTGACAACTTCTGCCAGTTTCAATAGTAGGTATACATAGGTCCATATGTTACAAAAAATATCGTATGTTGATAAGTATTCAACTACCTGTCCTTCAGACCTAGTATCGAACTATAACCCGCGTTTCCCAAAAAACGAGATTCTAGTTTTTTCTACAGAAAATCGTAGCCGGTATTTGAAGTTGACCTTGACAGTGCTTACCTAAAACGAGTTTTCACGGTCACATCTCAAAACAAGAGATGGTGTGAGAACTATTGACTTTATGTTGTAGACAGCCCCTTGGTATAGGTAGATATTTACTTGTTCCAACTTGAATAATAATATGTTACAAGGAAAGTCCGGATTTTAATTTATCAACTCCAACTATGAAACTTGTTTGAAAGGAATTTAGTGAATTAAACGATGGTTTCTGATTAATAAGTTTTATAATGATTGTAGTTACTATTTTATCCTATTATCTTGACAGACCAACAGACACACGAAAATATGTGATTCTGTAAAGCTTATTTATCGAAATTATATTACCTACGTAATAAGTACTATCAAAGTAATACACTTAGGGCTTAGGTCACTTAACTTGAAGGTGGTGAAAGAGGCCCTAAGTCTTATGGCACAAGTAAAGGGTCAAGTAAGAGGGAGCTATGAGACGTGCGAGTAGAACAAGCAGTACAGTAACATCATAACTTCACAATTCGGGTGATATTTAAGAAGTTACTGTACTGCTTGCTTTTTGTATTGTGCCACAAGTACGCGTACTTGCACGTCTGTCAACAATTTTATTCGTATCGTACTTAGCTAACGTAATTTTTTTTTAATTTGGGATGAGTGTCACTACAAACACCGTATCTAATGTTTATGTTATAATAGACGAATTGATTACAGTGCTCTTGCTGCCACCTGGCGACGTTGGACAGCGTGTCGGACACAGTCCCAGACCTGTGCCTCGCCTACAAGCTGCACCGTGAGTGCGGCAAGCACATTAACCTTTACGACTGGCTGCAAGCTTTCGCCGCAGTGCTCCGTCCCGAAGATGACGACGAGACCCGCTTTGAGGACCCCAGCTTACAGTACTTGTTTATTTATTTTTAAATAGATTAGCAGACGAGCATATATGCCACTTGGTATTAAGGACTACACACGACCAAGCATGTCTGAGCCTTAACGACGGTCTTATGCAGTTGCGCTGCTACGTTGGTAGCTGATGGGCGTTTAATGTAAGTCTGACTGGCAACCGAACCATTCCACTGTAACGCAATAGAAATGCTCCACGGCTGAAATGAATGCAGCGGTCGTACATCCCCAATAAAAATATAGGTATGGTAAACATTTTTTGACAGTGTCCTAGTATTAAAAAATATATCTTTTGGCCCTTTTTCTTTGGAATGACTTGCAGTCGTACGCTGACGACATTATGGACGTTTAGCTTACTTTTAAGGCCCATTCTGACGCTCATGAATAATTTCTAATCCGATCGGAGTATCAGTAGCATAAAAACATAACAATCGTGTTAAATGTCTATGTCAAATGGATAAGCAAGCAATAAGTAGGTTTAATGACGGGTTTAGGCCAAATAAAACTAGGGTATAACTATAAATTAGAATTTTAATTTATAAACTCACTCCTGTTTCATTTATCAGAGCATTAAACGAGACAGCTAATGTAATGCAATCAATTTTTATGCTAACATGATTGATTGCAATATTTTATATTAATCTTTGTACTAATCTTAATAATCCAATTATAATAGTAATAATAAAACTGGTTGTTTTTAAGACACTTTTAAAATTAACTTTTCAAATTGTATCAATAATTTATCAATTTTTTAATACTATCATATATAATTGTTTAGTTTATTTTTCGAACATTTAAACTATAAAAAGATTCACCTCCAAAGATGAAAAAACACTGACACAGGAGTGTTTATTGCACCGCAATAAAATTATTAACAGCGTAACCTAAATAAATTTTAATATATTATTGTGTATGTTCACAGGGTTCGATTTACAAGGGCGGTAGCCGAATTGCAGTTTCTAGGATTTATTAAATCATCCAAAAGAAAGACTGACCATGTAATGCGATTAACATGGTAATAAAACGTTGTGTTACGATTTACTTGATGATGCAATAAATTTGTTTTTGAACAATTGTGTCTTATTATTTCTTCACCTTAACTGCCTGCCATATAAATTGATTTGGTCATCCTTCCTATTATTTTTTAATGAATCACAACAATTCACTTAACACATTTAGAAACCTTAACCTTGTACGTAGCTCCTACATAAATTTAAATGTTAATAAGTAAGTAATAAATATAATTTTAGAAAACAATGTATGTTAATATTATGGACTTGCGGCCGCCCGCGACTTCGTCCGCGTGGACTTTAGTTTTAGAATTTCTCTAAAATAAAAGTAGCCTAAGTTACTCCTTATTACATCAGCTACCTGCTAGTGAAAGTCCCGTCAGAATCGGTCCAGCCGTTTCAAAGATTAGCTGGAACAAACAGACAGACAAAAATTGTAAAAAATCGTATTTTGGTATATGTACCGTGTATAAATTCATATGCATGTAGAATAAAGTAGTTAATTTAATATTACAAACAGACTCCATTTTTATTTATTTGTATAGAAGATTTATAGACAAGCACAGAATGGACCTTTAAAGGTGTTTTATTGTAGGTACCTATGAAATAAAATAGATACTTACATAATATATGTATGTACCTACCATCTATGACGTCCATGACCATTTTACACAACTTCCTTTTTGTAGGATGCTCTAGTAGTTTTTTTCTATAACTTTGCGACTTTTTGCGTTGATTGTTTGAACGGTAAGAAAATTTGTGTTATGTATTTGTCGCAGCCATCTGATTCAATTATCCATTCAATTAAAAGACTAGCTCGTTAATTAAACGATGGCATTCAATGAAGTGGCTAAATGACAACTAGACAAGTCGTTTAATGTATAGCCTTGGCCAAAAGTATTGATCACCCATGACATCTTTCAGTTTTATTCGAATAGAAATAAAACAAAACGTTTTATATGGGTTTATTTTACTATTTATTAATTGAAAATTAATATTTTGTGGGTCTACGTTTTGCCTTAATTACGGCAGAAATTCTTTTTGGTAAAGAGCTAACAAGATTTTTACAGTCTTCAGCAGTAATCGCGTTCCATTCTAGACGCAGGTAGCGTTTCAAATCTTCTATGTGGTTAATTGTGTGGCGCCCAAAGATATTGATGGTGGCGCCTAACTCTACGCTTTCATAAACTCCATAAATGTTCTATGGAGTTAAGATCTGGCGACTGGGCAGGCCAGTCAAGAAGCTCTGTGTTATTTTCCAGAAACCATGTCATAGTGCGGGCAGATTTGTGGCATGGCGCGTTATCCTGTTGGAATTTAACACCATCCATGTTTTTGTCGCCGAAAAGTTTCGTAAATGAAGGCAGCAAAGCTGTTTCTAGTACATTTATGTACTTAGTAGAGTCCATGCGACCCTCATATACGAACAATTCGCCAACTCCAGAGTCTGTCATGCAACCCCAGACCATTATGCTGCCGCCGCCGTGTTTTGGGATCACACACTCTGGCTTAAATGCTTCGCCCACCCGGCGCGGCGACGCACAAAGGTCACACCAGGTGTACCAAAAATCTGCAATAAAGAGAAAAATATTGAGTTCCGGAAAAAATAACTTCATTTATGCGTTTGGTTTTTAAACCATTTTATATAATTTAATTAGGGCATTAAATTGACTTACTCACCTCAAAGTTTGATTCGTCTGACCACACAACATTTGACCACTCTTCAGCGGTGAAAGTTCGGTGTTTTAAGGCCCATTTATACCGAGCTTTTTTGTTGTTGTCGGAGAGCCATGGCATTCTTCCTAGCTTTACAGCCTTTTAGACCAGCTTCCTGAAGTCTTCTACGAGTAGTTCGAGCAGAAATTGATTTTTTAATTTGTTCTGAAAACTCAGCAGCGAGCTCTGAAGATGTTTTTTTCCTATTTCTTAACGACTCTCTCAGTAACTGAAGATCCTGACGGTCTGTGGTTATGCATTTGCGCCCAGTTTTCGGTCTATTTTGATGTGATCCGGTAGCAGAGAATCGCTTAATAGCATATTGCACGGATCGGTGCGAACATTACACAGTTTTGGAAATCTCTACTTGTGATTTCCCTTGCTCATGCAGAAGCTTTATCTGCACACGTTTTTCTAAAGAAAGTTCGTTTCGTTTTGGCATATTGCAACGATAACACTTAAAACTTTGAAATAAAATACCAAAGGCGCACTAGATCACTGGATGCATTCACAAGAAGCAATGGTAGCGAACTGATAAATAAATACAAAAATTGTAAAAGACACATCTTATTGCACCCAGGTGTTTTAATGCTAGCTGCGGCGTGGGTCATTGTTTTTAAATCTTTGTAGATGATCGACGAAAGAATACTTCAGATTTGGTTTTCTCCCATACTTACCGTGAACGTGCGAAATTTGTAAGGTGCTCAATACTTTTGGCCAAGACCTATATCACCCAACGACTTGGCTGAACGTCACTTAGTTATTTTGGTAAATGGAATACAGTAAAACGTAGTGGTTACATCCTCTTTGGAATACACTGACTTTGTAATGTTTGGCTAGTAGGGTGAATATCAGACATATTCACGACTCGTTACAGCCCTGCATCCTACAGGGGAGGACTTTGTCACCCGGCGTTATTTCGACGAATAATGTTGTATAAAGAGGTTCTTTATCTTTTATTTTCCTATGGCTTACCATAAGGTGTAGATCACCTGCCTAATAACGGTTAAGCCTAGGCACCTAAACAACTGTCTTCCAGGTAAAAATGTATATAATAATCCAAATAAATACAAATGCCTGGACAGGAATTATACCAACAAACCTATAACAATACTGTAGAATAGTCTGGCTGTTCTCCGAGCACTACAGATCAATGAAACTCTTTCAACTCTTTGACCTTAGAATGCATCCATGCACTCAACGTACTGGGTGCACACAACACTGTATCTCTCGGGTGGGTGCCGGCCGGGTCATGCAGGTATTTGCGGAAATGAGGTCGCTGATGACAAACTGGTCAAAAAGGTACTGAGTTGCCTTTCACTGGTCCAGAGCCAAATTTGGGTACCAATGGCAAGAACTGCTTCCCGAACCATGCTTCTTGCCTGGTCAACGAACCGAATACAACCAGGTACAACCATGGGTGTACCAGGCATGACGCAAAGGCATTAGTGGCCGCAGATTCGAGCAAATACCGAACTTAGCTCTCTTCATCATTATAATTCAGACCGGAGCTATCAGTTGAAAAATACGACGAAATGCTTCTAAAAAAGTTAGGTAACGATAACAACAGACGGTCTGCATCACAGCAACAGCACGTTCTATTCAACTACATTTTTTCTATCGTCATATCAACTTCACAAGGTTGCAGTTGTGTGGAGTCGATAATAACTGCATACCCTATTTTTATCTTCCACTAAATGGGATTGGCTGCGCGTGGTGTCGACGCATGCTGTCCATCACTAACCGCATACAGTTAGACCCAGCCCCCATTAAGGCTATGGTCAAGGAGAAGGATTCGCATTGACGGACACTATGCCTTCACATGCTACATCGTCCTTAGGAATGTCCAGGCATTCTGATGGCTGATACCTTCCACCATCACCTAATATTATAGGTATATTATCATGGAAATTTTTACTTTACGTATACGAGGAGTCACTGAAGAGTGGTCGACATTGGTAGCAGGCAGGCACCCAGCACCCAGCTTTTATCTGCCGATGAGTCCTAGACTAATTGTGAAGATTGACTGGTCTACTTTACCGCCGATAATTTTAGATGGAACTATTATCCCTTATAGCGACAAAGTTAAAAATCTAGGCGTCATAATGGATCGTTGCTTCACTTGGGTGCCGCAAATTAGCAACGTCAGCAAAACTTTGTTCGCTCGACTTCGCTCCTTGCGCCGACTTCGAAATTTTCTACCCATTCCAACAAAAATTACGCTTGTACAATCTCTCCTCTTTCCTATTCTCGACTACGCTGATATTTGCTATCCTGATTTAACCGAAGAGCAACTTAACAAACTTGAGCGACTTCAAAATGTTTGCACAAGATTTGTATTTGGTCTCCGTAAATACGATCATGTTTCAGAATTCCGATCTAAGCTCAAGTGGCTCCCTATTCGTCTTCGTCGGAATACTCACATTCTTTCTGCTTTGTACTGTGCACTATTTCAACCATCTGCCCCTAATTTTATGAAAGAGCGTTTTAAATATCTCCACAGTTCTCACAATCGCTTCCTACGTTCCACTGAAAACCTGTGCCTTGTTGCTCCTGTTCACTCTACTTCCTTCTTTGCAAAATCCTTCACTGTGTCTGCTATCCGTCTTTGGAACTCTCTTCCATCTTCTATCCGACTGTCCGATTCCCTTGCTTCCTTCAAGACTCGTCTTTACAATCACTATCAAGAAGCAGAATGAGGAACACGTAAATAACATCTTGAAATCCTTACTAATATTATAAATCGGAAAGTGAGTTTGTTTGTTTGTTCCGCTTTCACGCCGTAACTACTGAACCGATTGCTTTGAAATTTTGCAGACGTAAAGTTAGAAGTCTGGATTAAATAATAGGGTACTTTTTATCCCGGAAAAATTTCTCGAGGGAAAACAAAAATATTGTTAACTTCATACCAGTACGGTGATAGATGGCGCTGTGTGTCGTTTAAAACAAGGTAATACCTATATTGAAAACGAAGGATAAACGAAGAACCTAGAAGCTAAATGATGCGATAATTAATCCCCGAAAATGAGGAATTCCCGAGGGATGACGTACAATTTGGTTTATCGTCTTTACAGGTTTTTACATCTACTTATCCTCTGTACTTAGTATTTTTTTTATTGCAGCTAAGCAAAAACTTATGTACTTATTTACCTACCCTTTATCCTGGTATGGTCTGGTGGACTGTTCCAGAGGGTTAACAAAAGTTATGAATAATCAAAAATGAAATGAAATATGAATACTGAAAATATTTTGGATGAAGTTATGGGAGAAACTACTGAATATTTATCTGTAGACACAGTGATAGAAACAGAACATAGTACCTCATATCCTGTAGAGTTCTTAAATTTTTTGGAATTATCTGGGGTGCCTTCTCATAAATCTTAATATATATAAATCTCGTGTCACAATGTTTGTCCTCAATGGACTCCTAAACCACTTAACCGATTATAATAAAATTCGCACACCATGTGCAGTTCGATCCAACTTGAGAGATAGGATAGCTTATATGTATCTTAAACTTTAGATTAGTACTGATATTTGAAGGCAGGACAACGTCTGCTTGGTTCGCTAGTTAAAATTAAAAGTAGGTTCCGATGATGCTCATGCGTAATCTCGATGCCCCTAGATTGTAATGCTACCAGGCTGCGTGTCACTCAGCTTGGGCGGAAAAGGGTGAAAGTGTACTCATTCCTCGGATTCCGATTATTCTAACAGACCTCCCATTTCGATTTAAAATACTTCAATTTCCTATAAGGGTTTCATTTGCAATGACCATTAATAAAGCACACGGCCAGACTCTAACTAAGGGTTGCTAGAGTACACTTGGAAAAACATTGTTTTTCACATGGTCAGCTATGTAGCGAGTTCCCGGGTATCCAGTGCCCAAAATCGGCATGTTTTTGCTCCCCAAGGTAAAACATATATGTAATAGAGTTTACCATTCAATTTTGGTTTAACAACTCATCGTATCCAGCGTTATATCGCGCTTTTTAGATTTTCCCGTGGGTATGAGAAGTTTTCTTATAGTTGTGCTTTATTAATGGTAGGTATATGGTATTTATGGTAATGCGAAAGTAACTCCGTCTGTCTGTTGTTAGATATATGTAGGTAGTGCCCCATTACTTTGTAGCTCATCTTGATAAGTAGATGCCACTATGGTGGCATAAGATACTACTATGCGTAAATTAAAATAAAATTGTAAAACGTCTACATGATGACACCCACGTTGTACCAACTGCGAATCAAATTGAGTCACATAGTACTGTTTTTCGTTTTTTTTCTGTACTATGTACATGTATACAAATACCTATATAAAATTGGAGTATCTGTTTATAATATTAAAATAATCGTTTTTTACTACATGCATATGAATGTATATAAAATAACATTTTTAATTTTTTTTCTGTCTGTCTGTCCGTCTGTTTGTTTCGGCTAATCTTTGATAGCTAGATC
Organism: Pyrgus malvae; assembly: GCA_911387765.1. Classification (NCBI taxonomy): domain Eukaryota; kingdom Metazoa; phylum Arthropoda; class Insecta; order Lepidoptera; family Hesperiidae; genus Pyrgus; species Pyrgus malvae. The sequence continues at coordinate 15,183,896 of OU426951.1, read as the reverse complement.
GAGTTCTCTCGCCATTATTGTGGAGGCTTGAAGTATTCATTAGTATTAACCACACTGCTCCAATAAGGGTTGGTGGAGATGAGGCGGAGTAGTGGTTAAACCGCTGTCGGATGTTTTCAAACAGCCCAAAAGGCCTCCGACAAGGTTTATTAAATGATATCTATCGATGCAACAACCGGGACCGACGCCCATCCAAAGCACGGAAACGCGCCAATAGCGGTCACCCATCTCACACCTGACTACTACGTGTATTATAGGTACCTACTGTTATCTTTTTTCCACATCAGCTATAGAATTTATTTATTTTTCTGCGAGTTGGTTTTTTAAAAAAATTTGTAATTCACTAACGAGAAACAAATAACGTCCAGAATTTCATTGGCCAAAGAGTTTTGAAAGTATTAAATATTTAATGTAAAACAGCAAAATTATACTAACATGTAAGTTGTAAAAAACTGATCGACCTTGAATTATAATTTCACGAATTAAAGATTGGTCTCGACCTCTGGAAAGGTTAAGAGCACATCACTTTTATTTGCGTCTTGCATAGCGACGCAGGACAAGTTTTTCTAACGTCTTCTTAAAATATGCATACCTACAGGTATAGTTAATGATATTAATAAAAACTTAACTACCTATCTATTTTTTATTATGTCTGACCTTTGATGAGTACTATATTTTAGCGTCTATCCCTGTATATTTTGACGTAATAGATACCTTTTTTTTGGTATCGGGGGGAAACCTTCAAAAGGTACACCTTCGGAGAGGACACCGGGTTATGTGGGATTTGAACCTCACTAAAACCCCCTGAAGCGCGCATGGCCCGGCGGTTAGCGTAGAACGCAAAAGATATATGCAACTAAGCCAAACGGGCGCGGTCGGGTGTGAGAATCTGCAGTTGCCGGCCACACTTACATGAGGCGACCACCAGCCTCCGGAGTAGCAGCACAACTGCATACAACCTCAGACAAGACTTACATATGCTTGCTTGAGGTTGTATGTAGATGTTCATGGGCTGCAGCGACAACTTAACACCACGTGGCCCGCATGCTCGTCTGCTACTCCATTCAAATAAAAAAAAAACCTACCAGCACTAGGCGAAGATGTAGTAATAAATTGTGGCGCTCTTGACTGCGACGCTAAGTAGTAGTACCAATGTCTGACTGCCGCTTCATCCACACTCTGTAACAAAATAATTAAATAAGATATAGAGACTAAATAAGACTATAAATTATAAATGAAGATGCGCGCATGGCCCGGCGGTTAGCGTAGAACACAAACGATCTATGCAACTAAGCCAAACGGGCGCGGTCGGGTGTGAGATGGGTGACCGCTAGTGGCAAAAAAATAATTCATGTGCGTTTCCGTTTCGGAGGGCACGTTAAGCCGTCGGTCCCGGTTGTTGTCGATAGATAACAGTCGTTAAACCTTGTCGGAGGCCTTATGGGCGGTTTGAAAACATCCGACAGCGGGTTGGCCACTAACCCGTATCTCCACCAACTTGCATTGGAGCAGCGTGGTGGAATAAGCTCCAGGCCTCACCAATAGTGGGGAAAGACCCGTGCCCAGCAGTGGGACGCAAAAACAGTTGCAGCCAAAACCCCCAGGGTGGCCTTCCTCTGCGTTTGGGGAGGACTGCGTTTGGGCGTACACCGCGTGGAGGACACCGGTGCGTTCCACTGGAGATCCCGGAGTCCTCCCCAAGCGCCGAGGCAGCCACCGAGCGGGTTTTAGTGCGGTTAAATCCCACATAACCCGGTATCCTCTCCAAAGGTGCCGGATACCTTTTGAAGGTTTCCCCCCCGCCCGATACCAAAAAAGTAGCTAAAATGTGCTTATATAATATAATACGGTAAACTAAAATTTAACTGTTTTTTTGGGTCATTTAAACGTTAAAGATAAAAAATGTCTATCCGAAAATACTTACATAGTAAAATAAAAACATTATTGTACATTGTTAAATGCGATTTAATTTACCTACATATTTTTTTTACGTCTTCCAGTGCGTCGGTTAACAAATTTGGGGATATAACATCCCTTGTACCATGCGCTGCAGTGGTTGCGTGCAGTACCTATAGCAATAGGTTCAGTGCTTGCGTCGTGGACTAGGATTGTTATGGTAAAGAGGCCCCGAGACGGTCAAACGGTTTGATTCAAACATGTAAATTTTGGTTTGACTCAAACCATTTTGATCGTTTACAAAGGTAGTTTGAACAGTTTGTCAAATATTTAGGGGTTTGAAGCACGTTTGATGAAATTTCATATTTTTGTTGTGTTTGACGCGCCGTTTGATCGTGTTCCGACGCGTTTGATTGAACAAACTCGGCTTAGTTTGAATGATTGATTTTGTAGCGTGAGCTTGTGTGTGACGAACAGTGAGCAGTAACAAAAAAACAGTAAACATGAGTAAATCGCGATCCTTGTTCGAGGGCATCTTGTCTGCGTCACACGTCTAATTACGACAGCGTACTGAACCAAACTGCGCAATGCCGTTTGACAACCGTTCAAATCGACATCAAACGGTTTCATCAAACACGTGAGGTTTGAATTGACCGTCTCGAGTCCCCTTAATGGATTTTATATGACCTAAACCCGCATTTTACGCACGCTTTTCCGTGACCTAAGTTGCCTATTTCTGCACGGTGCGTAAATGAATTGACCAACTTTACTCACATAGGGTAGTTGACACTATGAACAGGAAAATTCAAAATGCATACCTCGAAAAGGTTACACTAATTTACTCTTGGAAACCAGAATAATTGTTAATTATTTTTTCTTAATGATATTTATTTCATTTTAAATCAATAATAATTAAGTCAATTGACTATACCACGTTGTGACGTCATAAATATTTTTCTCGTACAAAATATATGAGGAAGTCGCATTTTGACTGCTCATTAAAAGTATGTCAATTGATTTGGCAGTCAACTATCGAATTTTTTTTAAAGATTTTTTTAAAGATTTTTGTAAGATGTTAACTGAACCACGAAGGGAGACTTCTAGGTCGTGTGTATAAATATTGTTTAATATTGGACTTAAAACTGATCCCTGAGGTAGGCTTTTCCAGATTGTTCTTTTCATAATAGTATAATCATTAAAAGACACGCATATTTGACTCTCCGATAACATTTGAAGGATAAAATTTATAAACTTTATAGGTACCCCTAAGCTACAAAGTTTTTCTTTCAGAATGGATGGTATAACATTATTGTAGGCATTAGTAACATCTAAGAAAGTAGATAAAACAGATTGATTCTGCGTAAAGGCTAATCGAATAACGTTGGACGGTAAATAAATATTAAACTGCGATAAAGTAGCAATAAGAGCATTGATAATTTCAGAAAGCGATGGAGCTGGTGTAGCTTCATCATCTTCCCTGTACTGAAGAACAGTACCACTATTAGATGATTGAAAATTATTAATGTGATCTTGAATAATTTCTTTATGAGCTTTGCGATCATAGCTTTTAATTGGAGTGCTAGGAGCCCGTGGAGGAAGAAATACAGTTTTTTATAAGATAAACTTTGTGTGTTTTGATTTGGTGAACTTATGATATTGTGATTATTGTTAACAGTATTTACAGCACTAGCATAAGATTTTGCAATTGGAGGGTGTAATTTTGACGCTTCTACATAAGATATACAATTTTGTGACATTGATAATTTTATCTGTTTTTGCTTAATTAACTCTATACAATTTTTACTATTGGCAAAATGTGGACCTGAACAAAAACAGCATTTAGGATTATCATAGCCTATACTACATGAGTCACCAGTATGTTCTTGCCCGCACTTATAACACCGTGGTTTCGACCTACATTGTAACTTAGTATGTCCATAACTGCAGCAGTTAAAACATTGTATGGTTGGGTAAATATATAAATCAACTGCTAAAGCATTGTAGCACATAAATATATGCTTTGGTAATACTTGACCATCAAATGTAACAACAATAGATTGTGATGGCTTCCAAGAGTTCCAAGTAGGAGAACCATCAATAATCACTTTATAATTATGACGTCTCACTTTTAATATTTTACCACACCCTACTGGAGTTTGAATGCTCTCTAGAATTTCTTCAGGAGACCATTCAGCTGGAATACCTCGCATTAAGCCCATTTTAGTAACATTGTAGGATGGAATAAATGCTTTAAGATTATTGGTCTTTAGGCATTCACTAGTTATAAACGAATTAGCATTAAGATAATTGGAAAAAGCAATAGTCATGCGGTTTCTACCAATTCTCTTAAGGCTACCTTCAACTATATTATTAAATCTGTATTTTTTTTAAATTTCCCGAATGTAATAGGGTGGAGTGAGGTTCCATCTTTAGGCGATGATGTAACCCTTTGAACGTGGACAATAAATGGAGCAGCATCTGTATCATTCATTATACAGTTTTCTGAAAATCTGTTGGGGTTCAGCAATCTGGGAATTAATATTATCAGATATGATGGGTCGATTCTGACTGTTATTACTCACTGTACAAACTGTGCCTGTGGATTGAAGGGGTGTATTTACATTACAAACTTCAGTAGTAGAAGTAGTGTCTTCATCGAGACACGTACATCCAATATTAGATTGGTTACCAAGATGCTTCCTCTGTTTTTTATTAGGTACATGTTTTACACATCTTTTTTTGAAATTTCCTTTTACCTGTAATTATTTTGGATGAACCATCTGTGTCAAACGCAGATTCATCATTTTCGCAGTAATCTATTGTTACAAAATTTGACGCCTGGGGGACTCTCCCACCAGGATCCGGAGGATCATTCATATTAAAATATTACTAACTACCGAAGAATTATATACAAATAACTATATTTACAAGTTAAAATATGTAATTATATACAATATAAAACTTAACTGATTGAAATTTAAGCTAAAATTAAAAAATTGAAAATGTTAACCCAAAAACTTCGACCGCCCTTTTTAAGTTTCTCGCGCTTTTTTTTTCAACTACCGAATTATGTAGCCTATTATTACACGGCGTGAAGTTAGCGTTAAATGTCATAGTCCAAGCGCCAGAGCAAAAAAGTAGGTTCATAATGCAATGTTCTACAGAACGGATTTTTTTTGGAATATGTTCAGGGATGTTCCCTAAATGTAAATCCAGATGGGCGAGTAGAGGACACGCGCGTCAGCCGCCATCTTGAAAAACATATTTTATCGAATATCTCGCGAACCGCGCATCGTACGACAAATATATAGGTAACCGTTTATGTCACATTAAAAATGGTAGTGATCAGATTTGTACAACACGAAATTTCCTATAAATTTCATTGGAAAGTTTTTGCCGTAGTATTTATAGTTTAGGAGCTATAACGCTGTAAATGTCGAGTGAACGCAAAATATCCACGAGATTATAATGCTGTATATTAAATCATGCGTCTATATGTTGTAGTATATATTTTGGGTCGTTCGGAATTTCCCCCTCTTAACATTCCAACAGTATTCAGGTATAAATCCTAACTGTTTAAAACGTGGAAAATGAGTTCGTGTTTCATATGTGACAACTCTTTAAGTGACGGAACTATAGTGACAGTGAAAGAAAAAAGTGTGCAGACTCTGTTATCAGCGAGTATTCAAAGAGAGCTCCTGCTTCGAAACTCGAAAACAATAAGGTACCTATAACCATAATACGCAAAAATATTAAAACATGTATATACAATAAAATGTATTTTGCTAACACCCTGCACTCTGTAGTACTGATAGTTTAGGTAAAAAAAAATATTTATCTAATATATCCGGATGTGCAAGTACGTGCGTGTGTGTGTCTGCGTTTATTTATTTTCTTTTGTTTATTTCCTAATGTATAATATATGTACATATTTACAACCACACACATATGTATGATATTTATATAAAAATATAATAAGAGATGCTGTGGGAGTCGCTGTGTGTGTGTGTGTGTGTGTGTTTGTGTTTGGAAAATATCGATCGGACGGTTCATATTTCATTATATTTATATAGGAGTTACAAATCGCTCGTGTTCTTGCCAATATCGAGATATTGTGCTCATGTAACGTTTAATTTTTGAAAATTGTGATTTTTCATAAATTCCAAAAGCATGACACTTCAAGGGGCGATATCATTTCTCTTGGTATACAGACTAGTATATATATTTACACGCTCTACAAATTTGGTTATTATATATTGAGCAATAACTACATTGTAAAAAGTTTGGAGCACTATAATTAAGAATCTATGCGTTATACAAAAAAAGTTTCAAATAAAAAAGACGGCAAACATTAATATCTATAAAAATGATCAACAAACAAAAATCCGTTCTGTACAACATTGCAAAAAAAAAACCCGGCGCTTGGCCTATTATGTGAGGCTTGAAAATTCGTAGCAAACAAATGACAAATTAGGGATAGGTTAGAGAGAAACGGTCAGTAATTTCTTTCGCGAAAATCGTATCTTTCGGTCGAAAATGGCCAGTTTGGATTATGAACTTAGTGAATTATGAGAACAGTGAAATTGTTCCGGACGCAATAAAAGAAGTGGCAAAATCGGTGGCATTGAATTTGTTGCTCGCAAAATCGAAACGATTATATACAGCTGCATTGAAAAATGACAAAAAGAAAATAAGTCCAATTCTATTCCGGGTTTATGTAGCACTTGCTATAAAATAGTATAATACGATAGTTGTGACCTAAGTAGCCTATTATTGCACGGTGTGAAGTTAGCGCTCGAGCGCAGCGAGGGTGCTAAACGCCGTGCATTAAGAGGCCGTATACGAAATTGTGCCGATTTTGCTTATTCACCCGATTTAACACATGAGATTTCGCAGATAAATTACAGTACTTCTACAAGTATCATTGCACAATATAACTTTTCATTTCATTAATAATCTAATACATTAGACACTTTTATAGCTTGCGTCAACAATTATAATGCGAGATTTAGGTTACTTTAAAAGATTTTTAATGCTAAATTTTCATCATTAATTTGATTTATTTTTCAGGAAACGGATTGATTATGAACTGAAGTATAATAATGTAAAATAAATTTTATGAAAGACTGTTTCAATTTTCCGAAATCAAATGCAATTTCTGGCCCATTTTCTCTCAATATTGACTAAGTTCAATGTTTTTTTATTACTAATATTTTTTGTATCAGAGTGGCAAAAAGTGGCTCATACACTATGTATGTGATTTTTACAGCAATACATGGCATTTTTTTCGATCTGTTTAGACTTTAAAATCATCCAGAAATATGTGATATTCTATACCTATTACAGTAATATTTACAAAACTATCACCAGCTTCAGGTCTATTAAGCAAAATAACGAAATAAAAATTAAACAGTGGCTCATTTATTAGTTTATTATTGAAATGAGCAGTCATATTGTGCAATAAAACTTATGGAAATACTGTATTTTAACTGCAAAATCTCCTGTATAAAATGAGCTAAATCAGTGAAATCGGCAAAATTTCGTATACGGCCTCTTAATAGACAATTTCGGTCACAAGTCTCGTATTATACTTACTACATATTTTATAGCAAGTGTGACATAAACCCGGAAAAGAATTGGACTTATTTTCTTTTTGTCATTTTTCAATGCATTATACGCTTATATAGGTACTATATTTATATAGGTACACTATAACACCTAGACGTATCAGTACTCTATCTAGTATCGCTGTGGAGAGATTTTAGCACGGCACACTCTGTACGTCCGTATCAGAAACTTCGTGAATTTTCGGCCCTAATTTTTCTATAAGACTGAAGAAATTCTAGCAATATTATTCATTCAGTAGCTTAACGTCATCAATGATAACGCTTATCTTATTAATTCTTTAAAAAAACGATCCAAGTATGCCAAAAAAGGATTCCGAAAATGTTAGATTTTACGGACGGATGCGTACAGTGGGGCCCCGTCAATAAAATTCAATTGCTTTTTCATATTCCACATAATATGCAACACATAGCAGTAGATGTGCAAAACTTCTTCGTCTTTTGTATCCTGTCACCAGTTGAAGAAAATAAATGTGGTTCATGGTATTGTAGCCTTTCCGTCCAGCTTGTTCGGTAAGCTGGGATTCGAGATTTTTGAATTTATTACTGTATTGAATGCTTAAGCTGCCACTACTGATTGTATCTAACACTTTATTTTTTAACCCGAGCGTAAAACAGAAATTTAGGGTTAAAATATTTAAAAATAAAATTAGGTAGATTTTAAAGCTGTAGAGATTACTAGAAGGAGAGGTTCAAAAACACTTTTTTGAATTAAGTTTCCATGTAACGTCTTTCAAAGTTTGTGACAAATTATTGAGCAAACAGTTGCCAATAAAACCTTCAAACTTAGAATAATATACTTACCTTCAAATAACTGCGTAAGCGTGTGTACACGCACACGAGACTGAATATGTCAAGAAGATCACTATACAAATACATGCACAATCATTTGTGATCATAGTTGACCGAATCCGAAGAGCCCAAATATCGTATGTTTGTCGCCTTTTGAACGTTACGTGGCCACCACAGAGAAAATGTATATAAAGATTCAGTTTCATTCGAGAAGACATCAGTCGTCGATTAGCTAGCAAAGCATCCTAACCATGAAAGTGGTATGTGTAATTGGATTTCTATAAAAAATGTGTCTTTAAAGAAATAACCTAACTAATGGATTGGTTTTTCAGATAATTGTCGCCCTCGCCCTCGTGGCTCTCGCTGCCGCCGCCACCGTACCTGCAGAAAATCAAGTTGTCCCCATTGTGCGTTCAGTGTTTAACCAGGAGCCGGAAGGAGGATACAACTTTGCGTATGTTAACTAAGTACCTATTGTAGATATTTAAATAATGAAGTTTTATGGATAGCATAATAAATGTTTTAGAGTACCTAAATTACAAAAAACACGCTAAGTGCGAGTCGGACTCGATTGTAATTTAGAATATTTCGGTACTGTGTAACGGTTAATTGTTACACCGTTAATTATATACATAGTGTCGCATCGCAACTATTTATAAATATAAGTATTAATATTTTTTTATATAATTATTAGGCAATATGCATCAATTAATTACGAGCTGTTTATATGTTGTGTTTTAAATTACGTGGACAAGTATGGTTTACAATTGTTTTAGTACCTATACGAGTAATTATTTGAGTAATGTACATGCACGTCGGATTGTAATGCATAATATGATAAAACGATATCACAATTGTATTATTACAGTTACGAAACTGGAGATGGTATCCAAAAGAGCGAGACTGGTGAAGTAAAAGAAATTGTAGATGAGGAGAAGAAACCTCACCTTGTGGTCGTCGTCCGCGGCAGCTACTCCTACACTGACCCCGAGGGCAACGTCGAGACCATCAACTACAGCGCCGACGAGAACGGCTTCCACCCCGAGGGAAAGTCCATCCCCCAGCCTCCCTCCAGGAGATAAGCGCCCGTTCGACCACCGACTCTCTAAGGGGTACTCGATTAAATGACTGAGCGCATTAATCGGTGGCCCCTAAATTAATCCTTAAACTGCAGGGAAAATGATAGTAAAATGGTTGCCATAAGAGTGTGAGGCGATAGTCAACTTACATTCTCTATTGTATTGTTATTTTCTAATGCTCACTGCCATATTTTTGTACGTTTTTATTGTTTGTTGAATAATAATAATAATAATACATTGTGATTCAAGTAATGAATAAAATTCATTAAAACAAGAGAGAAGTTTAATTCTGTCCTGTTAACCTCACATGAATAGTAATGATAATTTACGATAATTAGGTATATAGTACCTGGACGCCCGAGCGTTGCTCGGATATATACAATACAATACAAAAATACTTTATTGCACCAGATTTTATACAATGAGATAACATTAAATCGTTTATTTTCGAAAAAAATATTTTCTTGGTTTAGTTTAAAACGAAACAATTATTTGCTTCGTGTTACTTAACAAAGCCATCCGAAATAGCTCCTAATAAAAAAAAGTTATTTTCATAAAAATAAAAAATAGACACAATATGGTTTTGATCGAGGTTTGAATCCGGGTCTCTAGTTCCGCAGTCAGCTCACGCAACCATTCGACCACGGAAGCTTTAATTCAATGAACGAAATTTTCATAGAGCTCTTTCAAATCGACGTTGTTATTTTTTTGAACGTCGGATTGGCGGATGGTAGTAGCGGAGCCCAAGAGGGGATTTTCGGATTTACTCGAGCGCGTCAGATTAAGATATGGGGTACACCTTGCATCCTAAAATAAAATAGCTAAATTTCTTGGCATTGAAATCGACTCAAATTTAAATTGGAAAAATCATGTAGAAATAGTATGCCAAACAATAAATAAATTCATATACGCATTACACCATCTTTCAAAAGTAGCAAATAAAAAACAGCATTGATGGCTTATCACGGATACGTGTGTTCGGTCTTAAGATACGGATTACTCTTATGGGGGAATTGAACTGACTTCAATAGAGCATTTATTATACAAAAGAAATGTGTTAGGGCCATTTAAGGTGCGGAACCTATGGACTCCTGTAAGCCAATATTTAAAAAAAAAAAATCTCCCGCCATTGCCATCAATGTACATCTACGAAAGTCTGATATGTGTCAAAAATAATCAAAATCGATTTGATACCAAAGATGATACATTCTCCAATCGGCATCGGGGTTAATTGCATAGACTATTATCTTATACGGCATGCTATTCGAGAAACAGCTTTGTGATGTGCATTAAACTTTATAATTTGCTGCCATCTCGGTTAAAAAAATTAAACATTAAATCGGTTCAAGGGTTTTATTTTTAAATTATTGATTAAGAACTGTTTTTATTCCACAAAGGAATTTATAGAATATTGTCATGCTGGACACCTCAAACGCTTGGCTAATAAATTATAAATTTTTATTCAATTATTCAATTATGCAAATATTATCATTAGTATTAATATCTAATATTATGGTTAAAAATTTCCAACAATAAAAATTTTGTGGATCGATTTATCACCCCCGAAACCAGGGTACTAAATTTCATCAAAATATTTGGAGCCGTTTCCGAGATTCAAAAAATATATTTAGATACATACAAGAATTGCTCGTTTAAAGGTATTAGATTATTATGAAAAAGCTTTCACCTTCTTACAAGAGTTAATAGGTCCCGAGTTTTATTTCCCTTTTTTATTTGGCATTATTTAAATTGGAAATCTCCCAGAGATATTAAACCTTATTATTATTAAATCTATAGGTATCGAAGCAAATCGTTCTTGTCGTCCTTGGTTTTTAAAATGCTTCACAAAATATTAATTTATGCAGGGTTTTAGGTCTGTCACACATGATGTGTAAGACGAATGAAACAATAAGTTTCCTATTTTTACCGACTTCCAAAAGGAGGAGGTAATGTCCGATAATGGGATCCCAGAGAAATCGAAGCGAGCATACAAATTTTATAGCACAACAATTGATTTTCATATTTATACTAAAGCAAAATAGGCATTTGTGTATAAATATCATCATATCATGTCGCTGAGCTGATGATGGAAGGTACTACAATGGTTAGGAGTTTAGAGAAAATTCTTTAAATAAATGTTTTTTTTTTCAAAAACCTATGCTCCCGTGGTGGTCCAACTGTCACCAAGTCAAAGCCTGATGATGGAATCCCAGAGAAATCGAGGGGAACATTTAAATTTTATAGCACATCAATTGATTTTTATACTACTCGAGCGCGTCAGATTAAGATATGGGAGTACGTTGCACTCTGTTGAGTACTCCCATGATTTAAAAATCCGTCTATATAGGGACGCTAGAGTTTTTCGCTTAGAGTACACATGTATATAGGTTTCATAGAGGAATCAATTTAAGCAAGAGCATAAATTCTTATATGCTGCTCTATGCTCACTTATTGCGTACGTCCATTAAAAAAAGATACAGCTATAGACAACTATGCCGTCTTGAAACGCCGCACGCCACTAGCCAAGTGTCGTTCATCCAACTGGAGGTTTTACTAAGTGTGAAGTTTTTGTGTTTTAAATAGGAAAAACTCTTATTCTTTTCGTGATATTCGTGTTTTTGCATAAACTCAAATGGCGGGGAACAGCCAGTATATGCATACATAGGTGATTTCTTAAAATGTGACACTTCTTTGATCCACAATCCACTTTGCACACTTTTTAGCGCCACGTGTATATTGGAGGTCAACTTTCCTGCAGACGTATTTTCAGTGGCCTATGCCATGGGATACCTCAAGAAACTAAACCAGTAAAAACCCATAAAGTACGAGTCAGACTCTCGCACGAAGGGTTCCGTTCCGTAAAAAATGCCAAAAAATTACGTTTGTTGTGTGGAAGCATACCTTAAATATTTAATGTATTTCAAAATACTATTGCATATTAAATATTTAATGTATTTCAATATACTATTCCAAATGCTCCTATTACACGTCAAAATAAAGTACTAATATTAGCCGATGACGAAGGAAAAGGGATGTTTAAAATATTGCAATCTCTGTTAGGGTCACAGTATTTAGTAACCTCGACTACTATGCCAGGTGCAAGAGTCAAACAATTATTGTCATCGGTTTTAGATAGCTGTAAAAATTTCACAAAATCAGACTATATAATAATAATCGGTGGCTCAAACGACATAATCTTTATTATTATCTACAAAACTTAGATAACACTAATGTAATCCTCTGTCAAACAGCCAACAACTTAAATTTGAATGTTAAAAAAATAACAGATATGTATGTACATTTATCAACGCAATTTAAGTGGGTTACATTTACTAGATACTCTCAAGATCAAAATTATTTATGTTATTACTCGAGGCGTCACCTAGTTGATCTAGCTAGAAATATTTTGAGAGACATATTGCGTTTACAATATAGATTTAAATATGATAGTTATTACAAAAATATCATTAATTTCAAAAAGAAAAATACCTCTACACAAACTTGTAATGAAATAATTATGAGTTATAAAGATATTGGTATACAGACAGATGATATACCTAATTCGCAGTTTTTTCTTAAAAAGTAATATTACCATATTTCACCAAAATATACAAAGTATTAAATCAAAAAAGGACGATGTTGACCTTTACCTATATAATTTAAATTTTAAAGTTGACGTCCTCTGCTTTACTGAAAGTTACTTTAGAGAATTAGATTCACAAAGTATGCAATTGCAAGAATTTAACTTAGCATCACATTTCTCAAGGAAGAACTCAAAAGGAGGTGGTACTTGTATTTATATTAAAAAATCTTTGAATTATAATAAATTAGATTGGCTTGTGGAAATGTCAATAGAGAGGAGTTTTGAATGCTGTGGAATTTATTTACCTGATCTTGAGTACACAATAATATGTATGTATAGACCTCCTAAGAGTAATATCCAGTTGTTTTTCTATAAACTCGACATAATTTTGCAAAAACTTACTAGGAAATCTCGAAAATTTAGGAAAAAAATTGTACTTCTAGGTGACTTTAATATAGACTTGTTAACCTTGAAAACAGTAGCACCAAAGAGTTTGTGGAGTTGTTAAATACCTACAAAATGCATTTTACTATATCAGAGCCAACACGGGTAACTTGCCACTCTCAAACATGCATTGACAATATAATAACTAATCTAAAGTCCTTCACAACACAAGTATTACACAATGGATTATCAGATCACTCAGGACAGGTCATAAAAATCCCATGTAAATTAAACATTGATATAAAACATTGGTACGTGTACAAAAGGGAAGTAGATAAAAATTTGCCTATTTTATTAAAGTACATGTCTCAAGTTAGTTTTGCAGAAGTATATAAAAAAACAGAAGCTAGCGCCGCCTACATGACGTTTCTTAATATTTTTAAAACCATATTTGATTGTTGCATACCGATTAAAAGGGTAAGGGTGACTGTTTCTAAAAAGTCTAATTGGAAATCAAAAGGCATTAGAAGGTCAAGTAAGAAAAAGAGACAGCTTTATTTGAACTTAATAAAGAATAGGTCGAGTAGGTCTGAGTCTTACTATAAATCATATGAGAAAATTTTAAAATCTGTAATAAGATATTCTAAAAGGCTGTCTAATTCTAGATACTTAAGTAATAGCTCTAATAAAACTAAAGCTACATGGGGACTTATTAAATACTTAACCAAACCATGCAACCAACTAAGAGAAACAATAAAAGATATAAAAATCGGTACATTAAAAATTACGGACGCTTTAGAGATAGTACAGCAGTTCAATAATCTCTACATAACACAAAATATTAATAACTCATTTAAAGATACATATGTCCCTCAGTTTGATAGTTCTTGTAAAAGTATGTATCTGAAACCTGTTGATGAATGGGAAGTAATTACTTATTATTTAGTTAAGCAACTAAAAAATAAAAAAAGTTGTGGTTACGATGGTATCTCCACACAAGTAATTAAGTCTTGTATAAATGAAATTGTCAAACCTCTAGTGTATATTATCAACCTAATGCTGGAAACCGGTAGCTTTCCAGATGATCTTAAGGTTACATTAATTAAACCCCTTCACAAAAAAGGTCCTAAAGATATAATTAATAATTACAGATCAATAGCGTTATTGCCTAGCTTCTCAAAGATTTTCGAAAAAGTAATTTTTAGTAGACTAGTTAACTATATGAACAAAAATAACATACTTAGTGATTTTCAATTTGGATTCAGGCAAAATAGATCTACCTCTTGCGCTATTTACAGGATACTTAAACAGGTTTGGAGTCATATTAATAATAAAGTAAAATGTGCTGCTCTCTTTGTTGATATGACCAGGGCGTTTGACTGTGTTGTGCATAACATACTTTTACGACAGTTAGAAAGAATAGGTGTTCGCGGTATTGCATACAAGTTATTACAGTCTTACCTAAATAATAGAAAGCAAGCGACGGTACTAACAACATTTAACAAATTGAACAATACATTAGAAGAGGTACAATCAAAATTCGCAATTTGTAAAATTGGTGTACCTCAAGGTAGTGTTCTTGGTCCACTGTTATTTTTAATGTATATAAATGAACTACCCGCCATAGCTAAATACCCATGTGTAATGTTCGCTGATGATGCTACAATTTTATTTTGCAACGATAGTATTTCAGTTGAGGATTATAGGCATGAAATAAGAAGTACACTATTAACTATAAAAACTTGGCTAGACACAATGAACCTCGCGGTCAATTTAAACAAAACTAAAATTATGCAATTTAAAAATTATAAACAGAATTTAGAAAATCTACATATACAACTAGATTCAGTTGAAATAGAAGAAGTAGAGCAAACTAATTTCCTAGGAGTGTCCTTAGATACTCACTTAAACTGGAAAAGTCACATTGATAAAATTAATAATAAAATATCTGCCAATTGTTATGCGCTTTCAGTATTAGTGGATGCGTCAACTCTTGAAGTAGCTAAAAGTTTTTATTATGCAAATATTTACCCCCTTCTAACTTATGGCATTATATACTGGGGAAACTCTGTCAATGTTAGTAGAACATTTATATTACAAAAACGCAGTCTTAGAATAATGTATGGTAAAGCGAGCGATGAATCTATTCGCTCATTGTTTTCCGAAGAGAAATTTCTTACATTAACTAGGTAGTCTATACATATTGGAGATTTGTACTTTCGTTTTTAATAACATAAATTCATTTGAAAAGCAAATAAACATGCGCATAAGAGATGTACCCATGAGGCAGAAAGATAGAAATGTGAAATGTCAGATTTTCAAAAATAGTACATACATATTTGCTATTAGAATATTCAATAAATTACCCAGACATTTCAAACAATTATCAGGTAATAAATTTAAAAGAGAACTAAAGCAATGGCTTATAAAAAAAGTATACTATAGTATAAACGAGTTTTTTGATGACGTGCATTAAAATGGTTTGGGGAGCTTCCGCGTAAAATATAAACTCTAAACAATGCCTGAGAGTTTTTTTTCCGCCGGCTTTTTTTCTCTCATTGACCCAGTGGTGGGTAGGCATCAAAAGCCGATGATCCGTTAAGAATATTCTTAGCGGATCTTAAAATAAAACTATTTTATACATTAATTTAAATTAGTAATAAGTATAATATTGTATGCCAGAGCATGGTAGACTGTTTAAACTCTTATAATAATTTTAAACATCTAACTGTATGTAAACAGTCAACAATAAAGTATTTTCATTTTCATTTCATTTCATTTCAATTTAATTATCTATTTTTAAAGTGAATATAATAACTTAATTATCCCTGAATTCTACCAGTTGTCGTTTTCAAGATAGAAAAAAAAAATAGGCTGTTTTAAGGGAGCCCCCTTAATTGTTTCTGTTTTACTCTGTAAGTATAGCGGCAACTAAAATGAGACATGATGTACATCTGTGAAAATTGTATTTTTTGAAATTATTTGAAATTATGTTGTTTTTTTTTTTGCCAAAATGTAACTACATGAAAATGTTTTTTTAGGTAATTACAATCTCTTAAACTAATCAAAATTTGGCAAAACATATTAGCAAAGTTAGTTTTACATTAAAATGTTATTTAATTATAAAACATAGATTGAAACTTGTTATTGGTAATATTTAATAATAAATATTTTAAAGTTTTTACCTATTTCGGTCGACGTCTGTCTGTCTGTCTAGCGATTAAAGTTAAAAATCTGGAATCAGTGATAAACATAGTTTGCGAGTCTTAAGTTTATTTACATTTCTTTGTGCGCGATCAACGAATACTTGGCAGAGTTCTTTAAATGATTTTAAAAATTGGTACATAGATTGACAGATAAAACAATATATTGACCAACTTTTTAAGTTGTACCTATACTTCGTACACAATATATTTAACGTTTTTATCCTTTAAACAATAAAATAAAATACAATATAATTGAAAAATATTTAGAGGTTTTCCTTCACATTTGGTCATACTCGAAGCGGTCCGTTAAAACTATGTACAAAATTCACCTACTATTTATTTACAGCTAGAATTAAAATTCAACGTCTAAAAGAAAAGAAAAATGTAAAAATATAAATATAATGGGTAATAAGCGCGCATGGCGGTTAGCGTAGAACGCAAACGATCTATGCAACTAAGCGAAACGGGCGCGGTCGGGTGTGAGATGGGTGACCGCTAGTGGCAAAAAATTTCATGCGCGTTTCCGTGCTTCGGAGGGCACGTTAAGCCGTCGGTCCCGGTTGTTGTCGATAGATAACAGTCGTTAAACCTTGTCGGAGGCCTTATGGGCGGTTTGAAAACATCCGACAGCGGGTTGGCCACTAACCCGCATCTCCACCAACCCGCATTGGAGCAGCGTGGTGGAGTAAGCTCCAGGCCTCCCCAATAATGGGGAGAGACCCGTGCCCAGCAGTGGGACGCAAAAAGGGTTGCTGCAGCCAATGGGTAAATATATAAACGGCTAATGGTTCTGGTGCTAATATCACTGTATTAATTAGCCCATGCCAGGACATGGTAATATTTTGACTATATTTGTCCGAATCCGATCGTCCGATGCATACTTACCTAATATATCTGCCGCGTATTATTACGTTTGATTGCAGACCCGGATGCAATGTATAAAAGAATTTGTTATGGCCGATTATGCATCAGTCGCTCATCTGGTAGCAACGCATCCTAACCAAATCAAATAATCATGAAAGTGGTACGTGTTAAGGATTTTTCTTTAATAATATTAATGTGACGTCGCGGCAGTAACCATAATAATTGGATTGGTCTTTCAGATCATTGTCGCCCTCGCCCTCGTGGCCGTTGCTGCCTCCGCCGCCGTACCTGCAGAATATGAAGTTGTCCCCATTGTGCGTTCAGAAAGCAACCAGAGCCCCGACGGTTCATACAACTTTGCGTAAGTTAACTCTTAAATATTTGATTTACATAGTAAAGTTTTATTGATAGCATAATAAATGATTTACAGTACCTTTTTTAATACAATATATTTTTTTACAGGTACATCTGTGAAAATTCTATTTTTTAAATTATTTGAAATTATGTTGTTTTTATTTTTGCCAAAATGTGGTAACTACATGAATAGTTGTTTTTTTAGGTAATTACAATCTCTTAAACTAACCAAAATTTGGCAAAACATATTAGCAAAGTTAGTTTTACATTAAAATGTTATTTAATTATAAAACATAGATTGAAACTTGTTATTGGTAGGTAATATTTAATAATAAATATTTTAAAGTTTTTACCTATTTCGGTCGACGTCTGTCTGTCTGTCTAGCGATTAAAGTTAAAAATCTGGAATCAGTGAATTAGGTACATAGTTTGCGAGTCTTAAGTTTATTAACATTTATTTGTGCGCGATCAACGAATACTTGGCAGAGTCCTTTAAATGATTTTAAAAATTGGTACATAGACTGACAGACAAAACAATATATTGACCAACTTTTTAAGTTGTACCTACTTATACTTCGTACATAATATATTTAACGTTCTTATCCTTTAAACAATAAAATACAATATAATTGAAAAATATTTAGAGGTTTTCCTTCACATTTGGTCATACTCGAGGCGGTCCGTTAAAACTATGTACAAAATTAACCTACTATTTATTTACAGCTAGAATTAAAATTCAACGTCTAAAAGAAAAAAAAACGTAAAAATATAAATATAATGGGTAAATATATAAACGGCTAATGGTTCATGGCTTTTTTATCAAAAATTTTATATTCCTGAAAATATCACTGTATTAATTAGCCCATGCCAGGGCATGGTAATATTTTGACTATATGTGTCCGAATCCGCCGATCGTCCGATGCATCTATACATATAATAAAACTGTAAGCAGGGTCAATTCTGTACATTGCATCACGCAAAAACTACTGGACGGATTTTGATGAAACTTTTTTGTTTTATATATATTGGTCCTCGCTAACATTTAGGCTATAGATAATTTTAAAAATCACCCTTAAAGGGTGTGAAATGAGGGATGAAAATTTGTATGGAAAACTTGGTTTTTTTTAATAGATTTTCTTGAAATTTGGTATAAATATTTTCTAACCAAAATAAAAAAATATGTATTTCAGCATTTCTCGAAATTCACCCTTTAAATGTCAATTTTCTTTGAAATTCTTTGAAAATTGAGTGTCAAGACTTGATGTACAGAATGTTTTTGTGCAGAGTATTTTACTTATAATTTTGTATTTGTAATCTTTACTAGCATAGTAAGAAACATATTTAAGCTTTTTTCAAAACTACTCCTCAATAGCAATAATATTCACACTTATAGCCTCATAGTAGGGTAGATATACCCTGTGTCATGGGTGCCATGAAAACGCACAGAGACAGAAACACAAACACCCAGACAGAGAACAGAAATTTAAACTCATCATTGAAATGCTACTGAAATGAACTGCTTCGCCGGGATTCGAACCCGGGACCCTTCGATTAGCAGTCCAGCATGGTAAACATTGCGCCACGCGGGTTGTCCCGTCGTTGGGTATACGTATGATGCTGAACATACACTTAACACATATAACTGACCAATGATTACTTAACTCATTTTTTGCGTCTCTTTATTGCGTAGTGGCTCATCACTCATTTTTTTAACACTTTGTACGTAAAAAATAAAAACCATAAGTACTTGGTATAAAGCTTTTATTGGTAATCGTAATGACTCTTGAAACTATTATGGAGTATATAGTAGTCGGTAAGCATATGTACATAAAAAATACACACCGAACACAGTCTTACTTCGGTTAAGAGGAAGCAAGAATTTATATCGTTTATTATATTATTTTTTATATTGTTTACAAGTGCTTGAAGTTGTGCGTAGAATTTTATGGGCTGCAGCGATCACTTAACACCAAGTGCCCTACATGCTCTTTGCTATTCCACTCATATAAAAAAAAACAGTGTTCCCTATTTCAAATATGTATTAAAATTTAAAGCACATACACTTCGAATTCGAGTGCATAATTGATAGATAAATATTTCTGTGTAATTTCATCATAAAATATATCTACTATTTTACTTTGCCTTATCATTATGTTTTAATTATAGTTTCGAAACTGGAAATGGAATCCAAAGGGTGGAGACGGGTGAAGTAAAGGAAGCTCTCGATGAGGACAAGAAGCCCGTACCAGTGGTCGTCGTCCGCGGCTCCTACTCCTACACTGACTCTGAGGGCAACGTCGAGACCATCAACTTCACCGCCGACGAGGACGGCTACCACCCCGAGGGAAAGTCCATCCCCCAGCCTCCCTCCAGGAGATAAGCGCCCTTTCGACCTCCGACTTTCTAAAGGGTACTCGATTAAATGACCGAGCCCAATAATCGAAGACTCCTGAATTATTCCTTAGATATACTGTAAGAAAAATATGGTTGCTATAAGAGTGTGAGTGAGGTGATAGTCGCCTTACATTCGCTGTTGTTGCTGTGGTTGCTCGTTATTCTCTAGTTCACTGCCATATTTTTGTACGATTTTATTGTTTGTTGAGTAATGATAATACAATGTGATAAAAGTAATGAATAAACTTCATTAAAACAAGACAGTTGTTTGTTTTGTCCAGTTATTCTTTACACACGATACAAATGTACTTATATACAAATTACGTATCTATATGTGTGCGCGTATTTAAAAAAAATTCAAAACCACATTACAGAATTCAATCTCACTGCATATAAGAAGTAAAGCTATGCAAATACAATTTTTATATTTAACTTAAGTACCTGAAATATCGAAAAACATCCACATAAGATTAACCGTATTATGCAAAGTTTTTGCCTGAAAAGTTTTAAATAATACCTATATGCCATAAAATATACAAAACATTTTGTATTTTATTATGATGGGTATGAACAGGTGGTGTATGAATATTATTTTCATTATTACCAAAAGAAAATAATGTTTTATTACTTACCAAAAGAAAATAATATTCTACAAAAATGATATAATCGTTGTGGTTCTATTCCGTATGTGAGCGTTATGAAATGATTTGAATCATAGTTTAAGTCATAATAAACCTATGATTTGGCTCTGCCCGTGACTACTCGTATCTGATAGGAAAGAGATATTCCGGCATCTTCAGCGAAACGCAACAGGTTCCTCCATGCGTGATGACCAAGCGGTCCCATCTTCGATTAGTGATGTGACTTTTCAGGTGTATGTTTGCGTGTGATCACGTAGACACCGTCCTTCCCGGAGTCGCTGGCTGGGCTGAAGGGTTCAAAATCCCACTCTAGTCAGCCGTAACGTAGCCGTAGGTTATATTGTTAATCTACTATATAAAAATAAGTCGGGTTTTCCTTCCTGACGCTATAACTCCAGAACGCACGAACCGATTTCCACGGTTTTGCATTCTTTGGAAAGGTCTCGGGCTGCGTGAGGTTTATAGGTATATAGTAAAGAAAATTCAGGAAATATTTCATACCAAAGTTCACGCGGACGAAGTCACGGGCGGCCGCTAGTTCCGAATAAAAGGAACGCGATTGGGCCATAGTTCAAGAAATAGAATAGTGGGCTGATTGTCCTTCCATATTCTGTTTTCTAAAGCTTACCCTATTTTCAATCGCATTTATATCCCGGCAACGCAAGAATTGGCAGTTGGCTTAATTAGCGCATTTCTTTGGTGTATTTTGTATTTGTATTTGTACCGTTAATTATATACATATTGTCGCAACTATTTTTAAATATAAGTATTAATATTTTTTTATATAATTATTAGGCAATCTGCATCAATTATTTACGAGCTGTTTATATGTTGTGTTTTAAATTACGTGGACAAGTATGGTTTACAAGTGTTTTAGTATACGAGTAATTATTTGAGTAATGTACATGTACGTCGGATTGTAATGCATAATATGATAAAACGATATCACAATTGTATTATTACAGTTACGAAACTGGAGATGGTACCTATTAAAAAGAGCGAGACTGGTGAAGTAAAGGAAGTTGTAGATGAGGAGAAGAAACCTCACCTTGTGGTCGTCGTCCGCGGCTGCTACTCCTACACTGACCCCGAGGGCAACGTCGAGACCATCAACTACAGCGCCGACGAGAACGGCTTCCACCCCGAGGGAAAGTCCATCCCCCAGCCTCCCTCCAGGAGATAAGCGCCCGTTCGACCACCGACTCTCTAAGGGGTACTCGATTAAATGACTGAGCGCATTAATCGGTGGCCCCTAAATTAATCCTTAAACTGCAGGGAAAATGATAGTAAAATGGTTGCCATAAGAGTGTGAGGCGATAGTCAACTTACATTCTCTATTGTATTGTTATTTTCTAATGCTCACTGCCATATTTTTGTACGTTTTTATTGTTTGTTGAATAATAATAATAATAATACATTGTGATTCAAGTAATGAATAAAATTCATTAAAACAAGAGAGAAGTTTAATTCTGTCCTGTTAACCTCACATGCATAGTAACGATAATTTACGATAATTAGGTATATATTATTATAATAAATAATGTAGTTTAAAAAACTAAAAAAAGGGTGCATGGTGGGTGCATGGGGGGTGCATGGTGTCAATAGTATCTTAAAAACCACCCCACGCTTTATTTACAGTAATATACATTTTCTTCTTATTTTTTTAGTTTTTAGTTCGTATTTTCTCAAAAGCGTGTTTTTTTAGTTTTTTAAACTACTTACATTATTTATTTTTAATTTTTTAGTTGGATTTTTATTCTCATATTATTGCATTGTCATCGGCCCTTGACCCCTATGCAAATTTTCAAGTTAACCAGAAAATTATATAAATTAACAAAAATCATATTTTGCAAATTGAAAAATGGAATAATTTTATCAAATTAGTGTATTGTCATCGGTCCTCAATAAATCTACAAAGTTTGAACGAAATCTGGCCGTTTAAAGTGGATCAAAATCGCGCCCAAAGAAGTCGGTTACAAACAAACATACAAACATACAGGTGAAGCTAATAAAAAGCGTGTAAAAAGCTTTCACCTTCTTACAAAAGTTAATAGGTCCCGAGTTTTATTTCCCTTTTTTATTTGGCATTATTTAAATTGGAAATCTCCCAGAGATATTAAACCTTATTATTATTAAATCTATAGGTACCGAAGCAAATCGCTCTTGTCGTCCTTGGTTTTTAAAATGCTTCACAAAATATTAATTTATGCAGGGTTTTAGGTCTGTCACACATGATGTGTAAGACGAATGAAACAATAAGTTTCCTATTTTTACCGACTTCTAAAAGGAGGAGGTAATGTCCGATAATGGGATCCCAGAGAAATCGAAGGGAGCATACAAATTTTATAGCACAACAATTGATTTTCATATTGATACCAAAGCAAAACAGGCATTTGTGTATAAATATCAACATATCATGTTGCTGAGCTGATGATGGAAGGTACTACAATGGTTAGGAGTTTAGAGAAAATTCTTTAAATAAATGTTTTTTTTGTTCAAAAAAGCTATGCTCCCGTGGTGGTCCAACTGTCACCAAGTCAAAGCCTGATGATGGAATCCCAGAGAAATCGAGGGGAACATTTAAATTTTATAGTACATCAATTGATTTTTTTTGATTGGGTTGCAAAAGAACCATGGATGACTGAAAAAATTTATCAACTTATAGAGAAAAGAAGACTTCACAAAAACGATGCCGAGTTGTATAAAAGCATAGACTCCGAAATTCGACGAGAGGTTCGCTTTGCTCGTAACACCTGGTACAGTAAAAAATGCACTCGCCTTGAAGAGCTTCATAACAAACATGATGCATTCAACATGCATAAAGAAATCATGTCCATGGTTGAACAAAGACGCCCGATTCACCAATTAGTGGATGCAAACAATCTCCCTGTTCTTAGCCTCGAAGAAAGAAAACGAGTATGGGAGCAATATATTAAGACTATGTTTGCAGATAACTCCAGAAGCTCGAATTCCAACTGTAATGCTGACAAGGGTTTTCCTATTCTGAAAGACGAAGTCCGAAAGGCATTACAGAAGGCAAAGACTGGAAGAGCTGCAGGGCCTGACAACATCCACATAGAAGTCCTTAAATTGGTGAAAGATGAAAACATAGATGCCTTAGTAAAGCTTCTTAATCAGGTATATGATACAGGCCAAATCCCTGATGACTGGCTGAAGTCGGTATTTGTGACACTCCCAAAGAAACCCAATGCGAAGAGATGTGACGAATTTCGGACAATTAGTTTGATGAGTCATGTACTAAAGCTTCTTCTCTCTATCATCCACGAGCGCATCAGGGTAAAATGTGACGAACAGCTTGGTGACAGTCAGTTTGGCTTCCGATCTGGCGTTGGCACGAGGGAGGCACTATTTGCCATACAGGTTTTGGTGCAAAAATGCAGAGACATGCAACAGGACGTCTTTCTCTGTTTTGTCGATTATGAAAAGGCCTTCGATCGGGTACTGCATGATCGAATGCTGGATCTGTTAAAAGATGTTGGTCTCGACGATAAAGACATAAGATTTATTCAAAACTTGTACTGGAACCAACACGCCACTGTAAGAGTAGACGGAGGTGAAACTAATCCTGTAGTCATCCAAAGAGGAGTAAGACAAGGCTGCATTCTGTCACCTATTCTTTTTAACCTTTACTCAGAAGCTATAATTACGGAAGCTCTGCATCATCTTGACTGTGGCGTGAAAATAAATGGCCGCAACATTAACAACCTTCGGTACGCCGATGATACAGTCTTGATAGCGTCGACAGCGGCTGACCTACAGCAAATGGTTGGAAGTTTAGAAGAATGCAGCGAAAGGGCTGGTCTCAGGATGAACATAAAGAAGACGAAATTCATGGTTATCTCTAACAATCCTAACACGACGTTTGAAATTACGGTATCGGGTCAAAAGCTAGAAAGAGTTCAGAAATACAAATACTTGGGTACATGGCTAAACGAAGAATGGAATAGTGACTTGGAAGTAAGGACACGAATAGAGATTGCGCGCAGTGCCTTCCACAAAATGAAAAAACTACTCTGCACACGTAACATTAGCATCGCGTTACGCACTCGTTTACTCCATTGCTACATCTGGCCCATTGTATTGTATGGATGTGAGGCTTGGACCGTAAAAGAAGACCTTAAAAAACGAATAGAGGCTTTCGAAATGTGGGCATATAGACGTATGCTGTCTATTAGCTGGACTCAGAAAGTGTCCAACGTTCAGGTTTTAAAACGAGTCGGCCAAGAACGTGGACTAATGCTGACAGTCAAGCGGCGGAAAGTCTCTTATTTAGGACATGTTCTTCGACATGAGCGATATGACCTGCTCCAACTTATAATTATGGGGAAAGTTGCCGGAAAGAGGAAAGTTGGAAGGAGAAAGAAGTCGTGGCTGCGAAACATCAGGGAGTGGACCGGAATAGCTGGCGCAGCTGAGCTGTTCCGCCGAGCAAATAATAAGGACGACTTTAGCAAGCTGATTGCCAACCTTCACTAGTTGGAGAGGCACCTTAAGAAGAAGAATTGATTTTTATACTAAGTACTCGAGCGCGTCAGATTAAGATATGGGTGTACCTTGCACTCTGTTGATTACTCTACTTATATAGGAACGCTAGAGTTTTTCGCTTAGAGTACATATGTATATAGGTTTCATAGAGGAATCAATTTAAGCAAGAGCATAGATTCTTATATGCTGCTCTATGCTCACTTATTGCGTAAATTAAGTTACTAAGTGTGAAGTTTTTGTGTTTTAAATAGGAAAAACTCTTATTCTTTTCGTAATATTCGTGTTTTTGTATAAACTCAAATGGCGGGGAACAGCCAGTATATGCATACATAGGTGATTTCTTAAAAAGTGACACTTCTTTGATCCACAATCCACTTTGCACACTTTTTAGCGCCACGTGTATATTGGAGGTCAACTTTCCTGCAGACGTATTTTCAGTGGCCTATGCCATGGGATACCTCAAGAAACTAAACCAGTAAAAACCCATAAAGTACGAGTCAAACTCTCGCACGAAGGGTTCCGTTCCGTAAAAAACTCTAAAAATTACGTTTGTTGTGTGGAAGCATGCCTTAAATATTTAATGTATTTCAATTTAATTATCTATTTTTAAAGTGAATATAATAACTTAATTATCCCTGAATTCTACCAGTTGTCGTTTTCAAGATAGAAAAAAATAGTTTGTTGTATGGGAGCTTTAATTATTTCTGTTTTACTCTGTAAGTATAGCGGCAACTAAAATGAGACATGATGTACGTACATCTGTGAAAATTCTATTTTTTAAATTATTTGAAATTATGTTGTTTTTATTTTTGCCAAAATTTAGTAACTACATGAATAGTTGTTTTTTTAGGTAATTACAATCTCTTAAACTAACCAAAATTTGGCAAAACATATTAGCAAAGTTAGTTTTACATTAAAATGTTATTTAATTACTAGCTATGATACCCGGCTTCGCTCGGGAGTTGATATGAGATTACGTGGTAGTTGATATAATAAAAATAGTTTTACGAGTAATCACCATAAGCAAGAAGAAGTAGGTACTGAACAATTTTATTTTTACCGTTTGAAGTCGGTTCTACTTTTTTGTAAAAACTTAATTAATTTCACTCTTTTTAGTACCTAACTTTAATAATTCTGTACATATGTATAAGCATAGTTGGAATTTTTTTCACTTAACTTCTAAATGTTAAAGAGATTTACCTTTTATAATCATATTTATCTAATAGCCATCTTATAGCCTGAAACTACTATCAGTCCACCTGAACCTATAAATTAATGAAAGAATTTGCTCTCAGCTCCTAACCTTTGAGGAGTTGTACTTCAACCATCAACTTCGCAACATCAGGTGATAATTACCGGACATAAATATTTGTATTATGTTAAAAATATGACTAAAAGAATGTGTGTGCCTTTTAAGTTTCAGTGTTTCCCTCGATTTCCCTAGTATCACATCATCAGATTTTGACATGGTGACAGTTGGACCACCTAAGGAGTATAAGGTTTTGAACAAAAAAATACATACTGAAAGAATTTGCTCTTAACTCCTAACCGTCGTAGCACCTTCCATCATCAGCTCAGCAACATTATATGATGATAATTATACACAAATGCCTGTTTTGCTTTAGTAAAAATATGAAAATCATTTATTGTGCTATAAAAATTGAATGTTCCCTTCGATTTCTCTGGGATCCCATCATCAGACTTTGACTTGGTGACAGTTGGATCACCTCAGGAATGTAAGATTTCGAACAAAAAACCATTTATTGAAAGAATTTGCTCTCAACTCCTAACCGTCGTAGTGCCTCCCATCATCAGCTCAGCGACATAATGTTGATGATAATTATACACAAATGCCTGTTTTGCTTTAGTAAAAATATGAAAATCATTTTGTTGTGCTATAAAATTTGAATGTTCCATTCGATTTCTCTGAGATCCCCTCATCAGACTTTGACTTGGTGACAGTTGGACCACCTCAGGAATGTGTGATTTTGAATAAAAAACTATTTATTGAAATAATTTGCTCTCAACTCCTCTCTGTCGCAGTACCTTCCATCACCAGCTCAGCAACATGAGATGATGATTACTATGCACAAATATCTCTTATGCTTTAGAAAGTAAGTATAAGAAATTTAATGTGTGTACCTATAAAATTCGAGAGTTTCCCTCGATTTCACTGGGATTCCATCATAAGATCCTGATTTGGTGACAATGGGACCACTTCGAGAGTATAAGCATACGAACAAAAAAAGAATTTTGAAAATCGGTCCACAAACGGCGGAGTAATCAGTGGACATATATAAAAAAAATACATACAGCCGAATACAGTACCTCCTCCTTTTGGAAGTCGGTATTACTCACACGTGATATTTCAAAATAAAGACTAACAGATAACTTCTTTCTTTTTCGTTTCGAATTCGCTTGTTTCGCTGTTCAAATCGAACTAACTCTGGCGGACGACACCGGGCTCTTATATATTCAGAGAGCTAGGCTCTAGGATATTCGAGAGTTTGAGAATATTTTCTTTCTCACACCTTCTAGAATGTTCTCGACAATGCTGCATTTGCTCGCAGCGCCTTTCGAAATGCAACCCAAATAATCGTTCTGAATAAAGTTCAAATACTCGACAACAGATGGCGCCACTGCACTTAATTTCCAAGTTGAAGGGTTGGAAAAGCCCTTATATCTTTAAAAACACGCCCTTTAGGTTAAAATGGGCACTTTCTTGTTCGAGGGGGGATAAAGGGCTATCACACTATATAAGCCCCTTTATCATGCCCGGACTCCTTTATAAGTTTTATCGGCACGCACATTTTATCAACTTAGTTTTATTATATATAATGATCAATAGCAAATAAAATCAATTCTAAAATTGGTGTCTCAAGCATACAATAATTAACCTTAACTTAATATTTCATTTTCAAATTCTTTTCCCTTCTTTGAATGATGTGTTTACTGATATATTGTTGAATTAATTTCCATAACATTAGTGTGTATTTCATATCAATCGGTTCATAAACAAAAACGTTATGTTCATTTAAACAATACGCGACATAAACTTAAAAGACACTTTGGGGAATTTGGATGAAAGATTCGTTAATAGCCCTTTCAAAACCATAAATAAAAGTTTAAATTTAAGTAGAATTATTTTGAGCTATCATTAATATGGTCGAACATATTAAATATACTTATATCAGCTTACTGTATTTTCTTTCGTTGGCCGAGTATGGCTAAACTATAGGTACCTAAAGAGCGCATCGCGAGCCTCACCGCCGCCGAACCTTACATCACAGGCTCCATTAACTTAGTTGCTCAGCTTATTAGTCTTCATTTGGGGTGGAAGATTATGAACAGGCTGCAGCTGAAACGACTGTTATCGCTACATTATATCAGGCTGCAACCTTTTTAGCTGCTGATTGCTGGGCATGGAGCTCTCCTAATATTGAGAGGCCTCGAGCTCCGACTAACCGAAATCCAAATCTTACAACCTCAATGCTCTAAACCTTCATACAGTATGTACAAAGCCTTAACAAAACGAGACTACTGCAGACATCTAGGTGACGAATAGTTAAACTTTTACTGAACCAACTGTTAATCTCAATATCTACCTATTTGTTAATTTGACATTCGATTTATCAACCACGAAATTTTCATACCATACGGTAGATGGCGTTATTGAGCAATATTCTTTTCTTCTCCAAAGTGAATAGATGGAGTTAATTTTAAATAAAAGTATAAAGTCTAATAAAAGTAAGTACATAGTGTTAAAAAATAAAAAAATAACGTTTCACACTTATAGCCTCACAGTAGGGTAGATATACCCTGTGTCATGGGTGCCATGAAAACACACAGAGACAGAAACACAAACACCCAGACAGAGAACAGAAATTTAAACTCATCATTGAAATTTCTGCTTCGCCGGGATTCGAACCCGGGACCCTTCGATTAGCAGTCCAGCATGGTAAACATTGCGCCACGCGGGTTGTCCCGTCGTTGGGTATACGTATGATGCTGAACATACACTTAACACATATAACTGACCAATGATTACTTAACTCATTTTTTGCGTCTCTTTATTGCGTAGTGGCTCATCCATACACGTTGGTTAATGGAGATATTAAAGATTCTTTATTTCCAAATACAGATACACTGTGTAGAGACCCTGCCTTCTGCTTTAGTTTTCACTGTGTTTCCGCAAGTTTTAAATCTTTAGTCTATTAATTGGCCTTATAATTTTTCCAACTGTTTAATCCTAAGCACGTGTATGTTTAGATTTAGAAATTTTATCTCCCAACTACAAGTAGTTGTATAATAGTGCACCTTTTTTCTGCAGTAGGTTAAAGCTATGTGCAAGCTATATAGAATGAGCCTATGTATTCTTTGCAGTATAAATTCACCCAATTTACTTAAGATACTATTTTTAACATAGATGAAGCCACGGGCATAGCAGTACTACGTATCTCTCAACTTTAATAAACGAGCTACATATTTGTAAAGAGAATCTTATTGCGTGAGAAAAGCGAAGCATGCGAAAACTGGATAGTAAGATCTGAGTACAGTAAGCAGTCCTTACTGTTTAAGGATTGAAGGATTTAAAAAAAAAAAATATGGTGTCTTCTGAACATATGAACATTTTACTATAAGTGATTTCACTATAATATGTAAGAATAATTTACCTACTACTTATTCAATGCAAATAAATATTAATCTTTAATCAATCCCTTGTATACAAGTCTTTATTCACGCGGACGACGTCGCGGGCACAGTTAGAACCTAATATATCTGCCGCGTATTATTACATTAGATTGCAGACCCGGATGAAATGTATAAAATAATTTGTTATGGCCGATTATGCATCAGTCGCTCATCTGGTAGCAACGCATCCAAACCAAATCAAATAATCATGAAAGTGGTACGTGTTAAGGATTTTTCTTTAATAATTTTAAATTGACGTCGCGGCAGTAACCATAATAATGGATTGGTCTTTTAGATCATTGTCGCCCTCGCCCTCGTGGCCGTTGCTGCCTCCGCCGCCGTACCTGCAGAATATGAAGTTGTCCCCATTGTGCGTTCAGAAAGCAACCAGAGCCCCGACGGTTCATACAACTTTGCGTAAGTTAACTCTTAAATATTTGATTTACATAGTAAAATTTTATTGATAGCATAATAAATGATTTACAGTACCTTTTTTAAAATAATGTATATTATATATTTTTTTAACACTTTGTACGTAAAAAATAAAAAACCATAAGTACTTGGTATAAAGCTTTTATTGGTAATCGTAATGACTCTTGAAACTATTATGGAGTATATAGTAGTCGGTAAGCATATGTACAAAAAAAATACACACCGAACACAGTCTTACTTCGGTTAAGAGGAAGCAAGAATTTATATCGTTTATTATATTATTTTTTATATTGTGCTTGAAGTTGTGCGTAGAATTTTATGGGCTGCAGCGATCACTTAACACCAAGTGCCCTACATGCTCTTTGCTATTCCACTCATATAAAAAAAACAGTGTTCCCTATTTCAAATATGTATTAAAATTTAAAGCACATACACTTCGAATTCGAGTGCATAATTGATAGATAAATATTTCTGTGTAATTTCATCATAAAATCTATCTACTATTTTACTTTGCCTTATCATTATGTTTTAATTATAGTTTCGAAACTGGAAATGGAATCCAAAGGGTGGAGACGGGTGAAGTAAAGGAAGCTCTCGATGAGGACAAGAAGCCCGTACCAGTGGTCGTCGTCCGCGGCTCCTACTCCTACACTGACTCTGAGGGCAACGTCGAGACCATCAACTTCACCGCCGACGAGGACGGCTACCACCCCGAGGGAAAGTCCATCCCCCAGCCTCCCTCCAGGAGATAAGCGCCCTTTCGACCTCCGACTTTCTAAAGGGTACTCGATTAAATGACCGAGCCCAATAATCGAAGACTCCTGAATTATTCCTTAGATATACTGTAAGAAAAATATGGTTGCTATAAGAGTGTGAGTGAGGTGATAGTCGCCTTACATTCGCTATTGTTGCTGTGGTTGCTCGTTATTCTCTAGTTCACTGCCATATTTTTGTACGATTTTATTGTTTGTTGAGTAATGATAATACAATGTGATAAAAGTAATGAATAAACTTCATTAAAACAAGACAGTTGTTTGTTTTGTCCAGTTATTCTTTACATACGATACAAATGTACTTATATACAAATTACGTATCTTTATGTGTGCGCGTATTTAAAGAAAATTTCAAAACCACATTACAGAATTCAATCTAACTGCATATAAGAAGTAAAGCTGTGCAAATACAATTTTTATATTTAACTTAAGTACCTGAAATATCGAAAAACATCCACATAAGATTAACCGTATTATGCAAAGTTTTTGCCTGAAAAGTTTTAAGTAATACCTTTAAGCCATAAAATATACAAAACATTTTGTATTTTATTATGATGGGTATGAACGGGTGGTGTATGAATATTATTTTCACTATTACCAAAAGAAAATAATGTTTTATTACCAAAAGAAAATAATGGGGGTGTATGAATATTATTTTGATTATTACCAAAAGAAAATAATATTCTACAAAAATGAACTTTATATCTAGTTATAATCGTTGTGGTTCTATACCGTATGTTAGCGTTATCAAATGATTTGAATCATAGTTTAAGTCATAATAAACCTATGATTTGAATTAATTTTTTATGTCATTTTACAGATATGGTTTTATAAAATAAAACCCCCGAAATCACTCTAAACGGATTTTTTTCCTCCAACTTCCCCCAACAAATATATTCCTCGCAACCATCTCTCCATATCTTTAGGAGAGAATGCCTCTAGTCTGGCAACAGCGTCTGCCACAGCTATCAGTCCACTTTGCCTTGTAAGTACAATGTTTGTACTTACATATGTAGCTATTTTCTTATATCATAATGAAAAGAGTGACTTGAAAATTGCAAGTAAACACTAAAGCATAATTGACAATAAAATTAAAATTTCATATATCTAGTTAGCGGCAAGTAAAGTTCTATTTTGATAATCGGCGCGACAGTGAGTCAGCAACAAAATAAAGAAACTTAGTTAAAAATATAAAAAAAGTCGAGAGCCGGACGGCATTAGGGTAGCAAGCTTTCAAAGTAAGGAGTCATGATAGCTTAGATAGTGGAGGTTCCGGGACCGGTGTGGCGGTGCAGCTCACTTTGGCTAATAGCTGTGTGCCTAACGCGACGTCAGAAAAGCGCGGCACAGAAAGGCTTTATTTGTTTCCGCCCGCGGCTCTGCCCGTGAGGACTACGCGTTTCTGATAGGAAAGAGATATTCCGGCATCTTCAGCGAAACGGAACAAGTTCCTCCATGCGTGATGCCCAAACGCTCCCATCTTCGATTAGTGATGTGACTTCTCAGGTGTATGTTTGCGTGTGATCACGTAGACACCGTCCTTCCCGGAGTCGCTGGCTGGGCTGAAGGGTTCAAAATCCCACTCTAGTCAGCCGTAACCCCGTAGGTTATATTGTTAATTCCGAATATAAGGAACGCGATTGGGCCATCGTTCAAGAAATAGAATAGTGGGCCGATTGTCCTTCCATATTCTGTTTTCTAAAGCTTACCCTATTTTCAATCGCGTTTATATCCCGGCAACGCAAGAATTAGCAGTTGGCTTAATTAGCGCATTTCTTTGGTGTATTTTGTATTGTATTTGTATTTGTACTGTTAATTATATACATATTGTCGCAACTATTTATAAATATAAGTATTCATATTTTTTTATATAATTATTAGGCAATCTGCATCAATTATTTACGAGCTGTTTATATGTTGTGTTTTAAATTACGTGGACAAGTAGGTATGGTTTACAAGTGTTTTGGTATACGAGTAATTATTTGAGTAATGTACATGTACGTCGGATTGTAATGCATAATATGATAAAACGATATCACAATTGTATTATTACAGTTACGAAACTGGAGATGGTACCTATTAAAAAGAGCGAGACTGGTGAAGTAAAGGAAGTTGTAGATGAGGAGAAGAAACCTCACCTTGTGGTCGTCGTCCGCGGCAGCTACTCCTACACTGACCCCGAGGGCAACGTCGAGACCATCAACTACAGCGCCGACGAGAACGGTTTCGACCCCGAGAGAAAGTCCATCCCCCAGCCTCCCTCATGGAGATAAGCGCCCGTTCGACCACCGACTCTCTAAGGGGTACTCGATTAAATGACTGAGCGCATTAATCGGTGGCCCCTAAATTAATCCTTAAACTGCAGGGAAAATGATAGTTAAATGGTTGCCATAAGAGTGTGAGGCCGATAGTCACCTTACACCTATTGAATTGTTATTTTCTAATGCTCACTGCCATATTTTTGTACGTTTTTATTGTTTGTTGAATAATAATAATAATAATACTTTGTGATTCAAGTAATGAATAAAATTCATTAAAACAAGAGAGAAGTTTAATTCTGTCCTGTTAACATCACATGCATAGTAACGATAATTTACGATAATTAGGTATATATTATTATGAAAAAGCCTTCTTACAAAAATTAATAGGTCCCGAGTTTTATTTCCCTTTTTTATTTGGCATTATTTAAATTAGAAATCTCCCAGAGATATTAAACCTTATTATTACCGACGCAATTCGCTCTTGTCGTCCATGGTTTTTAAAATGCTTCACAAAATATTAATTTATGCAGGGTTTTAGGTCTGTCTCACATGGTGTCTAAGACGGAATGAAACAGTAAGTTTCCTATTTTTACTTATTTTCTAATTAGTTAGATCTTGTACCTACCTTCACAAATATTTGAATATTTATCTCAATCTATATATTTTTTTAATAAACGTTTCACACTCTACGCGTGTATATTCACTGTGTCGTGGGTACCATGGACACATACAAAGACAGAAACACGAACACCCAGACCGAGAACAGAAATTTAAACCCATCATTAAAATTTCTGTTTCGCCGGGAATCGACCCGGGACCCTTCGATTAGCAGTCCGGCATGGACGGAATTGCGCCACACGGGTCGTAATTGGGCAAATTTCTTTCATAATGTTTTAGTGGTTCGGTTATAAATATTTGTTCAGCCTAATTGCGTTTGTTTAAGACAGTGCTCCAAATAAATATGATGTATCATGTTATAATCATCGCAATGTTGGTACTTGATCCCGCAAATTGTGTTATTATATGTGTTTCCAAAACACACAGCATTTGTTGAAGAAGCGTCTAAAGATTTATCCTATAAAGCCAGAAAATATTGTACTTTACCTCATTATTCCTTGGTCTGTATGTACCTGTCTCTTTCACACAGCAGCGCGCGGCCATTTTCCAAGATGCCAAGCCTGACATTTGTCAATGTCAAATCATAGCATTTAAAGATTTCCTCGTGTAAGCCGGTAAATTTTTTCCATCAAACAAAAAACAGCAAATATTGTTTGTTTCTAAGTTAAACTGATATTTATCAGAGTTATTTTTTGTTATAAAATTCACTTTTCAAAAAGTTTAGTGATTTGTTACAGTTTTGTTCTAAGATAAGTGCGAAATCTGCACAAGTAGCGTTGCCAGACGTCCAGATAAAGCCGGACATAGGTAGGCTTTTTGATTGCGTGTCCGGCCAAAATAAACGGTGTCCGGCTTGTCAGGCTTTTGTTAGGCTTTTTACATTTCGCAAACGATCGAGCGCCGAGTGTGGCAGAGCGCAAGCGAGTTGACTGTCGCTCTCGCAGACTGCAGTGCTGCAGTTTTTTTTGCCGTACCTATTAATACTGAGACACAAAATCCTCAATAATCTAGTGTGTCCGGCCTTTCTACCCAAATGTCCGGCCAAACTGGCTGGTCTGTCCGGCTATTAGGTTTGGCGACCTGGCAACCCTATGCACAAGGTAAGACTAACGATGAGTGTTAGCAATGTGTCGCAGTTTTTTGTGTTGAGTGCTTATTCTGAATAGGGCTTGAATATCGGACGCTTTTTCAATTCCGGAATTGGGTTTCGATATTCAATATTTCAATTCCGGAATTCCGGAATTTCGGAACTCAAGTGTCTTTTTGTACAAAATAGTGATACATAAAAGTTGAAATTGAGTGTAAGAAGACTATAAGTGTAAAAAAATTGCCAAAATGTCGTAAAAGCACTAATGTCCGACAGGTAACCAAAGGATGACAATTTCGAAAAAACTCAATCGAAAAAAAATCGTGAAATATATTGTCTATATTATCTCCAGAATCGAATCTTTTTGGCAGTCTTAAGTTTGTAGGCTTGATCTAGACTTTTTTTAATTTAAACATCTTCTACCGCAGTGCCGCGGCACACTTTGTCTGCATTTAGTGCTTGCATACCATTTAATCTTTCAGTGTAACTGATTATTAAATTTTTTTAGGTAGCATTTTTTCTAACAAAATATGAGAGCATAGTCAAAATAACTTAGAAATGAATTTTGTTGTAACACCAATAGTAGACATGCATGTCATCTTTTTGTACAAAAAAGTGATACATAAAAGTTGAAATTGAGTGTAAGAAGACTATAAGTGTAAAAAAATTGCCAAAATGTCGTAAAAGCACTAATGTCCGACAGGTAACCAAAGGATGACAATTTCGAAAAAACTCAAATAATAAGAATGTTCTTGTTTATATGCCAATTATTTTGATGACAAGAGACTCCTAGCATCATTGGTTTCAAGATAAAGCAAGAATACAATGCAGTTCCCCTTTAAAAGTTACAATACAAACATTTGTTATTTACAATGTGACAGAAAAATACATATTTGCTGCCATTTCTTATTGTTTTAGTTAAGGAGACTTCAAACTCTCAGGTATAATTTTATCCTTTATGTTATAAAATTTCTCCTTTATTTTTATTTGATTGGAAACGTTGGATCATTTCTGAAGAAAACAATAGATATTTTTCTTGGTCCCATTAGTTATTTCTAAAAAAAGAGTGTCTATTATTAGTTCCAAAAACAGTCTGAAACCTAAAAGATGACATGCATGTCTACTATTGGTGTTACAACAAAATTCATTTCTAAGTTATTTTGACTATGCTCTCATATTTTGTTAGAAAAAATGCTACCTAAAAAAATTTAATAATCAGTTACACTGAAAGATTAAATGGTATGCAAGCACTAAATGCAGACAAAGTGTGCCGCGGCACTGCGGTAGAAGATGTTTAAATTAAAAAAAGTCTAGATCAAGCCTACAAACTTAAGACTGCCAAAAAGATTCGATTCTGGAGATAATATAGACAATATATTTCACGATTTTTTTAAGTAGATTTTTTTAGTAAAAAGAGATTTATAATATTCTGATACTAAAATTTTGAATGTTTATGATAATTTACTAAGGGTAGATTTTTTTATCGCGATATGTCCTTCCATCCATCCATCCATCCATCAGCCTTTTATAGTCCATTGCTGGACATAGGCCTCCCCTAACGTTCGCCACTTCTCCCGGTCCTGGGCCTTCGGTTGTCGGTCCTCCTTACTATAGGCCTGCCCATTGCCACTTCAGCTTGCAGATTTTGAGAGCTATGTCGGTAACCTTCGTTCTTCTACGGATTTTATCGTTACGGATTTTGTCTCGTAGAGTAATACCAAGCATAGCCCTCTCCATGCTCGCTGAGCGACCTTGAGCTTATGGAAAAGGCTCACTGTAAAGGACCACGTCTCAGCGCCGTAGGTCATCACTGGCAACACACACTGCTCGAAAACTTTCGACTTCAGGCACTGAGGTATTCTGGACGAGAAGACACGTTGTAATTTCCCGAAAGGTGCCCAACTGAGTTGGATTCTACGAATTACCTCTCTCTTGAAGCTGGATATACCCATACGGATCGCTTGTCCCAGGTAGATGTACTCGTCGACAACTTCGAGAGTAGCGTCATCAACAACGACCGGTATGGGTGTGACATGGACATTAGACATGATCTTCGTCTTGTCCATGTTCTTCTTAAGACCTACTAGCCCGTTCCACTCCATCAGCTTGAACACGTCTTCCAGTGCAGCGGTACTTAAACAGTTTCGGGGATATAACATCCCCTTGTCGTACTCCGCGCTGCAGTGGAATAAGTCCACTGCTTCCGTGGTGGACTCGGACTGTCATGGTTGCGGCTTTGTATAAACACTTCAACACCTCGATTTACCGATAGTAAATCTGGCATCGCTGGAGAGACTCTAGCACCGCGCAGGTCTCGATAGAATCGAAGGCTTTCTCATATTCCACATACGCAATACATAGCGGCAGATTATACTCCTCGGTCTTTTGTATAACCTGTAGCAGCGTGTGTATGTGGTCCATTGTTCTATAGCCTTTTCGGAATCCGGCGGAATCCACATTAGTAAAAACCCTTGAAAACAGCTTACGTGACGTGTCTCAGAAGCGCGTTGGGTCTATAGTTCTATAAAAGGGCTCTGTCACCCTTTTTATAGAACAACACCACTACGCTTCTGCTCTACGCCTCCGGGACAGTTCCACTACTGATGACGGTATCAAACAGTTTTTGGAGCACCACTAGAAGGGATTTCCCTCCAGCTTTCAGCAGCTCTGATGTGATACCGTCATCGCCCGGTGCTTTGTTGTTTTTAATCTGACTAAGGGCCCTTCTAATTTCGTACAGGCTGACGTCCGGAATATCTTCGGTATAGTGTCGGGTCAATTTGGCTGTCTTATCGTTCACCACATTGGTAACGGGAGCTTTTGAGGAGCTGTACTACCGTCCGTAGTACCTCTCAATTTCTCTCTGAAACTATAGTGCCAGACTCCGTCTTCAATCTTGTCAACTGGCTTTGCCCAATACTCAAATCCCTTTAGAACACTTTAGTGCCTTGGTTCCGCTCTTTAGTGTTTTTGACGCGCTTTGTGTTATGAGCACGCAGATCGCGTGATCGCAGATTGATATGTCCTTAGTGATAAAAATTTTTTTTTTTAAATATCGAAATTTCGATATTGGTCTCGCCAATTCCGGAATCGGAAACGATATTGGATTCTACCGGAATTCCGGAATTATACTAATTCCGGAATTCCGGAGCTCAAGCCCTAATTCTGAACAAGGTAAGATTAGTGATGATAGTGTTAGCAAATTGCCGTTGCTTCGGATGGAGAACGGCCATCTCGACCCCGACCTCAAGGTCGATACGCAGATGTTTCCTCATCTTCGGAAGATGTGGAGCCTGTGGAGGGTTAAGCCTCGCCGAATCCCAATAAAAGGCGTAGGTAAACAAGTACGGGTCTAGTGACCCGCGAATTGATTCCCTGTTATATCGCTAGCTACAACAGAGAAATAAACACATACAACACTAAATCAAATCAAAAAGATGAATCTAAGGATATATGCACTCTCAGTCTACCTAGTAGCTTTGTCTTGGAGATTAGTAAATCCTCGTAATAGTAGTGACAATTTCACTTTAGCCAAATTATAAAATTTTGGTATATAGACGAATTCTGTATTATATTTAATATAATATACCCATTATTAGTCATAAACAAAGAAATGAAACCACTTATGGCTTTGTGGCCCCTAAAATTAATGAGAAGTTATATTACTTCAACAAAATCAAAGACCTTCTGACCTTAGCCATATTGACCTATGTAGAATTGCACCAATTACACCAGTAGTTGTTAAAACAGGGTCTGCAGGAGCTACATACAGTGGCGTAGCTAGGGGGACAAGGGCCCTGGTGCATAGGGAGAGAATCGGGCCCTCGTCCCATCTTTTCGCATAGTACTACTTTCAAAACACTAGTCTGAACTTATATTCGCCTTTAAAATTATTGATAGGAATAAGAATAGGAAACAGTGAGTTGAATTATCCCTAGTAGGCTAAATCCATACGTCGTCTCTATTAGAATCTCCATGTGTTTAATAAAAGAAAAAGGGAATAAATAAACAACGACGCACATGACAATATAGAATATTTATTATACAATATATTTTTTTGCGAAAACGAGTTCTACGGTAGATATAGGCTACGGTAGAATTGAAAAAAAAATCTTATGAGCAGGCTCGAGCCTCGAGTCTCGATTTTTTTTTAATTTTTTTAATTTAATTTAATTTATTTTTTCAAAGCTGAGGCTAGAGGGCCCCCTGAGCTCCGGGGCCCTGGTGCACTGCACCACCTGGCCCTATGATAGCTACGCCACTGGCTACATAACTGGGCAGGTAGAAATTCAGGTGAACTTAAGTCTACCTCCTTATTTAGTAAGGTGACAACTATTTGGGCCTGGAACACACCTACTTAAAAGTGTTCAGATGATTTGTGGAAGGTCAGAAAAAGGTATTATAAAAGAAATTAATAACCTTATTGTTAGACTCCTTATTGTTAGGAGTACTATCTTAAGCCCTATTGTTAAGAGACAGCCTCCCAAGTATATATTTCATCAGACTGTTACTATTTATAAAAAGAGTGATTAATTTGATCACAAAATTCAATCAAGTAACAATCAGGCATTTGGAAATAATCCTAACTTTCAGAAATTTGCCTATATATATTTTTAATCAATACAAATAACTTTACACTGTGCTACCAAATTTACATGTTTTCAATGGGGGCTGCATAAATAACACACATAGGAATGACGGGATTGGTGGCAACACAACTTATTTTAAATACCTAGGTGTTTATTTATTTATTTTTTGTATTCATTACCTTAATATTATAAACATGACCAATTTTGAGAAATCCAAAAATGTATGTACATGTTTATTAGAAACACATGGCCAAATACCATTTAAATGCGAGATTTAAATGAGAATCCCAATGCAAAACTAGTCCCAATGTATTGAAAAAATTCCCAAACAAGGGGTCAAGAGTTCTTATATTAAAAATGTCACCAGTTGTAAACATAGGCTTTCTCTATAAGAAAAGCAAAATGGAGACATGCATCCCATACTCAAACTGAGGGGATCTAAGTAAGATTCTGATAAGAATCTAAGATTTTCATCTAAGATCTCAATTGGATGTATCTTGGCTGCGACCCTTTTTGCATCCCATTGCATTGCTGGGTGTGGTTCTCTCCTTAAGTATTGGGGTAGCCTGGAACTTACTCCAACAGTGCAACAGGCATATTTACCTGCCAATCGCAGAACTATTCCATAGATTTCTGCAAATTGATTACAATATTGTAATTTCTTGCCCGCATAATCCTTGCCACTGTCCAGATGGGTCTTGTGAGACTTTATGCATAAGTGGCATAAGACTTATGGTCTATGTAAGACTGTTACATCCTGGTAAACAAATATCAGACAAAATTGAGTTACCAGAGGTCAGTATTAACCCCAACCCATATCCTGGTATAGAATGCTGGAGGTTGTACCATGGCTTTATAAAGTTGAAAATATCAACTATTTTAATAGTTTGAAGTACATTGATGTACTTACTAGGGTTACTTGATTTTGCAAGTTTAACCACACCAAAAGAGTGACTGCATTGTTGCCATATACAGAGCTTCTAAGAGGACTTAATCAATTCCAGTAAAGAGGATTCCTCTTTTAGTGCAGCAAGATAGATTATCTTGGTGGCGGAACGCCATATACCACAGCTCGGTGGTTCTGCACAAGAAGTGAGCCACTCACTACAGACGCATCGGATGCGAGCTGGAGTGCTCACATGAATGGCGAATACATATGCAGAGCTTCTAAGAGGCCTTAATCAATTCCAGTAAAGAGGAAGATTCCTCTTTTAGTGCAGCAAGACAGATTATCTTGGTGGCGGAACGCCATATACCACAGCTCGGTGGTTCTGCACAAAAAGTGAGCCACTCACTACAGACGCATCGGATGCGGGCTGGAGTGCTCACATGAATAGCAAATACATGTCAGGCACATGGTTAGTACACCACAGGGGCAGGGCACCTGGTACATGAACCTCAAAGAGTTATTCACAATATTTTATTATGGTGCCATAAGTCGTCAGTAGAGATTTCTGGAGAACTTACATGTAATAGTGCAGTAAGACAACAGGACACTCTTAGCTGATATTTGGAATTATCTTTCTGAATGTACAGGGATTTGCCCGATCACACGAGCCCTGCTTAACCTGACATGGAAGCTATTGGAATTGACAGAGCGTTTGAATATCATGCTCTGGGCGGCGTACCTCTCGGGGAGATACAACGGCATAGCCGACCGCCAATCTCGAAACAGACCTACATATGCCGGAATGGCATATATTGCCCCCGGCCTCGGAGGCCGTTTGCAAAAGTTGGGGCGTACCTGAAGTTGATTATTAAGCTTGTCGGGCAAGCGCGGTCATAGACCGCTATGTAACGCTGGACTCCAGAGATAGGTCAGCCAATTTTTTACGATTGGGCAAGCGTGGTCATACACCGCTATGTAACGCTGGACTGCAGAGATGGGTCAGCCAATTTTTTACGAGGCATTCAGTCGTTATTGGAACTACAAGCTTGGGTAGGTAAAACCCACCACCAAATCTGATTCCGAGGTTCTAACAGATTCAAAGACGAGAGCTCTAGAAGAGCTATATCCAATAATAAATTTGAACAAGAACCTGATAAACCTCATTACTGGGAGGCCCACACCTCAGGTGGAAAAGCTGTACATTCCAGCATGGAGAGTTGGGGTGGGCAGATCAGATAGCTCACTAGACCTCAGCAGAGATGGATTTTCCAAAGAAGTGTTGGTGAGATTCAACATCTTTTTATTCATTTTATTTATTTTTTACTTGTATTAAGCTCAATCAGATATTGGGTATTATGTGCACAATAATGTTGCCTAGAATGAATGCCAGGGAGCATTGAGATAACTAGTTTTTTGGTTACAATTACTATATTTAGGAAGACAAGTTTACTTG
Source organism: Pyrgus malvae (assembly GCA_911387765.1). NCBI lineage: Eukaryota > Metazoa > Arthropoda > Insecta > Lepidoptera > Hesperiidae > Pyrgus > Pyrgus malvae. Next base: position 15,141,779 of record OU426951.1, on the reverse strand, counting down.
TAGAAAAATACTTCAACATTTAACGTAGATCTACAGCATCAAGCACAGCAATAAATTAAAAAAAAATATATGTGTACTAAGTTTTAAAAGCTGTATCTAGTAAAGCTTTTTAGCTCCTATCTGAGGATAGAATGATGCAAACTTGAAACACAGCTGATCTTTAATTGGCTTAAGTGGTTTCAAGGTGGCTATTTGATATAGCTATAAGGTAATATTTTATAAGATCTAGTTGTAGAATTCATGATTTTAACCTATTAAAATTATCATAAGGCAAATAAAAAGAAAGCTAAGCAATAATCAGATCATGCATTGGCAAGTTTGTATCTAAAACAGATAATACTAACAGTTGACAGTCAGGATGGTTGCTGAAGCAAAGTTTTGGTTCAGTAAACCTGATCTAATTAGTCTGTTTATTTTAATAAAAGAACAGCTATTCCCATTATGATAGCTGGTTGGATCAGAAACATTTTTTAAAGCAGCTGGCATAAATGCAGGTCCTGGTAGTGTACAGTATGTCTGCTATTATGTATAGGACTTGCTTAGAAAATAGACCAACTGATGAGATTCTGAGGAGAATAATTGGAGGAGTTCTGAAACTCTTAAAAATAGGTTGTAGCGGAGTAGCAGGTGCTACACGTAAAAGTAAATATATGCTGCAGTACAGTACACTTAATCTATTTCACAAACACTCACGCACTGTAATAATTTAACCTATATCAAACAAAATGCCATCAACTTTGTCCGATATAATTCAAAAATACACAAAGAAAATGAAAATAAAACAAGAGTACAATAATGTCTTTTTCGACTTCCCGCCAAAACTCCTATAAAAATTTCGTCAATAGAATTAAAGCCGTGTCTGTTTGTGGCATCGTAGCTCCCAAATGGATGATCCGATTTTAATGGTTTTTTTTTTATTGAAAGGTATATCAGTCGAGAGCGTTCTTAGCTATGTTTGGTGAAAATCGGTTCAGGTCTTCAAGGTCATCAGGTTGTTTGTTAGGTGTGATAGGAATGTTACACGCTCAGTTTACTTGCAAGCATAATATGTGGGATCTGACATTTGAGACACTAATGTCTTCTGGAACCACTGAGCTGGTCTGCTGTTAGGACTCGACGATAGGAGACGTAACCCTGGACTGCCTTTTAGTAAACCCATCGAGTTTGGGCTCGTTGGATTTGTCTTAACTAGTTTAACTCGCTAAACGTGAGGGCAGACGACGTTAACGGTTGAGTCGATTTTGCGAATTTTTCGGAGTAAATTCTTTTGTTGCAATCTGTGACTACACTTTTTCACACTTAGCGGTCCCCCGACGCGACGCCGCTTGGAAAATAAAAATACTTGAACTCACATAATATACCTATGTGACGATGATAATTTTATTAGGTTTAAAATATTATTTGTTAGTTTTTAGAGTTTATTTTTTTGGTCGGGGGGTTTTTAAATTTTTAAATTTATTTTTTTCTGCTTGCCTCCAAAATTCCATCGGACACGTTCTAGTAAAGTAGCCATCGCTTTACTTGAATGTTGGACTGACTAGACTGACTGATTACTGACTTTGTTATTACTTCGTCCAGTTTCATTGAAACTGGCAAAAAATTGATGCAAAAATTATACTTGACCCTGGCAGTATGCACAGAGTTTGCGATACCAGAATTGAAAAAAAAAATTAAAGCTTTCTTGGTCGAATGGTTACGAAAGCTGACTACGGAGCTAGAGGACGGGTTCAAAGCTCAAGTAGGCAAGTTGCGTTTTTTATTTTTTGTGACAATATTTTTTTCAATTGGGAGCTAGGTATTTCAAAAGGCTTTGTTTAAGTAACACTAAGCCAATGAATGTTATGCTTAAAAATAAACCAAGAAAATCAATTGTTTTAATCCGAGCAACGCTCGGGCGTCGAGGTACTATAAAAATGAATTGCTGTTCGTTAGTCTCACTAAAACTCAAGAATGGCTGAACCGATGTGGCTAATTTTGGTCTTGAAATATTATTAGAAGTCCATGGAAGGTTTAAACGGTGAGAAAATTTGGAAAAATTGCGCAACTTATTTTATTTTTCTATACAAACTGTTAGTAACTGTCAAACAATGGTTCTTCGCGCCATCGTCCAGAAGTTTGATATCGTCTGAATAACAATTCATCTGTCACTATTTGTTTTATATTTTTCATTTGATAGTTACATAAAAACTCTTTAAGATGATAAAGTTTTTTACATCTACTTATCCTGTATAGGTATGGTAGGGTGCATGGTGTCAACAGTAACAGTGGTAAAAACCACCCCCCGCTTTTTTTTACAGTAAAATACATTTTCTTCTTATTTTTTTACTTTTTAGTTCGTATTTTCACAAAAGCGTGTTTTTAGTTTTTTAAACTACATTATTTATTTTTAATTTTTTAGTTGGATTTTTATTCTCAAATTATTGCATTATCATCGGCCCTTGACACCTATGCAAATTTTCAAGTTAACCAGACGCTTAGACGTGTTAAAGTACCTTAGGCCACGAACTTATCAGCCGCCCCTCGTATATTTTATTTTATCCTGATGATCCTAGTTACGACTTTAACATAAAGTTATGAGATTATTGTGTTGTCATCGGTCCTCAATAAATCTACAAAGTTTGAACGAAATCTGGCCGTTTAAAGTGGGTCAAAATCGCGCCCAAAGAAGTCGGTTACAAACATACAAACATACAAACATACAGGTGAAGCTAATAAAAAGCGTGTAAAAAAATAGTTTCTTAATTTTTTTCATTGATAAGAACCTTCTCACGAACTTCTCACAAACACAACAAAAAACAATAACGAAATCGGTCTAACCGTTCACGCGTGAGGCCGAGACCAAGGGAAATAGGAATTCAGTTTTATACATATAGAGTTAGAGAAATGTTTTGCCCGCGACTTCTTCCGCGTGTACTTTAGTTATCAGGACACAGTTTAAATTAACTCCGTTATAATTGTGTCATACGTATCTGTTCTGCGTCTGCAAGTAGGTACTGCTATAAAAGATAGGTAACAGGTTACTACAGTACCTACTTCGTTTTGAAGCTGGTGTTAAAATGACCAAGTTATTTGATGCACTAACCCGCTAGCAAGCCATGAGGCATGCCATGAGGTTCTGGTTTATGAAAACCAGACCGTGAGAAAAACAGCACCCTTTTTAAATTAGTCCGACGAAATATAAAGGTTGTCATAATTATATTTTTAAGAAATAAGAAAGTCAGGCCCTATATACCAATGTTTATACTGCTAAGTTCAGAAATGAGATGATAATTAATTTCTATACATTTTACTTAACCCTTCCCCCGCCTTTTTACCCTTTTAGGCGGAAGTTTATCCATTTCACCTGCACAAATCATTTTAAATTGTAATCAATCACATACTCGTATGTATATTACCTACTCTACTTATTAGAAGTATAAGTAGAGTAGGTATATATATATATAGAGTAGGTCCAGAAATAAGAAAATTCCATGTAAACTTCACTCTCCTATTTCACTCTCGTAGGAGTTAGTTTACTTTTTAAAGGCTCAAAAATATTTTGAGTAAATCTAGTATCGGGATGCAGAGCCAGCTCCTGATTTACCTAATAACTTTATTCAACAATTAATTATTTTCACTTAAATCTACCTTCTTACGGTATCTGAGGCTACGCCCGAGAGAGACAGCGAGTTAATTATTTAACATTTCAACCACACTAAAACCCACTGAATAGGATTTCAGATTGAAAAGTGATACCGGGTTATGTGGGATTTATACAGCACTAAAACCTCCTCAGTGGCCTGCTAAACACTCGTTCAGAGGACTCCATGCGCGGTGCTCCAAATCGCCGCCCACAACTCCAGAAGTTCACATTTATTCGCCTCTTACGATTAGGTAGCTGATCTGTTCTTACTGTATCTAGTCTTATTGTAGCTCATATTCATAACTTCCACCTACGGAGAGCAATCCCGAGCTAGCCAGTTTAGCTTCTTGAAGAAACTACCTACATTGTACAGAAACCTACAACAAATGTATGAAGAGTATTTTTTAAGTATTCATATTATATTACTATGAAGTTTTTAAGTTACTGTCCAATAAACTGTCATGGAAGAAAATAAAATAATGACAGATCTCGTTTTAACGTTTAATTCCGAGAGCTATTTCGAGAGAAAGCGACAAAAAAGTACAAACATTTTCAAATAGCAATTTTTTTATATTCCGTCAAATTGGTGGAGCATAGAAATATTTTTGTCAGTCAGCAGGATTTCTTAACGTTTGGCGTAGAAGGTACTTACCTCAATTTAAAAATAAATATTCACTGCAGTAACTTTTCTAAAACCATAAAAAATAAGAAGAAGCGAGCAGTCAATTAATGATAAGTTTCACAGTGTTCAGTCATGCAAAACTTGTAACGTATCACGTATGAAAGTCGATAAAAATAGTAACTAACATTTTGCAAGTTCAAGAGTTTTCATATAAAAAATCAAAATCTTTTCCATAACTGATGATCAACTCGTAATTTTTTAATACCGTGCAACAGTTCATCATGGATTTCAAACACTAAGAAATTTAGCTGATGTGACGTAATTAAAACAAAATATTAGAAAATGGTTGCAAGTTTTCATTGCTTAGCTCTCTGAATATTTCATGTGAGTCACATTTTTGAAGGACGCTGTCTTGTCTTAAATGTTAATGTTGCATTCGAATTGGAAAATAGTTTTTAAATTTTCTAAGTTTTCGTGATATTTCCTTAATGTTTTATTACATAAGTACCTTCTTCTGCCAATTACAAACACAACAAAAGAAGAATTAGCGAAATCGGTCCAGCCGTTCACGCGTGATGTCGTGACCAAGGGAAAATGGGATTCATTTTTATATATACAGATTCTGGGGTCAGATATAGTAATTCAAATTTCACCCTCTTCCTGTCAACCGATTAATCTGAAATTTTGTATACACTTTGGATTTTGGTGACAATACAATTATGTTTATTCATTATCATATTATTATTAGCTCGGTGGTTCTGCACAAAAAGTGAGCCACTCACTACAGACGCATCGGATGCGGGCTGGAGTGCTCACATGAATAGCAAATACATGTCAGGCACATGGTTAGTACACCACAGGGGCAGGGCACCTGGTACATGAACCTCAAAGAGTTATTCACAATATTTTATTATGGTGCCATAAGTCGTCAGTTGAGATTTCTGGAGAACTTACATGTAATAGTGCAGTAAGACAACAGGACACTCTTAGCTGATATTTGGAATTATCTTTCTGAATGTACAGGGATTTGCCCGATCACACGAGCCCTGCTTAACCTGACATGGAAGCTATTGGAATTGACAGAGCGTTTGAATATCATGCTCTGGGCGGCGTACCTCTCGGGGAGATACAACGGCATAGCCGACCGCCAATCTCGAAACAGACCTACATATGCCGGAATGGCATATATTGCCCCCGGCCTCGGAGGCCGTTTGCAAAAGTTGGGGCGTACCTGAAGTTGATTATTAAGCTTGTCGGGCAAGCGCGGTCATAGACCGCTATGTAACGCTGGACTCCAGAGATAGGTCAGCCAATTTTTTACGATTGGGCAAGCGTGGTCATACACCGCTATGTAACGCTGGACTGCAGAGATGGGTCAGCCAATTTTTTACGAGGCATTCAGTCGTTATTGGAACTACAAGCTTGGGTAGGTAAAACCCACCACCAAATCTGATTCCGAGGTTCTAACAGATTCAAAGACGAGAGCTCTAGAAGAGCTATATCCAATAATAAATTTGAACAAGAACCTGATAAACCTCATTACTGGGAGGCCCACACCTCAGGTGGAAAAGCTGTACATTCCAGCATGGAGGGTTGGGGTGGGCAGATCAGATAGCTCACTAGACCTCAGCAGAGATGGATTTTCCAAAGAAGTGTTGGTGAGATTCAACATCTTTTTATTCATTTTATTTATTTTTTACTTGTATTAAGCTCAATCAGATATTGGGTATTATGTGCACAATAATGTTGCCTAGAATGAATGCCAGGGAGCATTGAGATAACTAGTTTTTTGGTTACAATTACTATATTTAGGAAGACAAGTTTACTTGTAGAAAAATACTTCAACATTTAACGTAGATCTACAGCATCAAGCACAGCAATAAATTAAAAAAAAATATATGTGTACTAAGTTTTAAAAGCTGTATCTAGTAAAGCTTTTTAGCTCCTATCTGAGGATAGAATGATGCAAACTTGAAACACAGCTGATCTTTAATTGGCTTAAGTGGTTTCAAGGTGGCTATTTGATATAGCTATAAGGTAATATTTTATAAGATCTAGTTGTAGAATTCATGATTTTAACCTATTAAAATTATCATAAGGCAAATAAAAAGAAAGCTAAGCAATAATCAGATCATGCATTGGCAAGTTTGTATCTAAAACAGATAATACTAACAGTTGACAGTCAGGATGGTTGCTGAAGCAAAGTTTTGGTTCAGTAAACCTGATCTAATTAGTCTGTTTATTTTAATAAAAGAACAGCTATTCCCATTATGATAGCTGGTTGGATCAGAAACATTTTTTAAAGCAGCTGGCATAAATGCAGGTCCTGGTAGTGTACAGTATGTCTGCTATTATGTATAGGACTTGCTTAGAAAATAGACCAACTGATGAGATTCTGAGGAGAATAATTGGAGGAGTTCTGAAACTCTTAAAAATAGGTTGTAGCGGAGTAGCAGGTGCTACACGTAAAAGTAAATATATGCTGCAGTACAGTACACTTAATCTATTTCACAAACACTCACGCACTGTAATAATTTAACCTATATCAAACAAAATGCCATCAACTTTGTCCGATATAATTCAAAAATACACAAAGAAAATGAAAATAAAACAAGAGTACAATAATGTCTTTTTCGACTTCCCGCCAAAACTCCTATAAAAATTTCGTCAATAGAATTAAAGCCGTGTCTGTTTGTGGCATCGTAGCTCCCAAATGGATGATCCGATTTTAATGGTTTTTTTTTTATTGAAAGGTATATCAGTCGAGAGCGTTCTTAGCTATGTTTGGTGAAAATCGGTTCAGGTCTTCAAGGTCATCAGGTTGTTTGTTAGGTGTGATAGGAATGTTACACGCTCAGTTTACTTGCAAGCATAATATGTGGGATCTGACATTTGAGACACTAATGTCTTCTGGAACCACTGAGCTGGTCTGCTGTTAGGACTCGACGATAGGAGACGTAACCCTGGACTGCCTTTTAGTAAACCCATCGAGTTTGGGCTCGTTGGATTTGTCTTAACTAGTTTAACTCGCTAAACGTGAGGGCAGACGACGTTAACGGTTGAGTCGATTTTGCGAATTTTTCGGAGTAAATTCTTTTGTTGCAATCTGTGACTACACTTTTTCACACTTAGCGGTCCCCCGACGCGACGCCGCTTGGAAAATAAAAATACTTGAACTCACATAATATACCTATGTGACGATGATAATTTTATTAGGTTTAAAATATTATTTGTTAGTTTTTAGAGTTTATTTTTTTGGTCGGGGGGTTTTTAAATTTTTAAATTTATTTTTTTCTGCTTGCCTCCAAAATTCCATCGGACACGTTCTAGTAAAGTAGCCATCGCTTTACTTGAATGTTGGACTGACTAGACTGACTGATTACTGACTTTGTTATTACTTCGTCCAGTTTCATTGAAACTGGCAAAAAATTGATGCAAAAATTATACTTGACCCTGGCAGTATGCACAGAGTTTGCGATACCAGAATTGAAAAAAAAAATTAAAGCTTTCTTGGTCGAATGGTTACGAAAGCTGACTACGGAGCTAGAGGACGGGTTCAAAGCTCAAGTAGGCAAGTTGCGTTTTTTATTTTTTGTGACAATATTTTTTTCAATTGGGAGCTAGGTATTTCAAAAGGCTTTGTTTAAGTAACACTAAGCCAATGAATGTTATGCTTAAAAATAAACCAAGAAAATCAATTGTTTTAATCCGAGCAACGCTCGGGCGTCGAGGTACTATAAAAATGAATTGCTGTTCGTTAGTCTCACTAAAACTCAAGAATGGCTGAACCGATGTGGCTAATTTTGGTCTTGAAATATTATTAGAAGTCCATGGAAGGTTTAAACGGTGAGAAAATTTGGAAAAATTGCGCAACTTATTTTATTTTTCTATACAAACTGTTAGTAACTGTCAAACAATGGTTCTTCGCGCCATCGTCCAGAAGTTTGATATCGTCTGAATAACAATTCATCTGTCACTATTTGTTTTATATTTTTCATTTGATAGTTACATAAAAACTCTTTAAGATGATAAAGTTTTTTACATCTACTTATCCTGTATAGGTATGGTAGGGTGCATGGTGTCAACAGTAACAGTGGTAAAAACCACCCCCCGCTTTTTTTTACAGTAAAATACATTTTCTTCTTATTTTTTTACTTTTTAGTTCGTATTTTCACAAAAGCGTGTTTTTAGTTTTTTAAACTACATTATTTATTTTTAATTTTTTAGTTGGATTTTTATTCTCAAATTATTGCATTATCATCGGCCCTTGACACCTATGCAAATTTTCAAGTTAACCAGACGCTTAGACGTGTTAAAGTACCTTAGGCCACGAACTTATCAGCCGCCCCTCGTATATTTTATTTTATCCTGATGATCCTAGTTACGACTTTAACATAAAGTTATGAGATTATTGTGTTGTCATCGGTCCTCAATAAATCTACAAAGTTTGAACGAAATCTGGCCGTTTAAAGTGGGTCAAAATCGCGCCCAAAGAAGTCGGTTACAAACATACAAACATACAAACATACAGGTGAAGCTAATAAAAAGCGTGTAAAAAAATAGTTTCTTAATTTTTTTCATTGATAAGAACCTTCTCACGAACTTCTCACAAACACAACAAAAAACAATAACGAAATCGGTCTAACCGTTCACGCGTGAGGCCGAGACCAAGGGAAATAGGAATTCAGTTTTATACATATAGAGTTAGAGAAATGTTTTGCCCGCGACTTCTTCCGCGTGTACTTTAGTTATCAGGACACAGTTTAAATTAACTCCGTTATAATTGTGTCATACGTATCTGTTCTGCGTCTGCAAGTAGGTACTGCTATAAAAGATAGGTAACAGGTTACTACAGTACCTACTTCGTTTTGAAGCTGGTGTTAAAATGACCAAGTTATTTGATGCACTAACCCGCTAGCAAGCCATGAGGCATGCCATGAGGTTCTGGTTTATGAAAACCAGACCGTGAGAAAAACAGCACCCTTTTTAAATTAGTCCGACGAAATATAAAGGTTGTCATAATTATATTTTTAAGAAATAAGAAAGTCAGGCCCTATATACCAATGTTTATACTGCTAAGTTCAGAAATGAGATGATAATTAATTTCTATACATTTTACTTAACCCTTCCCCCGCCTTTTTACCCTTTTAGGCGGAAGTTTATCCATTTCACCTGCACAAATCATTTTAAATTGTAATCAATCACATACTCGTATGTATATTACCTACTCTACTTATTAGAAGTATAAGTAGAGTAGGTATATATATATATAGAGTAGGTCCAGAAATAAGAAAATTCCATGTAAACTTCACTCTCCTATTTCACTCTCGTAGGAGTTAGTTTACTTTTTAAAGGCTCAAAAATATTTTGAGTAAATCTAGTATCGGGATGCAGAGCCAGCTCCTGATTTACCTAATAACTTTATTCAACAATTAATTATTTTCACTTAAATCTACCTTCTTACGGTATCTGAGGCTACGCCCGAGAGAGACAGCGAGTTAATTATTTAACATTTCAACCACACTAAAACCCACTGAATAGGATTTCAGATTGAAAAGTGATACCGGGTTATGTGGGATTTATACAGCACTAAAACCTCCTCAGTGGCCTGCTAAACACTCGTTCAGAGGACTCCATGCGCGGTGCTCCAAATCGCCGCCCACAACTCCAGAAGTTCACATTTATTCGCCTCTTACGATTAGGTAGCTGATCTGTTCTTACTGTATCTAGTCTTATTGTAGCTCATATTCATAACTTCCACCTACGGAGAGCAATCCCGAGCTAGCCAGTTTAGCTTCTTGAAGAAACTACCTACATTGTACAGAAACCTACAACAAATGTATGAAGAGTATTTTTTAAGTATTCATATTATATTACTATGAAGTTTTTAAGTTACTGTCCAATAAACTGTCATGGAAGAAAATAAAATAATGTGTTGGAGAAAGGGGGGACCTCCGGTTCGCTATGACCAAAAATGGTGGTGGAATAAAGGATGGAAAGGAGGGTGGTCCCCCGTTGCGGGTGCAGGAATTGTGGACTGTAAGTTGCGGTTTGAATTAATGGTGGAAAACGAGAAGGATTGGTAAAGGGAACAAACGCACTTACTTGGTGCTGGAGCAGATGGTATGCTCGTGTACTGATGAAGCCTTCTCTTGCCCGGGAACTGATGTTGTCTTTCACACTTATTTATCACTTGAAGTCAGTTAAATCACAAAACTATTGACAGCGGTGATGGCGGCGATGCAGCGAGTCTGATGACCACGTGTTAGGTGGCTTGCGGTGCGGTTGTCACTAGAGGACTTGCATACGCGTCGGCGGCGTGCGCGTCGGCGGCGGGACGAAGGCAGACTGGATTGATAGATCTTCCTCCTGATCCATCTACGTTCGTTGAGGTGCGAACGAGGCCGATATAATACCATAGTGCGCTTGCGGGAAAGAGAGGGAGGATGAAGGGGAGGGAGGTGAAATGACTTAATTGGCGCGAACATCCCCCCGGCCTTGAGGTCTCCTCAAATAGCGAATTAAAAAAAAATAAACATAAATATATACAGCGGAGTTAATATCATATAGAAAAAACTATATATGCGGTGAACAGAGGCGATGCGATGAATATAATTAGTAAATTAATAAAAATATTATAATAGCGGGATGAGAATTTATACTTAAACTATAACTTATAAAATATAAGCTACATAGGCATATAGAAATATTATTGTGTTGGTAGAGGGCAAAGTCTAACAATGGGCCGCTGCAAAGTGGAGCTCTTAGTCTTCACTTGTGCAACGCGCACCACACCATCCCTACCAGGAAACAGTTCAGTGACGACGCCTAGCGGCCACTGAAGAGGCGGAGCGTTATCCATATCGATAAGAACAACGGTTCCTACAGAAATGGAATTAATAGAATGTTTATTCCACTTTTCTCTTGCTTGTAGTGTATGTAAGTATTCTGATCTGAAGCGCTTCCAGAATGACTGAACTATCGAATCAAGCAATGAAAAACGTGATAAAAGATTAATGCGTTCTTTACTAAGATCCGCGGCGGGTAAACATCCAAGTGGATTAACAGCGAGGAAATGCGCGGGCGTAAGTGCAGTAGGTTCCGCCGGATCGCTACTTAACACGTAAAGCGGTCGTGAATTTAATATGCGTTCGACCTGAGTGAGGACAGTAAGCAATTCCTCGTACGTGAGGATTTGCTTACCTATGACGCGAAATAAATGATACTTTACTATCTTTATATTTGACTCCCAAAGCCCACCAAAATGTGGAGCGTTTGGAGGGTTAAGTTTCCATGTGATGCGGTTATCAGAAAGGACCTGATTAAATACTTTGTAATATTCGTCTGAACGTAAAAAGGAATGAAGTTCCTTCAAGTATGAACGCGAAGCAATAAAATTAGTAGCGTTATCACTGGTGAGTCATCATCATTAACGATCTGCGAATAAATCACGCAGCCATATGCCCTTTCACTGGCGTCGGCGAACGCGACTAGCGAAACTTGCGAATTTTTATTTATACCCATATGGCGAGGAAACTTTAATTTCGATATCAAAGGTAACTCTGAAATATATTGTTGCCATGCAGTGACAATGTGAGCGGGCGGAGCCTGGTCCCAGTCAAGTTTGAGAATGAGAAGCTTAGAGAAAAGAATTACTGGACCCACGAGCCCCAGAACATCATACAAGCGAGCGGTTGCGGATAAAATAGAACGCTTGGTACAAGCGAGCGGCGGCGGCGAAACTAGAAAAGAAAAACAATCAGTTGCGGGGTGCCAACGAAGATCCAATATTTTAAAAATATTTTGGTCGTCGAATGAGACCTCGTCAAGCTGACGGTGCGTTGCGGGGATGTGCTGTAAAAGCTCTGAACTGTTACTAGTCCACTTAACCAATTCAAATCCTCCACGCTGAAACATTTGAATTAGTTCAGTGGCTACGTCAACGGCGCTGTTGACGCAGGGCGCGCAGGACGCGATATCGTCCATATAAATATCTCGTTCGACCACCGAAGCAGCCAAAGGATAGGACTCCCTCTCCTCGGAAGCCAACTGACGTAATGTGCGTAGCGCAAGAAAAGGAGAAGAGCGTAAACCAAAAGTCACACGATTAAATTCGTATGTTTGTATGTCTTCCTCATTAGAAAAGCGATAAAGAATGCGTTGAAACGTGCGGTGCGATTTTTGTACTTCAATGCATAAATACATTTGCCTAACGTCGGCAAAAAAGGCGATGCGATAAACTCGTACGTTTATTAAAATATTAAAAATATCAGACTGTAAATTTTGCCCACTATGTAAAATATCATTTAATGAAATGTCATTATCTGACTTAGCGCTTGCGTCGAGTACTATTCGCAATTTAGTTGTACTTTATCATTACGTATGACAGGGTGGTGCGGGAGATAAAAGCAAGGTTCCGTAAAATTATTTGAAACAACCAATGATAAAAAACCCTTGTTGATGTATTCTTGAATTACGTCATTGTAGCGGGTGTTGTAAGCGTCATAGGAGCGAGAAGCGTTTTTTAGCGGTTATAAAAGAATCTCTTATCAGGCGTGTCCTTGAAGGGCAGGGCGACAACACATCGTCCGTTCAAACTGCGACGAGTAGTGGAAGTATAAATATTCTCACATTCCTGTTCATCAGGACTCAAATAAGGTTTTTGCGGCAGCTCCTCTAACTTTAGCGACGTTTGACTTTTATCAATACGAGTAGGATAAGAAACTAAAGAACGCGGCATGCAAGTAGGAAAGTCGATATCTGCGTCTCCCATTATTATGTATCCTAATGACGTTTCTATGGCACTCGGCGATTGCGAATTAATTATTTTATCAGTTAACAAAATTTGTAAATAAGTGTTAACCCCTAATAAAACGTCAATGTCACCTGGTTTATGGAATTGATCGTCAGCCAAACGTAAATTATTTATATAATTAATTTTCGAAACGTCTATTAACGACTCGGGTAATTGTCCAGTTATAGTGGGAACGACTAACGGTTCAATATGATAAAGTTTATTTTCATCAAAGCGGGAGCTAAACTGCAAAGAAGTAACACCTAAAACCTTCTGCGATACTCCACCGATTCCTTGCGCCTCTTTAACTGGTGTTTTATTTGAGATCGGTAGGTATAAACGTTTGCAACACTGTTTCGTGATGTAATCACATTGCGAGCCAGGGTCCACTAAACAACGAAACAAATATTGGTGTCCGTATTTAGTACAAACTTTAATCTTCGCAGTTCCCAATAATGTAGTGCGGTGCGGCGCATTACCACAATCGCGCGAAACGTTACATGACGTGGATGCATTTTTTTCTCCTGGACCTTGTTCTACCGAAGGCTGATCGACCTTATTCCTACTACTAACAAAATGAAGTAGCGTATGGTGCGAGCGGGAGCAATACCTACATCTACGCTGTGACTTACAAAAGGGAGTGGCGTGTTTATTACTTAAACAATTAGTGCAACATTTATTTCGTTTTACAAAATTGTACCTGTCCTGTGCATTTATTTTTAAAAAATGCGGACAGACAAATAGGTGTTCGTGATCACCCGATTTACAGAAAATACATGACCGAGACGAATCTGTATTAATAAAAGGTTTACTTATATTTTTAGCGGGAGCGGGAACAAAATTACCTTTAATTTTATGGTTGTTAGACGTATGCGAAGTATTTATTGTATGGCATAAAGCCCTATTCTGGTCATGTAAAAACTGAACCAAAGCGGAATATTTCGGTATGTTTACGTTGCGACATGACATTTCGAACGACTTTACGGTATCGTTATCTAATTTTCTAAGCGCGATATTTAGAAATAGAAAATCAGATATGTCATCAATATTAAGTTGCTTAAGAGCGTTAATAGAAGCATCAAATTTATCCATAAATATTTGATAACCAGCGGATGTGTTAGCGTTAATGTTCGTCAGTTCTAACAGCTGACTGACGTAGGTAGTCGCGAGCGCACGCTCGTCGTTATATCTACGTATGAGCGCGTTCCATATCACAGAATAGTTTTCAGCTGTAGGCATTAAGCCTGAACAGATTGATAATGCCTTGTCACTAAGTTTACTAACAAGATAATAAACGCGTTCAGCATCTGTTAATTGCTGATTATCATGAACTAATGTTTTAAATTGTTGGTAGAACATAGACCAGTGTCGTATGTCACCATTAAAAGAAAGTAATTCTATGGGCGGAAGCGACGGTATAATTTTTGTAGGTAAACTATTCTGTGATTTACTTGAAGATGAAGCGTTTAATTTTGACACTTGACTTTTAATACGACTATATAGATCATGAAAAGATTTCCACGATCCGAAATCTACTTGCGCATTCGGATTTAATTTTAAATTTGTAACATTATAAGATTCTAACGTGTCCTTGAACTCGGTACGCAAGTATTCAAGGTCAGATGCCGTGTCAAGAAATGTGTCCTGTTCGTCTGACGAACTTAATGCACTTATAGATAAATCATAAATTTGTTGTAAACGTTCGTAAATAGAATTTCGTTTTGCAATTAATATTTTCAATCTAATTTCGTCATTTGAAAGCGTTTCAGATTCAATTTTGCCTTTAGTAGACATTTTGTCGTGAACAAGATAAATCAGTTAAAACAGTTAAGATTATAAAAATTATGTATGGCGTAATGAATGAATACGTAGGTAGTTACTAGCGAAACAACGATCGCCGGTCGCGTCGGCTCCGGCAACCACAAATATGGCGGACTTCAATTAATGAAAAATAGAATGCGTACCTATGAGGTGTAATTTCGATTACAAATATATAGGTAAATAATGGTGCGAATGGTGCGGTGCGTTGCAAAAATAATAATATACCTACGTGAGCGGTGCGTTATTAATATGCGGGATATAAAATAATCGTAGATATAATACTTATTTGCAAAAATAAATAGCGGATGGTGCGGTGTGTTTTGCAAAAAGAATAATATACCTACGTGAGCGGTGCGTTATTAATATGCGGGATATAAAATAATCGTAGATATAATACTTATTTGCAAAAATAAATATGAATATTACATGAAATACATAAATATGCGTATTTATGAGATTAAATAATTAACCCGGGTGAAGTTACCAAACTATTGATTCGAAATCCGGCTCGACTGGACCAAAAAATTGGAGGGAATCCGGATCGACGGATCAGAAATGTTGGGTAGAATAAAGGGGGGGAATGAGGGTGGTCCCCCACTGCGGGTGATGGAATTGTGGACTGTAAGTTGCGGTTTGAATTAATGGTGGAAAACGAGAAGGATTGGTAAAGGGAACAAACGCACTTACTTGGTGCTGGAGCAGATGGTATGCTCGTGTACTGATGAAGCCTTCTCTTGCCCGGGAACTGATGTTGTCTTTCACACTTATTTATCACTTGAAGTCAGTTAAATCACAAAACTATTGACAGCGGTGATGGCGGCGATGCAGCGAGTCTGATGACCACGTGTTAGGTGGCTTGCGGTGCGGTTGTCACTAGAGGACTTGCATACGCGTCGGCGGCGTGCGCGTCGGCGGCGGGACGAAGGCAGACTGGATTGATAGATCTTCCTCCTGATCCATCTACGTTCGTTGAGGTGCGAACGAGGCCGATATAATACCATAGTGCGCTTGCGGGAAAGAGAGGGAGGATGAAGGGGAGGGAGGTGAAATGACTTAATTGGCGCGAACATAATGACAGATCTCGTTTTAACGTTTGATTCCGAGAGCTATTTCGAGAGAAAGCGACAAAAAAGTACAAACATTTTCAAATAGCAATTTTTTTATATTCCGTCAAATTGGTGGAGCATAGAAATATTTTTGTCAGTCAGCAGGATTTCTTAACGTTTGGCGTAGAAGGTACTTACCTCAATTTAAAAATAAATATTCACTGCAGTAACTTTTCTAAAACCATAAAAAATAAGAAGAAGCGAGCAGTCAATTAATGATAAGTTTCACAGTGTTCAGTCATGCAAAACTTGTAACGTATCACGTATGAAAGTCGATAAAAATAGTAACTAACATTTTGCAAGTTCAAGAGTTTTCATATAAAAAATCAAAATCTTTTCCATAACTGATGATCAACTCGTAATTTTTTAATACCGTGCAACAGTTCATCATGGATTTCAAACACTAAGAAATTTAGCTGATGTGACGTAATTAAAACAAAATATTAGAAAATGGTTGCAAGTTTTCATTGCTTAGCTCTCTGAATATTTCATGTGAGTCACATTTTTGAAGGACGCTGTCTTGTCTTAAATGTTAATGTTGCATTCGAATTGGAAAATAGTTTTTAAATTTTCTAAGTTTTCGTGATATTTCCTTAATGTTTTATTACATAAGTACCTTCTTCTGCCAATTACAAACACAACAAAAGAAGAATTAGCGAAATCGGTCCAGCCGTTCACGCGTGATGTCGTGACCAAGGGAAAATGGGATTCATTTTTATATATACAGATTCTGGGGTCAGATATAGTAATTCAAATTTCACCCTCTTCCTGTCAACCGATTAATCTGAAATTTTGTATACACTTTGGATTTTGGTGACAATACAATTATGTTTATTCATTATCATTATAAATTCAAGATGGCCGCCGCTACAAAATGGCGGATAATTTATGTTTTATCAATCCCATCAATATGGGTATCAAATGAAAGGGCTCAACAAGCAGAATAAAATATACTATAAAAAATTGAAATCCAAGATGGCGGCCGCTACAAAATGGCGGATAACGTAGGTTTTATCAATCCCATCAATATGGGTATCAAATGAAAGGGCTGAACAAGCAGAATACAATATACTATAAAAAATTGAAACACAAGATGGCGGCCGCTACAAAATGGCGGATAACGTAGGTTTTATCGATCCCATCAATATGGGTATCAAATGAAAGTGCTCAACCAGTATAATACAATGTACTATATAAAATTAAAATCCAACATGGCGGCCTCTACAAAATGGCGGATAACTTAGGTTTTATCAATCCCATCAACATGGGTATCAAATGAATGGTCTCAACAAGTAGAATACAATTTACTATGCAAAATTGAAATATTAGATGGCCGCCGCTACCAAATGGCTGATAACAATTTTTTATCAATCCCACCAATAGGGCAAGAAACCTTGCAATAATGAAGCACTAAATGAATTAAACAGAATGCGAAATAAAAACTAAAAACTAGAAAATAAAAATAGGTAAAAAAACTTTTTAAGTTAAACGGTTTTATGTTAAACATACATTGCAATGTTTAAGATAAATGTACTAAAAACCAAAAAATAATTAAATAGATACAGTCGTGGGAATTATAAACATATGCATAGACTAGACTAAAATAAAACCGTGGGGCACGTCAGTTGTCTACAATCGTTGATTAAAATGTTTGTTTTGTAATTTTACACTATAATTAGGCAGTTGTTCAACCGACAACGATGGACGTGTGATAAGTAGGGCTAGAATGTGGAAACAAGCTAGCAAGCTCGATTATAAGCGAGTTTTAGGGTTTCATAGTGGTGAGCGAGTAGTACTTTTATCATATGTTTTGTCGATTAAAGACAAACTACGAGCAGTGAAACGATTCCTCGCCAGCCAGCAGTGTGAATGTCCAACGATAAGCTAGTTGAAACATCTCTTTTATTTACATGGAGTGTATAACTATTGGAATTTCCATGAGCAAGAAAATAGTAAGTAATTTCCTCACCGTCTGCGGGCCAACTGCCTATTTTAACGACGAATTAAACGATTCTTCTATCGTACATTAAGTCGATAATTTGTAGACAATTGACGTGCCCCACGGTTTTATTTTAGTCTAGTCTATGCATATGTTTTAATTCCCACGACTGTATCTATTTTATTATTTTTTGGTTTTTAGTACATTTATCTTAAACATTGCAATGTATGTTTAACATAAAACCGTTTAACTTAAAAAGTTTTTTTACCTATTTTTTTAATATCACATGTAATGAAACAACTAGTTTTGATTTCTGTAGCCAGTCGAAGTAAGACTATTTCAGACAAATAGCGCAGTAATATCTTTTGTCAACGATTAGGCATGATGACAGATTTTTAAATACCTTTCCTTATTGTAGGTACACGTCTCCTAGTTGCGAAAAAAAGTTTATTTCAGCAATAAACTTAAGTTTTAACGTAAATTAATGTATTTTCTGCTATGTAACTTGAATTAAGCGCAAAAACGCTCGTAGGTGTCATGGCGTCGGCTTGCTCGTCAAACTTCAAGCAACACGATGACCTTTCATTAGGCGTGACGTCATTCCTTTTGTTTGGCGTTTCAGATAACATGGCCGATTGCTGTATTTAATACTTTTATTTTATTGAAAATCTTATTAATCTTAATGTTTATATTAAAACGGGATCATATTTTAGAACTTTTTTAGCATATATTTTTCTGTAAAACCATTTATTCTCTGATTCTTTAATAGTGTCATCATGCCCATTCTGACTGACTTGAAATAAAGACGTAAATAATAAATAAATGAAGGTGACGGGTAGAAACAACGTTGTTTCTGACTGACACATTCGCATTGGTTTGAAATTGTCTTAAGTATTTCGACTGGCAAAACAGAGACCAAAACTCGCTGTTTCAATGCATGTGATATGAAAAACAATATATTGACCAAATTTTTAAGTTGTACCTATACTTCGTACATAATATATTTTACGTTTATTTATTTATTTATTTACACTTTATTGTCACAACTTAACTATGTTGTACAAAGGGCGGACTTAATGCCGAGAGGCATTCTCTACCAGTCAACCCTGGTTGTTGGTGAGAGTTTTTTTGTAGGTAGCAACAACAAAGACAGTGATTTATAAATATTGCCTAAAGAAATATCTCTAAAATACAAAGCATGTTAAGTAAAATTCTTAAGACTAATTATATGCGCATAATATTATTTGTAAGTCTAAGTACACTAAAATATATAATAAAGTACACAAAATATTTTATTCTATACATATACGTCCATATATAATATTAATATAACAAATATATAAATATATAATAAAATATATAAATACATATATGTAAATACATAAACAAATAATAAATATAAATATAATATTTTATAAACATATTTCGAGAGGTGATAGTACCAAATATTAGTTGATTACAACTGACTTCAAATAAAATTCTCGGACCATTCTTTTGAAGACATTTTTGGAAGGCGCTTTTCTAATTTCGTCTGGCAGGGCGTTCCAGAGCGATATTGCCTGACAAGTAAAAGAATTTTGATAGAAACAGGTTTTGAGTGATGGTATATCCATCTTTAGGTTTTCAGAAGAACGAAGTACTCTATTAAGGGTAGTGTAACGATAATGAAAACATTGCTTTAGGTATGTTGGAGAGGAAGGATCATTTAGAATAGAGTACAAAAGAAAGAGTATCCTAGAATGACGCCTTTGTCGAATAGATAGCCATTTAAGCTGGTGTCGGTAATGGGATATATGGTCAAACTTACGTAAGCCGAAGATGTATCGGATGCAATTATTAAGAAGGCGTTCTAGTTTATTTAGAAGTTCTTCTGTTAGATCAGGGTAGCACACGTCAGCATAATCGATAATGGGCAGCACAAGTGTTTGGATAAGCATAAGCTTCGTGTTTAGCGGAAGAAAATGTTTTAGACGACCGAGAGACCGGAGCGCTGCAACAACTTTACGGCTAATTTCAGCAACATGCGGTCGCCAGCTCAAAGTACTGTCGATGTATAGACCAAGGTTTCTTACCGACTCACTTAGTGGAATCACATTGTTGCTGTACGAAATAGGAGGTAAATTTTGAAAATTAACCTTGGCCAACATTCTAGAACTACCCATTAATATAGCTTGGCACTTAGAGGCATTGACAGACACTCCATATTGGTGAGACCAGTTTGCAATCGAGTTGAGACAAGCATTGATATTGTCAAACGCAATACGGAGACCGTCAATGTCGGCCTGCACGTAGAGCTGGAGGTCGTCGGCATACAGATGATACGAACAGTTTATGACGGAAGTAAGAGAGTTTATAAATAACGAAAATAATATAGGAGAAAGAATTCCGCCTTGCGGCACGCCAGTTGCCAGGTCAGCCCACATCGAGGACTTCTGTCCCACTCGGACTGTCTGCTGACGGCCGCGAAGATAAGACGAAAACCAGGCCAAGGCAGTGGGGCTAAATTTTAAGTGGGAAAGAATAGCGAGAAGGATGTCGTGGTCAACTGTGTTAAAAGCATTTGAAAAGTCAACAAGCACCACTAGAGTCAATTGCCTATTGTCCATGCCTTTTCTGACATCATCTGTCACTTTTATCAAGGCTGTAGTAGTGCTGTGACCTGAGCGAAACCCCGACTGATAATTACTCAGGAGGTTATGTTTTGATAGAAATGAGGATACTTGCTTATGTACACAGGCCTCTAGAATTTTGGATAGGAATGGAAGTATAGAGATTGGACGGAAATGTTGAGGCAAGGTTGGATTTGGAATTTTTGGTAGTGGCTGGACAAAAGCCTTCTTCCAAATCGAAGGGTATTGTCCTGTGCGTAGTGAAAAATTAACTATGTGTGAGATTACAGGAAGTAGGAAATCTGAGATTAGGGAAATCATGTCTCTACTCACTTCATCGCAACCCACAGCCTTAGATCTGATGGCTACTATCGTCTTTTTAATCTCATCCTGTGTAACAAGAGAGAACTGAAAGCTTGAAGTAACAGAAGCTTGCATTGAAGCAATTGAATTTAGAGTTTGAGATCGAATTATGGGGTCCAGCGAAGTAGATGAGGAAAAATGACGATTAATGTCATCCAAGGATAGAGATGAACCATAATTCAATATTGGTGGCTTTCTGACACCAAGAGTTTTGAGAAATTTCCATATATCGGCAGTGGAAGAGTTAATTATATTATTGTGAATGTATCGGCGTTTGGCCATTCGTATCATCTGATTACATCTGTTTCTGGCCTTCTTATATGATAGCCAGTTAAGCTGTGATCGGTCTTTCTTAAAAATTCTAAATGCTCTATCCCGTTTAGTCATTGCAGCACGAACCGTTTCGGTCATCCAAGGAGCCGGGGGACGCTTCAGCCTAACAGTATGCACCGGTGCGTGAGCGTCGTACAAGCGAATAACTGTGTTATTAAAGAGGTTTATTTTGTCGTCGATTGTACTCGCGTCAAACAACGGACCCAAGGTCAAGCGTGATGCGTCCACCCGGAGCCTTTCAACATCAATTTTAGAAAAATTGCGCATTTGCAAAAAAGTTGGGCTGTGTTTCGGAGGTTTCAATTTATATGAGACATATAGGAGATCATGCCGCGAAAAACCAGGTGCAGGAATCTGACCGTATGTATCTACACGATCAGGACAGGCGGTAACGATAAGGTCAATCCAGGAGTCTTCAGTGTCAACGTTGTGATGAGTAGCTGCTAATGGAAGAATATTGAGATTGACAGACTCAAATATTGACCGAAGCTTATTTGCCCGAGAGGAAACCTTTAAAAGGTTGGTATTAAAATCACCCATGATTATGTAATGGGCATACCCAGATCCAATATCATCTAGAACTGTTTCTAATGCTGTGAAATAATCAATTGAGGGAGGACAATACACTACTCCAAGAACAGCCCTGGAACCATTTAAATTCAGTTCGATGAACAGATACTCGGCAGAGGCAGAGTAGCGTGACGGAGATTGGCAAATAATTTTAAACGATATGCTCGCACGTAAGTATATCGCTACCCCTCCACCCCCTTTTTCTGTTCTATCGTTGCGTATCAGGACATATTCCGAAAGAGGATACAATGCAGAATTTATCGATGGTTTTAACCAAGTTTCTGATATTAGTATGGCATCTATGTCGGTGGAGTTGAAAGTAATTTCAAGGTCAGCAAAGTGACTCGGTACACTCTGTGCATTTATATGACAAATATTAAGAAACTTCTTTCGCGAGTCAAAAATAGCACCAAGTTCTTTATTTAAAGAGTGTTGTAAGCTGGCATCAAAAGATCCGTCACAAGAAGCAAAAGAGCTGTCAGAGTCTACGGCTGTGTGAAAAGAGTCGTCCATCAGTATATGTATATATAATTTATAGTTTAAAATATAAAATAATATAGTAATAAATATAATATAAAACAATAAAATAACGTATACTAAATAATATATAAAATATAGTATTAAACTTAATAAGATTTCATTAAAAACCCTGCACCATCCCATCAGCTGACTGTTCACAATTTTATAGCTAATTTTAACTTAAAGAACACAAAACAACAATATTAAGTACATGGCAAGTAGCGAAAATAATTCATTGCCCGTCAAACACTTAGTGTAAAAGGAAAAACCAAAAAATTGTCTATGGTTTGAATCGTGTCAGCACTGTCAGCTGTCAATGGGAGATGTTGTCAAATGTCACTGTAATTTTGACTATACAAGACACAAATCACAATAATAAACTAAATTGCACATTAAATTAATGAAACAATGTTATGTAGGTAGCAGAGGATAAACGCTGACAATACTGAGTTATAAAAGAAAAAAGACCCAAAGCTATATGATTAAAATAGCATGGATGAATCCAATCACTTTTTGGCTGCCGCGCGCCGCGTTCTCTTTGTATCATCGTATGCTGCGGCGTTGGTGGGCTTGCGACGTTCGTCATTACGATTGGATGATGACGCTGATGACGATTGCTGCGATGATCCCTCCGTAGAACTACTATCGGGGTTGCAAGGATATTTAGCAACCAAAGCTTCGTACTCCGCTTCAGTTGATATTTTTACCCGACTGCCACTAGGAGGCTTTATGTAGATTGTTCCATCGTGCGACCAGACGTTCCGAAGGCCGAAGTGTTTTCGTGCATTCTTGTGAATAGTTTGTCGAATGCGAGTTAGAAATTCCGCTACAGTCACTGAGGTACCTTTTAGTTTGGATTTCAATTTCCAAACACTTGATTTGACTTCATGATCCGCAAAATGAACTAAAACAGGTCGTGTATTGCTGCTGTCACGTACACCCAGACGATGGCACCGCTTAATGGAAGACTTAGTGACACTCTCCAATCCCATATTGGTATTGATGAAGCCCAGCACAGCATCCTCTTCATTTGTTTCTTCGTTGTCCGTGATGCCGTGGAACAAGAGGACTTTTCGACGCTGTCGCATGTCAAGGTCATCAACTACCTGGACACAAGCTTGGATCTGTTTACGGATCATACTCAACATGCCACCCACAGTGTCCCTGAAGTCTTTAAATTCACTGTACAGGCTCTCAAGAGAAGGAACTGAGCCAGTTGCTACTGTGGCTGCCTTCAATCGCTCTTCAAATTCTGCAAACCTCTTGTCCAGAGTCTGTTCCAGCTTCTTTTGTGTAGCTTCCACCTCGGCAATGTTGGCCATAGTTTATTAGTGAAAGTTCAAAGTGAAAACTTTATGAGTATATTGTTTATGACAAGTGACAAATCTTGTAGAGGTTATACTGATGGTTGGTGCAAGTAAGTAATTAAAGTTTTTACTCACATCAGCATTTGTCTTTTATTTAATTATACTCACACACACTTTAGAACTGATTTGAACTTAAATTTGTATTTGTAAAATATAAATAAATAATTGAAATTTAAATAAATGCAGGACAATGCTCTGATCAAACTTTGTGCAACTACCCTCCTATCTACCTACCCTCCTATCTACCGTTCTAATCCTTTAAACAATAAAATAAAATACAGTATAACTGAGAAATATTTAGAGGTTTCCCTTCACATTTGGTTACACTCGAAGTGGTCCGTTAAGACTATATACAAAATTCACCTACTATTTATGTATTTACAGCTAGAATTAAAATTCAACGTCTAAAAGAAAAAAAAATGTAAAAATATAAATATAATGGTTAAATATATAAACGGCTAATGGTTCATGGCTTTTTTATCAAAATTTTTATATTCCTCTAAATATCACTGAATTAATTAGCCCATGCCAGGACATAGTAATATTTTGACTATATGTGTCCGAATCCGATCATCCGATGAATACCTAATATATCTGCCGCGTATTATTACGTTAGATTGCAGACCCGGGCGAAATGTATAAAAGAATTTGTTATGGCCGATTAGGCATCAGTCGCTCATCTGGTAGCAACGCATCCAAACCAAATCAAATAATCATGAAAGTGGTACGTGTTAAGGATTTTTCTTTAATAATATTAATGTGACGTCGCGGCAGTAACCATAATAATGGATTGGTCTTTCAGATCATTGTTGCCCTCGCCTTCGTGGCCGTTGCTGCCTCCGCCGCCGTACCTGCAGAATATGAAGTTGTCCCCATTGTGCGTTCAGAAAGCAACCAGAGCCCCGAGGGTTCATACAACTTTGTGTAAGTTAACTCTTAAATATTTGATTTACATAGTAAAGTTTACAATGGTTTACAGTACCTTTTTTTAAAACAATATATATTATATACATTTTTTAACACTTTGTACGTAAAAAATAAAAACCATAAGTACTTGGTATAAAGCTTTTATTGGTAATCGTAATGACTCTTGAAACTATTATGGAGTAGTAGTCTGTAAACATATGTACATAAAAATACTTACATACCGAACACAGTCTTAATTCGGTTAAGAAGAAGCAAGAATTTATATTGTTTTTTATATTATTTTTTATATTGTTTACAAGTGCTTGAAGTTGTGTGTAGATTTTTATGGGCTGCAGCGATCACTTAACACCAAGTGCCCTACATGCTCCTTGCTATTCCACTCATATAAAAAAACAGTGTTCCCTATTTCAAATATGTATTAAAATTCAAGTGTATGTCACTTCGAATTCGAGTGCATAATTAATAGATAAATATTTCTGTGTAATTTCATCTTAAAATCTATCTACTATTTTACTTTGCCTTATCATTATGTTTTAATTATAGTTTCGAAACTGGAAATGGAATCAAAAGGGTGGAGACGGGTGAAGTAAAGGAAGTTCTCGATGAGGACAAGAAGCCCGTACCAGTGGTCGTCGTCCGCGGCTCCTACTCCTACACTGACTCTGAGGGCAACGTCGAGACCATCAACTTCACCGCCGACGAGGACGGCTACCACCCCGAGGGAAAGTCCATCCCCCAGCCTCCCTCCAGGAGATAAGCGCCCTTTCGACCTCCGACTTTCTAAAGGGTACTCGATTAAATGACCGAGCCCAATAATCGAAGACTCCTGAATTATTCCTTAGATATACTGTAAGAAAAATATGGTTGCTATAAGAGTGTGAGTGAGGCGATAGTCGCCTTACATTCGCTGTTGTTGCTGTGGTTACTCGTTATTCTCTAGTTCACTGCCATATTTTTGTACGATTTTATTGTTTGTTGAGTAATGATAATACAATGTGATAAAAGTAATGAATAAACTTCATTAAAACAAGACAGTTGTTTGTTTTGTCCAGTTATTCTTTACATACGATACAAATGTACTTATATACAAATTACGTATCTTTATGTGTGCGCGTATTTAAAGAAAATTTCAAAACCACATTACAGAATTCAATCTAACTGCATATAAGAAGTAAAGCTGTGCAAATACAATTTTTATATTTAACTTAAGTACCTGAAATATCGAAAAACATCCACATAAGATTAACCGTATTATGCAAAGTTTTTGCCTGAAAAGTTTTAAATAATACCTTTAAGCCATAAAATATACAAAACATTTTGTATTTTATTATGATGGGTATGAACGGGTGGTGTATGAATATTATTTTCATTATTACCAAAAGAAAATAATGTTTTATTACCAAAAGAAAATAACATTCTACAAAAATAAACTTTATATCTAGTTATAATCGTTGTGGTTCTATTCCGTATGTGAGCGTTAT
This sequence comes from Pyrgus malvae, assembly GCA_911387765.1. NCBI lineage: Eukaryota > Metazoa > Arthropoda > Insecta > Lepidoptera > Hesperiidae > Pyrgus > Pyrgus malvae. The sequence continues at coordinate 15,115,706 of OU426951.1, read as the reverse complement.
CAAATGATTTGAATCATAGTTTAAGTCATAATTAATGATTAAACGAACTTACCTTAAGTGAAGTTCTATCATAATTATACGATGGCTTCGTCTGAGAAATTAGATTACTTGTAGTAGACGTACTGTACTAGCCATTCATACACTAAAGTTGAGAAATACAACCTAAAAAATAAAAAGGTTGTAATAAAAAAACATAAAATCACTCATAAGTCTGTACACTGACAACACCTGTCATTCGTCGCTATCTTCATTTAGTTTAGAGAGCAATGCACGAATTTTATTTTTATGACAAATTTTTCCCTGGGGTAGGGTGGGAGGGACCTAATTTCTCAGACGAAGCCATCGTATAATTATGATAGAACTTCACTTAAGGTAAGTTCGTTTAATCATTAATTATACTTTGCTTCGTCCTCGAAATTAGATTACTTGTAGATCTTGAGAGTCGAAAAATTTGTAAATAAAAATTAATTTAAATAGTAAATAAGAAATTTTATTTACTTCTTAAATTCAATTATTAAATAATTTTATTTATTAGTAAATAAATTATTCACTATATAATTATATTAATATCATTATATTAAAAATGTTTTTTTTTGTAGTAAAAACAAGCAAAAGAATATAGGATGCATTTTTAACACAACTTGGTATTTTTCTAAAACAAAATCTCCAGTTGTTATATAAAATATACATATCAACAAAAGTAAATATATACTTTTTCCGTAAACAGTTATATACAGTCACTGTCACTTATGATATGACTTATGACGCATTTGATTGTAAAATGTAATTTGATTGTAAAAACAAAAACGCATTGTAAAATATCGTGAAGATAATTATATCGTTCGTCTGCAATAATAGACGGTTACGGCGGCTTTTCGTGTAAGTTCCAAACTGACTATGTACTTGTTACGTGCAGAAGACGTGGAAGTATAGTCTGGTGGAATGAGCAGTAAATATTTGTATCTATACCGCTAAATATATAATACTGTAAAAAACAATTATATAATACTGTAAATATTTAGACAGAACTAAAGTTTTACAGTATACCTTATATTTTCTTTTTCTATTTTTGTAATCCAATATCCATCTCTGCCGCGATGCCACCGCGACCGGCAGGAGCTCCTGAAGAAGGTCCTCGTCAAAACATGTCGGCAAATCCGATAAAATTTACGTGAATACAGCCGTGTCATATATATAACTTCAATGTTAGTGTACACTCCCGATTCGTTCAATAAGAAAATCCAATAAAACAGTTACTGGGCTAATTTGAATTTTTTATTTAAAAAATGAGAGAATGAATGTGGGTTGGATATAGTCACTATCTATATGTTTTAGTTAAATCTGGTATTTAGTAATTATTTTTATTACCTCCATTTATGACCTCAATATTATTAGTACTCGTAAGTCTACTACTTTAAGTAGTAGTTTGAACTCTATAAACAGTGACTAGTTCTATTAAAATGACAGCTTTAATACTCAATAATTATTCTAAGCTGATATGTGGGAACCAATTTTCTAAAAAAAATAGCCCAGTTGTTGGATTTCAGGTAACTTTAATTTTGATAAAGACAAAAACGTAAAGCCGGTAATAAAAACTTTAACTACTACGGCTAATTCTACTATCAGAACAATTTTTACGTGTAATCACTCCGAGACAATGCAAACCTGTAACTATTTAATGAACTTAAGTGAGCATTATCTATCATAGAAGCATAGTGTTAGCAAGGATATACCCCTGAGAAAAAAAATGCTTCATAATATTAATTTAAAGAAAGTTGCAAAAAATAAAACTATTTTTTGAAAGCAAGTTACAGATAAGGAGGTACACAAAATATCTAAGGCTTCGCGGCAACTATTTTAACTTAACTTTTGATAACCTTGTTTCAGAGGTTCCTCTTAGGAACAGAATATAATATTCATTTGTTTTTGTTCCGGGCATAATAATTAGACTTTCAAAAATAGAAAACAAACGTTGAGAGTGCCTTTGGTATTCTCAACCACTGAACCTTCAGCTTTGTCTGTAACATAACTCAAATTATAATCAGTTAAAATAGTTCAAATCTTATAGTATGATTCAAATCTTATTTTTAAAGTATCTAAAATCGTTGAAAAGGCGTAAATATATAGATTATTCTAATTAAAAGTAAATAAATTGATAGCTAATGAGACTGGGTCTCCATGAAATATCAAGCTATGCTATGCCAAGATAGCAACTTTTTACATTTCGAATCTTGTGGCAAACAAGTCTATGTCAGCCATTTCTAAAAGCTCGACTATTTTACTGAACACAATGGTCGGTTGGTTCACATTCTATATCAGGACATATAGGTATGTACATCGCGATTCATATATGCCACTCACTGTCTTGGAAACTAATAAGAGGCAAAAAACATAAATATTTTTATTGTCACATCATTCCCAAGTCATCTTGGTGATTCTTATATGATGTGGGCATATGGGAAACGCATACCAGCCTTCTTAATATACGAAATGGAAGTTATGTTATAGATACACAACTAATGATTGCGAAGAAGAATTTAACACTTCATTATGTGCCGGGCAAATAATTTTAAACGGAAATATGCAGTCAAGATCTCGTTCCATATTCTCACCGCATGCAGCCTTCCCCCCCCCCTGTCCAGTTTTACTTGCATTGGAATAAATATTCAGGCAAAAGCTATCGTCTCTTATCGAGCTAATATGTGTCGGTTATTTAGATCATTATGAAACCATCATAATCATCAGTTTCTATGCACAACTCTCAATACTAGTATTATACAACCAGCCAGGCAGGGCAGGAGGCGAGGAGACCAACTAAATGAGCGAACTGGCGTATCGTAAATACGCTTTAGTATTTAAAAAAAATGTTTAAGTACTTGTTATATTCTAATTTGTTTTATATGAGTAAGAGCGATAAACTAATCATCTAAGCAAATTGATGATAGCCTTATTTGTATTAATAAACAAAAACTAGGGATGCTGTATTGAATCCAAAAAGAAAAATGTTAAATTCATATATGTAAATTGTTGTTGAATGTGAAGCGTAAATATTTTTGAATTCATTATTAATTGACAATAAAAGATCGCATCAATCTTTTAAGCCAATATTTTTTTAAATTAAATTTAAAATGGTTTATAAATATCAATTTTAAAATAATTTGTAATAATGAGTTTGATTAACGAATCTGCTTTATTCATTGATACTGTGAATCAAATGAATAGCATTTAGATATTGCACCAGAGTATAAAAACTCAACTATGATGTTAATATCGCCTGAAATTGATTTGTTTCGACGGATATACGATAATATACAAATAATTTTTAGAGGCGGTACAAAATTTTGTATTGCTATGATTTTGAAAGATATTTTTAGTATACGACACTATTATTAGTGATGTACTTCCATCTGGTGTGAAAGAGCGCTAATCTTCCAGGAACGTGGTGTACCTCTGTTATCGGCGAGTCTGTGTGCGCACTGGTGCAGTGGCGTCGGAAGCATTGGGTGCGCAGCAGCCGTGGCTTGTTGTGGTAACGTGGTTGCTGCACCAAAAAATGGTAGACTTCTCCCCGCTCGTGCTTGTCTCGCTAACATGAGCGGGCTCTCGAATTTAAAGTCTTGAGAGTGGTAGAAGTTTCTGCTGTTGATATTTTTTATAGCGTCTTTATTATTAGGTACCTATATTATTATTTTTTACCTTGATCCTGAATAAATCTGGAGCTTTTATAGCTTTTGCTGATTAACCCTTCAGCCAATTTTTCCCCAAATGCATAACTGTTAGTTTTGGTAGAAATTAACTGATATTTTATACTTAGGTAAGTATCTTTATTTGATTGTAGACGACAGAAAATTCGTTGCGACAAAGATTCTACATAATGTGAATCATACAAAATTCTAGTTTCATCTATCATCGGCTTCAATGGTCGTTCGATAGACGAGACGACGGGACAGTTCTGTAAAATTAAATATTATCTTAAACTCATTTCTTTCGAAAGACCAGAAGTAGGTATAGTAATATGTTCCCAACGAACAGCCAGTTCATCCTGAAAAGGTGAAGTCTTTCTCTTATTTTTAGAAAGAGAAACACCAATGCTTGACGCTAGGTTCTGATGGTGTCGATGGTGCCAGTGAGGCCGAATCCAAAGACCTATAGTGGGGTCAATGGGTCGGAATATGAGGTAATTCCGAATTAAAAGGTTCGGTATTCGGTTGGCGACATTTAAAGTGTATAAAATTAATTAATCTCGTCAGTGTTTGTTGAATCTGCCAACTCACACATCGATTGCCTGAAATGATAGAATGTACAAAATATAAGTTTTGCAGTATACTTATGAAAGCATGAATTTTTTGCATAAAGATACAAGCCTATACTCATATAGCAAATAACCTATACTCATGCATTCATGCAATGAAGGAATCATCCGTAATAGATGAATCTCATCCTTAAATCGTAGATGAATTTATTCATCACATCACTTATCATTTCATTATATCAAAAATGTTTTACAAGGCAATACTCCCTTGAACTCAAGTAATTTCTTGCGAACGTAACATTCTCAAAAGGAAATGTACCCAACGCATATGTATTTGCTTGTAGGAATGTTTCACAAAAGATTTTGAATACTACTTAATTCGTAGATAAATACATCAATTCCAATTTTCGTTATTTCATATTAACGATTTTACAAGGCGATAGTCCCATGAACTACCCTCAAGTAATTTCTTGCGAACGTAACATTCTCAAAAGGAAATGTACCCAACGCATATTTATTTGCTTGTAAGAATGTTTCACAAAAGATTTTGAATACTACTTAATTCGTAGATTAATACATTCATTACATTTTTCGTTATTTCATATTAACGATTTTTATTACAAGGCGATAGTCCCATGTGTTAGAATATGAAAAAGTAGGTTACATGTTTTTTATAGGTAGCTTACATTGTCAATGTTCAGAAAAAGAATAATTATGTTTTTGAATCGTAGAAGCAAAGAATAAAAGAAAAGATGTCGGTATTGTGAATACAATGTTTTATTTAAACCTCTGAAAAATATAAATAATTTCAACAGCAGAGCGTGGTTGATGAGGTTAATGCGCGAAAATTTAAAGGTAAATAATAATAATTTAAAATAAAAAGAAAGGAATATGGCGTTAAGTAGCGGGATAAATATTTTTCCGAAATTAACAGAAGACGTAAATTTCTCAAACTGGAAATTTAGATTAAAAATATTATTAGAAGAAAGAGGTATAGCGGAGATTATAAGAGAGAAAGTTGATAGCAATGATAAGAAAAAGGTAGATGAACATTGTAAAGCAAAATCCATTATAGTTCAGTGTATCTCTGATCGCTACCTAGATATTGTAAAGAAATGCAGTACAGCTGCAGAAATGATACAGCAATTGGAGAAGGTATTTGAAAGGAAGAGTATATTTACTAAATTATACTTGAAAAAGAAGTTACTGTCGATGAAATGTGGTAAGACCGAAAATATACAAGATCATTTCTTAAAGTTTGATACCTTAATTACGGAATTGGAGACAACTGGTTGTAAACTAGAGGAAAGTGATAAGGTATGTCACTTATTATTAACATTACCTGATATATACAATACAGTTATTACTACGCTAGAAACTATGAGTGATGAAAAGGAATTAACCATAGAATTTATAAAATCTAGACTGCTTGACGCAGAATTAAAATTTAAAAATGAACAAACAGATACCTCTGAAACAAATTTCCTTACTTGTTATAAATGTGGTAAGAAGGGACACATATCTTACGAGTGTAATTACACAACTGATAGAGGAAGAGGTTCTAGTAATAAAAGTAGAGGTAGAGGAAGACGAGGTAACACCAGAAATTATAGAAGACATTTAAGATTTGGCAATGCAAATATGAGTAGAAATGTAACTGAATTTGAAGATACATCAATGATAGCGTTATCAGCAGAGAATGATGATAATGTAACAGATGCTGAATTTATAGTTGATTCAGGAGCTACTCATCATTTCTTCCAAGCAAAATATGAGAAGTACATGGAAGATATTAAAGATTTAAGTACACCTATAAATATAACGATTGCAAATGGTGAGAAATTGACAGCGAAGAAAAAAGGTACATTAAAATTATTCTACAAAAATTTAAGAATATCAATCGAAGGATTAATTGTTCAAAATTTATCACATAATTTACTATCTGTAAGTAGACTAATCGAAAAAGGTTACACTATACAATTTAAGAACAGGCAGTTGAAAGTTTTTAATAATAAAAGATATATATTTGGACATCAAAAAGGAAAACTTTACGTATTGTCATTTAATTTTAGACATAACTTTTGTCAAAATGTAAGTGGTAAATACGACAAAGACATTTGGCATAAAAGACTAGGACATTTAAATAGGAAAAGCTTATCAATAATGAAATTACCGAGTAGTGAAAAGATTTGTGATATTTGTATGAAAAATAAAAGCACAAGATTGCCTTTTAAGCAAATTACTTGGCCGCAATCGAAAGCAATTGGAGATTTGATTCATTCGGACGTTGCGGGACCGATGAGAGAGGCAACAAAAGGAGGACACAGGTATTATCAAACCATTATTGATGATTACTCGCATTTTACTCATACATATTTACTTGTAAATAAATCTGAAGCAGCAGAAAACTGTATAAATTATATTAGAGACATCGAACGAGAAAAAGGAATTAAAATTAAAAGAATTAGATGTGATAACGGTGGAGAATACAGCTCAAATTATTTCAAAAATTATTGTAACACGAAAGGAATAAAAATAGAATATAGTCTACCATATAGTCCACAATCAAATGGAAAAAGCGAGAGAATGAATAGAACCTTATATGATAAAGCAAGGACCATATTAAATCAATCAAATTTACCTAGATACTTGTGGGGAGAAGCAGTATTTGCTGCAACATATATAGTAAATAGATGTCCATCGAAAGCTTTAAATTACAGGATTCCAGCCAAAATATTCGATAGAGAATTTAATTTAAACCGCTTGAAGGTGTTTGGTGCCAAAGGTTGGATGATAGTTCTTCCAAGGAGAGATAAATTTGATAACAAAGCCATACCAGTAAGAATGGTGGGATATGCCAGGACAGGTTACAGAGTTTGGGATCCAGTGAGCGATAAAGTAATAGTATCGAGAGACGTACGATTTGATGAATCTGATTTAAAATATGATAATGATTTAGAGAAAAGTACAGATACGGAAAACTACGTATATGAAGAAAATGTAGATAAAATAAAAGAAAGCGAAACTACACACGAAGAAAAATGTGACGCTAGAGAAAGTGATCAAAACGAGGATAACGAAACGGAAGAAAGAATAACAAGAGGAGGTAGAACTGTTCGAAGACCTCGCCACTTAAACGATTATGAATTACATGAAGCATATTGCTTGGTAAGTGAAGCAAAAGATCCAAACAATTATTTAGAAGCCATTAAGAATGGATGGCAAGATGCTATAGACACAGAATTAAAAGCTTTGGAGAAAATGAATACATGGACTGAGACTGACATCCCAGCTAATACAACTGTAATTGATACGAAATGGCTTTTCAAAACAAAAGAAAATGGATTAAAAAAGGCAAGGTTGGTTGCTAGAGGATTTCAAATAAGAGAAGAAGATGAATTTGGTAAAAATTATGCTCCAGTAGCAAGAACTTCAACAATTAGAACACTTTTAGCTCATGCAATGTGTAAGAAATGGAAAATAAAACAACTAGATGTTCCTACAGCTTTTTTAAATGGAATGCTAGAATCTGATGTTTACATAAAACCTCCTGAAGGAGTCAAGGTTTCGAAGAATAAAGTTTTAAAATTAAATAGAGGTTTATACGGATTGAGAGAAAGCCCGAAATGTTGGAACCAACGTTTTGATGGCTATATACAGAAAATAAATTTTGAAAGATCTCAACATGATTATTGTTTATATTTTTCTAATAAAACTGAAGTATATCTTATTATTTACGTTGATGATATCATAATAACAGGAGAAGAGGATGAAATAGAAAGAGTAGTTGAAGGTTTAAAAACTGAATTTAACATAAAAGACTTTGGAGAACCAAAAACATTTTTAGGAATGGAAATTGAAAGGAAATGTGAAAGTTTAAAGATAACACAGAAACGACAAATTAATAAAATGCTAGAAAAATTTGGAATGAAAGATTGTAAAGGTACATCAACACCATTAGTTAAAGGTTTCCAATGTGATGTAAATGAGTTAGTCATAGATGATGTTCCATATCGTCAACTTATTGGAGGATTAATGTATGTGGCGACATTTACAAGACCTGATATTGCGTTTGCCACTTCATACCTGAGCCAATACTTAGATCGACCTACAAAATCTTTATGGACCCAAGGAAAAAGAGTTTTGAGATATCTAAAGCAAACAATAGATTTTGGAATATTATACGAAAATAATAATTATACAAATGTAATTGAAACATATTCAGATGCAGATTGGGCAGGAAACAAAAACGACCGAAAAAGCATATCTGGATCGGTAACACTGTATAAAGGTAACATTGTAGCTTGGTTAGCAAGAAAGCAAAATTGTGTAGCTTTGTCCACAGCTGAGGCGGAATACATCGCTGCGGCTATCAGCGCATGTGATCTTATATATATCAAAGGAATTAACAATGACTTAAATACGGAAGACTGCAAATGTGTTTTGTACGTGGACAACAGAGGTGCAATACAATTAACTAAGACTTATGAAAACAGCAAAAGAGCGAAACATATTGAAATCAAGAATCATTTTATTAAAGATTTGGTACTAAAGAAGCAGATTGAGATTCAGTATATTTCGAGTGAAAATAATTTGGCAGATATTCTAACAAAACCTTTACCTTCAGAAACGTTTTCAAAACTTCGTTGTGGTTTGAATATTGTTTAATATTTTATAAGTGTGTATGTGTGATTTCTTATTAATATAATTTTTGTAAGACTATTTTTCAAGGGGGGGTGTTAGAATATGAAAAAGTAGGTTACATGTTTTTTATAGGTAGCTTACATTGTCAATGTTCAGAAAAAGAATAATTATGTTTTTGAATCGTAGAAGCAAAGAATAAAAGAAAAGATGTCGGTATTGTGAATACAATGTTTTATTTAAACCTCTGAAAAATATAAATAATTTCAACACCATGAACTACCCTCATGTAATTTCTTGCGAACGTAACATTCTCAAAAGGAAATGTACCCAACGCATATTTATTTGCTTGTAAGAATGTTTCACAAAAGATTTTGAATACTACTTAATTCGTAGATTAATACATTCATTACATTTTTCGTTATTTCATATTAACGATTTTTATTACAAGGCGATAGTCCCATGAACTACCCTCATGTAATTTCTTGCGAACGTAACATTCTCAAAAGGAAATGTACCCAACGCATATTTATATTGTTACTACATACTTTACACAGCGCGTTAAAAAACGCTTGTATGTCTCACCCAACCAGCATTGGCACCCGTGCCCAGCTGTGGGACGGAAATAGGGTTGCAGCCATCTTTTACAATAGTTGTATACGTGGTGGAAAAAGCTGCAGGCCTCCCCAATGGGGAGGGAACCGTGCCCAGCAGTGGGACGGAAATAGTGGTGTTGCAACCATGTCGCGCAATAGTTATTGTATACTATACATACCTTTCTGTGGTAACAATTTCATAATAGAATTTTATTTTCAGAAGATTCACTCGATATCCATTATTGATTTTGTTTCTAACATTTTTTCCTGCTTTCTTATTTTTCGTAACACATTAATCAGTAATTCACATCTTTATTTTTCCTGTTTAACAACTTCACTTTATAAGAAAATACTTTCACGTGTTGAACGGCTAGGCACTAAAACGCGAATGAAGATAGCGACGAATGACAGGTGTTGTCAGTGTACAGACTTATGAGTGATTTTATGTTTTTTTATTACAACCTTTTTATTTTTTAGGTTGTATTTCTCAACTTTAGTGTATGAATGGCTAGTACAGTACGTCTACTACAAGTAATCTAATTTCGAGGACGAAGCAAAGTATAATAAACCTATGATTTGAATTCATTTTTACCGACTTCCAAAAGGAGGAGGTACTGTATTCGGCAGTTTGTATTTTTTTTATATATGTTCACCGATTACTCCGCCGTTTGTGGACCGATTTTCAAAATTCTTTTTTTGTTCGTATGCTTATACTCCCGAGGTGGTCCCATTGTCATCAAATCAGGATCTGATGATGGAATCCCAGGGAAATTGAGGGGAACTCTCAAATTTTATAGGCACACACATTGATTTTCTTATACTTTCTGAAGCATAAGAGATATTTGTGCATAGTAATTATCATCTCATGTTGCTGAGCTGATGATGGAAGGTACTGCAACAGTGAGGAGTTGAAAGCAAATTCTTTCAATAAATAGTTTTTTATTCCAAATCTTACATTCCTGAGGTGGTCCAACTGTCACCAAGTCAAAGTCTGATGAGGGGATCCCAGAGAAATCGAAGGGAACATTCAAATTTTATAGCACAACAAATAATTTTCATATTTTTACTAAAGCAAAACAGTCATTTTTGTATAATTATCATCACATCATGTTGCTGAGCTGATGATGGAAGGTACTACGAAGATTAGGAGTTGAAAGAAAATTCTTTCAATAAATGGCTTTTTGTTCGATATCTTACATTGCTGAGGTGGTTCAACTGTCACCAAGTCAAAGTCTGATGATGGTATCCCAGAGAAATCGAAGGGAACATTCAAATTTTATAGCAGAAATGATTTTCATATTTTTACTAAAGCAAAACAGGTATTTGTGTATACTTAATTATCATCATATCATGTTGCTGAGCTGATGATGGAAGGTACTATGACGGTTAGGAACTGAGAGCAAATTCTTTTAATAAATGGTTTTTTGTTGGAAATCTTACATTGCTGAGGTGGTCCAACTGTCACCATGGCAAAATCTGATGATGTGATACTAGGGCAATCGAGGGAAACACTGAAACTTAATAGGCACACACATTCTTTTAGTCATATTTTTTTTAACATAATACAAATATTGGGTTGGATTTAGAATAGAGGCGCAGGAGTTTGAGGTATTTAAGGGATGTTTTATGTTGGGGTTGATGTTCTCTTTCGAAAAATAAAAGTCCCACGGCGCGGAGACGCGTAGTTTTTTTTTAAATGATTTTTAAGTGCGCGTGAAACGAAACGCAATTTGTATGATTTATTACAATTTTTCTTTTATTGTTGTCGTCATTTTTGCGAAACGAAACGCATTCCGCCTTTTTTTTTATAAACGTGACAGTTGACACTATTTTACATCATTCCGTTTCTCTTGGCGTTACGTGAATGTGCTTCGTCACAGAGCCTAATTCTGTGACAGAACCGAATGAGAGCACCCCACTATCCACGTGGTCTTGTCTGTCCTACCCCTAGAGTGTATATAAAAAGCCGGAGGCGCGGAGGGAGAATACTCCCCGCCCGCCGTAGGAAAGGGCAGGCACCAAGAGAGCCGTAGCGGCTGAGGCTGGTCGCCGAAGGCGACCAAAAAGCCGAAGCTGCGAAGGCGAGCGCAGGTGCTGCGCTTTCTTACGCTGGGGCGGAGGGAGTGGTCTTCCCGCAGCGCCGGAGATGTCACAGAGCCAGACCTCCTCCCACTCCCCCTTCCGACTAACCATTGTAAATAACTAAATAGCGCTATTCTAACCTCAAAACTTTAAACATGGATTTCTCCATAACCATGGGGTTCCGTTGACTGGAGATGGTACAGCGGGGTTGCTGTCATTTCGGCGGACCGCTCCTCCCACTCCCCCGCTACCCCCTCCCACAAACCATTGTAAATAACTAAATAGCGCTATTCTAACCTCAAAACTTTAACCATGGATATCTCCATAACCATGGGGTTCCGCATGTTGGGGATGGTACAGGGGGGTAGCAGTAGCCCCCCATTTCCGCCACCCCCCTCCCCCCCCTTAACTCCTGCGCCTCTATTCTAAATTTTTCCCCAAATATTTATGTCCGGTAATTATCACCTCCTGTTGCTAAGCTGATGATTGAAGGTACAACTCCTCAACGGTTAGGAGCTGAGAGCAACTTCTTTCATTAATTTATACGTACAAGTGGACTGATAGTAGTATTATTTCAGGCTATAAGATGGCTATTAGATAAACATGATTATAAAAAGTATCTCTTTAACGTTTAGAAGTTAAGTGAAAAAAATTCCAATTATGCTTATGCATAATATATGCAGAATTATTAAAATTACTAAAAAGAGTGAAATAAATTTAGTTTTTAACAAAAAAATAGAACCGACTTCAAACGGTAAAAAATAAAATTGTTCAGTACCTACTTCTTCTTGCTTATGGTAATGACTCTTAAAACTATTTTTGGAGTCGGGCCCTTAGTAAAATGTCCTGTCTTAGTAAATATAGTATACCTTTCGTTCTGAGTGGGCACCGACTTCAATATAGTTTTAACAGTCATTACCATAAGCAAGAAGAAGTAGGTACTGTCCCACTGTCTGTACTGTCGCTGCCCATTTAGAACGAATGGTACGACATTTTAGTATGGGCCCGACTCCAAAAATAGTTTTAAGAGTCATTACCATAAGCAAGAAGAAGTAGGTACTGAACAATTTTATTTTTTACCGTTTGAAGTCGGTTCTAGTTTTTTGTTAAAAACTTAATTTATTATTGTCATTTAAAAAATATGTTTTTTAAAAATAAAACCCCCGAAATCACTCTAAACGGATTTTTTTCCTCCAACTTCCCCCAACAAATATGTACCCCGCAACCATCTCTCTATAGCTTTAGGAGAGAATGCCTCTAGTCTGGCAACAGTGTCTGCCGCAGCTATCAGTCTACTTTGCTTTGTTAGTACAATGTTTGTACTTACATATCTGGGGGCACGGGAGTGCCCCGCCAAGTCGAGCGTAAAGCAAACACTGCCGTACCATCCTTTACTGGAACCATTTCGCTGCATTTTCAGGCCCCTATTTGAGAACCTCTGGATAAGACCAGAGCGCTGAAATTTTCATCATCCAGTAAGCTTACATTACATACTTAAAATCCAAAATTTCTAGTCTGTAGGTCATTTAGTTCCGAAGTTAAGCGAAAGCAAAGTTTCGCATTTACGTCGCATTTACGACACTCACCTCACTCATAAAATCAAAATAGAACTAGTACTTCCCATAAACTCAGAGAGCTGAAATTTGGTACAGAGTTAGGGTTTAATGGCCACATAAGGCGAAAACTATAAAAACTAGGATAACTAGGATTATTCAGTACTCTTAGTCCATCCTTTTCTGGAACCATTTTACCGCATTTCAGGCCCCTATTTGAGAACCCCTGGATAAGACCAGAGCGCTGAAATGTTCATCATCCAGTAAGCTATAATCACATACTTAAAATCCAAAATTTCAAGTCTGTAGGTCATTTAGTTTCGAAGTTAAGCGAAAGCAAAGTTTCGCATTTACAACACTCACCTCACTCATAAAATCAAAATAGAACTAGTACCTACTTCCCATAAACTCAGAGAGCTGAAATTTTGTACAGAGTTAGGGTTTAATGGCCACATAAAGGGCAAACTATAAAAACTAGGATAACTAGGATTATTTAATACTCTTAGTCCATCCTTTACTGGAACCATTTCGCCGCATTTTCAGGCCTCTATTTGAGAACCTCTGGATAAGACCAGAGCGATGAAATTTTCATCATCCAGAAAGCTATATAGCAAAATAGTTTAATGGCCACATAAAGGGAAAACTATAAAAACTAGGATAACTAGGATTATTTAGTAGGTACTATTAGTTTTCTAGGTTTAATTTACAGTTAGGCAGTACTTCGAATCGCGTTCGTGTTTATAAGTACTTTTCTAGTATTCTACATTTCGTTTATTTAGTTAGATATTACTTCGTTTCGTTTAAAAATATCATTAATTTAGCTGTATTTCAGTACTAGGTAGGTGTCCGACAATTAAAATTGCGCAATTAAAATTGTAAGTTGTAATAGTTCTGCAAAATCGGGCTAGATGGCGTTAGTAATGTACACTCTGAATTACGCTGTTAAGGTTCTGGGTAAATTGTACTAGATGGCGTTAGTAATGTACACTCTGAATCACGCTGTTAAGGTTCTGGGTAAATTGTATATAAGACCCAGTGTATGAAATTTTTTAAAGCAATCGCAAATAAATCGGGCTCGAAGTCACATCCTTTCTTCGACTCCGAGAATAAGTGACCCGAAGTTATTTCCAACCTCAACCAAACCCCTCTCCTCGAGTCTCGACCTAGTGTATAAATAATTTTAAAGCAATAGCAAATAAATCGGGCTCGAAGTCACATCCTTTGTTCGACTCCGAGAATAAGTGACCCGAAGTTTTTTCGAACCTCAACCCCCTCTCCTCGAGTCTTGACCTTCCTCGAGTCCTCCAGGCAGGCAGGACAGTAGGTAATTCCTTTGGTAGAAAGTTCATTGATTTTATTATGTAATTATTAATATTAATTATATTAACACTAAACTTGTCTAATAATAAAGATAAAGAGTTAACGTTATGTTTATAGTTTGTATAGATTGAGAAGGCTCAGTATTGTTTTCTTTAAGTTTTTTTTATTAAGATCTAATTTAATCTAGCCTATTGCGTCCCAATGCTGGGCGAATGCCTCCCCTTCTGCTTTTAATACGCATATAAATAAAATTAAAGGAAAACTCTGGATAAGACAAGATTGGCTTTTATACTTATACTTACAAGTTTACAAGAAGAAACAGTCGAACGATTAACTTTATTCTACTCGAACATTACATAAATTAAATAAACAAATTACACTAAAATATTAATTTCGCTCATTTGGTCAAAATATAATGCATTGGACTAAGAGTGGCGTTGATACCCGCACACGTCGCTAGATGGCAATGACTGTATTTTAAAACGCGCTTGCGGCCGCGTTACAGTCGACTCGTTTACGACATTCTTCTACTGTGCTTGAAAACGTTTGCTATGGATTAGGAGGGATTATTTGCATTTTGTTGATTTCGCTTTTTATTTCGTGAGGTTTGCTAAGGTTAATTAGCAGGTTGTTATTATAACAATTCGAAGATTAGAATAGGTATGTTAGGAATATTATGATTAGTGACGTATTACTGATTATTACTTAATTATTAGATTTGAAAGAAGTTTTAATTGAATGCTTTATTTAATTGTTACTTATTTAGTACTCTTAGTTTTCTAGGTTTAATTTACAGTTAGGCAGTACTTCGAATAAAAAGTAAAAAACTGTGTCAAATAAGAAAATCTAATAAAATAAATCAATATGCCCACGTTTCTATAAAAAGAAGTGAAATCCCACCAAAACATTCTGTAAAAAACTAGCCAAGTCTCGATGGAGATGCTTGTTTATCTCTAAAAAGTAATGAAATCTAGAGAAAGTCGTGCCAAGTCTAAGGTTCCTTACTGCGATTTCTTTATTATTATAGTTAATGTTGTGTGACTTGGCCGTTGAACATTATTTTTGTTTACACGTAATGTTATATCTTCAAGCGTCAAATCGACCACCGATCTAACATAAAATAACACTTGTGTATCCTTCAACGGTCACTGACCTGTTCGGGTCAATTTAGCCCCAAATTCAAAATGCATCTGTGAGTTTTGCGAGTGGGACACGTTGCCAACTGGGGCACGTATGCCCTATATGTTAAGATGTGTTTAATTTCAATAATATTTAAAACTAGTGGCCGCCCGCGACTTCGTCCGCGTGGACTTTGGTATTTATCATAGCATGATGTTATAATTATAGCCTTATATGCCATCGGGTGGCTCCCCTAGGGTTGCCCGTGTCCATAGGCAACGGTGATCGCTTGACACCACGCGGCCCGTCTGCCTTTAAAAAAAGCCTTCCCCGATAAATGGACTATCCAACACAAAAATATTTTTTCAATTGGGACCAGTAGTTCCTGAGATTAGTGCGTTCAAACAAACATACAAACGAGCGAAACGAACAAACTCTTCAGCTTTATGTATAGATTAAAATATTGATTAACGGGCTAATATAAAAAAAGACATGAATAAGTCAAAGACAATATGTACTATACTTTATTAATCTCTGAAATGAAATAAGAAACATATTTTTTTTTCTTTTCATTTAATATTGAATGGCTAAAAGGATTTTTATACAATGCCGTAAAACGAATAAAAAAAAGAAACATAAAAGACAGACATGACAGTTTTGAAAGCTGCGTCAAAATGTAAATAAACAAACACAGAAAATAGAGTTTTGACGGGAAGTCGAAAAAGACATATTGTGCTCTTGTTTTATTTTCATTTTCTTGGTGTATTTTTGAGTTATATCGGATAAAGTTGATGGCATTTTGTTTGATATAGGTTAATTATAGTGCACGAGTGTTTGTGAAATAGAATAACAGTGCTAAAATGTGTTTTAACCCCCGACGCAAAAACGACGGGGTGTTATAGGTTTGACGTGTCTGTGTGTGTGTGTAAATGTGTATGTGTCCGTGTCTGTTTGTGGCATCGTAGCTCCCAAACGGATGATCCGATTTTAATGCGTTTTTTTTTATTGAAAGGTATATCAGTCGAGAGTGTTCTTAGCTATGTTTGGTGGAAATCGGTTCAGGTCTTCAAGGTCATCAGGTTGTTTGTTAGGTGTGATAGGAATGTTACACGCTCAGTTTACTTGCAAGCATAATATGTGGGATCTGACATTTGAGACACTAATGTCTTCTGGAACCACTGAGCTGGTCTGCTGTTAGGACTCGAAGATAGGAGACGTAACCCTGGACTGCCTTTTAGTAAACCCATCGAGTTTGGGCTCGTTGGATTTGTCTTAACTAGTTCTCTTTATGTTTCTAATTGACGAGGACCTGATGCTGGAAATCTGGAATCTCTGAGCTGGTCTGATGATAGGGCTCGAAGGTTGGAGACGTAATCCTGGTCTACCTTTTAGTAAACCCATCGAGTTTGGGCTCGCTGAATTTGCCTTGACTAGTTTAACTCGCTAAACGTGAGGGCAGACGACGTTAACGGTTGAGTCGATTTTGCGAATTTTTCGGAGTAAATTCTTTTGTTGCAATCTGTGACTACACTTTTTCTCACTTAGCGGTCCCCCGACGCGACGCCGCTTGGAAAATAAAAATACTTGAACTCACATAATATACCTATGTGACGATGATAATTTTATTAGGTTTAAAATATTATTTGTTAGTTTTTAGAGTTTATTTTTTTGGTCGGGGGGTTTTTAAATTTTTAAATTTAATTTTTTCTGCTTGCCTCCAAAATTCCATCGGACACGTTCTAGTAAAGTAGCCATCGCTTTACTTGAATGTTGGACTGACTAGACTGACTGATTACTGACTTTGTTATTACTTCGTCCAGTTTCATTGAAACTGGCAAAAAATTGATGCAAAAATTATACTTGACCCTGGCAGTATGCACAGAGTTTGCGATACCAGAATTGAAAAAAAAATTAAAGCTTTCTTGGTCGAATGGTTACGAAAGCTGACTACGGAGCTAGAGGACGGGTTCAAAGCTCAAGTAGGCAAGTTGCGTTTTTTATTTTTTGTGACAATATTTTTTTCAATTGGGAGCTAGGTATTTCAAAAGGCTTTGTTTAAGTAACACTAAGCCAATGAATGTTATGCTTAAAAATAAACCAAGAAAATCAATTGTTTTAATCCGAGCAACGCTCGGGCGTCGAGGTACTATAAAAATGAATTGCTGTTCGTTAGTCTCACTAAAACTCAAGAATGGCTGAACCGACATCGGTTACACTTAGCTTAAACACACACTTAGTTAAATTAGCCACATGGCTAATTTTGGTCTTGAAATATTATTAGAAGTCCAGGGAAGGTTTAAACGGTGAGAAAATTTGGAAAAATTGCGCAACTTATTTTATTTTTATATACAAACTGTTAGTAACTGTCAAACAATGGTTCTTCGCGCCATCGTCCAGAAGTTTGATATCGTCTGAATAACAATTCATCTGTCACTATTTGTTTTATATTTTTCATTTGATAGTTACATAAAAACTCTTTAAGATGATAAAGTTTTTTACATCTACTTATCCTGTATAGGTACTTAGTATTTTTTTTACTGCAGCTAAGCAAAAACATCTGTACTTATTTACCTACCCTTTATAATAGACTGTTCCAGAGGGTTAACAAAAGTTATGAATAATCAAAACAGATTATAACGTGCACATATATAACAAATACTGAAATAACTATAAGTCGATGAATTACTTACAATAAGTAGTAGCTACACTGTTTATAGTTTATTTTGTTATAACTATTTTTCGCTTTTAAATTTGGTTCCTACCATTTTACATTAAATTGTGTATTTTATAGATTTTAGGTTTTAGGCAGTAGCTGTAAGGTATAATAGTTAGGTTAGGTTAGTTAAGTGCTTTTTTCTAGGAAGATATCTAAAGTAGTTATTGTTTTTTCGATAGGTAATTACGTTGCTTTGTTCGTCGTTTAGATTGTTATTGTTTAGTTTAGGATTATACTTTAGTTTAGGTTTATAGTTTTTAGTTTACTCATATTTTCACAATGCCTCGCAAACGTAAATCTAATTTGTCGAGCACCTTATCTAAAGCTCGGGCAATGAAATTTGCCCTATCTCAAGAATCGTCTCTCCATGATGAATTAAGAAGGCGCGATCAAGCAGAGCGTCAGGCTGCTTCGAGAGCTGCTGAGCTACTATCTCACCGCCAGCAAAGACTTGAGCGATAAGATATGATAGATAGATAAAACATCCCCATGCACATGGGAAGATCGATATTTTGTTATTTGCTAGATATTTAGTTCCGGTTGTTGTTAATAGATGGCGTTAGTAAAATTCATTTGCAAGTTCTGAATCACGCTAACAAAATATACATGTAAATTAATTAAGTCATAGGCAACGAATAAATTGAATTTTGAATTCGCGCCGGATAAATAGTTGTTTTGGTTTAAAATTAATATGGTAAAGGAATAAGACATTGTGTCCGGTGTCGTACTGTGTATGTCAGACAGACTACAGACATACACTTTGATTTTGGTTTTGGTTCGCTTCTTGAATTGGTTTTGTCGACTGTTGTTGTTTTGGCTTAAAGTAATAATTATTTTTAGGGATTGTTAGTACTTTAGATATTTTATAAGTTTTATAAACATTTTGTATTGTAACATTAAAGGTAGCGGGGGGCCGGAGGTGAACTTAGAAAAACCGTGCTTCTCCCATGGACAATTATATGTAGCATGACCGCGTGTGTCTAATGCCCAGAACCTTTACATTCTTTCCCCAAATGGAAAGTCATAATATAATATCGTCTACAGTAGCGTATTAAAATAGTGCTCTGTTCTGTGTCCCAAGCCGTGTATGGCTGGAAACACTTCAAAAGAAAAAAATCACACCCATTTGGAAAACAAATCACTCTTATATGTGCTCTCCCCACGTTAATATTGCCTGTACATGTAAGCAGGAGCGGTGAATCCTGCAACAATCTTCACTATGTCAGTGTATCTGTACTTTATCTGCGGTCAACATTACCTCTGGTTCCTCTAAATATCTTTAAATCGTGGAACTGTCACTTTATCAACCACAAATGTGTCATGTATCATAAACAACTCATTGTTAATTCACTTTCACCACGCGGGCGCAGCCGCGGGTAAAAGCTAGTTATCCATGAATTCTACGAGTTGTCGTTTTTAAGATAGAGAAAAAAAATAGTTTCTTGTATGGGAGCCCCCTTAATTATTTCTGTTTTACTCTGTAAGTATAGCGGCAACTAAAATGAGAGACATGATGTACATCTGTGAAAATTTTATTTTTGAAATTATTTGAAATTATGTTGTTTTTTTTTTGCCAAAATGTGGTAATACTACATGAACAGTTGTTTTTTTAGGTACCTAATTACAATCTCTTAAAATAATCAAAATTTGGCAAAACATATTAGCAAAGTTAGTTTTACATTAAAATTTTATTTAATTATAAAACATACATTGAAACTTGTTATTGGTAATATTTAATAATAAACATTTTAAAGTTTTTACCTATTTCGGTCGACGTCTGTCTGTCTGTCTAGCGATTAAAGTTAAAAATCTGGAATCAGTGAAAAACATAGTTTGCGAGTCTTAAGTTTATTTACATTTCTTTGTGCGCGATCAACGAATACTTGGCAGAGTTCTTTAAATGATTTTAAAAATTGGTACATAGACTGACAGACAAAACAATATATTGACCAACTTTTTAAGTTGTACCTACTTATACTTCGTACATAATATATTTAACGTTCTTATCCTTTAAACAATAAAATACAATATAATTGAAAAATATTTAGAGGTTTTCCTTCACATTTGGTCATACTCGAGGCGGTCCGTTAAAACTATGTACAAAATTCACCTACTATTTATGTATTTACAGCTAGAATTAAAATTCAACGTCTAAAAGAAAAAAAATGTAAAAATATAAATATAATGGGTAAATATATAAACGGCTAATGGTTCATGGCTTTTTTATCAAAATTTTTATATTCCTCTAAATATCACTGTATTAATTAGCCCATGCCAGGACATGGTAATATTTTGACTATATGTGTCCGAATCCGATCATCCGATGAATACCTAATATATCTGCCGCGTATTATTACGTTAGATTGCAGACCCGGGTGAAATGTATAAAAGAATTTGTTATGGCCGATTAGGCATCAGTCGCTCATCTGGTAGCAACGCATCCAAACCAAATCAAATAATCATGAAAGTGGTACGTGTTAAGGATTTTTTTTTAATAATATTAATGTGACGTCGCGGCAGTAACCATAATAATGGATTGGTCTTTCAGATCATTGTCGCTCTCGCCCTCGTGGCCGTTGCTGCCTCCGCCGCCGTACCTGCAGAATATAAAGTTGTCCCCATTGTGCGTTCAGAAAGCAACCAGAGCCCCGACGGTTCATACAACTTTGCGTAAGTTAACTCTTAAATATTTGATTTACATAGTAAAGTTTTATTGATAGCATAATAAATGATTTACAGTACCTTTTTTAAAACAATATATATTATATTTTTTTAACACTTTGTACGTAAAAAATAAAAACCCTAAGTACTTGGTATAAAGCTTTTATTGGTAATCGTAATGACTCTTGACTATTATGGAGTATATAGTAGTCGGTAAGCATATGTACAAAAAAAATACATACCGAACACAGTCTTACTTCGGTTAAGAAGAAGCAAGAATTTATATTGTTTTTTATATTATTTTTTTATAATTTGTTTAAAAGTGCTTGTGTGTAGATTTTTATGGGCTGCAGCGATCACTTAACACCAAGTGCCCTACATGATCTTTGCTATTCCACTCATATAAAAAAACAGTGTTCCCTATTTCAAATATGTATTAAAATTTAAAGCACAATACACTTCGAATTCGAGTGCATAATTGATAGATAAATATTTCTGTGTAATTTCATTTTAAAATCTATCTACTATTTTACTTTGCCTTATCATTATGTTTTAATTATAGTTTCGAAACTGATGATGGAATCAAAAGGGAGGAGGCGGGTGAAGTAAAGGAAGCTCTCGATGAGGACAACAAGCCCGTACCAGTGGTCGTCGTCCGCGGCTCCTACTCCTACACTGACTCTGAGGGCAACGTCGAGAACATCATCTACACCGCCGACGAGAACGGCTTCCACCCTGAGGGAAAGTCCATCCCCCAGCCTCCCTCCAGGAGATAAGCGCCCTTTCGACCTCCGACTTTCTAAAGGGTACTCGATTAAATGACCGAGCCCAATAATCGAAGACTCCTGAATTATTCCTTAGATATACTGTAAGAAAAATATGGTTGCTATAAGAGTGTGAGTGAGGTGATAGTCGCCTTACATTCGCTGTTGTTGCTGTGGTTGCTCGTTATTCTCTAGTTCACTGCCATATTTTTGTACGATTTTATTGTTTGTTGAGTAATGATAATACAATGTGATAAAAGTAATGAATAAACTTCATTAAAACAAGACAGTTGTTTGTTTCGTCCAGTTATTCTTTATATACGATATAAATGTAATTAAAATTATATACACATTACGTATCTTTATGTGTGCGCATATTTAAAGAAATTTCAAAACCACATTACAGAATTCAATCTCACTGCATATATAAGAGCTAAAGCTATGAAAATACATTTTTTTATATTTAACTTAAGTACCTGAAATATCGAAAAACATCCACATAAGATTAGCCATATTATGCAAAGTTTTTGAATGAAAAGTTTTAAATAATACCTATATGCCACAAAATATACAAAACATTTTGTATTTTACTATGATGGGCATGAACGGGGGTGTATGAATATTATTTTCATTATTACTAAAAGAAAATAATGTTGTATTTTTTAAAAATAAATCCCCTGAAATCATTCTAAACGGATTTATTTTCTCCAACTTCCCCCAAAAATATGTTCCCCCCCATCATCTCTCCATAGCTTTAGAAGTCTCCCAAATTTGGAGAGATTCCCCCCAGTCTGGCAACAATGTCTGCCACAGCTATTATATATTTGGACTTCGCAAATATGACCATGTCACTGAATATCGTAATAAGCTCAAGTGGCTCCCAATCCGTCTTCGCCGCAATACTCACATTCTTACAGCTCTCTACTGTGTATTGCACTATTCTTCTGCTCCTGTCTACCTCAAAGAGCGATTTGAATATCTGGCTGCTCAAAATCGCCCCCTTCGTACAGTAAAAAGCCTCGCTCTAAGCACTCCTCTACACAGAACGACATTTTATAAAAAATCTTTTACTTGCACAGCAGTTCGTCTGTGGAATAAGCTCCCAATGTCAATAAGGAAAGCAGAAACAGACACTGCATTTAAAAAACTCGTAAAAGATTTTTATCTTAATCCTAATAATTATAATATTTATTAGTACATAATATATTAGAATTGTATCTGTACAATGTATAACATGTTATTATATTCACTATTCTATCTGTGTAAATATTTATATAGTACCTGGACGCCCGAGCGTTGCTCGGATAAAAACAATTGATTTTCTTGGTTTATTTTTAAGCAAAAATTCATTGGCTTCGTGTTACTTAACAAAGCCTTTTGATATACCTAATTTGAAAAAAAAATTAGTCACAAAAAATAAAAAACGCAACTTGCCTACTTGAGGTTTGAACCCGGGTCTCTAGGTCCGTAGTCAGCTTTCGTAACCATTCGACCAAGAAAGCTATAATTCCTTTGACGAAATTTTTATACAGACGTTTATATTATGTTATGAATAGTCTACATTTGACGGCTTTCTACGCCACAATATTATTTATATTCTCCAATAGATGTCAGTAACAGTAATTTTGTATTTAACGGCATAAATATTAAATAAAACGACAATTTTTATCAATAAAAATTTGCTGGATATATTGATCATCCCCGAAACCAGGGTACTAAATTTCATCAAAATCATTGGAGCCGTTTCCGAGATTCAAAAAATATATTTAGATATATACAAGAATTGCTCGTTTAAAGGTATTAGATAGATATGTATGAAAGTACCTTAATATTATAAATTTATTATAAACTAGTAAGTATATTAGTACTAGCTGACCCGACAGACGTTTTCCTGTCTTAACTATGGATATTGAAATCGAATTTGTAATTTTTTTTTATAGTGGTTAAGTATTCTTTAATTTTCTAGTTCTCCGCGCAATTTTCTTATTTTTTTCATTGATAAGAACCTTCTCCTGATAACAAACACAACAAAAAAGAATTATCGAAATCGGTCTAACCGTTCACGCGTGAGGCCGAGACCAAGGGAAATAGGAATTCAGTTTTATACATAGAGTTAGAGAAATGTTTTGCCCGCGACTTCTTCCGCGTGTACTTTAGTTATCAGGACACAGTTTAAATTAACCCCGTTATAATTGTGTCTTACGTATCTGTTCTGCGTCTGCAAGTAGGTACTGCTATAAAAGATAGGTAATAGGTTACTACAGTACCTACTTCGTTTTGAAGCTGGTGTTAAAATGACCAAGTTATTTGGTGCACTAACCCGCTAGCAAGCCACATAAACCAGACAGTGAGAAAAACAGCCCCCTTTTTAAATTAGTCCGACGAAATATAAAGGTTGTCATTATTTTATAAAGGTTGTCAATATTGGGGATTATTGAAGAAAAACGACCATTTACTTTTAGATCACTATATTGAATGCATTCAGTAAAAACCTTACAAAATAACACATTATAGAGAATACTACTCAGCAGTAAATTGATAATGGTTTATAAAGGAGTTTACCTACTGTGCTGTTTAATATAAGAGAGTTTATACACTTCACCTCGGGGGGTGAAAATAAAAAAAAAACAAACTAAAGTTTTTTTTTTAACTAGAAACATTACTTGAAAACAAATTTCGTAAACATAAAAACACAATGCATTATTATAAATCAATAAGAAAGCTAGGTACCTAAAATTTCTTATTTATTAATTACTACAACATTTAACTAAAGACTATACAAATTTTATTGATGATTATCGATAAAAAGGTCTTGTTCTATTCTTATGGACTATCTCAGTTTTCTGATTTTTACTTATCTTAACGTTACAACCTAAATCTTCTATAACTACATATGGTCCTTCAAACACAGCATCTAATTTACGTCCTGACTCATTCTTTAACAAAATTAAATCATCTTTTTCATACTTAACAGAATTACTAGATCTATCATACAATTCTTTTCTCTTATGTTTCTTGGCTAACAACTTTTGCTTTGCATCTTTATGAGCTAACTGTAACCGGTATTTCAATTGTAATGGATAACTATCACTATTATATAATGGTTCTACATCTTTACAAATACTACTTGGGATTCGACAAAGTTTACCAAACACAAGTTCATATGGCGTATAATTTGTTTCTGAATGAACTGTATTGTTGAAACTAAAGCACCAAAAGGGTAACCAATAACTCCATGAATCAGTATGATTTTCACATTGAATTCTTAAAAATGTACCAAGAGTTTTGTGTGCATTTTCAAGAGCTCCAATTGATTCATGATGGTAAGCAGTTGAAGATAATTTTGATATTTTAAGAATTTTACAAACCTCTTGCATAGTCGATGAGATGAACTCCGCTCCTCTATCCGTTGCTATAGTCTCGGGAATACCAAAAATTAAAATAAAATTATTAACAAATGCATTTGCAATGGATACGGTTTCTTTATTTTTAAGTGGAACAGCTTGTATAAATTTAGTTAGCTCACATTGCATAGTCAAAATATAGCGATTACCATCCACGTCTTTATCTAAAGGACCTACTACATCTAAAAATATTTTTTCAAATGCCGAAGAAGCCGTGGTAGTTATTTCCATCGGTTGGTTCACATAGCGAAAGTATTTCGATTTTTGACATTGTGCACATCTCTTTACAAATTCCTGAACGTCCTTATCTATATTTGGCCAATAATATCTCCTCTTTATAGTATTTACCATTCTACGCACACCAGCATGACCACTGGACGGGAGTAGATGGAAGTCATTCATAATAATATTTTTTTCGTCACTATCAGTTATTTTTGTAATTCCTCGTAAAATACAAATTCGAGGTCCGGACCAGGTCTTCAGTGACTTTATCTCCCCACAAACATTCTTAATAAAATCAACATTATCTTTATCTTTTATTATACATACTTCTTCGATACGTGTCTTATTACAAAACAAACTCAATTTCTGCACAAATTCGGCTCGCGAGAAATGCGCCTTGAAATCAAGATTGATATATAAAGTCTGATCACTCGCAATATACGTAAAACATTCGTAATCTTCATAACTCACTCTTTTATTTTTTAACTTTCTTAATTTCTTACCTTCCATAAATTTCATTTCAACGGAATCACACGGTTTTCTTAGTATATCCATAACTCTTGGTGGATCCGGCCAATTGTCAGTGGATTTACTAAGGTGTGGTTTGTCCGTTACATTTATGCTATTATCTAACTCATCCATTCTCCTCTTTTGAGCCCTAGTCATCACAGCCACAATCTGATCATTCATACTTTTAAGATCATCTGACGTCACACTTATTCTAGATAAAGTATCAGCAACAATATTATCTTTTCCTTTTATATATTGTACTTCAAAATCATATTCCTCTAAAATTAATCGAAATTTAAGAAGTCTGCTTGAAGGGTCTTTCATGCCAAAAAGGTATACTAAAGGTTTATGATCTGTCATGATAACAAATTTCCTACCATATACATAAGGTCTAAAGTATTTTACAGCCCATACTATTGCCAAAAGTTCCTTTTGAATTGTTGGGTAGTTCTTTTCAGCATTATTTAAGGGTCTACTTGCAAATGCAACTGGTCGTAGGTCACTGTTACACAAAACTGCACCAATTGCAATACCTGATGCATCAGTCTGTATAACAAATTTATTACTTTCAGAAAAATCAGGATATTGTAATATAGGCGAAGAAATTAACATATTTTTCAATGTATTAAAGGAATTTTCACACTCTTGTGTCCAAATAAACGCTTGATTTTTCTTACATAAGTTATTCAATGGTACAGCTATGTCGGCAAAAGATTTAATGAATTTACGGTAATAACTACAAAAAGCTACAAATCGTTTAACGTCTTCACAATTTTTAGGAACAGGATATTTTAATAATATCTTTATTTTCTCTGGGTCTGGTAAAACACCTTTTTTGGATACTACGTGGCCTAAGTAAAGAATATCTTTCTTTAAAAATTCACATTTCTGAGGATTTAATTTTAGATTAACTTTTCTCAATCTCTCCAGTACAGATATTAAATTTTTGTTATGAATATCTAAACTACGTCCAAACACTATTAGATCATCTTGATAGACTAAACATTTTTCGTAAGTTAAACCAGACATTGCTACTGACATCATACGACTAAAGGCACTAGGACTTGTCTTAAGGCCCATAGGTAGTCTCTTCATCTGGTATTGGCCTGTATTCGTAGTAAAAGCTGTATATTTGCGACTGTTAGAATCTAAATTTACTTATTAATAACCCTGATAAAGATCTAGATGTGTAAAATATACTGCTCCAGATAGAGAATCTAATATTTCATTTATATTTGGCAAAGGAAATTTATCATCACAAATTGTTTCATTTAATTTTCTATAATCTACGACTAATCGCCATTTTTTCTGATCACCTTCTTTGCTCTTTTTTGGAACTAATAGAATAGGGCTAGACCATTCACTGAAAGACTCTTCTATAATGTCATCTCTTTTCATTTTCTCTACCTGCTTTGTTATTTCAGATTTAAAAGCTTGTGGTAACCTATAAGGTTTAATATAGACAGGTGTAGCATTCTCTTTTATTTTAATGCAGTGCTCAAAAACATTTGTAGTCCTTAATTTATCTCCACTAACATAAAAAACATCAGAATATTTGGTACAAATTTTTTCAATGCACAGTTTCTCTTCCTTATTTAAATAATTTAAATTTAACTCCGATAAAAGTGTTTTTACTCTACTGACGTCAACATTATTTTTTCTAAACTGACATGTATTATAATTACTTAAGGGCTCTATCTCAGGGGTAAAATTTGGTATGGTTATTTCATTCTCACTTACATTCAAAATTTTTACAGGCACTCTATTATTTTTCACTTTGGCTATGACATTCGCCAAAAATACGTCTTTCACCAACTCTCTTCCACATATAGTCACCTCATCACTCAAAAATTCATCTACATAAATATAATGTATTGATTCACATCGAGGGGGTATAGTGATTGTATTATTCAACCTATCACAATGATTTAATAACTCTATGTTGCTTGGTTTTCCTAAATTAAATAATGTTAAAATATTTTTATTCAAATCGATATTTGCTTGGAACTTTTGAAGAAAATCGAGACCTAAAATCCCATCAGCTTTTAATGGTAATGAATCAAAAATAAGAAAATTATGTTGAAAAAATTCATTATTATATCTAAGTGTCAAATTTACTGATCCTTGAGAACGTACTTGACCACTTATTCCATTAATTAAGGTGTCATATTTTTGTACTGAAAAATTTGTTGGCACCGCTTCACTTCGGATAATTGATAAAGTAGCTCCAGTGTCTATAAGCCAATAGTATTTAATCTTATTAACGTAAAATGTAACATATTTTGCATTGTCTGCAACTGATAATACAAAATTATTAAGATCGAAAAAACTGGGTCTTAGAAGATTCTAAATTCTTATCAGCGTCACTATTATTTCGATTAGCGCTATTCGTATGCCCCATTGAAAATAGATTTTGTGAACCACTACGCTTGTTAAAGTATCTCTGACCGCGATTTCCCCTTGTGGCTCTATTAAAATTATTTGAAGTACGATAATTATTCCTCCCATATGAACGAGAATCACGACCTCTAAAATTGCTTGTATGCCAAGTACTTGGAGTGCGATTATAATTGCTATAATTTTGACCACGATTACCATAATACTTGTGAAAATATCTGTTAGAACTACAAAAACCGTGTCCATTTTTAAATGCATGTAAGATGTTACCTGATGACGACTGTGATGTTATGTCCTCATCCTTCGCACCTTGGATAGCATCTTTCAGGTTGTCGTAGTTCCTGGCAGAAATGATCGTGCCTAGTCTCGAGCTGCGCAGGCCATCTGAAAAGCGTTTGATAGCAAATTTTTCATTTAACACTTTAAACGCCTCTGAATCACCCTCAGACTGAGTTATGGTTAATTCTGTGAACAATTTTTCAACCTCAGTTCCGAAGTCCTCAATAGTTTTGGAACCTTGCTGAACGTTTTGTAGTCGTGACTGCAGGGTTATAAATGATTTTTTAGGCAAAAGATGATGTCGCATGTCCTTGATAAGTTCATCTATGCTTTTATAAGAACCTGAAATTCTCAGTTTAGCGTTTTCAGATAATCTACTTTTAAGTATAAAAGTAATCAAAGTAACCTTACCTTTTTCGTCGATCATATCTGCATACATCTCGGTTGTATCAATCATGCGCTTTGTAGTCTCCTCAACACCATCCATAACTGGAATCAAACTACACGCCAATTTAAGATCAAACTCCATCGTGCTAGATTTTATTTCAGGCACAATACATAAATTATTTATTTCTTGGTAAACTTTGCGAATATCCTGAATAATATTTAAAGTTGTAGATACTAATGTCTTACTACTCTCTAAGGACGCAAATATTTGCATACACTGATCAAAAATTAATTTTGCTTCACTTAACTTTGAATTAATAACATTTCCTTTGTATCTAGATTGACCTTTCTTAATTAAATATTTTCTAATATCTAATAATTCATTATAACATTTTAACAAACTATCCAGCATTATACTTAAAACTTAACATTTCATAGAAAAAAAATGTGGTAAACAACCGATTCATATTACTTTCTTGCGAAAGGCTACAGTAATTTCCACGCGCGTCAGCTTTTCCGTCCGCTGGGTATCATGTTCGACGAGTGTCCTTGCACAGTTTTAAGTCCATTATAATATTTACGTTATAAAATGTTTAGGTATTGACACATATGAACTTCCGAACTCACATTTTCTCTCCTAATTACCCGAAGTACCATCGGCGTGTCTTCGAAGGGATGCCCTTATGCGTTGCAGAGTAGTCAGTCCAATTTCTTGCTGCATCCAACGGAGTTGACATTTTCGGTACATCCGGAACATAACGTAGACTACCAGAAGGAAGACGGCGGTGGCTACGAGGATGTTGATGATGCTCAGCCGTTCCAGATGGGAGCTGATTTGCCTTACTGCCCCATCGTTGTTACCTCCGGCGCTGTTTTGAGTAATGAAAACTTCATCCTTCTCGACCGTGGAACGACACATTTTACTTTAATACTAAAAAAATCTACATCCCCTTAGCACACCCTTTAGGCAGGGTCGCCATATAATATTGGGGATTATTGAATAAAAACGACCATTTACTTTTAGATCACTATATTGAATGCATTCAGTAAAAACCTTACAAAATAACACATTATAGAGAATACTACTCAGCAGTAAATTGATAATGGTTTATAAAGGAGTTTACCTACTGTGCTGTTTAATATAAGAGAGTTTATACACTTCAGTCATAATTATATTTTTAAGAAATAAGAAAGTCAGGCCCTATATACCAATGTTTATACTGCTAAGTTCAGAAATGAGATGATAATTAATTTCTATACATTTTACTTAACCCTTCCCCCGCCTTTTTACCCTTTTAGGCGGAAGTTTATCCATTTCACCTGCACAAATCATTTTAAATTGTAATCAATCACATACTCGTATGTATATTACCTACTCTACTTATTAGAAGTATAAGTAGATTAGGTATATATAATATATATAGAGTAGGTCCAGAAATGAGAAAATTCCATGTAAACTTCACTCTCCTATTTCACTCTCGTAGGAGTTAGTTTACTTTTTAAAGGCTCAAAAATATTTTGAGTAAATCTAGTATCGTGTTGCAGAGCCAGCTCCTGATTTACCTAATAACTTTATTCAACAATTAATTATTTTCACTTAAATCTACCTTCTTACGGTATCTGAGGCTACGCCCGAGAGAGACAGCGAGTTAATTATTTAACATTTCAACCACACTAAAACCCACTGAATAGGATTTTCAGCGAAACCTGCCAATGTCTTCCATGCGCGGCGATGTACTCTGTGGCGCGGCGCGTTACAAATGGGCTCTTGGGTGAGCAATGTAGGTAACTCTGCCAAGAGTCGTGCGGCCGAATACGCCGTCGTTTTACCCGTGGCTGTTGGTCCGACTCCCAGTATAGTCGTGAAAGCCTCTACTTAGTCGCTTTTTATGATTACGTGGAGGACACCATATTTCATATTGTTAATGCCGAGGTAACTTTTATGTTTTCGGGACGGAATCTTCGCAAGGTATGTGTCAGATTGAAAAGTGATACCGGGTTATGTGGGATTTATACAGCACTAAAACCTCCTCAGTGGCCTGCTGAACACTCGTTCAGAGGACTCCATGCGCGGTGCTCCAAATCGTCGCCCACAACAAAACTCCAGAAGTTCACATTTATTCGCCTCTTACGATTAGGTAGCTGATCTGTTCTTACTGTATCTAGTCTTATTGTAGCTCATATTCATAACTTCCACCTACGGAGAGCAATCCCGAGCTAGCCAGTTTAGCTTCTTGAAGAAACTACCTACATTGTATAGAAACCTACAACAAAATTAAATGTATGAAGAGTATTTTTTAAGTATTCATATTACATATATTATCTATGAAGTTTTTAGGTTACTGTCCAATAAACTGTCATGGAAGAAAATAAAATAATGACAGATCTCGTTTTAACGTTTGATTCCGAGAGCTATTTCGAGAGAAAGCGACAAAAAAGTACAAACATTTTCAAATAGCAATTTTTTTATATTACGTCAAATTGGTGGAGCATAGAAATATTTTTGTCAGTCAGCAGGATTTCTTAACGTTTGGCATAGAAGGTACTTACCTCAATTTAAAAATAAATATTCACTGCAGTAACTTTTCTAAAACCATAAAAAATAAGAAGAAGCAAGCAGTCAATTAATGATAAGTTTCACAGTGTTCAGTCATGCAAAACTTGTAACTCGGTGTATCACGTATGAAAGTCGATAAAAATAGTAACTAACATTTTGTAAGTTCAAGAGTTTTCATATAAAAAATCAAAATCTTTTCCATAACTGATGATCAACGCTTAATTTTTTAATACCGTGCAACAATTCATCATGCATTTTAAACGCTAAAAATTTTGCTGATGTGACGTAATTAAAACAAAATATTAGAAAATGGTTGCAAGTTTTCATTGCTTACCTCTCTGAATATTTCATGTGTGTCACATTTTTGAAGGACGTTGTCTTGTCTTAAATGTGAATATTGCATTCGAATTGGAAAATGGTTAAAGTTTTTTTAAATTTTCTAATTTTTCGTGATATTTCCTTAATGTTTTATGTACCTTCTTCTGCCAGTAACAAACACAACAAAAGAAGAATTAGCGAAATCGGTCCAGCCGTTCACGCGTGATGTCGTGACCAAGGGAAAATGGGATTCATTTTTATATATACAGATAATATCAATTATGCGGAGGTTTTAGGCGAATTAATTTAAACAACCAACACTATTTATGCGAACAACAACAAATTTATTTACACTACAAATTTATCCAACAACAATCAATACAACATCCAAATAAGGGCTCAGTAGTGGGACCGGAGAGTTCGATTCCCAGCGTGTTAGAAATTTGAATGGTGAGTGTAAATTTATTTTCTTGGTCTGGTTGTTTGTAGGTTATCTTTGTGTGTCCACGGCTCCCATCCATCATCCATGAATCTTATTACGGAGCTATGAGTACAAGCGTTAAATCATGGTTAAATCTTAATATATATAAATTACGTGTCACGTTGTTTGTGTTAAACTACTTAACCGATTTTAATAAAATTTGCACACCGTGTGCTGTTTGAAACTCGAAATATAGGATAGCTTACACCTCATTGTAAAGTCGCAATATTATTTTATTTCTGATACCTACATTAAGGCATAATTATAATGCATTTAAAGGATTAATATTATAAAATGGCAATTTTACCTATCTGTTCAGAACATTTTTAATATCAGATCCAAAACATTGCATTTAGACCGTTAGACATTTAACTCGTACTTAATGTGAAATGTATAATTATTTGGGTTTTCTTTCTTAGACGAGTTACATCCAGGCACTGCACACGTAACCATATATAATTATGTCAAATAAACACCACTTAAAGCTTTATTTGTGTTTTCTTTCTTAGATAAGTTGCATACAGGCAGTATATGCTCGTACGTAACCATTTTTATTTATGTCCAATAAACACCAGTTTCACATTTAAAACATGAGATTTTAGGAAAATAAGCGGAATTTGTTTCGTTCATGAATGACGCTAGAGCGATACAGGCCGATAGCGTGTAGTACGTGAATGGTTTCGCCTATCTATCGCACTCTAATTCACGTATAATTATGTTCTTTCTCTTTTGTATTGTCAATATATCTTGAGGTAGACATAATATAATAAATCTATGATTCAAACCATATTCAAACAAACAGGCGCGGTCGCAGCCTTCAATTTTGGGGAGGGTCGCCAAGAAATTTTGGGGGAAGAGGTGTCCTAAATTGGCTTGTTTCGCGTTCCATCTACACATGACTGATGGATTTTGGGGGGAGTCATGCCCCCTGTGACTCCCCCTCTGGGACCGCCACTGCAAACAAATGACAATGTCGATTTCGACAATGTAGGCTGACTGTGGAGCTAGAGACCCGGGAAACCTCAATTAAGCCTATTTCGTTTTTATTTATTTATTGTGACAATATTTTATTTTTAAATTGGAAGCTTTCACAAGTGTTGTTAAGTAATACTAAGCGAACGCCTTGTTTGAAATTAAATCAAATCAAATAAATTGTTTTTTTCCGAGCAACACGGTCGTCCGGGCACTATATATTATTAGTGCTGTAATTAGGTAGTTCAATTGAAACGTTTCGGTGGCATAATACAAGACATTTTTTAACCGCAACGTATAAATTGTGTAAAGCATTGTTTAGAGCGATACTAATTATAATAACGTCACAAGATTATAACGAGACTGTGAATAAAGTCAAATCTCCAAATCGTCCGAAATATTACATGGTTTGCGGAAACTGACTAAATGATCTCTTCTTCATGATCACAATAGATAACATTATACTATTATTCATCACGTCACACGCACACAGCGTTAAACTAACAACAGAAAAATTTAATTAAATAATGATTGTTCCTATGCAACTAGCGCACTGAAATAAAATAAGTTATAAAAATTGGTGAGAAACTTAATTATTATACCAGTATCAATGTTAGTGAAGACATCATCGGTAAGCTTTCAACTTTTGGAGTTCCCTAACTGAAAATGAATCTTTCATATCGATTTCAGTCTATGTTTAGATTTCTGCGAATTGAATGGAAAAAAGGAAATCTTCTAGCATGGGCGTACCGAGGGGGCAGCTGCCCCCCTGGACCAAGGTCCAGATTCAGGGGTTAAAAATCACAAAAGATCTCCCAAATGAAAAAAAAAATCTATAGAGAATAAGCTAGATATGCTAACTCCTGCTGTTTCCTTTTTATCTATACCTACATATAATAAATATTTAATATTTTGTGTGCGTGTCTTCGTGTAACGTAGAATGCAAATTTACGCTCGGTACCCAGCTTGAAAAAAATTGCCCCCACCCCTGACCAAGAACCTAGAAATCCCCCCGACCAAGAACTTAAAAATTTGACCCCCCCCTGATCAAAAGCTGGGTACGTCCATGTCTTCTAGGTATTTAACGACTCGTATGATGAAATAGTTACCTTACCAGGTTGCTTATCTAGGAGTCCCCGGTTCGATTTTTGACTAGGTAGAAAATATGAAAGATACGTTTGTGTCCGATGTTGATGTCCGTTGTGCTGTGTATGTGGTACCCACGAAACAGGGAATCCTTTAAGTGTGAATCGTAACTCAAATTATTCGTTGTAATTCTTGTTTCTCCTCAGGGACTGTTTGCGATATTAAGACAAACTTAAGTGACGAAATCAAACATATTTTTTCAACCCTTTTTATGTTCACTTGTACAGCAGTACGTCTATGTTCGTCTATAGCAGAGACACTAGCTACATACAAAACCGCCTTAAAGAATTTCATATTAATCCTCTTTATAGTATTTAGCACCTTTTATTTGTAGGATTCTTTTTTTTTTTTTTATTTGAGTCTGTATAATGCATCTATCTACTCGTAGGTATAACATGGCATTGTTTTCCGTATTATTATGCTCGAATTAAAACAATTTATTCTCTTGGTTTAATTTCAAAAGAAACACTTATTTGCTTCGTGTTACTTAACAACGCCATCTGAAATAGCTCCGAATAAAAAAAATATTTTCACAAAAAATATAAAATAAACGCAGTATGGTCTGATTACGGTTTGAACCCGGGTCTCTAGTTCAGCAGTCAGCCCATGTAACCATTTGGCTAAGGAAACTTCAATTCAATGAACGAAATTTTTATAGATCTCTTTCAAATCGATATTTCTTTTCATTTCTTTGAACGCCGAATTGGCGGATGGCGTTTGATAAGATTTGATTAAATTGTTCTACGCTACAATCTAATTGATTAGATTGTTCTACGCTACAAGCTAATACCTTTAAACGAGCAATTCTTGTATATATCTAAATATATTTGTTATATCTCGCAAACGGCTCCAAAGATTTTGATGAAATTTAGTACCCTAGTTTCGGGGATCGATCCAGCAAATTTTTATTGTTGGAAATTTTTACTTGTATAAAAATATTTTCAGTGATAATCAATTTAAATCTATCTATCTTCTATCTATCTTCTTTTATCTTCTTCTATCTTCTTCTATCTATCTTCTATCTTCTTTTATCTATTCTATACTCTAATACATCTGTAACAATTCGGTTTCTGTACATTGAAGATATTTGAGAAAAACTGTCACTAGGGCTATTTATTAGCGTAATAGAACCCAAAACAATGATTTTTAGAATTATTGTCTGTTTGTCTGTTCGTTTGTGCGCGCTAATCTCAGGAACGGCTGAACGTAGAAGGATGCGGTTTTCACTGTTTATTTTATTTAAATCGGTTCACAAATAAAAAAGTTATGTCCATTTCAAGAATTTATTTATCAGTGTTTGGAAGTATCGTTGTTGATTTATCGAAAACTTCAGTTAATGTATTGAAGTTTTATAATTTACAGTCCCTTAAATGAGAACATGAAACTTATAAATGAAAAGAAAAATAGATAATACATAGAATAAAAATCCAACATAAGATGACCTGGCAATAATATGGTAAACTGTACGAAATAGGGTTCACGCTTTTTCGTACAGTTCCCACACGTCGACAATAATTAATCATTATTTAATCTATACATAGAGCTGAAGAGTTTGTTCGTTCGTTCGTTTGTAACTTTGTTTGAACGCACCAATCTCAGGAATTACTGGTTCCCATTGAAAACATCTTTTTTGTGTTGTATAGTCCATTTATCGGGCAAGGCTTTTTTTTATAAATAAACCGATCAAAAAGGCAGACGGGCCGCGTGGTGTTAAGCGATCACCGCGCCTATGGACACGGGCAACCCCAGGGGAGCCACCCGAGGGCTGTAGGCTATATAACATCAGGCCATGACTATTAACGAAGTCCACGCGGACGAAGTCGCGCGCGGCCACTAGTATAAACTAAAAATACGACTCTTCCTGATATCTATTGGAGAGTATTTCCAGCGAAGCAGAAATTTGAATGAGTTTAAAATTTCTGTTCTCAGTCTGGGTGTTTGTGTTACTTTCTGTGGGGCAAAAAAGTAAAACGTAATTTATTTTATTTTATTGTTATTGCTCTGTATGTGGTGTACAAATAAAGAGTAATTTGTATGTTCCACTGCTGCGCACGGGTCTCACTCTTCATTATTGGAGGCCTGGAGCTTACTTCACCATGCTGCTTTAATGGGGATTGGTGTAAGTACTTAGTAAGGCCTAAAAAACATACAGACAGACAGATTTATATGCTAAAAATTGACGTTTTGGCTTTTGCTGTTGTAATTAATATCCCCCATATTAGTTTTTTTTTCAATATCTATCTGCAATAGTCAGATATCGACTGGTTACAATTTTATTAAAACGATTACATGTACTTTTGAGCATTCTATATTATATTATTATTATAGAGTTTTTGACGTTAGTTTAATGAAGTTATTATTGTCGTATTATTTTGACTCAAGGGATTTTTGAGATACTTTACACTTTTCCGAAATGTTTTTTTTACAAAAGCTTTATCGCATTACTTTATTTGAACATTCGCTTACAACGCTTTTGATGTCTACTTAAACATTTGCCGGATCTTTAACAAATATGGCAGTCATCAAAATTACATGCATGTAATATCTGTGTTATCAGGGTTATAAAAAGACAATTACAAAACAAGCTATGATACGTTTCCTCAAAACTAGAAAAATAACAATAAGTAGGTAGGTATGTATAATTAAGAACAAAGTGATGTAAACTTGGTCTTTAATTGACAATTAGATGTGTATCTTCGTTGTTTCAGTACGGATTTAATCGAAACAGAATAGTTGACCTTCTTCTTAATGTCGAATAGGGTAAACTTCACTAATTACTTTTTGTTGCGATATTTTTACGAGACCTATTTTGCGTAATGTGTAGCATTATTTTAGTAACATATGTATTTTGATATCATTAGTTAAAAAATGTTGGTAAAAAACTTGTATGTTACGTGTACAATTATGTAAAAGCCAATATAAAAATTTATTCAGTGAATATAAATTACTTTAATGAATTATGTGTTATTTTTTTTCAGTCTTTTTTATAATGAATATTGAATTTCTCTCAGGCATGCACGGCGATGTAGAACATCGTAATCAAATAAATATCACGATATTTTGCATTAAAGCTTCCACCAGCGATAAATGCGCACATTTTTTTTGCCAGAGGTGCGCGCCGAGGATTTGAACCCGGTATCGGTCGCGTCTAAGATCGCGGTTTCTTTCCACTCAACCATTACTGCCCAATCATCTATGTATTGTTATTATAGTGTTATTTACGAAGATTTCAAAAAGATTTTTTTAGAAAATATATAGGTGTGATATCTGGTCAAGCTTATCTTAATACGTTCTCTGATCCGCACTTACAACGATGACAGTAACTTTTATCTGGTGCGGCGGCGGTCGTGATCTCTCTATGCGACCCGCTACTACTGGGTGCTGTATAATAAATCTGACACGGAATGCATATCTACATGCATTAGGTACGTGTCAATATACAAAATATTTTTTAAAACTGTTAGTATTATACTCCTGTAATCAGTTGACTAAAGTGAGAAATCAGGAAACAAAAATGTCAGGTCAACAAGGACTGCCACCGCACTAAAAAGTCATTTTGTTAGTGAAAGAGCATTAAAAAGAAAGTTTAAAATTATTGAAAAAAAATTATGTTATACTTTTTTAAACATTAGCTTCAACATTAAACAGAACTGTAACATAAATTAAAACAGTAATAATAACAGTCACATAACTATGTAACACATAATGTTCAGACGTTTGTTGTAAAACAGTTTGAATATTTTTTATCCGTGAGATTTAGGGCCTCTTTCACCACCTTAAAGTGACAAGTACGCTAACTGTCGTTTAAAGTCACCCGTAACTTAAATTTCAATTTCAGGATGTTCGAGTAGCATTAATCATATGATAAACTGACCCGTACTCATAGCTTTCACTTGCCAATTAACTACTTGGGACGTAACTAATCAATACTTTACTTGGAGATGGTGAACGAGGCCCTTAGATTAATAAAACAAATTACACTTTTCATTTTAATATTAGCAACATGCGTAATTGATAATTTAGCATAATATCGTGCATAAAACAACTTAACATATGTCATAGGCACTTATATTTAATTACTTACTTAACAACGTACTTATATGTGTAAATATTATTATACAACCTCTTTTCTTTATTTTTAGTTTTTGTTTTATTTTTCATAATCAAAGTCACACATATTCGATTCACATTTCAACATTACGTTAAACCCATCTAGTAACTCCTAGTAAAGTTTAAGGTGTTTTCAAAAATAAATAAATAAAAATAAATCCAGAATTGAGCGCGTATGGCTCGACGGCTAGCGTAGAGTGCAAACGATTTTCACAGATAAGACAAACTTGCGCGATCGGGTGCGAGATGGGTGACCCTAGTGGTAAATATTACATGCGTGCCTCCGTGTTTCGAAGAGCACGTTAAGCCGTCGGTCCCGCTTTTTAAGGATAGATAACAGTCGTTAAACCTTATCGGAGGGCTTATGGGCGGTTTGAAAACATTCGACAGAGGGTTGCCCACTAACCCGCATCTACACCAACCCGCATTGGAGCAGTCTGATGGTTACTCCACCAGCTCCTAGCCTTCCCAATAATAGGCAGACAACCATGCCCAGAGGGCCCACTCTGTACGCCCGTATCCGAAACTAAGTGAATTTTCGGGCCTTATTTTTGGATTAGATTGAAGAAATTCTAGCAATATTATTCATTCAATGGCTTAATGTCATCAATGACAACGCTTATCATTTTAATTCATGAAAAAGAAGCGATCTAAGTATGCTAAAAATTATTCCGAAAATGTTAGAACTTACGGACGGATGCTTACAGAGTGGGCCCTCTGCAGTGGGACGCAAAAACTACTATAGGGTACTATAGAGTAGGGTAGAAACTATAGGGTATTGTTGCGACCTTCCGCTACTCATCAAAAGATATTGCCACGGTTATCTTTATAGAAACTTTAAACTATTTTTGGAGTCGGGCACTTAGTAAAATGTCGCACCTTTCGTTCTGAATGGGCACCGACTCCAAATCTAATTTTAACATTCATTACCATAAGCAAGAAGAAGTAGGTATTGAACAATTTTATTTTTAATGTTTTAAGACAGTTCTATTTTTTTTGTTAAAAACTTCATTAATTTTGACTAAGATGTTGAGTTTGGGAAGAAAGAGCTTGGCTCTACGTAAGATCTGATTGATTCTGATTTTCGATAGTGTGAGTTATAGGTGTCGTCTTGCCAATGTTTTAAGTGCAAATATTTTAGGACGATAAAATATTGTCGATAAAAAAAGTAAATAATTCGTAAATAGTCCATTTATTGAGGAAGGCTATAGGGACAAAAAACTAAAGTCCACGCGGATGAAGGCGCGGGCGTCCGCTAGTAAATAATATATAGGGCAGTTTTAATTTTTTATAACGTTTTACTAATACCTCCCATTATTATATAGTATTAAAAACACACTCACACACATTCACGTTAATAAAATTACTCTGCCACAATAAATCTCTTCAGCCCTTATATTTGCTCTATGTATTGACTTTCCCTTCGTGAAAAGTGAGCATCATCTACGAAGTAAGTATTCTTTCGTTCTGTATCCAAATATGCCTAATTCAATCCAAATCCAAATATAAAGTTATGAAGATTATGCAAATGTGTAAAACTAATTCAGTTCAGCTATCAATAGTTTATTTTAAACTTTATCAAAGACCGTAAACTGTTAAAATAATTGGTGGCAAATTTGAGATGTCTGGGATGACAGGCTGATGGTAAACTAATGACAATAGACAATGCTTTTACAGAACGTCTGAACAAGAATAATGCAATACAAGTGGTAGTTGAAACTGCCTGTAATTGGGTGGATAATATCAGTGTATCGTACCATGTAACATTTACCGTAATTTTGGGTTGAAATTGCTAAATGCTGTCTTCGTGCTCTACGTTCATTGGCGAATATGAGTATAACTCGGTTAATAATGGTTGGTACGTAAACGGGACGTGTATAAGACTCACGTTTGAGTGATGGCATAACAAAAAATATCGGCGTAAAGCAACCCTATAAATGGAATATTTAGATCCCACGCAAAACAGTAGCAAACTGTGTACAACCAGTGCAGTCGGATTTGAACAAAGATCTCATTAAGGTATTTAAACTTATTAACATTGTTAACATTCGATTAGAATTATCATTTCAGAGTGTGTTAAGAAAAGACATTATTCTAATTTCTTATTTCGATAACATGCCAGTTTATTTTTTGAGAAGGTAATTATTACATTAAATAATACATTTCACGAAAGATATTATTTCATCGTACAAAATATAAGGACCAGCTGTAACCCCTTTGCCATTCTGAATTTGAAGACTTTAAATAAATGGGGAAAAAGCTATTTTTCCCATATTTAATGTTATTTCTATGTAACAGGTAAAACAACAGCCAAATAATAAAGAATTACATACCTATATTATGGCAAATATTTAGCTATAATGGTGACCTATTTACCAAAAGATGGTCCTTGCTAGTTAGCAGTATTGACGTAGAAATAAAAAATTGTGAAGAGATATTTGATAGCTCCTCCAAACTGCCACATTGTTTATTTCGAGAATCCTATTATTATTTTTACTCTAGTAACTTACTTGTTTTCAGTAACACATTTTTGAAAAAATTCAATACATAATTACTTTTTCCAGATGATTCGTCTTCTTAGTTGTCTTCTTATATGCATTTTGGTAAATGGTGACTCGACCCCTGCAGTGAAGCCCGTTCTGGGGCCTTATGGACCGGGAGTCGTGCCTCCAGTAAATCTTCTTAATCCTGCTGCGCCTCTTTACCCTTACGCACCTGGCCGCAACCCTCTAGTCCCTGGATATAGCAACCCTCTCATCTACGGCGGCGCTGCTGTGCCTATCTTGACCTACTCTAATGAAAGAGGCATTGACAACAGCTACTCGTATAGGTAATATAAACTTGAAATACAATACTCTAACCAGTATTAGTTAAATATGATTAATTATTACTGGATACGGTACCTATAATTTCGGACGAGCTTGTTTTCTTTAAATGTTTAATATTGATTACAACCCGCTAGTAGACCAAGATTCACTGCGTAACTAGGAAAGCATATTTTACTTTACTGCGCCCCGCGCTGCTCCAATCCAAGTTGGTGCCGATAGGGGTTAGTGGGCAATCTATTTTTGAATGTTTTGCTGCAGCTAGCAGTCCGGACCGACTGTCTTAGGTGATCATCTATATTACTCTATATTACCAATATCGCCTGTTTCACTTGAGCTATACATATCGCCTGTCTTCTACACGCGCCAAATTAAGTCTATGTATTTTTTTAAATTAAGTATCCTTTGGGAACGCGAATGAAAAATGAAGAATGGAAAAAGAAGCGTGGCTCGGCGGTTAGAGTAGAACGCAAGCGGTCTATGCAGCTAAGCCAAACGGGCGCAGTCGGGTGTGAGATGGGAAACCACTAGTGGCAAAAAATTTCATGCGCGTTTTCGTTCTTCGGAGGGCACGTCGATAGACAACAGTCGTCAAACCCTGTTGGAGGCCTTATGGGCGGTTTAAAAACATCCGACAGCGGGTTGGCCACTAACCCTCATCTCCACCAACCCGCATTGGAGCAGCGTGGTGGAGTAAGCTCCAGTTCTCCCCAATAATGGGGAGAGACCCGTGCCCAGCAATGGGACGTAAAAATCCTTTGGGAATATAGTTTCGATATCTAGGTACATTTTAAAATGAAGTACAGAAAAATTACAAGCTCTGTTTTCGACTCATGTTCTATTTACAAAACTTTAGAAAGGAAGTTTTTAATGAAATCAATGTACGGACTGTATTTATACGATATTTTTTCTATTTGAATAGAGTAGCAAACGAGCATGCAGACCAGGTGGTATTAAGTGGTCACTGCAGCCCATGGACAGAACGTCAAGCAAGCATAGGGAAGTCTTGTCTGAGATCGTGTTCAGTTGCGCTGCTAGGAAGACTGATGGTCACCTCATATAACTCTGGCCGTCAACTGCACCTTTGTGCTGGAACACAGTAAAATTATTGATTCACGACAGAAGTAGGTAGGTGGCACTTCTCCGGGCGAACTAAGTACATAAAAGAATTTCTAGATGGTAGAACTTTTCTACAAAATTTATATTATACAACAATTTTTATTATATATTTTTTCTTATAGTTTCTCCACTGCGGACGGCAAGCAAGCGCAAGAAAGCGGGTTTTTAAAAGATGCGTTCATTGATAACAATGGTGAACCACAAGGAACACAGGTACCTACGTGCATTGTATTTAAAGTGTATTTATAGCAAACCTTGACTCTAGCCTTTTTATTAAAAATTATGTATTCAATTCTTTTACAACAAATAATTTCTGGTACATTAATTATCATTTAGTCTTTTATTTTTGACGAGATAGTAATGAAGTTTCAATAAAAACTTTAATTTAATTATTAAATTAATTTAATTTAATTAATTCAATCAACAAATCTTCGCGTTCTCTACAAAGCATACAAAATATTTTTTTACCCAGTTTCATTTTCAAAAAGCCCGCCTTCCTTTTTTATCGAATGCGCTAAAATTAGAACATCCAGGCTTTGCTAACAGAGTCGATTGCATATTAATATAAAATAGTTTTTATTAAACTAACTTTTGTCCCATAAAAACAATTCTAAACCTTTTTAAAGCATACCTTGACCTTTTTATTAAATATTATGTATTCAACTCTTTTACTACAAATAATTTCTGGTACATTAATCATCATTTAGTATTTTATTTTTGACGAGATTGTAATGAAGTTTCAATAAAAAAATTAATTAAATTATTAAATCAATCAACGAATCTTCGCGTTCTCTACAAAGTATACAATTGTATATTGTGTGGCAAGGGGTGAAACAAGACGATTTCTGACGAGGGTGAGAGGTGACTGCCCGAGCGAAGCGAGGGCTGTCATCGCCCTGGTCTGAAATCGTGTTTCATCCCGTGCCACACACTGTATTTTTCATATCACATGTAATGAAACAACGAGTTTTGATTTCTGTAGCCAGTCGAAGTAAGACTATTTCAGACAAATAGCGCAGTAATATCTTTTGACAACGATTTGACGACAGTTGTCAATGCGATTCTGACAGACTTGAACTAAAGACTTAAATAGTAAATAAATGAAGGTGCCGGGTACAAAAAAATATTGTTTCTGCCCTAGGGAAGAAACAACGTTGTTTCTGACTGACACATTCGCATTGGTTTGAAATTGTCTTATTTCGACTGGCAAAACAGAGATCAAAACTCGCTGTTTCAATGCATGTGGTATGAAAAATAAATTTTTATCCAGTTTCATTTTCAAAAAGCTTGCCTTCCTTTTTTATCGAATGCGCTAAAATTAGAACATCCAGGCTATGCTACCAGAGTCGATTGCATATTAATACAAAATAATTTTTATTAAAATAACTTTTGTCCCATAAAAAAAACAGTTATAAACCTTTTTAAAACGAAATCATTTCATCACAAATACTTTGTATTTCGAAAGAAGAATAAACGAATATGGTTAAAAAAAAACTAAAAACCACGCTTTTGAAGCACATCAAACCAAGTAATATAAGCCGAAAATAATAATGAACAAAAATACATTTTTTTTAAGTTCTCGGATTTAGATAAACCCATGAAATTATTGTATTGATATCGAATCTTGATAAGTGTCCCAAGTTTGAATTAAACCTGTCTGTTGAAAGTAAGTCA
The DNA here is from genome assembly GCA_911387765.1 of Pyrgus malvae. Classification (NCBI taxonomy): domain Eukaryota; kingdom Metazoa; phylum Arthropoda; class Insecta; order Lepidoptera; family Hesperiidae; genus Pyrgus; species Pyrgus malvae. The sequence continues at coordinate 15,071,601 of OU426951.1, read as the reverse complement.
AATCCGAGCCCAAAAGAGAGCTAAAAACAAGCTCAAGAACTCACAGTTACAAACAATAAGAAATCCAACTAAAAAATAGAAAATAAGTTTTAATAAATTTGAATTAATAATAGTGTAGAAAATGCATTTTATTGTAAAACAAGTGTGGGGTGCATGGTGTCAATTCAAATTTATTAAAGTATATTTTCTCTTTTTTAGTTGGATTTCTTATTAAAGCGTGTTTTTTTATTTTTTTTAAAACTGTTATTTTTAAAACTGTTATATAAACTAATAAATTTAATAAAAATAATAAATATCTGCCTTATCGATTATAGACAAAAATTATAAATAATAATAAAATAAAATGTTGTTTTATCGTAAAAATTGTAAATTATGTGCGATTAAATGCAAAAATAATCAAGTCAAGAATTATAATGCGAGTTTTAAAGTTTTAAAGGTATATTGACAAAAAATTTATTTTTGAATAATGGAATAATCTTATCAAATTAGTGTATTGACAAATCTACAAAGTTTGAATTTTTGAATAAAATCTGGCCATTTAAAGTGGGTGAAAATCGCACCCAAGGGAATCGGTTCCAAATATACAAGTGAAGCTAATATAAAAAGTGTAATAATATAAGTGTGTTAAAATCTGAAGTCAAATTCCTTATAAAAAACGCGGATTAAACGGTATTTTAAAAAAATAAACATAGCTAGATCGATTTCTTGACCCCGAAAAATATTGCATACTAAATTTCATGAAAATCGTAGGAGCAGTTTCCGAGATTCAAATTATATATTTAGGTTGGCTGCAACTCTGTCCACCACGCTGGTGGAGGAGATGCGGGTTGGTGGAGATGTGGGTTAGTGGCCAACCCGCTGTCGGATGTTTTCAAACTGTCATAAGGCTACCGACAAGGTTTAACGACTGTTATCTATCGACAACAACCGGGACCAACGGCTTAACGTGCCCCCCGAAGCTCGGAAACGCGCATGAAATTTTTTGCCACTAGCGGTCACCTATCTTACACGCGACCGCGCCCGTTTAGCTTAGTCGCATAGATCGCTTGCGTTCTACGCTAACCACCGGGCCATACGCGCTTCTATTTATATATATTTAGGTATATATAAGAGTTGCTTGTTTAAGGTATTAAAATATTGTAGGTACTTATTATCCTCACTGGTCTAAATCTATTGACACAAGAATCGTCAAAATTCACTAACGTGTTGATAATAATACCTACATAATATATAATGCACCACACGCATAGGCCCACATTAGGATTTCTTGTGTCGTGGGTACAATGGAAACACACAAAGACAGGAGCACAAACACTCAGACCGAGAGCAGAAATTGAAAGTAACGATATCATTTAAATTTCTACTTCGCCGGACCATTGATGGGAATTTGAACCGAAACCGGGACCCTTGATTAGCGTCGGGTATGGTAACCCTTGCGCCACATGGGTCACGATATAGTCGTCATCGTCATACATAGGCAGATATATAGGTACATAATTTATTACATTGGACCACATTATTTATACCAAAATTTATATTGACAGGTAGTCGAAGGCAGCTTTTCTTACATTTCTCCGGAAGGAACACCTATACAGGTTACCTACGTTGCCGATGAAAATGGTAAGATTTCATATTAACTCTTAGGGCCAATTTTTCAATTGAAATAAAGTTATTTTTCAGTTCAAACGCTATCTGAGTAACATTGACAGCGCTAATATTTATAAGACGAATAGTTTTATCCGGAAATAAAAATACTTTTGCTACCATATAGAAAATCTTAAAAAAAAAACAACCAAAGAAAACCTAAAAAAAAAAAGATTTGCTACCATATAGAAAGTCTTCAAAAGGCATTCAAATCGTATAGAAGAGATATGAGCGGCTTAGATCATTTTGACCGTATTAAATAGCATCGTCTTCATCATCATCCGTATTAAGTAGCAGCCTTCGGTCAGTGCATCTAAAATGCTTTGGGATCTTTTATTGCAGATAAATTACCCATGATGAACATGGTTTTAGGTGCTGCTCAAAGAAGTACAGACTTATTGTAGACATTATTATTTGATAGTATTAAATCAGCTCCAAATTTTACGCGATCTACAAAAAGAGAAGATGATTTAGACAAGCTATGAAGTTATTATATAAAGGGTTTTGTGGTACGGAACTCTACACTTTGACATACACTTAAATTTTAGTAACACCTCCCTACAATTTATTTAAATGAAATGCAAAATAATCGTATTCAATGTTCGTAGTGTAATTACATGCGCGAACATTGAATTCATCGCTATATGACAATTCATCAATTACGCGAATTAAAGATGATAATGACATACTCTCTATAAGGCAACACAAAATGCCGCTAGCCTACACGCTAATTTTGTAACTTTTTAGGGTTCCGCACATTGAAAAGGAAAAACGTATCGTTATTTGTTGTTTATCTTCTTTTCTGCCAGACTATCTGTATGTCTGAATGGTATTTTGTTTGTATGTTATCGCAAGAATGTGTGATCATAAGTTTATTTAAAATGTGTATCAGTGCATATCAGTCACCAATTAGAGTTATAAAAAATCCAATATTCAAAAATGTTACTCAACGCTATGTATCAAAAGATGCTACTTATACTTGGGAAATGACAACAATTACAAGCAAAAAAATAACAAAGGAATCAAAAGGGAGTAAATTGAGGGACCACCGAGAAGTTACTCGTACATCACCGCTCCGGATGGCACGCGCCACCAGGTGGAGTGCTTCGAAGAGCTTGATAAAATACCCAGCACAACTGCGTCTTCATCTTCTGAGCAGCGCGCACCTTCTCCCTCCGTGCAGCCGGCATCTGATTCCGAGAAACCAGATAACACGGGGTCCACTAGGGCGAAGCGAGCAACTAGAAAATAAGCATTATGTTGTAATGCCCAAGGAAAGTATGGTTCTACTCAATTATTCGAATATCAGCTGAATGACTTCTTACGGTTATTTCTCATTTGTTAAGTGTTTTATAATTTAATTCATGCTTCAAAACTAAGTATTCATAGTATTTATGTTCAAATTCTTTTCAAACTTTCAAGTTTTATGTTTTGTTTATGTTTTTTATCAAATAAGTAAGAATTTATGTGGGTTTCAGTACATAAATATACAATTGTTGTTATTTGTCACAAGATGTTACCATGACAGTTGACTTGACATGGCAGCTGTAGATGTCGGTCGCCTTTCTTGTATGTTCCACTAGCGGAAAGGCAAAGATAAAACAGCCCGTTGTGCCAATCATCTCTTTATATACACAAAAGCCATGTTGTTCAGGTCACTGTCGTGTTTTTATATTCTGTTTGTATTTCCTTTCTTTTTAAAACTTGTATATATATATGATTTATGTGATTTCTTTCCGCACTGCTGGTAGGTAGGAGTTAAAGTATTTAATTAATTTTCTATTTTTTTTTATATTTAATTTTATATTCTTATATTTTATATTATTTGAAATTATTTATATATATGAATGGTTGATAACAATGATAGTGATGAACAGTTTTTTTCTCTTTCTTCTTCCTCTTCTGACGGATTGAATAGCAGTTTTGAAAGCATTCCTCCACTTAACATAACTTTAGATTCTCATTTCTCTGACTGTCTGAAGAACTTCAATGTAGTCCATATAAACGCCCAAAGTATTCCGGCACATTTTCCTGATATGTTAACGACTTTTGATAGCAAACACATTCACGCTATTCTTGTCTCGGAATCATGGCTTAAACCTTGTCTCCCCACGTCGACGTATTCTCTACCAGGATTTCACCTCATCCGGCATGACCGCGCAGATCGGAGTGGCGGGGGTGTCGCCATTTATTTGCGGTCCCATATCCCATTCTCAGTGGTAAGCACTTCTCCACCGAATTCACTTGGGAACGCTGCTGAACATCTTTTTGTCGAAGTTATTCTTTCCAACAAAAAGCTTCTATTAGGTGTCTATTACAGCCCCTCTCTCAATATTGATTACTTTTCTTCCTTCGACAAACTGCTTGAAGACCTGTGTCCTTTGTATGATCACACAATTATCATGGGTGACTACAATACATGTTTACTCAAGGAAAACGCGCGTTCTTTTAAGTTGAAAACTTCTATTGATGCAGCTAACTTGCACTTACTTCCCCTCAGGGCAACACACTTTTTTCCAAACTGTGCACCTTCGCTATTAGACCTTATCATTGTATCGTCTCCGGAATACGTTGGTAAGCATGGTCAGTGTGCTGCGGAGGGGTTTTCTTACCATGATCTCTTATACTTGTCATATAAAATCCGACCTCCAAAGGCTAAGTCAAAGATTCTCCTTCAGCGAAATTTTAGTGGAATGGATTTAAATAAGCTCCGTGCTGATGCTGCAATGGTTGACTGGTGTGTCATAGACCGCGCTGAAACAGTAGACGAAAAGGTGGCACTTTTCAAATCGCTGCTAATTCAATTATATGATGTACATGCCCCTATTCGTCCTGTGCGAATTCGACATCCTCCAGCACCATGGCTTACCGATGAAGTTCGATCTGCCATTAACAAAAAAAACTCTGCTAAAGCCAAATACAAGTTGGATGCCAATGACAGTAACCTCAGCAAATACAAATCTGCTAGGAACCGTTGCAATATGATGTGTAGAGACTTACAACGACGCCATATTCACAAATCGGTACAAAATGAAGACCCCAGCAAAGTCTGGAAATTTCTAAAGACATTAGGAGTTGGGAAAAGACCTCAAAATTCTCATGCTAATAGTCTCGATTTAAATGATTTAAATCGACATTTTTCACCTTCTCCATCCGTTAATAGTATAACGAAATTTGAAACCTTAAATCAACTTTCTAATTTACCCAACCCTACATCTCCTCCCTTTTCACTCACTCAATTTTCTGATCGTGATGTTGAGAAGGCTATACTTTCAATATCCTCTGATGCGGTCGGCAGTGATTGCATTAGCCGTAAGATGATCTTACCTCTCCTAGATTTACTCGTTCCTATCATCACTTCCATATTCAATCACTCCATCTCTGAAAAGTCATTCCCTTCATCCTGGAAAGATGCTCACATCATTCCCATCCCTAAAAAATCGAACCCATCAAATCTTGCAGATTTCCGACCAATCTCAATCCTTCCCTTCCTCTCTAAAGTCCTTGAACGACTGATCCACAACCAACTCAGTTCCTTTCTCTCGACACATTCCTTGTTAAATCCTCTGCAATCTGGCTTCCGTCCTTGCCACAGTACGGCTACTGCACTTATAAAAATAACTGACGACATACGCAAAGGAATGGATAATCAGAAGTTGACGGTGTTGACCTTGCTGGATTTCAGCAATGCGTTCAACACCGTCGATTTTGATATCCTATTTGGGGGTATTACGCTCTCTCAACATATCTCCGACGGCTATTGATTGGTTTCAATCCTACTTGTATGGGCGCCGGCAGCGTATTCAAGTTCAAGACAAGTATTCCCTCTGGTGTGATATGACTGCCGGCGTCCCGCAAGGTGGCGTGTTGTCTCCTCTTCTCTTTTCAATCTTCATTAATTCTATAAGTCTACGACTTTCTTCTCTCTACCATCTATATGCCGACGACCTACAGATTTACAATCAAGCATCCTTCAACAATCTATCAAATGCTATTGCTACCATCAACTCAGACTTAAGATTAATTATGGACTGGAGCAAGTCTTATGGGCTGCAGTTAAACCCCAAAAAATCTCAAGCTATCATCATTGGCAGCTCTCGCTTAGTATCAAGAATAGAGTTTTCTCATCTACCACCTATTTGGCTAGGAAATGAAGTTATCCCCTACAGTGATAAAGTCAAAAACCTTGGCATACAAATGGATCGCTGTCTTAGTTGGGTTCCACAACTTGCCGAGACTAGCCGAAAACTGTTTGCTGCTGTGGGTTCACTTCGGCGGCACAAAAATGTTTTACCAATTCCTACTAAAATTTTGCTTGCGCAGTCTCTACTTCTACCTGTTCTTGACTATGCCGATGTGTGCTATCTAGACCTAACTACGGAGCAATTAAATAAGCTTGAGCGTCTTCAAAATTTATGTATACGGTTTATATTTGGACTCCGAAAATATGACCATGTCTCTGAATATCGTGCTAAACTCAAGTGGCTCCCTATCAGACTTCGCCGAAATGCTCATGTTCTATCTCTTCTTTACTGCGTCTTATTCAATCCAAGCTCTCCTCCTTATCTTAAACAGCAATTTCATTTTCTGCATGCCACACACAATCTGTCACTTCGGTCTGCAGATAATCTTCTCTTAAGTGTTCCATCTCACTCTACATCCTTTTTCCAAAATTCCTTCACTGCTGTCGCAGTCCGTCTATGGAACTCCCTTCCCAAAACTATCCGTCTTGCTCCTTCACTTCACTCCTTTAAGCGCCAAGTCAAAGAGCATTATTTGCAATCCTGACTTGGTATCTCTTGTACTCCTAATCCTAATCTGTACATTATCTATCATTGTACATAGTTGACATCATATATAGGTACTATTTCTAGCCTAAGCTGTACACCCTACCTCTTCATCAACTTTTCTGTCTTTAACTCCTTGCCTGTGGTTGCCTGGAAGAAATCGCTTATTAGCGATAAGGCCGCCATTTGTACTCAGTTTCTGTTTTGATTTGTCTCAAAATTCAATTTTGTCATCATGGTGTACAATAAAGAGTTAATAAATAAATAAATAAAATACATCACATGTATGGACTACTTTATCGATGCATATATGTAAATGATATCGATTCCCAACTTATACCAGTTTGTGCGGAACATCTTTACGCTACCCAAACGCATACTTGTCTGATTTTTTGAAATTGGCAATTATGAAACGCTTATATGATATTGTAAAGCTTTATTGTAAAGACGAGTTTATCGTACTTACGCAAAGCTTGAGGTATACCTATATCTTTACGTCTTTTGTACATTGGAATCAACAACAATATAAAATGAATGTGCATCTAAAGCTCTTGATTAAAACTGATTTTCTCCGAAACGCATTGTTATAAGATTGTACTGATAATTCACACTATAAACAATTACGAAATTATGTGGCGCAAACAATACCTTATTAATTGATTTTGAAAGTCAAACATTGTAATTTTTTTTTCAACCTTTTTTATGTCCCACTGCTGGGCACAGGTCTCCTCACAAGTGAGAGGAATTTAGGCAATACTCCACCACGCTGGCCAAGTGCGGATTGGTGGACGTCATGTTTTCGAGAAATTATGAATTTCTCTCAGGCATGCACGGCGATGGAGAACATCGTAATCAATAAAATATCACGATATTTTTCATCACCGTGGAGCAGCGATAAATCCGCACATTACAAATTTCTTTGTAAGAGGTGCGCGCCGAGGTTTTGAATCCAGGATCGGTCGCGTCGATGACCGTGGTTTATTACCACTCGGCCATCGCTGCTCACTCGGCCATCGCTGCTCAACATTGTCATAGTGAGCTATAAAGTAAACTTTTAGTGTTTAGTAATTGCTGCAATCTAACGGATACTTACATTCAACCTAAAACAAACTGATGCCTTTTTGGTACCATAATTGTTATGTAAATCCATTTTTTTTAAAAGAGGAAAATTAGCAACCTCTCTTTAAAACACATCTTATTGTAGGAATGGGTATTATTCCATGGTCGTTACACAACAAATAAATATTGTTTCTTTTACAGGTTTTCGACCATCTGGAGTACATATCCCGGCCGATGGCAAGGGTGTTCTTCCCCTGGCTGGAATTCCAGCTGGGCTGAAGGACTCTAAAGGAATCTATGATCCAATTTATAATCGCTACAACCCACATCCCTATCACAATCCATACTATGGTCAATACAACCCATTGGTAAATCCAAGACCTTATGATCCCAGATATCCGTACGACCCTAAATACAGCCTACATCCTGCATACAACCCTTTCAAGCCTTGGGGTCTTAACAAAGAGGCTAAGGAGGTACCAAAGAAAGAAGCTGCCTGAACTTGAAAACTATACGAAAGTATGTTATTAATTAAGATAAAATGTAATATATTCCGTAATCAATAAATTGATATGTTGAACCGAGAACCTTACTAACTTTTCCTTCGACAGAAAAAAAATCCTTCATTTAATCTAAAGGCTTACTAAGATTTATGTCTTCTATTTGTAGTATTATAGAAGTGTATTTAAATGATATATTAATAATGATAAATTAAACGATATATTAAAATGTTAAATAATAGAAAAAAAAACAAATTCGACTGCCTGACATGTAAAGAATTTTTATTAAATTAAGAATGTCTTTTTAATATACCTATCATTTATTTTGCATTTATTTATTATTTTAATCAAAAGTATATGTAATTATCAGGCTTAATCCTAAAACATTACGATAATATGCTACAAATACGTTTACACATAATTATAAAATTTCTTGATAAAACAGCAAATTAACATCCAGGTTTTGAATTAACAGTACCTTTAACAGTAATGACAAATTACAGATAGGACAAAAGTGATTTAATTATTTGGATGATTATGATTATACAAAAATACATAAAGCTTTTAAAATAACAATATTATCACAAGTAAGTTTTTTATGCTAATCAATTTTATTAATTTTCAATATTTCCCACGTAGCAACACAAGAGTGTTAAAAAGGTATATTCGAAAAATATGTTTGAAAAAGTCTTAGTACCTAATAGGAAAATTTCGAATCGAAAATATTTGGATTATATATTTTAGTGGAAAACTTAATATCTAAATACCTATCCAACCAAGATAAAATTAAGGGCATTGAATTGCCATCAAAGGATTGCCTGTAGGTGCCCTATCTACTCCTTTAGGTTGAGATCGGCAAAGCTCTAAATTTACGAACTGTGATGTGTTTGATCTTTGAAGAAAATAAATAAAATCTGTTTAGGGACTTAAGAGTTGTGGGCGTTTAAAAAAACTCATATCGAATAGGTCCTTATTGAAAAATATCCAAGCTAAAACGACTAAGACTTTAGTGACTCGTAAAACTCTAGAAGTAAAAATTATTTATTTGTTTGTATATACTAGGTCTGTACACCCCTACCCTTTTTCATTATCTCACTACTATGTTTTTTTACCCAAAGGTTGTCTGAAAGAAATCGCTGCTTTAGCGATAAGACAAGACCGCCTTTTGGTCACCACTGCTGTCTTATTATTATTTTCATTAATTTTAATTGCATTGTATGTGGTGTACAAATAAAGAGTATTATTATTATTATTTTATAAATTAATTAAACAGTAAAACTTCCACTGAATTGTTGACATTGTCATCACTAATTCATATATGTGATATTGATAATGTAGAAATAAAAGTTGAAGGGCAATACATATTTTGTTATTTGTATGAATGCCCGATGATGCAAGATCAATAAATTTTAGTTTTAAGAAACCTTGTTGAAGTATGTCACACGCGCATTCTTACAACTGGTTTGAGAGATCTGATGCACTGATGCTTCTACGACTTAAGGTTAAATCTGCAAAATTTTATGTGTCATCATTTTTGACACTCGCCAACACCTTAATTTTGGTGGCAGAATACCAGTGTGCTGGTATTAAAATTTAAACAAAAAACTATTCGAGATACATTTAAAGAAAAAAAAAATCCGTAAATGAGGCATATACATAAATGCTACAGGTACATAACTAAAATGACTTGTGATATTCAAAACGTTATAGATTAGATCATCAAGGTATGACTGGTATAACACCTGTTAGAGGAATGGCCTTTTCAGGCGAACCCCTCGTCCCAACGTCCATACACAATGTGCCTTCTAGTTATACAACTAGTGTGTCTGTGTGTGTCAGTGTCAGTGTTGATGGTGCATAGAAAATGACGTTGTTAATTGAAAATGGTAAGATTTCATATTAAACTCTTAGGGCCAATTTTTCAATTGAAATAAAGTTATTTTTCAGTTCAAATGCTATCTGAGTAACATTGACAGCGCTAATATTTATAAGACGATTTTTAATTGAAATTGACATATTTAGAAATGTATGCGTCTGTAGCGATGAAAGAATATTTGTGAATGTGTGACAAAATTAAAATGTGTGCGTTCTTCCCCCGCACCAGATTTGGCACAAAAATTATGTATCGAAGCGAGGCGCTATGCCTAGCTTTTTCTGAAGGGTGAGTCAGTAACTTTGATGCTCTAAGCGTTATAGGTACTTACGATTTTTTTATTTTGTCCAATTGATGCCTTTTGTCTTTATACTCACCTTTTCAGTTTAGTATGTCTAAGGCCCTCTTTCACCACCTTTAAGTAAAGTGACAAGTAGGCTAATTGTCGGTTAAAGTCACCCGTAACTTCAAATTCAATTTTACGATGTTCGAGTAGCACTAATCATACTGTCCCGTACTCATAGGTTTTACTTGCCAATTAACTTTACTTGGGACGTAACTAATCAATACTTTACTAGGAGATGGTGAACGAAGCCCTAAAAACTTAACGAGAAAGGATGACGATATAGAAAGCTTACTGATAATTAATTTTGGCAGTTCGGTGGTAAATATCTGTCGAGTCCCATAAACGTGAGACGGCAAGAATATTATTTTTACGAATTTATATCTCCTCACTGTTGTCGTATGACCATATGCAACGAGTCAAAGGGATTCACCGCGCCTATCCTTTGTGAGAGGAACTCATAAAATATGTACCTACATCGCATCACGTCGCACGTAATTGACACAAAATTTTTCATATAAATACGGGGGTTAAATCGCAGTGCATCATTCTGTTCCCTGCTTTTCATAAGTTCTTACTTGCAAGTGCAGCATTCAACATGAAGCGCATTGTAAGTATTAAAAATATTGTTTAGTTTCATTGATAAGTTAAGTTTCTCAGTTGATGAAAGTAACTTTTGCAAGGCAAGGATTTTCCTCCTTGCCAAAAGTTTTGCGTGAGTTTAAAAACTATAGTTTAACCGATAAATGCTGCTGACTGCCTATCACAAAATTAATACAGGTGTTTTGCGTTATTATCAAAGATTTATAAAAAAGTATTTCCAATGTACTAAGAGCAAATTGTATTGCATATAGGTAGGTATTTTTACCCAAATTGTAAATAGTACCATAACGTCTATTAAGTGGTCTTTAAGAAAACTATAAATTTTATTTGAGAAAACGATAAATTTCCAACACGGATGAACTTTGAGGCACAGCAAGTACATACGAGTATCTATACTAATATATAAAGCTGAAGAGTTTGTTTGTTTGAACACGCTAATTTCAGGAACTACTGGTTCAACTGAAAAATTTTGCGTTGAATAGTCCATTTATCGAGGAAGGCTTTAGGCTATATAACATCATGCTATGACTAGTACCAAAGTCCACGCGGACGAATTCGCGGGCGGCCGCTAGTGTAAGCATAAAGTAGTTGTGTAGTACAGCTGAATAGAGCAAATTATTACAGTTCATTTACTATGTACTATCGATGGATATCAATTTTAATACGTGGTAGAGGTATAAAGTTCGACTAGTAACACCGCTATACTCATACCTTTAAAAGAAGTTTTGAATAGAGTACCCAGCAGACAGGCAATATAATTGATTCACGGCAGTCGTGGATGCAACGGTGGTACTTCCTCGGATGAACCATTAACGTTAGAACTTAGTCGTAGTTGTGGAACTGCAAGTCCCTGTAGCTTCGTGATTAAGAATAGAGCTACGGTATCCCCTACCTGATCGTAAGAGACGACTAAAAGGGGGCTTCCGGGGTTGCGGGCGGTGAGAGTGGGAGCTCGATCTTTCCAGCAAGCAGCCCCGGGAAGGACGGCGGTGTGTGCTCGTCCGTATGCCGCCGTAAGCATCGGAAGGAGCAAGAGAGCTCATCTGTTCTCCCAAAGATGAACTGTTCAAGAGCGCCTCGCGTGAAGGACACCGGTGCGTTCCACTGGAGGTCACGGAGTCCTCCCAAAGCGCAGAGGCAGACCATCGTCGTAGGGCTTTTAGTGCGGTACAAATCCCACATGACTAGGTATCCTCTCCCAAGGTGCCGGGTACCTTTTGAAGGTTTCCTCCGATACTAAAAAAAAGTGGTGGAATTTATCTAAAATCTGTCGAGCAATGATTCTATTGTGTTTCGATGGAAAGGTACTGATCAGACCGTCGCCAGGCAGGTAAGGCAACCTCCAAACTCTAGAGTCAGCGCAAGAGGCTTGCTCGAGGTTGTGGTTATTGTATTTGTCTACGAGATGCAGCGACCACATTAAACCACGTGGCGTGCATCCTCGTCTGTTGGTTCATTTAAATAAAAAATAGATACATTTGTGGCACTTTCCTTTGATAGTATAATATTTTATATATGCAATATATGTAATGAAAAATACATAATTATTTCTTTAAATAGGTTGAGTCTCGTTCAAGTTTCTTGCTTATCCGTTGCTTTTACGTAGATTAATTCGAATAGCAAAAAAACTCATCATTCAATTCAATTCAAATTTATATTTCGCCGGGAATCGAACCCGGGATCCTTCGACTGGCAGTCAGGCATGGTAACCATTGCGCCACGCAGGTCGCCAGACTACCAGAAAGCATTGAGTTAAAAAATGTACAGTTTTTTTTTTACTTGTAAATAGTTAGTTATAAATTTTTTTATTATTGTACATATGCATAGATATAATATTACGAGTATATTTACTTAATAAAATATATGTGTCGATGTATAAATAAAAAACTAGTTAAAAAACATAAGTGTGGATGTTAGTACTTCAATCTTAATTACATGTTGTCATAACTTCCGGTTCCACAAGCATGGTGCCACGTAAATTTACTCACGTTTCAGATTGGGTTTCTGATAATGAATGAATGAAGCTTTCTGTTCACACCACTATAACACACAAATAATAAACTTATATATTGCATAGTTTCCTTAAATTTATTTTAGATGCTATTTTATTCATATTTTTTATAATTCGAAGCCTCAAATTATCGTTTTAATCCAATGTCGTAAGGTACTACGTAACTACAATTTACATGACCGGGACATAACAAATGGTATCACACAAAAGTTCGCTTAAAAACTTTACTTAAATGTTTGACATTGAAGCCTTATTACATGTAGCTATTAGGTATATACTTTATTCAACTTTTTTAAATTTCTGTTCTCGGTCTGGATGTTTGTGTTTCTGTCTTTGTGTGTGTCCATGGTACTCACGACACAGGGTATATCTACACTACTGTGGGGCTATGAGTGTGAAGAGTGTGAAGTGTACTGGGGATTGAAATATACCTCATAATGTCCTACGTACTGTAATTGTTTTTTTGTTAATGATTTATTTCAAGCTGAATATTGTAATAAGACGATAATACAATATATTATTACAGTCTGCTGCTACATGCATGGACTGTACTATATTTTTAGCAGAAGAAAACTAAATGCCATAAATTAAAACAGTTTTTATTTTATCTATTCTATCTTCTATACATATAAAAGAGGATGTTTGTATATATGACATCGCAAAACTCAGAAACTATTCGACCGATTATTATGAAAATTGGTATGTATATGTATTTTTTCACGGACAAGGTTTATATATATATATATATATATATATATATATTATTATTATTTAATATTTAAACGCGGTACGGAGTTCGTGGGGTCAGCTAGTTTAATATAGTCCTCATCATCGATTTTGATGACGGCGATCTCTTTTCGCTATTTTAGAGAATGAGCTCTTATATGGCTAGCTTAACCAAACTTTGTTTTAAATATTCGGTTACAGATGTGACAGTATAGTTGAACACTCGAGTTATATGTGTAGTTAAAGGAGGGCTTGGGTCTCTTTTTAAATAGTAGGCGTTTCTCTTCAAGCGATAATAGTCTGTCTTCTTCGAAGGCTTTTTTTAACTTTCTGTGAATGGTAGAGTGCAATGGCGACCTTTGTAGTGCTGCACTAGTGCATGTACCTCCAATAAGTGTGGTCAATAGCACATGCATTCGAGTGTCTTTTGTGCACGTCCTTGTAACGTAGATGTTTTCCGCTGTGTTTCAGTTTGCCCTCAGCCATTTCAGAGTAGAAGATGGCTTTAGGTAGGCGTTTGCAATACGCAATGGTACCTATTTCCGAAGCAAGGGTGTTATCATGTGTTATGATGCATCCCAGATATTTGAAGTGAGTGAACCCTAGAGGTTTTCCTTCAAGGTTTATGTTTGTTTTGTCTGCTTCGTGACCTCGTGGCGGTTGTTTTATGATGTTTGTCTTGAAAGTGTTAATTATCAACCCAAAACGTCTACATGATATTTATTTATTTTAATGCAGTGTATAAGGCAAATAACGGTAGCGAGAGATAGCTATACGGACGCAGCATTTTTTGTAAATTATATAGTCTATATTGTACGAGCGTGAAGGCCACATGGGTTGTAGAGGGTACTGCAGTACAACAGACATCTATAAAAAATAAAGCAACCTAAACACTTTTATTTCTACTATTAAGACCAGCTCATGTAATGTGGGATGCAACAACCATACCTTTGGATAGAACCAAATGAATAATAGATTCATAGCAGTAGCATTTGCAGCAGTGATACGTCTCCCTTGTAAGTTTATAATACCCAATTTTCACTTAATAACGAAAGTTCTGGTACTTAACTAAAAATATAGTTTTCACATTCTCATGAATAGTATTAATGCGAATATGAGTTTGTTTATTATTCTATCTCTTGAATGCTGAACATTAAAATCTTGAAGTATGGCAAAAGCCACGTGGACATAACTAGAGTTAGTACATGTAAGCCTTGATTTTTTAACGTTTTGTTTGTAACGTTAATAACGATTTTATTGTTCTTAATTATAAAAAATAAAACTGTATTTTTTACAGATTTTCTGTGCATTTGTCATCGGGTCAGTATTGGCAGATATAAGTTTTCAACCATACCAGTTTCAACAACAACAACAGCAACAACAGCAGGCATATACAACCGAACCCATCCCTATAATCAGACAGGAACAAATTATCAACCCTGATGGATCTTATAAGTGGAAGTAAGTATAACACATCAGATATCATAAAAAGTTATCAAGAGATAAAACGAGATTATGGACAGCAACGTTTTTTGAGAACATATCCCGTTTTCATTACCTACTATTTATTCACGTTCACCTCGGCTTAAAGTCCCCGGCGACTCGGATATTTTTTGTCAAGGTACAGTATGAGAGGGTATGAAAAATCTCCAGTAAACATTCGGCTGTCACAAAGCCTAACCATTTCAGCAACTGGCAGCAGAAAGCAGGAAAAAACCATGACCTAGCTCAAAGAAAAAAGTAACAATATCCCAAGTCCGAACACAGGAAGAGGTCACAGAAATCCTCAAATTCAGTAACTTTCTGCCACATGTATTTTGTTTATAGGTCTAATGTTCATTGACTAAGGGGTCAATGACGTAATATTTTACGTATTTACAAGTGTTTTTTACACAAATCATTTTTTGTAATAATAAAGACATAAGACACGTTTGCAATATCTGTACTCCTGAGTAAATATACATACATACTATACATGCGTGTTAGTAACTCAATGTACCTACTGTGTAAAGAGTTATGTAAAAGTAAAAGAATTACAAAATATATTTCAAAACTCCTTCGGTGTAAAGAAACAGTTGTGGTACTTTTTATTTCGTAGCAGAAGTGCTTATCAAACATGATGTCCTCATTTTAAGCTGCTGTAGACCACAGCCATCAATAGTAACAAATTATTGTAAGTGTTTAGTAATAAACTATGTAAACTTCCGTCTCTTTAATGAATCTGACTATTTTTGAAAATTTTATATAGAGTCAAACATTGAAAATTTAATAGAATAAGAAAATAGTGTGTCTTAATTTATTTTTATTAGAAATAACTTAATACTAAATATGTCCTTATATGTATTAAAATAATGAATGAAATATTTTCTTTTATTGCGGAAGATAAACCTAGTTATTGAGTAAAGACTAATGGTAATCCAGTGAATTGTAAAAAAAATAATCAAACAGATGTTTTGTTATTGTTATACCATAAGTAAATATTTATTTATTTAAAAACATATCTAACCACGTGTACATTTTTACAGTTATGAAACTGGCAATGGAATAACGGCAGAAGAGCAAGGCTTCATCAAAAACCAGGGAATCCCGGAACAGGAGGTTTCTAGTGCACAGGGACAATACCAATACACGGCACCTGATGGACAGGTTTGGCATTTCTTAAATAAATAGTAAATACGGAATGATTTACTTTATTTCTCTCTATAGAGAGATTCATTCATAAAAAATACAACAACGTTGTTGATGTTGATTGATATTATTACTTAGTTCATTCAAAGCATTTTTAGGGTTCCGTAGCCAAATGGCAATAAACGGAACGCTTATGGATTCGTGATGTCTGTCTGTCTGTCTGTCCGTCCGTATGTTACAGCCACTTTTTTCCGAAACTATATCTTATAGTTTAGGAAAAAAGTGGCTAAAGAACTATACTGTTGAAACTCGGTACGTAGATGTATTTTGTGAACCACATTAAGATTTTCACACAAAAATAGAAAAAAAGCAATAAATTTTGAGGGTTCCCCATACTTAGAACTGAAACTCAAAATTTTTTTTTCATCTAACCCATACGTATCTATGGATAGGCCTTCAAAAATGATATTGAGGTTTCTGATATCTGACTAGATATCAGATATACACTTCCAAAGTGGTAAAATGTGTGTAACTGTCACTTCTTATATAAGAGAATGATAAAACTAAAAAAATATATAATGTACATTACGATGCAAACTTCCACCGAAAATTAGTTTGAACAAGATCTAGTAAGTAGTTTTTTTTTAATACGTCGTAAATTGTAAACCACAATTATTTACCTTTCATTCAATCCTAATGCAATGATTTCTATGGATAATCAAAGGCAATGATGTATTTCTGTTGCCGCTATTGTTATACAAATACTAAAAATAGAATAAAATAAATATTGAAGGGGGCTCCCATACAATAATCGTGATTTTTTATAGATAATGGTACGGAACCCTTCGTGCTTGACTCGCACTTGGCCGGTTTTTACTAGAGGATTAGAACCCAAAAAATAAATTTGAATAATCAAAAATATGATACTAGAAACGAATGTTTAAATTGAACATTAGACAGCGAGAAAGCAATGGGTACATGATCGTGACTTCACCTGCTTGTGTCACTGTACTATTAGTACCCAAAACCTTCAATTGGCTAGACAAAGATATAAAACATTTTATAAACACTTTTGACTCTGCTATTCTGTAACAAAGTATCATGTTGATTTCGATAAATGCGACAGTAATAAATTTATTAATATTTTATTGATAGATACCACAATTTAAATATCAGTTAACATAGCATATAATCAAAACGCTAAACTTTTAACATTTAAGAGCAGCCCCGGTTGTGTCCTTTTTTTACAAACTCAATTAATTCACTATACCTTTGCACAAATCAATCATATTCAATGTTAGACATTATGAAATAGTTTAATGTCATAAGCTTTACAGTCAAAAATCAGTTTCTACAAGTGTAAATAAATTTACTTCACTTAAACAATATTAATTATTTGTAATGCTGTTACTGAAAATGCGCCTAGGTTTTTTTCGTTAGATTTTTCCTATTCTGTCCGAGCGGGTCTATCATCTGTCAGGCGTTTTAAATTTTCAGTTTAGAAATGTTTACCCCGCTTCCAAAAACTGAAGCTGGATCACAAATTATCTTGAACTATTCACATATACATATGTAGTAGTTTAAGTTAAATTAAAATAATACTAATAGAAGTAACAATTTTTATTTATTTTAAAACATTAAGTTTTTTTCTGTCCGTTCGTTTGCTAAACGAATATTAAACTTTAAAGTGTTCGTTACATTCGACGTTGAATTCTTAATAGATATGATTACGATTATTATTAATAAAATTTCTGTTATACTAATATTGTATTCTTAGAAGATGCTGTGATGACTACGGCACGCCAATGTAAATAAGCTACTAGATATACCCACCGAAGCAAAAAACGGACAAACTTGACCTTCAATAAAGTTCACACAGTTCGGATGGTTAATTAATTTATGTAAAATCTATATTCACGGATAAATGTAAGATGATAACAAATAAAAAATAAATAGCTACAAGAATTATGTATATCCGTGAGTGAATTGTATCCAAGCTTTTGTGAAAAACTCGTCATTTCAAAATAGAACGTAATTAGGTACCTACCCAACAAGGTCGTAAAATATTTCTTATGTTTTTTTTTCAACTTTGAATAGATTGTTTTTAACGTATGTCTATGTCGAGGCGGTTGAGAGAACGGAGGATTCAATTAACAATAGGAAGATGAAAACTCTAAGACCGCATGAAAACATTAGAGAGATCAGTAAAGTGCATAATTATGTATGCCTCAAGTAGCGCATTGGAGGAGCACGGTGGAGTACTACTACGCCACCATACTGGCTGGTACTCCGAGTCTCCCCAATTATTATGGAACCCATATCTGTGAGACGCAAAGAAAAGTTGCTAAAAAGCCTTCTATCTATATTTATACTAATATTATAAAGATGAAACATTTGTATTTTTGTATGTTTGTATTTTAGTATGTTTGTAATGAATAAACTCAAAAACTACTATTCCAATTTTAAAAATTCTTTCACCATTAGAAAGCTACATTCACCCTGAGTAACATAGGCTACTTTTTACCGCGAAAAAATGCTTCATTCGTACGTGAAAATGGGTCAACGCGGTTGAAGCAACTGGCGAAACGCCTATGATTTTAATATAGCAATGAAGCCTGGAATCGCACATAGGCTATTTTTTATCCTACGGGGATCCATTCAACGGGTACACGCGGGCGAAGCCGCTGGCGGAAGGCTAGTCTTAAATATTTAAATACGGTGTCTCTACCGCTAGGAATCGAGCCACAAACTTCTTGCACGGCATACTGGCATATATCGACGTAGATTTTATATTACATTAACAATTTTTTTCATTGATATTTACAATACTTTTTAACACCATCATATTTCCTCTAGGTAATCAATCTGCAATATTTGGCTGACGAGAACGGCTTCCAGCCGCAAGGAGCTCATCTTCCCACTCCTCCACCAATTCCTCAAGACATTCAGAAGGCTTTGGACTTCTTGGCTACCTTGCCTCCTCAGACGCCCGACACCAGAGAATTCAGAAACAAGTAATAAAAATTGATTATGACTCTGTATTAAATATGTACCAATATGAGGCTAAAAGATTTAAATATGTGTCGTTTATGTGTTTGAGTAAATATAAGATAAAATGATAAAAAATGCTACTTAGAATTAGAGATATAAGGTATTATTTAGCTTTAAGTAATTTACAAATTGTTGTGACATCAAATCAGTTTAAAATAAAGAGACTGAAAATGTAATTTAGTTATTATTTATCTTTTACTTGTTTCGATTCTTTTAAATTTTAATAAATATTAGGCTTCGAACTCATTCATCTGGAAACTCAAAGACAGACAAACACCCAGGCTGAAATCACGTGGGACTCGAACTCGGGACCCGAGATCATTTCGATAACCATAACGAGTATTACGACCAGTGATAATTGTAACCCTTTTACCAGACTCCAAAATAATATTTATATACGTCTGTTTGTTGCGCGGATTACTGGTATGAAAATAAATCATTTAAAATGGATTTACAAGCAACATATAAACGTCTAAGAGGGGGGATATATAGACGACTTGTACGGCGCAGCGCCAGGGTGCCGTGCCAGACCTGAGTTCGATTCCCAGATGGCGAGATATATAGTTAATGAATAAAGAGGTATTTTCTTGATCAGGGTGTGGCCATGGGTGTAAAGCGTTATTTATGTGTTAATTTTAATATTTAATACAAAATAAATAAGTACACGAAACGACAATTCGCGCGTGAGGAGGCGTCGGTCGGTGGTCCTCTAAACAGATGTAATGATAGGCGCCGACCTCTTACCCAATAACCGGTCGGTTCACTTTCCCTGCGACGTGTCAAGGTCGCACGACCATCATATCGCCATAAACTTCATATAACACAAGCATGTTATTTATATCTTGAATACCTCTCGAAAACTTACCTACACTTGCATTGACCATGTATAGACATAGATGTACATGCATTTATCGGCTTATTATCAAACAGGTGCTTACTAGGTACCTAATTATGTTCAATCGTATGATTATCTTCCGTGTATCGATTTTGCGCATGGAGTGCTAAGAGAAAAATATACGATAGAATACGGGGTATATTCTCGTTACTAAAAGGGATATCATAATATATAATATTCATTCATAATTATATTTACATTACATACATTTACATGACTGGTGTAGAAATTGCATAATTTTTAGCTATATAAACGGTAATAGATATAGATAATGATTATTCCTTAAAACTTAAGGTTCTATTTATAATCATAGCATCAGAATTTGACGACCTGCGTGGCGCAATGGTTACCATGTCGGACTGCCAATTGATGGGTCCCGGGTTCGATTCCCGGCGAAACAGAAATTTGAATGCAGAGTTTAAATTTCTGTTTTCGGTTTGGGTGTTTGTGTTTCTGTCTTTGTGTGTGTCCATGGTACCCACGACACAGGGTATATCTACCCTACTGTGGGGCTATGAGTGTGAAGCGTTATTATATTATATATATAGAATCATCAAGTGATGCGCGTACAGTCTTCAATTTTAGATTTAGAACTAGAACTTCGTGCCTTTTCAGTTTATGTTGCGTATATATTTTTTTGTTTATGACCCGATTGATATGAAATACACACTAATGTTACGGAAATTCATTCAACAATATATCTGTAAACACATCATTCAAAGAAGGGAAACGAATTTGAAAATGAAATATTAAAAGGTTAATTATTGTACGCTTGAGATAAAAACTTTATAATCCATTTTATTTGCTATTGAGGGGTAGTTTTGAAAAAAGCTTAAATATGTTTCTCACTATGTTAGTAAAGATTACAAATACAAAATTATAAGTAAAATACTCTGCACAAAAATATTCTGTACATCAATTCTCGACACTCAACTTTCAAAGAGTTTCAAAGAAAATTGACATTTAAAGGATGAATTTCGGAAAATGCTGAAACACGTTTTCTTTTATTTTGGTTACAAAATATTTATACCAAATTTCAAGAAAATCTATTGAAAAAAAAAACAAAGTTTTCCATACAAATTTTCATCCCTCATTTCACACCCTTAAAGGGTGATTTTTAAAATTTTCTATAGCCTAAATGTTAGCGAGGCTCAATATATATAAAACAAAAAAAGTTTCATCAAAATCCGTCCAGTAGTTTTTGCGTGAAAAGCTAACAACAGACAGACAGACAAACAGACAAAAATTTCAAAACTTATATTTTTAGCTTCTGTTACTTATAAAAAGACCCCTAGAAGTATTTTTTTTAATTTATATGCAATGTACAGAATTGACCCTGCTTACAGTTTTATTATATGTATAGATGTGACCTATTCCATTGATATACGCAATTGTCACGTCTCCCAAGCGATTGCAATGTGCTTTGTTTGAACCAAGTCTACATAAGCAGTGTTAATTGAAATTAACCAACGACATCCTGACATTTTAGGCTCCTCACGACCTCGGCTAGATCGCCAGCTGTTGACCCACGGTCGTGAAACTCGTGAATGTGACCATCATGGATAAAAATGAATCGTGAACTTTATCCAAATGCTACCTCAACTTCTTAATATTTATATAATAGATAGTTTTTACGATGCATTTATATGCAGTGTCAATGTTATTCTTCCACTAATATGTATATTTTAACACTAAGTATATGATTTTTACTAATAGCTATAAGACATTTTTTACTCCTATAACTAATTGTAATTGTATCGCCAAAAAGAGGAAAATTATAGACGGTATACTTTTATTTTAATTTTAAATTGATTTTTAATGGCATACTTAATTTTTTTTACAATATTGGCAAAACGAGACTGTAGAGTTTAATGAACCGATATGTCAAATTCACAGAAACGTAGAGTAAAACTAGTTTTGCAAAAAAGGTCTCGAAGCCAATAGGTATGGCATTTGAAGATTGAACAAAAAAATTTTGGCAATGTATTTTTTATGAGACATCTGCCGATGTTAACAAAGAATTTTAAAATGTCAAATGACTTCATCACATTATCATAATCATACATCGCTGAGGCTCATACCACTCCTAACAAACAGATATTAATGCAGTGAGCCGAAATCCGCCCGAAGTCATTCTATTGACTAAAATTGCCTACAATTCGATTTACATAACATATGTAAGTGAAATCCTTTGTTGTCTAAATGTCCATTCATGTTGAATTGTAGACGATTATTACAAAAAGTAACAATACATGAAATATTCCAATCACGGTTCTTCGTATTTCACACACATATACCTAGCTAGGAGCTGATTACTTTAATAGAACCAGAAGTAGTATTATGTCTACGTGTGATTTGTGACATATGTGTGCCTAGGAACTAATTTGTATTGTGGTAAACTTTAAGTAAAATGACAAAATATAAGATTATGAAAGAAATGTTAAGTGATCCTGACACAACCTCAGTCAAGTATAAATCTTTCCTGAGGTCGTAAGCACCGGTTGAATCGTGAAGCATCTACGATAAATAAAATATTAAAATATAAATGTTAAAATATTGAAATATCACCGCCCCGCACCCGGGGAAGTATCACCGCTGCACCCACTTCTGCCGTGAACTAATTTTATTGTGTTTCGGTGGAAAGGTGCAGTTGCCGGCCATACTTACATGAGGCGACCACCAGCTTCCGGAGTAACACCACGTGGCCTGCACGCTCGTCTGCTACTCCATTCAAATAAAAAAATATAAAATTTAATATAAAATTTTAAGAATGAAGCGAATAATTGAAGTGCGCGTGGCTCGGCGGCTAGCGTAGAACGCAAGCGGTATATTATGCAGCTAAGCCAAACGGGAGCGGTCGGGTGTGGGATGGGTGACCGCTAGTGGCAAAAAAAATTCATGCGCGTTTTCGTGCTTCGGAGGGCACGTTAAGCCGTCGGTCCCGGTTGTTGTCAATAGATAACAGTCGTTAAACCTAGTCGGAGGCCTTATGGGCGGTTTGAAAATATCCGGCAGCAGTGGGACGTAAAAAGGGTTGGAGCCATATAAATATATATTTCATTATTTTAATTTTATATATATATATAGGCCAATTTGATTGTGGTGAATTTAATTGAAGCTCCAATTGTCTGTCTGCTTAGTGCTACGTGATCTCGTACTATTTACGGTAATAGTAGAGCAAAGTATAATGTAGTTATACACATGAACCAAGTTTTATACATATATTAAAACAAAACAAGTCTACTTCTATTTTCTGTAAAATTAAAAGTTTTCAAGTAACTATTTTCAAAGGATTTTTTTTATTTTTGCGATTTAAATCAATATTATTATCATTTTTTTTAAACTTCGTTCCCACGTAACTACTTTAAATTTAGTGCTTGCAAATCTATTCCGAAAGTTATACGTATACTATGCTAAGCAAAATTATTTAGCGTAAACCTGCAAAAATATGACTACAAATAAGCATTATGCTAGAATCTAGTGAAAGTCAATATTAACACTAGAACGTGGGTTCACATTTAAAATGTCGTTTCTTCTCTGTAAAATATTGCTTAACAGGAAAACTGAATGAATATTATGAAGGTGCGGTCTACGTCTACGAACCTTCTTACTTAATTGGCAACAACCGACCAACCAAATTAGATTAATGTATGTAGCGGAGCCCAAGGGGGGATTTTTAGATGTACTCGAGCACTTTACTTAAGATAAGTATACATAGTACTTTGTTGAGTACTCCTAGAATAAAAACCCCACTATAGAGGAAAACTAACATTTTCGTATATTTTTTCTAACTCCCAGTTGTCTAAATTGTCAGATTAGAATATCGTATTACCGTTTGGCGATTTACTTGAAAAAAATAAAAAGAAAACACCTCGCCCGAGAGTGTCATGAGTGTATCACGATATCTTATACTTAAATATTTGTAATAATTATATTAATATATTACTATATTGCGAAGGTACAGATAAAGTACAATTATAATTTTGTTCCATGAATTCTTAGGAATTAAACTAGAATAGGTAAACTATTTATTTTGTGTTACGACCAAATAAATACGTCTTTTGTGAGTAGCACTATAATAGCACATTGCAAGGGAGTTATAAAAGAATTGTACTATCTATCTATCTATATATCTAGATTTGCTAAAAAAGGCTTAAATGCGTGATATTCCAATGTAGCATACTCGCGTAGACTGGTTTCGTGCACAGTGCACAGTTGCAGTTATTATAAAAATAGTTACAAAAAACTAAAAACACCCTTTTGAAGCACATCAAACTAAAAAAGTGAAAAATTATCCTTAATATAAATAGAAAATAATAATGAAGCAAAAATACTAATATTATTTTGAAAAAACTGTGGGGTGATCTGTGCCGTATTTTTCGTATATATCTAGCGAGCAACCATTGAACTACCTCAATGCGAGCAACTCACACTTTTTTCACAATAGTAATAGTATTTTTGTTTATTATTATTTTCTGCTTATATTAAGAATTATTTTTCACTTTTTTAGTTTGATGTGCTTCAAAACCGTGTTTTATAGTTTTTTAAACCAAATTTTTTTCAGTTTTATATTTTTTTCAAGTTCTCGGAATTAGATAAACTTATGAAATTATTGTATTGCCACCGTTTCTTGATAAGTGTTCAAATTTTGAAATTAATTAGTCCGTTGAAAGTGGGTCAAAATCTAGTCCAAAGGAGAGCTACAAACAAGCTTACAAAGATAGTTACAAATATAGTTATAGGTGAATAGTGGTTATGATACCAGTCACATCAAGGTTTGGGTTCAAGTATCTGTTTAGTTGGAAGAGTTTTATACATGCGTAGATTACTAAAACATAAAAGTGAATGAAAATCATGGTAATGATACATGTAGAGAAATGTATCTTTTTCTTAAAGGATCACAATGTTTCCGTGCATACCTGAGAGTTATAGAGTTATACATAATCTCTCAAAGGAATGTAAGGGGAACATTCCTTTTCATTTACCATTCAATTAATTATGAGAAGACAGTCATTACCTCGAATCGACATCATTAAGAAACATTCAAAATTTTGCAGCATATCCCACATAAAACTGCAAAATGCTTATTGCTGTTTGCGGAAATGTGGTCAAAGGTCAAAACAGTCTACCACATGCATGTTTGATCTTTGGCATATTTATTATATAATTTATTTAATTCTAATATTAATATTAAATGCATATTAATAATCATATAACAACTTCTTAACAAGAACGAAACACATTTAAATATTATCAGAAAGCTTCGAATTTAAAATACAATTATGTTTGGAACTAACTTACACTCGATAGTAAGAAAGTACACGCTACAAAAATGTTTTTTGAACAATTTTTTTCTGAAACAATATTTTCTCCCTTTTTGGTCGAATTATGAGGGAATGTTTCAAAGTATTTTGATAATGTTTTATTTAAAGCAAATTGAAACATAACTACATATTGTACTCAAATTTGGAGTTATATGTTATATTTTACACCCTTTTTACGTAGAATCTTGTCAAAAGAGTGATAGAGTCTTAAGAAAAGGCTAGTTTTATTTTATAATTATTTCCTTCTGTATTCGTAACAATTACAATTGGAGCGTATTCCATTTTAGTTCTTCAAATTGTATGTAATTTAATTAAAATCATAGATTTTCTTGATAATATGTAGGCATTTGAAAGCAGCAGAAGGTTAAAAGAAGATTAGCCGTAAGGAGAGCGGGGGCTCCCACAGCCAGCGGCTCCAGATTTGCGTGGCTCTGGATATCCTGAAGTTCTTCTCGGGCGCTGATACAGTCCATCAACGGAGTTTTAGTGCAGTAAAAATCTTACATGACCCGATATCTCTTCCAAGGTGTCGGGTACCTTTTGAAGGTTTCTTCCTTTGACACAAAAAAAGGGGTAAGAAGGGCCGTAGAGAGTTTCGCTGTCGTAACTGATATGAGCAGCGATAGCCGAGCGGTAAAGACCGCAGTCTCCGACACAAAGAGACATTTCTGACAAAGATTGTGATGTACGCATTTTATCGCTGCTCAAGAGTGAACAAAATATACTGATATTTAATTAGATACGATGTTTTCCATCGCCGTGCATGTCATGAAACTCCTAATTAGTCGAAGCCATGATGTCCACCAATCCACACTTGGCCTGCGTGGTAGACTATGGCCTAAATACCTGTCACTTGTGAAAGGAAACATGTGCCCAGCATGGGACATAAAAAAGGTTAAAAAAAACTGGTACTCTAGACCATCTCTAATTTATTATGGGCATCTGACGTGGTTCGTATTATGGATTTGTTAATCAAGTTACTGAATGGTGGCAAATAACCTTGTAGGAAAAGATTCTTTAAATGAATCGAAAGTTACAGCGTAATCCTAAATCACATTGAAGTAATTAGACACATCGTTTAAAGCAACACAAATTTTTAAAAGGTCGCATTGAACGGATTTTTTTACGATATAATCTAATTGGTATTCTTGTCTCGTATTACGCGTATGTTTAGATTACGTTGGTAACTTAAAAGTTAAAAATAGTACTAGTTCCGTATTAGTATTAGATCTAATGAATACAAAGCTGCAAATTTTAAAATATTCGCACAATTCTATTGAGAGTCGCTATAATTTAGGTAAAGACTCCATTTCCACATTGGGGTTCTCAAGAAGAGATATACCCAGTATAAGTTTACCCAGAATTAAAGTAACAAAAATGTTGTAGCTTATTGTATTAATGTCTTTATTACTTACAATTTTTCAAAGAAAACGAAATCGGGCAATCCATAGTTCCATAGTAACTCTCTACGAAAGTAACTCTCTTTCTCTCTCCCTCTCAGTGTGCGCGCGCGCGCGCGTGTTTATTTGTGTGTGCGTGTGTGTGTGTGTGTGTGGTGTGCACCTGTTACTTTTTCTAGCCTAAACTACTAAACCAATTTTAATAAAATTTGGTACACAGACAGAATGAACCTCGTAAAATCATACAGGATAGTTTTTATATGGGAAAAATTATGCTGTTGCTCGGGTGATACAAAAACTATTATTGTAAATCAAATAAAACTCATTTTACAGTTGATACAGTACGAGTAGACAATGTCATGAACGTACATCCTTCGCGCTCGAAGCAAGTAATATTAATGGAATCCACATGCTGCTATCATTCCATGATTTTAATTTGGTTACCTGTTGGGATTTGTTCCGCACTAAAACTCCCTTGGTGGCCTGCCTCTGCGCTTGGGGAGGACTACGGGATCTTCAGTGGAAAGCACTGGCCTCCTCCACGCGCGGCGCCCCAGAATAGGCCCATCCTCGAGAGCACAGGTGTGCTCTCCTGCACCTTCCGATGCTTACGGCGGCATGCGGTCACACACACACACCGCCGTCCTTCCCGGGGCTGCTGACTGGACTTATCGAACTCCCACTCTCACTGCCCGCAAACCCGGAAGCCCCTTTTTAGGCGCCTCTTACGATCAGGCAGGAGATACCGTAGCTCTATTCTTAATCCCGAAGCTACAGGGACTAGCGCCGGGGGACGTTATTTACGTCGGCCCCGGCGGCTCCTTCGCCGAACGGGATCTGCACGCTCTGCTGAGCTCGCTCAACTTCCTCCTTTGCGCACATGATAGTATCGCAGAAGAAGGTTACCGAGCCCCACGCGTCCCTGAAGCGCACCTTCGCTTCGACGACGGCCGCCGGGGACAAGTCATGTCCGATTGTTTGGACCAAGACCCGCCGCTCGGACTCCCAAGCTGGGCAGTCTTCAAATATGTGCTGCGTGGAACCCTGGTCGTGTCTGCAGTGATGACACCTGGCAGACACCTCACGTCCAATGCGGCTCAGATACTCACCGAAGCAGCCATGTTCGGTGAGTATCTGAGTCAGTCGGTAGGTGACGCGATCCTCCCTTTTTAGCTAGGCACGGAAGCTGAGCAGAATGGCGCCGACGGCTCTTTGACGCGCATTCTGCAGTTCACGCAGTCTGTCACGCCAGCGCGTCAGAACCCGCTATCTGGCTCTCCAACGATCGTCTCGTCGAAGGGTTAGCCCCCTGGCGGAGGACGCGGATCTTATTGAAGACCTCTGCGTCCATATCCGCCAGGATGTGTACGAAACCGTCCGATTTAATTTGGTTACCTGCCAATGATATTTATAAACTAGAAAAATCCTCTCTACATATAAAAACTTGAAGTTTTTTGTGAAGTGTTTGAGATTGATGAAGATTGCAGGTTCAGATACAGATGAAGATTAAGGTCAAAAATAAGTTTGTTGGGTTCGAAAAAAACCTTGTTGATGTTCTATGTGCCTTATTTTATATTTAATATCGACGTCGAATTTATCTTAATTTAATAGCACTGGATTATAGTTATATATTAACCGACTGTACTCACGTCAGTTTTATCGGAGCTGCCTTTATCGGTTAATATATAACTATAATGTTAGTGTACACTCACGATCCGTTCAATAAGAAAAAAGCACTGGATTAATTTAATTAATTTAATAGTACCTGGACTACCGAGCGTTGCTCGGATAAAAACATTTTATTTTCTTGGTTTAATTTCAAACGAAACACTCATTTGCTTAGTGTTACTTAACGCCATCTACATAGCTCCCAAAAAAAATATTTTCGCAGTAAATAAAAAAATAAACACAATATGGATTTCATTGAGGTTTTATTTAATGAACAAATTCTTTTTTTCTTCGATTATGGCATCGCAAACTCTGCATATTGCCAGCGTCATGTATAATTTTTGCATCACGTTTTTGCTAGTTTCGGTGAAATAGGACGAGTATTAATATTTTAAGTCAGTAAGTCGTCAGTAATAATCAGTCAGTCAAGAGATGGCTTCTCTAACAGAACGTGATCAATGGAATTTTAGAGGCAAGCTGAAAAAACATATTTTCGCACTGTTATTTTACTTCACAACACTCGTGCACTGTAATTAACCTTTTATCGAACAAAATGCCATCAAATTTATCCGATATAACTCAAAAATACACCAAGAAAATGAAAATAAAACAAGAGCACAATATGTCTTTTCGACTTCTCGCCAAAACTTCGAACGAAATATTTGTAGAGCTCTTTAAAATCGACATTGTCATTTTTTTGAATGTCGGATTGGCGGATGGCGTTTCACGGCGCGGCATAGATGTGCGGAAGAGTTTATTCTTAAGTTGATTATCGCTGAAAATATTTTTTTATAATTACAATTTCTAAAAATAAAACCTACCTGGATCGATTTATCATTCTCGAAACCAGGGTACTAAATTTCATCAAAGCCATTGGAGCCGTTTCCGTGATTTAAAAAATATATTTCGGTATATACAAGAATTGCTCGTTTAAATGTATTAGCATATTAGTAAATAAAAATTCAACGGTTGAAAGGTGCAATTTCCGGCCAGACTTACTGCATAAAGCGACAATAACTTTGTAATATGAAATAAGTATGTAATTGCACCAAAGCTACATGTACTCGTATTATAAAAATAAACTTTAAATAGCGTTTGCGAATGGTTAGCGAGCAGTACGTACAAAATAATAAAAGCCGGTGCAATGGGCAACTGAACTGTTTGATATAGTTTGCCTTATGTACAGAATATACTTATTAGATTTAAAAGTGTCAAAGTTAAACAAAAACTTGTTTGTAACATTAAGTAGGGCCCTAAATAATTTACTAACCTCAAAACTCAAACATTAACAATTTTTACACATTCAAGAACTGTAAAATTCGTGAACTGATCAACTGGTGATCTAAATTCAACTTGATGTACAGATAAATGATGTCCTAGATAGTTCTTCCTAAATTCTGTGTTATTTTTATTGGACGACTATTTCTGAAGAACATAAATAATATATTATTCAATGTAGATGTGTTCATTTGCGAACTTGATCCCAGTAAAGTACAGTCATGTCTCATTTGAGTTGCATCATGATAACGTTAGTTGAACAATAAGCACCAGTTTGCTTAGTCAAAATCAAGGTAAAACGTCTGAAAGTTCTATTTATACAACAAGTGTCAAAACGTGCGTTCTTGTGAGTGCAAATACTAGTGCTTACGCTAAGGTCAATACCAGAATATAGATATAAGTATATGGCAGGCGCTCCTTGTATTGTGTCAATACTGAACAATTGGAAAATCCGTTAGGTTTGTTGACAGCCGTTACGACGCACCAAGTTGACATACACCTACGGCTCGAGGTAATGCATCTGCAGTTTACTTATTTCATAGATTTTATGACATCGATGGATTGCGACACTAGGGAGACGAAGGGAGGTGGTCAAAAGAGGCCCACTATAAATACTCAAAATATCAGGACATCGCAGCATCAGTCGCAGTACTCTTCTGTACAGTGTTCAACAAATACAAGTTAAAAAATGAAATCCATTGTAAGTGCTATTTACAATAGTGATTATCACATTGGTGCTATTGACTGTGATGTGGCATAAAAGGATATCTGTGATATTTATCTAAAAATGTGAAAGCTATAGCATTCTCTGATAGTGTATATCTTCCTGAATTATTGCCTGAAATATTTAATCGGTGTTTTTTGGTGTTCCAGGCTTTGGTTGCCCTCTTCGCCGCAGTGGTCTTTGCTGCTCCTCAAGCTCCCACCGAGCCGATTCCGATTTTACGTCAAGACAGCCAGGTGAACGGTGATGGATCTTACCAGTACTCTTTTGAAACGGGAAACGGCATCAGTGCGGACCAAAAGGGAGACCTGAAGAAGGTTGGAGATGTAGAAGCCTTGGAAGTGCAAGGCCAATTCCAATACCCTGGTGAAGATGGAAACATCCAGCTAACCTACACCGCTGATGAGAACGGATTCCAGCCCCAGGGCGCTCACCTGCCAACTGCTCCTCCAGTCCCTGAAGCCATCGCGCGTGCCCTCGCCTACTTAGCCACGGCGCCACCTCAGCCTGAGTCACAGTAAACCCACAAGAGCTGTACCACCGTATTGTAACTCTCTCTTAGTTATGTAGGTTATTTCATTTTAAAATAAATGTACCAAATGAATTTATAAGGCCGCAAAGTGTCATCTATTAGGCTGGAACAATCAACGCAATGTTTTTTATTTTATTTTGTATTTTTGTACAACAAATATACTTTATGTAGTTTACAGAACATTGTTTTTTTTCATTCCTCATTTATTACTTTATGATGCATGAGACCAGCAGGGTATTAATGCTTTCTCAGCTATCGCAGTCACAATACAGGATTTGATAATTACCAAAATCAATTTGTTTAAATTACCCGTAAAATGAATTTGACCTATAGACTTCAGTTTTATATACTTATAAGTTTTGTTCAAATAGGTTTGCACCAATAGTTGCGTAGGTGTTGGAGTAGGCTTCACTTTATTTTACTTATACTTATTTTCTATTGAAAAGTTAGAGTCCAAACTGAATAATTCAGTTTGGACTCTAACTTTTAACTTAACTTAACTAGTATTTTATTGCCTTTGGCTTCAGTTGCCGCTGATTTTTTTTCTGCTTTTGTGCTAAATCTTAAATTAATTTTATTTATTTACTTAAACTTGAATAGAAGACGAGCCATGTTCTTCGGAGATCGCTTCAGCTCATTAACAATTACACATAACCATAAACAAGTCTGAGTCTTGCCTGTGGTCGTTTGTAGTTGCTACTGCGGAGGATAATGGCCGCCTCCTGTAAGTCTGACCAGCTTACAGAGAATATTTATGGAATTTTTTCACGATAGAAATGGGTGCAGCGGTTTATAGAGCTTTCACATATTGATTTCTCAAAAACAATCTGAATCCGTGCACACAATACATAACTTAGATATGTGTGTTTAATATGGACCTTCTGAACGTGCTACAATATCGTATTAAATACTTCATTAATATGATGATATGCCTATTGAATATCATCCACATAGGTATTGTCTTATTGTCGCCAACTTATTGCTCCCGTAGAGCGTCAAAATTGACAGGTATGATACAAAGGGTGAATCAGTACATTTGTTGCTCTAACATTGCTCCCGATTTGTCAACGTTGACAGAATAAATTACTGTTACTTAGTACGTAAGTACATTATTCTTAGTCTAAGCTGTTACTGTTACTGTTTAACATTATTTTTTATCTTCTTTCTTCAGGGTACTTGAAGTACCAAAATTTTTGTACCTCTGTGACTTTCACGACTGTCAGCTTCGTTCATCTCAATCTTTACAACACTCACTTCGGAGTTTTGGCGGGAAGTCGAAAAAGACATATTGTGTTCTTGTTTTATTTTCATTTTCTTGGTGTATTTTTGAGTTATATCGAATAAAATTGATGGCATTTTGTTTGATATAGGTTAATTACAGTGCACGAGTGTTTGTGAAGTAGAATTACAGTGCTAAAATATGTTTTTTCTGCTTGCCTCCAAAATTCCATCGGACACGTTCTAGTAAAGTAGCCATTGCTTTACTTGAATGTTGGACTGACTGATTACTGACGACTTACTTTATTAACTGACTTTGTTATTGCTTCGTCCAGTTTCATTTAAACGGGCAAAAATTGATGCAAAAATTATACTTGACGCTGGCAGTATGCACAGAGTTTGCGATGCCATAATTGAAAAGAAAAAAAAACACTCACTTCAACCGTTCGGCTTCGGAACTTCGGCCATTCTGGTACATAGAGAAATTAAACACTACGTTATATTCTGGTATGCTTTGCCATTCAATGTCAGGAAATTACACGGAAAAGAAACGAAAATAATTTATCTGCACAACTATGGGAAAAGAGGTATCAAGATCACCATAATTAATTACCTCTTGGGGTGTTCTTATGTTCTTTTATTTTATTAATGTTAATGTAATGTAATTTTATATTATGACATAATAATTACAGTTTAAAAAAGTAAAAATACACTTCTATTTAAGTACTAGTTAAGGATCGGCCACAGCCAGGGTGAAATCAGCAAGTCGAGACATCACTTATATAATATTTTAATAAACTCATTGTTAGGAGTTTACATAATTAGCATAACTTAACATACTTTCCTATATAATTATTTAATCTAGCCTACTTCTAAGGTGGGTGAGACCCGTCCAAAGTTAGGTACGGGAATGCACGTTCGTGGGAACGATGCGCGACACCTGCACGGCATCAGATGTCGCCAACGTCAGCACTTTAACTTATCTATATTTACAGAGTCACTTTGTCCGTACGTAACACGTCCCCCCTGAAGATCAGCAACTATTGGAGGACGACGACAATATTGCTGAAGATGACCCAGGCAGATGATCTGATGATGATGACCTGGTGATGTTTTCCAGCTCCCTGGTTTTATTTCAAGAGTGCAGATGTAGATGATGATATAATCTGATAAGCGGTGTGATGATGGTTGGAGTCGATCTTCGGGCATTCAGCCTCCATAGTGCATAAAATTTATTTCAGTGATTGATTTAAAAGGATAGAAGGGATTAACGAAATTTTGGAGGAAGGAAAAGACTATGTAAATTTGATATTTTTTTAATAACCTACTAAACTTATTTAAAAATAATTTCATTTGAGAGCCTAAAATATTTTATTAATTATTTATTTATTATTTATAGAAAAGAGAAAATGAAGTAGGTATGTACTAATTAATTTAATTTAATTATTCTCAATTCAATTTATGTGTAAATTATAATAATTTAATTAAAAATACTTTTAAAGATTTTTTTATTAATAAATGATCAGATAAATTTATTTTAATGAAATTAAACTTCTATTATTTTTTAAATTATTAGATTTAATTTTGCGTGATTCAATTAAATATCGCGGACTATCGTATTGCCATCTTTATAATGGGAGTACGTAGCCGTGATGATAAAGATATTTAAAGAATACATCTAGATATAATTCAATTTTCATAATTAATTCACGTTAAGTAAATTAGAAATGAATATGAGAAGAAAAATATACTTCTTTTAAAAACCATGATTTTTATATATTATTATAATTAAATTACTGTGATTTAAAACACTATTTATGAACTTAAAATTGCGGTACGAGCTTTATAATATTAAATTAAAACTGTTGTTAATATTAAATTGAATAAATGGTGGTAACATACGGACAAGATAAAATTTTATTACTTAATATTAAATTAACTCTACTTTTTATTTTATTTTAATTAGTTACATTTTATTGATTTTTTTTATTTAAATCAATATTTTCATTATTTATTTATTACTTTACTTAACTAAAATTCCACGATGGAATTGAATAAAATGGGAAATAGGTAAGGAAAATCAATTGAAATGTCATTTTATGCACTTACTTATTTGTCATTATATCCCGTTGAGTACCGAGTCGCTGAGTCGTGTCAATGTTCGGATCACTATGACACCCTGCTGCAGCACGACGTGTAGGTTCGGTAGACAGGCGGCATCCCTGGGGAGCCTGCCATAGCCTATCCTCTTCGACTGCGCCAGTTAAGGATCGGCCACAGCCAGGGTGAAATCAGCAAGTCGAGACATCACTTATATAATATTTTAATAAACCCATTGTTAGGAGTTTACATAATTAGCATAACTTAACATACTTTCCTATATAATTATTTAATCTAGCCTGCTTCTAAGGTGGGTGAGACCCGTCCAAAGTTAGGTACGGGAATGCACGTTCGTGGGAACGATGCGCGACACCTGCACGGCATCAGATGTCGCCAACGTCAGCACTTCAACTTATCTATATTCACAGAGTCACTTTGTCCGTACGTAACATACTGCACTAAAAATTCTAAAGTAAACAAAATATTACTCTTTGCTTACTTCATTAGGGCCTTAGATTAAGCCATGATTTTAGTTTATTTTAACATACTTAATAGATATTTACTGTTACAGGATGAGTTGTCTTTTAAAATAGATGATTGATGATGAATTGAATTGATGATTGAATGATGATGATGATAGATTTTTTTTTATTTGAATGGAGTAGCGGACGTGCATGCAGACCACGTGGTGTTAAGTGGTCGCTGCAGCCCATGGACATCTACATACAACCTCAAGCAAGCATAGATGTCTTGTCTGAGGTCGTATGCAGTTGCGCTGCTACTCCGGAGGCTGATGGTCACCTCACGTAAGTGTGGCTGGCAACTGCACCTTTCCACCGAAACACAACAGAATTGGTTCACGGCAGAAGTGGGTGCAGCGGCGGTACTGCCCCGGGCGAACCATAATAGTTCTACCACTTACCAAATGTAAAAGCTCATTTTCTTAATAATCTATTACATTTCTGTTTTTAGGGCAAGTTATATGTATGCTTGATGCTCTTTGTTGATGTGTGACGTCTGAAGACCAGTGTGGCACATTCCTCATCACGCCGATGTGCCGTGCAAAAGGTCTAGGTTTCAATTCCCAGCGGGAGAGATATTTAAATGACGAATTTAGGTACATTTTTATGGTCAGTGTGTTTCTTTCGTTGATATTCCTTGCGTGTGTGTGCTTTGATACCTATAACAATTGCTCTTATTTAAAAATGTGAGATCTTTAAGTAGGTTAGATCATTTTATATATTTTATAAAGTTATTCAACATATATATTTATTTAAATTCTGATAAAAACTGGCAAAGTCAAATCTAACCTACTTTAAGATCTCACATTTTTAAATAACAGCAATTGTTATAGGTATTAAAGCAATAAAATAGAGTTTAATACTTGTTCATAATGTTTATGTCCTGTAAATACATATTTGGATTTTGCATAGAACTTGGCACTCATTTAGATCTCCATTATTTTTGCTGCGAAGACCACAGCCAAGCATAATTTTTGTATTGAACTTGGCCTTGGCTCTACTTTTTTACACTTATGTTTTGGTGGGATATCATTACTTTTTGTAAAGAAAACTAGGCAGGTATTGAGATTTAATGTTTTTTCTTGCGTTTCCGCTGCGTGGTATTTTTATGCTATTTTCTACATTATCTTGAATGTTAGAGATAATAGTATTATACATATATATAGATATATTATACATATATTGGAATACTTTCAAATATCTGCTTGTAACGGTTCCAACGCTGCAATTACTAATTTTTTTGTATGGCGACCCCCCCCCCTATTTTTAACTTTTTTTTATTTTTAGATTTTTTCCTACGCTTACATATTGGATTCCAAATTTCATCCTTCTAGGTCATTTGGAAGTACGTTAGGTTTAGGTACTATATGTCAGTCAGTCAGTGCTGAAATTTCCGACTTTTTGACTTTCATATCTTTATAACCGTTTGAGCTAGCTTTATGAAATTTGGAATTCTAGATATCCTTATAGATATAATTATACACACGTAGTTTTACGTGTTTACGTTAAATAGGTTTTGAGTTATAGAAGGGTTAAAAGTTGCACCAAGTGGTTCGTGTAATATTACATTCGGCGCTGGCTAGCCAGTTCCTTTGCTTGAACTTGGCTTGACATGCTGCCGCGTGTCTAGATTTTGTCTCCTCTTTTACCGCTTTCTTCGTGTGTACTCTCTTAAGTAAGCGATTTAATAATGTAATGCTAATTGGAATTAAGCTTAATCTCTCACATTTCTTAAAAGTATCGTATATCATTAAAAAAGAGATTAGGCAAGACCTTCTTGAGCCTACTGATGGGCCCGGTTCTTTTAATTTAATTAGGGCTAGCCTTCCGACCGTGTGGGCTTCATGTTTTCCCCGAATTCTTAATGAGACCCTTTCCCTGGTACAAATTAGCCTAAGTTTCTCTCTAGCATCCCAACTATTTTCATACGAAAAAACCCTTAGCAACCCGTTGCGACGTGAAAGGAGACAAACATAGAAGTAAACAAACAAAAACACTTTCAAATCTGTAATATAAGACTATGGATTAACAACCACACTGCTTAAACTTCTGCTGCTGGTGGTTGTGTAGTAAGCTTCAGGCCTTAAGAGAGATATTTGTCAAATATAAATAAAATATAAATAAGACCAAATGAAGTTACTTAATAGAATTGTTTTCAATCGCGTAAGATTATTTATGCATATTAATTACACATAAAAACATATTTTT
Source organism: Pyrgus malvae (assembly GCA_911387765.1). NCBI lineage: Eukaryota > Metazoa > Arthropoda > Insecta > Lepidoptera > Hesperiidae > Pyrgus > Pyrgus malvae. The sequence continues at coordinate 15,034,508 of OU426951.1, read as the reverse complement.
TTCTAATGTTATTAATAAAACGCGGTCAGGCCATTGCTATGTTCGACTTAAGATAGTATGCCTTTGATCTTTGGCTCTGCTTGTAATAATATTGTTAAAGCTGTAAATATATTCAATAATAATTAACGTCTGTCATGGTTTAAGCTATAGACAGAATAAATATGTAAAAGGAAGATAGATTTAGGACAAGTCATTAAATTAATAGTTGTGCCCCGCGATTTCATCCGTGTTTTGTTAAAGTATTCTATTTTACTTCTGATAACTCCAAGAATATATGTACAAAGTTTCATGATGATCGGTTGAGTAGTTTTTGCGTGAAAGAGTAACAAACAAACTTATTTTCGCATTTATAATATTAGTAGGATTAAATAAATGACTATAATATATAATAACAATAGTTGCAATAGTATTATCGTGTGCAACATTTTAGATCTTTGAAAATAAACTATAGCCCATATAACTACTACTTATTGTAGGTTTTAATAGGAGAAATAATTTTACGAATTGACGACTCGTGTGGCGCAATGGTTACCATTACCATGTCGGACTGCCGATCGGAGGGTCTCGGGTTCGATTCCCGGCGAGGCAGAAATTGAAATGATGAGTTTTAATTTCTGTACTTGGTCTGGGTGTTTGTGTTTCTGTCTTTGTGTGTGTCCGTCGTACCCACGACACAGGGAATCCTAGTGTGGGACTATGAGTGTGTAGCGTTATGATTAGGTATAAAAAAAGGAATTGGTCATTTCAATTCTGGAGTCTACTATTTTGAAGTCGGTGCCTATTTAGGCAGGCTAAATCAGCAATGAAGCGATTCGAAAAGATATGGACGAACAAAGACATCAGTGGAAGAGCTAAAGTCAAACTTACGACAAACTTTGACGATCCGTGTGGTGCAATGGTCACCATGCCGGACTGCCAATCGGAGGGTCTCGGGTTCGATTCCCGGCGAAGCAGAAATTTGAATGATGAATTTATGATTTCTGTTCTCGGTCTGGGTGTTTGTGTTTCTGTCTTTGTGTGTGTCCATGAACCCACGACACAGGATATATGAGTGTAAGCTATTATAAGGACCCTTATCTTTTCTATATTTCTATATGTTTCGGAGACGTGGACGCTAAAACCCAGAATAAGGGCAAGAATTGATGGCTTTGATGTGTAATTCGCGCAAAATTTTGGCTATTCCTTGGACAACTCGTCGAACCAATGCATCTATTCTATAAAAAATGCATTGGTATACGAACTAGGCTCTCCACAATTTCCACGCAACAAGTCCAAAAATCTTCAGTCACGTGGCACGACGGGACCCGGATAACTTTGAGAAGTTGATAGTCGTTGGTCAAGTGACTGATAGAACTTGCACAGGATCCTACGAAGTGGAAGACCATAATACACATGATTGTTTAAGAAAAAGAAGAAGATCCTGTTCGGAACGAAATATACCCCATTTTACTAGGGCCCGGCTACAAAATAGTTTTAAAAGTCATTCCCATTAGCAAGAAAAAGTTTCATGGCACGTACTGAACAATTTTTTTTACCGTTTGAAGCCGGTTTTATTATTTGCTAAAAACTTATTTCATTTGAAATGAAATCAAAATAATTTATTTGCGCATTTGATATTTTAATAAGATTTCGATAGGTGATACTATTTTAGGGATACATCCACATTGGTGTAACCTTTTTGCGTCCCACTGCTGGGCACAGGTAGTCCTTAGTAGTCCGTAGTTAGTCCACTTGGCCACCCCGCTGTCTTAAAATCTCTGTTTCAAAACCTATAATAAGTTCTTAACGGTAGTAACCGGGACACGTGCATGCAATTAAGTCATTAAAGCCATCCATCTCACACCCGACCATGCCTATTGCGCTTAGCTGCACAGATCGCTTGCGTTCTTTGCTAGCTGCTGGGTTATGCGTATATAAATGCAAAGAAAAAACTAGCACGAACTTATTGATCATGATGGAAGAGATGACATTTAAAATTGCGAGGCGTTAATTACTTAATAAAATATGCATCAATATTTGTATGGTTTAACTTAGGGAAAATTGTGAAATACGGGTTTGTCCTAGACATTTTTGCTGATTTAAATATGATTGAGATTTGTATACTTTACATTTAATATAAATAAAATTATGAAAATAAATTATCGTAAATATGGTACGGTCAAAATATCGTATGTACGCAGAATGCTTTGTCCTTATTGTATCGTAAATAAATAAATAAAAGATTCACACTCATAGCCCCACAGCAGGGTGAATATACCCTGTGTCGTGGGTACCATGGACACATACAAAGACAGAAACACAAACACCCAGACCGAGAACAGAAATTTAAACTCATCATTCAAATTTATGTTTCGCTGGGAATCGAACCCGGGACCCTCAGATTGGCAGTCCGGCATGGTAACCACTGTGCCACACGGGTCATCACATCGTAGATTTATTTATTCACTAGCTGTGCCCGCGACGTCGTCCGCGTGTATAAAGACTTTTATAAAATGGATTGATTAAAAATTAAAGATTATTTATTTGCATTGAATAAGTAGTAGGTAGATTATTCTTACATATAGTGAAATCACTTATAATACAATGTTCATATGTTCAGAAGAAACCTAATGTATTTTTTCTAAATCCTTCAAACCTAAAACTACTCAGATCTTACTATCCACTTTTCTCACGTTTCGCTTTTCTCGTGCAATCAGATTCTCTTTACAAATATGTACCTCGTTTATTAAAGTTAAGAGATACTGCTGTGCCCGTGGCTTCATCTATGTTAAAAATAGTATCTTTAGTAAATTGGGTGAATTTATACTGCAAAGAATGTAGAGGCAGAAAAGAGGTGCACTATACAACTACTTGTAGTTGGGAGATAAAATTTCTAAACATACACGTGCTTAGGATTAAACAATCGGAAAAATAATTGTAAGGTCAATTAATAAACTATAGGTTTAAAACTTGCGGACAGCAGTTTGGTCATAAGTCATAACTCATATAACATTGTGAAAACTAAAGCAGAAGGCAGGGTCTCTACACAGTGTGCTATCTGTATATTTTGGAACTAAAGAATATTTTTTATAAAGAATCTTTAAAGAATCCTTAATATCTCCATCAACCAACGTGTGTGGATGAGCCCTCAGCTCGTACGCAATAAAGAGACGCAAAAAATGAGTTAAGTTATCATTGGTCCAATTAACAATGTTCAGCATCATACGTATACCTACCCAATGATGGGACAACCCGCGTGGCGCAATGTTTACCATGCCGGACTGCTAATCGAACTGTCCCGGGTTAGAATCCGGGCGAAGCAGAAATTTCAATGATGAGTTTAAACTGTTCTCGGTCTGGGTGGTTGTGTTTTCTGTCTCTATGTGTGTTCATGGCACCCACGACACAGGGTTTATCTACCCTAATGTGGGGCTATACGTGTGAAATGTTATTTTTTACTTTTTTTACACTATGTACTTAGTTACTTTTATTAGACTTAAGGCTTTCATTTGAAATTATCTCCATCGATTCACTTTGGAGAAGAAATGAATATTGCTCAATAACGCCATCTACCGTATGGCATGTAAACTTTGTGGTAGATAAATCGAATGTCAAATTACCAAATAGGTAGATATTGACATTAACAGTTGGTTCACTAAAAGTTTAACTATTCGTCACCTAGATGTCTGCAGTAGTCTCGTTTTGTTAAGGCTTTGTACATTCTGTATGAAGGTTTAGATTCTGAATCTTACAACCTTAATGCTGGATGCATTGAGATTGTAAGATTTGGATTTCGGTTCATCGGAGCTTGAGGCCTCCTCAATATTGGGAGAGCTCCATGCTCAGCAGTGGAATGCTAAAAAGGTTGCAGGTTGATATAATGTAGCGATAATAATCGTTTCAGCTACAGCCTGTTCATAATCTTCCACCCCAAAAGAAGACTAATAAGCTGAGCAACTAACTCAATGGAGCCTGTATTGTAAGATTCGGCGGCGGTAAGGCTCGCGATGCGCTTATTAGGTACCTATAGTCTAGCCATACTCGGCCAACGAAAGAAAATACAGTAAGCTGATCTAAGTATATTTAATATAGTCGATAATATTAGTGAGAGTTCAAAATAATTTTACTTAAATTTAAACTTTTATTTATGGTTTTGAATGGGCTGTTACCGAAACTTTCATACAAAGTCCCCAAAGTGCCTTTTAAGTTTATGTCGCGTATTGTGTAAATGAACATATAACTTTTTTGTTTATCATCCGATTGATATGAAATACACACTAATGTTACGGAAATTCATTCAACAATATATCAGTAAACACATCATTCAAAGAAGGGAAAAGAATTTGAGAATGAAATATTAAGTTAAGGTTAACAATAATTAACCTTAACTTAATATTGAGATACCAACTTTCGAATCCATTTTATTTGCTATTGAGGGGTAGTTTTGAAAAAAGCTTAAATAGAATTCGTACTATGTTAGTAAAGATTACAAATACAAAATTATAAGTATATTACTCTGCACAAAAATTTTCTGTACATCAAGTTTCGACACTCAATTTTCAAAGAGTTTCAAAGAAAATTGACATTTAAAGGGTGAATTTCGGGAAATGCTGAAACACGTATTCTTTTATTTTGGTTAGAAAATATTTATACCAAATTTCAAGAAAATCTATTGAAAAAATCCAAGTTTTCCATACAAATTTTCATCGCTCATTTTACACCCTTAAAGGGTGATTTTTAAAAAAATTTATAGCCTAAATGTTAGCGAGGCAAAGTTTCATCAAAATCCGTCCAGTAGTTTTTGCGTGAAAAGCTAACAACAGACAGACAGACAGACAGACAGACAATAATTTCAAAACTTATATTTTTAGCTTCTGTTACTTATAAAAAGACCCCTAGAATTATTTTTTTAAATTTATATGCAATGTACAGAATTGACCCTGCTTACAGTTTTATTATATGTATAGATTATAATATTTTTCTATTTGCGATGGCCCGATTAACTGTCGTCACAACACGGCGATTGTTCAAATAGTTTTTGAAGAAGAAACAGGTAATGATCCGAAACTTACCTAATCATATCGTATCGTGAGGTATCTAAATCATAAAACGGTAAAATGAAGAATGCCTTTCTTTTTGCGACCCCTGAAGCTCTTTCGCTATGCAAAAACAAAGAGATTTATGGTCGATTAGATATATACTAAAGGAAATTAGAGATGTAATTTTTGGTGTTCATTTTACTGTTTTAGTGACACAATACTTGATATGCTTATAAGTCCGTTTTGATAGCTGGGTAGATGCGTGTAAATTTATAATTTACTTTTGTTATGACTTAAAGACTTTACTTAATTTTGAGGCTAGAATTTGATTTTATTATCAAACAGACGTTAAATTTCTAAAACATTAAAAGTAGGCGACTTACAACATAAGTCGCTGAGTTATTAATTTAGAATCTGAGTTATATTATTAGAGGTCCACAAAGTGACGCAGATTTTTTTACGTTCTATTAAAACAGTAAAGATTCTTTATTATTAATATAGTGTCTGTTTCATTGACTTGTTAACCACATACAAAAAAGATGTTAGATGTTGGCAGCTGCTTTAGTTAGTCGTCAATAGGGGTTGATGAATTGGTCTAACAATAGAATAGGTACTTAAAATACGCTATTATGATGTCTTTGCTTACAGAAATCACATAATTTTTTGAATGGAATGATACGAAGAATAGGTACGATATGTTTTCACCTGATTAGTTACTCATCATTCAAACCAGTTTTTCTTGGATTGAAACATGTTTAGTTTTTAGCTTTTAATGCTGTTTCTCTTAAAGGTATCTATGTGATTAATTTTATTATATTTTCATGTTAATAAAAAAATGTCTTGCAGGAAAAAACATATTTATCCTCAAGCATAACTTAAAGGTAAGTAGGATTGTTTAATCTCAAATTTTTGGCAGCTGCTGAGTATGTGTCAATTAAAATTTTTAGCCATTGAAATTTACCTAGTCAAGCGCATGACTAGGTAATCTTGTACATAATATTGTCGAATCTGTGCGGTAGATGGTGCAATACCACCCAGCGGTGGTAGGCGGCACAGTGACCCATCCGTATATATACCGATAACACTCTTAGATCAACATTGTCTTGTGCCTTCACCGACATTTCGATATCAAGATGAAAATCATAGTAAGTGATAGTGACAGTGTTTATCGTACAGTGATTTCTTTAGACAAAAGAGATTGTGCAATTCATAGAAGCGATATGGATTTTTTAAAATGTTCTTTGTTTTCCCGTATCCTTAGATAATTTTATCATCCTACATATGGAAATATTTTTATCTAAAAACAGGACTACAAAAACACAGAGACTATTTCTTATCTTACGATCTGCAGACAAGATAAATGTCATTTTAATTAAAACTAGCAACAATAATTTAGTTGCAAGTCAAATATGCAAATGATAATATTACCTAAATTAAAATAAATGTTTTGTTATTCTAGGTCGCTCTTTCCCTGTTGGCGGTGGCCTTCGCTGCTCCCCAGGCACCAACGGAGCCAATTCCCATCTTACGTCAAGACACAAACATCAACCCTGATGGATCCTACCAGTACTCTTTCGAAACCGGCAATGGAATAGCCGCTGATGAATCAGGATCCCTGAAGAACATTGGAGCAGAGGAGCCCGCTCTGCAGGTCCAAGGCCAATTCCAATACCAAAGCGATGAAGGTCCCATCCAACTGCGCTACATCGCCAACGAGAACGGATTCCAGCCTGAGGGTGCCCATCTACCAACTCCTCCCCCGATTCCAGCTGACATCCAGCGCGCGCTGGACTACCTCGCTACCGCTCCCCCTCAACCCCAAAGGCGCTAAGATCAATCCAAAGGAACGTACACATGACAGCAGTGTACATGTATTTGCCAGAGTTTATTTGTAAAGGAAACTACTCATTTCCAGCCGCCTAGAGCATGTATAGCTGGCAAGACCTTTTGTAATACTTTTGTATATAAAAGATATTTTTTACCTTTCCTGTAAATACTCTTAGTTAACTAAAACAATATTTTATAATTACTCCACGTTTTATTTACGATTCCTTTACCTTCAATTACGAAATAGGAGATGTTGGATTAGCAGAGAGAGGAGCTTATAAATATTTCGTTTTAATGATGTAACGTAGCTAGGTACTTAGTTTTTCATTCCGTGGCTTTTTCTTGTGCAACTATTGGTGCGCTGAACTTTGTTTAAGAACAATATGGAATTAAGCGTTAATAATTGACACGACCTCGCGTGATAATTTCATAAGCTAAAGAAAAGGTCATGTGGCTACGGCTCCCTAAATCATCAAAACTCCACTCAAGGCAAATGCCATTAGTGATTATCTTTCGACACGTTTTGTAATGAAGGCAAATAAAATGCAATAGCAAACACTTCGAACTAAGTGTTAAATAATAGTGGTAAATTTTTTATTGTTCAATTTGAGAAGTAAAGTAAACATCCATATTGTCGTCAGCGAAATTCCATAGAATAAATTAAAAGTAAAAAAAACTTTTTATCTAAATGCTCTAAAAAGTATAAAATAAAATTAAAATGTCAATTTCAATTAACTTTTATGATCATATAAATTGTGTATAATGAATGACTAATAATGAGGTTATAAGTTGATAGTTAAAATTTATAAAGTAAATTTTATTTTCTACTTTTTAGAGCATTTGAATAAAAAGTTTTGAATAAAGATTTATTTTATTTTCAATTTATTTTTTGTATTTTAGTTATCAAAGCAAGCCCTTTCATTTGATACCTATAGAGCAGAAGTGCATAAAGAAATAATAGTCCAGCAGCCCCCGAACATTTTTTTTAGTGATTAATAACAAGCTGAATCTTCGTGAGTTCGTTCAGTTCGACGAGACGCCCAAGTTTTTCATGTGCCCAAATTCTGAAAGAGGTATGTAATGAACTGCGCAGGTGTAAAACATGTCGATTTGGTAGGGTGTTAAAATTGTCTGACTAACAGTAAATTTTGGATTGAAATTTTGAGATAATATGATAATAAACTCGGAAAAACAGTTGTCCTACAAAATCGATGGTTTTAGTTGGAGCGTCCTCCACGCCGAATATGTCGAAATAACGAGATCATAAAACTTATTAATAACCAGCAGATTTTTTGTATGCAGCTTAGTAAATATTAGTATAATTGAATGGCCACAAAGTCCTACAAATATAGTGGTAGGTTTTCCTAGTCCTACGCTTGGAGTTTGTTGATTCCACGGTAACACTTTTTTCATTAATAACAACCTAGATTTGTGTTTATCCTATCGGGAATAAAGGGTAGAACACAATTTTACCACTGTCCTACACCAAAAGTGGTATGTATTTCCAGGAATTGATATATTTTGTCCACATATTCAACTTTACGTTGGCACGTTATGCCGTCGGTCCCGGTTGTTATCGATAGATAACAGTCATTAAACCTTGCCGGAGGTCTTATGGGCGGTTTGAAAACATCCGACAGCGGGTTGGCCACTAAACCGCATTGGAGCAGCGTGGTGGAGTAAGCTCCAGGCCTCCCTATAATGGGGAGAGACCCGTGTCCACCAGTGGAACGCAAAAAGGGTTGCAGCCAATCATTACGTTTAATGTGTCCAATAAATTGTTTAAATAAAAATTAAATTTAAAATTTAAAAAAAAACCCCCGACCCTAAAAATGAACTCTAAAAACTAACAAATAATATATTAAACCTATTATAATTATCATCGTCCCATAATTATATTATGTTAGTTCAAGTATTTTTATTTTCCAAGCGGCGTCGCGTCGGGAATCTACACCTTTTTTCTCACTTAGCGGTCCCCCAACGCGACGACGCTTGGAAAATAAAAATACTTGAACTTACATAATATATGTTGTATGTGACGATGATAATTATAATAGGATTAAAATATTATTTGTTAGTTTTTAGAGTTTATTTTTTGGGTCGGGGTTTTTTTCATTTTTATTTAATTTTTATTTTAAGATTTTTAAACGGAACTAACCTATAAGGCAATACATAAATATAGAAACGTAAGCCAGTATGATAAATAACGATGACATAAGCTGGGAGGTACTTCCAGCGGCTGGCTGCAGCATCAGGTCAACGTGACCGTGTTGCAAGATCATAAACTGCAAGAAAATTACTCTTTAAAAGTAATACACTGAATCCAAACACGATATGTCTGCTGTAAGTTTTCGAGGAGTTGGATTCTCTCAAGACCATCCAGCTTGTTACTAGGTCAACGTGACCGTATCGCAAGATCTTAAACTGCAATGTCTCTGCAACTCATTGAAACTAATATATTGAACCCAAATACGATAAGTCTGCTGTGAGTTTTAGAATAGTTGGGTTCTCTAGAGGCCAGGTGACCAGGACTCTGATGGTTGCAGCATCCGGTCGAAGTTATCAATTAATTGTCATTTAATGATGATACTGGCCACAAAAAGCACATCGAGTAATCGTACGCCAAAAATGCCTTCCAACATTTTGAAAAAACGCTGATACTCTTAAACTGCTGGATCGATATTAACCAAACATGGCTAAGAACCACCGGGCGGAAACTGGCTTTCAAATAAAAAAAAAACCGCAGGGAAATCGGTCCATTCGAGTCCATCGGTCCATTTGAGAGTTTCTGCCACAGACAGACGCACACACAGACAGACAGACATCGACGTCAAACTTATAACCCTCTTTTTGCGTCGGGGGTTAAAAATCAACAATATTAAACGAATAGTTGATAATATGAAATTATTGAAGAGATTGAATACTTTTAACTAATAATTATTATTAATTGCTCATTTTTTAATGAAGTCAATAATATGTGCATAATTGACTCGATTCAATCTTCTCAAAAAAGTTGTTGATATTCAACGCTAAACTGATAAAACGTCGACGTTGGAATCCGACGATGATTAAGATTGTATTTACCTATAATTATATTTATAATTGTATTTTTTAGTTTCACTTTTGCCAATTATATACTTAATACAATTCGTACAACTACAGTTATTTATGTTACAGTTAGTTATGTTTAAAAAAACCGGCCAAGTGCGAGTCGGACTCACGCACGAAGGGTTCCGTATTATCTATAAAAATCTTACCGTGTGGTGTCTGGCGTTAGAATAGCACCACTCCCACTCTTCCCACGGGAGGTCGTAGGAGGCGACCGAGGGAAAAATACCAGGAGATGGGCAGCAGCGTCTTCCTGAGGAACATACCATATACTGCGGTCACCAACACGCAGTGCCAAGCGCGGTGACTATGGCAAAAACCCCCTCATGACAAGTACACATATACCCCGGCCCCCAGCCACGGTCACGGCGGGGCAGGGGGTGCTAGGAATCTCCGGCAGAGATTCGGCTGTCGCAAACGACGACCTCTGCACCTGGCAACATATAACACCAGGACACTGCGAACCGACGAGAAGATACAGAAGCTGGACAAGATGATACAGGAGCTGGAGAAGAGATAGACAAGTTAAACTGGAGCATCATAGGATTATCCGAAGTCCGAAGACAGGGAGAGGACACGGTAATCCTCAAATCCGGTAACTTGTTCTATCACCGGGAGGGCGAACATCTGTCCCAAGGTGGTGTCGGGTTTCTCGTACACAGGTCTCTCGTCAACAACGTGACACAAGTCGAAAGTGTGTCAGCAAGGGTAGCGTACCTTATACTCAGAATATCTAAACGGTATTCGCTGAAGGTTACACAGGTATACGCACCGACCGCGACACACCCAGACGATGAGGTTGAGGCAATGTATGAGGACATCAGTAGAGCCATACATGCCTCTAAGACTCATTTCATGGTGGTGATGGGGGATTTCAACGCTAGACTGGGCACGCGAGACGGCGACGAGCAGAAAGTAGGGCCCTTTGGGTTTGGACAACGGAACCACCGAGGCCGCTTGCTCGCTAACTTCTTGGAGAAGGAGAACTTCTTCATGATGAACTCCTTCTTCAAGAAGAAGCCACAACGCAAGTGGACTTGGATAAGCCCTAATGGTTCCACGAAAAGCGATATAGACTTCATTTTGGCAGACAAACGGCACATATTTAATGATGTCTCCGTGATCAACAGGGTGAAAACCGGAAGTGATCACCGAATGGTACGAGTCACATTAAATATCAACATTAAGCTGGAAAGGTCACGCCTAATGAAGTCTACGCTCCGATCAACACCTGTCCAAATCTAGAAGAATGCAAATCTGTGGACGAAATTAACACCAGGTTGGTACAAACCGTCCACGAGGTAAGGTCAAAGTTCTTTAAGACCCCCTCCAGTAGTAAACCTCAAGTGCTCTCTGAACATACCCTCGGTCTCATGAAGGAAAGGCGTGAACTATGTGTCCGGTCCCCGGCTTCAATTTCGAAATACAGGCAGCTAAATAAACAGATCTCTTGCAGTAGACGACGCGATCTGCGTGCTCACAACACAAAGCGCGTCAAGAACACAATTGAGCGGAACCAAGGCTCCAAAGTGTTCGCAAGGGATCTGATTGTTGGGCGAAGCCAGTTGACGAGATTGAAGACGGAGTCTGGCGCTATGGTTACGTCTAAGCCTGAAGTTCAGAGAGAAATTGAGAGTTACTACGGACGGTTGTACACCTCCTCACAGGCTCCCGTTCCCAATATGGCGAACGACAAAAGAGCCAAATTAACCCGACACTATACCGAAGATATCCCGGACGTCAACCTGTACGAAATTAGAGGGGCCCTAAGTCAGCTAAAAAACAACAAAGCACCGGGAGATGACGGTATCACATCAAAGCTACTAAAGGCTGGAGGCAAACCCCTCCTAGTGGCGCTCCAAAGACTGTTCGATACCGTCATCAGAAACGGAACTATCCCGGAGGCGTGCAGCGTGGTGGTTCTGTTCTTCAAGAAGGGTGACAGAGCCCTTTTGAAGAACTATAGACCCATCGCGCTTCTGAACCACGTCTATAAGCTGTTCTCAAGGGTCCTTACTAATCGTATTGCGCGCAGGCTCGACGACTTCCAGCCTCCCGAACAAGCCAGATTACGAAAAGTCTACAGTACCATAGACCACATACATACCCTGCGACAGGTTATACAAAAGACCGAGGAGTATAATCTGCCGCTATGTGTTGCGTATGTGGACTATGAGAAAGCCAGATAGACTATCGGTACATCGAGGTGTTGAAGTGTTTATACAAAGCCGCAACCATGACAGTACACGACGGAAGCACTAAACCTATTCCTTTGTAGCACGGAGTACGACATGGGGATGTTATATCCCCGAAACTGTTTACCGCTGCACTGGAAGACGTGTTTAAGCTGATGGAGTGGAAAGGGCTTGGTATTAACATCAATGGCGAACACCTCACACACCTCCGATTTGCCGATGATATAGTCATCTTGGCGGAGTCCCTGAAAGAACTCAACACAATGCTAGGTGACCTCCATAGCGCCTCCCAACGGGTGAGTCTTAAGATGAACATGGACAAGACGAAGATCATGTCTAATGTCCATGTCACACCCATACCGGTCGTTGTTGATGGCGCTACTCTCGAAGTTGTCGACGAGTATATTTACCTGGGTCAAGCGATCCGTATGGGTAAGCAGGGTAAGTCCAACTTCGAAAGAGAGGTAACTCGTAGAATCCAACTCGGCTGGGCAGCGTTCGGGAAATTACAAAGTGTCTTCTCGTCCAGAATACCGCAGTGCCTGAAGTCGAAAGTTTTCGAGCAGTGTGTATTGCCAGTGATGACCTACGGCGCTGAGACATGGTCTTCTATACAGTTAGCCTTTTCCAGAGGCTCAAGGTCGCTCAGCGAGCGATGGAGAGGGCTATGCTTGGTATTTCTCTACGCGACAGAATCCGTAACGATGAAATCCGTAGACGAACGAAGGTCGATATAGCTCTCAAAATCTGCAAGCTGAAGTGGCAATGGACAGGCCACATAGTTAGGAGGACTGACAACCGGTGGGGAAGAAAGGTCCTCGAATGGCGACCACGTCTCGGCCCTCGGCAAAAGGAGCACAGGCCGCCCTCCAACCAGGTGGACCGACGACCTGAAGAAGATAGCGGGAAACCACTGGATTCAGAGGGCGCAGGACCAGACGGAGTGGCGAACATTAGGGGAGGCCTATGTCCAGCAGTGGACTCTAAAAGGCTGGCGGGTGAATGGATGGATCTATAAAAAATCACGTTTATTGTATGGGAGCCCCCTTAAATATTTATTTTATTCTATTTTTAGTATTTTTATAACAATAGCGGCAACAGAAATACATCATTGCCTTTGATTCTATTAGTTTACAAAATTTAACTTTTTGTCTGTTGCCGCGAATTCGGTGGTTGATAATGTTCACTTATGACTTGTTTTTGTCAAATCTAACATCAATTTTTTTTGAGCAGCTCTAGTTACTTTGTTTTTGATTTTTATCATTTAAGCGTATATATTAATCGATAACAGGCATATTTTACTGTGTTAAGATTAGTATCTGCAGTTTTTGAGTCATGAGTAGTTCAAGGAGACGTTGTTTGAATAATTCAGATCATTTTTCCTACATATGCTGACAATATGTGCTTAACGATTGTAGAAAAGTTATATTAGAGTTGGTAAAAAATACCTATTTTGAGTATTTTGGGATGCGCTTGGATAAAAATGAGAAGTCTTGGGCTCCCAATTGTGTTTGTAAAGTCTGTGTGGAATATTTAAGATTATGAAAAAGCGGTAAAAGAAATGGCTTTAATTTGAAACACCGACTATTTAATAACCACAAATAAACACCACGAAATCATCTCGAAGACTGTTTTTTATACCGTGAACGTAAACGGTTTAAATACTAAAAATCGAGCAAATAAATGGCAGTAACCAAGTATTAGTTGTGTTCAACGTCCAGTGCAGCGTTCATCTGACTCTTCAGTGCCTAAAATATATCTGAACCCTTAGAACAAGACATTGAAGGACCAAACTCATCACAAAATGATGCTGTGATTTGGAAGGTATGTCAAATGAGCCAAAATGCTTTTCCCAAAATAAGTTGATATGATCTTTTAAGAGATTTAAATCTTTCTAAACAAGCTTCAGAATTGTTAGCATCAAAATTGAAAAAAAAAATGGTTTCCTCAGATAGAAATTTTATCGTGAAAAAGATAAAGAATTACGGCGTTATTTTTCCGAAGAAAACGGTACAATAAAAAATATGAGGTGCAATATGACCATAAAACTCCACTTCCTCCATATTCACCTGGACAGTTTTCCGGAAAATTTAGGAGATATGAGCGAAGAGCAGGGAGCGTATGCATAAGACTTACGCGTCATGGAAAGCCGCTATCAGGGTTTCTGGGACACGAATATGATGTCAGACCTACAATAGAGGTCTCTGATATGTTATTTTCCAAAGTCTACACATCAGAGAAGAGCTTTAAAAAGAAGTTTCAACTCAATTATTAATTTTTTTTAAGTAAATTTTTTCGTAGTAAATGCATGTTTTTTTCTGTTTTATAACTACACACCTGAAGCTCAGAAACTAGAGCTGATAAAAAAAATCTAATTATATTTTTTAAATAGCATATCATAATATGTAGTCAGCAACAGCTGAAATTTCTTCGGCAACAGATGTACTGTAAACTAGTGAATTAATTATCCATAGAAATCATTGAATTAAGATTGAATGAAAGGTAAAATTGTAGTTTACGATTTATGACGTATTAAAAAAACTACTTGCCAGATCTCATTTAAACCAATTTTTGGTGGAAGTTTGCATCATAATGTACATCATATATTTTTTTAAGTTTCATCATTCTCTTATTTTAGAAGTTACAGGACACGTTTTGCCACTTTGGTAGTGTCTCTCGCGCAAACAATTCAGTTTAGAAAAAAATGATATTAGAAACCTCAATACCATTTTTGAAGACCATAGATACACGTTTGGGTTTGATGAAAAAAAAAATTTTGAGTTTCAGTTCTAAGTATGGGGAACCCTCAAAATTTATTGCTCTTTTCTATTTTTGTGTGAAAATCTTAATGTGGTTCACAGAATACATCTACGTACCGAGTTTCAACACTAGTTCTTATAGTTTCGGAAAAAAGTGGCTGTGACATACGGATGGACAGACAGACAGACATCAAGAATCTGTAAGGGTTCCGTTTTTTTGCCATTTGGCTACGGAACCCTAAAATATTGATTATGCTTACAAATATATGTGTCCCAACCCAAGTTACCAAATCTACAACTACGAAAAAATTTTGTTTTCAATATTTCTGTAGGACTAGCGATACATACCCATTTTTGGGTAGGACACTGTTTGATTTAGGCAAAGAATGCACTAACTGAGCATGTGTCTTTTTGTCCTACGGTTATTAATGAAAAAAGTGTTACCGTGGAATCAACAAACTCCAAGCGTAGGACTAGGAAAACCTACCACTATATTTGTAGGACTTTGTGGCCATTCAATTATACTAATATTTACTAAGCTGCATACAAAAAATCTGCTGGTTATTAATAAGTTTTATGATCTCGTTATTTCGACATATTCGGCGTGGAGGACGCTCCAACTAAAACCATCGATTTTGTAGGACAACTGTTTTTCCGAGTTTATTATCATATTATCTCAAAATTTCAATCCAAAATTTACTGTTAGTCAGACAATTTTAACACCCTACCAAATCGACATGTTTTACAGCTGCGCAGTTCATTACATACCTGTTTCAGAATTTGGGAACAGGAAAAACTTGGGCGTCTCGTCGAACTGAACGAACTCACGAAGATTCAGCCTGTTATTAATCACTAAAAAAAATGTTCGGGGGCTGCTGGACTATAACTACTCCGCCATCTCGAATGTTCCGCCATATTATATTTAGAATGACGTCACACAGTTCATCGTGTATTGTCAACTTAAACTAAACGTGTATACAAAGTTTCGGTTGAAGGTATCTGTTTCAAAATTGAGTAGCAAGATTCCAACCGAACAAACATACATACATTGCAAGTTAAACAAAAGCTTTTAAAAACGAAAAAAAAGATATACCTTTTCTATGAAAGACGTGTATTGGGATGATTGGGACGCTATCAAAAACTGACAATAATTCGGAAGTTTAGATTACCGCCGTCTCGCACTCCATTTCTACCAGAAAGCTCGTGTTTATGCTCTGATTATAGGGTTGCCGGTAAAAAAGTAAATTCTTACAGATATTGTAAGAAAATTGTAAGCACTTAACTTCTGTGTATCACATAGACCAATAATCACATTATTCTTAGTCTAATGTGTACTTTATCAGTTATCCGTACGTTGGTCAAAGAGCTCTGATCTTCAACCATAACTACTAAATAGACAGTCGAAATTGTACAATTGGCACTAATAACGTGGTTCTCTATGTTACAGTACAAAATAAGTTTTTTTTAAATTTATTTATTGAACCTTAAACTAAGAAGAACAATCACACTGACAATCTACGATGGTATCTTTTATTGCTCTTATCAACCTTAACAGAAAGAAAATAGCAAAATTTTATCGTAGTAAGAGTTAAACAAAAAAAAAAATCTTACCGTTTTGAAAAAAATCGCCTACAAACACCGGAACACGGGATATTTATATCTTTTATACTTCTATAAAAGTAGCAGCTATGAAAACATACTGTAAAAATTTATAAAGGTATTAAATATGCCTTCGACGCCCAAGAAATAAGTCACCAAAACAGGTAATTCGATTTTGACGCAATTTTAAGTATTTTTTTTAAATTTATTCTTTATTGACCAAATTATAAAATTTGAACAAATGGCGAGCTTAATGCCAAATGGCATTTTCTACCAGCTAACCTTCAGGAAGTGCAGAAAAATATAAAAAAGTATTATCTATATTTAAGACAAAGCTCAGTTGAGGAAAGACCAGAATCAGCAACTGCAAACATAATGTAAAACACTTGATATGTTATTCATTCCATTGCATTTACGCCTTTTTAGTCTGAAATTTTTTTGCATCAATAGACAAAAACTTATCTGTCATGCATTTTCAAAACGGTACCTGGTCTATGGTGGTTCTTGTATTTTAAATTATTTTGAAAATATTTAGGCCGGCAAGTAAAGTTGCTGAATTATTTATTAATATTTTAGTAATTAATAAATTACAGACGTAGTATGTTAGACGTAGTAATGCTATGTTTTGATTTATCACGTATAATAATTATTTTAGCCCTTAACATAATATTTGTAGTATAGCTCCATCTATTACAATCTGAAGGAATGAAGATGATTATAATCAAACAGGTCATGAGAATACAGCATCGATAACATTACAATTGTATTATAGTTCCATCTATAATACTCTAAAGAAATTAAAAAGATTACACAAACTGGTCATTAAAAATCGATAAGTTTAGTACAGCCTTGATAATATTATAAATTTAACATTATAGCTCCATCTGTAACAATCTGAAGGAACGAAGGTGATCATTCGCAAACTAGTTATGAGAAATCGATGTGAGGTTCGAAGAATCTTGTAAAACGTGGGAGTATGCCAATATATCGTCAGATGGCGTTAAAGTAATATATTAGCTATGTCCTGAACACTATGTCACAAAATAAAACGCGCCGCCAGTGCCGCCACCGATACGTAATTTGTGACTATGTACTTACATACTTTTTCTAGACAAAACTGATGACTGGGCAAAAAATATATAATGACTTCATATTCTTGTTAAAATGAAGAACATTCCGCCCTTGCCTTGCCACCGGATCTTCCAAGTGCATTTCGAAGTGCACAACTTGGCTGTAGCTTTTACGACCTCGTAGTAGACCAACCCGCATTGGAGCAGCATGGTGGGGTAAGAATAACCCAAGCTCTCCCTAATAATGGGGAGAGACAGGTGCCGATGCAGCCAGTCATCCATACAAATAAATAAAATTGGAGTGTCTGTTTGTAATATTAAAATAACCGCTTTTTACTACATGCATATTATTATGAATGTTTATACGGTACATATACCAAAACAATATTTTTACAATTTTTGTCTGTCTGTCTGTCTGTTTGTTCCGGCTAATCTCTGAAACGGCTATGCTCTACCGATTTTGACGGGACTTTCACTGGCAGGTAGCTTATGTACTCGTAATAAGGAGTAACTTAGGCTACTTTTATTTTAGAAATATTCTAAAACTAAAGTCCACGCGGACGAAGTCGCGGACAGTCGCTAGTATAGAATGGAAGTCCATATTATTATGCAGTAATTTCTTTACTTTATATCCCATTAGTGAACCCATACCAGGTTAGATAATGTATTAAGTAATTTAATATCCCTGTGATTCTTATACTAAAATGTTATTTTACTGTCTACTTTATATAAAGAAAATATAGGTAATATACTTTACACACTCATAGCCCCACAGTAAGATAATTAATACCCTGTGTCGTGGGAACCATGGACACATTCAAAGACAGGAACACAAACACCCAAACCGAAAACAGAAATTTAAACTCATCATTCAAATTTCTGTTTCGCCGGGGATCGAACCCGGGACCCCTCGATTGGCAGTCCGGCATGGTAACCATTGCGCCACGCGGGTCTTCAATACTACCATACTACACTTAATATAAAAATATTTTAATAGTATGTGATAGTTGATCATTAAGAGCAATCCTAATCTGGACCTATTCGCTTGCAAACCCTACTGCTTCCGTAAAGCTGCAAGTCGCTTCATTGAGGGTATGGTCATTAGCAGCAGTATTGCATCCTAATCTTTATTGTAAACATTATTATCTATTATTATTTTTATTGTTTGGTTTGTTTACATTATAGTTACTATCTTTTATCATTTCTATGTTTTACCTATATAATTTAATAATCACATATGCGTCTGGTCATGCACTGAGCATATTGTTGACTTAAAATAAATAAATAAATAGTGCTACATTTCTTTTTAAAGATGTATTTAATAATTTGTGCTTTCTGGAAGACTGATTTGACGGGGTCGGGGCCGTCCTCCTTTGACAAGGTGGTTGCGTCATACACTGTGTGTACTGAATATACTTATCAGATAGATGTAAAACCTTAATGTACTACTAGAATACTTAAAAGGTGTGCAATAAGGAATCTGAATATATTAATTGTATGATTTGCGATTCTTAACTTTTTCATTTCATGTAAGGTAGAACCGCGATCTTCGACGCGACCGAAAACGGGTTGAAATCCTCGGCGCGCACCGCTGACAATGAAATTTGTATTTTTTATCGCTTCTCCACGGTGATGGAAAATATCGTGATATTTAATTGGTTACGATTTTCTCCATCGCCGTGCATG
Organism: Pyrgus malvae; assembly: GCA_911387765.1. Classification (NCBI taxonomy): domain Eukaryota; kingdom Metazoa; phylum Arthropoda; class Insecta; order Lepidoptera; family Hesperiidae; genus Pyrgus; species Pyrgus malvae. Next base: position 15,015,246 of record OU426951.1, on the reverse strand, counting down.
CCTGAGAGAAAGAAATACATAATTTCTCGAAAGCATGACGTCCACCAATCCGCACTGGCCAGCGTAAGCCCAAATCCCTCTCACTTGTGAGAAGAGACCTGTGCCCGGCAGTGGGACACAAAAAGGTTGAAAAAAAATCCGATTTCGGTGAATCATTAAGGAATTTTTGTGAGATATATAGATTTGCATATATTTTTACTTTTACAAAATATTTTGGTAAGCATATAGTTGTTGGTAACATTATGTTCAAAATAATTCATGACTGAGTGAGAGAAATGAGTCACAATAGCGTCTATAAAAAAAGAATTTCATAAGTAATCTAAAGTTCATTGAGTGACATGCTACCTTGTTGGTATTATGTGAGCAACTGCAGATGGTTCCTCGTATGACCCACCTGACCTCACGAAGGTGGTAATAATAGTCGTTGATATTTAAACAAATGCAACTAGTTTTAGGAGCCTGTGGGTGCGGCAATCTTTATAAGACGCCTTGCACACTAAAAGCCTGCAGCGATGTACTATATACTATTGTGTCACAGGTACTATTAATAATATTAAATATTATTATGTTAAGGCGAAAACTCAGCAACTAGACATTTCTTCATTTTAGTTTCAGTAGAAAGCAAATCTTGAAATGTCGTTAATAGCGTAGTGTTAAAGGTTCATTGTAGCCCTACGTATATATGTTACAGTCAAAACTTATAGCCGGTCAAAACCACTTTTGACTGCTAAAATCAGTCAGAACTATTTTTAACTGAGGGCGTTGGTCAAAACCACTTTTGCCTGATTTTTGCAGTCAACCACTGTTTTGACCGGCTATAAGTTTTACTCCGTGATATCTCCGGCGCTGCGGGAAGACCACTCCCTCCGCCCCAGCGTAAGTAAGCGCGGCACTTGCGCTCGCTTCCGCAGCCTCGGCTTTTTGGTCGCCTTCGGCAACCAGCCTCAGCCGCTACGGCTCTCTTGATTCCTGCGCTTTCCTACGGCGGGCGGGGAGTGGTCTCCCTCCGCGCCTCCGGCTTTTTATATACACTCTAGGGGTAGTACAGTCAAGACCACGTGGAAAGTGGGGTACTCTGATTCGGTTTTGGGTATTTTTCGGGTAGTACGTATGCGTACTGGCGCTATATATTATGGTGGTTTTGATCAACGCCCTCAGTTAAAAATAGTTCTGACTGATTTTTGCAGTCAAAAGTAGTTTTGAACGGCTATAAGTTTTGACAAAAGTGGTTTTGACCAACGCCCTCAGTTAAAAATAGTTCTGACTGATTTTTGCAGTCAAAAGTGGTTTTGACCGGCTATAAGTTTTGACTGTGACATATACATAGTTCCGACCTCCAACAAGCCCGAATTATTTTAGTGGTTGCATGCGGCTATGTTACTACATTGCAGGCTAATAGTGACTTTACATACCTAAGTATGCAGTTTACCACACTTTTCCGGCGAAACAGAAATAAATTGCTGCACAGCAGAAATATGTATATGCAGTGATTCTGCTTCCTGGTCGAACTTAGATGCAAACCACTATTTTGCTGGTTACACTAGCATAATATAACATCCCTGGATAATCGAGCTTTGCTCCCATAAATTGACTGAAAACACTGATAATACGACGTTTTCTAAAAAATAAATCTAGCTAGATCAATTTATCGCCCCCGAAACCCCCTACTTAATAAATTTCATAAAAATCACAGGAGCTGTTTCCGAGATTCAGATTACATACAATAGTAGTAAGTACATACAATAGAGATTATATACAATAATTGCTCGTTTAAAGGTATTACATTATGCAGAATTAATTATCTCCAAATATTGGCGTGATGGTGACTCTATCTGTATATATAAAAATGAATCCCATTTTCCCTTGGTCACGACATCACGCGTGAACGGCTGGACTGATTTCGCTAATTCTTCTTTTGTTGTGTTTGTTACTGGCAGAAGAAGGTACATATGTAAGAAAACATTAAGGAAATGTCATGAAAAATTAGAAAATTTAAAAATACTTAACCATTTTCCATTTCGAATGCAATATTCACATTTAAGACAAGACAACGTCGTTCAAAAATGAGACACACATGAAATATTCAGAGAGGTAAGCAATGAAAACTTGCAACCATTTTTTAATATTTTGTTTTAATTACGTCACATCAGCTAAATTTCTTAGTTTGTTAGTGTTTGAAATGCATGATGATCTGTTGCATGGTATTAAAAAATTAAGCGTTGATCATCAGTTATGGAAAATATTTTGATTTTTTATGTGAAAACTCATGAACTTGCAAAATGTTAGTTACTATTTTTATAAACTTTCATACGTGATACACCGAGTTACAAGTATTGCATGACTGAATACTGTGAAACTTATCATTAATTGACTGCTTGCTTCTTCTTATTTTTTATGGTTTTAAAAAAGTTACTGAAGTGAATATTTCTTTTTAAATTGTGGTAAGTACCTTCTACGCCAAACGTTAAGAAATCCTGCTGACTGACATAAAATATTTCTAAACTCCACCAATTTGACGGAATAAAAAAAATGCTATTTGAAAATGTTTGTTATTTTTCGTCGCTATCTCTCGAAATAGCTCTCGGAATCAAACGTTCAAACGAGACCTGTCATTATTTTATTTTATTCCATGACAGTTTATTGGACAGTAACCTAAAAACTTCATAGATAAAATACTTAAAAATACTCTTACATACATTTGTTGTAGGTTTCTGTACAATGTAGGTAGTTTCTCCAAGAAACTAAGCTGGCTAGCTCGGGATTGCTCTCCGTAGGTGGAAGTTATCAATATGAGCTACAATAATACTAGATACAGTAAGAACAGATCAGCTACCTAATCGTAAGAGGCGAATAAATGTGAACTTCTGGAGTTGTGGGCGGCGATTTGGAGCACCGCGCATGGGCCCTCCAGTATGTTCTACTGGAGATATCGGAGTCCTCTGAAAACTCAGGCAGGCCACTGAGGAGGTTTTAGTGCGGTATAAATCCCACATAACCCGGTATCACTCTCAATCTGACACGTACCTTGCGAAGATTCCGTCCCGAAAACATAAAAGTTACCTCGGCATTAACAATATGAAATATGGTGTCCTCCACGTAATCATAAAAGGCGACTAAGTAAAGGCTTTCGGGGGTGTACACGGCTATAGTGGGAGCTCGGGCCAACAGCCACGGGTAAAACGACGGCGTGTTCAGCCGCACGACTCCTGGGAGAACTACCTACATTGCTCACCCAAGAGCCCATTTGTAACGCCGCGCCACAGAGTACATCGCCGCGCATGGAAGACATTGGCAGGTTTCGCTGAAAATCCTATTCAGTGGGTTTTAGTGTGGTTGAAATGTTAAATAATTAACTCGCTGTCTCTCTCGGGCGTAGCCTCAGATACCAAAAGAAGGTAGATTTAAGTGAAAATAATTAATTGTTGAATAAAGTTATTAGGTAAATCAGGAGATGGCTCTGCAACACGATACTAGATTTACTCAAAATATTTTTTGAGCCTTTAAAAAGTAAAATAACTTCTACGAGAGTGAAATAGGAGGGTGAAGTTTACATGGAATTTTCTCATTTCTGGACCTACTCTATATATTATATACACCTACTCATACTTCTAATAAGTAGAGTAGGTATATACATACGAGTATGTGATTGATTACAATTTAAAATGATTTGTGCAGGTGAAGTGGATAAACTTCCGCCTAAAAGGGTAAAAAGGCGGGGGAAGGGTTAAGTAAAATGTATAGAAATTTATCATCTCATTTCTGAACTTCGCAGTATAAACGTTGGTATACAGGGCCTGACTTTCTTATTTCTTAAAAATATGATTTTGACAACCTATATATTTCGTCGGACTAATTTAAAAAGGGGGCTGTTTTTCTCACGGTCAGGTTTATGTGGCTTGCTAGCGGGTTAGTGCACCAAATAACTTAGCACCAGCTCCAAAACGAAGTAGGTACTGTAGTAACCTGTTACCTATCTTTTATAGCAGTACTTGCAGACGCAGAACAGATACGTATGTCACAATTATAACGGGGTTAATTAAAACTGAGTCCTGATAACTAAAGTACACGCGGAAGAAGTCGCGGGCAAAACACATCTCTAACTTATAGAGTTATGTATGAAATTATATCTATATATAATGTATCTAGCTGACCCGACAGACGTTTTCCTATCTTAACTATGGATATTGAAATCGAATTTGTAAATTTTTTTTATAGTGGTTAAGTATTCTTTAATTTTCTAGTATTTAATATTAGCATTTTCTAATAAAATAATACAATATGGCAGAAGTTCCAAATAGCGGGTTAGTTATTTTTGGACCCTTATGGAAAGGGTATTCAATGAAATGCTGAAGGATAGTAATGCTACGAGGACTACGAAATACGAAAAGTTTATTTTTAAAAATACTAGCGGCCGCCCGCGATTTCATCCGCATGGACTTTGGTATTAGTCATAGCATGATGTTATGTAGCCTAAAGCCTTCCCCTATTAATGAACTATACAACACAAAAATATTTTTTTCAATTCGAACCAGTAGTACTTGAGATTAGCGCGTTCAAAAAACAAACTCTTCAGCTTTAGGTTATTAGTATAGATTTTCAATAACTTTAATGGCACAAGAACTTACTCGTATATCACATAACATGCTCTACATAAAATTATATACATAACTGCCCTTACTATATAAGGTGTGCTAAAGGGATCGATCTTTCCGAAACACTAACTGATTCCTGTTAAATTAACTGTTAAATTATGTTTGTTTTGTTTCTATTAAACTATTTTTGTTTCTATCAATAACTTTTTTATCAAGGCACATATACATACGCCAAGTTTCCAGCACATCGATTTCTATCGATAACTTAATAAGGATTTAAAATATTTTCCCATACAAACGATTTTTTCTCATCCACGGAATAATTCATTATCTTCAATCAAACAACCAGTTACTTAGTTTAAAATGCTGGCAATATAAACGAAAGGTTCCCAAGTAACATGCAAGTAACAATCTATTTGTACAGATACAGAATGTTAAAAATAGTTCCTAGCATACCTGGCTAAAAGAAAAACATTGCTTAAAATATTATTATTTACGTTTCTAGATTCACATTTATTATACTAGTGGGCCGGCCCGGCTTCGCTCGGGTAGTTTGAGTTTATATGGATATGAGCTATCCTATTTTGCATCAAACTGCACACTTGTGCAAATATATTAAAATCGGTTAAGTAGTTTAGGTGTCCATCGCGGACAAACAACGTGACACGTAATTTATATATATTAAGATAAATGATGTTTGTTTTGAGGATTCTCAAGGCCTTACTACTAACTTAATTCATTATTTGAAAATAAATTGAATGACGTAATTGATTAATGCATGCCGGATTTCCCATTCTACTATTTGTTATATCAGCAGCTATTTTAGGTACGACAATAATTTCTCGTTAAAATGCAAAAGTTTTTATAAGAATTAATATATATATATATATATATATATATATATATATATATATATACACTAATGAAAACTGGCTCAGTCAAATCTAATCTACTTTAAGATCTCACATTTTCAAATAACAGTAATTGTTATAGGTATCCAATTTAATAATTAATACTTGTTCATAATGTTATTTTGTTCCTTTAAATACATATTTGGATTTTGCATATTTTTTTATTGAACTTGGCTCTCCTTTTTTATATTTATGTTTTTGGTGGGATAACAGTTACTGAAATTCTAGATAGCTTAAATTTGGTACTTATGTAGGTTACTATAAACTGCAATTTATTTAATGAATCATAAAATTGCTCATGCCTCGCATAAATGTCACTCAACTCACGTCCTAGGCAAAAATATTTTTTTGTGAGTTAAGTAATAATTTGCTATATAAGTTTTACATTAATACAACGATTATTTTAACTTTTAGAGCCTTGAACCAGGTTGTAACGTGACAAAAGGCTGCGAAGATTGAGAAGTTATGCCAACATTTATAAAATAACAATAAATTATATTTATTATTTACATACATACATCACTAAAACGACCTCAGTGCCTAGTGACGTCATAATTTCTTGAGCCATTGAAGCTTTTCATCTAAATAAAAAAAAACTTTGTGAATTTATATTCTTTACACATCTACAAATCATATTAAAGAGATTTTAATACTCCTAACTACCAATAACAGTCAAATCTTTTTTTAATAATTGAGATGTTCATTAATATGATATTCACGCAAAATATTTCTTATAAATAATATCAATAAAGTTGGTTCGACCTTGTTAGATCTTTAGAAAAAAGCTTACAGATGTTTCAAAATTTCCCTATACTCCCAGTATTTATAATTTCTAAGAAACTTAAATACATATTTAATATGTATTTAAGTCATCAATATTTAAGACCTTTATTATGATCAATTTCGAAATATTTGTAATGTAGGGCGGGTTATTTTCGAGGATTTTTTTTCAACTTTTTTTTATGTCCCACTGCTGGGCACAGGTCTCCTTCTACACAATTGAGAGGGATTTAGGCCATAGTCCACCACGCTGGCCAAGTGCGGATTGGAGGACGTCATGCTTTCGAGAAATTATGAATTTCTCTCAGGCATGCACGGCGATGGAGAACATCGTAATCAATGATATATCACGATATTTTCCATCACCGTGGAGCATCGATAAAATCGCACATTACAAATTTCTTTGTCAGAGGTGCGAGCCGAGGATTTGAACCTGGGATCGGTCGCGTCAAAGACCGCGGTTTTTTACCACTCGGCCATCGCTGATCATCCTCCATTTTCGAGGATTAATGACAGGTTATTCTTAACTCTAAAGACCTTAATCTTCTTTTTTTATTCAGTCTGACTTGATATCAGTAGTCAGTACACTTAATTGAATGGGGCATAGATAAATGTATAAAAATAAACTTTATGATTAAATATGCGTGTCTATATAAGGTAACCGATATTAGTGGCGCTGCTAGTCTCGCGCAACCAAATTTTATCGATGGTTAGCATAGACCTATTTGTTTATTTGTTTGATAACTTTTGGTCAGAGTAAGAGTGGCCGCAACCCTTTTTGCGTCCCACTGCTGGGCACGGGTCTCTCCCCATTATTGGGAAGGCCTGGAGCTTACTCCACCACGCTGCTCCGATGCGGGTTGGTGGAGATGCGGGTTAGTGGCCAACCCGCTGTCGGATGTTTTCAAACCGCCCATAAGGCCTCCAACAAGGTTTAACGACTGTTATCTATCGACAACAACCGGGACCGACGGCCGGAAACGCGCATGAATTATTTTTTTTGCCACTAGCGGTCACCCATCTCACATCAGACCGCGCCCGTTTTGGCTTAGTTGCATAAATCGAGATTACATAGAGTAAGAGTAAGACCTTAGAAGTATTGGTAATCTCCTTAAGTCATTGAAAGATAATAAAATTATGGTCTCTTCTGCGTATGGAGTGAAGATAGGTACATCTATCTTCCTGGATGGGCCTGTTAAGCGTTCCGCGCATGGAGGACACCGGTGAATTTAACTAGATAAAAAACAGCAAGATAGAGCAGCGATAGCCAAGTGATAAAAAACCGCGGACTTCGACGCGACCGATCCCAGTTTCAAATCCTCGGCGCACAACGAACGAACGAAGAAGTTCATAATTTCTCGAAAGCATGACGTCAACCAATCCGCACTTGGCCAGCGTGGTGGACTATGGCCTAAATCCCTTTCACTTGTGAGAGGAGACGTGTGCCCAGCAGTGGGACATAAAAAAGGTAAAAAAATTATAAGTGGCACTCGGGGACTGCCGCGGTAAAGCTATTGCATAGCATTTTTTTATCAACTTATGCAATTATAATTATTTATTTATTTTATATTAGTGTTCATTTGAAACTTTATTATCTGGTCAAAGTAGTCTTGCATTGTCATCGGCTTAGAATACGTCGACATTAGTATTTCTTTGATATTTGTCCATGATAATTGTTGAGGCTGTAACTTAGTTAAGCACGTAGCAGCGCGGCCTTTCAGTGAGTGCGTAGGTAAGTGCAAGTATCAGATCAATACCTTCTTCTCGATGATCATTTCGGTTAACGAACACCAGTTTTCTATGTCAGATTCTGGCTCATTCGGATCAAAATTCACAAATTTTGTTGTTGTGTTCTGAACGGGTAATCAGGCGGTTATATTTTCAGCGATCTTTGTAAAAATTGCTTCCATCCCAGCGCAAAATATTTGCATCTGTTCCGCCATCGAACCGCTTAATGATTGATCCTGGGTTGGATCCGCCACTCCTGATATCGGCGTACGTCCCTCCATTTATTAAAGAAAACAAGAATTGTACGTTAAATTACTTCAGAACACAAATTTAATTTATTCACCTTAAAATCACAATTCTATTACTTATTTGACACAAATCTTGTTAACAAAGTTCCAAGGCTACGCCGTGATAATCGTATCTGCCGAACTTAGACGATTGTCAGGTTATTTTCGTTACGGAATTTCTTGATTCACTCGTCGCGCTCAAAGCCCGCGATAAAAGCTATGCAATAGCTTAAAACGGGTTGCACTCCGGTAGTGCCGGCAGAAGTGAAAACTTGAACATTAACGTTGTGCATTTTTGATATTTTGGAACGGATAGGTCATAATTTCGCACGAATTGCTTTTATTATCAGTATTATTTTTCATATAGTATTTTCAGTAGGTTTTTATCTAGTATTTTTATAAGGTACTCACTCATTTTCTTTCACTATTTCTTCGTCACTTTTTTCATTAATAGATGCACTTTGTTCAATATCCATATTTTAAATACTTGATATAATCGAATTTAACAAGTATAAGTCGAGCCGTCTTCATCTGTCATCCGTCTTACCGATCAGGCCACGTGTAGTTGACGCGAGTTTAACATTTTTTACCCATCCCAAAAAAGTGCACAACGCCTCTAAAGAAGTTTGCACTTCAAAAACAAAAACAACGAGCGTTGTCTTTCCCCTCTCCCTTATCGTGTGACGTAATTTTTCTGTAAAATACAGTGTTGGGCGGGAATTTACACATTATTTTTTTAATAAAGTTTCACCAAATTTGAATTTAAAGCATACAAATATACATATAAAATTCATATTAGAATTTTTCTTTTTAACAATAACATTTTTTATTGACCTTCAAGTCGCAAGTAATCTTTTGATCTAGGTGTCTAGACTTAGAGCATTAAGATATGACAGGTATGCTTAGAGCATCAAAGTTACTGAAGGGTGAGTCAGTAACTTTGATGCTCTAAGCATCTAGGTAACTAGTAAGCTTTTAATTTTAAAAAACACGTCGACTCAAATTACTTGATTCTTGCAATTATTATTTCCGCCCGAATATTTTTCTTTAGTTGCTTAACGGTGGAAGGTTGTTACGGCAGACGCCACTTTTCAGTTAGCCCCGTAAAATAAAGTCACACGTGTATTAAAATGTACTCGTAAATATACTAGTAGATATATAGAAGATGCAAATGCCACTAGCAATATTATTATGATAAGACATACACACATACCTACATTAAACTTTAAATACATAATATATTAGCGCGTCCACTTTGATAATTCAAAGATCTGATTTTAATCATGTATTTCCGCAAAGGTTAAAGGTGTTTTAAAAGTTAAGAGTTGATTCTCTGCCATATTAATATTAAATTACTTTTCAACTTACGAGTAGGTATATATTAGTAGATAGATTACCTGACAATAATGACGTCTGAAATGCACTTAACAATTGTTTTGTAGAAAGGAGGTAAACGTAAATACAATTTGAGTTAATGTAAATTATAGTTATAATTTAATATAATATTAAATTATAATTATATACATGATGTAAAAATATAGTAAGTGCCTGCTTAATTTAGTTAGCATCATGCTGAATTAAAAACAGCGCGTATGAAACCAGAAGGCACGGATAATATACTGCATATTCCATAATTAATGTATGTTAATAGGTAAGAAGTCTCATTATTTTAGAATAAATGATTACATTTTCCATTATTATTAGAATTTTTTATACTCAGACGGATGTATGTTGAGTTCGAGATACTTCGATACTTTTGCAGTAAATAAATTAACATGTTGTATAAAATTGTAATTAAAATCGTATATTAATAATATTAACGGGACTTTGAAACGGAACTGCGTACATCCTTGTACCTCTATGATTTTCTTTACAGCTTTACTTTACTTACCATCCTACCACACTAAGATTAAAGGTGTGTCTAGACGATCAGATATGTAGCATGACTTCAGTTACGATACAGACAGTCTAATATTCCCTCCAGGGCGCGGTAGTGTCAGGTTGACTACCGGTACATCGATGTTTTGAATTGTTTATACAAAGCCGCATCAAGTACAGTCCGATTACCCAACAGAGGCTGTAAACCTATTCCACTGAAGGAAGGAGTATGACAACGGAATGTAATAACCCATACCAAGTCCGAAACACACGCTGCCTTTTGCCCCAACGCCGATCAGTATGTCAGATCAGATACGGTAGCCATGCGTCATACTATCAGACTTACAACCAAAAGGCTGAGACATTTTAATATGATAGGCTTTTTAAAAAAATCCGATTCACTTTAATAAAAATATGAATAAATCATGATGGAACGAATACAAAGAAAATTTTGTCGCTTTGTATATAAGCAAAAATACGGGTGGATACATTTCTGTATCCATCACTTTACGTAACTGGTGAGGTCTGGCTTGATCCTCGAAGTTGAAGAGGAAGTTGTTTCTTTTGCTGCATGTACTATTTATTCCATGCATCATATGTGCGGAGACTATGGCTAGAGAAGTCCGGCTCGACTTTATCGTATGTAGAACATTTAGTTCACACGCGTCGCACCGCTGCTGCTCCACACTCAACCACATCAATTCAGTTGTTTGCTCAGAGAACTGATACATATAGAGCATATGTTTGGTAAATATATGCCGACACTTTTAAAGCACATTTAATATTTTTAGTTAAGCCCGAATATTACATGTAAACGTTTTAAATAAATAAAGTTGACCGCTAGATATGGCTTCGCTTCTTAGGTACCACCTCCGGACATGGATCTTTTGGCCCTTGTGTAAATATGTTCTTGGTCACCAATTGTTGTTTTATATTTTGTAATTATTATGTTAATTGACAATTCCTTTAGAAATCGGTCCTCTTCATCATTGACTTATAAGTACTTATATGCTAAGTATGCTCTTGATCATAGTCGATCGTCTATAGATACCATTATTACGATCACACATGCAACAATATCGTCACAAGTAATAAAAAATGTGTTTTATTTCTTTTATGTAACCATTGCAGAATTAGTACACGCCTTTAATGTAAACATAGACTTAATACGACTAGATTGTTTCCTACATCGCATGTCTTGTCTTGTTTCTACAAACCCTTGTTTGTTGTAATATAAAATCATTGTAACCTGACAAAATCAAAGTTTTACGAAATGCATCTAAATATAAATATAACATTACTTGCAAACCTGGCTTGGGTGCTTGGAAGAAATCGCTGATTAGCGATAAGGCTGCCATTTGTAGTCTATACTTATATTAGTTTTGATTTATGTTATAATTCAATTCTGAATGATAGTGTACAATATAGACTTTAATAAATAAATAAAGATACTTATTTTGTTTGAAACATTGAAACAAGAAAGTTAAAATCAATAAGGTCCGTCTTGTTGACATAGAGTAATGAATTTTTGTAAGAAGACATATTATTATGTAGTCCAAGTAACAGTAAAATCTAAATATAAATACTGTGAGCGTAGACATTTTAAACAGTATAAAAAAGGAACAGGTTATGCAATAGAATTTATAGTTTGTGAAATATCTAATCCGCTATCGTAGGTTCGAAGACTCTAACAGAACGAAAAATGATTCAGAATCGCATTATTCACAAACTTGTTTGAAATGTAAATGTAAAAGATCAAATGTAAACCTCGATGTAGATAAGGAAATATCATTTTTGTGAAGAATACCATAGTTGTTATTTTTAATTTTTAGTTCCTATTTAAATGTTGTGATACAAGATATAAACCAATATTGACGCGCAATTATATATTCAATAACAATTATAGACCTCGCATCTTTCGCTACATACTTAATGTTCTAGCACAGAATAATAACTATTACTTATTGTAGGTAGTTTTATTTTGCTTTGATTATTTATAAATACTTTTTTTTAACGGAGTAGCAGACGAACATTCAATCCACGTGGTGTTAAGTGGTTCTTAACACACAGCCTTTAGCAAGCATAGGTAAGTTGTCTGCGGTCGTATGGAGTTACGCTGGTACCTCGGAGGTTGATGGTCGCCTCATTGTCGTCGTCTGGCTCGCAACAGCACCTTTCTATTGGAACACAATAAAATGGAGTCGCAGCAAGAGTGGGTGCAGAGATAGTACTTTCCCGGTAAAATCATTAAAATTCTATCATCTAGGTAATGGTAAATTTGAGAAAATTTGAGCTACTAGCCTTCCAACAGCGGCTTTGGCCGCGTGGACACGTTTTACGGATCCCCATAGGATAAAAATAGCTATTTCAGCTATATCTCTAACTTTCTTCCATTTATTTGAAATACGACGTAAGACGATATTGCCGTATTAAAATTATTACATACCGCAGGTAGGTAGCTATCCGCCTAATTGCCCAAGGTAACTGAAAACGATTTTTTGACTTTCTTGGGTTCATTGCCCGTGGTCTTACTCAGAGTTTCTATACAAGTTTCACTTTATCCTCACTGCTTATCATTACAATGATGAACTAATTAATTCGATTTTTATAAGACAAAACAGTAATAAAGAAAGATTTTGATTTAAAAGAAGCAAGATATTTAAATTTGCCATTGCGTGACAATACAATCCAAAGGTACATCAAGAACAGCAATATTTGTCATTTCAATGACAGTACAATTAAAAGGTACATCAATAACAGCAATATATGTCATTGCACTGGCAGTACAATCAAAAGGTACATCAAGAACAGCAATATTTGTCATTGCACTGACAGTATAATCACAAGGTACTTGTACATCAAGAACATCAATATTTGTCATTGCACTGATAGTACAATTAAAAAATACATAAAGGACAGCAAATTTGTCATTGCACTGACAGTACAATCAAAAGGTACATCAAGAACAGCAATTTTTGTCATTGAACTGATGGTACAATCAAAAGGTACATCAAGAACAGCAATATTTAATTTTATCATTGCACTGACAGTACAATCAAAAGGTAAACCAAGAACACCAATACAAGCAAACTACAGTGCCTATAATAATATGCAATAACGGAGTAGAAATGTTTCACACCCAAAAATATCGTTAACTCTCATAGCCACAGTAGGGTAGATATACCCTGTGTCGTAGGTACCATGGACACACATAAAGCCTAAAACATAAACAACCAAACGGAGAAAACAAATTTTAAAGTCACCATTCAAATTTCTGCTTTGCCGGGAATCGAACCCGGGACCCTCCGATCTGTAGCCCGGCATGGTAAACATTGTCACACGGGTCGTCCTAAGTAACATCACAAATATAATCGTAAATACGTCAAAATCCGTGTAAGTCATACAAATTTTAAAATTTAGTGCTTGTTTTATTGTACTTACATTAATTGTATAAGGTTGGGCTTATTAATTAAAGCTTTTTTTTTTTTTTTTTTTTTTTTTTATTTACAATAGTTAAACTCCACAGACTTGGCGTCCGTGCCTTTTTTTGCGTCAAGATATTTTGTTTGCTTTTTTACTTTATTTTTGTTTTTTTTTTGTCACGATTAATTGCTCCAGATTTTTTTAATTTAGTGTGTTAGTATTTTTTTTTGTATTTTTTAAACTATTTTGTTATTGTTATTGATGTTAGTTGTTTTAGTCCGTTGAGGTCCCGGCGTGTGGTCCCGGGAGTTGTTTTAATGTTTCGTCAATGACCGTCATGTCCCTGTGGCTGATGGCAGTTGCCAAGTTGTAGTCATTGATCGTCGCTGTTGTTGCTTTTAAAGCCGCCTGTATGAAGTTCCCAATAGCATCATCTTTGACGTCGGAATAGTAGACACAGGAGCAAGTGTGTCTGGTGATGGCGACGACTGCATGGGCGACGCTGTCGTGCACCTTCCCTTTCTCCAGCTTAGTGTTCACTATTACGACTTTTTCGAAGGTCAGTCCCTGGGCTTCGTGTATGGTGAGGATACGTGATCCTTCACCAGATCCATTAATTAAAGCTTAAACAATATAATATGTGTTCTATTCGTCATTCAAGGTATACGTTAGCATAACATAATAATATTTAAATAATCGAACTGAAGATAAATTTGCTAATTTGAGCCTATTTATTATACATCACATTAAATCCAGTTCAGTACGAAATGGATAAATTATGTAGAATATCGGCGATTCACAAAATCCTTTGAGTTAATATGTCAATATTCTTGAATAATTTAAACTGTTTTTACCGATTTCCAAAAGAAGAAGTATTCGGCTGTATGTATTTTTTTTTTATATATGTTCACCGATTACTTCGCCGTTTGTGGACCGATTTTCAAAATTCTTTTTTTGTTCGTATGCTTATACTCCCGAGGTGGTCCCATTGTCACCAAATCAGGATCTGATGATGGGATCCCAGGGAAATCGAGGGGAACTCTCAAATTTTATAGGCACACACATTGATTTTCTTATAGTTTCTGAAGCATAACAGATATTTGTGCATTGTAATCATCATCTCATGTTGCTGAGCTGATGATGGAAGGTACTGCGACGGTGAGGAGTTGAGAGCAAATTCTTTCAATAAATGGTTTTTTGTTCGAAATCTTACATTTCTGAGGTAGTCCAACTGTCACCAAGTCAAAGTCTGATGATGGGATCCCAAAGAAATGGAGGGGAACATTCAAATTTTATAGTACAACAAATGATTCTTATATTTTTACTAAAGCAAAATAGGTATTTGTGTATAATTATCATCATATCATGTTGCTGAGCTGATGATGGAAGGTACTACGACGGTCAGGTGTTGAGAGCAAATTCTTTCAAAAAATGGTTTTTTGTTCCAAATCTTACATTCCTGAGGTAGTCCAACTGTCAACAAGTCAAAGTCTGATGATGGGATCCCAAAGAAATGGAAAGGAACATTCAAATTTTATAGTACAACAAATGATTCTTGTATTTTTTACCGACTTCTAAAAGGAGGAGGTACTGTAT
This sequence comes from Pyrgus malvae, assembly GCA_911387765.1. NCBI lineage: Eukaryota > Metazoa > Arthropoda > Insecta > Lepidoptera > Hesperiidae > Pyrgus > Pyrgus malvae. Next base: position 15,000,051 of record OU426951.1, on the reverse strand, counting down.
TCGGCTGTATGTTTTTTTTTTTTATATATGTTCACCGATTACTCCGCCGTT